>JBAJHW010000005.1:180473396-182973396 GCA_037013535.1 Intellagama lesueurii | reverse complement strand
GAAGCCTGTCTAAACTTGATACAGCTGAGGAGCAGAAAATATATTTTAAGAAATATCTCTCTCTCTCTCTCTCTCTCTCTCTCTCTCTCTCTCTCTCACACACACACACACACACACACACACACACACACACATCCCAGTATTCTGTCAGTGAACGCTCTCACACAAAAATGTATTGCCTGTAATGGTTGGAACATAATTAAATGATTAATAGATAATGAAGGATAATTGTTACCTTCCACTGAAGAACATAGTATCTGACAGAAAAGAAGATGGTCGAATATGTGATATTCCTATATTTCTATAACTGGAGCCAGCACAGAAATCAGTGAAAATATGTCAAGTAACATTAAAGGATTCTGGTAGTTTAGTTATGGGGTTTCACCTCTTATACACCCTGTGGCTATAACTAGCAAAATGTTGCATACCAGACTCATTGATAGTAACTGGTAAGTACCATTAGCTGATCCAGTGAGACTACATATTAAGTGCCATTAGCAAATCTTTACTCCAAGTATGTCCCATAAAGCATCTACTGTTTTAGAGCTTCTGTTAGTAACCATGGGAACTTTTTTCCTCATGACTGCTCCGTGTGAAAAACCTCTACATGGTGTTACATCAGATGAGGAAGGTTATTTCCTTCAGTGAAAATTACTGATGTGCTCAAGAATTTGAGGGATCTTATTGTCCCTCTGTTAAATCAGTTGGAATTTATTTTCTAGCATATGATTTCCTAGAATGAGTTTTCAGAGGACAGAAGAAGAACATAGCAACTGAAATCCTGTCCATGTACATTCTGTGGTGTAGGACTGATGATGTTATCAGTTGGGGCAATCTTTTGAAAACTAAACATTTCCCCTTCTCATTGCAAGTTTCCTGTTGGTTCCTGCTGATGAAAGGGATGGTTCGGGTCCTGTAGAGGCCTTGGTACAGGTGGGGGAAATATTTAATTTCCAAAGAATTCCTCAGGAGGAGGATGCATTTTATGCTACAGAATTTACACAAACAGTACTTCAAACCAGTGTTTTTATCACAGGCTTACTGTGTCACAGATATTTGTTATTTGTAATTTTTAATTATTTTTGTAGGGCAGTTAATATAATATAATATAATATTTTTATTATTTTGAAAGTACACCACAGACCCAATAAAAGATTCATATTGGGAAGCATCACACTTGTCGCTTGTGTCATGTATAGTATGACCCTCAACTGTTCCTACATTTTCCAGTGTGGTTAAAATATATAGGCCAGAATCCTGTTAGTAAATTTGGTCCATAAGGGCCCTGAGTGTGGAGCAATTCATGTTTATTTCTCCCAGACTTCAGGTTGCAGTTGCTCAAGCTGGAGATTGCCCCATTGACAACAACAGTGCTTTCTGATTGCATGGGAGTGCTTTTGCAAATGTCTTTATACACAGAAAATGTCAATAAGATTTTGGCCTGAGCATTCTTCATACCCCTAATAGCTTTATATGTTTCCCTAACCGATCAGCTGAACTGGGAGATATCTGGATAGGAGATTCCACCAAAACGTATGTTCAGGACTTTCATATGAGGCATATCCTGTTTCCTGTCTCTCCAAGCCTCTCCGTGATTTTATCCCATCTTTGAAAATGTAAGGAAGGAAGACTAGCAAAATGGATGAAGGCAACCTCAGTGCTTTGGTTTTCCAATAGTTTTGGGAAAAGCTGGAAAATTCTCAACCTTTCCCCGATTATACTCTGTGTGTGAATGGGTGTGTTTTGGGAATGGGTGGGAATTAAGGACATCTTAGTTAAGCACAAATAAGCACAACTAAGGTTAGCTAGCAGAGGTTCCTCATTACTAGGTTTGTTTGTTTTTTAATATTATGACTTTTGTTATAGCTAACCTTGTTTTCTTCTGACTTAATTGAATTTTTTCTCTATACTGGAACTGGTGACATAACTATTGAATGAAAAGCACTCACTGGCTATAATTAATGTTGCTAGAAACTCCAGAAAACCATAGTGTGTGCAATTCATTGAAATGAATTTCTATTGAATAATTTCAGTTCTATTCACACAGGGGAATTTAGAAAACTGCATTATAGCAAGTCAGAACATTGGTCCATCTGGTTGGGTACAGGCAGCAGGGCTCCTGTGTTCTCCGATATTTCTCAACTCAACCATAACATTCCAGAGATCCTGGAACCTTCTATGTACAAAGTCTAAACAAGCAATGCCCCTTCCTTACTGTCCATTTCTTTGTTAATTGTGTTCTGCTTAACTAGATATGTCGGCTCATGTCAGGGAAACTTATTTGTACCTATGGCTGCAGTCCCAATTATACTTTCTAGAGAGAAAGATTCATCAATGACAATCTATGCTTAGGATTGAATTATACTTGCACTTATAGGCCACGGAATTAAAATTAGCATCGATGAACTTGTTCTCCTGATTGTACTGAGATGTAATTAACTTTAGTGTAGGGAAGTAAATCCTTGTGTGTGAGAAGGAGAAAATACAATTATTTTCTTCTTGTTTTGAGAGATGGGAAAATATTTTCTGGCATTGTCAGAGAGTTCTTTCATTTCTGAGAAATGTGCAAAATCTGATGAGGAGTTCTTTACAATTTGTGCAAATCACAGTTGCACAAAATTACAATGCCTTATTAGACTGCTGAATTGACTTTTTAGAATCGGAAGCATTGAAAAGGTTGCTTTATCTCTTTTTGTTTATTCAGCCCTTCTATGTGTGTTTTGCTTCACAAAAGGAAAAGACAGTCACTTTGTGCTGAAACATTTTGTACAAACTTCAATTTTAAAAAGTAACTCTGTCTTACTCTCATGCTGAATGCAGAAGGGGGTTCGCGATTTCTCAACAGAAAATCCACCTCACCAAGCATGAGTCTTTTCACAAGACTTCTTCATGTCCTGCTTTAGTAGGATCTGAGCCAGTGCTTTTGACAAAGATCAGCTTCTAGTGCTTTAAACTAGGACGGTAGAAATGAAATTGTAATTTAAGTTTCTTTAAAATGTTTCGTTAAGGATTTGGGGAAGTTTTTTTTAAAAAAAGCATTTCTTAAAGAAAGATAGCAAAAGCATATTGAGTTGGGCTAATTGTTCTTTTAGCCCATTGTTTCAGCTTGTGCTGCAAACAGTTCTCAGTGCTTTCTAGAATGTATGTAATCGCAACTGTGAGAATAGTGTACAATATATGTCAATCTAACCTATTCATCCACAGAAGTGTGTGTGTGCACATGCACAGGCCAAGACCAGTATTAACAAATGAGCTCCCACCTGTTAGTTTGTCTCATCTTTTTGAAAAGTGTTTATTTTTCTTGACAAATACCACTGTTTATAAGCTAAAACATCTTTTGTTTCTTTTTTATATTTGCGATCATGTGGCTTCTTAAAATCATCTGATTTCCTTTATTTTGAGCTATTAGAAGTGTTACTGAATTTAATTTTATTGTAGAATTTTGAAGTAAGAGGAAGTATCAGTACAGTATAAACTAAAGTAGAGGTTAGTTATTTACTTAGTTAAGCACAAGCTGCCTCGATGATGACGTTCTGATGCAAGCAAGATGTTCATTTTAAAACAGCTGTAAACCAATTTACAGTATAATCCTGCCCTTGTCTACTCAGGATGCAAAATAAGTCCCATTGAAGTTAAGCAGGCATTAGATTTGAGTCACTGCAGGTAAGCAAGCATAAGATCTGAGACTCTAAATCTGAATGTGATACTTGAAATTGTTATTAGTCACTTTAATGCTTAATCAGATACATCAAAATATATGTGTGCATATATCGGAAACCATGAAAGTCAAATGATGGGATGACTTTGCAACAAAAAGAGCTAATGGATCGACATTTCATAATGTGGAAAGGTAAACAGAGGGTTTTTTAAAATTAATTCTTTCATCACAGAGCTCTGCACTGTATTAATTAGAAATTATGTGCTTGTGATAGATTTGCCTTTTCTTCCATTAATGTAATCCATTGCAATAGAATTGGAATTTGATTCCTCCTGATGAAAAATTAGAAGTGCACATTGCAGGGATATTTGTTTTAGGTCAACCCAACATACAGTCATACATTTACATCTGCAGCTACATATTAAAGTGAGGAAAGGTCAATTCATTCAAATTGGAAGTGATCCAGCTTATATTACTTTATTAAATTTGCACAGTGTGTGACTCTTAGAATTGAGTGTGGCCCATCAACCACACATGGTGGCCTACTGGGGGCTTGGTAATCCCATTCTATCCCAACATTTCCTAGCGATCTTCCCTTTTTAGTCTTTTCACATAAAAAACCATTGTCTATGTGTCATCTTCCACAGCTGCGGATCATGGAAGTTCTCTGCCAGTTGTGTCCTCACTAAATATTTTGTACGTTCTACTTAATCTGTAATCACACAAAGAATCTGATTATGCTTAATGTAGAGTAACTATGTACAGCAACATATATTATCTGGATAATCAGTTGTGGAGAAGTTTGCTACCGGAGGAAGAGAAGATGCATGCACGCATGCATACTAAACAGTTCAAAAACAGTCCAGAAATCTCCAAAGATAAAAGAGGGACAATAGTTTTCAAAGACAGAAGCTAGAAAACATATGGAGTCTCCAATCAATAATTGGAGTATATATAAAGTTTATTTTTCTGCTGGCAAAAGTAGACTGCTTGGGAAGCCCCAGTCTGTAGTTAGGGCCTGCACTTAGATCAGTAGTTCATCAGTTTTGCAAACTTCATCTAAATCCTTTGTTTTGACTCTCTCTTCATTTATAAACATGGGCAAGGAGTTAAGTGAAAACAACTGGTACCTATCTGTGAAAGTAATAACGGTCTTTTTCAAAAACTGCAAGCAACTATCAGCAAGTTTGCTAATGGGATGCTCAGTTACATTAATCAATCCACTTTGTCCATGAAAATTCTTGGTACACTTGGCACTTGGTTATACTAGTTGTAGCTTTGTTTATGTGGATGTCTTATGGCAGCGGTCCCCAACCTTTTTAGCCCCGCGGACCGGCTGGGGAAGGTGGGGCACCCCCCTGCGCTCGTGCGCATGTGCGAAGGCACGTGTGCGTGCTTGTGCGCATGCGTGAAAGGCTGCAAGCATTTGTGCGGGTGCTTGCTCGCTCATGCGCAAACAGGCTGTGTGGGGGGGAGTGCGTGCAGGGGTGGGGGGAGGTCTGTCTCCGCGGCCCGGTCTGGCTCAGGCCATGGACCGGCACGGGCCGCAGACCAGGTGTTGGGGACCTCTGTCTTATGGGATTCATAATACTATCCTCTCATTTCCGCTTGTTTTTAATCCCTTCATCCTCTCTGTTTTATTATGCATTCGTGGCTACAGTTTGTGTTATCATTTCCACCATCTAAATCATGGAGTTCAGGTATGGAACAGATCAGTGTTTCTTAGGAACAATAATACTTGACATCTGAAGCACCTCCATTGTATAACATGCTATATCAGCTTCAAATGTTGTGCTGGAATTTTCAGTACTGAAAAACTTTGCAAAAATGTGTATGTTTATTGTTGGTTTGTGACTGATGTGGTGATTTTTAAAAGGTAGAAGAAATTACCCTCTCCATCAGTTATGAAGTAGGTGGCTTTTTTGTTGACCCATCTGATGTTTTATCTCCAGGCAAAATGTTTGCAAGTGATGGCTGAGATCCTCTTGGTGTAGCTGTACTTGTACAATGCTGATGACTTAATTATTGCTCATTAAAAGTGTTGGATTCCCCGCAAGGTTCTGTGGTTCCTTAAGGATCCTGGGGTCTTTAGGGGCCTTGGGACATGGCAGGGGAGTCTTTAATTTTCCAAAACCTGTTGCCAGCATTTCTAGTCCAATTGCGCAGTTTCAGTGGCAGATTACGCTTGGTCTCCGATTGGTCAGTGGAGCCAAGTGTGAAAGGCAAATCACTGTGGAGGGCACACATTTGTGTCAGTTTTCTACTTGTCCACAGTTGATGAAAAAGATAGTTAAAAGTGGCTTGTTTACAAAGTGAGCAGCTAGTTTGCCAGGGTGAAATTATTATGCCTTTTCCTTCTCTTGATAGAAACCACAGGTAACTGAATCTGACAGTGTTCACTAGAATCAATGTCAATAATACATCCTTTAAATCTAGTTCTTCCACAGTGCAGCTGGGATTAAAAGTTGTTCGTTCATGAACTTTTTTTAAAAAAAAAAGTTGTATCCAATACAAGTTACATTTCAGGCACTCTTGGACCTAATTCTTTTTAAAGCAATCTGGACATGATATTAAAGTACATTTTGCTTTGTTTTTTTTTTTAAAAAGGGTGAAAAAGAAAAAGAAGAAAGATAGGTTCTCTTTATAGCAACAAATGGCAGCTTTGGTTTAATACATTGGAAGCTATCTTATGTTAAAGAGAATATGTCAAAAACAAGAGCTGTTTTGAAGCCTCAATAGTATACAGAATTATTAGATGACTAATTAAGTGCTTTCTGGTAGGTTCCAGTTTATGGTGACTTTCCCACAGTTTCCTAGATATAAAGTGCTCAAAATGGTTTACCAGTTCCTTCTTCTGGTGGTACTCCAGGAGCTGAGCAGCTTGCCCAAGAGTCACATGCATGTAATTCAGTCAGTAATACAGTCCTGGTGGTCTGGCTGCTTCTCTTCTGAGAGGCACAGTGGGTACTCCCTGGCTCCACATGAAGGTGCTCCAACTCACTGAACTATATTAGCTCATTCAATCATTAAGCAACTAAAATATCTTTAATTGGTCGATAGCCCTGTGGGATCAAGTCAAAGGAACAGGGTCAATTGTGTATGCAGTGGAGTGAAGTGACTTGCATCAGGCAACACTATCTGGGTGTCAGGCAGATGAAGGCAGGATATGTATTATCAGTCCAAAGTCTTTTCTAATCCAACTTCCTGTTTCATGAAGTGGCTAATGAGACAGACATCTATGAGAACCCTATAGGCAGGCTGTAAGAGCACTGAAACATACTAGGTTGAGATGATAGAATTCTACATTGCTCCATATAAGACTGTCAGTGCAGCTAAAGCTTTCTTTCCATTGTGTCACTATAGTACATGCCAGTAATTTTTTTAACAAATCCAATGTTCTGGAGTTGTATACAGTATTTCAGAATTCTTTCACCTCATGCTACACAAAGTTACAGCTTCTTGGCTTCAGACTCATCATGAGTTTCATTTCTTGTTTTTCTTGGAGATTTTAACATTTCTTGCTAAGCTTTTTTGTTCTTTGTTGTTCAAAATGTATTATTAGCTATTTATTGCTTTTTTCAGGCTAATGAGTGCTATTATTGATTGATCAAAGAACACAGACATATTATTATGGTATTGCTTCATTCCCACATCTTTCTGCATTAACTGCCACAGCTGAAGTGGCATTTATGAATATTATCTATGTACCATTGTTCCTTTCAGAATTTTTGTCATCCCAATGATGGGCATAGAACTAATTAGTTATGCTTTCTTTCAGGATATAATTACATTGTCTGAAATAAGTGATGTACTGAAAAACAGAGAATATTAAATAGATGCAACCTCAGTTTTGAGAAACCTTGTATATACTTTGATCTTATTGACCAGTAATATATTTATTATAAGATGTATATACCGTTTTTCATCTGTTTTGGATTTCAGTGTGGTATGAAATATAAAATCAACACAATACACAATAAAATGGAATAATGATAATGAAATAGTTTACCTTTAAGTAAACTCTGTAAAATAAGACTAAGATTTGCATATATTGAAATTCCTGGTATCTCCTTACAGAATGTTGGACTCAATGGCCTTATATGCCCTTTCCAACTCCATTATTCCATGATGTGATTCCATGGGCTCCAGGTAGTGAGAAAAACCAAGAATAGACTTGTTTTTCAACTAAGGAAACAACAGACAGGATTACTGTTCTTAACTCCCTCTGGAAGCTTCCTGGAGGGGTTGAGTCCCCTGCAGGAAAGTGAACCCCTCATGAAATGTTATTTCAAGAGAGTCCCCTGTTAAGGCCACACATGTCCTGAGAGCCCTAGTCTTGAAAAGCAGGAGGGGAGGATGAGTCCCAGCACTGGTCGAAGAACCTTCAAGGACAGCTGGTAGAACTGGTGCCCACTTCTCTTTTCCTCCTGGAGCTTCTTCTGTCTCTTGTACTGGTACTTTTGTCACCAGCACCACATCTGGGTGAGAGGAAGTGCCACTGTTCCTTTTTTGGATGATTCAGGCACTGAGGTTGTATTAGAGGTGTGGTAGGCTTCTGGAGTACTAGCCCTAGGAGTTCTTCATACATGGTCCCTTCTTCTATCCAATGGATGGGACCCAGGGACTTCAGCCTGGGTCCCATCCATTGGATAGAAGAAGACTCTTCTTCCCAGTCATTCTCCACTTCAACTGAGAAACAGAATGGGGGATCTCAAGTCTCGCTGACTGCTCCCATGGCTCCTCCTCCTCCAAAGTCTCCATCATCCCTCTATTTTCCTGAAGAAACCTCCCCATCTTCCTCCTGTATCCTGGTCTTTGTCTCACCCTCTCACCCTTGCAGGTGGCCCTCATCAGCCAGCTCCCTTGCAGACACCTGTTGTTTCCCCCCACCTCCTTGCCTACTAGGGGACTGGGAATTATGGCCTCAGATGGCTGCATACACCTCACACACATATGCTCATGGTTACCCAGTAAGAAGATGGATATCATGACAATTCACAAGATAACATTTAGTTATTCTACTTGCAGTCCTACAAAGTGAATTGGTCCTTTGTCACATTCATCCACATGTGGGAGGTTTTTTTGTGTGTGTCATGGAGGAGGATAGGCTTTATATTGTTATTTGTCCCAGGATTATTGCAATTAGGTCCAAGCTATTGCTTTAGCATGCCTTTACAATGCTAATTTTTAAGCAGTTTATTAAATCAAAGTGAATTTTTCCCAGATCAGTGTATTCCTATGAGCCTTTGATAATTGAAATAATTACTTTTCCATTTCTGTTTGCTTTTGCTACTTAAGAGGATTTAGCTGTACGTAGAGAGATTAAAAATGGAACTCACTGAAGCTTCATTTTCCCCCCTTTCGTAATATAATATATAAAACTTTCCTGCTGTTGAGGAACTGTCACCCGTAGTCCCTCATTCGTGACTGATTTGTCTTTGTAGCAAGCCAGAGCTTGCGGGAAGTCACAAAACTTCCCAGTCAAGTGGAGAAAAGTACTGTAGGCAGTACTTGGTACATGGGTACATTTACTCTACAGATTAGGGTGATTTAAAAACAGTCCTCTTTGTATTTGCACTACATATAGCAGTTTGATTCTACTTTAACTACCATCAGTCTGTCCTATGGAATCCTTGGGATCTGTAGTTTGATGATGGGTACTTAGAATTCCCGGCTATAGTTCAGGAGTGGGAGATCTTTGGCAGAGAATTCTAAAGTACCTCATCAGACTACAGATCCCAGGATGCCATAGGACAGGACACATGGCAGTTAAAGTGGAATCCAAGTACTATAACTCTGTAGTGTAGATATAGCCTTTGGAAATGACAGAAAACTGTCATTTATGAACCAGGGATTTCTTATAGCACATAACTAAAATATTATTCCAAAGATCACTGGAGGCAGCAGTTTACACATGTGTTTGTTGTCAACTTGAATTTAATAACAGTTCCGTGGGGCTGATTTTCCAGCACCAGTCCTTCTGTCCAACTCAGCCTGAGCCAGGATATATTCAGACCCTATAGAATGCTACGAAGAGTTTAGCAAATCTTAAACCCTCTGTGGCTGCATGTTCAGCCAAAACAGTTGCTAATATAAAGTAGTGGTGAACCAAGCAATTTTGGAGTTGGGCTTAGTATAAAAGTATTCCCTGAATAATGTGCATGTACACCCACACTGTATATTTACAGGGGATAGGTGGGCAAAGAACCTACCCCCTACAAAGAACCAACTCCCCCTTTGGGCAATATACAGTGGGCAGAAAATAAGAAAATCTGCCTCTGCATATATATGTCTGAGACAACATTTCAGGACCCATAATGTAATAGTAGCAAATGTGTAAGCATAGACATGAAACAAGGAGTCATGCAAAACCTATGAGCAGAACATGAGGGAAATGTGAGGAAAAGACAAAGAGATTACGCCCACTTACATACTGAAAACCCAAAGCAGCCTGGCTAGATCTAGTCAGCCAGTCAGAGATCATAAAGGCCAGAACCTTCTAGCAGTTTGGCATATGTGTTGGTTCTAAGGCAACAAAGTGCCACAAAGTGAGCATGCTACCCCTGCACTTCCTGTGGTTACTTTCAACAAGTGAAAGCAGCAGTTTGAGCAGGAGGAGGATGCCCAATCCATGTAGTCTCTGCACATGGTTCCTGGAAGAACTGGGTTTCTAGCTCACACGGACAGACTATAGACAGATAGAGCACACACACTCATTGCTTGAGGTTCCACACATTTTACAAATGCCCCAATAAAGCTAAGGTACATCTGGGATGTTGGCAAGTCTTTGGGTCTGAGTCCCAAGTCCGAGTCCAAGTCTTTGGTACCTGGTCCCAAGCCCCAAGTCCAAGTCCCTATTAAAAATAAGCTTTCTCCCCAGAAAAAAAGGGAGGGTTGGGTGGGTGGGTTCCAAGTTGCAAGCCGAGTCTGAGTCATTGGAAAAAGACCCCGAGTCAAGTTCAAGTTGAGTCACCAGCTCAACTTAAGTCTGACTTGACGCCCCACGACCCAAGTCCCTATCCCTGGGTTTCATCTACTTCTGTTTACATGGTGCTATTGGGGAAGAGAGGCCCCATCAGCTGAGCACAATACTTCTCTGGATCAGGCCCTTTTCAGTAGAGTTGGTTAATAAATCTGTAGGTTACAGGTTGCTAAGTTTAATGGATTCACCTCTGTTTCCTCAAGTGTCTTTTACATAGGAACTGCTTACTTGTTATGGGGATTAGGACAGAGCAGGTACTGCAGATGAAATCCCTACTGTAGTTATGAATAGCAATTCTCCGGGGGAAAATGCCTTGGTAACCAGAAGGTACTGAGGTAATAAGGATAGAAGTGTAGGCAGTTTGAATACAATTAGGTCTTACAAAGATGCACACCATGTGGAACTATGAATATTCAAGGACTACTGGGAACCATGTCTTTTTTTATCAAGAGGGGAGGGGGGATATTTAGTGCTTCCACAAGTTACATAAATGGTGTTAATATTCAGTTGTGAGATGGCAGAAAGATAAACAGTTTGTCCATTGCTTGTTTCTGCTAACGTACTGTTGTTCGTTTTGCTACAGGACAATAGCTCTCTCAGAAATGGGACAATCACAATCCTTTCCAATGGAACACCTAAGAATGGTTTGTGAATACGTATTTGGAGGTTGTAGATAATGTAGAGGGTACTGAGATACAGATTGCTTTCATGGGCTTGACCCTATGTTTTATGAACCATCTAGTCTCATAGAAAGAATTGTGGAGCTCTGTTCAGGAGGACAGAGCAGGTAGAATTGCATTGAGCTGTTAAAGACACTGCCGCAAAAATGAAAATGAAAATAGATACATGTTCTTCGCATTTAATAATTCATTGGAATACTACTTATGGTTCCAATTCCAGTGCACCAGAAATTTTATTTTATCAGCATCTGTTATCATTTTTGTACATTAAGGTCTACCATACCAACATATTTTCTTATCCAGAGGCATATAGTAGAAGTGTAATAACTAGATGGATAGATAACGGTCAAAAAGATAAAGAGATCTCTTTAAGTCTCCATTTAGTACCTAGCTAGCGTGCATTGAAAGCTTGGCAGACCAAGTAGAATTCCAATATAATTCATTAGGTGAGAGTTACATCACCACAATTCATTAATCTAGCTAATGGGTTTGTCTTTTTAATGGCAGAAGGATGCTCTAAGCCTCAATTTGATGACAGATGTCTCTGGGTTTCTCTGTGATTTTCTGCAGTACATTGTTAGAAGAAATATATATTTAAATATGAATCTCCATGTGGGTTTGGATTTAAAAAGGAAAAGAATGTGGACTGGTTAATCCATCCTTACTTCAAGGCAGAGGATACAAAATATATAGCATAAAATGTGCATGGTAGCTTGTGAGTCCTGCCAGTCATGGCAGATTCAGCAACAGCTACTTCATTCATCCCCGGTTCCATACAAGACACCATATAGGCTTCAACAACAATGTGGTTTATTAAAATAGGGACATGGGAAATACATACAGCACAAAGAGCTCCTTTTGGGATCGTTCCCTTCACTTCCCGTAAGTGTCCTTTAGAATCCAAAAGTGCCCTGGTTACTGCCACTGGCTCAGTCTTTTTTCCCTCCTCAACAGGTCAAATCCTGATGTCCACCCTCTCTCACAATGCAGCAGGGAAGGTGTGTATGCCCACACCAAAGGCAGTGATGGCAGTCCCAGTTCTGATTGGTGGATCGTTGTCCCTTGGCAGAGCATTGTCTTTCCCCTCTTTTCTTTTTCCTCCAGCGTCCTTGTGGGGTTGTAGCTGGTTCACCTGTCTGGGCTTCCTGCTGCTGACATCTCTGCTCTCAGCATTCCCCCGCCCTACCCTCAAGTAACTGGCCTTGGGAAGAAGCTTAGGATTTAGGTGTCCCTCAGCCTCTTCCCAGGATACTTTCAATTGTAATAAAGCCAGTTGTTGTGTACATAGTCCCAATCACCTGGGGACTCTGGTTCTTCTGGGGGTTCTCGCTCTACTTGGTAGTCTTCCTGGGATTCCTCAAGACATCATCTCAGTCCCCCTCTTCTTCAGCCTCTTCCACTCTCAGATATGTAGAGTGTTCTCTCATCTGCTCTGCTTGCTCCCTATCTCCCGTCTTCTCCTGATCTTCTCTTCCTACCTCCAGAACCTAATTTATATCCCCTAGCTGCCAGGAGCCAAGGCCGCAGCCTTGGATTCCCTCGCCTCCAGCAAGGCACCTGGGAAGGATAACATCCCTGCTGAAGTGCTGTAAAGAGATCATCACCACCGAGCTGTATGAAATCTTTTGTCTTTGCTGGAGGGAAGGTGGAGTACCACAGGACATGAAGGATGCAAACATCGTCACATTGTATAAGAACAAAGGAGACAGGGGTGACTGCAATAACTACCGTGGCATCTCTCTTCTCAGCGTAGGGAAGCTGCTTGCCCATGTTGTGCTGAAGAGACTCCAGGTGCTTGCAGACAGAGTCTATCCAGAATCACAGTGTGGATTTCGAGCTAATAGGTCCACCACTGACACGGTATTCTCCCTCAGACAGTTGCAGGAGAAATGTAGGGAACAACAACAGCCACTCTTTGTGGCCTTCATAGATCTCACAACAGCCTTTGATTTGGTTAGCAGGGATGGCCTTTTTAAAATGCTTCCCAAGATTGGATGTCCACCTCGACTCCTTAACATCATCAGGTTCTTTCACGAGGAAATGAAGGGCACTGTAGTTTTTGATGGCTCAACATCAGATCCCTTTGACATCCGAAGCGGAGTGAAACAGGGCTGTGTCCTCGCGCCGACCCTGTTTGGGATCTTTTTTGCTGTCATGCTGAAGCACGCCTTTGGAACTGCAACAGAAGGTGTCTATCTCCAGACTAGATCAGATGGAAAGCTCTTTAATCTCTCTAGATTGAGAGCAAAGACCAAAGTCCACCTGAAATGCATGTGGGACTTCCTCTTCACCGATGATGCAGCTGTTGCCCATTCTGCTGAAGACCTCCAACACATGAATCACTTTAGCAAGGCCTGCCAAGACTTTGGATTAACAATCAGCCTGAAGAAAACACAAGTCATGGGCCAGGGCGTGGACTCACCTCCCTCTATTACCATCTCTACACAAGAATTGGAGGTTGTTCATGACTTTGTGTACCTTGGCTCAACGATCTCTGACACTCTCTCCCTAGATGTCGAGCTGGCATTGGGAAAGCAGCTACCACGTTCTCTAGACTCACAAAGAGAGTATGGCTTAATAAGAAGCTGACGGTATAAACCAAGATCCAGGTCTATAGAGCCTGTGTCCTGAGCACACTCCTGTACTGCAGTGAGTCCTGGACCCTTTGTGCACGGCAGGAGAGGAAGCTGAACACGTTCCATATGCGTTGTCTCCGACACATTTTTGGTATCACCTGGCAGGACAAAGTTCCAAATAGAGTAGTCCTAGAACGAGCTGGAATTTTTAGCACGCATACATTACTGAAACAGCAACGTCTACTGATGGCTGATGGTCGGATTCCAAAAGATCTCCTGTATGGAGAATTAGTGCAGGGAAATCGCCCCAGAGGGAGACCACAGCTGCGATACAAGGATATCTGCAAGCAGGATCTGAAGGCCTTAGGAATGGACCTCAACAGATGGGAAACCTTGACATCTGAGCGCTCAGCCTGGAGGCAGGCGGTGCATCATGGCCTCTCCCATTTTGGAGAGACACTTGTCCAGCAGGCCGAGGCAAAGAGGCAGTCCCGAAACCAGCAAAATCAGGGAGCTGGACAGGGGACAGATTGTATTTGTCTTCAGTGTGTATCTGTCTTCAGTGTGGAAGGAATTGTCACTCTCAAATTGGCCTTCTCAGCCACACTATATGCTGTTCCAAGTCCTCCATACAGAGCACGTTACCATAGTCTCTCAAGACTGTAGGATGCCTAATGATGAGCTGCCAGGAGCCAGTTGCCCTCTCCAACTCTAAAGGATGTTCCCCTTCACCCAAGTCTTCTTCTGGTGTTACCTCCCCTGGGATGTCAATTGGGTTTTTTAGAATCCCAGGCCTTGGGTTCTCTATCTCTGGGTTTCTCAAATATTCTCTCAGGTCTGATTGTGTTGTCCCCGTCTATTGGGAAGCGCATTGTCTCACTGGAGTCTTGGTGGTAGTGTCTTTCTACTCATATAGCTTCATTGGTCCTTTGTTTCCTCAGTGGACTATTCATAACCAAATGGAAGCATTAGGAAGTTTCCATCTACACTATCTTCCCAAGGTATACATAGGACAAGAATGGTGACTTACCTAGCTGTCAAAGGTCTACATATATTATAGCCTTTTTTTGCCATGGTAACTGTTTGACCACATTCATAGAGTTAGGCATAACTAGTTTTCACTGAAATCAATGTAATTTAAAAACTTAATGGTCTATTAATGTCCCATTGATTCAAATGTATCTAACTTTTTGGGATTTTTAAGGATTGTATCTCCTTTAGTAAAGTCAGCTGAAAGGTGATCAAGTCTGATAATGACTCGGTACAACTCAGAAACCAAGATCTGGATGTTTCCACATAAAAATCATGGAATCATAGAGTACTTGAGTTGGAAGGGGCATGTAAGGCCATTGAGTCCAATCCCTGGCTGAATACAGGTATCCAAATCAAAGCAAATCTGACAGATGGTTGTCCAATTTTCTCTTGAATGCCTCCAGCTTTAGAGCGCTCACCACTTCCTGAGGTAATTGTTTCCATTGTCATACTGCTCTAACAGTTGACATGTTTTGCCTGATATTCAACCTAATTCTGACTTTCTGTAGCTTGAGCCCATTATTATGTGTCCCACATTCTGGAATGATGGAGGACAGATCCTGCCCCTCCTCTGTATGACTGCCTTTCAAGTATTTGAAATATATTATCATATTTCCTCTCAGTCTTCTTCTGTCAAGGCTAAACATGCCCAGTTCTTTCAGTCTTTCCTCATGGAGCTTGGTTTCCAGTCCCCTGATCATCCTTGTTGTCCTGCTCGGAACTTGCTCCACTTAGTTGGCATCCTTCTTAAAGTGTGGTGTCCAGCACAGGACACAGTGCTCTAGATAAGGCCTAACCAGTGCTGAATATGCTACAACCTTTTAAGAGGTCTGGAAAGTAAAATAAATTTTAGTGCTGCTGGAGGTAAAATTTGTTGAGGTGCCAAAGAAAGTATGAAGACAGTCAGTAGATTAGATTTCCTCAATTAGTGAGTGTAACATGACAATTGAGATATCAAACATTAGAGCACCACAGTCATCCCACAAGTCCTTGTACATTTAATGTAAGATGTGCTTATTTTCCCCTGGAACTATTGTGCTAAACTCTTATCATATGTATCTGTATCAATTAGGGATGAAAATCCTTCACTTACAAGAAATTTGGGGTACAGGGGCTGGTCTCAATCAAATGTTTTGCATTTGCGAGAACAATTTTTGTGCGGATTATGAGATCCACCTACTCCTGGCAAATTACGGTAACTACTAACATGTTGTATGGATGTTTAAAATCAGATGCCTTGGAGTGATTGCCCGAGTCTTTGATTGATCACCCAGTCCTTCTGTGCTTGCTGTGTAGTTGTTCTTGACTTCAGGAAAGATCCTAATTTTGCAGACATTTTGCACAAAAGAGCATAGGGAACTAGGATGACTGCTGTTTTGTTTCACAGACGTTTGCCAATTTTAAACCTTGAATAGGTTTTAAGGATCAGCTAGTCCTTCTGTGTTTCCTGTAGGTACTTATAGAGACTTTAACAATAGCTACTGATGAGATCAGTTGCCCAGCTAAGAACAAAAAGGTACTTGAGATGAATAAAGAAGTGCACAAGTAACTTTTTCAAGCTCTGCCTGCCTGCAATGTAGAGATAAATTAAGCTTCATGATACATCTATGTGGTTAACCACTCTTTAAATGTTTTAACTGCATTCCTATATGTAAAAGGGAATTACTCTGGATTGTGATCTTAATCTTTCTGTTGTGTTTCTGCCATAAAACAGCTGCACTACTGTACTGCATAAATATACAACCAGGAATTGGAGGCTAGAATATCTGAAATGTGTTAATAAATGGGAAGGCATGTAACTGCTATCTAGTGAAATGTGGACGTGACTTCTTTATCTCGTTTCCTTTTGAGGCACTCAAGCCAATTACACTGAACCCAAAGGCTCTGTGATGTTGCTTTCTTGATGAAATCAGTGCATCATCACTTAAAAATGATCATGAGTAGCAAGCAGTTCATCATACTAATTGGAGGTTTTGTACTAGAGGTGAATACTAGAGACAGAAATAACAGTGCTAATAACTCTCTGGAGTGCTATTATTGGAGTCCCCAACTTGTGACAACTCTATCAAAGGCAGTGGATTATAGCCTAGCTGCATTGTGTCACTGAGGCTGGAGAAATGGGTTGCAATTCATAAGTGCAGAACATGCCACTAGCACCTGATTGGCATCCTCATCACTTCACTATTCCAAGTCCTCAAACAAGTTCCATTATGTTCCCTCCTTATATCTGCTACACAACATTATGCCCTCTCTGGAGCAGCAATGCTATCAGGTGCTATTAGCTAGAGTTTTCATATTTTTTTTCTTTAGTGTTTTTCTTTTCTTATTTGTAAATATTCTTCTGTGCATGTACTGTGAGTAATGAGAATTCTTAAGCCCATGTACTAAATATGGTGCTCTGAACTATATGGTACATCAGGGTAATAAGCTGTCAGCTGATTCAGGAATCAGCTTCCTGAAAGACAGTGGTCTGCAATCAAGCTTGTCCAGATAGAGGGCTTGATCCCCAAATCTTTGGAGTCTGACTTTAATCTAGGATGTTAAATCTTCTCTTGTTACATGTTCATCATGTTGTTTTTTTAAAATGAGACTTTTATTCCTTGCCATGCGTTGACAGGATTGGGGAAGGTCAGTTTTGAAGAAATGTTGAACATTTTCCAGACAACGTTTTTTGTATTTCTCCATGTGCAGCAGAATAGAATAGAATAGAACTTTGGTAACTATTGTCTTTTTTTCATAGACCTATAAGAATGGTTACATTGGATGGTGTTTGTGCCTCTGTGATAAACCCACACTTTTGTGCTTAGTACATATTTGTAGCTTCACAAAGGGAAAAGACTCTAGAATCATAGAATCATGAAGTTGGAGGGGGCCTATACAGCCATCAAGTCCAATCCCCTGCTCAGTGCTGAAATACAAATCAAAGGATATCTGCCAGGTGGTTGTCTAAGTTTCTCTTGAATGCCTCCAGTGTTGGAACACTCACCACCTCTCCAGTTAATTGAATCCATTGCCATACTGCATTTACAGTTAGGAAGTTTTCCCTGATATTCAACCGAAATTGGGCTTCCTGTAACTTGAGCTTTCGTTTGCTTAGAAACATTTTTACACAGATTGACTGGAAAACACTAAGAAGAACCATGTTTTATGTGAAGGAGCCAAGATTTCATGTGGCACTGGTTAACTCTTGATTATTATCAAAACAGCCTGTTTTGAGGGAAATGAAACAATAGTAAGATTGTACCAAAACTGTGAATGACCTACATTGGTGATCAGGACAGAGTTCACATATAAGCCATGGCTTCCATGCACCCCCAGTCTGGAAGTTACTTAGATCTCTATGTGATTAGTACAAAATTCTGCAGAGGAGTATCTTATATACAAATTAACAAGTGCAAATTTTACACAGATCTTGTGTCCTCTCCCCCTTCTCTCCTTCTCTGTCTCCTTCTCCTTTTTCTGATGATGCCTAAGTGGCCACCCTAATGTGAGTGCATTTAGCTATGAGCTTATTGCCCAGCACTCCTATGGAGACTGTCTGCTGGCGTGATTGACTGTCTATTGAAAGACTATACAAGCAAAACCACCCCTCTCTGCCTGCCACACAACATACATGTAACAAAGCATCCATTAGTTCTGTGTCTAATGGATGGGGCTAAAATGTACCTCTGTGGTCTGAAGCCAATAGACAGAAGAAGAAGCATATTCTTTATGGCAAGGAGAAGGGAAGCAAGCTCCCTGCAGCTTTTCTCTTTATGGCCAATGGATGGGCTAGGTTGGTCTTCCCCTTGGAGGCATGGGGTGCATGGTCTCGATATCCAGTCATCTTCTGGACCATGGATGAACCCAAAGTGTGCTTCTTTTCAGCTGTGGTTCTAGGACAACTAACAAATTGCATATGGACAATGAATATGAAGCTTGAACCTGGCTACATAATATCTCTCAAATACAGTTTTAAAAAGAACAAACTGAAACAGAGATTGCCATCAATACAGATTCCTCCTGGGAATTGCCTTTTCCTCCCACACAGAAGTTTTGATGTGACTGTGCCCAATGAAAAACAGCTGAACTGTACTATTGAGTGACTTCTGAGCCTGTTTTCACACTCTTTTATGGCAACAAATTCTTCACTTCAGATGATGCAGGACTCACTGCCGGCAAATATTTTCTTATCCTGATAAGCAATGCTCTTTAAAGTTAGAAGAAGCTAGTCTTTTTTTCCCTGATGGTGGATGGTGGTGGTGGTGGAAGAAAGCTTTGATCTGATGTCTTTAATGGTTACAAAGACAGCATGGTTGATGTGAACTTTGCAAAGGCTTCTTATCAGGGCCAGATTAAGGTTAAACATGACTTGGAACTATGAAAAGAAAGGAGATGCTTACATGTCCCACTCGAAGGGGCATCCTAGCCTCTTTTGTAAACGACATGTTCCTTCATTGGACCTACTAAGTTATGCACTTGCTGATAATTAGCACCTCAGTATGTCACTTGTCCATGTAAATGGTGGTGCTTTTAAAGGCTGAAGCCATACCTTTGGTTTTCTTTCTTCCACACTCAAGTAATTGCCTACCTTCATAGGAGACATCATGACCCATGGAAACTGATTTGTGATGACAGGCTCATACAATCAAGCTTATGTCGATGCATTGGTTTTGAGGACTTTGGATATAACTAGGGGACACTAGGCTGCCACAGAAAACAGAATCTATATACTGGTGTCTGTCTTTGCATGTTTAGATGGCATCACATTCTGTAGTCCTTTACTTGCTCCGTCACCAACGAGCAGTAATGCAGAACTGGGACAGAAAACTGCAGGAAGTCGTGCTGTCAGGGCCAACCCTACTATTATACGAAGTGATGTGGTTGCCTTAGGTAGGGAAGCACCAAGAGAAGCAAATTAATCACTCCCCCTTCCCTCAGAGGGTTCCAGTTTCTTTGGAGAGAAACTTTCTGATCTGTGTAAGTCTCTAGACTTGTTATCGGTTTCCTAAGTGTTTCAGAGCCACACACAATAGACACTGCTGTTGTTCATGCAGTATTCCTGGCCCATCTTCTCACAGTCCCTTCCTCTGAGGACCCTCAGTACCAGATGTTCAAGAAAGAGTTGGTTCTGTGGTCATGGGGTGGGTAGCTAAGCGGGTGCACACTCTTTCTAGTCCTCCCTATGGCCAGGTTTGTGTGTTCTCATATCTCCTCTAGTTTTGGGCAGGGGGAGCAGGTTTTCAGGTGCCATTACCACCTCTTCCTCTAGATGGGGGAGGACATTGGTGCTATACAGTGTGGGCGGAGGGCTGTTGCTTCATTTCCTACCTTGATTCCTCACAAGCTGTCATACAACATGGACCATATATTACCTAGAAAAACATAGACCTTTGGTTCCTCTAGCCCAGTATTGTCAACTCTGAATGATAGCAGCTCTCTAGAGGTTCAAGCAGACATAAGGCTTAATTACTTGCCTCTGCTTTGCTTCTGAAACCAGATAAGAACAGTTACGTTCAGGATAGAAAAAGTGAAAACATGGACCAGGAACACCATGCATGGTGACTGCCTTGTGTTTGTTTACTGCCCCACCTAGTAGTGCTGCCTGGTAGATGCTGTCAGTTAACACTGTTCTCAAGCTGTATTCCCATCTTGTAAAGTCTTCGTGGTTGCAAGCTAATCTTGATTTTCTAGTTTCTCATTTTAGCTATCATCCAACCAATCAAACTTGCTTTGATTTTGCACCCAGTGATGTGGTGAGCAAGCACTCACAGGGATGAAATTCTGGGTTGTTCTGATTAAGAGGGACCATGACTTCACCTACCACCCTATTTCCTGTTTATCCTGAGCTTAGCTGTAATCCTCACAGTGGCCATAAAATAAAAGGTTTTCCCCAGGAACAGTATATTCTTACAAGCTATCCTTGTCGTAATGTAAACTTTTTGACCTTGAATGGGTACGTAGGTGTCATTAAGCTTACAAAATAGCATCTATTTATTTGATTATATGTCTGATCCAGCTGCATTTCTGGACTCTTCTTATTCAGGCAGGGGGGCTGATTATGGGGACTTCCAATTTTGCCACTATATTACTGTTTGCCCCATAAATTTGCAAGTTGCATTTGCCCAATTTCCCATGGTTATATCCTTTCTTGATAATACAATACTTGGGGTCAGGGGGCAGAACATCACAAGTATTAGGTATGAATTTTTAAATGGTTTACTGCCTTTCCTTTTTGGGCTTGTTCACCACAAGATTTTTTTCAGCTTTGCTAACTGTTCTACAGCCTTGAAAAATGAACTGCCAGGCCCTGTCTTTAAAAATGGCTATTCCTTTTCACCCTTCTCAGAGGGATGTCTTTTGTTTGTGTTCCTCTTGCAGGCTGCTGTTCCTCCCAGACTAAATAATGCTGGATCTTGTATTGATCTAAAGCTACAGTTCATGAGTTGCAGGTGAAGCTAAAAGATGACTTTGTAGAGCAAAGTGTTTTTAATGCAGTTACTGCAAGCTGCTTTTTCATTTGGCAATAGATTTAAATGGAAGTCTTGATTTATTATGCTGCCAAAATGTGTGGCCCTATTCAGGAGCTCCCCCGTTTAGACATGGGAAAGGACAGTGGAAGAAACAAACTGTCTGAAGAACTTAATGCTTACCCAACGAGATGTATGCATTAAGTGCTAGGAAGTGTTCCAATAAAAGCATGGCCCAAAGAAGGCAGCCGTTAAGATAATTGTTAACCTCATGAAATTTCTCAGGAGGAAGCCAGACTTTATCATTCCAATTTGTTCTGTAGGTCAACATTACCCTTTCAAAAAACAAAACAAAACAGACAAACAAAAACAAGCCTTCCGTACTTCTAGTGCTGCTTAGTTCGCAGTTCTTTTCCACTCTGAATAATTCATACTGGCTTAATTTCCGTTTTCACACAAGTGGAATCAATCCAGATTTATATTCCTTTTCTTGTTCAAGCCTTTTGGGTCACTGAGGTTAGCTGGGCAACATTTCGGTATGAATAAGGAAGATGATTCTATAAGTCTTGGGAGCAAAATAAAACAGGGCGTAATTCACTCTTGATCTGATGTACCTTTTGCTAAAATGTCAATACCAGAGGAGGAAGTAAATCACCATTATCATCATCATGGTTACCACTACAAGCACTGTTTATTTACTATATTTCTATACTGTTGTAAAGCTTGTTCCCCATGATTTAACATTTCCCATGACTTGATGTATTATTCAGCAGAAGTCAGTGTCTGATCTGCGGTTGGGTCTTGCTTGTATTATTACTGCTGTCACTATTGTTACATCAATTCTTAATGCTTGATGCAAGCAATTACCACAACAGTCCTGTTCAGATGTTTTCCTAAGATGGTGTAACCAGAAGGACCATGGCCCAGGAGCAGAATATCTGCTTTGCATGAAGAAGGTCCCAGATTAAATCCCAAATACACCAGTGCCTATTACAACCCAGAAGAGCTGCTGCCAGTCAGTGTCCTCATCACTGAGCTAAATATACTACAATTCCTGTACAAATTGCTATCTTACTTGCGCAAAAGCATCATGCTGCACAGAACATATATATGTAAACCAGCCGTAATGCTACACTTTTCTGAAAAAGTACATTAGAGAAAGTCCAGTTGAAAAAAAAAATGAGACCAGGGAAATCAGGATGTTTACTGCCTGGAATGGGATTATACAAAATAAAGTATGGCCTCCCCAACCAGTAAATAAAGAGGCAAGACACAAGCAATGGGTTTCAAACCTGGGCTACAACTTTATTAACATCCAGCGCTGGAGGCATTCAAGAGAAAATTGGACAACCATCTGTCAGATCTGCTTTGAAATGGATTCCTGCATTGAGCAAGGGTGTTGAATTCGATGGCCTTATAGGCCCCTTCCAAATCAGTGATTCTATGATTCTCATTCCCTAACTTGTGGTGGGGCTTCAGATAGTGTATAAAAAACTGGTAACAGGAACAGGTGGATCATCCCAGCCTCTCTCCAGCCTGGACCGGGTGAGTCCCTTGCCCTGGGACTGTGCTGTGCATTGTGAGCCTTTCCCTGGTAGGCTCAATTGGGGAGGTATCCCTGGCCTGTTTCCATTCTAATTCTCATAAAATTAGGCTGGCTGTATCCAGACCCTGCCTGAATCTCACAATTTGCTGTACCATTCAGGGGACCCAATCACCAAATAGCATCCTGTGGGGCTCAGCTCTACCATCCTCTCCACCTGCCTCCCAATTACTGGAGAGGATAAATGCTCTTTCTCCTTCCCAGCTGCATAGCAGTGGGAATATAGAGTCAGCAATATATTAATTTTGTACCAAGAGAATCAAGCCAAGTATTGGGTTTTTTTTGCTGCATCAGCAAATAAATGTGCAGTGTTTACAACAGGTGATGCTACAAGATTAGCTCATTTGCCTTTGAATGTAATAGAAGGCTGCTAGTTATTTTCTAACTGTGGAGGCAATATAGGGTTCTGTGTAGCTGATTACCACCAATATTATTAAATATATTGATATTCCCTCTTTCTCCAAGGAATGTGAGCCAGTGAGCAATGTCTCACCCACCTCCATTTTACTCTGTGAGGTAGGTTTGATTTTGATTTAAAATGGTGGTTGCCACTCCCATTTTATTCTCATAAAAACCCTGTGAGGTAAATTGAGTAATGATAACAATTTTATTAGATCTGTGATGTCTTTGGGAGAGGTATTGCCCCAGAAACACCCTCCATCCCAATTTGGCTATGTTTTAGTTCTATTCTTTTTCACCTCTTTTTCTACGTGAGCAAGAAAGTGTGATTTCCTGTTATAGCTCAACCAAGGATAGAAACAGTACTTGCTAACTTCAGCATTCTCTTTGATTTAGGTTGTCCTGACATGATGAGACACCTACTGTATGAGAAATGTTTAAAATGTGTAGGATTCCTTTCTGCCAGTCAAGAATGAGACAAAAAGCTCTTTTTCACACACACCCCTGTGTCTCTGTAAATGGTGTAAAATTCATCTAATGTCCTTTTATTTTAAGGACCAAAACACACATACAGAGCAAACAGAAGGACTGGCTGATTTTAAAGAAATGCAAACCACCCATCTTGTGTCTTACAGTCATCCTAGTTTTGAGCACGGTGCACGATGTATGCATTTCCATGAACTGTCTAAATTTTACAATCTTTGCACCGAAATTGGTATTTTTGTAAAAATGACACTTTTGCACAAAATTTGCAGAACATTTTTTATGGCCAATAAGAAAAAAATCTGTCAAAAGCACAAGGGAATCCCTTGACACCCTTGACAGAAAAAAAATAAAATAAGAATGTTCTAATGCCTTGCATTTCCATGCAGGGGCAGGGCAAAGGAAGATTTTACCCCTAGTTTGCACTGGACCAGAAAGCCTTCTGTGCCAAATCATATTTGAGTCGGTTATAGAGTGTTTGTATTGTGCAGAATGGCCCTTTGAGTGTTTTATTTGCTCTTACTAGACACATTTTTTGTTATCTGATTAAATGCCTACTTTAGTATTCATATATTCAGCATTTGAGTATTTCTATATCTCAGGGTTTGCATCTGTTAAAACTTCTCACTTTCAACCAATTCTCAGTGGCCCCTGTTCATTTTTCCTGTCTAAGACCTGTAAGTACTAACACTCATCTTGCTTTCAGTCATGCTCTCCAGATTTGAAAGAGCAGAAAACTACTTCAGTGAGAGTGTTTTCCGAGAATATCTGCTTAATAGAGTATTCAGAAATAAATTCATTAAGTTAATATGCTACCAGGAAGAGGAAAAGATCTATGAGCAACATAATGATTTCATTCCTTTCTCTTACTTTTATTTGCCTCCTTCATATAGAAAAGCTTTTTAAAAAAATAGAAACTATACTTTAGCTGTGAACAGAGAATGAATTCAAAATGTAAACTTAGAACTTCTGATCACTACACAAAGGGCTACAAATTCTCCTTTGTCTTATTCTTGGATGGGAGGACAAGGCATGGTAAAATTTGCCTCCTCAAACCACTACTCCCACGGTTTTTGTGGCCCTTTCATAAAAATAGGGAATTAGACCGAGATGAGACTTTTTGTGTTAGCAAAGAAAGCAAAACTGCTTTCTGCGAACTTAAGCAAATGGTGCAAACAGCACACTCTGATGATGGTGCTGTTTTGAGGCAGGGGCTTGTAAGGGTTAGAAGCATTGGAACTAGTGATGGGGGTATTCGTATACAAATATGAATATCCCCGCGCAGCCAGACTTAACAAGGGTCCAGCCCCTGGGGCCGGACTGTCCACTCACGCATCTGGCAGTGGTGGCAGCCTCACTCATCCTTCCAATCACTCCCGGAGCCCTGCTCTCCTCCTGCTTGGCTGGCCACTCCAGGCAGGAGGAGGGAAGATGAGTATCCCTGCACGGCTGCCGAGTGGCCAGCCGAGCAGGAAGAGAGCGGGGCTCCAAGAGTGATTGGAAAGATGAGTGAGGCTGCCACCACTGCCAGATGTGTGAGTGGCCGGTCCGGCCCCAGTGGCCGGACTCTCGTATGCGCGGGGATATTCACATTTGTATACAAATACGAATACCCCTATCTCTAATCAGAACCCCCTTTTACCTCCCAAAACTGGTTCTAGAGCAGGGGTTTGCAACCTTGGGTAACCCAGGTGTTCTTGGACTGCAGCTCCCAGAAACCCCAGCCAACACAGCTGGTGGTGAAGGGTTCTGGGATTGCAGTCCAAGAACACCTGGGTTACCCAAGGTTGCAAACCACTGCTCTAGAGGGCTGTGAAGTCCAAGAAGCCATTACTTGGATGCCATGGGCGGCATGGGAGAGAGATGGAAAAAGTCACACTGCTGCTGGTTTTACATGCGGGAGAAAGTCAGACTTCCTTCCATTCTTTGCTTGGATCCGGATGTTGGCTGGGGGGTTCCAAGTAAGGTTTCCAAGCGCTGGTGATGATAAGCCTAAGTAAATGGCACAATGTTGTTAATTTGTTTGGTTTCAATGGGTATGAAGCAGAACTCATTTTTTAGACTGGGGGCAAAAGTCCATCTCTATTTATTCTTCTCCACAGTAAAGCTCCCAAAACTCTCTTTATTATGTTGTACATAGTAATTAACTACAGTTCTTGTAATGTTCCGGCCAGTGCCACAGTTACGCTGAGTGAAATATTTTTCATACGCATCATTCCCTAAAGAAGGCCTGCCTAGAACCAGAGATTATAACCATCTTGTCTTCAGGTGAGAGAAAAAAAGGCAGAACAACTGAATGAAAACAAGCATCATGAAAGACCACCGAGAGAACAGGGTTATGCTGATCATTAACCTATGACAAAAACGGAAAGCAAAAGCTGATGAAATGTTTCCTATATGTACTGTATTCTCAGCCTTTCTTTTATTATGCTTTGCCTTGGGCAGCATTTTGTCCAAAAAAACTGGAAAGACAAACTTAAATACACTTGTAGCAGTTAATAATACATCCATGCATATATGTGAAGAGTATGAAAGAGTTAATTAATTTATTGCAAAAAGAAACATCAGTTGCTCCACATGAATGGCTTCATTAATGACCTTCCGCTCTTGAGACTCAAAATCAGCACTGACTCTGGCAGTTAATAGATAGATTTGCTTTTATGGGCAATGAAAATCTGATAGTAGTATAATATTGATTGCTTGTGTCAATAAGGCTGTACACATAGTCACAAGGAACAAAGGCTGTAATTTTACACGTATTTATTCATATGTAATCCCCGCTAACCTAAGTGGGATGTACTCCCGGGTATGTCTGCAGAAGGTTACAGCCTAAGAATCACTGACTTAACTTTCAAAGGGTTTGGTATCAAGTTACTAGCAGATATTGCTCTCCTATATTGCCGTTATGCTGTGGCCCTAAAGAAGCCTAGAGAATCCTCTAGAATCTAGAAAAATCTCCATCACTAAGCCCTCTTTCTCTTCTTCCTTCTCCTTGAAGATCTTTATAGGAAACTGTATGATTAAAATGCAAACACTTTTAAAGTACGAATTTTTAAAAAATGAAAAATTGTGTGTGAAGAAAGAAAGAAGGGGGGGGGGAATTGAGGATAAATACTTTATATAGCCATACTCCTGCTCATTGTCCAGGGCTACAGATATGGTGTTAAAGAATGGTAAGGCCTGGTCTGCTCAGGGATATTCAAGCTCATGCCTTCGATCTGAATGTTCATTTTTCATTGTAATTAAAGTAATTATAATAGGTAAGGCATGCAAGCAGTATTATATGTAATTGTGCAGTATGAAATAAAAGTAGGCCTCAATCCTGTTGTTTAGCATAAGCTAAACTGTAACTTTCAGTCTCTTCCTCCCTGGTAAACAAAGCACCCCCACTGTGATTCTTGGGGGGGGGCACACATGAATGCCCCTGCAAATCATGGCAGGGATGGCTTGTTTACCAAGGAGAAATGAATCAAAAATTACAGTCTGGCTTATACTAAGCAATAGGATTTTGGCCATAGAAACATGGAAGCAGCCTTATGCTGAATCAGTACGCTGATTCAGCATATCCATCTAGCCCAATATATTCCTTCTGACTGGGATTCCCTGGTAGCCACCCATCCAGGTTTTTTTAACCAGGTCTGAATCTGCACAGCTTCAGAAATCAGAAAAGATCAATTTGTTTCAGGTGACACAGTAGCATGTGCTTCCCACTTTTCCATTATTCTTCTCAATAGATGAGAGACTAAGACAGGTTTTATTTTTAAATCCCATGTGGAATTATTTTTAATGAACTTAATTCAATAACTGCCTGTGTGTTTAGGGGCTCTGACTCTTCTACATTGTGTGTCTTCATTCAGCACCCACCCACCCTGGAACCCATAAAACCCATAAAGTACCAAGCCTGAGAAAGTTCTCAACCTGCAACCATGGAGACATAAAATTAAACCAAACGTAGAGAGTCATAGTACATCAAGTGGACAGACTTACTGGGGAGCACCTAATGTCACCTTCCTCTATCATTGCTATCCACATGAAGTCACCAAGAGGCTTAAAGAGAGAGGGCTGAGCTCCTGTGGAGAGTCTCAGGGAACTAAACCCTAAACCCTCCACTCTAAGCATGTTGACAAGCCAAGATTTTCTAATGATGGATAAGCCTTATTATAACTTGAGGCATTTTCCTCTGGTTTAAGGCAGTTTCCTGCTTTCCTAGGCTTTGTATATAGACATAAAACTAGCGACTTAATTAACCTCTCTCATTTATAAATATTATTTGCAGAACATTGGGTGTTTCTTTTTTGTGCCACAATTCCCAGAATCCTCCAGTGGTTGGACTAGCTAAGGGATTCTAGGATTTGTAACTCTTAACAGTCAATTTTTCCAAGCCTTGCTTATTTCTTTTGACAAGAAGCAGCATTCAGATAGTATCTAAAAGAGAATATCTTTAATGTTGAAACATGGAGAAGTACCTGAGGTAGAAAACTCATTTAGCCATTCCCCCAAGAGTTGGTTTCCTACAGGTGTTTTCCATCTCTGCTTAAATGTATTCTGCAGGAATAAAACAGACCTTTAGACCTTTAAAAAAGTTACTCTATTCATCAGAGGGGATGATGGGGAAAAAGTGTTTTCAGCTATTCTCTTTGGAATTTATTGACACATTTTTCAAAGCTTACCCCAAAGGGGATAATTTTTCCATCTGCCCATGCTTGGAAGAAAACTCAATGAGCTGGTTTATGAGGATAAAGAAGAAAATTAACTTTCCTATATCGCACCAGCAAAGTCCCTGACCCTACATACTGTACAAATCATATTGTTTTCCATGTTCATTATAATCTCTAAAATGTATTGCAAGTTCTGTCTGCAGAAGGTTTTTAAATTTTAATTTACTTCAATTTCTTTTTAAAAAAAAAATACAATTCCAGCACTAGGTCAAGATTATTATTTTCCTATGCATTTTAAATATGATTATATTGTCTCAGACAAATTTATATAGGTTTGCACTCATTCTTTTTTTGTATTAGGACTGGAGCTATTTGTTTAGGTTGTATTGCAGTTTTTAAAATCTCTTTGTGCCCCACCATGAAAACTGTCTGTAAAGTTATCTCTATTCAAATGTAAGTGCACTGAATGGCAGTTTAGCTTTGCAAAAACGTTGGGCACTGATTTAAGCCAAGTATACAACTTTGGTGGATCTGGAGGGCAGTTTTAAGCTTCTAGGATCCATGGATGGTATTGTGTAGGTGAAAAAAATGTAATAAAGTGAAAAACAACAAGAACAACAAATCACTGTGAATCACATTTTGTGAAGTACAGCACTTAGGGCCTTCAGCCTATTGAAAAGGTGATTTGCTGATTCTGGAGGATTTAAATAAGAACAATAAAAGTGAAATGGCTGTCCCTTGTTCCCGGTGTTCACATATACCAGTGGGTCCCAACACTGGGTCCCAGAGGCTGTTGGACTTCAACTCCCAGAAGCCCCAGTCAGCACAGCACAGCACATACATAGACCCAGGGTTTCTAGAAGTTGTACCACCAACAAGACTACCTGTATTTTCTGTATATATGAATGCATTCATTTTTTGTGTGGGTCCTTGTTCAAGCATTCAAAATAGCTTTAATCTGAACCTGTGAGGAGGGGGAGGAGGAAACTGTTACCCTTGCCACTGCCTTCATCTTCACACAGTAATATCCTGAAGTGGAAAAATCTCCTCGATACATGGAGCCTCCCTCCATGGTCAATATTGAATCAAAGCACCATTTCAAAATACTGTTCTTGATATCCAAGAGAGATCTGAACTAGAATCAGTAGGTCCACTGGAATGGTGGTATGGTTGTATGAATGTATCTTGTTATATTTTAAAGGACAAGTTTCAGTAAGAATTGTAGTATGAATCTGCCTTGTTATATTTTAAAGGATATGTTTCAGTAAGAAAAGGAGAAAAAAAATAGGCATTAATACCCCAAATTAGGTGTTAACATCCAAAATTGTGTAAAGTAACTCAACCTATTCAGGTAAGATGCAAGTTTTCATATTTTGCCCTTCCTTCCACATGTGATACCCCTGAAACCTGTTAGTTTAATTAGGTTGCAGCTCCTGCTGATTGTTTTTCCCAGTGGCTGGCTCTAATTTCTTTCTTTTCCGCAGTTCCTTGGTTTAGCCTGAATGTTCAAAGGTGTGTGGAAGCAAAACCAAAACGAAAACCCCCAAGCAAACAAAAACAAACCCTCTCTAATTTTCTTTTAAAAGCCCTAAAGGGAATTGTACTTTTGTTCGTCATTCCTGCGAACACCTGTGCACTGGTGAGCTTAATTGGGCTACAGCTGGTGTTGATGATGTGTGAAGAGAATAGACTGACTGGAAATCTTGACATTGTATGTCATTGGCTTTTTCTTGAAGGGTGGTGTTGGTTGTAAGGCACAGCCAATTTAATATAGAACAGATGCTTGTTTTTCAAAAGAACCCTGGATCATTATGCCAGCTGGGAAAGATCTTTACTGAAGAGCAGCTACAACTTGAAATAACTAGTTCTGAATAAGAAGTTCTCCTCCAGTAAATAGTAGATCCTTATAGATATCACTCAAGCGAAGGACTTGGGATTTTAATCCGACAGTAACACTCCACAGATGGGATAATGGGATCCATTGGAAAAAGGAGGACAGCGGCCCTCTTCTTTTCGGCAGCTCCCCATACAACCTCCAACACCTCTGGACTAGAGATGGGGGTATTCGTATACAAATACGAATACCCCCGCACAGGTGGACATAACGAATACGAATACCCCTATACAGGTGGACATAACCTGTCCGCTGCTGCAGCCGGCTCTGTGCTCCCTTCCAATCGCTCCGGAGCTCGCGGTCGACTAGCCACTCCTGGCAGAAGGAGGGACGATGAGCCTCCCTGCCAGGTTGAAGAGTGGCTTCTCGACTGCAAGCTCTGCAGCAATTGGAAGGGAGTGTAGAACAGTGAACAGGTGAGTGGATGGCCCGGCCCCAGGGGGCCGGACCCTCATTATGTCCACCTGTGTGGGGGTATTCGTATTCATATACGAATACCCCCATCTCTACTTTGGACAGTTGTGGTGGTGTTTAGTCTTCTTGATACCTTAGCCATAGCAACATACATCAAGGGAAGCATTCCTGGGAATTTTGTGTTTGTGGCAGTGGAGTTTTACTGGTGAGCAGATGAAAACTCTAACATAGCAATGGGACGAAATCTGTTTCCCTGGAATGTCTGTTCTGATTTTATACCTGCCACCATGTCTGTAGCCCTCATGTTTCCAAGATTTTCTTGAAAAACTATAGGCACAAGTACTGTTTGAGAGTTGGGTAATTCTCTACATTTCTAGTGTCTTGAAAATGTATTGGCACAAGTACCAATTGAAAGCAGGGTGGCTGTCTAAATGTCTAGTGTCTTGATCCTTCTTGAAGCTAGAAGAAGTGGAATAAATAATAAAGAGCAGGAAAAATGTCTGCACATGTTTGACATGGGGTTATGTGTGAAATTTGCCCCACTCAAGTATTAAAATGGATTTACCCAATTTGGAACCTTCCAGACCAAACGAAGAAGGGTATGCCAATTGTGGGTTGAAATCCCTGTGAGCTTGAAATATTTACAGACATAAAGTATGAGCAAAACCTTCTGTCCAGATTTCTGAAAGGTACACAATCATGATCTTGTCAATGGGGCTTGCGTATTACTATTACTATTGCTATTACTATATACTGCCAAATAGTGCTAAAGCACTCTCTGGGTGGTTGACAACATAATTATGCAAAGAACACTTTGCCCTTCAGCAAGCTGGGTACTCATTTTACAGACTTTGGAAGGATGGAAGGCTGAGTCAACTTTGAGTCAGCTACCTTAATCTATTGGGACCAAATTCAGGTCAGGAGCAGAGGCTTCACTGCAGTACTGGAGTTTAACCACTGCACCATGAAGCTCTTTAATATGTCTGTTTTAAATATTTGATTAAAATGGCCACCATATTTTCTGTAAAAAAAAAATCCACTTGGAACTAGCCGAAAAAGGTAATTGGGGGAGGGGGAGGAAATCTACAGAAGCAGGCATGACAGATTTGCTTATCTCAAACTGTATAATAGGCTGCAGAATCCCACTTCTGATACTGTATGTGGGCTGCCTTGAAACATTGGTTTCCCCCCCTTTTTTTTAGCTCAAACTGCAGGCAGCTATTTGAACTTTTTAAAAAAAAAAAAACACCATACAGCCTTCATGGCTTAATCATAAAACCAAAACCTCAACACCATCTTATATGACAGCATAATTTTGTTCTGTAAAATTCTGTTGAGCTTCTATCTTTTTGTCGTCTTTTTTGATCATCTTGGCTACTTGCCACCGACATGGGAACTCTAGTGTTACATCCCTTCAAGAAGGACAGTAAAAAGAAAGCTTCAGTGACTCTTTGAAGAGAGATGTGGAGGATAGCTGAGCAGAAAAGCTCCCCCCAAGTAAGTCTCAAAGAAAAACGTCAGTAACAGGGGGAAAGGTGCAGAAGATTTAAGGCTTCTAGGGCTGCAAAAGAGAGTGCACAAACTGCGAATCAGTTTTAAGTAACCAGGATGAAGCCTATTTTAAAGATGAGACACCCTTTATAGTTTTCAATTATGCAATTGGAAAGCAGAAACTAAAACACAAATGAAGATCACAAATAACGGAGTTGGAGCAGAGATAGCTAATTTGTGGAGACGCATATATGGACTCCAAACACAGTGACAACGTTTTAAGTAAATCTGTGAGATCAAAGGAGCATTCTTTAAATCCATGAGATAAATCTAGCTACTAGTTGCAGTTAGAGTAGAACTATTGAATGAATGGGATTTAAGTCAACACACACTCGTAAATTAAATCAGAGGTAGATGCTACAAATAGATCTATTGGACTTCTCTTTGGTAGCTATAAAGATACAATCAAGTCCATACACATTGAAAAGATGGAAAATTTCTGGATTTACAGATGGGCTAAATTAACACTGCATGACCTGAACCTAGAAGACAACAGATGGAATCATTCATCCATGTTGGAACATACTGGGAGTTACAGAACCTAGAGGACATGGTATTCCACAGGAGATGAATGATATTATGTGTTGTCCTCTAAGTCCATGAGATATTCAGGTCACCAGTATGCAAATTCAAAAGTTTTCCCTCTTTTCTGATGTGCTTTGATCTGATGGTGTCTCTATTCCAACCAAAGACTAATTAGACAGTCCGTGATGTTCAGAGTCAAAGTGTTTGGACACTGGGTGTCCCAACTTCTTAGTCAAGATGGCAGACTTATTGTTTCTGAATCTTGTACATAGGTCTGTGTTGTTTCACTTATCTATTGCAGATGCATCCTGGTCATCTGTGAGATAACTTACATTGCAGGAACTACAGGTGATGTTTTGTTTAATATAGTAGGCGTTGTCAATCACAGCGCTATGAAAAGTGACTATTTCCCTGAGAAATAAACAGGTTATACAGTGTTTGGAATCACAAAGATACGGTCCAGGATTGCTGACTGGTGGTTTGAGGACAGCTCTTACAGTAATCTCCCCAGATTTGGTGACTGGCAGAAAGCTATCATAGGAGTTTTGCTGATGGCCTTTACAAGATACTCTTGAGTTTGGTAACAATTGCCTTTCTGTAATTGCCTTGACACTATTTGGAGACATTGGATGGAAGTCTGTCACAAAAGGAGTGTGTTGCTCACTGTTAGATTTATTATGATGATGGAAAAGGTGTTTCTCTTAATAGGAAGCTGATCTCTCTTTTCTTTGTTACTATCAACGATAATCAGAGGATATCCTGTATGAAGCAGGTGTTTCTTAAGAAGAAACTGAAGAAGGAGGAAGCCTAAATATTTTGCGTAAATATTTCTGTTTATAAATCACTCTTGTGTGTATATATTTTAGTAATTAACTGCATCCTTCAAACAGAAAAAGTTAACTGAACTGCTGTTTAGTTGTCATCTGTTTATATAATCTGTTTATATAATCTCTCTCTCTCTTTACACAGAGAGAGAGAGAGAGAGAGGGAGGGAGGGAGAGGGAGGGAGGGAGTCAATCTACCTCTCTGTCCATCTTTTTCTTCATTTGTCTACTCTGTATATATTTCTGAACATCATACAACTCCAGCAGTTTTGCTTAAGCTTCCCATAGAGCAATATATGATGCTGGGAAAACAAGACAAATTCCTGCCCCAAAGGAGTTTGTTTGCTGAATCGAGCAGCTGTGCTTAGAAGAGAACTGACTGAACTCTCAGCTGTATGTTCAAGCTACAATACACATGAGCGTGTGTGATTGTGCGAAGAAAACGTCTATTAATATTACTGCTGAGACGTGATTCCATGGGCTTTCCCCTTATTCAAATACACAAACATTTCTTATGGTGTTCTTTTCCCCCTACATCTAACTCGCCATTCCCTTTTTGCTTAAGCCATGCTTCCATTTTGATAAATAACATGCTTATTGTGTTTTCCTTCAAGAATTACTTTCAAGAAAACCACCTCTGCTGGGTTTATGTGTAACGTTCTTGGAACATGTACACGAAACATCGATTCTCTTTTATGTGTGTACTTCACATCTACTGTTGCGAAGCAAGCGTTTCTCACTATAAGTGGTATTTGTTGATGCTTAAAGGTTCAATGAATTTTTCAGACCCTTTACCCTTCTTGCTTTGCTGCACACCTATTGAGCTCGCAGTGCAGATTCATATCAATAAATTCTGACTCGCTTTGCAGCTCCAATTTCATGCTTGGCCTTTCCTAAGCCATGTAAGAGGGGAAAAAAATAAATGAAATATAGAATGGATACTAAAATTGTGTTAAGTAGTCCCTTGTCTAAGTCTTTTCATCCTATCTTTAACAAAGTAGGCATTGTGAAGAAACTGAGAAATTAGAGAACATGGTTGAGGACCTCACTGGAAACTTCATGCATTTTGTCAGTGCAGTGAATGGCTGGCTGGAAGAAAGGGAGGGGACAGTTTCTCTGCCAGTAGAAGATGAGAGTACTACTTGTAGTTTATCTTCTAAGCAAAGACTTCAAGGCCAAGTCAGCTTGTTCCTGATGCTGTGTTAATTGGGAAATGACTTCAGCTGAAGGAAAGGGCAGAAACTGCTCTTGTCTTCATGAACATCTGCAGAAACACGAAGCCTGATTGGCACACCATCTGTGGTGTTCAGGGTATATAAAGGGGTTCTGAAGTCACTTTAGTTAGCTTAGTTATCTCTTAGGAGATGCTGTGCTCACTTGCTGCCCTGTTATGCTGTGCTGATAGGGATGATAGTCAATAGGAGGTTTGAAGATCTGAATTTCTCACTCAAGATTCACATTTGGATAAAAGTCCAGAAGTCTCCAACCAAATCATACTGAGATGATTTCTTTTCAGAAATTCTGAACCATGGTCCAAATTGAATCTTGTGATCAATAGACACTTCTAATAGTTATTAGAGATGGGGACGAATATAAAAACGGATCGGTTTTTCCGACGAATATAGCCGATTCGTTAAATATTCATCGATCCGTATTTGTGGGTTCCAGAGACCCCCACGAATACGAAGGGATGAATATTTACCCATTTTTATCCGTCCTTCGTATAAAAACAACAACAACAAAAACACTATTCTGCCTACCGGCTGCCGATCAGCTGATCGGCGGCAGAAAGGCAGCCACCACCCCACACAGTCACCCAATACCACAGCCTACCCCACCCCCTTCCTTTCCCTACCTTAGAACCCACGCCACCCCACCCCCACCGACACTCTCTTACCTTAATCACTGCTGCTCAGGTCTTCTGGCCTCGGAGCCACGCATATAAAAATGGAGACTGGCTGCCCTTTGCAAAGATGGCGGCTGCAGCTTCATTTAGGGTAGGGAAGCTGCAGCTGCCATCTTTGCAAAGGGCAGCCTAGATTCCCTTAGCCTGCCTTAAGGGAATCCAGGCTGCCCTTTGCAAAGATGGCAGCTGCAGCTTCCCTACCCTAAATGAAGCCGCAGCCGCCATCTTTGCAAAGGGCAGCCAGTCTCCCTTTTTACACGCTGTGGCTGCGAAGGCCTGATGGAGACCTGGCAGCAGCTATTAAGGTAAGGGGGTGTCGGTGGGAGTGGGGTGGGGGCTAAGGTAGGGAAGGGAAGGAGGTGTGGGGGTAGGCTGTTGGGGTGGCTGGCTGTGTGTGTGTGGGGTGGCTGCCTATCGGCTTCTGATCAGCTGATCGATGGCCGGTAGGTAGAATGGGCTTCTGTGCCGTGTGGTAAACTCTCCTGGGGGGACCCAATTTGTGGGTGAATAACTCGGATGTCCGATATCCAATCTTCACCAAAGTTGGCAGGCGTGTTGGGGAAAGACATAAGAAGTGTGATTCTGGAGTCTCTAACTACCTGGGGGGAGCTTTCCTGGGGGTGTCCTCTTTGTGACTATATAACTCAGGGGTCCATGATCCAATGTCCACCAAACGTTCAGGAGTCGTAGAAAAGGGTCTGAGGAAGCTTCCCTGCAAATCCGGTGTCTCTAGGTCATCAGGGGCCAGTGTTATAGCTGTTTAAAGTGCAGATGAATCAACTGATCGATTCATCAAAGAATATTCGTATATTCGTATTCATTGATCCGTTAACCTTGATGAATAACGGATCAAAACAAATCACCATTTTTTTAATTTGTCCCCATCTCTAATAGTTATGTATTTGAGTTTTCTTGTGCTTAACCTTCATGCACCCAGATGGGAGCTTTTAATTCACCAGAATTATGCTTTGTTAAAGAATTCATACAGAAGTAAAATGCAGGCATTCTACAGCCATAGAGCTAACCCTACTGTTAACTCTCAGTACACTTGAGATCTAGTGAGGTTCAAAAAATATCTTCATCCTCACCCACTGCATTTTTTTTTTTAAAAAAAATCCTGGTATGGTGGCCATCAAAACTGTCAAAAACTCAGTCAAAAACTGAGCTTCATGGAAGTGAACAAGATTACTAAAAAACAAAAAAACAAAAACACACCCAAGCCTCACATGTTGCCTTTAGGGGAAATCATCTTCTATAACACAAATTGCTTACTTGCATAGTAAAGCATTAAGTAAAAAAAGTAGAAATTGAAATATATTGCTCAATATCTTTCAGCCCATATCTCAGATTTAGACTATTATCAAAATAGATAATTCAGTCTCATATTAATACCCTTAATTGTTTGGCCCTAATATATTTTTAGATCAAATACAGCAATTGTACTACTCCATATTTTATGGAGCTAGCTATTTTATATGGAGTTCTTACCTTTCTTCCATATGCTCTAACAAATCTTAACGAGTTAATATATTTGTGAATAAAATTGATGCATCATATTTTTAAATTACTCTTCCTCCCTTTATTAATGTTATTTGAGTGGAGTATAAATGAACAGCAGGCTTTGTACTTTGGCAAAGCCTGATGTCTGCGGGAGTTTTACATGAAAACATTCATTTTTTCCCAAAGCAACTAACAAACATGTCAAGCAGATCTTTTAAAACCGGAGTTCCTCAGGGAGAAAGACAGTAAGTCCTTTCAAAAAATGTCAGTGTTTTAGAAGAATAGTAATCAGCACTGTTTTATGGGAAATAAAACAGGAAGTACTCAATGCTTGCTTCAGTAAATAAGAACTTATGTACTACTCTTTTGAAAGAAAAAAAGCACACATATTTTTTCCTCCTGAAAGAACATTAAAGACCTGTAGTCTGCAAAATCAAAGTTCAAATTAGGTCATTTTCCTAAGAGCCTGTATCCTGTATTATTCTACAGACTAACCTGTGGTAGCATTTCAGTGGAAATTAGGAGCTGGATTTCAAGCAATATATTTTAAGAACCACCTATTTGAGTTTTATTTTTATGCCTCTCAATAACCATAGCTATGTTAACCAAGAGAGACGTTGCACCTTAAATCATCAGCTTGAAAGTATTAGAGTCTATTTCATAAAATGACACTGAAAAATGCACCATTCAATCTGTCATTCTCTTTTTTTTGTAAGAAAAGAGGTTTGTGGTACCTCCAAATGACCTGAACAGACATTCTTCCCCATGTGCATGAACCATATTCAGTAGGTAGAATGCTGTTGCCAACCTATAGATGACTATGTTGAGCTGAAAGGCTTCTCACAACAAACAGGCCACAGATCCAGCACTAAAATGAACATACAGGAGCTAGCCCTAAAAAAAAGTTTTTTAAAAATTATTTAATATACAGAAGCAGGCACAGTGGCTGAAATCCAATAATACATTGCAACTTTTGTTGTTGTTGTTGTTTAGTTGTTAAGTCGTGTCCGACTCTTCGTGAACCCATGGACCAGAGCACGCCAGGCCCTCCTGTCTTCACATTGCAACAACAGTAAGCCTATTAAATCAATGGAACTTATGGAGGAGTTTATTCATGAAATTCCCACTGATTCAGTGGGCCTTCTCCATTTGTGACTGACTGCTGGATTTCAGCCATTGTGTTCTAGTGTGCATGAATTATGCTAGTACAGCACTATGCATCTTTACCCCACACCTGCTGGAAAAAGGAAATGATTCCTGTGTATCATCTGTGTCCAGGGACTTAAAACCCAGAGAACACAGATCTCTGGATGTGAGTGGGTCCATCTGTCAGTTTCTCTGAAATTCATTTAAAAAGCAAAGCAAATTCTCAAATATGTTTTGTCCTGAATATGTCATTTTTGGTTGACTTCTCCAAAATGAATAAAAACAAAATTCTGGCTGATCCCTTTTAGATTATTATATACCTTGCTTGAAACAGTGCTCATGACATTTCAGAAGCTTAAAATACTTAGACATGGGCCAGAATCCAAAAGTATGTTCTAGCAGATCCTGCTGCCTTTACATGAGTTAGTTATCTGCTCCCCTGTGCACCCTATAAGCCTGCTGCCAAGGGCTGAGGAACCCTCTAGAGAAGGTTTTTATTAGCATGGAGGGGTGCAGTGTAAAAAACGGGGAGAAAGTCCCAATTCCACTGCAGTGGGATATGGGAGCACATTGTAGTCTTGGGCATACTGTTGTAACAAGGAGAACAATCAGTTGTTTTTATACAGTATTTCCAGGGAAATGTTCTATTCCGTCCATTGCTTACTTCACTACATGAGGAGCAAGTGAAAATATTTTCCTGCTCCCCAATAATGTTGACAGTTTTCTGAACTCTTGGCAAGTACAAAGAAGAAACCTGTTTTAAAAAGCTTTAAAAAGATACCTACAAAAGGATGCTCTGTGTATCACTGGGTCCATTGAAAGAAACAGTAGGTAATGATACAAAACAGTGTGTTTCAAACTTAACACCATTACTGTTCACATTGTTCCTATGGACAATATCAACTGCTGAGCCACCATAATAGCACATTTCATAGGGATAGCTCTGTACTGGCAGGTCTCTGCAGTCTCACGCACTGGATGGAATGTGCTGTTTAACACCCCAGAGCTGGTAAAACTCTGAGGAGAACTTTTCTTTTCTCATTCAGATCAGTGTCTTACTCCATTTCAAAGTTATGAAGTAGAGACGAACCAAAATGGAACCCATTGAACCAAAATGAAGCCACAAGAAGCTGTGAAAGAGAAGCTATAGTGAATGGCTTCCTGGACCTCTTTGGGGGTAGAAGACTGTAGTTGTGGAATATAGTGCTCATAAGAGACCTATGTACAATGCATGCCTTGTAGGATCTGGTGAGGTGCATATATATGGACCAGGTGCATACGCAAATGTATTGGTCACGTCCCACTCTGTTCCGACATGGGTCTACTGTATTGTTATTATGTGCTATCAAATCATTTCTGTTTTTATGGCAACACCAATAAAATATCAAGGTCTATGAGACAGTCAAGGAGTGGTTTGCAACTGCAGCCTCCAATGAGATACCAACCAAATGTTCCTGTTGGGATGGTAGAATGTTAACATCCTTGCTCTTTGCTATTATGGTATAATGACATAGAACCTAAAAATAATATATGTTGAGGAATCCATGTATTTGGGATACCAGTGCAAATATTTTCAACATGTGGGGAACTGTGAATGTTGCATTTACGGTTTTTGCTCTTCAGCTGAGTATGCTCTACTCTCAAATTAGGTACAGGCAAAATAATCTGTTTCTGAGCTGGGACACTTTTGCAAAAATTTTTCACAGTTCCTGCTTATGTGGCAAGCACAGCGGAAGCTCTTCCTTTCACCCTGTCACTCTTCATACATGGAAAGCAGTGACAAAAGGGGGAAGGGCTAGTGTGTGGACTTCCTGATGTGTTGATTTTAGCTATATAACCTAATGGTCATAGTTCCTATCACTTATGTCCACTGATGTAAGTCTACCAGTGTAAATCTCAGTGGTGAATTACTGCTAAGAAGTCAGTATAGGTGTTTGCTGTTACACACCAGAAATGGGACTCAGTGTACAACTGCCAATTTTACACTGATTTTTTTAGCTTGTGGCAATCCAACATTAAATCTATGTCTTACACTGGGGCAATTTTTCACCTGGTTTTGGGCAAGCATGTGGATAGGGTTTAGTTCTTAATGAGGTGTATGAACTGTGCTATTGCTAGGCAATAGATAGAAGCACACTCAATGGAATCGTTTTCTGTACTGAAAAGAAAACGGGCCTATTCATATGCACAAAAAATAGCTGCTTAAAGAAAAGGGCTCTACCCTAGATTTCTTCAAGCTCAGATCCAGGTCTGGTACCTTAATAAAAATTGAGCTGTAGATCTGGGAATTGTCTGCATCATTTAACAGCTTACTTTTTAGAACTGCAATGTGAGGGTGGTTTTAAGCACCTTCTGCTGGATAGCTCAGTAAGTGAGGGATCTGGCTGCAGAGCCAACAGTTGGGTGTTCAATTCCCCACTGTGCTTCTCAGGAGAAGAGCCAGCCTGTGTAGCCTTGGGCAAGCTGCTCAGTCCCAGGGCACACTCATAAAGAGAATGGTCTGCATATACCTGGAAGACCCTGAAAAGCGTTATTATAAGTTGGAACTGACTTGAAGACATGTAATTATTATTAGTCAGTATGGCATCTGGTAAGGTTCGCAGAATTGTTTCTGAGGTGGATTCTTGCCGCTTGCACCATTCTTTGTACATTATATTTCCTACAGCATTGTGGCAATGGTATTTAATTTGTTGGTTTAACACCTTCCTCCAGAACATCAATGGAAAGGATTGATTGACTCTGCATCAAATGAAGCATCACAATAGTAATCCTATACTCCCATACAGAACGTCTGAATGAAAATAACACATCATGCTTCTGTAGGTTGTGAGTGTGCTAACTGGCTGCATCCACAACCTAATGGTGCTTCAGAGAAATTGTACAAGTACCTTATTCCAGCCTGGGAAAAATACATCTGACTGACACAAGAGTGTGTTATGCTTAGCTGAGAATCATCTGAGTATGAATTCTATATAGCTTGCCTTGCAAATTCTTAGAGCCTGGCTAACCTTTGGAAGTCCCTAAGGGTTTAGGATATGTTATTTGCTTGATGCAAATGTATAACTGCTGTTCACATTACTAAAAGTTGTGCATCAAAGGAGAATCACTGTAGGCCCTACTAGAGCTGACTCTTTCCTCCTGTCAGACTCTACAATTGCAGGGCATTTGGCTGCAGCTGTTAAAAGCTCCCTACAGAGTTTATTAATAGTTTCTCCTTAACCCCATCTGTCACTATCCTGTTGGGAATGTATATTATAGCAGTAGCCTAAACGCAAAGTGTCTGCTTACCAGATGTAACATTGGAGTAATTGGCTGTTGCATATACTTAAGAAAGGATGTGTTGCTATTGTCCAATAGACTTAACAGTTCAGTGTTCTAAAACAATAGAGAGTCCTGTGGCACATTACAAATCAGCAAATGTATTATAGTGAGAGTTTTGTTGATAGCAGTCCACTTCATCAGATGCATTAAGGGCTCTCTAGAAGTTCAGGTATATATCCTGTGCACATAGATAGAAGGGAACTGTTGGCCTGGGGTGAGAAGGAAGGTGCTTGGAGAAAATATTGACAATGACAGTTACCTAACCTGGTTAACCCTGGCCATCACCCAAGTGTTTGTTTATAACACAGATGTCATAACTAGGTAGTAGAAATACAAATGGGGATGAGGAAATCTGTTGGTTTCACTTTTTCCCCCATTTTAATTCTCCTCCAAGTATTTTCTCTCCTAGATATGAATTTTTTTTTTCTAATTTTGGTTAATTCTTGAAACACAAACTGGAACAAAATATTCTCCCATCAGCAGGAAGTTAATGAGTTCAGTTATTCCTAAAATTGAGAGGACCATGTTGTATATGCCTGCCATATAGATGTGAAAGATGAGAAATGAAACCTTGTGTGTGTGTGTGCTGGCAAATTAAGCAAAAGTTGTGTATTTGACATTTTAGTGTAAATTCATGACGTTTGCATCCCTAAAGTCTAACAAGTTTTGCGTGGTGGAAGCTTATGTGCACTGCAGGCTGCTTTCTCATATTCATGGGCTTCCACTCTGGGCTGCCATCTACAAAAGCTTATACCAAATGAAACATTTTCATCTCTAAGGTGCCAGAAGATTCTCTGTTGTTTTTGCTACAACAAATTTACAGGGCTCCCCCCCCCCCCCTGAGATTTTTAAGAGTAATCGGCTCAAAGTCTTTGGCTTCGGTTGCCAAGTGTGTCAGTTCTGGTTTCTAACACAAATTATGATTTTCATTCTAAAATATAAAGGAAGTTTTGAATATTAGTAAATCACTAACATAAATGAAGACTCCCTGGAAAAGACCCTGATGTTGGGAAAGAGTGAAGGCAAGAGGAGAAGGGGACGACAGAGGATGAGATGGTTGGACAGTGTCATCGAAGCGACCAACATGAATTTGACCAAACTCCGGGAGACAGTGGAAGACAGGAGGGCCTGGCATGCTCTGGTCCATGGGGTCACGAAGAGTCGGTCACGACTTAACGACTAAACAACACAACATAAATGAACCAAAGGAAAAATTCATCATGCCCCTTGCCTAAATGAAACCATTACGGTACACTGGTAGTTTTAACTTCTTTCAGGAGCATATATGCTACAAAGAAATAGCATATTAAGAGGCTTGGGGCTGAAAACATTCAGTGGCCAATATCCTGTTCATGCCAGTGCGATGTAAAGTTGCACTGGTGTAAATATGCTGGACATTAACACCCAGCAACAAGGAATTGCACTTTGGAATTGCAATCAGTCATGTGTCCCCATTGCACTGTGCAACGTGCTGGTAGTAGTGCTTTGGGGATAGCACTATCTTCATAATAGTGCAGCTACTGTGTAATTGCACAATAGGATTTTGACCAATGAACCAGCTGGATGCAACACAATATCACTGGTTTAAGCTGCGACATCCAAAGTTAGAATAGCCAAGATTCTCCACTATAATAGAAACAAGAAGTAACATTAATTGTAGCTCAGTTCCAAACACATTTATTTGAAGTACGTAGTTCCCTCTAATTTCAGCTGACTTTGTTTCCAAGGTAATATAATAATAATCTTAGAATTGCAGAGCTGGAAGGAACCCTATGGATCATCAAGAACAGCCTCTATTAGAGAGGCACAGTGGAGAATCAAACTCCCAACCTCTGGCTCTGCAGCCAGAGACCTAAGCCACTGAGTTGTCCAGCAGTTCTGCTTAGAATCTCAGAAGCAGGGAGTACAACCATGGTGAATGGGAAGGCGTTTCTATGGTAAAGCGTACAGCCGTACACTCTAACTACAATTCAGATATTTCTGTTTTTTACTATTACCTCTGGGATTAATTTCAGATAAGTGAGTACTAGCAGCACTTCTCCATACTGCTGTTTATCTTCTTTGGTGATAATCTTAGTTCTTCACATCAGTTGTAAAGTATCTCTATGCATGGCAAAAGAAGAAAAATAATGCTTGATATAGTAGAGTTTTAGATATGTTTCAAGCATGAAGGGACCTTTATGTATGGTACATCTTTATATAAGTTACTTGGAATTTCCATTTTGGATAATCCTACCACTCCAAATTCCATCCTACAACTATTGTAGCTTTTATATCCCATGAAACCAGATCCACTACATCTAATGCATTTGAGAAATAAGATATATATTTTCTTCCAAGATACCTCTCATGCTACAGGAGTGTGGCTGAAATCCTATTGCTTTATTACACATGCAGAAGGCAAAAAGAATAATACTCAGTCATTCCTAGCCCACAATTAATGAATCACTGCTGGGATTCTCAAGTGTGCACCAAGCCAGCAGCTGTGTTCTCTCCCAAGAATCCCAGCGGTGACTTGGAAATTGTCTGTTAGGAACAACTGTGTGTTACACCTTTTGCCTTCCACATACATAGCAAAGCAACAGGATTTCAGCCTGTGTGTCACAATGCAGGCCAATAAATTAACACCATCTGCATACATTCTCAATCTCACAGTCAATTGTGATGAGTTTAAAGTTAAGAAATGAGCTAATTCCCCAGTAATGGAATGGAATGGAAATAAAAATCAGATTATCTAATGGAATTAATGCCTATCTGTTGTAAAGGAAATCCATTTATCTTTTTAGTATAAGCTACCAACAGAACCTACTAAGCCTAGTGTCTTTGCATAGCTGTAATGTTCATATCAGGCAAATCTCCCTCAGGATTTGGAGTGCCATCACAGAAAATGCTCTCTGATTCCATTAGATATTTATCTAAATTCCAAAGGTTTAAGCACCTTTTGGCTAGTAACTCTGGGCTAAATTCAATGGCTAGTCCCAACTAGCATAGATTCATTGAATCAATGGAATTCACATAAAGTCCCAAGTACATTCCTATGGAAGTTCCTTATGTGTTGATTGGCAAACTTCCCTTTTATTCAGTGGGACTGAGCATTGGTTTTAGTCCTTTATATTCAAGAATATAGTAGTAACAGTAGCCCATTTTACAGAATACAGAAAGGAGTTGTACCATGTCCAAAGAAGCCTGTCTGCCTAAATTCATTCAGTGAAATTGGGAACGTTGTCAAAAGCATAGTACCTGTTCAAATTGAGAAAGGTTATGCATTTAGAGCTGACATGGGTGTAAGCTTTATGCATGTCGCTGACGGAACCATCAAGATATGGAGAAGGGAATTGTTATTAATATACTTGTGTGGCATCAAGTTGATTCTGACCTATGGCAACCCTCCCAGAGTTTTCTAGGTACTCATAACTGGATTTCCTTCCCTTCTTTCTAGTGGTGCTGTGAGGCCATGGAATTTGCCTAAGGCCACACAGGTGACAGGGAGTGTAACATCATTAGTCACACACACACTGGGTGACCTATGCTGGCACAATGGGGATTTGAATTCCTGGCTCCTGCTTCCATGTTGAGGTGCTCCCATTCAATGGAATGTACCAGCTCAGTATAGAAGAAGCGAAAAACAGTACAATATTTTCTTCCTCCCTACACGCATTCAGCGTACATGGTTTCTGACCATTTGAAAAGGCTAGCTGTGAGGTGATAGGTATGGATAGCACAAATAAAAGCAGAGCAGAAGTGGCAAGTTGGAATTGAAATACATCACTAATTATATTAATAACAGTATACGGTCTGCATCATTAGCCATTGTGGTACACAGTAATTATGCATTCTTCCTCACAGCTTGGCACAGCTGGGTTGTTTGCAGCCAGATTCCCCAAATATTTGAGCAGCTGCATGCTGTTTTGGTGTCTCCACTATGGCAGTTATGTGTATACGCAGACACAAAACAGATCGGTATAGTTTTAATATAGGGAACACCAAGAGACTATTGAAATGAGCATGCATTTATACTAGACTCACAAATGCAAAAACGATGTCCAAAGGAAATTCTAGTGCAACCATTAGTCCAAAGTAAACACACCTCTAATAGTGATACACAGTTTTGAACACTGAACACCGCTTTGCTAATTATTCAGTCCATGACAAGCATTCAGTGCTGTTCTTCTGTTCTTTCTTGTTCAGTGTTCAGTTGAAGCAGAATAAGTAGGAGAATACAAAGTGCAAAAGCAAGTAACAAACTCTGACGCAGGCAATTCCACAATAGTTGTGACTTGGGTCATTAACTGTGATGCTTGTGTGTGCGCACAGGTGTGTTCCTTCAAAGGTAAGCTTTGACAGTACATTTGAAGGGTGAGGAATGCTCTGTATTTGCATATTTTAAGATATTCATTATGTAAATGCGCGGAGCCTGTGGCTTTCAATTGCCTTTCTAGCGGTGGTCAAATGACGAAGGCAATCTGTTTAAACAAACTGGCGTGTAAGATAGCTTTTGCCGTATATCGTACATTTGCCACTCCATCTGCCAGGTAATAAAGTGAGCAAAAACCCTGCCTGACCAGTCCCTTGGGTGGCCTTGTTGACTTTTAAAAATCAAACCTCTTCTGTAATCTATTTTATTTATTAAGGAAGCTAAGCAGTTGGCACTACTTTGCAACCAAAAGCAGGCAGGCAGTAGCCAAAACAAGGCTTTGGAAAATTGTTTTAACAGTTCATTCTCTTTGGAGGACTTCTCCTTTGAATTTTCTCTTCTTTCCATCAAAACACAGTGTATGCAATTGACTACAGCCAGTTGTACAGTCAGCAGGTGCTTTTTAATGAGGACATATTGAGTCCATTATGATCTCATGTATAAACAACCATATGTACCATTAGCTTGAACAAATAAAAGCCAATGTCATGCCAGTGTTGGCTATACAAAGCCCATTTTGTCAATTGTTTTATCCTTAGAGTGGATGGAATAACTGCTTTTAAGTTACAGGGGTTAGCTGCTAGTGACAGAATTGGGAACAGTGTGATTCTAAAGCCTGCAATCTGTGCAAGTGAGTTCCACTGAACAAGTCTTTAAGAGAGGACTTGAGATGAAGGCGTAATTTAGTTATGGTATGGAGCACATTTATTTTGTTAAAGCACTTATTCTGGGACACTGGGCATTCACATCACACTAAAATAGGCCACATTCTTTGATGCACAAGCTGTAACTTCTAATGAAGTACATTCAGCTGGGGCAGCTTGAGAAAAGTACAAGGTAGTGCATCACCCCCAGTTTTGTTTTGTTTGTTGATTTGTTTGTGGTGGGGTAAGGACACTGCCATAATAATGGGCCTCTTCCATATTCAACAGTTAATAGTATGTAAGTTGTTGCTATCTAGAGGGAATCACAACAATGACCTATTCTGTTTAGCCCTGTATGGCATTCCAATATTCCATGCATGGAGATGGTAGTACAAGCTGTGCCCTCACCCACTCACAAACGTGTTTAGAGGGATCTGAAGCATAAATCTAACTGTTCTCATGCACATGTGGTGTGGAGTGCCATGCACTTGAATATACGAAACAAGGTTCTAACTGGAGTTGAATTATTTGGCTTTCAAATTCATCTGAGCCAAGTAGGTCTGGTTTCTGAACTGCTGAATTGGTGAATGAAATAAATCTTGTGCTCAGTGCACACTCCTGTTTCCTGGTAACACACTTAGTCCTGAAATAAATACACCACAAGCAAATTGCAGCATGCATGGGGGGCGGGGAGAGATTAATGTAGAGGTAACCGGCAGAGAAAGCCATTCAGTTTTATATAATAGCTGAGAGGGTGACAGTATTGGTCCAAAACACATTTACACATTGCTCATTGGTACTTATTTCTCAATAAACAAGTAGAGGGTTGCCCTGCACAGCTGTCCTTTGCTTATATGAATACCTTTGTTTAGATCTGTGAAATGTGGGATAGTGTGTTATAATCTGGGCAATTAGTTTGATACAGGATTGTCAAATGTTTTCAGATTTTATTTTCACTAGCAAGGGTCACAGAGATTAAAAACCACAAATATTACAGTTGAATATAAGATGTTTTGGTGCTGGGAAAGAGCTCTCATCAAGTTGCATAGAGATGTCTCTTAAAATGTCAGGACTGTGTTTGTCTTCATCCACCCCAAACAGCTGGTCTGTGCTTGCTGATTACCTGATTAGATACAATTCTGGCCACATCACACTTAGATTAGAAGACCCACTGAAATGAGCTTGAAGCTGTTGAATTTTACCATGAAGGAGCCTTGTTTCAAATGATGAGCTGTGCGTCTTTCACCTATTTTGTCAAAACGTTGAAGACCCTCGACAATTGTGTCTGCAATTTTGCTGCTAAACTGAAAACTCCTTACAACATTGTTTCAACACAATGTCTTATTTTATTCCCACTTAAAGGAATATATTCTTTTTTATTTCCATGGTGTATGTGGGCACACATGTGTATGCATTGAACAGCTCCTATATTATGTGTATGTAGTATGTTCTGGCCTGCTGGATACTGATCTGTGTGTGCTGTAACTGTTTTACATTTTACGTCACTCTTCCACCAAGAAAGAAAGCCAACTGACAGTGGCTTTGTTTATATTTTGTTTGTCATTTACATACTCCATGTATGTTGCAGATACTTGAATGGATTAGTAAAAAAATACAGAGAAACAGCAACACACTTGATCTTGAAATAAGTACACCACAAGCAAATTGTTGGGGAAGAGGGGGTTTCTTCTCTCACATAAATGCTTTTAATCCAGTGAGACTAAATGAAAAGATCTTAGATGGGTGTTCTCAACGTATTAGTTATTGCCTAATTACAAAATTGTACAAGCATACAAATAAAACTCAGATTCAGTTCACAGCAGCAACAGTCGAAAGCATATTCTAGTTAAATGATAATGCAGTGAGGCGTTCTAGCTGGGCGGGCCTACTCTGAAAGAGTACTTGCTACCATTGTTGCATGCATTTCAAGAGCCTTAGATGAAAGCTCCTAGATATTAATATGGCAATGAATTGCCATAGTTCATTGGAGATTTAGCCAGTGATCTGTTTTCAGCTCAAAATATTGTGGCACTCAGTGCCACGTTTTCCACGTGGTACTATATATTATTTAATAATTTAATTTCAAGAATAAAAATGCTGAAACCATTCAAAACAGAGCAGTGGGGAGATGATGCCCTGGGTGGGATAGCACTCTGATTATCTTACAAGATATATTTTACAATATCTCGCAGGTCTTTGATCCTTACAAATCAAGGCAAGAAAGCATCTGCCAGTGTCATTTTGTGGACCAAACTATTAAATCCTCATCCATCCCTTGTGTCAATGCTTTGTTCACACAATTGTATCAAGGCATATAACTCTTAATAATTTTATTTGCCTCCTGCCATATCATATGCCTACATATACAGTGTCAAAATACAAAATCTTCTCTTCAGTTTATAAAATACATTTTTCTGTTAGGAGGCTTCAAAGCTATTTTTCAAAAACCTTGATTTGTCACCTTGTCTTCATTTTTTTCGGCCTCAGCATTTGATCCCATGAAAACAGTGCCTGTCCATAATGCTACAGCTTCTGTCTAAATTCAGGGTGAATTAGGAGTCCCCCTTCATCTTCTGTTAGCTCCTTTTGTGTGAAATTTCAAACTCTTGACCCAATGTGCAGCTCAGTATGTGATAAATTGGTTTGCTTCCAAGTACTCAGATTAACAAAACAAAACTTTGGATAGTGGTTTGTTTTCAGAGAACTTACGACAGTGTTTAGAAACAGATGGGACTATGGAAGTCTTTAAGGGTGAACAAAAATACTTCAGTCTACTAAGCTACTGGCACGATCTCACTACAAATACATTTCTGAAGGATTGTCTCAAGTTATTTAGGTGAACATTTGCAAGCAAAGAGGTTCAGCACCACAAGAAGAAATAACGTAAATACCCAGAGAGCATTATCAAGGTGCTACTTCAGAAATAATTGTAGAATTCACCAAGAATAGAATGCACACAAAGTACTAGAAGTTACTTTAAAAAGGATAGGGGGGGAAAAACAAGCACACAATAGCTCAGTTGTATAAATCTATAGGGAGTCTTAGGCGGCATCCTGTGAACCCTTGGTAGATTGTTCATGGTAGTAAGGCCATATATCCTCTTTTAGGAGGACAATCCTCCATTTGAAGGTGTCCTCCTTGGAAAGAGATATGGAAGTTTGATTTAAAGATGAGAAATGATAAGGAGGAAGGGTGGAGACTGTGGAATTGCCCATCCCATAGTTAACATCTGGACAACAGGTTTAGCACACTCACACAGGTCACCCGGTCACTGCCTTGTCCACAGAAGTGACATGCATTATAAATTGGTTTAAATTATAAACTTAAATTCTAATTGTGCGTATGTATATATGAATTGGGATATGCAATTTTAAGCATGCCATCCTCTTTTGTCCCCCTTTTGGACGATGGGTGTCCTTTTTGCTGATGTGTAGAATGGCCATCCCTGAGGCTGTATGAGATGGTAGATCTACCTCTCTCCAGGGAGGCCTAAATCCAGTTGAAGGTCCAGGTAGAGCAGGCCCACTAAATCAATTGTTGAATAGTATGTCAGTACTTATTTAAATCACAATTTGTTCATGGGTCAACTCTAACTGGGATTGTTAACTGGGTGGCCAGACAAAGATCTACCCTTAGATCTTTATCTCCCTGATGCATTAGTAGAGGAGCTTCCCCCCGTGGTTTTGATGTTGTCTGTGTTCTGCCAACAGAAAAGGCAAAAAGAAGCATTCCAGCTAATATTAAATATTAAAAGCTGTTGGTGTAGTAACAGTGCAGGGTGAACTTAGCACAACCTTAATGCTATTGCTCCACTGCAGTCATTTTTCATCCTTAGTGTTTGAATGATTAAGCTTAATTGTAGCCTTGCTAAAGTCACCAAAGTCATATTTACTGGATTTATATATGTCATGGACTGCTGACAGCTTTACGAGTGAAATTGATCAGAGCATCTTGATACATTTGTTACTTTCTTTTTCGTTATATAATTAAATGATGGCTTTTGCAGTAGACCATCATAACTTTAATGGAGGTTCCTCTATGAACACTTTAATTATATTTTATAAATCCAGGATTCTTTTGCTTCTCCTCTGCAGTTCTCATTTTCTAATGGGATGATAATCCAGAAAAAGTTTTTTCTATGCTTCTTAAGGCAAAAATTGAAGAAGATACCATGTCTTAAATGTGCTATAGCTTTCCATAAAATCCATTCATTAATAACAAGCGACTTGCGTTAAAACTAACAATAGGTTCCAAGTAGTCTAATTTCAAAATCTGTGTTACATTTGCAGAATGGGAGCTTTGTTTATAAGAGGTTAATATATATAAACAATTAAATGGAAAAACAACTGAATGGACAAAGGTTGTAAAATATGAGAATGAACTTCACTCTCTCTCTCTTGTAAATATGACTTTTTGATTAGCTAGGAGAAGTATATAAGGTATAAAACAACACTAATGTATACGTATGTAGTGGCACTCTTCAACACATTCTCAATCTATGGCATTTTATCGTAATAAAAAGCCAGCAGTCCCTTGATTTCTTTCCATTTCTGAGTCCACATATCTATTTAAGGCAGAGATGGCATCTGAGCTACTGCAGTTGCTCATATCATGAAATAATATCTATCATTAGATATTAGAGTGAGCTCCAGAATATTACAGCTTGATAGTTCATGCAAAAAGTTCCATGTTTCCTTCCCTGGTTTTCATATAATAATGTAACACTTTTAAATTCTATGGAGTCATTTATTTACTTAGTAAACGAACCTTGCGAACACAATTTCACAAAACAAGTCTCTTTCTTATTCACAATTATAGAACAAACAACATGAGCAATTATAACAACAAAATGTTACAATTTGTGCTCCCAGGTTCCTCGGCAACAGCACCAATATGGAAGTTGCTTGTAGAATTGCAAAGTTCAAGTGTCTTTTTGAATTAAAATTCTGATAAAAATCCATGGTATCTTCCTCAACTGGGTTGGATATCCATAACATAGAAGAATCAGTTCCACATGCAGAATCTTCAAAACCCTTGAATAAAATATCAGTTCAATTTCATATGCATGAGGATTCACCCATCCAATACAAACAGAGAGGAATTATACCTAGACCAAGCTGGCAAGGACCTTCACAGTTGTTGCAACTCTCAATCCACAGATCTAATTCGGCCAATTGAACAAATCCAGCTCACTGGTAAGCCATTCCCTGTTGCCTGTTGGTATCAACATCTTTCCCTTGTTCCCCCCTGCATTGTGGGCCTGCCGTCTTGCATGGCGCATTACTTAGCATCCCTGTTTTTATCCTTCACCTATTTGCAGGTTCAATCGAGCATGTTTTTCCCTCATATGGAAGCCAACGTGCTACATATTGTAACCATCAAGAAGAACTTTTCGATGCATCTGTTAACTCTGCCAGCTGAGGAGATTGTTGTGCTCTTTTCAAGAAGTGATTTCTTTGCTCCACTGTATCTGGAAATTACACCTTTCTTCCAGGTTATTTATATGCAAGGAATACAAAGTTAGCCTGAAAAATGAGGCACTGCAGTGTCAGCCAACTCACTTGTTATTCATCATTACAACTTAAAATGGAGGCTTCCTTGTTCTCCATTAAGTCTGCTCATTCATAATTCTCTCCTTTCATGTTTGGTTACATTTGCAATTAACTGAATACAACCTTCATGCTCCCAGACATGCGTCTTGCGCTTCAACTTTCTGTTTGTCCCTTCGGTCTGATGGTATCCATAGCTTTACCTTTTTTTCCTTCCATTTCAATAATGTGCTAAAATGAATTCAGGTTATCAGAGGAGTCTGTTTCTCTTTTCACAAATCTGTACTGACTGACTTTTCCTTCAGGCACTGCAATTTTATTAATAATCTATACTCCTAATCCCCCCCCCCCGCAAGAACACCAAGAGTAGTGTTGAGTTGAAGAAATAAGGGTAAGTGGATAGCCTATTACCTTTCCTAAATAATTCTAGCATTCATTTGTTTTGTTTTGTTTTGCTTTCTTCTGTTTTTGTTGTTTACAAATCCAGACTGAAAGTTAAACCGCTTGCTGGGGTCCTAACTAAATCATCCTACCTCTGCAACTGGGATATGTATTGCCCACAAATAAATCCACTTGTTTGAAATAGTGAGAGATCACTGACGAAAATCTTTGTTTGTCTCATTGTGTGCGTGATGATGAGACAGAGCAAAATATTTCTCTTGGCTCTGTGAGAGGGTGAGAATGATGGGAGAGGGACAAATAGGAGAAATTGCATATATTGCACAAAATTGTGATAGCTTCTGCTTTTCTGCAGGTACGTCTAAAAATGATAAGTATCAGATGAGTTATCTTCATCTGTTTGGTCAATCCATCAGTCCTTCTGTGCTTGCTCTTTGTGTGAACATACGCATGTACATGTGAACACACACTTTGGGGTTATTGACAACATCTGTCAAAATTGTGTTGTCTAAACCAGTTCTTTTCTAAGGGTAGGAGGATGGCAGAGTTAAGCTGCTAATCTAGTCCAGTAAATCAGTCACCTTCACAACAGGGAGCAAGTAAAGAGAGGCACAGTTGTCAGGCAGTCCACCTTGTCAGAGGTTCCAGGAGTCTTGACAGGCAAGGGCTGGTCTTCCACATTGGCTGAAACCAAGTAAAGCTGCTCATGATTAAAAGTTCCTGATCCATCCCACCACCCACCACCCCCAGGTTCTGAGACTTTCTTGGAATCCCTTTCATCCTTGAGGAATCGTTCAGTGTCCAAAAGTTGCTGCTGCAGGGACTGGCTCACTATCAGGAAATCCACAACAGGAAAATAACTAGTTTCATGTAGAACATTTTGGCAAGATGTAAAAAAACACAGCAATAACAACTCCTGCTTTGTGTCTGGGTCTTACAATGCAGATAGGGGGTTTCATACACGTTTGGATCCCATTATGTTTCCAATGGTATCACCAAAGAGATAATGGAGATAACTGGGCTTAGAATTAACTGAACTATTTTGTCAGAGTAGGGAGAAAACAATTGTTTTTAAATCAGAGGGAGCAACCAGATGGCCAAATTGTCTCTGGCTGGATCAGGTTAGATTGTGCTAAATGGGTGTGGTAGCTTTGAGGTGTGGTATGTCATTTCGGTCCCTCCTTGCACCCACATGCAAGGATTGAGTGGTTTCACAGCAGGACACCACACCAAAAAGATTAATTCCCAAGAGGGACCTACCTAAAAGGTGGATCAGAGAGGGCTGGTTTCCAATTGCCCATATGTCATGTGCTTGCTGGAAAAAGGAGCAAACCACAGGGCAAATCCTGGTCTGATTATACCCTAAATCAGATCATGGATGGGGAAGTAGCCCTATCACTATAATCAAATACTACTATATCCAAAAGAAATGTCAAATGGATTGTAATGTTGCCATTTTTGTGCTTTTGAAGATTCTTGCTACCTTAATAGTCTATGATCTTTGTCTTTTGATTACAATTCTCATATTGTTTTCGTTCTTTTATTTGCTAGTTATACTGAATTGGGTCACGTCTCAGTCACTAGCATATTGTATCCCCAAGTCTTATTGCTTCCAGTGGAGGTAATCTAGCTTTTATCTATCAGGATAATTTAAATTGTACATTACTCACGCTCTTGCCTTTTTAAAAGCTGCTTTATTAGCAGAATCATTTCATAGTCCACTTGTTTCTTCCACAGTAGGAGAATCCTGCAACCTGTCCCAATACTGAACTTTCTATGCAGATCACATTGAGATTCTTTACATAATGATTTTTAGAACTGTTTTGCATTTTAATTCCTTCCCTGCGTCCCTTTGAAAAGGATGCCTAAATCCTTCTTTAAAAAGGCAGTGGTGCTTTTAACAGCATGGTCTCTTAACTGTTCCTATGCCATAGCCGATTTTCAGTCATTTACACATACAACGAATCACAAATGCTTAGTCTGGAACTCAGAGAGAGAAAACTATGGAGGAATCAGCATGCACAAATGTGCAGCTAACATGTAAGCTTTTAAAGAACAACCTTGGGAGAAATGGCTTGAGTTGAAAAATAACAGTGCTGCTTGGAAGCATGCATGTCAGCAGACAAGTGGGACACAAATTAGGAGCTATGCAGAATGGGCATTGCCTCACTGCACACCTGTGAATAAATATAGTTCTATCTGATATATAAACCTATTGGGTGAAATTCTGTTGTGTAATTTATGCCTGCAGAAGGGTGTCATCAGCAGCAGGGGAAGATTTTCAGTAAATTGAAACGTCCTCTTCTGTCTTGAGGACTTGCCCCCTGGCAGTACTATCATGATGGAAGGGATTACACAGGAGTTGGAAAAGCCAGAGAAGAGAAGTAAAAAGTCTTTACCAAACATTTCTCCCTGCTGCTGATGTCACCACTGTTCTGCAGGCATAGTTATAGCAATAGGATTTCAGCCAGTAATCTTCCTGACATGGGATCAAATTAGACAATATGTTTATCACATTTTTAGAGGTGCTCCTGCATGGGGTGAAAGATATTTATCGTAACACAGAACTTTCCTCACCTACATATTTTGCATTTAATATATTTTCTTTTGTGATTGGTCATTAAGAGGTAAACACAAGCTTCACTTTCCATTCTGATTACCAGTGAGTGCCTCCCTAAGAAAACATTATTGCTCACAGTGATTTCACCCCACCTTTGAACTCTACCAGTGATCCCTCTCTTCCCTCATTCCATATCCCTATAATTTTAGTCTTTTTTAAAAAAAACTCAATTGGTGTTGCATGTTGTCTGCTCTCCCTCTGGCTAGGGGTGTGAAGACGTCTCTCTGGATTTCTTGATCTTTGCCAAAATACACTGTCTTGGTATTGTTGAGATAGCCTGAATGGCTAGCTGCTGCAAGGGTTCTTCTTCCAGGGCAAGAAGGAAACAATGACCACTTTCAACCTATTGAGTTTTGTTGCTTCAATGATACTATGAAAATTTGGTAAGACATCTTGTTACTCATGCCACTTGTGATGGTGAGGTGGAAAAAAACCTCTTCATTTTTAATCCAGTACTGTGGAAATAGTGCTGGATAGACTTTGAGGCATGATTAAAATCTGGAGAGGGATAAAGCCTTCACTCAGCTCTGATTGCCTTGTCAAGTGCAACCAACGGCAAGAGATCATCTTACCCTTGCCTGTGAACGTGACATCACAGAGGGATATAACATGGGAATCTCACTCTTTCTTTTTCCTTGACTGTGATTCGGGAGTGACTATATTTCCAGCATTACTCAGACAGCAGGGCAATAGGAAAGCAAACATAAAGTGAACCTTAATTTTTATTAGGCAATATTGTGGCTTATATTTCCTGACTTACCATTTTCCCCTTACAGACCTTCCAGGTACTCAAGTGTTACTCATCTTACCATCATATTAAATTCTGAGGCGTTTGAGGAAGAAGTTCATGACCTGCAAAGGACAAAAGAAAAATAGTAATTAAATTCTGGTATTTGCAGGAAGACCTGCTAACAGCTACTTGAACATTTAGCTGCTCACAGAATGATGGGGTCAGCTTTCTGAAATGGCATTTCTGTTCACCTTTACCATAGTGATGCGTTTTGCTAAGTTCATTCATGCAGATACAGTTCTTACAACTCCCCTGCCCACATAATTTAAAATATAAATTCTGTACAAATAAAGGGATAGCTTAGATACTTAACTTCAAGGTGGTAGTGTTTTACTTTCTTTGTATTTTTGTGATGGCAGTGAGGATATTTTACTCAAAGACACCATGATCAAATCCATACTTTAAACTGCCAGTAGTTTTGCAAATTGTACTGGGTTGTAAAATTGAAAAGGGTACAGGGCAAGGTCATAGTCTGTTTTGACACTATTACCTGTACTGTAATTAAAAATTGGGATGATGATAACCTGTAAGAAAATAAGAGCACAAAACATCTCCATAGAGTCATGGAATTGTAGAGTTTGAAGAGAACTTAATGGGTCATTAGTCCAAACCTACTAATTGAGGGATCCATAGCTAGATCATTCCAACCATTGTTTATAAAACTTCTAGAATCATAAAGTTATGAGATGGATCCCAAGGATTTTCTGTTTGAGTTGTCCAGACAGTATTGAGAAACAGTGGTGTTACCTTCTATATTGATGTTCCAGATTATATATGAAGCAGAGAAATTTCTAGTGACAGTGATATGTTGCTGCAAGTGGAATGGCACAACACTTCATCTTAAATTCATTTGCATTTTGCACATACAAATGGTGAAAACTGAAGTCTATTCATCATCATCAGTTTTGTTGCAACATTCAAGCACAGGATACCTTTGACAAGCCAAGCAAAGCGATTTTCTGGACGGTGCAATGTAGACACCACCTCATAGGCAGGCTTATGACAGACAGCAAATTAAGAAAAAAATATAGTCATGAAGGAGGAAAGGGGGAGAGAAAGAGAGAGTATGTGTGTGCATAAAATATCTTTCTTGAGTCGAGACTTGAACCATTTTTTACAGAAGTTCCTTGTGTTGTTCTCAGCATGCTACTATAGTCATGTGATATGGAGAGGGGAGCCACATTTGCTAGCATGCTCCTTATGTTACATTCCCTGTCAGTTCCAGTCCTATTGTCCACAGGTTGGAGCTGAAATTCTAAAGTGAGGAGCCTGCTCTACACCAATAAATTCACTGTGAGATTTAGAATCTTGCATGAATAAAGTACTATAGTTTCATAGTTCGCTCTTGGATGTGTGGTCTCAGTAATGGTGGTAGAGGAGGAATATCACATGGTTCAAGTGCTGGCTCATGCAGTTACCTCATTTTCTTTGTGGTTTTTGAGGCAACAATTAGGTAGATGGGAGAAGACTATCTTTTGTACCACAGGCTTTTTCCTCCCCAAAATGGTAACAAAAATCTCTATTATATTAATACTAGTTTTTTAAAAAAATTGCTTTTACTTTTATGTATTGTTGTAGCCGCCGAGAGTAAACTTCGGTCTAAATGGGCGGGGTATAATTTTTTTAAAAAAATATTACTTTTGAGAATAGGGAAAGAAAGCATTGCTTTTTATGAACTGGAATTATGACAACAGCTACCTACTTTGAGAGTCTTCCAATGGCAACTTTCTAAGTACATGAAGGGAGCTCTAGTGGTTTCTTAGCCATTTTTTCTATTCTGAGTAGAAATGCTATAGTGCTGACCTGGGCAAAGTGCGGCCCTCCAGATGCTGCTGAACTGCAAATCCCAACACTCCTCACTATTGGCTGTGTGGGCTAGGAATGCTGGGAGTTGCAGTTCAGCAACATCTGGAGGGCCACATTTTGCCCACCCCTATGGACTCTATGTGCATGAATAAATAGACCGGGACCAACATACTTCTCAACAAGCAAGTTGATGAACCCTCTCACTCCTCACAGGAAAACTGCTTGGATGCTAAGATCCAAGCAAAGAGGGGGTCTCACTCTCCAGATTTGGGAGTGGGACACTCTCTCTGCCTTCAGCCACAGGCTGCCTATCCTGAATGCACAGTTGAGTCTTTTGTCAACAATGGTTATGGGATAGAATTCTCCATGTTACTTGATTGGAGGAAGCTATCTTTGAGTGTGAAGAGCAGGTGCTGTTTCTGAGCACTTGCTGCCTGGGGCAACCACCTCATTCTGCCTAAGGGTAAATTGAGCCTGTATATTTTCTCTATAACTGACAGAATATATATTTGTACCCCTCTGATGAAAATTTATTGTAAGAAAAGACACTCATTATTGATACGTTCTTCACTGTATAGAACACAGTGAAAATCAAAGCAATGTTATGTATATTTTTTTCTAGCAATTGCTAGTAGTAGCTTCAAAAGATTTTCTCCCACTGAAAATAAACTCTCGGGGCATGATAAGGTACTCTTCAGCTCTTTCAGTGTTCAGTTTCTGGTTTATAAACTCATGAGTTGAGGGAACTGAGAGACTGTTGTGGCAAACATTTCATAGTATACCATATGGGAAGCATATTTTATAAAAAGTTATAATGCCCATTTAGAACATTATTTACAAGAATAAAACCTTGACACCCAGAAATAAAAAAATGAATTGTATGCCTTTCAGGCAAAAAGGGTCAGGTTTTGGTGGTTGTTCATTTATTTAAAGAGAGTGGACTCTTACAGTTAAATAAAAACATTTTTGAAACTGTGGAACAAAGATCAGTGGAAACTAGAATTTAAGATTCCACTGATCTTTGTTCTGATAAAGCACATCCATCCAAGATTAGTAAGGTTTATCCAAGACTAATAAGGCATATCCAACCAAGGAAAAATGTATGATAACTCTTTGGTGTTCAGAAATCTGAAATGCTCTTTTGACCCTGATCTATGAATTGACTGAGCATCAATGAAAAACAAAACAAACACCTGGATTTAAGTAACCAGATCATTTACAATGGAAAAAAAAAACCCTTTCCCCATTGCTATTTCCTTCTTACAATTTCTAGAGTAAGTATTCATAAGCTCATTTGGCCACTTGATTCTGTTACTTTCAAATGGGGCAGTGGAGAAATGGATGGCATGAACTTTCAGCAAAGTCAACAAAACCAAGTCTTATACCTCCCATCTTATGTTGGTAGGTGTTTAGTAAATATTCAGAGGTAGCAATATTTCATGGTGCATTTTTTTCATCCATTAGCTTTTCTATGAAAGTAAGTTTCTCCTCAAATTCAAAATTTCAAGAAATTAACACATGGGCGTATGATGGGGCGAATACCCCTAGATTTCATTATTTGGAAGTCTGTAGATCTTGTTATGTGTTAGGCTCCATCCCTCCCAATATTCAAGAAATTACTCAAAACAGAGTTATATAAGGCAGCCTATAAATACATCTTACCCTCAAATCATGTTAATTTTAATGTTTGAACCTCAGATTTCTGTAGATCGTTGAACCTGAGTCGTCGATATTGCCATTTTGATTATGGTATTATGTTTTTACAGGAACGAAGTGGGTGGGGATTGTGAAGTTTTGCTTGTCTATACACTGCCCAGAGTAGTGTGAATTCACTAACTGGGTCATACATACATACATACATACATACATACATACATACATACATACATACATACATACATACATACATACAGAGCGAGAGGAACAAAGCCCCATATATCAAGCCTTTGTATCTTGTGATTCAACCATCATTCAAATTATCACAGATTTTCAGTCTCTGAATCTGCAGGTTTTAGTATAATTGTATAGTTGAGGACCTCTTCCGTTTTTTTCTTTTAAAAGGCTTGAATCCTTGAATAATTGGAAGTCAGTCCCTACTGATTTCAATAAAACTTACTTCTCAGTAAGAGTGCTTAAGATATTCATCCTTGTTCCCCAGCCTAAGGCATCCCTGAATGACTTCAAATAGAGTAAACATATTAGCTTACCTCTCTATTACTCGTGATGTACTGAGAGGGGCATAAGAAAACACACTGCCAGTTCAGAACATGGCATTAACTCGGTGCATTACTGAATTAACACTGTAAAAACTGGATGCATCAATGGATATGAATGAACTTCTCTCTCGCAGCAACATTAATTACAAACCTGGCAGGTTTCCTAGCGACCTGACATAAAGTTAAAATTGTGTGTTCCTTGTGGAAATAATTGTGACAACACTCTGCTTTAAAAAAAGGAATGGATACACATTGATATTCCAAGTGTGTTTGGGAATAAATGACGATATGCGTGAACAAGACAGTGAGCTGGTGCCAGGAGAGAAGAAAGATATCACCTAAATGAGTTAGGGGAAGAAAAATTATCAGGCTGCAGTAAGCCATCATTTAAAAGGAATAGATTTTGCATGCGCGTCTTACACAATTGTAAGGGAATGGTAAAAGGAAATTATGTTTCATTTGCAGTAACTCAAAGTCAGCTTACACAGCTCAGCATTTGCAAAAGCTGTAATAAATATGCCAGATCACAATTAATCTAGCTTTCTCTAAAGGATTGTTCATTTGGATGATTCTTTGTACTTAACACCTCCAGTACAGTCTTGTCACAAGACTCAAAGAAGCTCATGATTCATTAGGAGGTTGATAGTGGCACCTGGGTTTTGATTAGTAGCCAGCTTCTTGAGACATGTTGATCTCTATGTACAGAGGGTAGGGCTAGTCTTCCTCCCAAGAGTGTTCAAAGCAATGGGAAGGGGATGATTGGATAGGGCTTCTGTTATCACTAGATTACATAGACTGCAACATACTAGCTTGTGTTGCTGTTGTTGAACATATTTCTTGTAAGAATTCAAAGTGTAGATGAAGAACTGACTAAAACAAAGATACAGTCAAAACAAACATCAGACCAGTACAACCCCTTAATACTTATACTATATAAAATGAATGAATGAATGAATGAATAAATAAATAAATAAATAAATAAATAAATAAATAATGCCCCACCAATACAAACACAAATCACTGATTAGATATGGTGGTAAGCTGGAAAAAAATGAGTTTGTTCTGTATCTTTTAGACCATAGTACAAATCGACTATGTTTGAGTTGGTATGCCATAAGGTGGGTTGGTTTGTATTTCAGTAAGAGTAACAAAGTCGAGACCTATTCATCATCTTCCTTCTAGGATGATAGTTAACAATAGGTCACTCCATAGATTGACTTAGAACCTGTATTACATACATCCTCTTTTGGCAGTCAGAGGTTGTTACTGTCATTTATCTCAGGAATTTTGGTTATTCCTTTGTTAGCAGAGCATAAAGTATCAAACTAAACCAGCTACAGCACAGGGAAACGTACTGGAGTATAACTAAAAATCCGGCTCCCAATCCCCCCCCCCCCCGGTTTGTAATAAATCGCAGTACAACTAGCTTAAGGTAGAAATAATAAAAATGCATATTTACTCACAGTGAATACTTCACCTACAATCAGAAATGTAAGGAAGAATAAAAGAAAGGAATTCCAACTTTGACTATCTGGGGAGGACTAGTTTGCCATTGCAGCCACATGGTGAAAGGTCAGGAGGAGAGAGAAATCATGTCTGTTCTCAAAGCTCATGAAAGAAGGATAAACACATACAGAAGCAGAGGCAAAAAGGAAGAGGGGATAGTTTGTCTCAAACCCAGGAAAATAGACTTTGCTAATAGGTTAGTGAGAAAGGTAAGCAGTCACCTCAGTCCAAAAATTTTCCTCTTAAATTTGCAAAAGGTTCTTTACCTCTCTCACTGAAAGCTAGTGTCAAGTAAGCATGCAAGGTTGTTATTTTTCTCCAGCAGTTATCTAAGTAAGTTGTTCATCCCCATGCCTTGATCCTCAGAAAGTATGACACAATCCTGTGAGCTGCTTATGTTAGCTTCAGCTTAAATACTTTAGCTCAACTGATTTAATGGACTAAGCTGCCAATGCATTTTGATAACTAACCTTGTGTGGTAGTGTGGAGGAATCTCTTTTAAAATGTCACAGACATATTTTGTTATTTGTTTAACATTTATACTTTTTTTGTATAATTTGGATTGGCAGTGTTCCCAGAAAAAGATGCCTTTCAAAACCAGTGAATTATCATTTATCTTCCCAGTAATCTTAGGTATGTATAGGGAGCCAATTATTTTGATGCCAGTGATAAAATTTCACTTTAAAAAATGTACCCTTAGGCAACCATGGGTATGTTTAAGCTTCAGGAAAATTCTGTTTTAATTACAGTGGGTTCTTGAGTATATGTGTGTTTGAGGCGGGCTGGGGGATTATAGAAAAAACAGTGGTTGTCACAATATAAATGTGCTGTATGAAAATCTAAGTGAGATTCATATGGTAACAGCTTTAACCAAATAGAAGCCTGATCTCAAACTTGGCTTTCACAATTGGCAAATAAAATAGACTAAAGAGAATTGTTTCTATTGTGATAGTTGTAGAGAAGGCTTATCTATTTTTGAGACCAGTATTGATAGAAAAATAGGTAAGCCTTCTCTACAGCTGATGCATCTTTCCTATCAACTGGATAGGAAAGAACACTCACTAAATTCCTCATTCGCATCAACTGATGCTGTGAGGAACTTAAGGAGACAATGAAAAGACACCTCGGCAAGGAATTTTTGAAGCCCCATGGGATTCATTGCCAGCAGCCAAGAACAAGTCAAAAAGCTCTCTTTCTTCCCTCAAGGTTTCCGTAATTCGTGTAAAACATTTCTAGCATCCTTTCCCTTTGACAAACAAAGCTTTCAAGCAGCATACAGACGAACTGGATAATTGTTAAAAATGATACAAAAAAAACCCAAAACCCTTCAAATTCTTAGATAAAGCACGTTATCCTAGTTTTGAGCAATGCCTATAATTCATACAGATTTACGAATCACAGAGACTGTACAGTTTTACACCCCAAAGGTGGTATTTGACAGGAAGGCAAATTTGTGCGCGCACACTCACTCACTCACTCACTCTTTCACACAGACAATCAGTTTTGCCATAGCAGAACTCTGCTGATAGTGCAGGACGTTTCTCACTCTGCTTACTTGTAAGGAGAAGCACATTTAAATTCCTTCCCCTTATTTGTGAGGATCAGGATAGCAAGGACTAATATGTGTAGTTTCCAAGATAGATGGGGCCAATAGATGCAATTCTAATGGCAAATGTGTCTGGCGATGTTTGCTGTAATGAAACATGAGATATTCTGTAAATGTATCATACAGGCTCTATGGAAAGCTGTCATGTTTGGGGTACGTATATAATTCAAGACATATTGTACCCTGGAGCATGTAAACTGTTACCTCTCAATTTCTCCCATCTAGAATTGTTCTGGGTTTTTTGATCCAAGAGTAGCACAATATTATAACTATGTGTTTAAACGCACTAACTGCTTCCATTTTCTACCAGGTATCCCATTGTTCTCTGCATCCTGGGCAGAGGGAGCAATTATGTGTAATAATGTTGTGGCCCCCACCAGTAAATAAAGGGTTGAGAAGCAAGCAATAGGTTTTGACTTAGGCCACAGGTTTATTAACTATTTAAATCCCCTAACCTGTGGTGGGGCCTAAAGTAGTGCATAAAAAACTAAGAACAGGAGCAGGTGGACCATCCAGGTCCTTCTCCATCACAGACTAGGTAAGTCCCTGGCTCTGAGACCCTGCTGTACATCACCATCCTTACCCTGCCCAACTCTATTGAGGAGATATTTGTGGGTCCATCTCCAGACTAAGTCTCATAATTTGAGGCTGGTCCACCTTGTTGTGAGTCACCTTGGGTCCCCCTATGGGGAGAAAGGTGGCAGATGAATAAATTGAAGAAATAAAATAGATAGCTCGAGGCTGCCTCGAAGGGCCGTCCCTGCTTGTGTCCCTGAATCTCATGATTCATGGTACTCAATCAGGGGATCCAATCAATCACTGCTGTCCAAGCACTGCCTGCCAGATTGTAACCTATTTAACACAACAACACTCCTGATTTGCTGATTGTGCCCTGTCGAAATCAGAATGAGATAAGCAAAAGCCACCCAGGCTCCTTTCGTTCAATACACCAATTGGGATCCCGACCCTAAAATTCCTATCTTGCCCCAGAAGGCAACCAAAAATTTCACTCCTGCCTATAGGGCAGGAGGGTTGTCTGGAGGGCCATGTGGCAGCAGTGAAGAAGAGGACCAGCATTGTAGTAGGGCGATCCTTTAAGACTCTCTATCCTGCCTGAGGCTCCAATACTTTGGCCATCTCATGAGAAGAGAAGACTCCCTGGAAAAGACCCTGATGTTGGGAAAGTGTGAGGGCAAGAGGAGAAGGGGACGACAGAGGATGAGATGGTTGGACAGTGTCATTGAAGCTACCAACATGAATTTGACCCAACTCCCGGAGGCAGTGGAAGACAGCAGGGCCTGGCGTGCTCTGGTCCATGGGGTCACGAAGAGTCGGACACGACTAAACGACTAAACAACAACAACAACAAAATCCTGCCTCCAGTGTTGCTGATACTGTAACACTATGTCACTTCCAATGGCCTGCCTCCTAATTACTGAAGAAGGGTAATGCTCCCCTACCCCTCTGCTGCTTAGCAATGGGAATATGGAGGCAGCCATGTCTATATATTGGTACACCCATCCTAGAACTGGATCTCATGAATGGAACCCAGTTTGCTACTCTTGTCTAGTCAAGATAGAACAAAATATTTCTAAAGCCTAAATATTTCTAAATATTTCTGTCAATCCCTTCTTCCTTTGCATTATTTCATTCTCCTCTTCATGTATAACAAAGCAACCTCTTTGTACTAGTGGGATCTCTCTCCTCTGGAACATTTTATGCCTGGACATCTGTAAGAGAACCAACAGACTCTTGTATTTTTTTTTTTAAAAAAAGAGAGAAAATCACTGGCAGTTCAGACCCAGCATGTCAGAAACCTAAAAGTCTAGGTTAGTATTTTTCCCATTAAAAGCTAATTTGGCTTGTACAGAGACTTCTGTATAGAAGGAGATTCAAAATATTCGGCTTAGCAAGAGATGCATCATAAAAGTCTGCTGAATTGGCAGCATTGTGGAAGGTAGTATGTGGAAAAGAACAGGTGGCAGAACTATTAAAAAAAAATAACTGGAAAAACAAATCCAAGTTTCCCCACCCGCATTTTGAACATAATTGTTCTTTATTATTTTTAAGTACACTGGACCCAATAGTAACTAAGTCCATTAAAATTTTATTATGGTCAAAGACCAGCACATGATAATAAGGAGCTCTTTTAAATGTGAATACAAACATTTACTTAAGGCCAGAGGGGAGATCACTTTGAGAGGTATTTTATAATTCTTCAATCCATTCTCATCAAACCAAATTGTGCACAAATTTGGGGCACAGTCAGTAGCCAGGATATGTGGAAATCATTATAGTAGTCAGTATCTTGTTGGGCATGTGGAAGGGACGTCAGGCAAGCAGAAGTGGCTGTTTTAAGAGCTGCCTGTTGCTTTCCTGGCCACAGTGCATGTGACAAGCTTGCAACAGGCATGTCTCTAAATAGCTGCAGCCACTTGCTCAACCTCTTTACAGCCCACAATGATTCCAACAGGATACTGCCCAATGTATTTAATTCTATATCATTAAATGCAAACTTGAAACAATTGTATTGATTTTCCAGTAACTGGGAAAACACTCTTCAAAAGATGATAGAAATATGTTTGGTGTTTTGGTTTGGGTTTTTTTGTTTTTGTCCCCCCCCCCAAAAAAAAATTGCTCCTAAGGATGGAGGCAAAATGATTAGTATAATCTTCAGAAAGAATCAATGGAACAGTGTCAAATCACTGACAGATAAAACTAAGGAGGCAAGAACAGCGGGAATATTGAACAGAAAATGATGCGTAATTCTGTTTTTCACAAAGTGGCAATACTTGGTAGATACATTTCTTCACACGCTTTAGTAAGTAATTTGTTGCTTCTTATGGGCATGGTATCTTCCTGTAACAAAAACAGAGGTTTTTCATTCATTCCTTCTTTCAGTCACCCATTCATTTTCTTTATATCCCATCTTTCTCTCAGTAAAAGGCTCAAGGTGGCATTATAGAAATGCTTTGACGGGTATGGTTTTGTTAACAGTTGAGATAAGTCTTCAAGGTGTATTTTAATTGATAAGTATGTTCTATTTTTCATTTTCCATGAGGAAAAAAAAGCACATAGTGTGCAGAGTAGGCAAAGAGGGCGATGGGATGATGGCACCCAGCCTATGGGGGGAGATAAATGGCCCAATTCACTCTCCTTGCTTCCTGCTACCTGAGATGACTCCCTCACTCAGCCTAATGGCAAGACCCTAGCCTTGGTCAAGTGACTGGTCTGATGAAGCCAAGCAGTGACTCCCCAGCACAGGTTTTTGACAGGTTTGCTGATTAGCTTTCTCAGCTTTGTGTTCTTCTAGCTGAAGATGACAACACCCGTAGCTGATACCTTCTGCTTGTCAGGCATGTGCTCCACCATTGAGCCTTAGGCTTCGGCCTGTGAAACCAATGTTCCTTTTTCACTTCCCAAGAAGCATGAGAAAAATAAATATTGGCAATGTAGCACAGAGGAGAGAAAAGCTGCACCTTTTGGAAATTTATGCACTTAACTACTGAAGACAAGAGCACAACATTATTTTAAATGTGGCCACTGTGCCTCCTCCTCTTCCTTCATATTACTGGAGGAGGAAAGTTATGTGTCGATTGTTTATCATTATTTAGCAAGATGGTCAGTCTCTAATTTTGCTGCATGGACATACCTGAGCATGATTGATTCAAAACACTAATTATGGGAGGGGGGAGTATGCTGACTTTCTGTATTGTTCTTTTGAATGGCTATGGGTCGTCATCACACTGTTATATTTCTAAAGGAAGCACAGAAGTTGAAAGGGCAGATCCCCAGCCAATAATGCTTATGAGATTCTATCCACCGAATTCCCCAGCTTTGGATGGGATTCTAATGAGAAAGCATTGCTAACAAGTAGGGATGATTGTTTTTAGCTGCCAGCTACTTGCTTCAGCTTCCAAAACACTCATTCAAAATTACTTTTACATGTCTGTTGTAAGCCCTATATTCCCATTCAGCACATGTGGCAGCAGGGATATAGTTCCAAAATATTGTTTGGTCCGGAGTCCTCATCTCTGAAGGCTCTGTTAGCTGCCATGAAAAACCCTTCCACTCAAAAAGTTAGAACAGAAGTAACATTTCATTATCCTACATGGAATGTCTTCATACACATTTCTCACAGGTTTTTCATATCTCTTTGCTTTCCAATATTTGTTATGCCATGGAACCAGTGCTGGATGCAGTCAGGACAAAGGGTTAAGTCCATAAACGGTGGAGGAAAGGATGCCTTATTGGGTATTATTAAACAGTAACTTTGAAAAACAAGACAAACCAAAACAAGAATGAGTGAAGACGTATACCCACCATGTTGCTCTGAGACCTGTTGCTATCATAGGTGCTGATTATGGGACAAAAAAGCAGTAGACAATCTTCCTTTGTTCAGTAATGTTGCTGCCCCCACTTGTTTTGTTCTTTTTAGCTGTAGTTGAAATTGATGTGCCAAATAGATAACACACTTCTGGTCTTGTATGGCCAGCTCTTTTGTACAGCCTGTGGAGAGATTTGGGACATTTTAAACTGCGAATTAAGATGCTTCTAGTGTCTTCCATGTTTGATGATCCTGTCTGCTTGTCATAGTTTCCCTCCTGGCCATTTTGTTGTGACATTTGTCTATATTTGTGGCACAATTGTTTATGATTGGATCACCTGTATTATCTCTAGTTTTAAAACTCCATGGTCAATTGCAGAATCTTTCTCAGTTAACAAGGTACTCAGTTTAACTGGAGTGCCAGCAGCTAACTTGTTTGCCAAGTGATAGCACCTTCTAGTTAGTTTATCCTATGGCTAGATAATGAGATCTGCCCAAGAGCTGAATCCATTACCTTCATTTTGATTATTTGCTACAAATTTTCTGCTGCTCTTGATTCTGTCCTTGGGTTTGAAAGGATGGTTTCCTTCCTTCCTTCCTTCCTTCCTTCCTTCCTTCCTTCCTTCCTTCCTTCCTTCCTTCCTTCCTTCCTTCCTTCCTTCCTTCCTTCCTTCCTTCCTTCCTTCCTTCCTTCCTTCCTTCTCTTCTCTTCTCTTCTCTTCTCTTCTCTTCTCTTCTCTTCTCTTCTCTCCTCTTCTCTTCTCGCATAAATTTGTGCAAAACTGGGATAGCCAGTCCTTAGAGTTACGGAAATTAAACCATCTTTCTTAACAATCAACCAGTCATTTTGTTTGTTTGTTTGGGTTTGTTTTTTGCTTGCATATGTGTGTTTTGTTTCTCAAGGGGGAAAGAACACCTTCTACCACCAGGCTCCAGGATTGTCTCATGTTGTCACCTTCTGGTTGCTATTTGGCCCTGGAGAGCTCTGGATTCCTCTCTGAAAAGGAAGTCTCCAGCAAAGGCATGGCACTATGTATTTCCATGTGTATTTCTTCTAATACACATTTGTTTGCACATACTTTTTCTAAAATACACAGTTTTCTCAAGCAATTTTTACAAATTGTGCTTTTGTGTGAATTTCATTAAACATGGTTCTATTTGCAAGTTGAAATTAGTGGGTGTCCTTAAAAAAGGGGGGGAAAACATTTCTATATAACTGCACCCCAGTTCTTGTGTATCTTCAGGAGATGTGAAAATGCAGAGGTCTTTTTCACACATTCCTGATCTGAGATATAAAAGATGGATCAGCATGTAAGTCATTGTTTAGCTGTCACAAGTAAAAATATCAGTAACATTGCAGGAGAAAGAACATATTCTGGAATAGTTTTAAAGGACAAAATTATACTTTGGCATAGTCAAAAAATATCTACGGAATGCAGAGAGACAATTTATATTGCACAGTTGTGATATTTTTATATTTTGATTAAGCATTTGAGAAACACTTAATGTCTATTTAGCCTCCGGTGTTTGTGTCTCCCATCTGTAACAATGACACCCCTCACCCATTTTCTGCCTTACTTACATATTTATTTCAACCTGTATACCACCCCATTACCACGAACACTCTCTGGGCAGTTCGCAACATGTCAGATTACATCAAAATCAACAATAAAGAATTACAATATACAATAAACATCATAAAATAAATAAAAAACCTGTGTTTAAATAAAATTAAACAAATTTAGAACAAATGTGGACCTCTCAGGTCAGTGGTTAAAAAGCACGGATATAAGACAGCTTTAAATAATTCTGTTTTTACTAATTTCCTAAAAGAAATTAAGAGGGATGGTGCCTGATGAATCTCTGTTGGAAGCTTGTTCCAGAGGGAGAAGGGGCCATGACTGAGAAAGCATGTTTACTAGTCTTAGCTCTTTTGGCTTCCCTAGGTGTCCTTCTTTTTAACATCATGGATTTCAAGGAGCTGATGGCTTGGGCAGCTGTTTTGTGGGAAAGACCTCCCAAGAATTATTGAGGTCCTAAACTACTAACAAGAAGTCAATGAAGGCACTAGGGGTATGTGTTCATATTTGCTGGGATCTGGGATCAGTCTGGCAGCCACCTTTTGAACCTGCTAAAGTGCCTGTACTGATTTCAAGAGCAGTCCTATGTAGAGAGTGTGACAAGAGTCTACTTTAGAGATTCCCAAAACATGAACCACTCTTGCTAGGCGTTTCTTAGCTAGGTAGGGGCGCAGCTGGGCAATCAACCAAAGTTGATGAAAGGCACTCTTGGCCACAGTGGATATTTGCACCTCCAAAGAGAGAGCTAGGCCCAAGAGTACACCCAAACTGTGAACCCAATCCTTCCAGGAGAGTGTAACCCCATTGGGACCAGGTAAATATCCCTCTAACCAGTCCGATGATCCTCCCAACAGTAGGATCTCCTCCTTATCTGGATTCAGTTTCAGTTTATTGGCCCTCCTCCATTCCATGGTCTATGACAAGCATCACTTAAGGACCTACACAGCATCACCTGCAGATGAGGAAAAGGAGAGACAGAGCTGTGGGTCACTCACATATAGATGACAACAAACTCCAAATCTTTTTTAAGACATCAGAAAGACATTTTCTTGCTTTCTAGTTTTAAATATCCTTTTTCTCTGAGAAAGGAGGCAATAATGGTGGGGAGATGCCGATCCGCTTCTTAAACTTTCAGTTATCATATTGCAACATCCCCCTACACTCCACTTCCCTTCTAAGTGTACCTGAAGCAGTGCTGCTATTACTACCCCCTTGCAAGCAATCTGACTTGTCAAAACAACCTTGCATAGTGGAATCCTATCCTCAAAACAGCTGAAATTATCTATCTATTAAAGAACTTCTCTTTTGTTACAAATGCAAATTCTGCCCTTCACCTGCAGGTAATTCATGTGGAGCTAATGCTCTTACTCTCATATTAACTTGTCTGTGCTTGCTTAAAGTTGTGAAATGGACAGCTCCACAGAACAGTAAGGGAATATATTGTTGGACTGTTTAATGCCTGGGTAATAACTATTTACTGTTAGTCCACAAATGGTCTCAGAGGGAGTTCAAAGGAAGACAGGTTATGGCTGTAGAAAACCTTTGGCATGCCCATCTTTTTGTAGAACAATTATGCATCAGAAATGCCACCAGCACCCATTCCCTTCGTGACATTGGTGGTACAGCAGAGCAGGATCACAGGGAAGCATACGTCCAGTATTTTTTTTTTCACATATTCACATATTTTTTCACAGTATGAGTATGAAGTCATCTGCTGCAGTAGATATTCCTCAGGGTTGAAAGCTGAGAGGATGGAGGACAGATTTGACCATGCGTATGATCCCTTTATTTGATAGATTTCACTCAGACACTAACTGATCCTGTATAACATAGTGTTGTGCTTCTCCCTTTAGGTGTTTTATGTCCCGTCAATCACTCTAAATCATAGCTTTGCTCCACCTAGACCACGGCAGTCAACTCCAACTGGTAGCAATGGTTTTTCAGGGTTTCCAGACAGAAATCTTTCCTAACCCTACCTAGAGATCCTGGTACTACTTGGTGGTCTCCTATCCAGCTGTCACTGAGGCTTGGCTCTGCTTAGCATCCAAAATTAAATAAGATTCAATTGTTCAGGGTTGCATGATTATGCCACAAAATTGAGTCCCACTGTGACAAAAACAGAAAGCCCAGTTCTCCAAAAACGACATGTATATGTTTGGCTAAATTTCAGAGAAAATATCTTAACTGTTAGAGCAGTACGATAATGGAACCAGTTACCTCGGGAGGTGGTGAGTGCTCCAGTGCTGGAAGCATTCAAGAAAAAATTGGACAACCATCTGTCAGATTTGCTTTGATCTGGATTCCTACACTGAGCAGGGGGTTGGACTTGATCGCCTTATAGGCCCATTCCAACTTAATTATTCTATATCATTCTACGTTTCTGTGTTTACAGGATCCTGTTATTGTGTTTATTACATATGATAAGTTGGGCAAAGAGAAGTGGTGATTAGGAAGGAAGTGGCACATGTACCACTGATCAAGAAAGAATGCCTAATGCTTTCCATGGCTGATGGATAGGAGTCTTAAAATCCTAGAATCCTAGAACAATTGAGTTGGAAGGGGCCTATAAGGCCATCAAGTCAAGGCAGGACTTCTCTGTTCTTCTCCTATTTGTCTGTGGAGCCACACAGCTATCACAATTGTTTCATTCTTCCTGGTATCTGCCTATGGGGCTGTCCCGATGCAAACAGATTGATTTGAGGAAATGAGAACAAAGAAAAAGAAGAAACTCAGTGCCAGTTTCCCAACTGGCACTGAGGAGAAAAAAGGGCAGCTAGAAAAGCCAACTGACCACTAGAATGTGGTCAGTTAGGTGAGAATCCAAAATCTATTTTAAAGGGAGAACTGCACTGAGGTTTTCTTGCCTCTTCCCGGCTTGAGGTTAAATTTTGGCTGGAAAAGTTGCTGAGAGGTTTCTGCCGGCATTTGAGATTTCAGACTACTATTGTTGCTCATATTGCATGCTGTGTACTTGTTTTTACATCCCATTTCACCTGTTTGACTGTAAAATCTGCTAAAAAGAAGACTCACATGCTTTCTGTTCAGGGAGAAAGATGCACAACACAATCCAACCTCGGATTAATAGACAGATCGCAAGAGATAGGATTATTGGTCTCTTTTAAAAAAAGCAACGTTTTAAAAAATAGGAGTGTGCCACATAATTCATTCAGTTGCCTTCTCTGTTCCAGCCCACACATTATGGGGAAAGGAAACACATTTTTTAAAAAGGGGGATGATTTGCCAAAATGTTCAAAGAATGCTGCGAATCATGGGGATCGTTGCTCATTGCACTATGTGTGTGTGTTGCAAGTAGTGGTGCTTCTTTTCCCAGCCATGGCAGAGGGAGAATCTCCTTGAGGTCAGTTTCGCAGGGTGTTGTTTGTGGAGGAACAGCCAAAAATTGCCCCCTTCCCTGCTCCGTAGATAGAGGTCTGTCTGTAGCAGGACAACCATGGCATTAGTTCAAAGCAGTGGTGATAGATACACAGAAGAAACAATTAGAGTGATACAAGTATTAGTCAGTAATATTTTTATATGTTACAGGAATACTAGTAATGTTTGTTCGTTCGTTTGTTTAACTTATATATCACCCAATAGTGTGATACACACTCTGGGTGGTTAACAGCCAACATGTATAAACTACAAATGAAACAGGACCAATTATAGATGTCGACGAACAATATTTAAACCACAGTTTGAATCAAATGGCACACATTAATAAAAGGCAGCTTTAAACAATTCTGTTTTAAGTAACTCTTAGATCACTGCTGTACTATAGATATCTTATAATCTTATCTCCAATATCTCACTGGAATATAGGATATAATCTCATTAGAGAAGGGTTTTTTGTTTATTTTTCTGTGACTTTTTTTTAAAAAAAATGGAATATTTCTATCAGAGGCAGGCTTAGCCTTTTTGTGTATTTATCTTCTTTTATTGCACTATTAATTCTTTCAAGATCAATTGGTACATTTAACAATTAATGTTGAAAGAATGTGATAATCAAACAAAATAAATACACAAATGGTATGCCCAATTAATCATGTAAAACATTCAGCAATAAACATATAAAAGGCTGTAGGCTATCAGAACGAACAGACAGCTGTAATGAAAGACAAGCAAGAAGAATAGGAAAAGTATGGAAGGAAGGAAGGAAGGAAGGAAGGAAGGAAGGAAGGAAGGAAGGAAGGAAGGAAGGAAGGAAGGAAGGAAGGAAGGAAGGAAGGAAGGAAGGAAGGAAGGAAGGAAGGAAGGAAGGAAGGAAGGAAGGAAGGAAGGAAGGAAGGAAGATGAAACACAGAAGAGGTCAAGAAATGTTGCCATTGTTTGTTCCATTATCAATATTTCTTCTTTTAAAAAAATGCCCTCTACTTAGTTGCTGTTGGCAAAGGTATCCCATCCTGACTACCAAGGGATATATGGCAGATGTATTGATTTTACTTACTGGTGTCACCTAGGTGTTAGCCTTTAACTGAAAGAAATAAAGAAGACTCTCTTTTGTAACAGAAATAACAAGTGGCATTCTAGTTCTGCTTACTAAATGGCAGTCCACATAAAGCTCTTGTCTTCTGAAAATGCCCAGGAAAGAAAACCCTGCAAGAAAGTTCATACACCAGTCCTTCAAAGCCCTTCTTCCTGTACTGTGTCTGGATGGATGTACACTAGTTGCAGGAAGGGACCACACCTCACTAGAATGTCACACCTGGTTGCCAGCAACGTTGGCTGGTGCTCTGGTAACCCCTGTTTTCTGCCTCACAAGGCACCTTGCACCCGGAGGGGTGTAGTGGATAGAGTGATGGCCTAGGACCTGGGCAACCTGGCTTCAAATCCCTTCTCGGCCATGGAAACTCATTGGTAGGAGTGGCATTGGTAAAACCTTCAAGGAACATGGGAGTCACACCTTTCACAATTTTCTCCTCAGAATACTGTGTAGTATGTTAGTCTGAAAGATCTTGCTTTGTCTCAGAAGACATCCAGTCAGTTTTGTGACTGAATGGAGATTTGAACTTGGGTCATGTGTCATGTTGCCATTTTCTACAACTCGTCGACTTCAGTAGGTCCAGCTGTTCACAGCATGGACTGGATCATATTGTACTTGACTGCCAAACAACTGTTAAAGGCAAGGAAAAAAGAGAGGACAAGCTTTATTCAACACTAGCAAGGCTGCATTTTGCCATTGATATGGTAGCTATGATGCTCTGAAACCTTTAACCTCCTGTGAGTCCTGGGGGGTCTAGCAGCTGAGGAGTCCCCCGGCACAAATTTCTTGGGTTCCAGCCTGGTTTGGTTACTCACAGCAGCTCTCATTAAAGTCAGCCCTTAGTGCTCCTTCTCTGCATCCCCAGGGGATTGAGTTTCCAGCACAGTCAGTCAGGCCAGGCCCCTGTTGATTTCTCTGGGGTCCCTGAAAATCCAGGTCTGGAGAAATAGTTGGGAAGTATGAGTCTCAATCCAGGTTGCGGTCTTGTAGAAAGGGCTGGTAAAGGTGGGGGAATAGGGACTGGGCTTTGTGGTGTTGTTTCTCCCAGAGTCTCTTTTGCCGTGCCTGTTGTAGCTTGTGTCTCCAGCACTGAAGTTGGATTGGGATAGGCTGTGGACTTCTCATTGAGCAGTGAGGACACAAAAGCTGGGGTGGCGCTGAATCAGCTGGGGCTGTGTTGCCAAAGCCTCAGGTCCCTGACCTTTTCCACATTTGTACAGACTAGATGGGTGGAGGTGGCTCCCTTTATCCTCTATCCCTGTTTTCACCTCTGTGGAAGTGCGGAATATGAGGTCCCAGTTTCTCTTCATCTGATGTGGGTGGCTACAAGCCTGAGCCCTGGAATTCCCACTGTCACACCCTCCTCCTGCTGTCTTGCATCAGGTGGTAGCCCTACTTCCATCTGTGATGGCACATCCCCACTAGCTAGGGACCCGGGAGACCTGCTGTCTCCCACATTCCTCTGGGCTTGGGACAAACAGTCTGTTGAGGGGACTTAAAGCAACCCCTCTCACCCACCCCACCAAAAGTAACTTCTAATTCTGTTTCAAACCCAAAAGCTCTGGCTTGGATGGACAAAATATTGATTTCAGTTTTTCCCAGTATATGTGTATATATTATGTGCATGTGCGCTCTCTCACACATATATACCCTGCTAATTCCAGGTTCTTTCAGCTATGTAGAAATATGGAAATGTTGGCAAATTTGTATTGAAAATTAGATGTTCAATTTATTTTTTCAGATCTCCATCTATCAGTTTTAATAATATAATCTTAGAACTGCAGAGCTGTTGGAAGGGTCCTATAGATTGGTGGCTCCCACCCCAAGCATTCTTGGATTGCAATCCCAGAAGCCTTCACCACCAGCTGTGCTGGCCGAGGATTCTGGGAGTTACAGTCCAAGAACACCTGGGTTACACAGGGTTAGGAACCACTGATATAGATCATTGAGTCCAGCCCCTGTCAGGGAGGCACAATGGGGACTCAGACTCCCAACCATTGGCTCTCAGATACTTAAATCACTGAGCTATCCCGTTTTCTTCTCAATAGTCCAGCTAAGAGGCCACTGGCAAGTCTCCTTGATACCACAGAGTTGCACATTTATGCCATTTAATAGTGTGTTTCATAAACTCCTGGCACCTGAAAAATCCTTGTGTCACTATGTTCAAGGGAACATAATAGGAAATCAGAGAAGAAATAATGGCAGAGCCCTTGAGCTTTTTACCCATGAAGAGGGCCATAAACCTTTCCATGTGAAAGAATAGTGTCTGCCATTTCCATTCCACGAATTGGAAGCAGCATCTAGTCAATGGTTTCATAAATATGTTCTGTAGTTGGCTCACTCATCTGCAGTATATGGTATTGTATAATGGTTCAGGATGAAAATGGGTATTCTTATTTTTCCCAAGACAGAAAATAAAAGACAACATGGAAGGTTATGCACCATGACAAAAGAGCTGAACTCATGACGCTGAAAGAAATGGGCGACCGAAAGGTTAAGGCTGGTGCTATGCTAAATCTAATGTACTCTGTTTAGGTCTGTATTTTTTTCCAGGAACATCAAAACACAGCCTCCCTTTTCTGTGACTTTTCAGCACTTACTGTGAACATCTTTTCAGGGGTGTTCTTGTCACCATCTTTCTCCTCCTTCTCCTCCTCTTATCAGTTTGACTGTGCTAATACACACAATTCTATGTGTGATGTAATCCCTGCTTGATGTAAAGATGTCATGGGTTTGTGATATAGGTTATCCAGCTAAATGGTTTAAATAACAATCCGGGGAAGTGTTGGTAAGAATAGTAATTAAGAAAAAGCACAGAAGATCAAGAAGAAAAACAAATATTTAGCCCAAAGAACTAAGGTCTAGGAAGGAAGCCAACAGAGAAATTAGAAGCAGGACAAACATACATAGCGCTGCTCCAGCCTCTGCATTCTTGTACCTTCTAAAGTATTTATTGTTTTGCCGTTTTCTCTCCCACCAGACTACAGAAGATAAAACAGAGATAATTCCCAGACTCCTACCAGCAAGGGAGGTTTGGAGTATTCTCAGAATGCTTCATTATATACAAAGAGCCATGGGGATTTAAGACAGACCCTTGACTTTCCCGGCTTTTCACAGCTTATGGTTCTGCTCATCATTACCGCCCTTGATAGAAACTAGGAAATTGGCAACAGAGGACTGAGGAGGGACAGAGGAGCTCCTTGATGATTTATCTTTCTGGGATTGGAAGTTTTAGGGAAGGAGAACTCGTCTTTTCACCAGGAATTCTCAAAGAAAAGTTGGAAATATTAAGCTGAGTACAGACTGAGAAAGGAATTCTGGCAGTTGAACTTCTGTAAGGGATGCCCAGTGTGAGATAGTGAATAAAGTGATGAACTAGGACTTAGGAGATCTGGGTTTCAATTCCCACTCTGCCATGAAAACTCACAGAATGGTGTTGGAACTGGAAAAAACATTTCAAATATTTCACTTACCTTGAAAACCCTGTTGGGATTGCTAAAATCAGTTCCGACTTGACAACACATAAGTAGAAGAAGGGACAATGGCAGTAGTTTGTAAACATGGGGCCCCAAGTATTAAACTTCAAGTACGAGAAGCTTTCAGCAGCACAGTCAGTAGCAAGAACGTCCAGGAATTGAAGTCCAAGATTCTGAGACCCCAGTTTTGGGAATCATTGGACTGAAGTCTCCACTAGAATTCTCTGTATGCCTCTCAAACCACTTTGCTGGTTTTATTTAAGGAGCGAAAAATGACACTTCAATCACACGAAGTCTGTGTTACTCATGTAGTATCATCAGGCTTTTTGAATTGTGGTGCTGGAGGAGACTCTTGAGAGTCCCCTGGACTGCAAGGAGAACAAACCTATCCATTCTGAAGGAAATCAACCCTGAGTGCTCACTGGAAGGACAGATCCTGAAGCTGAGGCGCCAATACTTTGGCCATCTCATGAGAAGAGAAGACTCCCTGGAAAAGACCCTGATGTTGGGAAAGTGTGAAGGCAAGAGGAGAAGGGGACGGCAGAGGACGAGATGGATGGACAGTGTCATTGAAGCTACCAACATGAATTTGACCCAACTCCGGGAGGCAGTGGAAGACAGGAGGGCCTGGCATGCTCTGGTCCATGGGGTCACGAAGAGTCGGACACGACTTAACGACTAAACAACAACAACACCATCAGGCTTGCAAACATAAAACTTGGTATTGACAGCAGTGCTGAACAAAATGGGACTACGTGGACTTGAACCAAGTCACTTTGGTTTCACAGAACTGTGGGTTAAACTAGTTTTGGAGACCAGTACAATCCCTTGCATGCTGCTGTTAGGAATTTCAAAAAATATATTGCTCTCAGTGCATATTCTTCAGCTCAAGGAAGTTGTGGATCATCTTTGAGCATTTATGAAATTTGTATCACATTCTTGTCCCTGCTTGACGTTATAGGAGCTGTTTTAAGAAATCTTGCCCAGCTTTTCAGAGCTATAGGCCATGATGAGAGCTGAAAGCGCATTAGTGTCAGAGATGTAATTGAGATTGTCTTTCATTTTTGAGGAAATAGATTTGAAAGGAATCTTCTGCTTAAGCCCAATGAACAACCACAAAACAACACAAGCTAATTTGCAAATTCTGGGAGGTGGGAAGGGCTCCTGCTTTACATTTCAATGCCATCAGCTAAGGAATTCCCTGTTTTAATAATGTGCTATCCATAATGTCTGTTTCTGCTCAGAGCGATGTTTAGCAAGAATAAGAATATTCAAAGAGTGTCAGAGGGAGGTTTTTGAAATAGGAGAAACAGTATTGTAGTTCATGTGTCATAACTGTTACCTTTTTTAAATGGCTGCTATACATGGTCATCTGTAGAATAATACGGAAAATAATTCTTGTATAGACTTGAGGAAAAGTGTAAATAGAAAAAGATGAAAATGGGAAATGTCAATGGTGAAGTACTGTAGAATACTGTATGAATCTGCCATTGATACATACATGCAAAGATCTGGCTGATAATTTTGAAGACCTTGTCCACTTAGCTCCCTCATCTTAAATTCATCTATGTCCATGTAAACTCTCAGCACTCCACTACCTACCTTCAAATCACATTCTTTGTTGTTGTAATGTGCCATCAAGTTGCTTCCAACTTATGGCGACCCTATGAATGAGTGATCTCCAAAATGTCCTGTCCTCCACAGCTTTTGTAGACTCAAGCCTGTTGGTTCCTTTAGGTAGACAATCCATCTGATACTTCGTCTTCCTCTTTTCCTGCTGCTTTCCATCTTTCCCGGCATTAGTGTCTTTTCCAGAGAACTTCTCATGATGTGCCCAAAGTAGGACAGCCTCAAATTCAGCATTATTGCCTCCAGAGACAGTTCAGGCTTGATTTGATCTAGGACCCACTTGTTTTGTATTTCTATCCTATGTAACTCTTTCAGAAGCAGCAGCAACCTCTAATACTCTTACCCCTTCTCGTTCTTCTGACTTTCTTGGAAATATGGAAAAGGAACATCAAATATACCTTCAAGTTCAATTTTAGATGATATATTATGGCAATTTTACAGTCCCAATCCTTGCCAGCTTTGTCTACTACATGGAAAGCTTCTTCGATGGTCATGGATTTCTAACAGGATGTTGAGGGCTCTGTTTTCCTGCCTCATTCTTCCCCAAGTTTATGTGCTTTTACCCGTGTGAGAGTGTACATTTTGTAACAAAACTGGAGTTCAGCCAACAGCAGTTTGTGTGTTTGGTGAAGAGTGAGCACGGAAAGGAACAAAGAAAGAGAAAATGAAAATAATAGAAAAATCAGTCACTCCTGTTTTGTATTGGTCATCAATATTTGCTAAGAATACACAAATGAGGCATTTTAGGACCTTGACAGTTCACTCTTTTGTATTTTCTGTAATAGATTTAAAGAGTGTTCTCAGAATAGTAGCACTCACAACTCTGTAGACCTGGTACTTTAGATTCATTATTGCAGGCCTTTTAGATGCCAAAGGTATTTGTCTTGGCTGTTGATTGTATATTTTCTTTAATGCTCCTTTACTAGTGAATTCAGCTAAACACAAAATTTTAAAATAATGTGAAGCAATCATGAGAAACACCAATGAAAGCAAAAGGAGTTCTAATAAGATTTCTCAAGGTGATAGAGTAGAATTCTACATACCCTTACCTGAGGCACACAAAGCATTAATTAATGTAGGTCAAGTATTGGATGTTTTGCAGTCATTACCTGCCTCTCACCAACACGCACTGTCTTCTAATGTTGGATAGTGAATACATACTCAGTGTTATCGGTAAAGTATATAAGACCTAGAAATAGTCTAGAGCAGCTACAGTATTCTCAACCTTTTTTTGGCCAAGGCCATAAACACAATATAAAAGAAATATAGGTTGAATCAGGATTGTATAAATTATGTAACGAACATTATAAGATGGTGTGTGAAGAACTGTTCCCAGTCTGTGGTCCCTTCAACTGTGCTAGCCCCCCCCGGGGGGGCCATATAGCCCCCACTGAGAATGGCTGGTCTAGAGGTAGAAAACATAAATAAAACTTTTTAATGGCCCAAGTCACTTTTAAACATGTGTTCAGTTTTAAATATGTTCCATTTTGGACCTGCTGAAGTTTCTGTACAGTTTTCAAGGGCAGCCCTACACAGAGAGCAGCACAATGTCTATTCTGAGATTACCAATGTATGAACCAATGTTACTAAGCGTTTCTTATCCAGGTAGGGGTGAACTGGACAATCAACAGGAGTTGATAAATTTTCATTAGTGAGATTCCCATATGCAAAACCTACATCTGTGGATGCCCTTTCTTTCCTCTTTCTGTGCCTGTTCCACGTCTGATTCCATCATTTTCCACTTTGGTCATCCCGCCTCCCAAACTTGTGGATGTCTGTTCTGAATTGTACATATTGCTTGTACACATTCTTCCTCTTCACTAAAGGCTATTTTAGCAATGTTTTGTATGCTTTCTTTTTTTCCTTTTCAAATGGGCACATTTCTTTCTAGATGCATCAGCAGCTGTCTTCCAACGTCAAGATTCCAGGGCAGAAATTGAATTTGCTCCATGAATAGTCTTGGAAGTTAGTCATCAAGGCAAACCCATCGCATCTTGCATGGAAATCAGATTCCTTACATATTCTGCATTTCCATGCTGGAAAAAGCATCAGAGACACAGAGCATCCATCCTTATGATGGGAGCATAATCTACATACAGTACAAAGTAATAATAACATGCTTTCAAGTCAATTCTGACATGACAGTCCTTTTGAAGATTTTCCAGGTAAAGAATGTTCAGAAGTGGTTTACCATTCCCTTCCTCTGGGGGCATCCTGGGACTGCGCAGCTTGCCCAATGCCACACAGGCTGTCTCTTCTCCCAGGAGGCATAGTGGGGAATTGAACTCCCAACTGCTGACTCCACAACCAGAGACCTAAACCACTCAGCTATCTAGCCAGCTGTATATAGAACCTTTATTTGAGAGGTTGATATGTCCTGCTGACTTGTTCTATGTATGTATATATACACACACATAGAACAAGTCAGCAGAATACTGCAGAAGACTGAGCTATATGAGCAGAAGCCAACTTGTAAAACTCCACCGTTAAGCTCCTCTCTCCAGGTGGTGTTCTTCTATTTAATGACTTAATAGCCTATTTGTTTCTCCAAAGGAGGGAAGCACCTCTATTTCATATTTCCGCATGTACATTAACTTTGACAAAGTGATTCTTCTGCAGAGATGGCAAGATGGGCCAGATGATTGTAAAGATGACGATTTCGGTCAGGTAGATAGATAATGTCATAAAATCCATCAGGAATTCATTGGCTGTTTCTGTGGCGTTGTAAATTGTGTTTACTTGATGTCGTTATTAAATGAGGTGCTGGTACCTCTTCTGCACTAGAGTGTGCGTCAATGGCTTGTGTGCACATTTTATCAGTATACAACATCATTGTTCGAAAGGCCTGATTCTGCTTTCCTAGTAAACAGATGGGTTATTAGTTAGCACTAATTATCATAATATGTTGTCAATTGATAAGCAAGAGGATGGCAGATGTTCCTACAAGTTCACTTGACATATGATCAGTTTGTTGCTAGGTGTCTCTGTCAACATTTATTCATTTCTTTTGCAACATGTGCCAAAGATGGCAGATCTTTTCCAGGTACGTATTTGACCTGTGTATTGACATTGCATTTTATATTTCTATGGACTATAGAAAGCTTAGAATAAGAACTGATTTTGCCAAAATTTGAGCTTGCTCTATGTACCAATTTGGCATCAGATTTTTGAAATTTGTGAAATACAGCCCCCAGGAAGCTGTGAAAATCCCTCCAAATGGATTTATTGGGGCTTTAATCTGGAAATCAAGGTCCTGACATGTGTTTCAAGTTCTTAAAGTAGTGAATTCAGACCCGGGCAGTTATTTTCACCCTGTGGAGAAAATGAGGGAAATGGACGGGCAGAGATAATCTCTGTAGTAGTTGCAAAGGATTATGGGTGTGGTAGTCTTTGCCCATTAGGCTCTGTCAAAAACCCCCATCAAACCCATAATCCCTTGGAGCTCCCACATATTTTAGCTCCACCTAGCCATTTTTTACCCCCAAACAAAAATTTCAGATATATTTTGATATGCTTTCTGAATCTCTGAATCTCTCAGTGAGATTTGCGGGGATGAGCCCTGAGAGTCTCTCACTTCTGGCTCCAAGCACCCAATGTGAGCTGTGTGTCACCCACTCTGCGGGCAGTGTCAGGTGGGGAGTTTGAATGGGGTGATACACCTATCAAACTGTAACGTTACAGGGATCACATAAGCCCCCTGTTACAGCAGCTCCACTGACTGCCAATCAGTTTCTGGGCACAATTCAAGTGCTGGTTTTAACCTATAAAGCCCTAAATGGCCTGGGTCCAGGTTATCACAAAGACCGTACCTCCCATCAAGAGCCAGCTGAGGTGTTGGGATCATCAGGAGAGGTCTTTCTCTCGGTCCCACAACCTTCACAGGTGTGTCTGATGGGGACACAGGAAACAGCCTTCTCTGTTGCAGCTCCCAGACTTTGGAACTCCCTCCCACTGGAGGCCAGGCTGGTCCCACCTTTGCTGTCCTTCCGCAAATAGGCAAAGACCTTGCTCTTCAGGCAGGCCTTCCCTCAGTAACAAGCTACCTGTGTGTGATTTTTTTAGATAGATTGTTAAGCATTACTGCTTTGACTGGATTTTCAGTACTACTTGTGTTTTCCATTTTTGTGTTTTCCATTTCTCAGAGTTGCATTGGGTTTTTTTAAAATTGTATCTTACTGTTCTTAGCTTTAATATTGCCTTTTAATGATGTAAGATGCCTCTTTACTCTTTATTCTTAGCTTTAAATATTATATTATAATGTTAACCACTGTTCTATACTCATTGTTTTCAACTTTAAGTATTGTCATTCACTGTTGTAAGCCACTTTGGGTCCTTTTCAAGGAGAGAGGCAGGGAAATAGCTAGCTAGCTAGCTAGCTAAATAAATAAATAAATGAATGAATAAATAAATAAATAAAGAATGAATGAATGCATGCATTCATGCATGCAGGTGTCCTGCAAGCTCAGGAAGGACAGAAACCTCCAATGGAGCAGAAACAAAAGTTTGCGGTATCTTCATTTTCATTAGGAATACAGACTATGAAAGTGGTGCCTCAAAATCCTTCATACTTGTTGGGTTTCAGAAAAGTTCCCACAGAGATAACTGGCTTGTGGTGGCCATGCACTCATAGCAATGCCACTTTTTGATCTATTTTGCCCTTTAGTCCATGTGAGTGTATATGTCCACATGTATCCACATGCATGTGTGTGGAGCAGATCAATTCATTCTTGAGTTTGCAAAGAATAAATTCCTTATGGATTCCCCCTGATGCTTTCCAGCCAGAAGACCACATTCATAACAAGATTAGGCTGTTTAGAGCCCACTGTCTGGTTTATACCCATTAGATGTGGGATTACATGCACACTCAGTTGATACTGTGCAATTTAAATATCCATGCTTGCAATATTAGGATTTCTTGTTTAACTGTTACATTTGCACTGCTATAATACATTTGTTATACATCGACCTTTTCACTGGTCTTTGCCATAAATGAGAAAGGTGAATGGCCCAGTAATCCAGGCTGCTATATATGCCATTTGAAAGGTTACCATGTCACAGTAGGTGATCTGACCTCACCAAGTAATGAAAGTGATGAAGATATGTACTGGAGCAGAAAATGCCATGCTTCTCTATCTTATGCAATTTCTGCCTTGAATTGGAAAGTTATCATATTTATTCTCACCCCTCTGCAGAGTACAATCCATTAGGCCTTTTATTTTATTTTATTATTTGGCTGCATGTAGATCAGGTACAAGGCACTGTATATAGATTCGAGTCTTCCAGAAACATTTGGTTTATGAATTTGAGATATTGTGCATCTGTACCCAAGATTCAAAAAGCAGGAAAAAGGATGCCAAGCTTTATACAGCAAAGGGCAGCCTGGATTTTGACAACACCAATGGCAGCAGTCAAGATGGTCTACAGGATCCCTTCTTCTGTTCGCTACTAGAGATGGGGACAAATGAGAAAAAATGGTGCTTCGTTGAGATTCATCAAAGTTGACAAATGGATGAAGTGACGAAGCATCAAATTTTAGCAATAAATTGACAAATATTCATTTATTCCTTGTTAAAACACAATGTCCCACCCATCAGCTGATCGGCAGGACATTGACAAGCAGGTTGGCTGTGGGAACGGAACACAGTTTATGTTCCCACAACCAGCCTGCTTGTCGATGTCCTGCCCATCAGCTGAGATGGGCGTGAACGTTGGTTCTGAGATTCATGCTGGTTGGTATGCATACATGTTCCCCCACCTCCCCAGCTGGATCCTCCACTTACAAGCCAGTGCAAGCTTCTGTCCTCCTCCTGTTCAGCTGTTCAACCAGTCTCCAGCAGAAGCACGGCTTCTCTGTCCCTCTTCCTTGGCTAATAGCCCACTCAGATAAGGAAGCAGGACAGGCAACCCTGGTCTTCTGGCAGGGACTGGTCAAACAGCTGCAGAGGCAGAGGAGATGAGTGTGGGCCAGCTGGTGAGTGGGTCATGACCAGTGAGGCAGGGGGTGCCGCATGTTCAAACCAGCAGAAACCTCTGAACCAAGGTTTGTGCCTATCTCTAGTAAATATTTAACCAGATTCATGTCAATGATCTCTTTTTGATTGCTGTATCTATGCATAGCCTGCCTTTTCTTCTCTCTGAGCTCTAAATATACCATTTGGGCAGCTAATAGTGTTTTAAAGTTTCCAATTACTCTTTAGAAAAGAAACACCCACCCTTAACATCTACTCTTTCAGGAATTTTCCTGAATACATTACAGTTAATTCTTGGGGCAGTTTTATGTTTTTTCCTTTGCATTTTTATGTTAGCCCGTATATAGTCTAACATAAAAATCTGCAGAAATAAACATAAAAGTAGGAAAAGAATAACTACAATGGGCCAACATTCCCAAATTTCAAAATGAACTTTTTCGTACCACTAAAACTGCCAACATGGTAAAAGAATACTGGAAGCTTACCAGTGTGGGAGGAAAAGAAAGAAAAATAAATAAGGAAACTGAGGTTTATATTTATATCAGTTCTCTAAAATTATAAGGCTTCTGTCTGCAAAGTGTTGCTACTGCAGATTCATTTCCAACTGGACTTTAGCTGCACAACAATTTGTACTCATAACATTCCCTCCGTGGTACTGAAATTCTCAATTATGGTTATTACCTAAAAGCTGAAATGAGCTTGGAAGTATCTGCTTTATCCCACCTACCGTCCTAGCTCAAGAACAAATTGTTGTATTAAATTATCCTGCAGCTTCCATCTCAATGGGACCATCAACTGTGCATGATCAGCACCTTGTCAGGTCACTGTGGCAGCTTCCACAACTGGAGCCGTGAACATGTCAGTATTAAACAGAATACTGGTCAGTGCCTTTGAAATACTGTTCCTTCCCAAATGGCTTGGCTAATTATATGCATGGAGGAAGAGAGCTACATGGTTGGTTTTGATCTTGATATATGTTGGTTTTTTTTTAAAAAAGTATGGTATTTCTGTGGTATTTTTGAGCTTTTTATTTTTGTATAGTTTTAATTGTTGTGAGTCCCTTGAGTCTCGTATGGGGAGAAAGGTGGCATATAAATAATTAGAACAGAACAGAATGACCTAAGGTTGTTGAGAAGGGAACTGGTTGTTGCCCTTAATTTTTAACACTTGTTAAAAATGAAATATTTTTTTTTTATTTTAAAGCAGTATGATATTCATCCCTGCACCCGTGGACATAAAATTGGCCTGAGCTGACTTTTAGTGTTGCCTTTTTTTGAAGATTGTAATACTACCTGATCTTTAGTTTTGGGGTCCCAAGTTCGAAAGGGAAGACAATATTCTGTCCTCTACTAATTCATCCGTTCAACCAGTGATTTCTGACTGTCTGCGCAAATATTGTGTTCACAAAATTGCACCTAACAAGAATTTGTGAGCTTTTATTAGTAGACTTGGTTTTCACAACTTTTTTTCCAAGACAGTTGTCTCTTCTGATCTTCTGAGTAAGATTATAAAAAATACTGCAGATTTTCTGATCCTCAACAAAAAAAGGGTGTCTTGACATATTAATATACTATGTTTAAAAAAAATTTGACTGCTGTGAGGACTGTTCATTCCATCACGAGAATCAAAAGACCAGTTTGTTTTAGTTTCTTTGATCAGCAGGAGCATGAGGTTCAAAAATTGCACAAAAATCTGCATTTTAAGAAAGATTTTAATTTTGCATTAAAAATTTGTGGGTTTTTTAAAAAATCATATTCTGTGCAGAATGCAAGGGTTTTGTGCAAAATGTGAAGATTTTGTGTAAAAGTTACTTTGGTGAATTATTTGCAAAAAAAAAAGTCCTGAAAAGTAAAAAAAAAAATGCTCATAATCTCAATCAGGATGGAGAAAAAGTCTAAAATATCTCACTCTCCCTAGCAAGAATGAAATGAGCAAAGATTTGCATCCCTACTCCTTAGTCCCTGAGTGCAATGAGGGAGGGTGTATAACTGTGGAGATCTTATTTTGTGATGTGTGCCTTCCTCACATAACACAACTTCCCCAAATATAACATATTGGGGAGCAGCACCTTCAGAATATCCTTAGGGATGTTAATTTTCCTGTGTTCTGTTTGTACTCTCAGCAGGAGGTGAGGAATCTTGAAGCACTTATAGATGTCTCATCAAACTATGTTGCGTTAAGACAGCCTACATCAGGGAGGACAAGAAATTTTGGGGAATATTTGCACATCCCAAGCCCATAAACATCAAAAAGTGACTTCTTTCCAGATGCAGCCAGAAAGCATGCATACGTGAACTTGATAGTCTCTCTGTGCCTGCACTCCAGTGATGCATTAATGTCACCTTGCACACAGAGGCTTGAATCCAAATGATAGGGCCAGCTAGGGCAGACCCATTGAATCAGTAGGATTTATGCAACATTCAGTGTTTATTTATTTATTTATTTTTGGATTTCTACCCCGCCCCCCTAGACAACGTCTACTTGGGGCAGCTTACAAATGTCATTAAATATATAAAACATTAAAAACATTAAACAATTGAAACAATAATATAAAGTATTCAAGATGGGAATAATAAAAATTAAAAGACTAGAATTTAAGAATTGACAGAAGGGAAGGCCTGCCTAAATAGCCAAGTTTTTAAATGGCTCTTAAAAACACCCAGCGAGGGTGCCAGGCGGATCTCTGTTGGGAGGCTGTTCCATAGTCGAGGGGCCACTGCCGAGAAGGCCCGGTTTCTAGTTCTTTCTTTCCGGACCTCTCTCGGCGTTAGGCCCCTCAGCCGTCCCTCCTGGCTATGCCGAGTAATTCGGGTAGATCTAGGTGGGAGAAGGCGATCTGCCAAATACCGAGGTCCCAAACCGTTTAGGGCTTTGTAAGTCATCATCAACACTTTGAAATCAATGAGTGTTGATTCAATGAGTCTGATCCTGTTGAGACTAGCAACTTCAAAGCTGATGCTTTGCGCTGCCTTCTTTGAGGGGAAGTTTTGTATGGTATGCCTTACAAAACTGAAAGTAACTTCAGTGGGCTTCATAGAACATCTTCAATGTTCATCCAGTATAATGTATTGAATCATAGAGAGCATCCTCTTCCTAAAACTCAAGGTTATGATGAATCTTCTTTCATCTGTGACAGTGAGGGTGAGAAAGGGAGTGAAAGTACTGGAAATAACTGGCAATCTAAGACCTTCCCTCTTCTACATGGTGGATATTTTAAAAAACAGAACAGGGAACATTTTGGTTCAGCTCTTGCTTAATACTATGCAAATCACTGTATCTGTCAACTGTATATTACATTTGCCTGTAATGAAGAAATTGACATCTTGATAGAAGGCAAGATAGCAGAAGGCATGTTTACAGTAATTTTAGCAGTTCTCTAAATTAAATCAAATTAAAACTTGATGCATTTCTTTCCACAGCCAAATGTTAACGGCTTCTTTTACATCATTTGGCTGCTTACAATATTCAAGATACAGCTGCAGTTTGACCATGCTGTATGAGAAAGCTCTTTTCTCAGGCAGATTTTTTTTTTAAGTATGGATATCTTAAGAGGAGGCATCCTGCATTGGTCAAGTAGGTTAAAGATGTGACTTCCTGCTTTGGTTTAGTAGGTTAACATCCTTCTCCACATTCTGCTACCATTGGAGATGAGCAGGATGGTGACAAGGATAAGAGATTGCTCAGTTACGGGACTCCATCTTCTGATATTCTTTTCCTAGAGAAGTTCACTTCAGGCCAAATTCGCTGTCTTCAAGCCAAAAGTGAACATAAGAACATAAGAAGAGCCCTGCCAAGGGCCCATCTAGTCCAGCTTCCTGTATCTCACAGTGGCCCCACCAGATACCTCTGGGAGCACATGAGACAACTAGATACCTGTCTCCTGATACCCCTCCCCTGCATCTGGCATTTTGATGCCAGATGCAGTGCCTAAACGCTGCTGAAGTATCAAATAGAAGCAGAAAATAACATGAAAACAGAAATAAAATTAGAATGAAAAAGAACAGATCAGAACTTGGAGGTATTAGTTTTTTGAATTACAGTTCCCAGAAATCCCCAGCAGGCCTGTGCCAGGTGGAGGATTCTGAGGTGAGATGTTGCAAAAGATAAGCATGAATTAAAATGAAGGAGCTCTGTAAACAGTTACTGAGCAAGGCTGACCCAAGCAAGTGTTGATGGCAGATAAGGAGCATCATGGGACATGTTCTGGCCCACTGGTACAATGAGTCTTCTGGAGCTGCTGTGGCTGAATTCCTTTGCAGCCTGATCCATTTGCTATTACCGGGTGGTAGCATAGAAACTTGCAGTAATTCCATTCCTCCTCCATCACAGGGATGGAAAAATATTTTAATTGAAGAAAACCTCCTTTGCATGTAGAAGGTCTCAGGGCTGACCTTTTGCATCTCTGTATAATGATTCCCAGCATAGAGGATAGAGTGATGGACTGGGACTCAGGAGACCTGGGTTTAAATCCCTGCTTGGAAAGGAAACTGTGTGTGGAACTGGATAAACCACGCCTTAAATATCTCTCTTACCTTGAAAACCCTATTAAGGCCGTTATAAGTGGGTCATATCCTGATAGCACATAACACACAGAATTTCTATGTAATAGCTCATGAGAACAACCTTTTTCTTAGAGTTTGCCAGTCAGAGGATAGCGGACACCAAGCTGATATTTTGCTATCTGATGAGAGCAGCACATGGTGCCCACTAACGATCCAAGGTGCAGAGTACCTAAATAGAGCAGAGTATATATAACAGAGTATTATAACAGAGTATTATAACAAGCAAACTGTTAGAGTAAAACCTGGGATGGCAAGGTTCATGGGGTAACCTGAAGTCAGTCATTCTATGTGGTCCTGAGGTATCTCAGGGAGAATGAAGTGGGAGGAGAACCATAAATGCCATCTCAACTCACTCGAGGAAAGAGAAGATAGCAATGAAACAATATACCTATTACAGCCTGAAACCAGATGGAACTGTAACTGTGGTGGGGATGTGAGGGAATATTCAGGTCTTGCCTCCAGTGCCCCCCTTCACCTGCATGTTAATTATATATCTGTACTTTCAGTGCAAAAGTCTGAAGAGGTGCTTGCAAGCACATTTGCCTGAACTTGCTTACAGCTGTTGCTTGTGGTGGTTATTTCATTTCCCCCAATGATCAGACCTGGTGGACAGTCTGATCCAGAGATTCAGATCAGGACATCCCTCAGAAAACCAGCTGAAGATACACTACAGAGTTACTCCCTATCTCTATCCCATGCTTGCAACTTGTTTGCTGTTCAGCTGAGATTAGGATCTCCATGTCCTTGATCCTCCATATTGTCAATTAATTTGTTGTTCTTATATGCTATCAAGTCACCTCTGACTTATGGCAAACCCATGAATGAATGATCTCCAGAACATCCTGTCCTCAACAGTCCTGCTCAGCTTTTGTAGACTCAAGGCTGCGGCTTCCATTATAGAATCAATCCATCTCATATTTGGTCTTCCTCTTTTCTTGTTGCCTTCAACTTTTCCCAGCATTATTGTATTTTTAATTAATTATGGTACAGTAATTTGTCACAAATTTACAGTTGCCACCTTCCAGTTCTACCCTTCCTCCCTTAATTAAGATATTGCTAGGCTAGGTATATCTCTTTTGCAGCAAGGTTCCTGGGTCTTCAGTAGAACTATGTATCATTGTTGCAAGCACAATCTATGTTGAGAAGAAAGACCACCATCATTTATTAGCACTCCTGCTTGTCAGAGCTGACTATGCCATTCCAATTTGCTTTTAGAAGAAAAATGTTTGTGAGGCTGCGTTTCAAGTCAGTACAAAGTGGAAGAAATTTGTAAATGATAAAAGTTGTCATTTTTCTCCTTCCTAGTTGTGAAACAGGCAATCATCACATTTATCTGTAGACTTTGAAATAATTTGCCTTCGGGTACTAGAAAAGCAAGAATATTCATCAGATGTATTCTTTCAGAATATATGGACTTTTCTAAGCTGACGGATGATACTTTATGAAGAATATCTATAAGCTGCTATTCCTTCCCTCCAAAACATTTTGCAAATTTCTTTTAAAAAGTGATTTATTGTGTTTCAATCCTGTCTTCCCTCTAAGAGATTCAGAACAGCATAGATGCCTCCCCTCCTGTCCCATTATATCATCATCACAATCCTTTGAGGGAGATCAAGTAAAGAAGCAGAATGACTTCAACTTGAGGGAGTGGATGTTTGAACCCTGGTGTCCCATATCCTACCCCAGAGGTTCCCAATCTTGGATCCTCAGGTGTTCTTGGACTAAAATGCCTAGAAGCCTTCACCACTAGCTGTGCTGGCTAGGATTTCTGGGAGTTGTAGTCCAAGAACACCTGGGGACCCAAGGTTGAGAATCACGGTCCTAGTCCAAAAGCATGTGTGTGTGTGTCTCTTCTGGTCAGGCTTTTCAAGTTCTCAGATCTTGTAGCTGTTCACTAGACAAGTGAAAGCTGCTGTAAAGCCAGCCACATAACAACATGAATAACAACATCAACAGCACAAGAGAGCCAGTGTGTGTTGTAGATAAACTGTCAGTGTGGGACTCAGGAGATTTGTGTTCAAATTCATGCCTGGTCCTGGAGAGTCACTGAAGGTTGGCAATAGTAAACCATTCCTTGAACATCTCATATACCTCAAAATGCCTGCCAAGATCACCATATGTCATCACAAAAGCAACTGAAAGAGACATAAGAGTAAAGATCAGAATTTTTTTAGATGTTGACTGGTATTTCTTACTGGATGAAGTATTTTCCTAGTCTGTTGAGAAGCCTACAACACAGGTCTATGCCAAGTAAGCCTTACTGGGTTCAAATGGACTTTTTCCCAGTAAAGAAGTGTATAAAGGATTATAGTTTTAGTCCTACATGTCTGGGTTTCTTTTCCTTCAAGGCTTGTTCAGAGGGAAGAATTGCAGTGGAAAGCTTTGTTACTGTCATAGTAATGTTGACCATAAACTTTTTTTTTAAGTCCATGCATTAATATTCCATGTACAGCCCAGCCATTATGGATGCCATAGTCTGGAAGGGGATAATGTAATATTTATATCAGCTGACCATGGAAAGATAAAGTGTGATATCAGTGGGAAAATAAATTCCAAGTCTTATTGCCTGGAACTTCAGTGAGGGCAATAGTGCGAGGTATATAACTAATCCAAATCCCTTTTGTAGTAATCATCAGAAGAAAATAATAGCTATAGTAGGATTGTCTGGTTGTTGCAAATTACCTGTCCTTTGAAGTTAGGTGTTTCAGGCAAAAGCAGGATATGAACATGGAAGAGCTATAGATGATTAAAAGAGAAAAATGCTGAAAAGAAAGATATTAAGGTTTTGTTTTTATTTTATAGAGAACACTTTGCTTTATAACATAATGGGAGGGTTTGATTCATTAGTGTATGAATCTCTTAAAGTCTCTTGGTATTCAGACCAATCATACTGCACAGCTGGCATTTAATACAAGTCATAGATCTGTTAAGTCAGTAAAATGTGAAAATAACTTTCTGAGTTCTTTCCTAACCTTTCAGATCATTTGTTATTGTCTCCCTTGGTACTCTTGGCTTGATGGCAAAACAGACAGCGGAAAAGCTAGATCGTTACATTTTAGTGTGCATGGTGGAGAGCTACCAGCCATCACGACGCAGCATATAGCAATTATGCAAGCTGAATAGGCCATAAATTGGGGGTGGAAGGAGGGGATGAGAGGAGCCATCACCTCATGCATATACAGCCTTGTTCATTAAGAAATCTGTTTCAGCTGGCATGTTCCAATCACAAGGTAAGAACATGGGAAGCATCTACAGCAAATGTTCACCAGGGTCATTCTTTTAGGGTCACTAGCACAGCTCTGAAGTAAGTGGGTGGGACTGGAGCCCAAATTAACAAGCTGATGGTGACTCTTAAGTTCACGCACCAACTGTCTGCAAGAAAAGAAATGATATATCTTGGAACTCGCTTCTAACTTTTTTTAGTCTGATCAATAAGGATGCTAGTTTCTGAGTATATGTGTGGGTGGGTGTTTTAGAATGTACACAGATTGGTGAATGTAGAAATTCACTTGTGAATGCTGCCAATCTCTGCTAAAACTGGTGTGTGTGTTTGTGTGTGTGTGTATGCATTTTCTCTCCACACATTTCAGGATATTCCAGCAATCACATTCAGGTTATTTGCCATTATTCAAGAATGTGTCTCTGAGGTTCTAGACATTGATAAAAGCTGTTTGAGAAAATATCAATGTCTACTAGAGCTTTGATTGCTGCACAATATCTGGACATGGCAGGCCTAGATTTATTTAGAATTTATAGCAGGATTTCAAAAACCTCAGAGGAACAGATAATATAACAATCGTAATTTAAACACAACAGTAAAATATGTTAAGAAATGCAGCAAGTGATAATTAACAACTGTGTGTCATCAAGTTCGCTCTGACTTAGGTAGACTCCTCTCAGGGTATTTTAGATACAGTATACTCAGAAGTGGTTTACCTTGCCCTTCTTCTCGAGGTACTTTGGGACTGTGCAGCTTCCCCGTGGTTGCCTCTTTGTTGTTGTTTAGTCGTTAAGTCGTGTCCAACTCTTCATGACCCCATGGACCAGAGCACGCCAGGCCCTCCTGTCTTCCACTGCCTCCCGGAGTTTGGTCAAATTCATGTTGGTAGCTTCGATGACACTGTCCAACCATCTCGTCCTCTGTCATCCTCTTCTCCTCTTGCCAACATCAGGGTCTTTTCCAGGGAGTCTTCTCTTCTCTTTATAGAGAAGAGAAGGCTCTTTATAGGGGATAAAACTAGGGGATTGAGCTCCTGACTCCTGGTACTCCAGAATCAGTGAGCTATCCATCCTGCCAAGAGGACATCAAGAACCACAGCAACAGGTTCTTAAAATAGCATCAAATACTAAAAGAACAAGTATGAGCAACTGTAACATTAAAAGCAATAGAGAGAAACAATGGATAGAACTACATCCAGCCAATAATTAAATAGCCTACTTCAGAGCCCAACTGTACAATAAAATTTTCATTTAAAAACTCAGATAGATCAAATGGGGGTTAACCTGTTATCTAGAACTCAGAAAGGAAGGCACAAAGTGGACATTCCATAAGCAGGAAGTGGGAGCTGCTGGGGAAGGATATCTAACTGCTGTCCATGTCTAAGTAGTGCACATCTACCTGATGAGAAAGCTACTTTGTTTTATTTCTGAGGGCTGGCAAATGACTCGGTGTCACACCAACTCCATAACTGCAACTACATTGCTTTTTTCTGCAAAGGCAACTATTCAAAGCTCCAGTGACTGAGCAATCAACTGGCAAGTGAATCACATCACCAAGCAAAAGCAATCCAACCTGCAACTTTCCAAAGATAAAAAAGCTAGCTCCAGAATAAACAAATTGAACCACTTAAGGACATTCCACGTCTAATGGCATGATCACTGTAATATCACTTTGATATTACTTTCTTACTATCATCTTTTAGAAATGACTAAAAGGTCCAAATAAGGGTTGTGGATCAGGGCATACCCTATGCCTTACGTTGTAAAGAACCACCAGTTTGGCATACAGTTCGAACTGTCACTAAGCCAAATTGTGAATTCAGTAGCCATCAGGAATATACCAGCTTGTAGTCAACCCAAGATCTCCTTGCCTTGCAGAGAGACATGGAAGTTCCAGACTCAGACAGCTTCCACATCTCACTGTAATTGAGACACAGCAGTCCTAGAACTTAAGCAGAAAGTACAAAGTTCAACTTTCAAACTAAGCCTTCACTATTCTGACATGCTTGAGTCTAGATGAATTGGATTTCACCCGTTCTGGAGAGCACCAGGCTGGAGAAGGCTCTTCCAAATGATTATATTTTGCAGTAAACAATTGTAAGGTGTTGTCACCTCTGAAGCATGACCCCTGAGGTTTAGATACAGCCAACACACAATTGATCTAAGAGTTCATGAGCACCAAGTAATTATGAGCACCAAGTAATTATGAGCACCAAGTAATTATGAGCAAGTTTGAGTTTACAAGAGCTGAGCTAGGCTGTTGAGGACAGGACATTTTGGAGATATCTCATTCACAGGGTTGCCATAGGTTGGAGGCGACTTTATGGCATCTAACGGCAATAACAATATGTTCCTTATTTGGCACCCCACTCTGTCCAACTCTTCAGTCAAAAACTTCATACGTACTCCCCCATACACCAAAGTGCCATTCATCTAGGATAAGTGCAAGACAGAAAACATGAGTGCCTCTTTTTGATGGTTATTTCTAAAAATAGGTGGTCTCTATGGCAATATTTCACTGTGCCCTTGAAGGTGGAAGCAGTTTTGCTTAGCAGAATCATTTCAAGTTTTCAACACAAATGATGCCTCTTTACTCGCTTGTCACAACTCTGAGTTCTTAAGAGCCATCAGATGAGTCAGGCAGAGGAAGATTTTAAGAATGATGATGGAAATTTGCAGGAGTCCTTTGGGAAAGCATTGATGGTTTTCATTACACAGGGCTTAACTCTGGCTTTTTGATTCCATTCACCACATGACAATTGGGCCCACAGTCTCAGTTGTTAGCACAACAGCCCAAACCGAAACAGAAATCTGATAGCTTTTTGCTAAAAATGCCATCAGCAGAGTGACCTTGATTATATTAATGTTGTCATCTTCTTCGGGCTTGTATTTTCTGTTTCACTGAAGAACAACATGCATTCATATTGTGTAACTTTAAGAAAATTCTGCTATGGTCTGCTTAGCTTTAGGTCAAGAGTTGTGTTTGTTTGTTTGTTTTTTAAAGTAAAGAGGAAGCACCTGGATGGGCCTTTCTGGTTTTCCTTTTTAATTTGGGGGTGGTAGAAGCTTAAGGGATTCTCCAAGATCCCTAATGCAAAAACTAATCCTCCTGAAGGCCTTAAGGAGCAGAAATAGAGTTTTATTTTAACAAACTCTTCTCCTTCTAAAACTTTTTACAGGCAACTTTAGGGTGCCATGGAGGGGACCACACAAATGCCATTGGGGGTGCATGCAGCCCATTGGCTATATGTTGCCAACCCCTCCTTTAGGAAATGCGAAGGTGGAGCCCGTACAGTTAGACAAAATTGTGCTCTTCAGCACAGAAAAAGCACTCATTTGGATCAGTTTATGTAAATAAAGTCTTGTCTTCACAAGGAAAAAAGTGCTCCTTGTCTCAAGGTGTGAAATATCATAAGGCTTGAACATGCCTTCTCAAGGCCACTTGTGGAGTTGATGCAGCCTAAATGGGCAAAGAGGAAAAACATAGAGAACATTCTTTACATCCAGCATTCCCTCTGAGGCGTGTGAGCACGTAGCTACGCAATGCTGCATCAGGGGCATGCAGCTGAGCCAGTGTTGCCACCCACTTGCTTCCAGTCACAGCCGGACATCCGCACACACGTGGTAGGTCCCCCGCTTAGCATTCTGGAAAATTAGAGGGCATGTTGTTTACATCCCTAAAGTGGAATATGTTGCAAAGACAACTAGCAAATTGTTCATAATGGGTGCTATTGATTAGGACTCCAGTTTTGTTCTTGGGAAGCTGGTACATCATTACATGACCACGTTTGATCAGATTTACTATGCAAGTGATGATTCCCTGTATGTTTCAAGGAAGTGATTTAATGCCACTGGAAGATGGTATAGATCAGGGGTCCCCAACTCCCGGTCCGTGGCCCATTAGAGGGCCATGGCCCTGGCAGGACCAGGCCGCGGAGACAGATCTACTGCCCCCGCGAGCGTGCCCCCATCCCTCGTGCATGTGCGTGAGCGCACCACCGCCCGCCCACAAGGGCACCCCTCCGTGCTTGCGGGTGGGCGGGGTGCACTTGTGGGCGGGCGGTGGTGCGCTCACGCACATGCACGAGGGATGGGGGCACGCTCGCGGGGGCAGTAGATCTGTCTCCGCGGCCTGGTCCTGCCAGGGCCATGGCCCTCTAATGGGCCACGGACCGGGAGTTGGGGACCCCTGATCTATACCATCTTCCAGTGGCATTAAATCACTTCCTTGAAACATACAGGGAATCATCACTTGCAATAATCTCTCCTTGCTTAAGAAGAAAGGGACACTAACAGGCATTCCAGGGTCCATACCAAGTGGAAGACTGATTGAAGCCCTCCATGTTAGAAGATCTTCTTGAGAGCAAGGCTGTGAAAATCCGTCAGTCTTAATTTCATAGTGTTTCTCCGTTTCCCACTAGCCTTATATCATATCATTTTATCATATTGCATTGCATTAAGATTTCCCCCCTCCACTTGGAAATGTGTGCCTGTTCTTCTCTATATTATTTTAAAATGTTCACATTTTTATGCTGAGAAAAATAAGTTTGTGCTCAGTTCTCAAACACGTGCCTTTTTTGGAATGTATGCATAGTTTTTTTAAGCATATTTGCCAAAATTCATCCCAAATCTTACAAATGTAGAAGATGCATTCCATCTTGCTGATTGTATCAGGAAGGTCTGATGTACAGTAGAATTCTTTCTTGCAAAGAGATCCTTGGAAAGACAATTTCAGCTAAAAGTGTGTGCATGTGTGCTGTGACTACCAGAAACTGTTTTTATGAACTGCTGGATAGCTCAGTGGTTTAGTTATCAGAGATGGGGCATTGTGTTCCCCACTGTTCCTCCTTGGCAGCAGCTGGACTTGATGGTCCATAGGGTCCCTTTCAGCTCTGCAGTTCTAAGAAGATGATAATTATTACCGATGGAGTGAAATTGACTAAATCCCAGGTTTTGAAAATTAGTTCAAAGAACATTTTGAACTCCTAGTAGAAACACCAGGTCATAACCAGACCATCTGTGAAAATAGGGCTGGGAGTGTATTTGTATGTGTGATACAGTAGACTATGATATATGTAAGTAAGGAGAGTTATTGTGCTTGTAATATTTGTTCTCACGCTCTGTAGCTTTCAGTATGATGTGCACTGGGCCCCTGACTAGATACATGCCCATCTTAGGGCAAGCAAATTGCTACGTGCCCCACCCATGGATACACTACATTCTGATTCTTTTCCAGGTCCATGCCAGTATTTGTGTATTTCTGGATCTCCAGGGGTCTAATCCATTCTTTTGAGTAAGAGGGAAAAAGACTTTGATATGGGGGTTTCACAGTGGCATCAGAATGAGCACAAGGAAAAGAGAAGCTGGATACAGCTTTAATAAAACATTGACAGTGACACCATCATATCAATAAGAAAAAAGAAACTAAAGAAACGGGTTTGAAACAGACCCAAGTGTCCTACAGTGAACTATTCATTCCTAGTAGTGTATGATCCCCGCCACCCCTTCAGAGGTACGGGGTGGCTGGAATATATCCTCCACCATGGGTTCCACTGACTTAGCAGACTGGTTATAGGGTGCAACAACTTTTATTTTACTGACAAGTGGTCCAGAACACCCTTCTGTCCCAATCCTGTCCCTGGTTCTTCCCAATTTGTCTTCCCAGACCCTGGTTCCTGTCACCAGACCAGAGTCCACCTGTCATCTAAAGCTGGGGCTGAATTGGAATCACTAATCCCAGCAACCAGGCTTTTCTTAGTGATGGCCAGTACACTTGTAAGTCAGTTGACCCTCCTGCCACAGCTGCTCCTCACACTCTCAGGCCAGATGCACAAGCCATTGATGTTGGCAGTGATGCCTTCAGCACCTCTTCTGTGTCGTGGTTGGCATCCTTTTTGTTGTACAACCAGTTCTGACATGATGGAGTGGGATACCCGGCTCACAAGGTCCTGACCCTGGGTGAAGGTGATCCACACCGCAGTCCAGGAGTCCTGGAGGGTGAAGGACTCTTCCTCTTCTCCCAGGGTGCAGAAGATCTTCCTCCAGAGCCTCTAACCAGCCCCCCTCTTCCTCTTCCTTTATTCCTTTTCCTTTCCAACCAGTTGCACTTGCATCCTCCTCTTTGCTGGCTACACCTGTGCTCTTCTCCCATGGCCATTACTCCTCTGTCTCTCCCTGCCTGCCATGCACCACATGGTGTTCTTGCCTTCAGGCTGCCCTGCAACCAAGGTCTCTTGATAGTCCACTGGATGGCTTGTGGGGACAGTGGAAGCATCTCTCTTATGTAGCATAACTACATTTTTTAAAAAAAGGAGAGAAATTTGAAAATGTACAGCACAGGCAATGTGCTACACTGATGGAAATATCTCACATTGTACCTTAACAAATACAGAGACCAGTTGTTACAGCCCGGTGTAGTGTCATTAAGAGACATCAGCAACTGGTGTGTGCAGGAAAGATGTTGGGCTTCATTGAGTGTGTGTATGAAACTGTCAGTCACTTCCTTTGGTGCTGACTAAGTACTTTCCTTGTAAGGTACAGTACTGACAATTTTGATTCCCTTTCCCCCTTTTTAATTGCATGACATCTTTATTTTAAAATGTTATGTCCCACAAATGCTAGATTTAACATGAGTAATCTGTGGAGAGTGCCACTCCACCCCCAGAGTGTTCAGGGGCATTCACTGTGCTTTATAGTCATCTTGGAAATGCCCTGGCATTCCTGATTCAGTCTGTATTTACACATTTGTCCGAAGACACGACACTTCACTAGCCTTATGCATCTACGTTTCAATGTTACCAGTACATCTGAGGCTGACTTTGCTGCTGCAGCTACAAATCATACAGCATCAACCAAGGCTCAAGATGACATTAAAGTACACGCTTCAGTTCTCACGTATATACTCCAAATGGACTAAATCAATTTGCTCAATATATTTAGTCCTACTAAAAATATACTTATAGCTATGTATGCAGGCCACAAAATGAGTTCGGGAGAGGCAAATGAAAAACTGTTTAGGAATACAGTTCCTTATTCACAACGGATCTGTCCCCAAGGTGCCTTTTTGGTTACGTTTGAAGACTTAAAAAATTGCTGAAGATTAGGGATGCTTGAAGAATTTGATCGTTACCCATTTTGATGTCATCAACCTGATCCATACGTTCTGGCCTAATATGTAGATAGGAACTTAATTATTGCTATTGTTCACAATTTGCAAGTTTTCCAATGCTGTTCTTAGTCCAAAAACATATCAAATGTGTTTCAAAATGCATGGTGCAGGGTTGAGGATGCATGATATTTTTAGAGAATATGTTTTAAATGTACATTGAAATAAGGATTTAGATACACATTTTCATGCATTAAAGAATTCCCAGATTAATGTGGAACTGGGTCAAAGCAAATGTATGGCCAAACACATGGTACAGGATACAGATCAGTAGATGAAGTCAAAACTATCTTAAGAAGACAGCTATTAAATTAATGAATTGATTCCATTTCTAAAGCAGCTCAACTTATTCAGGATGGTACACAGGACTTTTTTTTGGGGGGGGGGAGAAAGATATTCAGTGTTATGTTAGCATAATCCACATTTATAGTGCCTGTTCCTTTGGCTGTGTGCTTTAACATAATAGATATATTTTGGATTCTGGGAGAAGAAGTGTTACCTTCTTCCCTCCTGACACCAGTGGAGAGATAGATCTAGCCTAGTGGTGACCTAAGAAAAGTAATTTCTTTCAAAGGACCCCAAAGCTAGAATGCCTCGTGACTACTTTTCTGAGAGCTAGGTGCAATTATCACTGCATGAGAGTGCATTGTTGTTATTGTGCAGCAGAGCAAATCAACATTCTACATGGTGATTCTAAAAATGAAGGCAGCACAAACAAAAAATTCTGACTTTGAAACTGGACCTCGGATCAGCACCAATTTTGGTTCAGGTGTGGTAGACAATCTGTTCTTGCTCTGTACCAAATTTAGGTATGCTTTGGCAAAGGGTTTTAGAGTTATGGTTTTTTTTTAAAGTAAAACTTCCCTTTGTGCAAAAATAAGTGACTTTAAACATCCCCAGTTTTAAAACAGATCAAATACATGGAAAAGACCATTCTTATGCTTATGTTGAAAGAGAATGGTTGGTCCCACCTTTTTTTTCAATTTGGAAGGAATCGAGGCTTCAAGGGCTGAAATACTGACTCTGAAAAAACAAAAAGAAGTCGCTGGGACTAACCATTCTTTTTCACAATAAGCAAGATTGGTCTTTTGAGTTTATTTGATCTATTTTAAATCTGCAAACAAAAAAGATTGTGAGTGTCTGCATGGTGGGGAACAGTTTTACTTTTAAAAACCGTAACTCTAAAATGTTTTCCCCAGACATCCCCAAATTTGGCACAGAGCAAGAGCAAACTATCTGCTGCATCTGTGTCAAATTGGGTGCTGATTGGAAGTCCAGTTTCAAACTTACAGCTTTTTTGTTTGGGTTTCTCCCATTTTTAGAATTGCCTTGTGGATTCTTGATTTGCTCTGCTGCACAATGTCTATTACTGCACTCCCAAGCAGCGATAATGTATGGGAATTGCAAGGAAGTAGATTTTGGCTATACATTATCTTCAGCATCTTAAAAGTCACTTTCAATGGAAAAGTACTGTCTGACTCAGATTTAGACCGGAAGAACTTTTCTCCTCTCAAATCCCTGTACTGAGTGACTGCTGCGCATCTGACAGTCGCAGACCAAATGCTCAGAGCTTAGAAAAGTTTCTTTTTGGATCTCCCTGAGTTGCACAATGGGCACAAGTGGCTCTATTTCTTATCTCTCCTTCTCTTCCCACTTACTTCCCTGGTACCTGGAACACTGTTGCACCCCTATCACCCCTTATCATGGCAGTTTTTACAATCAGAGAAATTTCAAGCTAAGAAGGGTTTTCCCCCTCAGTATATATTCCACGTTACATAACATATTTTGATAAATGTTTTGATCATTTCTCTTGGCAGAGCAGGTTATAGATATTTACTGGAATTCACACAGAGGGGAGAGTCTGGGAGTTCACTTCTTTTGTGTATGCCTGTCCCATTTCTGCTTCCTGGCAGCACTTCTGAGATCCCACAAGCGCTTCTGCTCCATTATGAAACTTGTTCATATTTGCTGAACACTGTAAGTTTTTGGTAGACGAGTGAAGTCAAAATAAAGTCTCAGAAGTTGAAAATGTAATACGCTTTTGAAGATGACAAACACAGAAAACAAAGTTGGGACCCTGTGTCAGCCCAAAACCTCATTTTTGGCCATCCTGAAATTGTGAAAGCAATGAATACAGATTCTGTGATGAGAAATGCATGCTACTCCACTATTCATTTTGAGAACATAAATGCATCTTTCCTGTTCTTTATCGCATGAGCTGACAAAGTTTTTTTTTTAGGAGGCTCGCCTTCTCTCATTGTTCTTTAAATTCATTTCAGTGTCAAAAAATCCTGTGCTCCTAAATATGAGTGTAGAGTTTCACAAACATCAAAACTTTGTTCTAGTATTCCTTTTCCTTGACTGCAGATATATCCATGGGGGTTCCACCCCTTCATCTCTATGCCAAAATATAGCATGCCAGCCCAGTCCAAACAAGATTTGGATATGCAGCATGAACTATCGGGAAAAAATAAAATAATGATATACAGTAGATTGCACACACAGAGCGTAAGTTTCCTTTGTGCAGGTCAAAACATGAACATATGGAAGTCCAGGGGGTAGCTAAGCTAGAAGGTGCAGTCTTACATCTGCCATTACTACCATTCATTTATCTATATGCATATAATATCTGCACTGCAGTATAAGCCTGGCTTCCCAATCTTCATTAAAATATAGAGTTCCTCTGCAGATTCAGAATGACCTGCTTGGTCACAGCTAATGTCTCCTCAGCTGGGTATTGCTACTCAAGCCTTGGTAAAGTAGGAATGTAACCAGTACTTGGAAGCTGTTTGTGGGGTTTTTGTTTCTTTGTTAGTTAGTTTGTTTGTTTTTGACATGTTGAGTTCCAAGAGCAGGAGTGGGAAGAAATGCTGACCACTCTCTCCCTACCTCAACCTGCAGTATTTCCTGTGAAATATTACATTTGACAACTCTGTGCTGTTTGTGCTCATTTCTTTGCTGCTCCTGTCAATTTCAAGCTCTTACATTGGTCAATTTCAAATGATTGTGTTTTGTGAGCGGGATTGTACACTTGCATTTGAAACTGACTTATGTTAAGAGCTTGAAATTGACAGGCATAGTGAAGCAATATTCCCTTTATTAGTTAATTGGACATTTTACCCCTGAAGGTATGGCCCTCAGCGGATAATAAGCCTTCCTTCCTTCCTTCCTTCCTTCCTTCCTTCCTTCCTTCCTTCCTTCCTTCCTTCCTTCCTTCCTTCCTTCCTTGTTGCAATTGTCACAATTATTGTATCCGCTGTGGCAGAACATATAAAGAATGTATTTCTCTTGATCAGTGAAATTTTTAATATATTTCAGAAGAGAGCATGACTCTTTGTAGCATGTTCATTAAAGCAGGCCTTTCATTAAACACAAGTACTGAATTGTCTAGGGGATTCTGGGAGCTGTAGTCCAACCCATTTCAGAGCACCAGATCAGGAAGGCTAATAAAGAAATTAATTGCTAAAATGAAACACATTGAGATGCTGCTTTCATTGCTGCTTTCTCTCCCACTCTTTCTTTTCATTTTTGCCAAAGGATATAGTGACTGCATGCACTCCTTTTATGAAAAAGTTAATTGGAATTAATTCAGAATCTGAGTGAAATGACACCCAACCATTTGCAATTCTTTCAATAATATTTTGTAAGGGTCACCTTTGAACATTAAAATCAGGCTTTATTTTAAAAATGCATGCCCTAAACTTTTGCAATAAGGATAACTTCTTTTCCAGTTTCTCTTCCACTTTTATATATTATCTTCCCATGGGAATATCACTTCTCTATGATTCCAAAGTCCTGTGCTGCCTCAAGAATTGGCTATGATTTTTGAGAGGATCTGAGATTATTTGATTCTTTTTTTCAGATGGAATTCAAAAATCTGAAGGAGCACACCTGTATTCCCCACCCCCACTTCCAATTTAGGTAATGGAAAGATTCCATCTTTGTTGGCCATCTGATTCTTAGCAGAGAAGGTGTACATAGAAGGAAAGATATATTAAGACAATTCCAAGTCAAGTTAAATAAAAATGTGCAAAAAAAAGTCTCAGAACTCAACGAGCCACTGTGGGGCATGCTTATTAATGACATTATCCTTGCACAGTGACATATCCCATAGTATGAGAAGCATTTTGCATCTATCATTGTCAACCAGGTTTTCATTGCCATGTTTTCCAAACAACTGTGTATCTTGAGCTGAACACAATTCATATTGTACGCACTCCTTTCTTTAGGATAGTAGGCAGTAGTAATTATTAGCATACCATGTCTCAGAAGAGGAAACAAAAAGAGCTGGCTGTTGATTTAAAAGAGAGGGCAACAGTGCCATGTTTTCTTATCTGCTTTGGAGCAGAAGGAAAAAACTGAAGCAATTTAATCTCAGAGCAAAACCAACACCAATTTTCTCCCTGGTGCAACATCCTGAAAAAGTAAGTAAGTAAGTAAGTAAGTAAGTAAGTAAGTAAGTAAGTAAGTAAGTAAGTAAGTAAGTAAGTAAGTAAATAAATAAATAAATAAATAAATAAATAAGCAAGCTTTCCCTCAACCATCCAGACACATTTCTGTCACTATGTAATGTTCACAACTAATTTGATGCTGTGAACAGATTTTTTTTAAAAAATCAGAAAGGAGGGGGTTTACCTTGGAAATAATGGCAATGCACACAAAGACACTAGCAAAAGTCTTCCCCAAGTACAGTGGTGCCTCGACTTACGACCGTCCCGACATACGACAATTTTGAGTTGCAACCAGCTCCGGCTGAAAAATTTTGCTTCGACTTGCGGCCGGAGCTTCGAGTTGCGATCAAAAGAGGCAGGGGGGAAAGGCGGGGAATTCAAATTAGAGGGCTAACCGTTGGTCGGCGAAGAGCTTCTTTGTAGCTCTTTCGCCCCAATGGTTAGAGAGTGTGCATCGGAGGAGGCTTTGGACTGCCTGGTGCTGCTTTTTGCTTGTGAGTAAGTACACTTACTTTGTTTTGCAGCGTGGGTTTGGGTTTGGGGGGGTTATGTTTCTGTGCTGTGTGTGGGGGTGTGTTTTTGTGTTTTTTTCCCCAGCCCCATCGCGTTCCGGTGGGGCTGACTGTGGTGTGTGTGTGTGTGTTTTGCTTTGTTTTTCAGCCCCATCACGTTGCAATGGGGCTGCCTGTGTGTGTGTGTGTGCTTTTTTGCTTTGTTTTTCAGCCCCATCGCGTTCCAATGGGGGTGGCTGTGTGTGTGTGGATGTTTTTTTGCTTTGTTTTTCAGTCGCATCGCGTTCCGATGGGGCTGGCTGTGTTTTTTTGTGTGTGATTTTTTTTTCTGCTGGAACGGATTAATCCCGTTCCAATGCGTTCCTATGGGAAATGGTGCTTTGACTTACGACCATTTCGAGTTACGTCCATCTTCTGGAACGGATTATGGTCATAAGTCAAGGCACCACTGTAAAGGATTTTTTTCCTTGAGGAAAAGAAGGAAACTGGCAGGAAGCATGGAACAATGAATGGGGAGGGGAAGTGGAAGTGACACAAGCTATGATGGATATTCCTTGGTTTTTTAGTTGCACACTAGAAATGATCCAGTTGGAAAAGCTCCTCAAGGATTTTGATGGGGCTTAAGGATTGCAACTCAATGATGTAGTGCATCGTTTTACAGGGCTCAGATTGTCAATGGCTGAGACTTGACAAATCAGGGCATGGGGTTGTGCTGCTGGATAACTTTGTTTCTTTCGCATCCTTAAGCAACTTGGCTAAATTGCAGTTCTTGGATTAATAAGATTATCCTTCAGATATCTGTACCATGTTCCACTCATATGCAACAACATGCATATTAAGGAATGATATGTAGGGAAAATTCGGTATTACAGTGAGGAACTTATTAGATACTTACAATAGGTGCATTAAAATATAAATGTTAATGAATAAATGAATAAAATTGTGTTTCTGTGATACCAAAACAAAAATAAAACCCACAGAATGATGTAAAAACTGGAAAAAAAATGATGCCATGACTGAATATGTGTGAAATGGTCAGGGAGATTTGTTCGTGGATCCCCAGTGCAGTGACAGTAGGAAAAAAATTATGAAGGAAGAATATAGAGGAACAATGATAGATTATTTGATGAAAGAACCAACAATATAGCTTGCTTTACTTTGCTGTAACTTAAATCAAATTTAAAGTTATCAAAATAATAAATTTAAAGAAATATAGTGCCTACAAAATATAGTTTCATAATTTACTGTACTTTTTAAAGATGCATACTACTTTTTCCCAGTTACCTACTCTCTTTTTCTGCATTTCATTCTCTTTTGAAAAAAAGATAGCCTGATGTTTAAATCCAGTTAGGTGTAATGCTTAATGGGTATTATAAGCTAAAATGAAATGAATCTTCCTCCCAAGATTTGAGGACATTGACTTATTAATAAGACTTTCTAACAAATGGCTACTACTTCCTGATTTAAGCAGCTATCTGACTTGAGTGCCTGAAATACATTTTTCTGAATCTTGTATTAAAGCTTCAAAACACAGTTCTTCCATTTTTGAATAAGGAGTGTTAAATGGAGGTTATTTTTCAATTAAGGCACATATTTTTGAAAGAGAGAAGTGTGTGCCCAAAAGGCAAACCATAAATTATTTTGAATGAAGCCATTCCTTTTTTTTAAGCAAATAGATGGCAATGTAATGGAAATCCTACCGAGGAAATGGGAAGCCATCATCTTAACTTGCCATGGTTAATTGCATCTAATTGTTAAGGTGTCAGGGAGTGTCTTGGTTGAACAATCATGTTCATTACTAGGCATGTGACTGAAACACACTCTGGCACCTCATCAATTAGCTGCTATTAGTCACAAAAAGTTACACAAACCAAAAGGATTCTGGTTAGTAGCGGAGAATGTTTGAAAGACGACATGCAATTATGTCATTATTATTTGACTTCTGCTATGAGTTGTCATATTCGATAGCTACAGTCCAGACAGAAGTCATATAACTTTATAAAATATATTGTTGCAAGCTGTCCTTGCAGTAATGCAAAACATTTGAGGGTAGTTTGGTCTTGATTCGGCAATTTAGAGTCCTTAACTTTACAAAAGACTCATCTTAAACTGTTGATACTCACTGATTCAACAGCCTGCATATCTGAACTCTTTTTTTTTTAAAGGGCAGGCTGGCTATGGGGTGTGCCATGATGAGCATCTGCACTTCCAAATATACCACTAAACTAATGGTTGTAGTTTGGCTTTAAGTACAAGTCTTATCCCCACTTGCATGGGAGTAAACATCTTTGACTCCCTGGGACTTCTGTCTGACTAGGCAGGCTAAGGATTGTTCCATTAATCTAGCAGAAAATGATGAGAACTAGATCCTTGTTATACCTTCTTGCTTTGTGTTCATGTACCTCGTAAAAACTTGCAAAAGCTCATAAAGCTTTTGCCTGAGGGTGATTTCCGGACCAAATTGTTTTCATTCTTTCTTCAGGGATGGCTCCTTCTCAGGCATGTTGTTGTAAAAATTAAGAGCCGAGACAATTAAAACATTAGTAGAGGGTGTTATTTTCCCCTTTCTTGTCATCACCATGCAGTTTGCCCTTTCTCTAAGTCTTTTCTCTGAGTGGTAGGATTTCTAATTTTGAGCTAAGGGATCGTTCTCCTGATTAATCTGATAGCCATTGAACTAGTATTTCCGAGCATGTCTGTGTCCTAAGTTTCCATTCATTTTTCTCCCATCAGTGTGTATAGCACAATGCTTGTCAGTCCGGAGAAGCTTCCTTGGGCTAGCGGGGAAGGGAAGAGAGGGGCAATAGTGTAAAATCAACAACAACAGCAATGACCATCCTTATTCTGTGCAGAGATGACAATTTTATGCAAATCAGCTTCCTCCCTGGCCCATTTTGCAGCAGTTGGTAGTTTTATTTTCTAAAGGCACATTTTAAGCCAGGAATCAAATTTTGATTTTTGGCACATAGTAGTTAAAAGCAGTCTAATGAAAACCTCAAGTAATCATATGGAGAGATGTAGACGAAACATTATCGTTTGCTTGGTGATAAATGTTTAAAAGTTGAAATAACGGGCTTCATTTATGGATGGAAAAGAATTTTGTTTGATGCAATAGTCTGTGAAACTCGAATTTTTGTTCCTCCTAATATGCATTTTGGGAACAAACGCACCTTGCCTTGACTGTTCACACATTTGCTAGCCTCACAGAATGCTTTGGAGAAATACAGTGCACACAAAACAATGTGCATATTTTAAAATGTGAACAGCTAACGTGTACAATTGGGGGACAAATTAGACCTGAACTTGTTGTCAATGGAGGGAAATGCATAACTTAGAAAGAATATGCAAATGGATGTACAGTATATATTGGGAAAATAGATAATTCAATGTAAACGATGGAGAAAATGAGCCAAAAATGTGTACAATTTTCAGTGCAGAAGAAGAAAACAAAATTTTGCAGCTAGATACAGAGAAAGGTTGGAAAGAAATGAAGATGGGTTTTGAAGAACCATAATTTATTTTTATTTTTATTTATTTATTTACAAGATTTTTTAGCCACACCATTGCCAGTGGTCTCTGAGCGGCGTACAACAATATTAAAACTTTAAAAACATTAATAGGACTGAAACAAATCGATTTTCTCATTCCAAGCTCAATCCATTCAAAGTCAAGACTGGCTGCTTACCTCACTGTAAAGCCGGAAAGCTTATAATTGCTATTCAAGGAATTCTTCTTCTTCTTTTTTTTTAACCAACTTAATCTCTTTTTCGGTCACAAATATTTTTCAAGATGTGGCACAGTATATTCATTATTTATGACAAACCTGTGTTAACACTGTATGACAAGTTTCAACACCATACTTTCCATACAACAGTGGGTCCTTATAAGTATTTTTGTTCAAATAATTTTTGTTGGAACTTACAATTCTCATTCTCAGTGTATGGATCATATACCTAGGAGAGAGGTTTGATACCAGTCAGCATTCTTAAGGCAGTTAGATTTTCAGGAAACATTATCCTAATAGAATCATAGAATTGTACAGCTGGAAGTGACCCCAAGGGTCATCAAGGGGTATCATATTGCCTCTCAGTCTTCTCTCGTCCAGGATAAACATACTTAGCTCCCTCAACCATTCCTCACAAGGGTTGGTTTACACTTCTTTTTCACCATCCTGGTCACTCTTATCTGGAGATGTTTCAGCTTGTTAATGTTCTTCTTAAACTATGGTGCCCAGAATTGGACACCATATTGAATTGAACCGCCCAGAGTAGACCCTTGGTCTAGATGGGCGGGATAGAAATCTAATAAATAAATAAATAAATAAATAAATAAATAAATAAATATAGTATTCCAGGTGAAGGCTGACCAAAGAATGGAATAGTACAGTTACTTCCCTTGACGTCTACATTCTATTTCTTTTGAAGCAGCTAATTATTGCCTATGCAGAGCCATTTTATTTCATTATAACAAATAAGACAACTGGAACAATTTGCCCAGTGTTGGCTTTTGCTTGGCATTGACTTTCAAAAACTTGAGATAAAAATTCTTTCCCAGCTCTGCTACTTGTGACTTACTTGATGTTAGAACTTGGAAATGTCCCCTTTTTGGACTATAGCTAAGAGAATCCTCCAGCCACAGCTTACACTGGCTGGGGATTTTGGAAAAGCTGCTCTTGGCACTTTGGCAAACCCTGGCAATTATGTTAGGCAAGACGGAACTTCAGCCTTCTTCAAGGAGCTGGGGACTCAGACCTAATAAGCAGAAGTCTTTCTAGAGAGGGCTAACAGAAGTGCAATGTTCACGCCCTTGAAGAAGACTGAAAAGGCTAAGCTGAAACATGCCGGGCTTTTAATATGGAATAAAGTGCATACTATAATTTTTACTGAAGCTGAGGCGCCAATACTTTGGCCATCTCATGAGAAGAGAAGACTCCCTGGAAAAGACCCTGATGTTGGGAAAGAGTGAAGGCAAGAGGAGAAGGGGACGACAGAGGACGAGATGGTTGGACAGTGTCATCGAAGCGACCAACATGAATTTGACCAAACTCCGGGAGGCAGTAGAAGACAGGAGGGCCTGGCATGCTCTGGTCCATGGGGTCACGAAGAGTCGGACACGACTTAACGACTAAACAACAACAACATAATTTTTACACCCTGGGACCATAGTCTCTGCTTGCCTTACATCTTTGTGGATGTACCAGTTCCATTTTGTTAGTGTTCTACAAGCCCTAGCAATAGCAGAAAGAGTCACATTTGCATCATAGAGACCTATAAGATCAATTTCTCTCTCATGATCATTGCATTGTATGGATGAACAGGATTCTTGTTGTGTTCTGTTGTAGTAGACGAGGCCTTTTTCAGTTTGGGAACCAAATAACAGTTTGGAGGTGTCAGGAGCAGGGATGTGCATTCATATTGGGGCTAGTACAAAGGGGTGGAGCCAAAACATAACAGATGGGCTCACTGTGATTCTTACCAGTTTGAACATTTCTCTGCCAGGCATACAAAGCACAGTGCAACAATTTTTGCAGGTTGCCAACCAGAGCCAAGTTCTCTTCATGTCTGCTCAGGACCTAGCCCCATGTACAACAGCTTTGTGAACTACAAACCAGGGGTCACTTTTACATAACTCTTTTGGAATTACAAACCAGGGCTCAGGGATAGCAGCAAACAATGTCCGCTCTGCTGCGGCGCTCTCCTGCCATGGCGGGGACGCTTTGCCCTCCCGCTCAGAAAGCAGCGTCACACAGGTGACGCTGCCTTCAGAGGGGAGGGAAGACGGAGTTGTTAAAATGGCTCAGTTTCCCTGGCTCAGCCTCTTTTGCCAGTTGAGCCAGCAATCCCTCCCGCCCACCCCTGGTATAAGAGTGAGACTAGCTGGCTGCCTCTGGAGCCGGATGGGAATTTTTGACCCACTTCCTAATTGGCCTAAGGTTGCGGGTGCGTTTTCGCCCATCCCATTCTTAACTACAGGGTGTGGCTTTACAAATATGCTTGTAAATAGAGTTTAGTTAATGTCATTTCCGGTCACAGCCTCGGGTAGTGCGAGGAAAAAAGTAGGGGTGAGTTCACGTTGGCACGGGGTTGCTAAAAATTAGGACATCTCGCTGGCAGGCCGAGCCTATCGACTACCAGGTGAGAGGTGTTTTATATGGAAGGACCTCCCTGCCAGCTGCCCATTTAGGGTCACGAGGCTCGATGGGAGGAGCTGGTTGGGGGGTACAATTTCATAGAGCAACTAGTGTTGTTCAGCGGACAGCACGATTCAGTAATAGGAGCTCGCCATGCTCTAGGAAGTGTCCGGAGATCTAGGATTATCCGGACATAAAAGGAACTCGCACTATGGTAGGCCCCCTTGTATTTGGGGGGATACAAGTTAAATAAGTTAATAAAGTTGTGGCCCAAGTTTTAATCCAACAATCTGTGTCTCGCCTCGTTATTTCCGGGCTTGGAGGGCAAAGTGCTATCTGGGACCAAGGCTCAGAAGTCCTCCATCTTTTTGGTTAGATACTTAACAGTACAAAATTCTTACCTTAAACTGTTTTTCTGTCTAAATCATGAATCATACACAGTCGTGATCTGGCATCCTCCTTAGAATAATATGCATCTAGAGAAGACAGTATTGTCAACTAAGTTTTTAATTCAAGGCCACCATAGTCATTTTTCACTTAGAAAACTATTAGATTATCATAGTGCTTAAGAATCTTTGCTTCACATACTGTACTAGATGACAATGTGTTTCGTACTGTTCCATAAAGAAAGCTTGCCTAAGGCAACACAGGTTGGCTCTTCTCCCAGGAGGCACAGGGGGAAATCAAACACACAACCGCTGGCTCTGCAGCCATGTACCTAAACCACTGAGTCATCCAGCCAGCAAATAGCGAGATCATATCCAGTTTACAGCAGGAGAGGAACAGCAATAACCAGAATACTGAAGGTTAAGTTGTGTTCTCCTATTTCTAGGGTGGCATAGGCCACATACACATCACTAAATGGGAGAACGGAAGAGGACACGAAATTGCATATCCTAAGAATTATGTATGTCTGGCTGGATAGCTCCATGGTTTAGGTATCTTGCTGCAGAGCTGAAAGTTGGTAGTTCAATTCCCTACTGTGCCTTCTGGGGGACAACCTTGGGCAAGCTGCACAGTGTGGCTTTGGGCAAGCTACACAGTCCCAGGGCACCCCCAGAAGAAGGGAATAGTAATCCAATACTGTGTATGCTTTGCCTGAAGACCCCTAAGTCAAATCGACTTGAGACCGTGCAAGATATATATATAGGTGCAACATTAGAAATGATTTTTACAATTTAAGAGCTAAGGTGCATTTCACTCAAGTGGGGAAGATTGTGACAGGGTGACCTGTGTGCCTGATGCATCAGCTGGCCAGGGAGTAACTGTGGATGGGCAATGTCAGGTTCCTTAATCTCCTTTTTTCAGGGTTATCTATTTTTTAAAACCAAACTTAAACTAGACAGCCTTTGGAGAACTTCAAAAGGACCTCCCTAAAAAGGGGATGTGGCCACCCTTTCTCTTTTCCATCTGGTCATTCCATATGTACCAGAAATTGAGAGTGGAGTTCATGAGATAGCTTCATAATTTCTGTTGGTTTCAAGTGAGGACGGGGTAGAAAACAGTCAATGCAGTACAGTAAAGGCTCTTCAGCTGTGTTGCTCTGATCCACTTTGTGCCTGATGAGTTTACAGGTAGCAAATTTACCAGCTCCTGGTCTATTGCCAATTCACATACTGTTATTCTGCCATGTGTTAATCAGATGTGCTAGGCTTCTTCCCCCCCCCCCCCCCCCGTGGAAGGAATTGCCAAAAGACAACCTCCGTTGATCAATAGAAGCAGATTCAGGATGTTGTAAAAAAGTACAGTGATGGTTTAGGGTGCATCCTAAAATCAATAGAGGAGAGCAGTTTGTAGCACACTAAAATGAAGAACAATTACCTACTCCAGCTAAATTGCATTCTGTATTGGATCATTCTCAGCCCTGAGAGCTGGTGGGCACAAAACCAAGTTGCTACAGAAATTAAGCAGTTGACATGGTGACAGATGGGCTATACCAAGGACCTGATTTTAACTGGTATTGGTAAATTAGATGTGCAGTTATAGAAACTGTCAGGCCCACAAAAGCTGTTTAATGTCATATGAATATAGATAGGATGTGAATGGTTCTCTTCTTTCCTTCCATTTCAAAAAGAAAAAGAAAACTGTCTTATGTTGAAATATAAATTTGGCTATCGACACAATGTTGTATATAGTGCTTGCAGACTCAGGTGAGCTAACCCTGGACACTTTTTTGTCTGCCCCCCCCCGAATAAAACATACACATTATTAACATTCAACGTTTTACTGAGAAAAAGAAGTTGATCATGGTTATAAAGAGGCCACTGCTTGGATTGCCTGCTGCAGAATAGTATTGGCATAGCGTATAGAGCAGATCCCTGCATTGGATGACCCACCTGCCATCCAATGCCTCCCATCCCAGAACGCTGTTGGGTAACCAAAGTGGGTATGAACCCACTGGGTGCAAATCGACTTGGGTAGGGAAAGACCCCTGGCTCCAACTGTGGAGAACTCTGGTAGTCTCCCTGAGCTGGACACACATATATTTAAGGTATATTTTTACTTTACTTTAAAACTGAGATTCATAGGAAAGAAACAGTGAGAAGGGAAAAATACAGTATACTTCTGTAGAAGAATACTGCAAAAGAAAGAAATATATAATGTGATTCTATAGAGCAATTTTGTACAACCACATGGTCTTATCCAGCAAATAAGTTTCCAGACAATATCAGCTCATGTTCAAAATAGCTAAGGAACTGAGCCATTTTCTTCTTGTTTCCAGTAATTATAAGAACCTACCTTTCTTGAAATAATTGAGAAGAATGAACATCAATTCTACAATCTTCTATTACTTGTGTCGGGCGGGGGGGGGGGGGACAGTGTCAACAGAACAGCAGATTAATTAGAGTTCCAATGCAATTCTTCATGCAGTCTCAAATTTCACACAAGTAACGTGAGTTCATATGCAACTCAGAATTCAAGTGATAATTAGTGGCAGCAAGGAGATTTTGTCCGTAAGTGCATATGCATCCGTCACATTGTTTTATCCCCACTGATTAACTACAGGGATTCACATTGATCACCATGCCTCAGCTGATACATGCAGCAATCCACATGTAAATACCATTGCTTTGCAAATTCTAGATATCTAATCTGAAATCATGCCGAAACATATAGTGAGTAGATTGAGCTGTAAATCAGAGCCTGTAATTCTCTTGTAGGTGCTTACAGTCTTGTTCTAATTTTAAGAAACAGCGCCGCCTAAAATGGGTGAATGCACTGCTTCCATTTCTGCAACACCAACAGAGTTTAGAGCAGTTAGATATTTGTTTAAGATATATCTAGGTTGCCTTCTGACCACTAGGGCCCTCGGGGCAACATACAATTTAAAACAATGGTACAATGAGTCATACCCAACAATTGATTGAAAGTGAAATGCTCAGCAAAATCCATCAAAAGTCCGGTATGTTCCAGGCAAACAAGTTTTTCCAAACTGGACTTCAGAGTTCTGCTTGAGATGGCATTTTGTGGCCATTCCATTTGAAGACTGTAAGAAATTTCAGCAAATAGGTTTGCCATCCGTCAGAATGTGTGCTGCTGTAGGGGCACATATCCAGCAGCAAGGAAGTGTGGCTGACTTGCTTAGTGCTTCCAAAATAAATAGCTGCTGATAAAGCTAAGAAACAATAGAAGAGGAAAACTGACAGAGCTTGCAGCTTTGAGGATCTCTGAGCTACATTCTCTGCAGATCAAAGAAGCCTTTTTGGCTTCTCTGGGTTTGATTCCAGATCTCTATCCCTGAGTATTTAAAAGAAAGGAACATGAACATGTCACAAGTCATCCAGTGTGCCCGTCTGCATCAAAATTAGGACAATCTTAGTTGAGGTTTCAAAGCGGATATAAATGGAAGTAGCAAGCATGTGGGCATACAACCCCCATGGTGGGGTTATGGATTTCTCTGGCCTCGCCTCTTGGACATGCAGGGTAACTATTCTGTACGGTGAACAGTAGGGTTGTTTAGTTTGTGGATTGTTTAGATTGTGGAGCTGCTATTCCGGCACTCATGTGGCAAATATTTTTATATACTAATATAGTCTAGGCTGTACTGATTGATTTATTGAATGAATGACATCTTTCAGGACATCTTTCAGGATACACAACCCTGCATATACAAATTCGACTTACGAACAGCTCCGGTCGCAAAATTTTGCTTCTACTTGCAACCGGAGCTTCCACTTACGAACAGAAAAAGGCAGGGGAAAAAGCCGGGAAATTCAAATTGCTAACTGTAGGTGGTGAAAGAGGCTGCTTCTTTGTAGCTCTTTCGCCCCGACGGTTAGAGGGAGTGCGATCGAGGAGGGACTGCCTGGCTTCTGCTTCTCAGTGAGCGTGTGTGTATTTGCAGGGAGGCTTGGGACTGCATGTTAGGTAAGGTAAGGTGCTGTTTTCTGTTTTTAAAAAACTGTTCTGGGTGTTTTTGCAGCGTGGTTTTAGGGTGGGGGTTATGTTTCTGTGCTGTGATGGGTCTTGGGGGGTTTGTTTGTTTTTTGGGTTCCCCACCCCATTTCCGATGGGTCTTGGGGGGTTTGGTTGCTTTTTTGGGTTTTTTTTCTCATTTCTGATGGGTCCTGCATGCTTCCCTTGCTTTTTCCTTTGTTTTCTTTGCATTTCCGACCTTGTCCCTCTGTTCTCTGTGCATTTCCAATCTGCTCTGTTTGTTTTCTGTGCATTTGCAATAGGTCCTGCATGCTTCCCTTGTTTTTTCCTTTGTTTTCTGTGCATTTCCGACCTTGTCCCTCTGTTCTCTGTGCATTTCCAATCTGCTCCGTTTGTTTTCTGTGCATTTGCAATGGGTCTTGCACGCTTGATTGCTTTTCTCCCCCCCCCCCCCTTCGGCCAGAAGGGATTAATCGCGTTTCCAATGAGTCTTGCAGTGATTTTTTTTTTTTTTGGTGATTTTTTTCTTTGGCTGGAACGGATTAATGGGGTTTCAATGCATTCCTATGGGAAATGGTGCTTCGACATACGTCCATCTTCTGGAACGGATTATCGTAGTAAGTCGAGGCACCACTGTACTTGGAAAAGTTGTCTTCCTAGCCTCTTTTTCCTTGTTTTTTTTCCTCTTTCTTTCTATTTATCCTTTCCTTTGCCTTGTTTGAGGTCATTTTCCTCAGATCCATCAGGATTCTTGGGGGAGACTTCATGTTTCATTTGGTATTCTATTTTTCAACTATATTCAATACTTCTGTGGGGTTTTCAAGTCCCTTATAATGGTATCTTTATTCCTTTTGCCTAAGCATTAGACCAAGGCAACCTCAGAGGTCCAGGTGTCACACCCAGACCCGAGACAGCAGAACACAACACTTGCGTCCTGGCAACCCCCCAGAACTTGACTTTTAAAGGCCCTTTTCACCCTCTAGGGCAGTGGTTCCCAACCTTGGGCCCCCAAATGTTCTTGGACTAAAACTCCCAGAAGCCTTCATCACTAGCTGTGCTGGCCAGGATTTCTGGGAGTTGTAGTCCAAGAACATCTGGGGACCCAAGGTTGGGAACCACTGCTTTAAGGGGTACAGAAGTAATTCTGTCATGTTTTTGGCACCTGTACCTCTTTTAGATGGGGGAGAGGCAGTTTGAAAATGAGAAATGATCAGAAGTTTGTTTCAGCATTGAAACAAGCCCTCCCCCAAGAACCTAAAACAGAGTACGAAGTAAGCAAATTTCTTCCTATCTGGGGCTGAGAAAATTTAGGGAAATTTGAGTGTGGAAAAAACCAAAATTTTGGCAGATTCATGTATCAGACCCAGTGCTTTGAATGCTTGCCTCTTAGAGGGCTCTCTGTATTCAACCATGTTTGTCGGGCTGGAATTCAGACAGTGTTGTACTTGTGTGTCATAGAGGGCTTATGAAAATGGGAACGAATTTTGTTTCAATTCATTTTTAAGGAACTTTTTGAAATTTTCAAATTTTTTTGAATTGGAAAAACCTCAAACGTTTAAAATTTCAATGAGGGAAAACATGAAATTGACAGGTTTGACCATCCCTTTCCTTACTGCACTTAGATTCACAAATTGTGCTTCACTATTTCTCTGGTGTCCTTCCTAGTTTTTATTTAGTAAGCCATAACACATTGCCTTAATCTCTTCTTTCTCTGTCTTTATTGTGAGGAATAGTTTTCCCATTCGGTGCTAGGGTCCAAATAATAATTCTAGTTTTAGAAGAGGTAGCCGAGTTAGTCTATGCAAGTGTATCAGACAAAAACCAAAAGAAAAAGAAAAACTGTGAAGGATCTTTTGTGGATGTTGCACACTTCTGCAAATGATCTGTATTTCCAGATTTTTTGGTTACATCTATCCATAAGTTAACTGACATACAGGAATGAATAATGACTTTCATGAACATCTGAGCTTGGAAGAATCACTTTGGGGGCTGTGTATGTATTAATGCAATATGGCCACTGGAACTTGTGGTCCAAAACTGGAACTTTTCCTAGCTGTATGAAAAACTTTTTCAAACAATCTAAAAGACAACAGACAGCTGTTATAGCTGGTTCTTGCACATAAACTGTAACTTCAGGACTCTAACATGTCTCTAGCTACTGAATAAAGAAGGAAACAGAACAATGTGCTAATTGCATACCTTTTAAAGAATTCCTTGAACATTTGCATGGTCTGTGTCTGGGGAATGAAGCATATTTCTATCTCTGTCGCGTCTCTTTTCCTTTCAGCCTTTCATGCATGCATATTTTACGAGATTAACACGAACAGAGTTTGGAGTTGCCTATATGAGAAGCTGGTGCTGCTTATCATGATGTGTCTTTAAAACAGAAGGGGAATTTCACTGCTTGATAATTTTTTTGGTTTAATTTCCAGCTTCTGAAAGAAGGCTTTTCAATGTGCCTTCTCTTGGGAATATATACTTGCAGGGAATTACCAGGGAATGGTAAGGCTGTCTAGTACTAGCAACTCAAAACATGTGGAAGCGAAAAACAGAACAAACTAGGGCAACATGGGTGTCAGGAGATATGATGCTCCAGTGAGACAAGAAAAGACTTCTGAGATGTAAACCATCATTTGTCTTATTATGTCCTACCAAACAAAAAAGCACACTGTTTCCTCTTTACCTGCAAGACAGTAAATTTTATTTTATTTCATTATCAGAGTTGTATATGTGCCAAAGGAATTTTGGCACATTGCAAAAATTTCACTGTCTTGGTCAAGAAGCAAGACAACAGCATGATTTCTTCACATATCTCTCAGTCTCCTAGGGGCATGGCAGTAGAAAAAGGAACATGAGCTGAGTTTCTTCTACCCACAGATGACCATGACAGTCTTCATTTAAAGTAGTGGTAGGCAACCTGTTACCCTCCAGATGCTTTGGACTACAACTCTCAGGAGGCCCAATCAGCATGGCCAATAATAAAGGATGGTGGGAGTTGAGAACCAAAAACATCAGGACAGTACCAGCTGGCCTATTTCTGAGTTAGAGGAGGCATGCATTACTTTGAGCCAGGAAAGGTAAGTATACTTATAATTCTAGGAGATTAATGTGGATTTTTAATATGCTTCTGCAGTGGTAAGTTACTTTCAGTGAATCCTTGAACGTGGGAATAATAGTCTATTCTACAAGTCTACATACAAAATGTATTACTGTCATAAATGCATTCTAAATCTGTAAAGATCCATATGGTTAGTAAAATCTTTTGGTTAATTTTCCAATTTCTGAAAAATAAAATAAAATAAATTTCCAGTTATTTCATGGAATCTTGTACTTGAAATTGTTCCTCCCCCTCCCCCTTTGAGAAGAGTCTTTGCCTAAGGATTTCTGTCAACGTTGGATAATTTGTCACTGTTTTAATCAAGCATCAGTGAAAATGTCGAGCGTGGCTGCAAGGAGAAGAGATTACTAGAAACACTTTGCATGCTTCAGGCTGCTTTACTATCGGTATGTTCTGTATGTAGAATTTCATCTCCTCCCTTTTCTGTTTTCTTTGCCCCCAGGCTACATTGCTAAACAAAATGGTGAGCCAAACTCTCAACATAAAGGACAGAAAGTCAGCCCTTACACCCACCGAGGACCATTTTAGACATCCACCGGGCAACCAAGCAACCTCCTATGAAAGCAAAAGCTGCCAGCTGTCAAGTGTGTACCTCAGCAACCTCCTGAAAGAGAAAGAAATAGTGGAAGTTATCAAGCACACAAGAGACACTTATGAAACCCTTGCGTCCGAAGTCAACCAGAATGGCTTAGCAGGAGAAACACAAGGTGTGTTGAAACCATCAGCCAAAGCTGAAAATGGGCCTGTTTTTTCTGGGGCTCTGAAAGATCAAACTGCTGTCCCTCGGCAACATTCTACATTCATAGGAAGGCTGGGGCAGCCTCCAAGAGGACCGATCTCTTTACATATGTACAGCAGGAAAAACGTTTTTCTTCACCACAACCTTCACACATCTGAGCTCCAGACTTTAGGCCAGCAAGATGGGTAAATGGTATTGGCACATATTTATTGCAGACAGAACTGTCTGGTTGGTTTCAAGGACCACCGGGCTTGTTTCTAACTGACTCAAGTTTTCATCAGCTGCTACCTACCGTTTTTTAAAAAGTTTATTCTTATTGTCAATCAAATCAAAACTGTCCCTGTAAATTATGGAGGAGGGAGGGAAGGGGAAGTGATGGGGAAAGCTAGCATGTTTACTTAAATGGGTAGTTGAAATGTCTTGTGGAATTCAACTGGGTGTGAAGTCCTTAAGTTAGTGAAGTCAAGAAGAAAGCTTCTTTGGCTTCATAGTGAACAGATGGGACCGTCTTGATAGAATCTCCAAGGAAGGCCGGAAATGCTTTTTCTCCCCTCCTGGCGTCAATCAATTACCTAAGATTTCTGAAGATGATATCAAATAACATTCTGTTCTTTTAATAATGTTACTGTGAAAGTAGATGTAAGGAATGAATAGAGGGTTAGTTTAAGATATCCCAAATAGATATCAATTGGAGCAAGAGAATTGCAAATGATCTTTGGGGTTTTTCTATCCAAGTCCTGTTTCATTTTTTTATTTGATGAAATTTCTTACTGTATTCGCGAAGGCTTTCACGGCCGGGATCCGATGGTTGTTGTAGATTTTCGGGCTGTTTGGCCGTGTTCTGAAGGTTTTTCTTCCTAACGTTTCGCCAGTCTCTGTGGTTGGCATCTTCAAAGATGCCAGTCACAGAGACTGGTGAAACGTTAGGAAGAAAAACCTTCAGAACATGGCCAAACAGCCTGAAAAACCTACAACAACCAAATTTCTTACTCTTTAATCCCACCCTGCTTGCTGTTTTTTATGCTGGACTAGTTTGTACAAAAGACAATGGGAATCAGAAGACCACAAGAACAAAATTCTTCTAGACCAAGTGCATCTAATCCAAAACTGTGTTTCCAACATAAATGACCCAGTTGCCTCTAGGCTTTCAACAGGCAGGGCATAAAGGAATGCCGTTCTCGTGGTATTTCTCACTGGCATCTGCCATTCTGAGGAAATATATTGGCCCCATATATTAATAGTCAATTTATTGAGCAATGCTAATGGCTGGTATTATTTTTGATTTATTATCAAGGCATGTTGGCTTGGGCAGATCATAACATGTTTCATAACATGTGGAGAGCTTGGTAGTCTTGAGGATAATGGGAGCTGTTGTCCCACAATAGACCATCTCTCCTCTAAGAGAACTATACTGCACCATTCACTGTATGAGGTCAAGCTTCTGATAGTATTTTGCAAAGAATGGAATGAGAATGGAAGGAATCATTCTTTTTGACAGCCCACTCCCTTGTGTACTGATATCCAGCTTCATTGTATTCTCTTAATTAAACATTCCTTTGGGCAGAACCGCTACCACCATCACCATGTAATGTAGTGTCAGTCAGATTCTTCTTATAGTTAGTCATGCCATGACTAATCAGCAGAAACTGTGAAAGCAAAATTACTAGGTGAGTCTTAAGCACCTAAGGCCTAGAAAGGAGTGACCAAGGTGGAGTGTACTGGTGGAATTCTTAAGCACAGTATCTTGTGCCATAGCATTATTCTGGGATTGATGGAACCTACAGAGAGAGGTGCCACATCAAGCACCTGTGTTGCTAAGGCCATGCAGCAGTAAATGGAAACTGGAATAACCAGTGCCAAATTTAAGAATATAGTGGATCTCTAAAACTGCATTTTGTGCTGAAGAACCAAAGTATTGTAAACCATAGCACTACCAATCATATTGCTAGTCTCAAGTAAAGCAGGTCCATTGAATCTGCTGTTGAGTGGTGAGTCCAGGTGTATGTAAATCCCATTGATTCAACAGGACTGCTCAGATTGGGACTAGCAATAGCATTATTCTGATCAGTGTGTCATAGGGAAGCCTAGCGTTGTTGTGTTAAATAATTATCTAGATTCAGAGCGGTGCAACTGATGGTAAAGGAATCTGAAATCATTCTGCTGTAACATATCATGTCTTCATTAGGGTTTGTAAAAACATAGTTTAGTTATGGTGAATAATGTGCAATATATAATAATAAACTATATTTATAACATTGTGGTAGATTATCAACCCAGTTTTGAAGGACTGCTCTTCACAGAGGAGCAAGCTTAAATTTCCAGATGCACCTTGTCAGCAAGTGGGAGTTACTAGAAACAAACAAATAAACAAAAATCATACCTAGAGTATTAAGGCTGATGGGGCTTCTGCTATACAGTCTCTGTATTTGTCTCTTTTTCCACTGAATCAACAAATGCCATTTTCTCATGTCTTAGAAGTTGGGAAAGTGGGCTGAATCCACCTCAGCCTTTTGCTCTGACCCCTGATCAGGTGTCAGCTGTGATTTCACCACCCTACTCTGAGTAGTGAATTTAAATATACTAATGCAACATATAATTCAAATCAGAAGTCTCCTGGTATGAGCAAATTTGCAAGTTGTCACAAACTACCCAAAAACATTAATTTCAGAAGATTTGTATGACTGCCATATTATTGTGCACCTCATTTGCAAGTGAATCTTCTTTATTTTGGAAAGAAAGCTAAAATGAATACTCAAAGCAACAAGCTATGCCTTGGAATAAGGTTCTTCAAACAAAATTCCTTTCTTTTAAATAAACATCTGATCAAATATTTTTTAAAATACAGCATAGTAGAATTCACTTGATGTATATGGATAGCAAATTGGTCAGTTTTGCTTCCTCCCATATGCCAATTCTGGTACACTCTGCTTAAAAATAAAATAAAGTTCTCACCCATTCCTAGAGATGGGTAAATCCATTAGTTTTGTTTTCTCCCACTTTCAGATTTTGAGGATAATGACAAACTCTGATAAAAAAAGCAACTGAAACAATAAGGTGCATCCACTCTATTGACCTATTTTTCTTATCAGGCATCTCTCATAACTTTTTTTGCAAATGCTGTTCATGAAACAAATATGGCAGGATAGTTTAAATAATTGTTGCCAGTGTATAGAATTCATTGGCCATATTTAGCTTGATGGCGAACTGTCTAATCCTGTGTATTTTTAATAGAAGGTAAGTCCTATTGTATTCAATGGGGCTTATGCCTTAGTATGTTTAGGACTGCAGCCTTTAACTGCAATTGTAAACACAGCATGAGTGAGATTCCATATTTCACTTAATACACACAACTTCTTGCTTGTTTTTCTTCAGTTAATTACAGCCACTGTGGGGTTTGTTGATAGGATCACAGCATGCAGGAATGGTTGATTTCCTTCTTTCCAGGCTTTCTGCTCCTCCCCCCATGAAGCAATAAGATTTAGTTAAAACTTGAGAAGTGTGCTTTCTTTGGATCAGTTTGTAAATACAGATAGAATCAAAGGTATATATGCATTTCCATGGTGATTTTGGGGCAGAACAAAGAAGCCAGATGCATTCACAGAGGAGATGGCACCTTCAATCCCTTGTGTTAAATCCAGGTTCGGGCATATTAAATTTGAAAATAAAAAAGATGCAATGTGATTATAAACAGAGAATAGAAATAGGCTGTAAAGAAGAAAAGTACTGTATGTTCTTTACTTAGAAAATAACTTTCTTTGCTGCAAAGGCCTTGACTCAATCATTAAAGTCTACACTGTGGCAGCAACACCACTAATTTTAGATCTAGAACGAAGGGTAGGGAGAGAGAATGGATGGGAGGCAACCTGCATTGCTCTTTCAAGAATAAATCAGAGACAACTCTGCTCATTGCCCCATTGAAGTTCCTCACTCATTCCCTTCACTTGGCTTTCTCCAGGCAGCTGGGAGAGAAAAAAAAGAGAGAATTAAAATAAAGGAGAACACCCAACTCAGCATATTGCTATAATCCTGCCAGAAACCTTTCTATCTTGCCTGCACCTCAAGTTACACTCCTCCTCACCCACTCCCACAACTCTAGGGCCTAATGTGTTGCACCATTTTCTCTGACCTGGCCTTGCTATTTGTATTTCCCCATTCCCAAGATTAGTTATTCCCAAGAGATCAAGAAGCCCATAAATACTGGCGTGGAGCTGGACAAGACTGGGTTGAAATCTATTTGGAAGGGCACAGAGTAGGGTAGACACCACTCTGTATTCCCTTATTCAGGCACTGATCATGCTGTGGGGCCAATGCATAACTTTTGTTAAAATACTTCATGCTGCCAGATGCCCCTGTGCCTGTATGATTTTTTTCCCAAGAAACTCTTGAAATGTAATGGCATGTAGGCACAGTTGCAGACTGAGAGCAAATGTGATGCAGTAGTCGTACTGCTATACGGTTGCACAAGAAGGAGAGTGGTCAGGGTGTGGACCTCGGCTAGCATGAAGTTTGCTTACTAACCATGAGCCAGTCACACACTCTTAGCCTAATTATCTCCCCAGGTAAGAGATGAAATGTGGCAATCTTCATGCATCTTCCCTTGGCTTCTTTTTTTTGGAAATAAGTTTCATAATGAGCAGCAGAGCAAAGCAAAATGACAAGTGCAGCTTAAGTAATATGAGGTGGTTGTTGTTAACATTTGCCCAACCTGATAAGAAATTCTAGGCTGGTTTTTATATACCAACCAGCACTATCCCATGCTGCTCCAGCAGGTGACATAAAAAAAAAACCAAGCCAGCATATAAATTTGCTTTTGGTGATATTCAGCCAGTGTATACTTTTAAGGTATACTATCAGTAGCCTGATTTCGGTGTTCAGATTGCTGCTTTCATCACCTACCAACAAAAGCGTAGATTGAAAAAGATACTTTATGACTGTTCATTTTGGATTGTCAGCCTGGTTTATGAGAAGAGTTGCTGCTTGCAGCCCTATTTTAGGGCTGCCAATTTGTGATTATCATTCCATAATCAAAGCAGTTCTTTCTGGGATTCAGAGGCACTGTTCTGTAGAAATAAAGACACCTCTTCCATTTTATACATATATAAAATGCTTGTTTCATTCTTCGGCAGGCACAGTTTGGATTACCTTTTGTAACTGGAAAGAAATCTGGTGTAAAAAATTTAAATTCTACTATTTTGTTTGGAAGAGTTTTTTAACAGCTAAACACTTTGAAAAACTTACTGGACCTTAGAACAATTAAAACAAGGGGTATTTGCTAAGCATATCCATGTGCAGCTGTTTTGTATCAGTATTTCCAGCATTGTTACAGCATTTCTTGTACTATTGACAGATGACTCTCCCATGCAGAAGGGAGGCAGCCACATAGTATTGTATAGTAAAGATACTCTGAAACAGGGGTACTTTGTGACTTCCTCTTGTATACAATGCAGTTCATAAAACAACCATATGCAGACAATACTTTTTATGTGGATTCCTTTATACTAAAAGAACTCTAGTTTTCTATGAAAATTGATTTATACATCTTTCCAAGACTGTACATAGGAAACCTTGACATCATACAAGGTGAAAGAGCTTCTCATTTTTGCAGACATGTCTCTGTTCTTCCTTTCGTCTCTTCCTTCCTGAATGTATCTATAAAACAAAACCTCAACTCTTGTAAAACTTCTATGGCAAATTGCTCCTTCCAGCACTGCTGTTGCCAAATGTGACTGCCACATCACAGTGGCAGTATAATTGATGCCTTAAGGAGAATGAAATCCTTCAGTGAGAAGGAAAAGTTTCTGTTGCAATCAGACACCTACATTTTGGGAGAAAAGGTCTAGTTTGGAGATGTGCTTTAAAATAGTCATCAGACATAAGAAAAGCTGCTTTCTATAAAGGTACATCATCACAGTCATAATGAGGGCTATACTGTAAAGTTGAAGGCACAAGCAATAATACCATGTTAGAAAGGCTTGTAGGAACCCATAGTTTTCCATACTGCTGAACTAATGGGCACAGTTCAGACAGTGGTTGTGAAGATGTTTCTTTGGAAGGTTCTTCATGGTGACCAACATAAATCCCGCTGATTTCTTCTAATTTCTGTTAAAGTCTGCCCACTGAAATGTGTGTGTATTCACACACAGAAAGCTCAGCCCATAAATGGTGTATTTGTTCCAGCTACTGCAACACAACTATACCTATGCAACATCTTCCAAATTCCCCAGTTGTGGAGGGACTCACATGTGGCAGAGCACATGTTTTGTACACAGGTGAAGGCAGGTTCAATTCCCCCACCTCTCCAGTTAGAGGTAGGAAAGAGTTTGAAACCCTGGAGACCTGCAGCTGAGTTGACAATAGGGTCCTGGATGTTCTGAATCAATAGAAGACAGCTTTGTATGTTCCTAATGGCATGATATCTGTGCCAGAACCACTACTCAGAACACTAACTCTGCCATGAAAATATTTTACACTGGGAGGCAAAATGGTGGAAAGATCATGAGATACATTTTTATTTTCGAAAGGAAAGCCACATTCTTAAACTTCTGCCATTCAATATCCCAAGGCAGCTAAACTTCACTTTCTAAAATCCTCCCCGCCATGTGTTTACAAAGCACTATGCCATTACTGTCTTGTTCTCACAGGTGATTCGTCTTTATTTTAGCCTGTGAGTTTTTAATTTCCATGGAATCTTTGTTTTCATAAAACAAATAAAGGTAGCCTTCTAAAGCTAAGGGCCAGAACCAGTTTTGATCCTCTGAAAGTAATAAACGAATGAATAAATAAATCATTCAAATTTGTTTTCTCGTTGCCTTAAGTTGTTGTAAAGCCCTTTTTACATTTTGATTAGAATTACAATCCCCAAGTTCTTTTAGTTTCTGCTTTGATATAAAGAGTTTCCCACAAGGATATGGCATCAAAATAATGAGTGTAATGCAGGAGACTGGATGAAGCTAGTATTACCACTATGGTCCTATTATTAGTAGCCCTTAAGATCCATGTTTTTTGTTAAATGTTTTGCTTTCTTACCAGTGGATATAAACTACCAAATTTTAATCACATGAGAAGGAGAGAAGAGCCGTGCCTCTCCTTCTCCATCATGCCCTCATTTCTTAACTCCACCACTTTCCATGCATCGGACAGAAAAGGTGTGAAGCAAGAAATCTGGCCAGCATGGCTGCCCATTCCACTTAGAACCCTAGCCATGCAGGATTGTAATCCTCCAAGGAATCTCCCTAGGTTTCACACTTTTGAGATACATTGTGTTGCTGAGCAGCATGAACGAAATGGAAGAGATGTGGCAAATGAATGCCTGCTTAGGACTTGTAGGTGTAGTGCAGCTTCCAGTTACAGATGGCTCTTTTCTCAGGTTCAGCAGGCCAGACTGTTGGATAATACTGGCCAAAATCCTGTTGCTTAGTGTAGTAAATCACATCAGAGTAGGTCTGTTGAATCGATGGGGATTTGGTGAGTCAACTCCTCCACAACTCCTCTGTTGGTTCAAATGGCCCTACTGGAACAGCAACTTCCTGTGCTAAAGGAAGTTGCAGTTAAATCCCAATACTTTTGCGTCCTACAAAGTCTTTGACCCAGGTCTTAAATCAAACTCTAGACCAACATGCAAAGTTTAAATATGTGCACATGCATACCTGTGTGTTCATCCATGTGTAGCTGCATGTATTCATCTTCACCCCTAGGAATCCCATTGCCCAAGCAAGGGTTTACACCCTGACCCCAAGTTCTGGGTGCCCGCTTGGATCATGAGCCACTTCTGTATGCATCTTTTCTTCCACTTACTCCCACTCTGGCTCCTGAGACTGCTCTTCTCTCTGCTTTTACTGCCACACCGTTTCCTGAGACTGCTCTCTTATCAAAACATACAAATTATAGATGTGTACAAATAAATTACACTGATCATGAATAACTGATAGGGTTTCACCTGTGTGCAGGGGTCTTTTTTTTTTTTTGAGCTATTTCAAGACAGTTACTTCTGGCCATTCTGAGTAGGGAATTCTGGGACATATATTAAAAAAGGAACTTTTCCAAGCTCTGCCTGCCCTAGAGGCATCTGCTGTTTATTATTATTATTATTATTATTTTAAAAAAACTAAATTCAAGAGAGAATAATACAGAAACACAGGAAGTTTCTGCTTTCCGCCAAGTCAAAACTATTTGTTTATCTGGCTGTGTATTGCCTAGTGAAGCTGGCAGTGGTTCTCCAAGGTCTCAGGCAGAAGGTTTTTTCACATCACCTTCTACCTGACCCTTTTAACTGGAGATGCCAGAGACTGAGCCAGTGGCATTTGGTATGCAAAGCATGTGCTCTTCCGCTCAAAGACAGTCCCTCCCCATAGAAAAGGTTATTTTTAAAAAAAAGAATCCCATGACCTAAATACATGAGCCATGGTGCAAATAAATGCTTAGAATGGTGTATAATGGCTGTTTCAGCACTGCAACGTCATGACCTATCACCTCCTAGAGTAGCAAAGCACATAATTGGGCAGATGATTTCTTAATTATTATGCAGATTGGGCAGATGAGTGTTTAACTATCATGAAGGCTAACAATTTACCTCTCACCAGTGGAAGGATCAGTAGAGTTTCCCATCTAGTTGAGGACCATTTGCTGTTAAGGGGCAGATTTTATCTGCATCACCACGAATGGAAATTCATTTCCATATAAATGGCCCAGATTACAGTACACTGTTCAAAAACTGCATCAGCTACCTTTCCTGTTAATACTATATTCTGTGGAGATGACTAATTGGTTTACACACCTCTCCTGTGCATACTTATTTAGAAGCAAGTCCCACTGGGCTCAGTACTCGTTACCCTAGCTAAATGTCTCTATATAGGCTCGCATCCCCAAGATTCTTATAGTTTATCATGAAGGCCTTACATTGGGTTCTGTCACCCCCTCACTCTCACCCTTTCTCATGAAAATTAGATTTAAAGCAGAAGGACGGAAGTGTCATCTAATGTGCCACCTTCTAAGTTGCACCACCGCAAAGAAAAGGGAGAAGATCAGATGTCTGAATGTTTGTCCGTCATAAAATGCTCTCTGCATGTGCCAAATTAGCACATCTGAGCTGACAAGAAAATGAAGACCAATGAAGAACATTCTTTTTTATAGTCTTGTTTTGCAGTGTGCAGAGAGAATTTTAGATGGGGGAGGTTTCATAGATTTGATCTCCTAGAACAAGTGCACCCTGTGAGGTTTGTGCTGCTCTGTCTTTCCTCGAATGCCAAAACATTGAAAAATACCAAAGATCAGTGTCACTACAGCACTGTTACAACAGATGTGAGCACAAAATGTCTAATTGCTTTCTGTCTTCTGCAGTGGAGTATAAGATCGGGTCCTTTAATGAGATGTGTGTTCTTGGTGTCTCTGAGGATTTAAATTACATGTTCAAAATTGTGGCAATAGGTGTGAAAAAGATAATGTGGAAATAGCAGACGGAGGAAGAACAAGTGGGCTTCTTTGCACATGCCTTGCTAAATTGTCAGATTTTGTTTTCTGTCCCATCAACTTCTTTGAATAATCTTCTGCTCTTTTCATGCTTATTATCTCATTACAATAGCAACGGCATATCTTGCTTCTTGTCCTTATTCCTCTTCTCTTATCCATGATGTTATTTAGGTCGCAAAAATAAAAATTAATAAAAAAATAGAAATACAAATGGGTAGGTGCTGTCATTTATTTTATTTATGTAAAATATTTTAACCCTGCCTTTTTCCTTAAAAAGGACTGAAGGTGGCTTCCACTGTTAAAAGACAGCATTTAAAAGCTAAAAACAGTAAGTAGCTAATTTTAAAAGAATCAAACGAATTCCACACTAAAAAAATGGTAAAAGAAAAATAAATAAACACCAAAAACAGATTCAAAGCAACAAGGCACAACAATCCTTTTAAAAGTCCCTCAGCCGGTCACTAAAGGAAAGCCTGCCTGAGAGAAAGGTCTTTGTCTGCTTGTGGAAGGACAGCAAAGATGGAGCCAGTCTGGCCTCCTGTGGGAAGGATTTCCAGATTCTGGATGCAGAGATAGAGAAGGCCCTCTCCCACGTCTTGACTAAATACACCTAGAACAGTGGTGGGACCGAAAGAAAGGCCTCTCCTGATGATCCTAACATCCAGGCAGACTTGTAGAGGAAGATATGGTTTCTGAGATAGCTTGGACCCAAGCTATTTAGAGCTTTATAGGTTAGATAAAGTACTTTGAACTGTGCCTGAAAATGGATCAGCAGCCAGTGGAGCTACTGTAACAGGGGGGGCTATGTGATCCCTGTAGCCAGCCCCTGTTAACAATCTGGTTGCAGCATTTTGGACCTGTTGGTTTAATGACATTTCCAGTGTCATTAAACCAAGAAACAAGAGAAAACATCCAACCCCAAATAAGTGAGCAACAGATGTTTTGCAGAAGCCTGATGGAAGGGATAAGAATGACAGATTGGCAGTTTGTTCTTCCTTTTGACAGTAGCAGCATAAAGTTGCTCTCAGTCATATGCAATTAAGCAGAATTTATAAGACATCATGTTCTAGTGAGTTTTCCCCCCGCTTTCTAAATTGCAAAAGAACACCGTAACTTAAAAATAGGTCATTTCTGTATTAGCAGGCGGAACTGCTCTTTTTTTTGAGGGGACAGCCCATCTCAATTGCTCCTGGAAATAAAAAGCCCCAGGGGGCAAAAAGAGGTGTCCCCCAAAGAAGTGATCTTCAAGGGGGCATGGATAAGATTTAGTACTGGGTAGGACAGAAGGAATTATTCTAGCCAGAGCTAAAGCATCCTCCCTTTCTTTCTGCTGCATCTAACACTTCTGTATATTTTCTTTTAGGACCAAACTGCATGAGATGTGGGGAAGTAGTGATACTTATTTTAGGTCACTGCACTGTGGAGTAGAGGAAATTACTAGGGGAAACAGAACTGGGAAGGGGTTAAATATCCACTCCATTAGGTCCCTTCCTAGACCAGTTTGGAGCACTCATCAAGATCTGGAGATTACACTTAAGCCCTGTTCAGCAGGAATGGGGACTTGAGTCGCAGGACTCACTGTCAAGTTGGACTTAAGTCGTATCAGTGACTTGACTTGGACTCAACTTTTTTTCTTCAGTAACTTGGACTCAACTCATGACTCAGAGCTCACTCTCCCTTCCCTTTTTTTCAGAGGAAAGAGCTTGTTTTTAATAGAAACTCAGACTTGGGGCTTGGGACTCAGGACGGTATCAAAGACTCGGACTTAGGACTTGGACCCAAAGACTTGCCAACGTCCCTGTCATTCAGGTGTTAAAGTCTGAATCCAGGTAGGGCCTGAAGTGTGGTAGTGATGTGGAGATACACAGAGATGTTGCCTCCACATTCCACACACCCCATCACATCCAGAAGTCACTGAGATCTTCATGCGAGGAACTTGAAGATCTGAAGCAGAGATTGGAAAGATGTTTAGCTAAAAACATTTAGAATGCTTAAATGTTCAGGACCCTCACAGACCCATTAATCATGGAACCACTGAACTAAACTTGCAGTCTCCTCTTCAGAACGTCATGTTCTTCACCACCCTTTCAGCTATCTGCATGGTTTCAGGCATAATGCAAGAATAGGGCTTTCGTTTTGCCTCAAACACAGAACATACATTTACTTATGTTTCTCTTACAGTGGTAAGTGTGCAACACAGCTTGGTAAAATGCAGTATCTTTTGTTGTTTTCCTTTTGCCCCACCTTACTCCAAAGAAATTTAAAATAAATTGCTGGTGCAACTTATGCTGACCAGGCATCATTTGCAGTGTCATGGAAATGCTAAATGCAAAAATAGCACTGTGTCTTACAGTAGCTAAAAAACAAAGAAATTTAACTGCCACAGCCAGTGGCCATGCTGGCTGGGAAGTGGTAGGTACTGTAGTAAAAATATTTCTAAATTCTACAACTCTTCTAACGAATTAAAGGCAGAAAAACCATGTTTTCCACTGCATCTGATTACCACACTTTAATGTAGCTTATATATACACAGATGAAAGTGACACGTGGGGAGTTCTATGCTGCCATCAAGGATTTTACACAACTTTTTAACTAAAGATCCATCAGACATCTTAAACCACATTGAAAAATGACACAGCAATGGCTCCTGTAGTTTTAGTTAGAGCTGGAATGCTAAATCTGTTTGAGGTCTGTGTCAGCTTCACATGGATCTAATCAAAATCACCTGATTTCCACAGTCTGTGATTGTTGATTGCTATTATTTGAGAAAAAAGCATCAACGTTTGCATTTATTGTGGTACACCATTTCCCTAATAAACATGTTTAATAAGAAGTGCTCTACTGTATTTTAGACATTACTTTTCATGTAAGTAAAACACAGGTGGGATGTTCTCTTTCTTACATGCTTAGTTAAGTCTTATTTAGAACTTCTGAATAGGGCTTGAGAATTAATGAATTATTCAAAGTGATTTGGTGAGTGTACAATAAGCCTGTGATGAGAAGGCCAAAAGACAACATTTCATTATGTGACATATAGACAAATATATCAGATCTGCTTTTGAGGTTGGTTTGTTTTTTCTATGAAGGGGGCTAGAATCAAGGTATAATCTATATTTCTCTGGATTCTTGCCCACCAGCCACACTCACTCCAGTTTTATTTTGATTCAACCTGTCCTTTGTCTTGATGTGCACTTATGATACATGGCCATCTAAACAGGACGATCCATCTCAAACAGAAATCCAACCATCTGCAGACAAATGTGGTTGAGTATTACTTGTAAACTTTATAACCCATATCTTGTTGGATTTTCAGAGTGCAGAACAGAGGTTGTGCAATGGCCATGGCTATTGGGGGGGGGTGCCTGAAGGCATTGCTAACATGCTACTGGGCACCTCCCCAAATAATGATTTCTGCAACTTCCAGTCTGCATGCAGGAACAAAACAATGGCATATGTGACTATTTTAAAGAAGGCAAAACTGAAATTGCATTCCAGTTGTTTAAATTGCCACATTGTAACATACTTTCAAAGTTTTCAGGCTATAAAAATTGTGTTATTCATTCAAAGCTGTCTTGGAAGTAAACTTCCACCACCACCCTATTTGCCTCTGATTTGCATCTGAGGTGCAATATGACAGGACCCAGAGTTAAAATATGGCCTTTTCAACCAGCCAATTTAAAGGCAGCAAAAATTCCATTCTTGACATCTATTGATCATCATGTATTGGGCAATATAGTTGCTTCAGTCTGATTGTTCTGTACTAGCATATGAACAAGGTTTGTTTGTTTGTTTATATAGTGCCCATTTAGCACATCAATAATCCAGACAAAAAATTTACACAACAAAAATCAACACAAATTATGCAGTTATTATAAATATCAGGCTATCCCACACATAAACAGCAACCCAAGACAGGTGGCAAAACAATTTCAAAAACATACTACAATACTACAATATTCCTCTCCTCCTTCTTCCACCATCCCAGCTAGTTGGGCAGAGACTGCCCAGAACCTTTCCTGAATAGCTCTGTTTTAAATACCTTTTTAAATATATATATAGCTCCTGCAGAAGAGCACTCCATGGAGAAGGTGTCACTGATGAGAAAGCCTGGTATCTGGTGACTGTTTTCTGGGCTTCTCTAGGTATCAACACCTGCAGGTGTGAGGTCTGTGAGGACTGGGGCAGACGGGCAGCCCAGCATGGCAGAAGACATTTAGACAAATGATGAGGTCTGGAACTGTTTATGGCTTTATATGTTAGAACCAAGACATTGAACCTGGCATGGAAGCGGACTGGTAACGAGTACAGGCGAACCAGAATTGGGATAATATAGTCAAACTTCCTCACACCAGCAACCAATCCGGCTGCTGCATGATGGACCCCCTGAAGGTTCTGTACCAGCTTCAAGGGAAGCCCCACACATTGCAGTTGTCAATTATTGAGACTACCAGTGCATGAACTAATGTTGCTAGGGACCTGTCATCTAGGTAGAGATGCAGCTGAGTGATTCTCCTAAGTTGGTAAAAGGCAGAACGCACCACAACGGAGACCTCTGTTTCCAGGGTCAACGCTGGGTCTAGAACGCACAGTTCTATCAATAGCAAGTGCTACTTTCATTTCACTTCAGTGGAGAATCATCTTGGTGTATATGGGAATGAAGAACATCCGGACTTGCTCCTTCTAATGACATGCATGAGAATACCCAGTAGTATAGGGGCTCCACATCCCTAGAAATGTTAAGTAACGCAATGATATTTGAAAGGGTTTAGTAACATTGCTTTAATACTCATTTTCTATGTCTGAAGAGCCATTGAATTATAGGAATTGTTTAAAACTTTTACGTGAGTTTATAAAACTCTGATCATTGATTCTTTTTTACAATTCTTTCATGGACAATTTAGTTATGATTATTAACAGTTGGCATGATGCTGTAAATGATTATCTGTCAATTTATTCTATTCATGGTAGGTTTGAGGGGAGAAAACAAGGATGCTATATTTGGATGTTCCAAACAACATTTCTGTTATGATAATACCCTATTGTCAAGCGGAGCTCAACAATGTTCATGTATCAAAGGGATGTTCCTGTTTTATTCTAAATGGCTTTAATTTATTTTTTATTTTTTCCTCCCAAAGGAAATGTGTTTAATAAAAACTCTGTACCACTTTTGTGTCACTGTTCTTTTTTCAAATTTCAATTTCTTTTAATTGCTAACACGTGCATTCAGTGAGTTGAAAGGGAAAGTATCCCAATGGTATTTTGCTTTAAATAGGGACATGTGAGGCATCTGATTCCAGTCCAGTGTTTGACAGGCTTGTCTGAGAATCAAATCACATGTTAGCAGAAATGTGCATTTCCTGCTATTATAATGTATTCTTTCCAGGCACACAGTTCTTTCAAAACTCTGTGCCTCAGCAAACAGACTTGCCAGTAAAGCCTGTGTTTACCTCCTGATAATCAATTAGAAAGCAAAAGCAAGTTAATATCCAGCATATGTGGACAGGCATGTTCGTGCCAGGATCAACTGGAAGTCTTTATCTCTCAGGGTTCCATGACTGAGGTTTCCAGAAGAGCCTGGACTTTTTTTTTTTTTTTTTGGCCCTTATGCTACCAAACTTCCTTCAGCCTTAGGGTTCCTTGTTTCATTATAATATTACCTGAAATTCCAATATCTGGGGCAATGGAGAACCCTACTTTGGTTCAAATGCTGCTTTGGTTGCCTTGCTTCACTTTGGTTCCCCTTGGAAATGGACAAATATCCCCAACTGGCTTTGGAATCTGAATAAATTCTGTAAGCAAATGCCTACTCTCTCTCTGCGTTTCTGAGACAGACAGACAGAGAGAGAGAGAGAGAGAGAGAGAGAGATTTTGTCTCTATCTATATTTAGTCTGTATTAATAAAGCGGGCTAGAATCTTAACTTCTCTGATCTATAGCTGGTAGACAGTGTCTAGTAATGTGATAATTTAATTAATTCATATTTTAAAGGTACTTAGGAGGTTTGTAAGGGGTTGAGGTTTATTTGTTGTCTGCCTTTTCTCTCTCTATTAAACTTCATAGCAAGGTTAAGACTTTAATTTGTCTTTCAAACCCCAAATTCTCTGTTTCCCCCCACACACACTATAAACAACGGTTGGTTCATTTACCAGTGTTTTTCATGTTTTAAGTGCCCAGTCTGTTGAGTGTTGCAAAATGAACCTGCAATTATTTGTAAGTGTGAAAATCAGAGCCCACTCAGAAAAGAAGGCCTTTAACCTATTGTTATGTTTTCTAATTTAGTTCCCAGTTAAATTCTGCTCACTTGAAATTTCAGTAGTACTGTAAATGACTATGCCCCATTTTTGAATTTCGTATAGATTGCTCAATGTTGGGCAGAAAAAAACCTCATTCCGTTTGCCACCTCATATCAATACGTGAGGAAAGAGGGACATGCGTGTGAGGTGTTTGTGTGTGGCCATTGGTTATCCTTCCCCATTCAGTGCATTACATCTTCAGATTCTTAGGTCACCTCCCTGTAATAGAGCCTTAAGTTTTCATGTATCGGGAGACTGGCATCGTAGGAAGCTGTATGGAGGAACTGCAGGCAGAGAGGTTGGAAGCAAGCATCGGATAAATCCAGCCTCATCTCCCATTTACTGCTTCTCTCCCAATCCCTTGTTCTGATATAGACATGCTAGATGACCAACATGACACTGGGATTGTCATTTCTCTGGTGCTATCCTGGGTGATGGTGGTGGATTTGCTTTCTCCTTCCACCACATTTAGGAGGGAGGAGCAATCACAGGACACAACCTAAGGGCGCTCCCTCACCAATGTATGCTTTGTACAATGTTGCATATTTAAGAAAGCCTCAGATTTTTTTAGGATATGGCTTTGTGATGCTTGAGACCACCACATCTAATTAGCAACTTCTACACAGTTTCTTACCCAGATTCACTTGTTTACTCTAAACCATGTCTCTGGCTCACTTGAATCATTGTTATCCCTTTCTGGGTTTTCCCAATGATGCTCATTTAACATGGATTTCAAGCAGTGAGTATGGATTTGGTGTAACAAAGCGAAGGCCAATGGATCTTCCTTTGGAGAAACTCGTGTTTGCAATGGAGATTTCCAAAACAGCTTTCTAGCATGCAGAATATTGTCCCTATGAAAAATAGCAGCAATTTCAAACTTTAAAGGCATACATGGCTTTGCTCAATATTTGTTTTAAAAACCCTCTCTAAAAATGCTCCCAAAAAGTAGTCCTCATCACAGCAGTACTCTCTGACCTATGGACAACCATGAGAACCTCTAGGGCTATCCAGTCATTACTCACAGAGACAGAGTCAGCATGCTGAAAGAAAAGGTGCAGTCTCCTTTTTCCATCATTGCTTTGTCCATGCAGAGACTCACTAAAACCATGATTTGCTGAGGTTCATGTTCAGATGTAGGGCCCACATATCACTTTTCACATACAGAATGGGACAATAGAGAAGGGAGAGGTGAGGTGTTCCTAAGCATAGTGGATTTATCTATGCGAATGACAACTGAATAGTTCTTCTCCAGCGTGTACAGCTGTATGTATGGAGGCTTATCTCCAGTTGTTCCAATGAACACAGAAAGCAAGACAGAATCATTCCCAGGCATATTTCATTTATGCACTTCTTATGGGACCCAAACTGAAAGGAAAGTATAAAGCTATAACCCCACCAAACATTTCTACTAACCAGATACGCCATTTAATTTCGGGGTTATTCTGTGAAATGCATCTGACCCAAAGACTACTGGAAATATCTGCAGAGAACTTTTAACCCAAGGAACATACGATAGTGAGCTAGATGGACTACCGAAATATGGGAGGGGAGAGGTGTACATGTGCTTAGAAAAGTTATTTGAATACCCCTGACTGAGAGTTATTCTCAGAGTTATAATGCAAAAAAGTGTATTTTCCAACCTCTGGTGTGTGAGAGAGACTATGTATGGGTGTTACTCATTTATAGTTTAGATATAATATCTCATTTATAGCTGAGATATAATGTATAATAGATATAAAGTTCTTCTTTTCCCAAGGTCCCATACTGTACAGTCATTCATTATGATGTCATTTAACAAGAGGTATAAAATGTAATATTACTCTGCTCAACTTGCCTCAGCAAGTGGGTGTTGTTATTCTGAAGAGCTCTATAATCACGTTCCATTTCTTCTTTTAGCAACAGTAGGACACTTCTTGTGTCTTCTTCCCACACCTTCATGCAATTGTTCTTTCCAGTGACAAGTAATTTTAACTTTCCTTCTTTCTTTTTTGTTAAAGTTCATACTGTCCCTCTTTCCAACCAACCTGAACTAAAAGTCACCAAAGTAGACTGCTGCTGATAGGGACATTTTCTCATTGTGCCTGCCTGGAATCTTTCTTCTTTTCTCCACTGCCCTAAGATTCCTTAGAAACATCCCTAGATGTATACTACTTTGACTGCTCTTCAGACCTAGTGGGAAGAGAGTACTAGTCTCCTTCTGATTACAGCAGTCTTGGGGAAAGCCTGAGACAACGGCCAAATCGTTACTTTTAGTCTGTTCCTCCCTGAAAAACAAAGCATCTCTAGTGATTCTCATGGGTGTGTATGCACACTGGCTTGGTGTGTGTGCACACATCCTGGGGAATCGCAGTGGAAGTACTTTGTTTATCAGGGAAAAATAGGTTGAAAGTTGTGATTTGGCTTGTGCTGAACAATAGGATTTCAGCCAGAGTGTTGTAACAGGAGGTAAATCAATGTGGGATTTAGATCAATTCTGCCCTAAGTAAGTTGCTGTTCTTTAACAGAAGAGGTGCTGTTTGTATATCCATTCATATGGGGTGGACAGAAGATGTTAACAATGAAGAAACTGACATGGTTAAGTATTTTGTATCCTGTGGTTCAATCATCAATCCAAATGGAGAATGTGGCCAATATCATCAAGTATAACGATGTATTATTTATTTATTTATTTTATTTTATTTATTTTATTTAACTTATATGCCGCCCACACTACCCAAAGGTCTCTGGGCGGCTTACAACAGTTAAAATACAATAAAAAGACAAAACAATTAAAATATATACTCTAAAAATTGCCATCAGGACCCACAGTTGATATTATTTCAGTTAAAAGCCTTCTGGAACAGGAAGGTTTTGACCTGGTGCCGAAATGTCATCAGCGTCGGCGCCAGACGAATCTCAGTCGGGAGGGCATTCCATAGTCTGGGGGCAGCTGCCGAAAAGGCCCTTTGTCTACAGGCCATCCCTCTTACCTCCTTGAGGGACGGCTCTTTCAAAAGGGCCCCCTGGCTAGATCTTAACTGCCGGGTAGGTTCATATGGAAGGAGGCGGTCCTTCAGGTATCCAGGGCCCAAGCCGTTTAGGGCTTTATATGTCAAAACAAGCACTTTGAATTGGGCCCGGGCAGCAACTGGTAGCCAATGTAATTTAAACAGAATTGGCTTGATGTGTTCCCTAGCGGCCCCACCACTCACCAGCCGCGCAGCTCGATTCTGGACCAGTTGCAGTCACCGGACCGTCTTCAAAGGCAGCCCCACGTAGAGCGCATTGCAGTAATCTATGTGAGATGTTACCAGTGCATGTGTAACTGTCATGAGACTCCACTCATCCAGGTAGGGCCGTAGCTGGTATAATTTCCGCAGCTGAAGGAAGGCGCCCCTGGCCACCGAGTCCACCTGGGCTTCCAGTGTTAGACTGGGGTCCAGGAGCACCCCCAAGCTGCGGACCCTGTCCCTTAGGGGGAGTGTAACCCCATTCAGGGCAGGGAAATGGCCCTCCAGCCTGTCCGGTGAAGCACCCACTAACAGCACTTCCGTCTTGTCTGGATTGAGTTTCAATTTATTAACCCTCATCCAGTCCATTATCAGGTCCAGACACGAGTTCAGCACAGAAACTGCCTCACCTGGATTGGTGGAAAACGAGAGGTAGAGCTGAGTATCGTCAGCATATTGCTGACTCCTCAGCCCAAACCTCCTGATGACCTCTCCCAGCGGTTCCATGTAGATGTTAAACAGCATGGGGGACAGTATCGAGCCCTGAGGAACCCCATGACATAAACGCCATGGGACAGAGCAACTGTCCCCCAGCACCACCCTCTGGACACGGTCAGCCAGGAAAGAGCAGAACCACCGTAAAGCGGTGCCCCCAATTCCCAACCCAGCCAGCCTATCCAAAAGGACACCATGGTCGATGGTGTTGAAAGCCGCTGAGAGGTCCAGGAGTATCAACAGGGTCACACTCCCCCTGTCTCTCTCCCGGCAAAGGTCATCATACAGGGTGACCAAGGCAGTCTCCATACCAAAACCCAGCCTGAAACCCGATTGAAATGGATCCAGAAAATCTGTTTCATCCAGCAGCTCCTGGAGTTGCCTGGCCACAACCCGCTCCAACACTTTGCCCAAATAAGGGAGGTTTGCCACTGGTCGGTAGTTAACCACCAGCCTTGGGTCCAGGTTAGGCTTTTTAAGGAGTGGCCGAATTACCGCCTCTTTCAAGGCGGTAGGGACCACTCCCTCTCTCAAGGAGGCGTTCACGGCCTCCTGGACCCAGGTGCGAACCCCCCTGGCAGATCTTCCAATTAGCCAAGATAGGCAAGGGTCGAGCGGAGTGGTGGTAGAATGGACAGATCCAAGCACCCTGTCCACATCCTCAGGTCTCAACAATTGAAACTCATCCATTAATACTTGACCTAAGCACGGCACACTGGACACATCCTCTGATTCTGCAGTAACGGTGGAGTACAACCCACTGCGAATCTGAGCGATTTCCCCCTCAAAATGAATGGCAAATTCATCACAGCGAGCTGATGAGCAGTCCGGGACCTCCACCGGATTTCCTGGTTGAAGAATATCCCGGACCACCCGAAACAGCTTTGCTGGACGACATTCTGAGGAAGCAATACGGCTGGAGAAATATTGCCGTTTCGCCAGCCGTATTGCCACGAAATAGGCCCGATAATGGGCTCTAAGTTGTGTTCGATCGGACTCCCAGCAGGATTTCCTCCACCTGCGCTCCAGCCATCTCACCTCTCGCTTCATCGCCCGCAGTTCAGAAGTATACCAAGGAGCTGTCTGGGCTCTGCGTGCTGGGAGAGGGCGCTTAGGCACAATCGTGTCAACCGCCCGGGTCATCTCCCTATTCCATAGGGTGACCTGAGCTTCGACAGGAGCGCCGACCATATCAGACGGATAATCCCCCAGAGCATTCAGGAAACCATCTGGATCCGTTAGTCTCCGAGGGCGGATCATCTTAATAGATCCCCCACCCTTGCAGAGGGGAGAAGAAGCTAATAGACTAAACTTGACCAGGAAGTGGTCTGACCATGACAATGGGGTCACAACCAGCCCCTCCGCATCCAAACCACCATCTTCCAGTCCCGTTGAGAAAACCAGGTCCAAGGTATGGCCCTTCTCATGTGTCGGGCCGATGACACATTGAGACAGCCCCATGGTTGTCATGGCGGCCATGAAGTCCTGAGCCGCCCCAGTCAAGGCAGCCTCGGCATGGATGTTGAGGTCCCCCAGCACCAACAGCCTGGGAGTCTTCAACACCAGGTCCGAGACTACCTCCGTCAACTCAGGCAGGGAGACTGTTGGTACGCAGCAGGGTGGGCGGTACACCAACAGAATCCCCAATCTGTCTCGTAAGCCCAACACACAATACAGGCCCTCAAGACCTCCTCTCAAAGGGATAGGAAGCCTGGTCAAGGAGATAGAACTCCTATAGACTATAGCAACTCCCCCTCCCCGACCCTCTGAGCGACATTGGTGCTGGACCGAGTACTCAGGCGGACACAGCTGGGAGAGGGGAACACCACCCTCCTCTCCCACCCAGGTCTCAGTAATGCATGCCAGGTCAGCACCCTCATCCAGAATTACATCATGGATGAGGGCAGTCTTATTTTGTACTGACCTGGCGTTCATCAACAGCACCGTGTGGCTCGAGGGTTTGCTGATATAGTCACCTGATACCACCTGGTTGGGGGTATGACTAGAAGAGGGGATATATGTAAGATATCTAACCTCTCTTCTCCTACGTGGGCATGTTCTACCCCCACCGCCATTATTGGAGACCAAGGTCAAGATCACCCACATTATTGTATTCCCAGTTACTATGTACATATGTGAAAGTTAAACAGTGAAGAAAACTGGCAGAAAAAAAAGATTCATTTGAAAGATGGTGCTGGAGGACAGCTTTGTGGATACCATGGATTGACAGAAAAAACAAATAGGTGTTCCCTAGATCAAATCAAGCCCGAACTATCACTAGAAACAACAATGATGAAACCAAGGCTGTTGCACTTTGGGTACATCCTGAGAAAACTGACTGAATAAGACAATAATGCAAGGAAAAATGGAAGGAAATAGAAAAAGAAGAAGACTAAGTATGATATGGATTAATTTAATAAAGAGTTTACAATTGCTGAGCAGAGCTGTTGAAGACAGGACTTTTTGGAGATCATTCATTCACAGGGACGCTATGAGCTGGAGGCAAGATGGTGGCACATAACAACAAAAGAAAGTCAAATATTAAAGCACAATTATTTACATGTTAACTTCATCAAATCAGCACATGTCTTTCCATCACTGGAAGGGGTTCTGTGAACATCATCTTAATATTTTTATAATTTCCTGTAAAGCTTTTTAAAAGTTGTTCCAGACTTTTATGTCCCCCACCCTTGTTAGATTCCTTCAGCAAAAAACAACTGGAGAGAATGGGTGATTTAAGACTTAAACTTAACTGTCCATAACCACCAAGGGCTGGAGATAATGCAAGATGCTGTTACCTGGGAAGTGGTAAGAGACGACGACGTTTTCCTTGAAGGCCTAATTTGTGAAGTGAATTTTGGAGACCTAATCACTGACATGGAATAAGGGAGCCTTAAAGCATTTCTACAGGTATATAATGTGTACTTTATCCACACTTAGAGACTCTTGTGTTTACAGATATCCAGCTTCTAGTAAACCTAAAGGCTATTATGAACAGACTTTAAAAAGAGTGGAAGAAGTCAATGCCAGTAACCTTTGACATTTTGGATTTTTGGCTTGTTTGTTTGAATGAACTTGGAAATTCCACAATTTACTTTGTGTTTTTCTTTTTTTTAAAAATAAATTATAAAAAAATTTCTAATTTAGACACATCTAGCAATTCTCTTTCATCAGCAATTTTGGAATAAGTATGTCGCAAGACAGTAGTGCTCTATGGGAATTTCTAGAATTTCTGTTTTTCTTATATTTGTGCTAAAAAACCAGATTGCTTAGCAAGTCTTCACTGCTTTCAGTTTAGTCCTCATCATGCATTAGAGCAGTAGTCACCAGATGTTCTTGGACTACAACTCCCAGAAATTCTGGCCAGCACAGCTAGTGATGAAGGCTTCTGGGAGTTTTAGTCCAAGAACATCTGGGGACCCAAAGTCAAGAACCACTTCCTTAAAGCAACACTAGGTCTGGTCTATGATGGGCTATTACTTGCATGTGCTTTACCTTGCAGTGACAGGATGATGGGTTGCCACATAGACAGTGAGACACCAAAGGGTCATGGACATATTGAAGGAAGCAAAATGGTGGTCAGGTTGCCAACATAGTTGCTTCAGGTGCCTCCTTGAAGGAAATATATTTAGGAAGAAGGAAAAAAAGAAGATGTACTGTTGCCACTGTCTCCACCCACACATAAGGTATTGAACTAACATTTGGACCCAGATTCAGGAAAAGTAACAATGCTGTAGTTGTTGAAACTGTTACAGACTTGGAAACTCCAAAGAAGACGTATTGATAGAGAGGAAACAATCAAAGGCTTTGAAGAATGATTCCTATGTGTTACCTCCACTACAACTCAGTATGACTGTATACCAGATACTGGGTATATGAGCAGGGGAATGGCATTGCCATCATGTCTCAACTGTAGGCTCCTCGTGGGAACACAACGGTGGCCCAGATGGGCTCTTCTGATGCTTTTATGGCAGCCTTCAGTTCTGTTTTTCTGGCCGTGGTCACACCAATGAAATGTTTTCCAGTTCTCCCCCTTTGATTTTGCAATTTAAATTTGTGGTCACATGATGCATGGCCATTAGTGAATCATTTACCCGGCAAGTGTGCTTTGTGTTTAGTCATTTAGTCGTGTCCGACTCTTCGTGACCCCATGGACCAGAGGACGCCAGGCCCTCCTGTCTTCCACTGCCTCCCGAAGTTGGGTCAAATTCATGTTGGTTGCTTCGATGACACTGTCCAACCATCTCATCCTCTGTTGTCCCCTTCTCCTCTTGCCTTCACAAGCGTGCTAACTGCGGATAATTTCTTGCTTGGCCAGAGGCTTCTACCTTTTGGGTTGCAGATCTTTTTTAAAAAAATGTTGCATTGCTCCATGTATGAATGATCTTATCTCAACTTGTTTTAACTACTGTCACCATGCATGTCCTTTTAAAAAAAATTATTTTTTTTATTTTTCCACATCGTTTGTGCTGATGCCTCAGTTAACGTCTGTCAAATAGTCTCAACAAGAAGCTCTCAGCGCTTGTTGAATTGGAAGGAAATGACTCGGTAACCCAAAAACACATTGGGATGCACATCCTGGAATATATGCCACGTGACTTCAAAGCACGACAGGAACCTGATTCAAAGCCACGCAACCACAGGGGGATATTTCGCTGGTGTGACCACAGCCTTAGTTGGAGAAAGAAAGAGAGGGAAAAAAGAGGGTTGTGATTCCTTAAAGACTAAAAGACTTATTTCAGTGTGAGCTTTTGTGAATTACAATCCACTTTCCTTGACACATGGTTTATAGGCACAAAGTTCATGATTGAAGGGTGTGTGTGTTATGTCAGGTAGGGAAAAGAAGGTGAATGTTTTATTATTAAAAACTTTTCTGAGAGCCAGAGTGGTCTAGTGGATAGACTGTTGGACTAGGACCCAGGAGACCTTGGTTCACATCCCCACTCAGCCATGGAAACTCACTGGGGAGTGGCACCGGAAATACAACTCTTTAAATATCTCACGTATCTTGAAAATCGGATGCAACTTGACAGCATACGTATAACAAAGGGGCTTTTAGAATGACAACCACCCAGTAAGGATCAGTCAGATTTCTAATAGCATAGACACTCTTCTGTCAATAATGTTTGTGCAGAGGTGAAGTTATGTCAAGGTGAAGAACATTTTAGATCAGATGTTTATGTAAAGAGCAATTTGACAAATTGGCCCCTTAATCTTTAAGGTGTCACCTCTCCTGTCTTTTTTCCTCTTCTACACATGCTGAAACAAAGTACCTTCTTGAAAATTTCCTAGCAGATCACATTCCCTGTTAAGGTCAGTTAGATGGCATCTTTCAAGAAATATAGTACACAATAGCTTCCCTTTATTATTGGTACCTGGCATGGCATCAACATATTGTGCATTAACAGTATTCAACATTCCGTAAGGCAATTTAAAAAACAGCAGTGCCTCAAACAAAACATTATAACTATGAAACTGGACCTCAGATCAGCACCAAATTTGGCATGGATGTAGCTGTATTTCTGCTCGTTCTTTGTGCTAAATTTTGGAACCCTTGGGCAAAGGGTTTTTGAGTTGTAATATTTTTTTAATAACAGTTTTATCCCCATGCAGAAACAAGAGAATTCCAAAGGAACTATTTGCATAGCATTCTGGTTCATTAGAATGTATTTCCAGTCAGCCCACAGAGCAGGTGTCTGTCACTTTTAACCCTGCCATGGCCTTCAGTGTGAAAGAAAGATGATGTGGCATGGAGTATTATGGGCAGAGCTTGGGGGAAATTGCTTCTTTGACCTAAAACTCCCACAATCCCCCTTCCACCATAGTTAACCTTAGGCTTTTATTCAGAAATATATTCTCTTTGGATGCCCAGTGTGATGCAGTGGGCAGAATAGATTCAAAAGGCATGGGTTTGAATCCCCACTCAGCCATGGAAACTCACTGGGGGCATGAAACTGGTAAAATCACTCCTTAAATATTTCACTTACCTTGAAAGCCTTATTAGGGTCACTTTAAGTTGATTCCAACTTAGGATTTTTATAAGGTTTGGCTGATCCATATGAAACCGATTCAGTGGATTTACTATAGTAGGGGTAGCAGTTGAATATAGAACCATCTCCCCAGATTTGTTACCCTGCTGTTCCCTCTACTGCTTCCCCCAGATTCTGGAAGTCTCCCCCCCAAGAGGCTATACTGGACCCATCTTTCTTCTCCTTCCGCAAGCAGGCTGTTCATGTTGTTTGGTATTGTATTCATTGATCCTTTTAGTATTATACATTCATTGCTAATAATCTGAAATACTGTCTTTTAATTGTTGTAAGCCACCTTGGGTCTTTTTGAAGGAGAAAGGCGGGTTAAAATATTTTAAATAAATAACTGAATAAATGGATTACTTTTTTTTTTGCTTTGTGACTGATGATGATCTCAAAGCATAATTTACCTTGTTTACTTGCAGGGAAGGAGACAGCAGCAACAGCAGTCAAGGACAGAGGAGAACATTGGGGTGAAGGTTACGGAGACAGAAGGAAGGTAAACACACCTTCCCCCTGCCACCTTTCTCACTCTATATGAGCTACTGGCTTCCAATATGTCCAATCATTAAGAGCTCTGGTCAGATCTTGCAAACCAACAGCATCTCACATTAGGTTCTCTTCTCCTCCTGCTGCTCCTACCCCTCCCTAGCAGTATTGTCTTTTTCATTAAGTTCTGCTCAGATCTTGGAAACTAACGCGTGTGGCTTCCTTTACTGAGTCAACCCATCTCATATTAGATCTTCCTCTTTTCCTTCTCCTCCACCACACTTTTCCAAGCAATATTGTCTATTCTGGTGACTTCTGTATTTCCATTATATGTGCATGGTAGGATAGGCTCAGATTACTCATTTTTGCTTTACTGAGAGTTCAGGCTTGACTTGACTGAGCACTCACTTTTCTGCTTTTCTGGCTGTCTTTGGTATCTGTACCAACACCACATTTCAAAGGACTTCATTTTTGCCCCTGTCTTTCTTCATTATCTTCTTTTCACATAGTATGGATGATTTTTAGCTTGATTTCCAGTGACATTCTTTGATAACTCCAACCCCTTCCCCTTTTTTATTTCAAAAAGCAAAGGGACATCTTTTGGAAAACATGCACACAACATGTCCGTAGGGGTTTTGGTCCAATCCAGCTTTTCTTCCTCAGCTTGCCTAGCTCAAAGAAAGGGATATGAAATTAGAGCATAGCTTTCCAGATTGTATTTGATGAAGCAGGCATGGCAACATTATTTTAAACGAGAGGCTAAAGTGTATATATGTTTCTCCATTGTATGTGCTTTATCTACTCACATCTTTGCTTCACCATTTCATTAAGTCCAAAACAGCCCTTCAAAATATTTTGGTACACAGGGGTTATAGCAGTTCTCACTTCTGTCTTCTCCAGGAATCACAGTACAGATCATATGTCATCTTCTGGAATCCTCTACCACTGGCTAGTTCTATACGATGGAAATTTCTGGGTAGCATATATATATTTAATCCCCCCTTCCAAAAAGTCAGGAAATACAATTCTTAAAAAAACTTCTGGTTTTTGAATGTGGAATATTGTACTTCTGTACCCACAATTCAAAAAACCAGAGAATCACCCAATATTGCTGCACAGTATCATGCTCATATTGCCAGCAGGAAAAAAGGATGCCAAGCTTTACATAGCAAAAGGCAGCCTGAATGTTGGCAGCAGTCAAGATTGTCTACAGGATACCCTCTTCTGCTCACTACCATTCACACTTGTTGAAAAACAGCCTTGACAATTGCTTTGTGTTTGGGTGAGAAGTGGTTAACTGCTGAAAAAAGGAGTCAGTTTCTGGGATTTTCCCTTGCATGGTGTCACTTTGTGAGCAGTTTTGGGGGATTTTGTGATAATTAGCCTGTGGAGTGTCTCAGGGTTCCATGATTCCCCAGACTATTTCACATATACACGAAAAACCTGAAAGAGGCTGTGGCGATCACCCTGCTTTGGCTCATGTAGGAGGTTATTTGCATGTACCAATGGGAGCTGTTGGGAAGCGGAGCCAGAGAAACTAGAAGGGAGGGGTGAGACAAAGGAGAGTTTTGTCAGTTAGTGAGTTAGTCAGTTAGAGTCAGAGATGAGAGTCTGAAGTGAAAAGTCAGTCAGTTAGTCTGTGGGAGTTAGAGAGTGTGATAGAGTGAGGCGTTAAGGGAGGCAGTTAAGAGTGTGGAACTTATAGAGAGTTAAGAGTGAAACAAGCTATTACAAACCTACTGAATACTTTAAAGTCTTTGGAGAACCTGTTTAAGTGAACTGTATCCAATAAACCTGCTTTTGTTATACTTTACACTCAGCATGGACCTCAGTCTTTCTAATTAAACATTGTTGACAGAGATCAACTGGTGGCAGCGTAAAGGAAGGAATGTGTCGTGGGCCTCAGGCTAGTGAAATAATCTGGGGACACGCAGGGGCACATCACAGAGGCTGTCCAGAATGTTGTGGTCTGGTACCACCAGTGTGCTATGACACCCAACTCCATCTGCTTTTTAAGATGTTCCAGGAGGCCCTTCTCTCAGTCTTGGCCTTTGAATCATGGGTTCAGAAGCACAATATCCCACATTCATAAACCAGAAGGTTTTTTTTTTTGAAGAATTGAATTGCTTTATTATTAACAGGTTACCTTAAAATTCTATCATTCCTCAAAGAATGTCAAAGCAGCTAACATGGTTTAATTTATTTGTTTGCCTTACATCAATCCCATTTTTCCTTTCAAGAGAGTTCAAGATGGCATACGTGGTCATCTACCAAAGATTAGGCTGAAATAGAGAGTAATGAGCCCAAGATCACCCTGTTAGTTTCATGGCTGAGCAGAATGTATGTCTCCCCAGGCTCGATTTTATATTCTAATCACTATGCCTTACTGCCTCTCTATGTTGTACCTATGCAACAAAAACAATGGCCCAAATCCTGCTGCTTAGCATAGTAAATCAAACTAGAGTAGGCCCATTGAATCAGTGGGAATTTAGTGAGTCAACTCTTCCATAAGTTCCATTGATTCAAATGAGCCTACTCAAACTGTGACTTACTATGCTAAAGCAGATCAGAGTTAGAGCAGGCCTATTTGAATCAATGGAGCCAATAGAGGAACTGGGTCACCAAATCCCCACCAATTCAGTGGGTCTGCTCTAGTATGATTTATTATGCCAAGCAAGAGGATTTTGGCCAATGATTCTATGTATTTGAAAATAGAAATTTTATTAAGTATTTTCAAGGCATAGAAAAATATATCTGCCATTGTTAGTTGACTAACATATCTGCTTTAAAAGCCAGTACTGGTGGCAGGCAAGACTCCTGCAGCAAAGTCCAGTCCGTTCAGTTTCCTGTTTTGCACAGTGATTAGCCAAAGTCTTAATGAAACCCAGAAGCAGGATGCCAGAGTAATAATCCTTTCCTGCTGTTGTTCTGCAGTAGCTGATATTTAGAGTTGTGACAGTATTCAGAGACATATCAGCATTTTGACTAGTAGGGTCAAACTAGACAGTAGCTAGTAGAAATGTAGAGCAGAATGGCAATTATGCAAATATCTCCTTCTTTGCTCTCACCATCACACACCCATTTTTGCACTCATGCAATCAGTCGTGTGGTGGGGGACTGCTGGAGCAGGGCAGATCCTTATGCAATTGCCCTTCCACTTTGCGTTTCTGCAGTAGGATACTGGGCAAAATATGTTTAGTACATTTTCAGAAGAGGTGCTCCCTCAAGTAGTGAAAGATGTCTGACTTTCATACCCTATGATTTTCTTCCTCTATATATCTTGCATTTAATGTGCTTTCTTTCATAAGCAGAGACATAATTTGCAAGTTTAATTGCTAATACATGTATTTCTGGAGAAATTCCTCAGTGGGAGGGAAAACAGGTCAATTGACGGGAGTACATTTTCCTTCTGTTAATTTTGAGCCTTGAAAGCCATTGAAACACTCACATTCTGTGAATATGCCTTATCCCATTTTTGGTGGACATCGCCACACTTAATGTTGGCGAATTTCATGATTTAACTATAACTCAAATGAATACATCCTTCCTTTTGCCTGAATCTTTTCTTTTTGCCTGACTCAGGCTCATCAATGTTCCCAAGGTTCTAGTATTTTGAGAGGGAGAAAATAAACACACATAAACACCCCCACCCCTCTGTCTTCTATTTCCACAGCATACATAATAGTTTACAAAATATGGAATGATAGGTGTGAAAACAAAGAAGCCATAGGGATATGAGAGTATCCCCACTTTCATCTATGCAATGCTGGAGATTCTGCAAATGTCAGTCCCAATATATGCTGGTTTTATTTCATTCATTAGTATGATAGAAAGCTAAGTGTATCAGACTCCATCGAAGTGGCCTGTGGAAATCGTGTTTTTATTCCTACAGGAGAATGATCTCTACATGATCACTAAAGGCTAAACTCCACTTTAAATTCCAAATGCCCCAGAAGAAGAAAGGACTGTAGGCCTAATATTTCATTTCTGTTTCTTATCAGGCTAAAGGGAAAGGACATACATCTTATCCAGTCTCAGCTCTTCAGTGCCAACTTCACAAAATTGTTTTTTTGTCTTCACAAGTACAGTCTGTCAAACACTCTGAATCAGTGTCATCATTATCGTTGGTTAAAAGATGGCTTGCGACAGATTAGAAAACTTCAGCAATTTCTGGAAGACATTAAAGGCCTAGGAGAATTCAGCCATCCTGGGGAGAGATGCCCAAGGGTCATTCACAGACACGTTTGTTTCAAGAAAGTCTGAGAATATATTCTGTCTAAATGTATAACTGGAGGTATACGAGAAGCTGCCTATTTTTCTGGGTTGAGTTTGGTCACCTAATGGCTCCCCCCCACCATAGTATGAGGCAAAAAAGGCTATTATCTTTCTCTGTGAGAATTACTACAGTCAGCTTCCATAAGTGCCAGAAATTCTTTTGAATGTTAACCTTTACTTTACCACAAGTCTTAGATTCCTTGATGAATTATGTGGTATCCTAATAGATTCTCTGACTTAAACATGTCAGTCTGACCCACTCACCCCCTGTTGCAGTCATCCCAGAGGAGTGCTATTGCTCTTTCAAATTAAATCTGTTGCTATTTTAAGCATCACAAGAAAATGCCAACAAAGATGAAAGAACATGAACGTTCGCTGTATTAATTTAGAGAGATGGCAGTCATCAAAGTTGTGTACATCTCCCTTTGTTAATTTCACTTGAGGTGAAAAAAATTACTCTCAGTGCTCACATTAGAAGGAGAATTCAGCTGCCTTGTTCATGTCCCACCTTTTAAAAGGTAAATAGAGTGGGCAAGTGTATCCTCACTTCTTGCTTGAAAGTGCTTTTGCCTTCCAGGTACGCAACTTCAAGTATAAACAAATTATTCTACCTCAGGAAAAAAAGATGTGTTTTTTCCCCAGTGTTTTTTATACAAAGAAGTTGCATTTTCCATTTGAAACCTTGTATCCTGCACAAAAGCTTATACTTCACATTTTAAAATCTGATATTTTGCAGAAACCTTGTATGTTGTGTTAAAAATGCCTTGCATTTTGCACAAAACTGTTGGAGTTTCTCTTTAAAACCTTGCATTTTGACAAGGGGTTTTCCCCCCCACAAAATGCAAAGCGTTTTTTTAATGCAAAATAAAGGATTTTTTTAAAAAGTCTTAGAATGTAAAGAATGCATGGGTATCTCATGATAGAAAATTTACAAATTTCTTACATTCTCTCCTGTAAGAATGAAAAGAGCAAGGTTTACCACTACAATTAAAATGAAAGTGAGACAGGCTGAAGGAAAACTTTGTGGCATATAAAGGCAATGGAAGGGTCAAATACTGCTTCCCCACACACACACACACCGCATGTTCTATTGGGTATAGTTCAAAGTTGATTTTGAAGCTGTGTTTTTTAAAGCCAGTTTCTAATCTAACTTTATAACCTAACCTAACCTATTAAGGGATTGTATAACATCCTCTACGAGACTGATACCCCAGTTTCCCTCTGGATTGTCCTAAAAAAATTAACTTCAGACTCTCTCAGAAATGAGTGCAAAAATAAACTGAAGCCATAAAACACACACACACAAAACACCACTGAACATGTGCAGTCTGGGATATTTCTTTCCTCAGCCTTTTCTACACTGTATTACGGTCTTTTCAGTACATGTCTTAAACTGCTTTATCCAGCTAGTTAATGTTGACTTTGTCTTTCATGTCCCTTCACCCTTTTATTGATGTCATTGGCATTATGATTATTTGTATTGCATGTCACATAATTAACATTTCTTTGGCTTCTTTTAAAGGTGTAGGAATTCTAATGGGGTTTTACTCTGGCATAAGGTGAAATTGGTTGGTACACAGGAGAGGGCCTTCTCTGTTGCTGCTCCTGGACTTTGGAATGCCCTCCCACTGGAGGCCAGGCTGGCCCCATCTTTGCTGTCCTTTCACAAGCAGTCAAAGGCCTTTCTCTTCAGGCAAGCTTTCCCTCATTGATTGGCTGCCTGAGTGGGGGTTTAATGATTGGTTGTGCCTAACTGCTTTGACTGTGTTTTTAGTATTGCTTGTGTTTACCAGTTCTCAAAGTGGCATTTGTTTGTTCCTTTTTTAATATTTATATACTGTTTATATTTTTATATATTGTTTTTAGCTTTAATATTGTCTTTTAATGATGTCAGCTGTCTTATTATACTCATTGTTTTTAGCTTTAAATATTATCTTTCAATAATGTAAGCTGCCTTAGGTTCTTTTTAAGGAGAAAGGTGGAGTATGTATGTATGTATGTATGTATGTGTGTGTGTGTGTGTGAGTGAGTGAGGGAGGGAGGAAGGAAGGAAGGAAGGAAGGGCAACGGTGTACTTGAAGTGGCAGTTTGCTGGTAGTTAACAAGTCAGTCTCTTGTATCCCTGGTGTGAGATGAGGAACACAAGGAGAAGCTCATGAACTAGTGGCAATTTGTTGTTGCAGTTTGCACCACTGCACTTATGCCGTTGCAAATAGCCAGTAGAATTCTGGCTATGGTTTATCATACAATCAACATTTGTGTCAAAGCCATGAGTTCATCCAACAGAACTAATATCTATCTGGGGCAGTCCAAAACCTTCTGCTGCCTGAAGCCTAGCAGCAAATCAGACTCTCCGTTCGTCAAGGCAAGACGCATAGCATTAGGTATCAGTCTTTGCATATTTTAATCTTACAGATGAGAGAATGAAAACTTCCAAAACTTTTCTCTCAGCTGGGCAAGGCCATGAGAGTGTTTATCCAATTTTATTTTTATTTTATTTTATTTGCATTCTGCCTTTTTTCCCCTGCCAAAATACCAAACACATTATGTTCTGTGCAAAATTTTAAATTTTTTGTTCAAGGATCACTCCCCCCCCCCTTTCTTGGCTAATGCTATGGCTATTATTGCAGGAAAAAAAGGAATGGTGGTCTTTAAACTATAGAATTGCACAGGGACTGACTTTTTTGGGGTGGACAGAGAGAGACACTCTTTTCACCAAGGATGTGAACATCTGTGGGTATTTCTTACATCCTAAATCCTAGGTCAGTTCAGTTATTTCAATAGCTGAAGTATAAAACCTCACAACAGCCTCTCCCCTTTCCTGTCCATAAAAGCAAAATCATAATGAATTGTTCAAAATTTGCTGTCCTTTCATGGCATACGTGAAATTGGCTACCTGCATGGCTACTTCATTTTGGGCCAGCAGTGGTGCAGTATATTTCATACAATCAGGATACGTCTGTGTTTCCCTTCTGCTACTGCTGCCAAAGCCACACAAATTCAATCAGGCTGGAACTGACACTTCCTCTCCACCTGCCCTCTGGCAAGCCTTAGAAAGCTGTCGCCACTCAACACCAAATTTGCTTTTTTCATCCTTTGTGTGTGCTTTGCAGGGATTCCTGACTGAAAGCCTTTGATAGCCCAATTCTGAACATTTAATAAGAAAATACTTTCCCTAGGCCCAGCAGACAAAGCTGGAAAATCCTACCATCGATCATTCAGCAGTGCCCTCTGTCAGCATCTGAAACCTGTAGATTCAGCTTCTCTGTGTAAAGTCCTCTTGTGACTTGCATGATAAAGGAGCTGTTGCACTTTCTAAATGACGGTGCATTTGACTGAGTGAAGGTGAGCAAATGTGTTTGCTATGAACAGTTCTTTCTTGGCACTTTATTTGAATTTCATGCATTCAACAAATCTATAGAAAAGGGTATAGCTCTATGGTAGAGCACAGTGTTTGGAAGTGGGGGAAAAGCATGTCAAATCTTGGACATTTTCAGCTATGGCTGAACAAGACCACCACCTAAATAACCTCTGCTGAGTCGTGTTGATTAATGGTTCTGAACCCTAGTTTCCAGATGTTGTTGGGCTATTACTCCCAGAATTTCCATCTAGCATGTCCAATTGTCAAGAATTCTTAGATTCATAGTCAAATCTCTGGGACCCAAGATGGTGGGGATTTACTGGTACAGATAAAACTAAGCTAGATAGATGGAGCAATTGTTCAAAGTTGGATAGTGAGCAGAGCAGGGGGGTAATTAACCCCCATGAATTTGGGGACAAAGCTCAGTTCATGAGCCCCCAACTATAAAAACAGAATTTACTTAACAATGCTGAGAAAGGTTGAAGGCAGCAGGGAAAGAGGAAATATGAGATTGATTGACTCTCTAAATGAAGCCACAGGCTTCAGTTTGCAAGAGCTAAGCAGGGCTATTGATGACAGGACATTTTGGAGATTGCTCATTCATAGGGCCACCATAAGTTGGAGATGACTTGACAGCACATAACAACAGTGGTTTTTATGGTGATATTGGTTTAAATGATTTTATTTTATTTTTTACTTAAATGTGATTTCAACTGTTTTTATTCTTTTAAAAGCTTTTAAGCCACATTGAACACTATCTTTTAGCAGAAAGGCAGGGTATAAATGTAATAAATAAATAAATAAATAAATAAATAAATAAATAAATAAATAAATAAGTAAATAAGTAAATAAATAAATAAATACCTGTGCAATATGAAAATATGTGATACGTTTATTCATGCCACACAGACATGCACTTTCTTAGTAGGGTTATCCATTGTCAGAATTTTTACAATCATCTTCTTAGCCCACTTTTGGATAGAAATAAGAATCAAATGGAGAGAGAAACTTGTGAAATTTGCTCCACCTTATGTTTTTCGAAAATGGACCCCCTAATGTGCATATGGTGCAAGAGGTTATATTCTGAGATGCAATGACCTGACAAAGTCTTGATATTGCCTTACAATATCAGAGCTTGGCTAAAAGAAGGTTGATGGTGCAGGAAATTAATGACTTATGTGACAATTGATGTCCATGAGCACATCTTGAATAGGTAGAATGAATGAAACACAAGCTATAATGGTTTATCCCATCTTTTTTCTGAATAAAAAGAGGGCATGTGGAAATCAAACTGTGTAAATTAAGCTCTTCTCAAATTTCAAAACCCTCCAGCCTGCATAATCGTTCTGGGGGATTCTTGGATTTATAATTCTCTCAAGCTATGACCTCAGCATTCACAGCTTTTGCCACCTGAGCCAGCCACCTCACTGTTCCTAACAAAATGGTCAGTCCTTAAGAGAGATGTTTTTCTGAGGGAATGCCTGCTTCTGATGCCTATATCTCTCAATATAGTATGGATGGAAATAATAGTTTCTAATTCCTTGCTCCCATCTATTTCAGATGCTTTGACAGGACATGATGGCTCAGTGAGGAATTTTAAACCCCTTGAGGTTCTTTACCTCCAGCTGAGAGGGAGATAAAAAGCCCAATTTTTCCCCTCAAGATTTCTCTAATTTGTACAAAATGTTGCTAGCGTCCTTTCCTTTCGAAAAGCAAAGCATTCAAGTGCATGCACGCTGACACAGGCACATGAGGACTTTCTGCTTGTTAAGACATACACAAACAGTCCATTTAGATGCTTCAAATTGCTGAAGGCAATCTAGTTTGGGGCAATTTGCACGATTATGCAAATTGTGTGAATTATGCAATTCTGTAGAAAAATGGGCTATTTTGCTCAGGAACCGGGCAGTTGAGTGCCCAACATCATTCTTGTAATCAACAACTGTATCAAGAATATCAGGGAATCCCCCACTATCCTCCTGGTGGGGAGAAGAATGTTTCAATGCTTTCTTTTTTGCCGATGAAGAAGAGACAAGCAAGATTTCGCTTCTATTGTGCAATAGATTGCAAGTCTTATTAGAACTCTATTCCTTGTTCATCAGACCCACTGAGAAATGGCTGCTGTTAAAAAAGCACCCCTTCAGAATTGACTCCAAGACAGCTTGATGTAGATTTACCATTAGCAAAAAGTACCCTGATTTTATTCCTGCTCATTAGAGACTGTGAGATGCATTGCAGAATGCAGGGAAGGATTAAAGAGTTAAAGGAACTGGAAAGAAATGGGAACCAAAGAAAATTAATGCATTGTTCTAACTGGAGCAATCGAAGAAAAGTAGCTTAAATTGTATTCCCCTTGTCTATCCAGTGGTTTGTTTTTTAACTTCAGAGGGCATTTGAAATGGTGAAAGAAAACAAACAATGGAATTGAAACGACAACAGAAGAGCAGTGGCAGCAGGCTCCAATTAGTCCATTTTAAACACGTACATGGAGCGATACAATGGGCATCTTTGTAAGAATGATTTTAATAATAGAGATAGATTTTAATGAGTCAGTCTTGAGTCACAGGGCAAATACTTTTCCAAGTTAAGTTCTTTTAAACCTCTTAGTAATGTTGCATATTGAAACAGCAAAGGGATTCACGTATAGCATTTATAAGGAAAAGACTGGCCATCAATTTAAGTTAAAATATTCTAGCTAGGAAGTTAAGCCACTAATCCAATTTAAAGTGAACTTGAGTCAATATGACATATCTAGGGGCAATATTTATAGCATTAGAGAACCGTTCAAGTGTACCATTCAAGCACATACATGGAGGAGATTAAAATGTGATTTCAGGTATGGCTAGGATGAGTAATCCTATGAAGTTGCATTCAGCCTGTAGACAAATAAAGAATAGGTTAGGCTTGCATGAATATAGCAAGTATTGTGTTTGTGAAACTCATAAATACATATATTTGTTCAGCAGAGTGATCTGCAGATTGAAAAAAAAAAGAATGCACCACTAAGCAATACTTTCTTTTTTCCCTTGGCTCTCCTGGGTACTGAACATGTGAAGTGCAGTCATTTTTGAAGTATTCTGTCTCTGGACATACAGTACGTTGTAAGTTACATGTTTACAACATTTCTCATGTCAAAAGCAGATCTGGAAAAACTGCTTTCTTGAGCGGTCGCTTCCAGTGATTAAATTATTTTGTTACAAGAGAAAGTCAGTCCTGCAACCACCTCTCTTTCTTCTTTGCAGAAATTAGGAATCAGATAATGGTAGCCCTTCCAAACACTAGTCATCCCATTTTCTAATGGAAGGGCTGGCCTTGGTTCTTTAGTCCATTCCTTTCCATCTACTGCAGGCTGAACCTTGTTTCACCTCAAGATACTTCAGAGGCCATTTTAGATCAAACTGTCTGAGGGCCCTGCTGACACCTACAGAAGCTGAGCAAATTTTTTTCCCATAAGGAATGTTCTTTTTTAATATCTAGAGATTGTCACAGGGCCCACTTGTTCTTTGAAGGCATGACACTATTTTCAAAAGCCATAGAAGTTACAGCTGTCATGTTCTCCTACCTCATTTATTTAAGTTATTTTTGAAATTTCCAATAGCACTTGGCGTATGACTCACAAGGTCTGACAGCCCTGAGAAACAAATCGAGATCCAATCCACGTATAGACGTGGCACCATTTGGGAGTTCCACATGACATCACAAGCGTATTTTGAAGTCTAAGCAAAACTTTATTAAACCTCTTTTCTTTTCTAGCTTACCAAACTGAACTCCTGTAACCATGATTTCTTTTCCTCGCCACTATCACTACAAAGGCGAAGGGAGAAAATAGCTTAATATAAGTAGGGTTTGGGGAAATGTCTCACCTGTATATAGAAGAAAAAATGTATTTTGCAAGAAGGTAAAAATGAGCAGAGAGCTGTTAAAAACCTTAAGGTCACCTTTCACTATGAATCAAAAATATGACTCCAAAAGAAATGGAACATGTACCAAGTCTGCAGGGAAATCAGAGCTATCGACAATAATCAACAAGATCACATAGTGGACAAACTACTTTTGAGTTAAGCCTAGTGCTCTTAAGATAAATCTCCAATATAGCTATCAGTTACAGCTGTGATTCTCGACACAGCCATTTTAAAAGTACTTTTACTTGAATTATGGCCTTTGCTCACCTTCAGTCACATGTGTTAGGTCACTGGGTAGAAAGGGAGCATGATGGTGCTGACTGGTCCTGCCTCTAGTCTCCATCCACTGGGCCAAATATGAAACCAGACTGTATGCATGGAAGTCTGTATTCTCACTTCTGTACTCACAGCCCCAGTTTGTGCATGGGACAGGGGGGAAGGACAGGGATGGCCATAAAGCAACAGTGGAAACTGACTTGGCCCTGTTCTCTTCCCCAAAAGAACTTGCAAGCTAACTGTGAAAATAAGCTAGACCTATCTGAGCTACTTCAGTGTAAAATATACTACCTAACTGGCTTTAAGGTCATAGCCTTCTGGCCAGTGATAATAGGTTAACCACCCAACCACAGAGCCCATGTTATATGCAAGCTAATGGCTGACGGTCGGATTCCAAAAGATCTCCTGTATGGAGAATTAGTGCAGGGAAAGCGCCCCAGAGGGAGACCACAGCTGCGATACAAGGAGATCTGCAAGCGGGATCTGAAGGCCTTAGGAATGGACCTCAACAGATGGGAAACCTTGACCTCTGAGTGTTCAGCCTGGAGACAGGCGGTGCAGCATGGCCTCTCCCAATTTGAAGAGACACTTGTTCAGCAGGCCGAGGCGAAGAGGCAGTCCCGAAACCAGCAAAATCAGGGAGCTGGACAGGGGACAGATTGTATTTGTCTTCAGTGTGGAAGGGATTGTCACTCTCGAATTGGCCTTCTCAGCCACACTAGATGCTGTTCCAAGACCTCTATTCAGAGCACGTTACCATAGTCTCTCGAGACTGAAGGATGCCTACGGTGCAACGTAGCTGTTACAGTGTTGGCCTAGGATCTGGGACATCTAGATATTCTACAACAAACCATGAAACACACTGGGCAACTCCGTACTATTTCCTCTTTGGCCCACCTCACAGAATTGTTATGATGGTAAAGTGGGGAGGAGGTGAGCTTTGTTGGGCCTACCAGAAGAAAGGAATGTAATTGATAAATAAGCATATGGGGCTTACTCCCAAGAAAGTGTCAACTGCTCTAAGGTGACTCCAGGTTTAATTCTTGCCTTACTCATGGCCTCACAGGGTGGAAAGGTCATTGTTTACTGATTTATCCATTCTCTCTCACTGTAAAATGAAAACCAGAATATAGCAGTTGCAGGGTTCAAGGTGGTAAGAAATTTAACACATTAAGCACCTTCAAAAGTGTGCAGAACTAAACCCAACTATTACTTCTCAATAGAATACGCCACTGAAAGAATGGGACTTGTTAAGTCAGTGCATATATACATTCCATTTACTCAATGGATCTATACCATGTGGGATAGATCTAGTCAGATCTAGTCAAATTTGGCCCATAAAAAAGATGGACCACAGCATCAGAACTGGGTGCATATGTGAAATCTTTATGCTTAAATTTGAATTGTTGAGTCCCTTTCAATTACTTTACTTACCTGGCTCTCAGTAATATGCTTAAAGAGGCTTCTTCTGGCTTCTTCCCTCTCCATCATCACTTTCTCCATTGAGAGAGTGACATGTCTGAAGAGGAGAATAATCCTGGAAAACTGTTGTCCTTGCTCTGATAAACAGGCACATGAACATTTTTTCCTCTTCAGAGACATTGCTCTCCATGTGAAGGGAGAGGCCAGATGCTCCTCTCTAAGTCCCAAGCTCCAGGTGAGTAAAGACTGAATAGGGCTTAAGAGATTGAGGAAACATAGTTTCCATTTGTGGAAGGAATACTGCTCTATCCTGAGACTGAGTTAAGATTCTAAATAAGATGTCAAGTCCCCCCCCCCCCATAAAACTTATTCTATTTATAACTCTTCAGGGATATGTGGAAGCAGTTGTTCCTCCAACATTTTATAACCTGCTAGGGAACAATTTAGCTTGCACAGTAATCAGTTTAGTGATGAGTTGGAAAAAGTAAGTCAGTATCATGATATATATGATTGACCAAAATCTGGGCCCAAGCAAGTAATATATACTGTTTTTTAAAAAAGAGGGATTCTGTTCCAATCATTTTATGAGACCTTTTACTATGTTGGAAGGGATATGTCAAATTCACAGACTATGTTATAGCAGCCAGTGTGTGATCTGTGCTGCATCATCTTTATTAATATTGGTTTGAGTCCATAAACACACCTGCAGCAGGTCCATTGAAATCAATAGGCCTTAAAAATTGTTAGATTCACCTTCTCCTCCTCTGATGTTTAACTTTCAGATTTTTTCTCTCATCTTGAGTATGTGATCTTCATATTTTAATAAATTCTGCTAAACAAATTGAAATGAAATGAAATTGTCACTCATTGACACTGGCTGAATCCAATCAATATAGCTATTCCAAGCATCAATAGGAGTATTTTGTACCTACAGTATATATGCTAAAATGGAGGACCCTCTTAGGTATGCATAGCTATCCTAATTCAGTACTAACACAGTTAAATGCACAGCATCTCAATGCCAGATTTTAAGAGGAAAATACTTAGAGTTGTTGGCTTGGAGGCTTAGTGGCAGGAACAGGAAGCTAGGTGGAGCTAGGCCTAGCTAAGCCTCAAGGCCTTCCAGTTTATGTTTTTTCTTCCACGTGAGCCACAAGTAGGTGTCTGCAAGGTGTTTGTAAGTGCAGCTGTCATGTAGAACTCCCCGAATTACAACTGATGGAAGAAATATCACTAATTCAAGGAATGCAGATAACTGTATTACTGGGCGAAAATCGCAATGGCTTGAAATGACATCTGAGGAATGTTGAAGAAGAAAGGATAAAAAGCAAAACTACAGTTGAACATTAAGAAGACAAAAGTAGGATCTACAGTAGAATTACGTAACTTTAATACATACAATAAAGAAACTGAACTTGTAAAAAGATTATCTATACCAGCCATTCTCAACAGGGGCCATATGGCCCCCTGGGGGGCCCTGGCACATTTGAAGAGGGACACAGTATGGAAACAATTCTTCACACATCATCTTATAAGGTTTGTTTTGTGACTTGTACAATCCTGATTCTGCCTATATTTCTTTCATATTGTGTTTATTATGGTCATGGCCAAAAAAAGGTTGAGAATGACTGGTCCACACCTCAGTTCAATCATCCAAGAAACCAAAAGAATAACAGTTGGAAAGCCAGCTATAAAGGAAATAGAAGAGATTGTTAAGTGTGAGGCTGTGTTCCTGGGAACCAAGATCAGCATCATTCATGCTACAGTAATCTCACTTACTATGTACATATGTGAAAGTTAAACCATGAGGAAAGCCAGCAGGGAAAGGATTGATTCATTTGAATTCTTGTGTTGGAGTATTATGGAATTTGTAGTATAAGAAAACTGAAAATCTCATTCCTAATGGCTAGGTCTTGATTCATTGCATTATATCTTGGGCTTCTGGACCCTTCTTGTATTTCTGAAATTTGTTATGGAAGTAAGAAGAAGGGAAAGAGAAATGCTTTTCAAAGAATACCAGTTTTTCTAAAAGAAAACGATAACTTTCAACAGCTAAACCCATTTTTCACTTAGCACAAATTAAACACGTCAATTCAACTGGGCAGACCAAAGTGCTGGGTCCTAATCAAGGATGACATATTTTCAATCTGCTACAGGATTCCTTGGAGGGCAAGTGTGTCAAGGGCAAGCTCAGAGTCCCCAGTTAGTGGCCCAATCCGTGTTGCCTCTGATGCCTCCTGTAACTTGTGACAGTGAAAAAGTACTGCCAAATCTTGGCACTGAGCGCAGCCACAGCCTTGTCATTTTTGCTCTTTCCACTGGAGTAGATATAGTCATGGATGAGGAAGTGACTCTATTGAATTTGACATTTGTAAAAGTCTGTTTGGCTTCAAAATGAGCCTCCAGAGGGAAGGCCAGAGAACAGGCTAGAACTCATGCTATTAGTTAGAGGGGAGGAAGGAAGAATGGCAAGTAGAAAATCTTTGCAAATATACTGTATAAATAAAACTAAGTTGCTAGTAACTATATTAAAAGAGGATTGCTTTCACCAAGCTAGGAGATTCTGATTACACAGAGTTACTTTTTTAGATTACAGCTGCCAGTCTCTCCCAGCCAGAATGACCAGGACAGTTTGAAATTGTAGTCCATAACGCAATTTCCCCCATTTCCATACATACCTAAGCTTATGATATGTGCTTCCCATACAGTTCCTAGATCTGTCCAAATACTGTTTCATACGCATGCAGCAGCATCTGAATGAACACTGGAGGCATTCAAGAAAAAATTGGACAACCTTCTGTCACATCTGCTTTGATTTGGATTCCTGCATTGAGTACAAGGTTGGACTCAATGGCCTTATGGTCCCCTTCCAACTCAATTATTCTACGATTCTATGATACTATGATTATTGATAGCTCTAAGCACAGCTGTTTTTTGAGATGGAAAGACCCTGAAATTTTCAAAACAGGATATGGAAGAAATTGAAATTGACAGATTTATCTGCTGTGACTCAGGTTTTGGAATATCTAACTTTTAAAAGCCTTGCTAGAAATTCTGTGTATTCAAGCATGTTACCATGCAGTTAAAACACATATTGCTACAGCTTTTATTCCCCCGCTCCCAGCCCAAGAGGTTCTTCATCAGCTGGGTATCTGCATAGTGCAAACGAACAAATTTCATCTCCATTCATTTTTGAAGAATTTTGTAAAAACTGCACATTTCTTCACATTTGGGATTGGAAAAGATTTGAGATTTAAAAAACTGGAATGTGGGGGAAACAAATGACTATTTTTTGCATACCTGTTAATCTTTGGTTCAGAAGGACTTTAGGTCCCCCCCTTTTTTTTGCAACAAATTATTTAGGCATTCCAAAACTGAAGAGGCAATTGAGATCAAATATATAAATATCACCAGATTCAGATGAAGGAAGAGTGAAAATTGGTGGAAGAAACATTAACAGTTGAAGGTATGCAGATGACACATCTTAGCGGCAAAAGATAGTGCCAACGCAGGACTGAAAAGCAGGAAGACCAAAATCATGACTACAGATGAACAGCACAACTTTAATGTCAACAATGAAGACACTGAAATAGATTTTTTAAATACCTCGGTTCAACCCTCAATCCTAATAGGGACAGCAGCTGAGAAATCATAAGAAGACCAAGACTTTGAAGGGCAGCAATGAAGGAATTTAAAAAAGGTTATAAAGTGTAAGGATGTGTCACTGGAGACCAAGATCATCCATGCTATTGTATTTCTGATCACCATGTATGAATGTGAAAGCTGGACAGTAAAGAAAGCTAACAGGGGAAAAAATGACTAGTTTAAAATATGAAACTGGAGGAATAGTTTGCAGATATCCTGAATTGCCAGAAAGACAAGCAAGTGGGTCCTAGAGCAATCCAGCCTGAACTTTCTCTGGAAACAAAAATGACAAAACCGAGGCTATCCTACTTTGGGTGCATAGAAAGTCCAAATGCAAGATGCATTGACTACCTAAAGAAAGCTAGTCCTTCCTTGGAATTTACAAGAGCTGAGCAAGGCTATTGAGGACAGGACTAGACATGGGGACAAATATAAAAATGAATCAGGATATTAGTTAAATATCCCTGATTCATCAGATATTCGTTGCTTCGTATTCTTGGGGTCCAGAGACCCCAAGATCCCTGTTTTCCCTCCTCTTGCTATGCCCCATGGGACATAGCAAGAGGAGCGGAAAAGGGATCAAAGTGATCCCGCAGCCACACTGCCTTTGATTCCCATGCTGCCGGTTGCAGGATCACTTTGATCCCTGCTTTCCCTTTGATGCCCTGCTTTCCCTTTGATGCCCTGCGGGACATCGCAAGAGGAGGGAAAGCAAAAAAAATATGACCCAATGAATGACGAATTGATTCGTTGTTCATCGGGTCACTGGGGGGCAATTCGTGGTTCGTGGGTCGTCAAATTTGATGACCCACGAACCAAGACGAAGCCCCATTTTGGCGCTTCGTCCCCATCTCTAGACAGGACATTTTGGAAATCATTTATTCAGAAGGTCACCATAAGTTGGAGGTAACTTGACAGAATGTGACAACACCACTAGCAGTGATCTTTTGTTGTGAATATGGGGCCTCAGGAGTCTTGGGATTTATGCTTAGATTTATAAAATCGCCCCTTATGTGTCCCAGGACAGAAATGTTACTTGCTAAGTTCACTGCTAATTCATTTTACTTTGTGTGACATCCACACTTTCCAGCTATTGATTCCATGATGAGATGGAGAAGAATATTTTAAAGGAAGCTGGCATTCACTAAGTTCTGTGGCAATATGGAAATAAAGGGGAAATCAATTATTATGATCATCCTTATCTTTACAGAGTGGCTCAGATTATTGAAATTGGAGCTTTCATTATGTGCCTGTCAGGGTTTAGGTTTAAATTTCATTTTAGGTTTTGCAGAAATCCATTACTAACGATTAATACAATTCAGGGTAGGTTTTCTTTGGGGGGGGGGTGTCTTATGTAAGATTCCCTCAGCCTCCTCATCTCACTGGGTCTCAGGGGATTAAGCAAATTCATGGAGTATAAAAGTACCAGCTAGTCACTATGGCTTTTTATTACCTCCAGTATAAAAGGAAGTATGCCTCTGAACACTAGTTCCTTGGGAATGTAAGTGGGAAGGTCTTGTTGTGCATCCATCCAGCTTGTAAGCTCTCCACCAGCAACTGGGCGGCCACTGTGTGAGCCAAACACTGGCATAGATGGGCCTTTGGACTGACCCTAAATGGTTTCTAAGTACTTATTTCCTCCTCTTCCTTACCACAAATGGAAAATGTTTGCATGTTTGTGGACTGACTATGCTGACATGGAGGCATTGTGGGAGCTGTCATCTGAAAGGCAAATGTATCTCATTGCTCCTCCATGCCACTGTTACCACTGCCCTATCAGTTGACCTTGCTTCCTGAACCTCATCCACAAAACTAACCAGAGAAAGAGAACAAGCCAAGCAGAGAACGCTCCTGCATCTCCTCATGCTTCTCACTGCTTGTATGCTTAGACAGTTCATGTGAAAAGTTACTGACAACAAGGTAGACCGGGAGACTGCTGGGGGAGCAATGGATCCCCACAATTAGCGTGGGCTTCAGAAGGTGCCCAATGAGTCCAATCTATGATGTTAGACTTGACAGCTGCTAAAGTATTCTGTGAATTAACATAAACAAAAATCAGCTCACCACCCAAAGAGTTAACAGCACATAAACATGCATACAAATTGCACAAGGATTTTATTTCAGATGTGGTAATAAGACAAGGAATTAAGCTCAAAGATTTACGAATTATGAATTTACACATTTTGAGATGGTGTTTGAAGGACCAACGGGTGCTATTATGTGGATGTCTTGGACTAAGAATGTGAAGAAATTTCACCACAGTTTTGTTTATGGTAGAGACAGTCTTCCTCAACAGTGAAGCAATCAAGGGTTCTAAGTAGAGATGGGGTATTTGTATTCGTATACGAATACAAATACCCCCACACAGGTGGAGATAACAAGGGTCCGGCCCCCTGGGGCTGGACTGTCCACTCACCCTTCTGCTGCTGCCGCGGGCTCCGTGCTTTCTCCCTATCGCTCTGGAGCGCCTGGTCTACGAGCCACTCTTCGACCTGGCAGGGAGGCTCGTCATCCCGCCTCCTGCCAGGAGTGGCTCGCCAACTGCGAGCTCTGGAGTGATAGGAAGGGAGCGCAGAGCCCGCAGGAGCAGCGGAAGGGTGAGTGGACAGTCTGGCCCCAGGGGGCTGGACCCTCATTATGTCCACCTGTGTCTAGTTCTAAGACCTCAGCAAGAGATTCTACATGAGACATCAAGCATTTATTTTTGCCATGCTTAGCACAACTGCACAAAATCTCACTAGTGACATTTGTCTTTGTGAAGCTAAGCAGACACAGTAAGCACAAAAAGAGAGGCTATGCAGTTACAAAGACATGAACAGCCTACCTGCTGCTTCAACTTTTTTGAGTACTCCATGCCACAAAACAATAGTTGTTGTGGTTAAATTTTTGTATATTTACAGAGATTTGCTCATTTACAAAAATGTGCACACCTCAATCTTGTAAGTGTGTAAATTGTCTCCTAGACCACCAAACCAAAAAATTGCCATCTTGTGGTGAGATTTTTGTTTTCTTCACAATTTCTTGTTTGGCATGCAAGGATGAACCAAGACACGGCTCCTAATTCTAGCCAGGAGAGGCAGCAAGGTGGAAAGGGTGAAGTGATTTAAAACAGAAGGAGCCCTCCTGCTGCATCTGAATGGAGCTGATGCTGCTGTTATTCTACACAATCCAAAGTTAAACCCCTTTAATGGTACTTTTTCAATGGGAAACTGAAACTTGTTAAATCTCTTTCTCTCTCTTCTCTGTCACTAGAAGGAATGTGGTTTTAAAAAAATGCTCACCTGTGTCATTCCATTTATTTCCAAAGTGCCTGTAGCAACTGAGCACAGTACATAAAATAAAATATGATACTGACTCTGCCTTCAGGCTGATAGTCTGTAAGAAAGAGGTACTGTGATTGCTGCTACTTCTGTGGTTCTTTCTACATCAGTCTGTGTAAAGGCTTCCATCCATCCTGTTCCTTCAAGAGTTCGTCCTGCAAGCCATTATCTCTGCTCTGGCGTCATGAGGGACTTGGTGAGATGGCTAAATTCAACTCAGAATTCTACATTGAGGTTTTCAGGGTAGTAATCTACATGTATGGAGAGACCAGTAATTTCCATGCTGTGGGCACACAAAGACACCCGCTATGTGTTGAGTACTGTGAAAGCACATTAAATAATGAAAAGCTTCACTGAGCCCCACACTGGAGACCATCCTCTGTATGTATTGCTATTTTGCTGCTCTGTCAAGTTGGTACCCATTTAGGGCAAACATATCTGCCAACATTTCTTATCTTTGCAGGGCTGAAAGAAGGAGTCCTATCTGGCTGAAATCCTGTTTGTCTTCACATAACATAAAATTATAGTAGCATAAGAATGCTGCATCTTGTGTCCAAGCAATCCAGATTTTGCAGTTAGATTGTGCAATTGATGGTGTGACTCCCATTTTCCCTGCTGTGCAGCATGCATGCAGAAGTGTTTTGTGAATAGCCCTTACACCCTGTTGTGCTTTCCCTTAATGTTGCATTGTGCACACAGAGCTGCACAACAGGATTTCAGCCAATGTTTTAACCTGATGTAGGCTGTAAATAGACTATTAACTGTTTCAGCTGGCTTAACCCCGAGCCCCATCCTGCAGTCATTTAAATTCCCCTATCTCCATTTCCAGCTCCTAATGGGAGCTTCTAAATAAAGCCTATTTGTCAGCTATTGTTTTAAAATAGATAACAGCTTTCAGAATCCATTACTTTGTTTTTCTGTCTTTTGCAAAACAACCTACAAGGGTCTGATTCTGCAGCTGTGATGAACCATCCTTTTCTGTTTTCTTGGCCTCCTTTCTGTCTTCCTGCTTTGCTGCTAAATTTTTGATTTGTTTGTTTTACGCTTTTAAATTCCTGCCTTAGTCACTCATCTCCATCAGCCGACTCATGTTGCTGCTCCCACTCAGATCAAAATCTCTTTATTAGGAACTCCTCTGTTTCTTTTGTAGTAGGGTTTCACTTCTTAATGTTCTGAAGTCTCTGAAGGTGGGGAGGGGGAGGGGAAGAAATGAAATCCAAGGGAAGAATAACAAGCAATGTGTGTGTTTAAGTAGACTATTTTAGGGTAGAATTGCTAGTGAGTCACTCTTTTCCCCAAACAAAATGTAATCTGCTTGTGTATTATAGATAGGTCTCCCCTCTGGCCCCACCCCAAATGTTCAACCTGAAGGAAATCCTTTTCAAAGGCTCCACCAAGCTCGATAGGCCCTGAACAAGGTGTCTTCCACCATCCCCCTTGATCGATCACCCTTTCCTTTGGTGCAAGGTTCCCCAGTGTGCCTTCTGTGAGTAGAGTCATCCTGTGTAGCCTTGGGAAAGCCACACAGTAGTGGAGTTTTTACAACCTTGCATGCTGCCTTTGGTAGGTGTGTCTGGAAGGGCTTTTTCTGGGCTTGGGTGATTGCCAATCTATCCAGCACTAACCAATTGTTTCTTTCCTGCCCCTGAATTCAAAGAGAGCCCCACTCTCTTTGTCTCTGCTCTCTGTCTCTTCTCCTCTCTTTAGTCTGTTGAAGCCTGCTGTTGGAAGCAGTGTCTGTTGTTTGCTTGCTGTTTGACATGTTAAATTGTAAGTAATGAAACCTTTTATTCTTTCTCTTACTAATGTCTCAAAATGAATTACTGAGACAGTAAAATGGCAGTTAATGCAAAAAGGTGTGGACTACTCTGGGGAACTTGAAGTTATTCTCCTCTGCGAATCCTTGCTCTTCTGCTGTGCAGTTAGAGGAATATAACCAGAAATCCAAAACTCTGCAACACACAGTTGAAGGGTACCCTCAGAAGAAGAGAATGGTAAGCGTCTTCTTAGGATTCTCTGAAAACCCTGAAAAAAGGTCATCATAAATATAGTTGACTTGGCAGCACATGATGATGATGATGATGATGATGATGATTTTACCCTGGTTTTGTGGGCAGTGTAGGGCCACACTGTGCCACCAAACCAAAGTAAAATCATCATCATGCATTAGTCTACAGCCCAACATGGTCACCATTTTTCTGCATTTGGGCATAGTGACTTGCCAGCTGATATAGGTGAGTAAGGGGTAAAGGAAGCTACCAGATCCAGCTTTCCTTACAAGGCTCAGAAGTAAAAACTGTTAATATTCCCAATACCAACACACATGGTTCTTCTGCTATCTTCTTTTACCTTTATTTATACATAACCTTCATTCCTATACTGCTCACAGTTGGTCTGCACTACACCACCAAATCCTCTTCCCCCTTGTTCTGCTCTTGCCTGGTTAGCTGCTTTCAGTCTCCTATGGAAATGTTTACAATAGAACTTAACACCAAACATAGGCCATAAATTATTGCATGTGAGATGTAACCACACACCCAAGATTCTTAAGCCAATGAATGTTTTGAATGTTTTACAGTGGTGCCTTGGCTTACGAACGCCCCGACGTACAAACATTTTGACTTACGAACAGCTCCGTTCGCAAAATTTTGCTTTGACTGGCGAACGGAGCTTTGACTTACGAACAAAAAAAAATGCGGGGAAAGCGGGAAATGGACTTTGGACTGCCTGGTACTGCCTGGTACTGTAATTTTAAAATGTAAAAATTGGTTTAAAAGGTGCTTGGTTTGGTTTAAAGCTGCTTGGTTTTAAAGGTGTTCTGTTTAAAAACCGGACCAGCATTCCTGCACTCAGGGGAGCAGAAGATCACCTACCTACTACAGCTCACTGTGTGAGAGACAGTGGGACTGTGGTTGGGCTCCTGCCGGCTGCCAACTCTTTTCCAAGGCAGCCGGCTCAGTCTCCCTCTGTTTTGCAGGACTGGGCCCTGCTACTCCTGGCTGCCTCACCCCCTCTCAACATCAGCCACCTGGCTCAGGGGGAGAGAGGGCTTTTAAGCCGGAGCTGCTCTCAGGGCCCTACCGGACCAGCATTCCTGCACTCAGGGGAGCCAAAGATTGTCTGCCTGCTACAGCTCACTGTGTGAGAGACAGTGGGACTGTGGTTGGGCTCCTGCCGGCTGCCAACTCTTTTCCAAGGGAGCCGGCTCAGTCTCCCTCTGTTTTGCAGGACTGGGCCCTGTTACTCCTGGCTGCCCCACTCCCTCCTCAACATCAGCCACATGGCTGGGGGGGGGAGGAGAAGGGGCTTTAGAAGGGTTTTTTTTAAAATTGTGATTATTAATTGCCATCAATTAAGAGAGACCCACAGTGGATTTGAGGGAACAGGAAGGGGGGAGGGCATTGGAGGGGGCAGCCATTGAGGTGGTGCTGGGTAGGGGAAGGAATAGTGGTGGGGGTAGAACATGCCCACGTAGGAGAAGAGAGGTTAGATATCTTACATCTATCCCCTCTTCTAGTCCTACCCCCAACCAGGTGGTATCAGGTGACCATATCAACAAACCCTCAAGCCACACGGTGCTGTTGATGAACGCCAGGTCACTACAAAATAAGACTGCCCTCATCCATGATGTAATTCTGGATGAGGGTGCTGACCTGGCGTGCATTACTGAGACCTGGGTGGGAGAGGAGGGTGGTGTTCCCCTCTCCCAGCTGTGTCCGCCTGAGTACTCGGTCCAGCACCAATGTCGCTCAGAGGGTCGGGGAGGGGGAGTTGCTATAGTCTATAGGAGTTCTATCTCCTTGACCAGGCTTCCTATCCCTTTGAGAGGAGGTCTTGAGGGCCTGTATTGTGTGTTGGGCTTACGAGATAGATTGGGGATTCTGTTGGTGTACCGCCCACCCTGCTGCGTACCAACAGTCTCCCTGCCTGAGCTGACGGAGGTAGTCTCGGACCTGGTGTTGAGGACTCCCAGGCTGTTGGTGCTGGGGGACCTCAACATCCATGCCAAGGCTGCCTTGACTGGGGCAGCTCAGGACTTCATGGCCGCCATGACAACCATGGGGCTGTCTCAATGTGTCATCGGTCCGACACATGAGAATGGCCATACCTTGGACCTGGTTTTCTCAACGGGACTGGAAGATGGTGATTTGGATGTGGAGGGGCTGGTTGTGACCCCATTGTCATGGTCAGACCACTTCCTGGTCAAGTTTAGTCTATTAGCTTCTTCTCCCCTCTGCAAGGGTGGGGGATCTATTAAAATGATCCGCCCTCGGAGACTAATGGATCCAGATGGTTTCCTGAATGCTCTGGGGGATTATCCGTCTGATATGGTCGGCGCTCCTGTTGAAGCTCAGGTCACCCTATGGAATAGGGAGATGACCCGGGCGGTTGACACGATTGCGCCTAAGCGCCCTCTCCCTGCACGCAGAGCCCAGACAGCTCCTTGGTATACTTCTGAACTGCAGGCGATGAAGTGAGAGGGGAGACAGCTGGAGTGCAGGTGAAGGAAATCCCGCTGGGAGTCCGATCAAACATGACTTAGAGCCCATTATCGGGCCTATTTCGTGGCAATACGGCTGGCGAAACGGCAATATTTCTCCAGCCGTATTGCTTCCTCAGAATGTCGTCCAGCAGAGCTGTTTCGGGTGGTCCGGGATATTCTTCAACCGGGAAATCCGGTGGAGGTCCTGGACTGCTCATCAGCTCGCTGTGATGAGTTTGCCATTCATTTTGAGGGAAAAATCGCTCAGATTTGCAGTGGGTTGGACTCCACCATTACTGCAGAATCAGAGGATGTGTCCAGTGTGCCGTGCTTAGGTCAAGTATTAATGGATGAGTTTCAATTGTTGAGACCTGAGGATGTGGACAGGGTGCTTGGATCTGTCCGTTCTACCACCACTCTGCTTTACCCTTGCCTATCTTGGCTAATTGGAAGATCTGCCAGGGGGTTCGCACCTGGGTCCAGGAGGCCGTGAACGCCTCTTTGAGAGAGGGAGTGGTCCCTACCGCCTTGAAAGAGGTGGTAATTCGTCCACTCCTAAAAAAGCCTAACCTGGACCCAAGGCTGGTGGTTAACTATCGACCAGTGGCGAACCTCCCTTATTTGGGCAAAGTGTTGGAGCGGGTTGTGGCCAGGCAACTCCAGGCGCTGCTGGATGAAACGGATTTTCTGGATCCATTTCAATTGGGTTTCAGGCCGGGTTTTGGTACGGAGACTGCCTTGGTCGCCCTATACGATGACCTTTGCCAGGAGAGAGACAGGGGGAGTGTGACCCTGTTGATACTCCTGGACCTCGCAGTGGCTTTCGACACCATCGACCATGGTGTCCTTTTGGATAGGCTGGCTGGGTTGGGAGTTGGGGGCACCGTTTTACGGTGGTTCCGCTCCTTCCTGGCTGACCGTGTCCAGAGGGTGGTGCTGGGGGACAGTTGCTCTGTCTCATGGCGTTTATGTCATGGGGTTCCTCAGGGCTCGATACTGTCCCCCATGCTGTTTAACATCTACATGAAACTGCTGGGAGAGGTCATCAGGAGGTTTGGGCTTAGGAGTCAGCAATATGCTGATGATACTCAGCTCTACCTCTCGTTTTCCACCAATCCAGGTGAGGCGGTTTCTGTGCTGAACTCGTGTCTGGACCTGATAATGGACTGGATGAGGGTTAATAAATTGAAACTCAATCCAGACAAGACGGAAGTGTTGTTAGTGGGTGCTTCGCCGGACAGGCTGGAGGGCCATTTCCCTGCCCTGAATGGGGTTACACTCCCCCTAAGGGACAGGGTCCGCAGCTTGGGGGTGCTCCTGGACCCCAGTCTAACACTGGAAGCCCAGGTGGACTCGGTGGCCAGGGGCGCCTTCCTTCAGCTGCGGAAATTATACCAGCTACGGCCCTACCTGGATGAGCGGAGTCTCATGACAGTTACACATGCACTGGTAACATCTCGCATAGATTACTGCAATGCGCTCTACGTGGGGCTGCCTTTGAAGACGGTCCGGCGACTGCAACTGGTCCAGAATCGAGCTGCGCGGCTGGTGAGTGGTGGGGCCGCTAGAGAACACATCAAGCCAATTCTGTTTAAATTACATTGGCTACCAGTTGCTGCCCGGGCCCAATTCAAAGTGCTTGTTTTGACATATAAAGCCCTAAACGGCTTGGGCCCTGGATACCTGAAGGACCGCCTCCTTCCATATGAACCTACCCGGCAGTTAAGATCTAGCCAGGGGGCCCTTTTGAAAGAGCCGTCCCTCAAGGAGGGAAGAGGGATGGCTTGTAGACAAAGGGCCTTTTCGGCAGCTGCCCCCAGACTATGGAATGCCCTCCCGACTGAGATTTGTCTGGCGCCGACGCTGATGACATTTCGGCGCCAGGTCAAAACCTTCCTGTTCCAGAAGGCTTTTAATTGAAATAATATCAACTGTGGGTCCTGATGGCAATTTTTAGAGTATATATTTTAATTGCATTTTAATTGTTTTGTCTTTTTATTTTATTTTAATTGTTGTAAGCCGCCCAGAGACCTTGGGGTAGTGTGGGCGGCATATAAGTTAAATAAATAAAATAAATAAATAAAAAGGTGTTCGTTCCCTCCCTCCCTCCTTTCCTGACCTTTTTTTTAACCTAAGTCATCTTAGGTTAAAAAAAAAAAATTCTCCCCCTAGTGGTAGAGGACGGATTAACCGGTTTTGCATTAGTTCCTATGGGAACGAATGCTTTGACTTACAAATGGCGCCTCGACATAAGAACAAAAACCAGCCGGAACGGATTAATCGGTTTTCAATGCATTCCTATGGGAAATGCTGATTTGACTTACGAACGTTTTGACTTACGAACATCTTCTGGGACGGATTAAGTTCATAAGTCAAGGCACCACTGTACTTGTGATTTCTGCATTTCATTCAGTATTTCATTTTTTCCATATGTTTGAAGAAGGGGACATGATCCACAAAAGCTCACTTTAAAAATATAATAGTCTTTAAGGTGCCACATGTTTTTGTCCTTGTTTTGCTTTGCTTTGTTTCTTTGGATTTTGCCCAAGGATCTGAAAGTTTAGGCATAGTGGGGAAGGAATACTCTATCAGAAACAGTATGAAAAGTTTAACATGATGACGTCTGGCTAGCCACAATGCTTTAGAGCTATTGACTTAGGAGGTTGCCCATCAGAGGGTATTTCTGAGAGCTCATCAACTCTCCAGCTTTCCCAGATCACAATCAGCTCTATAAGCTGAATGTCTTCACAGGCACTGTATCATTCTTTGTGAATGATAGCTCATTGTACTTCACTGTTCTGAACGCGGTACCCATCAGTACTGGGAGCAAATGATTTTTCCAAAGCTCATTTAACGATTATGCTTTTGTAGGAGTAATATAACAAATCATTCACACATTGGTTATTGTGCTGTAGGTAAACGAGACAGTGGGATCAACACATACTTAAAGCTGTTCACGCCTCAGTTGTTGTGTAGGTGTATGCGATACCATATATTAAACCTACCATGCTTCAAATGCGGGAGCGGTTGCTGAAATTTCTCCTCTCCAAAATAATTAAATAAACCTCTCATTATGTTACTGGCTGGATGAGACATGTGGACCTTTTCCTCTCATAAATGTGTTTGCAACCCCTTGGCAAATTTACCTGAGTGTTTGGAATGGGCAGAGTGTTACTGTACGCAATTTATATGATGGGCTGTGCTGTCTGCACAGAGGCAAGTTGTCTTAAAACACTGAGCTAGCAAAGAGATCAGATCAAAACCAAACCCCACACTGGAGGCTGTAATCTGTCTGCGAACGTGTAAGGCTTTGAAGACTGATGTTGCTAGATCTGTAGGAAGGCAAATAATCCTGAAGGGTGAAAAAGCCATTTCAGTGGAGTCTATTTTATTGTTTGTATGATATGACAGCAAAAGTGGGAGATGCTGAATTCCAAACAGCTCAACCTTTCTACTATGACAGCACAATCTTGTGCATATCTACTTAGAGGTAAGCCTCACTTAGTTCAGTAGGGCTTATTATCTGCTATGCAGTATGTATTCAGAATTTCAGCCTAAATCTTGTTTGTGAGGTCAGAATTCCGGTTTCAAGTTTCACTGGAGTTTCAGAGAGTGAAAAAGCAAAGGATACCTCTGACCCCTGTTCTCACATCCTAAATGGGATAGAAATATGAAGCTCAAGTTACCTGCACCAAATAGGGTGATCATGACATCATTTTCTAGGGGCCACCAAAAAAGGAGAAGAAAGGAAGACAGTAATTCCCATAAAACTGCATGAGCTAATTTAGATCTGCAGATGCAAGATTAGAATTGATTTTTGTAGTTTAAACATTTCATTCAAATAGGAATACTCCAACCAGGCGATTCATGTGGTCACTGAATCTGTTGTCCAGGCACAGACTGTGAATGGGCACCATTTTGTAACTGAACTGGGCAGCCTTTCAAATGAAAGACACCTTCCAAAGAGACATTGTCCTCTAATAGAGCTCTAAAGGGAGAATGGTCCTATCTAAAAGAGGACAGATGGTTACACAATTGTACTCTTTGGATAAAGGAGGGCCATTAGTAAAAATGCTGTTATATTTTAGCATGGCAGCCAATACAGTATTCTATTTTCAATTCATTGGAGCCCCGTGGTGCAGTGGTTAAACTGCAGTACTGCAGTCAAAGCATCTGCTCACAACTTGAGTTCAGTCCCAATGGATTCAGATAGCTACCTTAAGGTTGGCTCAGCCTTCCATCCTTCTAAGGCACATGTGTCAAACTCAAGGCCCGAGGGCCGAATCCAGCCCACTGGGCCGTTTCATGTGACCCTTGCAGTGTTGCCGGCTACTATGCAGCATACAATATGCAGGCGCTTACTCGGTCACCCATAATGCTCCTCAAAGATGTGGGGAATCTGCCCAGTGGGACTTCTAATCCCAGCATTCCAAGCAGCTAAGAGTCAGAAAGTGCAGCCGCTTGGGCAGCGTACAGCACCTTGGGAAATGTAGTCCTCGCTATTGCCCTCTCCCGTTCTTACAGCTGCCAGCAAGGACTGTTTGATGGTATCGCCTAGCAGTGGCCATCTCCACCTTCTCTCCCACATTGGCTACAGAAGTGAATGAGGAGCCAGGTGATAACAAGGGCCATGGCAAGCGCAAGGGAAAGGTGGGAGACTTCCGTGAAGAATTAACAAAACAAATAAACACGGGTGGGGCTGTGGAATGGGCGTCAACGAGTGTTACTAAAACTCACTTTTCAATAAATTGTACAATAGTTGTACACTTGAAACAACAAAAGGAACACTATATCATATGTGGTGGGGATGCAAATCTATTAGGAAATTTTGGAAAGAAGTAGAAAAAATAATTACCATAGATTTAAAAATAACGATGGGAATGAAACCCGAAACATATTTGTTAAATATGGTAAAGTTAAACTCGAAACAAGAGACAAAAATTTGTTTATACATATTAGGCGCAGCCAGAATTCAAGTGGCAAAGCAATGGAAAGACAAGGAGGGACCTTCGGTGGAGGACTGTTTAATAAAATTACAGGAATTAATATTAATGGATAAATTAACAGACTCATTGAAAGGAAAGAATAGAATGGAGCACGAATCTCGGTGGAGGAAAGTAAAGACTTATCTTAGAGAGAAATGGAAGATTGTTATTTTTTAAAGGCAATAAAGTTTTTTTAAAAATCTGCTTGCCATTATTTCTAGACTTTGATCATAGACTTTTACTTTCGGAGCTAGTTATTACTTACGTTACTACTAAAACCAGTAATAATCGACTGAGGAGGATTATATTTAATATGATAAAGAGTAGATACATTTATATAGTCTTACAGATACAACCGGCCCTTTGAGGGCAACCACAATGCCGATGCAGCCCAAGATGAAATTGAGATTGACACCTCTGGTCTAAGGTCTAAAACAGGAGAACTCAGCTTCCTGGGGGGCAAAGTGTTGTTTGCATAATTATGTTGTAAACTACTCAGAGAGTGCTCTAGTACTCTGGGGCGGTATATAAGTTGAAACAACAAGAACAACAGCTGTATCTTTTGGCACTGTAAGGTAAAGGTAAAGGTTCCCCTTGACATTTAGTCCAGTCGTGTCCAACTCTAGGGCGCGGTGCTCATCCCCGTTTCCAAGCCATAGAGCCAGCGTGTGTCCGTAGACAGTTTCCGTGGTCATGTGGCCTGCACGACTAGACACGGAACGCCGTTACCTTCCCACTGTGGTGGTACCTATTTATTTACTCGCATTTTTACATGCTTTCGAACTGCTAGGTTGGCAGGAGCTGGGACAAGCGACGGGGGTTCACTCCGTCACGTGGATTCGATCTTACGATCTGCTGGTCTTCTGACCTTGCAGCACAGAGGCTTCTGCAGTTTAACCTGCAGCGCCACCACGTCCCTACGTGGCACTGTGCATTTCAGTAAAATAAGAATAGTAGCTGTGACAGCTGAATTACCCACCAAACCTGATGCTCACTGTTTCCACTATTGCCCCATCCTAACTATTTGGTTTATTTTGATTTGCAATAATTTTTAAGGGATTCAGCACCTTAAGCTGACTTTGTGCTTAGTATGACTATCTGGCTTGCTTAAACTACTCTTTCTTTCTTTCTTTCTTTCTTTCTTTCTTTCTTTCTTTCTTTCTTTCTTTCTTTCTTTCTTTCTTTCTTTCTTTCTTTCTTTCTTTCTTTCTTTCTTTCTTTCTGCATTTTGTATCCTACAGGGACTTTTTTTACTCCCATGGGTAAATTAGTGCCATTGTTGTTATCATTGGCTTCCTTTTTTCACTGTCAGTACCTTTTGAAATTTAATAGATGTTGTTTTATTTTTCCAAGATAATCTTTTAAGAGGATTTTCATGTTTGCAGGACTGACATGAGCTGACTTTCAGTAGAAGTTTGATTAATGAGTTTATTTATGCAATATTTAGAAAGTTTCCTGCTATATCTCTTACAATTTGACCTGGCAAGGAAGAAAGGACAGACATAATTTATTAAGGCAAGCAAAAGTAACTAGCAATAGATTCCAAAGGGTTGATTATTTATTTATTTAATTTATTTAAAATATTTTTACCCCACTTATCTCCTTGAACAGGACCCAAGGTGGCTTACATCAATAAAATACAATATTTAAAGCTAAAAACAATAAGTATACAAAGATGGCTTAAATCATTAAAAGACAGTATTAGTTAAACTTTGGCTACTGCCAGTGGTGCAAAGGGATCATGTTTCAAGCTATAAACACTCATTAATAGGATACACGTAGTTATGGCAGTGAAATAAATTTACAGCTCCAATCTGGCAACCAGTGAAGTACTTGGAAATTCATGGAGTGTGGAGTCAAAGTGGCCACACCAGTTGTGTCTGTTTGTAATAACTGAATGTTGCACCGTTTGGAATTTCTGGTAAAATTCCTTTTTGCTACACAGTAGAAATACAGAGATTCACAGAAGAGAATAGCTACAAGTTCCCCAGAATCCACCCATTTCTCATTAGCTGGCACTTAAAACCTCTTAAAAGAAAGAGTAAAAAATAACCCTGCATTTCTTTACTTACAATTGCTTGAAATTACAGATTTGTGTGTGCTGCTTTCATTACTACACACATACTTAGCAACCAACTGAACAGATCAACATCGAACAAACAACAACTGACTCCAGCAAACAAAGGAGAAGGAAAAGAAACACTCAGCAAAGAGGTGGGGCTCTCTTTGCATTCAAAAGCTGGAAGGAATTATTGGTTGGTGTTGGATAGACATTTACCCCAGTCCAGAAAAGTCCCTCCCAGTCATGCAAACTACAGACAGCATGCAAGGTTGCAAATAAAACTCCTATACGGAATGTATGTGTTCATGTGCTGATGAGAAAGAAAATCTCCATTCGTGCACCTGGCTGAATGTATGCAAGCTTAGAGGAGACTACTATAAGAACATAGTTTGGAAATGATACCTTCTTTGAGGCAAAACTTACCTGCCATGCTTACTGGAATTCTGGAAGCTGTGATCTAAGCTCTGGAAGGGCCAATCCTGTCAGCTAGGAATGAAGTTAGGATGAAATCAACCTCTTCAGTAACAATGATCAGCTGAATTTCTTTCATACATTTGTATCTATCATTCCATACCCCATTTTGTCCTCAGAACAACCCTACTAAGATAGATGAAGCAGAAAGAGTATGATTGGGTCAAAATCAACCAGTGATGTGGCACTCTTCCTAGTCCAACATTCCATCCACTACATCTTCTGTGTTTGTGATGTAAGAAAGCAGCATCCTTCGGATCTCAGCAGTCTTTTAAAGCAAGTTCTGGATTACTGGCTGTGTGTTATTGATTAGCAAAAAAAGGAACAAATTCTTATCAAAATGTCCCAAAGCAGAGCAGATACAACAGTAGATACAGTTGAGGCTTCTGTATGCCCACCCGATGTCTAATAAAGAATAGATACATTTTGCCAAACATGAAAATTTACATGTTTCATTCAGATTGCAGTATATGAGTTTTCTTGGTAGAGCATGCAGATATTTCCCTTCAGATGACATTTTCGTGGTAGCTAATGTAGATATTGTTGGGGTTGGCATCATTGGTATGAGGAAAATTGAGTATAGCTTTAAAATGAAACTTCCTCTAATTACCCAGCAGATAAAATGGTCTGATCAGGAACCTACAGTACAGATTGAACTACAGTCTCCCTTAAAGATTGTTGTTCAATCTGTTCTGTAGGTTGCTGTCCACCCCTTGTTTGTGAATTTACCTCAGCTAGCACTTATTTGTTTCAACTCATTCACTCAGAGACTCTGGTATGAATAAGAATAAAAGATTTCATTTTACTCACAGTTCTTCTTATATAAAAACAAACATAATATTAACTTGTTACATTACTGGGCTTAGCTGCTTAATTTACTTCATTATTAACAGACTGGTTACATTGCTGACAGAACACTTGACTCTCACTGTTCACTTCTGACATACTCTGACAGGATACTAACTGAATCCTTACTGGGAAAAAAGGCAGAAAAAGAGAGGGAACAGTTGGCTGTTACTGAGTTGATTGGCAGTAACCCCAGTCCAGAAAAGTCCCACCTAGCTAAAAACTCCTTAAAGACACCATATAAGGGTGCACTATATCCAGCAGATATTTCCCAAGCAAACTGTGCTTGAGATAAGAGAGGTATCATACAATCTATAAACTGCTTTCTTCAGAATGTCTCAAGCATAGCTGAAGGCTGCAGACTCACCACTTACATGTCTTTAAGACTGAAATGGAAGAATCCTGTAAGTCCCATTGATCACAATGGGATTTACTCATAAATAAATGATTTTTCAAGTGTGCTTACAAGAAAATGGGTTTAGGGTCATACAGTCAAGCAATGAACTAGACTACAGAAGCTTAAATGTTGGCATACTCAGAGCCAAGAAAGGAGAGAGAGAGAGAGAGAGAGAAAGAGAGATTTTTGAATCTCTCTAAGACCAGCAAAGATAGAGAGAAGATGAAATTTTCCCCAATGTTTCCAAACTGTCTACTTATAGACTGTACAAAATAATGCTGTGAAACAAGTTGACATCATATGTAGAGTGGTTATTACACAGATCTATAGTGTTAGAGTGGATTCCAGGTGTGGTGTAGTGGACAGAGTGACAGACTAGGACTCTGGAGAACAGGGTTTCAAACTCAGTCATGAAAACATACTGGGAGAGTGGAACTGGCAAAACCACTCCTTAAATGTCTCACTTGCCCTATTAGGGCCTCTACAAGTCAAAAGTCTGAAAAACTAATTAAACTGTACCTTTGGCCTGATGCCAAAATGGATGCAACTAGAGATGGGCACAAAACGAACCCCACAAATCGTTTTGTGCCCATCTCTAATCGTTTTGTGCCCTAAGCAAAAAAAACCCCACAAATCAGGCAGTTTTTGTGGTTCATTTCAGGGTGGTTCACGGAAACATGCCTGCCTAGAATTAAACAAAACACTGAACTATTATTGGCATTGACAAAGACTGAATTTGGGGCATCCCACCAGTTATAGCTTTAAAGAGCACTTTCCTGGGGGGAACTGCTTTGAGAGGATATAACTTAGGCATCCCAAATCCAATCTTCACCAAATTTGGAGGGAGTGGGAAGGAGAGTCAGTTCTAGCCTCCCTGAGCATTTAGCTTCTCTAACTCATGCTGGGGCTGTTCTACAACTCCTGAAACTCCACAATCACGTAAACTACAAAACAGTTTGTTTTGTTGGAAAGTTCATGAACGTTCATGATTCATAGTTTGTGAATAGTGATGAACCATCATGAACTGCTATTTTCCCAGTTTGTGCCCATCTCTAGATTCAACCCTCCAGGCTGCATCTGGAGGGATGGGCCAGATTTCTGGCAGGTGAGTGGGATTCCTATCTTTCTGTTGCTGGAGAGAACAACAACCAAGAAACAAACTTAATTTGTTACTCGTAAACCACTTAATTGAGCATTTTCAGATGGAATAAATAAGCAAGAAAGACATGGCAGGAACACTAAAGTATATTTACTGAGATAAAAATGTCTGTGCATGTAAGAGGAGAACCAGCTTGTACGTCATAAAGAAGAGCAGAACCAGGTTATTGAATGCAATCCAACTTTATATCTCTCGCAGGTGTTCTTCCACTCCTGTCTTCCCTCCTTCCAACGTTCTGGATTGAAATCCTACAGAATTTAGGATTTCAATCCCCACACCTTGATTAGGAATGAAGTAAAGTTCCTTATCAAGTTCCTTTGCTTTGTCAGTAAGATTAAAAGGAGGAACACAACAAAAATTGTGCAAACAACACACATTGTGCAAAATTACAATAGTTTTGTTGCATGGACCTTGCCTATTTAGAAGCATCAGATGGGTTGATTGCATCTTTTTTAAAGCAATCATCAAATTTTTTTTCTGTGCTTGTGTTATGCGCCTTCCTTGATTCCCAAAGTGAAGAAGCAGCAGTTTCGTCAAGGAAGAATTTGAAGAAATTACTTAGGTCTTGACCAGAACAAAATAGTGCTCCTTCTTATACTCTGAAGACAAGGAATCTCACAGGGTTTCAAAATTCCTTGTCACAATATCATGCAATACATCTTTACAGTCTTAATCCTGTATTTATACTACTGTTATAAAGAAAGATTGGGGTGAGGTGGCATTTGTGCTGATTGATTTGGAACCCCATTTATTTAATCACAACAAATTATTGGACTCAGACATTTTTTGCATGAGGATCTGATCAGTGGATGTCAGGGCTCCAGTACAAACTGAACAGGCCCTCCAAGCCTAATGCCTGCCCACTCGGATGCATACTATCTGTTTTGTGATTTATACACTGCACAAGTTGAGCCTGATGTGTGGGGCTCTATGCATGTCAGACACTATACATGGTCACCAGCACCAACCCTGATGCCCTCAGGCATGGAGTCAGCATCCTAATTCCCCAGTGCATTGGATTGGTAAAATTCAATTTACTAGGAACAAGATGACAAGATCCATCTTGATATGTGAAAGGTTAGTTCCAGAGTTCTCCCAATGCATCGATGTTTGCTTACTTACTAGATTAACACTTTGCCGTTGGCCTTACAAGGAGCCAAAATGGCTCACACAGAATTGGCCGCATAGTGTCAATCAGGTAGAAGTTGCTAAAAATGACGAATGAGTCTGTCTTCATTGAATAAGCTGGATATTTACCCGATGGTAGAATCCAGCAGAAGGTGACTGAAAGGATCAATTCCTGGCCAGAAATTTTAATCGAACAAATTGTATGTGATTGATTGATGACTGAAAAACTCAGTGTTCTTGGGGGTTGGAGTGTGTGTGGATTCTCTGATTCAGGCCATTGCCAGAATAATGAAAATGGAGATTACGTTGCCAAAAATCAATTTGAACACCTACATTATGGATATATTTGGATGAAATAGTGAACCGTGGTTTTATGGACAGATGAATGAGACTAGTCTTCTACTGGACTCGCATCCTATCTCTCTCTTATCTACCCCATAGCTGTAAAGTAAATGCTTCTGATTCTGTTTTAGATTAACAGCTCTTGCATGTTGTCTAAACTTTAAACTCTGGTTAATCTTTTTGATTATGGCTTCTGAAAATAAGCCAACGTCATACATCATGGTTTGAAGCTATCTTGCTATTACTTGTTAAGAATGACCACATTGTACTGATTCAGGTGTTATGGCAAACTGCAGTTAACAAAAACAGAAATGAGAGCTACCTAATGCTTGCTTATGGTCCTGTAAGAGGAGAAGTACTGCATGAGCTATGGGACTCATTACTATACTACCAAACTGTGCAACGCTAAATTTGTTTAATTTTAAACAAGAACCAGTCTAAGACATAAGGATACATAACCAACAACAGCTTTATGCATAATTTTGCAAATGTCATATTGTGAAATCACTGTTATAGAATCATAGAACCATAGAATAATTCAGTTGGAAGGCTCTTATAAGGCCATGAAGTCCAACACCCTGCTCACTGCAGGAATCCAAATCAAAGCAGACCTAAGAGATAGTTGTCCAATTTGCTCTTGAATGACCCCATCATTGGAGCACTCAACACCTCCCAAGGTAATTAGTTCCATTGTTGTACTGCTCTGAAAGTTAAGAAATGATATTCCTGATATTCAGCCTAAATCTAGCTTCCTGTAACCTGAACCCATTATTATGTGTCCTGCACTCTGGGATGATCGAGAACAGATCCTGCCCCTCCTCTATATAACTACATTTCAAGTATTTGAGAAGTGCTATCATATCTTTCCTCAGTCTTCTTTTCTGAAGGCTAAACAGGCTCAATTCTTCCAGCCTTTCTTCATAGGGCTTGGTTTCCAGTCCCCTTATCCTTGTTGTGCTTCTCTGAACTTGCTCTGGTTTGTTGACATCCTTCCTAAAGTGTGGTGTCCAGAACTTCCTTCTTAAAGTGTGGTGTCCAGAACTGGACACAGCACTCTAGATGAGGCCTGACCAGTGCTGAATAGGGGGGGAGTTTCTCATTGTTTAGGTTAAAGTCAATGTGAACATGAGAAGAAACACAAAGGGTACATTGAGAGAGCAGAGCAGAACATGTCTGCTTTCTTTTTCCCCACATTCAGGCTAACTCTGTCCTGAATGCTTGACTGGGGTTAAAATCTCAGCCACGATTAGGATGGCTGTGTCTATGTCCTGCCCACTTCCTGATCATTGTTTCACTAATGCTTACGATATTAGTTTATTTATGAACTGTGTATGAATATCTTCAAATGGTAATTTCTAGGCTAAGCCTTAAATATTTAAGAACACTTTATGTGTTAGCAGATTCAGCTTAAAAATCTCACTCTTCTTTTGAGGCAATTTCATTGGAATCATTTGGTATATTACTGTCAGCCTATTTAATTGAAGATCTACCTTTGACCAGCGGTCCCCAACCTTTTTGGGGACCGCGGACCAGTCGGGGGGTGCGGGCTCTGTGTGCGGGGGGGCACCCCCGCGCTCGCGGGTGGGTGTGTCATGCTCGCGGGTGGGAGTGTCATGCGACACGCCCACCCGCGAGCGCAACACGCCCCTCCACAAGCGCAACATGCCCCACACAAGCGCAACACGCCCACTGTGCATGCATGCGGGGAGGGGGGTGGAGATCCGTCTCCGCGGCCCAGTTTCAGGAAGCCCACGGCTGCAGACCGGGGGTTCGGGACCCCTGCCTTTGACAATTACTACTCTGCAATAAAATGCCATGTATGGGGAATAGCTACACCTTTAGAAGTGTTTTATTGTATGAGGCAAACACCATTTTTATAACAATGGGAAAAGCCTTTGTGAATGTTCTACCATGCTGTCAGTGAATTCATTGAATAATTCAATGAATAATGTATTGCTGATGATGACTTGTGAATGTGGAAACATCCGTAAATTTTTCTTTTGCTCACTGTCACTGACAAAAAAATGCATTTTGGTATTGAATACACTAAAATATCTAAGAACTATCCACTGTGAACTAGCTGAGGTTGAATAAGCATACCCTGAGTGATTGTTCCTCTGTGAATAAACCATTACATGGTCCCCTGCAACTACTGAACCTCAAATATTCTCCATTTTGTGTTGGATTCTAACATGAATATTTCAGAAACTGGCAACCTATAATAATAATAATAATAATAATAATAATAATAATAATAATAATAATAATAATAATAATAATAATAATAAAAGCTATTTGAAGCATTGGTGGAACTGTGACATATGTGCATTTGGTATCTTTCTAGCTTCTATAAAGCAATAATGTAAATGCTGATTTCGTTTGTTCCCAAATGATAAAGGAGACAATGCAGTAGTGATCATCTGGGTTCATGATTACCTACTACGTATCTCCAATGACAGGAATGGTGGACAGACTCAGGAGGCTTGTGGGCCACATTTTTGATGCCAGTGTTAGAAAATCTTAAAGTATCCATAACAAAGCAGTTCTCTATCAGGTTTGTCTTTATTTGGGTTGCAACCAAGAACAACCAAAAACACTCAGAGACTCAGAAAATTCTCAGATGCAAAGGCAAACAGCATACAAAACCAGACAGATTATATAGCTTAACTCTTCATAATGCATTATTGAACTCCTTGTGTGGTTACAGTTTGTGGTTTCTTCTCTCTAACACTGTCTTTAGACACCTGTTACCGGCTTCTTTGCAAACTTAAAGGTCACAACTGAGTAGATTAATATAATCACATTTAATGTCAAACACAGCATCTTGATTGGTTAATGATGAATATATGATTGATTCAATATTTGTTATCCCAGTCTGTCCTCTTTGCAATATATTGCAAAATACCATAAATTCTATCCAACAACCTATGGGTTCTGCATGCATTTTATTATCCACAAGTCCAAGCTCACAATCTAATACCTGACCCAACTTATCCTAAACTAACTTATTCTAATACATTAAATAATTCTCAATTTATGATTAAGAATAGCACACTACATAATTTGAAGAAAGTTTTCTTAACTTATGATCAAGAAAGTTCCATCTACTTAAAAATCTCAAACTTATACTCTATAAGTTTGAGATTTTTAGATAGTTTATAAATGCATAAGAGTACTCAAATATTGGCAAGCTGCATTGTGTGACTTCTGCAAAGGCTAAACTTCATTAAAACTTAATTAAATTCCAATTTAAATCCTGGATCTTAAAACTAATCAGGTCCTCTTCATCCTTTTCATTTGCGTCTCTTTCTTTAAATAATCAGGCAATGAACAGTTCCTCAGGTGGCTACTTGTAACAATTCTTCATGTGAATGCTTGTGGCAATTTGGTTCTTTGACTCTTGCAATGTCCAATTAATTATATTACTCTCTTGAATTCCAGCATATAAATCATCCACAATAAGATGTAATTTCTTCAGTGATATTGCAATGGAATGGAAGTATGTCATTGTCTGAATATAAATCAAACAGAATCATTGTTGTTTCTTTCATCAATTCAGCTGTTCCCATCTTAGCAGTAGGTCTTCTGTCCTCCTCATCAATAGATGATCAGTAAAGCGAACAAAAAAAACCTTCCAGGTCCATCGCAGCTGTCAGATGGTATTCTCATTTTATTTTCAACTGTTTTCCTTAAAAGGTTCAGATGTTTCAGCTACATCAATAGACATTCAGATTTTTCCTTCAACAGTCACAGAACCACTCAAATTTCCCCTCTAGTTGTAGGCAGTCCCAAAAATTCCTCCAAGCAGTACCTTCAGTCGTTCTTGCTTGGTTCTCTCTCTTGAACCAATTATCTCTGGGTCACAAATAATCAACCTTCTATGGATGGTACTCACTTATAATGAGTCACAAAAGATGGAAGAACAAAGTCAATCTTCACTTCAATCCCAGTGGATCACAAAGCCAGTTCACAAACACAGGGAGATTTGTGGGCTGACCTCTGCTCCCAGGAAGAATTGTGGCCTTGGCAAGGCTACAAATTCCATCAAACAATTGGTGGCTCATGCCATGCTGCTAGGAGATGATGCAACACCTTGAGGCTGCACTGTTACTGCTGATCTTTTTGTGTAGAAATTTGTCATAATAATAAAGTCAGCCAGATAGTTTGGAGGAAAAATAAAAATAAAAATAAAGAGTTCGTATAGGTCTCCTTAACTGTTAACTTCTTAACTGTTAGAGCAGTACAAAAATGGAACCAGTTTCCTCAGGAGGTGATGAGTGCTCCAATGCTGGAGGCATTCAAGAGAAAATTGGACAACCATCTGTTAGGTCTGCTTTGATTTGGATTCCTACATTCAGCAGGGGATTGGACTCAATAGCCTTATAGGCCCCCTTAGGTAAAGGTAAAGGTTCCCTTGACATTTAGTCCAGTCGTGTCCGACTCTAGGGCACGGTGCTCATTCCCGTTTCCAAGCCATAGAGCCAGCTTTTGTCCGAAGACAGTTTCTGTGGTCACGTGGCCAGTGCAACTAGACACGGAACGCTGTTACCTTCCCACCGTGGTGGTACCTATTTATCTACTCGCATTTTTACATGCTTTCAAACTGCTAGGTTGGCTGGAATAGGCCCCCTTACAACTCAACTATTCTATGATTCTATGATTCAAGAATTTCATATGGAAATAGTCCACTATTAGAATACAGTTCATTTTTAATTTAGAGCAATTTTAGTTTTTTTCTCAATATATGCTAATCAAATTATATATAGGTACTTATTCCTGAGTTCTTTTGAATAACTCAGAAACAAGTTCCTATCTATTGTTATCTAATTAGCATATATTAAGAGGGAAACTGAATTTTGACAGAAATTGAATTAAAATAAATTGAGCTGTATTCTAGAATTCCACTATTTCTTATAAGAAGACCTATATGGTTCCTGATTTTTATTTTTGCTGTATCAAGGACTTATATTTGCCAACATTCTGAACTACTGATAACATTGTGTGAAAGTTTTCCATCCTACATTTGTGAAGGCTCTAACAACTACTGGAAAGACTGATTTATTCATGAACCTGGCAAGTGAATGACCATCATGGACTTTTAATGAGAATTATTTTTGCCATTGAAAGCTATTTTCTCAATAGCTTCTCGCTCAGAAGCTCAAACTTTGCAAGCTAGGTCAAACTATAAGTCCCGTGTGTCTATTATTAATACATTTCTCAATTAATATGAATAATAAAAAATTAATTTCTAACACCAGAACCCCACCCCACCCATAAACTGCACAAGGATCAGAAATGGCAATTTTTTTTAAAAAAAAGTGAGCTGGAAGTACTGGGATGTGCAATTCCAGTTTCTCTCCTCTCCACCCCCCTCAATTTTGGGAGGGGTGAAAGCCTGAGGCAAATTGGCCAGCAGTAGTTCCTACCCCAAATCACTGCACTTGGACAAGTTGTTGAAATCTCTATCCTCGAGCTTCATGCATAACATCAGGCACATCTTGAACAACTCAGCAATTGCCTGCTTGATTCTATGTTTTCCTGCTGCAGTTCCTCATACTAGGATGCATATAATGGAATGTTAAGGATTTTTTTTCTCGTTACTGACTTTCATTAGCCACAGCAGGACTAATCTAATCCAGTGGTTCCCAACCTTGGAGTAACCCAGGCGTTCTTGGACTGCAATTCCCAGAAGCCTTCACCACTAGCTGTGCTGGCTGGGATTTCTGGGAGTTGCAATCCAAGAACACCTGGGTTACCCAAGGTTTGGAGTCACTGTTTTAGACCAATAGTTCCCAAACTTGAGTAACTCAAGTGTTCTTGGACTGTAACTCCCAGAAGCCTTTACCATTAGCTGTGCCATCCAGGGTTTCTGGAAGTTGCAGTACAAGAAAACCTGGTTTACTCAAAGTTGGGAACCACTGTTTTAGACCATAGAATACTGAATGTGGTCTCTCTTCTAGATAAGCAGATGTGTGGGCTAGACCCTGTAAAAGGGTGTACCTGATCCCTTTGGAGGTCTTATGAGCAGGGATTTCTACTACTTACCCCCAGGGTAATGGACATGAATCTGAATGGGACAATTTGTCCTAACATGATACCATGTAGGTTTCAACTTTCTTTCTGAGGATCAAAAAAACCTGACATATGAAGGAACTATTTACATATGGAATGGTATGTAGGGTAAGTTTTCACTACAACTGATATACCATAGGATCAGATTGTTTTGTCACTGATCTTCTAATGAAACCACAGAAGTGCATTTTCTGGTCATTGCATACTTCATCTCTGATCAATTACTATATGTAAATTTGGCAGTACTTAATTGTTGCTTCAATGTTTCAATGAAGTTATTGTTTTTAGCATGGAACTCATATTCTCTAAATCAAAGCAAGGGCATACCAGTTTCCTGCAAAACAGGAAACAAGAGAAGAGAAGGAAAGAGAAACATAATAACCAGAGAAGCATTTAATCCATTTGAGGGAAGTGCAGTAACTAAGGAAGCATTTAATCCATTTAATGCAAAACTAATAATGCAAAGCTAAGAGACAAAAACTAAAGCAGATGTATAGGAAACAGCACTGCCTTTAAAGTGGCAGTGTGATCAGTACTGTGTTGAAGTATTCTACAGTTGGCTAAGGTAGAACTGTTTGACATGGACATGTGAGCACACTCTATGTCCCCTCTCAAGCAATCAGATTTATGACATTGACAATGAATATTTTATAGCCAATTGATTTGCATCCATTATTCCATTCAGTCCTCCCAACAACTCTACGGGTGGGTGATTACTGCCGGAGCGTTACAGATGGGAAACTGAGATCAAGAGAACATAACTTGCCAAGAGAGCCAACTGAGACAACAAATAAAAGATAGTGATGCAAATATGTCAGGGATTGAATACATGCTTTCATTCAAATTCTATGATAAGACAAGACAAGTCTGCATGCAAAGAGCAGATGGATTCCTTAATCTGGCCTATATCTTGCAAATGCCCTGTTCATATTAACACATTCCATTTCTGAATGTTTCACTTCATTTGTCAAGTGAGCTTTCTATTGCTTTTTTAATCATTAACATTTTCATCTCATTTTTATCCTGTCAAAAGTGCATTCAGTTCTGCTCAGCCTGTCGTAGATGTATTCTGTCTGCCACTCCAGTCATAATCAACATTATCGTCACTAGGAGCTGCATAAGAAATAGGTTCATTCTTCCTTTTTGTCACTCAAAAACAAGCTTATGAGGTGATCAGCCCTTAATAATCACTCTTATCATTGTCTCCTGAAAAATCTTCTCTCATGGGCCTGATTCATCCATCACCATGGAAACATAGCTACTGCCTGAAAACTCCCTCTCTTTTTTGTGGCAAAGGCTCCCTGCTGCCATTATGTTATACACAGCCAGCAGCTATATGGGTCATCCTGGATCACCTGGTTGGTTTCAGACAAAGGTGCAGCTCTGGAGAAGCAGGAACTAGCTGTACAATTCAGGTGGCCCATACAGTTGTTGTCAGTGTATAACACTGTTGTGATGTGAGGAAAGAAAGGAACGTTGGCATCAGCCCCATCGCCATGGAAACCTATGGATCAGGGCTTAGAAACCTGGCCACACATTACTTTTAGAAAAAGATGGTCATGATTTATTACAAGAGGAACCTTGTTCTTTTCACACTGCACTGGTGGCATTTTACTGTAAAGCTCATGGCTGAGAGCTCTCATAGCTCTGTTGGGAAAACCAATGATGTTTGCGATGGAATAATATTGTGGCTCACTGGAGACAGACATGGTGGTATTCTAAATATATGCTGAGATCTAGCATGAGCAACCCTTGCTGCAGAACAGAAACACCAGAAAATGTAAATGAATGAATGCATGAGTTGCAAACAGTGTTTGCACTGCATACTTCTTCAAATTTCGCAGTACAGTTCCCAGCTCAAACAATTTATATACAAATACGTATTTTAGGGGAATGGTATATAAATTTTGGGATTTGGTGGAAAATATGTATTATTTAAAGGTCACTATCTGTGAATGTTTTAACAAATTGCAGAAAATGAGTCAGAATAAACTTCCATGAAACTGTTATACAAGTGAAACTGATACAAACTGGAAATAGACTGACCTGTTCATCCTGAATCCAGAACAGAATCACGAGATGGATTGGAAGACTGAGGATTAAGAGTGTTTATAGACATGATCAAAAGGGTAATTATGGGTCAAACTAGATGTTAAGGAAAACATATGTTACCTACTATTAACATATCCTCTCTCCGGCAATAAAAAAGACCAGTCTGATGAAGACTTATGTGTGGTTGAAAGCTAGCTCCTCTTTGTGAGCTTTTAGTGGCTGAATAAAGGAATCATCACCCTTCTCTTAGGATTTCCTAAGAGATGTGTGGCCCAGCTATCAGACTTCCAAAATCACCTCATAATGACCTTCCAATACACACACACACACACACACACACACACACACACACACACACACACACACACACACACACACACACACACACACACACACACACACGGCTAAATGCAAGATACAGAGGTAAGCAAAAGCACATGCTATGATAAACTGACTTCCTTCACTACTTGAGAGAGCAACACTTCTAAATACACACTGAGTTTATCATCTAGTCTGACCCTATAACAGAAGGAAAGATAATCGAGAGATCTGAGTCAAATAGCCCCATTCCAGTTTAACATGCAATTAGTGGGTAACAAATTGGTGTAGCTGTTCTGGTACTTAATTTGGGGGTTGCATTATGAAATGATTTTGCGGAGGTGAGGAACTCTTACTATGATGGCAACTGAACTTCGTTTTATTATCTAATTATTTATTTAAAATATGTTTATTCCACCTTTCTCCTTAAAAGGACCCAATCCTTGTTGATTTTAACCCTCATACACAAGGATGGGCCATGTTTTTGTCAAAGAGTCACATTTTGTTACCACTCTGAACTAAATCTTCAATGTGCCCATTCTGTCTGAACAGTTGTTGACACAAGTTTCAACAAATTGCCACATAAAATTTGTCTTCTGTTTTTAAAGTAAACAAGAAACAGCTGGCAGAAAATGCATTGTGCCACTAAATTTTGCTGTTGAGCCCTCCTTTTTTTTCATTCCATTCAGTGTAATGACCCTACCTGATTTTAAATATCCAGTCCTGCTGTCCTGCTTTTTCATTGTGAACCTGCCACTGGTGCCACGTGTTTTATCTGTCAGTTATTTTTAACTGTATAGCTGTGTGTTTGTAGTTTAACAGTATTTGTTTTATTCACAGTTGCTGTAAACCACCCAGAATAGTGCATGGCACTAATGGGGTGGTATACAAATTTAATAAATAATAAATAAATAAATAATGTATGGCAACAAAAAATGTCCCAAGCTATTTTTATGCAGATGAGCAGAATGGAGCAATTCTGAATAGAGATGGGCACGAACCTGAAAAATGGTGGTTCATGATGGTTCGTGGTCAGCCACAAACCGTGAACCAACCGGAGAACAGAACCAGCCTGCGGTTCCGTTTTCAGTTCATGTCCAGTGTGGGGGGAACCTACCTGCTCTGTGACAGAGCTGCCAGTCCAATTGATGGAAGAGAACCAGAGCTGCATCAGATTGTCACAAAGTGAGAAAATGAATGTGTGCACCAAACACATTGGTGTAAGATACCACTTGGTGCATAACCTAACTGACAAAGGTGTTATCAAGCTGGTCTACTGCCTCACCACAGAAATTATGGCGGACGCCTTAACCAAGCTTCTTCCAAGGAACCACTTTGTGCATTTGTATAGCAAGATGGGCCTCCAGGAGGGAGGCTTCATACAAGTTTGAGAAGTGGTTGGAATTATTTTTAGTCTCATATGTTGCCTTTAAGAAGTTTGGTTGGGAGGGACCATTCTGGGCTGGGGTGACTGTCAATCAACCCAGCAGTAATCATTTGTTCTTTCCCTGCCTCTGATTTTTGAGTCACATCTCTCTGCCTAAGAGTCTTTTTCCTACTCTTTTTCAGTCTGTATTCTGTTAAAATTAATTATGTAGTAGTTTGTCATGTAGCTAGTATGCAGTCATGAGTCAGTTAAGGCCTCTTTGTGTAACCAGTCAATTTTTCTACAATGTGCTATTTTTAAAATCTGTGAGTAAATTGAACCTTTTATTCTTTCTCTTACCAATGTCTCAGAATGAGTTGTTGAGACTGTAAGTGCCAGTTGACGAGACAACCAAAAGGGATAGTCTACATTGGAGAAACCTGAAGCTAATTCTACTCTGTAAATCCTTAGAGGTTTTTAGCCAAAAATTTCAGACACTGCTAAGACAATCATCTAAGCTTTTACCCCACTCTGAAAGGTTTGCTATCATGGAACTATTTGCATAACTAATCATGCAGCCAGTTTGAAAGCTGACACATTCTGGAGAGCCTGCTGGAGCTGGTGATGGTGGCTACTTACATGATTACCTGTCTGTTCTGTGTTTAGGCAATAGGAAGCTGGCCATTATATTTAATGGAAGCAAGGTTAGGCAATTAAAAAAAAATTAAGGGACATCCCCCACTTAATTCAACCAGATGGAAATGGCAGCCAGTATGACTTCTCATGCCTTTGCTATTGCTTATTTTAATGAATCCAGGAGTTTGCCCATGGAAATGAAACAGACTTAAAAACAGATGCACATAATCTTTGGATGAGTAAATATGATCTTGATTGCACAATAAATTTCCTTAGCATGGTTTATTGCCTAGCAGATTTATGAGTTGACTTACAAACCAACAAAAATATTTCGAAGCCTTGTAAAGTATCAATGAAATAATTATTTCTTTCTTTTGGAAATCTATCATTCACTTCTTTTGGAGACAGCCTGAGACGGTGTGGCTTTCCTAGGACCAAACAGGCTGGCTCTTTTCTCTGGAGGCACTGTGGGGAACTGAACTCCCAAATTCTGGCTCCACAACCATATATTTATTGGTAGCCTAATATATATGGCACTCAGGAAGGGCAGATGCAGCTCAAACTATTGGCAATAAAGCAGTATTGGCAATTATGCATCAAATTATTAATGACAATTAGAGATGGGCATGAATCAGAAAAACTTGTGATTCATTTTGATCTGTTATTCATCAAGGTTAACAAATCATGAATTACAAATTTACATTTTTTCCTGATGAATCAGTGAATTGATTTGTCAATTTGTTTTTGACATTAAAACGTTATAACACCCTCCCCAGCACCTAGGTGCACCGAATTCACAGCACTGTATTTTGGTGAAGACTGGGTTTCAGACATCCAAGTTATACAACCACAAAGTGGTTCCCCCCAGGAAAATACACTTTAGCAGCTGGTGTGGGGAAACTCAATCTTCACCAAACTGAGATATATTGTAGAAGAGAGTCATGGGAAGCTTCTCTATGATTTGGGGGTCTCTAGGTGCTGGGGAAATTTCCAGGGGGTGCTCTTTGTGGGTGTATAACTTGGATATCCAAAACCCAATCTACACCAAACTTGGAGGGATTATAGAGGGGTCATTTAGAGGAAAGCTTCCTCTAAGCTTTCCTGTGATTTTGGTGTCTCTAGGTGTCTAGAGGGGTGTGTGGGGGCTGTTTTATAGCCTTATGAATTGATGGATCAAAAATAGCTAAAAATTCATTGATTCATATTCATTGGCGGGCACTGATTCGTACGAATACGAATTGATGAATTAGGGATTGTTGAACTAATTTGGTGATTTGTTTTTTAATTCGTGGCCATCTCTAATGGAAATACAGCCATCTCTAATGGCAATTTTTCAATATAGTGGGCTCCAAATATTTTGAACTTTAATTTACATCAATTCAAAGCACCAGGGCTAATAGTTAGGAACACTGAAAATTATAGTCCAGACAGGAAAGCAGTTTAGGGAGGACTATGATAAAGGTTTTGAAAAACATGTAGGTTATGAAGAATTAGAAGAATATGGAATTATATTCTACATACCAGTGTGGTGTAGTGGATAGAGTGACAGACTAGGACGCAGGAGGCCTGAATTCAACTCAGCCATGGAAACTCACTGGGGATGTAGAACTGGTAAAATCACTCCTTGGATATCTCAATTACATTGAGAGCCCTGTAAGGATTGTTATAAGTTGGTTCCAACAGAACATCAATATAATAGAATTTTATTACTGCTGTTTTCCCCACCAGTATGTGAAGTGCTACACTTGGGACAATCTTCAGGAGATTGAAACAAAAACAAAACAAAAGTCCACTGAATTCTAGCCTATCCATTGGTACTTGCATTGCAAGGAATGGTGCCTAGTTCTGGAATTAGGGAAAGACCTGGAAATAACTTTTAAACTTGTGTGCCAGAACTCATTACCTTCCAGGTAGGCTTATATATAAGTTTGGGACATTCAAAGCTGTGCTTCTCTTGTCCCCAAGACTTATCTTCCAGTGAGAGGGTGCTCCTCAGACCTTCTTTGGTCCTAAGTGTCCCAAAAGTCCTCTTACTGCAGGACATTTCCAATGCAAAGATCTCTCTGAATTGTAGATCAGAACGATGTCAGAAAGCTATTGTTCTTAGATAACCTTGCACTGGAAAATTACTGTTGGCAGTGGAAGTTTGCAGAGTGCCTTTCCACTTTTCCCTCCCCGTTATTACTGCTGCTGGAAAAAAAGTTTGGAAAAAATGGCAAGAAGTGGGGAATTCATGAAAAGGTGGAGGGAATTTAGCTGCAGAAGAGATTGAGAATAGTGGAGGAAATATTTAGAATAAACAAAATCTTTCTGATATCACACAGAAAAAGCTTAAAAAGAGTGAGCCATTCTGAATTGTGATGAGGACAATCTCTCTTCCTTTCCTTTGACTTCCTATGACATTACAGAAATGTCTTCTGGCATATCTGTAATGACCTTCTGGAACATGTACATTATATATACATTATTCCAAAGTAAACACACAAAAATTCCTAAAGAATATTCTCTTGAAACCCAATTGAAAGAGCCAGTGTCAACATCATTTTTGGTTATGTGTGCCTCTAAGAGATATTGAGAAAAACAGGAAGGAAAAGTAATATCAGAACTGTCAGGCAGGATTCAGATGCAAGGAATTGGCAATATTTCTCAAAATTGTTCTAGCAGTTTTGTGAGTCAGATTTGTGTCTTTCGATATATATTTTTTCTGTACACAATAAAGTAACAATTTCCAGTGGGGCAGCCATGCTAATCTATTGCAGGAAAAAAAAAGCAATGAATGCCATTGCATCTCAAAGGCTAACTAATTTATGACACAAATAGTCATGGACTAAAGTGCACTTCATGAGATAGACATAGAAAGTAACCCTAAATTGGCCTGGATTGAAGGGGGTTGACTATGGAAAAGTCAGAGGTAAAGCAAATGCAAAAAACAAAAACAAAAAAAAAACCAATAAATGCAAAAATGAAAAAAAAACACTGACAATTATATAAAGGCTAAAATATCCATAGAAACCAGTAAGTAGGCAACACTGTTGATAACACCAATATTCTGGCACTGGTAAACCAGTGAACATACTCAGGGTGATAAAATCTGTATCTCAGTTCAAGGAACTCTGCCAACTGCAGAATAAATTGAGTCCATAGGTTTAGATTGTTGTCATCATGTGTTATCAAGTCACTTCCAACATACGGCAAATCTAACTAGGTTTTTGAATTATGTAATTATCTAAGGTCCCAGTGTGGTTTAGTGGATAGAGTGATGGACTAAGACTTTGGAGAACAAGGTTTGAATCCCGGCTCAACCATGGAAACTGACTGGGGAGTGGAACTAGTAAACCACTCCTTAAACACCTCACTTACCTATTAGGATCACTATAAGTCAGTTCCAACTTGATGGCACAGAACACACACAGGCACACAAAGACACAAATATCCAAGGAGTGGTCTACCATTACCACACCCAGAGGGTTTCTATGGCTGAGCAGGGAATCCAGGTCACTTGAGTCCCAGGCCAACATTGCCCCACAATACCACTTTGGCTCTCCATGGGTCTATTCCTTAGGGTTATTTAGCATATCAACGGCAAAATGTTGGTGTTTTCACAGCACTGCTTTATTAACTTCCCTATTTTGCTGTGAAGTAATTGTTACTGTCCTTCCTGCATTTCATTTCCTTCACTTCCCACCATTCCAACTCCACACCATATATATACTGTAAATGTCTGCTAGTTTAGGATGACATATTGGGCATCGGGTAATATGGGACTCTGGTCCACAGAAGCTTATGTGTTATGGCACAATAAATATGCTACTCTTTAAAATGGCGTAAGACCATACATTGTTTTGGTCATAAAGGAGTGAGTGGTAAATATAGTGCCAGTCCTTACTGGGATGCATAAGCCACTGCCTAAAGAAATCAAGTGTCAAGTGACAGCAAAAGCTGAAGCCTGTTCCTTACTATATTCTTTAATACTTTTCATAAAATCATTGAATTGAGTTGGAAGGGGCCTATAAGAATCCAATCCCTTGCTCAGTGCAGGAATCCAAATCAAAGCATCTGACAGATGGATGTCTAATTTTCCCTTGAATGCCTCCACCATTGGAGCATTTGCTACTTCCTGAGGTAATTGGTTCCATTGTCATACTAACAGTGAGGAAATTTTTCCTGCTGTTCAACCAAAATCTGGCTTCCTGTAACATGAGCCCATTGTTAACATGTCCTGCACTCTGGGATGATTGAGAACAAATCCTGCTCCTCCTCTCTATGAATACCTTTCAAGTATTTGAAAAGTGCTGTCATATTCCCCCTCAGTCTTCTTTTCTCAAGGTTAAACATGACCAGTTCTTTCAGTCTTTCTTCATAGGGCTTGGTTTCTAGTCCCCTGATCATCATTGTTGCCCTCCTCTGAACTTGTTCCAATCTGTCTGCATTCTTCTTAAAGTACGATGTCCAGAATTGGACATAGTACTCAAGATGAGGCCTAACAGTGCCAAATAGAGGGGGACTAGTACTTCATGGCATTTGGAGACTATACTTGTTTTAATGTAGTCTAAAATGGCATTGATGAAGAATAAAATGGCAATTGATTGAAGAATTGATGCTTTTGAATTGTGGTGCTGGAGGAGACTCTCGAGAGTCCCCTGGACTGCAAGGAGAACAAACCTATCCATTCTGAAGGAAATCAACCCTGAGTGCTCACTGGAAGGACAGATCCTGAAGCTGAGGCTTCAATACTTTGGCCATCTCATGAGAAGAGAAGACTCCCTAGAAAAGACCCTGATGTTGGGAAAGTGTGAAGGCAAGAGGAGAAGGGGATGACAGAGGACAAGGTGGTTGGACAGTGTCATCGAAGCTACCAACATGAATTTGACCCAATTTGGAGGCAGTGGAAGATGGGAGGGCCTGGCGTGCTCTGGTCCATGGGGTCACGAAGAGTCGGACACGACTAAATGACTAAACAACAACAAAATGGCATTGGCTTTTTTTGTAGCCACATCGCAGTGTTAGCTCATATTTATATTTTAAAATACTGGTCTGGGTAGGAAGTTCAGGGTTACGTATTCAAAGCCAACTGCAATATTCACAAGACAGTCTAGCTGAGAAATTAACTTGTGGTATCTTCCCTTCGTCTTGAAACTGTAATGCGCACACAATATTCTTCAGTGCAAACATACGTTTCCAAAATAATTAAGGACCACTAAATATGAAAGTCTTACTCATTAATAAGAAATGCCTATTAATTTTGACCCTGCTATTTTCATAATACTGCACTGAACTGTGGTTAATCTTGATTATTCATGGGGAATCATGAGAAATAAAGAAGCAATAACTCTTCTCTAAGGAATTATGGACTCGCAATCATGTAGCACAGAGGGAAAGCTAATTAATGAAGTGGTAGATCTTCTGAGAAATACAGCTACCAACAGTGCTTTCCCCAACTAGTAATTGTGTATAAACACCACAACCCATCATTATTTAATTGCAGGAGAGTGTGGACGTTTTCATTCAAATTTAGTCCAATTAAGTTTGTAGAAATTAGTCAGAATGTGTCATTTGTTAGGTGTTTTTTGTGGACTACATATTCCAGAATCCTCCATTCTGAGAGTCCTAGCTGACAGACATAAATGTGGAATAAAGGCCTAAGCTGGAAGGCTTTGTGTCCTTACGTAGGTCTCAATCCACCTTGTTTCCTGTTTAAAAAAGGAAGCTACCAGAAGCTACACCCCTAAAAATTAGGAGACAACAGTATAGTGGTCCATCTGTCCAACAGAAAAGGCTGTCATCCATAGTGAAGGAAAAATATACTGTATGGTTACAACAAAACCATGGGAGCTCCAATAAAATGCACATTTAAAAATAAGAATTATGTACCACCTAGTTGTTTCTCGCTTTCAGGAGTTTTCTAGATATTGAGTACTTAGAAGTTATTTACCTTTCACTTTTTCTGGTGATACTCTGGCACCAGGTGGCTTGCCCAAGACCATACAGGCTGCCTTTTCTTCTACAAGGCTCAGCTCATGCAAAAATAGGTGATACCTTTATAGACCACTAAAAATTCATCATACAATACATGAGCTTTTGTGGATCAAAACAGCACTTCCTCCAGTTTGTACCAGTGTGAAGAACTTAAAAGTCCAAAAGTTTATTCCAAGATGGATTTTGCTAGGAAAGTTACTCTTAGATGTAAAGTCAAAAAGTTCTTGGCAATATGGAATTCACCAGGTTCATCTCTCTTAGATGTAAGTTAGGAAGTAGTATGGTTGCTGTTTTATGGTTACAGCTGAGCTAGCAGTGGATTAAGTGTAACAACCCACTAGGCTAGGCTCAGCTAGGCGCTCCTACTCCACTGATCACAGTACAAACTGCAGAGTAATCTTAGCCTGGGTTGGGAGGGGAGGAAGATGAAGGGGTGGATTTTCCAACACTTCGAACATCCTTCCAGGTCACACTGACCAGGATGTGAGGGAAGGAGTACATTGCTAGGATTTTAGCCTAGTGGAACGTGCATTGCCAGGAGGGAGGGAGGGAGGGAGGGAGGAAGTAAGATGAAAATCTACCCTAAACCATGTAGGTATAACTGAAGGATGTCATTGGGCCACTACTCAGGAAAATAAAGAGTATTTGGATCCACTGAATTTGAACTCCCTTACACTATACCACTGGCAAGAACAGGAGAAATTTACCTGTGGGTCCTTGGATTCAGATTAATTAACTTTGGTGGTCACCCATGTCTTGTAATACATTATTTTGCTCCATTCTACATAAAGGATGACCACATGTTTGTTACAGAATAGATTTAATCTTAAGGCCAGCCTTTTAACATATATCTCATTTTTTCACTGGAAGGAGAATGTAAAGAGGCCACCTTCCTAATTCCACTAAGCAAATTCTTTGAAATTCAGAATCATTTGTTTTAACAAGAGGATGAATTCATTGAGGTGTGCAAAAAGGGGAAGACCTAATTAAAGAAAACATTCTGGAATCTATATCTTCAAAAGCAAATTACAATAACTCATTAGAGAAATGTCAGATTGCAGTGGTGGATCAAATAAATGCCAAAGTCTTAAATAATTCTAAGCAAGAATCAATTTCTGACCATGATATGACTTCAGTTAATCAATACGGGTAATAAAGAAAAATAAATGAAAGCCAAATTACCGATTAAATTTGTTTTTCTATTCTTCCTAATAAATGAGGACATACGTACATCTACATCAGTATTTACCTACACAACCAGGAAAGTTTGTTTATTGAGAAAAAGTCAGCATTGCCATCAGAAACATTGTTGAAGCTTATGCCAGTTTGTACACAAATATCCATTGCCCTTCCCTTCCCAAAATAATGAGATGAGACACATGACGGGTTTATCTAGGGCCACAACCTTATTAAACATTGAAACTGTACACCTAACGTCTGCAGAGGGCCTACCATAGTGCAGAAACCTGGGTCAGAATACCGGGATCCCTTCTGACTGGCTCTCCTGCCATGACACAAGTGAATTCGATGCCCCAGATCCATGTTACCTTAGTTGCAGCCTGTTTCTGTCTGTTGCCCCACCCCCCATGCCTCGTGACCATAGGTGAGTGACAGCCTGGCCCTTCGCACATCCATCACCCCAGCAACAGAACCTCATTATCCATGTCACAGGGATGTTGGATGGGCTATCACCCACTCATGTGAACTTTTCAAAGTCACCGCTAATCTTCTCCTTCTGCACTACCTGCCAGTGTGACCTATTTAATACAGTCCACCCCTGATCTGCCCTAAGCTTCCCGTGTGCAACCAGTGAGGGATAGGCAAAAACCTCTCACTCATCTTTTGTTCAATATGCCAATGAGATTAAGCAGGCCAGAAATTCCCATCCAGCCCTGAAGGAGCCAGCTAGTCTCACATTGGAACCATAGGTGGGTGGGTGGGTGACTTTTTTCCAGCAAGAGGAGGGGAGTTAGGGCAGAGATGCCTATATATAGGCTGCTTGCCCTGCCCTCAGCTCTTTTAAAGGGGAAACAAGAGTTTCATTTCCCCTTTATTGTCTCCTGGCTCTGGTCAGGGGGTAAAGAGTCCCCACAGAAAGAGCTTCGTCCCTGCATGGAGCCAAACCTTAATGAGATATCCTGTCTCCACCCCATGTATGGTATAAAAGATGGAGAAAACCTTCTACTTTCCTTTGGGCAATGCACCCTGTGTCATGGGTTTGGGGATGGATCAAGGAAAAAATCCACACCATTGGTTGCCTTTTTGGAACTTCTGGGAGTGAATCTCTAAGGATAGTTTATTTGGTGTATCTCAAAGAAGCCAGTTCCTCAGCATCAACCATTGCAGTTGCTAACTTCCCACCAGCTACACACAGTTTCTGTAGTTCTACACAGCTATGGACTTAATTCAGATTAATAGGACCAGGAAGGAATTTCATCCATGAATGCATTTGGAGCTGGTGTGATATTTTTCCAAACCATTCCCAGATCTATATCTACAGCTACATCTTCATCATTGCATCTGTATTACTTTGCCATGACTCCTCATTTGGGGTGCTGGAAACATTAGGCCAATTCCATTTTGAAGGGAACAGGGTGCCATCATGTTCTGGGGTGATCATTGCTCTAGATTTTGACTAGACCACCCTCTAATTAACATACTGTCCTCTTATTGGTCTGGCAGAATGTCTGTCTAGAGCAGAGGCTTAGAATGAAGCACAACACTCACAAGAGCAGTGCAGCATAATGACTTTTTGTTTGCTTTTAAGGCCAGTAATCCATTCCCAGACTTCTCCCTCTGCTTACTTAGTTTCCCCCTCCCTCCCCCTTTTGGTCTCTTCCTCTCTCCCTCCAGCATGTCATGGTTTAGTTTTGGAAAGGAGTCCTTGCCTTGCTTTCATTCCTCAGCATAAATCAGTCTATCAGAGGATCTGGTCTTCAGATGGTGCTCAGCTCAGAGATTGTTAGGACACTCAATGAGGGACCAAACCCCTTTCCCTCATGGCTGCAGCACAACCAGGTTCCAGATGTAAGGGGGTGAGGAGCCCTGTTTCGGTTGTTCTAAAATCAAGTGTGATCAACATGGGTAGAGATGGGCTGCTAGCCTGACCCACTCCTTTTCACTTTCAAAAAAGAAGGGTCCTGCTCATGTAGGCAAGATCCCAAAGATCCCCATAACCAGACTTGGATGGGTAGCAGATAGAGCGAGAAGAGCAGCCACTTGGTAGGGCCCCAATCTTTGTAACAGTATTTGCATATATTAGCTTAAATCAGCATTGCAGATGTCATGCAAATTTTAACCATGTCCTCCTTTTTGTAATAGATGTCCTTCTTTCTCACAATCCTTGTCCTTCATGTTCTTCTTTTTGGTGATGCAACAGGGATTCCCAGTGTGGACAGAATGATGGACGAGGACTCTGGAGAGCAGGGTTTGAATCCCCACTTAACCATGGAAATTCACTGGAGAGCAGAACTGGTAAAACCACTTTTTAAATATATCTCACTAATCTTGAAAGCCTTATTAGGGTCGCTATAGGTCAGCTCCAACTTAATGGCACAGAACACACACATACAACAGCTGTCTTACTTGCTCCCCAATGGCTATGTTCCCATAACAGATCCTGGGGTGTGTAACCATGGTTCCAGCTAAGTTCAAGGGCTTTCCAGAGTTGTGCCCTACATGAGGTGGCAAGAGGAGAACATTTATCAATGCATGCTCAAGGGAGATCTGATATTCCCATCCCTCCCAATGGTATAACTTGTAACATGGTGGCGCAAAGAATGAACCAGCAATTGGATTACTTCATAATTGGATCTAGGCTTTATGCCTCACCAGATTTATGCAAGTTGTATCCAATACAAATTGTTGCCAGTTTTCAACCCAAGACTAGTCTCTTTCTGGATACTGATTCTTGCCGTCCATCCACACTCCAACGATCATTGCAGGTGCAAGGCAGCAAATGTCTAGCCAGGTTTTTAAGCTATCAGAGAGCTATTAGGCCAGATGGGTGCAGAAAATCTTTTAATAGGATTCCAGCTGTTAAAGAAACACCAGAGGACACTTGCTGCATCGTTGTCCATCTGAGGACACTTTCCTATCCTACATATTGTAGTATGGATCTATCTTGTATATTGCCTTTACTGCTATATTCTTATGGACAATGTGTACAATAGCTGTTCACATAATTTAATTAAAAACTTTATCGACTGTATGGTTTCAGTCAAATATTTAATTAATAACTTATGAGTTATTTGGGCCCAGTTTTGAGCTGGTATTGGCAAAAGAATTTATTTTCTAAGAATATCTGAATGTGGAAATTTGAAACCCTTGCACCTTTGGTGACAGTAGACGTGTGATTAAATCCAAATGTCTGCCATTCCCATAGACACTCTCCCAGCACCCCTTTCCAAGAGTTCATGAAATGTCCTGGAGTCCATGAACTGTCCATTGTCCTGTCTCTGATTTCATATGTGGTAGTGGTGAAAGTGATGAGATGATGCCTCTGAAAACTTCTCTTCCTTTCCTCTGAAACCTTCAGCACTATAAATAGAGAAATAAAGTTGTCAGGTGCTGATTCTTTAGCGTTATGACCAGCACCCATTCACAAGCTGGATCCATCAAGTGTGGTAATCTAGATGCAGGTTTTGATAACAGAAGGTACTTTACAGCATTGCCATCTCTTCCAATATTGATCAGAATTCATAACTATTTCACAGGGAATAGAATCACAGAGTTGTTAAGTTGTGAGTGACATGAAGAGTCATCTAATCAATAATAAGGTGCCGTCAAGTCAATTCTGACGTATGGTGACCCTTTTCAGAAATTTCTAGGCAGATAGTACATAGAAGTGGTTTACAATTTTCTTCTTCTTGGGACTGTATAGCTTGCCCAAGGCTACACGGGCTGGCTCTTCTCTTGGGAGGCTCAGTAGGGCACTGAACTCCCGATCTGACTTCACAGCAAGATACCTAAATCTGACAGTGGAAATCCACAGCTAAGTTCTCTGATAGATCACTATCCAACCACTGTTTTAAAACTTCCAATGAAGAAGAGTTTACCATTTTGGGATGCATCTGCATCCTGTCGCCAGTAAAAAGGCACCTTAGACTGTCATGACCAATGCTATTAATGGCTTGCTTCCTCAAATCTGACCCCTCACCACATTGTGTTTGCATCTAAGGAACGATGTCTCAGGTCTTAGGAATCTCTTTTCCTTCCTCCCACACAACCTTCACCATGCGTCAGAGATTTTCAGAGTTTGCACTCTAAAAACCTCGAGCAAATGGAGCATGAGGCCATTCAGAAGTAAGTGCTCAACAATACTCAATGTGAATATTTGCTTCAGTTTGTGGCATCACAAAGAGACCTGTCATAGTTCAGGGCTGATTTGAACAGTACAAGAACCTTCTTTTTATTCTGTGGATCCTGCTCTTATTTCCTCTTTTTGTATGCTTTTGTTAAAAACTGACATTTTACTGAGGTGTTTCCTAGTTCCTAGGAAACACAAACTTTTCAACATTGTAAGGAGACAGAAATCAAAACATAGTGGAACATTCCTGGGGTGGATGCATCAGGTCAGCCAATATTTCAGACAAGTGCAGCAAATCTGAAGCAGTACAGCACTGTTTTCTTGTTATGGTACAATAAGTTGGACCTCAAAAATAATGAATGGAGATGCTGAAATGTGTATTTTCCTGGCTCATAAGTATGAAGCTGACAAACTTGTGAGACCCATAGAATCAAAGTACTGTGGAGTTGGAAGGGCTCCCAAGGGTAACTGAGACCAACTCCCTGCTGAAGCAGGAAGTCCACAGCTAAAATATCTGTGGCAGACGGCCATGCAATCTCTATTTAAAAACTAGCAACGGGCAATGAAGGAGAATCAGCCATCTTCCAAGATAGTCCATTCTATTGTCAAATGGCTCTTTCTTCCTAATGTTTAGTCAGAATCTCTTTTCTTGTAATTTGATTCCATTACTTCAGATTCTACTTTTTGGACCCTCGAAAAATAGACTTCCACCATCTTCCACATGACAGCCCTTCCAATATTAGAAGATTGCTATAATATCACCTCTCATTAATTACTTCTCCAGGGTTAATATATCCAACTCCCTGCTTCTTCCAGCTTGTTAGTATCGTTCTTAAACAGAGGTGTCCAGAACTAGACAACTGTATTCCAGGTGAAGTCTGACCAAAGCAAAATAAAGAGGCGTTATTACTCACCCTCATCTGGAAATTATAATTCTCTTGTTTATTTGCTTCCCCCACTACCACCATATCACACTGTTGACTCATGTTTAGCTTGTGTTTCACTAAGGCTCTGAAATCCTTTTCATGTGTACTATCTCCTCTTATCTCAAATAGGAGATTAGTTTTACTGTTAAATGTCTTCTATAACACTGACGTTAATCTGAATGAAAGAGCTGCCAGCTCCTCACCTCTGTTGTACCAAAATATCTCCCTCCAACTCTCCTTTCTCCTTTTCATTCCTTCATTTACCTGTGATGCTGTTCCAGCAACAGAATGGAAGAAGGGAGAGACTCCCTGCCTTCCTCCCCTTATCTGCATTTCAGGGATACTGAGAAATGTGAGTTTTAGATTCTACAGATATGGTGCAGGAGATGGACTTTTTCCATTCCTTCATTCTATTGCTGCCAGTGCCAAAGTAGCAGAGAAAGGTATGTAGTGAGAGAAAGCAGAGGTGGGGAGAGAAACTGGCAGGAACGAATATGGGCACCAAGGTGCTGCTAAGAGGGAATGGACCATGTCATAATCCTGATATAATCATGGGGTGTGACAGGCTCTGAATTGGCCTCACTATAAACCAAGTTGTTTATGATGTTTGAGAGAAATAGTTTTTCAGAGCTCAATTCCAAAATTTGTCTTCCCCACCATAGATTTTCACTAATGATAATATTTATATAGTCCTGATTTCTCTTCTCTTCTCTTCTCTTCTCTTCTCAACTAGAATAGAACTATTGAATCAATAGGGTTTGCATTAGTACATTCTGATTCATTGGGCTGGAACTAGCAATTGGATTTAAGACATTTTGTTTTCCAAAGCCATTCAAAGTGTTCCCCATAAGATTATATCATTATAAATAAAAGAACTCTGTACAGTTAGTTCATTTTTTGCTGAGGACTAGTGAATAGTGCCTTAAGGCTACCCAATGAGCTCATGGCAAAAGTGAAATATGAACTAAAGATTCTCTAAACCACTGCACGGGAGAAAAATGTACATATGTTCCTTGCAACCTCAAAAGACTCTCGTGAGTTGCCCACAAGCACATGGATTATATCGTTTGTTCCCAATCTGGATCACCCAGGAGCTCTGGAACTGCAACTTCCAGAAAGCCTGGCCAGCACATTTGGTGGTGAAGGTTTCTGGGAACTGCAGTCCAGGAACACCTGGGTTAGCCAAGGTTGAGAACCGCTGGATTAGATTGGTCCTGCTGTGGCTAATAAAAGTCAGTAATGAAGAGACAGAGAGAGAGAGAGAGAGAGAGAGAGAGAGAGAGAGAGAGAGAGAGAGAGAGAGAGAGAGAGGAATAATAAGATTAAGGAAAGAGATTACAGTGTTTCCATTGTCAATTAAATCTTGTTTCTTTACTTTGTTTAACAGAATGCACATATCTCTTAAAACCATGCTTCAACATAATTTTTAATCTAATAGCTCTGGATTAAGAACATAAGAAGAACCCTACTGGATTGGGCCACAGGCCTATTTAGTCTAGCATTATGTTTGTAGAATAGCCAATTAATTGTCTATGGGAGGTCTATATAAAGAACAGCATCTGCCAACAGATGTTCCCTAGAAATTCCTATACAAAGACTTATTACTTCTGATGCTAGAGGTGATCATCATCTTGGAATAGCAGATGACGATGACCTCTCATTCATAACTTGGTCTAGGCTCTTTTTCAAGTTGTCCAAGTTGCCACTACCAGTTTGGTAGTGAAATCCACATTTTAACTATGCATCTTAACTTGCATAAAGGCCTTCTTAAGCAATTCTATATTTAGAAACCAAGCCATAAGTCGCATAACTGGAAGTCTGCAGAGCAATTGTCCATACTGCAGGAGTTGGATAAGATTTGTAAGATCATAATTATGCACAGCTAACTCAACAAGTGCAACAAGCAAAATATTACAGTGGCTTAAATGTTTGAGTGTTTCAGTCTTACAAGCTTTTGATGAGGCTTCTCTCAAGTTCAACTGGATTTTCCCCTCCCCTCAACTGCTGTCTATAGCACATATGTATCTGAACTCTCTCAATAGAGAGAATCAAAGCTGGAGAAACTATATTAGTTTATCTTATTTTACTGCTGCATATGTTCTTGCTGCTTGCACTTTAAGCATGGCTTCAAAAATGGAAACCCAGCTTTTAAAAAGTTCTGATATATTATTAGTTTTCTTAATGTTCTTGCATCAAAACTCTATACAACTTAAAATATGGACCCAGGCCATCGCTGTTCTTTTCCCCACTTCGGCTTCCAAAGTCTGACATGGCAATTTCTTGATAACTTGCCTCAATAATATTTGGATCAGGTCCTTGTTTCTGTGAAATTTAGTTCAAAAAGCATTGCAAAAGGAGTGACACATGATTCAAGCCTGGGAATGACTGTTGAACTCATACTGTATAAGCAACCCCAGTGGAGTCGATGCTGCTCACTGAGTATAATCAAAGCCCTGTATGTTGTTACGACAATGTCAGTATCTTCTGACATATTTCACTTCAAAAGCCCTTCATCATCGTACATCTCACACAAGCACTGACATCCCTCCATGGATGCTATTATTCTTCAAACAAAAGAAATGGACTGTGGATATCTTATTGCATAACAGGCTTCAAATAAAGAGAAGCCAGGAAATTCCTGTTGCTCTTAGCCAAAGGAAGATTAAAATCACAGAATGCAGATTCATGTTGCTGGTGTCCCATATTCTAAATTTGCAGAAGAGCTCCTTAAAGCAGTTCCACATTACATATGAACTAGGAACTACAGATAGCTTGAGCTATGGTAAATTAGTTTAATCTACGGTAAGTAAGATTAAACAAAACATGATGCAATATAGTACATGGTATGTTATCATCATCATCATCTTGGAACTGCAGAGTTGGAATGGACCCTATGGATCATCAAGTCCAGCCCCTGTCAAGGACACCTAGTGGGGAATTGAACTCCCAGCTCCTAGCTCTGCAGCCAGAGACCTAGACCACTGAGCTGCCCAGCAGTTATGACATGGGTTTGTTTCAGTAAACCATAGTTGAAAGTAGGGGTAAAAAAATTAATTTCTCTGGATTTCACATTCCTGATAAAATTAGTCATTTCACACCTCTTGAGACTTGCTGTGAAGAGAAATGCACCTCTTCTTGAGCAGTTATATATTTCCAAGGCTTATTTGGCATTTTGGAGAAATAAATATGGGCCTCAGTGCACACATTCTAAAATACAAATGGCTAAAAACGTGCGTCACTGAAAACATATATGTACCAATGATAAATTTTTAATCCATGGGAAAAGATGTCACTAGGGTAAAATGTATCACAAGATGCACACTCTAGGAAACATGTGGAGGAAAACAATCCATCCAGGAACACACAGATTTGGTAAAGTAATCTAGATAAAGCCACAGCTTCAGCCAGCCAGTGATGAGGCTTTATCCAAATCCCCCAGTAGCTATCTTCCTTTTTAATTAGGCAGTAACAGAAATTATTAAAATCAGAGATGCCATAAAGACTAAGTACATTTAATAGTTTGTTGTGTTATGTGCTGTCAAGTTGTAACAAATTTAGAGTGATCCTAATAGGGATTTCAAGGTAAGTGAGATATTTAAGGAGCAGTTTTATGAGTTCTAATCCTCACTACCCCATGAGTTTACATGGCCAAGCAGGGATTCAAATCCTGGTCTCCTGAGTGGTACTCTGTTACTCTATCCACTACATCACACCAGGTATCACCCAATATTTTACTGTAGCATAAATTCCATTTTCTGTTAATTATGGGGAACCTTGATTCAAGATACAAGGAGAAAAAAATATAACATATCAACATACAATCTACTAGCAAAGTCCTGGCTCCTTGTCAGCAAATCTCTGCATTAGATATAGTGACAAGTTTTGAAATCTGAAAACTTTAAAGTACATCCTCATCTCAATTTGTATAAAGTTTCCTTATCTACAGAACACAACTCACAGATTGTCACCCTGGTTTTTCTCTTTCTAGCACAGGAAAAATAACTGCTACCACAAAATTATTACCACTTGATAATTAATCTCTGCCTTCTGATAACTGATATCGACTCAAGGCACTGTTCTCAATGTACAAGACGAAGCCATATATTCATTGTCTGGCTGTCCTCCTCACCTCCTCACCTGCAAGGCTATGATTCTCATTTGGTAGCCCTCCTGACAACAAAGGTTCTGCCATAACACACATGTTCAATATGCCAAGATGATTTGCAATATTATCTGGCACCTCACAGATGTAAAATGTTTTATTAATGGCCAATATTGATGGCCAATATCGATGGCATCTCTTTATAGTGCCAGGCTTCTAGGGAAGCCAAGGTCAAATAGACAATGCTTATTGCCTATCACTTGAACTTTGTTGACCTCAGAATTTCTTCTGAGACCTTCTGTGGCTAGTATTAAATCAACATTCGTTCCTTTCCTTAACTGATGGGCATAAACTAAACATTATTTCTTAAGAGATTGCCCAGAGCACATTGTGTGTCATCCTTCACTATTTTATCTTTCAGCATTTTTCAGTTACTTTTCATATTAATAGTTTATACTGGGGATTTTTTTTAAAAACTGTCATTAATCTTTCCCAGAATGAATTAATATTTATTTAATGTTTTCTATATACCACTCTTCTCTCCAGCAACATGCTGAGACCACACACTAAATCTCTCCATCTCAGTCGATCTCTCTCTGTCTCTCTTTCACACACACAGAATCTCATAGTATGCTACAAAAACAGAAAAGAAAGGAAATACAGGTAGATTTAGGAGAAACTTGATGAAATCAAAACGGAGAGATTTTCACATCCCAAACTGAATCTGAGTCCATTTTGGTCATTTTAGACATAAAGGCAAATGGTAGTTAATTTAAGCCAAGAAGTTCTTCTTCTTCTCTGCGTCCCCCTTCTTTGTCGCCATGCTGAAGAAGAATAGGGGCTAATCCAGGAATACTGAACTCTTAGCGCGGCCTGATGCAAAGTAGTTGGATATATATGAAGCCTTACGTTGGAATTCCTTTGTCACTAGCACTATGGATTTCAATGGGCAAAGACAGGTCTACAGTGAGCTACATTTTATATCTGCGCATACTTAATTGGTAGATTCCAAAATATACAGCTTTCATTTTCATTCTGGTACAGCTTCATCAAATACCATAATCATCCTTCTGCAGCAAGCCAAGACAAAATGTACTTCTAGTCCTCTGGGAGTTAGAAGTGCTTGAGTCATGAAGACATTGCACTACAAAAAAGTTTCAAATATGGGATGTTTAGCTCTATGTTCCAGTTGGGAATATAAGTTGGTTAATTTGACCATCAGTGTCAAATCTTATGAGTTTTTGCATGAAAGCAACTGTGTTGTGTTGAAATATGTATTAAAATAAATGCCACTCATCTCAGAAACACATTAAGATGTGCCATGCTGGATCAGACCAAACATCCATCTAGTCTAATGTTCTGCATCCAGTTGTAGCTAAGCTAGCACTTCTCAGAAGGTAACAAACAGGACAATGAAGAGCACAGGTATTGCTTCTGTCATGGATTTAACAATGGAATGCGTATTGCTCCTGAATATGTAGGTTTCATTTTTATTGTTCTTGACAGTGGAAACTGCTGGCTTACATCATCATCATCATCATCATTGCTATTATTATTGTTGTTGTTAAATCAATTTATATATCACACATCTGGCTACTAAGGCCACATGTCTGAATCCGTTCCAGATTTTAATCCAAACTTTACAAAAGCAATCCAAGCAATCCAAGGTAGGCTCAGCAACTTGGATAGCTGATTTTCAAGTTTAGAATAAAACTCAGAATAGATTCACTTATTCCACTGGTTGTACATAATGGCCATCTGTAGACTCAACCTTCATAAATCTGCGGAGTCTTTTCTAAAGATACTCAAGAGACACGTATTTGTGTTTACATGGAGATTGATGGGAAAAAATTAGAAAGGTGCCCAACGCATACTGTATATTCTCTGTGTACATTTTTAAAACACTACAGAATTAACAGAAAAGATCTTGAGTTGGAATGAACTGCGATATCTAAATTTGCAGAGAATAATAGATAGTTCAGAGACAGGATCTGTCAAATCCAGGAAACAGAATGACCAAGCAGCCCCCCCAAAATCAATAGAGCTCCTTCTTTGTATTCAGTTGCAATCAAACCTGAGAGTGAATGATGTCACTAGAGAATGATGTCCGACAAATATTTAATCCTTCTTTGTAAATTGTGGGATAATCTTTTCCTAGCTTTTGAGCATGGCAAAGACATAGCAAGCCTCATTAGGCTAAAAGCCACAAAACATATTTCAATCCAAGCTCTTGGATTAGTGGCTCGATTCATTGTAATAGTGGTGCCCATTAACACATTTCCAATCCAATAGTCCAATATTCAGTTCATTCCATGCTGCAGAAACTTTATGAAATGGGGGAATATATATATATATTCTGCTTTCACACAGCACAGAGGTGGGGAACATTTTATTCCTCCTTTGATTTCTTATGTGGGGATCTAGACATATGACTGTATGACAACACAATGACCACAACTGCCGCCTAAATGCCTCTAAGTCCATTTTTGTCATTTGTCCATTTAAGCGGGGACTATTTTTGGCAAAAGATTTGAAATGTAGCATTCTGTGTTGTTGTTGTTGTTTAGTCATTAAGTTGTGTCCAATTCTTCGTGACCCCATGGACCAGAGCACGCCAGGCCCTCCTGTCTTCCACTGCCTCCCGGAGTTGGGTCAAATTTGTGTTGGTTGCTTCGATGACACTGTCCAACCATCTCATCCTCTGTCGTCCCCTTCTCCTCTTGCCTTCACTCTTTCCCAACATCAGGGTCTTTTCCAGGGAGATTTCTCTTCTCATGAGATGGCCAAAGTATTGAAGCCTCAGCTTCAGGATTTGTCCTTCCAGTGAGCACTCAGGGTTGATTTCCTTCAGAATGGACAGGTTTGATCTCCTTGCAGTCCAGGGGACTCTCAAGAGTCTCCTCCAGCACCACAATTCAAAAGCATCAATTCTTCGACGGTCAGCCTTCTTTATGGTCCAGCTCTCACTTCCATACATCGCTACTGGAAAAACCATAGCTTTGACTATGCGGACCTTTGTCGGCAAGGTGATGTCTCTGCTTTTTATGATGCTGTCTAGGTTTGTCATCGCTTTCCTCCCAAGAAGCAGGCGTCTTTTAATTTTGTGGCTGCTGTCACCATCTGCAGTGATCATGGAGCCCAAGAAAATAAAATCTGTCACTGCCTCCATATCTTCCCCTTCTGAAACAAAAGGAAGCAAGAAATATATACAATTAGATTTTCTAGGACGGTCAGCACTATCAATTTATAACAGTGCACTGGAGGTTGCCCACCCTCATCTATTTTGAGTCACGTGAAGGAAGTCAGTATTTTATCTCTGAGAATTTGAAAATCTTTCTTCTTGGACTATGACTCCCAAAATCCCCCAACCAGTATGGCCAATGGCTGTGAAGGCTGGGGATTTTGTGAGTTGTACTCTAAAAAAAGGGAGAAAGGTGGGGGGAGAAGGGAATGTGTCCAAGCGCTGTTAAGGCTCAAATAATGTCTGCGTAAGATCCATGATCCAAAGTACATCTCCATAGATCGTATGTGCCAAAACACCTTACTTTGTTTGACACAAACAGAATGCCTCTCACTATGGAGAAAACCCAGCAAAAGCTTGTGGTAAAAAATAACTAACAGTACAAAACTATGCTTAGTTGGTCAGACGTAAGTCCCCTGAATTCAGGATAGGCTCTCATCCACTGGTGATCTATGGGTGAACAGCATTAGATTGACAAAGAAGAAGAAGAAGAAGAAGAAGAAGAATTACATTTATACCCTGCATTGCCACTAAAAAACTAACACTAAAAGCAGCTTACAAAGTTTTATCAAAACAGATGAAACCAACATTTAGCTAAAACCAATTGGTGAGATGGCAATTGCATAGCAGTAATATCCATGATCACATGTATGCATCTGGCACACATCTGCAATTTTGCATGTGAATTTGGTTAAAAAAACTAAATCTCACTGCCTTAGACCTGGAAAGGTGAATGCATCCTTTTACATTCCTCTCACATCCCCTTTTTTGTTTGTTCGTTTTTTAGAATCTTGAGTTCTTTTTATTCCACACAGGAAAACAATCACCAAAGCCAAATGGAAATAAATTTCTCACTCATTCTCAGTACAAAGTACGTTTCTTCTAAAAGACAACTTGAAAACATACAAACAAAATAAGGAACAACCTCTTTGATGAGGATACTTCAGAGGTACTGTCAAAAGCAGTGAGCTATGATTACTGAACCTATATTAGACTGATGAATGAGAACTACAGGAGTGGTCAATTTTATTCTGAAATACACTATTATTCCTCTTTGATTTCAATATCAAGGTGTCCATTCTCCAAAGTGGCAGGTTGGAATTGCTGCAGAGTTTTGAATTTCTGGTTAAAATTCTCCTATTGATACACAGCAGAGGTACAAAGACTCACAGAGGTGAACAGCAACAAGTTCTGCTCCTTTCTCATTAACTGGCACTTAAAGTCTTAATAACTCACTCTGAGACTTTAGTACTAGAAAGAATAAAAACATTTCATTACTTACAGTTCTAAACAGAGAACAGCAAACTAAACAACCAACAAATAACTGCCTTCAATAGACCAAGGAGAGGGAAAGAGACCTCTCAGCAGAGAGGCGGGTTTCTCTTTGAATTCTGAGACAGGAAGGAACAATTGGTTAGTGCTGGATAGACTGACAGAATTGAGCCCAGAAAGGTCCTCTCCTAGTCATCCAAACCACAGGCAGGATGCAAAGTTGTAAAAACTCCAACAGGAATATTATCAACCACTTTAACTGTTCATTCTAACAGGACACAATATTGAGGCAGCCTTTTGACACTACTTAATGGGAGAAAGGATTCCCAGCACGTTGTAGTGGATAGAGTGATGGACTAGGACTTTGGAGAACAGGGTTTGAATCCCCACTTGGCCATGGAAACTCACTGAGGGAGATGAACTAGTAAAACTACTCCTTAAATATCAAACTTATCTTGAAAACCCTATTAGGGTCACTTGGCTCCAACTTGACAGTGCAGAACATACACACAATGGGAGGAAAAAAAACACTTAGATTTTTTTTCCGTCTTGGGAAAGTTTAATGAGCACTACAGTACAGTACACAGTTTATTTTATAGGTTCCAAGATGAACAAAAATGGCTGTTCTGATGTCAGACTTTTGGATTAATAACGGACTTTATAAATATGACACAGTTGTAAGAATGTGTCATCAGAACAAATGAAAGTAATTCATTTTTCTGTAATGCATTCTTTTACAATTAAAAGGCTGTCATTGCACTATGCTTTAACTCATTATTTTTGAAGCAAAATGAGTATATTCAGCACCACTAGTCATTCACGAGTCATGTTTAATGCATATTATAGAGGCAAAATGCTTTAATTTTAAATTATGTTGCTATTTCACCGGTGGTGCTACATTAGAAATACAGAAGATTCTTCTGCTGTCACACATGTGGAAATAACTAGGAAAAGAAAGGAAAAGAGATATAAGAACATAGGGGAGAAACATAAGGTGGCTCTACAAATAGTGCCTATTTGTAACTAGTTCTTTTACAATAGTTTCTATCACTATTTTGCAAATCCCAGTTCTGTTGTTTCATTTTGAAGACAATCATTTATTCCAGAACTTTAGCTGCTGTGTTGGTGGTTTTCAAAACAGTGCTATTAATGTATGCAGTGAATGGGAACCATGTGTAAAGAAACTTATTTAATCTCTTGATGTTTTAACTCATTCTCAGTTGATGGGTGAGCTTCTCTGAGAGGGCAACCGACCAAGTTTGAAATGTCCAGTTTTTCCAAAGTCTTCTAATTTGTTGCTACTTCTTGACATACATTGACTAACCACACTGAGATCAGTTCTTTAGGAAGTGCTGTTCCATTATCCCCTATAAACAGAGACAGCACTTCAGCCACTTCACAAAACTTCAGCCACTGTCCCATCATTTAATTTATCCTATCCCAGACCCACTCTGGGCAATGGGTCTGGGATAACTTTTGGGCAACCTGGTCACCTACACATTTCTTTGACCGCACTTCTCCTGGCAACAAGGAGGCCATTTGTGAACTGGAATGTATCAAGACAAGGGCAGTCAAGTTCCAGAAATCTGAAAACCAACTCCCGAAGACTAGAAAACTCATTTCCTTGTATGACAACTCCCAGAATCCTACAGCCAGCACTGTCCAAGAAAATGGGACAACTGGTGGGGGGAGGCATTCAAGAATGACAGAGGGTCTTTGATTGGCCTCTGTTCCCCTCATATTAATATCACATGATTATATTTATACTGATGGATTGGCATCATATTGACAATAGATATAATTTACACCCTATCCATAAACATTCAGAGGGAGACAAGAATATGCATTTTAGGTCTGTTGATCCATTCCCAAGCTCCCCAAGCTGCTGGAGGAAATCTGAAAAGCAGCTGTAATTGCACCAGCTGGATGTCATTACAGAGTTCAACATGACAGAGATTCAGACAGAATGGAGCTCTGTCATTGTATTCATTTGAACATGGATTCATCTCCTTTTCAGACCTTCCTTGGCAATGAGAGGAAATCAGGAGGTGGAGAGGCTGAAGTCATCTGTAGTGTCTATTGGAGATCTCTGGCTACTAGTTCCTACAATTGTGTCTTAAGGGGCTACCCTCCCACAGCTTTCAGCACCCCGAAACTGAGATACTGCTCAAACTAGGTAACATAGTTCATCTGCACCTGATTCACCATTGCTGTCCAGGCAAATATTTGGTCTCACAAATGATGCTGTCTCTTTGAAGTCCTTCTCTGACTCACTGACTGTAGGGATGCCAGCAAAGTATTCCAAAGGAAGATTTGGCCACAAGTTTTAGGGATTCACAAAAACCTGCTTCAAATGAATGATTTCCCACTGTGCCTCCTTGACAGGGGCTGGACTTGATGATTCCATCTCTGCAGTTCCAAGAGGATGATGATGATGAGCATTTAAAGCATTCAAATTATTCTGCAGTATAGATCGAATGTGTGGGAGAGGGAAATTCATGGCTTCTTTCCCTCTCCAGCATCACTCCTCATCACCCTAAAAGGTTTTTCCCAACATCCTCTTCACTGTCAGCTGGAAGAAGCCATGGTCCACTGAAACATTGAAGTTTCCCTTCTTTTTCCTCCTTCTCTCTCATATCAACAGGGAGGCACAGTGTGTGCAGCAGGCAAACCTCAGGTGGTCATGGCTGGTGAAGTTCTTATTGCACACTCCAGCAATACTAGCCATAACAATTAAATGACTCTTTTGTGTTCAAAGGCAGTATTCTTCTGAGTAATAAATGCTGGAAACAAGCAACAGGGCACAGCTCTCCACTGCAGTCTCTGCCTGCAAAGGGCCAGATGCACCTGACTGAAAACAGAACTGAAAACAGAACAACTAGATGAAACTTGGCTTTATCCAGCAAGACAGTTCTTACAGTTTTTGTGTTGTCCTCCTCAGCAGGAGGTGCAAATGCAACCTAGGTGTTCCAGATAGTCAAAAGTTTTATGAAGCATTGACTTAAAAGTTCCAGGCTTCCAAGTAGCTATTCTTGTTTGCAGGCTGCACTCTATCTATTGATTCTCTAATGTAACCGAAAATCCATAATTCACAGCATGCATTCTTTTTCTGTAAGCAGTGCAGAAAGGTGATTCAGTCAGCAAAATGGCATCAAATCTTCCATGATAAAAAAGTCCAACCAAAGACTGGAACATTTCTCCTCAGCAATGAATATCGTTCATTGTTTGTTTAAAAGATTCAGCTGTATTCTATGTGACAAGGCACTGGAAGCAATTTATGGCATAAACCATTATAAAACCACTGATTTTAAAAATGAGAAAGCCAGCTAAACTAGTTAACACAACAAACATTCTGAGTAGAGTGCTTAAGTGTAAATGAAAACCTCCACAGATAATGTGGACTTCATTCTGAGACATTTATGATGTCACAGCAGTGACCAGATTTTGACAGCACACTGAAATGTATCTGTAAATGTACTTTACCAAAACCTGTGTCTGTAAATGTATTTCAGATGGTGAAATTTAAATAACTTAAAATATTCTTGATATAAATTGCTAACACCTTATAATATTAAGAATTGGCCAGATGGATCTTCTTGCATCAGTGCCAGAACCAACCAACCAACCAACCAACCTACCTACCTACCTACCTACCTACCTACCTACCTACCTACCTACCTACCTACCTACATTTTGTTTTCCAATTGAGTGCCTGCAATTAGGCATGTGTCATTCAGGTTTTTTGGGAGGTCAGCCTATCCTAGGCCATGAAGACTTCTAGACCAGCATTTTTTCAGATGAGCACAATTTGGGTGTGGGTCTGGCAGGTGGATTTGGTCTCCCAAACAACAGCAAACCAATGGCACATGTCTTCCTGCACTGCTCACTAACCAATGATGGAGAATAAATATGAGAGGATAAGGAAGAAGGAAAAACATGCTTTAAAAATGATAGAGAGGTTCACAGATCTTCAGCTTTGGTTCGGATCCTGAAAGTGACCAGCTTCTGCCTAGGTTGGTACAGAAATTGTCTGATTCAACCTGGGTACTAAACAAACATTTTAAAAAAAATTCAGAGATTCGTGCCTCCCAATAACTATCATGGGATACAGAAATTGATTAACTGTTGAAAATTAAATGATTAATAGTTGTGTTTATAAGTGGACCGTATCTGCCAAACAGCATACAAACAGTTTCATGGTGTCAAGTACCTTTATTTTCTTTTAAGGGAACTGCCAATAAATTCTTGTAAAACATGCCCTAGGATTAGAAGATGGATGTGCCAGAGCCTCTCTTCTTCCTCCCTTTTCTTAATCCTAGCTGATTTTTAAAATACCCCAAATCTACATTTGGTGTCTGACTCCGTACACTTCCAAAGCCTAAATGAAGCTTCAGGAGGATCACGGATCAACATAACTTTGTTCTATGGAGAATCTCCCTTCATCCTGGGAAATATCCATGTCAGTCTGACGGGGATCATCTTGGCTCAGACTTTGGCCAAAACCAACACATGGTATAAAATATGTACTCTGTAGAATACTAAGGACTCAAAGGTAATCACTAGTACTATGAATTGTTGAGAAGCAGTTGAGCAAAAACAGTGTTAAATGCTCTGTTTCTTATGAAATTCTGGACTTGCTGCATGTGAACGTTTCCCACTACTTGCATGAAGCAGATGTAATAAAGGAAGTTAAATTCACTTTTAATGGTTACACTTCTAGGCTATCACAGTATAACAGGTGAAAGAGTAAATATTATATTACTCATGAAAGAGAAGGTGGACAAATTTAAACACAAATCAATAAAAATTAAGGGTAACTCCAACATGGCTGGATTCAACCCAAACTTGTATTATTTGCCTTTCTAGTTTCACATTTCAGGTTTTATGAATACCCATTTAAAATACCACAAACAAAGGGCAGTAAGATAAAGTTATTAATAGTCAAAATTCTCAGTTATGGCTATAAAGACAGGAGAAATGCTTCTAGTGTTTTTTAGAGCCTTGAAAAAAGGAAGATTAAAAAAAGCTGCTAGAAAATCACAAGCTTGTTTCAGTTTTTTTGAACTCAGAAATATATTTTCCTTTCGTACTTTGTGTCAGAGGACAATTAAACAGATAGCAGGGAAGAATCCCAACCACATTTGAATGCTTCTGAATTCTTCAGAACCTTATTTTCTGACTTAATATCTGATGAGAACAGTTGGAAGTGTTTTTCACCACTGTAACTACTAGCCCATGTGTTTGCCATAACGAGAAGTGACTTACAACTCCAGAAACAAAACATTCCGACCCTATATTACTTGAGGGGGAAATATAGATATACATGCATTCTTTCTGAAGTTCCTAAAAAAAAGTATGATGGCATTTGTGTACTTTGTATTTTCTCTATAGAAAGTCTCTTGCTTTAAAGGCCCTAAGCATTGCCCTACATAAGTCTTCATGGAAGTTGGAAATATGCATAGGTAACTTAAATATTTATTCTTTTTCAATTAGAGCACATTATATACGAAAGAACAAAGAGCTAATGGGATATATTCGGAAGAAGAAACCAACTATTCATAAAGCCTCAAGGAAAAATAAGTATATATTGTCATTCCTATACTGGCAAGTAAAAATTCTAAAGGACACAGTGTGATAAATGCTCATGAAACCTTCACTGCAGCTAATTTAGCACCTCCATTTATTCACTGATAGGGCTTTTAATGGATCAGAATGAATATGTTCTCTGACCCCAGTTCACAAATAAGACATCCTAAAATATATCGCACACATTTCTTTTTCTTTTGGAAAAGAAATCCTGTAGAAGATTAATTTATACAATGTGACTCAATGTGGCAAACATCAGAATAGAATAAGAACCTTGATGAATGAGATAAAACATTGCTTTGGTACCCAATCTTCCTGGCCAAAGAAGGTCTCCGTTCAGATGCTTTGAGAAAACCACCAAGAAGTGTACAAGAGCAAAAGTTGCCCCCTGCCCATTGTTCAGTTCACAGCGCATGTTATGCAAAGTTACACTGCTGCTGAATAAGGAGGCTCAGTTAACTGTATTCACTAGTAGTTCTTGATAAACCAATCCTCTGTAGCAGCAGTAGGCAAAATATAGTCTTCCATATGTTGCTGGCTACACTTTGTCTAACATCCCTTTAAAGTAATTAATTAATTAATTAATTAATTAATTAATTAATTAATTAATTAATTAATTAATTAATTAAACATATGCCGCCCACTCTACCCAAAGGTCTCTGGGCGGCTTACAACAATTAAAATACAATTAAAAAGATACTCTAAAAATTGCCATCAGGACCCACAGTTGATATTATTTCAATTAAAAGCCTTCTGGAACAGGAAGGTTTTGACCTGGTGCCGAAATGTCATCAGCGTTGGCGCCAGACGAATCTCAGTTGGGAGGGCATTCCATAGTCTGGGGGCAGCTGCCGAAAAGGCCCTTTGTCTACAAGCCATCCCTCTTACCTCCTTGAGGGACGGCTCTTTCAAAAGGGCCCCCTGGCTAGATCTTAACTGCCGGGTAGGCTCATATGGAAGGAGGCGGTCCTTCAGGTATCCAGGGCCCAAGCCGTTTACACTAACAGACATCCCTATATCCTGAAGCAGCAGATTCCAAGTAATTATACATTTCCCAAACAATAGAAGATTAGACCAAGTCCCATTAAAGGCAATGGAAATGTTAGTGTCACAATCATTTCAAAAAGGGGGGGGAGCACGTATGTCTGCTGATTTCAATGAAATTAATTAGACTGGGTCATGCCGTTGGTTTGTATCATGGAATATGAACAGAGGAAATAGAACAAAATTATGCAAGCATTTCAGAAAAGGTGTTGGATCATTTTGTTTGAGATTTACATTCTAGGACACTTGGCTGCCATTTGTAAATCTGCCGTTTGTAAACTATTGGAATAATCAGAAAGTAAATTGTAACTTGGAATGCTTTGTGCTGTTTTACAATCATAATGGGAGCCAGTTGCCGCTTAGTTTAGTCTCTAATTCAATTGAAATTGCTCTGTGCAGTTCCATCTTGCTCGCTCTCATGCCTCCCACTCTGCCTTGCCAGCCTTGTGCCTCCCAGTCCTCAGATGCAAAAGCAGAAGAATCTCACCCATTTTTCTCACTAAATCAGCAGGAAGAAGAAGCAGTGACTAGAAAATTCACCCTCCACAGTGGTGAAGAGGTTCCAGAAACACAGAAAATAATAATATAGACAACAGAAAGTTGTATGGCACCTTAAAGACTGAAAGTTCTGCCATATGATGTGGGTGGCTTGGAGTGATGTGGGTTGGAACTGTGATCCTTTTTCCTTATGGATCCAGAATGAAACACTCCAAGCTTCCATACTTCTTTAAATTTTTCCTTGAATGTAATGTGAGTTGAGTTTCCACACTATAATGCATCCACTCTGTTCCACCTCCAGCACTTTTCCATCTCATGTACTCAGGTACTCCTCATTCTCCATCCTGTCTCCACCTCTCAGAAGGGATATGCCCAAACTCTCCCCTTTTATGGGCAGTGGAGGATGATAGAATCCCTTCCAGATCTCAAAGGGAAGGAAATGGAAGGAAAGGTATAGGAAATGTAGGAGAGCTTAGAGCCATTAGCATTTTTTTCTTGCCAAGTAAAACTGTGTGTTATATTGATCCTGCCAAGCATGAAGTAGATGGTGAGAGGCAGGTGTGCCGGGGAGAAGAGCCTTTAAGGTGCTACATGATTCCTTGTTACTTGTGCCACTGTAGATTAACATAACTAGTGCTCTGGACATTTTTATATCAGAAAGCATATAGACTGCCAGAGCATGCTCAGTTTTAGGATCTGGATCCGTTGTATATGCAGACATGCAGCTTCAGGAAATGCTTTTTCATGCAAGCTTTAATGAATTTATAGAATTCAAAAACATAGGAGATAATGCTGGCCATTCTCTTAGATGGTTTTAGAGCCATGGAATTACAGAACTGTAGAGCTGAAAGGGACATTAGGAGTCATCTAATTGAAACTCATGCCAATTTTTAATAACCTCCAGTGAAGGAGAGTCTACCACATTCTTAAGTTGCTAGAAAGAAGACTAAAGTGGATCAGACAGATTCATGGACTTACATGACAGTTATGTAGTAGTCAGAGCTCCAGAGCAATGAGACTTCCCCCCCTCATCTTTTCACAGAGCCTGAAAACTAGCTCCAGAAGTTTTTCTGGCCCTCTAAAACTTGTTTTGGACTTCATGGGGCGAGCCCTGCTGTAACGGGGTATCCCATACCCCCCCTTTTGATTCTACTGGTAGAAACAGTTCTATTAGTGGAAATCCCTCAGTGGATCCTGGCCTTGGAAGAAGTCTATCATTAGCAGTTACTCATTTAGCTCTTCTCTACTAGAATCTGCTTTACATTTTTCTGGATGCTTTATTACCCTTAAAAAAGAGATTTTGTTTTTCTGCCTCAAGCTTGAGGAGTTTAGAACTTCTATCCCCTGCATTTTTGACCTTTCCTTATAATTGCAAAATGACTGAGAGTGGTATATATTCCCATTTTTCTATTGCATCTCTTTTGGCACCCTTACTAGCCATCTATACCTCCTGAATAGCCACATGGAAGAACTGACCTTGTCTTTATTTACTCCCAGACTTCATCTGGGAGTAAATGAAATATGGAAAGCCCAAGAGGCTGCAGATCTCTGGAAAGGTGATTATGCAGTGAAAGAGGAACACTTATTTGTAAATAAATAAGTAGGAGAATCCTATATTCTGCAAATGAGAATTTATTTCCTCTTACTTTTCTTCTCTTTTGGGGAAAAGAAACTAAAAGCAATCTGTTTTTTACCAAATTAAATAAAAATGTTGAAAAAAATTAAGATGGTACAAGAAATGGTAAAAAAATAAACTGGTAGCAATGTTCACTATAACATAATTCATGAGAGTTATATGCAACCTCCATGTTTTAGAGATCACATGAGTTCAGTGCCAGTACTTCAGGAATGCTTTCTGTTGCCTTCATGACAGAGAAGAATCATGTAATTGGCCTGTGTGAGACACAAGAGTTGTTTTACTTGAGAGACCTTTGGTCTCATCTATCAAGGCTTTTCTTATGTCCCACCTATGGCTTTGCACTACTACCTGTAACCTGTCACAAATGTCATGGGGGTGATAAGTACACAGAAACCTATATCCATGTGTTAATCACTCAACACCTGATTGGAACCACACCATTTTGTTTTTCTTCCTTTCCTTCATCTTCAGGCAACATTCCAGCACAAGATGAATGGGTTTATAAGGTCTCCTCTGTTCAAATAAATCTTCTCACCCACTCATTCTGTCATAGTTTTATCATGAGCACAACTCACTATCTTCCTGTAGCATTACCAGAAGCAAATAAAAGGATGAAGTGCTTTCAAAGAAGTAACAACATCTTGACGTAAGTTGGCCTGATCCATCAGTGTTGGCCTTCTAAGGTTACAGGCAAAAAACTGCTGTCTCAAACCGTAGTCTCATGTGCATAAGCACATGTGCTCACACACATTGCACATACTCGGATCTCTTCAGCTGGAAATGATTGGTTTCCTGTCAGAATACTTTGGGAAGATGCATTGTTTACTTTCCAGAGACAACTTCAGTCTGACCTTGGGCTATCAGTTCTAAGACAGTTCTGACTGCAAAGCTGGCGAAATTAATGTCTCTGCCAGAACGGAGTTCTAAAATGTAATTGACAGCTGCTTTCTTCCCCCTCTTCTCCATAAAAGAAGTCATTTTGAAAACAGACAAACAAATAAAGGAACAAATGTAACCCAAAGGACATCAGAGAAATCAAGTTTTAATTTAGTCAGAAACTCTTAGGTTTATTAATAAGCCATAAAAAAGGAAAGACAATCTCTATACTGTGTATAAACTGGGGTGGGGGAAGGTTGGAAAAGGAAGGCAGGAGGGCGGTTAGAGAGAGATGGATCAATAAAGAGCATTGGTAATAAAATGATATGAACTAAAGCAAGCAAACAAACAAAAGCATTCTCTCCAATTTTATACGAGAGATTAAGGGACAGCTTTATGCTCTCCCTACACTATAGGACAGAAGTCCATATACTGATTGATTAATCAAGCTGTGGGCGGGAAAGTCAGGGTGGGGGGAAGTCCCCATACTGGAGGAATGTCTTTAGTCTGGCTGACATTTTCAGTGTGTTTGTACACAGAATGATGATTTGTGGGTTTTTTTCTTCTGTCTTAGATTTGTTCCCTCAGAGTTTGATCCTGCTCTACTAGACACAGGGAAAACTAATGAGCGACAAAGGAATAAACTACAAATCACAGAAAAACTTGTATAATGACGCTCCTATAACTATCTGCAATAAAAAGAGCAGTATGAAGGGAAGGAATGTGGAACTCAAAAGTGATGAGGGAGCACATACTTTGATCTTTGTTCGCTGGCCATGTTTCTGTTCCAAATTATTTACCCACCCATCACATTTGCACCACACACTTAAACTTTACAGGAATGGGTGAAAACAAAAGATCCCTAGGGCTATTTGAGTCAGAAGGAAATGGCTGGAAGAGAATGTAGGAAGCATATATGGCTTCTCCGTACATTCTACATTGGCTTGGAACTGAATTCTTGACTGCTTCCTCAGAAACTTGGCAGTATCTTGGCTTAATTTGTCATGACATGTGCATCTCTACATGATAAACTCCTAGACTAAGCACATGAATGACAGATTTTGGCACTGAGCTCTGGACATAGAAGAGAAACATACACCCGAGGACTGAAGGAGATCACAGGTAATCCCTGAGAGCTGTTATTTCTTTATTAAGGAAAAACTGACGTGACTTAAGGATACATTGAAGAATTCAAATCATACATCTAAAAGATAGTAACTGTGATAGTAATAGTGAGAAGGTTATAACTAGAGGTCATCAAGTGTAAGGATGTGTCACTGGAGATGAAGACCAAGATCATTCACACTGTTGTATTTCCAGTTACCATGTATAGGTGTGAAAGCTGGACAGCAAAGAAAGCTGAGAGGAAAAAAACTGATTTGTTTGAAATATGGTGCTGAAGTGGATATCTGGCGCTATCAGAAAGACCAACAAATGGGTCATAGATCAAATCAAGCCTGAACGATCTCTGGGGCAAAAAATATTGAAACTGAAGTCTTACTTTGGGCACATCATGAGAAGACAGGATTTGCTGGAAAATATGATAATACTAGGAAAGATTGAAGGCAGCAGGAAAAGAGGAAGACCAAATACAAGATGGGACGATTCCTCAAGTCAGTGGTTCCCAACCTTGGATCCCCAGATGTTCTTGGACTACAACTCTCAGAAATCCTGGTCACCACAGCTAGTGATTAAGGCTTCTGGGAGTTTTCGTTCAAGAACATCCAGGGATCCGAGGTAGGGAACCACTGCCCTAAAGAAGTCACAGGCTTGAGTTTGCAAGAACTGAGCAGGGCTTGGACATTTTGCAGATTGCTCTTTTTTGCAGATTTGCAGGTGACTTAATGGCACCTAACAAGAACAACATAACTAGAGGTGTGCAGAATTGTGTTTCTGGACTACAGCTCCCACTGCCCATACTGTCTGGTGAATCCTACAGTCCAAAAAGACAAATTATAATTATAATGCTTGTTATAATTCTAATTATAACAAGCATTTGAAACTCAGTGGTATAGCTACATACACTGAGATTAAAGGTCATTGGAGTGCCCCTGCAATTAATAGGAGTCACAAGGAAAAAGGTTCCACCATTGTAAACCTCAACACTTTGTCACTTGTAAAAATGACACCTCTTGAGCCAAGATTGTAGAATGTGGCTTCTGTTACAGCCTTGATGAGGTCTGCAAACAGAACAAATTTCAAACTGATTTGATAAATACTACCAGATCTTTAGCAAATTGAAAAGTGCTGACATTTGACATACTGACCCCTTGCCCCGAATTTTTGGACAGGCATATCTTAGATTGCTGTTAATTTTTGGTGCAAACTACGGAAGAACTTTATTTGGCTTTGCCGAATTGGGATTCCTTTGTTGGGTTTGGTGAAATTCTGAGCAGTGGTTCAAAGTTAGAATCAGTTTTTATGCCCCTGTTCAATGCCATAGGGGAAGTACTCACAAAAGCGATGCCTTACAAACTCTGTTCTCATCCCCACCCTTCTAGCCCCACCTTTGGTCCTGCTCCCATTTTGTAGCACATGAAAGTTTGCACTGAAACACATTCTTAGTTTTAATGAGGCCACAATACTTTGCCTTTCATTTGCAAAAGGTTGCATTTAAAAAAAAAACATTGTTTCTGAACATATTTGCAAAACCTGAGATTTCAATTTTGTTCTACTTCAATAAATCGTAAATAATCTGGCTTTAAGAGACTTCATCTTTCCTGCTTCAACTGAAAAACACATCATATTAACAAACACCCATTTAACGTAGTGAGATTTGCTTCCAAGTAAATATGTATAGAATTGTATTGGAAGTGTGGTAATTATTAAGGGGGGGGGGTTTAATGCTTATGTTGCCAGTAATTCTGCTTTCTGAAGCAAGGGGGGGTTTGTTTTAACATTTTCATTTATACTTTTGGGAGGATGACATCAGAAAGGAATAAGGGGGTTGCCAACTTGGATGACCCAACTTTCTTTCTGTATTGTCAAACCTAAAAATCTCATTTAACCCCCCCCCCCAGCATCAATGGTTAAATCCGAATTTAAATTACAACAGGCTTCAAAAAATCACAATGCATCCTTTCATTTTCAGAGGTGAAGTGGATTTCCTTTATCTCAATGTGCTGCTCAGTAGGTTTAATCTGATGAAACACCAGCAAAATGTCAGTTCTCTGTGAGATGCACAAGGATCATTCAATTGTATGAGGACACACAGAGAGGCAGACTAAGATTTTCAACTGAAGCTTTAGAACATTCATTTTGATAAGCTTACCATTATCACACAGAATCTAAACATTTAACTGTTTCTAATATATAATTTAACCTTGGTGTTTACAATGTTCAGGTAATGGACAGTATGCTTCTCCTCAATACAGTTATTTTATATTAGGACCCTCTTTACACATGGATTTATTATTATGCTTTTTCTATCCTTGCCTTCTTCAAAAACTGAAACTAAAGGTGGCATGCAGAGGTTCAAAGACCATTTCTTAACTATGCACTGCCAAGATCTTCGTTTCCTTAGCATCAGTAATGTGCCTGAGACACATGTATTTATCAGTTACATTTATAGTCTGCTTTTTCTCCAGTGAGGTTAAAGTGGTGTATATAACTCATCTCCTCCCCATTTTTTCCTTGTAACTACCCTGTACGTAGAGAGCTAGTGTAGTGTAGTCGATAGAGTGTTGGACTAGGACTCAGGAGCTCTGGGTTCAAGCTCATCCATAGAAACTCACCATGAGGTGGTAAAGGTAAACCAATCCTTGAAGATTTTATATACCTCAAAACTGTATTAGGATTGCCATTAGTTGCAAGTCAGTTATGGACACATAAGATCACAGCTACCCTGTGCCTGAAAAGTAAGGTGGCCCTAAGTCAGCCTGACAGAGAGACTGATTCAGCAATCTAGGTCTAGGGTAGACAAAGTGCAGCCTCCAGATCTGGACTAAATTTCAGTATTCTTCACTATTGGCAAAACTAACTGGATTTGATAACTCTTAATGTCCACAACATCTGACAGGTGTATTTTACGCACTACTGTTTGAGCTAAGTTGAAGCTGCTGTTGCTAAATACCAGATCAGGGAAAGGTAAGAGAGCTAACATCCTGGATTTGATTCTGGGCAAGGTTCCCTCTAAGCTAGGTGTGTGCGCGCATGCACCTCTCCCTCCCTCCGCGCAGCTGTCTTCCTCCTCTGCGCAGCAATCACGTTAGGTTTTGGCCGTGATGGAGCCCTATGCGTGGGAGGTGGAGTTATATGCAAGCGCAGGAGCAAAATAAAGATGCGGAGCCCCGCCCAGCGAAGCTGAAAGTTAGAGGGCACATTGATTCTGGGTGAACATGATGACCTGGTTTGCATTACAGAGACCTGATGGAGGAAGTTGGGTGAGTTAGTCTTTTTTCAGTTTTGTCCACCTGGGTTCTCTGTGTAGCAGCAGTCCAGACGCAATTTTCTTAAGATGTTTTTAAAGCTGGTTCCAGGCAGGCTGTGGGGGTGTGGTTGAATGCTGCACCCCAGTACCATGTAGTTGGAAATTTCCACTCAGTATTCAGCACCCAGTATTCGGACAGAGGCAGCCTGTCTCTCTGTCTAAGCCTTCCCCCACCCCTCCAACATTGCCTGGTTTTGGAAAACAGGTTTTCTCTAGGGCTAAGGGAAGGGGAAAGATCATACATGGGCACAGCAATCTCCATCACAACACTGGGATACATTTTGGGTTGCTCACCAGGTAGAAGCCTAAAATTACGTCCAGTTAAAATATTATATTATCCTGTAAGTGTGTAAGCAGATGCTCTAAGTTCTCCTCCTGCTTGGCTGATGAAACAGTTTGTTTTTACCAGCTTGAATGATGTAAAGAATCCTCAGCAGCACTTGGGGGCAGCTTTTCATGGTATGTCCAATTTTTAAAAAAAAAAATCCAAAGGAAGCCATGTGTTTACTATGATGCCCATAGGTCTGTTCCAAGTAGTATTTGTTTTTAATCTTGGTTTTTAATCCTAATATAAGGTTGGGGTTTTTTTTAATATGATATTTATATAACATTTTTAAACGTTTCTTTTTTAATTTTAGTTCTTGTAAGCCCCCTTGGGTCCCCTATGGGGAGAAAGGCAGCATATAAACAAACAAACAGGAGTGCTCTTCTGTCGTGCCCTCACCATGTTCTGTGAATTAAAAATGTCCATTCTGTGTAGGCATCCTTCAGTCTCAAGAGACTATGGTAACGTGCTCTGAGTAGAGGTCTTGGAACAGCATCTAGTGTGGCTGAGAAGGCCAATTCGAGAGTGACAATCCCTCCCACACTGAAGACAAATACAATCTGTCCCCTGTCCAGCTCCCTGATTTTGCTGGTTTTGGGACTGCCTCTTTGCCTTGGCCTGCTGAACAAGTGTCTCTTCAAATTGGGAGAGGCCATGCTGTACCGCCTGCCTCCAGGCTGAACACTCAGATGTCAACGTTTCCCAAAATGTCCATTCATGTGTAATTTTATGATACCCATGGGAAGGGGGCATTTTGTGCCTGTCACAGAAAGCTTAGATTCTGTGCATGTGTGGAAGAAGGAATCCTGAGACCCCAAAAGAACCCACTGCCAAGGCCCTGAGGCTCCCAACATCACCATTGTGGCTGATGCAGCTTATCTGGGTGCCATGATATGGATAAATGCTCCAGGTCCATATGGTGAGCATATGTCAACTGGCATCGTTATTGTGGCACGTTGTTGGCCAATGCATGTGTGAATCAACAGCAGCCCTGCAACCAGATTCCAGCCTCTCTTGGCTGTACTAGTTGGCGTGATCATATGAATTTTATTTGAACTCTCAGTGGATATACTTGGATAGAGATAAAGGCCTAAATCCACTTGCTAGTCCCTGCTAGAGCAGACCCCATTGGATCAATAGGATTTAGATAAGCATTGAACTCTTAAGTGCTGGCTCACCATTCAGAAATTGAGGCAATGGTTCTGGTCTAGCCGAGACTCCCTATTGGATTGAAGCCAGAGCATGAGAAAGGAAAGAAAAGAGATATGTTTGTGTGCGTGCATGTGTATGTGGGGACAGCTGTGGTCAGCCAAAAGCAAAATAAAATAACTGAAATCTGCAGTAATAAAACTGCTGTGCTTCCCTAAATTTGAAACAAAACCTCACTCCTCTCTCTCTATAAATTTCCACAAGAGCAGCTCAATAAAAATATATCCATGTTCTGCACTGCAGAGTTTTGGAAGGCTGCAAGAACAGTATATCTATTTTATTGAATTCTGCCTGAAGCATAGATTTGTAAATGAGAAATTATCTGTTCTTGAAATCCACCAGGAAGATACTGTTTTATTCAGCAAAGATGATAGCCCAGGATAGCTTCCCTACCCCTGCCAAAAGTTGCCGGACTCTGAAGCACAAAAATGGACGTTTTCCCAACTTGCTGGATCATGATGGCTGGTTAAAATACTATGATATATAAATCAGAAGCAATGCAATAGCATGCTTGCTAGTTTGTTGGGTAATATTACTGTAATGTAGGGCTGCCTTGTTTTTCAAGTGTTCTTGTCATGGTCTTAACTAGTTTAAATTATTGTGTATATCATTTCTTATGCTGGCTAAAGCTTTGCTTCTAATGCTGATTTTTGCAGTGTTATTAAGCAGACTTGGTAATACCATTTTATCACCCACTTGCCTTCCACACATCTTTTAACATAGTGACATCAGGAAAGTTTGTCTGATGATATCGTTTTCTGCTGCAAGACTAGCAAACAATTGCATTCACTACTTAGGCTTGTAGATCTGTGTTCCTTCAGAAATCAATGCTTGGAAATCTCAAGAAATAGCACTCAATCTATTTTGAGAAGAAAGGAGTGCTACATGTACAAAATATATATATTGGCTAGAAAGATTCTTAGATCTGAAGGCTGAATGAGGTATATTGTTTGTCACGTGGTTTGACTGCCTTTGCAGGATTTTTCAAAAATCACCACATGTAGCTAGTGCAGTTGGGGGTGAGCTCCCTAAGAATGTAAACCTTCACTAGAGAAGAAGATACTCCAGATTTCTCTCCGTGTGTCTGTGAGAGGGCAAGACATTTTCCAACTGCCTCTATTATAGTTTTTGCTTTTGTAAAAATGATTCATGTACAAATAACATAACTTGCATGAAATGTATGATAGATTCTGCTTCGTTGCATAGAATATTAAACAGAAGGAAGGAAAAAGCTTTTAAAAACTAAGCAGCCAAAACCTTCTTCTTGCATTGATGGATCTATCATCTTCTCATACATCTTTTTTTTAATTCCATCATAATTAGTAAAAATATGAATGATGTAAAGATTTTATCAAAAAAATTAACCAAAGAAAATTGAGATCTACCCCTAAGTTAAGAGTGTTTCACTTTAATTAGATAGTGTCCTTCCATTCTGATTTGAAGTAATATGCATAGATTCTTTTTTTAAAAATTTCATAATGCCATTTATTTGTCAAAAAAGAATGGAAGAAATGGAATCCCCCTCCCGCACATTGTGCTCTGAAGCTGGGGTGCCTCATCTTTGCTTCACCAGATGTCTGTATTTTGTTAATTTTTCCAATTCTTTATTTTCAACTCTTGCATTCCCTGGAATTGCAATGTCAGTGATCCAGACATTTCTTCATTCTATTACTACTATGTTGTTGTGTTATGTCTTTCAGTTTGGATCCGGAAACCCCACAAGATGTTGACTTTGTGATTTTCTGGCACCTTCTCTACCTGATGTTCTCAAGGGTTTTTGGATGCTGGCAAGTCATATTTTCTGCATAATGACCTGTGCACTAATTTTGCCACTCTATCATGTCTAATTTTGTAATCTGTTTGTGCACTATTTGGACATTTGCAGATGAGGTGTGACACTGTTTCATCTTTTTCTTGACAGTGTTGGCATTTGCTGTTAGCACTAATTCCGTGAATCTTAGCTTTCATCACATTGGTTTGGAGCGCTTGTTCTTGTGCTGCAAAAATCAAGCCTTTGGTTTCTTTCTTAATGGTCCCCAGTTTTAGTCATGCCCATGGTGAATTATAATCATGCTTTCAATTGTTATTTCTCAAGTGCTGTCCATGTAGTGGTTTATTTTTCCAACTTATTGATTTATTTTCAAATTGTTGTTTCTTATATTGAGCCTTTGTTTCTGTTGTTTTCAAAATATTCTTCATTTTCACTACCTTAAGTAATTTTTCTCTACTTGTAATTATATAATCATATTTGTTCTTGTTTAGTCGTTAAGTTGTGTCCGACTCTTCGTGACCCCATGGACCAGAGCAGACCAGGCCCTCCTGTCTTCCACTGCCTCTCGGAGTTTCGTCAAATTCTTGTTGGTAGCTTTGATGACACTGTCCAACCATCTCGTCCTCTGTCATAGATGTTTTTCTGGAACTCTCTGGCTTTCTCCATAATCCAGCGAATGTTAGCAATTTGGTCTCTAGTTCCTCTGCCCCTTCGAAATCCAGCTTGTACTTCTGGGAGTTCTCGGTCCACATACTGCTGAAGCCTACCTTGTAGGATTTTGAGCATAACCTTGCTAGCGTGTGAAATGAGTGCAATTGTACGGTAGTTGGAGCATTCTTTGGCACTGCCCTTCTTTGGGATTGGGATGTAGACTGATCTTTTCCAATCCTCTGGCCACTGCTGAGTTTTCCAAACTCGCTGGCATATTGAATGTAGCACCTTAACAGCGTCATCTTTTAAGATTTTAAATAGTTCAACTGGAATGCCATCACCTCCACTGGCCTTGTTGTTAGCCATGCTTTCTAAGGCCCACTTGACTTCGCTCTCCAGGATGTCTGGCTCAAGGTCAGCAACCACACTATCTGGGTTGTCCGGGACATCCAGATCTTTCTGGTATAATTCATCTGTGTATTCTTGCCACCTCTTCTTGATGTCTTCTGCTTCTGTTAGGTCCCTACCATTTTTGTCCTTTATCATGTCCATCTTTGCACAAAATGTTCCTTTAATAGCTCCAATTTTCTTGAACAGATCTCTGGTTTTTCCCTTTCTATTATTTTCTTCTATTTCTTTGCACTGTTTGTTTAAGAAGGCCCTCTTGTCTCTCCTTGCTATTCTTTGGAAGTCTGCATTCAATTTTCTGTAACTTTCCCTATCTCCCTTACATTTTGTTTCCCTTCTCTTCTCTGCTATTTGTAAAGCCTCGTTGGACAGCCACTTTGCTTTCTTGCATTTCCCTTTCTTTGGGATGGTTTTTGTTGCTGCCTCCTGTACAATGTTACGAGCCTCCATCCATAGTTCTTCAGGCACTCGGTCCACCAAATCGAGTTCCTTAAATCTGTTCTTCACTTCCACTGTGTATTCATAAGGGATTTGGTTGAGATTATACCTGACTAGCCCAGTGGTTTTTCCTACTTTCTTCAGTTTAAGCTTGAGTTTTGCTATAAGAAGCTGATGATCATAGCCACAATCAGCTCCAGGTCTTGTTTTTGCCGACTGTATAGAGCTTCTCCATCTTTGGCTGCAGAGAACATAATCAATCTGATTTCAGTATTGCCCATCTGGTGATGTCCATGTGTAGAGTCGCCTCTTGTGTTGTTGGAAAAGAGTGTCTGTGATGACCAGCTTGTTCTCTTGACAAAACTCTATTAGCCTTTGCCCTGCTTCGTTTTGAACTCCAAGGCCAAACTTACTTGTTGTTCCTTTTATCTCTTGACTCCCTACTTTAGCATTCCAATCCCCTATAATGAGAAGAACATCTTTCTTTGGTGTCAGTTCTAGAAGGTGTTGTAAGTCTTCATAGAATTGGTCAATTTCAGCCTCTTCTGCATCAGTGGTTGGCGCATAAACGTGGATTACTGTGATGTTGAAAGGTCTGCCTTGGATTCATCTTGAAATCATTCTATCATTTTTGAGATTGTATCCCAGTACAGCTTTTCCCACTCTTTGGTTGACTATGAGGGCTACTCCATTTCTTCTACGGGATTCTTGCCCACAATAGTAGATGTGATAATCGTCTGAATTGAATTCGCCCATTCCCGTCCATTTTAGTTCACTGACACCCAGGATGTCAATGTTTATTCTTGCCATCTCCTTTTTGACCACATTCAGCTTACCAAGGTTGATAGATCTTACATTCCAGGTTTCTATGCAGTATTTTTCTTTGCAGCATCGGACTTTCCTTTCACTTCCAGGCGCATCCGCAGCTGAGCGTCCTTTCGGCTTTGGCCCCACCACTTCATTAGCTCTCGAGCTACTTGTCCTTGTCCTCCGCTCTTCCTCAGTAGCATGTTGGACACCTTCTGACCTGAGGGGTTCATCTTCCAGCGTCATATCTTTTAGCCTTTTGTTTCTGTCCATGGAGTTTTCCTGGCAAAGGTACTGAAGTGGCTTGCCAGTTCCTGCTCAAGGTGGATCGCGTTTAGTCAGAACTCTCCACTATGACCTGTCCGTCTTGGGTGTCCCTGCACGGCGTAGCCCATAGCTTCTCTGAATTACTCGAGCCCCTTTGCCATGACAAGGCAGCAATCCGTGAAGGGGATATAATCATATAGGCTTCTTTTTTCCTCCCCTACTACCTTCTGTATTTGCAGTAATCCACGGCCTCCATTTTTTTTTTTTTTTGTGGTAAATATATGTCCACATGACTTTTTGAATGTAGTGCATGATGCATATTCCTTAGTTTCTCTGTTTTTCGATCCAAATCTTCTAACATTTTGGGTCCAATCTATTATTCCCTTGGATATCTAATTACTGGAACTGCCTGTGTGTTTATGGCTTTGTTTGTAGTTCCATCATTTGATTTTGATTTTAAGATTTTCCACAATCTTTTGATATATTCCTTTTCTGTCAATCCTTTCACTTTTGTGTGCACGATGTTGTCTGTTTCTAGTTTTCCAAGGTATTTATAATTTTCATCACTTGAGAGTGATTTTGTAATATTGCCATTTTTTAACTCTATTCCATCTAGTTTTTGTATCTTGCCACAGTGTACAGACAGAGCTGCACATTTGTCAATTCCAAATTTCATTTGAATATCTTCATTAAATATTTGCACTGTTTTTAGCAGTGATACTATCTCCATGGAGCTGTTTGTGTATAGTTTTAGATCATTCATGTATAACAGATGATCAATTTTTCCTGCTGGTTCTGAAATATGGTCCAGTTTTATTTAAAATTATTGACATAGGGATTAGTGAGATGTCAAATAGCAGTGGTGACAACGAATCCCCTTGAAATATTCCTCTTTTGATGCTAATTTCCCCAGTTTCTTCACCATAGGTCATTGGAACACTTTTTCTATTTTTCCATGTTTTTCTTGAGGAACTTTGGAATATTTTTACTAATCCCAAAAATTTTTTAGGCAAGTGTTAATCCAGAGTGTGGCAATGAATCAAATGCCTTCTTATAGTCTATCCAGGCCATGTTAAGATTTGTTTTTCATCTTTTTGCATTCTTTAGTATCATTTTATCAATAAGCAACAGATTTTTCATGCCTCTTGACTTTTTAAAGTTCCCTTTCTATTCACTTGGGTATAGGGAGTTTTCAATTTAATAATTATATATTGATGTTGCAAGTACTCCTGTGAGGAGCGTGAACATTGTTGGAAGGCATGTGATTGGTCGATAATTACTGGGTTCATTGACCTTTTGATGATCTTTTATTATCAGAAATGTGTGGCCTGTTGCCATCCAATCTTCAGTGGTAGAATTTTGAAGTGATTAAATTGTACTGTGATACATTGATGAAGACTTGTTAAACGCTTTAACCAAAATCCGTGCAGCTCATCTGGACCAGGTGCATTCCAGTTTTTCACAGCCTTTACTTGCCACTTAATTCTTTCAGTTCTTATTACAATACCACCCATATGTTTTCTTTGGGCTTCTTAACAAATGTCTTTAATCCATGAGGTGTTTTTGTTATGTCCGGTTGGGCATTCCCAAAATTTTTTCCAAAATTCTAGAGCGTTATCTTTACATGGGCCTAATTTCTTTCACTCTGTATTTTCTCCTAGTGATGCACAGAATAATCATTGGTTATTTCAAAATTGCAAGTTTTCTCTATATTGTTTCAAGTGTCCATCATATCTTTCAATTTTCTTTGCTGTAGCTATTATCCACTTTTAATTCTTCCATAGTTTCGACAATTGTTTTCCTTTCTAGGTCATATGTTGTTGTTGTATACATAATACTTCAGTGACATTCCAGAGGAAGGAGATCTATTGCTTTCTTCCTTGCTCCTTGATAATTGGAAAAGCCTATTGACAAACAGTCCATAATACATAGTAAGAGTTATTCATGGCCACTGTCTATGATTGTTTGAGTAACTTTGTCCAAGTAGAACTAAGTCAACAAGTAAGCGGAGAGTCCTCAAGACAGATGAGTGCCTCCCTATGGAAATGCTCCTGTGCTCCTGTATTGAAATGCCAGACGACTGTCATCATCAAAAGCATGCCTGCCAACTGAGGTTTGTACATAAAAAGAGAGAGAGAAAGCCAAGTGCACTTGTGAGCAGGCAAATACAGGAGAAAATCAAAGAAGTTCAAGGGAAAAGCTATACACTGGACTGTGTGTTTTGATATCTATCTTGAAAAGCACTGCAATAGACAAAGGCAAGACAGACGGAGAGCAGACTTCTAGAATTGTTTTACATACATTTCCAACAATCTACCTCACATAGAAGGCTGAGGGCCAGGAGTGGGGGTAAGGGAAGGAGAATCAACAGGTTAAAGTAATATGAGATATGTGATGCCCATTAAAGATGGATCAATCACCACTTTAGCTTCAGCATTGCAGCATGCCAAGAATTGAGTTATAGCAAAGCCATTTCTATTTAATGACATTGATATACTGTCTTTCTTTCAACAAGGAACTCAAGGCAACACAGAAAGCATTCCTCAGCAGTATCTGAAACTTACCTGCGCTGCTTCATACAGTCACCAGCCAGAGAATTCTGTGGCTCTGCAGATGGAGCCGTTCATTTTGCCCATGTCACTTGATGAAATCTCCAGCTTGCTGTCAAACAGAAGTTGTCTTCCCATTAAGAAGAGTGTGCCTGACATTTGCTTGAAAAAGTACTGCACACATCCTTGCACAAACCCAGAAAATTCTGATCTACTTGTACAGCAGACCATTACATGCAGGGATCAAAGTTCACACCATAAGCTTCTTCAGTCAGAGGTCCTCTTGGCTAACAACTCTCTCAATCCAAGAATCATATAGTTACAGCATCCTCAGACAGATGTCCATCCATTCATTGCTAACATGCCTCCTAAGGAGAACCCACCACCTGCAGAAGCAGTCTCGTCCAGTTCTTATCATACCTACTCCAAATTTACCTCCTTCCAGTTTCTCCCTATTACCCCTCTTCCCATTCCCTGGATCAACAGAAAACAAGTCTATTTCTTTTGTGTTACAACTCATCAGATATTTGCAGACAGCAATAATCTCCCCTTTAGTCTTCTCTTCTTGAAACTGAACATATTCATTTCATTCAAGCATTCCTTCCAGACAGGAATGGGGACATGGATGGAGAGTGATGAGGGCCACAGCCAGATATTTCCCCCTCTAGTCTGCAAGCTACTTCAGCTTTTATCTTCCATTCAAGGCCAGTCCAACACAATTTAATGCCTGAGAAAAAAATGCACATGATACAACCTCCCCTCAAGGGGCACAATTCCCCCAAACCAGCCAAGTATTTTGACACATGAGGGATGAGATCCCACAAGCCCCTCTCTCTATCTGTAGCAACAAAAGCACAATAACAATATCCATCTCCCAAAAAACCCAAGAAAATGAACAACTTGACTAAGAATCTGCTGCCCTTTCAACACAACCAAAATCTGCTGCCTGAGGCAGTCACCTCACTCTGCCTGATGGCAAGGCCAGTCCTGCTCCTGTCGATGATCAGAGAGAAGCAATTTAAAGCTCAGGAAAGTATTGCAGGAAACTGAGTCATGTTTTGCAGCCGGGAAGCTGTTGCATGGAGCTGAGGCATTCTTCCCATGTCTACCAGCTGGTGCCCTGAGGTTCATTCCTGAGCACACATGCGTACAATTGAGTAGTGCTGTGCATGGTCCACCAGTTTCATTAAACACTGATTCAGCACTCCAGATCAGGGCCCCCAATTTAAGTTCAGAGTGTTCAGGACCCCTTCTGTCTGATTTGGCCCTGAATCCAAACTCTAATTTGGAAATCTGATGCAAAATAGCTTTAACTGCTGGGTTATATAATGCAACACCATTCTCCCTTTTACTGGCATGGGGAAACACAAAACAGCTTTAACTGCTGGGTTTTTAATGCAACGCTGAGCAAATTGGTGGCATAGTAAACCTCAGAGAGATGATTCCCTGTGCTAATGTGCTAACCCACAGCTTTATAGGCTTTGAGGGTAGCGTCTCCAAATTAGTATCTATCATGCCAAAACTGAAGCCTGCAGTCACTCAGAATTCATATAATTACAAAATTAAACCAAACTCAATTCTGAGGTAAATCAAAGTTAAACTAGGCATAGCTATAGCAGAAAGCTCCTAACCTAGTCCAGCAACTAGTAGTATGAGCAAAAACTCAGCATGCTAGATGGCATAAAACCCACATGATTTCACACAGACATTGTTCCCCCACTCATTCATTATTTTTGTAAAATACTGCAGAGGCCCTTTTTCTGCATTGGATGTTTGTCTGAAGCTATCAGTCAGTGAAGATCAGCTCACCTCTCCATTGTCATTTCACATGCCTGTTATGAAGGCACTACTTCCTTTCTGCATTATAATCTCTCAGTCTTATTATCAGGTACTTCTAAGAAGTTACTATCCTACAATAAGGATGAAAGATGGTTGCTGTGGGAACCATTATTTTGATTAAATATAATGCTGAAGGTTAATTTTCAATAAGGCAGTGAACTCTGGTTATTTAGCATTGAGTGTGTTGTTTTTGTTAGTTTTTCTTGATCTTTTATGGTTCTACTCTTAGGAATTTATCTTGTATATAGTGTCTGTCATGCACTATACCATCAGATGAATGTAATTTAATTCTTTAAAAAAACTCCAGTTATGAAAGTGGGGTATTGTGCCTTTGTACTCACAATTCAAAAAGCCAGGAAACGGCTTGATATTGCCATACAATATCATGGTCTGGCTGCCAGCAGGAAGAAAGGATGCCAGGTTTTACACAGCAAAGGGCAGCCTGAATGTTGATAACACTAATGGCAGCAGTCAAGATGGTCTACGGGATACCCTTTTGTGCTCACTATCATTCACAAAGTGCCACCATGGAAGCGAAAATCCCAGAAGCTGACTCCTTTTTTCATTAGTTAAGCACTTCTCACCCAAATATAATGCAATTGTCAGAGCTATATTTTTTTTTTGACAAATGTATGAATGGTAGCGAGCATCCTTTTTCCTGCTGGTAACACAGTCACAATGTTGGGCAGCAATATCAGGACATTTCCTGGCATTTTGAATTGTGGGTACAGAAGGACAATACCCCACATTCATAAATAGGAGATTTTCTGAAGAATTTAATTTATTCTGCCTAAATAAAGGAAGTCACAGCTGTTAGTTTGCAAGACCTGAGCAGAACTTACTGGAAAAGATAATATTGCTAGGAAGAGGGGGGAAGTAGCAAGATAGAACAATCTAATATGAGATGTTGTTGGTTTGCAGAGCTGTTAATGATAGGACATTTGGGAGGTCATTAACACATATAGCCACCACACATCCAAAGTGACTTGATGCCATATACTTGGAGTGTTTTTAAAATTACCAGTACTTGTACCAGGAAAAGACAGATGGAAGTGTTGAAACTATGACAGGATATAAGCAGCAAAGCTCTGCTAACATTGAATAAGACCATCCCCAGCCACAAAGCAAAAAAATAAATAAATGTTAATTTTACAGCCAAAATAGTGAGTTTCTGAATATTTGTTCTCTATTTTTCTAAAATCATTTCAAAATATTTTTACATACAGACACAGAATCTTTTTTATTTATTTTTATTTATTTATTTTTAGATTTCTACCCCGCCCCCCTAGACAATGTCTACTCGGGGCGGCTTACAAATATCATCAAATATATAAAACATTAAAACATTAAACAATAAAACAATTGAAACAATAATATAAAGTATTCAAGATGGGAATAATAAAAAACAAAAAACTAAAATTTAAGAATTGACAGAAGGGAAGGCCTGCCTAAATAGCCAAGTTTTTAAATCCCTTTCTGGTCTGCTGTCAATTAGTTTGCTGTCAATTAGTCTGCTGTCAATTACAAAGAATCCCTTTGTAATGGCCAAGAAGGAGTTAAAAAGTGGTCTTCCTGAGAGTCAACTAATTGGGTTCTGATTAACAGGGTCAAATGTCACATTACCCCAGATCTAGAGCTGATTTAACCTTTGAAGAGTTATGTCAGAAGCCTGCTGTCAGAAATGTTTATTAAAAGCACTCACGGCTGAGAGAACACAATTGCTCTGTGTTTTTGTAATGCAGAAATATGTATGCTAATTTCCTGGAGAACCATGGCAAAATGTCCCTTTTTGAAGAACAGTCACTCCATTACTTACTTTCTTTCTTTTTTAAAATACTATCTAAAGAAAATCTGTCTTGTGACCCTGTCTCCATGACCATTCATTGCCATGCAACCATCCCAGCAGAAAGCTGCAACATTTTATCTACTTTGGCATGCTGTTCTGTTAAGTCTGTGTAACATAGTCACCATTTCCTACCTTTGAAATGCCTTTTTTGAGAATCAGTATTTAAGTTCCTGCAGCCTGGATTACTTCCAAATAAAAAAAGTGGGTGGGAGAAACCATTCTCTTTCAGGATTTTCATTTTTTTTAAATTCAGTTTTAAATCTGGGAATGTTAAAGGTCACTTGTTTCTGTATGGGGGGCAGTGTTACCATTTAAAAAAATCATACATTGAAACCTCTTTGCCCAAACATCCCCAAATTTGGCACAGAGCAAGAGCAGCCTGTCTGCTACATATGTGCCAATAAATTGTTGTTTATCCAAAGTACAGTTTCAAAGTTATAATTTTTTGCTTGGGCTGCCCCAATCTTTAGAATTGTCCTGTAAAAATGTTGATTTGCTCTGCTGCACAATAACATCACTGTACTCTTGTGCGATGATAATGTAGTAAATGAGGTTTTCATATGGTCTCTTTCCCTTCCAAAATGTGATGGCTCTCAAAAGCCAGAAAAGCACAAGTCGGTTGCCTGTTGCAAGCTAGAAACATCATGTGCCACTTGCTTTTAGAAATGGATCAACACATTCAAGCTGAAAGAGAATGCTGTGAGAGAAGGAGTAGTGTTCCCTTTGCCAGAATCTTGATAGCTGGAAGCTCCTGGCTTTCAAACTGTAATTTCATTCGCACAAAATTAAATTGTACATTTTGGATACCACTCTGCTACTAGACATGTGTGACTCTGTCAGGCTTGATTTCACTGAGGTTCTCAGTGCCAAACTTGATCCATCTCAGACCTGTATCAGATTGCAAGCCTCTCCTCCTCACAAAGATGTGTGCATGTTTTCCACATATATTTTTCAAAAAGGATGGGTTTTCATTCACTTTTTCAGCCATGCATATTTTGTATCATTCTCCATTGAGTAAAGCATTTTGGTCCACATTTTTCAAGCAGATGGGTTTTCTCTGCATCCTGACCCCAGCTGAGCATCTTATGTGCACACAAAACTCACTGTAAGCACACTTTTTCTCACTGGGGATCTGAAGGATCAAAATTCTTTGTCTGTGGTTCAGGCTTATGTGGGAATAAACTGGTGAGGGGAGTCAGTTCGCCCAGTCCTTCAACCCTTGCTCAGCTGAATTTCTCCATGGAATATTTGTCACCCATCACAGTTATAGCATCTCAGATATAAACTACTGGCCTTTGCTATAGCACAGTTGAAGATATGATCTCTGTAAAATATTTGTCACCAGTCACAGTTTTGGCATCTCAAATACAAGTATTGGCATTTGCTATAGCAAAGAACTCCCCTGGAAGTCTATTCACAGATTTCAAATGCTCCTGAAAAGAGTGACAGAGATGAGTGCTCAGATGAACATTACACCCAGTTCCCATTATTTTCATAAATCCCACATTTTCCTTCCTTTCTGGGCACAAACCAATGTGATTATTTTCACCTATAAGATTGTAATGGTTGCAAACCAAATTACCTCTCTGTTTTCCCATGTTCTTGTTGTGGAGGAAGAGTGATACATCTGACTGATAAATCAAATGATACGAGAAATCACTTTCCTTCTCTTTGCCTAGCTTAATTAGTTATGAAATATTTCAGCAAGAAAGTACCTCATCCAAGGCTTTGCCACTAATTGACAGCAGACCAGAAATTTGCTTTGCAAAGCTTTCTCAAAAAGCAGCGAGGCTGCTATGTCTCTTTCATTAACAGGAAACGAAAGGCTTAATGCTAGGAGAAAGGAGAATATGAAAGGTGGTAGGAGACTGAGCAATAAAGCTCTGTTCTTGTATACATCACATACTAATGCATATGATGCAGAGATGTAAATTCCTCTCACTGCACTGATTCTGTTGGGGACTCAGGAATGAACCAGCTTATCTGAGCTAGAGATGGGCATGAACCACGAGTTCATTAGTTTGGCATAGTTTGTTTACCGGCCACATAGCTGATCTGCAGTTCAGTGCCTCATCCCTATGGTGGGAGCCCCCATGGAGACAGCACCTGCAGGTGGCAGGAAAGGCAAGCCGGGGCACTACCTCTGAGCGGACACCTGCCGGAGAGGGTGGGGTGCCAAACCGTGGATCAGCTATGCAGATGGTAAACGAACCACGCCAAGCTGCTGAACCACCAAACCAGTGGTTCGTGCCCATCTCTAATCTGAGCCAGTTTGATATACAAAGAGTTTTTAATTCCCTGTGCCCAAACACCCTCCTTCTCAGCTTTCTTATTCTTGAAGATGCAAGAATGTCCCATGGAAGATGCGTTTCTATCATCGTCTGGTGTAATGGCTGAATAGGTGGCATTGGTGAAACCACTCTTTGAATATCTCACTTAAGTTGAAAGCCTTATTAGGGTCACACTATATATCGGTTCCAACTTGACAGTGCATAACATCTTGACATCCACCACCTCACCCAAGCCTGTAGAATCAGTGTATTGGCTTACAAGTTTGAGGCAACCCAGATCAAGCAGCTTTCCCCTCTTCAAACTGCCATGTTTCCACATTCAATGCAGTATCACAGGGAGTGGAGTCTGTGTGCTCTCTTCAATGTGTGTAGGCTCCACAAACTTCTGTAGTGATTCAAATACTTGCAAACATGTTTTAAGAAATGGATGCCCAAAATTTATAGAGTTTTTTACATTGGCATAACAAAATTGGGATTAACCACACTGATGAATTGCATCAAGTTGAGAAGTTAGCATAGGAAATTGCTGTCACAAGGCAAAGTTGCAACAGGGAATGCCCACTCTCACTTTTAAAGTTGCAATCATTTGCTAGTGAGATTTATGCCAACTATGCTAGGCCAGTGAGTTTATTAACTAAGAGGATTTGGGCTATTCTAATGAATTTTAGCAATTTGCTAGGTTGCCCACAAGTTCCTTTTAGTGTAAGGAGCTAATACCAACTTCTGCTTTATAGTAAAGAATGGGAGAGTATGCTTAACATACAAGTACATGCCCCTCAATTCTCATTTGGTGCGTGGAACAAACGAATGCTCAAAGGCGCACAGTTTATGCAGAAACCAGAGTTGTATGTACAGCTTCTAAATGGAAGCAGCAATCCCAGAACAATTCTTTATATACTGATGCAAGGGAACCTGTGGCCCTCCAAGTGTTGTCAGACTGGAATTCCGATAATCCCTGACAGCTCCCACTTCTGGCTAAGGCCCATGGAGTTGGAGTCCTGCACCAGCCTAAGAGCACCATGTTGCTTTCCCTGGTTCGAAGGGCTGATCTAGCCCCGCATTAAGGATGGTTAAGTAACCATTTGCAGGGTTTGCATATAATCTGGATATGCTCATTGGTGACCATAGATGCAAATTTAAACGTTATAAATGTAATTTAAATAGAATTACTTACACTACTTGCCATAGGCGAAAGACTATGTCTAATCAGCACATGTAGCTGCTCAGTCTGCTGTGTAGGGGTCAATAGTTGATGGGCAACTTCAAGACCCCTCCTCTTATGCTTCATTGTGTTTAAATCAAATTTGGATGATACAAACAGGAAAACTTGCAAATAGAGAAGTGTCTTCTATTAAGTAGGGCACACAGACACCTTACTGAATGCACCCAATATATTCACCCTCAAGGAAACCCTCACCTGCTGTGAATGGATTTTTTGGGAGCTGATAAGAGGCTATAATTACTCAGTCAATTCATTCATAAAGACACAGTAATAGTTCTCTGACTGTACCCTGCTTTCAAATCACTACTCTATCATTAAGAATACCTCATGTGTGCCCTCAAGACTATCCTCCCCTAATTTCAATTGCCACCACCAATGAATCATACGGAAAGTCCCACTTCAGCTACAACAATAGCATCTCCTCACACATTAATGAAAGAGAGCAAGAAGGAAACCTTAAAAGGCTTCTTGGCGGTTAAAAATAACAGCAGCAACAGCAACAACCCGGTGACTATAAAGGGAAGGATAACAAAACAAGCAAGCGGGGAACTGAGAGCAAACTGCAGAATGAAGAGGAAAGAGCTGCCAATAATTAGAGGGAATATATTCAGCCTCTCTCACCTCCATCACACCACTTTAAAACAAGACTGTTAATGAAATGGCAATAATAATGGATACAAAGAACACCGGCCTCAAAGTCATTGCCCGCCTTCAGCTTTGGTGGGACTGTACTGAAGCAAATATGTATCTGGGGGCGGGGGATCATAAAAGTAAACATTTAAGAGTTGAAACAATAAAGAAGACAACAAATGCGAAGCAAGCATGCCTTTTAATTATTTCAGAAGTATCCCAAGTTTCAGTACATACGCTAAAAGATATGTTGACATTATTTTCAAAATATAGAAGGATATAAATCAAAGCAAGTTTATTTGTGTATAGCCATAGCCAATACAAAAGAAGTTTGAATAGGATAAAATATCAAATATAGTATACAAATAAAACCATATAAAAACAACATTATCATGTGAAACAGTTCAATCCTCAGTTAAAGCATGATCATTATAACTACAGAACTTCCTAGAAGGATATAAACCTCTTTGAGCTCCTCTTACCAGTCACCATGAGAGACAACTCCGCTTGGGCACTTTTGTGGCTTGCTCAGTGTAAATAACGCTGACATTATTTGTTGACAAATTATGGTTTAAGATTTTGTGGACTGCATCCTCTTCATCAGATGCATGAAGTATTGTGCTCAGTCATACAGTCCAGAACCTCAGATGTGTGTATGGGGCATGTAAGGCTCTTAATTTGCTCCTCTGTCTTCTCCCCGCACCTCTCTAGTTTACAGAAGGGGTAATTTCAGGTAAACATTAGGAAGAACATCTGGACAGAACAAGCTGTTCTGCAGTGAAACAGGCTGCCTTGGAAGGTGGTGGATTATCCTTCACCTGCCAAGGATGCTTTGACCAATGGATGTCTTGTTTCTTCAGAGAGCTGAGATCAATGACCCTTAGAGTCCCTTCCAGTTCTAAGCAAGAGTGGGGGTGGTTCTAAGCAAAGAGGGCACGGGGAAATGGAATTCCAGAATTAGAAACAGTGATAATTATCTAAGTTGCAGTGCTCATTTCCAAATACAGTTGTTCGATGGAAACACAGAGGTCACTGCGTTTTTTTAGCTAGTTAATACATGTAGTGAGATTTGAAAATGAACATAACCTGCTCAAGTCACAAGAAGGAGAGTTGAACAGTGGTCAATTGTCATTCATGACAGGAGAGGACATGACAACTGAAGAAGTCCAGAGATATTGCAATGAAAAGTAATACTAAAAGAAAGCTGAATGCTTTGATTTAGTTTTAATCTTTCAGTGCCAGCTGCATCTATACAGTAGGACCCCTGTATCCATGAGGGTGTAATTCCAAGCCTCCCCCCACCAAAAAACATGGATTGGGGCAAATACCATTTTAATAGTGAAAACTATGTGTAGAAGTTCTCTACTCCCTCTAGTGGCCAGTTCCAGTAATGACATCATGGAAATATAGTTCTGTAATAAATGCTACATATAGCATGGTCTGTGGCTCCCTCTAGTGGACAGTTCTGGTAACTTCATCTTTAGAAATACATATATTTCTAGGATGTTTGTTTTAATATTTTTTAATATTTTCAGACCATGGGTAAGTGAATCAATGAATAAGGACGTCCTACTATAGGTCACATGTGGGACTTTTCTTAATATCTGTGTTTGCAAATTACACAAGAGATATGCCCATACTGACCTGATGAACCATATGGGGCCCTCTACAAGGTGGCTGTAGAACATGTTTTGCTTCTACTGCAACCAAACAGTTGTGCCTGAATACTGTCAAAGCTTACTCCAGACACCTACCCTGGGCCCTCTTTTTTTGAGAAAAAAAATCCTGCTGTTTCAGGTGGTTGCCACTGTTGTTCCCTCCCCCCCGATACCATACAAGTGAACTCCCAAGGGACTATGGGCAGCCAGAGTGATGTAGTGGACAGAGGTTTGGACTAGGACTCAGGAGACCTGGGTTCAAATCTCTGCTCAGTCATGGAAACTCATTGGGGATTCCAAGCATGCTACAATAAAGAAAACTTGAAACCACACCTCCCAGCTCACTTTAACTCACCTCATGCAGATAGACTTAGCATGGACATATGCCATGAATTTTTGGGATTGACCTTCAATATCTATACTTTTTTCTGTACTACGGTGCACAACTTGAGGAAGTGGGATATTTACCCATGAAAGTATGCAATGCATGCAATATTTTTAGTGGCTTAATAAAGGTATCACCCTACTCTTGCCTCAATGGGGAGTGGCAATGATAAAACGTTCCCTGATCATTTCCCGTTCCTGTGTATCTTGTTTCATAGAAATCATAGAAATCATAGAAAAATGAAGTTGGAAGGGGCCTACAAGGCCATCAAGTCCAACCCCCTGCTCAAGACAGGAATACAATCAAAGCATATCTGCCAGGTGATTATCTAAGTTTTTCTTGAATGCCTCCAGTGTTGGAGCACTCACCAACTCCTGAGGTAAATGGTTCCACTGTCGTACTGCTCTAACAGTTAGGAAGTTTTTTCTGATATTCAACCGATATCTGGCTTCCTTTAACTTGAGCTGATTGTTGCGTGTCCTGCAGTCTGGGATGATCAAGAACAGATCTTGCCCCTCCTTTGTATGATAGCCTTTCAAATATTTGAAAAGTGCTATCATATCACCCCTCAGTCTTCTTTTCTCAAGGCTAAACATGCCCAATTCTTTCAGCCTTTCCTCATAAGGCTTGGTTTCCAGCCCACTGATCATCCATGTCGCCCTCCTCTGAACTTGTTCCAATTTGTTAGCATCCTTCTTGAATATGGTGTCCAGAACTGGACACAATACTGAAGGTGAGGCCTAACCAGTGCTGAATAGAGGGGGACTAGCACCTTGTCATCGAAGCTACCAACATGAATTTGACCCAACTCCGGGAGGCAGTGGAAGACAGGAGGGCCTGGCGTGCTCTGGTCCATGGGGTCACAAAGAGTCGGACACGACTTAACGACTAAACAACAACAAAAGCACCTTGTGGGATTTGGAAACTATACTTCTATTAACACAGCCTAAAATAGCATTTGCCTTTTTTGTAGCCACATCACACTGTTGGCTCATATTTAGCTTGTGATCTGCGACAATTCCAAGATTCTTCTTGCTCGTAGTTTTGCTGAGCCAGGTATCCCCCATCTTGTAACTGTGCAATTGGTTTCTTTTTCTGAGGTGCAGTACTTTGCACTTATCCCTGTTTAATTTCATTCTGTTGCTTTCGGCCCAGTGCTCCATCCTATCAAGGTCATTTTGAATTTTGTTTCTGTCTTCTAGGGTATTAGCTATTCCGCCCAATTTGGTATCATCTGAAAATTTGACAAGCATTCCCTGCACTTCCTCATCCAAGTCATTAATAAAAATATTGAAGAGCACCGGGCCCAGGACTGAGCCTTGGGGTACCCCACTTTGTTACCTCCTCCCAGTTAGAGGATGACCCATTAGTCATCACCCTCTGAGTACGATTCTGTAGCCAATTGTGTATCCACCTGACACTTGATCTATCCAGCCCACACCTAATTAGTTTGCTAATCAGGATATCATGGGGCACTTTGTCAAAAGCTTTGCTGAAGTCAAGATATACTACGTCTACAGCATTCCCTCTGTCTATTAGGGAGGTGACCTGATCAAAAAACCAGATCAAATTAGTTTGGCAGGATTAGTTCTTGACAAACCCGTGTTGGCTTCTAGTTATTATTACATTGTTTTCTAGGTGCTTGCACAATGACTGCTTTACGATCTGTTCCAGAATTTTGCCTGGTATTGACGTCAGGCTGACTGGCCTGTAGATCCCAGGTTCCTCTTTTCTGAAGATAGGGACAACACTGGCCCTCCTCCAATCCTCTGGCACCTCACCCGTTTCCCATGATTTCACGAAAATAATGGATAGCGGTTCTGAGAGTTCCTCAGCCAGTTCCTTCAGTATTCTCGGATGTAGTTCATCCGGCCCTGGAGATTTGAACTCATTCAAGGTGGTAAAGTATTCCTTGACTCCAGCTGCAATCCTGTCCCCTCCCCCCCCCCTTGCATGTCCAATTTGTTTGGAAGTTCATAGTCTGTCTTATGGGAAAAGACGGAACTAAAATAGGCATTGAGCAACTCTGCCTTTTCTTTGTCCTCTGTTATCATGTTTCCATCTCCATTGCAGAGCTGTGCCACTATGTCTTTTGCTACTCACATACCTGAAGAATGCTTTTTATTGCTTTTAGTGTCTCTAGCTAACCTCAGCTCATTCTCAGCTTTTGCCCTCCTAATGCCATCCCTACATTTCCTTGCTACTTGTCTGTACTCATTCTTGATGGCCTGGCCTTCTTTCCATTTCCTGTGCATGTCTTTTTTGGTTTTTAGGTCCTCCCTGAGCTTTTTGTGAAGCCACACTGGCTTCATTGCATTGCCTTCTCAATTATTATTATTTATTTGTTTTTATTTTAAAATAATAAAGATAATAGAATAAGAGGTTCCTCAAAACCCTATTTGGGTCACCACAAGTCGGAAGCAATTTGACAATGCTTAATAACATATGTGGAACATATATGACCAATGTTATAAAACTGTGGTAGTTCAGGCCACTGTGTTTTTCTGTATTTCATGTTCTGCATGCCAGTTTGGCTTTTGAAGCATTCCATGGAGGAATAAAATGCTGCTGCTGGAGAGAACTACTAGCCATAGAATCAAAGTAAACCCATACCGAACCCACCCTGAACTCAGTAGGGAGAAGGTGGAATCCAGGCACTCCATCATCATAGAAATGAGAGCCACAACATTATTTGGCAGGAGCCCCTTGGCCCTGCTGGTTTTGACACAGTTGTAGAATTATTCCCAGTAATGGTTGAGCATGAGTGCTATTCAAGAGGAAAAAATGTCTCAGTGAGATTGCTGGCATTCATGCAGTGATCTTATTTTCCCCATGTGTGCATGGAGAATCTCTTGCAAATCATCCTTCTCAGCTGCTAGGGCTGGATTTCATGATAAACCTAACCAAAAACCACCCTTCAGCTTGTCTGATAAAATAAATTTCTAATTTAGAAAAAGAAGGAAAACATGTTTGACATAACTGAGGGAGACATCTTTAACAGAAAGGGAAAGAGGGGAAATGTTACCCAAAATGGGTTCCTGTTCTTTATATCCTGGGGAGAGGGATCATGAGAGGAGAGAGAGAGAGCCCAGCCAGACTACTGACAAGAAGACCATACACCAATAATTTTGGGTTAAGCACTAGTCATGTAACATTTATTGATGAGACATAAGACATAGGATATAAGACAAAAGGTACCAAGAGGCCTCTCTTTCATACTTCCCATTCACACAAGATACTTACTCATCCAGAAGGCCCTTCTCTGAGGGTGATCAATTCTCAGAAAGGGTGATGGGGGTCGTTCCAGCGCTGTTCCAAAGCCCACCTGTCTTTTCCTGGGTCATCCTTCTTATAGGTCTTTTCCTTGTGGGCTGTGTTAATGGGCTAAACCTGGGTTGGCACAAGCATACGGGGGCAGACCCTGGCTTCCTGGGCAGATACAATCTGTTGTCATGTAGGAATGCTTCCTTTCACGTGTACAGTTTGTTCCATCTGCCACAGACTTGACATCAGCTAGCCTGCTTCCTCTTTCTTAAGCTTGCTTTCTCCAGTTTTAGTTATATTTGGACTTCTTGCTCCAGTTCACTTCCCTCTTGTCTGGGCACAACAACTGCAAAAATCCAAACCTTTGCCCACACAGCGGTCTCTTATTAATAACGAAACTGTCTGTGTCTGCAACTTGCATCTTCTTTTGAAGCTCTGTATTAGGCACACTATCCCATCTTCCCTTGCGATTTCTCCATCTTCTTCTCAGGTCTGGGGTGCTGGTCTTTCTGGAACCCACACACACTCTGTCACACTCTGTCACTCATAACAGAAATCACAAAACATTTTCAGTGGGGGAAAATGCAGGAGGAAACAGAAGCAGTGGCAGTGACAACAGCTTCAAACATGCTTTCCTTCTTGCTTTGGGAATGCTGGAACATGTGGAGGCATAAGGGCTGTGTCACTGGTGGAACATATGGTGTTTTTAACCAAGACATGAACCATCTGCTGCCACAAAGAGTGAAAGATTGTGGGCGTGTGAACATGTCCTTTGCAACACAGAGAAGTTCTTCTCAGGCACAGAAGTCCTTCATCATCTGCCCTGCAGATGAGTGGGCTTTACTGAGGATGTCTTTCCACTTTGTACATTGGAGGAAAGAAAAATCCTAACTTTACATACACACTGATTGGATTAGCCGTGACTGAACAAGAGATGGATCTTGGGATAGAAGTAGACCATTCAGTGAGAACATCGGCCCAGCATTAGGCAGCTGCGAAACAGGCATATTCCATTCTGTGGATCATTAGGAAAGGAATCGAAAATAAAATTGCCAATATTGTGATGCATTTATATCAATCTATGGTGTGACCATACTTGGAATAATGTTTACAGTTCTTTTTTTGTTGCAGGCAGCTGAAAAAGGATACTGTAGAGCTGGAAAAGGTGTAGGAGGTGTAATAAAACTATCAGAGAGCTGGAAGAGCTTCTCTGTGAGGAAAGGTTGCAACTTTGGTGACTTTTTGAATTTAAAAACTCTCCACAATTAAAGTATCTCTGACAGCTGGCCACCCTATCTCCTTAAAAAGGAGAGTCCAGCCCCTTCTGAAGTAGTCCATCCCATTGTGGGACAGCAATTAACATCAAGAAATTCTTCATATGTTTCACTGAGATCTCCTTTCTTGTAATTTGAAGCCTCTGCTTGAGGTTCTACCCTCTGGAGCCACAAAAAAAAAGTTTGCTCCATGTTCCAGGTGAGGCTGCAACTACACAGGTAAATAGTATGGCATTTCCTATGGAAGCAAAATAGAGGCATTCATTTTTTAAAAACTGATCACATGATGCAAAGGTCAATGCAAATCAGGCCAACCCTTTTGGTTTCCATTGTGGATATTTTCCCCTTGCCTCTAGGGGCTTCTACTTTTTTCAAATTGGAGCAATTTGAGCAGAGTTTCCCCTGTGTGGTCCGTTGTTTCATTCACAGAAAGGATGGTGTGTGTGACTGTAGGTGGTGTTCTGGTGATGTACTAAGCTGGGCATAATGTTTTGGACAGCGAGAACATCCACCCCACAATCTTTCTCCCCAGTTGTGCCGAAGTATTTTACTTTATTTTCTTAAACGACTGAGTTTACTGCTAATTCACCTCTGAGCCCACACCCCCAAAAGATAAAAATTGATATGAAATAGAAACAACTGTGATGAACCACAGCAGATGACTATATTTCCATTGTATATGTGGGTATGTGCTTGTACGTTATGGAGAATTTCAGGAAACTCTCCCTTTTCCCTAAGACTGTGGAGCACTTCAGACAGCCCAACAGCTTTACAATAAACCATAAAAAGAGAACCAGCAGGAAGGGGAGCTGTGGGCTGTACTGCAAATCACACTGCATTAGACTGAGGGTCAGTGTGGACATGATCTCTGTGTGATCACCTAATCCATCTGGAACCATAAAAAAAGGCTACAAATAAAGCTGCAGCAAAGCTGAGTTGCTTCAATTTGGCTTGTCAGTGTTTAGTTGTAGCCTGACAACCCTCCAGATACTGAATCATATCACCCCTCAGCCTTCTCTTTTCCAGCCTAAACATACCCAACTCCCTCAAGTGTTCATTATAGGGCTTGGCTTCAAGATAGTTTACTGTCTGGATCACCCTCCTCTACATATGTTCTAGTAATCAATATTTTGTGCTCTTCTAGAACTGGACAGAGTACCCCAAATCTGACTTCATTTGCACAAAATTGTCCTTATTCAACTTCTTTCTCTTCTTGCGAGTGCCACAAAATACCTTGCAGGATGAGGAGAATAATTTAATCAGTTCCCTGTCCTCACCAGTGAGGATAAGACAATTGAGATTTTACATTCCTACTGCTAAATAATGCCTCAGCTGAGATTTTACAGTCAGATGTGTACCAATCCACTGCTGTGACACTTTTTGCCTTATGTTCAGTGCCAAAGACTGTTGTAGCAATCACAAAGCATTAATCCAGATGAAGGTGGCAGCTCAAATCTTAGGACAAAAAGATGTGGAGAATGTAAGAAGCAGCACTAAGTGACTTCAAATAACAGCTGCCGGTACTGTTTCTAGAAGTGGTAGCTTATTACCCCCTCCACATGTACCCAGGCTCAAAGCCATGAAATGATTTTCTGTTAAATGTACAGAATAATAATCTTCTTATTGTTTCTTATGTTTCAAATTGGGATGGGTCCAAAGACAGAATGCTCTTAGCTCTACCAGCTAATAGTGCAGCTATTTCATCTTTTTCCCTTTAAGGGATTGTAACTGGGGGGGGGGGGGGGGGGAGGGAAAAGAAGTGGTGGAAAAACATGGAACCATTGGGACTATGGGTATACAACCACAGATCAAACTGTGTTGATGGGTACACTAATGCACACATCTTATGTGGGGAGTGGGTTTGTGACACATGTGCTTCCCACTGGTTCTCTCAATAGATGCAAGAGTTGCTGAAAAACGTTTTTTAGATCATATCTTTGAGTAAACAAATCTTACCCACATGTCCCTGGATAATATAAAAGGTTTAGAAAAGGGTTATCCTTTGGGGACTTCAATGTTATGATGTAATTCTCAGCTCAAAAACTGTGTGCAAACGTGTATATATCAGTGAAGCTCATGAAGAAAATGATGTATTTTATGGAAAGGTATTTTGACTACGCAAAAGCTTTTGACTTTGTGGACCACAACAAACTATGGCAAGTCCTTAAAGAAATGGGAGTGCCTGACCACCTTATCTATCTCCTGAGAAATCTATATGTGGGACAGGAAGCAACAGTTAGAACTGGATATGGAACAACGGATTGGTTCAAAATTGGGAAAGGAGTACGACAAGGCTGTATATTGTCCCCCTGCTTATTTAACTTATATGCAGAATACATCATGCGAAAGGCAGGACTGGATGAATCCCAAACCAGAATTAAGATTGCCGGAAGAAATATCAACAACCTCAGATATGCAGATGATACCACTCTGATGGCAGAAAGTGAGGAGGAATTAAGGAACCTCTTAATGAGGGTGAAAGAGGAGAGCACAAAAAATGGTCTGAAGCTCAAATTCAAAAAAACTAAGATCATGGCCATTGGTCCCATCACCTCCTGGCAAATAGAAGGGGAAGATATGGAGGCAGTGACAGATTTTACCTTCTTGGGCTCCATGATCACTGCAGATGGTGACAGCAGCCACGAAATTAAAAGACGCCTGCTTCTTGGGAGGAAAGCGATGACAAACCTAGACAGCATCTTAAAAAGCAGAGACATCACCTTGCCGACAAAGGTCTGCATAGTCAAAGCTATGGTTTTTCCAGTAGCGATGTATGGAAGTGAGAGCTGGACCATAAAGAAGGCTGACCGCCGAAGAATTGATGCTTTTGAATTGTGGTGCTGGAGGAGACTCTTGAGAGTCCCTTGGACTGCAAGGAGAACAAATCTATCCATTCTTAAGGAAATCAACCCTGAGTGCTCACTGGAAGGACAGATCCTGAAGCTGAGGCTCCAGTACTTTGGCCATCTGATGAGAAGAGAAGACTCCCTGGAAAAGACCCCGATGTTGGGAAAGTGTGAAGGCAAGAGAAGAAGGGGACAACAAAGGACGAGATGGATGGACAGTGTCATTGAAGCTACCAACATGAATTTGACCAAACTCTGGGAGGCAGTGGAAGACAGGAGGGCCTGGCATGCTCTGGTCCATGGGGTCACGAAGAGTCGGACACGACTTAACGACTAAGCAGCAACAACATATGCAAACATTAGGGACAGATTTTTGCTAAATGTGTCTCTTAAGAAAAGCTTTGTATAAAATCCAATGAGAATTTCATGCATTTTTAAAAGACACGCTGTAGAATAATGTAGAAATTGAACTGAAACTGCATTAATTCCAAATCTTGATCCCAGCTAACAAAACCAGTAAAACCTACTGAGTCCTCTTCATTTCAATTTTTCTACTCTAGTTGATGCTGATATTAGATTTGGCCCTTATGATTCAATTAGATACAAAACTGATGTGGAGGAGATACAGACTGAATTGTACACCTCTTCCCAAGGCGTACTAAAATAATCTGTGTAGATTGAAAAAAAGGAGTCTGAGATCATATGAAAAGCAAGGTGTCTGGTCACTCTGCATTTCAATTTTGTACATGGTTTGAGACAGGTCATTTGAGCATCTGAACATGTGTAGCTTGGGCATAGGAACTGCTGGATAGCCCAGTGGTTCAGATATCTGGCTGAGAAGCCAGAGGTTGGGAGTTGGATTCCCCACTATGCCTCTCTGACAGGGTTTGAACTCAGTGCTCTATAAGGTCCCTTCCAGCTCTGCAGTTCTAAGATTAAGATCTGCTCCTGTGAATCTCTTCACTTAAATTGTATGAGGGATACAAATGAGGACAGATGTATGTAAATTTGGCTTGGCCAAAGTTTTGAGAGAGACCTTGAGCATATAAAAAGGGAATGAAGAATGAAGGACAAAGGGTGCAGAAAGGGAATTAAAAGGATACAGAAAGGTGCTTGAATATCTGAGGGGTTAGAATGCTTGCGGATTTGTAGTTAGGCAGGTAAGAGACATGCTAGCTTGCAGTTCAAGCATGGATCCATGGAAATAGCAGGAATGCAGTCCTCTTGGTGTGGAGATGCCTTCAAGGCATAAGCAATAACATATGTCAAACAGAATGGGAAAAATGTGAGTATGTGGTACAAAGAGAAACTAAACTAAAGTGGTTCCACATCTTATATACAATTGTAATCAAAATTATTCAACCCCCATTGCAAATCAGAATTAATATCAAAATTTACAGACTTTCAGCTGTTTGCAAAGAACAAATCAAAAGCAGTTGAAACAGCTCAACACAACGAATTCTTCAATTGGTTTTCCCAAATTCAACTGAAAATGCAACTTTTAATGAATTCTGTCATCTCAAAATTATTCAACCCCCTGAACAGAAACCCTCACAACAGCACAAATATGCAAAACAGGTGTTGTCTCAAGCATACTTGATGCAACTAATCAAGGGCTTCATTAGTTGCACCAGGTGTGCTTGTGTTGGAACACATGAAATACCTGAAAAGGCTAGGGGTTTGATGAGTATCACGTTTGACTTCATGTTAGAAATATAAGTCAAAAGAATGGTCCAAAAAGTTAAGAGAAGAGATCATCACCCTTCACAAGCATGGAACTGGATAAAAAAACATAGCGAAGGCACTGAATGTTCCTAGAGACACCGTTGGAAGTATAGTTCGCAAGTTCCAAGTTAAAGGAACAGTGGTTACACTACCTGGATGGGGCAGAAAAAGGTAGCTATCAATAGCTGCAACCAGATTTCTGAGAAGGCAGGTTGAGAAAAACCCTCAAGTGACTGCAAAAGTCTTACAGCAAGACTTGGTGGCAACAGACACTGAGGTTTCAGTTTGCACAGTAAGGTACCTACTAAATGCAAAAGGCTTCCATGCCAGATCTCCAAGACGTACACCACTACTTTCCCAAGAGCACAAGAAAAGTCAGCTCCAATATGCCTAAAATAATATAAATAAGCCATAGAAGTTTTGGGATTCTGTTCTGTGGAACAATGAAACAAAACTGGAACTTTTCAGCGCGATGGATCAGAAGTATGTCTGGAGGAAGAAGAATGAAGCATACACTGAAAAGAATACTTTGCCTACACTTAAGCATGGTGATGGCTCATTGATACTCTGGGGCTGCTTTACATCCTCTGGCACTGGAAACCTGCAGCATGTGGAAGGCAAGATGGATTCATTGAAGTATTAGGAAATCCTAGGAGAAAACGTCATGCCATGTGTGAGGAAGCTGAAGCTTGGGCGTCACTGGACCTTCTAACATGACAATGATCCTAAGCATTCCTCAGATTCCACCAAGGCTTGGTTGCAGAAGAAGTCCTGGAAGATTCTATAGTGGTCATCATAGTCACTTGACTTGAACCCCATAGAAAATCTCTGGTGGGATTTGAAGAAGGCAGTTGCAGCGGGCATACCCAAGAATATTACTGAACTGGAGGTCATTGGTCATGAGGAATGGGCTAAGATTTCTCAGGAACGCTGCCAGAAGCTGTTGTCTGGCTATGCATCTCATTTGCAGCCGGTCATAACAGCAAAAAGGTGCTCTGCTAAGTACTAAAGATGCTTGCCATGAAGGGGTTGAATAATTTTGAGACTGCAAAATTCATTAAAAATTTCATTTTCAGTTGAATTTGGGGAAAGTACTTGAAGCATTTGTTGTGTTGAGCTATTTCAACTGCTTTTGTCTGATTTGTTCTTTGCAAACAAGTGAAAGTCTGTAAATTTTGGCAATAAACCTGATTTGCAATGGGGTTTGAATAATTTTGATTACAACTGTATATAAAGATGTCCATCACACTATAAAACCAAAAGCATGCTCCTTATATATTTTCCCATAGTTGCTTAAAGCTTTCTCTGTGTGGTTTACAATTTAATTATGCAGGCTACACATTGTCCCCTCCAGCAAACTGGGTACTCATTTTACCAGCCTCAGGAGGATGGAGGGATGAGTTAACCTTGAGCTGGCTAATTGAACCTGTCAGGATCAAGCTCAGATTGTGCGTAGAGTTGTCACTGCAGTACCGCAGTTTAACAATGGCACCATGAAACTTAGTGGTTAAACTGCAGTGGTTAAACTGCTATGTGGGTGTCTCTCCTGGATTGGACACTTCACTGATGGTAGTCTACTTTGATGTATATCTGTTTTCTTTCTATTTCAAATTTTCTGGCCAGAATCCTCTAGCTTTTTATGATATGCAGTAAATGGAAGCCATCAGTGCTAATTCATGAGGTCATGGTCATGTATTGGTCATGCAACTGGACACGTTACCAGACATGAAATCATCATATGACTGATATCTTGTCAATCAGCTGTGGTGGCTTATTTCTTTTCTGCATGCAGTAAAAAAAAAAAAAGGCTAAAATCCTTTTACACAACTAGGCAAGGAGTGTAACTCTTAGATACAAATTGCTGTGTGACTCAGTGTACAACAGATAACATCTACAGATATTTCTTAGCTTAATGGAAATTCATGTCTGAAAGTTACACTGTTTGCATAACTGTGCAAAAAAAATTCAGCCAATAGGACTCTGGCTTTACAGTTTCTCTGTAAATAGACTTATGTACAGTTTGTATGTTTTTACTTCTGATTCCATTGTGTTGTTCATCTCAGTGTGCTGGAAACTTGATACAAGGGAGTCAAACAGTCATCTGGAATCCATGGGGCACATCAGTCATGACACAGACACTGGGTTGTTGAAAAACTCTTGTTCTTTGTATAAAATTTAATAACAACAGCAAAAAATTTACAAGTGGTTGCATGAAAATAGAATTAGAAAGAGTCCTGATTCCATAGCAACATCAATCCAAGATCCCCCACCTGCTCCCAGCTGTGGAAATAAAAAGCATTGTTCCTCTAAGCCTCTTTGCTATCAGGGCGAACTCAAGAATTCTGCAGTGGAGCTGAATCAGAAGGCTAGAGACATAAGCTCAGATCAGATCAGAAAGAAAGAAAGCAGACAAACAAGCCAGACACCAGGATGGATTGTTTAAGATCAAGGCAATTTAAATCTTTGATTTAATTCATGATTCATATTACGGTTCTTCAAATCTTTTTCTTGGAAACGGCATACTAATTGCTTACTCTAGCAATTAAAACATACTTCTTTGCAGCTAAATAGGATGCAAAATGCAAAAGTTTTTAGCACTTGGTCAGCAGACTGAGCAAGCATATAGATCAGCCAGTCACAATTTCCCATAATATGATGAGATGTACTTTATTTCCATATACAGTAATTATTTCTGGTAAATGAGGGAATTACTTCTAAATTTGCTTCTGAATATAAATTAGCAAATGAAAAGATTTTAAAAAGTCTGTGTCTTCTCCTTTGTTGACATGTACTCTGGTTGGGCAACACCTCAACGGCCATTCTACTTCAGACTAGAAATTGATATGGTTGCGCTATAAACCTCCCAATTCTCAGTGCTTTAACATGTGCCAGCCTTTGGTGTGAAATCTAGAAAATGCATCAGTGGTGGAAAGCATGTGATAGTCCACACACTTTAATACCAATGAGTAGATTCCAACATTCTTTCGTACTTTATAAAATACATTGATTGGTTGAAGTCATAAAGCACAGATGACCAATTTCAAACCATAAAAATCCTCCAGTAAACTTTTCCTGACTGTATGAACTGCACATAAATATGCTAAAAGGAACAGATGTTAAGCCTTGCATATTTCTTTCTCCCTTTGCATATTTTATAGTACCTCAAAATATGCAGATTTCTGAGACACCAACCTGTAGGAGTGCAGTGATTATTCAGGCGTGTTAAATATCTAGCTAAAAATACTCCACATAGTAAAATAAATTGTAGGGAGTTGGTTGAGAGAATAGCTCAACTGTAGGAGGATGTGCTTCGCTCTATATATACAGCACATCCTCTGGTACTGTCTGCCTTTTCTTGAAACGTCTCGAGTTTCTCCATACAGTGGCTCTGATGCAGAGCCTGGTTCATACTCAAATATGCACATGATGTTCCTGCACACATAAGTCACGTCAGGTCCATGTGTGTTGAGAGGAGGATAACGTAAAAAAAGTGCCTTTTTGTGGACCCGCATAATAGCTGCATGGTTGAATTACCATGATGGGCTTCAGAAGCAATATTCAGTGTTGGAGTTGTTTGAAATTCACTGACAGAGTACAGCAGCTTCATGTTGAGCTTGTGACTACTGAATAGAATAGCTACTCTAGAATCTGATAATTGTGTGTGTGTGTGTGTGTGTGTGTGTGTGTGTGTGTGTGTGTGTGTGTGTGTGTGAGAGAGAGAGAGAGAGAGAGAGAGAGAGAGAGAGAGAGAGAGAGAGAGAGAGAGTGTGTCTATTGTTTATTCTGTCTAATTCCATTTAAGATACAGTGCAGGGGATGAAAAATAACCCTAAAGTTAGTTAGGGAAGTTTCTGGTGCTGGATGTTCTGTTGGCAGACTTTTCTTTAACCAAGACAGACAGACAGACAGACAGAGAGAGAGAGAGAGAGAGAGGAAGAATGAGGAAGGGGGAATAAGAATAGCAATCTGCATGTAGATCTATACAATACAAAGAAAAAAAAACACTTAGGTTGTTTATATGTCCACCGTCACCAACCCCTTTCAGATAACTTGCTACATGCACTGTTAATCTATTTCAGAACTTTCATAGTCAGTACAATAAGTTATACTTGACAATTTTGCCACCAGCATTGTCTGGACCAGTCTCCCTTTCCAGTTGCAACAGCCCCATCTCTGATTAGAGAACAGAATGGGGGCAGTGCACTCATTAACAATGGGGCATCTGTTGGGCCCTCAACGTATGCTGATGGTTTCCAGGTCTCTGGGTCCCAAGTCAAGTCTCAGGGAATTTCTGTGTTTCTTCAGATCTCCAGAGGAGGAAATGAGGTGGGGTGGGACAAATCTTAGGATCAGTGGTGCAGGAGGAGGACAAGGTTTAATGTTTGTGTGTAAGGTGGCTTTAACCTTTGATACCTGTCTCCACTCATTCCTAGCTGGTGCCAGAGCTCATTGGCTCAGTGCAAAGGTGTCTGTATGTACTTTGCACTTGCAGTAAATCAGTGCCATTTTTCTTAGCTCCCCATTGCCTGGAAAAACTTCTCACATATTCTGTGTAGTGAAACAAGGTCTCAGTGGACGCAAGTCCTAGAAGGAATGACAGCAGTTGCTGGAACTGTACAGTAAATGAAGATGAGGAAATTCAGTGTACTAAACATTGGAAGTCACACTTCTGCACAAGTTGGGTTGGAAGTCTACTTTGTCTGCCTCACAGTGCAACCCCAAGTATTGTTATTTGGCAGTGATACTTAGCATAGCGATACCCACTTCTGAGTAAATTTCCTCAAGGTTTCTTAGCTCAAAGACTTTGGAGTAGTTAAAATTATTGTTAAAATTATCCTTGTCCTGCTTTTCTCAAGGGCTAGGATGCAACATAGTTATGCTTGCTTGAACTGTATTGAATTCAATAAAGGCTACATTTAATTTCTATTTGTTTTAATGGATGTAAGAAATTGTAAGTTTGTACTAGGTTGCAACTGAGAGTCACAATAAAGAGTGACCTATTGAACAGTTCCAATATAAACTTGGTATTGGTTGTTAACAGTCATCTAAAGTCACAATAAACAGTGAACTATTGAACAATACCAATATAAACTTGACATTCGTTTTTAATGCAGTAGCAGCATGAAGACCTGTAGAGATATAGGCTAAAAGATCGTAAACTCTCATATTATTACACTTAATTTCAATCTAAGATGGACTTAAATTTTGAGACCAAGCCCTTTTACTAGAAAATAAGTGACAAAAAAGAGGGAAATCTCGCATTTCTTAACAAGGGTGAAAAATCTGTAAATACTCAGGACTAGGTTAGACAGAAAAAGCAGGAATTACAATGGTTCTCTTCCCCCTTCCTTTTAAAACGTAATTTTCATAGGTTCCATCAAGGTTCAGCCGTGGCTAGGGATTATGACTTGCATGCACACGCACACACACACGCAGGCTGAGAGAGAGAGACAGAGACAGACACACGGGGAGATGTGTAAATTATGAGATGACATATAATCATTACAAGCGCCCTGTGTCCTACATTACAGAGGACAGCCATCTTTTTGAAGAAGTTCTTCAAAGGTTTGAAGGGCTTCCCAGTCTAGATCCTGTTTAAAGGTAAACAACCCTAAGAAGAAAAAGCAGAGGCTTTGAAGTCATCCATCAATGCTGGAGCAAGAACATCAGTCACGTACAGTCTTTCCCACTGTGGACTGCATTTTCGGTTTTTTGGCAAGTGAAAACATCATGCTAGGAAAAAACAGTGAAGGAAAGGGTACCCCCTCTCCCCTGGATAAATCTTGGCCTTTGTTGATTGTGCATTTGCTGCTGATTATGGTGGCAGAAACGTTGAATCACAAATTAGGAGAAAACTGCTACTTTTGGTATTTTTAAGGTAAAACTGTGGTGTGAGCCAGCTACAGCCGGCTGGTGGGAAGGAGCTAAGTGCCGGCATGGGCAGGCCTCCTCAACAACAGCAGAAGGACTATTATCATTCAGAAAAACACTTGAGGCAGGGGAGAGTGGAGGCCCTGGGCCCTCCCCCAGGGAAACAGCTGTAGCCTTGGCTGAGGTAGAAATAGAGGAGAGTGAACAGGGAGAGGAGAAGGCTTCAGAACCGGACATCTGGGAAGACGCCTCGGAGTTCCCACCACCTTTGGATGAGAAGGAGAGAGGTCTGCCGGGAGAGACGCTGAAAGAAGCTTCCAGGAGGCTAGTATCCATGGAGAACTGTCTGATTGGCTGAAGACCAGTATCTGAACAGGAGAAGGCAGGTGGGAGACTAAGAGAAGGAAACTCCCAAGGACAGCCGGGACTGCATGGTCTCCCCTGCCTGCAGGCTTCAATCTTAACTGCTGTAGACGCTAAGCTGGGGACTGGACTGGCGAGGACTGTTTGCTAGCCAGAACTATTTGTATCAGCTATGGTGGGCTCCCTCAGGAGTGCTGTAACTCCCAAGGAACTGAGGGACAGAGACTGGATGTTCCCTCAGCCTTAAAAGGACTGAAATTGCAGAGAAATACCATTCCCGACCTTGCTGGATAGAGCTGAGACCCCATCCTGCAAAGGACTGTAGAAGCACTGTGTTTCCTTTTTTTTTCTTTGCGTGCTGAGTCAAATAAAGTTAAGTAACCACCAGAACTTGGTGTCTCACTATGAATGCAGCAGCTGGGGCCGTTCACATGTGGTCACTCAGTTTTCCAGAATTTATTCTGTTCCTAGAGGAAAAATAAAAAAAATAAAAGTGGCCATCTGTTCTTACCAATGAAGCCACAGATGTATTTCTGTGTTAGGAAGCACAGTCCACTCAGTAGCCTGCCATATTGTTATTTAGGACCATGGCATAGTCTCATCACTGCTGCAGCTAAGGTTTGTGGGACAAGAAAGCTCATGAGTGATGACAATGGTGTTTTACACCTTGCCTTGCTCCAAATGGCATGATTGGCCCAAGTGCATGCATCCAGTAGCTTTCTTCAGAGTCCCCTTCCCTTCATCCTGGATTTTTGGGTTGCTGATGGTGCACAAGTAGAACACACATACAGATAGATTTATGATGAACCAGTGAGTTTTAGTGCCATCTGGGAAAAGATGCAGATGGGTGCCCAGACATTAAGGTCAGTTCACACAGAAAAATCACATTCTTTCTTCTTTTTGCACTCTACATCCTGAGATTTGTCTTCTTACCTGGAGACCCATGGGGAAAAAAAGCAATTCCCTAAGACTTTAGCAAGCACCCTGAGACCTGGTAACCCTAGCAAACAAATAATCTTATAAGCCTAATGGCTACCTCTATTTAATCATGATCTTATCATGTACAATTACTATGGGTAGAGGGAACCAATCTATCTCACATCTGTTCCACCCATTATTTCTTTGCCATCCTGTATGTGGATGGCAACAAGTCAGATGGAGGTGAGCTACTCTTCATGTGGGTTGGAACCCTATTCAAGCTCCTGACACATGTGGAGACCCTCCGTGGAAGCTGAATCTGTCCATCTTCAGGCTCATCACTCTTTACATGTAGGAAGTGACAAAATCTGTTGGAGTGTTTCCCTCTTTCTGAAGTAAGTATACATAATTGGGTAACAAGTAAATAGGGATCATGTCTGATCGGAGGTTTGGAGCAGCCACCAAGGGTGTTTATCTCACGTTCATGACAGATGTGCCTCTACTGTTGGTGAGACACAAAAGCAGGTTCATATGGTCTCTCAATTTGTCTGCTCCCATTCTGCAGAAGGTGCAGAATGTGGTCACCAGGCTGGTGGCAAGTGTGAGTAAATTTGATGACATCTCCCCAGTCCTGATTCATCTGCATGGGTTACCTGTTGTGACCTGGATCAAGTTCAAGGTTTTGATGCCCTCTTTCAAAGCCATCCATGGTTTGGGACTCTGTTATTTGTCAGAGTACCTTTTTCCAAAGTCATCCTCCCACATCACCAGATCCTCTCAGGCTATGCTCCTCCAGGTGGCCAATCTGAAGAAAGCCAGGAAATCTTCAGCAAAAAATCGGGCCTTCTCAGCAGTGGCTCCAGCTTTTTGGAATCAGTTCCCAATTGAACTGTGCCTAGCCCCCTTCCTCCCCATTTTTAAGAGGCTGCTGAAAATACTACTCTTCCGTGAGGCCTTTGAGTACAGCCTAATATGATTTTTTTTATCTCTTGCCCAGATGTGTTATATGAAACATTGCACTGTCATGGCTTAATGTTGATTTAATTTGCTTATTTGCCCATCCTTTATTTTTATGATAGTATCTTCTTGTTTTGTTTGCTGTGTCTTGTTATTTTAAATTGTTAATCACCCAGAATAGTGTTGTGGCATACATTTATTTATTTTTTTGAAATTAAATTTTTTTTTATAACTATAACATAAACATAAACATAAAATACACAAACCAAAATACAATTTAACTGTGCTCCCCACCACCATAGACGGGACCTCTTGCTGTAATCTTCTTCCTCCATCTATATTCTTCTTCTTCTTCTATTGTCCTCTTCTCCAGAACTGCATTGATTCTTGATTTGGAGCTTTCCCTTTTCCTCTTGTTAACACATATTCCAAAAATCTGCCCCAGTGGCATACATTTATATACATTTATATAAATGTAATAAACAACAACAACAACAGAGCTATTAAAAATGGCAATATTAGGAACAGCATATATACTACATCAATATTTAACAGATATAGAGTTTTGGTTAAAACTTGTATCTGTTACATAATAGTAGTCAATGTTTTTATAATTTTGATTGATTGTGCCTGGTATTTTTGAGTAATAATAATTCACTAAATTAGAGGTCCCAGAACAAAGATAAGACAAATCTCAACTGTTCCTATCCAATGGTGAGGATACTTAAAAGAAATTACAAAGACTCATGCCAATTATTCTTAATAATACTAATCTTAATAATACTAATCTGAGAAAGAGCATCCCTCTGAAGGAATTTCCAGTACTATTCTTTTGATACTTAATCACTGCACACTGATAGCCTCCTATAATCAGGAAATGTGTAGTTCTTTGAATTCAGTCAGTGGAGATATAAAAATGAAAAGGAATGGTAAGGTTCAGAATTATGTGTCTTAAGCAATGTTGGAGACTGAAAAAGCCCTACAGCAACTAAACTGTAACCGTTGGGGGGTGATTTTCAAAGACGCAACTGTGTTAGTCTTTTTCAGCATGTTTAACAAAAACAGAACAAAAAAAATCTCTGTATAATGGAACCTTAAAAAGTAACAGATCTATTGCAGTGTGAGCTTCCACTTCTTCAGATACAGCTGGATATCTCAGTGGTTTAGGTATCTGGATGTGGAGCCAGAGGCTGGACTTTGATTCCTCGCTGTGTATCTGTGAATAAAGCTAGCCTGTGTGGCCTTGGGCAGGCTGCATAGTGCCAGGGTGCCCCCAGAAGGAGGGAACTGTAAACCACTTCAGAGCATTCTCTGTCTAGAAAATTCTAGAAAGGGTTACCATAAGTCAGAATTGACTTGATGGCACATGATTATTTTTCAGACACAGTTGACAATGAGGGTTGTATTTGAGAAAGTGGGTCATTGTGAGGAGGAGGATACCAGCACCAATGTCCCAGTGAGTGGGCCATCTCCCCTTCTCCCTGAGATTGATGAATTTGTGACAAGCAGTTCCCTGGGAGACTGGGGTGATGGGCACTGAGCGAAATAGGTGCCAAGGGAACCAGGGACAAAGAACCCAAGGTCAGGGAGTCTGGAACCCAAATGGAGGTCCCAGGAGAGGAGGCACCATCAGACAACCTGGGCAAATAAGAACGTCCCATAGACAAACAGGTGGTGGAGGTCCCCTGGGAACTGAGATAATATAAGGGAGGTTTTGGAGACATGAGGGGAAGAATCTACAGTGGAGGAGAAGGCAAAGGTGGAACAAAGCATGCAGATAGGGGAGCTCCTTCCTGATGTGATATTGGAGGAAGTGGAAGAGGAAGAGAGCTGGAGAACACTTTAGAGCAGTGGTTCCCAAACTTGGGTCCTCAGATGTTCTTGAATTAAAACTCCCAAAAGCCTTCACCACTAACTACGCTGGCCAGAATTTTGTGGATTTGTAGTCCAAGAGCATCTAGGGACCCAAGGTTGGGAACCTCTGCTTTAGAGGATCCTGAGGAAGGTTACCACATGGAGGTGGACCCTCTCCCCCAGAAGAACCTGAGCCTTACTGGGAATAATCTCTCTCTCTCTCTCTCTCTCTCAATCTCTCTCTCAATCTCTCTCTTTCTCTCTCAAAATATGGTATATAGTATTCCCCCCCCCCTCTTCTGTCTTTATTATACACAGTGAATTGTGGGGGTTGAGAATGAAAATCTTCTGCCTCTTGGTCTGTCTAAGCAACTGTTCACTTGATGGATAGATGGTGTTGTCAGGTCTATTTCTTCCTTCAGAACAGAGAGTAGATCTTTGCCCTCCTCTGTCTGAGATGAATGACCAAACCTGGAGCATTGTATCCATGATGATTTCCAGCACATCTGTTTGTGCGTGGAAACCAGTATGGCTGTGCATTGGTGTCCTGGTCCATTATTTGACTGAATAAGGGCACGCAAACTGGCACCTAGTTCTATCTGTGCCCTCTGGGAGACCTTCAATCCAATCAGTGTTCACACATGTGTTAGTTTTTCTGCATTTCCAAATATCCAGGAATTCCCCCCCCCCATCCTTTTTTCTTGAAAAGAGAACTAACATAAAATACATTCAAAAACAATATGGCAATACAACAGACAATAATTATAACCATAAAAATGAATAACCCTATAAAAAAAACCTAGAATTGTTCTCTCTCTTTTTTTAAAAAAGGTTGTTATTGACAGAGATTCAGTTTTTAAATGCAGCTTTAAATAATTCTTTCTTTACCATCTTTCTAAACAGAAAGAGAGAAGGATTTTGGCATCTCTCTGCCGGCATCTTGTTCCAGAAACTATGGGCCACAATCAAAAAGGGACCTAATTAAACTACAGATTCCGGGATTCTGTAGAATGGAGCTGTGGCAAGTAAAATTACTTTAACTGCAAAATTTAAAAACCACCTTCCTCCTCATACAGAAGTGCATCTCTGAACCATACAGAAAGAGCCTAGTGGCCCACTGGTTAAACTGCAGTACTACAACCAAGACTCTGCTCATGACTTGAGTTAGATCACTACAGGCTCAGTTAGCCAGCTCAAGGTTGACTCAGCCTTCCATTCTTCCAATGTCAGTAAACTGAGTATCTAGCTTGCAGGGGGGTTGGGCGGAATGTATAGCCTACATAATTAAATTGTAAACCACCCAGAGAATTATTTAAGCACTATAGTGTGGTATATAAGCAGCACACTTTGCTTTGCTTTTACATGGGCATCCATGTAAAAATAGGTCTCAAGGAATCCTAAGGAATTAAACCAAAACACTTCCACATAACCATAATTATTACAACCAGTGATTACTGTAAGTGTGATGTTAATTAAACATATTTCTTAAATAGCTACAAACAACAGATTTGTCAAGATGACTTTAATAACCATCTGGTTCTCAATATTTAAAACACTGTCATCTTTGTATAATTAATATTAATATTGCAGGATTGTATGTACTAATGTCATATCCTTATAATAAAGTTAAGAAGCACTGAAGTACACACACACATGTAGATACACAGAAAATCTTCAGCCGTTTTTACATATCAATACAGGGAAGAATATCAGGAAAAAGATTTAATTACGTAAGAGTTTGTGTCTATGCTTTTTACTCCATTACTTGAGTGGGTGGGCAAAAGATACAAGAATGGGGCTTTAAAATTAGAAGGTTATAAAAAAGGATGCAAAAATGTATATCTGTATGTATTGCCTCAGTTATGCATAATCAGATACACACAATGAAATGTCCAGAACTGCCTTCATTAATATTTCTGTTGTCTTCTCAAATTAGTCAGTTCATGAAAGAAATAAAATTATGGACTAAATCCTATTATAACGTCAAGTAGAGTAGACCTGTTAAATCAATGACACTTACATGTGTTGACATAAATCTCATTTAGCAATTTGGTCTATCTTAGGGTGTCATCAGATGGCAATACAGGATCACATTGGATTGTGCTGGAAAGGGTGACTTTGCTGGATGCAATTTCCCTTCAAATGATGCTTCTGTGTGCAGGTGATCAAGTCCCAGTCACTCCAGCCCAACACCAAAAAAAGGAGCAGCCTTCCTGCTGGACCAAAAAAGGTATAATTTGGGCATGGAGCAGCGTCAGTCTGGTTTGTGATTTCCTGAAAGTTATCTCCAGCCTTCCCTCCAGTCAATAACTGATTTTTACTCTTATCATCTTGGTATTGATTTAATTTAATATAAATGTTAAAATTATGATGTTTTAAATTTTTTTTTATGTCTTATGATGTTTTTAATATGTATGTAAGCCGCCCCGAGTAGACTTTGTCTAGGGGGGCGGGGTAAAAATCTAATAATAAATAAAATAAATAAATAAAATAAATCTGATTACAGCTGCTTATCTATAAGACCCTTCACGGTTTGGGATCCTGCTACTTGTCGGAATGTCTTTCCCCAAGATCATCTTACCCATGCCACCAGATCCTCTCAAGCTGTGTTTCTCCATGCTGCCATGTTGAAGGAGACCAGGAAAACATTCACTAGAAGTCAGGCTTTCTCAGCTGTGGCACCAGCCCTTTGGAACTGGCTCCCAGTCAAACTGTGCCTGGCCTCTCCCTGCCTATCTTTAAGAGGTTGCTTAAGACGTGGCTCTTCACAGAGGCCTTTGATGATCAACCTCACATATATTTGCCACTTGCCCTGCACGCCCTATTTATGGGTAACATTTGTGCTGTGTTGGTTCCATGATGTTTTAACTGATGTGATTTGTTTTTTATTTTATTATTGCCCCCCTACCCCGGAATAAAGACGCGAGACCAAGATTATGGATTAAACATGGGCCACACTTTATTGAATAAACAATATTGCCAATCCTTTGGCAAAGGGGGGTCCTGCTGTAGTGCGGAATCAGGTTTAAGCACGGAGGTCCCCCCGGGCCCCCTAACAAACCAATGGGCAAGTCCCTGGCCCCAAGTTCTCGCCGCCGTAAAGACAGCGCTAACCTGGCCAGCCTAAATTTGACCACCCCCAGACCTCAAGCCACCCTCTCCTTGTTGACTGTTGGCCTGGGTGTGGCCCCAGTGCATCTTTCCCCCCAAGCACTGTAATCGCACGATCCGCAATGCTGGGAGTTCAGATGAGCTATACCTTACCGGAGATAGCTATGGGACTCACCAAAAAACCTGTTTTATCCGCACTACCCACCACAGCATAGGGACTAGCAATGCTAAGTCCCATGCCCGCCATCAAGCTTATCAAGCTCCAAAAGCAGGCCCCCCTTGATGTCTTCCAAGAAGACATCCAAACCTCGTTCAGACAGATGTACTCCATCTGGCCGAAAAAATTCAGGCCTATCCAAGCGGATCCTCTGGTGACCAATCACCGATCCAAGGCCACTGCAGACAGCTCTGCAGACCTCCCTGTTAACACTCCTCCGCGCAGTGTTAATGGGCAAAAAATTCCGTGTATCCCTCCATACCAGTCGAGGGATGATAGTCGACCAAACGATGCTCAATGCATGGTACGTGGCCCTCAACCGCTTGATATCTCGTAGCACATCAAGAATTAAGGCCTTTCCACCATGCCTAGCCAGATCCTTACCGCCCAGGTGTATGACCAACACATTTGGGGGGGTGTTGACCGAAAGCAGCCACTTGACACATCTGGCTCCACAACATTCCGCGTAAGCCCTTCCATTCAATATGGGCTCTAGCTCCAAGGCCCAGACTACTCCCCCATGGGGATATAGCAGCGTGGCATGCTGCCAAAAAAATGTAACTATGGCCAACAATCATGATGTGCCTTCTTTCCACCGGCGCCACGGGACCTGCAATGAGAGAAACAAGACCAGGCCCCTACCTAGACGTTAGGGAATGTCCTGATGTACCTACGATAAGTAGAAGAAGACCACCAACCTATCTGCTTAATGTCATCTGTGTGGTATTCCAATGCTGCTGCAGTAGATGCAGCGCCGATTCTAAAAGAGTGTGTGCCAAATTTCAATCCCTGCATGCCTACCTTATCGAGTGCCAGGTCTGTCAGCCTCCAAAACTGGTACTCTGTCAATGGGCAACTATCCTTATGAATAAAGAAATATTCCTGCCTGGCTCCCCTAATCCTCAAATATGATGTTATGGCTTTCACTGGGCAAAGATCTTCCACATGGCAACTCCCTAAAGTAAAGTAAACTCCCTTACCATGCTGATCCACCTTGGATCGGCGGATATGAATCTGAATTGACCCTGCAACTAAACGCACATCCTGCCACTGCAACGCTAATTTGGACGTGTCTCCCTTCCCAGTGGCCACTACCTCGCTGATCCTAAGAGCTCCAAAAAATGTCAGCAAAGACGCCGCCTTAAATAGGACAGTTTCATAATCATCCCTACAAAGCACCTCCCATTGCTTACAAATACTTTCCAATAACTCCAGCGATATAGGTGCCCTCGTATCTCTAACCCTACCTCTTTCCTTAGACGAACCTTCAATCATCTTTTTAATGCGGTAGTCTGAAGAATGATCCTGATAACCATGGACCCTAGCGTAAAAGGCTAGCGCCGACAATCTGCCCTGTATAGATCCCGGCGCCAACCCCTTCCTGTTCAAAAACACAATGAATTGCTGAAGATGCTCAACTGGGGCTGGCCACATTGGCTCCAATTCAACTAGCTTTCTAAACTCCTCGAATTCTATACTCATGGCCAGGTACCCTTTCCGTGTCCTCAGTGCCAAGGCCAAGCCTATTGCCCTTTCAGCATCTTCTTGCCAATTTGCCAGACTTCTGGGGGAAGAATTTCTGGGAACTCATTGGCTCCTGGATCTAGCTCCCTGAACCGCTCAATCTGTTGGCATGATAATGTGTCAGCTAAGCTGTTATCTATCCCCGGCACATGTCAGGCCTGAACCCAAATATTAAATTTCAAAGCCCACAGCGTAAATGCCCTAACTAAAGTCATAACCCGTTCTGAATGTGATGTAAGGTTGTTTATGATGTAAACTACCGCCTGATTGTCGCACCAAAACCGCACAACAGTTTGCCCATTCTTCCGCCCAGAGCCACAATGCCCCAACTATTGGGAAAAATTCCAGGAATGTCAAATCTCTGGTAATCCCTGCCTGGTGCCATTCTTTTGGCCGACGACCAGCACACCATCTGCCCCTAAAATAGATTCCAAACCCTAATGAACTAGCAGCGTCCGACTGGACCTGAAAGTCCGCCTTAAGCCCCAGGTCCCCTCTCCAGAAGGATACTCCATTAAACTCAGATAGGAACTGACTCCAAACTTGCAAGTCTTCCCTCATGCCACGCGTAACTCTAGTCCTATGCAAGGGACGACTGAGGCCCTTCATTGCCACGCAAAGCCTACGCAAAAATGCACGACCAGGCGCCACCACTCTGCAAGCAAAGTTTAGATGGCCCACAATCTCCTGAAGCTCCCTCAGGGACACCTTTTTCTTCTGCAACATCCCTGCTATCCTGACCTTAAGGTCAGCTAATTTACTCTCAGGCAGTCTAGATGTTTGCTTCACTGTGTCCAGCTCAATACCTAGGAACGTCAGAGACGTGGCTGGTCTCTCGGTCTTTTCCACCGCCAAAGGTAGCCCGAGCTCACTCGCCATTGATTGAAAATTGTTCAGAATCAATCTGCACCTACCTGAATTCTTCTCACCACAAAAAAGGTAATCATCCAAATAATGGGCCGTAGACTTATAGCCCACCCTGCACCTGAGCTTCCACTCGAGGAATGAGCTAAAACGCTCAAATGCTGTGCAGGAAACGGAGCAGCCCATGGGCAGTGCTCTATCTATGTAAAAGGATCCCTGGAAATGAAAACCTAACAGGTCAAAATCCAGTGGATGAACTGGCAAAATCCGGAAAGCCGATTTTATATCACATTTCGCCAGCTCCGCCCCTACACCACACTTTCGTACCATGCGAACCGCCTCATCAAAGGAGGTGTAGCGCATGGTACAAAGCTCCTGAGGGATGCCATCGTTAACCGACGCCCCCTCTGGGTAGGACAAGTGGTGAATTAATCGAAACTCACCTTCAGACTTTTTTGGAAGTATTCCCAAAGATGAAACCCTCAAGGTCTCCAAAGGGGGCATCACAAAGGGTCCTAATACTCTCCCTTCCTTCACTTCTTTAGCAATCTTCGTCTGAACAATACCCTCCATGCCACAGACGGATTTCAGGTTTTGCGCAAAGAAGGCTTTACGCTCACCAACCGCCAGTATCCTAAAACCGTACCTAAAACCTTCCAATAAATAACTGGCATCCTCTCTAATGGGATAATCACACAACCAAACTTCCAAAACTGTAACTCTAATTGGGCTGAGGCCCTTTTCCAGGGTTACCCCCACCGATATTGGGTTTTTTACCTCCTCCTGGACCCTTGCTCTGGCATTGCGCCCCAGCTCTGAAACAGGAGGCACTGGGATGCTGTCCCCCACACACTGAACACTCGTGTCTAAAACGGCATGGCTTCCTGGAACAGGCACCCTTGTAGTTGTAATCCCAGCAGAGCAGGCGGGGTTGAACCACCTGCCCCACTCCAGCACTGGGACTTTGATTCAAAACAGTCTTCCTAATGAGATGCCCACTATCGCACCTATCTCCAAAATGGGGCCTAGCTGGTGTCATAGATTGCAGCCAAAGCCCTGGAAGGGGCTCATCCCAGCGCAGGTTAGGTTGAATCGCACTGTGCATACGGAATGATTCATCATAGGCAACCCATGCTTGACCCGCAAAGTCTACATAGGCCCTATAGATTATATCTAGATATTTAAAGAGAGATTGAGCCCGCCAAGGTTGAGCCTTTACTACAACCCCGGCATAAATTATAAAACCAGGTAGCCAATTCGACCATGTCCTATCAGGCTTCTTCCTCCTTTGCCTCTCCTTATCTTTCTCATCCTCCTTATCCAAATCCTTCTTCTCTATATTTCTATTTAGTAGGTCAAAGAAGTCTACGTATTTACCCTCTCAAATTTTTTCCTTAGTTGCTGGGGTGAGATGGTTGCCCAGAGGCGTTAAGTAATCCCCTGCTGGTAATGCCAACTGAAAACCTGGCTGTTTAAGCAAGCCTTCCCTCCACCCACCATCTGAATTTTTGTTATTTTGTGTTTTCTTCCATCTTGGATCATTGTTTATTTATTAATATATTGTTATGATTTTAAATTGTTAAATTGTTAGATGATATGTTGTTACCCGCCCAGAGTAGTCTATATGACTAGATGGGCGGGCTATAAATGTAATAAATAAATAAATAAATAAATAAATAAAGCTTGCAAAGGCATCGTATTAAACCCGGTGTCTGGAACCGCTGGGTATGGCCAAATTCCAGTGCCCCCTGTCGAATTTAGTGGGGGTGGGAATGCAACCTGCAGGTAGGCTGCAGCCCAGCTGCCGAAGTGTGCATTCGAGCAAGGCCAAGGGGAACATGAGGCCTGAAAACTCTGCCCTTCATATGGATTGTAATAGGGGGAACTAAATTGCCCCATGCCTGGCCAAGGCCAGACAGGTGTAGGTGAAACAGTGTCCGGTGCAACGGTTGACTCACCAGTCATAGGAGGCATTGCAGTTGGTTATTCCCTGCCGTACTGGCAATATGGACTAGACCCATCTCGCGCTTCCAGCACTCCATGGATCACTGCTGCTGACCCCACTGCCAATGGAATCGGTGTCACACTACCTTCCTCAGCCTGATAGCGCCACTGACCCATCCGAGTCTCACCTGGACGTCCCTGCCGACTGCTGCTCAGCTTCTAAGATAGCAAACCTAGACATTAGATTGTCAGCCATGGCTCTGAGCTTAGCCCGGTGATGGCTCTTAGCCTCCCTAGCCGAGCGATGTGGTTGCACCTGGCTGGACCATGGGGCCTGACTTGCTGCTCTTTCAGCTTCTAATGCAGATATTTTTTCCTGCAATTGTTGCCAAATGGGCCAAGATTCTTCATCCGATTGAGACTGAGGTGGCGATACCTGAGGGACTGGCTGTTTTTTGGCATCCTTAATGATGTAAAATTATTGAGCAATTGATACTAATTCAACTATCCAAACACTAATAAGGTAATTAATTAAATCCCTTTTCTTTTCTTTTTTCTTTTTTTCTTTTTCTTTTTTCTTTTTAGCCACCCAAGAACTGAACTTAGCCTAGGAAATACTTATGACTCCCAAATGAAAAAAAACTGCCAAGCACGTGGCCCAATTCAAATTCAAGCACCCCTACCTCCATCAGGTTCTCTCTAGCCAAAGTAATGAGATGGGGGGATGGGGGGGGAGCGAAGCGCCAAATGGCTAAAGAGCCGAATGGCCTATGCGCGCTGCTGCTGCTTCCAGAAAGCAACCTCGGCAATAAGGCACCTGGCAGAAAAAGTTGGGGTTTAAAAAAAAAAAAAAAACAATAATAAAAGAAACAGCTGTTACCAGGCTAATCAGCCTTGCCAACAATCCGCTCGATTAAAATGAGCCGACCAAGGCAGGTCGTGTCCCAGCGCGGCTAGTGTGAGCCGCCCTGACTTATCCCCCCCTTTGTTTAGTATTAAAGAAAACTAAAACCAAAATCCTAATTAATTAAAAACTGTCATTGATCAATCAAAAGCGGCATAACAAAAAGATAAGCAAACCGAGGGAGGGAGTCGATGCTACCTTCCCTAATCCCAAGCTCCAAGCAGCACCGGCCTCACAGCCAAGTACGCAGTTCGCCAGGAACCGATCCACAGGACTCCTTCTCCAACCGATGCCAGTGAAGAAAGAGGAAGAGGAGAAGGGGGAATGGCCCTTAAATAACCTGCCGTTCCCTCCTCTCCCAGGAAATGCTGTTGCGAGACTTGAGAGGTCTCGCGATTTCTGGGGACGGAGGCAAAGACAAGCCGCGCTGCTGAAGCGTGGCTCGGCTGCGGCTCCAACATTCTCATTATTTGATTTACTGTCATTTATGTTTGATTTTATTGCTTGTTGACCACCCAGAATAGTGCCTTGCACTAATGGGGCAGTATAAAAATCTATGAAATAAATGAAATAAATAAATAAATCATTGGTAAGCAGCTCAAACCTGACTGTGGCAGAAGCCATCCAAATCACAAATGATATAGCTGTCTGATTGCACTCTTTAGTTGGCACTACCAAGTGGATTTAGCTCAAGAAAAGCCTCTGAGAATATTTAGGCCCTACAGCACTCTTGCTTCTACCTCTCTGAGGTTTTTCTTTTTCTTTTTTTAAATAACATAAAATCTCTTGGGCCAATCTGAAAAACAATGTACAAAATTTGGCGGTTTTATGCCAAAGAAACAAAAGGGTAATTCCATGAATGCGATGATTCAGAGGTAGCTTGAGAGATCATTGTATGTTTGCCTGTCTGTTTGAGCCTTTCATCTCCTGGTGGATATTAGAAATGAGGGGATTCAAAAAAGGGAATATGGCCTGAGTTTTCTGAGATGTTTGGTGCCCCTTGAAAAATATTCCCTATTGTTGGTGATTTTCTAGGTGATATATATTCAGAGGGGTACAAAACTGTTTGGAAGGAAAATGAGTGATCACATCGTAGTTTCCTTGGAAACCAGCCAGCCTCTCCTCCACTTTTACTGAATGCAATTGTGTTTCCACAGTATGGAAAAGCAGAGCAAATTGTCCCAGATACATCTATGGATATTCATCTGATTGCCCACCCGGTTGGATGCATGGTGGAACTGCAATCACTGCACAGCAACATGCCTATTCTAGTGTAAATGGTAGCCCCTCAGAAAGAATTCCAGCTTTTGTGATGTCACCCCACAGCCTGATGAAAATGCTTCTAAGTTTCATGACATCACAACAGTGGCAACTGGCTCCGATCCTTCTTGGGGGACCGCCCTCAGAGAGTCCAGCTTGGGGAGAGTGTTTCGGCCCCGTGGAGTCTCAATTGTGGGGTTCCGCAGGGTTCGATTATCTCCCCAATGCTGTTTAATATCTACATGAGGCCACTGGGTGGGGTCATCAAGGGGTGTGGGGCTTCGTGTCACCAGTATGCTGGTGACACCCAGCTCTACATCTCCTTTTCTCCAACCACAGTGGATGCCGTTCTGTCCCTTCAGCACTGTCTGGAGGCTGTATTGCAATGGATGCAGGAGAATGGGCTGAGGCTGAACCTGGACAAGACGGAGGTCCTGAGGGTGGGTGGCCCCTCCATTGGTGGTTTGGGAAACTCCCTCTCTTTTGGGGGGGGTGACTCTCACCGCGAAGAGTGAGGTTCACAGCTTGGGGGTTCATCCAGATCTGGCGCTCACCATGGAAACCCAGGTGGTGTCAGTGGTCCGCTCCGCCTACTTCCATCTGTGGCGGATTGCCCAGCTGCGTCCCTATCTTGATGTTGGGGCGCTCACCACTTTGGTCCATGCGCTTGTAATCTCGAGATTAGACTACTGCAATGCGCTCTACGTGGGGCTACATTTGAGATTGATGCGGAAGCTTCAAATGGTGCAGAATGCGGTGGCCAGACTCCTTAGTGGGACGAGAAAATATCAGCATATTTCCCCCACTCTGGCTGCCTTGCATTGGCTGCCCGTTCGTTTCCGCATTGATTTCAAAGTGTTAATGATGACATATAAAGCCCTAAACGGTTTAGGACCTCGATATCTAGCGGAACGCCTCCTCCCACCTAGATCTACTCGAATCACTCGTTATAGCCAGGAAGGGCGGCTGAGGGGCCTAACGCCGAGGGAGGCCCGGAGAGAAAGAACAAGAAACCGGGCCTTCTCAGCATTGGCCCCTCGCCTTTGGAACAGTCTCCCTTCAGAGATCTGTCTGGCTCCCTCGCTGGGTGTTTTTAAGAGCCAACTTAAGACCTGGCTCTTTAGGCAGGCTTTCCCTCCTGTCACCACTTGATTATTTTTATTTCCCATCTTGAATGATATCATTATTGTTGTTTTAATTTATTATGCTATTTTTATTGTTAGCCGCCCAGAGTAGACTTGGTCTAAATGGGCGGGGTATAAATTTAATAAATAAATAATAAAATAAAACTGGTAGCTCTGATGTCATACAGGGATAGTGAATCTGCTCTGGGTTTTAATCTGAACTTCACAGGAAGTATCCAATGGGTTGAACTCTATTAACAAAATATATTGAGCATGCCTAAAACCCATAGCAGATTTAACAGCTCTTTTTTAAAAATAGTAGAGAATTTGAAGCACAGTGCCTTTGAACGGACATAAAAGTGCACAACAAAAGAGCTGGAAGTTAAAAGGTAGATGGGTTGTATCAAGCCTCCTCCTCCATAGTAATGGTAACATCAAAAACAAAAGCTCATCACAGTTCAGCACAGCAGTATGAAGAAAGTTCTTTACTTTGTATTTTACCTCTTCATCCAGGAACTATATACAGTGGTGCCTCGACTTATGACCATAATCTGTTCCAGAAGATGGGCGTAACTCGAAATGGTCATAAGTCGAAGCACCATTTCCCATAGGAAGGCATTGGAACGCGATTAATCCATTCCAGACAAAAAAAATCACCAAAAACAAAACAAAACACTCCAAGCCCCAACGGAACACCATGGGGCTGGGGAAAAAATCAAACACCCCCCCCCCCAGCCATCTTCATTGGAACACCATGGGGCTGGGGGGAAAATCAAAAACACACACACACCCCACAGCCAGCTCCATCGGAACACGATGGGGCTGGGGAAAAAAACCAAAAAAAACACACAACAACACACACACACACACACACAGCCAGCCCCATCGGAATGCCATGGGGCTGGGAAAAAAAAATCAAAAACACCGCCCCACACACACAGCCAGCTCCATCGGAACACGATGGGGCTGGGGAAAACTCTCACCAAAAAACAAAAAAAAAACATCACACCACAGAAACATAAGCCCCCAAAAACCCAAACCCACCCTGCAAAACCCTGCAAAACCCTGTAAATGTACTCACCCAGAAGCAGAAAGCAGCACCAGGCAGTCCGAAGCCTCTCTGCAAACGCCCGCACACTAACCGTTGGGGCGAAAGAGCTACAAAGAAGCTCTTCGCCGACCAACGTTTAGCCCTCTAATTTGAATTCCCCACCTTTTTCCCCTGCCTCTTTTGTTTGCAACTCGAAGCTCCGGCCGCAAGTCGAAGCAAAATTTTGCAGCCGGAGCTGGTCGCAACTCGAAATGGTTGTATGTCGGGACGTTCGTAAGTCGAGGCATCACTGTAGAACTATAATTCATTATCTGTGGGTGTGAGGCATGTTTTTTTTTTTTTACAAGGCTTAAGAACAGAAGGACCATGAAATTTCTCCACTCCTCAATCCCTGCCCCTTTCATCACTTTGATGTTCGGTTGATTTGGTAAAGGATGCTACGTAAAGTTTGTGGCTTTCCATCCCTTCCCCTCAGCTACAGTCCATATTCTTTGCCCTTATAAAGGCAAGGTACTGTACCCCCACACTTTCAAACGAGGATCCCCTACACATCAAAGCAAGAGCACAGCCACCTATCACACCCTTTCTTTCAAGATCACATTAATGTACGAGGTGACTATCCTATTTTATTCATCAACTTCATTGTTGACTGATCTCACTCTTTTATGAAAGAAGTTCTCCATCTGTAGCCTCGCATCACTTCAAACTGTGATGAACTTGTAAAGTTCAGAAGCGACAGGAGTAGTAAGAAAGCTGTTTTGACTCATGTTATTACAATGATGAATGCTGTTCATATAAACCAGATTTCATTCTATTATGGTCCGCATTTTAGCATGGTCCGTTAAGTGTAAAAGCAGGTGGGAAGTGAAAGAAAGAAGGAGAAATAAGCTTTTATGAAACTGTCAGAGAAATGGTTGGCAACAAAAGATGGCACAATTGTATCTGCAAAGTACCAGAAAATGTGTTGAGGATGTTAACTTGTTATATGATTTATTAATCATTCACTAAAAATCCATAGAAGCAATAAACTCCTCCAGAATAAAATGTTGGTATTCGAATTTGGCTTGGTCATCAGCACTGTCCCACCAAGAGGGCAGCAAAATTTTACCATATATTGGTCCGAATCCTAAGAGTTGTATAATTTGCTGTGACTAATTGAGGAACTCCTAGGGTGCATCTTGGTCATGTGACTGTGCAATCATTATTATTTATTTATTTATTGAAAATATTTTTATCCCGCCTTTCTCCTTAAAAAGAACCCAAGGCAGCTTGTCCCAGCACCTCATCAACTGGCCACGATTAGCTGCACCTAGTTACAAAAAGCTTCCACAAGGATTCCAAGCATTCATGGCTGACTATATATATTTGGAAAAAGTAAGGAATCTGGTAATGACAGAGCCACAAGTTTTTCTCATGGCCATCACATAATCATGAAACTAACAATTTCTATTACATTGCAGCTTTCTTTGTGAAAGTAGTTTTGTGCACCAATATTTGGATTCAGAATTCAGTTTGGGAATTCATAATATTAAGAATTCAGAATATCTGCATATCCAGAACTCCGTTACAATCAATCAGAGTACTACGTAGGCATTATTTTCTGCTTTTAAAAAAACCACACAAACAGGCAAAACATTTTTAAAGGATTTCCCTGTGTCCTCTGACACCTTCCCTGTGATTATGACAAACAGAGTGCACACCAAAAGCCAGTGCCTAGGTATTAGGAAATTATTCTAATGGGCATATAGATTGAAATCTGAACAATGGGAATGCTAGCAGGAAATGCCAGGAGCAGTGGGGAAGCAGAGAATAGGTCACACTGGGTTTTGGGCAAATACCTTGGGCAGCACTGGCAGGCAGATAGCTCGTGGTGGATGGGAACTGGGCCAACAGCATGGGGCACAGCACAGTGGAATGAGTGAACACTATCTTGGAGCAGCAGTAGGAAGAATGAGAGAGGCAGGAGGAGAGGGCAGGAGACTGAAGCATGGCATACTTAGTACTGTGAGCAGACTGTGCCACTCTCTCTTACTTACAGGGGGCTTCAGGGAAGCTGAGGGATGGTAGGCTGACCTTAAGGAAAATAAGTTTTTTACAGATCCAAGTTCCAGGTGGAAACTCAGTTCATAACCAAGTCACTGTTTTACTCTTTTAAAAAGGTCTTTTTAAATGATCAGTATTTCAGACCCTGTAGCTTGGATTCCTTCAAAATAAAAACTAAAAAAGAGGTGGAGCCAACCATCTCCTTCATGATAAACAAGATTGGTCTTCTTGATTTATTTGATCTGATTCAAGTCTGGGGATGTTTAAGGTCACTTGTTTCTGCATAAAGTGTAGAGTAAAACAGCTTTATTTTTAAAAGTATCATAACTCAAAAGCCCCTTGCCCAAACCTCTCCGTATTTGGCACAGAGGAAGAGTCTTCTACATCTTTGCCAAGTTTGATGCTGATCTGAAGTTCAGTTTTAATGTTTGTTTGTTTGTTTTGTTTTGGGCTGCCCCCATTTATAGAATGGTGTTGTAGAATATTGATTTGTTCTTTAACTTTCATTCCTCAAGAAATCATTCCAGGATGCCTGAGAAATAGGTTTCACCTTCACGTCTTCCTCTAGCAAGCAGAAACTTAGCATTTTGCTTTCTAATCTGAAGGAGTAAATGGAGTATTAGGAATTATTATTGTAGATATTCAGAACTATCACATTTGGATTCGGATATATTTAGTACTATTCAAATATGTCTTTTTTCAGTGAATTCCAAATATTCCATATCCGAGTGCACATCCCTAATTGAATGTACACCTTTGGCAGTCATTCCTCAGTCAATGCTGGGATTTAAAGTGCAGGATTTTCATTTCATAGCCTTCAGAATTTTTTTTTAATTTGGTGATCAAGCAATAGAGAGAGACTGAGTGTCAGATATAATAAGTTCCACACATGGCTGTGTTACTTTCAGCATTAGATTATGCTTTTGCCATTGCTTTCAGTGTACACAGATGGTTAGGTTTGACATTGTAGAACTTTCCTAAGCTTTGGTATCTGTTGAATAGACCAGCCAGGATCCTTATTTCAGTCTTTCTTTTGTCACGGTGACGCGATCAATTGGGTGTCCGTGTATATAGCAAATACCTCATTAAAACGAAGCTTCCCAGTTGGATTATCTTGTGACCTAATTCAGTGGTTTCTTTGTTATCCATGAAACAAAATGTTCTGCTCATTGTTCCATGACAAAGCAACCCCAAACACAGAAACTCTGATTGTATTTCTACTCTCTGTGGTTTTTTTTTCTTTAATAAGCATGTGGAGGTTTGTGAAGTTAATGGGTTGGTTGTTCCTCTCATTCTTCACTCATGTTGGGTTGTTTAAACTCGGTGTGACTTCGCTTTTCTGGAACAGCCTAGTGACTCCCTCTCATGTTCTTCCTTTATGCCGCCTTCTCTCTTTCTTGTCCATCCCTATATTTACTCCACTTAACTTGGAAAATAAGGAGCCGACTGATATCTCTCCACCTAAATCCCTTCCCAAGATACATTGGCCCATTCAAACAACATTCACAGTGACAGTAACACAATACCTTCCTTTGGACCAAACAATGCTTCTAATAAAGTGTGTGTGCTTTTGAGTGACACAGAACTCTTTCATCAAATTCAAGTGCAATGTGTGTGACAGGCAACATGGATACAAAGGGACTGCCGTGTGGTGCGTTTTTTTCCCCCCAACCAAAGATTGTGCAGCCAAGCATCCCAGCCTTTCACCTGTCAAAGGACAACTTCAGCAACGGGGGGCGGGGATAATTTGTGTCTTTTCTTGCAAATGCCCTCCTACAATTTAGATCTTCTAAATTGATCTTTTAGGATTCTAAACTGTACCGGGAACCTGCATGGATAGAAAATGTCCTTGCTGTAGATGTTTAGGAGGGTTTTGTGATCTGCTGTATGTCAACTTGTAAATGTTACATTTGTAGACTTCAGTTCCCAGAAGTGGGGATGATGGCTGGAAGCTGTGGTCCAAAAATGAGATAAATTTTAGAAAAATCATGAGATAGCCAAACAATAGAAACAAAAGAGGACCAGAGACTATATTTGTTCAAGGGATGATATTCCCCTAAAACGGGTGTCTCCAAACTACGGCCTGCGGGCCACATCCACCCCACCTTGCCTTTTTATCTGGCCCGGTGGGTGGGTGGGCAGGCGTTCATGCGCACGCCTTTCTTCAGCCTTCAAAAATGTGGAGCATATATGATGTGGCCCTCCCACTGAAAAGTTTGGAGACCCCTGCCCTAAAACAAAGGAAAAACTGTTGGGGGTGTCTTGAGGGGGATTCACCAAAGTCCTTGAGAGTGAAAACTGTATTTGAAAGTTCCATTTCCAGAAAAATAGTATTTTCCCTGCTGCATTTTTAAACTTGCAAGACCGTGGATTTGGGGGTTGCAAAAATGGCCTTGGGCACCAGAAGTGTTGGTCACTGCATCCAGTTGCAGCTTTTAGGAACTGTGAAAAATTAATAATATTTGCACGGTTTCTTGTTTATTTATACTTTGGAACAGCAAAACTGCAAATAATTGGGAACAATTTGGGAAATGAGTCCTATGTGAGGGAACAAAATTTTATTTCTCTATAGACCTTAGATCTCCTTTATACATTTATTTGATCTGGAGGAGGAGGAGGAACAAAACATGATGCAAATGAGATTAGATTGGTAATGCAATTCAGGGACTATTTAAGGCTGTTAATACTATGCCACATTGATGCCAAAAGCCATTGTACCATTAAAGATTCATTTAACAATTGATGGTGCTGAAAAGCAGGAGATAAAACACAGAAGGAAATGCTTGATTTCAGAGGACATAGTTGTTGTTCATATCCCCAGCTGATTGTCATATAATTCGAGCCAGGGAGATTCAACACGAAAAGATTTGGGGCTGCTATGATGCCCGAAATCTTGGATATGATTAGAGATGGGCACGAACCACCAAAATGGCAGTTCTTCTTGGTTCATGGAAGTCCCTGAACCCCGAACCATGAATTTACAAATTTTTCACAAATGAACCACGAGTCGGGTCATTCGTTCGTTTGGGAATTTTTTTCTTTCTTAGGCTCATGGCTGTCTAAAAAAAAAAAAGCCTGACTGACTCCCCACCCCCACAGCCTGCACCCCATCCCCTTCCCACTGCCCTGTTGCCTCCCTACCTTTTCCCTTTTCCTACCATTGCCTCCTCCTAGTCCTCTGCCACCGCTGCCGCTATCTTGAGATGCAGCCAGCTCCTGCAAGCTGGCAGCCTCTGTGCATGTCCCCGCATCTCAGCTAGGAAGCTGGCCTGTCAGTTGGCTGCAGGGGGGCTCTGTGCATGTCCCTGCCTCTCAACCTAGAGGTGGGGGCATGCACAGAGGCTGCCTGGCCAGCCAGGTGCCAAAAGAAAAAAGAAAAAATTATGATGATGACGATTTTTAGCAGCCAGATGGCTTCCGTCCAACTCGCCATGTGCATGCACCTGTCTCTCAGCTGGGAGGTGGGTGCATGACCAGATGCAGAGATAGCAGGCCCAGCTCCTGGAAGGAAAGCCAGGCCGCTGTCTCTCTAGATGGTGGCAGTAGTGGCAGTGACAGTGGCAGGACAAGGCAGGGAGGCAACGGGGGCAGTGGGAAGGGGCCAGGAGGGCAGGCTGTGGTGGGGGAAAATGAACCAGGAAGTTCACTAAAATTGGGAAAAAGTTTGTTGGTTCAGGAAAGTTAGGGTTTTCCAGTTTTATATGAACTTCCTGGTTTGTTTTTGTATTCGTGGCCATCTCTAGTTATGATCTTATGATCTTGGTCACAACTGGTTATGAATAACGAGTAATTATTTCTCTCTCTTTTTGATTAACAGTTATATAACTAGATTACATTATTATTGTTAAGTAGGGATAGCTTATCTCCATTTGCCGTGCAACTGTACCTTTTAGTTACTTTTGTAATTATAGCAGTGGGAATTCCCTGTTCTGATTGCCTGCCCTCCTACACTCTTGTGACTGTTGAGGCAACAATGAAGAAGACTAGCTATAAATCTGTTTTCTACCACAGGCCAGCAGCTTGTAATATTTGGATATTTTAAAGTAACTCAAAATTAACCATTGTTAATTCTGCAAAATGATGAAAGTTATAAGTTGTAACTTGAATTAATTAGTACTATAATAATAATAATAATTAATTGATACTATATAATGATTATTACTATAATAAGAATGATTATTATTATAGCATCAATTAATTCAGGTTACAACTTTCCAAAAAAATTACTATTTTGCAAAATTAATTAACCATTGTTAATTTTGCAAAGTTGTAACCTGAATTAATTGGTACTATACCTGTAGCTAATTACTTTTTTAATGTAATTTTTCAGCTCTGTGACATCCTTAGCATCCCTTAATTCAGAGAATCTTTATGAAGATACAGGAAACAACTGTGGAAGGAAATGGTAAAAATGTAATAATTAAAACTCATATCTATATTTGTGATGAGTCCAAAGAACAGTGCTTGTTTTGCTTAGACATCCCCACACCCTGTAATCTATTGCTTCCTTCCACAGAGATGGAACTCTTGACCTGAAGCTTCTAGTTTTGTAATTGATTCTGACTGCCTTTGCTGCTCAGAACTCTGTTAACTGGCACAAACTGACATGCCAAAGGCTCCTGCAGTCAGCATCATCTTGGATGCTGATTTCTAAGACACAAACCTAACTGAACAGGTTATTGGATTCCAGCTGAACAGTCAACATTTGGCTGAGCAGCTGAACACCTGTCCCATATTCATTCACCCTGACTAGGTTTGCCATGCATGAATTAACTCAAAGAACAATTGAAATATAATTTTGTGATATTTTGAAAGAGGTTTGAAGATCCACCATCTCAATCTTATTAATATATTGGCACCTTTAGAACCTGCAAAGACATTTCTTAACATTGTTTGTGGTGGCCTGGAAAAAATCAGGAAATTGGCATGATCAGCTATTGTCTGAATAACTTGTTATATGATAGGAGCTGCTGTTAAGTTTAGAATGATATACTGTAGGTTCTGCCATCATGTGGTGGCTATTATGAATATATAGGCCTATAGAGAGGTTGTTAGGTATGGGATTTTTTTGGAATTTGTGGTCTACAGCCCCAGAAGTCTTCAGGATTTCCCCCAGCCAGACTTCTGTAATCTATAATAAAAAAAAACAAAGTCCTGACAGATGTTTTCAAGTTCTTACAGCTATTGAATTCAGATTCTGGCCACCATTTTCATTCTGTGGAGAAGACAGGGGAAATAGGTTGAGGGCCTGACTCTGTGGGAACTGCAAGGAATTATGGATCTGGTAGTTCTTTCTGAGAGGCTTGTACAGACTCTGATGGGAAGAGACTAACAGACCCATAATCACTTACAGCTCCCATAGACCTTAGCCCTCAATCCATTTCCCCTGTCTTCTCCACACAACAAAATTATAGACATAACAGTGCAAGTTGTCCAAGACAATATTGTACTAAACATAAGTATTTCATTTATCCCTTGACATACACATCTAGAAAATTCTGCTAGAGACAAAAATGGCAAGGTTTATCAATCTTCTTTATGCCTGGTAATCATTTCCTCTTTTGATGCTGCACCCTTTACAGAAGCAATATTGAAGGTATTTGGAGAAACCAGCCTGGATCCATGCAATCTACTAAGCCAATGTTATAAGGCAGCAAGGGGCATGAGTGGCAGAAACAGAGAATGGTAAGCTCTGATTCAACAGAAGTTTTAAAGAAAGAGAAAAATAACTGTTCAGCGCAGTGGTTAATAGTACTCATCATTTCCATCTGCTTTTTCTAAAACCTGTGGGTTCCAAGAAACTTGTCAAGCAAGATTTATGCCAATGTGCTATGCTTCATACAGTTTTTTAAGCAAGGAAAGCAAGTTGCAACTTTGCATGAAGGTCAAAGTCAGTCTTGCCTTTTGGAACATCATTGGTCAAGTAATTTGGAAACCACCAGAATTCTTTGTCTTCATTAGAAAAAGAAAACCAATCACTGCTATTTCTTAAAAGGTGAGAACTGGGAACTTTAATGGAATCAGTCTTGTGCCCCCCCCCCAAAAAAGGCTAAAATGGCTACCTGCTCTCATGAAAAAGCTTTCATTCTATTTTTGTTTAGTGTTCATGAAAAATTTAAAATTCTAGAACTTGCAGATGTCGTCTTAGCCCAAAAAAACAGGACAGAAGGACTCCATAGCCATTAGCCTTTCATTTGTTCCAAGAATCAAACAATGTCAGAACAGTAAGTCCTTCAGGCAATTAAAAAATTTCATAAACACAAAAATGAAGAAGAAACACCACAAAAAAGACTGAAGAACCACAAAAGAGTATGTGTTAATTGAAAAGATTTGTGAAAAAAGGGGAGCAGAAAATGAACAGGTGAAAAGAATATATTTTGTAGTGCCCTGTTTTCCCAACCTACCCTGAAAATAAGGCCTAGTATGATTTTTCAGGATGTTCGTAATATAAGCCCTACCCCCAAAATAAGCCCCAGTTAAGTGAAACCCCACCCTCCACCATTGTATAGCATTGTGCAGCAACCAGAAGAAGATGACATGACTGTGTTTGAATAAATATAGATTGTTATACATAAAAGAAATAAAACATCCCCTGAAAATAAGCCCTAATGCGTTTTTTGGAGCAAAAATTAATATAAGACCCTGTCTTATTTTCGGGGAACCACGGTAGTTATACTAGACAGTTAATATTTTTCCAACTTAAATGTTCAGTTTCATGGATTTCAACAAAAAAAATGTGCATAATGTTCTTGGCACCACTGTCCGCACATCCTTGACTGTGGTTGCTTTGTATTGCGTGTTTAACTCTGTGGCTACACCTGTTTTGTTTGGTTTTGTATAGCTGTTGTGGTACAGGATATTTTTTTTAATAAGACAAGCTGCACGTTAATTTTAAACTTCATTACGGAATACATTATTTTGTCAGTTTTACACCTTTTGATATTTCCTTGTACATTTAACATCCTTTTTTTCTTATGTAATAAAAACATGTAGTCATTTAACTCCTGGTCTTCTTACTAAATTTTCTGTTAACTAGATTTTTATATATCCCACTATAAGTTAACACATACTCTGCATGAAGGAAGAAGCTCACTGCCTTTCCCTGCCTCTAATCTTGTCCTCTCATCCTTCCCACTGGCTAGGGAGAAAGACACTTGCTGGTATTATGTGCCCCCCCCCCCCAAAAAAAAAGTCCCATTCAAAAATGTCTCACCTAGCAGGTCAGATGCCTCACCTAGCGAAGAAGACTGGTTATTAAAAATGTAGGAGGTAATGGAACAGGTTGCCTTTGGTGGTGTTTCTTCTTCAGTTGATATATTTGAGGTGAGATGGAAAAGCTGTCTGTTAGGAATGCTGTAGTTGAAAGATTCATGTTCTGAGAAGGTACTGGTACTGGTTGACTTCCAGGTCTATCCATCCCGGCAATTCTGATTGTTTTCTGTGAACTGATAATTTACCCAGGAACACACCCAACATTGTTCAAAGGTTGTGTGCCTAACAAGAGCAGAAAAGAGAAGATGGTCCACCATTACAACAAAAAACGTTGATAATGCAAATTTTTGATAATTTTCTGAAGAATCTCAGATGTGATAGAGACACAACAGCAGGTTTTTTTAAAAACAGCTGCCAACTTCCCTTTGATGGTCCTCTCAAATGTGATAGATAGATAGATAGATAGATAGATAGATAGATAGATAGATAGATAGATAGATAGATAGATAGATAGATAGATAGATAGATAGATAGATAGATAGATAGATAGATAGATAGATAGATAGATAGATAGATATTTGGGGGGAGAGAGGAGAGATTTTCTTTGATGGGACAACACATCCCATTTTACAGCAGAATTGTCTATGCTGGAAGTCCATGACTCTTATCTGCAGGAGATCAGAAAATTTAGTGGAAGAGTCCATGGGGATTTGGGAAGGTTAAAAAAATGGCCTGGGGGTTGCATGTGTCTCACTTTCAATCTAGAGGGAGGGTGCACAAAGTGTGCTGATCGGACTCAAGTAGTTTTAACTCAGCAAAATATGAATAAGAGTAGGGGTATGTGATAGAGATGTATAAAATGATAAACAGGGTGGAAAAACTAGATAGGGAGATCTATATAAGTTGAATGATGAGAGTTTCAGGATAGATAAATGGGAATACATCTTCATGCAGCAAAGACTTGAGTGATGGAATTTACTACCATAAGATGTAGTGATGTCCAGCAAAGTGGATGACTTGAGGAGGAGATTAAACAAATATATGGATGACAACGCTATCAGGGACTACTAGTTATTGCGGCCATGTATTATTTACAGTTAGCAGTGGCAGTGTGCTTTCTGATACTAGCCACTGGCCGGGTAGGTGGGACTCGTCAGCCTGGGAAGGCAGCACATCTAGGAGAAGGAAAACTCGGATCCCAAACCCCCATGCCGTGAGGAGGAGGAGGAGGTGCCGCCATCACCCATGCAGCGAGGGAGCAGGCCGGGTAGGTGGGGCTCGTCAGCCTTGGGAGGCAGCCCATCTAGGAGAAGGAAAACTCCGATTTCAAACCTCCACTGCCTTGTGGCTATATCCACTGATGGAAAAGGCTTCAGGAGTCAACCTCGAGGCAAAATCCGGAGCCGGAGTCCCGGAGGCAGTTCGTGTCGTTCTGGCAACTCCTGCGACATCGCTGGAACCAGTTGTATTGGCTCTTGCCTTTCCATTGGACTATTTCAGTGATGTGGAGAGGGGGGATTTGCTGCTTGGGTAACAGCCTATCCTCCATATTATTTTACCCAGGCTTCGTGCTCTCGAGAGGACACTCCAGCTTCGCATACAGTGTCGAAGTCCTCCATACAGAGCACATTACCATAGTCTCTCGAGACTGAAGGATGCCTATGATGATGACTGGCAAATATGAGCAAGAAAGTGCTCTTGCAATCATATCCTGCTTTGGGTTTGCCAACAATATTTGCTTAACTATTCTGCAGAAAAAAATGCTGAACTACAGATCTGAAGAGACTAACGGATTGGGAAAGAAGATGCCTCTCCCCAAAAGTCAAGAGCATACCTTCCCTGTTCTGAGTTGTTTACGGATTCAACGTTCCATTTCTGGCATCTCGGCTGCAGACTACACCAAGTAGCATGGCTGTGTGGAGTAACATCCATTGCCTAAAATGACACATACTTGTTGCTAGCTAGAACAGACATCGGGGAGGGAGTTGTTTCAACAGCATAAGGCAGCTTTGTACATTCCCATTTGAGCTCAGTCCATGTTGCTAGTGGGGGGGGGGGGAACCTGCCTAACAAAAAGTTTTAATTAGATGATAAACATTATGCTTGGAGTGAAGATTAAAACAACAACAACAACCTTAAGACTAATGCTTCAAGCATATGGGGGTCTTCTCTTTGTTATCCCACACTCGTTAATAATCTGTGATGTTAATTTAATTTTAGTCCTACAATATGTAGCTGTTACAAGTTTTATTTATTTAGATTTATATCCTGCCCTTTCCTTCTTTCTGAGGTTCAAGGCTTCTTTCATAAATGTTTCAGTGCTCTGGATGCAAGTATACAATGATTAATTAGAAGCCTCTTCCTTCTTGGTACCCTGGCTTCTTAAAACTGTGAATTAACACTTCAGCTTTCAACCAAGCAGCAACAGCTATTCCTAGGGTTTATAGTAACAATTTATTTCAGGGTGTGAATTTCATTTGACAAGAGCTAGGACTACCTAGTAGAAAAAGCACTGGCTGAACTTAAGCAAGGATTGGTCTTGATTCAAAGAGAAGATAGGCACAGCTCTCAGAAATCCCTACGAAATTTGCTCTACTAATTTTCCAGCCATTGTAGGAAGTTTGACACTGTACTTCACTGGGTTCTGATGTCTCCATCAGAAAAGCCCATGGTTAGCAACCAACAAAATGGAGAGGACTCCATGGAAGGTGCTGTCTCAAGGGTCTCCTCCATCTTGGAGGTGCCTCTCCTCAAAACCTATTGCTAGCCCTGGACCTAATGCAATGAAAGAAAGTCCTGATCTGACTTCTGTCAAGAGAAATCCTTTTGGTTTAAAAAGAAGTAGCGGTAGAAACGTCTTTGCAAAAATTGGAGCTCAACACAGTTAAGGAAAGGCAGACGGGGGGCATGTCTCATGTGATCATGGTGGACTCTATGCACACTCAGCAAGTGTCTATTGGAAAGAATGAAAACAAAAGATAACACTGTTGCCTTATCTGTTTTATATTTTGTCTTGTACAGTCCCCCTTCCCTGAAACAATGCTTCTTCCTTCCTTTGTCTGTTTTACCACTGGAAGGCTATACTTCTGGGGATTTGATTATTACTGCTGTCCAGTGCCCAGAAGTTACTTGTTCCTTTTTCCATATCACCATTCTCTATTCTCCCTCTGCTTTAACTTCATTAAGTGATGCCGCTTCTTCCTCTGTCTACTCTAACATTATATTAAAGAAATTTGGGTTTCAAGTGGAGGTTTTGATATGCCTCAAGTTCCTTTCCCTCCCTCCCTTCACCTCTGAATTTGTACTCAAAATGCTTCCTTAACTCCAGCACTGGCACTGCTTTTGGCACCCAGCAGAAAAGGAATTCGTTCTCATCACATAACTTGCACAACAATGTGTTTGACTTCCTTTTTCAGTTGGTCTCTCTGTCTCTCTCTCTGTGTGTTTGTGTATGTGTCTGTGTGAAAGAGAAAGAGGGAGAGGGAGCGGGGGAGAGTTGGTTCATTCTCTCTTTGCCTTTTGCTTTGGAGTTCTCAAATCATCCAAAGTTTCCAAATGTTGCTCTGTACACTGAACCATAGTCTGTTAGGCAGGCTGTGTTTGCACAATCTTCCTGCAAAGATGTGTGTGCGAGTGTGCGTGCGTGCAAGTGTGTTTGCATGTGCACAAACAGGTGTGTGCGTCCTTTTATATAGAAATTGTTCATTAAGTTTGGAATTCTTCAGAAAAAAACCTCACTGACTAGGAAGACACAATCTACCAGGGTAGGTAGGAGGTACTGATGGCATGGTCACATGAGGCAAATGTTCCCTAGTTATATCCCTGTTAGATTGTTGTAGAAATTTCCAGTCACACGACACACAGCCATTATCAAATAATTTACCCGACCAGCAAAGTAACTGCGGTTTATTTCCCCCTCACCGGGAGGCTTCTGTTATTTTGTTCTGATGGCATTTCGATATATTACTTAGTGGTCTGACATGTGTTCATGACCCTATCAAAATTCTTTTCTGAAGCCAAGTCACCGGGGCGGGTGGCTGCCATTACTGCTGCATGGCTGCACTGCTATAATTTTTTTTTTTTAAAAAAATTTTTTACAGCCAGTGTATCTATATGTAGGTAAACTTATGTCAACAGCCAAGTACGCCGGGGCACTGTAGGTGTTGCATCACTTGACTTACTGTCTGGCAAGTGACACAACCCTGGATGGGGGTGCCAGGTTCATTGAGTGCAATGCAGTTCTTCCAGAGATGCCAGTGCATGGAGGAAATTTTACCAAACAGGAACCCCTACATGACATATCAATTTATTGTTAATTTTTCCCCAAAAATAATTAAAGTAAGGGGCTGGAATGCCCCAGAAAATGAGAGAGAAAAGAATTTAGTACCATGGTGTAGCTGGCCATAATGATTCAAACCGGAAAAAATGAATCGGTAATGTTAAAACACAGTGGGACATTTGTCCAAGTATATATACCCTTACAAGGATATCTGCAAGCAGGATCTGAAGGCCTTAGGAATGGACCTCAACAAATGGGAAACCTTGACATCTGAGCGTTCAGCCTGGAGGCAGGCGGTGCTTCATGGCCTCTCCCATTTTGAAGAGACCCTTGACCAGCAGGCCGAGGCAAAGAGGCAGTCCCAAAACCAGCAAAATCAGGGAGCTGGACAGGGGACAGATTGTATTTGTCTTCAGTGTGGAAGGGATGGTCACTCTCGAATTGGCCTTCTCAGCCACACTAGACGCTGTTCCAAGACCTCCATACAGAGCACGTTACCATAGTCTCTCGAGACTGAAGGATGCCTTATCTTATATACCCAGCATTATTGCCTATTCCAGAGAATCTTGCCTTCTCATGATAGGCCCAAAGTAGGACAGACTCAACTTCAACATTTTTGGCTTCAGAAATAGTTCAGGCTTGATTTTATGTAGGACTCACTTGTTTGTCTTTCTTGTGGTCCAAGGGTATCCACAAAGCTCTCCTCCAGCACCACATTTCAAACAAATCATGCTTTCCCTGTCAGTTTTCTTTACTGCCCAGCTTTCATACTTATACATGAAATACAAGAGTGTGAATGATCTTGGACTTGCTTTACACTTGATGATCTTTTCTAATTCCTTCATTGCTGTCCTTTTGAGTCTCATTCTTCTCCTGATTTCTTGGTTGCAGTCTCAATTTGGATTGATGACTGAACCAAGGTACACAAAATCTTCTATTATTTCAATTTGTCTTTGTCAGCATTAAAGTTCTTCTGTAGTTCTTCTGTAGTCATGACTTTTGTCTTCTGACTCAATTGCAGTCTTGGTTTGCAACTTTCTTTCACTTTCACTAACAGTTGTTTCAAGTCATTGCTGTCTTCTACTAAAATTGTGTTATCTGCATATCTTAGATTATTGATGTTTCTTCCACCAATTTTCATTCCTCTTTCATCTTAATCCAGTGCAGCTTTCCATATGATATATTCTGTGTACCAATTGAACAGGCACCTTTGCCTATAGGAAACCATTCTGTCTCTCCATAGTCTGTCCTAAGAGTAGCTTCTTGTCCAAAATACAGGTGACATATCAGGACAATCAAGTCAGTTAAATGTGATAAACACAAATAAAAACACAATAAAATAAAATATTAAAAACCAGATAAATAACAGTATTACAAGCTGATATTTAAAAGCACTTAAAAACATACCACTTCAGTTCAATAAACACAGCATCCCGTAATACCCCTCTTTGGTCCAAGTCAATTAAAAGCCTGCCTAAAAAAAAGAAAATCTTTGCTTGCCAGTGTAAAGACAAGATGGGCATCACTGCCCAGCTGGCATTCAGCTCTGGATCCTCTGAAGCAAATGTTGGCATTTTTTATTTTTATCCTCTGGAGCAAATTTGGCACCCTTGGTGACCCCCAATTTGATCTGAGCACCACTCCAGGCTTCCTTGCTTCAGATCAGATTGGTTCAGAAGTTGACAAATACTCCTGCTTCACGTCATTTTCTGAATAAATTCCAAAGCACGTCCCTAATAGAGATACTGCCTTCTCATACACAACTGAAAGTTTTATATCCCTGAAGGCGAGGTTCTGAGTTCACAACCTCGAGAGTGAAGCTCTCAAAGAAGCCACATTCCCATCAAGGCTTCTTTTGCAAGATGTTCAGAAAATATGTTGTGTATCTCACAGAGGAGGAAACAAATACATCCCCCGCACTGTGCTTCATCTCTGCTTGTTACAAAAGCACAGCCACAACAGCTGTGGCTGCAAGGAATCCCCAGGCCGACTCATTTCTCTACACTGGCTTAAGCAGTGCGAGTATTAACAAAATGACAACAAAGCCCAGTTCTGTAGGTAGATAAACAGAAGATGTTGCTGACACAATGAAGGGTATTTACAATGCAACAGATACAATTTCTCATAGTTATATGAAGTTGAATGGAAACACTTCATTGATCCATACAAAAGTTTCCACTGAAGTAGTTGCAGAAGCATTACCTATTGCCAGTTACATACCTGTTACAAGATATGGCATGAAAAATAAGCACAACCACATGGCACCAGTGTAACATGGTGCCATGTTGGCCTTGAGCTATTTAGTTCTCCTTAGGCATACCGTTGTGCTTATCCCCAACTTCATAAACTATGCTTTTCAAACCTCCAGGTCTGCATTATGGCCTCATAATCCATCTTTGTCCTTTCTCTCTACATCGGTGTTGTCATAGAGATCTTAGCTTACATTAAGTCAAAGTTCCTCATTATATGAGATTAGGAGGACTCTGGTTCAACATCAGTTAACAAACTAGGATGGTAAGTAGGGCTGATCTAAATGCTTCCTTTGTTTTCCCCTAGCAGCCCATTTCTCTTCTGTTTCAAAGGTTTCCAACCTCTTGAGATAGTGCCATTAAACCTGTTCATTAAGCAGAATGAGTGGACTGACTGACGAAGCACATTTAGGGGTACAATGAAACAGCAGCAAATGATTTAATGTGTTATTGTAGCATTCCCCCCCCCCCCCCGCAAATGAGAAGGTAGAGACTTTGCTTCATGTCAAATGGCTAAGCAGGCTTCAATTTGCCAAGTTAACTGCTATTGGTGTTACACCAGCAGATGTATTTAACAGGATTCTGGCTATTGTTCTTTTCACTTTTCCTTTCCCTGCTTTTCATAATGTTGAACCCCTAGGAGCCTCATGGCACAGTGGTTAAACTGCAGTACTGTAGTCATGACTCTGCTCACAACCTGAGTTTGATTCTGTTAGGCTCAGGTAGCCAGCTCAAGGCTGACTTAACTTCCATCCTTCTTAGATTGGTAAATTGAGTACCCAGCTTGCTGGGGGGAAGGGCAATATGTAGCCTGCATAATAAAATTGTAAGCCACACAGAGTGTGCTTTATTTATTTATTTATTTATTTATTTATTTATTTATTTATTTATTTATTCATTCATACATACATACATACATACATACATACATACATACCAACCACACCATCTAGTGGCCTTGTCATTACTTTGGGTGGTTTCGAGCTGTAAAACAAACATACAAAGAACAGCCAAATCCCACCCAAACAAAAAACGTAAAATATATGTCTTTGAAGATTCTCAGTCATCCAGGTGAGGTTAGCTGAAAGCTGAGTCATGGCAACTTTCTTGTTAGGTTGAAACATTTCGCTACTCATCCAAGGAGCTTCTTCAGTCATACAATGTATGTATTTATGTATGTATGTTCTCCCTCTCTCTCTCTCTCTCTCTCTCTGTGTGTGTGTGTGTGTGTGTATAACAGAACCACAGATCTAAAAATCAAGATGGTGGCAATGGACAAGATGAAAGTTATAGAATATAATCATCAAAATAAAACTATGGGGGAGGGGTACGTAAGCAGCATACTTTGCTTAAAACACACACTTTTTTTAAACCTCTGTGTTACTTAAGTTGTGTGGCTGCCACTTCTTGCTGTGATCAGCCCAGGGCTCTTTGCTCCTATTTGTGGCAGACCCAGGTTGGCACAAATGGTCCCAGTTTGGTTAATGCTTCTGCATTTATCTGAACACAACATATAGACCTCAGCACTATGATAACTGTAGTGCTTTTGTATGGAACTTTAAAAATCAGAAACATTAAATATACATTCTTTGCACTTCTTTCCATCTGTCAGCCAGATCTTCCTCTGCTTGCTCTGTATATATTCCTGCTGTGCTCCAAAAGAGGAAAATATTTTAGTTTTGCAGGAGACATTTTGTGCAAGCTGCTGAAACCTCGTTAAATAAAGAACCCTTCATCTCATTCTCACTCTGGAGGTAAGCAGTTACAAAGAGGTGACAAATACGTTTATATAAACACAGGCTGTCAAGATAGCCTGTCCTGGTGCAAACAACATATTTAAGAAGATTTCCCCTCATGTGCATACTTGTGTATGTATATGCTAACAGAGATGTTCCTCTTTTTAAGTCATTCTTTTCGAACAACTGCACGGTTATTTTCTGATACAATCTGCACTTTCCCAGAAGAGAGTAATAGCAGCATGGCTGTGTTTCTCCTAAAAACACACTGCCTTTTCACTGTCTGTTTGAACAACATCCATAACTATTCCAGGATTGTTAACTTTGGGAGAGAATGATAGATGAGCATACAGTGATATAAATATCAAATACACATCTGCTGGACTAAAAGGCAGGCCACAAACCACATTTTACAATATACGTACTAGCATCTTATACTGAAAGGACCCACAGCTGCATCTAAATCGCACATATGTCCTCCACCCTCCCCTCATTATAATCTCCATGTACTGAGGATACAGAGACAGAAAGAGAAGGTTGCTTGGTTTTTTTAATAGCTCACTATAGCTTTTTGGCAGCAAGAACACCATTTGCACATATTATTGAAATTAGGAAATTAGATCTTAACCTCTAATGTGTTTTTAAACATAGCTAGCAGATAAGTAACCAGCTGGCTTGCTGCAGATCCAAAACATTCTGGGATTTGATTTTAAAAAAAATGTTTTGTGAAGCTTAATTGTGCCAAAAGCTGATCTTCATAGCAAGCGTAGTCAACAGGCTGCCCATTTTTACCCCAGCACACGTATGTGCAAAAATCTCCTGAATAAATTGTAAGGAAATGATGGTACCTACAGTGGCAGACTGCCATTGGTGAAAGAGTTCCCAATCAATCACTCATGGCTTAAATCAAATCCCAATGCACACAAGTAGTGTGGCTTTGTGCCCCATCCCTAACTGAAGCAGAGATTCTCTATTATACTGCTAATTAAAGAATCCCCATCCCAATTCCAGGCCACCTGCAAAGCCACTTGCCTCGTATGCAATGAGTTTAAGTTTAAACGTGGTGTTCCTTCATTAGTGTCAATCTGCTACTGTTGGTGTCATCATTTCCCTTACACTGGTGTAACTTACGTAAGAAGATTTTGGCCATTACAACAATAAAACAACCAAGTACCGGTAGAGGGCAAATAGTTTTGCCTTTCAGCTTCTATAATTTCAGAAATTAAAATTTGTGAAAATTTACATTGGCTGAAATCCTGTTGATTAACACAGTAAGTCACACTAGAGAAGACCTACTGAATCAGTGAGGATTTGGTGAGTCACCTCCTCTGTAAATTCCTTTTATTCTAATGGACTTTAGTTACAAAGCTAAAGTAAATTGCAACTAGATGAGATCAATGGAACGCATGGAGTAGTTGACTCACCACATCCCCACTGGTACAATGGGCCTACTCTAATATGGCTTATTACCCAAGAGGATTTCAGCCATTCTTTTCCAATTTCTGGGGAATCATTTCTACATAAGACTATAGTATGTGTGCCACATCCATACATTCATTCATTTTATTTATACCCTCCCTTTCTCCTAGTAAAAGGACTCATGTTAGTTTACAAAATATTTAAAAGATAAATGCATGTAAAATAACAATAAATTCCTACATTAAAAAGCAATTAAGCATAATATCACATTAAAACAACCACTGAAGAACAACCATTTAAAACTATTTAAAAGCACATTAGAAAAGGGGATTTAAAAAAAGTACAACATCCTGATTAACGTTCCTTCCTGGGCAGCCTGGCATTTGCCCAAAGCCTGCCTGAAGAAAAAAAGTTTTTTGCCTGCTGGGCGAAGGATGATGTAGGGTGAGGAGACAGGCTAGCCTCCTTTGGGAGGAGTTCCACTGCCTTTCTCATCATATTTCTCTGTCTGCTGGTTACATACAAATGAGACTGAAGCCCTAGGCAGTGCTCAGAATTTATATGTGTGAAGAGGAACACAGATGTCTGCTGGGGCCCATCCCCTTCACCCATAAGTTTTCCTTCTTTCCTGGGAAGGTATGGGTAGGTACCATGAAGGCACCTATAACCATCTTCATTTGAATACAGTAACATTTCCCCTTCAGACCCCAGGAAAAAAGGGCTGAAATCATTAGCGTAGTAAATCACACTAAGGCACGTCCATGAAGTCAGTGGGGATTTGGTGAGTCAACTCCTCCAAAAGTTCCATTAGTTCAAAGGGATGTCCTGCAATGGCAACTTATTAACACAGTGCTGCTTCTCCACCTGCAACCTTCCTAGTGCTGAAACCCTGTTGCTTAGTGTAGTAAGTCACAACTAGAGTAGGCCTGTTTGAATCAATAGGACGTACAGAGGAGTTGACTCACCAAATCACCACTGAGTCAATGCACCTACCATCACATGATTTACGGCATTATGTACATTAAATGTACATAAGAACATTGCAGGTGAAGGAGAAGGCCTGTGACATACATTCCCACTCTTTTCCATTGATATATATTTTGACCACACACATACAACGTCAATTCCTGCTTTTTCTGATTTGCAAAATAAAACCCACTTTTTTGGTCATATCATCCTTCCTCCCTTCTTTGTTATGCTCCTCTCCTCAGTTGCCCTTTTTAGTTTCCCAATCCTGCTTTTACCCTTATTTCTTCGTTTTATTCTATTTCCTTCTTTCTCATTCTCTTCTTCTTCTTCTCTCTCTCTTAAAAAAAAGCCCCACATTGATGGATTGGCCATAAACCAAATTCCCAAATCCATACTGAGATGCAGGAACAGTTCTACCATTAGTATTAGGCATCCTTCAGTCTCGAAAGACTATGGTAACGTGCTCTGTATGTAGGACTTGGAACAGCGTCTAGTGTGGCTGAGAAGGCCAATTCGAGAGTGACCATCCCTTCCACACTGAAGACAAATACAATCTGTCCCCTGTCCAGCTCCCTGATTTTGCTGCTTCCGTGACTGCCTCTTTGCCTCGGTCTGCTGGACAAGGGTCTCTTCAAAATGGGAGAGGCCATGATGCAATGCCTGCCTCCAGGCTGAACGCTCAGATGTCAGGGTTTCCCATCTGTTGAGGTCCATTCCTAAGGCCTTCAGATCCCGCTTGCAGATGTCCTTGTATCGCAGCTGTGGTCTCCCTCTGGGGCGATTTCCCTGCACTAATTCTCCATACAGGAGATCTTTTGGAATCCGACCATCAGCCATTCTCACGACATGCCCAAGCCAACGTAGACGTCGCTGTTTCAGTAATGTATACATGCTAAAGATTCCAGCTCGTTCTAGGACTACTCTATTTGGAACTTTGTCCTGCCAGGTGATACCAAAAATGCGTCGGAGGCAACGCATATGGAAGGTGTTCAGCTTCCTCTCCTGCTGTGCACAAAGGGTCCAGGACTCACTGCAGTACAGGAGTGTGCTCAGGACGCAGGCTCTATATACCTGGATCTTGGTATATGTCGTCAGCTTCTTATTGAGCCATACTCTCTTTGTGAGTCTAGAGAACATGGTAGCTGCTTTGCCAATGCGTTTATCCAGCTCGACATCTAGAGAGAGAGTGTCAGAGATCGTTGAGCCAAGGTACACAAAGTCATGAACAACCTCCAATTCTTGTGTGGAGATGGTAATAGAGGGAGGTGAGTCCACGCCCTGGCCCATGACTTGTGTTTTCTTCAGGCTGATTGTTAGTCCAAAGTCTTGGCAGGCCTTGCTAAAACAATTCATGAGTTGTTGGAGGTCTTGAGCAGAGTGGGCAACAATGGCTGCATCATCGGCGAAGAGGAAATCCCGCATGCATTTCAGCTGGACTTTGGTCTTCGCTCTCAATCTAGAGAGATTAAAGAGCTTTCCATCTGATCTAGTCCGGAGATAGACACCTTCTGTTGCAGTTCCAAAGGCGTGCTTCAGCATGACAGCAAAAAAGATCCCAAAAAGGGTTGGTGCGAGGACACAGCCCTGTTTCACTCCGCTTCGGATGTCAAAGGGATCTGATGTTGAACCATCAAAAACTACAGTGCCTTTCATTCCCTCATGGAAGGACCTGATGATTTTAAGGAGTCGAGGTGGACATCCAATCTTGGGAAGGATTTTAAAAAGGCCATCCCTGCTAACCAAATCAAAGGCCTTTGTGAGATCTATGAAGGCGACAAAGAGTGGCTGTTGTTGTTCCCTGCATTTCTCCTGCAACTGTCTGAGGGAGAATACCATGTCAGTGGTGGATCTATTAGCTCGAAATCCACACTGTGATTCTGGATAGACTCTGTCTGCGAGCACCTGGAGCCTCTTCAGCACAACACGGGCAAGCAGCTTCCCTACAACGCTGAGAAGAGAGATGCCACGGTAGTTATTGCAGTCGCCCCTGTCTCCTTTGTTCTTGTACAATGTGACGATGTTTGCATCCTTCATGTCCTGTGGTACTCCACCTTCCCTCCAGCAAAGACAAAAGATTTCATACAGCTCGGTAGTGATGGTCTCTTTACAGCACTTCAGCACTTCAACAGGGATGTTATCCTTTCCAGGTGCCTTGCCAGAGGCGAGGGAATCCAAGGCCGCTTTTATTTCTGCTAAGGTTGGTTCGCTGTCCAACTCTTCCAAGACAGGCAGGCACTCAATGTTATTTAATGCTTCTTCGGTTACTACATTCTCTCTGGAATACAGCTCAGAGTAGTGTTGCACCCAGCGGTCCATCTGCTGTGCTCGGTCCTGGATGATCACGCCTGTAGCAGACTTCAAGGGAGCAGATTTCTTCTGTATTGGACCTAAAGCCTGCCTGATACCGTCATACATTCCTTTGATGTTACCTGTGTCCGCTGCTATCTGTATCTGAGAGCAGAGCTGAAGCCAATAATCGTTGGAACATCTCCTGGCAGCCTGTTGGACTTGGCTACGAGCAGCTCGAAGAGCTTGCAAGTTGTACTCACTAGGACAGGCTTTGTATGCTGCTAGAGCTCTCCTCTTATCCTCGATGGCTGGCATCAACTCCTCCGAATGGGCTTCGAACCAGTCGGCCGTCTTTTTGGTCTTCTTGCCAAATGTGGACAAGGCGGTGTTATACACAGCGTTCTTAAAATGTTCCCATCGTTCAGGTGCATTTGCACCAGCCGGGCCTGGAAGGGTTTCCTCAAGCGCTTGGGCAAATTCCTCCACTTTTCTTTGATCGCAAGTCTTCCTGATGTCAATACGTGGTCTTCCTTCCTTTTTCGTGTGATATAATCTCTTTGTTCGCAGTTTTACTCTACTACACACCAGGGAGTGATCAGTATCGCAATCAGCACTCTGGTAGCTGCGTGTGATCGTAATACTAGGAAGGCTAGAACGTCTAGTGAGGATCAAATCGAGCTGATGCCAATGCTTGGATCTTGGATGTCTCCAGGAAACTCTGTGTTGAGGCTTCGTATTAAAGAATGTGTTGCTGACGCAAAGACCATAATGACAGCAAAACTCCAGCAAGCGTTGGCCATTTTCGTTCATCTTTCCAATGCCAAAACGGCCTAGACAAGTGGGCCAAGAATTGTGATCAGCACCAACTCTAGCGTTAAAGTCTCCAAGAATGAACAGTGCCTCTCTTTCAGGGACTTTTTTGATAGTAGCTGCCAGATTGTCGTAGAATTTATCTTTCACTTCTGTAGTGGATGACAGTGTTGGTGCATATGCACTAATGAGGGTTACCGGTCCCGCTGATGAGTGGAGCTGCAGAGACAGGATTCTTTCACTCCCCACAGTAGGTGGAACAATGGATCTCAGAAGAGTATTTCTGACTGCAAAGCCAACACCATGTTCCCTGGTCTCATTCAATGGTTTTCCCTGCCAGAAGAATGAGAAGTTTTTTTCTTTGACAGATCCCGAGTCTGGCAATCTCGTCTCTTGCAGGGCAACAATGTCCATCTGCATTGGACATTGCAGTTCTACCATTAGACTGAGTAAAACAATTGTCTGAGATGGTGGAACACTAGAGGAATCAAAACTCCAGGTAGTCTTATTGCTTCTATATGTAACTCCCCAAACATGGGAATTCTGTCTGGCTGTGATTACTGCCACCTGTCCTTGAAAAAGGCTGAAAATGAGGAACAGGATATAAGCCTCAATACAGCCTCTTGGAAGATTCTTGGATGGGCAGGGGGCACCACCACTGTTGCTGCCCCATGTCCTTTTCTTGGCACAACCACACTCCTTCCTTCACTACTAATGGAGACATGTTATACCCCCAATATGTGTCTGTGGGGTTTCACTTTGCTAGCTGTCTGAATCAGCAGAAGAGCTTGGGCTGCCTTTGCCCTCGTGGTCCTTTTATTAGACCAACCAGAAGGGTACTATCAAGGGAGCAAGCTTAAGAGATCACTGATCTCTTCATCAGGCAGGATGTTACCAAAAGTAAGCAAGTGGAAGAAAGACTTAATATGAAGTTTTTATAATCTGCCTGTGACCGTCAGATGTGTTGAAGGGGAAAATTATGCAGACAACCACATGGGGCTCATCAGATGATGCAATAGTGTTAGGTTCCCCCTTAAGTGGCCCATAGTCTGGATGGACGCTGAGCCATTAGAAAGGTTTGTCCCTCTATCCTAGGCAACACAAGCCCCCACCATAAACTTAGAGCAGTTTCCATCCTTTCTGAGTTCAGAGGCTCCTTATTTAGAAGAAAACTGACAGCAACCAGACCATCTTCATAGTATCAAGAGAGATCATTTTAGATGACGTATTAAGTAAAGTAGCCAATAGTAGCTAAACTGGGGAGCTTTACCTGTTTTACTGGATGGGATGCACCTCTGATTAATGAAGTCCTGGCATCTGGTGGTATAAACTCTCATGTCTTCCAATGGGGCAACTCACTGCTAAATTGTTTTATTTTAGAACCCCCTTTAAAATAGAATAGAACGTGATGTGCACAGAGCTTAGAAAAGTTACTTTTTGGGGGGATGATGTATCTCAGGACCCCCAACTGCCACAGCCACTCTCTAGGAGATTTGGGGAGTTGGGTTGTAACAAAGTAACTTTTTCAAGCTTTGGATCTCATGGTCAGACTTAGGCAGAAATGTGACCTGACTGGGGTGTCAACTGAGCAGTTCTGTCAAGACCCTCTTCACCATGTTTGATGGGACAGAGAAGCAGAGAATGTAAAATGCCTCCAACTCTCATGCACAATGTGGACTCTTCTATTTAGCAGTCAGATCACAGTAGCAGATTGGGAAGCACTCTTTCCACTTATGGCTCCAAAACGTTCCATGAAACGAGCAACCTGCTTTTGAACATTTGTCCCTGAACACTGTTCTTTTATTCCTACGTCTCATCTGAGGAACTCTAAGCCCTTTATTAACAAACATCAATTTTGCCTTACAACTGTGCTGTGAAATAGGCAAATGCTGTTAACTTCATTCCTCTTGATGATGGGGACACATAACTGGTGTAAATAGGAGAACAAAACAGTCCCTTACCAGGGAATGTAAATGCTACTTTGCACATTAGATTTTCTTGGTAGATGAAACAAATACTTTATAGGGAGGTTTTGCTTCAAAATTTAATACACCCTAGCCATGGAAATATATTTAATCCACCAGATCAGTCCATAGGGGGGGAAATGAATAAGTGGAGGAACAGGCTGGATAGATGCATCACATAATTCACCTCAAATAACAGAGATATTTAGGGGGAGGATGTCTATTACATGTCATATTTTTTTCTGCAACTATTATCTCTTGCTATCGGCTTTTAGAGATAGTTTGAGAAGTTCATTTTACTTTATTGTTTCTAACAGTGTAGTAATATTTGCAAAATTGGAATGTGGGAGAAAACAAAACTACTTGGGAATGTCCCTCCTCCGAGTATCCAAATATCTCTTTGCTTGAAACTGTATGTGTTATCACAGTACAGTTATAACTTAAAGTGTCATGGCTCCATCCTATGGAATCCTGGATTTGTAGTTTGATGGGGTACTTAGAATCCTCTGCTAGATTCATGTGTGCTTTGTTTAACAACAGCTGAGACTATAAGCAGCTCGTCATTCTACAAGGATGGCATAGGATAGAGCCACAACACTTAGAGGAGTATCAAACTGCTATACTCCTTGCATAGCATCTAGTATGTTATTTTTCTGGGTTCTGTACAAAAGTACAATAGGACTGGAAACAGATCTAGGTGGGAGTTCAATAGGAAGAAAGAATTAGGAGCTGTTGAGCTTGTAGTTCTGACCCTGTTAGTTTTCATTCCGCCACTGGCTTGCTTTTGCTTTGAAAGCAGAAGAGGGAATGCACCAACAACAAGGAAACAGAAGAAGATGAAATCCCAGTGGTGCACAAAAAGAAAAAAAGAAAAAAAATGAATATTTTATTGGCTTAACGTGTTTTGAAATATATTTCTTCTTCAGGGTGCTTAAAAAGCACACCACTCTGTCCTCAACTGTGCTCTGTAGCTCTATAGTTTGTATACCCTTGAAACCTCATCTCCCTGCTCAATTTCTGCCTCAATTTTGCTGTCATGTTCTGGCCTAATTAATTGCTTCATTTGCATAAGGAGAGACATATCTGTTTTGTATTGCTTTCTATATTGTTCATACTTCTTTCTATCACAAATTCATTCCACCCCTGCTTTTACATCAGTTTGCAATTTTTAAAAGCCCATATATTTTTAAAAGACTGGTGTTTTACAAGTACCATTTTTGTGCAAACATAAAAAAAACTGTATGTATTTCTAATTTTTTTTTTTTAATGGAATGCTTTTGGGAGTGGGTAGCAGATCTACAGAGCCAAACTGTTAAAGCCTCTGTTGACAACCCCTCTACTGATAAAACCTTTGATTTTGGAAGCTTTGGCCCAGTTTTGGCTTTTTTAGTTGCCAGACGTTTGCCTGGGGGGATAAAGAGGTAGAAGGTCAGTGGAAGGGCAAAACAGAGGACCAGTCAACCCTCCCTCAGAAGGGAGTTGAGCTCCCTAAAAGCAGCCAATAATAAGGCTTGCTCCCATGTCATGACCACCAGAAAGACAAGCAAGTGGGTCCCAGATCAGATTGAACCTGCTCTACAAATTAGGAGTGTGAGCTGTCCCTGTAAGGAAAAATAAGAAAACCAAAGCTGTCCTACTTCGGGCACATCGTGAAAAGGCAAAATTTGCTGGAAAAAGACAATAATTGTGGGAAAAGTTGAAGGGAGCAGGAAAAGAGGAACACTAAAAAAGAGATTGATTGATTCCATAAAGGAAGCCATAACCTTGAGTTCATAAGAGCTGAGCAAAGATGGTGATGTCAGAAAATTTTGGCGGTTACTCATGGGGTCACCAGAAGTCTCATTCATAGGGTCATTGTAAGTCAGAGGTGGCTTGATGGCACATAATGACAAGAAGAACAAAAGTAAAGCAAAGTGTGCTGCTTATATACTGACCCATAGTGCTTAAGCACTCTCTGGGCAATTTACAAGTTAATTATGCAGGCCGCATATTGCCTCCCATCCCCAGAGAGCTGGATACTCATTTTACCAACCTTGGAAGGATAGAAGGCTAAGTCAACCTTGAGCCGGCCACCTAGGATTGAACCCCAGGTCGTGAGCACAGGTTTGGCTGATGTACAGTAGTTTAACCACTGCGCCATGAGGTTTCTGACAATATATCCTCAACAAACATGCCATTGGGACTAGCAGGATTGAGGCAAGGCTGTTCCCTGAAGATCTCAGAGCCTAGTCAAACCTGTTTTGGAGTGTACATTTCTCAGAGCACCTCATCAAGGTTGCTCCTCTATGCAGTGTTCTCTCTGCAAGTATTTGCTGGTGATGCATGCCTTTTTGCACAGAGTTTTCTCCCTTGTAAACGTTTTTGTATGAAATCACCTCGAAATGCACACATTGCATTGCCAAATTCAAAGAGTGAAAACCACAATATAATTGCAAGATACTTGGGTTCTGGTCCACATATTCCTTTTGAAGATACAAATTAGCTTAGGTAAAGGTAAAGGTAAAGGTTCCCCTTGACAATTGTCCAGTCGTGTCCGACTCTAGGGGGCGGTGCTCATCCCCGTTTCTAAGCCATAGAGCCAGCGTTTGTCCGAAGACAGTTTCCGTGGTCATGTGGCCAGCGCGACTAGACACGGAATGCCGTTACCTTCCCACCGTGGTGGTACCTATTTATCTACTCGCATTTTTGCATGCTTTCAAACTGCTAGGTTGGCAGGAGCTGGGACAAGCGACGGGAGCTCACTCCATCACGTGGATTCGATCTTACGACTGCTGGTCTTCTGACCCTGCAGCAGAAAGGCTTCTGCGGTTTAACCCACAGCGCCACCACGTCCCTTAAACAAATTAGCTTGGTTCACATTAAAACATGAAACAAATGAACCTCCCACATCCTCATTCCTTGCATTTGGATCAAGCGGGGCTTTTCATTTGTTTGTTTTTTTTTTTTAAAAATTATTGTTCCAGGATGCTACACTGCCTGATCCCAGCAAGGCAGTCCTTATCTGCCCTTCATACTAAACCTATCCTGCTCATATCTATAATGTTTCAGGGTATTGTTTGATCATGTTTATAAAATCACTGACTGGAGCATGATGCCTCCTTTTAGCCTTAGCTAAAATACGCTAGTGGCACTCTTGATCTGTTTGCACAGAAATGTCCTTAGGTGAAATTCTTTTCTTTCCTTCACCTCCAGTCAAAGAAGCGTACGAGGAAACCTCATTATATACTTCCACACTTTATGCTATCAGCAGGTGGAAAAAGGTTACCTACACATTTCTTGCCTATGTGCCTGAACCATGTAAGTAAGCTCTGAGATGACACTGAATCTTCAATAGGAAGAATTATTGGTTAAGGAAATCCTTGCCTACTAGTTCTGTAACTTCCTTTTCTTTCTCAGTGTCGTAGAAAGAGACCTCTGTGTTAAATCTCTCTCTCTCATTCTCTCTCTTTCTCTGCTTCATTATTTCTAAGTTGCATAACAGCATTGTTAAAGTAAGAACAAGGAGGCAATTATATGCCTGTAACTTTTAATTTTTTTATTTTTTGGGTGGGACGTGGTGGCGCTGCGGGTTAAACCGCAGAAGCCTCTGTGCTGCAAGGTCAGAACACCAGCAGTCGTAAGATCGAATCCACACGACAGAGTGAGCTCCCGTCGCTTGTCCCAGCTCCTGCCCACCTAGCAGTTCAAAAGCATGTAAAAATGTGAGTAGATAAATAGGTACCACCTCGGTGGGAAGGTAACGGCATTTCGTGTCTAGTCGCGCTGGCCACGTGACCACGGAAACTGTCTTCCGACAAAACGCTGGCTCTACGGCTTGGAGACGGGGATGAGCACCGCCCCCTAGAGTCAGACACGACTGGACTAAATGTCAAGGGGAACCTTTACCTTTACCTTTTTAACTTTTTATTTAACACAGCTCCATTTGAAATATGAATCGATATAATGGAGCAGGGATACTGGCAAGTCTTTGGGTCTGGGTTCCAAGTCTGAGTCTTTGGGCCCAAGGCTCAAGGCTCGAGTCCCTATTAAAAACAAGCTCTTCTCCCCAGGAAAAAAGGAGGGGTAGATGGGTTCCGAGTTGCAAGTTAAGTCCGAGTCATTGAAAAAAAAACATGGAGTCAAGTCACCGGTGTGGTTTCAGCCTGACTTGAGAGCGAGTCCTGCAACTTGAGTCCCCATCACTGCTATGGAGCAATTGTTGGGGTGGAGAAGAGTGCCAGAGGACTGAAAGACTGAGTAAAGAGCCAGTTGTAATGGAAGGAGAAGTGAGGGGACAGCAAAAGGCATCTTGCTCTGGTCCTCCTGAGCTCTGGCAATTCCGCTGGTTACAGGTGGAAAGAATCAACAGGTTGATGTGCATTTGACTGGCAATATAAAATGGCAGGGGAAGGGGTAGATCAGAATTCTTGCCTTCAGCACTAAAATGGAACAAGGTAGGCTCCCCCTCTTCCCAGTCAGGGTCCGTATAATTTGTGCAAATTGTGGTCTTTTCCCTTTGTGAAGCAAAGAACTTGTTGACTCATTGAAAAGACACAAACAACACACCAAGGCTTCTAATTTGTGGAAGTCCATGGAATGAGGCAGTAGCTGTCCTGGTTCAGCTAGTCAGTTTGAAGCATTTACATAACTTGCATAAAAATGATTCTCAGAAATGGAAAAGCTGTCCCTGAAACCAACAGAAAATGTCTTGCCATTGCACAAGCAAGGATGAAAAAAATGGCAGTTTCTCATTCTTGCTCATGAGAATGAGACTAGCAAGAATGCACATCCCCATATAAACAAGGGAAAGCAATAATCAGAACAATAATTAAGAACCTTTGGATTTGAGGAACATTATAGGTAGACATGGCAATCTGCAGACTCTACAGCCTAAGTAAATCAAAGGCTAATGTGCCAGAATGTATAGAATTTATACTACGTCCGAGGGGCAAGAAGCAGTGTCTAAACCATTGGCTCCCAACTGGTATATATGTCCCCTTGAGAAACCTAAAGAATATCCGAGGAAGGCATGAGAATGTGAGTTTATTATAAACAATTGCTTTTATCAGTCTGATAAAAATAACTCTGTGCCACATAGATACATTTTATTATACATCGTGTTTATTTTTAAAGTATTTCTTACCAAGCTTTTGAGTTTATTTTCATTTCCCCCCCCTATTGCTAAGTGCAGGTGAGTTGACAGTGAAGAGGAAGGGTAAAGGATATGGGTTTCTTACAAACAAGCAATGATCACTGGTCTAAATGGTTTTTAATCATGGTAAAGCAATTTCGGTTTCTTAGCCCCATCTGATGAGCACTGGGATACTTCGGTTTAGAGGTACTGCATGAGGCTGCTGGAGCAGTTCTGTCTGCATTCTTGAATGGTATGGCTAAAAATCATGGCATAAATCCAAATGAACATGTTTATTCTGCCTTATTCTGTCTAATGCCATCAGGAGGCTTAAAAACATTAGGCACCATCGGAACTTAGAAATGTCATATTTTTGGACTACAGGTTCCAGATTCCACCATCCAGTGTGGGCTAGATGATTCTGGAGCTATAGTATAAAGAAATTTATACTTTCCAAGTTGCAAGGGGCACTATAAAGTGTTTTTCTTCACTTTGCTATATGCTTCCGACAATAATTGTATTTTTCTTGCAAAACTCAGAATTGAGATATTCCTAGAAAGGGAATCTGTGACTGGGAATTCAAATTTCTGCAGTTCTAGCTGCTTCTGAAAAAGCATCAGATCTGAATGTCCACTTTTTACTGATCAATTGGTAACTGTCATTCCAGGTGTCTTGCTTGAACTCCTTTTAAATGTGTATGTTGAAGGGGTTTTATATATGCAAAGCATGAGCTGTAGCACTGGACTCTAATTCCTATGCCCAAAGCCTCATTTTCATTTTCAACATGCAAGACCGTTATTCTGCCGCTTGCATAAAATTAATTTTGCTCAATGGATTCCTTGTCATGCATGCACACAAACCTTCATTTGTGTCCAATTTGAATTTTTGTTGTCCTCTGGTGACTCATTTTGCTGCATCTGTGTTTATGCTATAACCTGTGGATAAGGCATGTTTTCCTAGCTGTGAGCTGGCCGAGCCTCTGCAGATAGCTGCCATGAGCCAGATTATTGTTCAGCATCATTCTATGTGGGTTTCCTCTTTCCCCACTTAGGAGCAGAACTCCCACATCCTATTCTGAGCAGCATATTCAGAGCCCCCACCCATAGTTTATCTTGTTTACTATGACTAGCAGAGATGCTTTTCAGTTGTATTCCATTGTCTCTTCTTTTTTAAAATATAATATAAAATAAAATCCTGTCTCACTGGTAAGTGTTACACGATTGTGTCCAGTGCTCCACAAACAGTGGGAGAGCATATGCTCCCTGTGTACAAGATACAAGATCAAAGATGGAAACATTCAAAACGACTAGATGGGCGGGATAAAAATGTAAGAAATAAATAAATAAATAAATTTGATTTTGTGAATGAAAATTCTGGCTTTTGGATTCTAGAAATGCTCATCAAAAAAACCCAAATGCTTTCCCTCTTTAGTCCTAACCTCCATCGTTTCCAGTTAAAATGACCCCAGGTATTTAATGGAGACGTGGTGGCGCTGTGGGTTAAACCACAGAAGCCTCTGTGCTGCAAGGTCGGATGACAAGCAGTCGTAAGATCAATTCCATGCGACGGAGTGAGCTCCCGTCGCTTCTCCCATCTCCTGCCAACCTAGCAGTTCAAAAGCATGCAAATGCGAGTAGATAAATAGGTACCACCACAGTGGGAAGGTAACGGCGTTCCGTGTCTAGTGGCGCTGGCCACGTGACCACGGAAACTGTCTTCAGACAAACACTGGCTCTACGGCTTGGAAACAGGGATGAGCACTGCACCCTAGAGTCAGACACGACTGGACAAATTGTCAAGGGGAACCTTTACCTTTACCTTATTTAATGGAGAATTTCCACAGACAGACGTGTTTCCTTCAGTTAAATCAGGAAGAGGGCATGCAGCCGAAACTTATATGTCACAGAAAGATGGGGAGGATATGCATCACAGAAAAGGGGATGAAAATGGGCACTGATGTGCATAAAATGTGTGCCCTCACCCACTTCAAAAGTGAAGCATGTGGTGGTGGCAGGATGGCTTCCCTTTACTCATTGAGAAACCCTGGATAAAAGAAAGGGGGCACCACAGAAGGGAAGCCACTTTCTCACCTGAGGAAGAAGAAGTGGAGAAGGAGGAGGCCTCTGTCACAAACATACTCCTGCCAGCAGCAAAGGATGACTCCTACTGTGTATAGGTGGTTCTTCTACACCTAGCTGAGCATTGGTTTCTAGAGGTGTCTTGGAAAAATGGCTTGTTTCATGGTACAGGCAAGTTTTCTGTTTATCTCTTACAGTTTCTAAGCTCTAAGGATGCCTTGGATCTCTGTAGTCAACTGAATGTAGAAATTCTAGCTTTACACAATAGAAACTAGTCTTTTGTAATGGCCGGGGTGTGGTTGCCCCCTCCTTGCAAGGACACCCATGAAGTTATTCATAATGCCTGATCCTACCAACATCATATTCCATGTTTCTGCTAAGGAAAGTTTCTGAACAATGTTCTAAATCAGCCTAAAGTATACAATAGACATGACAGTAATTCAAAGAGAAGATTTGTTGTTGTTGTTTAGTCATTAAGTCGTGTCCGACTCTTCGTGACCCCATGGACCAGAGCACGCCAGGCCCTCCTGTCTTCCACTGCCTCCTGGAGTTGGGTCAAATTCATGTTGGTCACTTTGATGACACTGTCCAACCATCTCGTCCTCTGTCGTCTCCTTCTCCTCTTGCCTTCACACTTTTCCAACATCAGGGTCTTTACCAGGGAGTCTTCTCTTCTCATGAGATGGCCAAAGTATTGGAGCCTTAGCTTCAGGATCTGTCCTTCCAGTGAGCACTCAGGGTTGATTTCTGTGGCGGAATGCCCATGTCCCACCTGTCCGTCATGTGTAGCTCTGGAGCTGGAGCCTGTGGGAGGACAGGAGGGCAGAGTCAGGGGGACAGTTAGAGACAGTTAGAGAGAGTTGGAAACTGAGAGAGCAAGAGATAAGAGGTTTTAGAGAGTTTTAAGAAAGAGATTGGAAAGTTGGTGTGGTACTGTTGGTTTATGGTTTAAAGAATAGATAAAAGATAGAAGTAAAATAAATAGACAGTCATCTAATAGTATTCCAGTGATTCACAGTGATTTATATGAAAAGTACTACCAATAAGACGCGTGTCTAATGTCCAAGTAATGAGCACAACACAATACAACATCTATTAAAATACTTATGTGATTCTACAACTAAACAATAAATAATCTGTTTTATTTGACAACACGTGTCCAGGAAGCATTATTGGTAACGTGTGGATACAGATCCACTGGTGGCAGTTGGTGTAAGGAGAATAAAGAACGTCGTGCCCAAAGGTGGGACCTGGGTTTGAGGGAAACAAACTAGGGACACTGGGGGTGCGCGTCAATTTCCTTCAGAATGGATAGGTTTGATCTCCTTGCAGTCCAGGTGACTCTCAAGAGTCTCCTCCAGCACCACAATTCAAAAGCATCAATTCTTCGACGGTCAGCCTTCTTTATGGTCCAGCTCTCACTTCCATACATCGCTACTGGAAAAACCATAGCTTTGACTATGCGGACCTTTGTCGGCAAGGTGATGTCTCTGCTTTTTAAGATGCTGTCTAGGTTTGTCATCGCTTTCCTCCCAAGAAGCAGGCGTCTTTTAATTTCGTGGCTGCTGTCACCATCTGCAGTGATCAGGGAGCCCAAGAAAGTAAAATCTGTCACTGCCTCCATATCTTCCCCTTCTATTTGCCAGGAGGTGATGGGGCCAGTGGCCATGATCTTAGTTTTTTTGATGTTGAGCTTCAGACCATTTTTGGCGCTCTCCTCTTTCACCCTCATTAAGAGGTTCTTTAATTCCTCCTCACTTTCTGCCATCAGAGTGGTATCATCTGCATATCTGAGGTGGTTGATATTTCTTCCGGCAATCTTAATTCCGGTTTGGGATTCATCCAGTCCTGCCTTTCGCATGATGTATTCTGCATATAAGTTAAATAAGCAATTTTGAACCAATCAGTTGTTCCATATCCAGTTCTAACTGTTGCTTCCTGTCCTACATATAGATTTCTCAGGAGATAGATAAGGTGGTCAGGCACTCCCATTTCTTTAAGGACTTGCCATAGTTTGTTGTGGTCGACACAGTCAAAGTCTTTTGCATAGTCCATGAAGCTGAAGTAGATGTTTTGGTTTCTAGTTCCTCTGCCTCTAAGAGAAGATTACAACAACATAAATCACTGAAAAGTGACAAGGTCTGGAAGGATCCCAGCCTGAGATCTTTGAAACTTGCTGTCAATCAGAATAGACATCATAGTGAGCTAGAAGGAGCGAAGGTCTCTAGATGGACCAGTGGTCTAACTTTGACCATGCCTTGTATATTAGCAGGATATTGGCCCTCACCACAGAATCTTCTTATGTGAAGACTTTCCATTTTTTGTAAATGTGAAGTCAAATTTCACACAAATTTGAAATCTGAACAGTGGGGGGAGGTAAAATGTTTGTATATTGTATGCTCCACTTTTGGAAAATAATGCTATATACCCTGGAATTAGCCTGTAGAACTCAACAGGATTTATGCCTTAGTAGACATGTTTCAGGGTGCCTTGTAAGGGGGACATTAGGTGTGTGTGAGAGAGCTTTGGACAATTCTAGACACATCCTTAAGCCAAACCTTTCAAGAACTGAGCTAGGTGTCAGGAAACAGACATTATTAAAAAAAGAAATTCCCCTTTAATGGCTAGAGTAGGTTGCAGTTAGAGTAGGCCCATTTAAATGAATGGAACTTATGGAGGAATTAACTCACCATTGATTTCATGGGCCTACAATAGTGCAATTCACTACACTAAGCAATACAATTTGGGTCAATGTGTGCAGCCCCATATAATTTTCTCAAATAGTTCCACACTATTATATCTATGTACATAAATCAACATGAACTGTTCTGAGAAACTGTTTTTGGGAATGGCCCTGCCTATGTGTAAAGTCTTCTCCTGACATGGATGCTTCTATCAAAATTCTGGTCTCACTGTGAAATGGTAAGATGGAAAGGGTTGATGCCATGTTCACACCACACTATCCTCAGCTGAGGACTATAAAACAGTGGTTGGAATGCAGATGGAACAAGTTGGTGCCCCTAACCAAAGAGAAATAATTATGTGCCTACTCCACGGCCATGACTATATCACGGATAAGCCATCCAGCTTGATCTAGTAGTACCTCCAATCCACAAATGTGATTCTTCATGGGAATGACTGTGCCTTAAGATCTGCAGAAGAAGCTCTTCTCCATGTACTCTTGCCAGAGGAAATCTATTATGTGGCAGCAACAGGAATGGTGTAAGGGGCTCAAATAGTCAAGATCCCAGTAGGCCCCAATAGTGGCTGCCAAGCTCACCAGATGGATTTCAAAAGTGGGCCATCAGCTGAAAAGATGTCTCATTATGTTGCAAACTCAGCAAGAGTTTCAGGGCAAAGGTGCTTGCCTCACAATAAAAATGATTTACAAGCAGGGGAAATTCGTTAGATGAGCTCATTATTTGTGCACCCTGGCAGCTTATTAATGAATATGGAAAGGACAGATTTTAATACTCTTTCTTCCTATTCAGTTTAATTTTTCCCTGTATTCCGTACATGCTTTCTTCCCTCATAAATAACATCTTTTCTAACTTTTTTAACTTTGCTTTCTTCTTCCAATTCTGTTTTCAGTTTATAATAATATAATATAATAATAATCTTAGAACTGCAGAGATGGAAGGGACTCTATGCATCGTTGAGTGCAGCCCCTGTCAAGAAGGCACAATGGGGAATCAAACTCCCAACATCTGAGATGCCTTAAACCACTGAACTATCCAGCAGTTTAGTTTCCCTCTGTGACACCTTCCTTTAACCATTGTCTCAAATGGTACACCTGCTCCCTATAGTCCTTCGCATTCACTTCGCAGCTACCTCAGAAGTTCCAAAATGCACTACAAGGTCTCTGTTGTTATGGTTTCATAATAAAAATCTTTAGTATGAAAGTCCACCCTAGAAAGTGTAATAATCTGAAACATAACTAACAAGACATTTGAAATAGCATATTCTGTTCATTGGGAATATGTTGTCATGAGTCAGGTTCTGGCAAATCCTCAGACACGTTCTTTGATTTTTGCTTCTTTTTTTGGCCTGGAGGAAAGAGCACATTAAAATATTGCAGTTTTGAAAATGTGATGAATGGATTGTTAAAATGAGTACGGAATGTTTTGAAACAGAATCCCACCTTCTCCCTCCCTCCCTTTCTTTCTTTTTCCCCTTCTCAAATCTGTTTAGATATATTTTTGTCTGAGTTTGGAATGGTTGTAAGACCTTTATGTATGTTCTTCCAAATATCTCATTTCCATTTCCTCAAAACATGCATTGCAAAGCATTTTCACTGGAAACTCAGCAGCTGTGCAGAGAAATCACAGTCAAATTCAATTATTCTGATTTTTGAGTGGCTGTGGGTTATGAATAGGTTCACAAGTGCAGGTATGTAGTATTTTCCAACTTTAAAATGAGCAGCACATTGTAGAAACACCAGTTGAATTGAACTTCACCTTTCCCCAAAGATGATACAAATGCACAATTTCGTATTCCAGGTTACAATGGGTCAGTGTTGACTATGAAGACGGGGGGGGGGGGGGGGAGGAGGATTTCTATGACATTTCACATTTTCTCTGCAACCTACATTTGAACCCATAAGCAAGTTCAAATTTATGAGTAATCTGGCTTTTCTCACCAAATTACTCATAAACATGTTCAAACCCACCCAGAAACTCAAACATAGGTTACAGAAAAAAATATGACATGTCATGGCAATCTTCACCCTACTTGATGACTCTTGTGACAATTCTGAAATACTGCCAAAATCCTCTTCCATAACTTACACTATGATGGGGGAAATGACATGACCTGAAGCAGGAGATTGCAGCTAACTACCTTGTTTTCCCCAAAATAAGCCCTAGTATGATTTTTCAGGATGCTCATAATATAAGCCCTACCCCCAAAATAAACCCCAGTTAAGTGAAACCCCGCCCTCCACCATTGTGCAGCAACCGGAAGAAGATGACATGACTGTATTTGAATAAATGTAGATTGTTGTACATGAAAAAAATAAAACATTCCCTGAAAATAATAAGCCCTAATGCGTTTTTGGAGCAAAAATTAATATAAAACCCTGTCTTATTTTTGGGGAAACATAGTAAAGAGTCCCATTGCTTTCATTCCAATTTGTGCAGGATTTATGCACAATGAGATAATGTTGAAGCAATGAGGAATTTAACCAGGAATTCTTTAATTAGAAATCTACTGTCACTGATGATGATATTTTCTCTATGCTGGCATATGTTGTAGAAGAGATTTAGCCATTGTATGAGTTACTGCAGAATTGTCAAGTTTCATTTCATTGTCATTTCAAATAATGACCTGATTTATCTGTTAAATCTGAACAATCTTCACTGAACATTCATAAGGGTTGTAGCACCCAAGTGCCTTTTAAATGAGATTTTTCACAGAAGCTAAGAAGGAAAGCTTTGACGGATCTCATCTACAGAGGTGAAGAAAGACCCATTATATGAAACTGTTGTTATATTTATAAATCTCTTGCCTGTGCTCTCATCTTTCATCATTCCATCTAGCAAGATGCTCAGTCCTAAATCAAATGGCTAACCTTGACTAACAATAATAACTGTGTTGTCAAGTGAAATCCAACTTCTGGTGATCCTTATAGTTGTCTAGGTGTAGAGCACTTAGAAAAGGTTTACCATTCCCTTTTCTGGAGGTACCCTGGGGCTGTGCAGCTTGCTCAAGCCTACACAAGCTGGCTTTTCTCCTAGGAGGCACAATAGGGAATTGAATTCCTGGCCTCTTGCTCCGCAGCCAAGTACCCAACTCACTGAGGTATCCCATTGAATCTCTTGAACTTAGTTAAGTGTTGACTTACAATTCAACACATGGCTCTACTCTAGTTGGGACTAGCAACTGGAGTTAGGCCTGTGATTGAGAGGAACAACACCTGGACCTCTGCAAGAACCCTTACAATGAAAATATGGCACACAGATTATATCTTTATGGCTTTAAATCTCCAAGTCCCCAGTGATACCAGCCCATGCTTTCTTCCAGTTCAGCTCATGTGACATACAGAAGGACTGACAAGAAACCACAGACTACTGCAGTGTGCGGCTCAAAAAATACAGCATACTTTTGAATTGACTTCTCTTTCACCAAGTAGAGGAAGGGCTTGCCTGAAACATTAAAAGTTGCCATAATATTATGGCTGTATTAGAGTCCAGTGTGGCAGTTGATGCTGCCTTTAACTTGCTTGAGGTCCTTCAGATCACACTTGGCTGAACATTTCTCCAGCCAGCTGCTTTCTTCCAATATCTTCACAGTGGGCGCCTGCTCTCATTCCATATTTTCTTTCACTTATCTGTACAACTGTCCAGGTAACAGCCTCACCTAATATTTTTCTAAAACCTTTCTGTCAGGATCTGGCCCGTACCACCCTGGCAGCTGCAGGATTGGCCTGACCCAGGAATGGCCTTGTGTTTGCAGGCTCAGGTCCTGGCCTGTGTAGCAGCTGCTGGGCCACTTATTAGGCTCACCTGGAAACCCAGAGGGAAGACCTATTTAAGAAGTGGTTCCCCCTCCCAGACCTTGCTTTAGCAACAGTCTTTGGCTGTTGACTGCTCTTAGTGCCTTGCTGCTCCTGAGCTCCTGCATTCCAGTGCTCCTGTCTTTGCCTCTGCTTGCCTTCTGCATCCAGACTCCAGTGTTCCTGTTCTTGCTCTTGCATTACTTCTGCTGGCCTCCTGCATCTCGGTGCCTTGTTCCGGTTCTGTGCTCCTGCCTCTGCTTGGTCACAACCAACTGTACAGTGAGTGTCTTTGGACTTGATACCCTGCATGGCGGACCGAGTCCTGGTGCCCTTGTCCATGATGAGAGGCTGCCTGGGATACCTTTGACTTTGACACCTTCTTGCCTATGTGCATTGAATTTCACCTGGCAGAATAACAAAATCTAAATGTTATAGATATGAGAATACATTTTTTTTTCAAATGTACACCTGACCTTCTTTACTGATGGGGAAGTATAACAATATTATGGTTTATAGAAAGCTATAATTGAATGCAAGTACTATACAAAGATGGAAATCCTGTGGGGTAAGTTCTGTCTGCGCAGCAGAAGTGATGTCACCATAAGTGGCAGGTTGTGTCTGATTAAAAACTTCCTTTTTCAGTACTAGAGTATCTGTGTCTTTATCTTATTGTGTATAAGTTGTGAGCATCCTAACTTAAAAAAAGGGCAAGTCTTTAATCAGCAGAAATCTGCTGCCACCGATGATGTCATTCCCATTGTACAGGCAGAGGTGAGCAACAAAATTTTGACATTGTCTGAAAATGGGAGTATAACATTACATTCCAGTGTCTCTCCATGAATATAGAGTGTCATGATCATGGGATATGTGGCTAGAGGTATGTCATGATCATGGGATATGTGATTAGAAGCATGTCATGATGATGGGATATGTAGTCCAAAGCATGTTATGACAATGGGATATGTAGTCAGAGAAATGTAAAATGGAGTCAGATAGGTTCTGTGTGAAGATGATTTAAGAGACTTTGGAATGTGTTTTTCTAAGCATCCTGAGAGTGTTTTCCTGAAGACTGTTACAGCCAAGCATCCAGATAACTTGAAGGCCAAATCAAGGGGCCCGTGAAGACTCAACATTCCAAGCTTGTTACAGAAGACATAAACAACACCTGCACTCTCATGGGAATGAGGGAAGGAGAGAGGTGGTACAACCTCTTAAGTTTAATTGGTTAACAGCCAGATGGGCCATGAAGAAGGGAGGAGTTTGGGAAAGTAGAAAATGGACAATGGGTTATGTGAAGTGTGTTCAATGGTTCGTGTGTTGTTCTGATGATGGAATGCCCAACGACCCTTTAGGGGGCCGTGAGCATGACATAGAGCACTTTGAAATCACTTCCATCCATCATGGTTCCATCCTATAGAATCTTGGGATGTGTCATTTGGGCAAGTTCAGAATGCCCCAGTGCTGAATTTCATAGTTCTGCCAGAGTCACTCGTTCCAGCCAGGCTGGGCGGCTGAGGGGCCTAACGCCGAGGGAGGTCCAGAAGGAAAGAACAAGGAGTAGGGCCTTCTCGGCAGTGGCCCCTCGCCTTTGGAACAACTTGCCAGTGGAGATCCACCTGGCTCCCTCTCTGGGTGTCTTCAGGAATAAACTTAAAACCTGGCTATTTGGGCAGGCTTTCCCTCCTGCCATATCTTAACCGCCATATCTTAATTATTTAAACTTCGCCATCTTGGACTTTTTGGTTTTTGGTTTTATTGTTTTTAAATTTGTAAACCGCCCAGAGTAGACCCTTGGTCTAGATGGGCGGGATAAACATCTAATTAAATAAATAAATAAATAAATAAATAAATAAATAAATAAATAGGGTGGAGCCATGGAATCAATCTGATAACAGTTCTCTCCCATGGAATATAACTGCATAGCATAGTGTGTAGCATAGGCACACTCTTGGCCACTACTGCTTCATTCTGCAGCTGGAGATAAATGCTGCGATAAGATTCTCAAGCATTACCCATTTCCCTTACTAAGAGATCCAGTAGAAGAGTTGTTTTGGCCTCTTTCTAAAACAGGAAAGAATGCAACTTAGTTTCCAGATCTGGAAAGACCACCCAAAAAACAACTTGCTCGTTCCCTTGGCTTTTATAAGTTTAGATGAAAAAGCACTACGGAGGTCATCTCCCTTGGATTTGGTGGTCTAGCTGCAACAGTGCGACCATTCCTTCAGGCATTTGCATAGATGTTGGGAAAGAGGCAGGGAGGGAGATTTAACAAGAGGGCATGATGCCACCTGTCTGCTCGCCAAGAGGGTGATTGCTATTTACAGCAGGCAAAAGTCAAGTGGCAAACTGTACCTCTGAGCTAACATTATGGTGGCCATAAAAACACTGATTTTCCAGTGGCTGGATTTTCATTCCAAACCTCTCTGCCTTCTTTGGCATTGTCAAAGGCGGCATTGTGTAAGTGGAATGTGCAGGAAACTAAACACTCCTACTGAATGACTAGCTCATTTCAGCAACACTCAAGAAGTTGTGGGGGAAAAAAACCCAAAAGAAAGTTGCATGATCCTTACACAATACAAATGCAGGAGCAGGTGATACCTTTATTAGACTGCTAAAAACTCAATCAATTAGCAAGCTTTCGTGGATCATGTCCACTTTGTCAGACCATGCAGCGATGTGTTGTGGATAGTGCTGAAAAATTATAAATGAGTGGCCGGAAAATTCATAGCAGATGTTGGTGCCAGGTCTGCTTCTTAGAGGTGAATTAGAAAAAATGCAGGCTGCATTGGAAATATGGTTTTCAAACTACACTTCAGGTAGCTGTTGGTTGGTATCGCCCCAGCTCCTCAAATGAAGAATCCCAGATAGTTTGCATTTGCCCAAGAAGTTGGTTTGTGAAACAAACATGTGTATTAGCTCTGCTTTGATGCTAGATTCTTCAAGGTGATCATCTATATATCTGAACCCTTTATGAACATAGCCTGCTTCACACACACACTTTGGTTTAGCCATCACTTCACGAATCTCAGAGCTTCCATGTTCCCTTCTTCTCGTTTGCTGTGTTCATGAGGAAGAAATCAGAAGATTTTGCTTTTCAGATTTGTATCCAACAACCTATGATCAGCTGTAAAAATCTGTACTTTTCATTTCTCACTCTATGACCAAAGTATTCTAAGTTCCACATTAAAAATGAATTTTTTAAAAAAATCTTTATTGTCATTTGCTTTAGTCCTTCTACATTGGTCACCCCTTCCATCCAAGAAATTCTTAGCATCTTGGGACAAATTCAAATTCTAAAATCTTTTAACTTTTTTAATAGTTTCATGTGTTAAAGTCCATAAAGACTCCATTTTGTAGAGGAGAATTTGGAATTCATAGCAGGGCACAATTAGCATTTGAAAAGCCAACATTAGGTTTTTGTTGCATATTACATTCTTCATCTTAAAGCCATCCCTATTTTGACTTCTTATTGCATGGCTATGACTACACTATCCATTTGATCTCGTTTCACAGTACTTATATTTGCAACACATTCTTCCCTTTCATTTTGGATATTTAACTGAAGTTTTTGAGCTGCTTGCTTTTCATTGATTACTGTGACATTCGTTTTTGGACTATGTCCATTACTTACTTCAGGTAACCCAGAATAGAATCATGTAAGGCTGCAGGCCAGCTCTCAACTGGACCTTTAAGAACAAAACAAACAAAAGCTTCCAGGAGGAAGCTTTCCATTTGCCTTTTTTAAAAAAAATAAGGCAGCAAATACTCACTACCCTAATACACATTAAAAAAATCTTTGTTCATTTCCTCCGCCCCTCCATGGAGCTGAGGAAGTGATTATTTTCCTAAACTGGCTGTAACCCCTCCGTGATATTGGCAAAAGCTGTGTGGACCAAACAGGGTTGTTTGAGGTCTGTATATTATTTGGATAGAAGGACCACACCGAATTGCATACCACACCTCTTAGTGACCCTATTTAGCCCACCCCAGCCTCCTCCTTTCACACTATATGGACAAGCTGTTTAACTGAACGAAATTTAACTTCTGAATGGACAGATACACAATTAGCCTACACATTTCTTTTTCAAGCTGGGTTGGACAATGAAAAAAAATATTATTCCTATTCACTGAAATGTGTTTTAAAATCTTTATATTTAAAAATAGGTACTACTAATGAACAATTGCAAACAAATGTAGAACCTGACTTAATTGTGATGGATAATGATAATAAGAAGCATGTGTATGTAAACATTTTCTTCACCACATAACATACAGTATCAGTGACACTCTGCAGAAGAACAAATACATGCTTGATATTAAGTGAAGCGTGCACTTGGTTATTGCAATAATAAATGAACAAATAACATTGCATTTCTTTGGAATGATTATATCTTTTATCTTCTTTTCTTTAGTTTGTACATAATGTGTTAATTTTGCCATAATAGCACATTTGTCTAATTTATTTTCCCATTCTGCCACTGTAGAGATTTCTCTTTCTTTCCAGTACTTAGCAGAAAGAATTCTGGCTTCCTGTATCATAAAACTATTAGTCTTAGCAAAAGGCCAACACCACTATAAATGGATATTTCTGAATACATTTCCAGCTGAGAGGGTTGTAAGTACTCATAATTTTGTCTAGTTTTGGAGGCAGTAAATTGCATTCCATTCTCACTTTATAGCACAATAGGAAAAATATATACCACGTTGAAATATATATTTTAAAATTCATTCAGTGAAACTGAAAATCATACAAGTTGCCAAGAATACACATGTATATGTACACACACACACATGTGAACACACATGCAGAGAATTACAGCTTAAGGTGAAGATTGCCAACCCATCTTAGAATTATTGTTAGGTTTTTTTGCAAGACGTAAAATCCTTTCAGATATGTGCAGATGAGGGATGGGGAGAGAGATATAATAATAATCTTAGAACTCCAGAGCTGGAAGCAGCTCTAGAGATCATCAAGTCCAGCCCCTATCGGGGAGGCACAGTGAGGAATCGAACTCCCAAACTCTGGCTCCACAGCCAGATCACTAAACCACTAAACTATCAAGCAGTTCTGTTGGCATTATCTCAGTTTTGGTAAAGATTTGCATGGTTGCTTGCTTCTCAAGGATTCATCTGCCTCTGTGAGAGTTCTCATCTCCAATGTAACCAGAAGGATCAAACCAGAAGCAGACTGATTTTTTTTTAACCCAGCCATGTTTTCTGCATTTTGTGTAAAGTATCTTAGCACAAAGCAAGTGCTTCTTCCCCTTTGTGAAGCTGCACACCCCTATGGATTATTTGGTTCAGCCCAGGGTGTGGAGAAATCCTAAGAAGGGGCTTTGATTCAAGATTTTGGTTGAGAAAGAGTGGAAGAATTGAAGAGGCAGGAGCTGCTGCTTATTTATTTATTTATTCCATTTATATACCGTCCCATTAGTGCAAGCACTACAGCATTAAGGACTCACAAACCTTCCACACTCCACAATCACAAAAAACTATGACAACCGTACAGCAGTAGAATGGAGAATAATTATAAATTATGAATAACCCCATGGAAAACCTAAAATTGATTGAAACATTTTTAGAAATCACAAAAATATTGACAGCAGTCAGGATGTTGAGCAGATATGCACCTTTAAATAATTCAGTCTTTACCATTTTTCTAAATGCAAGGAGGGACGGAACTGGGCATATATCCATCAGCTTTGTATTCCAGAGACTAGGGACCACAATAAAAAAAGGCAGTTTCCCGTATTCACCTTTGTCGGCTTCCCTCCGTGACGCAACTTTTAACAGCATGAATTGAGAGGGTGGGACAGACAGTTGTTTTCTGTATCGAGACAAGTATAAAGGTCCTAAACCATTAAGGGCTGTTCCTCTGGAGGATTATATAGGCCCTTAACACCTTTGTTTAGGTCACAGAATTTCAATATGATTGTGCAGGAAAGGTACGGGAAGGGTGAATCCATGCATTTGTATTTGCATTTGCATTTTATTTTAAGTATTTAAAGACTGAATGCCTGGAGCTGTTGTCTTTATGTTGTGGATCTGCTACCTTGGTGGAAAAACACATTTGGGACTTAGTTCCTATTTGCCAAAGAGAGACTTGCATTCTTTCCTTCAAGCAACTCCTGCTCTGCCGGTGGTGAAGAGAACTCAGGGGTCTACATATTGTAGTGTCCAATTTTGGGCTGCACTCCAGTGATTCAATTGGCCTTCTCTAGTTGCAACTTATTACTGGTTTTCAGCCACTGAAGAAATCAATGGCCTTTGGATCCAAGTGATGCTCAGCCTCCCCCACTCTTTCCATGAAAGATAACATTTTGGGGGCAAAGGCAGATAGAGAGAGAGATCTGGTATAGAACAAAATGTCACTCTGCACATATTGTTGGATCCCATCATCCCTAGCCTATAAATGGTAAAAGGAGAGAGAGAGAGAGTGCAGATCAGCGACATCTGGAGAACGATGCTTCCCCCCCCCAATGCTAAACCTTACCCCCACCCACATTGATCATTGGATTGTGGTGCAAGTGAATCTGCAGTTCCCTTCCTCAAGGCAGTTGGTATTACGATGCTTGCAGTTTTTCTGATTGTGAGTGTAATGAATGAATTGGGCCTCATCCCTCTGTAATCTTTTGCTATGTCTCATTTCCAGTGCGATATGCAGAAGACAGATCAGCACAGTGGGGGGTTGTTCTTACTGTCAGAAGTACCTTTCTCAAAAGCAGAACATCTGAGAGCATGATCCCTCAGTAATCACTGGTATGAGTGAAAAAATCACCTTGTACTGTTCTGAAAATAAAATGGTTGTTCTTAGTTTTGGTTCTATGGGGGGGAGTCTCACCACTGGCAAACATAGATCTGTATCTCTCAGTCTAATTTTTCTTTTCAGCTACCTCCTGCAGAGCAACTTGCCTTATTATGTACACTCAAACAGGAGGAGGTGGTACATTGAAATTTGCTTACAGATGATGTCAAGTGTGCTGAAGTCTGAACCTTTGATTTAGGGTCACTCAGACACATGAGTCTAAAACTATACATTTACTGCCCATTAAAGTAGCCTCAATCAGAAAATGGTAGTGATTATGGGATAAAGCATATCAAATTAGATCTTTCAAGCCAGATCTGTCTCTCAAAATGATTTCTAAAGGGACTGTGTGTCATCTTTGACATAAAAAAGGATATTTCAGCCATGATTTCAAATCCCTGTGCAGCAATTCAGTGACTGTTTAGCACTGGGTTTCCTTTAATCTAGCAGATTTTTAGAAGTGCTCCCTTAAGTGGGGCACTGCCTCTGAGTGGGTGCCTGCCAGAGGAGGTGAGACTGGGAACCACCAAATACCTGTTTGGCCGAGAAACAAACCAGCACGAACCACCAAACCATTGGTTTGTGTCCATCCCTATTTGGAAATAACTAATTACAAGTAACTTGGCTATCTTTAACTAGGTACTCTGGGGATATCATAACTCTTGGATGCGCACCTGAACATGGTGAGAACATCTTAGTGTGTCAGGGGAACTGAGAACAATGCCTTCAGGATGCTAGATTCCTGTTATGGGCACCAAGGTGACATGGTAAAAGCTGAGACACAAGATTAAGATACATTGATTCTCTCCAGAAATTAAGGACTGCATCAGTAGAAGAGGAATTGAAATTTCCAAAGATGACAGGGACAAATACATTCTTGAAAGGCAGTTACTGGGCGGCGGCAGTAATGGAAGGTGACACAGATGGAGGATCTTTCATAGACAAGATAGTGACATTCAAACTAACTATGGTTAGTATTGCAAAGAAGGAGGGAATGGTGCACTGTTACACTGAGAAGTCAGGTTGGCCCCCTCCCTCTTGTCCTTCTGTCATGAGGCAAAGTCCTTCCTCTTCAAGTGGGCTTTTAAGCAATAAGTGTCTCAGGAACATTATGTTCATTGAACTTAAGAGTTTTTAAAATGGTTTTTAAAATGTTTTAAAATTGTTTTTAATCCTGGGTTTAATCTGGATACATGTTTAATTCTTTTTAATATATTATTTATATGGTGTTTTAGAACTGTTGATCGATGTATAGTCTTAGCTATTGTGAGCTGCTTTGGGTTGTCTATAGGAGAAAGGCAGCATATAAACAAACAAAACTTGAATATTCAATAATGAGACAATCCAAAATGAAACAGGAGGTATTGCCAGAGGATGAGACTCCTGGGTAGGAAGGAACTCCATTCGCATATTCAGAAAGAGCAAAGGAGAAATATGAATAGTGCTGTCACTAATGAGGCAAGTGGATTAAAACTGACAGGAAAGCTCAGAGGTAAAAGGAAGGCCTGATGCTGCATAAGACACATGATTTAGATAGCTCAGTGGTTTAGGTATTTGGCTGTGGAGTCAGACGTTGGGAGTTCAGTTCCCCACTGTGCCTTCTTAACATGAGATGGACTCGATGATCCATAGGGTCCTTTCCAGCTCTGCAGTTCCAAGATGATGATGATAATGATGATGATGATGAGAATATGAAAAGTATGAAACAAGGCAAGGTGAGAAGTATAAAAAAAGAAATCGAATGTTTAAACCAGTGGTCGGAGAACAGGGATAAAGTACCCCAAATGGACTAAAAATGAAAATCCTGGGGGTAATGAGAAGAGCGCTACACACACCCCCACTCCCACCCCCTGCAGCCGAACCTCAAACTGGAAGCCACCTCTCCCTGCTACCTTCTTTGGTTGCGGCACTTGTAAATCCGTTCTTTCAGAGATCGGAGATAAAGCTGCTTGATTGGTTACAGCTGTAGAACAGCCCCGGGCAGTCAATCCGGCTTGTGAATGACTGCTTCCGCCGGAGGTGACTGCAAGCACAACGAGGGAAAGCTGCAATTAAGGAGGGAAGGAAGGTGCGAGAGAGCGACGGGTGGCTTCATCAGCTTGTTTAAATGTATGTAGAAAAGGGAGGGAGGGAGGGAGGGTGTATGTGTGTACGAGAGAGAGAGAGACTGACTCAAAACTATGAAAAAAGGAACAGGCAAACAGGACGGAAGGCTTGAATTAAGGGGGGGAAAGGGTGGCTTCATCAAGCTTGTTTGAATGTAATGAGAGGAAATGGACATACTGAACTGAAGCAACTAATTGTTGAAAATTGAGGGAGGAAGGGTTTGTGTGTGTGTGTGTGTGTGAGAGAGAGAGAGAGACAGAGACAGAGAGACTGGACTCTTTCATAAAACCATGAAAAAAGGAACCTTCTAAAATTTAATCTCCACTGCATTTAGCTCTGCAGTTTCTGCTGAGAACAGCAGAAGTCTGAAGTGTGTAGCAATCATGTTTCTCTATTTCTCATCCCCAAAGCAGACAAGAGTATCATAGTTTATTCCCAAAATCTGAATCCCAGTCTTTCTGCTCCTGGTCCTACTTTGACTGCAGCACCAAACAAAAGACTGTGGGTTTCTTTGTTGAGTCAATCCATCTCATGTGCAGTCTTCCTCTTTTCCTACTGCATTGCACTTTTTCCTGCATTGCTGCCTTTTCCAGTGAGCTTGTCTTCTTATGATGCCACTGTAGTACAGTACCCTTTGTTTGGTTATTTTAGCTTGTAGTGAAAGTCCACACTTAATTTGCTTTACTTATCTTTCTGACAAGTCATAATAGGTTTGTCATCGCTTTCCTCCCAAGAAGCAGGCGTCTTTTAATTTCGTGGCTGCTGTCACCATCTGCAGTGATCAGGGAGCCCAAGAAAGTAAAATCTGTCACTGCCTCCATATCTTCCCCTTCTATTTGCCAGGAGGTGATGGGACCAGTGGCCATGATCTTAGTTTTTTTGATGTTGAGCTTCAGACCATTTTTTGCGCTCTCCTCTTTCACCCTCATTAAGAGGTTCTTTAATTCCTCCTCACTTTCTGCCATCAGAGTGGTATCATCTGCATATCTGAGGTTATTGATATTTCTTCCAGCAATCTTAATTCCAGTTTGGGATTCCTCCACTCCAGCCTTTTGCATGATGTATTCTGCATATGAGTTAAATAAGCAGGGAGACAATATACAGCCTTGTCGTACTCCTTTCCCAATGTTGAACCAATCAGTTGATCCATATCCAGTTCTAACTGTTGCTTCCTGTCCCACATAGAGATTTCTCAGGAGGTAGATAAGGTGGTCAGGCACTCCCATTTCTTTAAGGACTTGCCATAGTTTGCTGTGGTCCACACAGTCAAAGGCTTTTGCGTAGTCAATGAAGCAGAAGTAGATGTTTTTCTGGAACTCTCTGGCTTTCTCCATAATCCAGCGTATGTTAGCAATTTCGTCTCTAGTTCCTCTGCCCCTTCGAAATCCAGCTTGTACTTCTGGGAGTTCTCGGTCCACATACTGCTGAAGCCTGCCTTGTAGGATTTTGAGCATAACCTTGCTAGCGTGTGAAATGAGTGCAATTGTACAGTAGTTGGAGCATTCTTTGGCACTTCCCTTCTTTGGGATTGGGATGTAGACTGATCTTTTCCAATCCTCTGGCCACTGCTGAGTTTTCCATTGATGATGATAAAAAAAATAGCGCACTGGTCCTTTGATATTGGGCTGCGGCACCAGGGTGGGTGACATGACCTTTAGCCTGGTTTGTTCCTTTTTGCACACCACACACAGAATGATTAAAGTGGTAGGAAAAGCCCCCCCCCCAACTCTGCGTTGGCTGTCTCTAGCAAGCATGTCATTGCTAGCACCACTCTGGCAGCCATTGATGATGATTAAATCCTCTGCGAGCTAGCAAAAATTTAATGCAACTTGCTAGGCACGTTGGACACCTTACTACTCCCTATACCACCCCATGGCTGGAGTGCAATGTGTTCCAGCAAAAATAGTGCACATCTTTATTAAATTTGGTGCATCCGGCTAGTTCGGTACATAGCCTGGCAGCCATTGATACTGATGATATATCCTGCTAGTTCGGTACACAGCCTGTGTAGATTCAATAATATTTTGAATTCAAATCATGTATGGTTTCCTTCCTTTCAAATCAAGGGGGTAATGTCGGTGTATATAAATTTTTTGGGGGGTAAAAGGTAAAAAAGTTCCCTGACCCCTGGTTTAAACAGTATGTGGTGTGGGCAAACCAAAGTGAACTGGAATAGGACATTTTCAATCATATAATTACAAAATGTTTTACTCTGGGAATGACAAACTCAGTAGAAATGGTATGCCTTTAATTATGAGGTATGATGAAAACAAGGAGATAGAAGCAATAATGAAAATTCTAGCTGCATAATATCAGTCAGACTTCATGTCAAACTTATTGACATCATCATTCAAGTCTATACTCAACCTCAGATTTGAAGAAGAAATCCTAACAAGAATGTGCCAACATATATAGAAAATAGTGGCCCATAGACTGGAAATGGTCAAGAAACATTCCAATTTCAAAGTAAGGTGGCATCAAAGATCACAATTATTTTAGAACCATTGCTTGGGGTGGGGGATGTTAGTCTTTTCTCTTCTTTGGTCTTTTTGCTTTTGTACAGGAGCTCAAAAAAAAATAAATACAGTGGTTGATAATTTCTCAAGGTGGGGCAGTATATCCATGCATCACAACATCCTTTTTCCAACGAGGATGAGAAAAATTGGAAGTGTACATTACATCTTGTTCATGTGTCTCCTAACTGTGCTACTTCTGTGACTAAAAAAGTATGCCCACACAGAGAATATGCAGAAAGATAGCTTTATAATGGGAGAAAAGGAAGCATGACGTTGACATAAGTCCATTGAGACTAAAATGTTGATAGCTGAAAGAAGAGGAAAACCGATGCTTTGATACTCGCATGACATCTTGTAATTGAAACATTGGCTCACTTGAATTATTTCATCTATAAATTCAAGTACAGAACACTGAGTAATATTTTCCCCATAGGATACAGACAAGACTTTGGCTCTTCAATAAGCCATATTCAAAATGAAAAGGCAGATAAGAAGAAAGAAAAGTGGCAAGAGCATCACCTCAGCAGAATTAGCAGCTTAATACAGTACCTTAAATTACTGACTGCAGTATAGCCTGCTAACTTTTATTAAGTTGCTCAAGGCAAGGGAGTAAAACAAAGGTATTCAGCATAGATATTAGAAATTAGAATTTGGATGGTTTAAGAGAGAGCTTGAAATACAAGTGGTGACAAATTAGGGATGCATGAATCAATTCATTTTCAGTCCATTGCAGTTTTGCAGGGGTTCAAGCTCATTATACCAGTTTCTGTGAAAGTGTGTGTGTGTTTTAATTGCTGAAATATCTCCATTTAGGTTCTACATATTTTCTCCTAAAATGTGCTATTTCTTCTCCTTCTTCCTTCTTCATTCTTTCTTTTTCTTTCTTCTTTTTTGTTGTTGTTGCTAAAATACACATTTTTGGTATATAGTCTTGAGAACTATATACAGTAAAACTGACTCCAAAATTCAATTTGGCTTCCAATTTCCATGCTTCTGTTCAGTTTGGTTGGGGCCACAAGAATCAGGGATGGTAACTGACCCTCAAGCTTCAGTTTAGATACCCGATAATTCCATCCTTTTTTTTTCTTGTTTCTTGTTTGAGTCTTCTTGTAGTTGGTCCATGAAAAGAAAGGAAAACCAAAGTCAACAGGTGGGAAGTGCCTATACTATCAGCATTTAAATTTCAAGTTTTAAGATCCTCCGCAACTCTTAATCAAGCTTAGCAATATGGAAGGGTGGAAGGAAGAAGGAGGGAAAAATCCAAAGATTTAGCCAGTTATTGTTGAGATCCACTGTTCTGTCCTGAGATTATGATTTATGACCGGCTGAGTCCATAGGTGGACAGGAGACAGATTCCATCCATTTCCTAGCAATGATCACTAAATATTCAATCCTTTCTGTCCAATGTGACGAAATTTCAGAATATAGCAAATTCTTAATTTAAAAAAAATGTTCATGCATGTGTATCAGCCAAATTCAATAGCTATTCCTAGCATGTATCTGCTTCTTATATAGCTGTTCTGAGAACTGCAGAGCTGGAAGGGACCTTATGGATCACTGAGTCCAGCCCCTGTCAGGGAGGCACAGTGGGGAATCGAACTTCCAACCACTGGCTCCACAGTCAGATACCACTGTCAGAAAAAAATGGTGGCAAGCTGAATCCAGTCTCGCAAATATGGGTAAACACACAGGACTTCTAAGGGCTAGCCATTCAAAGCCCAAGGCCTGATCTATCAATTTGATATCTCCCACATTCACTTTTTTTGAAAACATAAATCTCACAGTTTTTCTGTCTTGAATACATATAAATTAGTGCACTTTTGGCATTTTTTTGAAATAAAAAAATAACTGAAATAAAATGCTTACCCAGACCTACTCTTAAAATATATAACATTATAAAAATGGATTCTGTAAAGCTAAAATGGTCCTGCAGAGTTAAAATTACTGTTTTTATCTTCATATTGTGTACACAGTTATCACATGTGTACACCCACACAGCAAGAGGTATATGCATACATATGAATGAGGCAACAACCAACCATTAGAAAGTCTATAAAATATGGAACAACAGTGCAGACCTTAATGAAATTAGTGAAACAAAAGACCTTGTTGCTTTAATCTAATTGAGATTTTATCCCTGTAATTTTCCTGCTAAAGGAAGTTTACGGCTTAAAGAAAATTAAAATGTGCGATTACTTTAGAAGCTGATTAAGCTCTTGCATTCATCGCAAAACGAAGGAGGTTCAGAACGATAAGCTGGCCACTATCTTGTGTAATAGGAATTGAAGAATGGCCTTGGCAAGAAGCAGGGTGGTATTTATAAACACTCCATGATATCAAGTGCTAAAAGTATTCTCTAAAGTAGCCATACAGTTTTTGAAATAACATCAAGCATTATGGAAACAATTATGAAAGCAGAACAAAAGAGAATCTGACAGAGCCATCCTAGAAGTCTGGCTTTTAAGAAGAAGGCCTTGAGTTTAGTCTGGCTGTAAGGAAAACCTGAGTAATTTATTGAAGATAGGTGGTTGTTCCATCTAGATCCCACTTTTCCTTCAGCTGAGGACAAGGAAGTGTATGTAGCTCTTCTTCTAAATCCCAAATCATGGAACTTAACAGATCTGTTCATTCAGTGGGTGTACTCAATTCAATCTCAAACATTTGAATTTGGTCCTTTATCCTCACAAGTGTAACTTTATGAAGGTAGGTAAAGCTGAGAGACAGTTAATGCCCCACGATCACTCAGTGATTTTCATGGCTGATTAGAAGCTTGATTTGAACAACCCTGGGTGAGAGTCTGCAACCTACATCTTTCTCCCTTTTTGGACTACAACCCCCAGTTTGGCTAGAGAGCTCTGGGAATTATTGGCCAAACATGAAACAGAAAAGCACCCTCCAGACTCTGTTAAAGGTAAAGGTAAAGGTTTCCCTTGACATTTAGTCCAGTCGTGTCCGACTCTAGGGGGCGGTGCTCATCCCCGTTTCCAAGCCATAGAGCCAGCGTTTTGTCCGAAGACAGTTTCCGTGGTCACGTGGCCAGCGCGACTAGACACGGAACGCCGTTACCTTCCCACCGTGGTGGTACCTATTTATCTACTCGCATTTACATGCTTTTGAACTGCTAGGTTGGCAGGAGCTGGGACAAGCGACAGGAGCTCACTCCGACGTGTGGATTCGATCTTACAACTGCTGGTCTTTTGACCCTGCAGCACAAAGGCTTCTGCGGTTTAACCCACAGTTCCACCACATCCCTTCTCCAGACTCTGTTAGGGGTGGACAAATTAGTCTGTTTCTGGTCTATGCAAATTTTGCATGTATTCAGTCTGAAAACCTTTTTTTTTTCAATTTCCAAAACATTTCTTTTAAAAAAACAAAAACAAAGAAGATATAGTTTTCAAAAAAAAAAAAAATGGAAAGAAGTGCACAGTCCAAAGGATAAATGTGTCTCAGTCCCCATATTGCTCCAGGAAGTGCAAATTAAGTTGGTTTGCTTAAAAAATAAGACCAAACAAAGTTCTTCCCAAAATCCCAGAGATAATCTTTGTGTGATTCATAGAAGCATAGAATTATTGAAAAGCGAAGTTGGAAGGGGCCTACAAGGCCATCAAGTCCAACCTCCAGCTCAATTCAAAACAATACTAAAGCCTGAGAGTGCTATCCCAGTTTTTGTCAGTGCCATAAGGAGTCTGGAGGAATACCCTCTTCTGTCACAGTGTGTGTGGTATAGCCATAAGTCTTAAGTAGAGAGCATTGCAGTAGTCTAATCTCGAGACTACGAGCGCATGGACCAGAGTGGTGAGCGACCCAACATCAAGATAGGAGCGCAGCTGGGCAATCCGCTGAAGATGTAAGTGGGCGGAACGGACCACAGACGCCACCTGGGATTCCATGGTAAGCGCTGGGTCAAGATGGACCCCCAAGCTGCAGACCACACTCTTCATGGTGAGAGTTGCCCCCCCCAAAAGAGAGCGAGCTTCCCAAACCACTGATAGAAGGGGCGCCCACCCTCAGGACCTCTGTCTTGTCCGGGTTCAACCTCAGTCCATTCTCCTGCATCCATTGCTGTACAGCCCCCAGGCAGCGCATCTGGTGTTTCTGAATGAATTTATGGTGGACCTTAAGCCCCTCTTATGGAAATTCCTCTCAGAGTTTAAAAAAGTTACTTTTCTGATTATATCTCTAAGCTCTTCCAGCCAGCATGTCCAGTTGCCATGCTGGTTCAGTGATCTGCAAGTTGTAGTCCATAACAAAAACACACACACGGGGAGAGAGAGAGAGAGAGAGAGAGAGAGAGAATATTTCCAGGCTCTGATCCACATTTCCAGGTTCTGTTCAATTTATACAAGTGATATTATTGGTGACGCTGCAAGGAAAGATGTATAAATACTGGAGTCAAAATCAGTGAGCCAGCTCACAGATGTGCTAAATGTGGGGATCGTCCGTATGTATTTGAGATGCAAAGCAGCATGTGCATTAGAAGGACACACATACAAAAAAGGGCACAAGTGATACTTTCAGCTTATATAACTCATGCACCTCACAAACAAGGTTAAGATTCTGCAAACTGAAGGATCTTGCCCATAAATTTTATTTGTTATCTACCTGACATCCATATTACTTCCTAGGGCAAACATCCACCCCAATACGCAGAGAGAATTTTTCCAATGACAAATGTGTGAGCCAGCCTGCTGTCAGAGCAAACACTGGAGTGCCATTACCATTTGCAGTAGAAAATTGGGCCTTGTATACATACACACATGACTCTGTGCTTCGTGGAACTGCATTGATTGCTTTGATTCCCAAATAAGATACTTTGTTATGCTCACGTGCATGATAAGAGGCAGATGAGGCTGCATTATGGCTGGGCACAGGCAGCACATAGACTTCAAAAGTTCTTTCTCAATGATCTTACAGATAAAACTGTTGTCTCTGCAGTGCAATCAAAGCATTCCCAGCATCACACAAAAAAGACAAAACGTCAATTTATGACCAGCTGAACATAATTTAGGAAAGCATGATGGGTGTTTTACCCTCCAGAATTCCTGCAAGTGTGGCCACTTTCTCTGAAGACATAAAGTGGAAGGGAAAGGCTGCATAGTTGATATTATTTTAGAAAACATGCATATGACAGCTGCTCGTCTAGGATACTTGGTCACAAGAAGAAGCAAAAGACAGAAGAGGAGAAGATGAGCCATGCCAGATTCGTTTTTCTCCAGCAAATTTATTTTGGAGATGTTTCATACAAGACCAAACCATAATCAAATGCAAAGTTAGGTTTCTATTCAAACTGTGCTTAGCCAGATGTTCGGAAACCCACAAACAGACAAAAGGCGATAGCTGTTTCCCATCATTGCTTCCCAGCAACCAACGTTCAAAAGAGTGTAATCTGTCTATACCCAGGTTCTGTTCCTAGCTTTTGTTGTGGCTAATAGGTATTAGCAGCCCTTAAATGGCCAATCATCTTTTAAAGTGTCTAATCTGTTGAAGCCATCTAAGACCGTGGCTTCCACCACATGGCAAATTTCATACAGCTCCTCATCATTCTGGGGATAACAGCTGAAGACAACAGAAAGCTTCCTGATGGGTGCTCTCCAAAAGAGCAATTTCCTCAATCTGATGACAATGCAGAAAAACACAGCAAAATTGTTTGATGCTTGATTCCTCCTCTCACAGTAAGCCACAAGGCCTCAGCAGTTACTTGTTTCTCCTGCTGTTACATTGGAAATACGGTGATCACACTTTTCAACAGTGATAGAAAGATGTGCTGAGTCTTAATCCAAAGGAGCAAAGCCAGCACAGGATCTTTTGCTGCCCAAGGCAGAGGACAAGATGGTACCAGTTGTATATACAATACAGAAACAAACGGCTTGCTGCAGACTTTTACTTCAGCACTTTTGCTGGCCCAGTATCCTTCAGTAGCTTTGGGGAGCTTAGAAGGTACAGAAAGGATTGTGTGGCACACGTTGCTGTTATGTGTCATTAAGTTGCTTTTGATCTATGACTCTATGAATGAGTGACCTCCAAGAGGTTCTATCATTAATAGCCCTGCTCAGATCTTGCAAACATAAGCTTGTAGCTTCCTTTAGGGAGTCAATCCATCTCCTATTTGGTCTTCCTCTTCTCTACCTACCTTTAACTTTTCTTAGCATTATTGCCTTTTGCAGCAAGCCTTGTCTTCTCATGACAGGCTCAGTTTCATTACTTTTGCCACTAGAAAGAGTTCGGGCTTTGTTTGGTTTTGAACCCACTTGTTTGTCTTTCTGATGGTCCAGGTTATCTGCAAAGCTCTTCTCTGGCACCATATTTTGAATCAATCTTTTCCCTATTGGCTTTCTTCACTATCCAACTTTCACATATGTACATAGTAAGTGGAAATACAATACTGGTGATGATCCTGGACTTCATCTCTGGTGACACATGTTTACACCCAATCAACCATTCTCAAAGGAGGCCCTGGGGGACCTGGCACATGTGAAGGGGAACACAGATTCATCTGTCCATGCTATGTCCTTGTTTGCATACAACCAAATGCTTTCCTTGTTTAATAGGGTCCTGGAACCTGAGATGAGCCCCTAAAAGAACTGTGGTGAAAAAAAGGTTGAGAACAGCTGCACTAGATGATCCTCTCTAGTTCTTTTAGAGCTCCCTTCGAAACTCTCAGGTTCCATCTGATTTTTAAGCTGAAGTCTTCATTTGATTAGGTGACTGAATCAAGGTGTACAAAATCTTTCCAATTTCTTCATTGTCAACATTAAAATTATATTGTTCTTCTGTAGTCCTGCTGTTGTAGTTCCATCTTCATCAGAAGTCTTTTCAAATCATGATGTTATCTGCATATCTGAAACTATTGATGATTCTTCCACCAATTTTCACTCTGTCTTCATCTTAATCTAGTCCAGCTTTCTGTATAATAAGTTCTGCACTACTGATTACACATCAGGACAATCAAGCGTTGAGGCACACAATTTCTTTTGAATTAGTCTACAGCTTTTCATGATTGACATAGTCAAAGGCTTTGCTGCAGCTTATAAAGCACTGACTGATCTGAAGTTCTTTGGTACACTCTGCAATATCATCTCTAGTACCTCTTCCTTTTCAGAATCCAGCCTGAACCTCAAGCATTTCACACTCCATCACTTTGCTTGAATGGGAAATTAATGCAATGGTCCTACAGTTACTGCACTCCTTGGTGTCGAGTTTCTTGGTGACTGGAATGTAAATTCAGTGTTTCAAGCCTGAGAGGCATTATTTTGTTTTCCATATTTGTTGGCATATTTTTGTTAGGATTTGAACACATATGGTTATGTTTTCCAACAAAGGAGAATGACAAAAGGATTCGGAAGAAAAGGACAAGGATATTTCCACTGCTGCTTTCCAGCATCTTGATGTAGTTGCCTCACTTTGTTTGTTGGTAAAGCTGGACCTACAGAAGAGTTGTCCTTTACATTGGTGGCATCAGTCTTCATTTAAGCAAGCAAAAGGAACAAGATGTGTATACCTGCCAATGTAGACACATCAGCATCTTTTCCTTCTCTTTCAACATTTGTATCTGTAAATTCCTAAACAATCTGGGACCAGACTATCTGAAACTTACCTTCTTTCCTATAGATCCATTTGATACTTGATATCATCTGTACAAACTGACAGGTGTTGACAGGACCAGGATAAGGAGAAAAGGAGGTGGCATCAGAGGTAGCAATGAGATGGACAGCTGAGGTCTTTTCATCAGTCATTTGAAATAAGGCACTGACTTCCTTTGATATTGGACATTTGCCAAATATTCTTTTTTTTTTTTAGGTACCCATTAAAGACTTGCCTGGTATTGTAAGCATTCCCATTTAGCTCAGCTTCTTAATTTACCGTACGATGATATAAATGTGGTGTTTTAACTTATGTATTGTATTTAAATTGTATGCTGGATTATTATTGTTGTAAGCGTCTCTGAGATCTTCAGATATAAGCAGTTTATAAATATTCATGAATAAATATCTCATATTCTTGGCAAGTCAAGGAAATTTATTTTACCAGAATAAATGGCATCTAAAATCTATTTAAGAAATCTATACCCCAAATCCTGCAATTTTGTTATTCATAACTAAATCCTACTGAAATCAATAAAACTCACATTAGTTAAATTATTGCCTACCCCCCTTCAGTTGCTCAATGCCCAGGTGGGTGAAATGGCAAAGAAGGAAGGAGAGTGAGCTGCACTCTTTCCACTATTGCTTTGCTCGTACAAAGTAACAGATCCAGAGAAGGCAGACTAGTCAATCCATGAAGTCTCTCCATGTGAAATAGTCCTTTGATTCGTGTTCTGCCTCATGTAAAGACCCTTCAAGAGTTGATGAATCTCTACTCTTCAGACCTTTCACTTTACATGAAGAAGGTGGCAACGGAATTGGTAGGGCTAGCTCTCCTTATTCATATGTCTAGGCCATCATGATACTAAATAGAGCAGTAGTTCCCAACCTTGGATAACTCAGATGTTGTTGGACTACAACTTCCAGAAACCCCGGCCAGCACAACTAGTAGTGAAGGTTTCTGGGAGTTGCAGTCCAAGAATACCTGGGTTACCTAACATTGGAAACCACTGAGATAAGACTTCTTAAAGCCATGCTGCAAGCTGGATGAGGTGACTGGTGAAGAAATTAGAACCCTGGCAGGATCCAAACTTACCTTGACCTCACTGAGACCTCACCCCAGCAACAGGGCTGTAGCAAGCGATTTTGGCACCTAGGACAATCAGCACATAACACACCCTGAATAGATAAAATTCATGGTGTGAAGGTAATACAAGAAATAATCACAGCACTGGACATTTTACCAGCATCTCTCTTACTCCACAGAGGATCAGCACCAATGTCAGACCTACAAAAAACCAAGAACAACTCAAAAGTGTGTTCAAGATATGCATATGATGCATAAATAATTTAATATGCTATATATATTAATTGGCTGATTTTCTGTAGTGTCCAACTCAAAGACCTAGTCTATTGAGACGAGAACTTGCCCTTCAATGAGGGAGACCTCAGCTGTCAATGATTCAGGTAGACCAACTGTCCATCTTGTTGCCATCTCTGATGCTTCCTCTTGTCCTCCTTATTCTGGTCCTGAATTAACAAGCACTGGGAAGACATATCTTGCCCTGCCTCAATAAGGCATAGTATACTGACTGTCTTCCCTCTAATCCAGTGGTCGGAGAACAGGGATAAATTACCCCAAATGGAGTAAAAGTGAAAATCCTGGGGGTAATGAGCAGAGCGCTACCCCCCATACCCCCACCCCCACCCCCTGCAGCCAACCCTCAAATTGTAAGCCACCTCACCCTGTTACTTCCTTGGTTGCGGCAGGGCACTTGTAAATCCATTCTTTCAGAGATCGGAGATAAGCCTGCTTGATTGGTTACAGCTGTAGAATAGCCCCGGGCAGTCAATCAATCCGGGGCTTGTGAATGACTGCTTCCGCCGGAGATGACTGCAAGCAAGCAGGAGGAGGGAAAGGCTCCAGTTAACGAGGGAAGGAAGGTGCGAGAGACCGACGGCTTCATCAAGCTTGTTTAAATGTATGTAGAAAATGGAGGGTGGGAGGGAGGGTGGGTGGGTGGATGTGTGTGTGTATGAGAGAGAGAGAGAGAGAGAAACTCAAAACTATGAAAAAAGGAATAGGCAAGCAAAACAGAAGGCTTGAATTAAGGCGGGGGAAAAAAAGGGTGGCTTTTTAAGATGCTGTCTAGGTTTGTCATCGCTTTCCTCCCAAGAAGCAGGCGTCTTTGAATTTCGTGGCTGCTGTCACCATCTGCAGTGATCATTGAGCCCAAGAAAGTAAAATCTGTCACTGCCTCCATATCTTCCCCTTCCATTTGCCAGGAGGTGATGGGGCCAGTGGCCATGATCTTAGTTTTTTTTGATGTTGAGCTTCAGACCATTTTTTGCGCTCTCCTCTTTCACCCTCATTAAGAGGTTATTTAATTCCTCCTCACTTTCTGCCATGCTTTTGCATAGTCAATGAAGCAGAAGTAGATGTTTTTCTGGAACTCTCTGGCTTTCTCCATAATCCAGCGCATGTTAGCAATTTGGTCTCTAGTTCCTCTGCCCCTTCAAAATCCAGCTTGCACTTCTGGGAGTTCTCGGTCCACATACTGCTGAAGCCTGCCTTGGAGGATTTTGAGCATAACCTTGCTAGCGTGTGAAATGAGTGCAATTGTACAGTAGTTGGAGCATTCTTTGGCACTTCCCTTCTTTGGGATTGGGATGTAGACTGATCTTTTCCAATCCTCTGGCCACTGCTGAGTTTTCCATTGATGATGATAAAAAAATAGCGCACTGGTCCTTTGATATTGGGCTGCGGCACCAGGGTGGGTGACATGACCTTTAGCCTGGTTTGTTCCTTTTTGCACACCACACACAGAATGATTAAAGTGGTAGGAAAAGCCCCCCCCCCCAACTCTGCGTTGGCTGTCTCTAGCAAGCATGTCATTGCTAGCACCACTCTGGCAGCCATTGATGATGATTAAATCCTCTGCGAGCTAGCAAAAATTTAATGCAACTTGCTAGGCAAGTTGGACACCTTACTACTCCCTATACCACCCCATGGCTGGAGTGCAAATGTTCCAGCAAAAATAGTGCACATCTTTATTAAATTTGGTGCATCCGGCTAGTTCGGTACATAGCCTGGCAGCCATTGATACTGATGATATATCCTGCTAGTTCGGTACACAGCCTGTGTAGATTCAATAATATTTTGAATTCAAATCATGTATGGTTTCCTTCCTTTCAAATCAAGGGGGTAATGTCAGCGTATATAAATTTTTTGGGGGGTAAAAGGAAAAAAGTTCCCTGACCCCTGCTCTAATCCCTAGAAAACCATTCTGCCATGGAGGCCTGGCCTACCATTGTCTTGTCCTTTGGCAGTAGTGGTGCCTCACACTACTGGTGAGGAAAGTCTTTGTTGAGGACAAATGAGGAACAACAACAACAAATCTTAGAACTGCAGAGCTGGAAGGGACCCTGTGAATCACCAAGTACAGCCCTTGTCAAGGAGGCACAGTGGGAAATCAAACTTGCAACCTCAGGCTCCACAGCCAGATACCTAAACTACTTAGCTATCCAGAGCTGCCTCACTCTAGTTATGGCCCTGCTCAGCAACAACATTCTTGGCTCTCATGTGCTCTCCCATTTTGTGTTCTTTTTGGCTTGGTCCCTTAGCCCAAAGCCAATGACTTACTACATACTTGTTTCCCAGTCCTGTTGGTTCTCTCACAGTTGTCATTGTTAAGCCTTAACAATTGGTGTTCTTAGGTTTATTAACATAGTTATGTGGGCAATTTTGATGGGATTAGAGTCCAATGTGTATACCCCCCCTCCTATTGCTAATGCACATTGTTGAAAATTGGAAGTGTGTGGCATTTAGAAACTGAAGGGGGGACACTCTGGTTCCCCAAAAGTTTTTTGTGTGATTTTCTGTCCATCTCACTACCCGCAACAATATTCAATTTTGTTTTTATAAAATCACTGCTGAAGTGGGCAGCAAGGAACCCAAGAGCTCATCTAAGGAGTACAAAAGTGGCCCATAGAATACACACTGTCCACCCATGGCCTAATGTTTACTACAATGTGTCCACAAGCTCATGATCTCTTGGTTAGTTGAACAAAGATTTAACTCTCTTCCTTATCATGATCATTGTCTTGTTTCCTATCCTTCAGCAGCAGAGTTTCTGATGTCTTCCAGAATATATTCTTTAGCTTTATCCTTTTTTTTTGTGCCTATCTAAGCAGAAGAAATTGACATCAATACACATCTCCTTTCTCTCTTTTGGAAAGGCTGCAGAGTAAGAGATTTTCTTCTGTCCCTGTATGCTCCAGACAGTTCCCCTCTTCCTGACAAACTTTCAAGCCCTACTCAGCCATTAAGGCTTAGGATGGAATTTGCACATAAAGAGGAAAAGCAACCTAGCCTTGCCCCCATCATCATCACTTCTCGCACCTGTACAGGTGGAGGGTGATTTGAAGGAAAGGAACATTTGCTCTGTAGAGGCTCTCCACGTTGTCAGGGCAACAGAAGAAATGGTGGAGAGGAAAGGATGAAAAGGCAATGGAGAGACATCTGCCTTTGTATATATTTAACATGTTTGTTAATCTCAGTTTGTAAGAGAGACCCCTGTTCAGAGATATCCCCCTCCCCACCGTTAGAGTTATGCAAGCCTTCAGCTAAGTCTGCTCTGTTATTTTCCGTCACACATCACTGCAAGCCTCTACGGTTTCGGGGATGATCATATGCAGTGAGAAACTAGCTGTACTTATGTAGGCTCCTTGAGCAATTCTGTGCCAGATATGCACAGCCCTTGGATTAATTGGCAAGGACTGTTTTTACTGAAAGAAAAGATCTACATTATAAAAAGAGAGAAGGAGAGAGAAAGTTCAGATGATGTGGCTAGTTACATGCCCTGGAGAAAAAGTTTTCCGACTTTGGGCCTTACTAGAGAAAGCACGCTTTTTGCATCCAGAAGCAATGTCCCTTTAAGAGGAGAAGCTGGCTTGTTTATTATAACACCTGTTTATTATAACACTAATTTACCTCTGGGAAATATGTTTTGCCTCTATTCAGCACTGGTTAGGCTTCATCTAGAGTATTGTGTGCAGTTCTGGACACTGTACTTTAAGAAGGATGCCAACAAACTGGAGTAAGTTCAGAGGAGGACAACAAGGATGATCAGGGCACAGGAAACCAAGCCCTGTGAGGAAATACTGAAAGAGTGTAGCCTTGAGAAAAGAAGGCTAAGGGGAGATATGATAGCACTTTTCAAATACTTGAAAGGTAGTCATATAGAGAAAGGGGGAAGATCTGTTCTTGATCATCCCAGAGTGCAGGACACGTAATCATGGGCTCAAGCTACAGGAAGCCAAATTTGGGCTAAATATCAGGAAAACCTTCTTAACTGGTATGACAAGGGAACCAATTACCTTGGGAGGGGTAAGAGAAAACTGGACAACCATCTGTCAGATCTGCTTTGATCTGGACTTCTGCATTGAGAAGGGGTTGGAGTCGATGGCCTTATAGGCCCCTTCCAATTCAACTAATCTATGATTCTATGATTTGGGGTTTTTATTGGTTTGTATTTCATTAGTTGAGAGATAGCATGGCTTTGTTTGCATGCCTGTTGTCTGGGGCATCTAGGGCTGAAAGATGCACATGGCTTGGATGGATAACATTTTGAGAGGAGAAAAAACACTTCTGTTTTGAAAGAGGAGAAGACCTTCACAGAAGAAATGAAGTCATCATGAGAATATCAGTCTAGCTAAGGAAGAGATGGCTTAGGTGAGACAAAAGGAAGGGACACATCAGGTAACTGTAGCAAGCAGTCTCTAGCCCTATATAGTCACGTGCACCACTGTGTATCTGTGGCTCTGGCTAAATGTATTTCCATCATTCACAACCCAGGAAAAATCAGAGTTACAATTTTCAGAGCGATCCAAAATGGGCAGGAGGGAATTCTCCATGACAGACATTATTCCTCCAACATACATAATCAGAGGTGAGTGGCGAAGATACAATGGAAGGGACAGCTAATGGACTCATCCCTGCTCTCCCTTTCACATTGCTCTAATTGGAAATAAACTTAGGGATAGAGCTCAGGTAGCACAGAAGCCAACTTACATGGAACTACACTAGGAAAATACCAGTTTAAAGATAGGCCACTAAAGTTTCCTAACATCAGCATCATTTTATAGGCCATGATGTTCAAAGATAAGTATGTAGACACTGGTTGTTCCAGCTGCTTAGTCAATATGGTTTATGAGTCTTCTGCATAGGCCTGTTATTGTTTTACCTATGTATACTTGGTTTGGATTCCTGTATTGAGCAGGGAGTTTGACTCAATGGCCTTATAGGCCCTTCCCATTCCATTATTCTATTGAAGATGGCATCCTGGTCATCTGTACTCAATAAGATAACTCACATTGCAGGACCTACAGGTGATGTTTGGTTTAATATACAGTAGGTTTTGCCAGTCACAATGGTAGTAAAAATAACTGTCTCCCTGAGAAAGATACAGGTTATGTAGCATTTGGAATCACAAAGGTGTGGTCCAGCATTGCTGTCTGGCAGTTTGAGGACACTCTTACCGGTAATCTGTGTAGATTTGTTGGTTGGCAGAAACTTATTACACGAGGTTTACTGATGAATTTTGTAAGACACTCCGAGCTTGCTAACAACAGATAGCCTTCTCTAATTGCATAATTTGGAGATGCTAGATGGAAATCTACCACAAAAAGAATGCATCATTCACAGTTAGATTTTTAATTCTGATGGAAATGATTTCCCTTGAACAGGAAGTGGCTTTTTTTTATGTCAGAATCAACAATAATTGGAAGGTGTCCTCTGTGGAGTAGGTGTCACTTGAGTTCACTTTTAAAAAATGATTTTCCTCAGTATTTGATTCTGGTATTAAAAGCCAAGTTGTATATAATATTCCTCTTTATGTTTGGAGTGGCAGGGTTTACAGTGAAAATATGTGTGTGTGTCAGTGGGCTTGTTATAATGGTCAGCAACAATTTTATTGTTTTCAATGGTAAGGAGAACATCAAGGAAATGGATGGATGGATGGTGCTACTAGATGCCATGAACAGAGTTTATGGCATCTCTGCCTTTTATCCAGATCATAAAGATATCATCAATATATCACCACCAGAGGTTTGTCACTGGTTTCTTTCAGGATATGTTCTTCTAGTTTGCCCATGAATAAATTCGCATCAGAAGGAGTCATGTGAGAACCCATTGCTGTACATTGCAGTTGTAAGTAGCATTGTGCATTAAATGTAAAATTATTACAAGTGAGGACCAGTGTTGCCAAACACAAAATAATCTGTGTGTGGATATCTTTAGAATTCTTGGTATTAAGGAAATCAATTGAAGCTTGAATCGCATCATGATGGAGTACGCAGGTATAGAGAGATGTGACATCCAATAATAATAATGATATTATTATTAAATTGATGCTGTTAATTTAAAGACTCAATTCTGAGTGAGATATCATTGTTGTGTTTCATATACCATGGGAAGTTTTCACCATCCTTTGTCAATTTAAGTCCATATATAAAGATATCTCCTGCCAACCTAGCAGTTTGAAAGCATGTAAAAATGCGAGTAGATAAATAGGTACCACCATGGTGGGAAGGTAACGGCGTTCCGTGTCTAGTCGCGCTGGCCACGTGACCACGGAAACTGTCTAAGGACAAATGCTGGCTCTACGGCTTGGAGACGGGGATGAGCACCGCGCCCTAGAGTCGGACACGACTGGACTAAATGTCAAGGGGAACCTTTACCTATAAAGATATCTCTCAGTAGCTCTGCAATTACCTGAAACAATAGGGCCCCCTGGGTTGCTGACTTCGTTGATTCTTTACAACACAGAAAAATGCCCTGCAGTTGGAGTTGGATTTATAAGAAGATCAGCTGTCTTGCTGTTAAGAACTTCAACCAGACTTGCTTGAACTGTAGATGACATAGATATAGATGCTAAAGATATGTAGATACAGATGAAGATCATATATACATACATACAGGTCATATATACATACATACAGCTGTATAAAAGATACAGATAAAGGATTTTAATAGAAGCAACTGCATGTATCAAGTGAGAAAGACAAAAGGATTGTGGATGCTTTTGTTCATTTCCTTTGGTTAGTTATTAACCAGAAAAACAGAAGTGAGAACTGAAAGCTCCATCATCCAATGCCTAGGGGCCATCTGGCAGCCATACAGTGAAGGGAGAAAGGCCCCGTGCCCAGGGTCTCATTGAACTTGAACAAGTAGTTTGGTGAACCACAAATCATAGAAGCCTGCTGGAAAGCCTCTGTTACATCCAAATCACTAAGCAACCATTTGAGCTTGAAACGCCTACAGAAATAAACAGAATTTCCAATCATTGTTAAAATTCTAAAAACCTTCAAACAGGTCTGTTTAATTTCTGAAACCTTCTTCATAGCACAGCATTTCCCCTTCAAAAGTCCAATTTAATATCTCAGCATTCATGTGAGAATAAAGTCTGGATTTCAGTCAGGTGTTCCGGCTCTCACTGTATTTACAACCCAGCCTCCTGGAGAGAGCACACATAATTAGAATGGCTTCCCGGGCTTTTATCAGCAAAGGAGATCTGAAAGGTGATGAAATTAGATAACCCAGGAAACAGTTAGACCTTTCTCCAGACAATAGCTGTAATTCATATGACACAGGACTCCCCTGTGAGTGAAGCTTTGCTCAGTTAATTCTGCATTTCGACAAAACAGACTTTGATGACTCCCTCCCAACAGACCGCTTCAAAGCCTGGCCCTGCAGACACAATGGTTTTTGTTTGCGTCAAGAATTAAATTTGAAAACTGGAGCATGGATAAATGTCACTGCTGTATGTAGACTTCAGAGGGGTGTTTTCTTTTATGTATGCATGTATGTTTATCATTGTTGTTACTTTACGACAAGTTCATATTCCCTTTATTCAGAAGTTGGAGAAACCTATTCAGGCATTATTAACCCTGCTTTATTTGGGAAGGGATCCAGGCTATATGGAAGGCAAAAAGGGCCCCACATCTTCTGAAATTGCCTGCCTCTGTTCTAGAAGAAGGAAATCAGACAGATAATTATGGGTATGAAGGGAAGCCAACAATATTTCATTTTGTTTTAAGTTTGGCCACTACTGCTACTTGCGCGTTCATTTGTACATGTGCTTATAGTTGTCACAGAGGCATGAGAAGAAATCAAATTTCTGACCCGGTAACTTCACATGGATTTTTGAGTGTTGAAGAGAGTAACTGAAAGCTAAGGCTGACTGGATAGTTCAGCGAGTTAGGTATCTGGCTGTGGAGCCAGATGTTGGGAGTTTGATTCCCCACTGTGCCTCCCACAAAAGCCAGTCTGTGTAGCCTTGGGATATTGCCAAGGATATTGCCAAAAAAAAGGGAATGGTGAACCACTTGTGACCTAGAAAACCCTGGAAAATGTTGCCATACATTGGAATTCACTTGACAGCACAGAATCATTATTTCCTTTTTACCCACCAACATGTATTTAGGAGTCCTGATTGCTCAGGATTTATGATTGTCTACAAGTGTGTTCATGGCTGACATGGAACTTGAACAGTGGGATTCCCACCTCTCTGCCACCATACAGTAGACCAGCTCTCTGTTAGTAATGGGCAAATGGCTGTCTCAAATTGCAGATAGCTCATCAGATGCAATTCGCATCTGCTGATGCGTTAGGAAAAACATCCTCACTTTTTTATCGAGAGGATTTTAAATTGGTTCACAAACTTCTCCCTGGTAATTAAAAAAACATACTTTTGTTTGGATGGAGAAAAATTAAAATGTGCTTGTACTCTTCTCCAAACTTGTTTTCCCCAACTATAGGAATATAACACTGTACCCATGCAATTTATAAAATCCACTCATAATATCCTCAGTTTCAATTATGAGTGGAAGGCCATTATCAGGGGCAAGGGAGTTTGTCTCAAAATGCAAATGAACATTGCAATCTCAATGAATATATTGAACATGTTGTTTTCCAGCTTCATCTCTGTGGCTCCTCTTTACTAATGTAAATTGCTGAGCACAGAGCAACATGATTCCAGACTAATCCAACTGTTGTGTCACTGGCATGTGTTCTTATATGAACATAACATTATAAGAATAAATATTCTCAGAATACGTACCAGGCAAAATCCAAAGAAACTAAGCAAAACAAAAAAAGACAAAAACTTGTGGCACTTTAAAGACTAATTATTATATTTTAATGTGAGCTTTCATGGATCATGTCCACTTCTTCAGACGTATGGGGAAAAATGAAATGCAGAATGAAATACAGAAAGCACAAGTAAAACATTCAAAACATTCATTGGCTTTAGAATCTTGGGTGTGTGGTTACATCTCACATGCAGTGATTTATGGCCTATGATTGCTGTTAAGTTCTATTGTAAGCATTTCCACAGAATACATAAATTTCTTGGGGCAGAAACTTTCCAAGCCCATTGACAGTTTTCTGAGATAATGCGCGAAGATGGGTCTCCTCTGCCAGAAAAGAATAGCCTCACCAGAACTGTATACGTCCCACTCTAGAGCCCCCATCTGTGCCTTTATAAATTTCCACCACTGCATCTCTTGTTGCTAGTGGTGGATCTTCCATTGTAGCCCCTAAAACAGAGAATTCTGGAAAAGAGAGAAGAAATTGGCTAAATATCTCTCTGTTCTTCTAAGAGACTGGAATTCTTATTATAATTGTATTTGTGACTCTACGGTATCTGCTCTTAATGGAGTTATTATTTTAAATCTGGTGGAAAAGCCCACCAAAGTTACTGCCACACTCCTCCCATACTGGTTAGTTTAAAGGAAGCAAGGGAAAATTCACTTCTTCAAAACTTCCAACTACCAATTAGGACTGCTCACATTATGTGAAACTGTGTGTCCTCAGTGCTACATGCATTAGAAAGAAGGATGGACCATAATGCAACAGGCCATATTTTTCCCTCACTATCTCTCCAACTGCTATAATCTCCTTCAATCTTTTTCAATTTTGTAGTGCACACTTGTTGCTTTTTCAACAAGTGCGATAAGATCCCCAGGAAGAGTTCCTGTCTGACTCAATATGACCACAACATTGATTCTAATAGAGAATGAAACACGCCCACTTATTTGCTAGCTTTCCTGGCTGATGAACCACAAATCTTCTGTGAAAAGCATCTATCAATTTCTCCATTTCTGCCAGATCTTGGCACTGTAGCCATTCCTGTATTACAGGTGAGTGAGGATCATTGTAAGATTATGCCCAAATGCATTTTCTGGATATTAGTAGATTGGATATAAGAGAAGCTTAAAATGTTAAGAGGTTGTCTGCAAAAGTAAGCAATATCATTAAAGGATTCATTACAAAACCAAAACTTCGAAAGAAAGAGAAGGAAGGAAGGAAGGAAGGAAGGAAGGAAGCTCCTCTGATGTCACTTATCTTAACTCAGGATTTAACCTAATTATGGTTTATTTTATATGGTTTATTTTTATTTTATTTTTTAAGTAGTGATTTACCTGAAACCAAAGGTACATAAGGTGGATTTTAAGAGAGGCATGTGACTTCTCTTTGCCTGAAGCTCTGTCATCCTCATGATCATTCAGAAAAGAGACAGGGATATAAGCATATATCCACCAGAGTATATAATAGAGTAATAAAGGACACAGTAATGAGCATTTTCTTGGCAAGACAGCAGTCAAAACTGGAGTTTACAGCAGATGCTTGCTGCTGCTGACCTTTTACTGATGCCGGTCAGTTGCTCCAGAGTTAATTGACTCCAAGGGTGGCAATTACTGTCCAACTTGGTTCTAGATTCCCAAACCATTAGGCCAAGATGGAAGTGCAGAAATGAGGTGTGCAAATAATTTGTTCTCTTAAATAAACATCACAGATAAACCACAACACAGCTCAGTTGGAGGATTAAGGCTTAGTTCACTTGGTCTAAAAGCATTTGCCCAGAGTTGGCCCAGGGACACAACTATGTGGAAGAAGTGCCATGTGTGTCTGGAAGATAGGCAGAAAATTGACATGAGTGAGGAAATTCACTAGGGTGATCACTGATGAGATAGTTGAATATTTTGAAATGCAGGCACACATCATGACAGCCTTGATAGCCAACACAACCAAGAAAAATCCAGACATGGAGGCAGCTGTGCTGATCCACATCAAGAAACAAGTTTGACCTCATTTCATGTCCACCCAAAAGCAAGTCTCTTTTTTTAACAGCTAAAAAAGGAATTGCCAATTCAAGATGAAGCCACCCCAAAGAGTTGCATCAGTCACAAAAATATGTTGGATCAAGGAAGATTTGTCCCCCATTTCCTCTCCCTCCCCAGATAGCATAAGGACTGGAACTTGGAATGAGTTATTTAAACATGACGTAGTTACAGGTAATTGATTTTTTAGGGTAACAAGTAATGCAACTGTTCATTACAAAGGTACTTTTTAGATGTAACAAAGAAACCAAAGTTACTTGGGTGTGATGTGTAACACCTACCCTATTTACTTTCAAAAGTGATTCTTAAAGAACATTTAAAGACATTAAAAACATTTTGAATTTCTCAGGTTTTATGCCATTTTCTTGTCAGCCCTGTCAACTTCTTAACAGACCAAGAAAGGACTCCTTTGTTCTTTGTATTTTTACAAATATTCCAAAGTCCAATATCAGGATTGGCCACTTGGGGAACCCGAGAGTATCTCACAGTATTGTTTTCACCTTTTGTAAGGACAATGCAGCACAACAAATTAACAATACACAACACAACAAATTACTTCCATGACTGCAAGACCCATGATATAATGGCAACCTGGCTATCAAGAAGTAATAAGCAACCCAGATTGCTTTTAAAACACAGCATTCCAAACTGTGGTAAGAATTGTATCTAACTAGAGATGGGCACAAATTAAAAAAACAAATCACCAAATTTGTTCAAAAATCGCTAATTTATCGATTCGTATTCATATGAATCAATGCCCCCAACAAATCACGAATCAATAAATTTTTAGCAGTTTTTGATTTGTTGATTCATTTGTCTATAAAACAGCCCCCAAGGCACCTAAGAGACACCAAAATTCCAGGGAAGCTTCCCCTGACTCTCCTCTACAATCCCTGGTGAGGACTGGGTTTTGGATGGCCAAGTTATACACCCACAAAGAGCCTTCCCTGGAAAGTCCCCCCCCCCAGGGCACCTACTGACTACAATCCCTCCAAGTTTGGTGAAGATTGGGTTTCCCTAAGCCAGCTCCTAAAGGGCACTTTCCTGGGGGGTGCAATTTGTGGGTGTATAACATGGATGTCTGAAACCCAAACTTGGAGAGATTGTGCAGGAGAGTCAGGGGAAGCTTCCCTGCTACTTTGTTGCCTCTAGGTGCTTGGAGGGCATTTTATAGGATTTTAAATTCAAAAAGGAATTGACAAATTGATTCATCAATTCATAGAAAAAATTGTAAAATCGTAATTTGTGATTTGTCAACTTTGATGAATCATGAATCAAAATGAATCACCATTTTTCTGATTCATGCCCATCTCTAAGCTCAGAAGGAAAAAGGAAGCCTGCAGTGTGTGGCCGATGATGTAATAATCCATAAAGGCCCGCATTTTGACCCTGTGAACTCTGGCACTGATCATCAGATGCATTACTTTGTTGGCCCTGTCCATATGGATTGCACAGGTTCAGCTCATGATTTTGCCCTGCTTCACCTTGGTCAGTCATCTTTAGGCGAGAAAGAGGTTGTCTTGCAGCCACAGGGGGCTAGAGAACAGAAAAAACTTAATGATCCAGTTGACAGCACCCTCAGGGAAGCCTTGGGAAGAAGGGCTAAGACCAGTTCTGCCAGTGAGAAGATAGAATAGATGATGAGGGCAGCCTGGCAGATGTGAGGCCTGTTTGCCCAAGAAGGTGTTGGCTTAGAAGGTTTGAGTGAAAGCGGTGCCAGCATCTCAAAGTCTCTTGATAACAGCAAGGACAGGTATGCTGAGAGCTATGAATTCCATAAGCATCACCAGTTTCTGGAAGAAGAATCATTAACAACCTCTTGCATGTCCCCATCTTTGCCATGACTAGACTCGTTAGAACAACTTGCAATCTGGGCTTTCTGATGACCTGCTTCTGGCTGCCCTTGGAACTTAAACTGGCAAAATTTACACTGGACTTTTCAACTCTGCCCGCAGATATTGCTGACTGTTCTTTTGACAATTGGACTGACTTTGAGGATATAGTCAAGTACTTGCTTCCCACAAACATAAGAGACTTCCCCCACATGGTGGCATCTTTGAGACGGCATCCCACATTCGGAATTTTAGAAAGTATCAACTTCTACTGGGTCTGTGTTATGTTCATGCAGTAATTCTGCACATACACATGTCTATTTCCCCTAATTATATGTAGAGTCATCAGATATCACATTCCATAAGATTTTAGGGCCCAAACCTGAGACCAATGGGCAGATCCTTATGATATCATAGCAAGGACCCTAGGAATATCATAAGATGGGTCCTTGTGATGTCACAAAGGTGGGACAGGTGAGAACAATACACATACAAACACCTTTGTGCTAAGCCTTAGTGCTAGTGTTGTGGGTGAATGTATGAAGGCCACAAATGCTGAGGTTCAAGAAAGATCATTAGCACGATGACTGGTAACCTGAGGTTGTATCTGAAGAATCTCTCCAATCAAGGTGCAGAGGGAGAACAGGAATGAAGCATAAATGTACATTTCATACAAGAAGACAAATTGTTGCCATAGCAAATTGCCGAGCCTTTGAGGGAGATGGATAGTGTTTCTCCTCTGCCACCATGTGCCTTTGATGTGTAATCCAGACTCTTGTGCTTGGTTCTGCTTTTGCTTCTTCCATACCTATACTCTGCAAGATTGCCTGGGGCTAGAAGGGCCAGGCTATCTTTGTCCTTGGAAGGTAGAACACTCTCTTTGCTGTTCTGACGCTCAGAGCTATGAGGAACTGATGATATTTCCTCTAATCTAACTTCCTCTGGCATAGGCTCCTGAACTTCCTCCTATTCTTTAGAAGAGGACTCAGCTGAGTGAGGTATGACAACCAGTTGGGAAAAGGTGGAGGTAGCTCACACAGAAAAAATTAAAAAACCCAAACCCCAGAATTTCTTCTCCTCTAGTGCTGCTGTCTCTGAGATTTTTCTCCCTGCCTGGAGACGTGGAGAAGCAGAACAATCCCCTAATACTTCAGCTGGTGCCTTGAGACCTGGCAGCCCTAGTAAGATGTCATTTCCTTAAGCCATCCTAAGCATACATTTTGTTAATGATGCCTTCATTGAGATATTTAAAGTTCACCTGTAAATGGCACTATAAATTTTGTGCACTGAAACTCACTCCTTTGCATTAAACCTAATGATCTGTACAATGCTACCCTCCCTACGTTATGATCCAAAATCCTTGGAACAGAGCTTATGCCAGCTGTGTGATAGGTCCTGAGACCAAACCTATACATATACTCCTATAGGACAAGGATTGGCCACTAGTGGGTCTTCAGATGTTGTTGGACTACAACAGTGGTGCGGTGCTGAATCTGGAAGTACAGGTGCTCATGGTGACAGTTCCCAAAGCTACCCTGCCCTATAAGGAGAGTCCTAACATGCAGGGCTCTTGATTGGTACATATCAACAACTAAGAAGCAGGGCTTTTGTGAAGTCAATGGTTTTAAACTGTCCATTCAAGACCAAGCCACACTCATATAATTTGCTTTACAGCAGTGATACTTTGAAACAATACACAGTTGTTGGGAAAATCAATTTCTTTCTCAGTTACTAAGAACATTATATCTAAGGTCAGGGGGGAAAGGATACCCTGGGAGCGGGGCACAGGTGACCAGTGATGCTATAGTCTCTACTACTGAAAAAGTCCTAGGGCTTCAATCCTGTAAATCCTGGCTCCGTTACACCACTGGACTGCAACTCCAGCCCTAGCCAGTGGTGAAGGATCATAGGAACTGCCATTCTACAACATTTGGAGAGTTGCAATTTGCCTGTCACTGCTGTATGGCCAAGATAGGTGTTACCGAATGATGACGCCACGGCTGAGCCAAAGCTTCAGCAACGAGGCAGGCCTTTGCCCCGGTCCCCCGGATGGCACGTCAGACCATGAGGCAGCTGTCTCGCAAGAGCAGCCTTGGAGGAGGGGTGAACGGGAAGGGCATATAAGGCCATTCACCCCTCGTGACTTCGGCACCCCCCCGACGTTTGGGTAGGGGGCCTGGTTCATTTTATTTTGCAGATACCATGGCGACGAAGAGAAGGAAGCACATCATGTTATGGGCCGCTGATAAGTTTTTGCGCAGCTCAGCACGTTGCCATGTCCCTATGGGAACCAGTCTTGGACTTGGAGCTAGAGACCTTAGCGAACAAAAAGGATGCCGTGGGTTGCGGCGAAGACATCCTTGCCATGTGGCTGCCTCGGTCAATAACCCCCATATGTGTTGGTAACACACTGGGGCGGCAACGACCTAACCAGGATCAGCGGAAAGGCTTGATCTTCAATGCGATTTGTGACATCACATGGTTGAGGGTTACGTACCCTGCTATGGACACCGTATGGTCGATTATCATCCCTTGGCCGGCGGTGAAAGATGTGAGACAATTTTGGCCCACTAACGCTGCATGAAACAGTGTTAGCAGGGTGGTCTGCAGAGCTGTCAGCAGCGGCCTGGATCGGTGTTGGGTCACCAGAGGATCCACGATAGGCCTGAGTTTTTTTTATCGTGATGCCACAGTAACCTGCTATGCGCAGGGTTTGGCCGATGATCATCCCTTGGCTGGTACGATGGGATGTGAGGCAATTTTTGGCCCGCTAACCTTGTGTGAAGGAGTGTTAGCTGGGTAGGCTGCATAGTTACCTGCAGCGGCCTGGATCGGTGATTGTTCACCAGAGGATCCATGATGGGCCTGAGTTTTCCGATCGGCGAAGGCGCCGTATCATCAACCCTCGGCTGACATGGAGGGACGTGAGGAGTTTTTGCCTGTAAGCACGGCCCGATGGAGTGTTAACAAGGTAGGCTGCAGAGATGATTGCAGTGGCCTAAGATCGGTGGTTGATCACCAAAGGATCCGAAATATGCCGCTGCATCCCCATGGGGGAGCAACCTTGGCCTCGATGTGAGGGCTCACGTGGAATGGAGAGGGCGCCGCGGCATGCTGTGGAACCAGCTTTGCCAGGTAGCTGCCTTTGGACATCACCCACCAGACGTGTTGATGATACACCTGGGCAGTAACGATTTGACGCTGTACCCTGGGAAGGCCCTAATCCGAACGAGGTTTGGATGTCTTCTTGGATGACATCAAGGGGGGTCTGCTGTTGGAGCTGGAGCTGCTTGATGGCAGGCATGGGACATAGCATGGCTAGTCCCAATGCTGTGGCGGGTAGTGCGGATTAAACAGGTATTGGAACAGGGAAGTTTAATGGTAATGGCAGGTAATTATAGCTCAGCTGAACTCCCAGCACTGCGGATCGTGTGATTACAGTGCTTGGGGGGAAAGATGCGCCGGGAACACACCCGGACCCTCAGTCGGCACAGAGAGAGTGGCACGGGTCCGGGGTGGTCAAATTTGGGCTGGCAGTTATCTCGCTGTCTTTAAGAAGGGGATAACTGAGATCAGGGTTTTAGCGCATTGGCTATTTGAAGGGTCATTTTGGAACCCAAGAAGGAAACCTGAATCCGCACTACAGCAGGACCCCCCTTTGCCAAAGGATTGGCAGCAATGATGAAATCTAAATAAACTTGAATAAAGTGTGGCCCGTGTTTAACCCACATGTTTGGTCTCGCGTGATTATTTCGGGGTAAGGGGGCAATGACTGAAGGACTATACTACACATCAGGAAATCTACTAAATGCCCCCGTTTCTCAAAATTTAGAGAAACATTACATTCTTGGAGTAAAGTCACCTTAATTTCCCCCAGATGGAATGAATTTGGCCATGCTGTCTGGGAGTTGAAGTCCAAAAAAATGACTTTTTAAAGTTCTGGTGTTTGTCTTCTTTTTGGTGAAATAAGGAGGATCATATTGATTCTCCTTGCAGAATTGTTCTACAAATTACAATATTATAGAACTCAGTACGGGTGATACCCCTTAGGTACACAAATGAAAAGGATGGTCATGTCACCACACAGTATGGCCTTGCCCCCATATCTGCCAGCATTATCCACTCAGAACTTGGTATGAAGTCTGTGACTTGGTTTTACTAATGTTCACTTAGGTCAGTTAAGAGTGATATATTTATTGGCCAGTATTAGAGATAGGGACGACTCACCATTTTGGAGAGTCATCCTGCTTCATGATCCATCAAAGTGGACGAATCATGAATCACGAAGCTCCCCCCATGAACCAACAAAGCATGAATTTATTTGTTGATTCATGGGGGAGTTAGAAAAAACCCTGACCCCCCCCGCTGCCCCCTCACTGCCGCCCGCCACCCCCCCCGCTGCGCCACCGCCCACCCCCAGCAGGCTAAGGGAATCCAGGCTGCCCTTTGCAAAGATGGAGGCTGCAGCTTCCCTACCCTAAATGAAGCTGCAGCTGCCATCTTTGCAAAGGGCAGCCAGTGTCCCTTACTGCAGGCTGTGGCTGTGGAGGCCAGCTGGAGACTGCCGCCACCACGCTGGATGGTGGCAGCGGCTAAGGTAGGGAGAGGAAGGGGGCGGGGCATAGGCTGTGGGGGTGGCTGGCTGTGGGGGTGGGTGGCTGCCTATCGGATACCCTGGGATAGGTATTCTGCCATAGGCAGAATGGGAAAGCCATAGGAAAAGAGGGAAGGCTAGCTTCGTATTCGTCGGGGTCTCTGGAACTGACGAACATGAAGGGACAAATATTTAACGAATCAGCGATTTCTCACGAATATCGCAATCCATTTTTTTATTCGTCCCCATGTCTAGCCAATATCCTGTTGTGAAGCTCTGCTGGCACACTGGGAGTGATGTCAGCAGTAACAGCAGGTTGCTAATAATGAAAGAGTTACTGCTTCAATTTTGGGTTGCTTGTGATTCATGCAAAATTATGCAAAATACAATATTCCTTCTTCCCTCTCCCTGCAGACGTAATGTATTTTGACAGGTGACGTTTGTTGTGAGCGGCTTTGAGCATGGCTTCTTGTGGAACAATAGGATATAAATAAATGTGCTAACATTTGTAATAGTCAGGGTGGAGCGAAGTGTTCATTTGTGAAATACAAGGCATTTGTATAGCCCTTCAGAAACATGTCTGATTAAAAGTTTCATTCACATGAATGACCTAGAGACAGCTATCTAGTTGTCTCGTGTGCTCCCAGAGGCATCTGGTGGGGCCACTGTGAGATACAGGAAGCTGGACCAGACGGGCCCTTGGCCTGATCCAGCAGGGCTCTTCTTATGTTCTTATGACCTAGCATTTAAAAAATCTGGTTTCACCACTTAGGGCGAGTTGTGCTGGAGGAGAGGAAAGTTTGATTTTTATTTATGATGTAACTTTATATATTCAGTGCCCATTTCTACTACATTTGGTGCTATGGATGCTGTATTGTCCCTCTTTGCTCTAGGTAAGCCAGGATTACCACAGTTTCTGGTCTCATTGATTCAGATTTTTCTTACGCCTGGTTCTACAATCAGTTTGCCTAGAAGCAGTTTTGATATGGCTTCCATTCCTTGCCCGGCCAACCATAAAAGGACCTGCCCCCTTGTTTCTAATTTTGGCCCTGAAATCTCAGGGAGTAAGTGCTGGTGACCTGGCAACACTACCATACTAGACTCATAAGATTGCATATGGGATCACCATAACTCAAATGGAGTTTAGGAAAGTTTTGGGGGAGTCTTGGCACAAAACTCCAACGTTTCCATTAGTCAGATAGAAGGATTCTCTGCATATCCTTAATCACTACGGAACTGAAGCTCCATCACAGCATGAGTCCCTAAACTGTTTCAGACCAAGCTTATCTGCAGGAAATTTTCCAACACATCATTCTACGTAGCAAGTTAGCCCATTGTCCATTGCTCCAAACATGGTGTAAGACCTTGTTATTAGTGTTGAAGTCAGATTCAACTATCTATCTATCTATTGTCTGTCTGTCCGTCTGTCATCACATCTTAGAACGGCAGAGATGGAAGGAACCCTACGGATCATCAAGTCCAGCCCCTGTCAAGGAGGCACAGTGGGGAATCAAACTCCTGACCTCTGGCTCCACAGCCAGATGCCTAAACCACTGAGCTATCCAGCAGTTCTGGTCAGTGTATGTACAGGCAATTGGAGGTGGAGACCATTTGTCTTTCATTATGGGTGCACATTGTCTTAGATCAGCTGGGCAGGGTAGGACAAATAATACATTTAAAGAAAGAGATCCCAGATGGCTTGAGCAATAATTCATTGCTATTATTCATAATTACTCAGTAAAAATTAAGGAGCCAGTGCTGTTCCTTATTGCTCAGCGTACTGTAAGGCCAATGATTACAAGCCATTAAGTTGATGGGGCCACGTAAACCCTCAAACAAGTATTATCATTCCCCCCTTCCCTTCTCCTCTCTTTAATTCACATTGGTACTTAAAGGTAAATCCCAACTGTTGGGAAATTTCTATTACGCCAGACTGAAAATTGAGTTTTTTAAACTGTGTTCACAATAATGAATAGCACGTTACCAAAATTACTGCTTTACTTATTGCAAATACGAAACACAAAATGTGCTAATTGCCAAATTACCAATTACAATCATGCAGGTAATTGTTTTCCCAGGAGCACTCTGTCTTCTTTATGGGATTCTCCAATTCTGTTCTGCATTATAAGAAAGACTTCTTCATTTTAAAGTGCCTTGCTGCTAGAATCACTTTGTAGATCTACCCCACCCACACCTCTACCAACAATTCTCATGCATGTCTATTTTTTCCATCCCTTTTTGAAAGTGGGTATAGTCTCTCTCATTTTCTAACCTAAATTCTCACCACTTTTATGGAGTTGCGCAGAGCTTGCTTGTAATGTTTCAGGAAGATCTCACATTTACTTTAAAGACAGCATGCTATTCACAGATGCTTTGACAAACAGAGTGGATGACAGGAAAGGCTTGCCAAACGAGAAGAAGAGAGGTGTTTTATGCCAGCGTATTTAATAATATATTTGGGTGTGTGTGTGTGTGTCCTTGTCCTTAAATCTGTAATCTCAATCAAGACAGCTCTGCAATTGCATTTTATGAATAAAGTGGGAGAAATCAAATATAACTTTTCTATATGCTCTTCTAATTTTTCTTTTCAATATCTTATGCTACCGGTTTTATGCTTTCAGTGATATATTACTTTAAAGGGTGTGTGCGTGCGTGTTGGCTTAGGGGGGAACAGGTTGAAAATATAGGAGCATGCATGCTTTTTCCATAGTCACCTCTTGCTGTTCTAGCCACCAGTTTGGGGGAAGGCCAAAAAGGTGAGAATATCCATTGTTTGTTTTATAGGCAGCGGCTACCCTTGAAATGGATTAATATCCCATTTGACGTACATCAAGACAGAGAAGCAGTGCTTTAAAGGAATCTTTGTATATCATTGACAATCCATGCATAATTTATGGCACAAAGACAGTATTTTTTGTCCATGTAAATGATGTCTGGAACATGAGTTTCTGTTTGGAAATTCTGAGACAAAGGGTAGAAACCGATGTTATAGACAGCTTGTAATTAGAGCTGAAAGCACATTAGTGTTGGAGAAAGGTGAATGAGGCAGTCCTTTGTGCTGGAGAAATCAGACTTCAAAGAAATTCAATACTAAAGTTCTGAAGACCCACACACACAGAGAGACACAGTTAATTAGGAAATTCTTGGAGGTAGAAGTCGTTCCTGATGTAACAGACACCAGCCCTCAAGGATCTACACATAGGCTACCCAGTGGAAGAAGGTGACTCCAATGTTGCAAGGAAAATAACTATTTGGGGGGTTTATTATAAACTCTTGCTTATTTAACTTATGTGCAGAATACATCATGAGAAAGGCAGGACTGGATGAATCCCAAGCCGGAATTAAGATTGCCGGAAGAAATATCAACAACCTCAGATATGCAGATGATACCACTCTGATGGCAGAAAGTGAGGAGGAATTAAAGAACCTCTTAATGAGGGTGAAAGAGGAGAGCGCAAAAAATGGTCTGAAGCTCAACATCAAAAAAACTAAGATCATGGCCACTGGTCCCATCACCTTCTGGCAAATAGAAGGGGAAGATATGGAGGCAGTGACAGATTTTACCTTCTTGGGCTCCATGATCTCTGCAGATGGTGCCAGCAGCCACAAAATTAAAAGACGCCTGCTTCTTGGGAGGAAAGGGATGACAAACCTAGACAGCATCTTAAAAAGCAGAGACATCACCTTGCCGACAAAGGTCCGCATAGTCAAAGCTCTGGTTTTTCCAGTAGCGATGTATGGAAGTGAGAGCTGGACCATAAAGAAGGCTGACCGCCGAAGAATTGACGCTTTTGAATTGTGGTGCTGGAGGAGACTCTTGAGAGTCCCCTGGACTGCAAGGAAAACAAACCTATCCATTCTGAAGGAAATCAACCCTGAGTGCTCACTGGAAGGACAGATCCTGAAGCTGAGGCTCCAATACTTTGGCCATCTCATGAGAAGAGAAGACTCCCTGGAAAAGACCCCGACGTTGGGAAAGTGTGAGGGCAAGAGGAGAAGGGGACAACAGAGGACGGGATGGTTGGACAGTGTCATCAAAGCTACCAACATGAATTTGACCCAACTCCAGGAGGCAGTGGAAGACAGGAGGGCCTGGCGTGCTCTGGTCCATGGGGTCACGAAGAGTCGGACACAATTTAACGAGTAAACAACAACAAATTATAAACTCTAAAAGAGCTTTCCAATGTGCTGAACATATTTTGTTGATAGGTAAGCACTTGATAACCCTGCAATGTTTGAACTAAAATCTGAGCAGATTCACCGCACATGCAACATTATAGTCACTAGCTACCACTACCTGCAATTTCGTTCCCTATCTTTTATGGTCTCAGTCCTTGTTTGGAAAAGATGCTCCCCTGAAGCCTTAGGAAAATGCCTCGGCTACAGTGATGTGCTCAGGAGTTAATCTGCCCTCATATGCTACATGGGAAAGGGGGTATCCCCTTTAAAAAATAATGCTAGTGTGATCCAATGTGAGATGGCAAGCTTCATTTTCTTCCTCAAAGAGAACATGCACTTTCTCATGATTGATTTCATTTTCATTTTCAGTGTTGTAAAATGTGCAGCACTGAAAAAATGCAGTATCTGTTCCCTTGCAGCAAATGTGGCGTAACTCTTTCGATGGGTTCTTTGTTTTTTCTGATCAGTTAGAATATCCTATTGTGCTGTCTCTGTGTTTGTGGGCTTAGTTTTACAAAGAGGGGGGAAACCCCTAGTTTTGCACCGAGATGAGAGTATCACATGCTGGCTGAAATCCTGTTGTTTTGTGGGAGGCAAACAATGTAACTTTCAGTCACTTCCAGCTGGCAATTAATGAGTCACCACTGGGATTTTCCAGGGCACACATGGCCACTGGCTTGGCACATACTTGATAATCACAACCGAGATTTGTTAATTGCCAGCTAGAAATGACTGAATGTCCTGCTCTTTACCTTCTGCAAACATAACAAGGCAAGAGGATTTCAGCAGTGTATTATGTGCAAATTGGAGAAACAGCAACAATTTGACATCTCTGTCTCATGATCCCTCCAAGATCTCATGAGCATGTTGGGGAATCTTCAGCTAAAATCTAGGTCATGTTGAAATTTTTGATTTTTCCACATTCCTGATTCCTCTTCCACCATTTTGTTGTACAATAAGCCAAGGTAAATTTCTAGACCATTATTAATTCAGTGATTTTTATCCTGGCATGACTCTGTAGAGTTTGCACAGTATTTTGCAAGATAAACATAAAGCCAAAGCTTGGAAGAAATTACTTCTCCCCACTCAGACTCTAAGGGATACTAAGAAGTGCACTGCAGAAAGTTTTCTAAGTTCCAAATAGAATGACCATATAGTTGGGGCCAGCCCAAGATATTTTCCTGCTGGAGGCAGAACACCAAATGGTGCCTCCTCTTACCCAAGCAAAGCCAGCCAAGTTTCCAAAGCCAGCCAAGTTGTTTTGATACCCAAGGCAGAATATTCCACAAGCACTTCTTCCCATACCAAATGATATCAATACAATAACCAGGAACTGTTTGTGTTCTGCCCTTTCATGACGTGCAAGATTTGCTGCTTAAGTAGGCTGTTACACTCTGTCAAAGGGCAGGGCTGGCCCTTACAACAGCTTTGCTGTCTACCAAGAAAACAACATTTTCTTTATTTTTAAACAACCAGCGCACCACCATACACTTCTGCTTGGCTGTGTTTAGTCCCATGGGTTACGGAAGCTATGCAGGTCTGTTCTGCTGGAAGCTATTCATATTGTAATGAATAACTATAAGAAAGAAGGTACTCTTAACATTTTTTTAGAGGACAAATAAAGTACTTCCCTGAACAAAATATATGTGTGACAGCTCCAGGGGAGTCTCATAACGAATGTTTCTCCAGGGCTAAATGTAGCCATTGTCTATAGTGAACCAAATATCAAGTCATTTCCCACTGTAATTCATTGGTCCCTCTTATCTTTAAATGCCAGGTGGTGGAGATTATATTTGCTTGACTTTTTAAAAAATGCTTTCCTCAAAGAGAAGTTGCTCTTTTGTGGAAGATCTGATGGAAAATCCGCTTGGTATTTTGCTTTGTATTTGAAGCATGAGCACAAGAAAATTGCTGTACTGAGACTTTTTCATCACTGGCCACCACAATCTGATAGTGCTAGACAGGTGATCCAGGAAAGTTTAGAAGCTGAACCACTCACGGCACCCTTCCTTACATTATTTGTTCATTGTATCTGGTAGCAAACTCTCTCTGAGCAAAGAAATTACAGCCAATGTTGCGACATTGTCTAATATGACTTCATTTAAACCTAAAACACAACAGTGGCAAGCAGCTGTGAAACTTTTGAATCATGTTTATGTTGGCTGAGTTTACCAAAAATTAATAAAATTGATCTTTAAAATGATTTTAAAAAGGACAAAAGATGACAAAATCCTGTTGCTCAGCATAGTCAACCATACTAGAATAGTCCATTGAATCAATGGCAAGTTGGTGAATCAACTCCTCTATAGGTTCCATTGATTTAAGTTGAACTACTTTAACAGTAACTTACTATGCTAAGTAGGTTGCACTGAAGATAGGACGATTTGAATTAGTGGAACTTGTGGAAGAATTGACTCACCAAATCCCCACTGATTCCATGGGCTCACTCTAGTGTGCTCTACTATGCTAAGCAAGAAGATGTTGGCCTATGTGTGCTAGGCAACCATGAATATATACCTACTTCTTTTAAGTTAATTGGACATTAAGACCAAATATTTATCCATGTAGCTAGATATTGGCTGAAATCTAGGCCCATTGAATCAGTGGGGATTGGGGGATTTAATTGTCGTGAGAATGGCTGATGGTCAGATTCGAAAAGATCTCCTGTATGGAGAATCAGTGCAGGGAAAGCGCCCCAGAGGGAGACCACAGCTGTGATACAAGGATATCTGCAAGCGGGATCTGAAAACCTTAGGAATGGACCTCAACAGATGGGAAACCTTGACATCTGAGCGTTCAACCTGGAGGCAGGTGGTGCAGCATGGCCTCTCCCAATTTGAAGAGACACTTGTTCAGCAGGCCGAGGCAAAGAGGCAGTCCCGAACCCAGCAAAATCAGGGAGCTGGACAGGGGACAGATTGTATTTGTCTTCAGTGTGGAAGGGATTGTCACTCTTGTATTGGCCTTCTCAGCCACACTAGACACTGTTCCAAGACCTCTATTCAGAGCACGTTACCATAGTCTCTCAAGACTGAAGGATGCCTACATTTTTTGGGGGGGGGGGGATTTAGTGCCTCTGTAAGTTCTAATACTCAATTGGCCTGCTCTAGTTGTGACTTATTGCTGGATTTCAGCCACTATCTACAATAATTATGGGCAAAGTGTTACCCTTAGGGTCATCAGGAATGGGAAACTCCCAGTAGCTTTAAACAACATTAATGATGGTAAAGATTCTGGAAGCTCTCATCCAACAGCATCTGGAAAGATGCATTTGGCTAGCCAAGGGAACAAGTCCATCTACGTACATCTCTGTCACCTGTACAGATCCTACTCCAGGCTGGGCAACTTTTGAGGACCATCCAGATACTGGCATCATATATTCTCAACTCCCTTGGTCTCTCTAAAAGAATCAAGCCCCAAAATGACCAATTGTGTGTCCAAAACCTTTGATGGAATTAGGTTTGCTATTTAGAATCATAGAACAATTGAGCTGGAAGGTGCCTATAAGGCCATTCAGTCCAACCCTGCTGCTCAGTGCAGAAATCCAAGTCAAAGCAGATCTGACAGACTGGTTGTCCAATTTTTTCTTGAATGCCTCCAGCGTTGGAGTGCTCACCACTTCCTGAGGTAATTGGTTCCACTGTTGTACTGCTCTAACAATTATGACGTTTTTCCTGATATTCAGCCTAAACCTGGCTTCCTGTAGCTTAAGCTCATTGTTATGTGTCCTACACTCTTGGGTAATTGAAAACAGATCCTGCCCCTCCTCTGTATGACTACCTTTAAATGTAATCCCTCCCTAGTCTGATTTAGATGAGGGCTGGATCTTTTGCCATGATTTTCCTTCTCTAGCTACATACATTCCTTGTAGATGACCATATCTTCTGAAGAGTGCTGGGATCTATGAACTTCCCCTTGTAAGAATGGAACTCTGCAGGAAAACAGCTGTCATACTTCCGTAGTTTTTGTATTTTGTTTTTGGGAAGGCAATGTTAGAGATGCAGCTGCAACACGTTCTCTCTCAGGCAGAAGCTTGGGGCAAAACAGTTTCCCTACTGTGACTGCCTAGACTGGCTGTTGGAAATCAAAGCTAGTGCAGGTACAAAAGCCTTCAGTACATGTTAATTTGTTGTTGTTGTTAGTCATTAAGTCGTGTCCGACTCTTCGTGACCCCATGGACCAGAGCACGCCAGGCCCTCCTGTCTTCCACTGCCTCCCGGAGTTGGGTCAAATTCATGTTGGTAGCTTCAATGACACTGTCCAACCATCTCGTCCTCTGTCATCCCCTTCTCCTCTTGCCCTCACACTTTCCCAACATCAGGGTCTTTTCCAGGGAGTCTTCTCTTCTCATGAGATGGCCAAAGTATTGGAGCCTCAGCTTCAGGATCTGTCCTTCCAGTGAGCACTCAGGGTTGATTTCCTTCAAACTGGATAGGTTTGTTCTCCTTGCAGTCCAGGGGACTCTCAAGAGTCTCCTCCAGCACCACAATTCAAAAGCGTCAATTCTTCGGCGGTCAGCCTTCTTTATGGTCCAGCTCTCACTTCCATACATCGCTACTGGAAAAACCAGAGCTTTGACTATGCGGACCTTTGTCGGCAAGGTGATGTCTCTGCTTTTTAAGATCCTGTCTAGGTTTGTCATCGCTTTCCTCCCAAGAAGCAGGCGTCTTTTAATTTCATGGCTGCTGTCACCATCTGCAGTGATCATGGAGCCCAAGAAGGTAAAATCTGTCACTGCCTCCATATCTTCCCCTTCTATTTGCCAGGAGGTGATGGAACCAGTGGCCATGATCTTAGTATTTTTGATGTTGAGCTTCAGACCATTTTTGGCGCTCTTCTCTTTCACCCTCATTAAGAGGTTCTTTAATTCCTCCTCACTTTCTGCCATCAGAGTGGTATCATCTGCATATCTGAGGTTGTTGATATTTCTTCCGGCAATCTTAATTCCGGTTTGGGATTCCTCCAGTCCAGCCTTTCTCATGATGTATTCTGCATACAAGTTAAATAAGCAGGGGGACAATATACAGCCTTGTCGTACTCCTTTCCCAATTTTGAACCAATCCGTTGTTCCATATCCAGTTCTAACTGTTGCTTCCTGTCCCACATAGAGATTTCTCAGGAGGTAGATAAGGTGGTCAGGCACTCCCATTTCTTTAAGAACTTGCCATAGTTTGTTGTGGTCCACATAATCAAAGGCTTTTGCGTAGTCAATGAAGCAGAAGTAGATGTTTTTCTGGAACTCTCTGGCTTTCTCCATAATCCAGCGCATGTTTTTTTGGTCTCTAGTACATGTTAATACCCTCTATTAAAAGAGAAAGACTCGAACCAGCTCTAAGTGTAGGGAGTCTTTAAAGACCAGAGGTAAGTATTCCAGCATGTAATGCAGACTCTACAGTTGAGGTAGCTCAGTCCAAGGAGAGTTGTACCACATGATAATGAATCTGAACATGAAAATTAGTTATATGGCTATAAGAAGAGGGTTGCAGGACTTTTAAAAAAGTGTGCTGCTTATATAACACTCTATAACAATTAAAGCACTTTCTGGTAAGTTTACAATTTAATTATGTAGGCTACACATTGCCCTCCCCCAAGAATGTTGGGTACTCAATTTACCAACCTCAGAAGTGAACTTCAAGCAGGCTATTTGGGATTGAACTGGGTTGTGAACAGAGTTTGGGCTGCAGTACTGCAGTTTAACCACTGCACCACAAAATTTAACTCTATTTTGTGCAGTACTCTTGGTGCGGTGGGTGCCATTATGACAATATTTCCCACTTTCTCTAGAACTTGTCTTGCAAACGTTTCTCTTTTACTACTTTTTAGTAAGGTTCCTGAGAAAAGTATTTCATATCGCTTCCTCTTGGGATACCATCAGAAGTTTAATTACTAGTTTGTCATTGTCTCTCAGGAGCAACATATATTTCATCTCATCACCAACTGTGTGTGTCTTCTGTATAACCCCTTTTGGAAGGAGGGATGCTTTCTGGATTCCTCCAGAGTGTCTCAGATCCATTACAGCATAGTCACCTCATCCTCTATAATTGTTTTCCCTCCAGGCTCTACACAGCTTGTCTAGATGAGGTATTCGCAGTCTAAAATATTTTGTTTACTTCCTTTCCTCTTCTTGGAAAAATAGCATGGGCCAACTTCATGGCAGACATGAATAGCTTGGCATGGCAGCTTTTAATCACTCAACACATTTCGTCTATGTTTCTGATGAAGCCATTTTGATGTGTTTTCCCCAGAACATTTAACAGGTGTGGCAAAACAAAACTTCAAAAAAGTAAAGGTTAGCCAAAAAGAATTTAAGAAATCTACAAAAAGAAATATTGTTAAGAAAAGGTCAGCAAATTTAAAGGTCATATGAAATAATAATATTGTAAGGGCAAATTTTAACCTCCCATGTTTAATTTTGAATGCACAGGTAAAGACCCCTTGGTGAGAGTTTGTAGCTTAAGGAAATGCAAGGAAGCATAAGGGAGTACCATCTTGATAGTGTTCAATGTGTCTTAGTACTCTTTCCATTAAAAGACACGTAACCTTTCTATAAGTGAAGCTTTTGTGAGAATATCACTGTATAGCTATCTCACCGCATCAGCTCTGAAGGCCAAATGTTAAAGGAGACTCTTTTCACAGGAAATTACAAAAAGAAACCATGGAACAGAGGGAAGTAATTAATCCACTTTCAAGGGGGGGGGGGAGTCTTGTTTTCTGACCCAGAAGGACATTAAATATGAACATCCAAAATAATTGGACTGCAAATCCAACATACTAATTGTATCGCTATATACTAATTCTGATTTTTTAAATCCACATTTTTCACAAATCCACCTTTGAATCACAAGCATAATGCATTTGCAAGACAATTCCATGAGCATGAAATTTTAACCTCTTTTGCGACAAAGCATATGTTTCTCATTAACTTTTTTGTAGCTCACACAGAATACGTTCATTAAAATAAAGCTCCTTCCCAATCAGGCAATACTAATAAAGTTTCTGGCTTCTGGCTGACCTAGAAGCAGCCTTGTAACCAAGATAATCTTTTAGCAAATAACATTTTTATGCCAGTAGTTTGTCAGGGAAAGAATTGTGGCTTACATGTGACATTCTCTGAAATGCAGCAACCCAATCAAAGTTATTATTTCATGTGCTTCATTTTCTTTATAAATTCAACCAGTAATTAACTAATACATATAAAGGCCTAAGAACAATATAACGGTAGCGTTCCACCAGAATGTTTCTCCACCCTGCTTCAATACTCTATGCCACTCAAAAATTGATGTTGGAGGGTTTCCAGTCCTTTGGAACAGAATTTCATCTTGCACAAGGGAAAGGACCTACAGTGATTTTTTTAAAAAAAGCAAAAAAACAAAAACAAAAAAAAAAAACCCTTCACTCCTGGCTCTATTGATGGACATAAAACACCATCAGCCAGCAGGACTACATCACTTTAGATTCTGTTATGGAAGAACTTATCAGTCACCAAATATTAGCAATGTAGCTGCAGGGCAAGTCTCCTTGAGGATGGCATTTCAAAAACTTAGCACCACAACCAAGAAGAGCATCTAATTTGTAGCCATGCATCGAACTTCATTCAGCTGGTAGAAAGTCTTTGAAAATAACCTATGGAACTGCAGAGGTTCATATGGGAGGAGACACTGCTCTTCTTTATACAGTTCCTCCCCTTGAGAAGAAGGTCCAGGGCTCTGGGATAGAGCTTAGGCGTTTGCATGAAAAAGGTCCCATGTTCAGTTCCCAGCACCTCCAGGAAGGTCTGGAAATTGCCTGCTTAAAACCCCGGAGAGCCACTTGCAGTGAGCGTTGACAATGCTGAAACTACATACTCTGGGAAAAAAATGGATAGAAATCACGACAACTCCTATCGCTGCATAGGATGCAAAAATGGCACCCAATCCACACTTTTAAAAACTGCAATAGGGCTGCCATTGCTCACTGACATGGTGAGGGGACACCAAGTTAGCCAGGAAGCCTCCCGGTACTGCCCAAATGGTACTGATGTTCTGGCCTAGTGGAACAACTCCAGTGGCTCCATTTCAAGTGGGTGAAGACTCTCAGCTGCTGCCCTGGCCTCACCACTGCTAACAGCTGGGAAGACTCCCAGCACTGGCCAGACTGTGATATCCAACTTTAATGGGAGGAATTTTACTGAAATAGGATGTTTGTTGTAACTGTTTTCATGCTTGTTTGTAGCTAACTCACAGTAAATACCTTTGCTGCAGATTATTGCAAAGATGTAGATCCAGCCAATCCTGAAGCAGATAGACAAATGGTCGGGCTTGACATAAAACAGCTTCTTCTGCCTTTGGGTTCTCTATGCTTCCCTTAAAATTTTAATAAATGCCTGCTGGATCAAAGCTTGGTCCATCTAATCTACTATTATGTTTCCCACTGTGGCCAGCTGGATGCTTATAAAAACCTCAGAATCAAGCCACGAGAATAACAACTCAGTCCTTCTCTGGATCCTAGCTCCTGGTATTTAAGTATATTTTGCATCTGAACATGGAAGATCCATTAAGCACATCTATCTATCGGTCACTTGTAACAGCTTCTTGCTATGTACGTGAATAGATTCATGAGTTATAGGAAGGAAGTTCAGTCTGGCTGTCGTGCTTACCTGCTAATACACAATCCAGCCAGATTTAAGCAAATTTACAGTGTAATCTGTCTTTCTATTTTTAATGCAAAACCCTTTTCAACTCACCAGGACTTACACCAGGTTGGAATGTAAAGAATACTTACTGACTACTCTAGTCTCACTACAGGACACCCCAACAAGGACTTTTTAAGACAAGGCAAGAGGGAGAGAAGTACATTTTTTTCTCATCAAGGTCTCCATAATTTGCTCAAATGGTCTCTGTGCCAAACTATCCTTTCCCTTTGCTTGCAGAGAAATTGGCTGATTGTTCAGGGTGCAAACAATGCCTCTTTTCTGTCTAATCCTTTTGTGGTTCCTCACCTTGACCTGCAAGGAGGTGGTAAGCAAGGGTTTACATTCCTCCTACACCGGAAAGGTGTGCAATTCAGTTGCTTGGTGAGTGTTGCAGTTCCTGACTCTTAAGTATGTATATGCATATGTATAATAATAAAATCATATAATTGCATGCCATCAAATTGATTCTGACTTATGATGACCCTTTTCAGGATTTTCTCGGTAGAGAATACTCAGAAGAGGTTTACCATTCCCTTCTTCTGGGGACATCCTGGGATTGTGCAGCTTGCCCAAGGCCACACGGGCTGGCTCTTCTCTTATGAGGCACAGTGGGGAATTGAACTCCCAGCCCCTATACCTAACCCACTGAGCTATCCAGCCAGCTCACATGTATATGCATATGCACATGTACAGAGATGGAGGAGGTGGATAAAAATTTGAATTAAATTTCTTGATATCAAGGGAGAGAAAGAGTGTAAGTCAGCATTATGGTGGGGATAGAGAGACTGAAGAGAAAGAAAAAGAGTGGAAGGTGTTATATTGTCCAGTTGGCTCAGTTTCACCTTGATTTTAGCCATGCAATTTGGGGCCAATTTACAGAATTAATTAGGCGAGTCCCATCTTTTATAATTAAAGTATCTAGCCCTGTAGAAGTGGAGGTAGATGCAAAACATGTAGTTACTATTCTGCCACTTGTTTTGTTACTGTTTTTTTCAGTGTGTTTAGCCAAAGGGTAAATTCAGACTGTAACTGACGTCATGTTTTCAGGCCTTAGAGGGTTAAAATATGAAGCCATCTCTGTCATCTGTCTCTTCAGTGAACACAAGCAGTCATAGTGTGCAGCAAGAATAAATGCCCTTGCTATCAATGAGTCCACCCAAGAATGCTACAAGAGTTCAACCATAACTTAAGAGAATCAGAGCTTGAACAGTTACTTTTCTAGACTACAACTCCCAGAATATCCCAGAGCTATGTCTCCCAACATCTCTCTGCCATACTCTAGCCCACAGCATTTGCCACCTCACTATGCCTAATGAAAACCTTATGTAATGATGATACTAAACCAAGAGCTAGTTAGTTTGAAGAGTTTGCTGCAATTTATAACATAGGTTGAAAAACAGTAAGTTCCTTCTGCAATTTAAGAATGCCAGACTATCTTAGGAAAGGTTGCAATAGGGAAAGGTGTTAGGATCACTGATTAAATTGCTAGCAATAAATTACTGTATTCACATAGTTGTAGCAATTTGAAAAACAGCTTTACTGTGTGTCTTAATTTGAGTATAATAGTTCCATAACAAGTGAGCTACTCTGAGAAAGTGCAAGAACACTTAGTGTTAATGCTGCTGTTATTTCCTACTGACATTTCTCAGTGAATATGCAAGAGACATAGCCCGAGAGGTGTCAAATTAGGAAAACTTTTTTGCCCCCAGATTGGCAAACTTGTTGCATATACCTCATGCTTACTGATAAGCGTATGAGAAGTTGTGTAACATCTTTGTTTCTCCCATCAAGCAGCTAGACTTCTTCATTAGCCTTTTCTTAAGAGTTCAGGCTATATCCACCAGAATCTTCTGGAGGCTTTCATTCTATCAGTGGATGAGAAATGAGGAACTCATCTTCGCTATTTATGTCTCCCCCTTGAAGACTTCCTCCATGCCATCTCTCACAGTGTTCCGAAGGCTCCCCAGCTCTATGGACTGGATTTTGGGAAGATATAGAGGACTTTGATGGAGAGCAAGAAATAGAGAACATTGCCTGCTTCTCCATTCCACCAGAAGACGTCTCCACTGGATTAAAGGCCCTTCCATGTCCAAACAGACACCAGTGCATACAATCTCAACTCATAAAACTGTATACTCAAGAAATATGGATCAAGGAAAACTCCAAGGGATAGAAAAAGCCTTCCACCAGTGGAGCAAAAGTATTAGATACAGTCTTTGCTCTCTTTGGGGCAGGAAATTTTTGCTCAGTCTATTTCCACAGTACTCAGCACTCCTTTCTGTCTAACCAATCAGGGAGCCTGTACATCTGTTGTAAAGTTTGCAGCTGGGTTGTGTCTGAAGTCTGGACTTTTCAGAAGAAAAACTAAGGTGTGCCATTTCCCCCTCATCGGCTACCTCTGTGCAAAACTGTTGTTCATTCTCTTTAAGAAACAAAACATCCATAAACAGTAAGCACAGAATAATAATAATTCCTATTTAAACTGACATTCTTACAGCTCAGACTAAGTCCCCTCAAACTGAATGGCGCTGCGGGTTAAACCGCTGAAGCCTCTGTGCTGCAAGGTCGGAAGACCTGCAGTCGTAAGATCGAATCCACGCGACGGAGTGAGCCCCCGTCGCTTGTCTCAGCCCCCGCCAACCTAGCGGTTCGAAAGCATGCAAAATGCAAAAATGCGAGTAGATAAATAGGTACCACCTCGGTGGGAAGGTAAACGGCGTTCCGTGTCTAGTCACGCTGGCCACGTGACCACGGAGGATTGTCTGCAGACAAACGCTAGCTCTATGGGTTGGAAATGGAGATGAGCACCGCCGCCTAGAGTCGGACACGACTGGACAAATTGTCAAGGGGAACCTTTACCTTTTTTTACAGCTCAGACTAAGTCCCCTCAAATTGAATGGGACATATTAGAAGGTACTCTTGATCAATATTTGTATGAAATGTTGTTGTTGTTATGTGCTGTCAAGTTGCCTTTGGCTTATGGCAATCCTATGAATGAGTGAGCTCCAAAATGTCCTGTCCTCAACTGCCCTGTTTAGCTCCTGAAAGCTAAGCAGGGCAGTTGAGCTAACCACTCAAGCCTGTGGTTCCTTTAGGGAGTTAGTTGATCTCATATTTAGACTTCCGTTTTTCCTGCTGCCTTCTACCTTTCCCAGCATTGTTATCTTTTCCAGAGAATCCTGCCTTCTCATGATGTGCCAAAGTAGGACAGCCTCAGTTCCATCATGTTTGCCTCCAGAGATAGTGCAGGCTTGATTTGATCTAGGACCCACTTGGTTATTTTAAAATATTGTTGAACAATGAAATATTGTTGGAAAATGGAAGATTGTTACCCAACCCAAAACTTCAGGATAAGGTCAGAAATCAAAATGAATGAATGAATGAATATGGTTAGGGACAGCAGAAGTCAGAACCTAATAGTGGAAACTTTGGGTGCTGCCTTTATATACCACAGCCATTTCCCCTGCCATGGCTTTTGTCTGTAAAATGTCCAAAATGGAGAATCCTTAATAATAAAAATATTTATTAATGTAATGTTTTGAAATTAATTCTAATCCTGTGGGAGCCTTTCACACACACACACATACACACAAAAACCATTACAAATGTGATGCATGCATGGCTGGATTTTGAACACAGGTGCTACATGATTTGAATGAAAACATTGTCACAGTTGGCTACATTAAGCTACAGGAGAATAAGCTTATGCTTTTGATCCAGAACTGCCTGAATGGTCTGGAATGAATCATGAGAAAGGATGTAAATCAATGACAAATTCTTCTTGTTCCCTGAGAGAGAAAAGCATCTCCCCTGCATTCTTAACAAGAGAACAATCACCCAGTCCCTCTGTTGTTGTGGCATATGTGTGTGTACTTTTCAATGGAAAAGGCCACTAGTCTGGGGCAGGGACTGGTAGCACAGGTTACAAAAATCTTGGTAAGACAAAAGAGCATTCCTTGTATTCCACTTATCTCATAGTGGTGAATCCCACAGGGCCTTGAAAGTGATTCTGAGGTATTTCCTCAAACTGAGACACCCTAAACTGATAAAAATGAGAAATTCAGTAAGCACTATTCTTTACATCCTTAACTACCATAAAGGTAGATAAAGGAAAGAACTGGAGGGACTCAGAATTGTAGCATTGTATGAAGAAAAAAATTATTTCCTGGAACTGGGGCCACTTGACAGCACATAACAACAACAACATGATCAAGTTTAGGACTTATTCCTCCTGCACTTTGAGCAGATGACTTGAAGCAATGAATGTGAGTGTTCTGTTTTTAGCCACTTAAAGAGTTTTTAGTTCAAGGCAGGCTGAGAGTGATTCAGGAGTGAATTTCATACCTCAGGGCCAGAATGCAGCTGGATCTCCCAGAACCCAATTCCCTATACAGCATCAGCCCTAATAAACAGTTACTCCCGTTTAGCAACCATAAGCTTGGCATCAGCCTGCTGCACTAACAGAAACACCAAAAATTCTTACAGTGTCCTTGAATACTGCGTATCAATTCTCCTTGGGCTATATTTCACCTGTGATGGAAGAAAGGAACCAGCTGTACTGTCTGTTGACCTCTGGCTATGCTACCATGCCCTCAGGCTTTGTACACTTTGGTACTGATGTGGCATGGCTCCCGTCCAGTTCGTTTACAATCAAGCTGTACCACTAACTAATCATTTTACTCAGAGTCCATGCAATGAGACTTAGGTAGAGATGACAAGTGCACTTAAATGGATGCTCTGCTGAAATCAATAGGCCAGCTTCCAAGGATAGCAGTATAAGTCCAAGGAGAATTATTTACAGAACAGTTGCACCAGTGACTTATTGAAATGCATCAGGGTGGTGCGTTGATTTGCTTTTGGGTCTTGAAGAATCCAAGTTCAACTTCTCAACCAGCTATAGAACCCTCAGGATGACCATAGGCCAGTTCACCTCTTTCTGAGTAACCTACCTCACAAGGTTTTAGTGAGGATTATGTGAAGAGGGCAAGGTTTTTTTAGATTAGATTAGGCATCCTTCAGTCTCGAGAAACTATGGTAACATGCTCTGAATAGAGGACTTGGAACAGTGTGGCTGAGAAAGCCAATTCGAGAGTGACAATCCCTTCCACACTGAAGACAAATACAATCTGTCCCCTGTTCAGCTCCCTGATTTTGCTGGTTTCGGGACTGCCTCTTTGCCTCAGCCTGCTGAACAAGTGTCTCTTCAAATTGGGAGAGGCCATGCTGCACCGCCTGCCTCCAGGTTGAACGCTCACATGTCAACGTTTCCCATCTGTTGAGGTCCATTCCTAAGGCCTTCAGATCCCGCTTGCAGATCTCCTTGTATCGCGAGGGCAAGTAGGCATGCAGATATGGTTGCCTTCAGCCGGGATCACCTCAGATCTGGCCCAGGCTCATTTTTATTCCTTTTATTGTTTAAAAACGTGACGTCTCTAGCCATTATAGAACCAATGATATATGGGAAAATATGCAGTTAGTGTTTCACCTTATCATCTGTAAGAAACAGGCCTTTTCCTGTTACGAAGCAGTGAATAAATCTGATCGTGGTTTCACAGGGTAAATGGCCTAACTGAGAAGAAGTCCTTTTGTAAACAATAGAAATCTGTTTGCAGAAATCCATATACAGAGGTGCCCACACTTTCCTCAGGTCAGGACCTAGTTTAGCTAGGTCCTGCCCTGAGGAAAGGCACAGTTGGGGTGGGGGGAAGGGAAGGCTGAGATTGAGATTGAGGGAGGGGGGGGGGAGAATAAGGCAGCCAATAATGTAAGGAATCAATAAATTTGGATCTTTGAAGGTTCTTGCCTTACAATGCAAACATTGTATATTGGAATATATAGTCGCCTCCTTTGAATGGCTGCATGTCTATTCTGCAGAAATTCAGACGCTGCTGGTGGTGTCAATGACAATAAGTAGTGGACAGGAAACTTGAAAAGCACTGAAAAAATAAATAGACCCCAATTACAAGTCAGTCTAGGAGGGAAGAGGCCCTCAACAGGCCCTTCACAGCTACTTTCCTTAGCATTCAACAGCATTTCTTTAGGAAGGGGAAGAAAACTGTTGTTCTTGTTCAGGGTTACAGGCAGCACATGTCTATTTGATTCTAAGCCAGGGGCAGGGAATGTGCATCACTCCAGATGTTGTTGGGCTGCAGCTCCCACAGAAGCCTTTGGTACCATAGCAAATGGTGAGAAATGATGGGTGATATCTAGAGGTAACCACAATCTTTGTCCTTGACCTAAGATGAACATTATTCTCAAAAATGCCAGTTTGTTTGGTTATGTAGCTCTCTCTCAGCACATGGAAGAGCACCTTTGTATGAGATCTTCCAGGTGCCATTTAGCTTCTCATCTTTTTGCAGAGCTTAGCTTGCTTTTTTTCTTGGATCTAAGTGATATGGACAGGCGTGGAAGTGGGCTGCACAATTACTACTGGAAATTTCTGAGACCTTCTTGCCAATATTTGAAACCCATTTCCAATCTGGGGGGAATTCCAAGGGACTGATTGGGGGAAAACAAGAATAAACCAAATGATTTATGGATTCACAGCTTTCTCTACTCAGTACTAGATGGGTCAGCTTCATGCTTTCATTATTTTGCATGCTTTCCTCTAACTTCCACTGGAAAAGAGAACTCTTTGCACTTAATGCAAAGGGGGGAACATCCAAACCTATAGATCTTGTACCTGGTTGGCTATGCTGGCTGGAGTTATAATAACCCCAATATGCCCACTCGTGACCTTGTGTCTTCTCTTCAAGCTTCTTACCTGTAATGGGGAATATCTTGCCAGTAGTGTTTGTACTGGGCAGAGTGCTGGATTGGGGCAACAGTGGCTGCTGTGCCAACCTACTCTTTAGTCTTGTTTTATATGAGAGCCAACTCAGCGTTTTCTCCAAGCCGGCAAATATTCAGTGCCATGAATCAGTCCACTCCAGGGGGAAATAATGAAGAAGTCAACGTTCACACTATAAACTAAAAAGCAGGAAGCTCCATAAATAAGTTCATACTGAGTTAGCGTCACATCCACCCAAATCAAGCAGTAGAAGGTTTTGCACTTTTGCATCCTGATGGAACTAATTTCAGATGCAAATACATATCACTGAAACTAATATATTACCAGGCAGTTGCATTAGTTCCAAATGATTTGCCAACAACAGTAATTAATATAAATCCAGTTTCTTTGGAGAACATGTTCTCAGATTTCAAATCCATTTCCTAAAGGAGCAACTCTTCCACATTTTCAGGTGATAATTACAGAGACAGTAGTAATGGGCATCAATACAAAGGGCATTAGTCCTTCTATCAGCAATGCCTAGGTGCTCTGTTCCAGCAGAACTGAAGACTAAACAGGGCCCCTGAGGAAAAGCTAGATATAGTGGCACACTAGTGGGGCAAAGATCACAAAACCCAAATAGCCCATTTAATTGTATTTTTTGTCAATTCTAACTTGTGGCAATCCTTTTCAGTGTTTTCTAGGTAGTGAGCATTCAGAAATGGTTTATCATTCCTTTCTGTTGGGTGTACTCTAGGACTGTTCACCTTGCCCAAAGTCACACAGGCTGACTCTTCTTCTGGGAGGCACAGTGGGGAATTGAACTCTCAACCTCTAGCTCCACAGCCAGATTCCCAACTAACTGAGCTATCCTGCTGGAATACATAGCAACATTCTGATGCAGGCACACTTATCCTTTTTTAACTTCCATTTCTCCTTTTTCACCAATGTGTGTGTGTGTGTGCGCGCGCACGTGTGTGCACACATGCGCGTGTGTGTATGTGTGTGCACGCGTGCACGTGTGTGTGTGTTTACCTGTCTTGAGTCAGACTTGGCCAGACGTTTCCATCACAGTGGGTAGATTCATCTCCCGTGACATTCTTTAGAGGTTTCCTGCAGTTCCTGTAAGTTTAGTCACCTCTACTCAAGCACACAGAGACAATCTAGTTAGACACTGTTTGTTTTTGTTCTTTCTTTTTTGTTTCATGGTGTCAGGTACTTTGGTATAAGTTTGTCTGGACATCTTTGGTCCCTGCAAGGCAAAAGGCAATCCAAACAGAGTGTTTTTAAAATCTATTTCACTGTGCCATATACATAAGCCAAGGAAGCTATGTCAGTGCTGCATTCAGTGATGTTGATGAATATATTTTTCTGGTTTCTCACAGCTGAGCAAAATAATTGCAATATTTATATACTGAAGACCTTGTTAGACGTGAGTTAAGTCAGATGTGAGTTATGGGGACCCTAATGAGGTGTTCAAGGTATGTGGAATATTTAAACAGCACATAACATACAGATACAAATGAAGGGTTTTTTTTAGTAGCATACAATATCAAAAACCCTACAATACAATACAGCTTGCAGATGTTACAATTGTGCAGAAGTGAAAAGGTTGGGTTTCAGATGATAGAAGAATCCTAAAACAGAGTATGTACAATTATACCAAATAGATTTAACAATTTCTGCCACGTTCTGCTTAAACGTAACAGCCACTATGCTTTGGTTACATAAAAAGAGTAGCTGTATTTGCCTTCAGACATGGAAAAATGAGCACCATACTTTTAGCCCACGTAGATGCTCTGTTTTTAACAGTCAAGTTAATCTCCTTGGCAATGTTGAACTGAATGCTGCCTTCAAGTAGAATGAGCATGGTGTGGCACTGGGTCATGGAGGAACATTAATCATAAAAAAATGCTGTGGAGCAGACCAACCCCCAACTCTGTGAAGTGTAAAAATGAACTGGAGCAAGAGCAATGAACTAAGGGGCGGGGGATGAAGATAAAACACAGGTCATGAAAGACAGCTGTTCAATAATGAAGGGTAAGTTGGTTTCAGAACTTTTTTTCTAAGAAGGCAGGGGTGGCTTCAAACAGGAAAGCTGAGGACAGTACAGTTTGGTTCAAGGTTTCGTGTCTGTTTGTTTTCAACTGCACCCTCATTCTGAAGTTCTGGTTAAATTTCTCTTCACAGTTCCTCCTTCAACCACTTCAGTGATTACTGTCACATCTAGCTCGGCTTTCAATTGTCACTGGAAAATGTCAAACATGGCCTTCTCCACACAGGAAGCAGAACGAGATGGTAGGATATTGAGGTAGAGCCTCCCATGCTGCTCAATAGATATTCAAGCCAGGAGGCCCCTGAGCTCAGGAAAACAGGAAAGGAGGCTTTGCTCACCCAGACCAGCTAATACGACAGCACACAAACCTGGTGGCAAGCAAGCCTGATCTTGTAGCCAGCTGCTGCTCAAGTCAGCTGGCAGCAATCTGAGGCCAATTAGGGTGGGGTCAAAATTAGAGATTCAGATAGAAATCGGTTATTCTGGAAGCTGAAGACATGCATTGACTGAAGCAAGGCACACAGATAAATCTTATACATATCAAGGCAGGGATTAGCTCCTACCAAGCCCCAGCCCTATTATAAGAACGGGTCTGGCATTACTTACTAGCATCACCCTTCCATTTGCTGGGAGGTGCTGCAGGTTTTGTGGGTTATCTTTGTTGCTTGCTTGCTAAGAAAAAGAACACTAAATAGCCCAGTTGGGGCATTAAACCAGAACAAGACACAGCAGTTGAAAGTAGGTGCACGGGCTACATATGCTGGGCTTCCCCACAGTGTTCCTACATCTGGCACTCTTGTTTCTTCAGTCCCAGGCCTCATCTCCCCTGTTGAGCAGGCAGGCCTGAAATAGAATTCTGCCTGTATTCATGTGTATACAAGTAGACTTTCATTTTAGCCATGCCTGCACAACCCAGAGAGGCTGAGGATTGAGGAGTAAATTCAGCATGCACTGGGCATAGGGAATTGCAGCCAGAATACAGAGTCTTAACAGGACTTACGTTTCTGCAGCAAGTGGCTATTTTTTGTTTTTCAAAGCAAGTTTCTAGTTCTTAAGGGCCGCTAGTACAGTATGGAAATTGTATGGCCAACATCCTGCCTGAAAACTGAAAAGCTTGGCAGGGCTTAGCAAAATGTCTATCAATCAGAAATCAGAGTTTTGGAGACTTGCTTCCCTTTTTCCCTTTCCATGAATAAAACAAACAAAAAACAAATTTCACCAAGCAAACATGAATGTTTAAATCTATTGATAGTATCTTCAGCCCTCTACGTAGTAATTTTCTTTGGTATCCAACAGGCACTTAATAGTGATTTGCTATACATTTGTATTTACAAGTTATCCTCATCTCTCTAGAAGCTTTATACTATTTTTTTAAAATTCTAGTGATAATGAGGTAATTTAAGAAAAGGCGATTACTTAGGGAGACTAAGTATTGACATTCTCACTGGTCTACCAGTCAGTAATTAGGCTTGGGATTAATATTTGCACAAGGCACAAACAAAATGGCACAGCACTCTATAATGGTATGCAAAGTTCACCTGAGAATAGGTAAGGGGAAAAGAAAAGATGGATTAAGGCCTTCTTGATATAATGGAGACTGGATTCAAGGGGGCCTTCCAGTTGAACAAACAGAAAACCTTCAGGAGGAAGAGATTAGAAGGGCCGAAAATGAACAAGGCGTGATTTGATTCATTCAGACAAGTTGCTAAAATGTCTCCAGGGCATTGGATTAGTAGACAGAAGATCCAGCACAAGGGTGGAAGCTCAATATTTCTTGAAGGCAAATGGATCAACAGGAATAAATGTGTTTATCTGTGTCTGTTCTGTGAAAAACAAAATGAATTTTTTTTAAAAGATCAATTACATGACGGTCTGTTTTCCATTTCATTATAGAAATCTGAGAAATCATGCTAAAGACATTGGAACTGTAGCTGTGGTAAAACTTTTCTATACATTTAGTTGGAATACCAGTTATAGACATGTTTGGTGTTTCAGGAAAGTTTTCATTAGTTTCCATGCCCAGTTCAAGGTGCTGGTCATGACCTCTAAACCCCTTAAAAGGGATGCCGGCAAGTCTTTGGGTCCAAGTCCCAAGTCTGAGTCCGTGTCTTTGGTACCAAGTCCCAAGCACCAAGTTTGAGTCCCTATTAAAAACAAGCTTCCTACCCCCCAGAAAAAAGGGAGAGGTATGTGGGTTCTAAGTCGTGAGTCAAGTCCGAGTCTTTGTAGAAAAAAAACACTGAATCAAGTCTGAGCCGAGTCACTGGTGTGACTTAAGTTCAACTTCACAGCAGATCCTGTCTTATATTTTATATTATATATGTTTATATTATATGTTGTCAGCCGCCCAGAGTAGTCAGTTGACTAGATGGGCGGGGTATAAATTTAATAAATAAATAAATAAATAAGTCCCCACCCTTGGCCCTTAATGGTTTTGGACTTCGATATTTGTTGGAATATCTCTCCCACAAAACAGCTGCTTGTCCTCCCACACCTTGTGGTCCTTGATGCTAAAAATTGTGAGACACCCAAGGAAGCCAAAAGAGCTAACACCAGGAACTGGTGTGTCCCTTTGCTTCTGGAATAATCTGCCTACAGAGGTTTGTCAGGTGCCATCCGTCACAGTTTTGAAGAAGTTAGTTAAAACAAAAATGCTGCCTTTTACTAGTGTTTTAACTACTGACCTGAGATGGTCACATTTGCTTAAAATTTGTTTAATTCTTTTTGAATGCAGGTTTCATTGTTTCAGCTAGTGACAGGGTTCTCATTGCATTTATTGTGTATTGTGTTTTTTATGGTATGATTTGTAACTATGCCTTTGATGGGTTGTGAAGCACACAAAGTGTTCACAGTAATGGGGTAGTATAGGAGTTGAAATCACAAGCGAGCGAGCAAGCAAACAAATTCTTACATCGCTCATAACTGCAGTGCCCAGTAATTGGAATATTCTCCTGCACTTCACCCCAGAGTGGATAAAAACTAGAAGCTTTTGCTAGCAGAACATATTTCTGCCAAAAATACCTATTATGGTCAGAGCTTGGAAAAGTTACTTTTGGGACCATGCAGTAGTACATTTTCCAAGCTCTGCATTGAATTTCTGAAATTTTCAAACACTTTGCCTAACCTGGAAGGTTATGAGGCTGGAGCAATAGTGAAGTCTTGCTGGAAAATCAAGGGGGGTTGGAACCTATATTGTTCAGAGTGCTTGAATTAGGAATTAAGGATTTTGGTATCCTGGGAGGATGATGCTTCTCAGTATCCCTAGTACTTGAGCCACTGACCTTTGAATTGCTGGGGAAAAGAGATAAGCAGACTAGCACCATAATTCAAACCAAAGAAGAAAAGAGAGGGGAACAGTACTCATTTGTCAACTTGGGTCTTCCCAACACAATCTTGAATTGAACTGATGAATGTTTGCCAAGCTCTAGACATAAACAAAACACAAGGATTAAGTACCCTGTTTCCCCAAAAATAAGACCTAACCTGAAAATAAGCCCTAGTATGATTTTTCAGGATGCTCGTAATATAAGCCCTACCCCAAAAATAAGCCCTAGTTAAGTGCAACCCCGCCCTCCATCATTGTGCAGCAACCAGAAGAAGATGACATGACTGTATTTGAATAAATGTAGATTGTTTTACATTAAAAAAAAATAAAACATCTCCTGAAAATAAGCCCTACTGCATTTTTGGAGCAAAAATTAATATTAAGACCCTGTCTTATTTTCAGGGAAACACAGTAGCTACCTATCAAATTAATACATCTTTATTTTGTTTTCTTTGACCACAAAACTACAGGACAATGCTTATACCATTTGCCCCCAGAGGTTTAATACAAAAAAAGAGAAGAACGTACTTAAGCACAAACTAGTCGATTGGGTAGAAGCCAATTAGATGCATCATTGGGTGATAGATGAAAGCAATATAATTAGAGAACACAGCTGGATTTAGACTTACAATATTTCTAACCATGTTTACTCATTGGGACTTACTTTCATGCAAGTTAATCTTCAAAATATAGCCTTGGGCACTTTCTCTGGGTTGTATCATATATTTTTCTAGCTGTTCTCAACACAGTATAAAGCAGTCCAACTATCAGTGTATAAGGCTATGCATAGCAAAGCTGTAGCTAGTCCCTCAACTCCTTAAAGCAATGAACTATGCAAGATAAATGAGAGTGAGGGGGAGAGAGAAGAGAGAGACGAATGAGAGCAGTTAAATCACAGAGTGTTATGTACAATTGGAGACATTAGTGCTGGGAGTTGGGCCAATCTCTGGAGAATCTGTCTCTAGAGTTTCCCTCCAAGGGGTGTGAGCACAATGCAGGGTGAACTGAAATTTCTCAGAAAATGCTTTTTAAAGAACATTCCTGAGATTTTTTTTTCCTTTCACCACAACAGGAAAAGTCCACTTTGCAGACTTTCCCCCCCTGAAGATTCATTCCCATTATGCGTGTGTGTCTTTGTGTATGAGTGAGTGAGTGAGTGAGTGAGAGCCACTGTTGGTCCACCATAATGATCTAGAACAGTGGTTCCCAACCTTGGGTCCCCAGATGTTCTTAGATTAAAACTCCCAGAATTCTTGTGGTGGACACAGAATTGCAAATAGGTTGTCAACTTTTACTGCTTGCAGTGGTGAGAAAGAAACACAAATCCTTGATTAAAAATATAGAAGCTGTCTCCTCCCTTGGGGGAAATGGTAGTGCCTGAGTGAAACTTTAACCTGTTGATCTTTCTTAAAGTGAGGATGCTTTCCCTTGAAGTGAGGATACATTGTGGGGCTTTATTTTAGCCCATGCAAAAGTGCCATCATACTTTGCTTGACCAAAGTGCAGTGGAACCTCTACTTAAGAACGTCCCTACTTAAGAATGATCCAACTTAAGAACAGCTCCGTTCGCTAAATTTTGCTTCTACTTGAGAACGGAGCTCCAAGATAAGAACGGGAAAAAAAACACTTTCCTGCCCTTTTTTTAACCTTAGGTCATCTTAGGTTAAAAAAAAAAAATTCTCCCCCTAGTGGTAGAGTACGGATTAACCGGCTTTGCATTAGTTCCTATGGGAACTAATGCTTCAACGTACGAATGCGCCTCTACATAAGAACAAAAAACAGCCGGAACGGATTAATCGGTTTTCAATGCATTCCTATGGGAAATTTTTCTTCAACTTAAGAACGTTTCAACTTAAGAACACCATTCCAATATGGAGTAAGTTCGTAAGTCGAGGTTCCACTGTGGTGAACTGGAGGACAGCAAGAAATTGCCATCGACCCAGATTACCTAAGCTTCGCAAACTGCAGGAGAGCAACTCCTCTTACTTCACTTAAAGTAGAGAATATTTTCAATTACAGTAAAGGAAAGCAAAGTAAAAACAGCCCCACACTCTATCATCAGGATCCTATTTCTTCTACTTCAATGGTTCCCAACCTTGGGTCCCCAGATGTTCTTGGACTATAACTCCCAGAAGCCTTCACCACTAGCTGTGCTAGCCAGGATTTCTGGGAGTTGTAGTCCAAGAACATCTGGGGACCCAAGGTTGGGAAGCAGTGTCCTAGCTGCATTGTCCATGCAGCTGCTCCCCAAACAAAAGACCCATTGGATGATACCAACACATATTCAAAACTCAAACTACTCATATACAATTGTGATCATAGCTGAACTTCTTAGTAACATCAGATACCATATTCTGGAATACGTCCTAGTATAGTACAGGTATTCAATAACAATTCAGCTTAATAATTTCAAGCCAGTCCTGTTAATAATTTTGTCAGAAAGAGGAAAACATTACTTTGTATTGAACTATACCTTGCAGAATCCCCCAGCCACTACAGTCATGTCTGAAATTCTGGTATTATAATTAAAAACAAACTTTTCCATCTCTGTGCATTATGCACACACACTACTGCTATTTTCAGTACAGCCTAGTTCAAAATAAATGAAGTAGGGGGAGAGAAACAAATATCTAAGTACAAATGATGACGTAAAGGACCACTTTAGCTCTGCCTTCTGGAATGGTTTACTTTCTTTTTTTTTTGAGTAGCACATACATGTACCACAAATCATGTCACAACGGTGGTTGGAACGCCATTCAAAGTACAAAGCAGTTTGCTGCAAGGCATCTGAGGAGAGACTCTGTTGGATGATTACCTAACCATGTATGACATGATTAACAATCACTCTGTGGTGTGTGTGTGTGTGTGTGTGTGTTTAAATGAAGTGCCAAGCATGGAATGGTGGCAGAAAATCCTTTGAAATGCAGTGCACAGGGAGGGCATGCTGAACGGCTGAAGCAGATTTTATGAGTGACTTGTCACTGTAGCCGAAAGCACATTATGGTGCACTGCCAGGCATACTTTCAAGTCTGAGAAATCAGATGCAAAGGAATCACATGCTTAAGTCCTGAAGAACCATCACAAAACAAAGGAAACTGATTTGCATACTCCTTGGAGAGAAGGTGCTTAGAGAGAAGGTCCTGCTGTGACACTCACATACAAACAGCCTTCAAAGGTTTTCCTCTTCTACTGATGGGTTATCTATAACATTAGTTGTAAAAAAAACTATTGAGTTTAGGGTTAGACTTGCAGTCTCTTTAGGGTTAGATCACCTTATCACTGCATTGCTATATTAGTTTAATGCTAGGTCACCTCCGCACAGATTGGAAAAAAAAAAGATTGAAATTTATATAAAATCAAAACAACTCTGACAAACCCCAGCAGACTGCAACGTGTCTATAATATGTGTGTATGTTTGATGCATACGGAGAACTCTAGAAAATTATCTGTTTTCCTCTACTACTATGCATCCCTTTAACCAACCCCAACAGCTTAATGGCAGACAACAAGAGGAGAGTTGGGGATACAAAGGAGGGTATTATCAAAGAAAGGGGGTGCTCTGCGCATGGATTGAACAGCATTGGATTGAGGGACCAGTGTGCACACTGGCCCTGAAACAGCCTGTGGTCATTTTGTGGTCACCTAAGTCAAATGTAGTCACAAAAGAGACTGCAAGTTAAGCCAATGCAGTCACACCCTAAGTCCTGCCATAGGAAAAGAAAGTATACTAGAGACAGGAATGAACTGGTTTATCCTAGTTCAGTGGTGGTGAACCTTTTTGGGCTCGCGTGCCCAAACTGGGGAGAAAAAAACAACAACAGCGGGCGGTGTGCCACCGCTGCGGCAGAAACGGAAGTTCCGGTTCTCTCTGGGCACTGCTTGAAGACTTGCACTTTGCAAAGGCTTGGAGGCGGCGAGTGGGGGAAAGAGGGCGAGACAGGGGCAGCGGGAGCAGCCTTCCCTTCCCCGACGAACTTCCGTTCGGTTCATCCGGGGTGAGTCCATGCTTTTGTTCTGACCGGGGTCTCCGTTTTCCCACCGGAAGCGCGGAGCGTGAGCCGACAGAGCTGCCAAGATGAGCATGAACGGCGGCGGATCCCTCCCGAGGCTCAACACCTTGGGCATGGGAGGGCGGATGATCAGAACTGAATCCGGCACGGATATGCGCTACGAAATGAACTCGCACATGATGGGGGGAGGTGGTGGCGGAACCGGAAGTGGCGGCGGCAGAACTGGAAGTGGCAGCGGAAGGGGAAATCCCGGCACGGAGGTGCCTCAAGACCCCACTCCGGATCCGCTGCCAGCACCAGCTGCTCCGGATCCGCCTGCCGAAGCGCCAGCACGGCGGCTCTGCAGCCGCCTTCTCAGGTTTGGCTGTGGGGGGGGGGAGTAGCGATCTGGCGACCTATGACTCATGTGCCGGCAGAAAGGGCTCCGCGTGCCAGCTGTGGCACGCGTGCCATAGGTTCGCCATCGCTGTCCTAGTTCATCCCAGTTCATAAAGGCAGCAGTGCAGGTGCTGCTGCTCCCCTCCCCCACCTTCTCTGGCTCCATCTGCCATCACAAGGCTCAGCATGCTAACTTCCTGCACCCCCTCAACTGATCTTCCAGGCCTGGCAACAGCTCAGGCTTCTCTGCCCCACCCTCTTCGCTGATCTCCTGCTCAGACAAAAGGGTGGGACAGAGACGTCCGTGCTCTTGCTCATGACTGGGAGATTAGCCAAAGAGATGGAAAAAGCAAGTAAACTGGGCCTGGTGAGTGGCTGATAAATTGAGAAGGCGGGGAAGGAGAGCAGCACCACCTGGGCTGCGACCTTTACGAACTGAGATGAACTGAGATGAACTAGTTCATGCCCATCTCTAAAGTGTACTATTGGTTCTCTCCTTTCAGCATTTAAGGTTGCCTGCTCGGGAGAGTTTTGCCTAGTGCAGATTTGCAAGCACTGTTTAACGAAGCCACCCACCCTCACATCTTTGTCTTCTCCATAGCTAATCTCTAGATCAGGTGCTGGCAATCTGAACAGTTCTGAGTGTTTTAATCCACCAGTCGATTGATTAACAAGTGAAAGCATGGCAGTTAATCAACCAAAAAGCCTTTCAATCTTTGACAGCCCTTCTTTTTATTAGACTCTTAAAAATCATCCTCTGTATACAGAAATAATGAATCATAAAACACCATCTATTAATTGTATGTCATTTCTGGAATAAGATAACAGCTAAACACACACGCACATCCTGATATTCTTTGTAGACTAGTGACAACTCAAACAGACACAGAAGTAATTTTTGCTTTACAAAATGGCTTATGGCTTCTGAAACTACTTATACAGGTTAATGTTGGTGGCTTTTTGTTTTTGAAAAGGTAAATATGCTTCTCTTAGTTATTTTACTTTTGAAATGAGAATATATTTTCACTCATGGAAGGCTCAATCAAACCAGAAGAAATTATCACTTGTTGCAAAAATGTTTCCTTGTTTGTTTAAATTGCTCCTCACCCTGGCATCATGTAGTCAAATATAATTGGATATTGGATTTGATTTGCTGGTATCATGCCTTCAGACATGGTGTCACAACTTAATCCCATCTGTTATCCCTCATTGAATTAGATCAACTATGATGATTTCAGGAAGTCCCAGGAACTATGAGCAAGTGGAGACAGTGGTGCTTAACAGTGCGGAAGAAATATAGAATATTCAGAAGTGTCTTCTCAGTGCATAGATTGTGAACAACTCTGCCAAAATGTTAGTAATATATAAACTGATATAACAGTGCAATTATACATTGCAATCCTATACATATTTTGCTGTGAGTAAACCCCAAATAGGTACCCATTGTGGTGTAGTGGATAGAATGACAGACTAGGAGTTTGGAGACCAGGGTTTGAATCCCCACTTGGCCATGGAAACTCACTGGGGGAGTGGAATTGGTAAAAGCCATACCTTCAACATCTCACCTTGAAAGCCCTATTAGGGTTGCTATAAGTCAGTTCTCATTTGATGGCACAGAACTAATTAACTAAACTCCATTAAACTCAGTGGGATATACTTTTAAGTAGACATTATAACAGTCTGTTGTAGTTGTGTAAATTTAGAAGTTGCTTTTCACAGCATTAATTTTTCAGTAATCTGTTTTAAATATTTAATTTTTTTCTTATAGAATCCATTCTTTCTTAGCATTCCAGGGTAGGATGCAATCAAAGAAAAGTAAAATAATGAAACAGTAAATTAGATCCATAATGTTAGTTTACAGACAATTAAAATACCTGCGTCCTCCAAAACAGATCCACTCCCTCCTCTGGCAACTAGATGTTCAAGCAACTTTTTGAAGGCGATGTGTCTTTGCAGAAGAGAGGAACAGATTTTCAATGTCCTTTTCATCATCTATAGATCTACAAATACTCAGGTGGATAATATGTTAATATGGGTGGAGATTAACAGATCAATATCCTCTTCCTTGCTCTATTTTTCTCCCTTTTCCTGTGCCCTTCCTTTGTGTCCTCCACATTTTTCCTCCTCTCTCCAAACCAACATGGGACACTTGAGTTCAGAGTTTGAGTATTGCTCCAATTCTGTTTTATTTCCATAATGATTCTAGCTAATTCTCCCAAAACAATGAAGCTGAAGCAGAAAGAGCAACTTGGATCTGAAGATTAAAATACAAGTGTTCAACCACTAAGAAATAAACCAATAACAGAAATACAGCAAAGAGGGTCATGGGGATCATTTTTAAAAGGCTGTCCACCATGTTTCTCGAAGAGTTCTTTCAAATACAGGTGATTTCCAGATGAGGTAGGGGAACTTTCCTTGTCAAAATATGAGATTGGAAGCTGTCAAGGAGAGTAATAATATCCTTCCCTTGTCAAACACTCAGATTGAAAGCTGTCAGGGATAGCACTGCTTTTTTGTCTGTTTAAAAGAAAAGAAGAAACAAAAATGAAATAAAACAAAGCAAACAAAAACTGAAAACAAGGGAGACAAGAAGCAAGAGATGTTACACTGTGCCACACCATGCCTAATTGGTGACATCATGAACTGTGACAAAGACTTGTCTCTCAAAGGTACAGAAATTATGTAGCCCAGACCTCACTTACCTCCAGCAAGATTTGCACTTTACTAAATGTCATCCCTTCTATAAATGTTTTTTTTAATTGGACTACAAATCCTATAATTCTCCATTCTAGGTGATCTACCTGACATACACTTTACAGATAACTAAGCATGGCTCACCCGGGATTAAAGGCCTACACTAGAAGGCTTTGAGGCTTAACTAACCTTAACAACCTATTCAGAAAGAAAGCTCTCAGCAAGCACCTGAGCAGGAACAGGAAGTATGGCTGGAACTTTTTATTTATTTAATTTATTTTATTTATATCCCGCCCATCTAGACCAAAGTCTACTCTGGCCGGCTAAAAAAAAAATTTTAAAAAAATTTCCAAGCATTTATGTGCACAATCCATGTAATAAATTTCAAAACTGAAGAAAACCACATGCTTATCTATGCAATAACAATACTTTTTGTCATGAACAAAGAAACAGGAAACTAGGCCTAGCTATGACTGCAAGTCTTCCAGTACAGGCCTATGATCCCAGGTAAGTTGCATTTAGTTGTCTGTAAGGTGGGTGGAAGTCAGGTAGAACTCCCAGAGTGGGGAAATATTGGATATGTAGTACAAAAAAATCAAAACATTTTGCCCTTCATTCCCCTCCATTAAATGTCAACCCTACCTTTACATCCACTATATGGGAACTGTAAGGGATGGAATGGGATTTAAGGACTTAGAAGGTACTGAAATGAAAGAAATGCTCAGAGTCCAACCCCAAATTACATGGAAGAAAGTTCACAAATTCTAGGTACCAATACACACATTTTTTTTCTTACCATAATATTTTGGTGATCATTTAAACTTACATATGTGAAAGCAGCTCTAATTTTATTGTATTGATTTTATAATAGTTATTTGTGTTCTCCCCACCCCCTGATCTATTGCTGTAAGGTCCTCTTTTGGGGACTAGATGGTATCCTATACATTTTGATATAAATGAATAATTTTCACAGCAATTTATTTTAAAATAAGTGCTTTGACTTGAAGCCTCTAGAAACACATATATTTTTACTAAGAAGCATCTATGATTGCACTGACAACCTGCCCCCACCCACAAACCACATACAAATTGCTTTCTTTTACTGCTTCTCAGTAACAGCTAAGTGGTACTAAATTGTACCATTCCAATATATAGCATGCTATATGTCCGTGGGATTTAAGTCTGGGAAAACTGGTAGCTGTAGACATATGTCATTTTTAGTATTGTGCTTTCGAGCACTATTGAAGAGTATGGTTATAAACACACATCAGATCTGTAACAATTTAGAGACTAAAGCTGTGGTTCTATAAGTATGATACAGATATGTTACTGGATATACAAACATTTACCCAATGAAGTTCCAGCTTCTTTCCTAACCATTCCTTGTATTGGTATTTTCCTAAAACTTTGCACCATGATCAAACAGCACCAGCTGATTCTGGGACCTTAACAGTAGTCATCCATACTGTAGTTACACTACATATTGACTACTATAGTATACTATGTGGGCCTACCCTAGAAGAGGCTCCAGAATCCTTGGTGCAATATGTTGTAGCTATGTTGTAACTGATGCCCACTATCATGATCATATGACCCTAATACTGAAAGACTTTCACTGGTTACCACTTGCTTACTGGGTCCATTTCATGGTTCTTATATTTTAAAGCCCTAAAAACTTGTGGCCTGGCTACCTGAGGGACGGCTTGTCTCATTATCAGCATGTGTAGACTTTAGGATCTTCAGAAGAGGCACTCTTAAAACAATCAACAATTTTAGCAGCTCACTTCTCTTGTGTGGTTCCCAGTCTAAGAATACACTCCCTTCAGAGCTGTGATCTGTTTCCATTCTGGCTGATTTTAAGAAGGGAATAAAAATGTTATCTTTTTAGACTGGCATTTGATGTCTGATGAAGCTCACTGTGCTGTACCGTTTGTTGATTTTAATTGCTTTAATGTATTTACTTGATTTTAATAGTTTTTAATAGATTTTACAGTAGGGTTGGTTTACTTGATTTTATGGTTTGGTTTCCCCTATTTTTATTCTTTTAAGTAGTTTGTAACCCTCTCTGAGCACTATTTTTTATAATGTAAGGAACGAGGAGGAAGAGGACCTGTAGACATATTCTCTGGACTTGGGAAAACCTGCTTGTGATATGAGAATCTAATAGGTGAAGCTTGCTACATCAGAATATCCAAGTATGGCATGTCTATATTTATTGATCATCATTCTTTTCATCACCAGCAACACCATTGACTCACCATCAGCAAAGTTGTTGCTGTGAGGAAAAATTAATTAATAATATAAGAATTGAGAGTGGGGAAGAAGAGTAGATGAAGCTAGAGAAAAGAAGTATATCTCAAGAAAGGAAGAATATTTATCTGTCTGTTCGTAATTTGTCCTGCCCAGTGAGGTCAGGTTACCTTCACTCATGTGAATCCATCCTAGCTTTAAGACAGGCTCTTCTGGCCTGTATTAGCAAAAATTGTTAAGAGAGGAGGAATAGCTCAGTAGTAGAGCAACTGTTTTATGTTTGGAAGATTCCAAGTTCAATCTATGGTGTTTCTAGTTTAAGACCTCAGGTTTGTTGTTGTTGTTGTTGTTGTCCTTGTTGTCATCTCAACTCATATACTGCACCATAGTGCTAGAGCACTCTCTGAGTGGTTTACAACATAATTATACAAAGCATGCTTTGCCCCCTCCACTCCCCAGCAAACTGTGTACTCATTTTACTGACCTTGGAAGGACAGAAGTCTGAGTGAACCTTGAGCTGGTTACCTGAATCCATTGGGATCGAAATAGGATTGTGAGCAAAGGTTTGACTGCAGTACTGCAATTTAACCACTGCCCCATTGGGTTTTCTATAAGGGTTAAGGGTGGGAAAGACCTCTGCCTGAGGTCCTCTTATCAGTTAAGTCCAGAGTTCAGAAAAGGTACTTTGCTGGATTGCAAATTCCAGAATTCCCTAATCAGATTTAACATTAGACTCCCAAAGCTTCCAAGTTCTGGTCAAACCCTGTTCAAGTGCTGTAGTGAAAAGGAAATGTGAACTTGTGTCAAAGACATGATAGTTTACACAGCCACCACTTTCACTATCTCTCTTTCCATCTTTCCTGTATCAGCCTCATTGGTCTGAAGGTAACGAAAGCAAGGACTCACATATCTACCTGATACGGACATACAGAAGCTTTTAATGTCTACTTTTACTGCAGCTTTAATGGCCTTCCTTCTGTTTTTATTGCTGCTAATTAGTGTTAGAGGCTGTTTTATTTATTTTAAATGGCCACAGTTTGAGCCACTCTGTCTGTATATTCAGAAAGGCAGGATGCAGTGGGGGGTATGTACCTAAAGGTCTGGGGAATATGCTGCCCTTTTATCTGCCCTATGGATTTATTCTCTCTCTCTCTCTCTCTCTCTCTCTCTCTCACACACACACACACACACACACACACACACACACACCCTGTAGACTGACATGGGAGTTTCAGCATTGCCATAGAAGAAAGAACCATGATCTTGCAAGGATAGAAATCCAAATAGACTCCATCAATTAATCAGCGGACAGAAGAATTAACTGCTCTTGCAACCTTTGAACCTATATTGTACTGCATATGCTAATAATTTATATGTACAAAGATATTTGGGATTCATACTCAGATCTGTATGCAGGATGCACTCTTGATTTGGGGGATTGTTGGTTCACTGTAGACTGACTATGAATAGAAAAGATTAATCTCATGTCTTTCCCCCCGTTTCCATCCTCATAGAGTTTCTTTTCCCTTTTTCCCTCATATTTTCCTTCCCCCTTTTTTCTTTTCTCTCTTTTTCTTTCTATTCTTCTTTTGTACACACACAAATGTATCCAACCATATTCACCTGTTGTATATTTCTTGAAAGCTGATAAACAGAAGGAAGTTGTATTTTGTTATAGGAAGTTATATTTTGCTTGCTTACAACAAGATGAACTAAAAACTGACAGATAAAACCACAAGTATATTATTAAAACAGAGTGAAGATTGTTATTTTAAAGAGCACTTGAATCAAGGGCAATTTAAGACCACATCAATTTGAACAAGTACAGCACCCACCCACTAAAAGAGCTTTTCTCAGCAACAACTGACAGAAACCCACCTGAATTTAAAAAAAGAAAGAAAGGAAAAAGTCTTTGTCTGCAAGAGGAAGGATAATAGAAGAGGTATATATAGGTATATATATAGCAATCACAATCATTTATAATTTTTTGTATTCATTCATATTTATAATAGCAGGGTCAGCTCTCCCATACTGTAGACTGATTCAACTCCCTTGCTGATAGGATTGCCAGTTCAATAGCATGTAACCTCCCAAAATATCAGGACCAAAGCCAAGGACTAGGGGGCAGGTCCTTGTGATGTCAAAGAGGTGAGTCCTAATAATGTCAGAGATATGAGACAGCCAAGGGATGAAAGGTGGTCAAGCAGGCATGAGAGGAATCTGAATAGATGAGCCCGGAACCTGTGTAAAACCTGGCTTATCAGGCAACATGGAAACCCAGAGCAAGAATGCAAAGAAATTTTGGGAGTCAGGCAAAATACATCCATTAGTAGTTGCTGCTGTTCCCACTAGGTCTTACACTCCATACAGCCTTACATCCGAAATATATTGCACCAGATGACAATGAGTGAAGACGGGTGTCCAGGCTATCATGTTCCCTCACACACACAAAAATCAGACTTCCTCCTCCTCTGGCATTGTTCATCCTGAGCTTCATCTCCTGGCCTGCAAGGTGCAGCTATTTCCTGGGACCAGAGTCAGTGCCCTCAAATCTGGCAACCCTTTTCTTATAAGAGATGTTAAAGACAGCTGCATCAGCCCCTCTTCTGCTGCTCCTTCTCTCTGTTTGTGTGGGCCTTGAGAACCTCTCACGGGTCATTACAGTACTGGAAATCAATATCTTTTAGCCCAATTTTTTGGCTTCTTTTGGTTGGGAGGCTCTCAGCTGGACTTGAGGGCTGAAGAAATACCCCTGTGGGCTGCATGCAGTCTATGGGTCATATATTGCCCACTCCTTCCTTAAAGGAAAAACAGAAGCTTTACCTAGGCATGGAGGGAGGAAAACAGCTCAATGTACTCAGAAACCTTTTTGTCTTCAGGAACATTTATATAGGATTCTAAGCATGCCCAGCCAAATAGGCATATTTTATCTCTGTAGACCTTTCCACTTGACATAGCAACAAGGATGGGGTGGTGGGGTGGTAATGCTGGAGTGTATGACAACATTGGGTCATTGTACATGAGGCACTAACCAGGTACTGCACTCACAGGCAATCTGTGGTCTGCACAGGGGGACCCTCCTCATCTTGTGGAGGCTAGTGATTCTGAAATTACAAAGATAGTAAATACATTCCAGGATTTAGAGGAGCTCTCTAGGTTAACTAGGTACTCTAAATAGGTTCAGCACCTTGGCTAGCTCCTTAAAAGGTCAATCTGAAACACAGATTCACTGCCCCCCAAATCAGTTATCAGGTTCAACTCATCCCAAAAGTTGTGGGAATAAGAGAACCCCCTCTGTATGTACACAAGCTGACCCTGAACACATCCCTATTCCTCCCGCAAAGAATTTAGGCAGAAATATGTATATAAGACTACAGAATTGGGTGATGGCACCAACCATTCTGCACATAAGAGTCATCTCGCAACTCTATGCAATAACAAATACCCAGGTTTTTTATCATATAAAAATTGCCTTAGCTAAAACCTCTGAAACATGTATGATAATAGAAATAGCTGAGGAGAGCCAGGAAGTGTAGCTATATATAAGAAGTAGACTGTAGTTTATGAAACCACGTGAGAAATCAAATCTGTTAGGCTAGAATCTTGTTGGAAACACAAAGCTTAAGGGCTCCACTGGCACAGCCCTCCATATTTGCCCCAGCAATCTCTAGCTCACACAAGGGTTTGCTGGATTTCCCCTTGTGTGGGCAGCAGGGAAAGAGGGAACCATACATGCTTCTGAATTCTTTGTCACATTTATGCTGTACATTTTAGGTGTATTAAAATAAGGTATAATGTGTGAGGCTGCCCTTATTGTTACACAGACACTAATAATGGCACTTTGTCAGTCTCACCTGAGTGAGACAGAGAAAGTTCTTTGCACACAAAACTATAGCATCCTCTTTCTTTCTTTCTTTCTTTCTTTCTTTCTTTCTTTCTTTCTTTCTTTCTTTCTTTCTTTCTTTCTTTCTTTCTCCAAAATCAACATGCTAGGAATTTTCAAGCTGATTAAGGGAATCTCCAAGGAATGTCAATGAGCTATAACAAGGTCAACATTTCAGATTATTCAATTTCTTGGCATATTTAGCTTGGCCTGGTAACGCTGTAAAACTGTTTTTCAAATGACAGAGCCTCCTCTGGATTGAAGGGGGCCATGGCCAAATGCCCTCAAGTGCAGTCTCCTCCGACATTGATAGATCCCCAGTCGTGGGACTTCCTTACTGGTAGTGACATGTAGATCAAGGATGAACAAAGTGTTTTCCCAGCAGCAAGCCTCTATTCCTGGGCTACTCTCAGGAGCAGTGATACACTTTTAAATAGGTTGTGAGGCCTATAACAGGGTTTAAATATCATGTTACAGAGATCTTGTGACACACCACACACACACACACACACACACACCCTGTTACAGCTGCTTCCCCAGCTGCCAGTCCATTTCTGGGCACAATTCAAAGTGCTGGTCTTAACCTATAAAGCCCTAAATGGCTTGGGTCGAAGCTATCTAAAAGACCTCATCTCTCTTTCTGAGCCTGTCCAGGCTTTAAGATAATCAGAGGAGGCCTTTCTCTCAGTCCCGCCACCCTCACAGGTGCACTTGGTAGGGACACAGGAAAGGGCCTTCTCTATTGCTGCTCCCAGACTCTGGAACTCCGTCCCATGGAAAGCTAGGCTGGCCCCATCTTTGCTGTCCTTCAACAAGCAGGCAAAGACCTTGCTGTTTAGGCAAGCTTTCCCACAACTTTTGGGATGAGTTGAACCTGATAACTGATTTGGGCTGAGAGGGGTTTTTTAATGAATGGTTGTGCTCTGTTATTTTAAATGTGTTTTAGTATTGATTTTACTACTGTTGTTAATTTAAAACATGTTCGATTCTTTCTTAATATTTGTATACCTACTGTTTTTAGCTTCTACATATTGTCTTTTTAAGTGTGGATAGAGAGGACATTATCCTCTTCAGACTATGTTTTCCATATGAAGAGAATAATGGTCGAGGGGTTGGAGTATCCTAAACCCTCTCTTCACTCATTTAGTTTAATCCTATTCTGTCATATCCCAAACAGATGTTGACACTATCCATGCTGGCAGAGCCAGGTAAATTTTGTACAGTCCTTCCAGCCAAACATAAGACCAAGCCAAGATCTAATCAGAACATGGAAGAGTCCAGAACATGCTAGAAAAATGGAAGGGAAAATTGGTGCTGCTTATCAAGATCAGATGTTCCAAACTTGCAAAGGCTTTGACCTCTGGATTTCAAAATCCTTTATATGATCTAAGTTGGGAAAGATAGATTTATAGGAAGTATTACTTTTACCCTGGGGAAAAGCTTAAAGGGGCCGAGGTGGAACAAACATATCAGTGGAGAATGCCATAGTAAGTATAACACTTCACAAATATCAATTTGCTTAGTACATGTATTAACAAAATTGAAAGCTAAGAGTGTTGACTAAGGAGGCCAGTAAATGTTATTTTGTAGAGTATAATTCCCAGAATTCCCAAGATAGCAAAGCTGTTGGCCATGTAAGCTGGGGCATTCTGGGAGTTGTAGTATTAAAAATACGTTTTCCAGGTTCTTTTGTAACTGTGTTAATCTGTGCTTAAAACCTTGTTTGTGTTATGGTAGTTATAGTATAGCCTTCCCTGTGATTGTGAGGCCCGCCCAATCACAGTGATAAACTCAGTATGAGTGGTAGATGTAAAGGTGATTTCTGGCAGAGCAATGGGCTACTTGTTTGAATTTTCCACAGTTTAAGGAGAAAAATTTATTTTATTTTAACGGTACTGCAAATAATTCATAGAACAGCTAGATATATTCTTTCTTGTCGTGCTGTCAGATTTAACAGTTCTCCCTTAATTTATGACAGAAATACCATGGTTATAAGGTAAATGTCAGTTATAATGATCCTCTGTCTGCCATGGATGCTGGGAAACACAGAAGAAGGAAATGATGTTCAATGTACCAAAGCCAGAAATTTCAAGTAGGTTATCCGAGCTATATTCATTATATTTTTAACCACTGGGTTTGCCCTTCTGAAATAGCAGATCTTGTTACGTGTAGATAATAGTGACAATGCAGACTTGGGTGATAAATCCTTGTTTGTCTTATTCTTGTGTGTGAGAAAAAGGAACTGCAAAAAATTCTTGCCCGTGAGATGAATATTGAAAGGATATATAATGGGTGAAGTATCAAGAATATATAGTATGTGTTAACCCCCTTCCGTATGTATTCTGTGGCATATTTTCCAGCATTGGTGCTTATGGCCAGAAGTCTTTCCCACTTATCCACATATTCTGATAATATGAGAAATGGTTTGTTATACATAAGCTGGAAGTCCTAATGAGACAAAAACTGAGCACTCTCCGGCAAGGAATTGGTGGAGACTGAAGCTCAGGCAAAGCTTCGGTCCTCAAGTAGGATGGCTGAAGTCATAAGAACATAAGAAGAGCCCTGCTGGATCAGGCCAAGGGGCCATCTAGTCCAGCTTCCTGTATCTCACAGTGGCCCCACCAGATGCTTCTGGGAGCACACGAGACAACTAGATACCTGTCTCCTGATACCAATCTGGCATTTTGAAGTACCTTCCTTCTAAGCCTGGAGATTGTACATCCCCATCATGACTTGTTACAGGGACGTGGTGGCGCTGTGGGTTAAACCACTGAAGCCTCTGTGCTGCAAGGTCAGAAGACCTGCAGTCGTAAGATCGAATCCATGCGACGGAGTGAGCCCCCGTCGCTTGTCCCAGCTCCCGCCAACCTAGCGGTTCGAAAGCATGCAAAATGCAAAAATGCGAGTAGATAAATAGGTACCACCTCGGTGGGAAGGTAAACGGCGTTCCGTGTCTAGTCACGCTGGACATGTGACCACGGAGGATTGTCTGTGGACAAACGCTAGCTCTATGGGTTGGAAACGGAGATGAGCACCGCCGCCTAGAGTCGGACACAACTGGACAAATTGTCAAGGGGAACCTTTACCCTACTTTTTTTATCATGACTTGTAACCTGTGATGGACTTTTCCTCCAGAAATCTGTCCAATCCCCTTTTAAAGGCATCTAGGCCAGATGCCATCACTACATCCTGTGGCAAGGAGTTCCACAGACTAACAACACGCTGGGTAAAAAAAGATTTTCTTTTGTCTGTTCTCACTCTCCCAACACTCAATTGGAATGGATGTCCCCTGGTTCTGGTATTGCGTGAGAGGGAAAAGAGCTTCCCTCCATCCACCTCCTGCATAATTTTATATGTCTCAGTCATGTTCCCCCCCCCCCCAGGGACCTTTTATCTAGACTAAAGAGCCCCAAACGTTGTAGCCTTTCCTCATAAGGGAGGTGCCGCAGCCCAGTCATCATTTTAGTCCCTCTCTTCTGCTCCAGATGCTCCAGTCCAGCTCCTTCAGACGAGGGATGTTCTGCAGATTAAAGTGAGCCAGGGTTACCTACAGATATTTGAGAACAGTGGCACTTAAAGAGGCAAAACAGAATTAAACTGCCTAGAAGGAGTGCCCAGCTATAACCAACACCACCTTAGAACTGCAGAACTGGAAGGAACCCTATGGATCATCAAGTCCAGCCCTGACAAGGAGGCACAGTGGGGAACTGAACTCCTAACCAGCCAGAGACCTTAACCACTGAGCTATACAGAAGTTCTACAGCAGAAGACTCCTTGGGAATGAGGGACTCCTTGTGTGGAATGCCATGAGCAGCTGTAGTTTGACCTTGGATTGGGCTGGCAACACCCAAATAAAACTGTTTTTCTCAGGCTTGAGAAACTGTTGGAAGCAACACATGAAATACAAGAATCTCTGTTATGTTTGCTCTCCAGGCACTTGCACCTAGATTAATATCTGACATTAATTTTGGCACTCTCACTATTTGGTAAAATGTTATCTGTTTTGACCTGTTTATGTTTCCATGGGGTGACGAAGAGTCGGACACGACTTAACAACTAAACAACAACAGTGTTTTCTGGACTCAGCTGTGGATACTCTTTACTTATTTGTAGGTGTGTGTGAGATTTCCCTGGCTTGACCTTGGACTAACTGACTCTGCTGATAGAACTTGTCTATTTGTATGCATCCCTCATCTAAACTAGAAGGACCCTGATCAGGCCAGAGCCCCGTTCTATGTGGATAGTGCTATGCTTGTACATAAATACACATGGGAAACTGTTTATACCATCAGAATGCATGGACAGTGTGGAAATCTTTTCACTATGTAGGCCATTAGTGGGGGAAATGGCCACAGCACATCTCAGTGGCAGCGGACACGGCAAGCCTGAATGTTGCCACAATTCCCCCTCCCCAACATTTAGGTTACTCTGTGGATGTCTCAAAATGAGTAGAGGTAATCTATCAGGTAGCCATGTTAGTATGTTGTACCAAAACCGAAACCAGAAGTCATGTTGCACCTATGAGACTGGCTAGTTTTTATTTTTCATAAGCTTTCACAAGCAGTAGGTAATTAGTTGGTGAGAGGTATGCATGAACCACTCCTTTGATGCTCATGTATGCACATGTGAACCCCAGGGGCCTTTATCTTTAAATCAGAGTACCGTATTTTCAGTGTATAAGACATCCCATGTATAAGACCCCCCCACTTTTCTAACCTAAAATTAAGAAATCAATATTTTAAACATAAAAACAGAACACATTTTTATTTAGTAATTAGGTAACATTTACATACCAGTACTGTCATATTATCCATCACACTTAGCTTTGAGCATATCACTTTATTCAGCCTCTGGGTTCAGAACGCTCGGACATTACCAGTCCCTGTTGCATCTGAGCACTGCCTACATGCTCCACCTCCAAGGAGGTGTGTTCCAATTGGTTTGTTCAGCATCAGCTGACATCAGTTACATAAGGCTTGTGATTGGAGGAAACTAAGTCTCCTGACTGTAGGAAGCTAAGCCTTCGCAAAGGCAAGGTATGGGCAGTTTTGCAATCATGTGATTCTCTCCTCGGCTTACTTCCGTGTATAAGACGACCCTCAATTTTTAGTCTAAAGGTTTTAGACAAAAGTATCGTCTTATACATGGAAAAATACGGTAAGTATCTAGTACTACCCGTATCTTTTGGATTACAAATCCTATGACCATCCACTCCCAGATTTCAACTTCCTAGCCTACCTGTTTCTTTGGCAGAAAAAGAATGTGGGGTAGAAATGGGTTAGCATTTTGTTTACATTTATTTTATCTGGAATTCTTGTCCAAAACAAACTAAAATCCAGTTCTCATCCACCATCCACGCTGGCTGGGAAAATCTAGAGTTTGTAAAGAAGAAGAAGAAGAAGAAGAAGAAGAAGAAGAAGAAGAATTTTTTTTACAGGCTCTGCCTCCTACATGCAAAGAATATTCTCTACCATGGAACTATGCCTGTTTCATGCTAGCAGACAGAAATGCCTCCACATGTAAATCAATCAGACTTAGTGTGACTTTATAGTTTTCCCTGACTGGGTAAACACCATGATCCATTTCTTTTGATTCTGGACTTCTTCCCATGTTATTGAAAGAACCTTGTGCCAATCAGTAGTAATACGGCCACATTTATTACAATCTTTGGAAAGAGAGCAGGTAATTTATATTGTACTATAAATGTAAGGGGCTGAGTTTATGGATTTCTTTTTTCCTCTGCAGAAACTCACAGGCAGTTTGTGGCAATCACTCCTTTTGAAGATGCTTTTCTAAATGTGATAGAATACAGTGATATGTGAGTATGTGATGGTTATCTGATCAGTTCATTTTGTAATCTGAAAGGCATTCCACTTGCCTCTGTGTTGAACTCATCATCAAGTAAGAGCTACATTTGCACTAAGGAACATCAGGCTGCCACTACCACCATATTAAGTTGGCAATAAATCCCACGAAATCTGTAGAACCTTCAGATAAAGATGGAAGACCTTGATGTTAAAATAACTGAAGAACATCATTTTCAAGCGCTTTTCAACCTCCCACAAAAAATGATGCACCCCAATTCTGATGTCCTTTCGATCAGTAATGCAGCATTTAATTGATAAATTGATTTTAATTGGCAGTATTGGATGAATCTGATGAGAAAAAGCAAAAATATAGGAAGGACAAAGATCCCCTTCCTTTCTTTTAGAATATTCACCCTCCTAAGGCAGCTTACCAATAAATGAGAAAAACAACAATATAATTGAATTATATCTACTAAAATAAAACCCACACAAGGAAAAGAGCAAATGACCTTAATATAACAACAGAAGTTATAACCTGTGTGAAAGCAAAATGTAATAAAATTGCCTCCTAAGCAGTCCGGATTCAGAAAGACAAAACCAAACCTATTTTATGCCAGCAACAAGTGGACTGTGTACATCTCCCTGAGGACAATATTCCACAAATGGCAGTCACTATGGAGAAGTCCCTGGGCCTCAAACGTGCCTAATAGCTCCTTCTGGTTGAGCAATGAACAGGATCTTTTCAACAGCCAGATCCAACGATTCTCTCAAGTAACCAAGTTACTTTTTAAACTGCAGTCCCCAAAATAAAACTTTCCCCAGTTTTGGCTAACTGTTGGATGGTAAGGGACAGCAAGTTGGATGGTAAGGGACATCATTGGCCCAAGAGCTCCTGAGCACCTACTTTGAAACTGTGGAATCTGCAGTACTCCCTGGGTTGTTGTGGTTGTTGTTGTTTTGAGAGGTTTAGGCAGTAAAAGTAGAGTGCAAGAGTTAACATGAAGTTGCCTGGAGGTGCTGCCTAACATTTATAGGGTTGACAAGCTGGCAGTTTTCAGTGAGATTTCAGGGCCAAAACCTATAAATGCAGACAGGGCCCACAGGAGGTGGGCCCTTCTGTAACAACTGCAAAATAATATGTGGGACTGAGACAGACAACATGGTCATTGCATGACCTTCTAAGCAAGTGCTGTGCGTGCAACGCAAATAGGAGCACCTTCAGTGCTGAACCAAGGAGCCCTAGCACCAACCATGAGCAGAAATGAGAGACACACACTACAGTCAGCGTTTTGCTTTCTCCATTGTTGCTTGTCCATGGAGACATGGAGAAACCTAGCAGTTCCCTGGGACTTCAGCAGGCACCCTAAGAGCAGGCAACCCTCCACCTCCTGTGTGGCAGAAAGGGGAGCAAAGAAGGTCTACTTCACTGCCTCCAACATTTCTAGCAGCTGTCCAATAAAGCTGTTCTGAGTGATCCGCAGCTGTTTGACTTCTGCTTCGTCGAATGCCATGGGTGAACCCTTAGAGGCCTGCTGTGACAACTTTGATCTTCATTCTTGGGATAAAAACTCTCTCCCCACTTCTGCCTTGAATGCTGCTGCTGCAAGTACAGTAACATGTGAAATGGCTGGTGCACTGTCTTATCCAAGTGCACTGTTTTTGGTGGAATCCAATTTAGTTTTTGGAGCCTGAGAACATGGAGGAGATGCCTGCTATTGGTCAGCCTAAAACATGCCCCTGAGTCTCATAGAATGCAGTGGGAATTGTTGAAGAGTAAATCCTCCTGAATTCAGGGATGCTTCTGAGTTTATATCTGCTGGGCTGCATGGTTAGACTTGTTTAATCAGGTGGCAATCAGTAGATTTGAGGCTGTGGGAATTATAGTACCCAAAAAAGTAACTTTCCCCATTTCTCATGGCAACCCTTCTTTCAACACCAGCTTCGCTCAAGCTAATAATAACAATTGTGTGCTGTCAAGTCAATTTCGACTTATGGCAACCCTTTCCAGGATTTTATAGGTACAGAATACACAGAAGTGGTTTGCCATTCCCTTCTTCTGGGGGCACCCTGGGACTTTGCAGCTTGCCCAAAGATACACAGGCTGGCTCTTCTACCAGGAGGCACAGTGACAAATCAAAATTCCAGACTCTTGCTCCACAGCCAGATACTCAAATCACTGAGTTCTCCAGCCAGCAAACTAGGCCCCATCAAATGCTGTAGATTACATCTCCCATTACCCTCTGCATCAGAGTTCAGAGGAGATTCAGAATAAAATATCTACAGAGGAGCAGGTTACATCTTTTTGCAAGTTACACAGCTGCACACCCAGATGAGTGTGTGAGTGTACACTTCATGTGAAACTGATCACCCTCAAATATTCACTGCTTTTGTTCTCTGCATCCAAATGAAATTCGATCAGTCCCGCCGTCTTATGCTGGAAGAAAGTGAGCACGGATGGCTACACTGTGAAGGCAAAATAAGAAAAACACATCACTTACTTCTGCTACTCGAAGCAGTTGCTGCTTTGGTAGCCTTACAAAAAGAAAACAGGAGAACCACTTTTCTCGATTGGACTGAAAGCCTATCTGCATCACCCTTCTCTTGACACAGTGGAAAACCAGCACAGTAACAACCTCCCGCTTGTGCACCTCCCTCAGGAGAGGACAAATGTTAATGTAAATGTAGTCACACGAGAGATTTCACCTGAGCTCTGTTCAAAAACAGCAGCAACTTGATATTGGGAACAGGCCCCTGTAGGTAAATGAGAAGGGGTCTAGTTAGTCTTCCCCTTCTTCTGTAAGAAGTTATTCTGCAGTGCATGGAAGAAGAAAACCACAGTGTTCTATGTTATTGCCACTAGGAGGAGCCATACTAGCATCCAGTCATTCTGTTGAGCTGGAAACCTCTGCAGTTTTTATTCCCTTTGCTCTCTCTCTCTCACACACACACACATATACACACAACACTGAGAAGAACGGTGCTATTTTTCCTTGTTATCCTGAACAATATATAATTCAAATACATTTTCATATGCCACACAGCATTTTTGCTTACCTCACCTAAGCAATAAATAAGAGTACTAAACAACAAGAAAAAAACCCTTACAATTGGGAGTACCAACTGCAAATTCTTTAGAATTCTGAAGCACTCAAAAGCTTGCACACTCTTGTAGTACTTTGGTTGCTGAAGTGTGGATTGTGCTTGCTTTCCTCTAAGCCAGCAGGGCCCTCTTTGCTTTTTTGTTTCATTTAATCCGGAACATTTTTCACCATGATTTGTCAATCCTTTTGTATCTTCTTAGGAAATAGTGCTGCATGAGCAAGTTCAATGCTGTGGCACCTTTCCTATGTTACATTTGTCATCCCATGGAAGAATCACTGCTTGGTGACCCCTTCCTATGTTAATCATCAGATAATGTGAGAAGCCCCAAGCCATTGGGGAAGAGGTACAGTGGTGGTTCCACTGTGCATTGGTGCTTCCCTAGTGTCAAGAGGAGAGATCCTGGCATGGAGAAGGATATGGCTGTTGGGTCCTGTCGCGCACCCCCAGTGTCCCTAGTTTGTTTCCCTCAAATCCAGGTCCCACTTTTGGGCACGACGTTCTTAATTCTCCTTACACCAACTGCCACCAGTGGATCTGTATCCACACGTTACCAATAATGCTTCCTGGACACGTGTTGTCAAATAAAACAGATTATTTATTGTTTAGTTGTAGAATCACATAAGTATATTAATAGATGTTGTATGATGTTTCACTCATGGCTTGGATATTACACACGTTTCTTTATTGGTATTACTTTTCATATAAATCACTTTGAATCACTGGAATACTATTAGATGACTGTCTATTTATTTTACTTCTATCTGTTAACTATTCTTTAATCCATAAACCAACTATACCACACCAACTTTCCAATCTCTCTTATAAACTCTCTCAAAACCTCCTATCTCTTGCTCTCTCAGTTTCCAACTGTCTCTAACTGTTCTTCTGACTCCGCCCTCCTGTCCTCTTATAGGCTCCAGCTCTAGAGCTACACATGACGGACAGGTGGGATATGGGCATTCCGCCACAGGTCCTCCCTCATGGTCAGGACAACCAGTGTCATTGGAACAAAGTGGGAAAAGATCTGGTCCAGCACACGTTACACTCTAAACATAATGCAAAAATGGAGGCCCAGTGTGGTTAGGATCAGAGTTGCTCAAGGTGGTAGAAGACTACATTTGACTGCCCCCCCCCCCAAGTCAACTTTATGGGCCCCAGGGAATCACCAGACATCCTGAGCCTTTCAACTCTCCCAACTGCTTCAGTTGAAAAAACTGTGTTTTCTGCTTCTTGAAGTTTCCAGGAGTGGAGTTTTTCTTTTCCTGTAAAACATGGTACAGGGCTTTCTAGCAATAACAACAAGCCTCCCACATGCTCCTCCCAAATGGAAATAGGAGATTGGAAGCCAAAAGTTACTTATTTTGGTTCTTGTTGTTGGGGTGCTCCAGTCTGTTGTGTAGCCTATGATGGGTTTTTGGGATGGAAAATCCCCTCCCACTCTGAAGGTGTCTGCCTCTGGGCTGGATCATACCCACCATGTTGGTGGTGAACTCCTAGGTTCAGGACTTTTAAAAGTTACTCCTTGCATTGCAATTCTCGGAATCCCACATGGTACAAAGTTACAAAAACGCAAAAGCAAAGCCTAACTTTTTTCAAGCTCAACTTAATTTGCCCCTAAGTTTACTACTTGTGCACTAGGTCTGCAATCTAGTAAATGCTTTACTGGGAAGTAACACTGATAGAGGGGGCATGTTTCTAAGTAAACATACACAAAGGATTGTACTGTAAATGTTCCTGTTTGGCAGGTTGTTTGAAATAGTAAGGGATTCTCCAGTTTCTTCTGTTTCTTCTTCTTCATCATCATCATCATCTTCTCAGAACTGCAGAGATGGAAGGGACCCTATGGATCATTGAGTCCAGCCCCTGTTGATTCCATATCTTTTGTAAAAAGCCCTGCTGCATTTGACATTCAGAAAACTGCAGTTTCTTAGAACTAGATGTATAGAGCACAGTGTTAAAATACAGATGAGACATTATAATGTCAAAAAACAGAAGCAAAACACATTTCCTCAGCAATATGGGTGTTGGTGTTGCAGTTGTTGGGATCCTTCAATAGGCTTTCTTGCTTGTATATGTAAGGAAGGAAGGGGAAGGTATGTCTTCAATGCACTGGAATCAAAATGATTCAAAATGTCCCTGTCCAGTAGGGTTCAACCTCCACATGATAGCCTTGAATTTGCATTACTGGAAAGATGCCCTCAAATCCTGAAAAAATGTCACTCATGTTATTGAAACATATCTACTCCTGCCCTTCCAATGCCTTCTTTAATGTTATTGTACGGCTATAAATCCTAGCTTAATTCATTCTTATGCAATCAATGGGAAAACATTTTTAAAAATGAAATTGGAGATGGGTAACACCTTTACTGAACCACTAACAAAATCATAAAAAGAAAAGCTTTCAAGTCCTTCAGGACTCTTCATAAGTTTGGATGCTGTAGAACTTAGCGTAGAGGGAGAAACAAAAAAGTCCAACAGTTGCTCTGTTTAGATCAGTAGTTTGCAACCTTTGGGCAGCCCAGCTATTCTTGGACTACAACTCCCAGAAACCCCACGCAACCCAGTTGGTGGTGAAGGCTTCTGGGAATTGCAGTCCAAGAATACCCGGGTTACCCAGGGTTGGGCACCACTGGTTTACATGATGAAGCTGTGAGATCAGTTTAAGTCCAAGAAGATGCAGAACTGTATGATAGGAAGGATCCCCCCAGCAGCCTTCCATGTGCTGGAATTGTTGAATGATTTTATATTCCGAGTGAAATCATTGAGCACAGCAAAACCTGTATAATTATAAAATACATAATCTGGGCTCCACTCCTCTATTCACAGAACGGTAGCTCATTCATTGCTTTTTCTTCTACATGACTATTAAAGGAATGGAAGCCCTTTCTTTCATTTCATGTGGCTATCTCACACACGTAGGGTGCAACTAAGACATTTTTTCCAGGCTGAATCAAGCTGAACAGAGTAGCTTTAAGGTGCAGCATGCATCATCTGGGGGTGATCCTTGCATCAAAGGATAAGGTGATTTTGTGGCAAGAAACCACATTGCACCTCAAGCGACCCTATTTAGCTTGTTCCTCTCTTTAAAGGGAAAGATTAAAAGAACAAAAATGCCCCATCTTGTCTCCCTCTCTATAGGAGAGTGGAGGAAATCAGCATTTTCATCTATTTGTAAATGGCATGCCACTGAATTGCCATGCCACTGAAGTGATTCAGTGCTGGAGTTTTAAGGGATTATTTAAAAAAAAAGAAAGAAAGAAAAAACCCAACCCTTTTCATCCTCTCCTATCTCTCCTCTTTCTGCTGAAGAGCAGGAGAAAGCAGGATTCTGTTTTAAATTTATTAATAAGAGACATCCTTTTGGTTTCTACTTGTGTGAAGTTTACATCCTGCAGCAACTCAATTAAGTGCAGTGACAGCTAAGTGCAACATGTGGGATTCCCTTTCATTTGATATTCTGTTCACATGTGCCAGAACCCGTCAATAGCAGAGTGATTCTACTTGTATTAAATAAACAGTAGCCACTGACCGAAAAGATTTGGTTAGGCATTGATAAATGTTGGGCAGGTTCACAATTATCAGTGAACCAGCCTGTTCCTAAAGTGGCTCAAACCACAGCACAAACCACCATCTGAACACACCCTTAGTAAGCTGTAAGGATTGGTGAAAAAATTGTTTCAATTTATTTTCTTTTTAAAAGAGATCCAGATGTAGGGGGAAAGATGCTGACAGATTTATCTATGTATGCCCAAGCTTCTGCAAGTTGGGATTTGAATCGCATTCATGTTTAGTTATGTTGATTCCTTCTTTTTTTCTTTTTCCAAAAGGCTTCTCAACTTGAAAAAGCAAATAGGTGTAACATGTTCATCTTTCCATCGTGGCAGTAGCTGTATCTATTAAGGATTATGGCCAGTGTAACTAGGGAGCATTCAGTTTCACTTTGTTACTGAAGCATCTTCTGAAATTTGTAAATTCTACCATGCTCAGGGTAGAAGAAGTGTTGAAAAGTCCAATATGGGAGAAAGCAAGACTGACAAATTGTCCCTTTCCTATCCCATTGATCACCCTGATTCTTTTGACGTAAGCCTGACTTAGGTTTTTAATAATAGAGTTGACCTTAACCAATGAGTAGAGGCAGCAAATATGGCTCTGCTCTCTCCGTATTTGCTCTCATGTATGAAGACTGAAATCTGTGGGGGCTCTCCTTATGATCAGAAAACCTGAAAAAAACAAAACAAAACAGAGTTTCCAGTCATGTAGAGATATTCTACAGGGAGATATAATTCTCCTCTTCAGATCTAGCTCTCCACATGGGAGAGCTAACTTAAAATTAACCTCTGTATTGATTTACTGAATATGGTTTGATTAGCTCTGTTATGTTCTCTTTGACCAGAAAAGGGAGAACTCAGATCCACTTCTTTTATTGTTAGTTGTGTCTGCAACATTTGCCTCAGTTTCAGCTTTCCTGAGCAGACTGCATTGCCACATCTTGTTTCCAACATCTTGAAAGATGGGCAGCAAGCAGCCAACTTTACATTGAGCTCTCTAATATTAGAGTTTAAAGGAAAATGAAATCCATCACAGCAGCAACCTCATTCATTTACTCTGATAACACTGACTGCTTTAAGCACAGACTTTACTTCATAGCCTCTTTCCACATCCTGGTTAGCAAAGCTGAAGGATGAGACATAAGCCCTCCAGCAGATTTGGTACTTGGTGCTTGGAAAAGTATCAAATCTTAGCAGTTCTCAATGTGCATCGGACACTAGTTTTCAATGAAGTAGGAGGTAAATAACCCTAAGCGCTAGCCTTCTGTTTGTGTATCACCTTTTTTGTGATAACATTTAAGGCCTGTCAGTCTATATTCCAATTTGAAAGCAAAGCTGTTTGCTGCAATTCCAACTTTGGATTTCCTTGCAAAAACAGCAAAAACATCAAAGCGTGGAAAGCTATCTGTACACACAGATGTTTAGGGCACTGGAGAACAGATAAGACAGAAGTCCGATACCAAAAAGTGACACTAGGTATTTCCCATCTTCAATACATTTTTCTAGACTGAACTAACATCCTGTTCTTCTAAAGATGAGAAAAGACACAAAAACCCATGTAAATAGTAGGGTGTGACATCACTGTTGGACCACAGAGCTGGTGCACACCACCTCAGATTACTTGTCCATCTAGCTGAGCATCACTTATAAGGTTTGTGCACCAGATTCAGACGAATCACAAATTCCAAACCAAATCCCTCATGATTAGGGTTGATTTGCATAAGGTCTGGATCAATGCAAATTGAACAGGTTCATTTCAGGGGTAAAGTAAACTGTACTCATAAAACTATTCAGATCTGGGGTGTCCATCAAACCTGTTCAACAAAAATCACTTCAGCCTATTAGGCTTTTTAAAAAGCAAACATCACTGCCTTGGCTCCTCACAAGGAAAAAAGGTGAGATAGAAGTTAAATCAGGTAAAGTAAAATAAAATAAACAAGGTGCCTAATACACAATCCCCTGAACACAATCCCTGTCTGAAATTTGGCAGGTTTACCTTCTCTTTAGGATCTATCCTGTCTCCACATGTCATGTATATCAGAGCAAAATCAACACATTTATAGTCATTTTGGTTTTCCAATGCATTGTACAAATTTACAAATCACTTTGAATTAGGTCTCTCTGGACCTAATCAGGATATTTTCATAAGCCGTGAACCGGCCTACCAACCAAATCAGAGGATCAAGACACAGCCTTGTTATCTACTATGCCTGGCAATGGTTCTCTACACCATTTCAAACTGCAGATGACAGAGAATGATCCTGTGACTTCCTTTTATGAAGTTTGTGCCCTACTGTGGAGCTATGCTCCCTTATGCTTTTTTTAAAAAATTATATATAATTTTTTAATTGTATATATAATATATATAATGATTATATATATAATCATTACCATTATCGTCTTAGAAATGCTGAGCTGGAAGAGACCCAATGGATCATAGCGTCCATCCCCTGTCAAGGAGGCACAGTGAGGCATTGAACTCCCAACCTTGGCTCCACAACCAGATGCCTAAACCACTGAGCTATCCAGCAGTTCTATTACGTGTATTTCCATCCTATCCACCCAAAAAAAGTGCTCAAGGTGACTAGCAGTACTAAAATTCAGATAAGAACAAAAGGCAACTAAAGCATGAAGGAAATAACAAAATTAAGCATGAAGGAAATAACAGAATTAAAAACACCTAAGCAAAAAACAGCACCCCACCTCCTTTATTATAATCTTCAACAGCAGCCCAGTTTAAAAGCCAAAGGGCTGTGAGAATAAAAATGTCTTTGCTTTCCAGAGAAGAAGAAAGAGAAAGCCATTCTAGCCTCCCTTGGCAGGGAATTCCAGAGTCTACAAGTTGGCACTGCCCACATTCCCACCAAATGTGGCTCCAGCAGTGACACAACCAGGAAGAATCTTAAGACTTTATCACCTGGATATGCCCAGATGGAAGAATACAGACTTTCCAATATCTAAATCCCAAGAGCCATATACTGTATAGTCAAAAAGGGGAACTGTGTGAGGAAACAGTTCAAAACATCTCCTTGTCTCCATGTTAGTAGTACCCGTGGTCTTATCTAAATTAATTTCCTGCTTAAATAAATCTACAATGGCTTTAAAACATTTTCCACAGTGCAGTTTTTGCTTTAGCCAATGAAATTTCAGAAGAGCCAGCATAGCCTGAGTTCAAATCCCTGCTTAGCCATGGAAACTCACTGGAGGGAGCAATGGTAAACCACTTCTTCAACATTTCACATACCTCAAAAACTTACGGAGGTCACCATATGTCAGACATGACATGACAGTAGATGACAACAGCACCCTATTTTAAGGTCTTGATGTGAGTAGCGATGCTATAAGGTAATATATACGTAAGTATGTTTGTCAATGTTTAAATAACCACTATAGTAATCCTTTTGGTGTCCTAAACTGTTTTAAAATATTTTGCATTGCACAATTTGCCTTTTTACCATTACATTTTTATGGCTGATGCTCTTAAGGTTGCATCTTCCTCTGTTTTGATTCATTCATTCATTTGTTCATCTATTTATTTATTTTTTAATGTGGCCATTCATGATGATACATCTTTGCAGCTTAATCTCAACAACCCCAATCTCTATGGGGTTTCTCAATCCAGTAACCTCAACCAGATCCAAAAAGGGAAAGAATATTAAAGGGAAAGAATATTTATGAGCAAAACTTATGTTGCTTGGTGTAGTAAATCATACTAGAGTAGGCCTGTTGAATCAATGGAAATGTAGTGTGTCAACTCCTTGATAAGTTCCATTGATTCAAACAGGCCTACTCTAACTATGACTTACTATGCTAATGTAAGTCACAATTGGAGTAGGCCCATTTGAACATACTGAGGAGGTGTTTAACCAAATCCTCAGTAGGTCTACTCTAGTGTGATTTACTACAGTAAACAAGAAGATTATTGCTACGGAGTCATAGACTATTAGAATTGGAAGGGACTTTGGAGGTCTCCTCCCCACTCAGCACAAGATCATCTAGCCTATGCTTCATGACTTCCAAGGAAGGACAGACCACTCCTTGGCAAGATACATTATTGCACTGCAAAACAACTCTGAGGCTCAAACTAGACATTAAAAGCAGGGTATCATTAGAAGCAGAGCTGCCTTAAGAGCAAAAGACTAGCCTAATGAAGATGTCTTGAAAGTAGCATCCAGAACTGGATACAATGCTAAAGATGCAGCTTCACCACTGAAGAAGACTGTGGATGACTACTTCTTAAAACCATTTAGTGAGGAAGTTTTAATGCAACCTTTTAATTACAACAAATGGAAAAAGGGGGGGATTGTTTACAGTCATTTATAAAACAAGAGTGACTAGAGTAATACCAGACAACAATAAAGTGAAGTGCTAAAACAACCACAGCAGTAAAAAAAAAATGTTCCAGATGTTAAAAGCCTGAGGAAAGCTCTCCAACAGTAACCTAAAATACATTAGTGTAAGCACCAGGTGAAACTGCTGGAGAAAGGGTTCCCCAGAACAAGTGCCACACCTGAGAAAGTCTTCTGCCTACCACTACTCACTTTACCTGAGATAGCAAAGGACACTCTGTTAGAAAGATCTGGTTTATAACGTTAGAATAATATGCAAGAAGACATAATGTCAAGTATCTAGCTCCCAAGTCATGTATAATATATTAATCGGATGCATGCCTCATCTTCCAATATAATACTATTGGGGCAATGTATAACAATTAAGATGCATAATATTATGACAAGTGTGGAAACAGCATGCTGGGGGTGGGATCTGGGGAAAAAAGTCACAGTAGATGTTTATGCAACGTCTGGGTTGATTCCTGGATATTTCCTTCAATGCTAGAGCAGGGACTAAACAACTTGACAACTTGTCTGTCACTTTCTAATATTGTGAGGAGCTGACTTCTGGACTCCCTTCACAGAAAGGACTGGAAAACATATATTACTGGATCAAATATAATGTGGATGGATGGATGGATGGATGGATGGATGGATGGATGGATGGATGGATGGATGGATGGATGGATGGATGGATGGATGGATGGATGGATCATCAGAGCACACTTGGAAAGTTATTTTTAAGGTGAACAAATACAATGGTACACTGACACTATCCCTAACTGAGTGGTGGGAAGATGATGCTCTCAAACCCAGGGATCATTGTATCACTACTCAGTTGTCAATGGCTTCCGCATGTCATTATAGTGATTCATCTTTAGAGTACCTTCCCAACAGAGCTCGGCAATAGACAATGACCTAGAAAAACTCTGACTCCTTTAGGAGATTTCTTTTGTACTTTGCGATAGAACTTCTCCAACAAGATGGACAAAACCCAGATATGTAACTCCATGCTACAAAATGTGGCACTCATTTGATGGAAATCTACACAATTTTTTGCATATTTTCTGCTTCTAATGCATAGAACTGCTTCACTTGGACACTTGCTTCCAAATGTAGTATTAGGAATTCAAAGAGGGTATAGCGATAGCATTTCACAAATTTTCATACCCTCATTTGTATATATATATAGGGAAAGAGCCCTAATTTAATTTATGGACAAAAGAGGAGATGGATGTGCAAAATTACAACTAATTTCCACTTATTATCTCCATCCTCTTACAGACTGGTGCTCAAGGACTCCAAGAAAAAAAATGCTGTAGTGAAAAATGAAAACAAGATACATTAGAAATCCAAAAATAGCAGCCAACCATTGGCAAAAGTAGGTGGGACTTTTCTGGCATCTCTCCCAAGTTTAGATGGCATCAATAACAATTTAGGCATGACTGTTCTGCATTGATGATAAATGGTTTTTATGCTTTTAGGGCTGATAGGTTCTTTCTGACCCCACCTAAAATGCAAGAACATTGAGAGATTTTTAAATAAAAGCTGTTGAGCAGCATGAGAATGGAGAATGAGAATGGAAAATATATTTTGAACTGAATGCAGTGAAGAAAATGCTGTTCTTTAGTCATCTTGTAATGCCAGGATTCATGCTACAGAATGTCACAGAGTTTAAATGCTGTGGTTGGAGTTTTTTAAAGGATAATTTCATGACCGTTAACAAGATTTGCAACTATGCATGCTAAAATAAAATCTAACCGATCAAACTGAAGCTCTAGCTTCAGGTCATTCTCAGATGGTCTACTGGAATCTGGAAACAACCCCCTAACCAGCTTCATTCCCAGTGTAGTTTATTTATGCCTGTGCATACAAAGTGAGCTGATGGACTATAATGGTACGAATGTTCAGCAGCAGCCAGGCAGTCTTCAGTTCAAAATTTCAGCTCAGCCCACCATCTGTGATATGGTGGCAATAATACTTGCTGTCTCTATAGGGCGAATGTAAGGATCACTGAGATAATGTATGTGGAGTGCACAGAATGCTTGAAATGCACTACAGAAAGCCTGCTGCTGGTATTGGTGATGTTAAATTTGTCCACCAGGGTTGGGTAGTCATAGCAGATGAACCAAAGATGAACCTCTAAACTGGATGTCTCCTCTCTTGTCCTCCAGCTATGCACAGTAAGAATAACCTTGCCAAATCAGAACACTGGCTCATCAGAATGCTAGGTACAATGGTGGATGGTAAGTTGGTTGGCCTTGAGGAGCAGACAGGGTGCCAGAAGTTCAAAACAAGAACCACTTCTTCACCCCCCAAGTCACTGGGCAGAAGTTTTCACAAAGTCTTCTGGTTTGGCCTGTAACGTGACACCCTATAATCTTCTTGATACCTGGAGCTGCATTATTCAAAGGTGAAGGCAGTTAGAATTATAATGTAAAAAGTGGACTTGCTGAGTGTTCTCCAGCTGCATCACAAGCCTGGTTTCATGATTCAAAGAGAGATGTACAGACCACCAAATTGAAGGGGAAGGAAGATAGTATGGTTGCAGAACATCTGTTTTACATGCAGGAGATCCCAGGTTCAATTGATGTTGATATTAGGAATCTGGTTGCACAGCATAAAATAAAACAAAAATGCAGAAGAAACAGGACTCTTTTGGTATCAAGAAGCAGGCAACAGGGCTTAGGGGTAGTAGCTGTGAACTCTCACGGGAGTTGAGAATTCTCAGCAGGATGTCTTACCATATTGAGGCAACGTGCCTCAACCATAAACATGACATTAGTGGAATTTCTTCACAACCCAATCAAGGCTTCAAAGGAAAAGAGGTACTAACCTCTTTTGCTATCCAGCATCTGGCTGCAAAGTCATTTGCTAACTCTCCCCAGTTGGAAAGAGAAAGGCAAGTGAACAGAGCAAGCAAAACTGATAGTTGAACTAGCATACCATCTGCTTATCCATGCACCCTCTTGTTCATTTGCAAAGCCAGGGTGGAGCCACAATGAATTCCTGCTGTATTCTAAGTCTGTCTCTGTCCCACAACAGCTGATCTCACTTCATTGTCTGATGCATTTCTTCCGTTTTGGAAGGTAATTGCTGAAGGACACCGCACTCTGTCTCTAGAATGACAGACTGCTTCAAGTATTTGCCAGTATTTAGATCTGAGCACTCATCAGCAAGCAGGGCATGCTGGAGGAAACTTTCCTCTGTTGTTTGTCTCCAGCATCTGGGAATCAGACAACCCTGTCTTCCTGTATTTCATCCTTTGTACCATACGTCAACGGTAAGCATTGCAAAACATAAAACTCCTCATCCAACTGGAACAATAGCATATGTTTAAATTAACCCTCATTTATGGAAATGTTAATGTTTACACTAAAAGTTCTGAATTACACAGTAATGTTCCAACGTGCTAATTACCTCCTAACACGGGAGCCAACAGAAGGTTATAAATGAGTGTTTTATTGCTATGTTTTAATTCCTCCGTAACTAGAGAAACCAAAGTTGCTCAGATGAAAGCAAACATTGCCGAACACAAAACACGAAAGAGGTGCTCATTTGCCTCGTTATTCCCTGGACAGAGGCTCCTTGGCCAACATGGAGTCCTGATGACTTCTATAGGGTTCCTACAATAGGATGTGGCTCACCGTCACAAGGAGGGTCATACTTTGAAGTGCAGTTCAGCATTGCTAGAAAGCAACTCCTTCTGTATGGAACTTTTAAGACAACTTAGCTGGAAGAGTGCTTAAAAAGAAAGCATTTCTCTTTGTGTCTAAGGGGAAGTAGACCCTTAAGTTTGTGTCTGCAACCTGCCATGTTTTTAGTTTTAGGAAGACACAACCTCAAGTTCTCAAGAACTGAGCTGGGCTATTGATGCCAGGACATTTTGGAAGTTGCTTATTTCTAGGGTTGCCATGAGTCGAGGGCAACTTGCCAACATATAAGGACAACAAAACCATGTCACTGTCAGGTCACAAACTGTGATTAGGGTTGCTTAGAATTTCATTGTGTTTGTTTTTTGATATGAAGGCTCAAAACTGGCACAGAAAGAACTTGGGATTTAAAAAATCAAATAGACGTAATCCGATTTCAATTCCAATTAAAGTAGACCCACTTAAACGAACAGAGCTTATGTCAGTGTTCATTATTCAGCTTCATTCATTTCTTTGGGTCTGCTGAAGTTGGGATGAAAATTGGAATTACTTGTATGTGCAGAAAAGTGAAACTGACAGATTCACTCATCCAGACGGAACAATATTGAGTGCTTAGCTTAGAAAACTGAATTGGATTTAACCATGTTTGTGGGCTCAGAACTGCCACTTTCTCTCCCTCCCTCCACAATACCACCTCATCTTTAATGATTACATGGTTGGAAGGGACACTGTATTCCCCTCCGTAATGGGAATAGCTGCACTTATAGAATCTGGCCTGTGCTGTACTCATGGCTAAAAATTTCATTTGGTTGTTTTTGCTAAGAATCCAGCCCTCAAAAGTATTTATTAAGTGCAAAGAAAGCTATCCAGTCATTGGCCACCTTTCAGACTTTCAGGGAGAGAAAAACCACAAAATTCAGGTAATTTTATGTCTTTTAGCCAATTTTTTTTCACATGTTCAGATCCTAAACTGCTGAGGTGTCAAAGGAAATCTCCAGACCTTTGAACTGACCCTGGAATTCTCTTGCCTGTTCCCAGTTTATATTGAAAACTAGTCATGTTAGAAGTTGACTGAAAGCTTGGAAATACATATTTCTTCTGGCACAATGTATATCCCTTAAATGTGCACTTCTAGGCAGCCCCGGGCATTGTAACAGAACCAGCTCACAGATGTTTAGTTACCTTTTAACTTGTCAACAACGCTCAAAGCATGGACAGTGGCCCTGCTGACTAGAATATTCTGGGAAATGTAGTACAAAAAAGGAACTGTTCCCATCTCTGAGCCAGTCCTGTTCCTTCCTAACTTTGACTGTCCGTAGCACCAGCTTAAAATAGCTGCTGATGAAGGTGGCGTATAGCTGAGTTCTGAAGATGATACTTCTGTTTCACACATGCATTTATACTGGCCATGGTGTTTTCCAAAGGATCTTGGGAACTGTGGTTTGGAGAGGCGGTTGAGGATTTTCTGCTGGTGATAACTAGCTCCTGACTAGAGATGGGCATGAACCAGTTCATCCCAATTCATTCCACTTCGTAAAGGCAGCAACACAGGTACTACAGCTCCCCTCCCCCACCTCCTCTGGCTCAGTCAGTCACTCACCAGGCCCAGCATGCTAGCTTCCTGCTCCTCTTCAACTGATCTTCCACTTCCAGCAATAGCTCAGGCTTCTCTACCCCATCCTCTTGGCTGATCTCATACAAAAGGGTGGGGCAGAGAAGTCTGTGCTCTTGCTCATGACTGGGAGATTAGCCAAGGAGGTGGTGAAAAAGCAAGCAAGCTGGGCCTGGTGATCGGCTGATCGGCTGATCGGCTGAGGAGGTGGGGGAGGGGAGCAGCAGCACCTGTGCTGCCACCTTTACAAACTGTGACGAACTGTTTTGTGCCCACTTCTATTCCTGACACAGAGCTAGAACTCCCAGGTTGACTTAAACAAGAGATGTGACTATTAAGCCTGGTATGGAGTTCTAAGTGTAACCATGTCAAAATATGGGAAAAAATTACTGAAAAGGGAATATCATTGTTTTTATTTCATTTTTTTTCTCCAAGCATCTCTAGGGTTTTTGCTGTCTCCTGTCCTCTCCTGACAATAAACCTGCAAAGTAGGCTGGGTTGACAGAGAGTGATAAGATCAGATCACTCTGTGAGCTTCGTAGCTAATATATACTGTATCTGGGTGCCATCAGTCTTAATACAGAACTTTAACCACTCTACCATAGTGGCTTTCCATGTTTGCTTACAGACACATGACTTTTTTTCATGGTAGTGCAAAAAATAATAATAAAGGTTTCAGTGGATAATTTTGTGAAACATGTCCCTTCGCTTGTCTAGTCTAGTATGGATTTATCTCACACTTTAAACCAGCCAGAGGACAGAGCTTCTTTCTAGATAAGGCTTCAAAGCCCAGAGCATGAAAGTAAGAATGAAAAAGTTATCAGAGTTTGCTAAAAGGGTTTCATCGCATTTGGCACTCCACCCACTGTGCATTGTACAGAGTTAAAAGAGCACTTCTCTTCCATGCACTCTCAAAAAGCAAATTAACATTTTGTGTTGAACTCTTTTCTTTTGTGGAGAAGTCATAATGACTCCATTTTTTAAAAAAAAGGAGGAGGAGGAGAAGAGAGAGAAAGTTTCTCGGATATTTATATACTTACAAAGGTTATTGTTCAGTAGCTTCTTATGCACACACTCTATACTGAGATATAAATATATATTATCTGCATTGTCCTGGCTGGAGAGCTCAGTAGAGTAGATATAGGCAGGGAGTTCAATTCCCCGCTGTGCCTCCAGAGAGAAGAGCCAGCCTGTGTGGCCTTGGACAAGCTGCACAGTCCCAGAAATACCTCCAAGAAGAAGGGAAGGGGAAACCACTTCTGAGTATTCTCTACTTGGAAAAGCCAGAAAAGGGTCGCTGTAAGCCTGAATTGACTTAACAGCAAACAATTATGATATACAATTATTATATGCATTGTCCCCAAAGATATAATTTCAACCTTGGTGAAATTGGTGAACTTGAACTCAAGTCCAAAACCAAGTCCCAACTTGGACAGCCAAATCTTTCTGCCTATCCCTGTTAATTGACAAAAGAGCATACATTTTCCCCTCCCTTTTACCAGAACTGGGTGAAAATTGCAAGCATGGAAGCCCCTTAGGCGGGATATCTTACAAATAGCTGCAGTACTTTTTGGCTTCTGTACCTTTAAATTTTGATATATATTTTTTAAAGTAAAAAGGAAACTGACAGTATCTTTTATATATATATATATATATATAAATCTTTGTGGAAATAGATGACATTTGCAGACATAATTGCTGTTTCTGAGGGGATCAAGCCTGCCAGGTTTTAGTCAAAGAGATACAGAGAAATTTGTGTAAGACCAGTTTTTACCATTCTGAAGTTTCCAAAACTAAATGTTATTATGCCTCTTTGTTTTAGGTGGGAAACTGTTATGAAATTTATCTAAAATGTTTAAGTGCCTCCTTTGTTAAAAATTATTGCACAATTTCAGAAGAACACATATTTTTTTTGTGGGAAGATGATCTTTAAAAATAAATTAAGTTACCCTCCCCCGCCCATTTTCATATAAACTGGCAAATTTGTATGAAAATGGAGAATATCCTAGAGATGTCCCTAGAAAAGTAGCACACAAACTTTTAGAAAGATATGTTTAAAAGTGGGGGAGATATGACAAAAGAAGACCAATTTAAGCCTTTCTTCCTTTCTGTTGAATTGGCACCAAAGACACAGAAAGAGCAGGAAGAGGTAGCTCAGTGGTTTAAGCATCTGGTTATGGAGCCAGAGGTTGGGAGTTCAATACCCTACTGTGTTTCCTTAAGAGCGGCTGGACTCGATGATCTATCGGGTCCCTTCCAGCACTGCAGTTCTAAGATTATTTAAGGTCGTTGCTGGATGTAAAGCACACAGTGGCAGACAAAGAATGACACGGCAGTGCAGGCGTTTACAAGCAAGCACAATGCCACAGCTTCTCAGTTCCCTTCGATCCCACCAAAACTTTAAAATTTCTTGCAAGAAGGAATCTGAAAGTAACATCAGACACTGACACAGTGCAATCAAAGGATTGGGACTGGAGAATCCAATCAAAGTATTCACTCTATCTATCTCATATTTAGTATTCCTCCTTGCCTACTACCTTCAACCTTTCCTGGCTACATTTTGACTTGTTACTGAAGACAATGAGATAGCTTCTGTGTACCTTGAGCATAATCAATGAAAGTCAGGATTAATCTTTTCCCACACTTTGTTAGAGGGTCCATAGGTCCTAAAACAGCCATAACCAACTGGTGGAAGAGTTGAGACACAGTGGATGCAGGTTGTAGGAAAGCCTAGGTTTTGTCTTGGGGCAGGGGTAACTCATTTTCTGGCAAATTGGACATGAAGCACAATAAGACTTCATGTTCAACTGCAGTCCTACTTTGGTACTTTCTTTTTTACTTTCACTAAAAGTTGTTTCAAGTCATTTTTCCTTTTTGCAGTAATATGGTGCCATCTGCATATCTTATATTACTGATATTTCTTCTACAGCTTTTCACTCCTTCATCAAAATCTGTCTGGTTTTCTGTATGATATGTTCTGTGAACAGATTAAACAGATAAGGGGATAAAATGCACCCTCATCTGACATATTTGCCTATAAAAACCAATCTGTCTGTTATCCACAATATAGGTTAAACATCAAGATAATCCAGTCCTGAGGTACATCTCTTTCTCTCAGAATAACCCATAGTTTTTCGTGATCCACACAGTAATATGCTTTGCTGTGGTATATAAAGCATAAACTGATCTTTTGAAATTCTTTGGTGCATTCCAGTAGCCAGCAGATATTTGCAATATGATCTTGAGTGCCTCTTCCTTTTTGGAATCCAGCCTGAACATCAGGCATTTCTTGCTCCAAGTAAGGTAAAGGCTTTTGTTGCAACACCTTGAGCATCATATTGCTTGCATGGGAAATTGGTCCTATGGTTCTTCATCATACAATTCCTCTTCAAAGGAATCTGTCATTGTTTTATCTCTTCTGTATAGGTCTTCAGTTTACTGTTTCCACCTTCCTTTTATTTTCTCCTGGTCAGTTTCTCTATTGGTCATTCAGCATTCTTAATCTAGCCATAAATTTCCCTTTGCTTTCTTGGATCTTCTGGTAGAGATCTCTTGTTTCCTTTTTTGTTGTTCACCTCTGTCTTTGCACTGGCTATTGTAATAGGTCTCTTTTTCTCTACATGACAGCCATTTAAAAGCTTCATTCAGGGTTCTGGCCCTATTTCTGTCACCTTTTTACTTTTGCTTCTTACTTATTAGCAATTTTAAGTGTTTCTTCTATCATCCATTTATGCTTTTCTTTCCTTTTTACCACAGGAATTGTCTTTTTACATTCTTCCTTATAAATATTTATGATTTCAATTCACAGTTCTCCTGGTTCACAGTCAAATGAGTTCAGTAATGCAAATCTGTTTTTTATGTGGACTTTATTATTCCTCAGAAATGCTGTGTAAATTATATTTTTGCATTAGGATTCTTTTAGTGTTCTTTTTCAGCTTTACTCCAATATTGGATATTAACAGTTCATGATCAGTACCTCAATCTGCCCCAATCTTGTTTTGGCAGAGAAGATTCAGCTTCTCCAGTGCCTGCTTTCAATTATATAATCTATCTGATTTCTATATTGATCATCTGGTGATATCCATGTGTACTGTCATAAAAGCTTTCATTTCATCTTCAGCAGCTGTAGTTGGAGTATAGGCTTGAATGATGGTTATGTTGATAGGTTTCTCCAGAAGTCTGATAGATATGATTCGGTCAGACTTTGCATTATAGCCCCTAACTACCTGTGCTACATCTTCCTCCAGTATTAGAGCCACTCCATTTCTTCTGAGTTTTACATTTCTAGAGTAGAATACTTTGTAATTGTCTGACTGAAAATATCCTGCTCCAGTTCACTCCAGTTCACCAACACCAAACACTGAAATGTTTAAATGTTCCATTTCTTGCTTTATGGTTTCCAGTTTGCCTTGATTCATGTTTTTCATATTTCATGCTCCCATTATATGTGTTGTGCAGCATCAGACTTTACTTTCACTTATATGCATACCAGCCACTAGAAATCCTTGTGGGTTTAATCTAGTTGTGTCACTAGCAACAGTGCTATTCATACTTGTCTTTTGCTACCTGAGTGCTTTCTGACCGAGGAGTCTCATCTCCCAGCACTATCTCTTGTTTCCTTTTGGATTGTCTCATCCTAGGGTTTTCAATGTAAGAAAAGGTCCGCAGTGGTTTATCATTGCCACTTTCTGAACATTACTAATGAAAGTTAGCTTGAATGTCACTGTCATTGCCTCCTCCACCAGTATCACCTTCATGTACTGCTGCTGCCCAGTAGCTGTCACTCCCATCACCATTGGAACTACCCATTTTCTTCTGCAGATATGGTGGTTACCCTTGAAGAGGGTGGATGTATCTTAGTCTGGAGTCTCAGAGCATTGCTCTTTGTTTCACTGACACACTTAAACTCCTTCACCACATTAAGGTGTACATCTAAGAAGGGGTGATTAAGGTAGTACTCTAATAAACATTATCTACCTATGACCCAGACCTTGGGAAGTCCCCCTTTAAGACTGCATCTTCCGGAGCTGACCAGCCAACATGGCCACTGGCCATGCTAAGTAGGAGATTCTGGGACTTGTAGTCCAAAGAAATTTCTCCCAAGCTCTGTGACTCTGAACTGAGAAAATGTAGATATATTTCAATTTAAGGAATATGCTTACTCATACTGTGCCAGCCCTCCTTCACCTCAAAGGGAAAAATATAGGGTCACAGGTTAGGTGACACTGTGATTTAAAATGGTAACCGATTTCCATTGGAAAATTTAGGTCACATCTGCCATAAATCTGGTGATCTTAGCTTTGTGCTTGCCAAATGCATAATTCTACCATAAAGGTCTCTAGCAAAGGAGGGAGAAAGAAAGGATGCAGGAAAGACTGGTGTGTGTGTGTGTGGAAATGGGATGTACTGCAATGCTGTTCTCTGGATGTTATCTGTTTTATGCGCTAGTAATTTGCTGTTCAATAGGAGCCACTGCTTCAAAGTGACTAGCTATGTGGTGACTCCCTGAATTTTTGCTTTTCTTTTCCTCTTTCTGTGTGCATGTTTGAGACAATTTCACTGAAAGTTGGTTTGGGCCGAGTGCCATTGTGAATGCTACTGCAGCAAATGCACCAAAGAATAGGCCAGGCCTTATGTCTTGGCGTCTGGCTTTAGTACGGCTCAAGATGTTCATGTTTACATGAATGGAACTTTTTAAAGAAGCCATTCCTCACAGGCAAAAAATGTGATGATGTATCCTTTGAAGGGAGCGTCCCAACTTAAGCTGTGGGAATTAAAAGAATCTGTGGAAGTGTCACAAAACAGTGGCAAAGCCACGATTGAACTTAGTACATTTAACTGACTGTTTACCTGGGATGTGCCTTCATAAACTGAGGTGATGATGCCATACGGACAAGAGTTATGAGTGACAAGGCTGTCTGAGAGGGAATTACACTCAGGATCATTGAGGATACTTGCAACTCATCTGGGCTTCAGTCCTGAACTTTCTCAATTCAAATCATCAAAATTCAAAAGTCAAAGGATAGACCCAGTATGGCTGGTCCTGCTGTTGGGCAGAATGAGGCAAATGTCTCAAACAATAGACTCGAGTGTGCGTATGTTAATAGCGGAAGCCTCCTCTCTTGTTCATCAATTCTCCAGATTTCTCCCTGCACTGGAGGAGAGAGCTGCACATGCTCCACAGTCTTTCTGATATGTTATGAGTGGTAGAGATGCTGTATCATTGTTTGAGCAAAATTCAGTTATCAGTCCAGCTGATTTCTCTTTGTGGCCTGGGGAAACGGCTCCATTTTTCCTTCGCCCAGGCACCAAAACACCGTGTGCCAGCCATAATCCTCACTTAACTTTTCCTGCCCTGATCTTAGCTCAAGCTTGCTACACCAAGTCCAAATTGACATATGTGGAGTAAGCCAAATATTTGATAATCAAACTTTGTTGGTGGGCAACACATTATAGGCTGAAATCAGGTAGTAAGTCACAATTAGAATAGGCCCATTGAATAAGTGGAACTTATGGAGGAGTTGACTCACCAAATCCTTACTGATTCAATGGGCCTATTCTAATTATTACTTACTACTGGATTGCAGTAAATGCGTGCCCTCTCCTTTGTACTGATCCCAAAAGAAAAGCTCTGGATAAAGAAGGCCACAATAATGAATGAAGCTGGTGATTGCTCGGTGCTCCAGCACAGCCAAGGCAAATTATGTCCCAGAGTGCAGGACACGCGGCAATTGGCTCAAGTTACAGGAAGCCAGATTTCAGTTGAATATCAGTAAAAACTTCTTAACTGTTAGAGCAGTAGAACAATGGAACCAATTACCTCAAGAGGCATTCGGGATAAATTTAGACAACCACCTGGCAGATATCCTTTGGTTTGTATTCCTGCACTGAGCTGGGGGTTGGACTTGATGGCCTTATAGGCCCCTTCCAACTTCCTCATTCCATGACTCTATGTCCATCATGCAACAAATTCGTCACAATTCTCCGTTCTTTGAAAACAAAGAGATGTATAGACCCATTGCTGAACCATTATGCTCTCTGTACATTTCAATTCTGTGACACCAGGGAGTAGCAGCTTTTTCAACCTATCCTCATAAGGGCTTTACCCAGAACTGCCCATCTGGCACTCTGAAGCCCGATGACATTATTTTATTACTTTATAGGATCTAGCATACACAGGATGGCCAGTTCCCCATAAAGAAGGATTAGGGCACCTTCGAAGCAGAGGTGATTTGTACTCTTTGCACTGCAGCTCCCAGAAACTTTCCAAGCAGCGATGGCAAAATCAGGTTGAGATAGTATGCCAGATTTCCAGTTGGTGCTTCAGAAAAATGGCATGTGAACTGATCTTGTTGAAATCAACAGAAATGGCTATTACATCTGCTACCAAATTGATTTATTTGAAATATTTTTGCCTTTCTCCTTAAAAGGACTCAAGGCGGCTTACATCATTAATATATTTAAAACTAACAACAGTAAGTATATAAATATTAAACAAGAATCAAGCAAGTATTATATTGAAATGGTAAATAAAATCAATAGGAAAAACTGACATCTCTATTTACATATAGGGTTAGCATCAAAAACTATTTATGTGCTATTCAGTAAGGTAGTTTTAAAACATTTTTATTTAAAAATAACAGCCTCTTTAAATAATTCCCCCCCCTCGTTGCTTCTCTTCCCCCTTTAGGCACCCTTCCATTTTCACAATCAGAGTGGCTCACCCTAAAAGCAGACAGCCCTCTTCCACCTTAAACATGATGGAGATTTCATACAGATCCATGGTACAGCTATACCTAGAACACTCTGTGTGATACTGCCCCCCCCCCCCCCAGTAGGCCTATTGTAGTGATGGGGACGGGGGACAGAATAGGAAGCAAAATGACCAAGCAAACTTACCTTAGACAAAAGGTTACAACCTTTGGGACCTTAGATAGTTTAGGGGGGCCATGAATAAAGGGGAATACAAGTGAGGTTTCTAAAATTATACACAATGGCTGCCATTGGACAGAAAGAAACTTTCCCCCTCTTTTTGTCATCTTATAAGCAAAGGTCATTCGACGCAGCTGAATGGTGGGAGATTCCGGATACATGAAAAGGAAATACTTCTTCACAAAGCCGAATAGCTGAACTGTGCAGAGAGAGGTAGTGCTGGCCACCAACCTAGATGGCTTTAAAAGGAAATGGGATCAATTCATGGAGAAGAATGCTATGGTTGACAATGAGAAGCGCAGGCTTTATTCTACAAGGGGGTGCTGATAAGTATTGAGCCTTTCCCAGTAGCCCAGGGTCAGAAGCAACCTGCCTTTGAATACCAGTGAGTTGCCATCCTGTCTGGCTGATCCTGGGCTTCCCTTTGGCAACTGGTGGGCCATTGAGAAAGACAGGATTCCAGGGCAGATGGATCTTTGGTCTCAGATGTTCCTCTTTGTGTCTAGGGGCTGATAACCTTTGGGGAACCCTGTCTTCCCCTTTTCTGTCCTGACGGTGAACTACTTCTGAACCATACAGATGCCAGCAGGTTATTGAGGACACTTGTGTTTTTTTTCTATAGGAGAAATAAATGTCCTCTGTCCTGTCCCAGGAGTAATTTCCCAGCCTTATTAAGACTCAGTTGCGAGCAAATCCCATCAAAAACGTTGATAATTGAGCTCATATTAATAGCACAATGGGTCTTTTAATATTTTTTTCCCCCTCCCTCTGGAACCAGGCGTCCCGGATATTTCCTCTCTCTGTGTCTCTCTCTTTCTCGCTCTCTCCACCTCCGAAAGCCAGGCCCCCCGACTCACTTTTCCAAAGCTGAGATCTTGCGTCGGAGTTCCAAGGTTAAACATGCCGAGATGCACCCGCCACCCCCCCCCCCCGCGCTTTTAAGCACAGACGTCTCCCCCCCCCACCCCAGCCCACCCACCCCCCGTTTCCCCTCCCCCCCTCCCTTGCCGTGAAATAATTGTATTTGAAATCTTGGGGGGGGGGGGTTTGAAGGGAGTTTCTCCCCGCGTTTGCCTTTCACCCAAATGCCGGCGAGAAGGCTGCGCGCCCCCCCCCCCCGAAAAAAGCCACCGCGGTCGATTCTGCCTCTTCCTCCGGATGAGAAGGTGGCTGTTAGGCGGCAGCCGCGTCCTTCTCTCGGGTCCATCCGTTTTCCTTTCTCTACCCCCCCCCCCCCTTTTGCATCGGCCAGGCTGAAAGCGCCCGGGCGCTCGGCTTGCCCTCCTCGCCTAGAGCTGGTCCATTTCTCAGCAACGTGGCTGGCGAGCGGCGGAGGTGCCAGGAACCTCCGGGGAAGTAGGAACCGAGGGGGGGACCTTCGCTCTTTTTTTCCTCGGCATCCCACCAAGCCAGCAGAGCTCTGAAAAAGAAGACGGGGGGGGGGGGGGGAGAGAGAGAGAAGGAGGGAGGAGAGAGAGAGAGAGAGAGAGAGAGAGGAAAAATACGCCTCCTCGGGGCTCCGGCGGCGGCTGCTGCTGCTCGTACTGCAGAAGCCCAGCATTGCAAGCCACGGCCGCTGCTTTACTTCCGGGCTCCATCCACGTCCCCGTGGATCTGCCGCCTCGGGGAACCACGTTGGCGAGTGGGATTCGCAGCCTTCGCGTGGTGTCTCTCGTTCCCCCCCCCCCTCCAAGTTTCCAACCAGGAGGAAAGAAAAGTGATCGTCGCCTTTTCTGGGTTTTTTTTTGGGGGGGGGCACCTCTTTCCCTCCCTCTCGCTTTTTTTCCCCTTTTTTTAATTTGTGGAAGGGGAGAAGACCCACAGCTGACCGTCTGCACCGCCAGCTCTGCATCCCCAGCCGCATTGCTTTGAAGTTCACTTTGGGGTGTTTTTCCTTCTCTCTCCCTCTCTCTCTCTCTCTTTTTTTTGGCGGGGTGAGGGAAGCTCGGAGACGGAGGGTGTTCTCGTTCGCTCATTCTCCCTCCCCTCCCACCGTAGCCACATTTTGCAGGGATCTTGGTCACTCACCCGGAGATCTGAACGGAAAGCGAGTGATTTGATTGGGATTATTTCTCTCTCTCTCTCTCTCCCCCCCCCCACTCCCTCCCTCCCCCCTCTCCGGGGACAGGGTGGCTGGGCTTGGGGTGCAGGTGCGTGTCTATGTGTGGCAAGGGGAACTGGCAGAGGCGGTGCGATTTTGCGGGTTGCAAGTTGTCCGGACGGCGTCGTGACGGCTGCACCGATCGCCACCCAAGGCACAGAGCCCGGTGTAGCTCCGTTGATGTCTTTAGGTTTAACGTTGAATTAAGAAGACTCGCCAGAAGGCTGTGAGGATGGTTTGACGAGCACAGAGGCGCTCCGAGCTGCTGCCCCATTGACATCTCCGGAGACCGGGGAGGGGGGGGGGAAGGATCTGGATGGATTTGCTGCAGCAACTCCCCGCAACTCTGGTGATGCCCGGCCGACCCCCGAAGTGACGCGGGGCTCCTAGCGAGGGGTTCAGTACCAGAACGGATCGTCTCTTTTTTGGCAACCAGCTGCAGCTCCTGCCGGCTTTTGTTTTCTGGAAGAACCCGACGGGATTTAGAGGTTCCTCGAACTCAAAACTCTCTCTCCTTCTCTCTGGCTCTTTTCTCGTCCTCCAGGCTCGGGAATAGCCAACCTCTTCGTCCTCCCCCCTCCCTCCCCTCCTCTTTTCCCGCTTGTTCGAAGCGCAGGAGATGGAAGTTTTTTCCTTCGCTTTGCTTGTGTCCGTGTGCTGGACTCGAACCTGGGAGACGGCGCGAGCAGATTCGATCATTCATATCGGTAAGCCCAGCCTGGCGCGGCCGCTGCTGCTGCTGCTACTGCAGGAGCGGGCGACTTCGCCGGCTTCCTTCCTCCCCCTTTGCAGCCTTCCTCTCGCCTCTTTCCCTTGGAAGCGCGAGCAAACCTAGCTAGGCATCCATCGCCCGCTGCCAGGGACCGGGCGGAGGGCGGGGGGAAATCGTTTATTTCCCAATAATAATAATGATCATCAGCAGCAGCATCTGCCCTTTTGACGGTTGTTGCATGGCTTCTCTAAAGTGTATATCTGTGTGTCGGGAAGAGAAGCGGCGGCGGCGGGGGGGGGGGGAGAGTTTGTTTTCTACCGTGGCTTGCTCTCCCTTGGCTTCTTCCCGACGATGGAAGGGGCGCAACGGTAAATAGAACAGAGTTTGCTTTTCCTGGGGCTCGCTTGCCTCCACCCGCGCTTTCTCGCTTAGGGCTGCCTCCGATCACGCTCTCGTCTCCTAGCAGGGAAAAGCCTGGAGTGTGTGTGTGTGTGTGTGTGTGTGTTTCTCGCCCCCCTCCCCCCCAGCCCTATATTGTAATGATCGCACGCGCGCAGGCGGAGGCGCGCACGGATGCCCCCATGTTGCCCCCCCCCCTTCCTCGCCTCGGAGGAACAGGTGGTTTGGCAACGTGAGTTCTTCCTTTTTTGCCAAGTGGATCCGTGCAAAAGGGGGGGGGGGAGAGAAGAGAAGAAGAAGAGGGTCGCGGGCTGGCTGGAGGGCGAGCGATGGTGCTTTTCTCTCCGCCTTGCTCTTTCCTCCAGCTGGAGGACGGGAGAGGACCCGGGCGATTGGGGACTCCCGGGGGGGGCACCTTTGCCCCATAGCTGCTGGATCGGAGGGACAGGTGTCTCCTCGAGGGGCAGAAGGGAGAGGGAAGCCTTCACCACCCACCGCCCAGAGAGGAGCTAGCGGTGTAAGGGTTAAGGAAGCCTCTCTACCCCCCCCTCCTCCCGCCGCCTTGTTCCCACTCCCCCCAGAGCTGCTTTGAGGCCCCACCTATTGGCGGCGGCGGCGGCGGCCACTCGGGGACTCGAACCGCGGAAAGAGAAGCGGCCGGAGCGAGGGAGGAGGGGATGGCGGATGCTTGGGGGGGGGGGGGGGAATTGTGATTCACAGAGCTATCTGCGGCAAGCACAGCCCGGAGCCCCCCGTTTGCCAATCACCGGAGAGAAAGGAGGAGAGAAAAACGGCAGCGTGCGGGTGGGTGGGTTGGAGAGAGGCGCTTGCATCCTTGCTGGTTCCGGATCTCTGGAAACGTTCCCCCCCCCCCTCCCGGGCATACACACCGTCTCTATTGGGGTGTGTGTGTGTGCTGATCCCTCTTCTTTAGACGAGAAGAGGCTTTGGGTCCCCACTCCCCCCCCTTTTTTTTAAAACGAAAATTAATTAAAATTAGAGTAAATCTGGTGGAGCCACTTGCTTAGCCAAAGGAAGTGTGTGTGTCTCTCTCTGTGTGTTTCTTTCTAGACCTGCTTTACAAGCAGCACACGCAGGCAGGGAAAAGAAGGGAGACAACATGGATGGGAAAAGGCGGGCTGGCTTGCGGGCGTGGAGCGGATCGGGAGGGGAGGAGGAAGCCTCCGGGTCCCCCCCCCCCCCGGAATGAATGGTTGGAGAGGAAGTGTGGGTGGGTGCGTGTGTGTGTGTGTGTGTGGGGGGTAAGTAGGAAGTAGCGTCCCTCTGCTTTCAGGTATGGGCAGAGAGCGTTAAAGCCCCTCCGTTCTCTTCCTCTTCCCGCCTTTCCTCTTTCTCTCCCTCACATGCTCACATGAGGTACCTGCACAGCATCCGTCCCTGAGCGTCGTGGGCCGCGGCTCCGGAGCGGAGGCAGGAGACCCCGCGGAGCTGCTCCGTCGCCAAACGCAACCTCCCCACCCCCCCATAGACACCCTCGCGGGCAACTTGGTGACTCGACGGGCGGCTGGTGCTTTCCGACGTGAGAAGATTGCCCTTTGCAGACATGTCCGCCAGCCCTTCCTTGGAGGGCCAGGCGAACCCTTCAGAGGGCAGAACCCAAAGAGCCGGAGGCGTCGCTGGGCTCCGGGAGGGAACCAGACCCAGCCCTCGCCGTGACCTCGCTCACCTCCCTGGCAGTCGAGGTGCTGACCTGGAGGTTCTGAGGTGTTTAGGGAGCTCAGGTTAATATGGCTCCCCCCCCCCCCCCACACACACACAGATCACTGAGTAGAATACAAGCCTGGCATCGTGTTTTCCCTAAAGCATTGACAGTTTATGATTTGATTTGTTGTTGTTTAGTCGTTAAGTCGTGTCCGACTCTTCGTGACCCCATGGACCAGAGCACACCAGGCCCTCCTGTCTTCCACTGCCTCCCGGAGTTGGGTCAAATTCATGTTGGTAGCTTCGATGACACTGTCCAACCATCTCGTCCTCTGTCGTCCCCCTTCTCCTCTTGCCCTCACACTTTCCCAACATCAGGGTCTTTTCCAGGGAGTCTTCTCTTCTCATGAGATGGCCAAAGTATTGGAGCCTCAGCTTCAGGATCTGTCCTTCCAGTGCTATGATTTGATAGCAGCATTTAAAAAGTACTGTACCTTATTGGAAGCTGAAAACTTCGATAAAGGTGTACTTTGTTATCGCCAAGCCAAGTTAGGGCTATCTCTTTGGAGATAAAGATTTGGGATGAGCTCCTGTTTTGCAACAATGATTTTTCACCAGTGAATAGTTTGATTGTGAAGTTGGGGAGGGGCGAGAGACACGCTCCTGGCCCGGGAGAGATTCTTCCCCCCACTTTTTATTAATCAAACAGTCTCATGCCCTATTGCACTGTGGTGTCAGCATCAAATAGTTCCTTCCTTGCCTCTCTTTATGTTAATAGCTGTTTATGCTTACTGGATGCCTGGTTTAATTATTTATAACGGAGAAATAAAGCACGATGTAATTTTATAGTGTTTTTTTAAAATGCTATTTGTGGTTGCATCCAGCAGCAAAAGTACATTTGCTTATAGAAGGGTGGGGGGGGGGGAGAAAGATCCAGACCAGCTTCTGAGGCAATTAATTTCACTTGGAAAGACAATTAGTACATTTGACAAGGGGATTAGCTCTTTTTATAGATGGCTTTATGTTACACGAATCTGGCAAATTGATAATTGTCATCTGGAGCTCTCCTTCCTCCTCCTTTTTTTTTTTTTTGGTTGGGGGTGGGTGGGTATAGAGAATAAGTAGCCTGGGGAGGGGGGAAAGCAGCAATTTCTGGTGGAATTGGGTCAGCAGCTCAACTGGCAGTTCTTTCAAAGTGGAAAGAAAACTTCCCCCCCATTCCATCTCCAACTCAAAATGTTGTGAGCTCTGTATGTGTGTATGTGTGCATGCCCCCCCCCTTTCATAAAATACACTCAAGAAGGATAAAAAGTTATTTTGGTTCCTTTTTTCAATTCCTGGAGAAGTGTTCATTTGTTTGTTTCAGTACAAAAGGAGGACTGAGCAGGAAGGGGCAAATCACACTGTTTCCAAAAGAGAGTTTTCAAAGGCAGTGCAAAAGAAGTTAAAGCATACTTGAAAAAAGAAAAGAAAAACAGCAGGTACTGCAGCTGTTTCGAATCCAGTGAGGAAAAGACTGATTATATCTCAGTGGCACTATACTTGTAAAATGTCCAAAATAAACATTTGGATGCATCATATATAGAGGGAAAATCGGGAAGGGAAGAGAAGCTTGGGATTCACCAGTGGAAATCAAGCTACTCTCTCTCTCTCTCTCTCATCCCTGTAGCAATAGCTGATATACGAGTACCCAGCTGAAGACAGAGTATTTTTATTTTTACATTTATTATGAAAGTTGCCTTTTGGCAGTGGATGTCTGCCTTAACGGACAATCTGTTAGGCAGCCACAACAAGAATAGTTGCCAAGAGCTGTGGTTGTTAGGGGCTTCTATTACACTGCATATAGATAATTTCTTTCTCCATCAAATTCCCATTTCTTCCTCTGATGAATGCTTCTTCTGATTATTTTTAGAACATCCATGTTAACAGTCTGTGTTTCTCTGAACGCGGAGAGAGGTTGATATAGTAGTTCAGGGGTTTCTGCTGACTTGAATATTATGGCAGCCTAGTCCTTCTGAACCACATTAAGCATGCTTATGAAAATGCTGAAAGCAGTCAGCTCTGCTGTAATTTTTCTTATGATGCATATTAAAGAAGAGAGGTTTCTGAGGTGGGTTTTGGGGAGGGGGAAGATATATTGAAATGATGAAATCCTGCATTAAGTTGCTTCCTTGAGCCGATGCATTGATTGAATAATTTCATCAGACTCACATTACTTGATTGCTTAGAAGTTTCCTAATGATCTGTATGCTGTAGGAAGAGCTCAAAAAGCCGTGAGTGGAATGGCAATGATATTGTGTTTTATGAGGCTATTCAAAAAGTCGCTGATTTATGCAGCTCAAAGGCTCCGAAGTCTTTGAGATTAGCCACGCTGCTTGCTATTTTCCCTCCTACTTTGCTTGTCCTGTACTCTTCACTCTCATGGACACAACACAGGATTCGACAACACTGCTTTAATTAAGCAGGGATTAGGTGGCATTTTCAGCCAACTCCATCATTTGTGCATACTCACAGAGGGTCTCCTGGTTTAATATTTTGGGATATGTGGTTGTCCATTGGGGTTGGCCTCTGAGTGCTCTAAGGAGAATTGTGTGTGTGTTCTCATACATAAAGAGATGAATGCAATTTCCGGATGAATCAAAGGCATCTTGAGGTGGAATCAGCAAGTGCTGCTATGGCACAAACTCCATTAATTTCAGTGGAGACGGAAGGAATACCTTTAACAAACCCTATTCCAACAAAATGAAGAATACAGACGATCGTGAATTTTCATATTTTGCATCCAGACTTCACATGATGCTTGCTCGTTTGTAAGATTTAAACCACTGCTTTATGTATATTTACTGTGAATAGTGTCCCACTGAGTTCAATGACATCTACTGTCATGTAAGTGTTCACAGGGTTAAAAGTACTAAAAGATACCTAAGCAAACTAGAACGTGAAAACTATTCATGGATCCATATTTTTGGCCACCTTGTGTTATAGCATTCTCCATACATAATGCACTTTCTTTGAAGAAAACTTTTTTAAAAATTGTAAATATAAGCAAACCTGGCCAAAAGAATAATAATTTTTATTTGCGTTTCCTGAAAGTGTAGAGATATTTCATGGAAAACCATGCCCTAGTTTGGAGATTTCTGAGGATAATTATTCTTTTTAATTAATGGATCCATTGTCACTCCCTTTAAAGTCCCAAATGTTCTTGAGCACACATATTTTGTACTATGAAGTGCTTGGAAATTTAGTCCTTGCTTTTTCCTAATCCCAGATCTGCACTTACTCCTTACTGGTTTAGTGATATAAATGCACTGTGTTCATTAACAGAAGTTCTAGATAAAGGACTCTTGCAGTATTACCAAGAAAAATAATGAGGTTAAATTAGTGATGTTGTATGCTCTAAGATTATGGTTTTCAACCTGTGGTAGATAGACCAATAATAGAATGCAGAAGTAATCTAGGTGGAACATGGGATTTACATAAAAATGGTTAAGAATTCAATCTCCCTCAATGCCCATGTTCTCCAAGTGTGATCTGCTGTCTCCTACTGACCCCTCTGCTAAGAATGATCTGTCCTGCAGCCTTTTTGCATACTAATAGTCACATTAGACATTTAGGGGTTATTCTAATCCCTGTGCTTTCTAAATTAATTGTAATGATAATAGTACAATTTCTGTAAGCATATGAATATCCCTTTAGGAAGATTGGGTGTTTTGTTTCCATCATGGTAGGATGCAGGTTCTTTGATAGAGTGATTGGTTGATACTTCAGATACAAAGGTTCTTCTACTCTTAATACTAGCACATGAGCAGATATTGGTATTTTGTATTGGCCAAAATCCTGTTGCTTAGCATAGTAAATCTCACTTGAATACACTCAATTTGGAATTAGTGAGTCAGCTCATCTGTTTGTTCCATTAATTCCATTAATTCACATGGTTCTACTCTAAATGTGACTTACTTTAGTGTAGGAAGTCACATTTAATGTCAGCCCACTTCAATCAATGAAACTTATGGAGGAGTTGACTCACCAAACCTCCATTGAGTCATTTGGCCTACTCTAGTGCAATTTATTATGCTATGCAACAGGATTTTGGCCTCTGTTTGAAAGGAAAGGTCTGAAAGATGTCACAAAGTACTGTAAATAAATGGGTCTGTGCATCTTTTCTTCCTTCACTATAATTTAAAATGTTTTCAATTAAGGCTTAATAGCAATGTATTGTGTAGCCCATTGGGCTAGAGTGTTTGGCTGCAGAGCCAGAGGTCTGCAGTAGAAATCCCCACTGTGGCTCCTGGGACGGGCCAGCTGAGATCACCAGAGCAGTGTCTGTGTGTGTGTGTGTGTGTTGGGGGTGATGAGGCTACATGCCTTGACCTGTGTGGCCTAGTGAAAGCTGCATGGTCCCATGGTGCCGCAAAATTAGGGGCTGGTAAAACAGTTCTAAATACTTCCTACCTTGAAAACCCTAAGGGAGTCTCCATAAGTCAGCATTGAATTGGCAGGACATTAATATTATTAGGAATGTATGAATCTTCCTGTAGGAATTGTGCTAGTCTTACAGTAAAGACTTACAGCTTCATTCCACATTCCTCTCATGTTTCATCTGAAAAGGGATTTCTAGTTTCTCTTTGAATTGCACTTGAGGCAAAATTGTGTGACCGTTCTTATTTGTAAATGAGGATAGTTACTGTATCTTGATTTTTTCCTAGATATTTCTTTCCTAACCACAATAATATACTAGAGGACTGTTATTATGAATTATTTGGGAGATCTATTTTCACAACTAGTACTCTATTAAAGTGTTCAATACACCTGTGGTCAAGGACTTCATATGCTAGGCAGAATCCGGTTGAAACTAAATGCATTTAAGTTTAAATGATTTCATGTGTTTTATCTCTTCCCCCATGGAAATGAAATGGGCTCCTTTTTTGGATAGATCAGACAAATGGTGCCTTCAGTGTAGATTTGGACTCATTTTGGGCCTTTCACTTTCACACTCTGGGGAAACATTACAATTCTTAAGGATTTTTTCCCCTGGCTTGGAAGACTCTGGAATTGATTCTAGTATGATAGACGTGTAGAAAGCAGCAATTTGCCTCATCTTGTTCAGGGGTGGGCAGAGGTTGCGGGATTGCAACTGCCTCTGTCGTCATGATAGAGACAGAACTCGTCTGTCTAGAATTGATGGGAGTTGGAGTCTAAGAACACCTGAAGAGCTGTGCTTTGCCCATTTTCTGATCTACCGTATTATCCACTTGTATGGAAAGATTTGCTTAATGTTTCAAGTAGGAGTGTTCTACAGCCTGGAGATACAAGAGACTGAACCTGGAACATCTTGCATGCCAAATGCATCGTTTGCTGCTGGGCTGAGCAGCTCGTTTATCCAGAGGGTTGCCATGCATGTCTGTGAAATTCTCGATAGAGGTTGCATTTGTCCTTGTTAATCCCTGTGTGGGCGGAGCAATGAAGTACCATTTTATTGGGCCAATATCCATTGTGTGGAGGTGGCACTGAAGTTTTAACCAGGCTGGTAGAAAAGGCTGCTGAGCCTTATATATTAAGATAGTTAAATTCTTTGTTTCTGTATCTTGTTCCCAGATGCTTAGATCCTTAAGCCCTGTTCAGACATTTCAGCATTAGAGATGGGCATGAACTGGTGGTTTGTGCTGGTTTGTCCTTCAGCCAAACAGGTGTTCAGTGATTCCCAACTTCGCCTCCTCTGGCAGTATTTGGAGGCGGGGCAGGAAAGCCAGGGCACTGCCTCCGAGTGGGCGCCCTCTAGAAGAGGCGGGACTGGGAAGCGCCAAACTTCTGTTAGGCCAAAGGAGGAACTGCCAGTTCAGCAGTTCTTGCCCATCTCTATTCAGCATCACTTTCCTGCCCAGGTGTTGAGGGGGACTGGGCACAGTCTTGCTAAATCTGTTTCTATTTTCATTGTTCTCCATGTATAAAGGGAGACTGTCCCTTCCCATAAAAAGGACACTCACTCACTTAGGAACACATGACTAGGACTTTCATTTATAGGGGTGATTCATGTTTCAGACTAGCCACAGGTGCAGGTTTTCCTGTCCAGCTGTGATGGAAAATCAGATACTTCCAGCCAGTGCATCCTTTTCATGCTGTTATCGGAGCATCTTTCACGACTGACACCAAAATCCTGTTAGTGTAGCAAATTGCACTAAGGCTGTGTTGAATGAAAGGGAATATGATGAGTCAACTCCTCTGTAGGCTTCATTAGTTAAAATGGGCTTATTCTAACTGCAACATTCTTTAGCATAGTAAGTCACAGTTAGAGTAGGTCCATTTGAATCCATGGAACCTACAGAGAAGTTGGAATCACTAAATCCTCATTTATTTAATGGGCCTACTGTAGTGTGATTTACTATACTAAGTGACAGGATTTTGGCCTGAGTACTGGAAAGTCTCTCCATGATGCCTTTTCTTGTTTCATCCAAGGCCTTGTCCATTCGAGCAGAAACTGTAGATGAACCATAATATGTGAACAACCCTGTTGAGTGCTTCCCCTTGCAACCTATTTAGTTTGTATCACATAACAGCCTAATTCACGCAAGACTAGATGCCTATTCAGAGGTAACTCAAAACAGTTTATCAGTACATAGTATACAGCCTAGTGGGAAATGGTCTGGATGAAACTTCATTGGCATGAAATGTGGATCATGTACATAGTTCTTATTGGCTGTAGTTGACATAAAACACTCTGCTTGCCCCTTACTAAAAAACTGTAACTAATCGTTGATTGTGTGTGTCACTTAGTTTTGGCAAACATTTGTAAGAACAGTTTACTTGAGTTGAGGAATTAAAGAAATGCTTGTTGAATATTAATACTTGGATTTTGTTGTTGTTCCTGTTTAAATACTGGCAGTGTACCTGGAATGAAGCCCACCCTGTATAAAGTAACACATTGTTGGCAATAGTCAATTTGTGACAAAGACCACAGGCCTGGTATCTGCAGTGGATTATAGATTATCCTTTTGTTGTTATTTTCCTTCATCTTCATATTTTTCCAAGAGTACTAGCAAATTGGACTGTGCTAAAGTCAGATTTGTGCTGTTAATAGCAGTTGGAGTGGAAACGGTAGCCAGCTCCATTACATTTTATTCAGAGCAGTGAAGATGGGTTTTCAGCTTAATCTCAGTTGCATTTCTTTTTATCAGATTAAGCTCTAGAGCAGCAGTCCCCAACCTTTTTGGGACCGCGGACCGGCTGAGCCTCTAAGGAAGGTGGGGGGCCCACCCCGCAGGTGCGCGGGCGGGGTGTGTGCGCGTGCGCTCTCGGGCGCATGCGTGAAGCGGTGGGGGGAGTGCCCGCCTGCCTGTCAGTGCCAGCGTGAGCACTCCCCCACCCCTTCACGCATGCGCAGGGGCGCCTGCACGCCCTCCCGCCCACCCCTTCGCGCGGGCGTACGGGCACTCGGGCGCATGCGTGAAGGGGGTGGGTTAGCGGGCGGGCGTGCAGGCGCCCCTGCACATGTGCGAAGGGGTGGGGGGAGTGCTCACGCCAGCGCTGGCACACACGCATGTGCGCAAAGCAGCTGTGGGGAGGGGAGTGCATGCGGGGGGCGGGCGGGAGGTTTGTCTTCGCGGCCCGGTCCAGCTCAGGCCACGGACCGGCACAGGGCCGCGGACTGGGAGTTGACGACCTCTGCTCTAGAGAGACAGAATCTAATATGCTTAAAACTGAGGTAAGCAAGGAGACACATTTCTGTAGAGTGTCATCTTCACTTGCCCATTTTTAACAATGCTGCTGAAGGTTATGCCATAGGATCATGCTGAACCACTGTCAACATCTGTTGAAAAGAACCTGAGAGATAATCTGTTAGTTTAATCACAGTCGTAACAGAGTACAGTTCTTCTTCTGGAACAGTGAGAAGTGAGGGATTCTTATGTACATACAGTATTAAGCCTGATCTCACTATGCCCTTTAAAGGGCCCTCCTGGTTCTATCCTGAAAGGTGATGATGACTGTGTGGAAAATCAACAGATGGGTTCATATTTTAGAAGTGGAACCAGAAGTCAACTAAGTTTATTTCTCCCTAGTTTCAGTGCTGAATAGCTGCTGAATATTTAATGTGTCACGAGACCAGAGCCTCTTGGTGCAGTGGTTAAACTGCAGTACTGCAGCCAAGACTCTGATCACCTGAGTTCAATCCCAACGGGCTCAGGGCTGACTCAGCCTTCCATCCTTCCAAAGTCAGTAAATTGAGTACCCAGCTCGCTGGGGTGGGTAGGCAATGTATAGCCTCCATGATTAAATTGTAAATTGCCCAGATAATGCTTTAATCATTATGGGGTGGTATAGAAGCAGCATACTTTGCTTTGCTTTTCTCTAAACAGTTATGATGTGATGATGCAAGCACCTGAAGCCTTTTGCCTTCATCAAAGTTTCAATTTGGATTTGACCCTAACCCTTGGCTGCTGTTTGCCCCAGGAGTGAGATTTACTCCAGACCAGTGTCTAGACCTCACTTCTGGTCGAGATCTTTTGTGGTAGCCAAGGATTAAATTCTATCTTTTTCCCACCCTCCCTATGCTTCAGGCTTATATGAACCAAAAAGAAGCAGTACATCACCCAGGAAGACAAAAGGACAAAAAAGGACAGAGGTGTACGCAATTTCCATGTGCTAATTTATATGTCTAGGTGCAGACTTTGAAACAATTGCTAGATTTTTAATACAGATAGAATACCATAGCTGGGAACATCTGTGACCAGCTTACTCTGGGATGCAGTTGCTAACTGCAGACAGGGAACATTCCATAAGAAAGGTTCTTTTCTACTTCCTTATGGCCATTTTCCTCTTTTTAAACTGGATGTGGCCTAGACAAGTCCTTCAAATAGAGGATACTTTGAGTAAGAGTTCTGCCCTCTGACACCCTTGAGATCAAGAACTGCCCTCCCTAACAGAATAATAGTCTCGTTGCTGTTCTGGCTAGGACACAAATGCTTACCTTGCTTTGTGCTTTCCTCTCTGGTCTTTCGAAAATAATATTGGCCATAAGGCTTCTGGCCTGAATAGCTCAAACTGCTTTCTTCCCGAAAAACACTGTAGGAATTAATGGAGACGGTGTTCTTTTAAAAGAATGCTCCAGGAATCTTGGAGAGGAGGTAGAAACTCAGTGGAAGCACACATGTCTCTCTGTTTATTAGCCACAGTGGAAACAATTAAAAGTTGCATAAACCAAGTGGGACCTGGATTAGGAGATTAGGTAAGAGTTTGGAATAAAATGACTCAGATGATCAGGTTTAGGAAAGGTCATGAGAAGACACCTAAGATAAATACTTTTATGTAGACTACAAACCTAAAAAAAATTAATTGAAACCTTCCTTTGGAAGTATTTACAATCTGGTACGTACATGCTTATTATGTTTTGAGACTGAAGTTATATAGCAAATGGGATCAGATCTACTAATTTTGACATTGTCATCCTTTTGTCCTTTTATTTTTTATGAACATGGCACTATGGCCAAATTACCAGGGGCAGGCAACATTGGATTGTATATTGCTGAACATGTATTTTATTTTGTACTTTTCCAAAAGAACAGCACACATACATGGTAAAGCCACCAGCAGTATGATAAAGCAGCTTTGCTTCTGATTTCCCAGGAGTATCGTTCCAGAGAAATAATTGATACTGGAACTTGGGAAGCCCTCAAACAACCAGACCAGAATTTGTTCATTCCTAATGGAGCAGATAAAATGAAACACTTGAGAGTTAGTTTACACATGCTTACCTGTCATGTAGTAACTGCAACATCAAGTGATATTTGTGTATGTGAATATGGACCATTAATGGGGCTGACATCACATGTAGATCTCAGGCATTGATTTACATCATCCTTTTCAGTGGAGCAAGCTCACACATCCAGCTGCTAGTCTATGAGTTCAGTGAACTCAAGTGTCTTATATGCATGCAGAAACAAAATCTGAAAGTACCTGCATTTTCAGGAACTGAGATAATTATGGCTTTTGCTCTAAGAAAGCAGTTGAAGCAGAGCAAGACACAGAGAGATGGAGCTAGTGAACCTGGTGATATGCTTGGCAATGATTGCGTTTCTATTTAAATGTCAGAGAAGGACCAAAATAGCATCTGAGTCTAGTAGACAAATATAGCTACAGGCTGTGCCTTTTAGATGATGGATATGAGGAGAAAAGCCTCACTGCTGTAGTAATGTCCTGGGATTTTGTCAGGATGAAAATGAGGGAACTTGAATCATTTTCATTTAACTTGTCTGAAGGAATGCGTTGCTGGACATGAGCAGATTTCGTATATGATAAACCAAACCAAGCATCCTCAGATGTCCCAGTTGTTTGCATGGAGAACATTATGTGTGGCCATAGATGGAGCCTACCAGCTATAACAGGTCATGTTGTGGTATGACTGTCATAGATATCTCTTCAAAAAAGTTGCATTTTAATCTGTAAACGCACAGGGTATGAAGATGAAGTTCTTTCTGAGAAAATGAGAAAATGTTCCAGCTCACAGTCAGTGTCTGATTGTTGTAACAGCATGTGAACCGTTAGCACAACTTAGAATAGTTGACCTGAATGTCCAAAAAAGTCAGATTAGATAAAAAGTAACAAAATCCACTAAAAGCATTTGCAGATTTTTCTGCTCATTCTACCTAATCCACAAAATGGAATCCATGTCCTTAAATTCATCCTTGCTGAGTTTCAGTGATGTTTGGGATTAAACATTAATTGTGGAAAATCATAAATGCTTACTGTTCCTCTAAGGAAGCAACTTGTATTGCAAGAATAATCAGTTCTTGATTTACAGGGTTTTTCATTAAAATATTTGGAATCCAAATTCCAAAAGAATTGACCCTGCTGTATCAGAAGATTTATCCACCTGGAGTCAAGTGGAATAAGCATCAGCTCCAAGCAGGGGCAAAGATGAAGCAGAGCAACATTAAGCGATTATTCCTCCAAAACATTCTGACTGATCTTGTTGGCGCTCCTGTTGAAGCTCTGGTGGGTGAATGGTATGCGGCCGCCACCAGGGCGGCTGACATGATCACTCCTAAGCGCCCCCTCTATTCCCGACCCCGGCCAGCTGCTTGGTATAACCAGCATCTACAGGTGTTGAAGCGAAATAGGAGGAGCCATTTGGAGATGGGCCCCGACGGCAGCCAATTTAAAAGCCGCAAAAATTGTGTCTAACATCTATTTGGCCAAAGTGAAGGCTACAAGAAAATCATACTTTGCTTTCTGGATAAGCGAAGCCCTGGACCATGAAGCTGAAATTTTCCACATTGTACACGATTTATCTGGGACTAGTCACAGTGATGGGCCTCCCAGTAGCATCTCCTGTGACCAATTTGCGGCCTTTTTTGAAAACAAAGTGGAGGCCATCTGCCGGGCCCTGGATCTCTCCTCTTCTTCAGTAGATTGAGCCAAGATGTCTTCTGCACTGCCTTGCCCGGTAATTCTAACACAATTTTAGCTTGTGACGGTTGAGGTTGACACGGTGCTTGATCGCTGTAGGACCACCACTTCCTCACTAGACCCTTGCCTGGCCTGGCTCTTGAAAGTGGCCAGACCATTAACAACTGAGTGGGCAGCGGCTATCATTAATGGGTCTCTCCTTTAGGGCAGGGTTCCCCTTGCCATCAAGGAGACACTCATTAAGCTAATTCGGAAAAAGCCCAACTTGGCGGCTAACGATGTTAACAACTACCGTCCAGTCGCCAACGTCCCCTTCATTAGCAAGTTGGTGGAGAGTGGTGGCTGATCAGCTTCAGGCACTCCTGGAGATGCCTTTGATCCATTCCAGTCCGGGTTCAGGATGTGTAATGACACAGAGACGGCATTGGTCGCCCTGCAAGATGACCTTTTGAGGGAGGCCGATAAGGACAGAATGTCCTTGTTGATCTCCTCGACCTATCAGTGGCCTTTGATACCGTAGACTATGATATTCTCCTGGAGAGGCTCTCAGGGATAGGGATCGACTGTCAGGCCTTGGCCTGGCTCTGGTCCTTCCTGGAGGATCGCCCTCAGAGAGTACAGCTTGGGGAGATGCTGTCCGCTCTGTGGACTCTCAATTGTGGAGTCCCACAGGGGTCAATCATCTCCCCAATGCTATTTAACATCTATATGAGGCTGCTGGGGGAGGTCATCAGGAGTTTTGGAGCCTCGTGTCACCAATATGCAGATGACACCAAGCTCTATCTCTCCATCCACCCCTCTGCAGAGGATGCTGTCCTGTCCCTTGAGCTCTATCTGAACACGGTGCTGGGATGGATGAGGGAAAATAGACTGAGGCTAAATCCGGACAAGATGGAAATCCTGCGGGTGGGGGCCCCTAGTGTTTGTGGTCTGGGTGCTTCCCTTTCTTTTGGGGGAGCTACTCTTTCCATGAAGGATGAGGTGCACAGCTTGGGCATACTCCTGGACCCAGCACTATCAATGGAATCCCAGGTAGTGTCTGTGGTCCGATCCACCTATTTCCACTTAAGATGGATTGTCCAACTGCCTTGATGCCAGGTCCTTCACCACGCTGGTCCATGCATTGTTAGTCTCGAGATTAGACTACTGCAATGCCCTCTATGTGGGTCTGCCCTTGGGGCTGCTACAGAGACTTCAACAGGTCCAGAACTCGGTGGACAGACTATTGAGTGGGGCTAGAAAATACCAACATATTTCCCCCACCTTGGCCACCTTGCACTGGTTACCTGTTTGCTTCCGTACCAGCTTCAAGGTGATGGTATTAACCTATAAGGCCCTAAATGGCTTAGGACCTCGATATCTAGCCGAGCACCTCCTTTTGATCAGGTCTGCCTGTCCTGTAAGATCATCTCAGGCAGGGCAGTTGAGAGTTCTTACCCCGAGAGAGGCCCGGAAGACGACCACCAGAAATCAGGCCTTCTTGGCGGTTGCTCCGCAATTATGGAACAGCCTCCCACCCAAAATCCGCCTGGCCCAGTCACTGGGCACCTTTAAAAAACTACTAGAAAACTGGTTATTTAGACAGGCCTTTCCAGATAAAAAAAACATCCTGATGCAATAGTGCTTCCGATAACTTAACATCTAACCTACCACCATGCTTTTCATGTTATTTTATTTTATTATGTTCTTTCATTGTATTTTATGGTAAATTTATTTTGCACCTTTATATTTTATGTTGTCGAGTTCTTTGTCATTATGTTATAGTTATTGTTTAGTTATTGTAAACCGCCCAGAGTGGCTTTGGCTGCCAGATGGGTGGTATAGAAATCAAATAAATAAATAAATCTCTTTCAAATGATTCCAGTTAGTCAATGAGCATTTAGATTACAGACATAGCGGGGGGAAAACGCTTACAGGTTTTGTAGACTGGTGTAAATGATCTGCACTTTCAAAAGCATTTGGTTAGCATGTACAGAGAAAAGGATGCTTGTCAACCTTAACTTCACACAATTAGATATGAATGTGATGTACCTGAGTGATCATGGAACGGTACCACTGAAGCCTCAGTTTCAGATGGTGATGGAAATATGTTGTGCGAATTCTTGGTTAAATATGGGAGAAAAGTGAAAATCCTCTATGTAAGGAATCTTTTAGGATTTGGAAATCATGTGCAATTTTTAGTTCTCGTTTTCCATTCCTTAAATAGGCTAGATTTGTCAATTAACACAAATACTGTATACTCACTATCAAGGTAGGTCTTCTTCTTGGTAATCAATGCCCTTATTTTGGTAATCAGACCAATTGGTCAGAAAGCCTTGATAGTTCAGCTCTAGGACCTGGTGACCACTTGGCTTTAATTAATGTAGATTCTTGTAGTTGTAAATCTTTACAGTAGTAAGAAATAAGGATTATCAGCACTTAACACCCTGTGAACAAAGTATGCATCAAACATGGAAATGTAACTGAGGGTGAGGTTTTGGAAATGTATCAGGGGTTAGTTTGAAAAGAAGTATGGAACCTCTGGTTGTTTAAACGTAGTATGGGAGGCAACACCAGACCATTCTATAACTGATATTCCGTGGGAAAAAAATATGTATTGCTCTAGTGGTTGAAAGGACCTGTGGCCAATACAAAGTAGTTAAAGTGTTTCATGGATGGCATTTTACTCCCTCTAAAAGCCATCATATTAATAAAACTATCTTGCTGGTATGCTGGCCCAGATACAGAGTGGTTGGCGCTCTTCTACACATGTAGGTTTGCTGCCCAGTTATTTCTGTTTGCTGGTGCCAGCTATTGTGTTTAATCTTTTGAATGATAAAGCAGCATGGAAATAATAGTAATATGCAAGTGATGATATCTCTGCTTGAAAGGGATACAAACAGCCTACTAAATTCTAATTGAATATCTTTTAGCTGCAGCTAGAGTGAATTTTTCAATTCTGGCACATTGAAAAAGACCCAGGAGGACGGGTGTGTGAATAGAGGGTGGCTGGATGAAAATATGGACACTTGTCTCTTCAGAAATATTCACCATTATGTGAGACTGTTAAAAAGCTGTGGAAGCAATGATGCATTTGTAGAAGAATGGGATTGTTTAATTCTATTTGATAATTAGAATTTGTTTCCATTTGACCCTTTGCTTGATCAGTCAGATTTTGGGAGAAGTGAATTTGAAAGTTTCCTGAAGGCACTTTACCTTGGCAGATATGGCTTGATGTCCTGTGTCTACTGTAAGAAGATGGCTGGATAGCTCAATGAGTTAACATGACAATTATTAGATCTACTGTATATGTGATCTAAAGTGTACTAGAGCAGTGGTCTCCAACCTTGGGCCTCCAGATGTTGTTGGATTTCAACTCCCAGAAATCCTGGCCAGCAGAGGTGGTGGTGAAGGCTTCTGGGAGTTGTAGTCCAAGAACATCTGGAGGCCCAAGGTTGGGGACCACTGTACTAGAGGGCTCTAATCTTGTGGTGAGCACAGTAGTTTCAGCAATTGAAGAGAGTGAGATTTGTAAGAGCAAAGTTAAATCTAAAGTATGTTTTCCAGAGCACACAATAATTTGATAATTACTGGGTGGCATGGGAGAAGAAGCTGGCTGGATAGCTCAGTGGTTTTGGTATCCAGAGGTTGGGAGTTTGATTCCGCCCTGGGGTTCCTGTGAGTAGAGCTAGCCTGAGTGGCCTTAAAAAAGCTGCACAGCCCCAGGACAGAAGAAGGGAATAGTAAACTACCTCTGTGTATTCTCTACCTGGAAAACCCTGAAAAGGGTTGCCATAAGCCAGAATTGACTTGATGGTACATGATTATTATTATGAGAAGAGAATGATGAAAGGTAAAATTTCTTGAAAGCTGAGCTAGGTTTATCCGACAAGCTTTGCCTAGAAGTAAATGGACAAGAAAAAGGAGGATGGAATGGAATAAGAGGAAAATAAGATATCAAAAGCAAGAAAGCCCCTGGTAATCTATACGTTTCAGCTTGTGCAGGAGGGTTGCATAATGTTTCTGCTATAGCAGCAGAGATTTAAATTAGACATTTTAGATACTGAATTTAACTTGGAGGGAAATATTGTGTATATTTTACCGTGTTAGACAATGCACACTGTAGAAATGCTAGTTACTTCTAATTGTTATAGCTGCTTTGCCTATGAATAAAACATGCTCCTAATAAAATAAGGATTTGAAATTAGAAAATAATTCTTCTAAAGCTTTTCCAGACAGGCCTACTTTAAAAGTTCAATATTTCTTTCTCTCCTCATATTTTAAAATTACTTAGCTGTTTCCATTGGAGGTTTTTCAGGGCTGTCACATCCTCACTCTACCCAGTCTCCCTAGGGAATAGTAATAAGTCGTTGAGAAAATAATCTCTCCCACAACTCTAAGGTTAAATTTGCCTTTCTTGGGTGTTTTCACCTAAATTGTGTAGGATGTTAAGAGAATATGAAAAGAAAGAGTATGACATGTAAGTCTTTTGTAGGATTGAAGTGTGTTCTCACTGTCAGAGAGGTGAAAGTGAAGGTGAAGAGGTTTTGGCAGGACAATGTGCTACAAATGTGGTTTGAAGTAGAAGATTAAGAACTAAACTATTCTTCGCATTATTCATGTGGTTTGCTCTTAATGACAAGATTTCTCTCACAGAAATAGGAAGCGCTGGGACTTTTTCAGAATCTAGACATACTGTATAGTGTGGGAGGGAAGATGGGAAGTTGATAATATTCTTTTTTTTAAAAAAAGCAAGCAAGCAAGCAGACATTTGTTGTGTAGCTATTTGAAAATATTGAGCCCAGCTTCCCCTGCAGTGCATGTAGAGCAGGTTATTCTGGCAATTATCTAGGCAACTGAGTGTTTCTTTTTACCTTGAAACAATCAAGAAGTAATCACAGCAAATTGCAACAAACTTTTGACCATCGTCGGCAGGAAAAAAATTCAGAGTTTCTATGCATAGGCTAGGATGCAATCTAGAGGAACACCTGTGTAACTAGTATACCTACAACAAAGCAAAAGCAGAGCAAAATGTGCTGATTATATACTGCTCCATAGCACTCAAAGCAGTCTCTGGGAGGTTTACAATTTAATTATGCAGGCTAGACATTAGAATACTCATATGCCTGTTTAATTGGCGTCTCATTAAAGGTAAAGAAAAGTGGTATGCTGACGTTTTGAGGTGTACAGTCACTGTGGAGCTGGTAGCCAGAATCCTGCTGGTTATTTACCCTAGCATAAGTGCAATGGCGTGAACAACAGCAGTGAATTGTTGCTAGTTAATAAGTCACTGCTTGTATTCCTCATCATGTGCTGGTCATGTGACTTGGCATTGTGATTCATTAACTAGCAGCAGTTTGCCACTGTGTTTTACATAATTGCACTTAAAGCTGCATAAATAATCAATAGGCTTCCAACTGGTGTTTCTGATCTAACAAAGACCTGCAGACTGCAAAAAAAACAAAAACAAAAAAAAAACAAAACACACACACACACACAGAGCAATGTGGAGTTTCCTGCTCAATATTCCAACCAGCCATTCAGTCAATTAGGCTGCCTTCCAGGATCCCCATTCCCCACAGCTTGGAAAAAACACATCACAATGTAATATATTACATGTAATTTGTTCTTTTTGTTGTTAGTGACTGTCAAAATTACTTCTTTAACTGAAATTCTCATGGCCCCAAAAATTCCTTTTCCCAAAAATGAGAATAGCTATATGCCATGTATCCTAGACCCTCACTCATTCTGAGAATGGTGTGGTTTCTCCCTCCCTCCCTCCCTTTCAAATTTTCCTCTTTCTTACTTTAACTCTTTTAAGCCAAAAATCTAAGCCTCATAGCACACATATGGCTTCTCTGTTAAGCTACAGGTACTTTGAAAATACAGTTGTAGCAGTGACTCTAAGGCATTCCAGAGGTATAGCTCTAGGGCACTCCTGGAAATTATATCCTCAACATTTCAGGGAAACATTCTAATATGCTTGTAACCCAACAGAGAAGCCTCATGTGTACTGTGCTGGTGCACCATGGAGCTTGACAATGGCAGCTGCCATATTACAGTAAGATAGGAGTAACACTGGCATGAAGATCAGTCATTTTACACTCCTTGAAATCTTCAGCAGTATCCTAGGGATGTAAATCACGATGTCGTTTGTCCTTGAGCACTAAATAGAAAATCAAACAAATTTTACTCCTGAAAGAGAAGAGGGCAAGTTCTTTCATTTGTCTGAAGGAGAATTTTTGCATTTGTGAGACTGTGTATTTTTCTATTAGATAGGTTGTTTGCATCTTTGTGAGCCATCAGCTTATCTTTACCTACCTTTGTGTATGTTGTACATGTGTATATGCTAAGTTGTAGAGAGGGAAAAAGATACTAAAGACATTGGCCAGAATCCTTTCATGCACATAAAGGCATTTGGAGAAGATATTAATCATGTTTCCTGCACTGTCCATCGTGCAACCAAGTGAGTGATTGTACACCATGGACATCTCAAGAAGCAGCTACCACTGCTTCTGTTATTGTTCCTGCATGATCACCTAGAACAGTGGTTCCCAACCTTGGGTAACCCAGGTGTTCTTGGACTGCAATTCCCAGAAGCCTTTGCCAATAGGCTTTCTGGGAGTTGCAGTCCAAGAACACCTGGATCATCCAAGGTTGGGAACCACAGACCTGGAGCAACAAGATTCTGGCCACTTTGTACACATTGTGCAAGCCACAGAGGGAGAAAAACGAAGAATTCTTGTGGCATTTGGCAACTCTGACGGTTTGTCTTACTGTGTTGAGGCAGCCTGTTTCAACCATTAAAAAAGAGACTTTGTTGAGATTTCTTCATATCTTTACCGCATATTCATTGATGTGGATAAGTGTTTGGCTAGCAAATATTTTCACTGTATCCATGTAAACCCAATGCATTGGTGGCATAACTGCACAAGCTGTCATGAAATAGAGCAATTGAGCATGTGATGTATGATTCCATCCCACATTTTATGGCTTAGTAATATTGAGATTTCCAATGGGAAATGATGTGCTTTTAAGTCAGTTGCATATGCGATGCATATAAACGAGTCATAAATGATTCTGATCACTCTGATTTTAATTATGTAAGCACACGCGTCTCTGGTCAAACATTACACAGAAGAAATGGTTGGTTCAGATGCTGATGTAAGTTATAGCATTCAAGTTGTTGCTTATGTGACAGCTGCTTCACTGCAGAAGATTGTGTTCATCTGTGGGTATCTGAAGGTGGGACAGCAGTGTGCCCAACACTCAGTTTGGGTCCTGGTGTGACCTCACTGTCCATTAATTGTGTGATGACCTCTTTGTAAGAGTAACATAAAGAAGGCTTCAGAGTGGTTTGTATGCAATGTGACATTACCCAAATGCAACTGCCTGTTCCATTAATTTGATTTTCTGCATTGCCTGTGGGATTAGATAACTCTTAGGGATAATTTCCAAGCCTGCAATTCTGTGATTCTCTACAAAGCACTTTTTTTTCTGTGTCCATTTTTGGATGCAAAAGATTACGAGGACTACAGTATATCACATATGTCACACTTGTCTAGGTCACATGTTGCTCTTCATGCACAGTTGATCTGTGCCTCACCAGAAAGAGAATGTTATCACAGTGTGAATATATGTACCAACTCTTTGACTAGTGTAGGGCAACTTGTGACTCTCCAGATGTAACTCCAATCAGCCCTAGCCAGTATTACTAATAGTGAAGAATTCTGGGAATTGTAGTCTCAGACACCTGGGGGTGTGTGTGTCACATTTCCTCACCCTGTTTTAGACTCTGCCCTTAAAAGAAATCATTGCACATCATGGCTGAAATCTAGTGATAAGTGCAACTAGAGTAGGTCCACTGAATCGATGGAATCTATGCAGGTGTTGGCTCACGAAATCCCTACTGATTCAGTCAGTTTGCTGTATTTGCAACCAACTATGGATTTCAACCTATATAATCTAATACCAGCTAAAAGGGGGGAAAAAGAAAAGCAAAAATAATAGATGTGGAAGCATTGAGGCCTAATGATGTGTAATGGTTGGAGGTTTGGACTGGGAACATGGGAAAAGCAGGTTCAAGACCACAGTGACTGATGAAACTCAGAGGGTGACCTTGAGCCAGTCACTTTCTCTCAGGAGTGGAAGAAATTGGGAGGGAAGATGATATTTACATTGCTGCACTGAGCTCACTGAAGGAAAGTTGGGATTAAGAATATAGCCAATAAATAATTGGGCATCAGATCAGGCCTATAGACATTTTAAACCAATGCACACTCCTCTCATTTGGCATTGCCTTCAACTAATTGAAGGCTGCATAAATTCTGTAAGGAGGAGGCATAGATGGCTTGTAACCAAGGCAGGGGGAGATTGCCTTTGGGAAATTTTGGGATCCCCCCAATTCAAACATCCACTGGGAAGAGAAGTGGGAATATTTCATAGTTAAAGGAAAGCAACAGGAGGATGAAGCGGTTGTGACACTAAGCTGGAGACAAAAGAAAGAAAAAATGTATCCTTGGTTAATAGATTAGCACTTACTGGGCTACATATATGCAGAGGTGTGTGTGTGTGTGTGTGTGTGTGTGTGTGTTGTGTGTGTGTGTGTGTGTGTGTGTGTGTGTGTGTGTGTACACATGCTTCCGTTTGTCAAGCCTGCCCTGTGTTCTTAAGACTGCAATTAATTGGCTTTTTGTGTTGAAGAGTGGAAAGTGATTTAGAAAATGCAAGATTCTTAGTCTGCTTTCAATATCATAAAAAAGAAAGGCAGACTTGTGCTTTGTAAACACCGCAGAGAATGCTACGATTGTTCTTGCCGGTAGCTTTGTATTCCAAGAGCGTTATTGAAATTGTCAGCTTGCAAACTTGCGAGCTCTTGAAACGGTTCCTGCAACCTCTCCACTTTTCCTAATTTGGTTTGGTTTTTCAGAAAGTATTTTCTTTTCCTTCCTTTTACCACCTCAGGCACCTGCAATGGAGTAGAAAATCTATGCTGTTTAGAGCTAATCCCCCCCCCCTTTTTAAGGCAGCACCACATATTACTGACACTGCAAATACTACTTTAAATCAAAGAAAGGCAAGTCCATGATGATGCTTGATTAAATGAGTGACTGAAAATGTCTGATAAGAGAATATCCCTTCAGAACATAGTGATCAGTCTGCTGTGTGTGCTTATCATGGGATCTGGATTCAGCCATTTCAGAACAGGGAGAAGCCCCTTTGGTGATTGCTGACTGCTTCTGATTCTAATGTGTCTGTTCTCAGTCTAGCTCTAATGATAAAACACCAGGGTTATTTACTTACCTGGCAACACAGTTTCTCTGGATGGATTAGTCGCTCTTAGAAGAGAATAGGAGGGAGTTGTAGCATGCCTACTAGGCTCAAGAACTAGATGGTGTGTGAGGGGAAAAAGCCTTTTCACAAAAGTCACAGAAGTGGTAATAGATACAGGTGGGAAAGGAGCATAAGCAGCAAAAAATATAGCTGTGTTATTCTTTATGACCAAGGAGATGGAGCAAGGGTTGGGTCACCTTTGACCTCAACCAGAAACAAGACAGTTACCTTGCTTCTTACCTGAGCTTTCTGCTCAGTCTTCATTTTTCTTTGACATTTGTAGGCAACTTCCAGCTGTGCTCACTTTTTGTCTCTTATGTCTAGTTTGTGAGTAGCCATACACATACTCGTGAGCATAGAGCTTGAAATGTACTTTTACACCTTTATTTCGATGCATTAATGTTAAATTCTTTACTTTCTTGGCTGACACAGGGCAAAATGATAACCTCCACCTTCTTCAAAGTGACATCTCCAATCTAATGTTAAGAATGTTTTCATTCACTAAACATGGGATAATCACTGCAGTGCCCTCTGCAGAGGGCACATAGATGCACAGTCTTCTCACTTCCAGAGGAAAAGGTACCCATACACCTCCAAGCAGATGTCTTTGTATTTAGAACTACAGATGCTTAGAGTACTTCTAACACCTGGCACTTTAGCCAGATTAGAGGCTAGCCCTGAAAATACAGTCAGGTAAAATTTCTCCACTCCCCAGTTTCATTCTCCTGCACGGCTATAGAAGTTGTGTAAATGACCTGTTAGGATGAAGCGTGCTGCATGAAATCAGGTGTAGTGACCCCTGTAGGCATGCTTGAGATTAAAGTTATAGAGCTGAGGTATTTATGCCTTTTTTTTTTCAGGAGTAGCTTCTATAATGCTTTGTTAAAGAAGTGCGTTTGAAAGTAGTCTGAGAAATTAGTGGCTCTGCATGGAACCAGCTTTTTCTTGGAGATGTCAGGGTGCTTCTTATGAGAATGAGATCAACCTCTGTGCTTCAGAACAGATAAACTTTCCCAGCCTGACAGTTTTTAAACGTGTTGCATCTCACTACTCTAGCCAAGAGTTGTAGTATGGAATTTGAAGTCCAGGTGGAAAAAGAGCTAGATTGGGAAAGACAATTCTAAGGTGACAAAAAAAGAGTATGTATGAAGGCAGTGATAAAAACGGCCAAAATTCTGTTCATTAGTTATGCAAAAATATCACTTCTGGAGGTGAACTCCCTCAAAGTTAGATATCTCCACAGATATTATCTGTTGCTTATCAAGTAGCAGTCAATTATGATAATCCACATGCATTCTCTGCAAATCCCACTGTTTATGTCAAAACTGATGATTTAATCAATGCATTAAAATGTTAAATTCAACAAATTAAATGTTTTCAGTTTCAATAATTAACAGTGAAGAAGTCTGATCATTTCTAATATTTAACATTAATGAACTATTTTCCCCAGTAAAACAATATTTGTGAGTATGAAGTGGCATCTGCTCAATAATCAAAAATTCTCTTTGTCATTATGCCAGTGGAAAAAAAGAAGTGTTATAAGCCACAGTGGAAAATTGCTGCTAGTTAATGAGTTTTCTTGGATTCCTCATTGTGCACCAGTTGGATGGTAGGAGACTAGGGGTCTGAGTGGATGCTTGTTAATTAGCAGCACTTTTCAGTTTTGAATGACATCTTTTCTCTTCCCCTGGTGTAAACAAACAGGAGGATATTGCCACTGCATTCTAAAAAGTAATGATGTTACCAATTAAGGGCTGAAATCCTATTCCCCAAATTATACTACATAAGGCCAATGAGATCATCAACTGCAGCACTATTTTGGACATAAAAACATTTCCAATCCCCCCTCCAAAGATTCAGAGGCTCCTGTGGCATCCCTTTAGTTGTCAAGAAACCATTGGAGGCTGTGGGATGGGATGAGTTTTTAGTTACTGAAAATCGCCATTCCTGGTGTAACTTTACTGGTGGTAGCAATTTACAGAACTTACAAAGGAGACTCCATGGGACCCTAAGAACTTTCTGGGAGGGAGGAACTGGAAATATTATATTTTAAAAATCACTAGGGAAGGCTGATCATATCAGCATAAATTGCACTGCTGGATTTCAGCCATTATATATATATTTAAAAAATAGCAGTGCTGGTAACTGTTGTTTAGGATGCCATTATTTGTAACAGGCTGCTTCGAAACTCTAGGAAATAATTTGAGATTTGGGATAGATATCTGAATTCAGATGTCTATTTAAAAGTTATGGTCCTGAAGATGCTTGTTAAGTGAACGGATGAACTGTGTTTATTGTATGTGCTGTTCAGATCTGTAGAGTGCTTCAGCTTATGCCTGTCCAGATATACGTGGGAATGTGAGAAATGGAGATCTTTGATTCAGCCAGTGATGGACATGCTGAATCAGGGCTACTGGCTCTTTCTGATTCAAATCTCTTATTCACAGCACTGCTCTTTCTTTCTTAGCCCCACCCATTTGGACCGAACCAATATTTCATAGGGGTTACACAAGCATTTAGGCAAACCACTATTTCTCAGCCTCAGTTCTTTGTCAGTAGAATATGAAAACGGTGACTTATTTCACAGGCTTTGAGTGAAGACAACAATACAGCCGTAATATTTGTACTTAATATTTGCACTAAATAAATCCTATTTTTCAGCAGTATATAATAGTTATTCCAGAATAGATTTCACATTCACATCTCAAGATTTAATTCCTAAGATAGTTAATACTGAGATTAATTCTATAAAAATAACAGATCATGCTTTGATGTCAATGGAGACTGAGATTAAAAAAGATTATAAAGACTCTAAAAGATCGAGAATGGATATTAACATTTTCCAGTACCCAGAGGTAACAGAAAAGATAAAGAAAAATGGTTAGAATTATGGACAATAAATGAAGCAGGAGGTACGAAATTAGGCCTGTTGTGGGACATGATGAAAGCAATTTCAAGAGGAATAACAATAAGGGAATCCTGTAAACTGAAAAAAATTAAGGAGATAAACGTGAAAAAAACGGAAGAAGAATTGAGAAATTTGGAAAGCAAGGTTTTTTTAGAAAGAGATAGAAGGATATTTGCAGAAATTCAGGCAAAGAGAAAGGAACTAGAAAACTCAGAGATAAAGTTCAGAGGGATTTGATGTATATAAAGAGGATTTTTTTTTTAATTTAGCAATAAAAACTCAAAATTATTAGCTAGAATGTGCAAAAATAGAAGATTAAAAAACACGATTGGGGTAATTAACGTTAGAACAGGCAAGAGGTGTAATATAATGAAAGATAAATTGAAGATTTTTCAAGAATTTTATCAGAAATTATATAAAGGAAACAATGTACTGAAAGAGGATATAGAAAATTATATAAATGAGAATTTAAAAACTAAATTATTGGAATGTGATAAAAGAATATTAGAAGAAGAGATTAAAGAAGAAGAAATTGCTGAAGTCATTAATAAACTGAGAAATGGTAAAACGCCAGGCCCTGATGGATTGGGTCCAGAATATTATAAACATCTTAGTTCTATTTTGATACCGAAGCTAAAAATGGTTTATAATAAAATATTGGAAGGAGAGACAATGCCACCTTCTTGGAAACACTCATTAACGATTCTTATTCCAAAACCCAACAAGGATCTAACAAATCCGGGATCTTATAGACCTATATCTCTAATAAATCAAGATGCTAAGATTTTTACTGCTATATTAGCAAATAGATTAAATAGATTTATAGCAAATTATATTGAAGAGGATCAATGTGGCTTTATAAAGGGAAGACAAATGGATAATTTAACTAGACGAGTTTTGAACATTATATATGAGGTAGAAAAGAAAAAAAACAAAGGCAACTGTTTTATCACTAGACATATTTAAGGCTTTTGATTGTGTGGAATGGCCAACATTAAAGCTGCTTATAAAGGGTTGGGTATTTGGTAGAAGATTTATTGGGGTTATAGATCAATTATATTCAGATAATACTTCAGAAGTAATAGTTAATGATGGTTTAACAGAGCGAATTTTTCTAGGCCGAGGTACAAGACAAGGCTGTCCACTTTCACCAATATTGTTTTGTATGATTATAGAACTGTTAGCTAATGCAATAAGAAATGATTACTTAATTAAAGGATTAGGTAAAAATGATACAAGTAAGATTAATTTATTTGCTGATGAGTCATTATTAACTATTAAAAATCCATTAGAAAGTATGGATAAAATTAAAAATCATTTAGAAAAATTTGGGGAAATCACAGGATTAACTATTAACTGGCAAAAAACACTAATAATGATGTTGACTTACAATAAATATGAACAAGAAATGTTTGTAAATAAATATAGTTTTAAAATGTGTAATTATATTAAATATTTAGGTATAAATATAGTTAAAGTGACTCAAAAATTAAAGGAGCAAAATTTTAACAAATTGATTTTTAAGGAAATATGTGATATATTTGGAAAAGATATCGAACTTAATTCTAAAATTGCTTTGCTGTCAATTTTTGGTAAGATAGAACTTGATTATTGCTCAAAGGAATTGATTTCTAATTTTATGACAAGTGCTAGAATATTAATAGCTAGATTCTGGAAAGATAAAAATGATATTAAATTAGAAGATTGGTATAATGAAGTATTGGTATAATGTCAACAACCTCAGATATGCAGATGATACCACTCTGATGGCAGAAAGTGAGGAGGAATTAAAGAACCTCTTAATGAGGGTGAAAGAGGAGAGCGCCAAAAATGGTCTGAAGCTCAACATCAAAAAAACTAAGATCATGGCCACTGGCCCTATCATCTCCTGGCAAATAGAAGGGGAAGATATGGAGGCAGTGACAGATTTTACTTTCCAGCAGCCACGAAATTAAAAGACGCCTGCTTCTTTGGAGGAAAGTGATGATAAACCTAGACAGCATCTTAAAAAGCAGAGACATCACCTTGCCGACAAAGGTCCGCATAGTCAAAGCTATGGTTTTTTCAGTAGTGATGTATGGATGTGAGAGCTGGACCATAAAGAAGGCTGACCGCGAAAGAATTGATGCTTTTGAATTGTGGTGCTGGAGGAGACTCTTGAGAGTCCCCTGGACTGCAAAGAGAACAAACCTATCCATTTTGAAGGAAATCAACCCTGAGTGCTCACTGGAAGGACAGATCCTGAAGCTGAGGCTCCAATACTTTGGCCATCTCATGAGAAGAGAAGACTCCCTGGAAAAGACCCTGATGTTGGGAAATTGTGAAGGCAAGAGGAGAAGGGAACGACAGAGGACGAGATGGTTGGACAGTGTCATCGAAGCTACCAACATGAATTTGACCCAACTCTGGGAGGCAGTGGAGGACAGGAGGGCCTGGCGTGCTCTGGTCCATGGGGTCACGAAGAGTCGGGCACGACTTAACGACTAAACAACAACAAAATAATGAAGTATGGGACATTGCGTTAAATGATAAATTGACTACTGAACTTAAGATGAAAAGAGGAGAAATAAGTTTAAATATTTTAAATGCTATTTGGGGTAGATTTATTGAATTTGTATTAGTGAAAGGAAAGGGGAAAGCCTCTAAGCAACAATCAATACAATTTTGGAAAGGAGGTTCGTAATAAAAGTATTGCTCCAAAAGGTCCCGTGGGTATGGGGGTGCACTGTGTTTTAGATTGTATTAGTAAGTATTTTGTATTCTTGTATTTGTTCTGGAAATTAAATTAAAATAAAATAAAATAAAGGCGTAGATAAATCCTTTTATTGTCATTAATTTCACTCAATGTCATAACCAAGAACAGTTCCTCTCTCTCTTGCTCTCTTGTTACATATATCAATGAATTTGTAAGCAAATATTGAGGTTACTGTAGTTGTAAGCAGCAAGCATGTTAATTTCTTGGCAGATGTACATGTTGGCACCAGTTTACCAGTAGTTGCTTCCCCTCCCCTGCGCCCACTGCTGTCTTCCAAAATGGAGCTATTAATGTGATTTTAATCAACTGAGCTAGCATGACAGATTTATAATTGATCAAGGGTCAGTAAGCAGGTTTTGAAGGCAGAAGAGCAGCCATTGTGAAGGACTTTGAAGGTTAACTCATCCCCTCCCTGCACCTACTGATTTTACACATACCTTGTCTAAATATTTGTAGTTGTACATTGGAAAACAGTGATGCAGGAGTTGCTCTCTAACACCCCCCCCCCCCATATTATTCTGCTTTTAAAGAGTTCTGTCATTTGAATCACTTTTTAAAAAGTTGAGAAAATCCTTAGCTGTGTGGGTTTTAAAAAAAATGTGTCTGATGTCCCTTGGTGAAATTTTAACATGCTTTTTGAAATGATATTTGTTGGTCTTATTTATTTATTGGCTTACAGTTATTATAATATTTCAGATGTGCTTGGGAGAGCTCCATGAATTTATTTATGCATATTAAAACATCATATAATAAATAAATTAGTGAACATCTGTAGTAGTGAGGCGAGAGGTGTGTGACTGTGAATGTTTCTATAAATAAAGATACGAAAGTGCCTGAGGAGTCTCTTTAAATTTGAACCATTCTACTGTCATGAAATTAAGCATGAAATTAAGCTCAGGAGCCTTTGTAGATTATTTGTATAGAGGTTTGGTATCAAGCTCTCCTTTGGTATCAGGTAGGAGAAGGATAACAAACAGGATTTTCTTTTTTCACACAGAAAATTATTAAATTATGGTATTTACTTCTACTAGATCATGTTTCCCAATCTAGAAGTTGTGACCCAAGGAGGTCACAAAGCATTTTCTGGGGGTGTCAGGTCACCTTATGTGTGTTGTAGCCCTTGTAGCCCATTTCTTTCTTCACCTTTCAGAGCTGGATATTGGTGTATATGTTACCTTAGGGGAGAAAGAAGTCTCTACTTTCTGAGAAGGGATGACTTTACTCCATCAAAAATGCCTTTTAATGCAAATGTGGCAAGGGGTTTTTAGGTTACTTGGCTACTATAAAAGAGAGTCACAACTTGAAAAAGGTTGGGAACCACTGTAATAGATCTAGCAGTCGCCACAAATTTAGACTTATTTAAAAGAGAATTAAACACATTCATGGAGGATAAGACTGTCAGTTATGATGGTTACCATATACTACCCCCTAGGATCACAGGTCGTGTGACTCTGAATATGACTGCAAATCTCTGTCATATCTCTTGCCCAGGACTCAAAAATCCTGGGCCCGCCTTTGTTTCCTTCCATTACCCACTCCTCCTTTCATAACAGAAATTTAAAAAGATGGTCCTGTTCAGGCTTCTAAGAAGAGTAACTGTGATACACAATTGCACAGAGCTTGAAATGTTACACTTTAAAAGTAACATGTTCCATTACATATTACTTAGCAGACAGGTTGCCCTATGGATTGTTCTGATCATGCAAGCAATTTGTTGTTTTCTGCGTTATTAGTTTGTCACCTTATAATTACCAACAGAGCAGGAAAAAAACCCTTTCAAAATGGCTTTAAAAATACCTTTTAAAAGTAACTTTTGAAAGTAACTTGTTTTTCTTACTACACCTTAGTAACTGAGCTATTCCTTATTACATCTGTAAAAGTAATTTTGTAAGTACTAGTTCCATTATTTGTTGACCAGAAAGTAAAGAGTTACAGGGAAGCTGTAGCTAGTTACTTCCAAGTTATGTGAGTGTGTCATGTATTGATAGTCCAGTTATAGCTTTAATTATTTTCCTTCACTGTTACAATTTGATGAGTGACTTTCCCCTAGCTGTACAGGCTCATGAAATACTGGAAGGACAGTGCCCCGTGTCCCTGAACTGACGTAAACACATTTAATTTTTTTTATAGAAACCAAAAGTTAAAGTCTGTGTCTGGGAAAGAATCAGCTGGAGTCTAATTTTATTGTGATGTGATTTGGATGGTTTCTGTGACCTGCCATTTACAGCGTGTCACCATCTCTGAGGTCTTTTGCCTATTTAAATGTTTTTGTACAGCCGCTAGCATAATTGGGTGAAGCAATGTTTTAATAGAAGCGCTGACAGAAAAAAAATTATGTGAACTGGAATTACAGGTAATGGAAAAGGAGATTTGCAAAGGTAACTGAAGAACACTAGACATTGGGTAACTCTGCTTTCTGTTCCCTGACAATGGATAATTACTATCAGGGATTCTACTGGGATAACAATATTCAGCTCTCCCTGCCTCTCTGCCCTCCACCCCCACCCCCAGGTCCTACCTCAGAAACGTGGTATTAAACAGTGAATGACAGGGCCAACGTATTAGAAACAGTTGGAATTGTTTTTCCTGGCTGAGTACAGTGGCCTAGCACCGAGGTTTTGACAACTGAAGCAGGAATAACTACTCTGGAAATTAGTAGTAAGGTTCACAAAGGGAGGGGCAACTTGCTGTTCATTATTTATGAAAACCACTTAAGGATAGTGCAGGAGGAAAATATTCTAAACTTGATTAAGGAAGCCACAGAAGGTGGCTTTCAAATCTGCAAGTCCGCCACTGGCACTAAAGAAGAGCACGAAGAGACAGAAAGTGACCTCTAAGAGGGAGAAGAAATAAAGTCTAAGAAACCAGGCTATAGTTAGATCTTGAAAAGACAAGGGGGTGAAACACGCTCAGGCTCTCTGCCTCCCCCTCACCTGATCTCTTGATACACATTTTGGTACAATATTCTAACAGTAACTTCATTATCTCTAGGAAGAAAAGACATCTTCCATGAGACCAGAACCCTGTAGAATCCTTCCTATTGTATAGTGCGGAACCATCCAAGACATGGCCTCACCCAAAGTGAGGCTCTCTCTTCTCCTTTTATGATTGGTTTGTCCCTTAGCACATATATATAAAGACAATATTTAAAGCTAAGAACAATGAGTATAAAGAGGCATCTTACATCATGAAAAGGCAGTATTAAAGCTATTGTTCTTAGCTTTAATGTTGTTGTTGTTTAGTCGTTAAGTCGTGTCCGACTCTTCGTGACCCCATGGACCAGAGCACGCCAGGCCCTCCTGTCTTCCACTGCCTCCCGGAGTTGGGTCAAATTCAGGTTGGTAGCTTTGGTGACACTGTCCATCCATCTCATTCTCTGTTGTCCCCTTCTCCTCTTGCCTTCACACTTTCTCAACATCAGGGTCTTTTCCAGGGAGTCTTCTCTTCTCCAAAATATTGGAGCCTCAGCTTCAGGATCTGTCCTTCCAGTGAGGACTCAGGGTTGATTTCTTTGAAAATGGATTGGTTTGTTCTCCTTGCAGTCCAGGGGACTCTGAAGAGTCTCCTCCAGCACCACAATTCAAAAGCATCAATTCTTCGGCGGTCAGCCTTCTTTATGGTCCAGCTCTCACTTCCATACATCGCTACTGGAAAAACCATAGCTTTGACTATGCGGACCTTTGTCGGCAAGGTGATGTCTCTGCTTTTTAAGATGCTGTCTAGGTTTGTCATCGCTCTCCTCCCAAGAAGCAGGCGTCTTTTAATTTCATGGCTGCTGTCAGCATCTGCAGTGATCATGGAGCCCAAGAAAGTAAAATCTGTCACTGCCTCCATATCTTCCCCTTCTCTTTGCCAGGAGGTGATGGGATCAGTGGCCATGATCTTAGTTTTTTCGATGTTGAGGTTCAAAAAAACTTAGCTTTAATACTGCCTTTTAATGATGTAGTATGCCTCTTTATACTCATCGTTCTTAGCTTTAAATATTTTCTTTTAATAATGTTAACCACCATTGTATACTCATTGTCTTCAACTTTAAATATTGTCTTTAAATGTTGTAAGACATCTTGGGTCCTTTTCAAGGAGAAAGGCAGGGTAAAAATATTTTCAATCAATCAATCAATCAATCAATCAATCAATCAATCAATCAATCAAGATAGGCTAGAATGCATATTCTCCATGTTAGCCCAGAAGAGGGACTGCAGCAGGGACATGCCACATGATTTTCCTGGCCGATATTTATATATTTTCCAGCCATGATGTAGAACCCCACATTCATAATAGCTCCTGTGCTTCCTTCCCATCATTTTGAAGCAATATTTGGTGTTACTTGATGCTAGTAACGTCTGTATGCAGATTAAAAGATACCTCAGTATAATACCATATGCAAGGAGCTGGCCTGGCCTTAACTTTAGACAGAGTAAGTTAGCTACCTCAGGCCGTTTATTTTGCATGTCATGAAAGTCCAGCAAAATGTTACTTGTTTTATTGTTTTATTTTTATTGCTAGGAAAGTGCAGTTCTTGCTGTGCCTCTGGGATTTTTGTGACATTTCCTGTTTCACATAAAACAAATTGACCAGTTTGGGGTATTGTAAACAGTTTTTGATCCGTTGGATGGGTATTGTCCTATTTGTTACTCTGCCTCAGGCAGAAAAATGTCTTGGGGCCTGCTGTGCACAGGATGGTGTAAAAGCAGTATGCTGCATTCTTGTCAGTTAAAAGTTGTGGTGATTAGGTCTCCTTGGTACCATCTGTGCTGCAGAATTGAACTTGGTAACAGAGTTTATTTGAAAAGAGGCCTGTACCTCAGAGGACTCCACGGAGAACTTGGGCATTCTTTAATAAAATACAAAGAAAATTGTATTCTAGTAGATAGTGTTTCACTGATGAGGTTTGAGAGAGTAGATATGAAAAGACAGGGAGGTTTGGGACAACAAGAAATAGTTAAATCAATACAGTAAGTTGAGAAATGATAGGAAGTCAGTTTATGGCAGAATTGTTTGAAAGCAGGCTGAGGGTCAGGGTAATCTGAGCTTTTCTCAGATATTTTGTAAATCACTTTGTATTTGTGCTGTCCAAGGGCTAAATGCAATTACCAGTCCTGACGAGAACAGACATGCTGGATGAAAGGATCTTGTATAAATACTAACTTTCCAAAGTCCCATTAATTTAGCAGGTCTAATCAAGGTGCACAAGGGTTCTGTTATAAGTGCAGTGGAATGATGATAAACACCCTAGTTGACTGTGAAAATAAGAGGAACTCTTGTTACATAATAATAATAATAATAATAATAAAATAATAATAATAATAATAATAATAATAATAATAATAATAATAATAATAATAATAATAATAATAATAATAATAATAATGTGCTGTCATGTCAATTCTCACTTATGGCAACCCTTTACAGAGTTTTCTAGGTACAGAGTACTCAGAAAAGGTTTACCATTCTCTACTTCTGGGGGCATCCTGAGATTGTGGAGCTTGCCCAAGGCCACACAAGCTGGCTCTTATCTCTGGAGGCACAATGGGGAATTGAACTCCCAGCCTGTGGCTCCACAGCTAGATACTTAATTCACTGCGCTATCCAGCTATCTCCTTCTTATATACTTCTCAGTAAACTTGAACAATTAGTAAACTGGAAAACTCGAACATGCATATGCTAGAATAGTTGTTCAGTAAAATTTATTCAGTCCATTAAGAAAGAACAAATAGAACAATGAAATCAGGATTAATCAGACGTGAGCCACACCCACAAGAAAGAACTTCAAAGTTCTGATAGAGAATTGAAATTCAGGACTACAATATTTGAGTTTTTCCAGCTATGGGAGTGCAAGGCATACCCTCAAAGGAAGCCAAAGAAAGGACTTTCACTTCCTGGACATTAATTTTTTAAAATACTCAACTCTTTTCCAGTAATCCTCATGACATATTATTTATGCGAAATCTTAATGATTATATGAAGATCTGATCTATTATCAGTTCAATTGTTCTTTTCACTCTCCTAAAATGGATACTTTTAGACCACTGTAAACATTAATAGGATATTTCTTTGAGTGGTGATACGACCTTGAAACTGTCAGTGTTTGTCAGAAATGGACTATAAAGTAAACAATTCCCTTCCTGTCAGCAGATCAGTGTGACTTCTTGCCTACCTGACCTTTGTACAGAATTTTGCTAGATTTAATAGGACTGATCGACTATTGATATAATTAATCACACAATGCCTTATTCCAGTTCTAAGAGTAATCAGAGGTTCCCACTAATCAAGCTGGGATTGACAATTGGATTGAACTCATTTACTCCATAATTACTGTTGGAGAGTGAGCACACAAGTGGCACAGGAAAAACGCTAACTTGTAGTTTCTGCCCTTTAAAAGCTCAGAATGATTAGCTGAGCTCACTTCCCTTTATAAAGGAATCACATCCACATGTAAGAAAATAAAAAAGCTTGTGCTTATTAGACAAATATTCTTGTAATGAGAAAGGCATAGAAGTCCTAGTTTTAGTTAACAACATTGGATATGTCAAGAGCCGTGGCTGTGCCTTTCATCACTTGAGAACAAAGCCCAGATGCCTCCTCCTTGGAGGGACAAGAGAAAGGTGTGAGAAGGAAGGAAGTGCCATCAGCAACCATAAACACAGAAATATAAGGTTGAAAGAAGGTCAGAGCAGGTAAAGAGTTATATGATCTGAGGTAAAAACAAAGTATTTGAGCAGGGAAAGGACAGTCTAGAAACCTGAGAATGTCGTCTCTCTGCTTTTTCCCATGCAAACACATGCATGTTCTTGGGTGTAAGCTGAGTTGTATCCAGCCACTTCCAACAGTTACTGGGAAATGGGAACAACTATTAGGAACAGGAGTAACAAGCCTTCATATCAGACACTGTCTTTGGACAAGAGGAGGAGCCTTTTGGCTTGCTTGCTTGCTTAACATGGTGCATGAGCAAAGGACAAGTGCTGCTTCATGTTACCACAATTCATCCACATTTCTTGCTCCAAAATATAAAGCACACGTTGGTTCAATTCTTTATGTTGGTCTTCCTGAGATACTTGCATAGGTAAAAAAACAACAACCGAAGTCTACATGACCACAGAAATATCTTGTGTGCAGTATTTATTGGGTTGAAACTGGGAGACTGAACAGTCAGGAAAAATGAATTTATCTGTATCCTCTCTGTGTCAGGTTTCCATATCCAACCTCTTTTTTTTTTTTTTTGCATCAGTCTGCAATTAAAAGCAATGTGAAAATTCATATTTTTTTGAAAATACAATTTCTTCAAATACATTCATCCCCTAATTGAGTTTTTGCACACAAACTCCCTGACTGTATGCATTTTAATGACATTTTGAAGTGAGAACTACAGTGCAAAATTCAGAACAGCATGCAGTCCAAAAGACTTCTGAGTTGGAATTCATATCCTACTCTAGGAAATGTCAATTCAGTTCCTTTGTTTAAAAATCTGAGCCAAACGGGATTTACCCTATCCCTATGAAACTGTAGTATATGTGTAGTTCTATTCTGTTTGATGACCTATGACTTGCGTTGACTCTCCTTTGAAGGGCTGCTTAAACACTGCTCCCTGTTCAGTACTGCAAACAAGGTAAGAAAGACAATCTAAGTGTCATCTGAGTAGTGGTGAGAAAGGACCACATCTGCTGTTTTTTACCTGTCAGTAGAGAAGCTGAAAGATCCCTGTTCTGCATCTTAAAAGTTACTTAGAAGCTACGCTGTGAAGTCAACAGTCAGTGGGGGGGAAATAGCCATTAGCACACGAGGAAGTGTTGTAGCAAGCAAGTGTTACATTAATGTTTAAGAGTTAAGTAGAATGGCTGAGAAGAAATTGTTTGGAACCAGTAAGTGTTGTGTTCTTTTCAACATTTCAGTTTGGCATTCACAAGGTTCAAGACGGGAGGGACTCCTGGAGCCTTTAGAATAGAGCTCAAACACTTTTACAACAACAGAAAAGGTGACTTAGGCCTTGTCGTGCCCATTCATACCTCTCAGTATATCACAGCATGCTACTTTATATGAATCTAAATTCTTAACAGCATTTCACTTGTAGCTGTTCAGAGTCTGGACTTCTGGACTGGAGAGAATAAAAGAAGAGCAATTTCAAGGATGGCTTGGCAAAACACACCTTGCAAGCTAAATGGTTTACCTGCCTTTGGATTTCTGTCCCATCTGATCCATTGTTATCCTTGCAAATGATCGCATTTCGCCTACGATTTGCTGCATCTTAAGAATATAAGAGCTCTGTTTGTGAATCTCACCAAAGTTCTATATAGTTTGCTGCCTTTTTACTCCTGCTGCTAAGCAGCTGGGAGGGAGGGGGAGAATTCACCCTCTCCAATAATTCTGAGGCAGGGCATTGCAGGTGGTGCTATTGCATCACAACATCACAGGCATTGAGGGCAGCTTAGGAGGCCCGAAAGACTGGCCCTGCACAAATGCCAGCCCCCTTGCTCACTGCTGCCGGATGGCTCACTCACCAGCCTTATAGGCCAGAGTGAGTGTTCTGGTTGCCTAGTGGGGTTGGATAGGAATTTGGGGCTCGGGTTGCCTGATTGGTGTATTGAACAAAAGGGGCCTGGCTGATTTTTGCCTATTCCATTCTGATTCCTACAGGGCACAGTGGGCAAATCAGGAGCATTTGTGTGTTAAATAGGTCACAATCTGGTGGGTGGTATTGGGAGAGGCGGGGTAGTGGTGATCCCCATAATGCACCATTGGGTAATTGGTTCCCCTGATTGGGTACCATGGATCATGAAATCCAGGGACACAAGCAGGAATGGGCCTTTGAGACAGCCTCAGGCTACAGCCAGCCTCAAATCATGAGACTTAGGCTGCAGATGGACCCAGTAATTTCTCCCCGATAGAGTTGGCCAGGGCAAGGCTGGCGATGCTCCCAGGTTATGGAATGCTCTCTCTCAGGAGGTCAGGTTGGCCCCTTCCCTTTTACACTTTCACTGATAGCTGAAGATCCACCTTTGCAGGCTTTTAACAGTCATAACTGAATGCCATTTTTTAGTTAAGACAGTTTTTAACTTTTTATATGTTTTTAATCATTCAAAAGTATTATAATCAGTTTTATAGCTTATTTGTTTGTAATATATAACATTGTCTTTTTAATACTGTGGACCGCTTGAGCCCGCCTTATTGGGAGTAAGGTGGCCTATAAATAAGGCAACAGACAAATGTACAGCCAGGTCCCAGAGCCAGGGAATTGCCTTCTCTGGGCTGGAGAGGGGCCTGGATGGTCCACCTGCTCCTGTTCCCACATCCCTGCACTACTTAAGGCCCCACTGCAAGTTAGGGAATTTGAATAGTTAATAAAGTTGTGGCTCACATTGAAGCCAGTCTTTTATGTCTTATCTCTTTATTTACTAGTTGGGAGAGGCAATGGCAGTCTGTCTTTGGCAGTAGCCATCCGGAGACTATAGGAATCTGATCTAGTTGGTTTGATCCTTGTCCTCTTTGTTTACCATATTTTTTTTGGTATCCTTTCTGTTTTCCTTTCTCACTAGTGTTATTCAGAAATTTCCCAGAATTTGTGAATAGGGGACATATGTACAGGTCCTGTCTTAAGATGTGAATTGTGACAAGTCAGTTAGGCTTTCACACATTGGCCAAAATCCTGTTGCATAAAGTAGTACATCACAGTATAGTAGAGTACAGGAATGAATCAATGGGGTTTTAGTGAGTGAACTCCTAAAATTCCATTGATTCACACAGGCCTACTGTCAATTGTGGCTTACTATGCTAAAATAAGTTGCAGTTAGAGTAGGCCCATCTGAAACAAAAGAACCTATGGAGGAGTTGACTCACCAAAGCCCCATTGATTTGATGGGTGTACTTTAATGTAGTTTACTACAGTAAGCAATTGAATTTTGGCCAAATGAGTGCAAAGATCTGACATGAACATTGTATGTACAGAGCTGTCAGGCAGGCTGTGTTTCCTCTTCTGATTTGTAAAAGGGAATTTGGGAGTCAGGCATTGCATATAGGTCCTTTCGTATACTGTGAACGCAATCTTATTCCTGAACAAGGCTTCTTTCACTACTTCATTCCTTTATCTCTGTTATCACCATTTACTGGCCAATTGTTCCAGGCAAACAGATACTACGGTAATGTCATCATACTATGACCTAGTTATTTCAGCGGATAAGGAGTTACAAGAGAGTATTTTTGTAGCGTCTTCTCTAAACCCTAAAGGACTCGGGGATGATTGCTGCTTAGGCAAGGAGCCAACATTTGCACAACTTTTTCTGTTCTTCTGCTATCCACACAGAGTCCCATCCCTTCTTCCCTTGGCCCTTTGTGGACCAAGCAGGGAGAGCACCTCTCCCCCAAATCACGCAGTTATGGACCTATACTTTCCTTGGTCTATGAGTTGCCCATGCATTCTCTCTGCTGTATACTCCAGAAGTATTTTTTTAAAAAAAACATGGTGTGGATGTCCAAAGTAAAGTTGGTGTGTATCCATGGAAGAGATTGCTAGTGACTACAGGCTGGATTTTGAAAGTGGAGTGTCTAGTGGAACAGATACAGGAAGGAGAAGCTATGAGAGAAGCTATGAAAGATGAGAAGTAGGAATATAGGTCTTATAAGATTGAGAAATTTGGGGCTCTAAGTTACCTCAAGATTTCATTATATGGGTCTTGAGCTTGAAACCATTAGGCACAGTCTACGAGGAAGTTCTATTGTTCAAGCTTCATTCTCTTGAATGGGGTTTGTGCAGAAGAACTGCTTGGGGGATTGCACTATTTGATAATTTGTTCTAGTGGGTACTCTGCTTGAGTGTCTCTCTGTAGCACTTTTGATTTTGGAAAACACCAGAAGTATTTGAACATTGTTCATGTTTTAGGATCTGAGAAATCTGCTCACAGCTGAAAATGAGGAGGTTCTCAGGCTGGAAATTGGAGGTGATTTATGTGGTTGGCTGGTATCCCTGTTATGCAGGGATGTAAAAGGAGGCCCAACTTGACAGTGACGGATGTAATGAAGTCTCTGAAAAGAATGAACAGGTAGAGAATTCTTTTTTTTTTTCATTGCAGTAACTAAAAAATGTATGACACCCCCATCCATTATTTAGTGAAAATTCATTTTCTCTAGTCAGAAGAGAGTTAATGTACCTTAAATGATCAGCATTTCCTTTTTAGCAACTTTAGCTGAAAACACATGTGAACTGCAGTGCCTCCTGTGTAAGAAAAGAAAAGAAACAACTTAGCAAAGGAATAAACTATGCATCATTTCTAATCGACCACTGGCCCATGAAAATCTTTCCCCCGCCTTTAATTGTTGGCAGTCCTTATTCAGTGCTGATCTCCTTTGGATAATGGCATTTAAAAATGTCTCAACTGCTAAAATACAATAGTAAGTTGCAACTGGAGTAGGCCCACTGAATAATGGAACTTATGGAGGAGATGGCTCACCAGATCTTCACTGATTTAATGGGCCTACTCAAGTTATGACTTACTACTGAGGTTCAACCAAAGTTTGCTGCATTTTGTGTTTGTCTTTGGCTGTTTGCTTGTCCCCTACCCCACCTTATGGTGAACATCATTGAATTCTGGCCTGGTGCACTTCCCTTAGTTACATAAAATGTAACCCTGGGTTGAATCAAATGATATAGTTGAGGGCCATGCAAATCCCATCAGGGTTTAGTTTTGTGCACCAAAGGATCCATGAAAGAAATGGTTGTGGTGCATTAGTTACTAGTAGAGATGGGGGTATTCATATACAAATATTCCCGCACAGCTGGACTTAATGAGGGGCTGGCCCCTGCAGCCGGCCCGTCCACTCAAGCGTCCGGCAACGGTGGCAGCCTCGCTGATCCTTCCAATTGCTCCTGGAGCTCCGCTCTCTTCCTGCTCGCCTGGCCACTCCAGGCAGTGGGAGGGAGGACGAGTCTCCCTGCATGGCTGCTGAGTCACTAGGGCACCCCCAGAAGAAGGGAATGGTAAATCATTTCTGAGTAAGCTCTATCTGGAAAACCCTGTAAAGGATTGCCATACATCAGAATTGAATTGATAACACATTATTATTGGTGCTGCTGCTGCTGTGGAATACATTAATTGCTACAAAAAGGACCTCCTAAGTTCCAAACCAAGATTCTCACTCTTATACCACATTGGCTCACAGTTCTGGAGGACTTGTCTTTCCTTTCCTCCCCACCCCCCCCACCCTTTCTTTTTTCTTTTTTGATTTTAAGATATGGCATGCAATGATTTCTTTTAAAGGAAGAATCTTAAGACTGTGTGAGAGAATTCTTAATTCTTAAGTGTGGCCTTAAGAATAACGGTCTTTACTATATGAACACTGACCTTCTTTTAACACGTGGGAAGATGTTTATCGTATTTTGATTCTCCTGTGCTTTTAAATCATGAGACTATGAAATTAGCAACACGAGCATTTCCACAGTTCTCAAAGATTGATTTTTCCTATAATGATGATACAGTCAAGTAAAAATAGGTGAGGGCATGCTGGGTTTGTCCCAAAAGACTAGATACAGAATACGTCTAGATCATCTTGTGTAAATAACAATTCTGCATTTTATTTCAGTGCATAAGAAGAGCCGAGTGGAAGTTTGTTATAGGAAAAATGTCAGATTAATGCCTAAGGGAATACGGAGGCGAAGAGAAGATATTTATTATTTTCTGTAAAAAGAGGAATCAGAAGATTAGTTTATGTAAACCGTGTCAGTTTGCTGCGAGATACATTGATTCCTACGAAACCAATAATAAAGGAAGAAGATTCATTATAGTAAGCTGTTACAAGACACAAGAGAGTCCACCCACAGTATGCTTTAAAATGGCAGACTTGTGAATAAATACCATCTGGGCTGTGATTTTAGTATTGGTCCGCTACTGTCAAAATGACAAGCAAAATTGTTAGGTCAGTCCTGGAAGAAATCCAGTTAAAACCTTAAAGCTCTTCTCATAACTAGGCATTCTGGAAATATCCCTACTGCCCTGCTGCCAAAAGCAAACACACAGTTGTTTTTAAAAATGCAAGCAACAGATCTGCTAAAATCATAAGAAAATAACGAAAGCCCTACTTGATTGAGCCAAAGTTTTGTCTCAGACAGAGTCTGGAAAAATTCAGTTCCTGAAACCACCTAGCCAGCATGCCCAATGACTATGCTAGCTGAAGGATCCTGAAGGCCATAGTCAAGCTCTGATCTCAGCAGAGTATCTAGTTTCTGACAAAGGGCAGCCAGATTATTCTGGGAAATCCACAAGCATAGCACAAAGGCATTGACCTCCCTACTGTTTACTTAAAAAACAAAACACTATTCAGCAGTGAATATGCAGAGAAATGCCATCACTTGTCTGGAAGTTTTTTACTTGGCCATTATGACCGATAATAATCATGTGCCGCCAAGTCAGTTCTGACTTATGGTGACCCTTTTCAGGTTTTCTAGTTAGAGAATACTTAGAAGTGGTTTACTGTTCCCTTCTTCTGGGAGCATTCTGGGACTGTGCAGCTTGCCCAAGGCCACACAGGCTGTCTTTACTCTCAGGAGGCACAACTCCCAATCTGTAGCTTCACAACCAGATACTTAAACCACTTTGCTACTGTTGTTTTTATTACCACCACCACCACCACTACTACTACCGTCATAGCAGTAGTTGTGTGCCATCAAGTCAATTCTGATTTATGGTGACCCTTTTCATGGTTTTCTAGTAAGATACCATGGAATCTTCGTATCTCTGGTTTTGAATCCCTGTGTATTCAACCATGATTCTTGGTTTAAGGTTAGTTCTATGATTCTATAATAAATGGATGTTACTGGCAATTAATTTCAGTAATTAAAGGCTTCCTCCTTCTGTTTGGGGCTCCTATGGCTTGTGTGCAATGAAACTGATTGCACTTGAGTTGGGCAAACTGTGGGACAGAAGTTGTTTAGTGCTGTCAAGTCTCCTCTGACTTACAGTGACCCTATGAATGAGCGATCTCCAAAATGACCTGTCCTCAACTACTCTGCTCAGTTCTTATACACTCAAGCCTCTGGCTTCCTTTAGGGGGTCAATCCATCTCCTGTTTGGTCTTCCTCTTTTCCTGCTGCCTCCCACCTTTCCCAGCATTACTATCTTTTCCAGAGAATTCTGCCTTCTCATGATGTGTCCAAAGTAGGACAGCCTCAGCTTCAACATTTTTGCCTCCAGAGATAGTTCAGGCTTGATTTGATCTAGGACTCACCTGTTTTTGTTTCTAGCAGTCCACAGTTCTCCTCCAGCACCACATTACAAATCAGTTTTTTTCTGGTCAGCTTACTTTACTGCTCACAGTACTTTCACACCCATACACGGTGATCAGAAATACAAGAATATGGATGATCTTGGTCGTCTCTAGTGACACTTTTCTAATTCCTTACACTTTTCTAATTCCTTCATTGCTGCCCTTCCTAGCCTCAGCCTTCTTCTGATTTCTTGGCTGCAGTGTCCATTTGGATTGATAACTGAAGAATACAAAAGCTGTGTTTCAACTTCTTCATTGTCAATGCTAAAGTTGTATAGTTCTTCTGTAGTCGTACTTTTGTCTTCTAGAAGTAGATACTCTTTAATTATTTACTATCTCCTCCTGTTGATCATGTCATCACTAGAGATGGGGACGAATATAAAAATGGATCAGTTTTTCCGACAAATATAGCCGATTCGTTAAATATTCGTTGATCCGTATTTGTGGGTTCTAGAGACCCCCACGAATACGAAGGGATGAATATTTACCCATTTTTATTCGTCCTTCTGATCAGTTGATCGGTGGCCGGTAGGCAGAATGGGCTTCTGTGCCGTGTGGTAAACTTTCCTGGGGGGACCCAATTTGTGGGTGAATAACTTGGATGTCCGATATCCAATCTTCACCAAAATTGGCAGGCGTGTTGGGGAAGGACATAGGAAGCTCTGTTGTGATTCTGGATTCTCTAAGTACCTGGGGGGAGCTTTCCTGGGGGGGTCCTCTTTGTGACTATATAACTTGGGGTCCATGATCCAGTGTTCACCAAACTTTCAGGAGTTGTAGAAAATCATCTGAGGAAGCTTCCCTGGAAATTTGGTGTCTCTAGGCAGTTGGGAGCCAGTGTTATAGCCGTTTAAAGTGCAGACGAATCAACAGATTGATCCGTCAATTCGTCAAAGAATATTCGTATTCGTTGATCCGTTAACCTTGATGAATAACGGATTAAAATGAATCGCCATTTTTTTGATTTGTCCTCATCTCTAGTCATCAGCTTTCTGCAGGCGTAGCTTACGTAACAGGATCTTCTCAAGATTAGAAGTGTGAGTTGATGTATTAAAAGAGAATCTGCACCGACAAGCAGAAGCCTTCTCAGTGTGGGTTAAGGGCTATTTTCTTGAAATAAAACCAATGGTCTTTGTTAATGCCACCTCTCATCTGAATCATCACAAATGAACTTGTGACCTTACCTGTAGAAGAGCTGAAAGCCACTACTCTTTTGTTTCTGTTTTTGCTCTACAATTCTTATTTAGCCTTGTGTGTTTGTGCATGTAGGAGGGTGTCTGTCTGTCTGTCTGCAATGTAAGGAATCCTGACTAAGAAGCAAAAGTTTTTTTTAAAACAAAAACTGTAAGTGGTTCTCCACTTGTCTACAAGAAACTGTACTTAAAAACAGTTTATATTTCATAGTAAATAATATAAAAATGGAGGAAATGATGTTGCAAATGAACAGTGCAAAGCTAGTTAAACCAGTTCTGCCCACACTTCCCCTTGTTTGGAAAACAACAGGTGATATTTTTCCATGGAAGTCAAGACCTTTTCCTTTAGCCTTCTGAGTGAGGAAAATCAGCTTTTTCTCTTTATCCTTGAGTTTAAGATTTTGTCTGGGGCTAGCACAAACTTGCAGAGGGGAAAAAGACATGAAAACACTGAAGCCCTGCTTGAAAATTCAACTCTCTCACACAACTGGCATCACATGGAGGGGAATGAAGATGTGTACCTTGATTGTGTCCCCTCTGAAATGTCCCCCAGACATCCTCCATCAGTCATAAGGCCAGCATCTGAGATGCGGAGCCTGTTTTGCTTGTATATGCTTAGATATCTGTTTGTGTTAGTTCCCAACTACAGAAGTTACCCCTCAAACATGTACACCATGAGGGGGCTGAAAAGAAGAACATGATGGAGGGAGACAAGTTAGTGTGTGCATTCTGTTAGCAAGCACCATTCTCCATCAAATAATTTGAATTAAATGAGGGTACATAGCACCTGAACGGAAAGAAAGGCGAGTTGAGTTTTGGGGCTCTAAACTGATGGTATTTTGGATTGCCAGCTTTCTTTCACATAGCATTGGAGTTTCATTTAGTACTTAGAAAAGTGATTTAATAAACAAAAAGCAAAACAAACACTGCAACTCCCAAAATTGCATGGATTATGCTGGCTAGAAAGGGGAGGGGGATCTGTTGTAGCCCCTACCCCACCCCCAAAGCAGTGTGCCCAAACTTTGCCTTCACAGCCCTTTGGAATGTAAGAACTCTGACTTCACCTGTTTCAGTTTGTGTATTTGCAAATAAACTGAAGTATTACAGAATGATGCTCACCTCCAGTGACCTCTTCCAATGGAAACCAAGCTTCTTGTTATTTGGAAAAATGGATTGAGCATTTGGATTGAACATAATGGCAACAAAACCAGGGCATTTCTAGGATTAGTTTTTCTGTGCTCCTGCTTTTGTCCATTCTGGTCTGCTACTTTATCAGTTGGAGATTTGCACATGTAATTCAGAACATGTGTGGGTAGGTTTACACACAAAACAAAGTGGAAGATAGGTACCACTTAACAAATCTGTTTCCTGCATGTAATCTGTTGCTCCAAAAACTATAGCTTATTTAAAGGAGTGGCTTTTGAAAAAAGTGGGAGAAATGCATTTTCAGTCGCAAATGCACAGTGAATACATTTGCTGTAATATAATTGCTTTATTAAATTGGTAATGCTTAACTTCTTTCTATCTTATTATTCAACCAAATTGGAGTGAGGCTCGTGCATCAGCTACTGTTGCAATGAAGTGTGGTGGTGGTGAGGAGATCATTTACTGCTAGCTCCCAGTCACGTGGGCAGAGCTGAGACTTAAAAAAGATTAACCTGTGCAGAAGATAGAGGCTGGCACCCAGCGGCTTAATCTGTCCCTGTTACAATTACTCGGCTGGCACAACACCAGAAAAGGCTAATGTTACATTAATGATGAAACCTTGGGCAGAAAACAAAACTGAGATGGCATTTTAGTTCAAACTATTTGCTCTTGATCCATTTCACTGCCAAGTGATAAACAACTGAACTTGTGGCTCTTCTCTGAAATATAGACTTTCAATAAACCAATTTCCCGTTATCGTAGTCTACAGCTTCAGCCGCTATGCCCTTTCCATTGCAGAAACCAGTCTCCTATTTTGCATTTGATTTGCAAAAACAGCAATCCACAACCCTTCTTTGGTCATTCCAGGGCATGCTCTGAGGCTCTGCTTAAAGCAAGGTCTGGATCTGGTGATCACTTCCTGGATAAGAAGTAGTTTAAGAACCCAGTGCAGGCCACACTGCATTCTTTGTTTGAAGGGGGAGAAAAAAAAGAATATGTAAATCTTCTAGATCCATTTGGCCCCAATCCTTTTTGCAACCACAGTTTTTCCCTTTTTCCATTTTTTTTAAAAAAATGATCTTGATGCCATTGTTTTTCCATTCCTGCTGCAGCATCCTTCCTGGATGAATCATCTGGGTGATCCCAACCAAGCTGTGAGTGCAAATGTTATGTAGCCCATTTGATTTGGTTCTGTAATTTGCTCAGTTGCTTTTTAAAGAAGAAATCACAGATTTTTGCACTTCAGAATTAGGAGTGAGAGAGAAAGAACTTTGCTGTGGAAAAAATGAAAATGTGAATTTGACTGATTTCCCCATCCTTATGCGGAAAACTAAATTTTGCTAAGCTTTATTGGAATATAGGAAATCCTACTTCCTCTACCTGTGTTTCTATGTAACGTGCAACAGTACTGGGCAGTGTAAGCCAGGACTCTGATATAGTATTGTCAGTTCCTCCACAGTATAAGGTAGCTTTATACTTTACTCTTTTAACTGTAGGCATCTGGCTTCTGTTTTCCATATTCAGCCTGTAAAACCTGTGATCTTTTATTGTTATGTGTCTTCAAGTCTCTTCCAATTTTGAATTAGTGACTTCTAAACGGTCATATCATTAACAGTCTTGCAAACTAAATATTATGCGTTTCTTTATTGAATCAATCCATCTCATGTTAGGTCTTCCTCTTTTACTGTCTTCAACTTTTGGTAGCATTATTGTCTATGCTGTGCTCTATTGTTGTGCACTAGCATGGAACAATGGTCTCAGATGTGATTCTGTCCTTTGTTATCTGTGTGTTTCTGAAAGCACCTATTCCATTTCCCCTTCATTAGAACATTTAGATGGGATCTACAATGCCATGGGGTCACAAAGAGTCGGACATGACTTAATGACTAAACAACAACAACAACGCCTCTAACTTCCATGTTCTGATAGGGATTGTGTCTGTGGCTCTAGTAATGTGGTGGCCCCGAGTATTTCCATATAGGTAGCCTTCAGGTAGCCCTGAGTCCTTTCAGAATAATACATGATTGCATTCTGGGAAAGCGCTTTGACACAGGTGTGGAATATACCATTTTTTTGCATACCTCCTTTTCTGATTTTCACGCAGCAAGCAGAGAAGTCATTAGTCAGGGTGAGATTGATTATTTTTCTTCCACTAAGCTTTGGGAAGACTGTGTTATGCTGATTAATTTCAAGGAGACTATGAAGCTCTGATGAATCAGTTCCAGCCTTTTCTATTATTCTCCAAGAGAGAGTAGGAGAGCACTAATTTGCCATGGTTGTGCACCATAATGAACCCCTCTTTAAAAGTGCATTAAAAGTGTAACACCTATGGATGTGATGCTGCTAATGGATGTAACAGAATGGTGCTTTGTCTCAATCCTGAAATTACAAAGGGGCAAGCCACGTGCAGTAATCTTGGGTTGCTTCCATCCCCTCTCTGCCCCTTTTCCAGCTCATTAAATTTCTCACACAGAGTGCCACAGCATAATCAGTTTCAAAATATCTCCTGAATAGCTCCGAAGTAGGAAATTCTTTCCTTGTTTCCAGAACATTTTGCAAATTACAATTTTAAAAAAATCCCACACAGCTCTATATATTAGATGCTACACAGAGCATTGTGTAAATGGTAGTAAAGAGAATTGTGGAGCAGAAATGGGAATGGGGGTTAACACATAACTGTAGTAAGAAAATCGTAATACTGTCTTGTTTAAAGAAACGTATCCAGCTTTCCTGGGAATCAATGTGATTTCAGCTTGGTAGCAAGTTTGAGAGTTCTGTGGTGCAGGAAAGGTGTAGGATAGTGACAGAGCACCTCCTGTTGCCTGCTGAGAAGTGTGGAGACTCAAAGCAACTCATAGGACTGTATTGTGTGTGAGGATGTTCTTTCATACTGTTTACCATACAGTTTCCTTTTTAGCACTTCTGCTCTTCAGGCTGTGCCTATTTCAGTGGTGCGATGGTGAACTTGGAAGGAGCTCATCACGACAGTTGCCATAGCTAGCCTGTCCTCCCATAAAGTGGCTCTAGTAATGTAGACATCTGGATTCATTTATATCAACAAATGAGGAAGAGGTCTTTTGTAAAGTTCATGGCTCTTACTGTTTCTGGGAAAACTCTAGAAGATCATAGTTCTTGCTGCTATGTAGAGCAGGAAGATTTCTCTTGCATGTTTGTTGCTTTCCATGTGTATAAAGTGATGGTAGAGAGAGGAGAGGGTCAGTAATCCTCTCTAGGTGTGGTGAATTTACCTGGATAGGGAACAACAGAGAAGGGCTTCTGGCTTTTGCCGTTAGTTCAAGTTGATGGACTTTTAAGGGTTCCAGAAAAAGCAAAACCAAAGTCGATGCTGCAAGCATCCAATGCAGAGGGTTACACTATCGGCAACTTTGAAGTGCTTGAAGGCAAACGATAGGTTGAAGAGATGCTCTGGTTCAGGGCTACAGATACTACTGGGTATGAAGGTAGGTCTGACTCGTATGAGTGCCTATGAACAGGGCTTCCCCTCCAAATGATCAAAGATGCAGTTTTTCTATTATGGATGCTTTGATTAAGCAAGCCAATTATGTGCTTTCATTGGTGTGACTACTTCCCAAATAATGTGTTTTGGTCTGTGTGCTGACCTTAACTACTGCGTACTTCACTTTCAGATGTGTGTGGTTGAACAAAGTGTGTGTGTGTACTGTGAGGGGGAGAGAATAATCTTTACATCATTGTTTTAAACAATCAGCACCTTTAAATCAATTTGAATTGCAATGGCTTCTCAAATCACATGCTTTTCTGTTTTTATTTAAACTCTGTTTTGATGTAGCAGTGCAGATGCCTCTACATCCCACAGAATATAAACATATCTCAGCGTAAAGCCAGAAATGTTATTTCAGCAGTTGCAGAGTGTCAGACAAACATTTCTTGTCTTTGAGCAACAGGTCTTCAGGTGAAATCACAAGCTGCTTTAGGGGGGGAGGGAACCCCCTCCAGTTCCAACCGTGATAAGCATGCAGAGCTGCTGCAAACCCCAGATATCCTTAAGGAAGCTGGATTGGTTGCCCAGTCCTTTGGATGCAGGTCAACAGGCCCTCCTCTTCCCTCCCCCTCCCCCAAATGAGATGATTCTCCCATGCAAATAGAATGATGTTCTTAGAACAAAGTCTCGTTCTGGTCCAACAGAGCAAATAGGCTGTGGCAAAGATAGAATGTGAGTGGAGAGTCAGAAGCTAGACATGCAAATTCTAATCTTGGCAGCCATGCTGATGCCCTGTATTCTCTTGGGCATGTGTCTTAATCTTTTTGCTTTGTTTTCTACATGTATAATAACAGGGATAATGCTCCCCTTTCTCAGAGTTTTGTTGAGCTTAATGAGCTGATGTATGTAAATTCCTTTGAAGCTTGGGCATGTAAAAGATAAGCAAAGAGCTTGGTGCCTTTTGGAATGGGATTGGAAAGAGATGAATGACCATCTGGGGCAGACTTCCAGAAACGTGAAATGTCCAAATAAAAAAAAAAGTGGAATGCATGCAATTCATGTAGGCTACAGAGACCTCCTTTATCTCCTTAGTGTGCCTTCTGCTAAGCCTGCATGTTTGTCAAGTTCCTTTCCCTTCCTTCTTCAAGACCTAAGAGCTGTGTCCAAGGGCCGGTGTGATATTAAGACAATGAGCTTGGAAGTCTCCCATTACATTCTCATTTCAGGTGGTGCTGCAGTTTGTTGAATGGGAATATCAATGTAATTGAAAGGATTACCATGATAATATGTTGAATGCTTTGAACATTCAACACTGTTATGGTTACCTTATTACAGTGGACCCTCAACTTACAGACGGCTCGACCTGCAGACTTTTCGAGTTACAGACTTCTCTGGCCGCAAAATTTAGGTTCGACTTGCGTCCGGAGAATCGACCTACAGATCGGAAAATCAAACAAAATGGACCAAAAACGGCCGGTTACGGATTAATCGGTTTTCAATGCATTGTAGGTCAATGGAGCCTTGACCTACAGACTTTTTGACCTGCAGCCACCGTTCCAATATGGATTAATTCCGTAAGTCGAGAGTCCACTGTATTACTAATTATTACTACTATTATCAAATACCATAAAACCTATGTTTTTCAAGAAAAAACCACATTTTTAAAAGAAATACTTTATGCGTACTTCCTCTGGTAAATGTCTCCATCAAAAATCTTTCTCTGCTACGCACATGCTACACATGGTTTTTCCTTTGGAGTAGCATTCAGTCATGCTGCATACTCAACTCTCCATCCCAGATTACTATGTGCCACATAGTTCTCCTAAATAGGCAACTCAACTCTTGTATTCCAGGCCAGTTTATTGTTTGTTGCTATGAAGTTCAATTGTTCTGGTTGCATCTCTATTTTTCAAGGGTTACACCTTCTAAAGAGCAATGCTGGGACATGCAATAGGGTACAATGCAATGTTGTGTAGTCGTACGTCTCTGCTACTATGTTGAGGTCCCCAAGACTTTTACTTCTTGGGGATTTCAACATACATGTGGAGACACAGTTGACTGGAGCAGGTCTGGAGTTCATGGAGGCCATAACCGCCAACATGCCACAGGACCCCACATGTTGCAGGTCACACCTGGTATTCACTGACTGGTTTTCCTAGTAATTCTTCATATCATTCTCTACAGTGCTTCTTATTATACTAGTCTCAATTTTGTTTCATTTACTGAAATTCCATTTGCATTTTCTGCCAATCCTTGCTTTAAATTTGAGTCGTGGAGCTTTGCTTTTTCTTCTTCTTCCTGCATTTTAAATCATACATATTTGTGCACATTCCTTGATGTATGCATTAATTTTAACTTAATTTACGTATTTTTCTATTGACTACATCCTGTGGCTACATATTTTTCCAATGGTACACATTTTAGCCATTTGCATTTAAAATGTGCACTTAATTTTGGGTGTAATTCATTCCTCCAGAATGTTCAGTAAGACTTGTAAATGTGAAAATATGTGAAGTAAGACACATTTCTTTCCATAACTCTCAAGCCACATTCATTTACTTGAGACAGTGGAATCCAACATAATTTTTTTCTGTACCTAGACAGAAGAGAGTAGGTTTTCCCCAGTCCGTGGCTTACTGGGTTCGACTTTCCCCAGCCATTATCACTGTCTATGCTGATTGGGAATGGACATCCGAAACACCCAGGTGGTCAAGGGCTCCTCACTCCTACCCTAGACTTTTCTTCATAAAGTTCTTTGAGAGGAGATGACAAGGTGGTGTCAATTAAAAAAAAAAAAAGAAACAAAATTCAACAAAAATCCATTAGAACAATCCATGAGAGCAGCCAGGCTGGTGACAGGAACATTAAAATATGACCATATTTCTCTGGTCCTGGCCCATTTGCAGTGGCTGCTGGTTTGCTTCTGGACCAGGTTCAAGGTGCTGATGTTGACATTAAAAGCTCTAAGTGGTTTAGGACATTATCAGTTGTCTGAAAGACCTCCTGTTCCACCTGCTCCTCCCAATCGAAGATGTTACGGGTGGTCACCCTGAGGGAGACCCAGAAATCAACAACCTGTAACTGGGCTTTCTCAGGGGTGGCTGCCTCATTGTGGAACTCTCTCATAGAGGTGTGACAGGCCCCTTCCCTCCTTGGCTTTAGTAAATAATTGAGTCTAATTCAATTAATAGTGTGTAATTTATTTTGTTTATGTTAATTCGTTACTCTTAATTATTGTGTACTTACTCTTACCTTAATTGAGTTATCTGCTACTGTTAGACTGTCTTGTGCTAGGAATGGAGAGGAAGACCTGCCTACCAGCGAGGGCTTCAAGAATATACAGGTGATTACGGGTAGTTGAAGATATGGCGTTGGTACAGCTCTTAGTCGTTCCAGAAGAACTGTGAACAGATGCCTGAAAGCTGTCCATTGTTCTGCCGCTGTTACCATCTACCAGGCTCGAGGTAGCCAGCTCAGTCACCCCTCCACTCTAACTTTGGTGCTGTTGAATGCCAGGTCTGTATCCAATAAAGCCCAGCTAATACAAGATCTTATTCTGGAAAAGGATGCAGATGTGGCTTGCATAACCGAGACGTGGATGGGTAGTGAAGTGGCGATGCCAGGCCTAGAAGCCCTCCACGTGTCGATTGGGGCCAGGGATGGTATTGGGATCTTGCTGGTATACCGTGCTCCCGGCGATCCAGCCACCTCCCTACCGAAGCTAACCGACTTCGTCTCCGCGGCTCTGTTGGGATCCCCGAGACTGATTGTCTTGGGCAATTTCAACATGCATGCGGAGGCGGAGGTTACTGGTCCGGCTTTTGAGTTCTTGGAAATCATGGCTTCCTTGGACATGTCCCAACATGTTAACGGCCCCACACACGTGGGTGGCCACACTTTGGACCTGGTTTTCTCCACTGAGCAGAGAGAGTGTGGCCTGATGGTGACTGACCTTCGGTTGGTCCCCTTGTCATGGTCGGACCATCACCTGATAAAGTGCAATCTCACAGTGGCCCTCCCTCCCTGTGGGGAGCAGAGACCTATTTTCATGGTCCGCCCTCGCAGGCTACTGGATCCTATTGGATTCCAGGATGCCATGCGTGGGATTCCAATTGACCAGGCTGGCGCTCCTGTCGAGGCCCTGGTGGATGGCTGGTGTGCCACCGCTGCCAGGGCTATAGACACGATCGCTCCTAAACACCCTCTCCGCTGCAGAGCCCAACCAGCACCTTGGTTTAACCAGCAGCTGCGGGCTATGAAGCAGAATAGGAGAAGGCTAGAGAGTGTTTGGAAGCGGAACCTGATGGAAAATAACTTAAAAGCTGCCAAGGTCGCGTCTAACCGCTATCTTGCTAAGGTACAGGCTGCTAGGAAAGCCTACTTCGCTGTCCAGATAAGCGAAGCATCCAATCAGCAGGCGGAACTTTTCCGTATAGTACGCGACCTATCCGGAATTGGCCACAACATAGATGGCCTCCATCTAGCATTTCTTGTGACAAATTTGCAGCATTTTTAAAATGAAAAGTGGAGGCCATCTGCCGGGATCTTGCACCCTATTTGGAAACAGTGGATTGAGCTGAGACATCCAGCGCAGCGCCTTGTCCATTGAGAATTACTCAGTTTCAACCTGTGACATCCACAGAGGTGGACAAGGTCCGTGATCACTGCCGAGCCACCACCTCCTCCCTTGACCCTTGCCCGGCCTGGCTAATCAAAGCTGCCAGGCCAGTGATAACTGAATGGGCCACTGAAATAATAAATGGGTCTCTTCTTGAGGGCAAGAGGACCTTAAGGAAACGTTCATTAGACCCATTAGAAAGAAACAGAGCTTGGCGGTGGACAACATTGGCAATTATAGGCCCGTCGCCAATGTTTCTTTTCTCAGCAAGGTAGTTGAGAGGGTGGTGGCCGACCAGCTTCAGGCTCTCTTGGATGAAACCGATGCCCTGGATCTGTTTCAGTCGGGCTTCAGGCCGCGCCATGGCACGGAAACGGCATTGGTCGCCCTGCTGGATGATCTACTCAGGGAGGCCGACAGGCAAAATGTCCTTGCTTGTCCTCCTTGATATCTCAGCCGCCTTTGATACTGTCGACCACGGTATCCTCTTGGGGAGGCTCTCCGAGTTGGGGATTGGTGGCCTTGCTCTCGCTTGGCTCCGGTCCTTCTTGGAGGGCCATCCCCAGAGAGTGCAGCTTGGGGAGAATGTATCGGCCCCATGGTCCCTCAGTTGTGGGGTTCCGCAGCAATCATCTCCCCAATGCTGTTTAACATCTATATGAGGCCGTTGGGGGGGGTGATCCGGGGATGTGGAGCTTTGTGTCACCAATAGGCTGATGACACCAGCTCTATATCTCCTTTTTTCCCATCTGCAGTCGATGCCGTTCTGTCCCTTGGGTGCTGCCTGGAGGCCGTTCTGCAATAGATGCAGTTGAATGGACTAAGGTTGAACCTGGACAAGACGGAGGTCCTGTGGGTGCCCCCCCCCCCGATGTCAGTGGTTTGGGAACTCCCTCTCTTTTTGGGGGGTGACTCTCACCACAAAGAATTCGGTTCGCAGTCTGGGGGTCCATCTTGACCCGGCGCTTACCATGGAGGCCCAGGTAGCGTCCGTGGTTCGGTCTGCCCACTTACATGTTCGGCGGATCACCCAGCTGCATCCCTATCTAGACACGGGGGCACTCACCATGCTAGTCCATGAGCTCGTAGTCTCAAGAATAGACTACTGTAACACTCTCTACGTGGGGCTTCCTTTGGGACTGATGCGGAAGCTTCAGATGGTCCAGAACGCGGTGACCAGGCTATTAACAGGGGTGAAAAGATTTCACCCTATTTCCCCCACTCTGGCCGCCTTACACTGGCTACCTATCCGCTTCCGCATTGATTTCAAGGTGTTAACCATTACATATAAAGCCCTTAATGGTTTAGGACCTCGATACCTGGCAGAGCGCCTTCTTCCGCCCAGTTCTACCCATATCACCTGCTCCAGTCAGGCTGGGCGGCTGAGGGGCCTAACGCCAAGAGAGGCCCGGTGGGAAAAAACCAGAAATCGGGCCTTCTCGGCAGTGGCCCCTCGCCTCTGGAACAACTTACCTGTTGAGATCCGCTTGGCCTCCTCGCTGAGAGTCTTCAAGACTAACTTGAAGACATGGCTATACAGGCAGGCCTTCCCTACAGCCATTACCTAGCTTGTCTCCCCTTTTCTTCTTTTTCTTTTCTCTCCTTCTTCTTCCTCTTCTTTTTCCCCCTCTTTCTTTTTTCCTTTCCCATCTTGGATTAATCTGGATTTTATCTTAGTTAATTTTTTATATTATATGTAAACCGCCCAGAGTAGACACGTTCTAGATGGGCGGTATATAAATCTAATAAATAAATAAATAATTGAAACTTGGCTGTTTACTCAGGCCTTTCACAACCTTACCCCCGGTTAATTTTGTCTCCTTTAGTTATTGATATCCCATTACTTTTGAGTCAATTGTCTCTGTTTTGCCATCATCTTCTGTATTAACTGCTTTTCATATATAGTTAGTATAGGATTGGTTTTTCTTTTGTTTTATGTTTTAATTATGTCTATTATTAAATTTTGTTTCACATCATTTATTGAAATCTGTCCAGAGTAGTGGCTTGGCCACTAGATGGGCAGGATAATTTTTTGAAAAAAAAATCAAAAAAAAAAATCATAGAGATTGTAAGATAGCGAGCCCTGTGGCACAGTGGTTAAACAGCAACACTGCAGTCAAGACTCTGCTCATGACCTGAGTTCAATCCTGACAGGTTCAGGTAGCCAGTTCAAGGTTGATTCAGCCTTCCATCCTTCCAAGTTCGGTAAAATGAGTACCCAGCTCACTGGGGGTGGGGACAAAGTGTTCCTTGCATAATTATGTCATAAACTGCCCAGAGAGTGCTCTAAGCACTATGTGGTGGTATATAAGTCTAAACAACAACAACTTCATGGGGACAAATCAATTTTTGCAGAAAGGTGTTGAAGCACACAAGCTATACAAAACTGTATTCTCAAAGGCTTTCACGGCCAGGATTCGATGGTTGTTGTCGGTTTTTCGGGCTGTTTGGCCGTGTTCGGAAAGCGGCCAAACAGCCCGAAAAACCTGCAACAATTATACAAAACTCTTCCTCAACTAACTAACTAACTAACTAACTAACTAACTAACTAACTAACTAACTAACTAACTAACTAACTAACTAACTAACTTTAAGTGTGTGACATTAGTGGGAGGGCAAGATGGTATTAACTGCTGTGTACAGTTTGTTCCTGTCTTGAGATTCTAATGGAAGAAGAATAATTGCCTTAGAAAGTGTGCCTTCTCTGTCTCAGGCTACACAGAGGCATGCTGGGACCAGTGCATGAAAGAAGTTCATTTAGGCACATGTTTTCCAGGCAAAATAGATAGCAGCTGCCAGCAGCCAGTCCTAACAGCAGCACCTTTTACAGTAACTGCTACAGTTCAAGACAAAAAGCATGGGAAGCTGTGTTGGCTGTGAAATAAATTTCAACATTTAGCCGTTCCAGCAGTAGAAGGAGATTTTGTGCCATCTAGACTGGGATTTTAATCACAGAAGGTTAATTCCTCCAACACAACATAAAGCCACACAGATTGGCTGCTATTGAGTTGCTTCACCTGACTGAACATTTAGGAACATCCCCAGCCTGGACAGTACAGAAACTCTTTATGATCTTTTCCTATAAAAGAACTATGAGCCTTGTGCTGTATAGAAACAGCTTTGGGTTGCCAGGGAATTGTTGTATTTTCAAAATAACAGATCAAAATGTTTTGTTTTTTATGGTCTTTCTTGTTCCCAGCAAAACTAGGGGCCCTTTGGGGTGAAATCTAACATCTGAAGATCCATGGTTTAGCACCTGCAACTTCTCTCCCATCATCTCTTTAGGCAGCATGCTAGCCTCCTCTAACATTAATTCTTCCCACCTGCCTGCTTTTGTGGGCATTGTGCCTGACAAAAAAGCATATATATTATATATATATATAAAGCCAGAAAATTCACTGTGCAAGCTTTCAGGATTTTATATATATATATATATATATATATATATATAAAATCCTGAAAGCTTGCACAGTGAATTTTCTGGCTTTTTGGTTGGCCTAATAAAATGTTATCACTACAACATAGCAATCAAGGCAAGACTATTTTAAAAATGAAGTTATTGAAATGGGAAAGCACCACAAAAGTGTTCTGCTTATACACCATCCCATAGTGCTTAATGCACTCTCTGGGCTTTTTACAATGTAATTATGCAGGTTACAGATTGCCGCCTGCTCCACAAGCTGGATACTGAATTTACTGACCTTGGAATAATGGAAGGTTGAGTCAACCTGGAGTCAGCTACCTGAGCCTTTTGGAACTGAGCTCAGGTCATGAGCAGAGTCTTGACTGCAGTACTGCAGTTTAACTGCTGTGCATACTGAGGTATATGGGAGAGATTTCCTAAAGTGTTCTTCCTAATTAAGGGCTTAATCCAAATTAACATAGGTCAACAGGACAATTTCGTTTCCATTCAAATGGAAAATCAGAAATTCATGGTTTAAGTGAATTAATAGCTGAGACTTTCAAGGACTATTATATTGTGTTCCTATCCTCTTCCTGATTACCTGTGATACAAAAGGTTCCTTAATATGTAAACAGGCACTAATCAAAATGTCAGAGCTTGTCACTAATTTAATAGCAAATCGAGCAACTGTAAATAGTATGGTGATGTGAGAATAAATAACCGTTTAGCAGTGTGAATGCTAAGAAGGGATTGAATCCAAGCTAAAACCCTAAGTTTGTCAAGCAGATGGGGATAGCAAAGAATTTAGAAGGTTTCCTCCCAACGGAGGGATGAGGATAAAAATGGCAGATGCATTTTCTTAAAGGCCAGCATACGGTACATTGAGACCAAAGCTTTTTTTCCTATTACAACTCCTTGAATCCACCAACCAGCATGTTTATTGACAGATTCTGTGAGTTCTATGTTGGAAATATTGCACCTTCATATGATGCCCTTGAGAGGTTTTGGCTGGGAGAGAGCTGTCAGTCAACTCAGTAACAGCCAATTGTTTCCCTGTCTACCTCAGGTTCCTTTTCCCGCCATTTTTTTACAGTCAGTTAGGGTTCAGTTACTGTTCTGTCAGTGTGTTGGTTATGGAATGAGAAGTGAACAGTTAAGAGTGAAGTGTTCTGTCAGCAATGTAAAAGCAAAAAAAAAAAAAAAAAAAAAAGGAAAATGTGCTGCTTATATACCACCCTATAGCATTTAAACCAGAGACCTTTGGGTAGAGTGGGCGGCATATAAGCTAAATAAATAAATAAATAAATATCTCTGGGCAGTTTACTATTTAATTATTTAGGCTACAGATTCCCCCCCCCCCCCCCCCGGGAGCTGGGTACTCAATTTACCAACCTTGGAAGGCTGAGTGAACCTCCAGCCAACTACCTGGGATTGAACCCAGGTCATGAGCAGAGTTTTGGCTGCAGTATTGTAGTTTAACCACTGCGCCTCGAGACTTCTCTGCAGCGCCACGAAGCTCCTATAACCAGTAGGTTAGTTAATAATGAAGTAAATGATGCACTTAAGCTCAGTAATGTAACAAGTTAACATTTCCACAAAATGTGATGTTTGTTTTTAAAGAAAAAGAACTGTAAGTAAATGGAAACATTTTATTCTTTCGAATTTACCAGAGTCTCTGAGTGAATGTATTGAAACAAATAAGTGCCATTTGAGGTAAACTAACAAATAAGAAGTGGTCTATTAAGAGAGTGTTTGGTTCAATCTGCTCTGTAGGTTCTTGCCAGAACCATTTTTGTCTGCTGCATAATAAGAGGAAGTTCATTATTATTATTTAATTAAGGCCACACTTGATTTTCCTCACACCAACTTCTGCCAAACCCCAACATTGTGGTCTGTAATTTGTCTAGCTTCTCACTAAAAGAATAGTGGTTCTAGTGGAAAGGATCCTCTCTGCACTTCCACAAACTTCAGATATTTCTTAGGCAGAAGCTGAATAAATTTCAGCATAAAAAAAATACATTTCTTTTGAGTGGCATATCAACAACATGGTAAAGACCTGCACAGACACAATAAAAACAAACTTCTATATGAAGACAGCTCTATTAAACAGAGTCAGTTAATGAAACTTTAAGTCTTAACCCTGAGCTAGAAAAATTAGCATAATATACTGCATTTTTATTTCTATGGACCAGATTCCATATAACGCTAAGTGAAATAACCAAGGAAATGTAAGATTAGGTTAGGGTTATTATATGAGGACAACCAATAGAATTCTCCATTTTTTAATTGAGGCTTAGGTAATGGTATTTTCCTTTTTTAGCTCCTTTGGATCATGTAACTAATCCAAATCCATTACTACAAATGTAGCATTGAAAAGAACTAAACAAAAAGAAAAGGATGCAATTCCTACACTCAGAACTCATTCATTATCCCACATTCATAAACTAGAGGTTTGTTTTTGAAGAATTGAATAAACAAACAGGAGATTATCAAGACAGACTAGTGATCACCCTATGCACTGACTGGCAGATAGTAGCCTTTCTCAGCTTTATCTGGAGATGCCAATGAACCTGGCATTGTGAGAACGGGGGTGCTTTTGCCTGCAAAAGGTAACCTGCTGCTGGTGAATGTGAGACAGAAGGCGAGAGGGATGCCCCACTCGCTGGAGAGCCGTCCCTCCCCCACAACAAGAATAAGGAGGAGAGTCCCCAGCCAGCACCAGAACCTGCGGCAGAAGCTCAGCAAGGGACTGAAATAGAGGAGTTGACTGAGAACTTGCAGGATGTGACAATGAGAGAGATCCAGGAGGAAAAGGCAGGAAAAGAGAGGAAAAAGAGGGTGGAGTTTGAGGCAGGAACAGGGGAGTTAAAAAGGAAGGAGAGTCAGTTGCCACCAGGCTGGGAATGGATGTGGATGGAGGATCCCTGGACGGGATGATGGGAGAGGCTGAGAGTGCCTAAAGAGGAGGCGGATTACAGAAGAAGAAGGGAGATTCCCCCCAGACCCTCTTATTGGGGAGAAGCCGAGGCGAGAGAGTGGAGGAGGAGGTTGAGAGAAGAGAAGGAAAGAGTAGAGAGAGAAAGGAGAGAGAGGCTAGAATGAAGGATAAGAGAGATGAGGAAGAAGAATTACAGGGAGGACCCTGGGAGGATCGAGACCCCGAGGGACGAACCCTGTGGAATGGCGATCGGGATGATGAGACCGTGCCCTTGCTGGAAGGTTCGACGGGGCAGACCATGAAAGACTGGGTCCATGCTGATTTACTGGGACCATGGAACAATAGTTACGGCAACCCGTTCCTGTTAGAAGATTGGAGACCCCTTCCGGAACCGTTGGCAGAAGGAGAAAAGACTCATAATCATGTCACAGACACTTGTTTATTGTTAAATGCACCAATTTCACCTGTTTTGAAGCAACAAAAATCTGCTGATTTCTTTGAACCAAAAGAGGAGCCTAAAGCCGTACCCTCACACTGAACTACAGAACTTCCATATATCTTTTGGATGAATCTTGGATTTAATCCATACAGCTGTAACTCGTGGAGTGTCTAGAAATTGCCCTGAGATGTATTCAAAGGGGGACAACAGTGGCTGTAGAATACAAGCCATTTTCTCCACTCCCCCATGCACAAATATGAGACTGAAGTGTGTCTGTAGTGGCCTTTGAAGCCATGCTTTTATTCTCTTTATTAAAACGATTGCCTCAAGTCATTGACATTACACTGTTTCCCCAAGATGAAGGTGAAGGTGCTTCCTTTTTTTGAAAGGAAGCCAAACATTTTCCAGATGGGAGTAGCCATGGAAACTGTGAATACGTTTATAAAGACAGCCAAGTGGGAGCAGACACATACCAGTAGTGACAATCCTGGCAATGTGTGTGTGTGTGTGAGAGAGAGAGAGAGGGGGGGGGGGTAAGAGAGAGAAGGGTATGTAAAAAGGAAGGAGATGTCAGAAGTGCAATCAGTCATTTTGCAAAGGATACAGTTTGAATATGATTCAGCTTCGTTTCTAGAGGAGATAAAAAGAAAACTTTTCCCACAAGGCAAATTCTGTTCTTCCAAGAGTATCCCTTGATTTTTGAGAAGACAAATTCTTTCTTAATACCTACTACATGTCAAGTATAATTCTGGTAGGGAGCTTGTAGTTGTGAATTTTTTTTCGTTGCAACCTAAGTAAATATTCATGGAATTGGTGGAGATGTGCTGAAAGCTTACTGGTAGAAATAGTATACATAGCCTAAGATCTACTGGTGTTCACAGTTAGCCAATGCAAATGGAATAACGAATTGCTCACCTGCTGCAGTCCCCAGTGGCACCAAAAAACCCCACAAACAAAGCTGTTCCTTTTCTCCAGAAGAGGTTTTTAGGATGTGGGGGGGGGGGTGAAGCTGCAGGAGGGAACTGTATCAATTCAGATGGAAGCAGCAGTGTGCAGCAGAAATATACCATTGCATTCTGGCCACTTGGTTGCTAGAACATACTAAAGATTGATTTGCCCAGAAAGCCCCTCCTTTCATTGCACAGCACACACATTTTTGTGAGGAGATCTTTTGCCTTTTAGCCAGCATCCAAGTAGCTCAGAAATATGGAGATATTCAACCAAAGTGACCCAGATCTTTCAGAAGTTATTCAAATAGTTGTAGGCACTACTATATGTTATTCCCTTGCTAAACACACACACAAACACACACACACAGAGAGAGTCCAGCCAGCTTAATAGGTAAACATTAACAGGTAAAAGGAGCCAAAATCATAGTGCATTAAAAACAAACGCTACCATAGGTTTTCAGTGCTAAGCACCTCCATTTCCCCTTCCTTTGCTATTATTTGAGACTTTTAATAATCCACTTTAAAAGAACTGCTTGCTAAATAGATGAATACTTTCAGAAAGTTAAAAATAAATGTACATTTTAATTTCATTGAAGAAATATATGGTTTGGGGGAACAAACAATTCTATTTTACAAAGTCTAGAAAATCACAATGTGATGAAGGGGAAATGGCACCTTATTGCAATGTAAGAAGTTATTGAGTTCTGCAGAGGCTCCTACAGCTTTGAATATGAGAAAAAAACAATAACAAAAAAGCTGCTAAAACTCACGTTTTTTTAAAAAAATACATGTCACACTTGTTATTAATACAGACTATTTAAATGTGCATTGTTTGGCGTACCCATCAAATCCTTGACTGCTTTAGTGAGAGGTGTGTTTTTTTCATATATATAACAAAGACATTAAGTGTGATATTTTCCTTGGATGACCTTGTTTGGTTGGTAAAACTCTGTGGGCTTTTCCATATAGTATTCTGCTTATTTCCTTCCCAGTCTTGAAGCAAGTGTATGGGGAGGGAAAACAATGTTTCTAATTCTGCAAAGATGTGGGGCACACAGTAGTCTAGGATATGGATGTAATGTTAGAGATAGAGGTATTCGTATACAAATTCCCCTGCACAGGTGGACATAACAAGGGTCCGGCCCCCTGGGGCTGGATGGTCCACTTACCTTTCTGTTGCTGCTGCGGGCTGCGGGCTCCCTTCCTATCACTCCGGACCTCGCGGTTGACTAGCAGGAGGCAGGACAACAAGCCTCCCGGCCAGGTTGAAGAGTGGCTTGCCGACTGGGCACTCTGGAGCAATAGGAAGGGAGCACGGAGCCCACGGCAGCAGCGGAAGGTGAATGGACATTCCTGCCCCAGAGGTCCAGACCCTTGTTAAGTCCACCTGTGTGGGGGTATTTGTATACGAATACCCCCATCTCTATGCATACTATGTCTGTTTATGAGCCAGATCCTGGGAAGGTTGTTGGAAAAGATCTTGCTGTGACAAATTAGTTGCCTACATTCACTCTGACATAGAGTGCATCACTGAAATAGAGCAGATGTTCTTGGCATCATCTATCCCAGTTTAATGAGACTGTTATTGGTTGTTGTAGGCTGTGGTTATGGGCAAGTTGCTTGAAGGAGTTTACTGAACCACCTGTATCCTCTCAAATGTACTGCCTGTTTGCAATGAGACCAAAGTGATGTACTGCATGGACCCATAAAGTCATTTTAGTAATGTGGTTTGGTTTGTCAGGAAGGACAGGTGAGAATTTGGTTCTACATTGTGCTACATTTGGTTCAAAATTTCCAAAATTCATCAAATTCTGATGTGAAGTGGAGAGGTTTTCTCCTGTTTGTCAGATTCCATGGGTGAAGGCAACCATTATGGTGATATGCCCTCTGATAAACTCCAGGTTAGACTTCATGTTTTACTTGCATGCAGCATACATCAGGTGCCAACTGGAAATGCTCTGGAAGCTTCAACTACTGCATAATTTGTCTGCTAGAACTCTAGTGGGTTTATCTCAAAGGAGTCATGTTACATCAGTTCTGGATGCAAACTACGATGGTCCCCTATCTGCTGCTAAGCTGAATTCAAGGTAACCATGTTTGTATTTAAAGCCTTAAATGGTTTTTGGCAGAGATGTGAAGAATACTCAGACTTTCTTGTTGATTTAGACCATCTCAGCAAAATTGTGACATCATTTTAAAGCTCCAGTTGTATTGCCTCCAGTGGGACAACAAAATGAGAGGTGTTTGTTTGTTTATAGCTTCTACAATTTTTGTAAAATATATCTGCATGAACCCTGTGTCTTTTCCATTTGGGTATAAAGACACATGCACACCAAGCACAGGATAAACAAATTGATCAAAAAGAAAACAGGGAGCCATCTGATGCTTCTGATTTTTCTAAGTCAATTCAACAAGTGAGCAGCTACCATAGTTTTGCAAAATTTGCACCAATTGTGTTATAATTATATTAAAAAATCAGTCTCGTGAAAGCTATAGTCTAGACCAGCAGAAGGTATCTTATTATCTTTTGGGGAAAGGAAAAATTATTGTGGTTTTCCATTGTCACATGCAAGAATGAGCTAAGTGGATGTTTATCTCCCTAGCTTTGAGTCCAAATATCTCCCATCCAACTCTCACATGCATTAAAGACTAGAAGAGGTTCTTTCCCATGTTCCATATATATGACATGTTTGCTATTTATCTTCAAAAGAGAGGATTTTCTTTATAATGACTCCCCAACTACGGAATGACCTCCTGATTTGCATTGGCATTGTAAATGACTGGATTTTTAGCTGACCATATGGTTTTATTCCTCATTTTTATTGTATCATTTACAGTGCAATCTTATATACAACTCCTCAAAATTAAGCTCAATTGTGTTCCAATAAATGTATAGAGGGTTGCAGTCTTGTTTTCAGATAGCATTAATGTTAAGTAAAGCTATAATCCAGTGATGGACATCCCATTGTTTCTTGCATTAGAATTGGGGAACACACTGTAGCCCCTGTGTACCATAAAATCTGCTTCTGAGTAGGAGATATTCCAGACCTGGCTTTTAGATGATGTGCAGAGAGAAGGGATAGGTGAATACATATCTCTTTATTTATATTTGTATTTTGTTTCAGAGTCCATGACATCCCCATAGCTCATAAATTGAAGGTTTATGATCTTATGTTCTAAATACATGAGATCTCCTCTCACTTTAAAATGGTGGAACAGCTGGATTCAATTTCTTACAATTTCTTCTTCTTCCCATTTTTGTTTCTTTTTGGTTGCATGTTCATAAAATGTGTGTCTCAGTGATATGTTGTAGCTCTTGGACAAAATGAGTGATTCACTATGCCCTAAAAATATAACCTAGCAAACTGTGTGTCTGTATGTGTGTATGAAAGAGGTAGTAGGTAGATATTTAGAGATACACATATATATACAGTGTCACCTAGCCTACATCCTGAAAATCTTGCTGAATTGCACACCCACAGCCAATTTCTACAGCTATATTATTGTTTGTTAGCTTCTTTGAGCAGGAGCTTAGCTGCCCTTGAGGAGCAGCTGTCAGAGCAGATGACAGAATGCAAACTTCAAAACAACAAAATAACAATTTAAACAGAAACTTCAAAATACAACTAAATAACAATGAGAACAGGTTCTTGTCTTTTTTTTTTTTTTGAAAAAAGCACAATATCATACAAAAACTAGATAAAGAAACATAAGATTTGGACAAATAAAAGGTTTTAAGATAGTGCTTAAATAAAATCAGGACACCACCATACACACGTCTGTGAGAAAGGGATTTGAAAATTGGTTGTGCTAAAATTGAAAAGTCCATGTCTTGAAATACCCTCTATCATACTTCATATAATAGCGGTATTAGTGTCAGCAATATAGGACTCCGTGTTAGATATGAGAGACATGTTCAGATGGAGATAGTTATTCAGATAATGTGGTTATGTAGTATGATTATGGAATCAGAGAAAAAACATTGCATTGAGTATAGCACTGTGTGCTGCTGCTTATGAATGACCTTTCAAAGCCCACAGGACTACACACTCCAGAGGACCTACTGGCTGGTAGTATATCTCCAGGTAGATTGGAATGAGGTAAGGTACTGAAATGAATGTTCAGAGATAGTCATGACTCTTAGGCAAATTTCCACATTAGAATAAGACTGTAAAAATGAATAACTTCATATATTGCACACTGGCAATTCATTCACAAGGTACTGTACAATGCAAGACAAGACAGGGAATGAGAGAGCCTATGCCAAAATGTAAATGGTGTGGCAAAATAGTTTTTCCCTTATGTGTGAAAATCATGAATCCTGTGAAATTTCACGGTGTATATTTTTGTATGTGAGGTTTTATAGAGACAATGCAGTCTCCTGCTTTCCTTCTTGAAGATGAACTCAAAGTGGCAGCTTAAAAAAATTGTTTATTTCTCACTGCTTATCTGTCCCTCATGCTTGAAGTGTGAAATAAGTTTTGATTACTTCTCTGTGTTCTCTTGAATCAGTCATCTGGCAAAAATGGCTTAAGAGAGCAAGATCTTCTAAGCGAACTAGCAACCAATAGTTCAGTATCCATCATTAGCTGTTGCTCCAATGCCTTCTTCCCTGCCTCCTCATTTGATATAAATTGCCTAACAGTGCAGTGCTAATTAAAAGAGGAGATCTCACAGATCTGCTGTGAGAGTGATCTGCAGACAGAGCTATCTTGCTCATTACACTCTGATGTTAGAAAAGCCAAATAAGTGGCAGAAGATGGCGGAGGAGAATTAGTCGAGAGCCAAATCGTCTCCAGCCTAGGGATGAAGCAACAATATTGGCACAAAGTTAGCTCATGGGAAGGTAGTCCTAGGTAACTTCTCATATGTCTAGGCTGGGAGGAGTTTAGATTTATTATAGCTTCAGGTGGCCTCTGTCAGGTCAGCTGGTCATTGGCCATTTTGGCCAGCTCACATTGCACTAGCAGAGTGATCCTATCTAAGAATAGGAGGCAGAGTCATAACTCAAATTCCAAATGCTAGACGGATCACACTATTCAGGGTGGGAAATGGATCTTTGTAAATCATAATAATTCCACTGCATCCAGAACAAGCTCATCTCCTCAATGGCAATACGTTTGGGATCTCAGTTTTCTTGTAGAAACAAAGAGACTTGAATCCCAAGCCTCCTCCAATCCGCCGTGAGAAAATCCAGTCTGAGGATTTTGACAACAGGGGGAATGAATTTTTGTGAGGCGACAGGAAGACAGATGAGCAAACACTGTTGTAAACATGAAATAAAGGAGGGGTCTGAAAAAGAGTTTCAGTAGAGTCCATAGGTTAAAGAAATGATGAACTTTGGAAATGATGTAGAGAAAGAAGTAACTGATCTTAGCTAGAGCACAGATGTGACCATCAGAAGAAACAGAATATTTTTTATTATTTGAGAAGACTAGAGGAATATCCTTAACAGAAAAAAGGGAGAACAGCAAATAATGCAGAACCAAAAGAAGAACCTCAAAAGTGCACCATTAGTTCACAGCCCACTATTACTGAAAGCGTCTTCTGACATGGTGTAGAAAATCATCATCATCTTAGAAATGCAGAGTTGGAAGGGACCCAATGGATCACTATTCACCAGCCCTTGTTAAGGAGGCACAGTGGGGAATCAAACTCCCAACCTTTGACTCTACAGCCAGATACCTAAACCACTAAGCTGTCATATACCAGTTCCTGGAGAACATGAGTAAGATGCTTGGGTTCTGTTTGTAGTCTTCAGCATCAAGTGGGCTGCTGTGGGAACAGTAGAGTTTCAGGTCAGCAGTTTCCCATTGACTGAAATAGCAAAGGTTATTTGCTATTTCAGGGATGGACCCTTCTAATGCCATCATGGTAGGCCCTGGTGGTATCACAAGAGTGAGCCCCTGTGTAGCAATGGTTAAAATAATGTGTATGTGTGTTGATACACACATACTACTCATAAACAAATACTATGTGTACAATACATATTCAAATATCTTAGTGCTGAGCCAGTGAGAACAGGTGTGAGTTGGAAAAAGATATGTTCCCACAGGCATAAAGTAACAACACACAATAACATCAAACTTTCCCCTTTAGTATTGCTCTCCCTGGTTTTTTCTCCCCCCTTAGAAACCTGAAGGAGTGTAGCAATTCCCTGAGATTTCCACTTGTGCCCTGAGAGCTGGCAGTCCTAGAGAACAGCATGCTGTATCAGACAGGCCTTTAGTTTCATCCCACACACCTCTTTTTACATTCTCGACTGAATCAGAATCACATCTGTGGAGAACTCTTTGAAATGCATTTGGCAGCAAATTGTGTTCTTTGTACCTTTGAGGTCTCCTCACATTTTGTTCCTGAAAGGTGATGTTACCAGTTGAAAGCAAAATGTGAAGGCAACAGGGAAGCTTCATGTGAAAACACAATAAATTCTGTCCTGTGCATATTGTGTTTGAGATAATGATCTAACATCTAGGCAGGTGTAGCTGTAAGATCACTGGAAATATTGAGAACAGAGCTGGAGAAGGAGAAAGCAAAAGAATAGAACTGGATATCATCAATGTAACAGTGAAGCTGCCAACCAACCAAAGAAACAAGGTTGTTGAGAGGCAACATATATAGAGTGGCCAACCCTTAAGGGGCAAAGAGTAAAAGATTAAAGCGGGGGGGAATCAGTCAACAGAAACTTTGTGATTGGACAGAAACCAACAAATAACAGCACACCGAATCTTAATGAACAAAGAAAATGTAGGAACAGAATTATCAGCTGATAAAAGATAATGAAAGGTTGAGGTGAAGAAAAGAAGAGGCCACCAAACTAAAAAGGTTCTAATGAAGGATTATAAGAAAAAAACAAGGCAGTGAGCATAGGCCATCTTCTGAGGTTGTCTGGACACAGAAGAAAGAAGAGAGGTTGCTAGCTGAAGAAAACAAATAATTTGAAATGAGTGGGATAATTGTATGTTTAAGGTAGAGAAGAAAGTTGGGTGGGGAGAAAAAGAAGAAAAAAGAGCAGCAGTTAGTAAAGAATAAGAGGGTAATGGTCCAAGTGGTAGGTTTAGTGGAAGAAAAAAAAAGGAAACTGGAAGAAACTAAGAAACTTGTGTCATGGAGATGCTCACCTTTCTGCTTGGATTGATCTTTTTGGTTGCCTCATACCATGAGCCTAATATATCCCAACAGTGACACAGAGAGATGTGGCTATGCAGGATTAATTAAGCCTGATCACACCTTCTCTATTTTGTAGTTGCTGTTTTCCATAGCAGCAGCCCCACTGTAGACATGTGGGGATAAAGCCCTCTCTGACTCCTGCTACCAGCTATTTTTTTTTCCAGCTGTCAAACTTCCTCCTTGGCAAGTTCAAGTGCAGATTTTAGCCACAGCTGGAGTGAAGAAGAATGCTTTTTCATACCTTTGGCCTTTGGTACTTTTGTTGTTCTTGTTTTTTGTTTTGTTTTTTGGATTACTTGGCTAGGAGTTTGTTGATCATATTGAATAGTACGGATAAGGCCTGTGCTGCTAGTTTCTTTACAGGTCTAATGGATGTAATAATATTGTAGTTGTATTCTCGAAGGCTCTCATGGCCAGGATCCGATGGTTGTTGTGGGTTTTCCAGACTGTTTGGCCATGTTCTTAAGGTTTTTCTTCCTAACGTTTCGCCAGTCTCTGTGGCCGGCATCCTCAGAGCACAGACAGAGTTCTGACTCCTGTCCTCTGAAGATGCTGGCCACAGAGACTGGCAAAACGTTAGGAAGAAAAACCTTAAGAACATGGCCAAACAGCCCTGAAAACCCACAACAACCACAATATTGTAGTTGTTCACCCAACTTGACAGATCTCACTTCTTTATTTTTGAGTATGGTCACAAAAGAAAAAGCAGGAAAATGTGTTAAAGTAAGAAAAAAGGGGGGACTATTAGACTTATCAGACAAAAATACTAATGAAGAATGAATAACAGAAATTTGCCAACAAAACATTTTACAAAACCATCTGAAGACTTGGGAAGGGTGATACTCATGGACCAAGGGTGCAGGGGTGCCTCACTCTGAAATTGTGAGGTGAGGCACAGTGTTGCTCATACTAAAGTAGAAGAAACTGAGAAAGAAAGGGGCCAAAAAGGAGGTTTGAAAAGAAATGAAAATAGCAGGTAGATGCTGTTTGCAAGGTGATGATTGAACAAGAACAGAGAAGGGAGGTAGCTTGGTAGAAGAACAGACAGGAAAACAGACCAGATTGTAAGTACAAAGCATGAATTAATAGAAGTAAATCATTAACATGAATGAAATCAGATAGAGTGAGATGCTCAACTAGATTTGTTCAGCAGTTCTGACACAGGAATTAAAACTATTGTAGGGAACAGGAGAACTAAGGCTGGGGGAAAGTGAAATGAAGAGAATGAAATATAACATGGGTATCTGATATCTATAACAAAATGTGTTTGTATGTATTATGTGTCACATTTCTCTTCATTTGTGGCCTTACTATGGCTGAAATTAAGTAGTAAGTTGCAACTAGAGTAGGCCCATTGAATCAATGGAACCTATGGAGGAGTTTGCTCACTAAATCCCCCTGAATTCAATGTGTCTACTCTAATTGTGACTTACTATTGGATTTCAGCCTGTACATAATCAAATCTCCGATACCTAATAAAACATGGACTCCATCCACTACCACTCCTGCTCTCTCCTACCCAGGATAGGAAAGCTGTGCTCTTATAAAGCTGGAGGTGAAAAGGGAGCAAGAACAGGGGATTTTGGGGACAAACATGTCAAGTCTCCACTACATTTTCCTGGCTGGTAGTTTGATCGCAAATAAATATATGCCAAACATGTTTATTTCTTCTTTTTATGAATGAACAGATTTCTTTTTTAAAAATGTCTGAGTCTATTCCCAAAATAAATTGAATTTATTCTGGGAAGTACATAACAGTGTGAGCATAATGAAATCATCAGCATTTTAGATGGCAAAAGAAATGATTCATAACTTGAATATATGCTGCCTGTATTTAAACTACTCATGGTTAGTTGTGTTACAAAATAATAGTGAATGCTGGATTTGTATAATATAGCACATGAATCCATGTGCTTATTTGTGTGCATATATGTGTGTGTGTGTGTGAACATTCCAACAATATTTGTGTCTCCTGAAAATATGCAATGGTATCTGTTAGATTATACTAAATTAATTATCCTTTACACAATATCAGCAGCTTCAGAATAGATTTTGAATAAGTCAGAGAAGCTACAGTGATTATTAATGTTCATCTATTAATATTTATCATTATTAATATTTTAGAAGCATAAGGGAAGAGATTTTATTTCTTTTTGTGACAGTTCATAGATGAGCTCTGTATTTTTGTAGATGAAATTATAACAACTCCTTATTTTGTAGTACTATTGGTGGAGTATTGGTGCGGATCAGAGCTCAAAGGTCTTGAGGGTTTTAACATGCAATTTCAAAATTGATTCTTGATTAGAAATTTCTTTCCTATTCTATTTATCAAGAGTGAATAAGTTGAATTCATCTGGGATTTTTGTATGCATAGTACTATTTGTCAGAGATAAGTATTTCAGGCCTTATAATTGCACTGCATCATGGGATTAGTAGTGTTTATAATGTGTTGTCTGCTGCTTGCAATATGTCAGTATAAAATTTGAGTTTGACCTTTGGCAAGGTTACAGGCAATAATATAGTGCCAAACAGTTTGTAAGAGGTATAGAAATACTGATGATACAATGAACAATATAACGAATATACTGGAAGACTCTTGATGAAGAATACTGCAGATGACTAAAACACTTGGGAGGTTAGTAAAGCTGTTAAAATTGCACAGAATACAAATTAGAGCAGATGGATCCCTAGTAGGAATGTGACAAATATTCACAAAACTTCTTGTTCTTGATGATTTTCTGAGTTCACAATGCAGAGATTCCCCACCATGACTTCCTCCTACATCAGTGAGATTTATTTTCTGGCTTCTTGCAACAGCAAGAGTGTGGTCATATTTTTTCCTTTCCTTTCCTTTTATTTATTTTCTCATTTGTCACTCAGTGTTCTGCATAGACAACTGCCAGAGTTTGTGAAGCCTAGACTTTCTGGTCAATTCCATGCAAGAATTGCAACAATTTTACACAGCTTGGTGTTTCTTTGGCCCATAACAGGTGAAGCCTGTGCTGGAAATGTGCTGATCTAAAGAGGGAGTGACTAATACTGTTCACCTACCTTTTTTTTCTTTCTAGAAAAACTGATAATGAATTCCTGCAAAATTGAGAAGCTGCAATCTCTAATCCACAGTATTTGACCCAGTTTCAGTCACTGGACAGATATGTGGGAAGAGCTGTGATTCTGTACTAGATCAAATGTTTTGCATGAAGAAGATCGAGGCTTTTCCGAGTAGAGCAAATAGTGTAAGAAGACCTTCCAAAGCCACTGACAGTCAGTGTGGACAATATTGATGAAACAATAGATACAGTATAAGACAACATCCTATATTTCTGTGACTTTGTAGATTTGTTGAAACTTAAAGAGGAAATTTGGGAATATTGATGAGAGATCTGTCCTAAATATAATATTCTGTTGGCATAATTAACCTAATTCATAATAAAGCATGAATGCCTACAATTATAGTGGCAAGCATCAGCACCGTAAGTGACATACAGTTTGTGAGGAATGATAAATAGATCCACCTGTTACCTTAGTCAGCATGTTTCTATGTAAAATGGCATGCGCAGAACTATTATGTAATTATTTAAGTTGCATACACTTTCATGAACAGAATGCTAGCTGGCTTAAAGTTATTTGACCTTCATGGGCTCTCTCTGCTGTTTTTTTAAGCTTTGTTCTAATAGAATCAACCTCTGCTTGGTTAAAGCCCTCACTACCAGTGGTGACAGTGGGGACATACAGGGAATGGTTCTTTGTCTCCCACTCATTTGATCAATTAAGGAAACAGGAAGTTAAGCTTTGGGGAATCTTAACAAAGATGAATTGCTTATTGTCACTGGGCATGCATAATTGCACATAGGTTCTCTGCACTTGTTGAAGAGACAACACATTTTACCCAACACTGTTCATGACTTATTAGCTGAGTGTTTTATTGCTTTGCATTGCTGACAATGAATGATACTGCGTGCGCTCCAGTGCTGTCTCCCTCCATCTGATGAGTACTAACAAAGCATTAGAAACTGCTGGCATAATGCACCTGAGTAATTTATTGGAGTTTTTGATTGATAGATCTATTTTGGAAAATATTGTAGTGCCATATTTTATTGTTGCTATCCTTCTCCAGGCACCATTGATGTTGAGCTTTGACTTGACATGTATTAAAGTTGTCATTGAAATTTGAGTTAGAAGATCAAAAACACAGCCAGCATTAGCATTAATATTTTTCATTACCGTTTTAACACACTTGGTTAGAGACAATGCCATTCATCAGAGAACCAGAACATTTGCATTTCAGGGGAGTTTTGAAGGTACACTGAATGACCCTGTCACTGCCTCTGCTTCTGAGTAAGATGGAGCAGAACAGGCATTATTCATGTGAAACTGAACAGACATGTATGGAATCGAGTATTTACTCTTTCAGAATGAATATTCCAGCTACTACAAATGATATTGTTTGCTTCTTCACATGGAGAAACCTCTTTAGCACTGATCAAAGCCAGGATTTCAAAGACGGTCTTTACAGATGACTATGCTTTTTTCAGAAATGTATTCTTCTTGCATGTATTTATTCTAATATGATTTACTCACCTTTTGGTGGGCCTGGTTGGATTAATGTTTTGTTCAACAGTCTATGGATGTATTCCCTGGTCTCTATCTAATTTATAAGCACCCAGCATATGGTATGTAAATCAGAGAGGCTTACTCTTTCATTCCTTTAATGGAGAGATTGCTGCAAACTTCATTCTCTGTTTGTATCCTCATGTACCTTATTCCACAGCACTTTGTCGGCTTCCAAGATTTATTTCTAGGAGATTTGGGGCAGGGTGCTGTAGATGAAAGTGGGGTAGGGAGGTGAACACATGACTTACAGTCTATTGGTAGAAGGGAAAGTTAAGATACAAGCCATAGTGTTAGTGATTTCTACAGTGCTCACAGTACTTAGAGTATATTTTCTAGGTAGGGTTGGCCTTGCCATTATGCAGACTAAGGGAGCTTCCTCAGGTGGCAGGTACTAGAGAATAGGATGCCACAGAAAGGTATTGGGGGAGAGAGTTGCTATGCCAAATGGCCTGCTGTACACTTCCTAACCTAGCTTGCTTCTTTTAATTATGTTGGAGGACACTGTCCCATTGCCACTGGTAAAATAAGAATTAGCTTACAATCTAGTTAGTTGTTTTATGTAGAACTGGATGGACATACTATATTCTGATTTGTTTCAGGTAACAAAATGTGTTGGTGTCCTAGTCCCTAGGTAATAATGGTAGCCCATTTAAAGAGAAACAATGGTAAGACTGAAAACATACACATTCTGTATTTAAAAATGTGATTTTTATAAGACTTCAGAGAAGAACTGGATAGCTCAGTAGTATCTGGTTGTGGAACCAGAGGTTGAGAGTTTGATCTCTCACTGTGACTCCCTTACAGGAGCTGGACTTGAGGATCCATAGGGTCCCTTCCAGCTCTGCAGTTCTAAGACTTCTAAGTTTCTACCAAGTTAGACTATACACATCCTGTTTCTCATAAATGATGGAAGAAGAAATTCACTATGTTGATATTCTGCTTTTTTAAACAGACAGAAACAAACATATTATAGAAATGCAATAGAATCTCTAGAAAAACAAACACATTAAAGAAATGTAGCAGAAGTTCCAGATATGTTATGGTTTATAAAAAAAATTATTATGACAGACTTGTGCGACATATAACCCTGTCAAGCGGAGCATAGCTCTCTAGGTATGAACACTGATAGCCCTGCTAGTATTGTTCTACTTTGATTTTTGTAGTCCCAGGCAGAAGGCAAAGATAGATTTATCACCAGAGTTCAGCCACTGCTGCTTCAAACCTGCTGTAGGTGGCTTTTTAATAATGTCCTGATGACTACTTACTGAGTCCCAGAACATTGGGGAGTTACTCATCTCCCCTGAGTGTTTGTAATCTCCTGCACAAAGTGAGAGAAGAACCCCTTCAGTCTGAAATCTTTTAGAATTTGAGAGAAGCATCAGAATTGTTTGCTCCTTTTGCACTGTTCTTTTATGGAAGTCAAAAGCAATGAGAATCCTTCTGAGTGACTTCTGAGTGATTTCCTAAGTACATTGGCAGAGCTCTGGAGGATGAAATCAAGCATCAGTCTAATCTCTGATATAAATGATAGAGATGGATGAGAATATAGTAATTACCAGAATTCTTGCCGTGGAGATTTTGCATTTTCCCCCAAGCAACTCCTTGTAGGCTTGATATCTGGGCCATGAACTACTTTTGAGATGGATACTGAGACTCATCCAAGGACCAGATGAGTACTGACAGAAGCTGAACCAGAGGTCTGGCACTTGGTTTCAGGAGAAGGACTAGTGAGTTGTCATAGGAATATGAGAAGGTTATTACAAATTGTTGCGGGAGCTGAGCCAGTGGCTGAAGCAGCTGATGCCTGTAAGGTGGTTCTTTGACTTGTGCCCTTCAGTGTTGCTAGCACAACCTACTGTGGATGGGCATTCCAGAAAGTTAGGACCAGCTGTAGTAGAAAATTCATCCTTACTCCCAGGGCCCCAACCTTTCTCTAAAATTCCTGCTTTCTCCTGGTCGTATCCTTGCTCCCTTTTAGTCACCTCTCTTGGGGTCCCAAACTGTCTTCTCTTTGTCATTGCCTTCTTTTCTCTCAGCATCTGGCCTCCAAGTCATCCCTCCCTCCCTGTCTTGCTGGCCTGCTCAAGACGGTGTTTCTCTTGGTGTAGCATCTTGTCACTCCTATGCCAGCTGCTATTAATCTGCTACTGCTGTATGGTTTGGCTTGGATTTTAATCAGTTGGCCTGGTACTTACTTACTTACTTACTTACTTACTTACTTACTTACTTACTTACTTACTTACAGATATTTGTATCCTGCCTGATTAAGTGGAAGGCACTACTCTGAGTGGTTGACAATCATATGCATTACCCTCCAAACTAATTACCCTCCACACTAAAATCAAACTCCCATGTACCTTTCCACCTCCCCTGTCAAATAACCCAAATTCTAATCCCCAAATAATCCCAAATATACGTAAACATGTAGATGGTTGACGGATGAATTGTGCTCTAAATTAATGCAGGGGAGACTATCTCTATAGGCTTCCTCAAAGAGTTAGATTTTAAGCAATTTCTGAAAGTATATGAGGGAGTGGGTCTAATGGATCTCTACAGGAAGATTGTTCCAGGGCTGTGGTGCCACTACTGAGAAGGCTAGGTTCTTCATGGATATCTTCACCTCCCGTGGAATAGCTATTCATAAGAGACATTCATTCACCGGCCTGGGTGGATTGCATGGTATGGGCTGATGTTCTTTAGGGCAGGTGCTCTGACAGATAAAAGAACTCAAGATTTAAATGGAACTATGTAATAATTCAAATTAAATTGCTGGAAATTTTGCATGAATTTTTGTGTGTGTATTACAGCCATTTCTTCTATGGCTATACTGCTATATATGTCTCCTACCTTATACAAAAAAAGTCCTCTATTTCAAGTCTCCTTTATTTGAAAGGTCATCAGGTCTAGTTTAAAGGTAAACAATCCCAAGATGAGTGAGACAGAGACCTTGAAATTGTCCATCAGCAGTTACCACCTGAACAGCACCTGTTCATAGCCTTCCACATAGAGATAAGATGTACTTAATTATATTTAAGTTATAGTAACCATTTCTAAATTTGGACATAAAGGTGAATATGGTAATTTTATGCCAATCTGTATCGTCTTGGTGGTGGTTCCATTTCTTTGTGTGTGTGTGTCTCTCTCTGTGTGCCAGCAATGTAAAAGTAAAATTTTTACTTCATGCTCTAATATAATTTATTTCAAATTGTTTTCCAACAAGCTTTAATAAGAGTTACATTGCAATTCACTTTGGGTATTGCATCATAGAATGTAATAGCCATCCCATCTTGTAATTAATTAATAATCAAATTTCCTAATTTTTCTATAATTATGGCATATTTCACATTTTATTTATGCATTTATTTATTTATTTATTTGCATTTTCTGTTCTCTAAAATTCACTTACTTTTTTGTTTTTATATTGCTTGTGAAATTGTATTCATATTTTATTCAGTAAAAAAATACTTTTCTGCACTGTTTAAATAACATTTTTATATTTATTGCACTTATAAATAGTCTCAGGTCATCTCTAGTTATACCTTCTTTAAAAATGGAAAAATTGGTAACCTCACTTCCAAGCTGCAATTTCTTTATCTTGCTCTTTAGCAAAAGTTTTAATGGGCTATGGCATCACAGTTTATCCATTGCAAGATTCCCAGTGATTATGCTCTTACTTATTTCAAGGAAAGTATTTTTAATACCTGAATCTAGACTTTTATTTCAAAAAATAGCGGCTTGTTTTCTGTTAGGAGAATTTTCATGTATATCAACAGACCATGTTCTAATTCCATAACTCAGCATTGCATAATATTGAATGGAGTTGTCTCTTAAATATTAGAAGAGAATTCATTTTCCCCTGTATCTTTTATTCAGCAACTCTTCAAACTGAAGTCTTAAATTTGAAAGATTCATTAATGCTTTCTTTAATTATATAATCTCTCAAAATTTGTTTTGACTTGATATAATTACCATTTGCATTTACTAATTGAAATAAATTTGCTTATGTAAATCAGAATACCTCTTTGCAGATAACTAACTTTTAATAGCCACATAATTTCGTAAAATTCTATCATCTTTTTAAACTAGATCTTATGTTCTAATTTGTATATTCCCAACATTCAAATTAGGCATATATTTCCCCTGTCTCTTTCAAGTTTTACTTGATTTTAATTACTAGACTTTCTTTCAAGTAATAGAAGTAGGAGGTACCCACAGCCTTACTGTTTTGACTCACAGAAGCTCAGTTTGAGTGATTATGTAATGAAATACACTACTACAGAAAAAAAAATCAGCATTCTTCAATTACCTAAGAAGGCAAACTGGAAACACTGTTGGAGAGCAGAATTGGATAGACTTTTATTTCCTTATTTTCCTTAAACAGCCCCCCCAAACAATGTGAGTTGAGCAATATGAAACAGTAAATTCAGTATGTTGTCTGATCCCTGAATTTCTTCACCGAGTGGATGGTCTTATTAAAACTGAAAGTTTTATGAGCCAGATAATAACTATTTTGTAAAGGCTAGTCACATACAGATGTCTACTTCAAAAATCAATGTGTGTGTGTATATATCTGGCCAAATATCTTCTTACATATCAGATTTGTGTTTTGTTTAGTTATATTTAGTCCTTGCATTAAAAATCAGGGCTAGTCCAAAGGTTTTTACTACCCTGGGTAAATGGAATTCCTTCCCCATGTCTTATTGTATTTTGAGAATTGTATCAATAGTACATTAAATGATCAATGGACATTGAGTATATTTTCAGTTTCCTTGTTAGAAGAAGCTGGCTTGTAGCATCACACCATTCATGCATCCCAGCTCATGGTTGCCTATTTTACAGTGGCTGGAAGCTACTCATCAAGGTTTTAGACAGGAGCTTTTGCCAGGCTTATCTAAAGATGCCCAAATGTTTTAACATGAAAACATGTTCTGAGTGACTTAGTTTTTCCCAAGGCCACTAAGTCTTGAGCACTTGTCCCAAGGAAGGTTTTCACTGCTACCTGCAAACATGTTCCCAGGGGGATAATTTGGATGATGTGAAGTCTCTGAATTGCCAAGAGCTGACTTGCAATGGGTGGCTTGCCATTGCAGAAGAGCCCGTGAGGGAATCTACTACCACCACAAGAAATCTTGATTCCAGGGTAAGAAACCAAGACACCATAGAGGCTTTTATTTTGGTTTGGTCTTTTTGCCATGGCTTTATCAATTTGCACAAAATGACTGTGTAGAACTAGTGTACTTTTTTCCTTTGTGAAGCTAAGTATGCACAATGCAAGCACTGAAGAACAGGCTGGTTGCTTACAAAGATGCAAACTACCCATCTACCATTACTACTATTACTAGTTCAGGCAACAAAGCAACATGCATTGCATTTGCTGACAAGAATGCATGCATGCACATGCACACACATACAGTATCTGAAAAATGCACAGATTTTCTCTAGACTGACTTCCCCTCCAAAAAAAGAGGATGCTATCATTTTAATTTAATTTTATTTATTTAAAATATTTTTTATCCCACTTTCTCCTTAAAAAAGGACGCAAGGCAGTGTAAATCACTGATAGACAGTATTTAAAGCTAAAAAAAGATAAGTATACAAATAAAAAAAAGATCAAACAAATACGACTCTAAGAAACGGTAAACAAAAGCAATACCGAAAACACATTCAAAGCACTAAGTACAACCATCCATTTTAAAACCCTATTTAGGCAGCCAGTTACTCAAGGAAAGCTTGCCTGAAGAGAAAAGTCTTTGCCTCCTTGTGGAAGGACAACAAAATGGGGCCAGCCTGGCCTCCTGAGGGAGGGAGTTCCAGTGTGTGGGAGCAACAATAGAGAAGGCCCTCTTCTGTGTCCCCACCAAGCATGCCTGTGAAGGTGGTGGGACTGAGAGAAAGGCCTCTCCTGATTTTAACATCTGAGAATATGGGAGACATGGTCCTTGAGATAGCTTGGACCCAAGCCATTTAGGGCTTTATAGGTTCGAACCATGACTTTGAATTCTGTCCAGGAACAGACCAGCAGCCAGTGGTGCTACTGTAATAGGTGGGATGTGTGATCCCTATAACCAGCCCCAGTCAGTAATTTGGTTGCCATGTTTTGGACCCACTAAAGTTTCTGGACACTATCCAGAGGCAGCCCCACATAGAGCATGTTACAGTAATCCAGCCAGGATGTAACTAAGGCATGTGTCACTGTGGCCAGATCAGACCTCTCCAGGAACAGCTGCAGCTGCATACTAGTTTAAATTGTGTAAACGCACTTGTGGCCACTGCTGAAACCTGGGCATCCACGCTCATAGACAAATCCAGGAACATTCCCAAGCTGTGCACTTGTGTTTCTAGAGGGAGTGTAACCCCATCCAACACAAGTTGTATCCCTATTCCTTGATCTGCCTTTCAACTGACCAGGAGCACCTCTGTCTTGTCTGGATTAAGTTTCAGTTTATTCACCCTCATCCAGTCCATTACTGATATCAGACACTGAACTACAGCTGAAACAGCTTCCTTGAATTTAGATAACAAAGAAAAAAAAACCCTCTTACACTAAGTAGCTTTGTTTTGTTTTGTTTTTATCATTGTTCTATTTGTCAACCCAGGATTTACATCTCCAGTTTTATTTCTCCCTTTTACCACTGTGTCTCTGTCCAAGGTGCCTGGTGGATCACAGAAAGCAAGCTATATTTCCTGCAGTCCATGTTACTACATGCAGCTGTCAAGTTGCTAAGCTGTATGTTTCCATCAAAGCACTGGACCCACAATGCTTCTTGCAAGATTTTAACAGCTGTGGCAGGTGCTTCTGGAATTTCTGCACCTTGTGTACTTGCCTTGTTTTCCGACATGGATAGGCCAGAACTGCTGGAAGTATAAATCATCAGCTGCCTTGCTATACATGGAGACTACAACACGCTTCCCTTGCTATTGCAAACTGAGCTTGGAAAAGCACCTGGATGAACTGAAAGGATGCCTTGTTTCCTAGTCATAAATCCCTTGGCCATTCTTTTCAACTCAATGCTATTTTTATGGGTTTGCTGGACAGTTTTGGCAGCATTGTTAATTAAGCAGACGTTATCCCTGATTAATGTAGTGTGAGCTACTCCTGGATTACTACAAATAATGTGATGATTAATTGCTGTATCTGAATTCTGTCTTTTTAAAATACTTTAAAGTGGGACTGCACTGTTTGGCTTTGATGTCCCATTCTCATTACTCTCTTCAAGTGAAGAAAATTCTCTCAAAAGGTTTATTTCCTTTGAGAGAGATCCTAGGCAGAGTTCTCTTGAAAGCATTTTTTTCCTGAGTTGGATAATATTAAAAACCAAATGGTGAATCCTTTTGAAATTCCACATAGGGAGAAGTTATCTGTAAATTATTACAGCACTTATTGAAAGGGAAATGGCTGTAAGCTTTGACTGCTATGTGAGTGATGCAGGAAAGCAACCAGTGTCTCATTAATAACCACCATTTTCTCGTGAAGACTTATGTGATTTTCCTTATACAAGCATAAATCAGCAGTAGGATTCTGGCCAATAACATTTTTCAAAAATTGTATTAGCAATGGCATGTTAAAAGCAGTCATAATGTTTGCAAAATCAATTGTTTATAGGGTAACCCTTTAAAGTAATGAGAAAATGTTTACCAGTTACCTTATTTATTTATTTATTTAAAATACTTTTATCCCACCTTTCTTCTTAAAAAGGAGAAGGGCAGGATACTTTTGAATTGTTATGTTACTTTTGAAATGTAGTTTAATTATGCCCTGGCTATTCCAAAAAGGTAACTTTACAAATGACTACAGTCCTTTTAACTCTTCACATCCAAACTCTGATCTAAAGGTAGAAACAATTGAATAGTCTTGTTTGGTGGTGGCCCTGCAGGTCTTGAATGCTTTCTTGACAGTGCCACATTACATGGGCACCACCATCTTTTGGGTACCTGGTGAAAACTGCTTGTTTGCTCAGGAATTTTAAGTATTTTGATAATCTCTGTCTTTAACATCAGCCTTCTTCCAAGGTTGGTAAAATGATTACCCAGCTCACTGGAGGGGGGGGGGAGTAATGTGTAGCCTGCATAATTAACTTGTAAACTGCCCAAAGAGTACTTTAAGTGCTATGGGGCGGTATATAAGCAGCACACTGCTTTCCTTTGCTTTGTTTTAGTCTCTGCTGTGCCTTTTATAAATATCTTTATCTGACAGTGATTTTAATTTTTGTACCCATAGTATCAATTATAATATTTAGTGTCAGTTTATATTTATTGGTCTTATGGTGTCCCTATATTTATTGGATTTTATTGTTTCATTGTCATTGGTCATATTTTTAGTGGGCTAAATAAAGTTAAGTCCAACTTGAGCAGACCATTGAACAAATGGGACTTCCTAGGTCATTGAAAACATCAATTTTAAACTAAATTGGACAGCCAAGAGAGAAATCTATTTTATGGTATTTAACAAATAAAATGAATACATCTGTGAACAATGAACCAGTTTGGAAATACAGATGAAAGCTCAAAGCTGTGGTTGTGAAACTCTTGAAGCAGTGGAAGACAGTTGTTGATGGGTAATGATGGTTAATCTGTCAGTTTAGCTGGCTTCTATAGATGGAAGGGGGCACCATCTTGTTTTTCACAGTGGACTGGTGTTGAAGATGGAGCTTTCCAGACGGATTCATTAATAGTACTTGGACCTAAACTTTGCTAGCAGTCACATGCACTTTGAACACATGAGAGAGGAATCTTGGGGGAATTCAACACTTGTGGTTTATTTATTTACCTGGTTCTCAGATAATTCTGCCTAGATGTGGGAAATGGAGCTCCCATCTCCATGGAATTTAGAATGTAAGAGGTGCTGAGCCAGAACAGAGGAAGTGGGGAAACTGGTATGTAGGAACAGAGAAGGTGGCCGAATCCTTAGCAGCACATAAGCCAAACAACAAGCATTCCATTACATATTGTAAAAACAACATGAGAATTGGCACCAAACTCAGCAAACAGGAGAATGAGTCAGTGTATATTAGATGATATAATTAGGTCATTATATATTAAGCAGTGAGCTATCTTTTGAAGTGCATGGTATAAGATGAATTCTTGAGGATTGTTTACATTTACCAGATCATAAACTCATATATAATGGGAAAGTTGGAAAAGAGGTAACAGTGTAGTCTGAAGAAGAAAGTGAAATCTACTAATTGCTGGATTCTCCTAATATATGTTGTATATATGTCCTGTTTCTGATTGCCATGTTGTTTATAATAAATAGCAGATTGGTTTATCTCATTTGGGTTATGTCTGCTAAACGTTTGTTTGTTGGAACAGAGAGGGTGCCTACATGGCACAGAGAGTTCTTGGAAAGAGCAAGGAAAGATCTGGGCTCTTCTCTCAGCCAAGAACTACCATTTTTTTCAATTAAAATGTTATGGTTTGGGAGACAGTGCATCTTGGCATGGAGTATGGCTGTTGCAGAGAGTTAGTAGTGTAGGTGCTGTGCATCAGGAGCTAGGGAAAGTTACAAATATGTCATCTCCAGCTTTGCACTCAAAATTGCAAAGGGAAGTATGAAAAATTATCACCTGGGTAAATTCAATGGAGTAAGTGAATTTGAAACATCCATACTATGTGTGTCTACTAGGTGATTTACAAATTTTGATATGTATAGACAACTTCCACTTGTAATGTGAAGCTTAAAGCATTTTTGGTTCTAAATCCTTCATCTCTATGGACTTGTAGAAGGGAAGCAGTTTCCCCTTTTCTTCTTTGTTATCTGCCGGGCCACTAGAAAGGCTATGAACATGAAGACCCTCCCTGCCTCCCAAAGATTATTCTTCATTTAAAGCCATTAGTGATGGCCTGTATTTTTTTTTTTTAAAGCCAGGACATCTGAAGGACTGCCTTCTTAGTATACAGGTAGAATGAGCTTGCGCCAGTTATTGGCCAAAACCTTGTGCAGCTCCACCTGGACAATGGGAATGATGCCATTAGCAGCAGCAGATTGCTGCTGATTAAAGATCTTATTCTCTGATTTCAAGGTACACACAGCTTGCACTTAATGAGATGAAGTTTTGTGTATTCCAAAATTGAAAAAGGAGGTATTTAATCAGCAGTAGGTTTGCCACTGATATGACATCACTCCCATTGTGTGGGTGGAACACATCCAACAGTATTTCGGTCATTATGATTATCCTACATGCTTTAAGGGGACCTGACTATAACGTGGTCACAGACACGTGAAAAGAGAAGGTTACATCTCCCAAAAGAGTACAAAAGAGACAACATTTATTATATATTCTAACCTGTATACAATTCCATGCTATTTGCATAGAGCAATGTGTATGTACAAGATGCTAATTTAGGAACAGCTACCATAATTTAAATAGAAAAAGACATCTTGCCATAGTGGAGAAGAGTGTGATGAGGTGACCTGTGTTCCTGCTCAGTCTGCTCTTCAAGTATTGGACTTTGGATGGGCAACTCTGAGACTGGTGATTCTATTTCAACTACAGTAATTCTTTTTGACTTAGTATATAAATTTGCTTATGCAAGTTTAATTTATAATTGAAGGTGATGTATTCCCTATTCCTTGCAATGTGCAAGTGGCCATCTGATTTGGAACAAAGTAGCTGCTTATTCCTGCTTTATAAGAGAAGAGCCTGTGTCAGATAAATCATAGTTAAGAAAATGTTTTGTACAATCCAGTCATTGCTTCCCTTCCATATAACCTGTGAACTCTGTGATGACATCAGGGAGGGATACAAGAAAGCAGCAGATTTGAAGACCTATACAGTACATGCATACCTATGAAAGTATATAAAGCAAAAATCATGGTCTGCTAGTATGTGTTTTGAGACACTGAACTTCCTTGGTAAGAATTCCTGGATATAGAGAGGACAAGGAATAGCACTTTACCATTTATCAGTAGGAACAATAAACCCTAAGTGCAGTGGTTCTTAATCTGTAGAGTTATATCCAGAAGATTCTCTATGTGTTCAGAGTTGTAGATGGAAATCTTCATGAAGCAGCCTTCTTGAAATTTAGAAACCAAGGTCAAGTAACACGGGAATAAAATTTTATTGAAATAGGTTTTTAAAAGGTGAGACTTTACAGGAGGCTTTAAAAAAACCAAAAGTATATAAATGATGGATTCCTAGGAGTGTAAAAGTTCCATTTCAATGTTTGTAGGTCATGATCTGCATAAATTTGGCAGGAGCAGCTGAACAGAGTCGATATTGGGCCACAAACTCTTTAGCTATTTTTCATCTTTCTTCCCCATAATTTTTGCAAACAGACTTCATGTGCATTCCTCTCTGTTATCACAGGCTGAACAAACATATAAAGTTTGTTTACTGCATGCCATTCTACTGTGAGTTATAACAATAAAGAAAAATCCATAAATGTCGTAATCTTTATCATGACAATAAACATATAATTGTCAAATCATGCATTAGAAATGGAAACTAGTTCTAGATAAAGCCTTACATTGAAAAAAGACATCATAGAGTTTGATTATATAATGGAGATTCAGAGTTGTTTTATTTTGATAAGTTACAGTAGCTCAGCATTGAGTTGACAGCATGTCATTTTGATGTCAGGAATGATGTATCACAATTGTAAGGCTATGTCTTTTTCACCTCTGTTTGTGTCATGGGAAATCCTAAAATTCTAATTCAGAAAAAATGGAAGGTGTTAGTGAGCAGAGCAATCTTAACTTCTAACTCAAGTTTACTAAAAGGGATTTGGAGTAGGTGAAGATCCATCTCTACTGGCTGCCATGTGGAGAAAGCTGATCTGCTGCCAAGGGCAGCTCTGTTGCTGTAAAAGCCCCCACTACATTTATGGAGAGTGTGACAAATATAAATATACTGGTGGAAGTATTTACACAGTCACTAGTCAGTAAGAGGCCATGAAATATGGGATTCCAAGGCAGAGAAGAAGCAGAGGTTGGTTTGGATCTACCAAATTCAAAGCCCTCCATTCAGCTGACAGTTGAAGGCATATTACTTCAAAAGTGAAGCACCCTTATAAAAAGCCCACTCCTGAGCCAGAAGTCAGCTGTCAAAACCCTGAATGAATACAAATGTTTTTGCCTGCCATAAAATGACAACAAATCTGGATTCCTAAGCTCTGCAACTTCCATCACATCAGTCATATGCTAAAAGTCTGATTATGAATAGTTGTTCTGTTCAGTAATGTATTTCTCATAGCTCGGTAATGTCTATACAATAAGACATTTATGGTGGTTGTGAAGGAGGGGCATGAGCAATTTACATTATATTGGCAATGCATTTTGATTCTCAATTCCTCTATAAGCATTTTTAGACAGAAGAAAAGTTGTGTTCTTATTATTTGCCCTCTGTGTCCCTGTATATGTTGACAACTTGAGTGTGTAGTCATGATCTAAATCTGCACAGATTGCAGAAAGAAGCTTTAGGTCAAGCTGCATAGTTCTAAATAATCCACTAATTTCTGATAGCCATTATTCCTCACAATTATTTATATTTTTCCTACCGTGTTTCCCCGAAAACAAGACAGGGTCTTATATTAATTTTTGCTCCAAAAAACACATTAGGGCTTATTTTCAGGGGATGTTTTATTTTTTTCATGTACAACAATCTACATTTATTTAAATACAGTCATGTCATCTTCTTCTGGTTGCTGCACAATGGAGGAGGGCGGGGTTTCACTTAATTGGGGCTTATTTTGGGGGGTAGGGCTTATATTAAGAGCACCCTGAAAAATCATACTAGGGCTTATTTTCAGGTTAGGTCTTATTTTAGGGGAAACAAGGTAATATACAATAATAAATTGTATTAAGCTTTGCACATGAATGATTAAACTTCAATGAATCATAAAGGTCTGCGGTCACATTTACCAACTGTGGTTTGCATTTCTAATGCCTACTTAAAACAACTTATTTATGTTTAGGTTAATTACGTTTTTAGTGAAGGAGGTGACTCATTATGGTTGAAAGAAAAGGGCCATCTGGTAAAGAACAGTTATATTACCCTGTTTCCCTGAAAATAAGACCTAATCTGAAAATAAGCCCTAGTATGATTTTTCAGGATGTTCCTAATATAAGCCCTACCCCAAAAATAAGCCCCAGTTGAGTGAAACCCCACCCTCCACCATTGTGCAGCAACCAGAAGATGACATGACTGTATCTGAATAAATGTAGATTGTTGTACATGACAAAAAATAAAACATCCCCTGAAAATAAGCCCTAATGCGTTTTTTGGAGCAAAAATTAATATAAGACCCTGTCTTATTTTCGGGGAAACACGGTATACATGCAATTTTTTGAATAAGCCAAAAAACAAAACATAAACAAAAAACTCAAACCCAATATTTTGCTTGCTAAATAGAATTATATTTTTCTATTATATTTTATAATATAATTTGTGATATAATTATATTTTATAAACTAGTATAATGTTAAAGTAAAGGAAAACCAAGTATGTATATTGAATAATCTTATTTTTTTAATTAACTGATGGCTAAATACTTTGTCAAGAATATCTGTTCAGCAGTACTCAGTTTAAGGAAAGCTGCACAGTTCAACTGAGTGATATCTAGTAGTAGGTTGGCTACTTAGAAATTGCCGAAGAAGAAGAAGAAAGAAGAAGAAGAAGAAGAAGCAACCAACAGAACAAACATGAAAAGTGTTCAGTATGTGATGATCCTTCTGTTTGAATGATTCTGGAAGCCTATCATTTGAACACTTTAGTTATGGCATCCATAGCCATATGGCTATGGCTTCAGCTGCTGGTAAATCCTGTAGTTTCTCACATGAAAGCTGAGTTGTGAGTTTTGGCCTGTAGTAATTTTCAAATCCTCGTGCACTGAAGTGGACAGTATTGATACAATTTATGCGAGTCCCTTAAACATTTTGTCAAGAGTAAAAATGGTATGAGTTAGGGAAACAAGACTATGCCTTAACCCCACTGAGGCTGACAGAACTGCCTTATGACGGGTTTTTTTCTTTTTCTTTCAGGGTAATGGTTTTGGAGAAAGTATTTTACGGAGTGAGAGCAAGCAAGAGAGAGCGGCATCTCATTCCAAGGCTATTTCTAATTTTAAAAATGACTTTCTACTTTGAAAGCTGAATTACCAGGGATAGCAGGGATATTATTGCAATCTAATGCAGGAAACTGATCATCCATCAAGTTTAAATTATAACTTGAGCCCAAATTATATTTTATATCAGAATGAGTTTTTGTGCTTCTGCTGATATTCAGCTCCTGCTAAGTTTTTATGCACACAAGAATGGAGGGAAATGTCTGGAATTCAATTTCCATAATGAAAAGAAGGCTAAGTGGATTTTCAGGGAGATGTGGGGCGGAGGGGGGGGGGAGAGGAAAGAATTTCAAGTGAATTTTTAAGGTTATTTTTGTATAGAAAGATCAGAAGTGGATTTTAGTCTGAATTTATACATTGCCACACAGATAGAGAACCTACTTTCAAGTGGTTGGTTCCCACAATGCTCTCAATGTCTGTAAACAGCAATTGCAAGATGGTGGGATAGATCAGTGATTTAGTATTCTAGCTGTGGAGCCAGAGGTTGGGAGTTTGATTCTCTACCGTGCCTCCTGCAAACAGAGCCAACCTGTGTGGCCTTGGGTAAGCTGCACAGTCCCAGGGCACCCTCATAAGAAGGGAATGGTAAACCACTTTTGAATATTATCTATCTGGAAAACCCTGAAAAGGGTTGCCGTAAGTCAGAATTGATTTGACGGAGAGTGATATATAGGGAAAAAAGCTTGTTGTTATTTTTGGGCCAATGATGCTCATAGACAAAGACATGTCAGAGAATGAAATCTTAAGGCATAGTGAACCAGGAGTGGAATTTTCCTGGTATTTGTAACCTTTTAGAGGTTTTATTGATATTTTAAGACTATTTCTATATTGTAATATACCTGCTTAGGCAGGTATACCTTTATTCGTGCAGTTGTTACTTCGTCTACATGAGAAATGCCTCTACTTCTGTCCTTATCTCTTTCTTTCTAGTAAAGACGCATACAAAATAATGTCTTAATTAACTTGGAAGTAAAGTTATAAACTAACTGATACATGCAAGATTGAATTTGATCAGGACTGTCTACTTATGGAGGTTCTTTTGTCAAGGAAAGGTTTGTATCAACAGAAAAGGTTATGGTGACAGCTATTGTTTGTTGATTTCTTCTTTCTCCCCCCCCCCCCCCCATGCTACAGTGCTTTGGAGGACTCTTAGGAATAATATAATGGGTTACCCAGGATACTGTGGGAATAAGGGGGAATTTGTGAACATCAACTGCCCCTTCCTTTCAGCTCATGGAACCCTCTGTTGACTCAAAAAGCCTCTTGTCAGCAGAACAGAATTAAATACAACCCATGCAAAACAAGATAGAAAGTTATTTGTGTAGGGACCCTATGAAGATTTGTGATTTTTCAGTCTAGAAATACCTGTCTGTGTTTCCAAACCTGGAAGCCATATGCATGGCTCAGTCAAAAAGATGTGTGGCATTGGAAATATTTTGACTGCAGCCAGTAGAGATGGGAGCTTTGTATTCGCAGACAAATACGAAGCTCACTGGGACAGGTTTACTTCCACCCCCAGAACCCGCCAGTCCACTTACAGCATGGTGGGCTTCATATTTGTCTACGAATATGAAGCCCCCATCTCTAGCAGCCAGTCATCCAGCTTAAAAGCCATCTATATCTAAATGGAAAAGCACAATCAGTTGCACATAAACCTGACAAAAATAACTTTATCTGCATATGCATTTCTTTCTACCATGCATTTCATTCTCAGAGCGTGGAAATATTACTTTCTTGAACTACCAGAATCCCCTGACCAGCAGGGTCACTGGTCATACTGGGTGGGAGATAAGAAAATAGTAATTAAAAAAGTAATGTTTCCAAGTTCTGGGCTTTCTAGTATCTTAGGATATCTTCCATTGTGAAACATTTTAAAGGACCTCCAAGCACACTGGCCAGTCTCCTATTGGTTATTTATCCTGGCGTAAATGCAGTAGTGTAAATTGCAATGGTGGATTGCTACTAGTTGATGAGTCACCACTCATATTCCATGTTATGCTCTAGCTGTGGGACTTGGCATGCAATGGGGAATTCAGATGGACATTTATAACTAGTGGCACGTTGCCTCTACAGTTTATGCCACCACTTTTATACCAGTGTAGATAACCAATTGGATTCTGGCCTATGACATTTATATTGTTACAAAACAAGTTGAAAGAAATACATTGGGAACAATTACACTGTGAAACAAATCCTAAAAAAATCTTCTTGGTTGTAAAACACCTACATTTATCATTATTAATGAAGTACCTGTCTCTGCGGCTTGATAAGAGTAAAAGAAGTGCTGCAGAAAGGTGTGGACATCTGAGAATTAAAATCATGAAACCTGGGCTCAATCTCATCAGAAATTAATAGCAAATTGTAGTGGGATTTGTTGCACTCACTTGAACTAAGTGTAATCCTTCAGATAAAGGTGAGCGAATCCATATGTGTCCAAATGGAGCTTTATGGCAATTGCTAATTCTGTGATAATACCTCCTTAATTCACTGCTACCTTGGATTTATTTTTTACTACTTCCCCTAGAAATTAATATGAGGCTGAAAATATTAATGTGTTTTGTTTTGTTTTGCTGTTTTCATCTGCTGCAATACAGTTCTCGGTAATGGACCAAAATATGCACAAAATCTTCTGGTTGGGAAACAGCTCTTGATTCAGCTCTTTATGGTGACAACTGAGAAGGCTGGAGGAATTGGGTCCCATCAGGCAACCCTTGACTCCAAATTTAGAGGCAAAAAACTTAAAAGGAATTTGCTACCACTCACGTGAATGCTCAACTGGCTGGCAGGGAATAGATAGAACATGATGTGCTTCTCTTTATCACCAGCAAGTGATTCAAGAGTATTGTATACAGGCTTCACTTTTAAGCAGACTGACCTGAATTCAATTTACCAGAAAAATACATGAATCAAAGAAAAATTACACTCCATTTTGTGTTTTGTTTTGTTTTGCCGTTTTCATCTGCTGCAGTACAGTTCTCAGTAATGGACCAAAATATGCACAAAAATATATACTTCATGTTAACAAGAGTTCAACAATGTGTGATTTTGTAGGAACAAAATGTGTTCCCAAGTAATGTGAATTGTTATGCAGATTTTATTTCTTAGGGCATAATGTGTACAAAAATGTGTAATTTTTTTCAGGTTAAAATGTGTGCAAAAATATATTGTTTTGGAAAATATTTTTAATATATGTCAGGCTTTTCTTAAAAATATGTAGTGTGATGCAGAAACACATGTCAATGTGACATAAGAAACAGACTGATCTGTTCCTGTTGCTAATCTGCTACTATGCTAGCAGCTGGAGAGAAGAAACTCTCTTCTATAGGACAAGCACAGAAAGGAAACTGTTTCTTTCCACCTGCCAGCTGCATCTATTTGTTGGAGGAAGAAGGCATGCTGTCTAGGGAGGGAAACTAATCATGGTGTCCCATCCTAAGGAATGTGTATTGTTTTCTGTTATCCACTTGGGAAAGTGCCTTCTCTCCACACCAAGTAGCAAAAAGCTTGGTGTGTGCACCCATGGTACGTGGAGTCTAGCTTGAGGAGGATTCTGCTTGATTTTTTTCATGCAAATCTTAACAGGTGTCATAGAATCATAGAATAATGAAGTTGGAAAGGACCTATAAGGTCATCGGGTCCAACTCCTAGCTCAATGCAGGAATCCAAATTAAAGTATATCCAGTAGATGGTTCATTTCTCTTGAATGCCTCTGGTGTTGGAGTGCTCACCACCTTTCATTGTCATATTGCTCTAACAGTTACGAAGTTTTCCAAATAGTCAACCAAAATCCAGCTTCCTGTAATTTGAGTTCATTTCTCAGGTCCTGCATGCTGGATGATTGAGAACATGTACTGGCCTTTCTCATATGACAGGCTTACAAGTATCTTCTCTAACCTCAGTCAATTTTCCTCAAAGCTAAACATGCCCAGTTCTCTCAGTCTTTTCTCATAATGCTTGGTTTGCAGACCCCTGATCATCCTTGTTGCCCTTCTCTGAACTTGTTCCAATTTGTCTGTATTCTTTGTAAAATATGGTGTCTAGAAGCGGACACAGTACTTATGATGAAATCATGCTCCCGCTCATAACAGAAACCCACAAAGTGAAATGAAGAGCAGCACCTTGGAGAGCTCCATGTGGGCCTCATGCTCTAACAAACTGTATAACTCAACTTCAGGCCTTTTATAATGCTTTCGGCAAAGATCCCTCTCCCATGTTCGGTCCCTTTGCACGAAGTGGGAAACCTTACAGCAGAGATGATAAATCCCAGTATGTTTCACCATTGGCGAAACTGGGTAGAGGTGTTCGGGATTATAGTCCAGCAACATCTGGAAGCCTGCACTTCACTTGCCCCAGTCTTTGGCTTGAAGCCAAAGGATAGGAACACCTTCCTCTCTCAAAAAATTAATGCCAGGCACACTGTTGGTGTAGCATGCTAGGTCCAAGAATGGTGAAGCTCTTGCAGGAAGGTGTGCTGTGCCAATGCTGAAACTAGGCTCATTGTGTGTCATTGATTGTATGGAGTCAGAAGTCTCAGGCATGGGGTTTTGGAGCATTTGAGCTCAAAATTCTTATATCTTTCAAGATTTAGGCCTCTGGCTCTCCAGTGATCCTTGGGCCGAATTTATTCCCCATTTTCCAGTTTCCAAAAGTGCCCTTCTGCTCCCAGGAAACGAAACTTTTCAACACATTCAGAGGACTGGGACTCCTAGAAGTAAGGTTCTGGACTGACACTAAACTCAGCAGACACATAGTATGTTCCTGACCTGTTCAATACATAGTTCGTGACTAGACATGGGCACAAATAAAAAACAAATCATGATATTTGTCAGAAATCATTGATTAATCAAATATTCATCCCTTTGCATTTGTCGATTCCAGAGACCCCAGTTAATACAAAGGGAAAATATTTACCCCTTTTTATTAGTCCCCCATAGCCAGAGAGTGAAGGCTAGGCTGCCTAGTCTTCCGTCTCTGCCTATGGCCTTCTGTCTGTGTGCCTATGGGCCCGCTGTACAGCTGATCAGCGGGCCCATAGGCAGAGGGAAGGGCTAGGCTAGGGCCCTGCCCCCACAGCTGAGCACCACCCACCCCTACAGCCTGCTCCCACCCCCTTCCCGCCTTCTTACATTGGCCGCCACCACGTGGCCTCTGTTGCCACGGCCTCCGCTGCCATCTTTGCAAAGTTGGCGGTGGCAGCTTCCCTTAGGGCCACAGAGCCGGCCCTAAGGGAAACCGGGATGCCCTTTGCAAAGATGGCAGTGGTGGCTTCCTTAAGGCAGCAGAACTACGGGCTGTCTAAAAAACCCCAACAAACCAGTTTGTGGTGTGGGGAATATCTGGGGATATTCGTGGTTCATCAAACTCGATGAATCATAAACCACTTTGGTGGTTTGTCCCTATCTCTATTCCTGACCTATTATAAAGCCACAGGCAGGCTGCTGTTCTTTCTTCTAACACTCCCTTGCCCTGCTAGTTTAGTATGAGTTCTGGAACTCTTTCACAACACAGACATGAACTACTGTTACAAATCCCACCTACCTTACCAATACACAGACTTTTAAGTATCTACAAAGTTGAACAAGGACTCTTTTCTTTCTAAATGTGATTCAGCTCCTTAATTTGGATTTGAAACCTTGAATTTACCTTGGCACTGCGGGTTAAACCGCAGAAGCCTCTGTGCTGCAAGGTCAGAAGACCAGCAGTCGTAAGATCGAATCCACGCGACGGAGTGAGCTCCCGTCACTTGTCCCAGCTCCTGCCAACCTAGCAGTTCGAAAGCATGTAAAAATGCGAGTAGATAAATAGGTACCACCTCGGTGGGAAGGTAACGGCGTTCCGTGTCTAGTCGCGCTGGCCACGTGACAACGGAAACTGTCTTCGGACAAACGCTGGATCTATAGCTTGGAAACGGGGATGAGCACCGCACCCTAGAGTCGGACACGACTGGACTAAATGTCAAGGGTAACCTTTACCTTTACCTATTTGGAAGTAGGTCAGTAGAATTAAGGGTAGCTTACTCTGTTACTTTTGTTCTAGGTTACAGGAGCCACACTCCAAAACCTACATGCATATTGCTTTGGTTGTAAAGTATACAATAGCTGCAAATCCCTCATTGCCAGTGCTTTTGCTTCTGTGCTCCTCTAAAACAGTTTGCAGATGTAATATTTTCCGTTCTCCTCTCTAAAGAAAATTATGAAAGGCAATTATAGGTGGCTTGTGGTCTGTGCAGAGGGCAGACCACAAGCTCACTCCAAAGTTTTGCCTAAACTTTCTGATATTCAGAGAACTGGGAAGAATCCAAAATATAATTAGCCTTGTTAGAAAATGTTAATGAAGAACGGTGAAATATAATTGTGAACTCCTCTACCACAATTGAATTGTCTGTATATGTTTAACGTATGAAAAGTAATAGCACTTGAGGAAGTGGCTCATTGCCACTAAAACTCTAGTTAAATTATGCAGGCTATTTCATTTTCAATATGAGACTTTAGGTAATTCTATATTAATAGAGTTGGACATGACCTAAAAATGTCTTTGTCCTAGATTTCTTTTTCTGAGAAAGGTTGGTGACTTGTTTATATGATCAAAGTTGATAGAAGCCATGAAAAATATATTTTTGGAGCTGATGCACTGTTTAATATGGTTTTATAGAATGTTTAAAATTAATACTGAATGGTTGCTACTGTGCATAGTATGGAAACTTTCTGAAAGAATGATGTTAAAATTGCCAGTAGGATTCTCCCTCATAAGTCCTGTTCGTACAGTTTAATATGTGTTGCAATAATTAAAGAGGCCTTCTATGGAAACAGGACTTGGGCTCAGGGGGCTGAACACAGTGTAGTGGTTAAAAGACAGAGCTGTGGACTAGGAGGTCCATTGTTCATACTGCACTTCTACCATGGAGTACTTCACTTGCCTTAGTTAAGCTGCTCACACTCAGCCTCAATTCCCATCTGCAGTATGGAAATACATGAATTCATAGAATATAGAATAATGACGTTGGAAGGGGCCTATAAAGCCACCAAGTCCAACCCTCTGCTCAATGCAGGAATACAAACCAAAGGATATCTGCCAGGTGGTTCTCTAAATTTCTTTTGAACATCTCCAGTGTTGAATCACTCGCCACCTCTCGAGGTAACAGTTAGGAAGTTGTTCCAGATATTCAGCCAAAATCTGGCTTCCTGTAACTTGAGCCCATTGTTGCTTGTGCTGTACTCTGGGATGATAAAGAACAGATCCTGCCCCTCCTCTGTATGACAGCCTTTCCTCTTCTCCATCTTCTCTAGCTAAACATGCCCAGTTCTTTCAGTCTTTCTTCATAGGTCTTGGTTTCCAGCCCTCTTGATTCCTAGAATAATTTTCTCATGCATTAGCCAGAATCCTGTTGGTGTTAATGTAAGGTTTGCATAACTTGTCACAGCTGATGGTGGCAGACTGATGAGGAACCACAGAGTGTCTCAGTTGCATTCCTGGCTTTGCACCTGATTGCACAGATGAGATGCACCTGACTACCTTGTCAATTAGCTGCAATTAGCTTCATCAAGCTATGCAAACCTTATACAAACACCAGTAGAATTCCAGACATTGTATTTTTAAATAAATAAGAAGCTGCCATACTGAATTAGATTATTTGTTCCTATTTTTTTCAGGAGCTCTCCAGGGTCACAGATGTAAGGCTTTTTTTAAGCACATGTGAACTAGATTGAATACTAGGCACTGAGACTGGAACACTGGAGGCATTCAAGAGAAATTTAGCCAACCACCTGGCAGATATTCTTTGATTTATATTCCTTCACTGAGCAGGGGATTGGACTCGATGGCCTTATAAGCCCCTTCCAACTTCATGATTCTATGAATCTATATGAAAATCATGTGCTCTGTCACTGAGTTATAGCCCCTCTGGAATGTATACACCTAAGATGTTTTGAGTTAAAACTGTAAAAAGTGTGCATGAGAAACAAGATTAGTTGTCACTTCCCATGGAAAATACAGCAAATAGCAAAGAGAGGTACTCCTGGTGTGACCCCATCCAGCACAAGCTGCATCTTTGTTCCCTGATCTGCCTTTCAACTGACCAGGAGCACCTCTGTCTAGAATTAAGTTTCAGTTTATTCACCCTCATCCAGTTCATTATTGATATCAGACACTAATCTAGAGCTGAAACTAAGATTTAGATGGCAAGGAGAGTTAGAGTTGGGTGTAATCTGCATACTGGTGACACCAAACCCCAAAACTCGGGACAATCTCTCCCAGTAGTTTCATGTAGATGTTAAGTAACATAGAAGACAAAACAGAATGCTAGTATAACTGATGGTGAGGTAACTCCTTTACTTGGAGCACTCCTTGGTTGGAAGCTGATGTTTCCTTGCTGAGATCAAATGGTTGGTGGACACCTGAAGATCTCTTTGGAATTTCATCACTCAGCTTTTTTTTAAATAATTAATTTAATATTCCCCTTTTCTCCCAATGTAACTTAATGTATTTTAACATAATGCATTCTGTAACTTAATATATTTTAGTTGTATCTATTTTAATACCTGTCATGAACCACTCAAGGTGGCTCAGATATGACAGATATTAAAATAGACACAACTAAATTACATTAAGTTACAGAACTGAAAATGTTAAAAATGTTAAGTTTTTTAAAAGCCTTGAAGTAAAATAATTTAAACGTTTTATAAGAGATGGCAGTGTTAATGCATTTCCATGTGTAGAACAAAAACAAAAATCTCCCAAATGAATATGAAATAAATTTGTTAGGGCTTAAAATAATTTTAAAATATTTAAAAACAGAACAAGGAATTTTTTTAAAGTATCCCATTAAAAACCCCTTGAGCAGCCAACGTAAGGTCTCTGCGTGGCTGCATGTGTATATAGGAACCAAAACAATGGGATAAACAGGGTCATAATAATTAAAAGTATCCATTTCAGTTTCACCCATGTCTTAATTTTACAAGTTATGATAAATTCTGATTAAAAATTGACTGAAATTAAATTCTCATCTATCACAAATTGAGAGAGGGTGTGAGGAGACAAAATCAAGAGAAATGACAATTACCTAATGCCTGGAAACACCTTGAGATACAGAACGAGTGTCTGGTAGGTATGATGTGATACAGTGGATCTGCTTCTGATGTGAAGTAGCAGCTGTTCTACATGGTTGAAGGATACGTGGTATTCTTCACCAGTGCTGTATTTGCAGCATTGGTGGAGATTACTACATAAATTAATTTTATGAGAAGGACACTTGTGACTATTGTATTTATTATTCATGTGCTTGAGTTTACTTTGTTAGGTAAATGAAATATTAACCTAAATTGGATGAGAGTCTCTAGAGAATTCTGGAACTTGAAGTCCAGAAACACAGTGGTCTTTTTCATGATCCATATTTTCCACATATGCCTGGCTTCCTTTTTCCACATCTGAACAAACAAGTAATATTTAAGTATATTCTAAATAACTATACATTGAAGTGGAGAATGGGGTACTGGAGTAGACTTGTATACGAGGGTCATGACAACTTTTCTGTAAGAGTAAAGGATTCATCTGTGTTATCCATTATGACTTCTAAACTAGGGTTTCCTGGTTTGCACATAGGAGTGGGGTAAATATGGGGTTGCGTGTACAATCTTAATCTGTCTGGGGTATTTATAGGGCTGGGGAGATAATTCCTTCCTGTCTCCGCATGTTGAGATAATTTGTGCTGTCAAGAATAAGAAATTTGGAACTGTTTCTTCACATCACTACTGTGGAGTGAAGATGAAGTAGTACCCACCATTTTTATTTTTGCATAGTGCCACTGTAGCCCATGTGGACCGAGAGGCATTTTTGGGGAATGAAGATATTAAAATGAATGGGCTATACCTAAAAGTTGAGGAAGTGAGATAAAGGGCAGAATGTGGGCAGAAATTGGCAGATAGTCCTCAGAAAACATCTCCAGCCCATCTTGGTAGTGCCATGACCTTCATATCCTGCTTTTACGTCTTCCCCGGATATCTGGGTGACCATTGTGAGAAACAGAAAACTGAGCTAGATTGGCCTCTGAGTTGTATTACTTTATTCTAACCTTTCTATTGAATGATATGGAAGTAAGAATAGGCTTTCTTCCAGAAGAAATTATGCCATTATAGTTAATTCCAATACAGTTAATTCCATCCTTATAGCTGTTATACTTGAAATCACATTTATATTCTTGTTGGTCTGAAAATCTGACCCGGTTTGACTGACATTTTGAAATTCCACTTTCAAAATTCAATTGTGTTGTGCCTTGTGTCAGTTGCTATCAGTCTGTTTTGTCATTAACTTTTTTATCCTTGTTAACAAAGCCCGTGTGTCCATAATTACTATCTTTACTCTGGCATTTGAGAGTCAAATATGTGGATGGCTGCTATTTTAAAATCTAGTATTAAAATTATCTTCCAGTTTAATAATGGCAGATGCTCTTGGCAGCTGCGGAAAACTGACTTTGTTTACTGCTTAGAAAATAAATGGAGCCAAACAAGTTCCTTATGAACATACGAGTTCCTCTAACACATGGCTTGATGGAGATGCCTTGTTTGCTTGACAAAGGTGACTAATTTTATAGTTAATTTAAACCTTCTTCTCATGTTATATATGCACGTCTTTGTTCCCAATCTCTGGGGGGGGGGGGGGAGAAATATATCTGCATAGAGTTCCAAATAATCCAGAACCATAATTGAGCATGCTTTTAAGTCAGATAGAATGTTATGTACAAATAGCTCACATGCATTATTTCCCCCATTTAGATTCCATAATATAGATACACATTTGTTATGACACAGTGGCTGAATCTCTGTTGCTTTGTTATGCAAAAGGAAACATTCAGTCATTCCTAGCCAACAATCAAGGAGTCCCTGCTGGGATTCTCAAGTGCACATCAAGCCAGTGGGTGCACACACCTCTGAGAATCCCAGCGGGGACTTGTAAACTGCCAGCTAGGAACAGCTGAATGACACACCTTTTGTATAACAAAGCAACAGGATATCAGCCATTGGGAGAGCATTGTGGCCTCACATCTCCTTTTATGCATAGAATGCTTAAAAAGAAGTTGATATACTTCTAATATATTACCTTGCTTCCCATTTCTGATTTTCCACTGGATTACTGAGGACTGATGTCATACTGTGTAATTGTTCTTGCTTAGCAGTTCTTCCACAACATCTGTTGCATTCTAGAATGCTATTCAAGAATTTGTGTGTGTGTGCAAAATGCCAGGATATAAGGCATTGCACAGTGACGTGAAGGTTCCACTTGAGTATTACTGTAGTATTTTACCATCACTTTTTTACAACAAAAAGTTGGTATATGCTGATAATTTCAACATTTGTTCAAACTGAAATAATTTATGTATACTGAGAGACACAATGTCCTGAAATCATTTTGCTAACAGTGTGATAAAATCTGAAACCCTGATTGCTTTTGTACGAAAAGGATTTGTGTGTCATGTACATATAATGCTGTAGAGCTCACAGTTCATGGCTTGTTCCCTCCAACTGACTATGTATTATTGGCCTGTGCTAAAAAACCCTGATTCTATTAAAGCAATGTGACAATTTAGAATTAGTCTGATAAAAATATTAGATTTATCATAACTACTCTTACTCTTTCTGACACTGCAATCTGTTTTGTCATCAACTTTTTAATCTATGTAAACAAAGTTTGCAATATAATATTGTCAGTTTACAAAATGAAATCTACGTGGTCAGCTGAAAGGAATCAGTAAGTACAGCACTGAATGGTATACTATTTGCATAAAAAAACAGTAGGATTTCAGCCACTGGGTGAGCATTGTGACCCCACATCTCTTCATTTCATGCATATAATACTTAAAAAGAGGCTGAAATACTTCTAATATCTTGCTTCCCAATTCTGATTCTCCATAGATTATTGAGACTGATAATCATACTGTGTAATTGTTCCCACTTAGTAATTCTGCCACGACAGCTGTTGCAGTCCAGAACACCATTCGAGAATGTAGAAAATAGCTTGTATGTCCTAGAGTCCAACTGTTTCAAAGAAAATATTTGTTAAATTTTAGGAAAATGAGAAGTGACTCTTCCAAATGAGGTACATCTCTCAGCCACGTCCTAGAGCAGTGGCTCCCAAACTTGGGTCCCCAGATGTTCTTGGACTAAAACTCCCTGAAGCCTTTGCCACTAACTATGCTGCCCAGAATTTCTGGGAGTTGTAGTCCAAGAACATCTGGGTACCCAAGGGTGGGAAGCACTGAGCTAGAGCGTACCAGATAACTTCCTGCTTAGTGAACATTGCCTTTTTAAATATATATATATATGGATTCCTTCACATTTTTCAGAACCTTGATATTTCATTTCACCAGTAAATTGCAAACTGCATTGCAAACATTTTGTTAACACATGTACTTGACATGGTCGGGGCTAAATACTTTATGCAGAACTAACCACAATAAAATACAAAGGAAGAACACGTAACAAAATAAATGGCTTGACCCACTTTTCAGCAGTTAAGTACTGTCTCTCCTAATTATTAGAATTTCTAAAAGCCTTGAGATCCTCATACCTGAACTAAGCCAGAGTGTGTGATTCTCTGAGAAAAGATCTGGAAGCATGAAACTGGCTTTAGGAAGCTTAGCTATGTTCTCTGGAGTATTGTGTCCATTTTCAATTTCAGTGAGCTGTGTAATTCTCTCACAGAACTAGGGAAATTACCACAGCCAAAGGAGAACCTCAGTGCAGAAAATGAATAAGAAATAGGGGGTTTATTGCCCAGGTTTCTATTTACTGTAAGGAAGGATGCTGTAAAACATCCACACTGGAAAAACTTGTTCTTTCTCTCTAACAGCATACGGTACCACCCACCCCAAAGATGACACCGGTTGCAGAAGTAGGATGGCCGAATCACCCCAAAACAGGACAACCATTTTAAAAAGAGGGTTAAAAAGGATACAGTTGTTCATAAATTTGCATATATATAAATGGATAAATGGAGATTTATAAGTCATCGCTGCAATTTAAATTGAAGTCAATGGTGGCAAAATGGGGAAGTCTGTGATTTGAAAATCTGTGTGCATGTTCAATATTCATTCCAGGTTTTAAGTATGCCTGGGCAATGTCAAGGGCCTTGCTCTCTGTTACCTAGTTCTTTATCAGTGAAGCAGACTTTGAACAGAGGAACACCCTTAAATAGGGAACAGTTTGCTGCCCTTTCGTGACATTCAAAATTTGTTGCCTGAAATATCCCTGCCACTCTGCCTAATGGTAAGCCTAGCCCTGTAAAAAGGGGAAAGTTACAATTGCACTGAATTTTTCAAGATGATTTAAAACTAACCAGGTAATTCTAGACACGTTCCTCCCTTCCTGAAAATAAGATGTTGGGAATGATTTGCCATTATGCCATAAAGTTCCATTCCAGCCTTAGTTACAGTAATGAGAGGGCTGCACTGCATTTTAGACCTCTTACTACCTGAACCAGGTCCACTTTGTAGATACAGTGTGTTTACCATGACCTCTGCTCATACACCCACATTTGGGTAAATATGTGTTACACATATATTTATGTGTAAATAAATATATGTACTGTCAAAATAGCTTGTTTGCTTGGGATGTAAATATAACTGGAAATCAGATCCATATACTGAGACTGCTGGGGGAAACAGTTGGAAAACCAGCAGCAACAACAATAATAATAATTCTTATTCCAGTAAAGGTAATGTAACAGGAATCTAGAACAGTGGTCCTCAACCTTGGATAACTTTGGTGTTCTTGGGCTGCAGTTCCCAGAAGCCTTCACCACCAGCTTTGCTGGAGTTTCCAGTTTCTGAAAGTTGCAGTCCAAGAACACCTAAGTTACTCAAGGTTGGGAACCACTGATCTAGAGGTTCCTAAGGGTGTAGTAGATAGAATGACAGACTAGGACTCTGGAGACCATGGTTCGAATCCCAATTGGCCATAGAAACTCACGTGGAACAGTGGAACTGGTAAAATCACTCTTTAAATATCTCTGAGGGTCACTATAAGTTGATTCCAACTTGATGGCACATAACTTTCTATCCTTTTCTAATGAAAACACTACTCATAAAGATAATGTATCTTTTTATCTCGTCCTATTTTTCCCCTTGGGAGTCCATGAAAGGTATATTTCCATTATGACTGTTACAGTCCTATAAATTGTTACCATCCCCACGCTGCAACCATCTGATGACACTTCCATTGCATACTCACCCACATGCTCTTAACATGCTGAAGCTTGGGTACGTTTTGTATCTTGTGTAGTTTGCTTTTCTGTGTTGAGAACTGTGAATAGGGTGAAGTGTAATACCCATAGCCAGTAGCAAATTTTATTCTTGTTGAAGTAGAGCTGTTTCCCTATACAGTGGTGCCTCGCAAGACGAAAACAATTCGTTCCGCGAGTCCCTTCGTATCGCGAAAACGATTGTCTTGCGAAGTGCGGTTTCCCATAGGAATGCATTGAAATTGCCTTCAATGCATTCCTATGAAACACCTCGCAAGACGAATGCCATTTTTTCCGTCTTGTGAGCATCACTGCAAGATGAAAAAAAAAGTCTTGCGAAGCACGGCCATAGGAAAAACCGTCTTGCGAAGCGCCTAGGAAATCGCAAAACGCTTTCGTTTTGCGAGTTTTTCGTGGTGCGAGGCGTTCGTCTTGCGAGGGTACCACTGTATAGTTATCCAGTATTGGTTATTCTGGAATATGGAGAACTATTTGAGATTAATAAGGCCTTTTTCTAAACAACTGCTCTGATGTAAATAACATCAGCAAGCTTTAGAAATTTATTTTTCCTATTATATTTCTGCAACGTCAAGCATTATACTTCATTATCATCTATTGTGTCTGCTAGCCAGTGGGTCAGATCTTTGGATCTTGGGACAGAAGAGAGATAAAGAGGTAGATAATGTGTATTTACGATGCAGAATGAGCTTCATTATATGTACAAGGTCAGGTAAATAATGTCAAAAACGACTGCAAAGAATGTTCCTTTGTACTCTCTGAAGAACATTACCTTTTTCTGTGTATATAAAACTAAACATTTACATATTGTTGCACTATACAGTGAGGCATGGTTCATTTCCTAGTAACTGCCTAGTTACTGTTGGCATTCATCATTTGTTAATTCACTGGAGGTTTGAAATGAATACACCATGTTCTGTTATATTTAGAACATGGAATAAATTGACAGCAGATCTAGTGTAAAAATTCTATCATGGATCTTTGACTGGGAAATCAGTTTCTTATTCCAGGTTTAATTAATATTTTGTCCCATAGGCAAAAGACATTATTTTCCATCACAGTTTTTCTGCTTCATCTGTTTCCAGAAACCAGGATGACTGTGATGTTCATTTCAGTACTGAGGTCCCACATAATTTAAAAAAAGGAAGACAGAGAAAGGCTAGATAGCAAATCCTCTAAATCAGAGATAGGAAACCAGCAGAGATCTGAGGGCCTCACACATTAGCCCCTACACTTTGGAGAGCTGTACTCACATCTGCCTACCCACATCTTAAATGTTTTTTCCCCTTGGAAAAAAACCCTCTTTTTAAAGCTGAAAAATCTGCCTCACATAGCACAGAGTAGGGCATCATAACTCGGCAGCCTAGTATTTCAGAATCCATACGACAATTCCATAGCACCTGGGGGGGGGGATCCTCATGGGTTACTAATGAGGCTTGCACACGCCTCAGAAGCAACATAGCACCTGGACCACTACTACCCCGCAAGGCCATTTGAGATTTTGGTAAGTCTGTGTGATAAGTGGGCCTTAGTAGGAATTGTAACAAGAGCTGCAGCTACAGGACACATTTTGTCACCTCTCCAAATCTTAAGAGAGGATTTAAAATGTCTACTTTTGTTCTAGCTTGCAATGTCATATGGTTAGCTGGGTTTTATGTGGTGTCCGGGCCCATTTACTCAGGTTTCACTCATGTCCACAACCAATTGGCTCAGAAGCAGTTCTGAAGCCTGCAATTAACCATTGCCTGCCCTGCGTTTGTGACTCAGCTGCTTAGCATCAGTTCCAAGATTTATATTTGAATGAATTTTTGTAATGTCCAAAAGCCTGGGCTCGTCTCTGACAGGTGGAACATGCATGTTTCTGAGACAAGTCAAGTTAATTTAAGCATTCTTCCTTCAGTCATGTTTGTCTGGCTTTATATTCAAGAGCTCAGGCAAATATGGCGTGGTAATGTAGTCATACATTCTACTTAAAATACAAATCTTTGGTCAGTCAGAGGCCTGCTCTAGGCTACATGTGTGATTATAAAGCTCAGCAGTCTAATGCTACAGCTTTATAGAGGAGCAGTATCCATGCCCATGTCCATTCAGCATAAAAGGCACATTTCAAATAGACCTTTTCTGGAAATATACCCTTCAGTTTCTGGCACCATAAAGCTATTGCTAACTGCGAGAGCAAACAATTTATTCAGAAAAGAGGAAGAGAAGGTATTTTGTGAAAAGATGACAATCAGGTATGCTTGTCATCTTGTGTGAGGGAGGATGATAATAAGTGAAGCTGAAACAGAGTAGAATGTTCAATGAGACAAGAGGCCCTAAGTCTTCCACACAAGTGGTCATATCATCCTGGAGGCAATGATGATCAGATAACTCTATTGCTGGAAAATGTAAGGCAGTCTGACAATGGATTAAAGTCCTTTAAAGAGAAAATGAATGCTGTTCCCAGCAAACTCCTAAGTTACCCCAAGGGTTTAGACCATGGTATTATTGTAAAACCTTGTGACCTATCCTGTAGCTTAATGAGGCAGATTTTGCCCTTAGAAACTACTGACCATGTTTTTGAAAACAGATTTATGTGTTGAACATAAAGGGTGATAGGGTGAATACTGGCATAAAGGTCACAAAGTGTCCTTTCATAAAGTGTTTTGGCAGTTTAAGCAACATATGGTTGCCCCACATGATAACTGTGCTGCACAAAATGGGTTCATGAGCTGTGGAAACACATTTCTTGGAATATTTGTTTTGTTTTTATTTCTTTTCTGACACACATTTTTTGTATGCATGTCGAACTGATAAATTCATGGGTGAAATGAAATTATATTTCTCATTTTTTAGTTGTTTTGTTTTAATTTTTGTCTTGATATAATTAACTAGAACTGTTACATGGTAGGATCATCAAAATATCGTTTCAGAAGGCTTCTAATCAAAATTACCACAGGCTTGAGTTTGCAAGGCAGTTGAGGACAGGGCATTGTGGAGATCACTCATTCATAGGGTTGCCACAAGTCGGAAGAGACTTGACGGCACATAACAACAGCCATCAAGATTACTTTTTTTGAAAACAAAAGAAAACAAAACCACAACATTCTGTTTGGTTTTACTGCAAGCAGAATAGCCTGTTGTATGCAGGGTTGTAGCTTTCCTGGCATTTCCTATCCCCTGTTCACACTGAAGTCCAGTCACTTTCAAAGGCAGGATCTCTGGCTTGGACAACAACCTCAAACCAAAGATCATGTGGAGTGCTGTGCCCAAGGAGCTATTATACTCTGTGTTTCTTATCAGGATTCCACCCATTATACATACACTTAAGAAACCAAGTGTAAATCTTTGGTTGATAGGACTTATATGCTGTGCTGATGTCCTAGAGGTTGGGATAGTATAGAAGAATAGATGATGGGTACAACAAGCTAATTTGACCAAACTCTGGGAGGCAGGAGGGCCTGGCGTGCTCTGGTCCATGGGGTCATGAAGAGTCGGACACGACTTAACGAAACAACAACAACAACAAGCTAAATGGGTGCATAAAGAATTGTAGCTTTATTCAGTTCAGAATACATGGAAAATGTAAAATACTGGCCAAATCTTCTTGCATCCTAACATCCTTTGTGTCCTCTTAACCTTATCATGTAGATTCCCCTCCTTCCACATGGATGTGAATATTCACTTCTAATGCAGAATAACAGTTCTTGATAAGGATGACTGTGATCCACAAAATTGTATACTATAACAGATTCATTACTCTTTAAGGTCCCAGAATATTTTTGTGTCTTGTAGAAGGTCCTATTGGCCATTTGAAGCAAAACATTTTTTGTGTGTGGGAGGTGTGTGGGGGAGTCTTTTGAGGTCCTGAGGTGAATAAGGCCTCTGATAAATACCCATCTGCAAGTTAACGTTTATTATAGTGAGAATGCTTAAAATATCAACATATTGTCAAAAAGGAATATTTAACCAAGTGCATCACTGGCCGGAACTAATGTACCATATACCTATACAGATACATGCATGTATGTGTGTGTGAATGTTAGAAAGGTAATCTATTCATGACATTCATATTAAAAATAGGCTATACACAAATGGCCTTTCCTTCACAGGCTTTAGTAGTAATGCCAGTCATTCAAAGCAGTACCACTTCCTCTCCTCGCCATGTACTGCCAGGGAGTAATTTCCTCCAGAAAGAATGCTGTGGGGAACTGCCCTCAAACATTAGCTAATGTAATCAGACACTTCTTGGAAAAGCCATGATCCAACCCGGCTTGATAATATACGTCAGTAGCAGGTATGTAACTGATTATGCTGAGACATTATTTCTATAGTGTCTTTTGAAGATGGTGAAGATATAGTGGAACTCAGTTATTAACCTGAGTAGCAGAATTACAAAGATCCACTCCTATCTCTCATAGCAGGTTGACTCAAATTTGGTAGAACAGAGAGTATTTTCCTACATGCCGTATTGGCCCACTTTATTATAAGTATTGTACTTTTCTTTTCCCTTTTTTCTTGTTTTGTCATCTCAGGCTCCACACAAGGTTTCATTAAACTCGCTGAGCTTCTGTGTAAACACCAAGAAGTACAAAGAGTATTACAAAGAATCTGCCAGCGAAGATAATTAGATATTAAAGTGGATAAGACTGTTGAATGATCTGTGCTGACTTAATATTCCTGGCTACATAAAAAGCATACTTGGGACCTCATTCCCTTCTACTACTATTTGTATTTTATTTTCCTATTTCCCTCAACAAACAAAATAAACAAAATAATGTAATTATTCCTCAGGCCCACTGACACATTGTCTTTTTTGTTTCTTTCTTTCTTTCTCATTTTCTTGTGTTTAGACATGGAAAATACAAGTCCATTGCATGCATTCTGAAAGCATGTGGAAATCACACACAGTGAGAGAAGCGTGTTGGCTGATAGCCATGCTGGCTATCTCATTAAACATGCCAAAGAGGGAGAAGTTTTTATATACATGTAGACCCTAGAACAGTGGTTCCAACTAGCTGTGCTGGCTGGGGATTCTGGGAATTGCAGTCCAAGAACACCTGGGTTGCCCAAGGTTGGGAATCACTGCTCTAGAACAATGGTTCCTAACTATGGGTGCCAAGATGTTATTGGACCAAAACTCCCAGAAGCCTACACCACTAGCTGTGCTGGCCAGGATTTTTGCGAGTTGTAGTCCAAGAACATCTGGAGATCCAAGGTTGGAAGCACTGCTCTAGAACATGACAAATGGGGTTTTTCACTCATGTGGAATAAAATAGATAAAACCAGTCCTCCCTTCAGACTTTTGCATGTTAAAAGCTACAATGGATGGGATGAGGTTAGCATGTTTTATCATGCCATGGGTTCTCTTTATGTCTTCAGAATGCCTGAATAGGGGTATAGCAGATTTCACAAATAGCAGCTAAGTGTGATAATATTTGTTGAGAAGACTCTTTAGGTCAGCGATGGCGAACCTATGGCACGCATGCCACAGCTGGCACGCAGAGCCCTTTCTGCAGGCATGCGAGCCATAAGTCGCTGGATCGCTACTCCCCCCCGCGCTGCCAAACCTGAGAAGGCGTCTGCAGCCGCGGTGCTGGCGCTTCGACAGGTGGATGCAGAGCAGCTGGCCCTGGTGGCAGATCCGGAGTGGGGTCTCGAGGCATATCCGTGCCCGGGATTCCTCCTTTCACCGCCACTTCCAGTTTCACCGCCACGGCACACCGCCTGCTGGGTTTGTTTGTTTTCAGTTTGGGCACGTGAGCCCAAAAAGGTTCTCCGCCACTGCTTTAGGTAATAGTCCTGTAGATAAACATTCTGCTTCCATTCTGTGGTTTTAAATGACACTCACTTTATATAAAAGCATAATCATCTCCCATGTATTACAAATATAAATTGCAGAAGCATGTTTTAATAGAGTTTAAGAAAATGGACACAAGTATAGTTCATAATGATATTTTGAACTCTTTAATAGGACAATATGCATTTTGTTGTTGTTTAGTCATTAAGTCGTGTCCGACTCTTCGTGACCCCATGGACCAGAGCACGCCAGGCCCTCCTGTCTTCCACTGCCTCCAGGAGTTGGGTCAAATAGCTTCGATGACACTGTCCAACCATCTCGTCCTCTGTCGTCCTATGATATTATATATATCCTTGCAGATATTCATTATATAATATATGATATATATTATAATATAATATAATGTAATATGTATTAGCCTAATTGAATTCTAAGGAAAAAAATTAAAAAGAATGTATGTTAATTAACATTTGCACACAGTACATGAAGCATTGTACTTACATTTGACATGTCATTCCAGGTTGTCATAGTTGTAAATTATGCGTGAATAGAACAAATAATGAGTTTGGAAAATGTTAATCTAGAGGTCAACCAAATTTATTGCTTGTTTGTAATAATGCAAGAGCTTTTATCATATTTGCATAAATTTTCCTTTTCAAATGTGATCATAAAAATGCCCACAAAAGGGCAAACATCATTAGTTACTGATCATGACATGGAAAGCATAATCCCAGACAGATTGTAGAAAATTGCATTATTATAAAACTAAAAAATGGCATTAGGATAAAAAATCCCAAGTAGTTATTTATCAATAAATATATATTGCAGTTTACTCTGAAGGCTCACCCCAAAGACATTCAAAGCAGTGGTGGTGGTAGTTATTCAGTGTCCCTACACTATTTTATTTATTTTTATTTATTTATTTTCCAACTTTTACCCCACCCATCTAGATTCAATGAATCTACTCGGGGCGGCTTACAAACAAAATTTAAAAGAAACAATATCAAACAACATAGAAAGGTCCAAGATGATAAGACACAGGGAATTAAGAAATGGAAGGGGGGAAGGCTTGCCTGAAGAACCAAGTCTTCAGTTTGTTCTTTAAAACTCCCAGCAAGGGAGCCAGGCGAATCTCAAGGGGCAAGATGTTCCAGAGGCGAGGGGCCACCGCCGAGAAGGCTCAGTTTCTAGTTCTCTCCTTCTGGGCCTCTCTCGGGTCAAGCCCCTCAGCCGCCCAGCCTGGTTAGATCGAGTGACAAAAGTGTCACTTTTACAAAAGTCGACCCACCGTTTTCTATAGGAATAGGGACTGGAAAACATGTCAGCTTTGCTTTCTCAGATACTCAAATTTGCCAAAACCTCAAGTTCTCTCCATCCCAAATATGTGATTTGCAAATGGGCTGAAGCAAAATTCTCTATTTGCACTGTCCAAAGTCAGTAAGAAAAACTATTCTCAGCATGGAGATGACCATGTTGTACCTGCTCAGCTTTTATAGATGAATAAGACTTTCAAAAATAATAAAGTGGTGCTAAAATGGTTGACGATCCAAAGATACAAACTAGAACTTCAACAGTTGACAGCTCAAAACATGTGGGCTTGAGCAGACAAATATGTCCATTTTGCTTGCTTATATTCAACTTTTTTCAGAAACCTAAATTCTTGCCATCCCACATATGAAAATTTTCAGCTGTTGAAAATGTCTTGTGGAGTCTGACACGAACTGACCTGATCTGCATCCTGGAACTAACATGTGAATTGGACCTTATCGCCAGTTTACCCCTTGCTGTACATCTTTCATATTTTGACACAATAATAAACACAAATAAATATACCGTATTTGCCAGCGTATAAGACTACTTTTTTACCCTGAAATACATGCCTCAAAGTGGGGGGGGGGGGGTCGTCTTGTACGCCGGGTGCACTTCAGTTGGAATAGACATACCGGTAGCTTCCACCTTTTTCCCCTGAACTTCCAGTGCAGAGAAAGCCTCAGCAAGCCTCCTAATAGCCCGCCCATCACCTGATCGTCGGGAGAGGGGAGAGGGGAGGGGGGAGGAGTGGAGGAGAAGACAAAATGGCCGCAGCCACATGGCTGCCTGGAGGCTTTTCAGCCATTTCGTCCTCTTTTTCAATGTTCGTAGGTCGAAGCACCATTTCCCATAGGAATGAATTGAAAACCAATTAATCCGTTCAGGCCGAAGAAAGGGAAGGCACTTAAAACTTCCAACAACACACAGTAAACTCAGCTCCCTTGCTGAGGCATTAAGGGAAAAAAAGCCACCAACAAAACAGCACAGAAACATATCCGCCCCAGCCAAAACCCACCCAGAAGTTTTTTAAAAGGAGAAAACAGCAGCTTACCTCCTTGCAGACACACACACACAGGCTCACTCCGAAAGCCGGAGCTCTCTCAACTGCCACACACCCTATACAGTAATGGCCAACAGACCTAAAGCACCAAGAAGCAGCCTCGGCGCCACCTATAGTTAGAAAGTTGAATTGCTCGTCTTATATGGCGAGTATATAACAAACTATATTTTGAGTGGAAATGTTGGGGGGTCGTCTTATACGCCCAGTCGTCTTATACGCCGGCAAATACGGTAAACCTTTATTTCAAGAATTGTATCTCTAAGAAAATATTTTAAACACAGATAAATATGAAAGTGTATGTAACACTTTTTGAAATTCATACAAATAAATATCTATTTAAAAGTATATCTCCTCTTAAATTTCTTTCTGTGAGCAGATTAATGTGGAAATCAATAGAGACTTGCAGATATTCATAAATGAAAGTGATAGTATCAGAACAGACTGATTTTGCATCACGAATTGGCTTTTCACGGCAGCCCTATTCAGTCATTAAGGAGGCATGTGATGTGTTGGAGGAGCATGCTAGCTCTACCTTCCTGCATCAAACATGGAAGCACAACTGTCTGAAGAGGGAGAGGCTACTCAGTCTGAGGCGCCTCTCGTATGGGCCAGAACCTTGCTTTTGGGTAAGCATTTGGCTCACATGTAAAGGACATACTAGCTTCCTCCTCTCCAGAGAGTTACATTTCCATGTTCAGCATAGCAACAGAAGGAGATGGGCTACCATCCTGCCCTCAATGCATGTGAATTCCACACTCTTTCTTAATGACTGAATCATAGTGTCACTAACTGTTTTGGTTTAACATGCTGCATAAAGTTCACATTCCCATTGCTTTTAGGAAGGTTGTGAAGATACATCTTTTCAATCCGGTATTTTAAATTATTTTTATTATAGTGGTGATTTTAGTATACATGCTATTTAAATTTTCTCTGTAGTACCTTGAACATTATTTTTGAGAAATACAGCATAAAAGTGCAATAATAAATAATAAAACAATAATGACACTCATCATCCTTGTGGTGCAGTGGTTAAACTGCAGTACTGCAGTCAAGACTCTGCTGACAACTTGAGTTCAGTCCTGATGGGCTCAGGTGACCGGCTCATGGTTGACTCAGCCTTCCATCCTTCAGAAGTTGGTAAATTGAGTACACAGCTCACTGGGAGGGCAGAATGTATAGCCTGCATAATTAAAATGTGAACTGCCCAGAGAGTGCATTGAGTGCTATTGGGTGCTATATAAGCAGTATACTTCATCCCAGAACCTTATATTGTTAAAAGCAGCTTCTTTGGTAATTCTCCATTGAAAATGGAGCTTCCTTGCACGGCTCATGTGGAGTGCAAATATTATGGATATACAAATATATCCATATTGTGGATATACAAATATTAGTGGCAGTATCAACATGAGAAGCATAGTCCATAGACTGCTAATTGAAGGAATTAGAACCTAAGTTTGAAAGCAGCAATGGCTAAGAGAGAGAGGCAAAAAACGATATTGAGACAAACTCTTATTTTGATAAAGATCAATTAAAGGACACTTCAATCACCAGATGAAACGCCCCATATTGAGGTAATGTCTATATGGAAAATTATTCCAATCCCTTACGTTTCTATCGGCAAAAGAAAGACTTTGACATAGGAAAGAAAATTATAAACTCCTTGTCATTTGTTCAGAAAATATCCTAGACTGGATGGGAAGGGAGAAGATTCAGAGATACCATTTTTGCAAGGGAGAACGAGTGGTGCGAAGGTGTGCATCAAACCTGTGCAAGACCACAAACTATATATGATTTATATTAATAAACACAGACATTTAACTTATGCTTGACACATTTTTTTTTCATCTTTCTTTCACATCCTCTTTTCCTTCTGTGTTCTGTGTGTCTTTCTGAATCTTGAAGATCGGGATGGCAGAGACTGCCTTGTGGCTATTAATTGTTTGTAAGCTGCTGCAGGGAACTTTTAACTGAGAAGCAGGATGAGAAATGTTTTAAATATAAAAATAAAAATACCAAGTCAGAACGTTTGCCCCTAGTGCTTTAGACCAAAGCAGACATGAGATGAATTGTATGAATGCAGTTAATATGCCTTTTATTTATGTAAGTAGCACCCTCAGGGAGGACTGACTTAGAACCTTGGGGTGGAGAGGGGAAATTAATTTTTCTCTCACCCTGCCACAGCTCCATTAAAAAAAAAAAATCTCAAAAGCACTATTTGCATTTCAAGAGAAGCCTCTAATGGTGTCAGTGGGAGCTTATGCAAATAGCAGCTTCCAAGAAACTATTTTCCCTCAGAATGGTGGCAAGCAGCAGAATTTAATAGGAGGCTCAATGGCAGTTCTCATGTTTATATGGGCACCTAGGTTTTCTGCAAACTCTTCTGTAAGCAAAAGTAGATTTAAGGATTTCATAGTTCGGTTTTCCTTGTGCCACATTTTAGAAGAACAGCCCCTCTCTGACTGGAAAACACTTCCAGCTGCAGGTAGAGTGCTTTAGATCCAACAACTAACCTTTCAAAGTTATTCTTTGAGAGTTGCTAAATGATTATGGCTTTGGAAATTTAAGAAAATCTTACAATAAAAAAGAAGTGTATCAGTTCTCAAGTATGTACTTGTAGAGAATGCAAATATTTAAGAAAAGACTGACAGTAATCAGACAGTGAGACTAAAAATGAAAGTTTATCGATGGTCAAAAATATCTATTTTCTAGCAGCGCGCAAATTTGGAACAGCAACCAGTCCTATATTTGCCACTTTGTTATAAGCAAAACATGTGGGCTATTTTTATCTCAGTTGTCTCTCTGTATATATTAGGCATGTTTGTTTGACGCCAAATCTAAAAATCCGAATCAAAGCCATTTCAGAGGTTTGGAAAATATGCTGTAACACCCCATAATCTTTTTCCATGGCAAATCAAGAATAACTACAGGGATGTGGAAGCTATGGCAGTGGGATAAGATCTTGGTATGGTCCCTGTCATAACAGAAAGCTCAGGGGAAGTCTAACTTTTGTCCCATCCAGAGGTATGTGGGTCAAGATGACTCCTCTTCCTCTGAAGTGACTCTGATGCTGTGCAGTGCCAGGTTTCTTGAAAATAAGATCTTGCTTATCCATGATCTGATTAGGGATGAGATTGAACTGGCATGCATGACTGAAACCTGGCTGGATGAGAGAGATCTTGACAACCTCATTCAGGTACCTCCAGTTGGATGCATAGTTTTTTATCAGCCTTACCTAGGACAGACTAGGAGGGCTGGTTGAGATCATTCAGAAGTATTTTTCCTTTTGGAGGATCCCAGCGCAGACAGTGGCTGATGTTGACTGTGTGCATGTTGTGTTCAAGTCCAGGGATGGTGTAGGGCTCCTGTCGATATACCATCCACCTAACTCATTGTTGGTGCTCTGGCTGAGCAAACAGGTAATCTTGTACTGGTGCTGAGGATCTCAAGGTTTATAGTTCTTGGGGACTTCAATATCTATTCTGAGCCCCCCTAGCGTGCATTAGCTCAGGACTTCATGGTGTCTGTGGATACCATGGACCTGTACTGAGCTGTGCTGAGAAAGGATCCACATTGGATCTAATTTTCTGCACTGAACAACTTATTGATGGTTTTAATGAGGATCTGAAAATGCAGCCTGTCTCATAATCTAACAATTTCCTCATTGAGACCAGAATAGATATAGTTCCTCAAACCTGCAAAGTTGGGAATATCATTAGGATGTTCCACTCCCATAGGCTGATGGATCCAATTGGTTCTCTGAAGCCTTGAGGGATTTTGGAGTCATGGATGGTGAGGCAATGGGTGGTCTCCCATTTCTGGAATGAGGTTTCTGGAATGAGGGGCTGCAAAAGACTATCAATCAAATTGTGATTGGAAATGAGCTCCTTGGTTTAACAAGGAGTTGGGTGACCTGAAAAAGTTAAGTGAGTGCCTAGGGCTGAAGTGGAAGAAAACTTGGTCCATTTCAATTAAAGAGCAATATACACAAATTATACATGCCTATTCATAAGCAGTTGTAGCTGCTGAAAGAGTATCTTATACAGGAAGGACAGCAAAGGCCCATAGCAGTTCAAGTGAACTATTTAAAGTTGTACAACTTAAAACAATAAGATTGAGTAATATGCACCCTATTGAAAATGATCAGTAATGTGCTGATATGTTTGGTAAACAAAAATTGATAAAATCTCACTGATCCCTGCTGACTCACAGATACAGTTGTGCCTCGACTTACGACCGTCCCTACTTACGACCAATTCGACTTACGAACAGCTCCGGTCGCAAAATTTTGCTTCTACTTGTGACCGGAGCTTCCACTTACGAACAGAAAAAGGCAGGGAAAAAAGGCGGTAAATTCAAATTACTAACTGTAGGTGGCGAAAGAGGCTGCTTCTTTGTAGCTCTTTCGCCCCAAAGGTTAGAGTGAGTGCGATCGAGGAGGGACTGCCTGGCTTCTGCTTCTCAGTGAGCGTGTGTGTGTTTGCAGGGAGGCTTGGGACTGCCTGTTAGGTAAGGTAAGGTGCTGTTTTCTGCTTTTAAAAAACTGTTCTGGGTGTTTTTGCAGCGTGGTTTTAGGCTGGGGGGTTATGTTTCTGTGCTGTGATGGGTCTTGGGGGGTTTGTTTGTTTTTTGGGTTCCCCCCATTTCCGATGGGTCTTGGGGGTTTTGGTTGCTTTTGGGGTTTTTTCCCCCCATTTCTGATGGGTCCTGCATGCTTCCCTTGCTTTTTCCTTTGTTTTCTTTGCATTTCCGACCTTATCCCTCTGTTCTCTGTGCATTTCCAATCTGCTCCGTTTGTTTTCTGTGCATTTGCAATGGGTCTTGCACGCTTGATTGCTTCCCCCCCCCCTTCGGCCGGAAGGGATTTATCGCGTTTCCAATGAGTCTTGCAGTGATTTTTTTTTTTTGTGATTTTTTTTCTTTGGCTGGAACGGATTAATGGGGTTTCAATGCATTCCTATGGGAAATGGTGCTTCGACTTACAACCATTTCGACTTATGTCCATCTTCTGGAACGGATTATGGTCGTAAGTCGAGGCACCACTGTAGTTCTGATAGTAGAGGCTTTAGAAGTGCGATATTGTCATTTTTCTATGGATAGATTCAGTTTGCTCTCCATCAGGGATGTCGATAGGATTTGGGAGTATGTGAAAGCTACCACCTGTGGTCTGGATTCTTGTCCTTCATGGAGGGTGAAAGCCTGTTCAGAGAAAACAAGAAATGTCTTGCTCACTATAATCGACACCTCATTGTCAGAAGGTGTCTTTCCAGAGGCTTTGAAAACAAAAAATTGTCTGAACTTCATTAAAGAAATCTATTATGGACAATAGGCATGTGTCTAATCATTGGTTGGCTTCCAGCCTGTCCTTTTTGGGTAAGGTTCTGGAAAATATGGTGGCAGAGCAACTCCAGAAATACCTAGAGGTATCCTTGGCTCCTTTAAACTCTGGCTTTTGGCCTACACATGGTACTGAGTCAATTTTCATGGCCCACATGAATCTCTTTTATCATCTGAACAAAAGTTAGTCATCCTTGCTAATATTGTTAGATCTTCCAGCAGCCTTTGATATAATGAATCATGGTATAGTGTCAAAGAAACTGCAGAAAAGAGCTGGCTCTTGTTGGATTAGTTATGCAGTGATTCTCATATTTTCTCTGCAAGAGGATCCAGAGAATGATGGTAGAAGACTGTCTATCAGGCCTCTGAGAATATTGTTGTAGAATCCCACAGGGCTCAATTATAGCACTGATGCTTTTCAATATTTACATAAGACCAGTGTCTGTGATCATTTGTGGCTTTAGAGTGTCATCAATATGCTGATGACACCCAGCTATACAGTATTTTATATCAGCTAAGCAACCAGAGGCAGCCGTGCTAGTGCTGAGACATTGTCTGGAGGCTGTGGTCAAGTGGCTGATGGTCAAGAAACTGAAGCTGAATCCAGATAAGGCAGAGATGATTCTGGTTACTCAGCAATTGACAAATCCAGCTGTCTCCTCTATAATGGTTGATGGAAGAAAAAACATTCCACTTGTTGACCAGGTAAGGAGCATAGGTGACTTTTTAGACTCAATGGCAAAACAGGTGAGAAGTGACCAGGTCAGCATTTTATCATCTGCCCTGGTCCAGAAACCTTCTCTTTACTTGTTTGCATTGTGGTGTGTGCCATTCTGGGTGTCTTCAGAAAGAAGAATGGCTTATAGGTGAATGAATGAATGAATGAATGAATGAAATTCAGATATCTTTGGATGAATAGACAGTATACAACTTGAGATATATATACATGGTTACTAATTTTTATTCAGATTGACTTAATCTGAAGGCTTTTCCTCATTCCTTTGGTTGTACAGTGGTACCTCGCAAGACGAACGCCTCGTGCCACGAAAAACTCGCAAAACGAAAGCGTTTTGCGATGTCCTAGGCGCTTCGCAAGATGGTTTTTCCTATGGCCGTGCTTCGCAAGACGATTTTTTTCGTCTTGCAGTGATGCTCGCAAGACGAAAAAAAATGGCATTCGTCTTGCGAGGTGTTTCATAGGAATGCATTGAAGGCAATTTCAATGCATTCCTATGGGAAACCGCGCTTCGCAAGACGATCGTTTTCGTGATATGAAGGGACTCGCGGAACGAATTGTTTTCGTCTTGCGAGGCACCACTGTATGTGCATAATGCAGCAGAATGTTAGCCTCTAGTCTGCATGACAATGGTAGCTAATCTGTATTACATTATTCTAATTATACGTACTTGCAGACTATAAAGAAAATATTATGCCCATTTTACAGGTCTGTATTTTTGTTTTCTTCTTCACACCTACTAATACAGTACATCACTTGTGTTTAAATAAGAGTGTTTTGGACATTACTTTAACACAAGGCTTAAATTTACTGTGGAATGATGCTGATGATAGAATGTAATTTCTAAACTGAAGCTGACAGATATTCATGAGTAATGAGTTGAAGATAAAGAAGAATAGTGTGCTGAATCTCACCAAGAGAGATTTAAAAAAACTTACACCTCAATTTGCTGAGGAGGTAGGTTCTACAGGTGGTTTACAAGCTGTTTGGAATGTTCTGTATAGTCAAATGCCAGGAAAGGAAAGGTTTCTCTTTTAAGTAGTAAAGTCTTATTTTACAGAAGGTACCCCCTATCTGGGTAAAATCAGAGTAGCTGCAAAGCTAGTTTCTCCTAGAGCAGCTCCAAAATTTGATTTTTATCTCAGTGGAATAACTGGCTAGCATGTTAGAATGTATTTGATTGGTACTTTCTTTCTTTCTTTCTTTCTTTCTTTCTTTCTTTCTTTCTTTCTTTCTTTCTTTCTTTCTTTCTTTCTTTCTTTCTTTGCCTGTGATTTCTGGACATTCTCTCTCGATTGATCTGAAATAGTAAAATTACATATAACTCGTTCAGAAAGTGTATTATTATTATTGGTGTACAACTATTGCCTATGCTGGAGAATAAATTTGGCATGGTATTTCTGCATTTTGGCAGAAATAAATGAACAAAATCCATTAAACAAAGTGTTATACAGCACTTGAGAAATACGACATTACTGCAGCATACTTTTTTTATTGCAGAGAGCAGATTGCAAGTCTCCATTATTTTCAGATATTTTCAAGCCCTGTGGTAGTAATTCCATGAGGTCCTAGATAGTGCCTTTAGGGCATGGTTCTCTTGTTAAATGATGCTAAAACGTACCTACCACTGAAGGAAACATATCACAAAAGTTGCTTTTTTAAACTTTTGTTGCAGATGTACTTATTAGAGCATTGAACCAGGAGGATAACTAGGTTTCAAATATCTGAGGAAATTCACTTAGTCACTCATAGAAATCCTGTTATTTTGCTTAATAAGTCACAACTAGAGTAGTCCCATTTGAATCAATTGAACTTATGGAGAAGATCATTCACCAAATCTTCACTGATAGAATGGACCTACTCTAGTGCTATTCACAACGGCAAGAAACAGGATCTTATCCATTCTTTCTTGACCCCACCTGCATTCTGGAGTTATTGTGAAGATTTGGGGGAGGGCGTTAAGAGAGGGGAACTTTGTAGCCCCGAACCTCTGTAGGAAAGCCAGAATGTAAGTGTCACACGAATGAACTCTTTTTGGGCATGGGTTTTTCATACTCTAAAAGTGTTAAAATATTTCTTCTATGAGTGTTGATGTGGTACAACTAAAATCATGGCATTCTATCTGTTCTGGAGAGGACTGAGTTCCCCTTAAAAGTGGGAACATTGCTCCAATGTTTACATTCCCTCCTGGTTACCTTCCAAGGCTATATACCAAGATCCAGGTCTATAGAGCCTGTGTCCTGAGCACACTCCTGTACTGCAGTGAGTCCTGGACCCTTTGTGCACGACAGGAGAGGAAGCTGAACACCTTCCATATGCGTTGTCTCTGACACATTTTTGGTATCACCTGGCAGGACAAAGTTCCAAATAGAGTAGTCCTAGAACGAGCTGGAATTTTTAGCATGTATACATTACTGAAACAGCGACGTCTACGCTGGCTCAGGTATGTCGTGAGAATGGCTGATGGTCGGATTCCAAAAGATCTCCTGTATGGAGAATTAGTGCAGGGAAATCGCCCCAGAGGGAGACCACAGCTGCGATACAAGGAGATCTGCAAGCGGGACCTGAAGGCCTTAGGAATGGACCTCAACAGATGGGAAACCTTGCCTGGAGGCAGGCGGTGCATCACTGCCTCTCCCAATTTGAAGAGACCCTTGTCCAGCAGGCCGAGGCAAAGAGGCAGTCCCGAAAGCAGCAAAATCAGGGAGCTAGACGGGGTACAGATTGTATTTGTCTTCAGTGTAGAAGGGATTGTCACTCTCGAATTGGCCTTCTCAGCCACACTAGACGCTGTTCCAAGTCCTCCATACAGAGCACGTTACCATAGTCTCTTGAGACTGAAGGATGCCTAATCTGTGAGAGTGGAAGCCAGCTGCAGTGAGTGTGGAAAGAGATAGTTCACCTCTTCTGTCTTTCCACAGCTCTGTTCCCTCTCTTTCTTCTACCTTCTTTCACCCTTCTTTCTTCCCTGCCAGTGGGCTTCCAGAGAAAGGATAGGGCACTCTTTCTGGAGTTCTGACATGTTCCTATGTAGAGAGCTTTTGAAATTAGATGGAAGGCTCTAGGACAAGCTCAGTGGTTTAGAAAACTAGCTGTGGACCAAGAAGTTGGGAGTTTGATTCACCAGTGTGCCACTTTGACAGGAGCTGGACTCAACGATCCATAGAGTCTTTTCCAGCTCTGTAGTTTTAAGTTTCTATTATTATTATTGCACTGTATGTTTCCTAACCCTGCCCCCTTGAGCCTTTTTGGGGTATGGGGTCAATATTTTAGGGAGCCCTAGTGGGTTCCGGATTCCATATTTCTAATTTAAAGATTTTTTTTTTTGGACACTTAAGATCTCAAGGGGCCTTTATCAGTAAAAACAAAATGACAAGAATCAGTATTTTTGGGATGGTGAGGAGTTAGTGAGTGTGACCCACTATGATCCAGGGATGTTAATGTGTAACCCATGGACCTCTGGATATCAACCCATCTCTTCCCTAAGGAACCAGATCCACAGTTGGGGGCTTCATTTTGAGCTATTATGAGATGCTTGCTTCTCTGTGATGCAAAACATCATTTATCAGATTTGGCCAGCTGTAACTGGATGGGTGTAACTCCCACAGTGATCTTCAGTTTTAGTGGAGATGTGAAAAACACCAGCTAAATTCAGAATTGCCCTTTTGACATGAGGGGAAAAAATGCCTCTAGAGTCTCGTTCTGATGGGAAAGCTTAGCCAACAGCTTCAAGCCGTGCTCCATCGCAATGTTCATGATTATTTCTATAATAAATGGTTCCGTTTATATGACCCACAACAGAAAAAACTTTGTTTCTCCCAAGTCCCATGAGAATTGTGGAACAATATCTTTAGTTGATTTCATTTAGATGTGTAGATACCATTTTATGAATTGCATTGTAATTTTGGAGTTTCTAACCGGCAGCAGAATTATAACTTTCTGCTACTTCTGTTAAAACTTATTTTCTGAATCTGTTGCTTTTATTCTGAGTTTGATTTTTACCGCTGTCTAGGTTTTTGTTTTAATGATGTTGCTATAATGTTAAAATTATGAAAGAAGAATGAAAAAAGAAGAATGGTGGGGTTATTCAAAAAAGATTCAGGCAATCCATCCTTTGAATCTAATTCTTAAAAGTCCATTAATCAAAGCAACAACTACTGTAGTTTTGTGCAATTCTGTGAATTTTGCACAGAAATGGTTGTTACTAATGTAATAACCCTTCTTGATAACACCAGGGAATGTTTTGCTGTGCTTGCCAGTAAGGAAATAATGTTGTGGTTCCTTGCCCATGCATGCAACGAAGAAACAAATTAGATGTACTTTGTCAACCTATTTAGATATTAGTAATGTGTTGTACTTGAGTTGCCTAAAAAAATAATATGGAAATTCCAGTTAGGGGTAGAAAATCAGTACTCTGATGGAAAAGGCTTACTAGCTGTGCTGGTTTTATATTTTTAGAGTCATAGAAAGCATTTAGTGAAGAATTGTTTAAGCAGCAACATCAGATCACCCATCAGCATATAAACCAATCCTAAATTTTGAGTAGCCAGAATTCTCTACCTAATACTATTTTCTGCATTTGCACAATGTAGCTTCTGAATTTTAAAAGGCACAGACTTTTGACTAACTGAAAGACAACTTTCAAAACAATTTTTAGAACAACCCAAAATTTAACCATATGTGATTCTGGCTTTTCATCCAATGTTGGGACTGATTCGTTCCCCTCTGTTATATGTGTGAATCTTTGGCAGGGGACATGTCATCTGCACAGTAATTCACTGAGAGCTGTTACTCATAATTAACAGTACAAAGATGTTTTAGGTCTTACCAAGGGGCTTGTCAAAATAATCTGGAGACTACCCAGATCTGTTATGCTATAATAATATTAGTTTGCTTCCAGATTTGGCTCTGTTGTATCTGGAATATTTTAAAGAACTACATGTCATTTAAAAATTGGGTTGTACCAGATAGGTTTCTATTGGAGCAACTGGACTAGTTAAATTGCTACATATTAAAAATTGTAAGAATATGTGGCATGATGCCCTCCATGCAGCAGATCACTCACTGTCTAATATACTGGAAGACTGGGTAGAGTCTTGCCTGTTCTCATTTCCTTATATCTGAAGTGTAGAAAAGTTACTTTGGGGATGGGGTACAACTCCTGAAATCCACTAGGTAGCAAGGCCATTGGCTCTGCTCACTGAGGGATTCTGGGATGGGAGCTGTCTAAAAAGTAAATTTTCCAAGCTTTGCATATGCATCTTTCTCTCTTTCTCCTATTTTAATAAAAGCTGAAAAGTCAAAGAAACTGACATATCCCCGAGGGGTCAGAGCTGCACATACTCACTGTGAATAGTCACTCCAGTGAGGGAGGGGGAGCTAGAGGGAAGGATGTAAGTACAGACTGAAACATCACCATTGCTTGATTGCGGCTCGGAGGCCAGCTTTATTACATATGCTTTACTCCATAGTTGCAAAGACTAACCCTTTACAGCTTCCTCCAGTTCTCTAAATACATAAAGCATTTCAAGTAGCTACAAATCCTCAGTCCAATTGCTTTCACTTCCCATAATTCTTGAAAACAAATTGCCTCTGAAACAAAGTTTCTGTGCTTGATGAGGCTGATATATGAAACTGCAAAGGCTAGGCATGGGGGAAAATCTCGTAGAAGTGCTGACACAAACTTAAACTGACTTTGTCAGACAGAAATATGTCACTTTGTCTCCATAAAGTTTCCTTTTTAATATGAAAACAGCTCAGTCTCTGTGTTGGCAAAGCATTGTCTCAAGGATAGTTTCATGTCACTAATGTCATTGGGAGTTATTATTTATTTGTATGGGGAAAGTGGACTGAGTTCAGTTACTGTTAGGTGAATTGACTGACCAGAATCCTATTGGTTATTTACACAAGCTTAAGTGAAATTGTTCAAATTGCAGCAGTGAATTACATACAGCTAGTTAAAAAGTTGACACTTGAACTCCTTTTCACATGTCAAGTCATATGACTGATGCACAATAAGGAATACAAGCAGCAACTTATTAATTGGCAGCAATCTGCCACTGCTATTTGTACCATGCCACTTAAGCTGGTGTAAATAACTAGCAAGCAAGCAAGCAAAATAAGTTTATTGCGTGGCACACAGGCCATTGCAACATACATCGGATAAAACAATATAAAACAGTATAAACAATATAATATACTCCATTAAAATATAGCACAATAAAATATTAAAAGCCATTTAGAATCAGGTTGAGTTCTATTACAGCACAAAATTTTGACATCTAAGGAGAGGACAAAGACAGATGGAAAACATTAACCAATGTCAGCAGCAAGCACCTATCGCGGGGGGAATAACCCCAAATATGTAGTTACTTAAGTATTGACTGAATTGGTAGAGGTGGGGGATACAGATTTCATTTTTATCAATGTAGAGATAAAGCGTGCCATTCGGAAATTGACAAATTTGTAAATAACTAGCAGGATTCTGGGCAGGTACTTATGATTGGGAAGGAACCTCCACAGGTAAACTGTTGCTGGTGTAGATTTTCGAGCCACATGCACATGCACATACTATGAAGATTTATTATTTCATTGGTACAAACAGACCTCTCACTGACAAAGATGACAACTATTACACCATTATTGACTTTGTGCACATATCTTCCCATAAGGGAATGCAAACCAGCATATGTGATGCACCACTCCCTGTTCTTATCTTACATTGATAACTCCTTGAGGTAGAGAAGCAATGCCTGGACCAGGATCATTCTCTCTGTGTGTCATGATGAAGTGGACATTGGAATTTGGATTTCCCCAGTCATGATTCTAGTCCAGCATTCTATCTGCTACATTATATTGATTTTATACGTCAGTGGTTCCCCATCTTGGGTCCCCAGATGTTCTTAGACTACAACTCCCAGAAACCCTGGTCAAGGTTAAGCACTTTGACTCTCACCTCAACCCTGCAAAGTAGAACTTCTGCCACACCCACAAAACATACAGGTTCCTGGTACATGGACAAGGCAAGACCTGGTTTTAAGTACACAAACCCTTTAGAATCAATCAATCAATCAATCAATCAATCAATCAATCAATCAATCAATCAGACAACTGAATGGATCATTTGTCTGTATTTTATTAAAGATAGTGAAAAAGGCAAAAAGGCAAACGTTTCAACAGGGTTCAAAAAGAGCATCAAAAGTATTCTGAAGCAAATGATCAATAAAAATCTAAGGCACAAGCAATACAGAACAAATACATAAGAAAATAAGAAAGCTAACTAGACTACCTAGTACTTACATATTAGCATAGCTTCAGCATAGTCTCAGAGCATGCACAGAATGTATGCCTCACAGCACAGCATAGCAGGACAGCAACTGAGCATAGTGTTTCCTAAGAAATAACTAAGCCAACTAAAGTAACTTCTGAACTTATTTTTATGTCTTATACGTCACCTTCCAGACCTTTCGAGATGGTCCACCAATCAGGCTTCAAATTCCCTCAAATGTTCATGAAGAAAAGACCAGTTCCTTCCCCTCTCTTTTTACCACAACTGAAGTCATTCCCCAATTAACACAATACCAGGGAACAAGCCTTAACGGCCTTGAAGTTTCAGCCCAACAGATAAATCACTGGTGGTGCTTCAGTTTCTTTTGTGGGCAAAAACTGCCTCTCTCCTTTTTCTCCACCAACCATTTCCAGACTCTGAAAAAAGCCTGAATTTTTCCAGTAAAATTCTCCAATCTGTGTTTCCCCAATTTCTGTCTCTTCACAAGCGCTATAAGAACGTTACTAATGGAGATAATAAAGACTACTTCTTCTGCAGTCATCTTTTCTTATATTCCAAAAAATGTGGAGTTCAACCATTAATTATCATGATGAATCTTTATGTTGCCAATTTATCATTCCCTGGCTATTTAAATGATTAATAGTACAGTCTAAGTAGATGCCAGTGTTTACAGAGTCTTACATGTAGGACAGAAATAAGATAAAAGGGGATGAGAGGAATGTTCCTGCTGGCAATGGTTTCTCAACTTCTGCACATGATTTGACTTATAAAAATTTCTCCATCTAAAATATAATTTTCTTTGACATGGTAATGGATGCACATGATCAGACACACCTGATTATGTTCCTATGAGTGATAACCTGGGCTACACTGTAGGCATCGGTTTAAATGTGTAGCTGCTCAAAATAATGGTGTGTTGTCTCAACCACACCCCTTTCCCACTCCTTGCCATTTTAATTATGTTGAAATATAATGCTTGTATGTGGAAGGAGGTTCACCTTTTCGGTATTCTACCATTTCTTCTAGGCATTTTGAATATTTTGTGGCTCCAAGCAATATATACCTAGATACGTTGTTGAAAAACAGCCCTGCCAACTGATTTATGTTTGGGTGAGAAGTGGTTAATTGATGAAGAAAGGTATCAGCTTCTGGGATTTTCCCCTCTTGGTGTCTCTTTGTGAACAGCAGTGAGCACAAGAGGAGAGCCTATAGAACATGTTGATTGCTGACATGGATGTTGTCAACATTCAGGCAGCCCTTTCCTATGTAAAGTCTGGCATCGTTTTTCTTGCTGGCAACGTAGGCACAATAGTGTGCAGCAGTATCAGGATTTTCCTGGTGTTCTGAATTTTGGATACGAAAACACTATATCCCACATTCATAAACTGAATGATTTTTTGAGAATTGAATTTCCTGGCTTTTAAAAATGGAGATATACATAAAATACATGTAAATTCCAACTTCTTTTATGTAGAATTACCCAGTGCTAAAGTATCCCAGTAGATGGCCACATGATCTGCAATATAGTTGATGAGGGAGGGCAGAACAAAGAACATGTGGGATGTAGTCCCTCTATGCTAAAATATTTTGAAGGGCTGTTTTTAGACTTAATGAATTGAAGAAGCAAAAGTGTGAGTGAGTGCAATACATACACCAGAGAAACATACACACCCTTTAACCTAAGAGGTAAGTTAATGTTGCCATGCCTGCTCCACAGAATGCAGACTAGAAAGTTTTCTACCAATTTTCAAACCCTTGTTGTACATACATGTTGCCTGCATCTTTCCCAAAATATGTCCCCTCATTTTTTGAAATAAAAAAGGGAGCAGTGGGAGTTAGCAAAGAATATCATTTGAAACCAAGGCCAAAATCATTCATACCGTGTGAAGGAAAGTCAGTGAAGAAAGACCGAGACAAAAGTGAAGAAAGACGGGGACAACTCATTTGAAATGTAGTGTTGGAGGAGTGCCTTACAGATACCATAGACAGTCATAAAGACAGAAAAGTGGGTGCTCGATCAATTCAAGTCTGAACTTTCACCAGAACAGAAATGAAAAGATTTAAGCTATCCTGCCTTGCACGGAAAGAGTTAAAGTTAAAAAGATAGCTAAAAGTCAGCCAATTGCATCCTGGTTGACAAGACGAAAAATTCAGATTTCTCCAGAGGTAGAGATGATTTCCTCTTTGATGTGAGGAGACTGTTTCATCTCAGAAATCCAGAGATAATGTTTATGGAAGATACATGGCAAAATATCCCCCTTTCTGGAAGACTGTCACTCGATTACTTTCTTTGAAGCAAACTTGTTTTTTTAATCTTTAAAGAAAACCTGTTCTTTTTCTGTGACCTTTCTCTCTAAATATCTCTTTCCTCTACCTATGAAGCTCCTGCTAGCTAGTCTATATCATCATGCATGATCAGTATTATAACACAGTGGCTGTTTCCCCCTTTTGAAAGCCTTTTTGGAGTGACAATATTTCACCCCCTGCAGCCTGGATTCTTTCCAAACTAAAAAAAGCACATGGGGCTGACAATTCCCTTTCAAGATGAGCAAGGTGGGATTTTTTTTTTCCAATTTATGGGATCCGTTATAAATCTGAGGACATTTAGGGCTGCCCATATCTGAATGGGGCTTGAATGTAAAACAGGTTTTTTAAAATCATAACTCAAAAGCCCTTTGATCAAACTTCCCCAAATTTGTCAGAGAGCAAGAACCGATTGTCTGCTACAACTGTCTGCCAATGTTGGTGCTGATCTGAAACCCAGTTTAAAATTTATAATTTTTTGTTTGGGCTGCCCCCATTTTTAGAATTGCCTTATAGAATGTTTATTTGCTCTGCCAGTACAAGATCTTTGCTGTACTCTCATGCAGCAATAATTATCCGAGATAAAGCTATAAGATGGGAATGCTGTCATACCCTTAAATCAAATTTAGCATTATAATTCTACGCATAGTTCTTTATTTTAATTTAATGTTCTATTGATATTGTTTTTATCTGTTGATTTTGTATAGATTATTTTATTTTATTGTCTGCTTTGTATTGTTTGTCTTTATATTTTGTTTATGATATTTTGTAAACCATCCAGAGTGGCCTGGGTTGCCAGATGGGCGGTATAGAAATTAAACAAACAAACAAACAAATAAATTCTATTGACTTTGTTTCCTAACTAAAACTAATTGGTTCCCATTATGTGTTACATTTTTTTTAACATCAGGGCATAATGAGTTGTCAATGTGTATGAGTAATGGCATGTAGAAATGGAAGTATCTGAAACTTGTGTGGGGATGAAAATGGGATTTTTAATCTCTTCAAAATTTCTGCTACCAGAACGAGCCTTTTGGATACAACACAGAGTTGTAATAAATTGCAAAAGCCCTATACAGCAGCGATCCCCAACCTTTTTCGGTCCGCGGACCGGCTGGGGAAGGCGGGGCACCCCCCCGCACCCGTGTGCACGCGCGAACAAGTGTGCGCTCTCACACGAGCGAGTGCCCGTGTGAGCGCCACCTTTTGCACATGCACGCGAGCGCTCGTGCGCATGTGCAAACGGCAGCACGGCACTTGTCTGGGCGCGCTTGCACTCGTGCGCATGCGCAAACGGCGGCGCAGCACTGGCACGGGCATGCTGGAGCGTGTGGGCAGCTGTGCGAGGGTGAGTGCATGCAGGTGGGTGGGGTGGGAGGTTTGTCTTGGTGGCCCGGTCCGGCTCAGGCCATGGACTGGCACCGGGCCGCAGACCGGGGGTTGGGGACCTCTGCTATACAGTTTTCCAAAATTCATTTTAGAATAAGCTTCCTTAAAAAAAAGCCAGAGTTGATAAAAACGTTCCCTTCCTGTGCTTATCATCTTTGAAAGGCAACTTCTTCTTCTTCTTCTTCTGCTTCTGCTTCTTCTTCTTCTATACAGATGATCCCAAACTACAAAAGTATTGTACAGTGTCAAAATAAAATTTGGAGAGATTTTAAAAATTGGCCTAAAGAAACAGTCGTTTCAGCCTGCACATGGTTCTGAAACTGTATGTTTTGCATGTCACATTTTTAAAAGCTCTCTAATGTCCCTCAGGAAATATTACTATCAAAGCATATCCAGCCTTTCTGTATTCTAAAATTCCAGTTTTAGGGACATTGGTGAGATGCTAGTGATTTGTATGTGATTCTTGGACTATAATTGTGTACATTAGATGTTATTATCACCCTTTCACTCTGTTCCAGTGTAGCTTGCCTCCCATGTGACTTCAGGATTGTTGACTGATCCTGGTGCAACCTTTTATTAAACTGAAGTTTGCAAACAAGTGGTTCATTTTCAGTAATTCAAAGCATAATTCCATTTGTACCTATTGCGTAGCTAACAAAATGAAATGATCAGGAGAGATGCTCCTTCTGTTTACATTTAATATCCCCACAATCTTTGGTGCTGTTTAGTCAGGTCAGTGCCTCAGATGTTGCTCCCAGAGGTATCTGTCATCTGCAGAATGTGATTAGCGTTTAGGGTACAGGTACAACAAAAGCACACTTGCCAGATGTGATTGTTGTGATGTGCTGTGCTGCTGATAAATGAGCATCTATCACCTCCAGACAGAAAGAGAGAAATCTCCTCCTTATCTGGCAGAGAGTATGCTGACAAGATTAGTCTATTAGGTTCAGTATGTTATGAAAATATTAACTATTTCTTCCAATAGCAAGCTGAGATGATTTTTAAGTTATGGGCAGAATGTAGAACAAGAAAGGAAAACGTTAGGAGAGCATACTTCACATTGCCTCTGAAAGGGTGTCTTTTTGGCAGTCTGTGGCATGCATTTTCAAACTTTGCTGATCTAGCATTGAATTTGTAACTTTTAAGAACTTCTGTACACTATAACGTTGTTTGTTGTTGTTGTTTAGTCATTAAGTCGTGTCCGACTCTTCGTGACCCCATGGACCAGAGCACGCCAGGCCCTCCTGTCTTCTACTGCCTCCCGGAGTTTGGTCAAATTCATGTTGGTAGCTTCGATGACATTGCCCAGTCCAACGTTGTTAGCAAATTACAAAACATGCACATTTAATTAAACAAAGCTGCCTTTACCATGGAAGAGAGCATTAGAAAATGAGAAATGTAAAGCCCCTCCAAGCACTGCTGTAACTTGTTGATCACTTAGTTGTCACCTTTATACATCATGACTATCGGATGAAATAGCCTATTATATGTTACAAACTGAAAGCAAAGTGTGTTGCTTATATACCGCCCCATAGCACTTAAAGCAGCTTACAGTTTAATTATGCAGGCTACACATCCCCCCCGCCGCCCCCCAGCAAGCTGGGTACTCAATTTACTGACCTCAGAAGGATGGAAGGCTGAGTGAATCTTAATTGAACTTAGGACATGAGCAGAGTTTTGGCTGCAATACTGCAGTTTAACCACTGCACCACAAGGCTACTCAAGTCCATATGCGTTTGGTATACTTTGGTATACTTTATTTTGCAGCCAAGCAATGAGATTTTCAGAAAAAAATCAACTTTGTCATTCTTCTTCCCAAACCCCAACAGAAATAGTAATAATTTCAGTAACAATGGTGTCTGTTTATCCTTTCTTGATTTTCTTTTTCTTCTCACTTCCACTCTAGGGTTAGTCCTAACTTAAGTGGAGTTTAGAAAACCTTCTTTTTAAATTTGACTCAGGACTGGATTCACTATCTTCATAATATCAGAATCATGGACCACCCCTGCAGCAGTTACCACACTGTTGATTCACTATCCTTTTGCATATGCACATCAGTTAGTAGCAGTGCTACAATAGAGTTTGTATATTAGGGGGAAATTACATAGAGAAATGTGTAGTGGATAGACATTTCTCTGTTCACTTTGTTTTTGAGTGAACTGCAATAATGGAATAGAAAAATGGAAAAAAAGATAAGTTGAAAGAAACCAAATTTACTGACCTCAGAAGCTTCCTGTATCTCACAGTGGCCCCACCAGATGCCTCTGGGAACACACGAGACAACTAGATACCTATCTCCTGATACCCCTCCCCTTGCACCTGGCATTTTGAAGTACCTTCCTTCTAAGCCTGGAGATTATACATCCCCATCATGGCTTGTAACCTGTGATGGACTTTTCCTCCAGAAATCTGCCCAATCTAGGCCAGATGCCATCACCACATCCTGTGGCAAGGAGTTCCACAGACTAACAGCATGCTGGGTAAATAAATATTTTCTTTTGTCTGTTCTCACTCTCCCAACACTCCATTGGAGTGGATGTCCCCTGTTTCTGGTATTGTGTGAGAGGGAAAAGAGCTTCCCTCCATCCACTTTATCCATCCCCTGAATAATTTTATACGTCTCAATCCTGTCCCCCCTCAGGCGCCTTTTCTCTAGACTAAAGAGCCCCAAATACTGTAGCCTTTCCTCATAAGGGAGGTGCTCCAACCCAGTTATCATTTTAGTCACTCTCTTCTGTACCTTTTCCAGTTCCACTACGTCTTTTTTGACATGTGGTGACCAGAACTGTACAAAATACTCCAGGTGCGGCCTTACCAGCGTTTTGTACAATGGCATTATAATGTTGGCTGTTTTATTTTCAGTTCCCTTTTTAATAATACCTAGCATGGAATTGGCCTTCTTCACTGGGTTGACACTTTCATTGAGCGGACAGCTCAGAACCCATTAGCTGATAAATAAAGTTTGCAGTTGTCACCTTTTGGCTCAAGAATTGGGGTCAAAAGATACCCTGAAAATCATGGGCCATTTTGGTTTCAAGTACAAGAAAATGTTCTCATATTCCAGAACATTTCTCTGTCTCTCTGTTAATTTGTGTTGCCCCCATAGGTATTTTTAATGTCAGTGTGAAAGACAAGGGAGTGGGAGAGAAACGGTGGCTAGGAGATGGCTATTCCAATTGGTTTCATTATTGCTATCACCTGCAGCCATGGCATAATAATAAGAGGAAAGGGAAAGGCAGTTTAGAAAGTTGCTGTGGCTGTTTCCAGGCTGTAAGTACTTCTGATTGCCACTTTATCCCACAATTTTCCAGCAACATCTGTCACCCCTAGAAAATGAGATATAGGACTATTCACTTAATTGCTTCTAGAAATGGTGCTTGTGAAGTAGGACACATGTTCACCTTACCATAAAATGGGTAAATAAAGAAATAGTCAATCATCTGTTTTGTTCTCAACAAACAAGAGCACACGTTAGAGCATAAGAGCCTTGGTTGTTGTGGTTGTTGTTATTATGTGTCATCAAGTTGCCTGCAACGTATGGTGACCTTATGAATGAGTGACCTCCAAAGTGCCCTATAATTCACAGCCTTCCTTTCTTCTAGCACACACAAAGTTGTGGTTCCTTTATGGAGTCAATCCATCTCGTAGTTGGTCTTTCTCTTCTACTACTACCTTCAATTGTTACTAGTATTGTTGTCTTTTACAGTAAGTCATCTCTTCTCATGATGTGTCCAAAGTACAACAGCCACAATAGGTCAGACCAAAATGTCATCTAGTCTAGCCTTCTGTAACACATTCACCAACCAGACGCCTATGGCAAACCCGGGGGGGGGCACTGCTTGGAGCTCCGACACTGAGAACTTTAATGCCTCTGAAACTGAAGGTAGTACATATCAATTCATGAATTTCTCTAGTCTCGTTTATAGCCATCCAAAGTAACGACCACCCCTGCATATTGTGGAAGGAAATTCCATAACTTAACTACATGCTACATGAAGAAATCTGTTCATCTTTACAGAACCTTCCACCAGAAGAGATTCAATAGATAACCTCAGGTTCAAAGTATTATGAAGGAAGGATAAAAGCTTGTCCATTTTCTCTGCAGGATGCATCTTTTGGTACACCTCTATCATGTCTCCCTTTACTTATCTTTTTTTAACTAAGCAGCCCCAAATATGGTAACTAGACATGGGGACGAATATAAAAAAGAGTCAGGATATTCATTAAATATCCCTGATTTGTCAGATATTCATTGCTTCGTATTCTTGGGGTCCAGAGACCCCAACGAATATGAAGCAATGAATATAACACTTTTATATTCGTCCCTTTGTTCCCTATCTGCTTATGCCCCCACAGATTAGCTGTTCCTTGGGGGCAAGAGCAGAGAGAGATTTTCCCTTCGGGCTGCTTGCTAAAGCCTGCCCAAAGGGAATCGCACCCCCGGGCCTGGGGGATGGCTTGGTTCCCCTTTTCTCCTCTTCCTATGCCCATGCAGCATAAGAAGAGGAGGGAAAGGATCAAAGAGGGATCAAAGGGATCCCCCAGCCGCTGCGGGATCCCTTTCATCCCTGCTTTCCCTCCTCTTAGCAAGAAGAAGGGGAAAGGGTTCAAAGCAATCCTGCAGCCACGGCTGCATGATCGCTTTGATCCCTGCTTTCCCTCCTCTTGCTATCCCCCGCAGGGCTTAGCAAGAGGAGGAGAAAAGGGATCAAAGCACTGCAGGATCACTTTGATCCCTGCTTTCCTTCTTCTTGCTATGTCCCGTGGGGCATAGCAAGAGGAGGAAAAGCAAATAAATAAATAAATAAATAAAATATGACCTGACGAATGACAAATTGATTTGTTGTTTGTCGGGTCACTGGGGGGCAATTCGTGGTTTGTGATGAAGCACCATTTTGGTGCTTCATCGCCATCTCTAATGGTAACCTTTAAAACAGCTGAAAAGCCCATAAAATGGCACTGCAAATTATTAAAGCTGAATCTTGACTACAAGACTGATAAATAACTAAACATCTCAATACTGGTCCTACTAATGTATTCCCTGAACCTTTATCCTTTATGGAATACAGTGATGCCTCGCAAGATGAAAATAATTTGTTCTGCGAGTCGTTTCGTATTGCGAAAATTTCGTCTTGCGAAGCGCGGTTTCCCATAGGAATGCATTGAAATTTAAGTTTTAAAAATGCAAAAAAATTCATCTTGCGAAGCACGGCCATGGAAAAATTTGTCTTGCGAGTCACCAAAAAAATCGCAAAATGCTTTCGTCTTGCGAGTTTTTCGTTGCGCGAGGCATTCGTCTTGCGAGGCATCACTGTATAAAGATAGAAGAGGCTTATACTCCTTCAGCTCTAAACTCCTTCTGCAAGGAAATTGCTCATGTAGAGATGCTATCTGATTTCTGTCCCTACTGGATTGTCTTGTCTTGGCTGTATGACCTTCTAAGGTTCTTCTGTCAGAGTTTATATGTTGCTGAATTAGGTATTTTGTGGCTCCATGAAAAGGCCATGCAAAATTATAAATATATGTAGTTTGCTCTCTTTTTGTATCAGATCTCCATGAAGACCATCGCCCAAATTTGCCAAATGTTTCAGCCCATAATAGATCCTGGTTTTGAGTGCAGAGTAGAAGAGGTCAAGTACTAAAGCAATATGATGAGAGAAAGGGCATCTATAATGATAGACAAATGCATTGTCATTTGACTATTTCAGCATTTGATTACAAAAACAAAACAAAATCCTTCAGATGCTTTCCATTCCAAGTATGTGATTTGAGAATTCTGATAATTATTTTCAGAAATCAATGGAAATATCTCTTTTTTTTAACCATTGGCACTGACCAAATTCAATAGATACAGCTATTCTAAGTGCAGAAAAGACCATGTTGTACTAGCTTTCCATGTAGGTGTTAAAAATTAGGAGCATTCTAGGAAAAAAAGTTGGCAGCCTTAAATCAGCATAAATATTGCTGAATACACAGTTTAAAGAAGTGGACTTGTCTTTAAGATATTTTAATTTTTCTTTTGTTTTTGCCTGACAATTAAACTGATTGATTGATTGATTGACTGATTGATTTGTAACCCACCCTGTGTCATAGGATCTCAGAGTGGGTTCAAAACTGTATAAACTGGTATTAATATATAAGATTTTGTTTTTAAACAAAAAGTAAAATCAAATAGTTTAAAACACAACATTCAAACATTCAAAAAATTGCAATAAACCTGCACAGGCTATGATTCCCAATGTCCAAAGGCTCTAATAAATATGTTTTGACTTGCTGAAATGAGGCCAAGATCAGTGCCAATTGAGCTTCCAAGGGGAGGGTATTCCACAGTTGGGGTGCTATGGCAGAGAAGGTCCTCTTTTAAGCATTAAGCACACATAACTTTTAAGAGTTAAGCAAGCGAGCAAACAGACAAAGAAACAAAATCAAAAACCTCTTGCAGTCTGCAAATGGTACAGTGCTTATACTGTATGTCTGACCAAAACAAACAAACAAAAAACCCACCATACACAAGCCTGAGCAGCTACAGGATAGAATATGGCTCCAACCAAGCTTTCATGCCCACCCCAATGGGTGACCTCTCCCACCGTCGGATGTAGCCCCTGGCGTCATGCTTCTACGCCAATCGATCAAAGACTTATAACCGGTAACTGCTACTTCCCGTGTTATTTCGACGCTGTATGCGAAGCTGGAGTGTCCTCTCCAGAGCACGAAGCCTGGGTAAAATAATATGGAGGATAGACTGTTACCCCAGCAGCAAATCCCCCCTCTCCACATCACTGAAATGGTCCAATGGAAAGGCAAGAGCCAATACAACTGGTTCCAGCAATGTCACAGGAGTTGCCAGAATGTCACGAACTGCCTCCAGGACTCCGGGTCCGGATTTTGCCTCTAGGTTAACTCCTGAAGCCTTTTCCATCGGTGGATATAGCCACAAGGCAGTGGAGGTTCGGAATCGGAGTTTTCCTTCTCCTAGATGGGCTGCCTTCCAAGGCTGACGAGCCCCACCTACCCGCTTTGTTTAAATGTGGGGAAAAGCTCATTCTAGAAATACACACATCTGAGTGATTGAAGTATGTAATAAGACCATTTTCAAATTTTACACAGCAGATAGCATTTGTGACATTTTGGGACAGTTGGGACGGGAATTTTCGACACATCAGAATTTAAAGCATTTCAATGTGGGCCTTGCGTACTGTTCAAATATATTAAGCTAATGAATTGTGACATTTTAAATGATCAGTAAAACAAGTTAATTGAAATGCACAGACCAAGAACTACAGAATTTTAGTAACGCCTGAGGCTCTGTTCCCCCACAGACTACTGCTGTGATCTGATAGAAGAATCATGTGACTGGCTGCTCTAATATGATCTGATTGATGACTCCATTATTTTATGGGAAAGGGAGGGGGTATCATGTGGATTTTTTGGTTGAGGCATTACAGTGTTGGAGGCTACTTCTATGCAGACCACCTAGAAATAGTTTTCATCAGTTAAAAGCATAGGTGATATTTTGCATAACCCTGTGTTTTGGATGTGTGTATCTGGACACTTTTTCAGAAGAAAAATTCAGTAGGGGATTATAAGTCTGGGTGACAAACCTCTGGTGACAGAAGTTTGACTTCCAATGGGAAATGTGCTTTAAAGTTTGACAAAATATAATTACAATAACAATGATAATCATAATGATTGTCAACAAGGTAAGCCTGTGTGTGTAGAACTGAGAGTACTCACCATATCCTTGGTGAGAAGTTATTGGAGTTACATTTGAAGCACATTCAAGAAAAGACATCTGTTGGAGATCCTGGAGAGCCACTAACAGCCAAACAACATTTATGGGCCAGAAGGACCAACAGTTTTGATTCAGTAGAATGCATTTAATTATTTTTATACAAAGTTTCCAACTTCAGATTTGCATACGTGTTCCATTTTGATCGTAAAGTACAGGTCTTAGTATTTCATTCTTCCTGTCCTTCTCTTCCTCCCACTTCGTTTTTCAAATCTTCTCCGCAGCTTGATGTTAGGCAGATTGTAAATTCACTCAGCAACATCTAGCACTCTTTTTTTAAATTAATAGATATGGGACTGAGGCGAGTCCAGGGGAATAACCATAAAGTAACATGTCAGTCTTGTGGTAGTGAATGAGCTGGAATGGCCAGTCCTTAATTAGAAGACTATTTTTGGAGTGTGATCTGGCCTACAACTCATTCATCACAATATATGCTGCTATATTATCTGCCAGCCATTTACTGCTCATCTCAGTATCCCTCTCTAACCCCATGCAGCTGTGATTCTGGTGGTACACTAATCTCTCCATCAGATCCTTTATTTTTATTTCCCATTTAATCTATATCTGAAATTCAGCTTGCTTGTTTGTTACTCTCACAGGTAGTAGGTGCATCACTGTTCTAATTGTTCACCCCCTCCACATAGGTGCTTTTTTAAAAAAAAACTAACACTGTTTGTTCTTTCTTATCACCCTAATGGAAGAGGATTTTTTCCTCTTCCAAGAAGTTTAAGTGCCTGACAAGTAGCACTAGCAAAAAGAGGCTATGTAGAATCCAATCAAGGTATATCTTGGGAGCACTTTAAATAAACACTTGACTAGGCTGCTAGCATTTTCTATACACACATCAGTGGCTTGCTTTCTGGCTAATATTCGACTTAACTCTTACTTGTGTTCTCCTCCCAACCCATTATGTATCTGAAGTCTGGCGGCCCACCCTAAATGTAAATTAATGTTTATAGTATGGTGGGGTTTTGGAATGTCTGCATAATATATAATTAACTGCAGAGTTGGGTGGGTTTTTTGGTAAGTTAATTAATTATGTGTCACAACTAGTACATTTAGGAGAGAGCTGTCCTACAGATATCATCCACTTCAATTCCAAATATTTGTCTCGTGTTTTTAGGGACTTACATGTACCTGTATTTGTCCAAATAGTGGAAAAAAAATGTGAAAGTGGGGAAAATAAAAAATTATGATCTGGGATGGGGAGATAGAATTCAGTGCCATCATTGCTCCATCTCTAAAACTCATATTACCATCTTCCTTCTTTCCTCCTCCTGACCTGCCTGAAGCCATGCAGTTTACTCCTTGTCAAGCTCCCACCCTTCCATCAATTCACCCTACATTAGCTGGGCATTGTTGCCTAGGTGTCAGAGGATCCTCCTTTGGATCTTCTGAAATGAAATCTGCTGCTCTGATTTTTAGCCACCAAAATAAAGTTCAGTGCTTCAGAGAACTGCAGTTCAATCTGAGCGATACTTCAGGTTTCTTTGCTTCGCTTTGGATAAGTTTGGAACTTGACAGATACACCTGCTTTGCTTCATTTTCTGAAATAATTCCAGATCCAAGTCACATCCCTAATTTAGAATTTCAATACATATGAGAAAGCACACTGCAAGGCAATATCTACTCCAAGCCTGACTTAAAGTTTTCTTAAAAAAAAAAAAAAAAAAAAAAAAAAACCATAATGGAGAGGAGAGGAAAGTTGCAAATGCCCACTAACAATCAGCATTTGGACAACAGACTGATGAAATATAGTCACCTGGAAAACACTTTTCCTCGATAGACCATGTATTGTACCACTATTGTATTATATTGTGCTATATTTTTAGTTTCACTGTTTTTTATTTAAATGATAGTAATTAGTTGAAAATGTGCTTATATGCAAATAGTAGGCAAATCTTCACAATATTTTGTCCTTCTTTCAAGAAAAGATGCATTTTCTCTCTCCCCCCCAAACTATTTGTAAGTAGCGACCCAATTCAAGATCTCTTAAGCCATTGTTTTATACCTACTGAACAAAGCTTGGTCAGTGTTTTTAAGGCTTCTAACATGTACTCCCTGACCTTGGAGTAAGCCCAACTGAACTCAATAGAACTTGTTTCTGAGTAGGCACGTGTGGGAAAATGGTTTAATGCTATCATATTTTCTATCACGCACTCAGTGAAAATGGGGCATTTTCCCTGGGGGGGGGGGGAAGATGAAAAATGTGTTTGCTTTCATTCTTCAGGGAGTGTCAATTAATAACATAAATCTTTGTCAAGTTGACAGTGGAAGATGTGAGGAGAAAGTGCACAGAAATTCCCTTCTGCAGCCTAGGAGCTATATAATCAATCCAGTACTTTAATGCAGGGTATTTACTGCCCATCTCCTTCATGCTATCTGAAAAGTCAAATAGTTTGTAATTACATGCTGGGCTGAAGGTCTTTGGATGGCAGGTACACTTTTATTAAAACAGGAGGCTTTGAAATGCTACTAAAGTTTTTAAGATTTGATATAAAAATACAGCAAGACCGCACCAGTACCTATACAGAAGGATAGTTACATTGTCAGGGTTGCTAAGTCCAGACCTCCAGACCTTGAGCCTCAGGTTTGAGAGTTCATCTCCAGATTTCAAACTGTGGACAAGAAATATTAGAGATTGTGATACTGCTAAATTCGGGGATTCATTCTCATGGCTTCAGGACATACAATTTAGATACATAGCACCGTTGTCTTTCTGTTACCTTGCATGTCCTAGAACTGTTTCTGTTGTTGAAATACAATTTTTGGTGTTAAAATTCATCACCAAGTCTTGAAACTGTCTGTCTGTCAGACATGATCACACCAGTTTGCAATTGGCATCTCAAGGATCTACACCCAGTTTTCAGTCTATCATTCTGAAAACTTGGGGACTCTGTTGCTGATAACCTGTCAAGACTAGTCAGCATACTTTTATGTGAATGCTAAGGGATAATTTTTACAGGAGTGTGTAGAAGGTAGACAAGGGTTTGCAGGTAAATGATCACAGGGTGTTTGCACCTAGTTAACAAGGATTTCCAACTCTAAGTTGTTTACAAGAATCATCATATATTATTCTACTGAAATGAAGAAAGGGTATGAGCTGTGTAGGACTAGCTTCTTGTGTGGAAGAGGACATATTTGCATGGAAAGGTATATCAAGACATTCTTTTCTATTGAGTACAAGAAAAACTGTATTTGTTGTAACCTCACCTTGCTGCCACCTCCTAGCATCTGCCTAGGGCATACTACTGAAACCATCTACTGTTATTTGAGGACTTTCCCCAGTGATGTTACCATGGCAGATGATAGCCAGAAAGCAATGTTTGTAATAGACCTCTCAAATCTTCAAGTCCCCCCCCCCCCCCCGCCTTGCTTTCCATTCAAGATAGATGCTGGGAGTTGAACCTAAGATCTTTGATAGACAAAGCAGGTCCTCTTCCACTAAAGTATAGCTCCGAAAAGACTTCTCATTTCATATTTTCTACTATTCATGCTAAACAGCAGTTTTATGGATGAAGCTATTCAGTTGTGTCCAAGCCCATATGGTGACAGTCTGTTCCCAAGTAAGGATGGACATTTTGCACAATATATGGAAAATTATTCAGGTGAATTGTTTAAGCTTCATTGACTCAAGGTTCTGAAAATACATTTAGGCTTTGTGTGGGCTAAAGTGGGAGGATAGTCGGCTATCAGAGTGAATTAGGGACACATAAAAATAAATTGTGTTGCAAACTGAAGAACTAAAGGCAACTTTATGGAGACTGCGGCCATTCACTCTTGTTTATATGATGTGGCAATTTGATATGCTGTTCTTGGTTAAATTGCATTTAATGAAAATACTTATAAACTAAACAGTATATGGAAACTAATGTACTATCAGAAATATTTATTAACATCTTGTTTTTGCCTTCTCATATATAGACTTGAATATTTAAAATGTGTTATTTCAGTGTTCTCTGTCTAAGGACAACTTAATTTTAAAGGGAGCTATATTTATGTGAGCATGATTTTACTAAGGTATATGGTTTAGTCTTCCTGAGAAAGATAACTAATCTTGTCTAGGGCTGAACCAAAAATTTTCAAGAAACAGTGAAAAACCCTAACCCCTTTTTTTTTCTCAGATGACAGTTTTGAGAAATATATATTGCAAAATTGGATATATTGCAAAATTTTAAAATCGCTTTTATTTTTTCTTTTGTCCCAGACATGTACCTCCTCCTCTAAAATGTCTCAAAATTGTGTCATCTCTAGGATATGGTGAAAATGAGAAATTATTGTCAGCTGCCATCACAAAAAACTACTTCTGTCTCTGCTGTTGTTGATGGATACTGATGGGGGGCAGAGGGGAGGAAAAAGATGGACCATAACTCAGCAACAGAGCGGATGCATGCGGAAGATTCCCAGATAGAACTATTGGTGTCACAAGACAGGGCTAAGAAAGAGGCTCAGTTGAAAACTGGGAGAGCCAGTTGAGTATCCCAGGAAATATTCAATTAGCTAAAACAGTGCTCTGCTTCAGTGTTAATGGACTTTATCAGAAAGAATCTATATTTCTAATAATAATTCCCTTACATGCACATGCATGCAGACACACACAAACACACACAGAGTAAATTTATTCTCTCTGGAGATATTCATATAAATGCTCCCCATATCAGCTGACTCCCAACCGGATATAGAATTTGGGGGGGGGGGGGAACTTTTGAGTGGGGACTCGGCTCTAGATGAAGAATCTTTAGGGTTTTTGTTGCATATTGGAATTTGGATCTAAGTCTCCTGAACAATAGCCTGACACTCTATCTGATACACCACACTAGCTATCATTTCAGTATTTAACCTGATGTAATTCCAATCACATGATAAGCAGAGCAAGCCTGTACTTGCTGGCCCTGTTCCCTCTCATTTTTCCCCATTGATAACACACTCCATACAGGGAAGGTCTAAAGCAAAAAGTCTATATGTTACAGATAGGCTCTGTACAATTTTAGAAGCCTGCACAATCATGTTTTCATCATTGTCGTTGTCATCTTAGAACTGCAGAGCTGGAAAGGACCCTATGGATCATTGAGTCTAGCCTCTGTCAAGGAGTCAAGGAGAGTGGCCAGAGACCAAAGCCACTTAGCTGTCCAGCAGTTCCCTAATCTTAGAACTGCAGAATTGGAAGGGACCTCTTACAGGCGATGGTGATGGCTCCCCCTGGGGAGTTGTGGGCCAGGTTGGCCAAAGGAAGGGAAACCAAAGTGAACATTAGATGGAGCTACTTCTAGTTTTGTTTCCTTCCTCTTCTACTGCAGCGATACTGCAATGCCTGTGTCATAGCATACTAGTAACTCTAAAACATTTAACATCTAACTGACCTAAGCAATAGCCTGTTACATTGGTTCACTAGCCTTCAAAACATTGAGCTTGATTCATTGTGTGTGTGTGTGTGTGTGTGTGTGTGTGTGTGTGTGTGTGAAAGTATGGTATCTATCAAGGTTTCTACCAGCTAGATGGAGGCAGTGTTCCATTTGCTTTGATGGTCTACTCTACTGCTTATTATGGAGACATATAGCATAAGCAAGGATTAGTGATGGAGGGCATGGGGTTTTGCTGCCATATAATGTACATCTCATTAGGACAGCATCCCTGAACAGGGCTACTGGATTAATCCAAAATGAAATCTGACCAAACATATAACAGCTAGTTTGAAACTCTTTTTTTTATTACTGCACAGCTTTGTGTAGTAGAATGCTGTACCTTTTCTGTGAGCAATCATGCTTCATGAGCATGTGTTTCATTCACCATCTTAGCAGATTGACAGCTATAAAAAGAAAACCTAATGAAACATTATGGGACAATGTATGCCATTGTGGAGTGCCCCTAGGATGACATGATTAATAACTAATGACTAGTACTACCCAGAGAGAACCTTAACTTTGCAACAATATCAGGGGGGAGAAAAGACTTTGTGCCATTATGACTGACCAAAACTTCTCCTTCAAATAGTCAAAGCTTTCCATGAACATCAGTAGTTGGGGGTTAAAGGTTGACTCTAAAAATAATGGAAACGTAGCTGAAAAGTGTAATAAACTTGATGTCTGAAAGTTCATTGCCGGTACAACTATCTGGTAGGTTATAGCAGTGCTGTTATGCCTTTGAACTGCCAGTCTGTGTTTATTGGCTTTAGCTTCATTACATAATGGTATAGCAGTAAGATAATGTTGGGAACCAGTGGGCAGTGAAATTGTGCCACAATATTGTGCAAGCTTTTTATAGTCTGCCTGCTGCTTGCTGCACATCAAGGCAACACTTCTGCCAATAGTAATAGTAACACACACATACACACACCAATGTTATTTCATGTTGAAATGGAGTAGTTGATTGTAGCAGACTAGAATATGAAAAGTTCCCAAAAGGTTGTGTGAAAGCAAGCAAGCAAGAATGGACTTGAATTGAATTTTGGGTAGGTTCATGGGTTCTATAGGTGTTTTTAGTAATGCAAGATGGTGTGCTTACATGGCTAGTGAAAGGTGTCAATCTTCCTATTCAGTTCACTGCCTGTAAAAAAACAAACACAAACAAAAAAACACAACTTGCTAAATTCTTCATTCGAACTGTCTTGACTCAACAAGACACTTTGAGGAATTTTTAACCCCCTCCTTCAAGATTTCTTATCTTCAGGCAAGATCAAAACAAAGAGTTTTTCATGTCAATGACTGAAATCCTGTTGCATAACTTCGTAAGTCACAATAGGGTGGGCTTTGGTGAGTCAACTCTGCTGTAAGTTCCATGGATTCAAATTGGCCTACTTTAGTTGTGACTTACCCTGGCATAGTATACTGAAACTAGAGTAGACCCATTTGAATCCATGGAACTTATAGAGGAGGCAACTCACCAAATCTCCACTGATTCAGTGGGCCTAGTCTAGTGCAACTTACTATCCTAAGCAGCAGAATTTCAGCCAGTGTTTCTGTAATTTGTATGACCCGTCTTTGTCAAATTGGTGTCTGTTCAGTTTGAGAAGCAGAGTAGGTACATATTGCAAACAATAAAGGGACTGCCTAATTGCTACCAAATGAATGATGTAATGCATCTGTGAGGAAACTAGCAAGGAGAGAGTTAAGTAGCTAAAGATGAGCTGGATGGGAGGGGGGAAGCAAATCCTAATGAGAGAGACTTGCTGTGCTTGTGTGAAAGTGTTATCAGCAGCCTTGAAAGAAAGAATATTATGAGAATCAGTGTGTCTTGGACTTTCAGGGTACTGAAATTAATGACACCTGTGATATCTGATTAGTCACTCTGACAGAACTTGCCTACTAGCGAGTTTGAGAAAGAACACAGCATGAAAGAGTTGACCCACCCAGAGAGGGGATGATGGGATGTAAGGCAAGACAAGAAGAATGTCTCAGTCAAGCAGCTTGACAAATAATTTTTAGTAGTTTATGCTCAGCTAGTTGTTTGCCTCATTCTCAATTTATAATCTAATTTTGCTATTCTGTTGAACTCTGCATGTGCACTGGAGCTATGCTGCTTTGTAAGTATAGAACTAGATAGGTAGCTTTTATTATTTTCTGTGAGTCTGTCTCTGAATGAGTTTTGTTTTGCTTTTTAACATGGAACTGCTTCACAGTATCATTATTCTTTTAGCTCTAAACCTACTTTTAAGAGTAGGTTTTTGGTGTTTTCTACCTTGCAAGGTTGGTTTGCAGTCATAATCAACAACCTGAAAGTTTTTGTCTCTCCTGGGAGCACTGAAGGAACATGTTCAGCTCAAGGGTGGGAGAAGGGCCTTATAGGAAGCTTTTCCTAACTGCTAGCATACTGAACCTGCCTGGCAAATGCCCACACAGGTTAGGTGGGGGTAGTGAGTCTAAGTGGTTAGTGGATCCTCTCTGTGTTGGCCAGTAGTCCTCACAAATTTTAAATTCCATGCAATAAAGCAGCAGCATTTTGTGCAATTGGCATTACTTGTATTGATGTGTTTTATTGCATTAAGAGTTATTTGTGCAATTTTGCTTAATTTTGCACAAAATAATTGTTCATGTTCTATTTTTTGTCAAGAGCACCACAACATATTTTGAGCTCTTGAAGTATGAAGATAAGGATTTTGTGGTTCATCATTCTCACATGAATCTCTTTGAACAGCCTAAACAGATGAGAATGAAGAATTTAGTGAATCATCTTTACATCCCTATTGGTAAGTCATTGTCCTTGTTTGAAAGACGGAGCTGTTATTTCCACTCTTAATTTGATCCAGTGAGCATATGGAAAATGATGGTTATACCAATAGGGATTTATTATTAAATTATCTGTAAAATGTATTTACTACCGGTTTTACATTTGCTCATGTATATTGTATAGGAAGCTTCAGAAGTTATCCAGATTGGGTCATAAGGTAATATTGTTTCCTCTGAATGTGTCATAGCAAACAGAATGAGAAAATGGGAAAAATGAATCTAGTGCTAGATCAAGTTATGCTGTGAATTCCAATAACCCAAGGTTTTAGTCAGTATGATCTGAGTAATGTGGATTTATCTTGATGAAGATAAAATAACGAGTGCAATGTTGTGCAAGGCCTCTTTGAAAGGAAAAAAATTAAATTGAGTCTTTCTTTAAACTTTGCAAAGGAAAGGTTGGCAGTTTTAGGAAGGCTGGTTTTCTCTTTGGTACAATCAACTCATACTTCAGATAAATGTAGCCTTGGCTGTGCAATTTTGTACACGTCTTCTCACCAGTAATTTACAATGGAGTCATTGAGGTTTACTTCTTGCCACATGTACAGGGGGCAGCCTAAGGTTGCAATTCTTGCCTAAAGTCTGCCCCACTGAAACTTATGAGATTTACTTTGAGTAGAGATGTAACAGATTTGTGATCTTTGTTTGAAGAAGCATTCTAGGGAAATTGATTTGCTGCATTTTTTCATCTACTAACTGTTCTGATTCCTTTCTGAAATTTCATAATTAACATAATGGTTTACATTAATATATATATATTTCACTTACTTATATGAAAATGCTCCCCAAAGCATATTCATGCAATGTTCAATATGTTTTCCCTCTATTCATAGAATCCTGCTAATATTTTCATAGTCAGTCTAAAATTTAGTTTGTTTTCAGTAACAGGGTAGCTCCATCTCTTCTGAATGATCAGAAAACAAAAAATTAGCACCCAGACGTTCTTGGCACACTGCAGGAAAAGGTTCTCTCTCCCTCTCTCTCTCCATCCCTTGCCCTCCTATCGTGAATTTGCCATTCATTTAAGGCATGGAAGTGTAATAGTTTGTCCCTTTTCATCTCATTAATGGTAAAACCTTTTCCTGCAGTGTGCCAAGAACTTCTGGGTGCTAATTTTTTAAAACTAAATATATATATATATAACTTTTTTTAAACTAAATATATATATATTCTGTTATGAGAGACCTGAAGAACACACAAGTGATAAAGCTATCTAGGAACATTGTTCAGGCATTGGGTCTGAAAGTGTGTAGGCCTTAGAAGGTGGTGAAGTCCAGCCTTCCACCATCCCCATTCACACAGACCTTAATGTTTTCAGCTGAATGTATTTACAACAGCTGAACATGAGAAAACCTGCAGAACTTTCAGGTGGGATAGTCACATGGTGGATATTAGCAGCACTGTACCTGTCAGTTCTTTGATTTCACATATATTTAGGCTAAATACCTGAATAGGAGTGTTGTCTCAGTTAGACAAGAACAGAACAGCTATAAGAATAAATTGTCCACTCCACCCAGATTTAATCAAGCTGATTACCAACTACTGTCTAAATTAATGGTTCCCAACCTTGGATGTTCTTGGACTAAAACTCCTAGAAGCCTTCACCACTAGCTGTGCTGGCCAAGATTGCTGAGAGCTGTAATCCAAGAACATCTGGGGACCCAAGTTTGGGAACCACTGATCTAAATTATATCATAAGCATGTCCGTAGACTTAAGCAGAAAATGCCCTTGAATGCTTTTCTGCAATCAGACTCGGCAACTCTTTACAGAAAGATCTAAGGGCCAGATTTTCTGCTTCCAAGTATCCCAAACTTAAAGGGCAAAATAAATAAATAAATAAATAAAAATCATTTTTGGATTTGAACAGTTGATGTTGCTGTCACTGATATGTGTTTATTCATTGGGACATTGATAGCAGAAAATGAGGAGCACAATATAATTTATCCATTAATTTTATACTTGCTTTCTACCCTCTATAAACCACTCAGGGTAGCTATTTGTCTGAAAGCCAACTCAGAAATAAATTGTAACACAGCACCCACACCCACACACCTGAAAAGGTTATTGACTACTGAATGTTCTAAGACTACTTTAGTAAACCACGAGCCTTACTGTCTGGTGGTTTCCTGGAGTTGTAATACTTTTTCAAATTTCTGGATACACCCTTCCTGGTCTCAAATTAGGATAAACAATAGGATATACTCCTGATCATCTGTGTCTTGTCATGGACCATATTTGTTTTGCTTCTTGAAAAATGGGAGAAGGAAAATTCCAGCGTGTTACTTCAAAAGTGTCGACAGGTAAAGAGCAAAGACTGTCTCTGTATTACTATTACTCTGTATTACTATTAAAGAATCATAATGCTTGAGAGCTAGTCATATTTAGTGTATATCCTTTACTTTTCTGCCAAGAAACTGATAGCACCTTTCTGCGTATACAAAGCTTTGAGGCCAATATTGTATTTAAAATGTAGATTAATCTAACAGTAGAATCCTGTATATATCTGTTTAGAAATCAACCTCACCAGCTCTTTAGAGTTTACTGTCAGACGTGTGGGAGTGTGAAAATATAAAGTAATTCATTATTGCAGAAGGTCAGAGTCTGGAAAGATTAGCAAAATACTTGGTAGTTTTCTAAGGCATGTGATAGTGCAAGATACCTCTGTTGAATTTCTGTCTGTAATGGAACTGTTGGAACAAACAAGGACTCTGGCAGAAACAAAAGTGTGCTAATACTCATTTGGAGTGAGTAGGAAGAAAAAAATAACTGCCTTGTTTTGAAAGATGAAGTGGGAAGACAACTTATGTACTACTGTGTGTCATCATTTTTATCCACTTGCATCACTGAATCATGAATTTTTTAACAAAGGGAATTAGTGTAATGCTTATTTTGGGAAGCAAACTGATGTTCCTCCTTCCTCTTTCCCCCCTACTGATTCTGGGTGTGATTTGGAAAGGCTCAACTTTCTTGATTATTTCTACCTTTTGTTAAATGAACTTTGGTTGTAATTGAAAACAAATGAACAAGAAAATTTGACAGGAAGAGGAAAAACAAAAGGATAAGGGTGTGTAGGATGTTTGGGAGAAGAAAGGAAAATGACAAAACTATTGTTGGAGAATAACTTTGGATAAAAGAGAAATGAATACACATTGGCCAGGATCCTACTGGTGTTGTAAGGTCTGTGTAATTTGCTGTGGCTAATTTGGGATACTTGGCAAAGTGGTGGGGCATATCTTAGTCATATGCTTTACCACCTACGTGAATGTGCAACCAAGATGCATCTCAGTGTTCTGGTTGTAACTGCTGCTTTAGTTGCAATACCAAAAGACCTAGAAAACCATCTTTGTACTTTAGGCATAAAGGAGATCATGATACCAAGTGCAGAAGGCTGTCTTGGAACAGCACATATTTTAGGCAGATGCCTACAAATATCCTAGGTTCTTGGTAATGATGTGATACTCAAGAAACAAAATCCAGGCAATATTTGGTGGGCTGTTTATAATGGAAATAAATTGATGAAGATGATGATGACAACCTTTCAACAAGGTTCTCCACCAAAGTTTTCTCTATAAAAAGGTTAGGGAACATATGAACTTCCAAATGTTTTTGGATTGCAGGTCTCACCATCTTTGCCAGCATAGTCAATAGTGAGGAATGGTGGGAATTACAGAGTACAGTGGTGCCTCGCTAGATGATTGCCTCGCAGGACGAGAAAATCGCTAGACGATGGCTTTTTGCGATCGCTACTGCGCTTCGCAAAACGATGTTTCCCTATGGCGATTTTCGCTAGACGACGAGGTTTCCCCATTGGAATGCATTGACTAGTGGTCAATAGCTGTCAGTGCATTCCAACGGGGACCCGCGCTCGCTAGACGATGTTTCCCTATGGGAGATTTTCGCTAGACGACGGGTTTTCCGTTGGAATGCATTGAAGAGATTTCAATGCATTCCAATGGGGAAACGTGCTTCGCTAGACGATGTTTTCGCAAGACAGCGATTTCCGCGGAACGGATTAACATCGTCTAGTGAGGCACCACTGTAATACCATCTGGAGGGCCACATGTTCTCACATCCTGTTGTAGAGGCTCTCTCTTTCAGTATGTGTCCATTTACTGAACTCTGTGATCAGTGGTAAAGAATAGGGATATGAAGAATACTAAAATCACAAACACATTCTCAACTATTTTCCAAGTCTTGCCATGCCAAGACCCCCCTCCACACCAGTGATATTTCTCAGCTTCTCGTGTAAACAAGACTCTGGCCTTCTTTCCCTAGCCCTGCTTTTCAAGTATTCTTTTGCCAAAGTCTGCCCTTAAAATTTAAGTAAATAGAAAACAGGACTTCACAAGCTTGAGGTCTGACCACCCTGATTTAGTATCAGAAGTATTGTGTTATTGGTAAAGGCAATATGTTACTTCTAGGGAACTGCTATTTTTAATGTAACAATCAGCTATATGGTTACTATTTGTTACTTTGTTCAGAAAACTGTTCAAGGTGTGTTTGGTTACTCCCTGCCACACCATTAGAGGAAAAGCCACACATGGCAACATTTGATTTTATATGTGCAGTTCAGAAAGGAAAGGGGATTTTCCCAGCTACTGCTAATTGCCCTCTTTAGCCAAACAACTGGATCAAGGCTACTGGGTATGTTATTCCTTTGTGCCCCCAAATCCTTTCTGTGATGTGCTTGTTCTAACAAAACAACTTTTAAACCATATGCTTATGTATGAGCTTCTATAAAAATGTCCTTTTTTAAAAAAATTGTTTAAGTCCAGAAATTAGTCCTCCAAGTTCTTGATAAACCCGTGAGAATATGGCTGATGGGATAGGATTGTCCAGAAGACATTGTGCTGGCGATTACTCTTCTACAATCTTGTGCTTACTCTTTTCAGAGGGATAGTGGGGAAAAGGCTACACTTCTCTTCATCCGGCACACTTTGATTGCGAAGAGTACAAAAATAAATGATTTTCTTCCAGGGAGAAGCTGTGTCAGTCTGTTGCAGCAGCAACAATAGACACTTGTAGTGCATTGAAAGCAAAGAAGCTTAAGTAGAATAAGCTGTGGTGAGCACCAGCCCACTTCATCAGATGCTTTTGAATTTGATTGAGGACGAGCATCTGATGACATGTACTGCAGTTCATTAAAGCCTATGCCAAGAAAAACCTTGATGATCTGTAAAGTGCCACAAGACCTGTTGCCTTTATCATTTTGTGGTAGGGGAGGATAAACAGGAAGACCTTTGAAGCCAAGTATTTTTGCACAGTCGCGTAGGACAAGAGCAGTACCACAAATTATGGTGGGTCAGATAGCAGAGCTTGACAGCAGAGCTTTTTGGACCTGTGCAGAAAACCTATGCTGAAAAGAGGAGCATTTAAGTGCTAGATCACAACCTTGTAGCTCTGATAGAATATTTGGTAACAACTGGTGGTAGTTATAGTTTTGAGGAAAATCTGAAAACATGTGGTCTGTATTGCTCAGATTGGTATAGGAACTCTTTGGCCCAAATCCTGTTGCATAGCTATGCCCACATAACTTGAAATAATACTTGGTAAATTGTTCATTCTTGTATAATTTACATAGCTATGGGAACTACACAGTCTTGCACACATGCAAAATGTGTTCATTGTGGGAAAAGTAGCAGTTTTTGTACAGAACAATATTCTTGTCAATGAGAGAACTGTAACAACATTGCCAGGAGATTCCTTGACACATTTTCTGGAGAGGAGTATGCCTAAATTCCTCATTCTTTTCTATGAGGCTAGGCGCACAAAGATTTAGAAGAACATTATGAGAATATCTTCTTTTAATCACTCAACACCCATAGGTGTGGAACTCCCTTTCTCTGTATCCATGCTGCAGCTTGAATAATTTGGAAGCTGAGAAAGAGGAAAGGAGACAACCTTTATTTAAACTACCATGATTGCCTGTTTTTACAATGCAAATACAATTTGCACCTGAATTTAAGGGTAGGGCTGACTCAAAATATGAATGAAGTTGCTAGCAAAGTTTTTCCCCCCAGCTAAGCAAGTTAACCTTTAGCAGTTTTCTGTAAATGCAAATAAGCCTAGATAAGAAATCCTTTTTGTTGGACCTGTACAGAGATAATAAAAATGAGACCAGCATGTGAGCCAAACTATAATAGGACTTGACATATTTGAATAGAATAATGATTGGGCGTGCATTTTGGTTTAAGGATATTTTAAACTCAAATTTTCAGGTGAATCACTCAATATTTGTGCATAATTAATCCTGTAATTACTTGGCAGAGGATCCCTACAGCAAGCTTGAAAAATCCTTATTAAGAACGCTACTGGAGAATACTACAGCCCTATCTGTTCCAGAATCCTGTTGCCCTTAACAGCCAAACTGCACCTGGGAAGTCCCGTTTGTGTTTGTTTTAGATTTAGTAAACAAAAATCAGCCCAAATTAACTAACCCTGATATAAAGTTTCTTTCTTTCTTTCTTTCTTTCTTTCTTTCTTTCTTTCTTTCTTTCTTTCTTTCTTTTATATTTTTTGCACATAATTTGCATTTTGCATTGTCACACTGAGAGTTGGGAAAAGGTATAGGAAAGCATAGCAAACCAGCATTAAAAGCTGGGCCGGGGGAGGGTATTCTGTGCAAGCCGCAGCAAGGAACAAAGTGCAGTCAGAAATCAGTTCTAATGGAGAACAAAACCAACCAAGTACCCTGGGGGAAGTGGGTCCTTTGCAAAGAACAGGAACTCCCCCCTCCTGAGATTTTCCTACATACATCTTTTCTCCCAGTGCAATCCAATCAAAATTGGAAAGCACAAGGATATAAAGGACAGGAGTTCTGAAGTAGGCTGTTGTGAAGAAGAGAACTATGTATTAAGGGTCCTGGAAGCAATAAAGCCTTTGTTGTAGAATCCTCTATTTCCTTATATATCATATGACAAATTATTATCCAAAAATATATGGGTCATTTTGGCAACAAATTCTGTAACTGTGTGCTGTGTTAAGAAGCACTTTTTAAAAATATTTCCTGCATTTCCCACCATTTAGCCTTATTGGATTATCTCTGTGTTCTAGTATCATAAAAGTATGCTACAAGTCAATTCCAAATTATGATGACTCTTCTCAGGGTTTTAGTGGGTATAAAATACCCATAAATTATTTACTATTCCTTTCTTCTGGGTGCACTCGAGAACTATTTAGCTTGCCTAAGTCCACACAGTGTGGTTTTTCCCCTGGAAGGCATAGTGAATAATCAAACTCCTGGCTCCTCAGCAAGATGCCCCAACTCACTGAGCTGTTCAGCCAGTTGCTCTAGTTTTATAAGAAGGAAGAAAGAAAATTCTTTCTCCCTGCTTTCTGCACAGCATATCAAATTTATATACAGTACCTTTATTGTGTCTCCTCAATTCATCATTTTTCTCCCTAATCTTTGGTTCTCCAGAAGCCTTTGGCGTCAGATTCTAGCAGCTGTAGCTAGTGTGGCTAATTAGTGAGGGATTATAAGGTTTACCATCTAAAAACATCTGATGCCACAATTGGCCACCCTGTTCAAAATGTAAAAGTTTCACATTTCTTTAACTTCTTTATCATTTGAGAAATGGTAGTATAGTAGCTACATTAACCTAAAAATAACAAAGCCTCACTCAGCACTTTAAAGACTAACAAGTTTTATTTGTTGTAAGTTTTCATCAGATGCAGCTAATGCCAAATAAAAGTCACTCGTCTTTAAAGTATGTTTTCTTTCTGCAATAGATTAATTTGATTGCCCTCCTGGAAATTTTTGCAATCGAAAGTGCAGTGGCAATTCATCAAACTCATGTTTGGTTATGTGAGCAGGCCCTTTCTGTATGTGTTCCAGCTATACAATAGTCATTGTGAGATATGGTAACAAACACTGTACATAATTCTCGAAGTGAGACTCCACTATATATTTTTGAATTTTGTCTCAGATTAGTTGAAATATGTGGCTTCAAGTGGATTCTTTTTTTATTCATGTGTAAGCCATGAATAAGGTAAGCCATTTCCTCAAAAGTATCTGTTCAGCTTGACCTAATTGCTATTAACCTTCTATCCCTGGCCTTTATGTAAAATGCAGCCATTGCAGTTTTTTTAATCCCATTCCTTCTTTGTGATTAGCATGACTATGAACTTTGGCCATCATGGAATTTAAATATTAATTACACTTTCCCTAATCTAGAAGCTACACATCTGCCAACATTTCATAGATGGAAATAGAGTTTTGTGCTTTGTGCTTGGAATATCCTCTTTTATATGAAGGATAATTCCTTCCCCAACATGCTGTCATGAACTACTGAAGCTTCTAAATTTGCTCTATAACAGTGTGCCTTGTACTGCATAATCATGTTTAACTGTTGAAACCTTGCCGACTGCAGTATCTAATGTAGCTGTAGGCTGTGTGCACCAAGTGTCTTAGTAAGCATACATGCACATGTATCTATAAACTGTAAGCTAGGGCAAAGTTCTTTCCTGCCATAGATTTGTTTATCCTCATTCCACCATAAAAGTTCCCAAGTGTACTTTTGGTTCTCTTGAAATGGGGACATATAGCCATGTATTTTGCAACTTGATGCGTAATGTTCTTGCCGGATCTTATTTACCTCAATACCTTAACTGTGTTATAAGTTAGATAGATGGGTTGTTCTCTTATGATGGAGAAATTGGAGAGGCATCAGAAGACCAATTCTCCAGGAGTCCCATTGACTTCAGTGAGAGTGTTTTAACTTGGACATTTATTGGACCAACTTGAGTGGTCATCTACCAAATGCACACAAATGCTGCCTGATTCATCCCTAGAAGATGCCACATCAGAGTTACTCTTTAGGTAGCTTCCTTCTACTCCATCAGCACAAAGAGGGTCAGGAACAATCTTACCCTCCTCAATGGGTCTAAGCTGAGAAAATTATTGTGCTGCTGTTATTGTTCATTAATGATTACTGATTTTATGTGTGCAACTAGAAAGCTGGCCAGAGGTGTCTCGGAGCTGGCTTCTAAGGAATAGTCTGAGTTGGTGTGAAATATGGGTGCATGACAGAACTTACTGTCCAGCAGCTGGCCTATATGGCAACCTAGATTCTTCTTTTTGAAGAGGCTGAGATGCCTGAAAGATGTGGTATCTTTACTTTTTGAATGTTTCCAGCACTCCTGCTAATCCATAAATATCAGAAATGAGACACATGATACTAGATATGGTGATAAGCAAAGCAGTGTCAATGGGGCAGTTGTTCCAGTCATTATGGATATGCAGTATCTCAGATTATTAAACTTTTGACGACCAGTTGCTGGGGAAGGCAAGTGTGAGGTGTTGTCGGGCTCTTCTCCTGCTTGTGGATTAATCATAGTAATTTGCTTGGGCACTATGAGAACTAGAGAGTAGTTTGGTTTAAGTTTGGTTTTGATCAGAATTTACCAATACTTGTCAGATTCCAGTTCGGAAATTTGCCTAGCCACTGGCATAGCTCAGCACTGAATTTCAGAACATTTATCCATTTTGATGAGAGTTTATTAAAATTCAGATGTGGAAGTAAGAAAACTGGCACATTTGCCTAGTGGGAAAGGGAAGAGTCCTCTTAGAGCAATGGTTCCCAACCTTGGATCCCAAGATGTTCTTGGACTAAAACTCCCACAAGTCTTCACCACTACTTGTGTTGGCCAGAGTTTCTGGGAGTTGTAATCCAAGGACATTTGGGGACCCAAGGTTGGGAAACACTATCTTAGAGCCTTCTTATGCTCTTAGTCATCTGAAATTTGGTATCCTTGAAAGTTCAGCTTAATATCAATTCAGAACTGCATCCAAAGCTCAGGTTAGCTGGAAATGGGTTCTCTTTGTAATCCTTTGTAATCCATTGAACTCTGTAAAATATGAAATATTTGGAGATATTTTCAACTTAGCATTAGAAAACTGTGAATCTTGTTCCTGCTACTGAAGGAGATCCTTGAATTCATGATGGAAAGCATCTGTCAACAAATACTTGTTTGCTAATATAACATGACAAAAAAAAAACTAGGAGAAAAAGTGAATATGGCGTCAGGTTAGACAACACTGGATTTTGAGATGTTGCATAACTCCAACCATACACTTTTATTGTGATGGGTTTTAGTCTAGTTATTGAATGTTTGTCTGGGGAACTAGTTATTTCTAAGCCCTGCCAGTTCATACATTTCCCCCAATGGGAAATAACTTAAAAGCTGTCAAGATCGCGTCCAACCTTTATCTTTCTAAGATAAAGGCTGCAAAGAGAGCTTACTTCGCTGTCCGGATAAGCGAAGCTTCCAACCAGCAGGTGGAGTTATTCCGTATAGTACGCGACCTGTCTGGAATTGGTCACTGTGATTGGCCTCCCCCTAGTATTTCACCTGACCAATTTGCAGCCTTTTTAAAATCTAAAGTGGAGGCCATCCGCCAGGAACTATCCCCCTATTTGAAGCCAGTAGATCGAGCAGAGACATCTAGCGCTCTGTTTTGTCCGATGAAGATTACTCACTTTCAGCCAGTGATGTCACTTGAGGTTGACAAGGTGCTTGACCACTGTCATGCCACCACCTCCTCCCTTGACCCTTGCCCAGCCTGGCTAATTAAAGTGGCCAGGCCCGTAACAACTGAATGGGCCACTGCTATAATAAGTTGGTCTCTCCAGGAGGGCAGGGTTCCCCTTGCCCTCAAGGAGACACTCATTAGGCCCATTAGGAAGAAACCCAGCTTGGCGGCGGACGACATTGGCAATTATAGGCCCGTTGTCAATGTTTCTTAGCAAGGTAGTAGACAGGGTGGTCACCGATCAGCTGCAGGCTCTCTTGGATGAGACCAGCACCCTGGATCCATTCCAGTCAGGCTTCAGGCTGCGCCATGGCATGGAAACAACATTGGTCACCCTGCTTGATGACCTTTTGAGGGAGGCCAATGGGGGCAAAACGTCCTTGTTGGTTCTCCTTGATATCTCAGCCACCTTTGATACCGTCAACCATGGTATCCTCCTGGGGAGGCTCTCTGAATTGAGGATTGGTGGCCTAGCTCTTGCTTAGCTCCAGTCCTTTTTGGAGGACCGTTCCCAGAGAGTCCAGCTTGGAGAGAATGTATCGGCCCTGTGGCTTCTCAATTGTGGGGTGCCGCAGGGATTGATCGTCTCTCCCATGCTGTTTAATATCTATATGAGGCTGCTGGATGGGTAGGCATCTACTTCCACTGGCTGTTCAGCCTTTAAACAGTCCCTCTAACTGACCATAACAGATGGTCATTTAGGTGTACCAGCTTCAAAGGTGGACTAGGTTTTTAGCCTTTGCGACCAGTTCATGATAATTTAGAAGGAATGAACTGGGTGTGGTGGATTCAAGGCTTCAGAAGACCCATCTCCAGAATGCCATATTTTGAGACCCACCATTCATAGAAAATAGTGGGCACTAACCAATATACCAACAAGAATGGAGTTTTCCATCTTGGCACTATGGAGGCTTTGACCTGCAGACCTAGTCCTGTAGCATCCAACAGACTGTCAGCTGCCCTTCTGGGAAGCAAAAAATTACTTCGCTATTTCAGTACCTTCATGCAGTCATTTCTTTTCAGCTATCTTGGTGTGAAATTTGAATCCCCTGCAATAGTCTTAGGAGTTATGTGCTTTCCACTGAAAACAGAAAGCCAGCATTTAAAGAGTAAGGTAGAACCACTGAAAATGGTTTCTTATGCAATCACACAGACTTAAGACCCAAGTGTGTTAATTCAAGCAGTATATTCTATTGGTTAGGGAGTTTCTGAGACTTGCAGGGCCAAAGTGAAGTTTTCTCCAGGGAACAGCTAAGAGGTACACTGTTGATTCCTGTGCAAGTACTGCCATCAATCAATGTCTCCTGCCTTAGGAGAAAGAGGTGATAAAAAATCCCTTGTATCTGCAAAAATGCCACAGATTATGGAGGGTAAAACCGAGGGTCTGTACAATTTCATCTGTTTTTAAACCTCGCTCTTTCCAGCTGGTTAGTTAAATGGACGAAGCTGAATGAATAAAAGATAACAAAGCTGTTGGGAGTCCAGTGCTTAGAAACACATCTGATCTTAGGATTTCAACACATTTGTGGTTAAAAGTATTGGACTATCAGAATGATCTCGTCTATGCTGCCCTCCTCCACAATACTTCTTGCAACATTTGCGATTGCCGTTCACTGAATGGATCATTACTGAACTTTTGAGCTATTCTAAATGTAAAAATTCATTCACTTCTGAGGCTTTCCAAATAGTGCTGTAGTTTGAAAGCAGAGATTTTTTTTTTCAAAGGGAGGTATTAGAAGCTGGTGAGCAGAAATATGACAACCTGCCACTAACTGACAAGTGGTAGGGATCCTCAAGCTCCATTCACCAGCATAATCTATCCACTACACTAGGGATTAGTAATATGTGGCCCTCCAGTTTTTGTTCATTTCTGTTCCCACAATCCTTTACTACTGGCTGTGTTGGTTACAGGTGATAGAAACTGCAGTTGAACTATATCTGGATGGCCACGTGTTCTGTGGACAAAAGTGAATAGACACATTGAAAGGTTAGTTTTTAATGGTTAAAATATAGCAGCTTTAGCAGTTCACGATAGCATATATAAGGCAGACATCTCTATTAACATCTGCAAAATATTGGCAGAAAATGCATTTTCTAGATAATTGAGAGTATAACTAATATTTAAACTCCACCATAGCCAAAGTTCATAGTCATGCTAAGCACAAAGAAGGAACGGGATAACAAATAAAAAATGAAAAACAAAATCCTTACAATGGCTGCATTTAACACTCCCTTAAAGATGACATACAGATGATTATTGGTAATTAGGTCAAGCTGTTGGGAATCCAGCACATAGAGACATATATAATCTGAGGATTTCAACATGTTTGAGTTTAAGTGAATCTGCTTGGGTCTGGAAATTTGGATTTGCTGCTTTGTAGGGGTGTGTACGCCAGTGCCTCTTTAATATGTGATATATATTTCGAATTCATCAGTGGTCTCATTCAAAGGATCCCAAATCTAAGTAACCATTGCCCAGAAAATCCTAGAATAATCTTAGAACTGCAGAGCTGGAATGGGCGCTATGGATCATCAAGTCCAGCCCCTGTCAAGGAGGTGCAGTGGGGAATCAAACTCCCAACCTCTGGCTCCACAGCCAGGTGCCTTAAAGCACTGAGGCATCCAGCAGTGATCAATGCTTTGGGAAGCATGAAGTGTACCAAAATATATTTTTAAAAAATATTTTACATTGGGATTCAAGAGAATCATATACTAAAGTGTTTAAGTGATCATTGGTAGAGAATAAAAAAATGTTAAATGCTAAGCACATGACAAATAAAGATCTTATACAAGCTCAGAATTACCTAACACCAAAACAGAGCAGATTAATATGAAATCTATGAAATGGTACTTTAGCAGTTGCTAGTAGCAACCACCACAACACTATAGTGTACCTTCATTTCCAGACCCTACTTCTCTTACCTTTATAGCTTCGTATTATTTTCAGCTAACTTCTTCTTTTTCTTCCAAGGGCTAATCAGTGCCTCAAGGTGATTGTGTCTTTCTGAGCTGAGCAGAAAATTTAGCTGTTATTGAATTATTGACTTGGTAGGTAGGAAAGTTCAAAACCAAAACAAAAGGCCATGCTTGCCTATAGAAGTGCAAGCAGAAAAAGACGGGATTTGATGGGACTGCCACCTTTTGCTCTGGGCAGCCAAGAACTCTAACAAGAATGTATTGCACTGTGATGCTGATGTGTCTGTCACTGCCATAAGAAACCTGTATCTCTCATTTCTTTTAAGCAAGACTTCTTCATACTATGAAAGTGAAGGCTTAGTAGGTGGAAGTGTAACATATAGCTTACACCAGTTGGTGCCTGTAATAGTCTAGATTGCTGTCCTTTATAGAATTTTATATGTGCGCTTAGCACAGAGTGGAGAGGAGGGAGGGACATACTTCAAAGTGGGTGGACATCTACTTTTGCATTCATTTTGATATGTCTGAGGAGCAACAATAAGACTAACAATAAGACTTCTGCTCCTGGAACCTTCCAAGTACAGACAGTGACCTTCATTCAGAAAAGAAACTTGGTGTAGGGAGAGGGGTTGGGAGCAATCCATGGGCTGCATGTGGCCAATAGGCCTCACTTTGCCCCTCCTCCACATACAGGATTTCATTATAGGTAGGTTGAACTGAGCTTCTCCTATTTAATCTTCAAACTCATAGCTCAGTCATGGAGGATATATTTTCCATTCAGGAAGCCTCTGGCTTAATTCCTGACATGGTCTGTAAAGAACATTTCAAACAACAACAAGACTAGCTAGCGAAACCCATCAATCACAGTGACAGATCATCTCCCCCCTTATCACAACAATACACCCATAACAAAAAACACCCTGATCACCATAATCACCCAATCTCCTGAAAAGGACAAAAAGCTGATCCCACATCTATAAATACTCAACTATCCCACACACTACACCAGAACACAGAGAGAATTCTAACTCCTGTTGTCTGAAGATACCAGCCACAGAGACTGGCAAAACGTTAGGAAGAAAAACGTTCAGAACACAGCCAAACAGCCCGAAAAACCTACAACAACCATCGGATCCCAGCCGTGAAAGCCTTTGAGAATACAAAACAGGACATCATCTTTAGATGTTGGAGAGATTCTGCTAGTGAGCAGAGATGTTTCTTCAATAAAGTAGAGTGATTTTTTCATCCCTAGGTGGTGGAAGATTTTGCCTCCTGCCCCATGCCAACAGGAAGCCTCCTGCCAATCCCTGATTGCTGGCAGCTGCCACAGATTATTCACTTTGGATAGACAGGGGCAGTTTGTAATGTCTTTCCAGAATGTCTTCTGCCTGACTCACCAGAGCTTCCCGAACCAAGCTCCTCTAGGTAGCTACCCCAAGGGAGGCCTGGAAGTCGTCCATGAGAAGTAGCTCCAATGTTGTGGAAACAGCTTACGGCGGAGCTGTGCTTGACCCCCTCCCTGCTAACGTTTAGAATATAATGGGAAACTGCTTTCAGGGAGGCTTGATTTTGATTTTACATTCCCCGTCCTGCCATCCATCATTCAGATAATTGATGAGGCCACCACTGAGAAGAGACACCTGGAGAAGGGGGGCATAGGGAACTTCCTTGCAGCTGAGGTCTATAAGAAAAGCCCTAGAGGAAAATTGGATGGAGGTTTGTGAGAGGGAGAAGGAAGGATGCCTGCACCTGGCAGGCAGGTCATCAAGACCTGGAGAAGGAAGCGGCTTGGGTAAATGCCCAGTATGAGGTAGAGGAAGCTTTCAGTGCTGAGGAGGTACCAGAACCTATAGGGTACTGAAAGTACATCTCCTGCAGGGGTCCATGAACAAGGGTTCTCGCTGAATTCCACACACCCCATGGGCAAGGCAGTTTACTGGAGGGGCCCAGTTTGAGCAGTCACATCTGTCCTCAACACTGAGACCACTATGCAGAGGTGATGCTGGAGGTGAAAAGAGCAAAGAAAATGCCAGTGGCACCTCTAGCAGCAGCAACAGCCCCCTCCACCATGGCAGCATCTGACATTGGCAATCCCCCAAGCCTTACCATCACTATGAGCTTACAAGCCAAATATCTGCAGGGTCCCCACTTTCAGTCCCCTGTGGAAGTCTCCACTCAAGGACACATAGGTCTCACCAGCTCCAGTGAAGCTAATTATACAACGGGAAGTTATGTCAACTTAACCCCTTGAGATGAGTAACAGAAGTGGCACAAACTCCTGAAGTTGTTGTTTATCCATCCTTTGCTCCAATTTGTTGAGCTTGAACCAGACCCTGTAGACTTGATGGATACAGGCCTGCCAATCCCTCAAGGGATGGGAGTGGCAAGGCTCAGAACATAGTACCTGCTATTTGTAGTGGGGGGAAAAGCTCCCATTGGTATCAGTGATATATTTCCCTCTGTTGTAAATAGCAGTTTTAGCAGGGGAGCAGTGTGATCTGAACCATCCAGTTGTTGTTTAGTCGTTAAGTCGTGTCCGACTCTTCGAGACCCCATGGACCAGAGCACGCCAGGCCCTCCTGTCTTCCACTGCCTCCCAGAGTTTGGTCAAATTCATGTTGGTAGCTTCGATGACACTGTCCAGCCATCTTGTCCTCTGTCGTCCCCTTCTCCTCTTGCCTTCACACTTTCCCAGCATCAGGGTCTTTTCCAGGGAGTCTTCTCTTCTCATGAGATGGCCAAAGTATTGAAGCCTCAGCTTCAGGATCTGTCCTTCCAGTGAGCACTCAGGGTTGATTTCCTTCAGAATGGATACGTTTGATCTCCTTGCAGTCCAAGGGACTCTCAAGAGTCTCCTCCAGCACCACAATTCAAAAGCATCAATTCTTCGGCAGTCAGCCTTCTATGGTCCAGCTCTCACTTCCATACGTTGCTACTGGAAAAAATATAGCTTTGACTATGCGGACCTTTGTCGGCAAGGTGATGTCTCTGCTTTTTAAGATGCTGTCTAGGTTTGTCTTCGCTTTCCTCCCAAGAACCATCCAGTAACAAAGGTTAAATCTCTCTTGACCTCATTCCAGGTTCCAATCTGGCTACCTGCTGCTGTGAATAATTATTAAAGAAAAATCAACCACAGAGGGCAAACTGTGTGACAAGTGCAATGAGCAAAGGCTTCCAAAAAACCAAAACATTAAACTCCGTTATAGCACTAGCTGAAATCTCCAGTTAGTAAGGGAAGTGCAAAAGCAAGACAAGGTGTGTTTCTTTATTTCATCAGAAGTTCTGTAATTTGTACACAATATCTCTGGATAAGTCTGCCTGAGGCTGCACGTACATTGAGAAGCCAGTTTGATTTGTAGCCTATCTTATGGTTCAGTTCACTTTTTGTGATCACACAGGCACCATGGATTGCTTCAGGCTCCTCCATGCGATCCATATTTCAGATCTCAGCCCCCCTTCTTTCCTTCCTCTATTCCCACCTCTACTGATCCTTTTATGGTTTGTTGTCAAGTCACTTGGTTTTTAAAGGGTTGCACAGCGCTATGGAAAAGGCAGCAGCTTTCCAAAGTTCTTCGTAGCGTACACAGTAAAATACACACATCCCATGGACATTTTGTTGGGTTTGTTTCTAATTTGTAGCAATTTTCCTCCTATATCAAGATGATCTAGCACTAAACTGGTGTATCAGTGGAATGACTCAGCACAAATTGGTTAGTAATAGAAATGGGGGACACTAAGGGGACATATTGCAGGGACATATGTTCCTGCAGTTCCTAAGCATCATGCCCAAACTGCCTACGTTACCACAACACCCCACACAGACATGCTCCCTGTCCTTTTGCAGAAGGAAATAGCTGATCACATGGGGGAAAGTCCATACCAATCATTCTGACCTGGACAAAGTAGAAGCCCCCAGCAGCAGAGAAAAAACTCTGTATTGAGAGCAAAAAGGGCTGGACTAATTTGAATTTGCCTTTGCATCATTTGATTGGTTAAAAAAAATCACATTCATTCATTTTATAACTGAAGCAAATTCCACAATAACTGCCCACATGGTAGCAGCCTTAACGTAGTATCCTTTTACTTTAAGAAGCGAAGTGCATGTGTGTATACACCCATCCACAAAGAAAGAGAGAGCGAGAGCACTGATGGGTTGTCTGATTTATTTGAAAAAGATAAAAACAATCTATTCAATATTCTGTATTCTTAAAAGTCCATAAAACTTCTGCAATTCCCTGTTTTCACCTCTGAGGGGGAGGGAATGAAAGATTTACATCTCTAATAGTGTGTAAATGGGTTGCAGTTGGCCCTATGAAATTCCAAGCAAAGATCCTTTCTAGCCATCTAGCTTAGATAATTTTATATTCGGGTACTGGATATTGAACCAGTGATCTTGTGCATACCACACAGTTGCAGGCACTGACCAGGGGCAACCTACTACAGCTTCATACAGATTTGGCATGTTGTTGTTTAGTCGTTAAGTCGTGTCCGACTCTTCGTGACCCCATGGACCAGAGCACGCCAGGCCCTCCTGTCTTCCACTGCCTCCCGGAGTTGGGTCAAATTCATGTTGGTAGCTTCGATGACACTGTCCAGCCATCTTGTCCTCTGTTGTCCCCTTCTCCTCTTGCCTTCACTCTTTCCCAACATCAGGGTCTTTTCCAGGGAGATTTCTCTTCTCATGAGATGGCCAAAGTATTGAAGCCTCAGCTTCAGGATCTGTCCTTCCAGTGAGCACTCAGGGTTGATTTCCTTCAGAATGGATAGGTTTGATCTCCTTGCAGTCCAGGGGACTCTCAAGAGTCTCCTCCAGCACCACAATTCAAAAGCATAAATTCTTCGGCGGTTAGCCTTCTTTATTTGGCATGTAGAGGCTTGCTATCCTGACATTTTAAAAATAAGGAAAACAAATAGGAATGATGTTTCTTCTTCTCTGCAGTGCTACACAAGAAAGGGGTCAAGCAAGAAAGAAGTTATAGTGTTATGGATTATGGAAAATAATGTAGTCATCCAAGGGACTAAAACAGTCGAAGCATTAAATCAATATTTCTAAATACATTTACAAGATAATATTTATGGCGGTGTATCCTAATCAGAATCACTGAGGTGGAGGTAAAAGGAGGTAGAACAACAGAAACCTAGCAAGCCTTTAGGATTAAGGCAGCCTAAGGCTGGATTTGGCCGGCATAGAAAAATGAGTAGTTATGACAACCCAGTTTGGGCAGAGAGCCCAAAGGACGAAATGCTGTAATGGTGTTTTGAAAAAGAGAGAATTTGGGGAACAGGAGAACATAGATAAACTTAATTCAGAAAACCCATCAAATTAATAGTTGTGAAACACACAAAATCCCAAATGCAATTTAGGTTCTGGTATGATACTCCTTATTTCTCCCAGACTAGTAAAGGTACGGTTTATAAGTCCAGGAGCTGTGTGGATGAGAACATGTTTGTAAAGCTTTGAAGAAGATTTATTAAAAGGAATAAAAGTTTCCCAGCAGGGTGTGCGTGACTTAAAGACGATCTGCAAAATGATACAGCCAAATACAGACAGTTGAAAACATACAAGAGAGATTGTGATCACTGGGGCAGAAACCCTGTCTGAGTTCCATTGCTCAACAAGGCAGGATTGACCAGGTATTTGTCTAATCCATGAATACATCAGTTGTGTTGCCAATGCAACTGTATCTTGTTGACTACAATTTGGAGACACAGAGATCTGTCACCGCAGAAGTGCCTGTACTGGTATAGGAACAGCTTTGCAGGATAGTCCTCAAGTACGTACGGCTCCCACTGCATCATCCACCTGACTCATTGCAAACATAAAAAGCAGCCACCCCCACACTTCCCCTTTTAGGGGAATTGCTGAGATTTTTTGTTCATTGTAACATGAAATTAAAAGGCAGCAGTTTGAGTTTTTAAAACATTAATTTTGGGGGAGATGGCATATCTGATAAATATGTCCATCCCTGTTTTCTTCTTCTATACTGTCTGTCACTGGAAAATCACAGTATAATTATTTTGGGCACAATGTATTTCTTTTGCATTATACAAACTCTCAAAAAAGTTTACAGAGCAATATGTTGGGAGTTTCTCTGTCCTAAAATGAGCCTCTAGTTTCTAGACATAAAGCAAGCACACTCCAAACACAAAGCCAGTAGCCAAAGGGACTTGTGAAACTCCCCCCACTTCTGTCTCCAATGTATATCGTGTACTGCTATCCCCAAAACATTTGAGTCCAGTATTAAAGCCAAAATCAGAAGAAAATTAACTTCATCTAAATTGGTTAAATAAATCAGGAAGAGCTATCACAGAGTCCAAAGGTGCCTGCTTCTAAAACATGCTCAGGCTTTGGCAAGTCTGTGGTGGAAGGGAGCATCTCCCAAGACACTTCTACTTCTTTTTTGCAGTTTCTCCATAGCCAGATCTCCTGTTTGTCTGTCTGTTTTTTACAGTTTAATGGGGCTTCTCTCAGCCAACAGGAGGTGTTTTTTTTTAAGGTAAGATGAGGAAATGAGTAATTGAGAAAGGAAAGCTCTCTTAAGGCAGTACCTTTGAACCATACCACATACAGGTGCTTCAATAGAGCTGCAATAACCACTTTTTTCCCATCTCCCTATGTGGCCACTTAAATTGAAGAAACCTGGATCCTGCAGTGCAACTTTACAGTGAATGAATGCAAGTGAATTCACAATCCCCTTGCTGTATATTTGCACCCTCAGCGGGGATTTGGTATGCCAACTTTTCTGTCTGTTCCGTTGATTCAATGAGCCTACTCTAGTATGACTTACGGTGCTAAGCATCAGCATTTCAGGCTATATGTCCACATGCACACAAATGTGTGTGATGAACTTGGAACAGACACAGCATACAGGCTAGATGAAAAATCACACCGTACTTCTTTTTATACATTTCAGTATATACAGGTGTTGGTGTGTCATGCCAGTTATGGAAAAAGGTTACAGAAAACAGTGCAGTGTTACCTAGTATTTTCTCTTTTCCCAAATAATGTTAAATCTTGTAAATTTGTCTTTACATAAATAACCTCCAAGATACTGTTTACAGGATGAAACATGTTTTAGCTGTGGTTGTACTTGTATTCCTTTGAGCACAAATGTTACTCCTATATTGTATTAATATTTAAATAAAGTGGCTTATTAAACATACAGGATAAATATGACACTAAGGATAAACAGCTCTTCTGCCACAGAGTGATGACTAACCTTTAATATGAATGTCACACACAATGTGGACCTGTCCGGATTTGACTGAGCAAAGCTAGGCAAATGCAGCTCTTTGGGTGTGTGTACATTCAATGACCGGAATTAATCTATTTCTTGATTGGCCTGAGGTAAATCTGCCTGTTCCAGATAGGCAGTTCTAGAACAGCCTGACCGAATCCCTAAATCTGTCGTGACAGCCATATTCTCTTTAGATTTTACTGTGATTGTTAGGTTGCATCTGTGCTGGCCCAGAGGGTGTCCAGATATGCTCAAGCTTCAGGATTCATCTGTAACTGTAATATATACAAAGTCTGCCTTTGAATATCATCATAATCCTGCTGTCTATTCCCATTTTACAAGTTCTGTTTTGTAAACCCATAGTCTAGAATCCAAGGAGCTGCTGAGGGATGTGGGTGACCCAATGGAATTGTTGATATTTTCCCCTTGAACTATCTTTCCATGCCATACAGTGAATAGCTTTTGACTCCCTCCCTTGCCCCAGTTGCAAAAGCATTTTATTTTGTGTCATGGCAGAATATTGTTTCAGGAAAACAAGTCTAAATCTCTCTTGGGCTCTTGAAACTAGCTTCACAATTCTTCAGATCATGGCTGCACAGTTAGAAGCAAACTGGGCTGCTTACAGTTCGGAGCTAAAATTAATTGGAAGTTCTTTAGCTCAGTTGAGGACTGAGAACTCAGGTTCACTCTGGCAGAAGAGGGAAAGGTTTCTGAAATAGACAGTAAGGGTCTTGGGTTGACTCATTATCTGATTCAGTATAAGGTGGCTTCATCCAAATAATTGGGATTACCCTATACTGCAACTTTAAGGCTGTTTACCGAACATCTTTCAAATTCCAGAAGCTGTGCAAAAGTTAGGAGGGCAAAACAAATAGAAGAGGAGAGAAATGACAAAGAAAATGTCTGTAGGTTGAAACACACACAGATAAGAGAGCATAAGGAAGTCAGAATACTATGAAGTGAGAGGCAGGGAATTCACTTTCAAATCCAGACTTTTAAAAGCAAATCTAGACTTTCAGTCCTTCATTTTTTGTACATCGATCATCATCTGAATCTTTTCATAAGAACTTCCACTCTTTTTAAGAGCCACAAATGTAACATACTTCATTTGTCCCCTGGGACTGAGATATAGTTAGAAAAAACTATCAATTATGGTTTCCCCCATAATAAAGTAAAACACTTTGTGATATCAGATAAAGAGGCACATCCTTTTGTTGCTCCGCCTTGGCATTTCCTCTGAACGTCTATGTCATTGCAAGAGATCCTGCTCTTACAATGCAGTGATAGAATATGAAGGTGATGAAATACTGAAAAATGTCAAAAGCCAGCATCATATTGTCTTAACAGGTGGATATGGTTTAAGCTTTTGTGGTATCAAGAAGAATGTGGGAAGATTCTATGTGTCTTTGTTTCATATCAGTTCATCTGAACAAGGAAATACTGGCTAAAACCTGTTGCTTTGCACAGTAAATCAGACTAAAGTAGGTCTATTGAATAAGTAGGGATGTGGTAAGTTGCCACCTCCATTTTTTCCATTGATTCAAATGGGCCTACTCTAACTGTGACTTACTTTAGCATAATAGAGTAGGCCCATTTGAATCAATAAAATGTATGGAAAAGTTGACTCACTAACTCCCCATTGACTCAGTGGACCTACTTTAGTGAAATTTACTGTGCTCAGCAACAGGGTTTTGGCTAGTAGCTAGCAGAATTGTTGCCTTTCTCTCCAGTTGTTGTAGTTATCTTATAGAACAGTGGTTCCCAACCTTGGGTAACTCAGATGTTCCTGAACTGCAATTCCCAGAAACCCTGGGCAGCACAGGTGAAGGCTTCTGGGAGTTGCAGCCCCAAAATACCTGGATTACCCAAGGCTGGAAACCACTGGTACAGAAGAAGGAAGAAGAGGCCTGAACATGTGAAGCTGACTGTACAAGACCATGCCAGTTTCTCTTAGGAAATGAACAGATGAGAATAGCATTTTGCAATAGATAATGGAGGGGTTATGCTTTGGAAAATCCATTTTTTCTTTATATTCAGATCAATCATTGTGTGTTGTCAAATCTGTTGTTCAAGGACTCAGGAGAAGGAAAATGCATTATTTTTCTCACTCCCACATTTGAATTTATCAAGTTCTTTTCATTCTACAGATGAAGCAATTTATCCATTTTGGTAAATTCCTGAAAAACAAAACAAAACACGTGATACAATATTCTCCCCCATTTGCTTCAGCCCAAACTCAGTAGGATTAGTTATTTTTAGCATGTAGGTAGATCATGCACTACATGCCTTCCATATATGTTCATATACCTTTCAGAGAGGAGAACCCACTCAAAGTAAATAAATATATAAATGTATAAATATGCAAGGTAACAATCCTAATTGAGCACTAAAATGGTTTAATATACAAGGATTAAAAGCCAGAATTTTAATAGCTAAGCATTCAAAGGCAGGGGATAGGGAGATATTGGTTTCTTCCACTTCTGAATTTTTCATATCTCAAGTTATTTCCTTTACTAGGTTCTAAATTGGTTTGTGAATTTTAGTAGATTCTTTTTTTAAAAAAAATAATCCTAACTAGTTTATGAAAAAAAAAAAGTTTTTCCGAGCAACAGTGTCTAGTTATAAGATTATGAGCTCTCCCTATTGTAAAGCAAATTATCTTTAAGCAGTTGTTCTTGAATAATTATGAAGCTTTGCACAAAATCCTGTTGAGAAAAAAAACTGAAATGCTGATGGTAAATTATGCAAGCATAATTTGCCAGGGTGTGCATTGCACGACTGATTTCACAAGCAATGTGTGACTGGCTGGCAAAAAGGGGAAACAACTAGAGTGATTATCATTGTAGACGTAGTTCCCTCCCTTAGCTTAATTTGGGCCATCACTCTCTTCAGAAAACCCCTGCTTTTAAAGGAAATGAAAACTGGTAGAACTGATTTGCTGGTGTAAGTCAACAAAGCTACCTGTGTTGCGTACTGTCTAGTAGGTCAGACTATGGGGAATGCCAGGATAACTTCTTGCACTTCAGAATTTCCCACTTACACTACTGCTGCCTGCGAATCCTGTGAAAAAAGAGATGGCAGGGATCGAACTTTCCACATGCAACGCACTTGAGCCCCTTGACCTGTTCCCTCATCAGACTAACAGAGGGTTGGGTTCCAGTGCTCTGAAATCAGGGCACAAACCAAGCATTAAATAAGGAAGAACTTTACCTAAATTGTGCTTCGTTTTTTGAACTGGCCCTTAATTATTCATGGGTAGTGGTAGCTCCTTCCTAGTATTTTTCATGTTTCTGTTTTCTATTTTTCCTCTTTTCTATTTTTGCATCCTGGCATGTAGCTCAGTAACCGTGTGAGACACTGTAAATAAATTATGTAGCTTTTTATCTATTTCCTTTCTCTTTTGAAGATTGTTTTCCCCCTTCCTAAACAACTACAGTGATATGATAGAAGATCGAGGACAAGATAATTTGTTGGAAAGGTAGGATAGCATTTTGGCTTCAGTTTAACAAATGTGCTAGAAACCATTCTCAATATCACTCTCCCTCTGATTTCAAAAATCAACATGCCTTAGTCTAGGTTGATGGTGGGGCTGGCAGCATCCCAGGTCCAAGGGAGCATTATCTGGCTCTGTACTCTTGGCACCTCTCAGAGGCTACACCAACGCTGCTGATGTGGCAGTGTGGATGGGTTGAATTGTGTGTGGGTTTTTTTTTTAACATGCAAACAAGGTTTATACAGGCTCAGGAGAGAGGCTCTGTGTCTCAGTTTTATGGGAAAACATGTTCCCAGAAACCGCTAGAACTCATAATTCTTTTCTTAAATGTGGCACACAACCTTCATGTGCACAGTTTTCCTTTAATTTATTGAAGACCAGTGCTTTAATTGATGAGGGTAGTCCTTCCAACTATGCAAGCCTTTCCTATGATTGTTATGTTCAAAGTTATTGTGAAAAATTTACCACCCAGTGGCCAGTTTTCCAGTGATGAGTATTTGTGTCATTAGCAAGCTTGTTCTTCCAGTGGCAGACCTGTAGTCTACTACAGGGTTGTACCTGGAGCCTTACCAGCTTGATAGAACCTACCAAATCTTGTGACCTACTGGCATATCCTTTGAGATCCCAGGATCACATCCATCTAATTTGAGATAATAAAGAAATTTTGCAAACTTCTCATTTCTTAGCTGGTACAGAATGTCAAGGAATTGCTAACTTACCACACGAATTACAACCTCCAGCATAAGAACAAAATATGACTCTTTTTCTTTCTGTGCAAAGCATCTTTGCAGAAAGCTAATGGGTTTTCCCTTTGTGAAGTTAGGCAGACATACACATAGCAGACAGAGGAGGACAGACAAACTGCCCAAAAAGATGTGATCAGCCTTCTTTTCTTCAAGGTCCATGCAATGACACAGCTGTCACTGTATATTGTGCAAAAATCAGTCTTGCAATTTGTGCAAAAATTAGTCACACAGATGCAAAAGCTCTCACGTATCTTTTTTTATTTTACAGGGGGGAAAAACATAAGTTTTTGTGTTTCCTTCTGTGTGAATACAAAAAAGTCAGGATTTAGTTACTGCAGTCAAACCTCTGCTCGCAATCTGAGTTTGACCCTAATGGGCTCAGGTAGCCAGCTCAAGGTTGACTCAGCCTTCCATCCTTCCAAAGTTGGAAGGCTGAGTCATTCCTGACTCGGTTACCTGAGTTGGGAGCCAAAGTGGTGTTTGCTTAATTATATTGTAAATCACACAGACAGTGCTTTAGCACTATGCGTTGATATATAAATTGAAACAACAGCAGCAACAACAATCCACTCAGACTCAATGTATTGCTGTCTTGTCTCCATTTTCAATTTTTCAGCATGCAAAAAAGTTTAAGCAAAAGCCCTACCAAAGTCAGATGATGTTTTCTAACTTTTCCCCTCTCATCAGGAGCTAATAGATATTTTTAGTCTCATTAGGTATTCTTAGTGACTTTTGAAGTGTCACATCAGTCATGAAGATTACAGATTGTCAAGATGAAATGCACTAATATACTATTTTAAATTTCCAAATCAGTCTGAGAAACTGCATGACCTCTACCTGATCAAATATCTGCTTGCTAGATTTTCTAATGCAAGCTAACATGGGGATCAAAATCTTGAGTTAATGAAACAAATACCCATCCTTTGGAGGTATGTGGCTGGTAATGTGACATATCTTTGATCTCTGATTTTTGCATACATAAATAAATAAAGAAGAAGAAGAGTGTGAACTCTGTATATTCAGAACTACAGTATGTATTCTTTCCAGTTATGTTTCTTACAAATCATGCCCTTGATTGAAAATGAAGGCAAATGGAATGAACAAGTGTGCACAGAATAGAGTGTAGCTCAAGTTGGCATCGTGGTCACCGTTCTGCATCATATTATAGTTTTGATGGCTGCCAAAGAACAGCAACAAAAAGCAGTTGTTGGAGGAAAATCTAACATGACTATTTATTTATTTATTTATTTATTTATTTATTTATTCATTTATTTATTTATTTATTAGATTTGTATCCCGCCCATTTAGACCACGTCTACTCTGGGCGGCTTATAATAAAAATATCATAAAAACAATTAAAACAACAATTTAAATCAATAATATTAGTATCATTCAAGATGGAAAAATATAAACAGAAATTAAAATAAAAAGTAAAAGTCAAGTATTGACAGGAGGGAAGGCTTGCCTAAAGAGCCAAGTCTTTAGTTGGCTCTTAAAAACACCCAGCGAGGGTGCCAGACAGATCTCTGACGGAAGACTGTTCCAGAGTCGAGGGGCCACTGCTGAGAAGGCCCGGTTTCTTATTCTTTCTGGGGGTACATTGAGAAAAAGGGGGGAAATTAGAAGGATGGATAGCTGGGCCTTCACAAAATGCAACAAAGATGGCTGATGAGCACGACGAGGTGTTCTGTAAGCCCATTGTAATTGGCATAGTAGATGGAAGTGAGGATGCTGGAGATGTGATACCCTTCATGCCACAAATCCATCCTCTTGAAATTCCATAATCTACCCACCCTTCCTGTATTTAGCAAAGGCTTAGATGGTGGCTTCTAAGCCACGTAGGATTTTTCTTAACTTACTCTGTACTGATTGAGATGGAATGGGTTTGTGTTTCTATGGATGTCAGGAATGTAGGCTCATTTGATTGTATTTGACTAATCTGTGACTGAATTTCTACTTCAGGTTAAGCCAATCATTCAGGTTAATCATTTGGTGTGTTCTTAAATTTGGTTTTAGATTAATTTGGTCACATTTTATCCACTGGGAAGTTTGTGCAGGAATTCTGTCATGAAATAGGAGTTGCCATGGGCACTTTCAAAATGATTGTTCACTTCCAAGTGTTGTAACTCAAGAGTCCAGGTTATATGTGTTGTAGGATTAGGGGTTGTTTTACCTAGATTCCCATAATTCCACAATTAGCTAGTTCAGAAACTGGCCTAGAAGCTATTCTAGCCCCCTTCCAATCCTTATCTGTCCCAGCTCCGTGAGGTCTCAAACGCCTGCCAATGTGACATCATAAACAGTCTCCTCCTGATCTCAGGTTTTGGTTTTGAAATGCTGCTGACCTGGCAACCCTATTCCTAGTGTAAAATGGAGTTTCAAGGGGACATTACTGGATTGGATAAAAATGGCACAGGGTCTTTGGATACTTCCAGTGCCAAAGCTATATTTGAGTAGCTTGTCTTCTGTCATTCACAAGATCTGTTTCTAGATTCTAGACGAGTAAGTTTGTATGTTATGGTCACTATCCATAGTGGTTTTGTTAATGGAACTAGCGAAGGGGCTGGTCCCTTTGCCCTGGTGTTGCCCCATGTGATGCAAAATCTGATTTTTCCACCAAGTGAAAAATCCTCCAGAGCTGGTTTTCAGGTAGCATGGAAGGTGATTTGGAGAGGAAGGAAATAGCAAAATCACTGTAGCCCAATTCTTTTGAGCAGATTTTTAGATTAGGCATCCTTCAGTCTCGAGAGACTATGGTAACGTGTTCTGTATGGCGGACTTGGAACAGCGTCTGTGTTTCAACGCTGTATGCGAAGCTGGAGTGTCCTCTCCAGAGCACAAAGCCTGGGTAAAATAATATGGAGGATAGGCTGTTACCCAAGCAGCAAATCCCCCCTCTCCACATCACTGAAATAGTCCAATGGAAAGGCAAGAGCCAATACAACTGGTTCCAGCGACGTTGCAGGAGTTGCCAGAACGACACGAACTGCCTCCGGGACTCCGGCTCTGGATTTTGCCTCGAGGTTAACTCCTGAAGCCTTTTCCATCAGTGGATATAGCCACAAGGCAGTGGAGGTTTGAAATCGGAGTTTTCCTTCTCCTAGATGGGCTGCCTTCCAAGGTTGACGAGCCCCACCTACCCAGCTCTTTTGAGCAGGTATATTAGGAAAAGGGTTAGGGAGACTCGAAAAAGAGCCGGTGTCAGAGTTAAGATGTTGCTATATCAGAGACAGCATAATTTGAGAAGTGACAACTGTTTGCACTCCTTGGGCAAACTTCCTGTCTCTTCTTTTGTTCTAAATGACCATTCTTTGCATTGGAATTTTCCATAGCAATAATTGTGGCGTATTCTCAGTGGGAGAAGTCAGTCTTTTAATGTGCTCAGTAAAAGCAACTATAAAAGGAAGGATGCTGAGTGTAAAGAACAGCATTTGTAGACAAAGAGACTTAGTGCTGCATCTCCTCACATCTTTTATATTATTATTTTTCCCTGTACGGTTTTTGCTTTTCTGTCTTCAAGTTGTTGTTTTTTCCCAAGGAAAATGTCCTTTATTCAGAAAGCTATGTCTTCTTGAAGCCTGAAGATTCTTTGGTTCTGGAACACTTGAAGTGAAAGGGGTTTCTGCTGCTGTTTTACAGAAGTTTGGGGAGGGGAATGATATTTTTCTTGATGCCCATGTTTAGTCAAAGAATGAGTGTTTCTATTTTATGCACATCTCACTTGTTACCATACAGAGAAAGTTGCTACTTCCTCCAACAATCAATCAAGAGAAGAAGAAATCTAAGAAACATATTGTTGGTGATCTACATCTGCATAAGTGAAATCACAGAAGTCACAGAGGTGAATTATTGTCAATTAATGATACCTGTCATGTTCCCAGTTGGGTGCCCATCCTGTGTTTGGGAGATACAATCAGCACCTTGTTAAGCAGCAGCAATTCACTGCTGCAATTTGAGCAATTTCACTTCTGTATGTATAAATCACCAGTAGGATTTTGGTCATTGATTTAGAAACCTCGGAGAGGAAGACAAAGGGCTATTTAATATTTGATGGGGGAGGAGTAAATGCATCCCTCAAAAAGAGTTCAAAAGAAGATGAGCTGATGTATATGTATTGGTGCAAACCTAGACATAAATAAGTCCAGATGCTAAAGCTAATTGGCAACTGACCTCCTCCTTATGATTCTTCATCTTGAACCCAGACTTTGACCAGAATGCCTTCACATAGAGGTCTATCATCTGTAAAATAGGGCACACAGCTACTCTATTTCAAAGTAGATGCATATTTGATGGAGAAAGAGCTAATGAACTCCTCTGATGCTGCTTTGCTCAGAATTACTTCCTCCCCAAATCTCTTTTTTGTCGTAGGGTGGGAAGGATAATAGGGGCTTGGTTTTTGTTACATTTGCATGTAACACAATTAAATCTTATATTGCTGAAGCAATCAAGGTCATAAAGTTGTTCCATATTTTCCCCATGTTTTTAATGACCTTTTCCTTTTAGCAGTGTGCAGTATGAAATCAGTTGGAAGGGCAGAGAACTCTGAGCAAGTGGCTTTTAAAATAGCTCACAAGTTCCTAATATCAGCCATCAAAGCATTCTAAGGAATCTTTGGGTATATGAAAGTACAGCTATGTGTAGAAAAAAACACATCAGTTAAGTGAAATTCCCTGCTGCTTCATTACCTCCATCTTGCAAATTTTTGTGCTAAATGCAAGTACCTAGGGATTAAATTAAACTGCAGATATTCACCCTGGTTCACTAAGTGGATCTCAAGTTGGCTGTTGCAGGCATTCCATGCAAGGCTCCAAATACAGCAGGGTTGAAGAGTTCAGTCCTATGTTTAAAGGCAGTGTATTTGTCTGTTGACTCCTTTGCATCTAATTTCAGAGAATCCTATACTCCTTATTGGAATGCAGAAGTAAAAACAGAGTGACTGTGAGCTTTTTAGTCTTTCTTTGTACGAGACAACCCCCCTGAGTAATCCACATAATCATAAATATTCAAGGACCAAACTAGTTTTCCTCCCCGCCATTCATAGGAATGTAAAGTGAAAGTGTGATGCTCTAAACATGCATGCGCCAGGGTACCTTCGTGAAGTAATGTGACTCAAGGCAGATGGGAATCCAGGATACCAGTAATAAATTAAAGAATTAGATGATGTTAACAGAATGCTGCATAACCTATAACTTAGATCAGTCTCTTTGTGAATTCTCAGCCAGTAACACAAATGAATACATGAAAACATAATGCGTCACAGTCACCCAACAAACTCAAGAGACTGGTTTGGGCATAAAAAGCTTTATTTGTCTACAGGAGGGATATAATAATGTATTACATTCTCATAGGTGAGAACAGAAAAAGTCAAATGTCTATTGTGAACTTTTGTGAAAAATTCACTGAAGTGTGTTTTGCACAAAAAATATTTTGCACAGAACCCACTTTTTTGTTGATAACACTCTGCTGATTCCCCCCCCCCCAAATAACAACCTGTGGTCTTTTCACTCTTGTGCAGGAACAAGAAAAATTGTTTTTGCTTGCATCTTTTGAATGCCTTCACATAGAGATCTATCAGTTATTGAGTTATTGAGAATTGGACAAATAGGCCAACCTACCTGATAAAAGGCTAGTTTCAATATCTTAAGATTCTTAGGATTTTAGATGAACAGCTTAATGATTCACAGAAAGGTGGACTGGTCATTTTATGTGCATTTGCACACCCTGGGTCCATTCTGTAATTGAACTGGTCTCTAAAGTTGGAGTGTACACAGTCTACAGTCCTTGCAGTTCCTGATCCAAGCTCTACCTGAAAGCAAAAATGAAACAGTACAAGGGAGAAAAAGGTAGAATTCCTTTCCATAGAAGAGAAGGGACAATGAATGTTTCCTGTGCAACTATATTATCAAGAAAGGTTCCAAAAGGCTTGTCGCTATAACAGACATCTGCATGTTGACATTTTCTAGAGCAGCTAAGACAGCAGAGTGTGTGGCTTACCTTTGAGGGTTCTGTTTACTTTTATGACAAAAGAGCTAGTGGCGTCAGTAAGATCTGTGAAAGCTAAACCCTGAAGTGCCATAATGCATCTTTCTCATCCAGTGATGTATTTCTTTCTTCTCTGGAAGGCACAAGCCCAGTGTATTTCTTCTTCTACTACTACTTGGGTCAGGTAAGAGGGAAGCAAAATATCTCAGCCGCATAATGTAAATCATGCAGTTGCTCTATAAAGATGTGTGTTCTCAGGGAGTCTCCTTCTTTCTACAAAACATGATGTTAGTTTTATCACTGTTGACACCATCTGAGCCACTGTGGTTTAGTAGATGTGCTGGACTTCTGTCAGAGCTCAAACACCTAATTACCCCTGAAGCTTACCAGGGTGACATTGAAGGAACTGCTGTTTCTCAGCCTGCATAGCGAGAATGGAGAAGAATGCTGGATATTGCCTTTTCATTACCGGAGGAAAAGAGGGTAAAAGGCAGAAAGGAAGTACAAAGAAAGAATAAAGTAAAAGAAGGAAATGAACTATATAAAAAGGTAAACAACAACAACAGAACCTAGCCTTTATGTGCTCCAAGCAATAGCTCATATTTGACCAGAGGAGCACTTCACATATGTGTTTCTCACCCTGGACATTTGCCTACTGCCTCACTTCTAATTCAGAGTAACTTCCTGCTGGAGGCAGTTGGTACAATGCAAAGAGGTTGGGTTTGGACATGAGATATGCAGCTTAAAATTCCACCATGGACTTCGTAGGATATCCTTGGCTGAGGCATGCTGACTTATCTTTTTTTAGCTAACCTTTCTCCTAAAAAAAAAGGACCAAGGTGTCTTACGTCATTTAAAAAAGACAATACTGAAACTAAGTATAGTACGTTATTCAAATTTTAAAAAAACAATTAAATGAACACTGTATTAAAAATATTAGATAAAAGCATTACTTTTATTTATTTTATTTATTTTATTAGATTTATACCCCGCCCATCTAGACCAATGGTCTACTAAAACAGATTGAGAAGCAGCAAAAATGCAAACCAGAAGGACAGCAAAGACGGGGCTACCCTGGTCTCCCGTGGGAGGGAGTTTCAGAATCGGAGAGCAGTGAGACAGAAGGCCTTCTCCCATGTCCTCACCAAATGCAACCGTGAAGGTGGTGGGACTGAGTGAAAGGCCTCCCCTGATGATCTTAAAACCCAGGCAGGCTCATAAAGGGAGACATGGTCCTTGAGATAGCTTGGACCCAAACCATTTAGGGAGCCCTGGTGTTCCAGCTCCCAGCTCTTCTTCTTCCCCCCCAGCAGTCTTCCTGCTGCCTCTGGAAAGGTGTATCTGATTTAACATACTGCAGGAGGAGGAACCACAAACACAGTCAGGAAGCCTAGGTGTTCCAGCTCTTCTTCTTTCCCCAACAGCCTTCCTACTGCCTCTGGCAAGGTATACCTGCAGAAGGAGGAACGTCCCATTGTCCAATTTGTGACTGCTACCATCACTAGTGGGTGGGTCAGTATTTGAACTTGTGGAACAGGTGATCACATTGTTTAGATGTTTATGATCAGCAATTGGAAGCTGGGGGGGGCTAAATCTAGGTCTCGATGGCTTTTCATCGGGCTTCTTCTCTTCACAGAGCCTTGTAGCATTGTGGCCCCTTTTGTGGGGTGCAATAAATGCAGAAGTGCCTCTGAGGGGGCTTTCTACTCAACTGTCCTGAACATCCAAAACTAGCAGTAGAGTTAATATTTGCTTAGTATTAGTATCACTCACCTTTGTAATCAAGGCAGCATGCATTAATGTGCTTTTAAAAACTTTTATTTACATTGTTATAAAGTGAATTGTTATTCAGTTTATAAGCCACTTAAAAATGGTGTTTGTTTAAGGATGGCAAAACTCAGGCTTTCAGGCCATATCTAGCTTCCCAAATTTTAGGCAGGATATGCAGGACCCAGTAGTCTCTTCTGTTCTCAACCACGGGAAGTTCAGAACTGACAATGAATGGCTTCTGTGTTTATGTGTATGTGTCAGTGTGCCCATTGTACATAGTAGCCTATATAAAACTACATGTATGCAGCACATTGCTGTGAATAAGAATCAGTAGAATACAATTTGTAATTCCAACAGTGTTTTCAACCAGGCCTTCTGGTAATTTTGACAGCCACCAACAGATCAGCATTAGTTGAAACAAAATGATGGTAGCCTTGGGTAAAACATCCATCTTGGTATCTAATGGGTTCTCTTTGTGATTTATGTGACTATTGTAAATAATGGACTAGGAATTCAACACATTCCAGTTATCAAGTCTAATGTGTTACCTAATTATGTAACACCATTCAAGGAAATAATTTACACAAAAGACAATTTTTCTCCAGACATCTTAATTTCTGTGAAGTTTTAAACAGCACTAGTGAGATCTATTAAATTACTCATTTATATGCTGGTGGATTTTTATCCCCCTTGCACACATTTCCAAATATATGCATTTGAGAAACCCTTTTCGTTATGTATTTCATTATATTTTTCCTTTTTAACCTCTCCCCTCATTAGAATAGACAGATCTTATCATAGTGCAAAGTAGATTGTCTTGGATCACTTACCATGTCTGTTGTAACCTATTTCTGCCCCACCACCAGGGCCCAAAGAGGGGGGGGGGATAAGTTTGGCTGCTGCTGCTCATATTAGGACAACCTATATGTTCCCTTTTTCTTTTATGGAATTTTCTTCCTTCAAGATGTTTGTGTAGGATATATTTGCACTTACTGAGATGGTGTGATGAGTTGTTGCAACACAAAATATCTGGCAGAGCACTTAGCTAATCTTAGTAAGTGAAATTTATGAAGCCTCAGGTGAAGACAGTTCCAACTCCAGATATTAGTTCTTTGATGTTACTGCATAACTGTGTTTATGAAATGGTGGCAAAAGTCCGAAGCAAAAATATGTTTTAATCCTTCAGAGTTATGGTGTTGACAAAATATTGACTAAGATCCATGCCTTGATTCCAGGTTTTTTTTGTTTCATGATAGCTGATTCCGTGTGGTGTAGAGGCAGTGCTCTATAATGTTGTATAGCGTAAGTGTTGATGGACTAGGACTCGAAACCTGGGTTCAAATCGCTGCTCAGCCATGAGCAGCATCACTTTGGAGACCCAAGCTGTACACAAACTAGTAAACTCTTCTCAGTTTACTCATGATACACCACACATGGGGTTTTGTCTTTCCAGCTGAATTCAGTGGGACGGAGTTTGAAGGACATAACCAGGTTCATCATGTAGATTATAACATTCAGACTGGATGTCTTTGAGTCCTGATTTAAAGACAGTTCTTTACATCAGTAGTTCTTAATAGAGGGGGTAGACATAGCATTGTATGGACGTAGAACTAGTCTAGTTGACAATGTTTTCATAACAATAACTAACTATTAATGGCAGCATTATTACAATCAATGTACCCTCTAATTTTGAGCCCCACTGCGTGGGGCTCTTCCTCTCTCCCTCGCAACTCCAATCCTGTGTGCACACATGACTCCACCCCCCGCATACTGGGTTCCGTCGTGACCAGAACCTCATGCAATCTCTGCATGGAGAAGGAAGAGAGCTGTGCAGAGGGAAGCGGAGTCATGCGCGCGTGCATGCACGCACACTCACCCAGATTAGCGGGAACCTGGATTACAATTTTCAATGATAATTCGAATCATTATTTTTCTTTGTGTTTAGTGCCAACAATGCTACTGACCTGAGGCCTTCCAGACTTTCCACTTAAAAAGGCAGACGTCAGTGACAATTTTATTATGAACAGCAAACCATTCATGAAACCATTGTTGTCAAAAATTTCTTCCCCTTCTTTTCAACCACTCTAAGTGAACTTAACAGTAAAGAAATTCCTTTCAAAAATAATTTCGTAGAGGGAAAGAGTCTCATCTTTGATTACAAAACTGGCATCATTGACATTGGCTCCATACTGCTGATTGTTCAACTCTTTGTGTGTGAGTGGTTTGATGGTTAACGTGGCAGAATTAATCCTCCTAATGCGCCGTACTCTTCCATTTCATGTTGCAGACTCAATTTCAATGCCATTAGAAATATAGTAGGCTTTGAAGTTGCTCTATACCATTTCTTTCCTGCTACAAACTAAAAAAAGTTAATCCTATAGAAACCAAACAGTAACTGGTTGTGATGACTTCTTGTTTATCCTAACTATTGTGATCAAATTTACATGACAGAAGTGAAACAGTCACAGAAACAGAATAGCAAACATTAAGAACAGGTAGAGCCTAGAGATTAAAACTATAAGAGATATCTTCATTCCTTCAAGACATAAACTGCAGACTATTTTTTTCAATAAAGCAACATAGGATTAATTGAGCATGAAACCTCTGGGATATCCTAATAACTGAGAACTTGGGTCAGATTTACTGCTGTTAATTTCATCATTAAGTGAGGGAGATCTGTAATTTGTTAGTATTTTGTTGTGAGTTATCTGACCTACAAGGAAGTCCTGAAAATAGTTCTAAATTTTCTGCACAGTCAATTGCCTGTAAAGCTGCTGCTGAACTAATAGGATGACTTCTTCAGGTTTAATTGAAGACCAAGAGATGTTATGATGAGAAAGTGGGCTTTGTTTGTAGCATTCTGGAATGGCAAAACCTGGATTAACTGTTAACAATGATAGATAACAATACAGTTAGCACTAACATCCAATTGACCTTAATATTATAGAAAACACTAAAGTAACAACTAATGCTAATGTGTTATCCATTTTAAGTAACACATAAAAGCTCTGCCTCACTGCAGACACTAGGACTCACTTCTAAGTAAGCACACATTGTTTTGCACTGTGAAGCTGTATACAATTAAGCCCTATTCAGCGGATACTCAACCCAACACTGTTAAAATGAGTAGAGGGGGGCACCTGTCTCTTCTTCCTGTGATTCATTGTGTTCTTTGGAGTTATACCTTCAGGTGTGAAAAGGAGTGGTTCACTTGTAGGCATGACGTGGGTGCAAGGACTCTGAAAAATCTGGATTCTTGCTTGTGTGTAGTGCCTATACACAAATAGAACTATTGTTCTCATCAGATTCAATGCTGTAACTACAAAAAACATGACAGTGGAGGGAAACAGAGCTAGCTGCTAACCTCTAAACATACTCACAGTGCCAGGTTGAATAACACTGAATAGGATTCTTGTTTATTAAGGTAGAGTTGTCAACCGTTATATCTCAGTCTAGAGTGTCAGTGCTAAAGGTCTTTACCTAATTGGTACCTATTAAGTGCCTGTATGGTATCCATTAAGGTTGTAGGTATTCTCACAGCAGAGGTTTCTGTTAGGTTTAGCCTGTTCTGCCGCATATACTTGTAGTTCCCTGAAAACCTGATTAAGAGAAGAAAAAAATCAACTCTCTCCCAATTTAAGACTTAGTCACTATCTTGGAGGCAATCATTAATCTCTACAAGTGACATATTTGTGAATTTTTACTAGCATGGAATAATAATAAATATGCATCCCGATGCACACCGCACAATATTGAAACAACGAAGATTTGTTAATAATATTATTTTACAAGGGGAGTTCATGAGGAAGAAGGTAGATTTCGCTTAGATAAATATGAGCAATTCTGATAATGGTGAAGTTACTGTGTGGCCTTTTAAGTGGGATATATCTCAATTTGGAAAGATGGATGGCTAGGAGTGTAGAGCAAAGTGACAGTTGCTGTAAATCCTGTGCATAAATGTTTTTAATTTGATCTTCAGAGTTTATAACCTTGCAGTACTCATGCCACCAACAAAATTCATTGAGTGACCTTTTCCTGTATGTGGTAATGTGAAAATGCATCAAGCATAATTGCCAAGTAGATCTTGTTCAGTTGACTCAGATTTATTATCAGTTCTCGAGGAAAATAATCCATTTGTACATGCTTATCTGGATTGAAACAACCCATCGACAGTCATCCCAGGTTACTACCCTAGTTATAATTTAAGCTTTTCAGATGCAGAGACATCTGGATAACCCAAGCGTAGGTTAACCAGGTCTGACTGTATGTTAAATTTTTATGTGGTTAAAATAGCAACAGAGAATTACATAATCTATCTATTTCTCTCTCTCTCTTTTGTAGGAAGCACAATTCGCACTGTGACAAAATGGGACCTGATTCAATTATTCTAAATAATGCAGTTTCTTGGTTTAATGAAAGTTTAGCTAAGCATTTAGTTAAATTAATGCCTGTTATTTCAGAGTGCTTGACACCTAGAGTGTCTTCAGTGTTTTAATCACTGCATACATACTAATACCATTCTTGAAAGCACTGAAGCATATTAACACCTAAGTCTTTGGAACTTATTTATTTTTTAATTTGAAGTTTTTATCCATTTTGTGAAGGAAAACAGTACTGCAAATGGACGTACCTGGAGGGAAGAGGGAATCAGTGTGATTGTCAGAGACGTGAACCATTGTTTTGGTCCATTCATTTATAAAACCGCCTCATAGTGCCCTGTTTGCTCTTTTATATAATCTGGTGACACACCAATGACCTGAAATCAAGTCTTCCAGTAATGATTAATTATTTTTTGTGGTTCTTAAAACACTTGTTTTTCATTTTCTAATTTCTGATTTGTTGTTCAGTAGGGAAGAGAGGGGAAAAAAGAGTGAAGGAGAAAAGAAGAGAGAGATGGCCACTGTTTTGATAGTTTGATAGCGTGAAAATGAAAGAACAGAGAATGGTAAGGGATGTTAGGTAATTTCAAACAAGACCTGCATCAGGGATGGGAAACATGGTCCTTCAGATTTGGTTGGGCTGCATGCTGCATCAATGGCCATTTTAACTAGGGCTGAAAGGAGTTTTAATTACAGCTACAACAGGAAAGCTACACAGTCCACAGCCCTGAATGACATGAATCGTCCTAGGTCTTCCACAGCCAGCCACAACAAAATATCAACCTATGACCACCTAATCCTTCTGTTCCGAGTCTCTCCCAAGGATCCAATGGATTGGAACTCACAATTCACTGACTATGCATATAGAAGGAGGTTCTAGTATGGACTGTAACATTTCAGAATGAAGAGGGAAGATGACATTTTGAAGTCATCCTCAGCTCAAATTCCTGCAAATAAAACCAGCTTAGCGGTAATAAAGCTGAGCTAGAACTTCTTTTTCTGAGGTGTCAGATTGCTGTTATGATGAAGCAATAAGATGAGGAGGCAGTTGGCTCTTTTTTCCCCTTCATTGAGGGCTATTTAAGATATCTGAAGTGCACATTTGATAATGTGCAGCTGCAATGAATTTTGTCATAAATCTGCTGTATTCAGGTGCCAATTGTATAGTTCAAATCTGGAGAACTTCTGGGGCAGGCTCATGTTAAGAAGCTGCATATAGTTATTTACCTCTGTAGTTACGTAGTTCTTACTTGGATTTTCTTAGCAATGAGACATACCAAGTGGTTTATCAAGTTTAAAACAAAACATTCCAGAAGTAAGTAAGTATATGGGCCCATATCCCATGAAAGCAGAAAATGTTCCTTCAGAAATTAGCAATCTAGATGGATTTATGGAAGGATTTGTCAGCGAGACCTTTCAAGGTGAAATTCAGCTGCACATTTTCAGAAGCAAGATGCACTTTGACCTATGTTATGTGGATTAGAAATGGTCCATCATTGGACCAAGTTATCCCAACCAGTTAGAGACAAAGCAGGGCTCAAAATGGAAAAGGAATAAATTCAAAAGTGGCTTACACAATGTCTTCCCCACTTCTGTTGAGAGGGCAGTTTCATGGCCTCTTTTAATAGTATGCACATAGAAATAAAAGCTTATGGGAGCCAGGTCCTTATTTTGCAGACCTAAGAAAGAAAGAATACGAGCCCCTTCCAGTGAAATAAGGGTTGATCTGTATGAAACTGCCTTGTTTTGTTTAATTGCTTTTTCAAATAAATACATTTTATTATAATGCCTTAGTGCAAAATGCAAGAAAGCACAGTGGCTGTCCAACGAGGCCTTACAAATAGCAGAGAAGAGAAGGGAAACAAAATGCAAGGGAGATAGGGAAAGTTACAGAAAATTGAATGCAGATTTCCAAAGAATAGCAAGGAGAGACAAGACGGCCTTCTTAAATGAACAGTGCAAAGAAATAGAGGAAAATAATAGAAAGGGAAAAACCGGAGATCTGTTCAAGAAAATTGGAGATATTAAAGGAACATTTTGTGCAAAGATGGACATGAGAAAGGACAAAAATGGTAGGGACCTAACAGAAGCAGAAGACATCAAGAAGAGGTGGCAAGAATACACAGAGGAATTATACCAGAAAGATCTGGATGTCCCGGATAACCCAGATAGTGTGGTTGATGACCTTGAGCCAGACATCCTGGAGAGCGAAGTCAAGTGGGCCTTAGAAAGCATGGCTAACAACAAGGCCAGTGGAGGTGATGGCATTCCAGTTGAACTATTTAAAATCTTAAAAGATGACGCTGTTAAGGTGCTACACTCAATATGCCAGCAAGTTTGGAAAACTCAGCAGTGGCCAGAGGATTGGAAAAGATCAGTCTACATCCCAATCTCAAAGAAGGGCAGTGCCAAAGAATGCTCCAACTACCGTACAATTGCACTCATTTCACACACTAGCAAGGTTATGCTCAAAATCCTCCAAGGTAGGCTTCAGCAGTATGTGGACCGAGAACTCCCAGAAGTACAAGCTGGATTTCGAAGGGGCAGAGGAACTAGAGACCAAATTGCTAACATGCGCTGGATTACGGAGAAAACCAGAGAGTTCCAGAAAAACATCTACTTCTGCTTCATTGACTACATAAAAGCCTTTGACTATGTGGACCACAACAAACTATGGCAAGTTCTTAAAGAAATGGGAGTGCCTGACCACCTTATCTATCTCCTGAGAAATCTCTATGTGGGACAGGAAGCAACAGTTAGAACTGGATATGGAACAACGGATTGGTTCAAAATTGGGAAAGGAGTACGACAAGGCTGTATATTGTCTCCCTGCTTATTTAACTTATATGCAGAATACATCATGCGAAAGGCAGGACTGGATGAATCCCAAAACGGAATTAAGATTGCCAGAAGAAATATCAACAACCTCAGATATGCAGATGATACCACTCTGATGGCAGAAAGTGAGGAGGAATTAAGGAACCTCTTAATGAGGGTGAAAGAGGAGAGTGCAAAAAATGGTCTGAAGCTCAACATAAAAAAAACTAAGATCATGGCCACTGGTCCCATCTCCTCCTGGTAAATAGAAGGGGAAGATATGGAGGCAGTGACAGATTTTACTTTCTTGGGCTCCATGATCACTGCAGATGGTGACAGCAGCCAAGAAATTAAAAGACACCTGCTTCTTGGGAGGAAAGCGATGAGAAACCTAGACAGCATCTTAAAAAGCAGAGACATCACCTTGCCGACAAAGGTCCGCATAGTCAAAGCTATGGTTTTTCCAATAACGATGTATGGAAGTGAGAGCTGGACCATAAAGAAGGCTGATCGCTGAAGAATTGATGCTTTTGAATTGTGGTACTGGAGGAGAATCTTGAGAGTCCCCTGGACTGCAAAGAGAACAAACCTATCCATTCTAAAGGAAATCAACCCTGCGTGCTCACTGGAAGGACAGATCCTGAAGCTGAGGCTCCAATACATTGGTCATCTCATGAGAAGAGAAGACTCCCTGGAAAAGACCCTGATGTTGGGAAAGAGTGAAGGCAAGAGGAGAAGGGGACGACAGAGGATGAGATAGTTTGACAGTGTCATCGAAGCTACCAGCATGAATTTGACCCAACTCCGGGAGGCAGTGGAAGACAGGAGGACCTGGTGTGCTCTGGTCCATGGGGTCACGAAGAGTCGGACACGACTTAACGACTAAACAAGAAAAGTGCAAAATGGTGGTAAGATGGCCAAACTCCAGGCGGAGTTCAGCTGTTTTCCCTCTCTTATTGGCTCCCTGACTTTTATTTATTAATTTATTTATTTAATTTATAATTCCATACAATTGGGCATGCCACAAGACACATGCCTGGTTTTGCAGTAAGCTCATGAAGGTGAATCTGCAGTGGAAAGGTGAGATGCCTATCTGTTCACTCTTACTCCACTATGTAAGGATTCTGGCCTGTGTTTGCAGGTGTGTTGTTTCATACTGCTTAACCCCCAATTGTTCTGCACTTTAGGAATACCTCCAATAACTATTTGATTTCTAGTTAAATGGCAGATTTTGTTTTACGGTTTGCAAAAAAACAAAACAAAAAAACAGTTTAACTTTCTTGCTAGCTGACTTGCTCAAATACAAGATGGCTTGTATCCATCTCCTTCTTCTCCCAATTTACTGGTCAGTCCCAGTGGGTACTGAACAGAGGTCTCTCTGCTACTCTCTGATTTGTTTAATCTGAAATACAAACATCTTATTAAGCCTGTTCGCTACTCTGCATTTTAGCACTGGAGCATGTGATTTATACTCAAGAGAGGATGCTCCTGATCCACAGCAGTGAATTCCTCCCGCCCCCAGAGTATGTGCAACCAGACTATACTCCTCAGGAAGGGAAGCTGTCAAAGCACTGCAGGGGTGGACAGTGAATGAAAGCAGGTCTGAGCCTAGATGGGGATATGAAAATCATTCTGTTTTGATTTTGCTGTATTTCTTCAAATCACACTGTGCTTATTTCATGTTGGATTGTGAGAATTTGAGTTTCCTTTCCACCCTGAAATGTATATGCATTTTTAAAGTATTTCCCCCCTCATGTGTGCATTTATTTTTCTATTTTACCTGATTTGTGGAACTTTTCTCTACTGGCTAAAGCATGCTTGTCCATATTGTTTCAATTATTCATGTTTTGAAATACGTGCATTGTTTTGTGTGCACTTTATTTCTTCAAAACACCCTACAACCCTTGCAAATTTGCACATTCTTGACATCTCTTCTTGTGTTTTCATTTAAGCACAAAAGTCAGAGGTAAGTTTCTTCTTGCAAGTCTCAGCAGGTGAAAAACACTACTTTCCTCATAACCATCAAATTCAACAAAATTCTTATGACTCTAGCCCTAGATAAGGACAGCCAATGTGGCTGGTTGTAAGCAGGTCTTTTAACTAGATGGGAGAGGATTCAGAACTACAACTTAAATTGTACAGAAGGGCAAGCAGGAAATGTGATGTCTAAGAAACTCTTATCCTACTGTCTTCTGTTGTTGTTAACAGTACCCTTTTTTGCTCTCCCTGACATTCTTCTGGCATCATCTCATTAATGTCCTGTTGTTCTCCATCAGTTTGAATGTGACTGGGGAAAAATGCAGTCACATACACTGGCCTAAATGTTACACTAGTGTCATACCATGAGCGCAGTGGAAATTTATCCTACTTCTTGTGGCCCACAGTTTTATACGCTTCCAAAGGGGGAGGGGTGCACAGGAAAAGGGTGGCTGCTTGCATCAATGAATGTATGCTCTTGGATCTCAGTAATCCATATGTGAAGACAGGTCAACATTTTTATCCTTGTGTTACAGGAACTCAGGAAACCTGGGTTCAGATTTCTGCTAGGCTATGGAAACTCATGGGTGGTGGAAGCAGTGATAAACCGCTTCTTCAGTATCTCACATACCTAAAAAATCTGACTAGGGGCAGGATAAATCAGAGGCACGTTGTCAGCACATAAGGTACACACCCACATTTGCTGACATTTACAGCAAATCTGGGCAACAACAGGAGTGGGCAACATGCAGACTTCAAGTTGCATGCACCCTGAGGGCCAAAACAGCCTGTGGGTTTCCAGCATCCTCATACCACTTTTTCTTCTTTTTTTAATGTTTGGCTCAGAAGTTCACGTGTGCCTTCTAGGGGCATGAGAAACTTTTTTTTGCTATGTTTTGAGCTGCTCCTTGCATCCACGGGTCCAACTCTACTCTTTTTTACAGTTAAAACACCCTGGCCAATAGAGGGTGCAAGTGGACTTTTTCAGGAAACTTCCATGGAGACTCAGCTCTCCAAAGTCTGGGGACAGACACCCACAAGCATCCCAGGAGATCACCCATCCCAAGCTACAGAGTGTTTAAGCCTACAAAATGAAATAGGGAGAGATAATGTTCTATTAGTATTATCAGGAAAAGCAAATATTCTTACACATATTACAACAAAGCAGTAGCTTCTTAATGAAAACAACTGCTTTTGAGTCAGTCCAGAAAGCTTAATTTGTTATAAACCTCATTCAGGCTCTCTCTATGACTGAGAACACTGGAATATCAAGGTTTGCTTGGGGAGACTACAGATAGAGGTGAAAGTCACCCTTTATGTGTGGACAGTGATGGAAATGACAGTAGAGGACAGGGCTATTACTTCACTCCTTCTCGTGCCTTTAATCTGAACATAATAGCAATGCCTGAATGGAGGTTTGATGTTGTCTTTTAAAAATTTTCCTTAAATAGATCAGTTGATGACAATCACAAAATGCTTTCTGTTTTTGTGTTGTCGTACACAGAGTTTAGAAATTGTTGTTGTTGTTGTTTAGTCATTAAGTCGTGTCCGACTCTTCGTGACCCCATGGACCAGAGCACGCCAGGTCCTCCTGCCTCCCGGAGTTGGGTCAAATTCATGTTGGTTGCTTCGATGACACTGTCCAACCATCTCGTTCTCTGTCGTCCCCTTCTCCTCTTGCCTTCACACTTTCCCAACATCAGGGTCTTTTCCAGGGAGTCTTCTCTTCTCATGAGGTGGCCAAAGTATTGGAGCCTCAGATTCAGGATCTGTCCTTCCAGTGAGCACTCAGGGTTGATTTCCTTCAGAATGGACAGGTTTGTTCTCCTTGCAGTCCAGGGGACTCTCAAGAGTTTAGAAATAATGTATGGCAAATAATAGTGCATTACAGAAAATGATATCTGTGTGTGATTGGGTTCTAATTTTAAGACAGGTGGTTCCTCATTCTTTAAGAAAGTTATCACAGGAGACGGGGCAACATTATATAATGGTTTAATATCTTTTAACGGAGTGGTATGAACAACAACTTCAGTGGGTCCAATGGGACCAGCAACCAACAATGTTTGAGGCCACATCTCATGTAACCCCAGGATTTCGAAAGTGTCCTTTAACGAGGGGCCATTCCAAATTTTTCGCGATTGGTAGGATTTCACGTAAGATAGCTCCTCACTGCACAAATAGTCCCGCAACATGGGTGTCAAGCCGAATTGCCTTTGGGACGCATTGCACTGGTTGCTATCGGGTCCAGATGCACCACCTTCCTCCAGGGACCTTTCCCTCTCGGGTAAACGTAGATAGTCCATTCCAGCGGTTCTACCTCTCCAAACTGTATTTTAATTCCCCTACCTTCCTTGCCCTTCGGAACCTTCCTCTCACGATCGTCCTTTTTCTCCTCCTAATGAGGAAAGGAGAATACATAGGGCCCTTCGGCACTTTGTGGGATCGACTTTTCTTCTTCTCTAACTTCTACCTCCGGAGTTTCCCACTCTTCTGATCTCCAGCTCCTCTTCTCCCTTCTAATCCGCTCCCATCCTTCTCCTCAGTCATCAAAAAGCCTTTGGCTATTGGTTGACTTTCCTGCTACAGATTTCCCGCCTTCTCCTCCCAATGCCATAGCTTGGACCATTGAAGGTAACAGAGTAAGGATGGTGCTGAATCCTTCCACCTTGGACAAGTGAGCGGTTGGCTCACTTCTGGGTTCAGCCACTTGCAATGGTTCACCCTCACACTGTGGAGATAATGAATGCCTAACAATGCAGATGCAATGACTGATAACACTAATTTGTTTTAATGTAACAAATGATGTTTACTCAGTACTGTTATCAACAGTTCAGGTGGTCATTCAAGGGATTTTAGTTTCCTGTTTTTATTTTTGTAAAAATGAAAGGGAAAAATACTAAAAATGCATTACCAACGTATTGCTCTTTAAATAAAAAAGATTGAATTTTATATTTAAAAAGTGGCTGAACAAGCTTATTCTGTATTATGTGATCATTTTTTAAGATGTCACAGGATGCTTGTTGCTTTTGTTAAAATTACTGAGGATCTCTGCTGTCATTGTTTCTTTAGGAACAATACACTGCTGCCAAGTTCCTTTTGCTGCTCACACATTCCCCATCTCCCTCCCCCTTGAAATCCGTTTCTTGAGTTAAATACACAAGATTTTTATATCCGTTGTTTATACAAATGAATACAGTAAATATTTGGAGTTGGAAAGCTGGGAAGAACATATGGAAGCTAATCCAACTTTGAGTGCTCACTGTGGATGGGCACTGATTTGTATAATTTTGTCCTCAACCTTCTGTCAGTGGAAGAGGGTGAATCATCCTCACACGTCTGTTCCACTGAGGAAAATGGTATTGCTCAGTCTGCCACAGGGTCAAAGCCTATTCAAGCAAATGGAACTCCATTTGTCAGCTTTCCAGGTGCTCTGGATTAGGACCTAAGTAATTTTTCAACATTTAAAATAGATTGTTTGAACTGAGTGTCTAATCTTCAATGAACAACTCTTAGGGCTGTAAGCTAGCAGCTTTGGCTCTGGACTGGGGGTGCTAATCCTTGTTTATCTATTCCTGTCACACAGGGCAACGATCCAGAAAATTATTGCAGAAAATGATCATAACACCTGCTGCTTTGGTACATGATCTTTTAAGATTAGATGCACCTTATTTAACAATCAGCTAGTCGTTCTGTACTTGCCTCTTTGTGTGTGTGTGTGTGTGTGTGTGTGTGTGTGTGTGTGTGAGAGAGAGAGAGAGAGAGAGAGAGATTTTCAAAAGTAACACTGGGTTTCTGCAGAGATAGTTTGTGCAAATTATGAAGACCTTGGTGAGAAAAAATAATGCCCCTTGTCTCACTTGTGTGACTTGAAAATTCTTCATTGAGATGTCTCCTTGAGTTGAGACAGCCTAAATCAACAAGACCAAAGAATTTAGCAAGTATTTTTCACATTACTACTATGGAGGAAATGCTACTGCTAGGAAGCATGTGAACTCTTAGTTGCCCAATCAGCCACTTTCCATATAGTGTACAATTGTACCATAAGGGGAGCATCTTATATACATGAGAGAGAGAGAAAGGAACCTCATTCAATGTGAACAGCAAATCAGTCAAGTGCATGGCTCCTTCCCATCTGATCACTGCCTTCTGACACTGGGGTGCAGATATGGTGGAAAAGATTTTTCTGAGCAACTAATGTACTGACCTGGTAAATTTAATATTGTTCCTAAAGATACTGCTGTAATAGTTGGGACCAGATGTCTATGGCAGAAAATGCACACTGGAACTTGGTACATTTGGGAACAGCACCATGCAGGGGTCATTGCAAAAGTAGACATATTTATACATCAACTCAACTTTTTTTGGAAGAGATTGAGTCATCACTTCTCATTGCACCAGTTGTTTTCTGAACTGATCATTCAAGAAGCAATTGATTTTTTTGTTTATCCTGTATCACAGTTAAAACCCAGGGATGTGTAGGAACCTGTCTTGTCTAGTAAAGCCATGGGATTAAAGACTAATAGTATGAGGTCTTAGCTGTGATGGATAGCAGAATGGATATTACGTCCTTTCCTATTTTTTTTTTTTTTGTGTCATCCCTTGTCTTGATGGTTGTTCCCTGTGGGTTGCACAATTTCACTCTTCTTTAAGTCAACGTAAGCCAGAATTCTGGCAACTGATCTTTTGCTGCCATTTGGTTGCAGTCATTGGGGCTGAGGCTGAGATGAGAACTCTGTCTGGCTCTTTTACATAGCCACCAGGCAGGCATGAAGTAGCAAGTCATTGGGAAATAGCCCTATGGCTTTCCCTGCAGGCAAATGTGAAAAGAATCCAATCTCTGCTGGCCTCAATTGTGGCTGGTTTTTTGTTTGTTTGTTTTCACCTGAGGCCTGTTTGTTAAGAAAAGGGGAAAAAAGTGGTGACATGACAACAGAGCTCCCGCCAGTACATCACTAATTTATTTTAAAATTCTTATTGCCCTGGATTTTATCCTTATTGCCCATAATTCATAATACATGAATTATGAAAGTCTTCTTGTTTTACTGGAATTGGCCTGCATTTACTCAAGTCTCACATAAAGGAAATGAGGGAGTTTACAAAATGAGGACTAGTAATATTAGGCAGGGTGTGGATATTGGAGAGCCACAATAACAGCAAGTCCTAAAGAGTTACATAGCAGTTACAATAAGGTCTTCTCTTTATTGGAAATGGCTATAAAGTGGTGCCTCGACTTACGAACTTAATCCGTTCCAGAAGATGGTCGTAATTTGAAATAGTCGTTAAGTCAAAGCACCATTTCCCATAGGAATGCATTGTAATGTGATTAATCCGTTTCGGCCGGGAAAAAAAACCACCAAAAAAACACACACAAAAAACAAAACAAAACAACAAAAAACAAAAACCACTACAAGACCCATCGGAAACGCGATTAATCTGTTCCGGCCAAAGAAAAATAAAACCCAAAAAGCAAACAAACCCTGCAAGACCCATCGGAAATGCAAAAAAAGAAAACCAAAAAGCAAACAAACCCTGCAAGACCCATCGGAAATGGGGGGAAAAACAACCCAAAAAGCAAACAAACCCTGCAAGACCCATCAGAAATGGGGGGGGGGGGAAGCAAACAAACCCTGCAAGACCCATCGGAAATGAGAAAAAAAAAAACCCAAAAATTAAACAAACCCTGCAAGACCCATCGGAAATGGGGGAAAAAAACCCAAAAAGCAAACAAACCCTGCAAGACCCATCGGAAATGGGGAAAAAAAACCAAAAAAGCAAACAAACCCTGCAAGACCCATTGGAAATGTGGGGGGGAACAAAAAAAGCGAACAAACCTTGCAAGACCCATTGGAAACGCGAACCCCCCCCAAAAAAAACAAAGACTGCAAGACCCATCACAGCACAGAAACATAAACCCCCCCAGCCCAAAACCATGCTGCAAAACCCACCCAGAACAGGCAGTTTTTAAAAAGCAGAAAGCAGCACTTTATCAGGCAGTCCGAAGCCTCCTCCGATCGCACACTCTCTAACTGCTGGGGCGAAAGAGCTACAAAGAAGCAGCCTCTTCGCCACCAACGGTGAGCAGTTTGAATTCCCCACCTTTTTCCCTGCCTTTTTTCCGATTGTAACTCGAAGCTCCAGTCGCAAGTCGAAGCAAAATTTTGCGGCTGGAGCTGGTTGTAACTCGAATTGGTCGTAAGTCGAGGCACCACTGTATCTATATAACTTGGCTGCTGCAGATGGCAGATACTTTTGCTTTATTATTTTTTTGGTAATGATATTTTGTCCAATCACAACTTACTGCCAAAAATGTATGGAAAGAGCTATCAGGGACGGGCTGGGTGGATGTATCATGGCACTCCCCATTCATTATGTAGTTTTTAACCTGTTGGTGAGGAATGAGGAGTTTAATGATATTCTCTTTGGGCCTTAGGCCTTTCAACTATATGTGGAAGATGATGATCATTAGTACTAAAATGATCTTACTTATTTATTTAAAATAATTTTATCTGCCTTAAAAAAAGGACCCAAGGTGGCTTACGTCATTAAAAGACAGTATTTGAAACTAAAAACAGTAAGCATACAAATATTAAAAAGGATCATATACCACTCTAACAGTAAACAAAATCAGCACTAAAACTCATTCAAATCAACAAAGCTCAATAATCCATTTAAAAATCCCTCTCAAACGACCAGTTGCTAAGAGAAAGTCTGCCTGAAGAGCAGTCTTTGTCTGCTTGCAGAAGAACACAATGATGGGACCAGCCAGGCCTCCTCTGGGAAGGGAGTTCCAGAGTCTGGGAGCAGTGACAGAGAAGGACGTTTTCCGTGTCCCCACCAAAAGCATCTGTGAAGGTTGTGGGACCGAGAGAAAGGTGATCTTGACATCCGAGCAGACTCATAAAGAGAAACGTGATCCTTGAGATAGCTTGGACCCAAGCTGTTCAGGGCTTTATAGGTTATCTTATAAAATATTTTAATATTCCAGAGGTGTGACTGAGATATGTGAATGAATCCAGGCAATGTGTCTGAGCAATCAGAACTGCAAATGAAGAACATTTATACATGGTCCCAAGACAGTGGTTGGTGAGAAGACCAAAGCTGCAAATTGTGTGAGTCAATGTGGCATTTCACATCTAGTAATGCCTTAAGACCCCCGTTTGATATTCAGTTCTTTTCCTACAAAATAAGGAAAGCTTTGTGTCTGAATCTGGAAAATTAGAATTATCAAAATCGTACAGCAGCACACACTGTTATGGTTATTTGGTTGAGTTCTCTGCCGTTAATCCCCGTGACCTGTATTAACAACAGCTTTCAGCTACTTCAAAAACAAGCCCATTTTTGCAATAACTGCTAGCTTTAGGTCACATTGCAATGAAGAGAACACGCAATGAATTATTAGTAGTTTAAAAAGGGAAGTTTACATAGGCGAATAAAGGGGGTGAAATACAAAGTGGAAGTTTTTAAGGGCAAAACTGATTTGAATGTGAAGTAGAACATTTAGGTTTGAAATGGTTTCCTGTTCTTTAAAGGCAGGGTTTCTGCAAGGACTGCATGGCTTCCAGCTTAATAACTGAACACAGTTTGATAGGAGTGCTTTGCCAATAGAATTAAAAGAAGGATGGAGGAAGGGACAGAAAAAAAATTAATGTTGACAGCGTGTCTGTCCATTGCAATCCAGTACAATAGGATGCATGTTAAGCATGACTGAGTCTATTCATTCACCCATCAGAAATTGGCATGTTTACCCTGCATCAGTGTCAGAGTTACAGGAAATGGCTCTTCTACTCACACAGACTATACAGTTTAAAGAGAATTTTTTCTTGACCCCAAATCCTCCTTGACGTATCATCACAAGGAGGAGAGAGGAGGCTGTGATAGAACACAACTGCCAACTAATTAAAAAAAGCAAGAAAGAATTATCTCTTGGAAGTGAGTTCCTGCTGGTATAAACAAAAGGCTTGTGAGTTACAGTTGTACGAAAAATAATTTAACTTCCTTGACTGCAGTTGGCTTCATACAGAATATAGGAATACTGTAAATGGTTCTGTGTAAGAAGATCAGTCATGATTAGAGATGGGCACGAACCAGCACAAGGGCAGTTTGTGATGGCTTGTCTGTGACCATGAACCACGGACCATACTGAATTTAAAAAACAAACAAACCAGTTTGTGGTTCGTTCAGTTCAGGCCCATCTCTAAATGATGGAGGGCTTTCTGCGTAGCTGAGCTACACAGAAACCTTCCCTTCATGGGTTTCTTACCCTGCACCCTTCATGAGCCCCAGCACCCATATTACTCTCTCCAAGCCTCCTCCCCTCCTCTGCTGCTGCCATGCTGCCCAGCTGAGTATGGGGCCTACTTCCTGCCCTGGTTCTTCCTGGGAGGCTGAGTGTATTGTGGGAAGGGTAGTTCTTTGAGGGTTCTCTGTATATAGTCCAATGGGCAGAAAACTATACTTCCCAGAATACCCTAAGCTTCCGAGAAAGCACTGGGGCAAGAAGTAAGGCCCCCTGATAGCTTACTGTCCTATTCAGCTAGGCAGCAACAACAACAAGAACAAAGAGGAGCGAGTAAAATAGGTGCTGGGGCCCATGAAAGGGGGCTTTCTGGAGGGGTAGGGATATGAAGTGAAATAAAACACCAACGATGAAAAAAAGTATTTCATTTTGTTTTGTGAAAGTGCAATTCCCCAAACCAACCATGAGATGAACCACAAACCATTTCAGTCGTGGGATTTTTTAAAAAGTTTATTTAATTGTTTATTTTTATTTAAAATATTTTTACCCAGGCTTTCTCCTCAAGAGGATTCTTTTCATGCCCATCTCTAATTAAGATCTGTACCCACATAGTACATGAGAAACCTCAATAATTTTTCTTTTTGTTATGTGATTGTGGGAATTTTTTTTTGTCAATTCCTGGGAGGTTTTGCAAATTTTTAAAATTGATTTTTAATGCATTGGTGCAAAATATTCATTAATAGAAAATAAAATGTATTTGCAAAGTCACTCTGTCACAAAGTGACATCAAGCACGGAAAAATCCCAGAAACTGACTCTTTTTTTTAAATCAACTAATCACTTCTCACCAAAACACAAAGCAATTGTCAGGGATGTTTTTTGACAAGTGTGAATAGTTTCCTGACAGTCTGGATTCCTTTCAAATGTAATGTAGAAGTACTTTGAATGTGACTTAGAAAATTGAATGCTAGTTCCCTGGAAACAAATGTCCCTTTCTGGAGCACTGTTACTCTATTACTCTTTTTAAAGCAAGCCTGTTTTTTGTTTTTTGTTTTTTTACTCTTCAAAGAAAATCTGTCTTTTGATTGTTTCTGTGACCTTTCATTACTCTCCAAACATCTCCCTGCAACTATGTATCCACTTTGGAAGAGTCTGGTGTGTGTGTGTATAAGCCTATTCCACACATGCTCAGTTCATAAGAAAATCACTATTTTACTCTTTTGAAAGGCCTTTTTTGAGGATCTGTGTTTCAGCCTCTGCAACCTAGATTGGGTGTGGACAACCATTCTTTTCCAAGACAATAAAGATTGGTCTGTTCAATTTATTCAATATGTTTTAAACCTGGCGATGTTTAAGACTCCTTGTTTTTGCACAGAGGGGTAAAACAGTTTTAATTTTAATAAAATCATAACACAATATCCCATTCCCCAAACATCTCCAAATTTGGCACAGGGCAAGAGTATGCTGTCTGTTATAACTGTGACCAATTGAAGGCTGATTTAAAGTCCATGTCCAAAGTTATAGTTTTTGGTTTGGGCTATCCCCATTTTTAGAATTGCCTTGTAGAATGTTGATTTGCTGTGCCAGCACATCACTGCAGTCTTGTGCAATAATCATGTTCCTAGCAAGACATTCCTTTAATAATGAGAAACAACAAGAAGTTACTGTGTTGTTGTTGTTTTTTAAGTTTCAAGCTCTGATTACAAGATCTTCAGTGGCTAGCTGAACATGATTCATCTGAAACCTTAAAATACTAAAGTGATCTGAAAACAGGAGAGAAGCCTTCAAGCAAAGTACAGCTCTGGTTCTAAAGGAGTGACTTAAAGATGGCAGGGCTGGTACTGGCAGCCTTCACTTTGAATCTCTAGGCTTTCATCAGTTTTAAATTGGACCATTAACATAACAGTAAATAGCTATTTGTATAGAATGTATTTACTTTTCAGTGGCAAGCACTGCAAAGAGGGATCAGTGGGATTGAGCAGCTGGGAGAAGCAGCTGGGACTGCATGGAACAGAGACATGGCAGACACATTACTAACTCCATACCTCTATACACACATATTTCTACTATTTCCAGTAGATTTGCAACGATGGTACAGGCATTCTCCAGACAAGCTAAGAAGCCGGCATGCCCTCACTTTGCATCACAATGCCAGCAAGAGAAGCTTGAGTGCCTGACTCAAGTGTGAAGTAATTGGGGTTTCGCTTTTCATTTTATGTTTAATTTTCAAGCACATTAGTTGCCAAATTAAAAGCCTTGGCAGGAGATTAAATGAGAAGTCTGAGGTCATACTTAACAAAGCAAATCTCTGCCTTGGGCAGCATTCCAGCTAGAAAGAGAGAAAAACATGGAAGCAAATGGCAGCTAAAGATGTGACATTTTACCCTATAGGACAACTGCAGTGCTGTTCTGAAACTGAACAGCAGCATTCAGAATATAATGTTAATCATATGCCATCAAGTCAATTCTGATTTAAGATTATCCTTTTCAGGGTTTTCTAGGTAGAGAGTGCTCAAGAAGTGGCTAGCGTTTAGAACAAGCCATGTTTTTTTTTTTTCAGGAGCAGCTAGGATGTAGCAAGTTACAAGTCACAATGTTACTATAATATATTGGTTTTTATAGTAATGAGCCCTATTTTTTATCAGTCAGCTATGTTTAGAACAGTGGGATTTGTTGCAGCCTCAATTTGCTATGAAGTCCAATTCAGAATAAGATCCCTTAACATATATTTTCATTAAAATTCAAGTTATGTATTTCTGAATCCATTATCAAGAAGCTGCTATAACTCTCCTTTAAGGAAGAACATTTAAAATGTCTGGAGCTTTTAAGGTGAAAAAAAAAAACATGGGTTGTTCTAAACATAGGGCTTATGGAATGCTAGTATGGAATGCTACTGAACAGCATTAAATGAGATCAGATCAGCTTAATATGTTCCTCTGGAAATTAATTTACCAAAGTTGTATATGCCTCAATTTTTAAACAAATTACAGTGGGATTTGTTGCAATCTACTATGAAGCCCAATTCAGAATAAGAACCCTTAACATATATTTTCATTAAAGTCCAAGTTATGTATTTCTGAATCCATTATTAAGAAGCTACTGTAACTCTTCTTTAAGGAAGAAAAATTAAAATGTCTGGAGCTTTTTAGCTGAGAAAAAAAGTTAAGCAAGAGGATACATGATAAGATGTGTAAAGACTTATGCATGGTGTAAGGAAAGAAAATGGGGAGCTTTCCTGCCCTCTGCTCATGGTACAAATTGTCATCCAGTGAAGCTGAATAATGAGAGATTGAGGAACCATGAAAAGAAGTAATTTTTGACTCAACACATGTTTAAAATATGGTGTTTGCTAACAAATGATTTAGTGAAGGCTGCCAGCTTGGATTTAAAAGGGTGATGGTTCTAAAAGGGAATTGATTATATTCATAGACGAAATGGCTATCAGTGGCCAGTAGGGGTAATAGTTGCATATTTTCACCAGGATCAGAGCCATAAAGACTATAAGAACATAAGATTAGTTTTTTTTTTCTTCCTTCCATCTCCAGGTATTTTATTTTATTTTTAGTGGGTCTTAATGCAAATGGACAGAAAGGGTAATATTAATGGTACATCTTTTTTGGGTTTAATTTTTTTAAAAAAAATATTGTTCGTGTTAAAATTTTAGGGAGATAAATTGCAGCACCTCCTTGTTCACTTTTATTTTCTTTTTATTTAAAATATTTTTACCCCGCCTTTCTCCTTGAAAAGAACCCAACACGGCTTACATCACTGAAATACAATATTTAAAGCTGAAAAACAATGAGTATACAATGGTGGTTTACATCATTAAAATACAATATTTAAAGCTAAGTACAGTGAGTATAAAGAGGAAACTTACATCATCAAAAGACAGTATTAAAGCTAAAACAATAAGTATACAAATATTAAAAAGGAACAAAAAAACTACCACTCTGAGAAATGGTAAACACAAGTACTACTAAAGACTCAGTCAGAGCAGTAATGCATAACAATTCATCTAAAAGTCATAAAAGGCTTTTCGAGGCATAAACTTTCTTTTCTGGTGATAGCACTACATTCTCCTTTTGAGGGGCGGAATCACACCCATTCATGAAGGGAGTGGGAGGTACTGGTGTTTGCTTCCAGTGCCAACATTGCTAGTCATAGTTCTGCCTTCTTTAAACTTATCTTAGGATCTGAGTCATTATTTCTAGTTCTATCCTTGCTTACACTTCTAAGCATCCATGCTTGGAAATAAATGCCACTGAAATTAGTCGCATCTGTGTGTGAATAAATGTGATTAAGCTCAGGCTGCAAATCTGGCTTCCAAATAGGTAGGTTTGTTGTCTTTTACCACACACAACATTTTTCTCTCCACAAACAACATGAAACACTCTCCAGTAATTATATTTGATGAGAGTAGTAGCATTAGAAATGTTGTGTATTAGAATTTAGTGGGCCTAACAAAAGCCATGCATTATTCAAGGACACGTTTTTCTGTTGGAAATAATGGTGCACTGATGTATATGCAAGATGGGGGGGAGGGGGTGCACAGCTCAAACTTCATTGGTTCTGCCATTGATCAAAAACTCTAATGAATATTTCCCCTCTATGCTTCATAACACTTTATGCCATATAAAGCATAATGTTTACAGGCAAATGTTTGACCCTTTCTCAGATCTTGCACCAATTTATGAAATCCATTCAGTTCACCTAGTACTGTGCATGTGCTGGCTAACAATTTCAAAGCAGCTGAGCCAAAAGCTTTGTTTCCTTAGATTCTGCTTTTTGTGATATGTCGTACATCCAAGTTCATGACCAAAGTTCATGTGTTCTGTGTTGACTGCAGGAGCGGGAAGAGACTGAATTAATTTTGCTCCTGCTTTAGATCCCTGAGCTACATAGACACGAATAGTGAACAAAATATTCTCATAATTGGTTATATTGCATCTGTCAAGCACATAGTTTTGTATACATCAGACAATTGAACCAGCACAATCTGATTCTTGGAAGGGACTAGTGGTGCTTAATGAGTCCATCCAGAGGCATGATGTCCTTCTGCAGGGAGAATTCAGTGCCACTGTTTGGCACAGTAGGCAGTATGTGACTGTGCAAGAGGGTCACTAAAGTTCTTAAGATTCTTTGTATAATAGCAAGGGGCTTCTGTTGACCTGTAGCTAGTATAAATGTTTTTCTTTTTGCTGCATTGCAACCAAACCAGTCTTCTGGATTCTTCAGCTAATAAGCTTGTCTTATTTCTACACTTCTGAAGTATGTTACCTTGAATGACCAACTACAGTAATTTGTATTTCCTGTTTCTCGTGGTGCGATGAAACAATTGTAGCTTAATGCATCATATGTCTTTTATGATTTCTTACTCTTTATTCATTTGCTGTCATGCTTCTTTTTTGGTTTTCCTCTTAATCCAGTAAATTTTTTACATCCACTGATAAATCCATATATCAATTTTTTCACTCTTATTTGTAAGCCTGTGTTAAAATTCACAGTTTCATGCTATACTATAGAACTGAGAAGACGTAACCCAGTACAGTACGGAATTTCAATGCCAATTTTAGGTTTCTGTTGCATATGACTGCCTTGATCTTAGTGAAGCAGCTGCAAACCATCTCTATTCTGACATTTAATGTGAGCCCTTGGTCTTATAACTGAAGATTGCTAAACTGCAATTTTGTCCATATAAAGATTATCACATTTTTCATGAGCCGTGCTTAACACGAACCTACCTTCTGCTTCAAGATTCAGTGCAGTAACTAATTTATTACAACATCTAGAGTTGGAGTTAGGGGTGTGAAGAATACATGCTGAGTTCCGAGTTCTTATCATGTTAGGCTATCTTGATTTAACAAGACACCCCACTGAGGAATTTTCAAGCCCCAAAAGATTCCTCATCTCCAGGTAACAAAAACACAAGCAGTATTGATTTTATTTTTTTTTAAATTAGGGCCTCTGTAATTTGTGCAAAGTGTATTTGCTTTGAGCAGCAAACCATAATACAGTGCAGAGAGAGAGAGAGACTTAACTGGCACATAAAAAAAGGATGCAGAGAACCTCTCTGACGCTTCTGATCCTTTAAACCCCCTTGCAACAAAGCACCAGCATCATTTGACACAATATGCATAGAAGTGTTACTTGCATGATTTGTTTCATTTGCATAAAACCCCATACTCATTCTCGCTCTCTTTTCATGTTGGAGCCTCTCCAGCAGTTGCACTGCCTGAAACTCCCAAGTTTCAGCCCTGCTAGAGAAACCAGTATCTTTGATGGGAATGTAATATATTTATCACAGTTCTGTTCTACTGTTCAGCTGTTGAATTGGAGTGTGCATGGAACCATGTATCAAAAACTTCCCAAGTTTTTTAAGATCAGACTTAAAGACCCTCCTCTGTAACCCATCATCAGTGTTGGTCTGGCAACGGCAAAGTCGACTTCTCAAAGATGACACCCATATTGTGAAACGGCTTCCTTGGGTTGTCAGGAGATTTGCTCTTTTTCCACTTTTGCAGGAAGCTTTCCCCCCTCAAGTACTTCTTGCCATTTTGCAAGCATTTCTTTAATTTTATTGCAACTTCTTTGATGAATTATTTACAAAAAAGGGGGTGGTGGTGAAATTCTTACTTTGGTAAACTGCTTTGGAAATAACGGATGCAAACACAGGGGGTGTAAATACGGTAACTAGATATAGTAAGATTAGGCTGTGATACAGTTTGCTAAAACTTACCCAGTGAGATTAATAGCTAAATAGGTAAAGCATAACCTGCCCAGAGGTACAGTGAGGCAGCTTCTTCAACTTAAGGGTACTGTTGGGGAATGTGCTATTCGGAATTGTTGGGCTACAAATCTTATAATTCTCCATTCTGGGAGTTCCACCTGACAAACAGACACCTAAATGTGGCTTATCTGGGAGAAAGGCCAAAGCTTGGAGGTTTTGTGGCCTAGTTAGACCTAGCTCTGCCAAAGCTTCCTGTTCAGAAAGGATGCTTCCAGATAGCCCAGGAGCAGTTTGATCTTCAACCTAAGACCTTTCTTCCAGGTGAGCCACATTTAGGTGTCCGTCTGTCAGGTGGAACTCCCAGAATGGAGAATTAGGGGCTCTGTAGTCCAAAACACCCAAGGGTCACATTCCTAGGTGTTGTGAAAGACTTTTGTCAGGTATGGTGGAAGGTGCTGTCTCAAGAACAGTTCGCCAAAGTGAGATGCAGCTGTTTTGTAGGTGGAGTGGGGGAAACGCATGTCTTTTGCCTTAGGCAGCAAAACGTCTTGGGATTTGAAACTAGATTTCCATCTTCCCAAGTGTAGGTGTTCTTTCCATTTCATTCTCTTAAAAGTACCTAGCAATTACCCTGTTTCTAAGGCTAACATAGGAACAATTCAGAGCTGGTTTTTACACACTTCAGCAGCACCATGCCATTTAACTATATGCATTTTATTTTTGGTCACATTTGATTAAAACCTGAATTATGAGCATATAACTGAACACGTATGGTAAGACAAGCCCTCATATTATTTATAGCACATTGAGGATGTTATTTCTCCCTTAAATCTTATTATGAGCTAAAACCCCAGGCTCACTGCCCTAAGGCTAAGTGTATCTTTCTAGATATGCCATTTATTGCTTTATGAAATAATTAAATATAGTAATTAGTTAAGACAGACAGCCTTTCCATCCTGGTCCAGATGCAGAGTTCTTTGTGCAGACCATTCTGGATGGGCAATAATTAGTATAGGATTGTGCTGGCATTTATTCATCTTCTATATATCAACTGAAACCTACCAAAGTTTCCTGAAGCAGGGTAAAAGTGTAAATAAAAGCCCATATAATAAAATAAGAAAACGAATGTATACATAGAATACAATAATATCAACAACAATAAATCAGAACAATTATTAATGAGATAGAGAGGAAAACAGAGGATACAGCTAAACATACCTTAATTACTATAGAAAACAGCAACCAAAATAAGCCTATATCCATACTTTTAGTCCCAACTAAAGTAATTCATTTGATCTGGGAATTTTTAAAAAATTACACAAGTTCCAGTAATTAAGTGGCTCGGCTCTGGATAGGAGGAACAGTTGGATTTATCTCTTCCATAAAGAGGAAAACAAGCACACCTCCTGAGTGAGTAAGTTATACAGTCTAAGCAGCACCTCTGAGGATAGTGGCAAGAAACAGTGCCACTTCCTCTGATGGCTGTATGGAAGTATGTAGACCCTCAGATGCTATTGGATCTTAAACCATTTTGAATCTCAAAGCTGACAGCCACCACCTTGGGAATAAATTGAAAGCAAGTGAAGAAAAATTACTGTACTAATACACTATGGGTAACTTGACTTTGATACCTACCCTAGCTGCAGCATTCTGTCCTACTCATAATTGCTGAACATATGTCAAGGAACATCTGTCAACTCATGGAGACAGACCCACATAAAGCATATTGTAACAGTCTAGCTTAGATGATGTTAAATTGTTGAATATAGGAAGAACATCCAAATGCAGATGTCATCTTTTTCATTTTTATAACCATTTCTTGCTCTCTTGCTGTTCTAAAGCAATTGCTACAAATGCATTAGAAAATGCTTTAAAATGTTGCTTTAAAGTAACTATAGTAATATGAAATGGGATTAAGAAAGGCCGTGAAGTTTATCCTCACTGCATTGTATTCAAGAGAAGACCCAGGTACAGCAGGACATCCTCAGGTGAACTGTGGAAAGATGACAATGGCATCTTTTGTTGCATCCTTTTCATTGTTGCTTGGCTGCAACCTCCTTAATGCCATTTCTCTTAGGAGTGCATTTATTTTCCTTTTTCAGTGGGAGAGGTCGATGAGCCAGGTACACGCCTACTTTATTTATATATCAGATTTCTATCTCACCTTTCCTGCAATCAGTTCAAGATGAATCCATGGCTTTTCCTCCTCCGCAGGTTAGCTTTGTGAAGACGTGTAAGAGAGGTCAGGCTGGGAGAGACAATGACTTGCCGAAGCTCACTCAGTGAACTTCATGGCTATGCGTAGATTTGAGCTTAGGTCTCTTGAGTTATCGTTTGATACTCTAACCTCATTACCCCACAATAAGGATGGAATGAATAGCCGCAAGCGTTCTCATTCTCAATGAAAGAGTTTATATGAACACAGGAAAGCACCACCTGAAAAAAAATGATGAACTGCTACAAGATTTTTCACTCCTGCCCAAGAGCTTAAAGGCTAGCACTTTCGGCAGCCACATTAGAAAATAAAAATTTATTTTAGTTTCTATAAAACAAAAATTGGACTTTATGCAAAGTGCACGTTGTTGGCACAATTTTGTGTGTGTGCAGAATATTATTATTTTTTTGTACCCACACACACCAAAGGTTGTGTTCAGATGAGGGCATTACACTTTTAAAATTTATTTGCCATTTTCAGGGAAATAAAATAAATATATAAATGAAATGAAATGTATTTGACTGTGGGACTAGCCAAAACAAACGGTGAAATCAGATTTTTGTCAGACTGTTGGAGAGAGAAGTGGGCTTCTTTGTCAGCTTGAGGAATGGGTTGCAGAGACTGGAGTTCAATAAAAGTAATCTTCTGAGTGAACACAGAGACTGTGTGTGTGTTCTTTAAAGTCTATCACAAGCAGAAACACAGTTATCAGAAAATTATTAGAGTAACCGTTCAGTAGCTTGACCTATGTGCAGACCTAAACAGTGCCACTTCTCAAGTAAACTGTGGCTGTTTACTGGATGCAAAGCCATTGAGTTCACTTGCTTTTTATATTGGTTTTAAATGCAACTTGTATCTATGAAAATGCTAAAGGATGAGTTGACACCTGTGTGTTCAGCATTGTTGCATGTCAGCCAGCGCTGTACCCTGCTGAATTGTAAAGAAGTTTTTTTTAATAACAGGTGTAACAGTTGTTTTGAAGGTTGGCTACATAAGAGCTCCACTGAAAATCCAGAGGTCCAGTCTCTGAGGTCAGCCAATCCTACTTTGTTCCTTAGAATTTCATAGCAGTGATGAACACCTGGTGTGAAACAGTAATAAGGGACACTTCCTTTATCACTCCTTCTTTAAACAAACCTGGTAACATATTAATGCAAGAATGTATTCAGACCAGCTTTTTGGGATCTTTTCCTAGTATAGTACATGTAGTTAGTAATTTGCCCTCCCAACCCCGGAATAAAGACGCGAGACAAATAATATGGGTTAAATACGGGCCACACTTTATTGATTTAAAATTCGACTTCAAATTTGCCATCCTTTGGCAAAGTGGGGGGTCTGTTGTAGTGCGGAAACAGGAAAATTGCAGAGGTATCCAAATACACCTTGGTCAACAAATGGGCGAGTCCCCGGCCCCAGGTTCCAGCGGTCTTAGAGACAGCAGGAACCCGGCCGGCCGCTAAGAAACACCCCCAGACCTCAAGCCATCTTTACTTGATGACTGTTGGTCCGGAAGTGGCCCAGCGCATCTTCCCTCCGCAGGCACTGTAATTGCACGATCTGCAGTGCTGGGAGGTCAGATGCGCTGTTGGCTTACCTGATATTACAGTGGGTCTCACCGGAAAATACCTGTTTTTTCTGCACTACCCTCCAGTGTGACCGAAATTTCCACCGTAAATGCCAACGTCCTTTTCCAGTGTGGGATAGGCAAAAAATCCCCCCATCCAAAGGCCAACCAGGATGAAGATCAAAAATTCCTATCCGGCCCCTTAAAGGCGACCAGAAAAACTCACACTAGAAATAGGGCGGGCAGGTGGGTGCCCGAAAAAGAAGAGGGCGGTGCGAGGGGGAAATGCCCCTTAAATAACCTGGCATTTCCCCCTCCTCCTTGAAGATCTCGTGAGGCTAACTAGTCTCGCGCTATCCGGGGTGGAGGGCAAAGAGCCAGCCACGCTGCCCAAAGTCTGTCCGACTCGTCAGCGGCTACAGCATTCTATGTTTGGTTGGTCCTAGGCTGAATATAGACTCTTGTTGCATATTTGCATATCTTGACTCGTCTTCAATCCCTAGTCTCCCTCTAAAACAGTACATGGTAAACTTATGAACTAGGCTCCCAATAATGCTTCTACTGGGAACAGAATGATTTTAAGGCTGGGGCAGAAAGTGTGATGAGTGGCAGAAAGCAATAATAAAAGACAGTGGAAATTAGAGGTACAGATAAGAGCCACCTTTATTTAATCTCTGGGTCTCCCTTCAGTTATATAGACCTCAGGATGTCATGTGCAATATAAGGTGCCAGAAACAAGACATGCTTGTTGTAGAAGCAACTAATGCACAGTCAGTGGGTACTGGTAGGCAGGCATTTTACAGAGAAAGAGCCTGTAGGAGGGGATGATAAGCCAAGAACATGCTGTTTCCTGTACCAATGAATGGGTACAAGATTGCGTTTCCTGTTCTCAGTAGATGGAGTCCACTTGCTAACTGAAGCTCTTCCTGTCATTAATAAGGAATCACACCATACCAGAGAGTACCTTCTATTTGGAGATTCAGTGCCAGAAGATTCAGGTTAAAGATTCAGTTTCAGGTCTTCTCTTTTGTTATGAAATTGAAAATCTCTATCTTACATTACCTGCTTAGCTCTAGGATCCATCCTTTTAAAACATCACAAAAAATGATGCAGTTCTCTAAATTCCATGGCTGTATTTTTATAGTGGTATCCATGCCAAAGGTGTCTTCCTCTCCCCTGCTTTCAGATGTGTGTATATTTCCTCGGTGTTCAAGGTAGTTGCTAATAACATTCTAATGCAATATTATTATGGACCAGCTGTCCCCTCGGTTATAAAGCATCTGTAAGTAGATTACTAATGGCCATTATAAAGGCACTTTTTAGTGTGTTCCCCTGAAGGAACATTAATAACTTTCAGCAGATTTATTACCTTTGCAGTAACTTTCTTTCTGTGGCATTAATAATAATATGACAATAATACCTACTAGACCACCCATTTTTTAACAGGGAAGGTCCAATTTGGCTGTAATGGATAAGGGAGAAAATTGAAGACCTGGTGATAATCAACAGGTCACTGGTTATATAATGAACATGTTTCCATTACTGCATCTAAAAAAATGGCTATTTCCACAGTTCTGTAACATTGGGAGGGTTTGTAGAAGGTGACAGGGTGACTCAAATCTAAGTTGACTTATTCTCATGTATCTAGGAAAGGGCACTGTTTTCTTATGTTTTATATTTGTCATATAAAGCTATATTGAAACCACTGTTTTTCAGTCCACTTCCAGCTATTTGCTTTTATAAAAACTACAGCTTAGATACAAGCATAAGTGAACAGAAAGAGGAATAATAGTTGTCGTGCAGGGTAGCAGAAGTGTTCAGTAAAGTCAGTGCAGACTACAGGTTGCAGACAGGTTTATGGCTCCTGAGAAGCATTTGTGTTATCAGACAGGTAAAAATAAAATAAAAAATACAGCTATTATTCAGTGCATCTGCAGTGAAGTGTGCCATCTCCTGAACATATGAAATCTCTGCTTCTGCAGAGACTGAAATGGTAACTTCCTTGGACTTTTTGAGTGGGTGTGTTAGACATCAAACTAACGCCGAGGGAGGCCCGAAGAGAAAGAACAAGAAAGCGGGCCTTCTCGGCAGTGGCCCCTCGCCTCTGGAACAATCTCCCCCCAGAAATGTGTCTGGCTCCCTCGCTGGGTGTTTTTAAGAGCCAGCTCAAGACCTGGCTCTTTAGGCAGGCCTTCCTTCCTGTCAATACCTAATTTATTTGTTATTTTCAATTGTATTAATGTTGTTGTTTTATTTTTTATTATTCTTGAGTACTGTTAGCCACCCAGAGTAGACTTCGGTCTAGATGGGCGGGATATAAATAAAATAAATAAAACTGTTTCGAAGATGCTTGTCAGTCCACGGGGCTTTCTTACTGTTGTATGCTTTATTTCCATGTTGGCTTTTTTAAAAAAAATTCAGGAGCCTGACTATTTGTATCCATGTATATCCATGTACATATCCATGCACTCCAACCCACTGAGCCATCCAGCCAGTTATATAAGTAATAATATTGTGAAAATATATCACTAGGTCTCAGTAGCTGAAAATTGTAAACTCCTGTCAAAAACAACAAAAAGAGGAAGACATATAGAACATGTAGCAAATGAAGTATGAATCATCTAAGAGGAAATTTAGGAAATATGCAAAATCCAATTTATTCCAGTTATCTAGCATTATTTTAGATACCTTAAACATCTAACTTTCCAGTTAATATAAAGGTTTAATTTCAGGGATGGGTAACATAATGTCTTGATGACAGCTTTTTGGTCACAGAAACAGTTCTTGAGTACGTAACGCTGGGTTCCTTTTTTCTGTCCTGTAAATGAGCCCCACCAAACTTGTGGAAACATCAGGTCTCATGTTTAGGATAATAATGCAATATCAGCAGTTTGGAAAACACAATGTAATTGGATTCACACGCTGGAATGAACTAACAATGTCACTGGGGACAAGAAGCAATCATATTAAGCAACATTCATTAGAACATGAAATGGCTGGTGTCCTTTTTAAAAAAATGACAAATGCTTAGAAGACCAGGTGTGTAGCTGAAATACTCAAGTCTATATTAAACCATACGGATGATTCTGATATACTATTACAAATGGTTGCTTTTCTGTGATGTCCTTGCATACTTAAAGAAAAAAAGAAGCAGGATTCCTTCCTGCAGAATAAATGCTTTATAGCTTATAGTTGCCATACGGCACATTATGACCTTAGCTGATTAGCTGTCCTAGGAATATGTGACATTTCACTGTTCATGATTCTTGATGTCTAGGATTGTTTTCCCCCTTTACAGTCCTGAAACATACTGCCAGTGCTATTTGGGAGTGCTCAGTGAAATTAATCAGCAAACTATGTCAGAGTCTTGTAGGACAGGATGTATTTTCAATTAAATATGACGCTTTCCCCCCCACCAGTGTAGAACAAGGTTTCATGCATCTTTGCATCTGTACGCATACTCATGTAGTGATTCTCTTTCCCACCACAAAATTGTTAGCCTGCTAGGCTAAAATAAAATTGTCAAGGGGAACCTTTACCTTTTTAAAGCACACTCAGTAGTTTGTTGCTGGGGAAGTGACAGAGGCCTGAACTGATCAGCTACAAATATTTTGCAGTTAGTCCAGGGGGCCCATGAAATTAGATGGATGGTCCCAGGTTGCCCTCCCATTGTAATTAGTATTTATGCTTATATTTGTCAAGTGGTTTTAAGTTGTTTTACCCAGCTGATGAGCAGAAGAGTACTTTCCTGATGACCTTGCCATTGGGATATCTTGCTCTGTGTCATCACAAGGTGCATACGATCTAAGCACCATTCACTACTAAGTGATCTTTCTGATACCTGGAAGCAAGTCCATTTAAAATTGTGAGAAACTGACACTCCTTTAATGGGACTAAGGGAAAATGACAATATCACCTTTACATTCCAGACATGCACTTTCCCCTTAAATAAAGACTCTTTTCACATCAGCTGTTGCCAGGAGTCAGCAGTGCTTGCAGGGAGTTAAGTGAAGGTACTCTGTATGTAAATAATGATCTGGCAAAATGACAGAGAAATTAAGAAGCAAGGGAGAAAAATGTGTGTTTTCTGCTGAGATTTGCAAGGAAATGACAGGTCAATGAGATGGAGAGGTATGAAACAGCTGCTCCAGATGGCAAGAGATTCAAAGAAGAAAATTCCTGGGTCAAACTGGACAAAGTTTGAGCAGGGAGTCTGCTGGCACTGAATGAATAAATCTGGCATGAAAATTGATGACAGAGGGTGCAGAAAAGAGACCATGATAGATTAAGGCAATGAGGTTGTATTCTTTCTCTCTCTTTTTAAAGTACAGGATGTGTCTGAGAACACAGTGCACTGAGATGTCCTAATAACCTGTTATGACTGGTCCGTGGACGACTTCCATTATAATGCAAGACCTGTAACATCATAAAGATTAATGCAGGGAAATGTGCAAGGGATAAGGACAAAACAGTATTCCAGTGTTTGGTGCACTAATCTAGAGCAGTGCTTTTCACTTTTCCTTCTTAGTTTCAGAGAACGTTGCCTGCTAAGTAAGCCCTGGCTATCTGCCATAAAACCCCTACACTTTTTGAAGAATGTTAGGGCACACATTGTGTTTTCCCAAGACACTCATCTGCCAGACTCTCTGGCCTCACTGTTGCTTCTATTAATGGAGAATAGTTTCAACAACTTGTCAATATTGCTGGTATGGATTTAGGGCAGGCGACACAAGTAACCAATTGGAGACTTAGGTTTTGAGAGACTCGTGTCGGTTATTTATTCAGTTGTTGCCCCAACAGTTGAAATGAGTAACTAGGGAAGTATAGAAGACTTCCTAATCCTTCACAGGGTTATAAATAAGATGGGGCAACTGGGCTTTGTCAGAAGGCCCTAGAATTTCAAATACACGAAACTCTAGAGGTAGATCTACTGGTGAACATTAGGAAAACAAACAGCAATATTTCCCACCCTGGTCACTTTCATTTTATTTATTGATTTATTTATAAACTTAAATTTTCTTTTGGAGGCTTACCACATCTCCTCTTTTTTCACAGGGGTTTGTCTTCATGCCACACAACTGAGTGGGTGGGAATGGTACTATTTGCTCCCGGTGCCAAAATGACTAATTACAACTAAGATATTTCATTTTCATCTTGATCTGTTGAGGTGCCAAAACGGGCAGTTTTTGCACTGTGAGACTTCTTTCCTACAGGACAAAATACACATTTTTTTTCTTATTGTGCTTTCTATGGATAGGTGCAGTATCTCTCTGTACTGTTCCTTTTAAAAATTCAAAACACAAGAATGCTAACACAGCAAGCAAGCAAGCACAGAATGAGAGGCTGATGGTTAGAAAATAGGTAGAAAACCCCCTCTTAATACTCCTTAACTTTAAAAGTCCATGCAGGAAAGCAGCAGGCTCCATCATTTTGCACAATTTGCATTGCTGTGCTATTTTGTAAAGTTTTGTTTTATTTTGCACCCCTTCCCCACCAAAAAGAGAGAGATCCTTACTCTTTTGTTTGGAGTGCCACAAAATGCCTTGCCCTTTCACTGGGCAAATATAGCAATTTTGTAATTGCTGGTCCTTATATGCTGAGACAAAATATAGTTCATTTCCACTTACAAGGCTGGCAGTGCTGACTTGAATAGTAGCTGGTGTTATAGTAATATTTGTTTCTGCTTTGGTTGTTGTTTTGTTTTTAAGTTTGAAAGAAAATGTATAACCTTTGTATGAATTCAATGAATGGTGTTCCATGCGGACCAGAAAACTCTTCCTTACCTTCAAGAAAATTTGATCATGACCACTTTTAGTGGAATTGTGGCCAACACATTGAGCAGCAGGGTAGACCTATAAGATGATGTTGTAGTTACCAGCTCACAAACCTGTGTGGTCTTTCTCCTGTCATAGCCTCATAGAGAATCGTAATAGTGTTGCAAGTTGCTAAATACTTTATTGCAATTTTATATTCAGCAATTTTCATTTGCGCGAACCATCCAAGATAACTGGTTTGTTTGTATTCACTGAGTCATCTTGAGTCCATTATGGGCAGAAAGGTGACATATAATGACTAGATTAAAATAAAATAAAACTTGGAGTGTCACCTCAGTCTCTTAGCCATGTTCCATTTTGGATTACTTATACCATGCCTCCCAAAATTTCTGCAAATTGTTGTTGTTATTATTCTGTGGACCCAGTTAAATTCCTGATTTTGTCCTAACTCTTGCCAAGCACTGTTAAATGGATTTCTTGGCTCACTGATAAACAGGTGTTTCTGCAGAAATGCAAATAAAATGTGTTCTGTTGAATGGCTGGCAAAATGCATCTCAGGCACTGCGTCCCAAATATGTTTACCATTAATGTTTAGTATTACTGTTGATTATTCCTATGTCTTCTTTTTCAAGGGGCAATATTTGATGAATCTGCAAAAAAGGATGAGGAGGTATTTCGCATGGCAGTATCTGACCTCAACCAAAATGATGAAATCTTACAGACAGAGAAAATCACAATTTCTGTGAATTTTGTGGATGGCAACAACCCATTCCAGGCAGTCCAAGAAGGTAGGGTTTTCGTAATTGATTTGATTACTTCACAGTGTTTTGGTCAAGTTACAAAATTTGGTCAAGTTACAACATGGATTGTGATCTCCTATGTTTTCTACATTTGGAAAATGTTAAGCAATCTTGCTGAGTGATGCGTACATACTTGTAAGCTGCTGCTTAAGAGTGCCCAGTTTTTACAATGAATGAATGTATCAGTGTAAGCCTGTGCTATGGTCTAATATTCTGCATTTCTGCTCCCGTGTGGACGAGCTGATAAAAAGTGCTGCAAATAGCACTGGTACAGTGCTTAAAAGATCAGTCAGCTTGTAGGTAGTTAGTATTAATGCTGTGTGTTTATATATCATTATTCTTTTATTTCAGCCAATGGGCTGGGTCCAGGCTCAGTTATGTGTAGATTAGACCCATTGAAATGTATTTAATTTCCAATCATTTCAGTGGGTCAGCTCTAAGTATGGCTAAGACTGGATCCAGCAGGTAGTATTTTATTCTCCCATTTGATGTAGTGTATGGAAGGAGCCTTGAAAAGCTGCAGCGGTAGATGCTCTAAGACTTAATTTTGAAACAAAGGCATTGTTGGTAACTCTACTAAAATGTTTTTTCCAGATAATTTTGTCTCTTTGTTGAGACAGTTGTTAGTAGCTGATAATGAGCATTGCTTGTATCTAATATCTGTTGTTGCTGTGTGCAACAATTTGTTGATTATAAAATCACAGAAACAAGTATTATGGCTTGTTTTGGTGTATTATATTACCCCTGTTAGGAGCTATTAATTGTTGAGTTTAAGCATGTATTTCTATGAAAAACAAGGCAGAGCAGAAGAAACTACTGGAGGTGTGACTAGTTGCCAGATTGTCTGCAATTCTCTTCAGATGTGTCAGAATTAAGAACTGAAATTGAGTAAGCTGTAAAGGAAGCTTAATGAATAATGGGGTGAAATCAGAACTAACATCACATGTAGGTGGGAAAGCGCCTGTTATAATATTAAGATCACACTTATAAAAATATTTACTGATAAGAAACGTTTGAGGTCTTTAATGAAGGTGGTTGATACTATCATCTGACAAAAATAACCTAAATATTTTTACCTTAACTCTACTTAAGCCAGAATATCTTTTGATGGGTGTTTTACTTTTCTTTTTTTCTTTCAAAAATTCTTCTTCGGAGTTGCTCCTGAAACATTAATTTCATGCACTCCCTAACAATCATTACAGGACCTGCCTACCAGTTTGTAAACAATATATATGGAGGTTCCGCCATGCATAAAATGCAAGTGGCAGAGCACTTATTTCCAGCAGTGTGTTCAAAGTACCATGTTCAAAGCAGTTTCTAGGGCTGCTTTAAATAAGCCATCAGAAATGTACTTGACTGTTTTACGGATACCCACATGGGAACAGGTCACCTTGAAATGACCCAGTTGTTATGTTTTGGACTGGTGCTAAGATTGCACATGTGCATAGCTTCACTAAGCGCAATCAGTGCATGATAACTTGGCCAAAGAGTGAATTGATTTCCTGAGTCAACACTTAGTTGAAGTGATGACCGATCTGCATGGAGCACTGCTCCAAAAAGTAGGTGGGATCTGTGTGAGCTGGCCCGGTATTATGGACATGTGTCAAACTATATAGCTTTCAGGGTCTGGACAAAGACAAGACTGGAGTAAAGCTTTGGAGAAACTAGTTTCTCAGTAGATCGGATAATGGCCCTTGGGCTGATTAGGTCCATGCAGCCACTTCATGCAACTGATGAATATGACCAGGTAGGTCATAACCAGCATAGACGGCATATGCTAAAGCAGGTGAATACAGCTTCTTCTCTCCTCCACTACTTTTGAAGAATGTCCAGTTGTATATTCTATAAACTATTTCGTCTATGATGTCATGTGGAAGAAATTTAGAAATACTGCAGATAGGTAGCAGTAGAAGACATCGTTGTTACTTCTAAATAGATAGTAAACTGCTGCTTGCTGTGGAAGTTATACTAACTGTATGAGCCCAGCTTCTGAAACAACAGAAAAAACGTTAAATGCCTAGGTTTCCATGAAAAATGGAAAAGTACTACACTGCTGAGATTCTGTGCAGTTCTAATTAATTTCAGTGGGATCTGCAAATGAGATATTCTTGATGGTTTCTTCCACATGTTGTATTTTGATGACAGAAATAAGAATCATAGGCCTGGTCCTGTGACACTCTGTATGAGGTTTTGTAGGTACGAGTAATCTTATTTTACAGATTGCTGCCTTGCTACTCGAGGAAGTGGTCATCCTTTTCAATCTGCTTGTGTAAATTATTATGGTACCCTGAGGCCTCTTCCATACTGATCTCAGGATACCTTGCAGATTCTCTTTATTTGATTTATGAAACTGCACTTACAAAAGTGACTAGTTTTTTCTTCCCATGAACTAGGGAAGAGATAGCTTGTAAGGAAGTCTAGATGTGGCCTCAGGAGACTGGCACATGCATTATAGAGTGCTGACATATAAAATTCAATTGGTTTTTTTTTAATTAAAAGAATTCCCTTTAGCATAAAACATCATGGCAAAGTTTTGCAGTTAACAAGGGTTTTGATAAAGGCAAACATTTCTACAGAGGTCTTTTGGAAGACACTTTTCTTGGCTGAAAGAGGGAAGGTTCTGTCTTGATAGAAATATTGTAAACAGCAGACCTCTCACAACCAAATCCTATGTTTGCTTATGCAAAAGTAGATTTCATTTCATTGGCTGGGGCTTATACCCAAACATACAGCAATATTCTAATCATTTATAGTAGCCATGACTTCTTGTTTTTCCTTCAGTGTTCTCTATTACCACAGAAACCATCTTTCTGGTTTTCTTAGGAGAAAAACGGGATTCGGAAATAAGTAAATTGGTTTAAAATGAGCAGGGGCAGCATGGAAATTTACTTTTTTGGACTACAATTCCCATACACTGGGCATGCTAGTTGTAGGATTCAGGAAGTTGTAGTCCAAAAACTAACTAATCCAGATTCTAACTAGGCCTACTGAAGTCAGACTGTTTGTCTCTGTAACTCGGTGTTTCTCTTTTAGCTGAGAACAAGTTTCCAAGTGTTATAGGCTGAAATGATTCTCCTAACATTCTACCTGAGTCTTTAAACTAGAGATCAGGCAGTGTCTATACACATAGCATTAACCATGAATTATTGGCTCTCTCTTGCCTTCTGCTCTATGCCTTAGCCAGTTGCTGCAAGCACCAAATTTACAATTATGTCTGTAGAAATAGTAGAACATCTGCTCTCATTCCATTTATGTAGGTGTAAAGCATGATTCTGTAACCATGGCCTTCTTGGGATTTTCTTTCTTGAATATCCCACAATCAACATTTGTCTTGGAATCCAAAGCACTGCTTAGGATCAAACTGTGTAGAAGAGAAGGAAAACTGTGATTGGATGCCTCATGGGATATTTTAAAGGTTAACTGAGACTGTTAACTGTCTAGTTAAGGGTGTGATCAGACAGTGGGAAAGGTGCATGTCGGCACTGGAAAGGGTCACTTTATAGGGAATGATCTCCCTGAAAACAACTCTTCCATGTATTAGGAAATCACTCCATCCCAGTCCTTCAAAGTAATAGCCCTACAGACTAGGGTGGAGTTAGACCACAATTCTTTGCTTGCCATATGATCACTGGGAAATAGATTGTACTGGACTGCTCCACAAGCAGTCCAAAATGTGATATTTCCTTGCATGACCCCACCTTAAGTTATAATCAGAATGCAGACTTAGCAATGTCACATACATCCTCTCTCTCCCCTTGTTTTTTATTTCCAACATTTAGATTGAGGGAGTATACCAAGAGGGTTGTTTGACCAACCTAATGAGTTACAGTGGGGAACAGTATGATTGTCAATATTTCAAGTTATCAGTGCTTAGAAGATTGCTTTAAAAGCTTCAGATTGGAGCATAGTTGCTTGACGTTCCACTAGAAGACCACAAGAAAGAACTGGTTCCAAGATAATAATTTTCCCTCATGAACTGGAACTCTTAACTTAGGTAGGCGAATAAGAGAAATTGCATTCAAAGGTGAACCACAATTTCTGACCTAAATAACTACAGGTTGGAGCCACCATAAAGAAGGCCCTACCTCTTGTAGAGGATTTATGAGCCTCCTTCATTATGGCCACCTGGAGGAGCCTCGACTGGGATGACCTTGTGGGTCGGGGCAGATGACATTAAGGAGAGACACTCTGACAAATAACATGGGCCCAAACCGTGGAGGGCTTTATACGTGAGTGTCAAAACCTTGAACCTGATCCGGGACGCAACCAGTGGAGGCGAGCCAGAACTGGAGTGATGTGGTCAAATTTACTTGCACCAACCACCAGTCTGGCTGCCGCATTCTGGACCCACTGAAGTCTCTGTATCAGGTTCAAGGGAAGCCCCACGTAGAGGGTATTGCAGTAGTCTATCCAGGAGATTACCAGAGCCTGCACAAAAGTCCCGAGGGAGTCCTCTTCTAGGTAGGGGTGAAGTTGGGCAATTAGCCTAAGCTGGTTGAAGGCTGATCTGGACACGACTGCAATCTGGGACTCCCAAGAGAGAGCCGGGTCCAGAAGAATGCTCAAATTATGCACTTGGTCTCTAAACTGGAGTACTTTTTCTTCTCATACCTGCAAATGTTAGAGGAGGATTGACATTTGTCTTAGGCCACTCTGGTGGATCCTGTACTTTCACAGTAATGTTGCTGGTTGTTTCTCCAATAGTGGAAACTTTTTCTCCAGAATCAGTGGTGTCGTACAACATTGTCCTCCTTGTTCTCTGCATCACAGCATTGGTCATGGAACAACTCTGCAAGGCTTAGCACTGCCCGAGGCATTGTTACACCTAGGTGCCTATTTGTTCCATTCAGTGGGCTCAGCAAAGGAGCATCTTCTCTGGCAGCCTCTGTAAACCTCCCTGGCTTTCAAATCCTTCAAAGTTGCAGCTCTGTCAGCTTGAAACTCTGATCTCATAAATTGAACTTGTCTCATTTTCCTTCACCGATCTTTCAAGGATGTGCATTGACAGTAAATTTCAGTCTGAGAGTTTTCCACAGTATATTGTTGACTTTTAAAAGTCTTGTTATTCACTCTTAAAGAATTAGCCAAACAAACAATTGCCTAATTGAATATCTTATATTCAGAATACGTTCCAGGTTTGTTTTGGAGAAGGGTTCAGAGAATTTTCAGCATGCTGCAATGTACCTGTGTGATGTCAGTCTAATATCCTTTGAGACAGACATGTTACAGGGCTGTTTTCCTTGGGGACTGCATTCGTGTCTGGCGTGGCAAGAGCACTGTGGTCTTCCTGTGAGCAGTACACACTGAAAAAGGGCTGGGTAATAGGGGACAGAGGACGAGATGGTTGGACAGTGTCATCGAGGCTACCAGAATGAATTTGACCCAACTCCGGGAGGCAGTGGAGGACAGGAGGGCCTGGCGTGCTCTGGTCCATGGGGTCACGAAGAGTCGGACACGACTAAGCGACTAAACAACAACAATAGGGGACTACTCCTGTAAAAACTAATTTCCATGGCAGTTTTGAGCTAACACAGAGTGATTCCACTTTTCAGAGTGATGAGGAAAATAAGTAGACTAGGTTCAACAGTGTCTGCAGGCTCAATGCCCAGTTTCCCCAAAGAATACACGGGGGGGGGGGCTTCATCTCATCACTGTTGTACCACCGCAGTTTGGTAGCAAACCAGCAGCATTGGCAGCAGTGTCCCTTTAAGTCAAGGCAACGGACAAGTACTTCACTTCCAGGAGGCTTTCAGTCTAGTATTTAAAAAAAGCTGTGTGCTGTCTATGTGTCCTGCTTTAAATGGAAACAGTGCCTTATGAAAATGGGGGTGGGTTATATTGTGGGAAACCTTAACATCTGAGCGTTCAGCCTGGAGGCAGGCGGTGCAGCACGGCCTCTCCCAATTTGAAGAGACCCTTGTCCAGCAGGCTGAGGCAAAGAGGCAGTCCTGAAAGCAGCAAAATCAGGGAGCTGGACACGGGACAGACGGTATTTGTCTTCAGTGTGGAAGGGATTGTGTCACTCTCGAATTGGCCTTCTCAGCCACACTAGACGCTGTTCCAAGTCCTCCATACAGAGCACGTTACCATAGTCTCTCGAGACTGAAGGATGCCTAATCTATATTGTGAGATATGCTGCAACATTGGGAAGAGCCTGCATGCAGCTATGGGCAGATTGCTACCCACCTTGGAGTATAGTAATGCAGAATGTTTTGCATGAGAACATCTTAGTGACCACCACAAGAGAATGAGGCTTCCAGCTGGGTTGGGAGGTGCAGGGAGTGCCTCAGGATATCAGGGATCTGTCCTCTACTGTCTTTGAGCTAATGGTGTTCCATCTCTTCAGAGACAAAGGACTTTTTGCAGGATTGCATGCTGCACTGTAGTTAACCCTGAAACTGGGCTACACCTATTGTCTGGCCCATGCCCTTTAGTTACACTTTGTTTGAATGAATCTGGAAACTTATGATGTACTTGCAGTTGGGTAAAGTCGCATGCGTTTTGGATGCAGTCCATTTAACCAAAGCATTTTGTAATAACACGATATGCCAAAACCAGTGACAGAGCACTCTCTGTACTCATTCTGTATCCCATCTTTCTATAAATAATTACAAATTTCAATATTTATGTTATACTGTGCTTGAAAAAAAATGTGAAGAATGGTGATGCTGGATGCATTATACTTTGAGCATGGAATTGCTGCTGGAGAAAAAAAATACCAAGAAAATAATCAGTCAAGTGGTTACAGATATTAACTGAATCCTCTGTAATGTTTTACCGGTAGTCCTCTGCCTTGCTTTTCAAGCTGGCCATGGCTAGGGAAGGACATATAGCAGTGAGCCATTGTGAAATATGCTTTCAGCCACTTAGTGAGCTGTATGTAGCAGAATTGTCTAGCTTAGGACTTCAGCTGCGAAGTAGCCAGTGGAATATGTGAAGGTCATAAGGAGAATTTCATTCAGGGAAGTGTTATGATCAGAAATTACGGCCTGGTGGATATGGCTTCTTTTCTTGGGTCTTGAAGCAGTATGATGAGTTTGTCCTTTCTTTTTTTCTCTGCTTCCCACAGAAACTAGTTTAAAACCCACATATTTCACGGACTGCTAAAACTCTGCCAGATGCATTGAGGGCTTGGATTCTGAAGTGCTGCTGTTTATTAAGTGGTGCATGTTGAGGCTGAGATTAAACCTTTATGGTGTTGCAGTTCTCCACTGCCTTTCAATTTCATTTTCAGATACACTCTCTTATTCCATAATAAAATGGTTCTGATGTAAACTGATAGATTCATATTTGGGGACAGAGGGCAGAATCTGCTTGGTTGAACAGAATGTTAAAGTGTAAAGCTCTGAGGAACGGAATGACAGAGAAGGAAAGAAATGCATACAAATTGCTGATGCCCAGACCTCTAATGCTGTAAGACCTAACAGTGTTCATTTCCCCGACAGTCCCAAGGAAATATAGCAGCCTAGAATTATACAGCTTGTTTAAGGCCAGTGCAATTAGTGGGCTTAAGTTACTTAACTGTGTATTAGATCATGATAAAAATCTATCTCTGGTTGGAACATGGCATGCTTGTGGAAAATGATAGAAATGTCACTCCGTGCAATTGGACCCATTCAGAAAGCAAATTGGCTGGTGAATTAAGGCTTCTGTGTATTTCACTCTTGACCATGGAACATGCTACAATATTGGGAAGGGCCTTCATGGGCAGATTGTTGTCCATGTGATCATCCCCACCATGATCACTCTTTTCTTTTTGCTGTTAGCTGAAGAAGACAGGGAACAGCACTTTCCAGAAAAGCATGTCCACTTAATTTAGCTTACAAGGAGCAATTGAGGGCCACATGAAGTTCCAATACTCCATACCTTATTTACATACTAATGTTTCTCCTTCTCTCTCATGTGCCCTGAAATGCTCTGGATCCGTTTCAGTCAGGCTTCAGGCCGCGCCATGGCACGGAGACGGCACTGGTCGCACTGTTGGATGACCTATTGAGGGAGGCTGACAGGGGCAATATGTCCTTGTTGGTCCTCCTCGATATCTCAGCTGCCTTTGATACCGTCGACCACGGTATCCTCCTGGGGAGGCTCTCCGAGCTGGGAATCGGTGGCCTGGCGCTTGCCTGGCTCCGATCCTTCTTGGGGGACCGCCCCCAGAGAGTACAGATTGGGGAGAATGTTTCGGCTCCGTGGAGTCTCAATTGTGGGGTTCCGCAGGGGTCGATCATCTCCCCAATGCTGTTTAACATCTATATGAGGCCGTTGGGTGGGGTCATCAGGGGGTGTGGGGCTTCGTGCCATCAGTACGCTGATGACACCCAGCTCTACATCTCCTTTTCACCTACTTCAGTGGATGCCGTTCCGTCCCTTCGGCGCTGTCTGGAGGCTGTACTGCAATGGATGCAGCTGAACGGTTTGAGGCTGAACCCGGACAAGACGGAGGTCTTGAGGGTGGGTGGTTCTTCCATCGGCGGTCTGGGAGACTCCCTCTCTTTCGGGGGGGGGGGGGTTACTCTTACCGCACGGAGTGAGGTCCGCAGCTTGGGGATACATCTGGACCCGGCGCTTACCATGGAAAACCAGGTGGCGTCCGTGGCCCGTTCTGCCTATTTTCATCTGTGGCGGATTGCCCAGCTGCGGCCCTACCTTGATGGGGGGGCCCTCACCACTCTCGTCCATGCGCTCGTAATCTCGAGATTAGACCACTGTAATGCACTCTACGTGGGGCTACCTTTGAGATTGTTGCGGAAGCTTCAAATGGTGCAGAATGCAGCGGCCAGACTGCTCAGTGGGGTGAGAAAATACCAACATATCTCTCCCACTCTGGCCGCATTGCATTGGCTGCCCATTCGCTTCCGCATTGACTTCAAAGTGTTGATGATGACTTACAAAGCCCTAAACGGTTTGGGACCTCGGTATTTGGCAGACCGCCTTCTCCCACCTAGATCTACCCGAATTACTCGGCATAGCCAGGAGGGACGGCTGAGGGGCCTAACGCCGAGAGAGGTCCGGAAAGAAAGAACTAGAAACCGGGCCTTCTCGGCAGTGGCCCCTCGACTATGGAACAGCCTCCCAACAGAGATCCGCCTGGCACCCTCGCTGGTTGTTTTTAAGAGCCATTTAAAAACTTGGCTATTTAGGCAGGCCTTCCCTTCTGTCAATTCTTAAATTTTAGTTCTTTGTTTTTTATTATTCCCATCTTGAATACTTTAGATTATTGTTTCAATTGTTTTATTGTTTAATGTTTTAATGTTTTATATATTTGATGATATTTGTAAGCCGCCCCGAGTAGACATTGTCTAGGGGGGCGGGGTAGAAATCTAAAAATAAATAAATAAATAAATAAAATATTGTAGGTACCACAAGACAGTTCATATTCAGGTCTGTCTAAGATTTTGGCAGACTGACGCTGTGGCCAAGTATGTGCTTCCAGCACTGCTTGGTGAGTAGTTGATATTGTGGAAATCCCCAGATATGGGCACTGAGTGACTGGCACCCCATACACATCACTACAGTGGGATCAATCTCTCAGGTGAACCATGAAGCAGGTTATTAGCTTTTGAAATTGACTTGAGTTAAAACTGATGGAAGGTGGCCTTATTGCCAATCTTAGAACAGAATGATGTATTTTTCTTTGTAATGACCATAGTGCTTTGCTGGATATTCTCTGCAAGGAGCTGCACATTATGGTTATCTGAATTCTTCAGCATTTTAAAAAAACCAAAAAACCATCTGGGTCACCTGGGTTTTATAATATTAATATTTCACCATCCTGCCTAGATAATTTTACTCTGGTAAATGTGGTGTAGTATCATGTAAGTGACTGCAGTGTTCGTTGTTCAAATGGTGAAATACAGAAATTGAGACCTTTCTAATTCATGTCAGTCAGATGTTGATGCTCATAAAACTTTGCACAACTGCAGACACAAAATAATGATATGCTCTTTATCTTTCCAGATGCTAAGTGTCTAGCAAATACTCCAGTTTCCTATGATTTCTCAGTTTAATCACCTTGCAGTTTGTGATAGATCTTTTCCTGTAGATTACATTTTGTCTGTAGTCACAGTTGGTGATGTAATCTGGGGGAAACAAACAAGAGAGCAGTCTCTGGCACTCTCTAGGTATAAGCCAAGTGCTGAATATACTTCATTGCAACTCATAAGGTTCAGGAGGTTTGGTTTGGGGTTCTTGTGGCTGTCTAACTTACAAGGTGGTTGAGCAGTGTATATGTATGCCTTGAATCTCACTGTACAGTTATCTCTGGCAACTTGCAGCCTCCCCTTACAAGCTTCCTACATTTCAATTAAACCCCGAGGGAAGACATTATAAGGTAACCCCACCATAGGGCTTTGTTAGATCAGGAAGTGTGGACAGCCAGGGAAGCTGCAGAATAATGAAGAGATATTAACGGAAATGGGGGAAATGTAGCTCTCTTGGCCAACTTGCATTGGTATGGTAAGTTCAAAATGTAACAAAAAAAGGGGGTGGGTGGGTAGGAATTATACTGCACGCAGACTCTGGAACTCCCTCTCACAGGAGGCCAGGCTGGTCCAATTTTTGCTGTCCTTCCACAGGAAGATTAAGACCTTTCTCTTCAGGCAGCCTTTCCCTTAGTGTCTGGATGGGGTTTTTAAATGGAATGTTGTGCCTTGTTGCTTTGAATCTGTTTTTGGTGTTGTTCGGGTTTTTTTCAACCATTTTTAGTACGTTATTTGTTTGATTCTTTTAATATCATAATTAGTTTTTAGCTTTTAAATATTGTCTTTTAATGATGTAAGCCACCTTGGGTCCTTTTTAAGGAGAAAGTGGGGGTAACAATATTTTAAATAAATAAATAGAAAAATGAAGTCTTTTTAATAGGAACATAAAATTGATTTGGAAAATGGACGACCAATTGTAGTGTAGCACAATTTTCACCTTTTTTTTCTGCAGCTGGACACAACACTGCCCTTCCTCATACTTGCTTACAAGGGCATACAGACAACAAACTGATATAGATCCACAGCAGAGACAAATATATCTGCAGCACCCGCCTCAAACATGCTACAGTTGGATCACTTAGGGAAGATGCTAAATCCTGAAGAATGTCAAGTACTGAGACACAATTTCTTCATAAAAAAATTTCTAAGAAATATTCTGAGATTTTTTTTTCCTTACTAGAAACAGAAGGTAATTTTTGCAGAGGTTGTTCCTAACTTTATCTACCACTTATTGGTGGCTGTTTCCCCTTCTCCCCCAAATCACAATGCACTGGGATGACAGTGGGTGGAGAGCATTATGGAGGGGGCAAAATGGTAGTCGGCTGCCCGCAAAGTTACAGTACCAGTGTGAAAATCCTTAGAAAGAAAACAAAAGAATCGTTAGTGGGCTACTTGAGCTCCACCTTTGAAAACTTTGTCTGGAGAAATGTTGTGAAATTTTGCACAGAATTTCTCTGTTCTCAAAAGAATGGAAAATTTTGAAAGGCCATTTGTGGTCTTTCTAACTTCAAGATATGGCTTGCACTATGGTGTAGCAGGAGCACAGGCAATACAGTGGACCCTCGACTTACGGAATTAATCCGTATTGGAACAGTGGCTGCAGGTCGAAAAGTCTGTAGTTCGAGGGTCCATTTCCCATAGGAATGCATTGAAAACCTATTAATCCGTTCTGGCAGAAGGAAAAAATACCCCCCTCCAAAAAAATTAAAATAACAGCAACAGTGGAGCAAGTCCCACGCTGGGACTGCAAAAAAAAAAAAAAAAAAAAAAATCACCAAAAAACAAAACAACACAGAAACATACCCCCCAGCCCAAATCTACCCTCCAAACCCCACCCAGAACAACTTTTTAAAAAGAAAAAACAGCAGCACCTTACCAGTCTGAAGCCTTCCGGGGTTCTGCAGAGGCTTCCCACGCTTGCAAAGCCGTGCTTACGCGCGAGTAGACCCGCGCCTTTGGCGGCGCTTACCCGCGCCTTCGGGTTCAAAGGTTCTCATCTGTCCTTTACAATTTTAAGTGCACTTGGAAAGCAGGAGCTCTCTCAACTGCGACACACCCTATATACAGTAATGGCCGACAGACCTACAGCACAAAGAAGCAGCCTCAGCGCCACCTATAGTTAGAAAGTTGAATTGCCCGCCTTTTCCCCCTGCCTATGTTCTTATGTCGATTCTCCGGCCAGAAGTTGAAGTGAAATTTTGCGGCTGGAGAAGTCCGTAACTCAAAAAGTCCGTAAGTGGAGCCGTGCGTAAGTCGAGGGTCCACTGAAATCAGCTTTTTGTAATTCTAGTATTATCAGTGTCACAAGATCTGGAATTCAGACAACAGCAGCACAATGTGGCTTAATTCTCTGAATAAGAGAACAATAAGCCATAAATCTTTAGAGATGAAGGCTAAAGTGAATTATGAAGGTAATTTCCTTAGGTGCTGAAATTAATTGCATTTCCCCTATACTCCCTATTATGATTTTTTTTCATACAGCACCTTACCAACTGTTTTCTAAAATATCCATTTATGAAAGACTTATCTAAGCAAAAGAGAAGAGTTAATATGGATAGATTTGGAACACATGTTAGTGCATCATTAAATGACAAATTATATCTAAGGAACATAACCTTTCTTCATTTTTAAGAAAACCTATGCTATTGCAGTTTTAAATGGTGAACTGAATGTCAGTCAGCCTGGGCAATTATTTGGCCCTCTGAAACAATCCATGATGATTATTATCACATTAAACTTAATATAAAAACGCCAATCATGTTAAACCAAATCAGTCATTAGTATTACTACATTAATCAAAATATAACACTTTAAAGACCAGTGCTTTCAAGAAATACTGTAGTGTTTGTGGAGAGCTAATCAACTTGTATCGTTATCCAACTTTCAAGACAGAAAGAATATATTTCTGGACAGTTTAAAGGATTTGTAATAAAGTTCCAGCTACACAGGAAACAAATTGCTTCATTTGAAATCTGGTGTTGAAGAACACAGAGCGAACAACCAAAAAGACAAATAACTGGGTTCTAGATCAATTCTTACTAAAAACTAAAATGGCTAAACAGGAACTGTTGTACTTTGGATATATCATGAGAAAACAAGGCTCACTGAAAAATACAAAGATGTTAGAGAAAATTGAAATTAGTAGGAATCGAAGATTTTACATGGGATGGACTGACTCAAAAGAGAAATCAGTGGGCTTTGGTTTGCAAAACCTGAGCATGGCTACTAATGATCAGACCTTTTGGGTTCATAAATTAATAGATTTGCCATAACTCGTAAGTAGAGGGAGGATTTCTATGACATGTCACATTTTCTCTGCAACCTACATTTGAATCCATAAGCAAGTTCAAACATGTTTATGAGTAATCTGGTCTTTCTCACTCGTAAGGTCAAACAGAGGTTGCAGGAAAAAATATGACATGTCATAGAAATCTTCCACCTACTCATAAACAGTTTGATGGCACACAACAGCAACACATGACAATTGTAACACCTTTCTTCTTCCCCTGTTATACAAGCCTTTGTGTGGAAAAATAGGGGTGGATGATTCAGTCTATTTCTAAAGTGTGTCACTTTCTTGTGTGTCAATTAAATTCATTCTGTGCCATTTCTATATTAATATGTAATAACTTATTTTACAAAACTGCATACAATTTGCAATTTAAATATAGATTTGAAATGTGTTTTCTCTAAAAATATGCGCTTCTAAATGCTTTTTCCTCAAAACATGTCTTTCCAAACGAATTGTGATAACTTTTTAAGGTTGACAGCTGCCTCACAATGTTTGAAAGTGTGCCAGCCAAGGAATAGATAAATTCCAATATGTATCTTAGAGGTATAAAACATGATAGGCCACATAAGAATTTACGAATTGTGTTATAAAGTTATAATTTGTGTTTTAATATTGTAACATTCATTTTTATATATATATATAGCAGTTTAATTAATCTCATTGTGAGCTTCCTTGAGTTCCAGTTTTGGGCAAAAGGTGGGATATAAATGAATTAAATAAGATCAAAATGTAAAGAATATTTTATTTAAGAGCCAGTCTGGATGATAGCAAATGTCTATCCGGTGTAGCATTCTGTTGTCATAGAGATCAGCCTTATCCCTGAAGGAAGCTCACCAGCAAGCCATTAGCACAATACCACCCTCCCACTCATATTCTAGCAAGTGAACTACAAGGTACTTCCTCACTCTGGTTCTGGTTATACCCATTGGGCTAGTAACTATTGATGGCCTTATTCTCCAAGAACACAGTTATTTGATTTAGTAGGAATTAATAACTCACCAGATTATAGGCTTGAGAATAAGAATAAAATTATTATTATTATTATAATTAATATAACAATGAGGATACAGTTAATATAAATTCTGGAGCCGATCTTTTCAGAGTGTTCCACACGTGTGACTTGGGGCTCTGCTGCATCAGACCTCCAGAATATGTGAGAACTACAAGCACATTAGAGATGCAGAGTGTGAAGGTCTCAGTGACTTCTGAGTGGAGAGGATACATATTCCCATCACTCTTTTAGACATGTACACAGATGTAGGCATAACATCTGAATTAATAGCTAACGATTTTCCTTCAAATCAGTATCTGATTTAAGAAGATCCTTGCAGGATTTTCTAGGTGCAAAGTTCTCAGAAGTAGATCACCAGTCCCTCTGGGGGCTGTGCAGCTTGCCCAAGGCCACACAGGTGGCAGGGCATGTAGTCGTGTCCACCATCTATGCTCCAGGTGATCTTAGCTAGCCTGTTTCCTGGGAGCCACAGTGAAGATCTGAATTCCTTGCCCCATTGCTCTTCATTCCGATCTACGTCTACTAGGATGTACCAAGCTTGTGCAATAAAAAAACAAAACAAAAACCCACATCCCATAGTAAAAAAAAAATGGAAATATGTTTATCTAAATCAAAACTTAGCACCTTCTGTGAGCTGACCTTTCCAGCACCTCCTTTAAGCATATGTCAAACGATCTGCAGACAGGAACATTTTGTGTGATGACATGAGGTCAGCCACATGCTATCTCTGTGGAAGGCAAAGTTACTGTAGGGGACTCACTTTACCTTGCCCTTGCCTGTCTTGGCAAGACTTAAATCTTCATTAATCACCAACTAAAGGGTAATTATCACAGTGCACAAAGCAGCCCATTAAACTCTCTCATAGTAGCATACCGTTCACTTACATACAGGCAGGGAACATAGCGCTTAAAGATGCAAAATGTATAATTTGCTTGCAATCTGGCCAGTTTTACACATTGATAATGACATTTTTAAGAAGAGGCAAATATCTTGTTTTTGAGAATTGTGTGTGAGAGAAAGCAAGAGAAAGAGATGGATAGGGGAAGGAAATCATTATGGGTAATTCCCATATTATATTTTTATATTCCTTTTCCAAAATCATGTCACTAAGATTACAATAACCAGTGCAAAAAAACACAGGGGGAACAACAAAAGGGGAAAAGCAAGAGATTGGGGCCCCCATTGTTTCCTCTGAGAGTGAAATCTGAATCTTCTGTATTGGCCTCTGAATCTGTCTTGCAACATCAAAAATGCAGTAGCAAAATATATACATCGGGGGGAAATGTGAAAAACACTAGGATGGAGCTTTTTTTTGGAGAAAAAACTCCCAGTCTTGTAATTAGGCAGGAAGTCTACCAGTCCAAATGATGGGACTGGGAGCCATCAACAGTAGGACACATAACAGCCTTTTACCTCCATGGTGGTCCCTGGCACTTTCTTGCACTCTACACACCTTTGTGAGTCACAAAGATTCCCTGTGACTTGTAAGAATGCATGGGGAATTGAGTCTCTATGGAAGTTGCCTCCATACACTGCATCTTTCAGAGGAGTGAAGAAATGGTGCAGAATGATATGGAGGTAAGATGATTGCTCTACCCACTGCCATTTGACAGCACCCAATCCCATAATTTAGCAAAAAGCTCAAGGTCAAATTATGGGACTGGAAGTTATTTTCCTTACAAAAGTTCCATCCCTAGAAAACACTCTTTTGTCAATGGGTGAATGAATGCTGAAATGCATACACATATGTGTGCATTATGAAACCCATCCACAGAAATATGTATGCATTTTTATGAAGAAAGGAAAAGGGACTTACAATCCAATGTAAATCTGAATCAACACAAGCTTAGTGGTTGAAGAACGGGAACCTGAGGGAGGCTGAGCTTGACATATTCAGGTTCCTGGTTGCCTTGACCATGCATTGAGGCTGAAGGTTGGCAATGGGGTGCTTGCTGCCCCTGTGTAGATTCTCTGTGCCATTTAGAATCTCATGTGATGAGAATTCTAAGGCGCACTAGGGGCATGTGTGCCTGTGGCCCCAATGTAAAAATAGAGGGGATGGCCCTATCCACACAAGGTGTTCGATATCCTTGAGGCTGTGCTTGTGGTGTGGATGGAACAGATATTAAGCCTACCCAACCATGATTAGCACTGTCAAAGAGAGAGATGGAGAAGGAAGAGATTGTGAGAATGATGGGAAGAAATTATTTCAAAGCCTACTCACAATCTCTTCACCATGATTAGAGGCTGAAATTCTTAATGATGTGACTAGATCAATAACTTGGCATTGGCTGAGTTTTCAGATGCTTTAATTCACTGTTGAAAAAGTCAACACATTGAAAATAAATATTCAACTATTATGACGAGTCACATTTTACTTGATATAAACAGTTGTCAATTCTGCTTTCTTTTGAATAAGTCTTGTTGTAACCAACCTTTTTCCACTCTTTTATGACTTCATACCATTGGAGACCTTGAACTGTGCTTTCTCATTTCTGTCTCTGTATATGATTCTTTGACCCTCAGCAATCTGAGGACTGCAAATACATTTCTAAGGATTTATTGGGCAGCCTTGTCTATGTCACAAAGGAGAAGTAGTACTCATATTTCAAGCAACAAAACACCTATACCACCCACCAGATGATCTTTAGGTCAATAAGACATTCTTTAGATAGGCTTCCAGACCTTCATTATAGATAGGATGCTATCAAGGGCCTCATGACAAGCTGTTGCAGCAAAGTGGCCTCAGGTAAGATAATAAAAGAGTTTATACTGCCAGAGCTATTTGTGAAATAAGACCATGGAGTTTTACAAATGTGTGTTGTTATCCTTTTATTACAGTACACTTTCAGAAATGTAACTATGTGTGGCAGGTGCATAACTGTTTATCTCTTTAGGTAAAGGTTCCCCTTGACATTTAGTCTAGTCGTGTCCGACTCTAGGGCGCGGTGCTCATCCCTGTTTCCAAGCCGTAGAGCCAGCGTTTTGTCCGTAGACAGTTTCCGTGGTCACGTGGCCAGCGCGACTAGACACGGAACACTGTTACCTTCCCACCATGGTGGTACCTATTTATCTACTCGCATTTGCATGCTTTCGAACTGCTAGTTTGGCAGGAGCTGGGACAAGCGACGGGAGCTCACTCCGTTGCGTGGATTCGATCTTACGACTGCTGGTCTTCTGACCTTGCAGCACAGAGGCTTCTGTGGTTTAACCCACAGCGCCACCACGTCCCTTTGTCTTTGTTTATCTCTTTACTATACCTCGATATGCATTTCAGTGAATAGCATAAACAAGAAGAAATCTAGCTCAGGGTTATAACCACAAAGAGTTTGTAAGAATGTATTCTCGAAGGCTTTTCACGGCCGGGATCTGATGGTTGTTGTGGGTTTTTCGGGCTCTTTGGCCGTGTTCTGAAGGTTGTTCTTCTTAACATTTTGCCAGTCTCTGTGGCTGACATCTTCAGAGGAGAGGACAGGAGTCAGAACTCTGTCTGTGCTCTGACTCCTGTCCTCTGAAGATGCCGGCCACAGAGACTGGTGAAACGTTAGGAAGAGCAACCTTCAGAACACGGCCAAAGAGCCCGAAAAACCCACAACAACCAGTTTGTAAGAACTCCTTCATCTCTGGTTCTTTCCTTAAATCTCCAAGTTTCATCAAGAAACATGTATTTCTCCCCTACTTACTGACAGAGATATAAAGGGGGAAAACACACAGGCAGGGTTCTACAAAGTAACAGTCTTTAGGCCATGTGCCTAGCCTGCAAGGTTGGTATCATCCAGCAACTGCCCAAAACTTCAGGAAAGTCCATTGCTATCATTCTGATAGCAAAAGGCTGGTATGGACTGGGCAGACATTCATTTTCCTCCCCTCAGTACTGGTGGTTGGGTAGCTGTGCCTGGTGTATGCCACTCAAAATTCCACACAGTGCCTCTGGGACACACTTAAGAGAAACTGTGTGTGGGAAATTAAATGGTGGGTGCCAGCAATCATGCTTGCTAGCTAAATAAGTCAGTTTAATTTGTTTATTTGTTAGTACTGTGGCCACCACTGCAATTGCTAGTACTTGCAAAGCGAAGGATGAGGCCATCTATAAGGGAACTGATACCATCTTTATGGTTTACTATAGTATATATATATAGCCACTTATAAGATCATCATCATCATTATCATCATGTGCCACCAAATCAAATCTGACTTGTGCTGACCCTTTTCAGGGTTTTCTAGATAGAGAATAGAAGCAGTTTACTATTCCCTTCTTCTGGGATCACCCTGGGACTGTGCAGCTTGTCCATGGATATACAGGCTGGCTTTTCTCTCAGGAGAAACAGTGGGGAATTGAACTCCCAACCTCTCACTCCACAGCCAGATACTTAAACCACTGAGTTATCTAACCAGCTTAAATAATTGTGTGCTGGCAAGTTGATTCTGACTTATTTCAACTCCTTTCAGAGTTTTCTTGGAAGAGAATGCATAAAAGTGGCTTACTCTTCTCTTCTTGTAGGGGAATCCTGGGACTGTGCAACTTGCCCATGGCTATACAGGCTGGCTCTTTCTTTAGGAGGCACAGTGCAGAATCGAAGTCCCAACCTCTGGCTCTGCCTGAACCAATTTATATGGCCACATTTTGCTTACCCTACCCTTCTTTCTGCAGATTTGAGATTAAATGTGGGGTACAGCATTTTCCCCTCACTACCTTACTGGATATGAGATGCAACAGCTTAACTAAGTACCCTGTTTCCCCGAAAATAAGACCTAACCTGAAAATAAGCCCTAGTATGATTTTTCAAGATGCTTGTAATGTAAGCCCTACCCCAAAAATAAGCCCCAGTTAAGTGAAACCCCGCCCTCCACCATTGTGCAGCAACCAGAAGAAAATGACATGACTGTATTTGAATAAATGTAGATTGTTGTCCATGAAAAAAATAAAACATCCCCTGAAAATAAGCCAAACTGCGTTTTTTGGAGGAAAAATTAATATAAGACCCTGTCTTATTTTCAGGGAAAGACGGTAGATTCAAAACCATTTTGTTGCTGCTAAATACTTTTCTAGTATTTTCCAGTAGAAGACTATCTGCTGGGGCCATGTGAAGTCTTTGCAAATCCAAGCTTTCAGTATAGAGTTAGCCAACAAACTAAAATCCATACCTATTTTGAATTGCTTTATATGCAGTTAGTTCTCATTAACTATCAGCTATCAGCTAAATAAAGAAACTGCATTTCACTAGGCTTTGAATAAAGTAATATTGAAAGTAAAGAGAGCTTGATTCCTTTTTAACTGGATGCCTTGGACTCTGGACGAGCTACCAAAATTGCCTTCTTACTTTAGAAGCTGCTCAGCAGATATTGTTCACTGCCTGGCAGCTTGCTGAGGCAAATGTGGTATGGCAACTGTGTTAAGCCAATAAGCCTGGGAATGTTCCATCCCTTTCTGAGCCAAATAAATGAACAGTAGTAGGTGTCATTAAACCCAGAAGAGTGTTAAGTATTTGTAACCTAAATGCTGGAAATAACACAGTCCTCCTCCAAGACAAATCACTTCTATTTCATTTGTCCTATATAGTAACCTTGAATTCTCCAAATTTGAGTTTTTATGTATCCAAACTACATAATACATGCAGAAGAGAAATATATCGGTAAGATGGGCGGAGAGGGTGGAGTTTGTAAGAAGTATAATAGAATCACAGAATCACAGAGTAGTTGAGTTGGAAGGGGCTTATAAGGCCATTGAGTCCAACCCCCTGCTCAATTCAGGAACCCAAATCAAAGTATATCCGACAGATGGCTGTCTTATTTTCTCTCGAATGCCTCTGGCATTGGAGCACTCACCACCTCCTGAGGTAATTGGTTCCATTGGTGTACTGTTTTTCCCCCAGGAAGTTTTTCCTGATATTCAACCAAAATCTGGCTTCCTGTAGCTTAACGCCATTATTACGTGTCCTGCACTCTGGGATGATCAAGAACATATCTTCCCCCCCCCCCCCCCGGTATGATAGCCTTTCAAATATTTGAAAAGTGCTATCATATCACCCCTCAGTCTTCTTTTCTAAAGACTAAACATGCCCAGTTCTTTCAGTCTTTCCTCATAGGGCTTGGTTTCCAGTCCCCTAATCATCCTTGTTGCCTTCCTCTGAATTTGTTCCAAGTTTGTTTCCATCCTTCTGAGGCCTAACCAGTGCCAAATAGAGGGGAACTATTACTTCATGAGATTCAAAGAATATACTTCTGTTAATGCAGCCTAAAGTAGCATTTGCCTTTTTTGCAGCCACATCATACTGTTGGCTCATATTCAGCTTTTGGTTACACTAATTCTAAGACCCTTCTCACATGTAGTATTACTGAGCCAATTATCCCCCATCTTGTAACTTTGTATTTGGTTTCCACCACCCCACTCCCAGGTGTAGAACTTTGCGTTCTGTTGTTTTTAGCCCAGTGCTCGAGCCTATCAAGATATTTTTGAATTTTGTTTCTGTCTTCCAGGGTATTCGCTATTAATAAAAATGTTGAAGAGCACCAGGTCCAAGACTGAGCCTTGCATTAACCCCTTTTTATCTCCTCCAAGTTTGAGAAGGAGCCCTTGAAAAGCACTCTCTGAGTAGGATTCTGTAACCAACCTGACATTTGTTCTGTCCAGTCCACACTTAGTAAGCTTGCTAATCAGGACATCCTGGGCACTTTGTCAAAAGCTTTGCTAAAGTCAAAATATATTGTGTCTAAACTCTATAGCAGTGTTCCCCAACCTTTTCCGGTCCGCGGACCAGCTGGGGAAGGCGGGGCACCCCCCGCGCTCACGCGCATGCGTGAACAAGCATGCGCACGCACGTCTGCACAAGCGCGTGCCGCCATTTCGCACAGGCGTGCACAGGCCTGCACAAGCGCGCCCCGCCATTTTGCGCATGCGCACGACTGCTCATGTGCATGCGCAAATGGCAGCACACGCTTGTGCGGGCCCACGCACTTGCGCAAATGGCAGCGCAGCGCTCATGCAGGCATGCTGGAGTGCACACGCAGGTGCAAACGGGCAGCGCGGGGTGAGTGCGCGTGGGGAGGTCTCTCTCGCCGGCCCCGTCTGGCCCAGGCCAGGGACCGGCACTGGGCCGGGGACCGGGGGTTGGGGATCGCTGCTCTATAGCATTCCCAGTGTCTACCAGGGAGGTTACCCAATCAAAAAATGAAATAGGAATTGTCTGACAGGATTTGTTCTTGACAAATCTGTGTTGAATTCTGCTTATTACTGCATTGTTTTCAAGGTGTGTGCAGAGTGACCATTTTATAATCTGCTCTAGAATTTTCCCTGGGAATGTCAGGTTGACTGTTCTGTAGTTCCCATGTTCCTCCTTTTTGCCATTTTTGAAGTTAGGGACAACAGTAGCCCCCCTCCAATCATCTGGCACTTCACCCATCCTCCACATTTTCAAATAGAAATAATAGACTGTGGTTCTAAGAGTTCTTTATCCAGTTCCTTCAGTACTCTTGGATGCAGTTCATCTGGCCCTGGAGATTTGAACTGTTCAAAGTAATAATGCATTATTTAAGGATTTGTTTATCAATCTCAGGCTGCAATCCTGTCCCCTCCACTGGTACTTCATATTTGCCTGGAGATCCATAGACTCTCTTTTGGGGAAAAAAATGAGCTAAAGTAAGAATTTAGCACTTCCGCCTTTTCTTTGTCATCTGTTACCATTTTCCCACCCCATCCGGTAGCTAAGCTATTATTTATTTTCTGTCTTTTGCTATGTACATATCTAAAATATATATTTTTGTTGCTTTTAGCATGTCTTGCTAACCTCAGCTCATTCTCAGCATTTGCCTGCCTAACACCATCCCTGCAATTCTTTTGCATCCCTGTATTCTTTTAATCTTTAGAAGAAGAAAACCAAAGGGTGAGGTAGCACTCTAATAAAACTTGAACATGTTCAGTGGGCACAGAATCTTGCTCACTGGGTACATAGTGATGATTGACAATGTTGCAAGGGAATAGAATGGAACATTTTGAAAGGTAGGGATGACATGCTATTTGCAGTTCTGAATAGGAACATCCATAACTACCCTATTTTATTACAGGTTTCACTTGTATATTTCTTATTTACTAAATTGATCTTCACTTTTTACAACTATTCCTCCTCTACTCCACCATTGCAAGAAACTGAAACAACCATCAAATTAAAATTTTAAAATCCATGTATGAAATCCACAACATGAAGAAAAAAGCATTATAGCAGCAACTCAGAGCTGAGAATTAGCTACCAAAGGCACCTTGGGACACAAATATCTTAACCTGCTTGTAGAATATCAGAAAGGATGGAACCAAATATGCAACCTATGGAAGAGTGTTTCAGAGTCACAGCTGGGAAGGCCTCACTTTTCATTGGTTCCACAATGATCTCTGCATTTAATGACACTTAAAGCAGATCCACCTCAGCCTAATTTTATATGCTCTGTGAGACTACTTCATATTAGTATTTTCCAACATAGTAGACTAAAACCAGTTGCCTTGGTAACCCAAAAGAACTAATTGGTTTAGCCTGGTGGGTGGGGAATCCTTAATGAAAAGTAATAAGTAAGGCCTTGATTTAGAAAGAGAGAAATCAGCAGTGGAGAACATTGGAGCTGTTATTCTACGACACGCTGGAATTTAAGCTCTTATTACCTTGATTTCAATAATAGAATACCAACCTATGAGTGCTGAGGGAATGAAAAGGCAAATTCTTTCTACTGGTATTATGTATTCTTTGTATTTTTTTAAAGTTAAAATTTACCTGTTGGAACTATGAGCGTGTTCATCTCTCCAGGGGATTGTGCACTTCTGGGGAAAAAGAATGTTTTGAGATGGATTCACTTGATTTTGAGAGTAAAGCAGCTTTGTGAGATCCTTCATGCATCTTCTACATTTCTTCAGTTCTGATGTATAGAAGATGTATATGTGTGTGTGAGAGAGAGTGCATCATTTTCTCTATATATAATATGTTGTGTACACACATACACATGCTAATTATCTCTCTAGTATAGTATAGTATATGTGTGTGTTTGCATTTTGCCTCTTTTAAAATAGAAATGTTAGTACAGTTCATAATTGCATTTTGCAACAGCCATTGTAAACAAGTAGCCTTACAGAACCTGAATAAGTGGTAGCGCTACATCCAGCTCTCATGGCTGTTTTAAAAAGTATAATCACTGCACAAGAGTGCAGTGATGTTATTGTGCAGCAGAACAAATCAGCATTCTACAAGGCAATTTTAAAAATGGGGGCAGCTCAAACAACATATTTGAGGAAAGGTTTTTGAGTTATGATTTTTTTAAAAGTAAAATTCTTTTAAACCCCCCAATGAAGAAACAAATGACCTTAAACGTACCCAGATTTAAAACAGATAAATAAATTGATAGGACAAATTTTGCTTATCTTGGAAGATAATGGTTGGCACAACCCATCTTTTTATTATTATTATTTGAAAGGAATCCAAGGTGCAGGGTCTGAAATATTGATCCTCAGAAAAGGCCTTTCAAAAGTGAGAAACAGTGACTTTGTAATAAATTGATTGTGTGTAGAAGAGGCTTTTTAGAAAGAGTGTTCCAAAGTAGATACATTGTTGCAGCTCTATAGGCAGGGAAAGAATATGTTTGGAAGCAATGAAATGTCACAGAAACAGTCAAAAGAGAAGTTTTCTTTGAAAAATCACAAAACAGCTTTGCTTTTAAAAAAGGAATGTAGTGACAATGCTCCGGAAAAGGACATTTTGCCATGTATCTTCACCCTTGTCAAAAAAACGCTGTACAACTGCTTTGTTTTTGGGTGAGAAGTGGTTGACTAATGGAAAAAGAAATCAGCTTCTGGGATTTTCCCTTGCTTGATGTCACATTGTGAATGGTAGTGCGTACAAGAGGGTATCCCATAGATCATCTTGACTGCTGCCATTGGTGTTGACAACATTCAGACTGTCTTTTGCTATGTAAAGCGTGGCATCATTTTTCCTGATAGCAATGTGGGCATGATATTATGCAACAATATAATCATCATCTAAGAACTGCAGAGCTGCATCATCGAGTCCAGCCTTTGTCAAGGAGGCACAGTGGAGAAATTGAAGTCCCAACCTTTGGCTCTGCAGCCAGATGCCTAAACCACTGAGCTATCCATCGGTTCATTTTGGGCCGTTTCTTGGTGTTTTAAATCATGGTTACAGAATTACAATATCCTAGATTCATAAACTTGACTGACTGTGCTCACCTGTGGACAGGTATACTAATTTGGATGCACACCACACTGAAAGCAATGTACCACAGGTAGCCAACATTCCTTATTGGATAGGCAATCCAGTGCACTTTTGCCTGTAGTTCTTAGTGCATACACAGATGCCCTCATATAGCTCCAAATGAATATCTTTGATAATGTTTTCATGTTTTATGCTGAACATGAAGTAGAGCAAAGGGATTTGGATCTAAAACACCTTCCCCCCAAGTGGATTTTGCTTTCCCCAGGTAGGGATACCAACCTGTCCCATTAAATGAAAATAACGGTGAAGAAGGCTGATTGCAAAAGGTTTGTTCATGTCAGGAAGCAACCTTTCAAAATGTGATTACATCTGGACTTGTCAGGGTTTTTGTGTTCTTTGTGACTAGAACTTTGTAAAATAACACAAGGACATATGTAAAAAGTTTAAGTTGGATATTTATTTGTTTGTTTGTTTATTTATTTAATTCACAGGAATATATTGACATGGAGTAAACAAGAGTACAGTTGTTTACCTACTGTAGTGCAATAAAAAGTGGTTATAAGTCATTCTTTGCTGCAGCATATTTAGAGGCTGAATATTAATAGAGTTGTGATGTCACTTGGGAAGGAGTTCAGGATTTACTGCAGTGATCCCACCCCTGCTTTTAAATAGTTTTGCCGGTATCTCTTTAGCAATTCTTTATCTCACAGCCCAGAAATTTCTCTCTTGCTTTAAGTCTCAAAAACTTAGTATGGTTTAAAAGGAATTAATTAATGTATCATTGGGTACGTAGGAAGTGGCATAGAAGCTTCCAGCAAGAACCCCATCCAAAATATATAACAGTGATCCTGTCTCATCCAAGCTCATGGTTTATATCAATTTTTAGGCATAGCGGTATGATCTCTGTGTTTGTGTGTTTAAGTGTGCATGAGAACTATTCATGAATATTTAATAATTGCATGCCTTCAAATCAATTCTGACTTATGATGACCCTTTTCAGGGTTTTTAAGGTAGAGAGTACTCAGACGTAGTTTACCATTTCCTTCTTCTGGGGAGCATCCTGGGACTGTGCAGCTTGCCCAAAGCCACATGGGCTGGCTCTTCTCCCAGGAAGCATGTGGGGAACTCCCAACCTCTGGCTCAGCAGACAGATGTCGTACTCACTCTAACTTTTAATTCTACGAGTCAGTGTTCCTGATAATTAACATGATTACTGTCTTGCTTATTCTCCTTCCTGGCTATGCGCAAGAATTTTGGAACTGAAAGAGCATGCCTTGTGGTGAAGCAGAGGTATCTCTTGTCTCTTAAACCATAAGTCCTCATTTATTGTGTGGTGACCCTCCTTTCTGAGATCCAGAAAAAGCTAGTCGTCGTTATCATGGCTGGAAATTTTGCTTGTTCTGCTCAAACTCTTCTTCAGATTGGCTTTAGCAAATTTCCTGAGATCTAGAGAAAAAGTACATAGACAGAAGGAAATACATTTCTATAATTTTCCTCCCACACAATGTACTAAGTGTATTGATCCTTATTGTAAGATTGTTGCAGCAGGGGTCATGCCATCCAGAAACCTGAGTCCCAGCAAAATATCTCCCCCCATTCACTATGATTTCGTCCTGTGCTTGATATAAAGCAGTTAATAATATTTCTGTTCAGTGCCTAGAATAAGAGAAACTGGTGTTTTCTGCTTTCGATGCTCCTTTTGGCGGTGAATCTCAGGGGAAATATCTGCAGAAGTTTTCAAAGTGCCAAGGCGAAAGAGATGTTTGTGACCTAAGCTACAACTCTGTGTCAAGAGAGGGCTCTTCCAATTATTTACTGGCCTGAGTTCATGTTCTTTTTTGCAAAGTGGGAAGGATTTATATCTTTAGTTTAGGATTGATTTGCATTCCCCTAACAGGGGTATATGTCTGTGTGGGGGAGAAACAAGACTAAACAAAACCCCATTCAAAGGAATACCATTGTGTGTAGAGTTAGAAAAACTGATAGTGATGTGGGCACAGAAACCTGTGTATGGAGAGAGAGTGTGTGTACAATAATATTTGTTAAAGTCAGGGGAGCTACTCCACATATTAACTTTCATCTAAAAGATTTTTTTTTTAAAGTTCACTGATGAACTTCTGAGATGCTTTCTGACCCCACAAGAATTCTGATATATTAAGAGTTATCATTGGGTTCGGGTTTAATGCACGCATCTTAGATTTCCTGAACCCCTGAGAATTCTGTTACTTCTGCTTCTCGGTGGTGTGGTTCAAGAAACAGCATAGAACTGTTTTGCGTGAAACAAAAAGAAAAAAAATGCAATACATTTTGAGAAACTACTTGCTTCTTCCAGGCTGCATTTTTCAATAGGTTAAAAAAAAAAAACACCTTGTACATAGTATGTAGCTGAAATTTTGAGTCATTGTTTACAGGTCTCCAGTGACAGTGTCAAAGAATGTTTACATTGGACTAGTTCTATGTGGAGCTTGCAACAAATTATGGCTCAAGGGCTTAGTGCATAAGAATTTAAACAAAACAATATGGTGACAGCATGTTTCAGCGACAGACGATGAAAATGCACATATGGAAACTCAGATTATCCCAGGTCTCTCTTTCTTTCCCTTCAGCTATTTCCAGTTTCTGATCAATTCCTTGATTGCATGTACAACCAGAAGCAAGTTAAGCAATGTTGGTATGGGAGGAGAAGAGCAGCTGTGCTAATACTTGAAAGAGTGTCAGGTTGGTTTTGGAATTTACCAGAAATGTTGCTAATGCATGTTACAGCTATAGTGAAAATAGCACTCAGATATGTCACCCTTTGACATGCTATAGCAATGATTCTGAACTTGGAGTACATGTACCCCCAGGGGTTCAAACCAGGACATTTAAGAGTAATTGTGAGAAATGGCATATACAGCAATAGTGTAAGACAAGTTACACTGTTAGAGCTTCAGGAGATCAAAATCCACTTTTTCAAATCCTCTCAGTGAGTGATAAGCAGCTCCAACCCTTGACCAACTGACTGAGGAGAGCAAACCATGGAGTCTCACCCACTTATTTGGATTCCTGGATGTACCCACAGAGTGGAGGGGTAAGAGGGGGGCAGGTCTGCACAGTGCTGTCTTCTGGAGGTAGAAGAAAGAACAGAGATATGAAAAGATTAGAGTGGTAATCCTGTTATATGGAAATTGAACTTCCTGGTTTATTTTTTACAGTCTACCAATTTTTATAAGATCTGTGCTTCAAAAAGAGCTATCATGCTATAGTTATCTATTTGAACCATGTTTTATCTTGATTTACAGTCTGCCTTCAACAAAGAACATTTCTAGAGTGCACTCAACTGTACATTAATCCATAAATACAAGTGTTCTGAGAATTTTGTCCCTTTATTTGTTTCAAGTACTTCCTGCCCCTTTTAATACTCCTCCCCACCGAATCTAAGGATACCCAGTGTGGTGTGGATAGAGTGGCGGATGAATATAAATGTGAAATAACAACTATCATATTAATTACAAACATTTTGCTAATATGAAGGGTACAGTTTATGGAAATGAGCTTCCAAGGGGTACACAAGTGAAAAAAGGTTTAGAACCACTATGTTAGAAGAAGAAGGAAAGTACTTTTTCTCTGATCAATATGAAGGGTGTTAAGGATGCCAGGTTTTTTTTAAAATTGTATTTCTTTAACAGTTCTAGCTGAGTTTTAAAACTGAGATGATTTTCTCCCTTACTTAGAAAGACTTATTCAGTTGGATATCTTTGGGGGCTATTATATTTCATATAAGCCTGAAAGTTTCAATGAAAAAAAAGGCTTACAAAACCAAAGAACACTGTCTTGGATTTTATTTTACTACCCCACTTCACACATTAGTACAAAATTACATGCAGAGTAATCAAGAAAGAGAGGGATAAAAATGCTGGGGTATGGAGAAGTACTACACAAAATTAGGCCATACTGTACAATTTTAACTGCATTAAAGCACTGACTGTGTAAGGCTGCTTAATACTAAATGAATTATTGTTTAGTTAAGATTATGAATGGTAGCCTGCCAGCTAGCTAATGGCAAGTGGCCAGTAAACCACTTAGAGAATGGTCCTGCTCAGCTGTGCACTGTCGCAAGCCTACATCAATGGTTGAATCAAAGATGTTGCCAGCTAGGTATAAAGTATATGCTTGGGCATTAATGTAGAGGGTTGCAAAGGTAATCTGTCAACTGTACTTGCTAAGAAGGTACAGTCCCTTCCTTTTCTTTCTTTGTATGCAGTTTCATGTCAATGTTGGTATGGGAGGAGAAGAGCAGCTGTGCTAATACTTGAAAGAGTGTAAGGTTGGTTTTGGAATTTACCAGAAATGTTGCTAATGCATTATTTCTGTGTAATAATCTGACAATGAATTAGTCTGTCCACCTTCCATTTGCATGATCCTCTTTTTTTTCCTGGGCAAGTTTGAAAAAACATTAACTTTATTAGATCACTGAAATACTGTATCTTAGACCATTCTTAGATGTTCTTTGCATCTTGAAACATCAGTTTATCTTCAGATCCTGTGGCTCCATGATCAAGTCAGCATGATTCCTAGACTTTTCTGCCTCCCGCCCCACCTCAAGCTCTGCTATGCTTGCTTTTTGGAATATTTTTGTGGCACAGTAAAGGTATTACTGAGACCTGATTTAGGATTTTGCTCTTTCTGTGTTTCATTTTGTGTGTGCTTGTTTTCTCCTTTTTTTTCTCCCCCCCTTTTTTTTTGTTATATGCAATTCCCAAGCAGAACTAGGAAGTGCTAAAGGAGGGTTATTTGAGCACCTATCTAAGGGTGCGACTATATGCTTAGACACCAAAGGATTTGATCAGCTTATAAAATGGAGGTATTTGAAGTATTTTTTTTATCAGCCACGTGATGCAAAGGCTGTTTCAGATCGGTCCAGCCCTTTATATTCCCAAAGCAGATTCTTTCCTCTGTCTCGGGGGGGGGGGGGAGGTTCTACTTTTTTCAGCTGGAACAATTCAGGTGAGCTTTTCCCCATGTAGTGAGTTGTGACATCTTCTTGTAAAGAAAGGGGGGCATGTCTGTAGGTGATGTTTTAGTGATGTAGGCAGTCAAGATGTGATGTTCAGGACTGGGGGGAAATATGCCCCTGCATTCTTTCCTCTGAATGTTTATTTTTTTAAAAAAACAACATGCAGACATATATGAAATTAGTGCTAGATCACCTTATTACCGGGTCCTTATTATTATTATTATTACTTCCCATATTTCTGGCCTATAAAAGGATTGGCAGAGGCAGGACCAGAGGAAAGAAGGGAAGAAAGGGGGGCTGTGGGCTGGAATGCAAATCACTTTGCATTCCATATGAATGGTGAACTCTCAAATCAATCTGGAGTCCCTGTGTGAGCACTGACTGTGATTTCAAATGTAATAGAGTCTGTGAATCAAATCGCTGGGATTCAGCTGTCCACCATAGGCACATCCGAAGTGCAATAGCCTTCACATGGCTCTTTTTGTGGCAGAGCCAAAAATGTAAACCATTTTGGTATACGGGCAGGCATAGAAGAGTGAAGATATTAGAGAATGAGGCAGACCATGAAGAACTTACAATGCAAGATGAGAAACCTGTTCTGTATCTAGAAGAAGGCAGCACAGAGATTCAGGGAGAGACCATGGTGTAATGGTGGCTCATCAGAGAGGAGAAAGTTGTCTAGGCCAGAGATGTATTAATGACAGAACAAAGGGATAGTATTGGAATATGTGGAACAAATTGGATGGAGGGGAGAGAGGTCAAAGGTAAAGCCAAGACTTTGCACCTGTTGAACTGGGGATGGTAGCTTTGACTAAGAAAGGAGACAAGAGCTTCCGGGGGGGGGGGGGGGGGAATGAGATGTTTGATCTCCCATGTATTTATTTTGAGATGGCCATGAAGCCCCCAAGCAGGAGTATCAGAGTAGCAGTTGGAAACTTTAGACTGGAGTGAGCAGGGGAGTTCAGGGGCAGAGAGAGAGGCTGCTTTGAATCATCTGCATATTGTTAGTATTGAAAACCATGGAATTTGATGAAATCACTAAAATGATTCCTGTTGTTTGGTGCCATCCAGATGGTATGGTATATGATTTCTTGACCAGAGCAGGCCACAGAGCAGCAGAAGGATTCCTTAATTCTTATTGACCATAGTAAAATAGCCCTGCATCATATGTTTTGTAAGCAGTTGGGTTGTTACTGACATAGGGATGTTAAGAAAAATTTACCTGCTGTGAATTGTTTGGGAGCATCTTTGAAATACTTTACAAAAGGTCTGATCAATTAAATTTGCATAATTACTCTTGGGGCCTTCCACACCTTATACAGAGCATACCTGGGTTTTGCCTGAGACAGCCTACAGTGTCTAAAGGAACCCTACAGATTCCCTATACCCTGAAAACTGTATACATGAGTGATACAGAGTCTTGATTGTAAATACCCTGCACTCAGAATGCTATTTAAATATGTTTTCTGAAAACACCATAGTTGTAAAGGTGAAAATCTAGAGTTTGTAGGCCCTAAAGTTGATCATGCTATGTGAGTAGACTAGATGAGACAAGAACATAAATAAACATGAGCATCGCCTGCACCTACGTCTTCTGCATGGATTGGTTGTCAGGTTTCAGGGTCTCTTTATCTGGATTTCATCTGGCTTCTGTGCCTCTTTAGCCTATTCCTCTTGTTCCCATTTCCTTAATCAGCTGAATGAGAAATAGTTCAGCACATACTTACAACTTCTGTCCTACTCCCATCACAATGGCCCATAAAGTATTCACTTTATGGTCTTAGGCATTGAACCTGAAATCTTGGAATGGGGTGCTACTCTTCTGGCAACCCTACTGATCATGCCTGGAATGCAGCCATCTTCAGGATCTTTGCTGAACAAGATACTGTGTCCTTTTGCACTCAGGAGGAGGAGGAAGGTTTAAAAAGCAAGAGCAGAGAAAGATGGAGAACAGCTGAAAGAACATTTTCTTCCATTGGACTATCAAAGTATAAGAGATATCAGAGAAATGAAATGAAACAAGGAGGGTAATTCTGGAAGATCTCTGTTGCTTAGAAATCAATGTGCTTTTGTGTGGGAAAGCAACATGGACATAGACACATTGAAAAGGTAGTTCCTGCCACAAAGCTTTTGCTGCCTAAAGAGCCAATCACTTGTATAGATCTTCAGTGAATGACAAGCTCTTCTGTCATATTTGACCTAGCATTGTCACTTTTGAAGCTGTTTTCTTTTCCCTGGATGTTTTCATGCTATCAAATCTTTTAAAAGGGATACTGTTGGCTGCAGCTGATTGGCAAGCATAGATTTGTATGGTTTGTTTCCAACTGCATTAAAGTCAGCTGCATCTCTCTGTGTTAAAAATCTACATTTAGAGTTGCACACTGCACATGATGCTTGACTATACATCATTTGTCTCCAGCATTTATAAATGTTTGTGTAATTTTGTCTGTCCAAGGGTGGAAGAGCTAGCTTGATCAGATAAATTGCATAGGGGAGGGTTAACTGTGATCAGACGGCAGGGAAACTCAACCTTGTTTGTAAAAACAACTTGTCCAGAACTCAGGGGAACTTGTTTGTATCTCCGAAAGAAATCACAGTATGCATTACTCTATTGTTTATGTGGTTTTGTGTTTTAAAAATAAAAAATAAAAATAACAAGGAGAGAATTTCCTTTATTATGTCCAGTCTGTGGTCCATTGGGAATGCAGCCAGGGAAAGGAATGTTCTGTTATCTCCAATTAGAGAGGACATCATTGTGAGATTCCACACTCAACCTTATTCATAGAGACAACTTCTGCAGAACTGGGGAAAGTTGATGCATTAACCTCACCTGTGATACTCTGTGAGAGTATCTTATATAGTCCCTTAACAACATGGTACATAATGAGATTACATTTATTGGGCTTGGATAGAAATAAGAGACCTAGGTAGTCCACTCTACCTCCATCTTCACTGAAGAAAGAGAATTGTCTTAAACTGGGTCAGCTTGTTTTTTTAAGTCATTAGTTTAAGAAGCAAAAATGAGTCTTTAACGATTGGGTATCTGTATTCTGTCTTACTTTTGAATTTGCCACATATCAACAGCCCTTTAAAGCATTTTTCCAAATTAAAAGAGTCTACGGTCAGTGTATTAATGGATTAATTAACCAAACTGGAAAGCATGATTTAAAAAAAGAAAAAAAAATAGAAAGAAAAAGAGGTAGCCAGCGGAAACGGTAGGGAAATTGACAGATGGGTTGTTGACTTTGAAAGAGAACAAGGAGCAGGTGGTTTGTCACAAGGAAGGTTTCACTGCCCTGTGATCTGCTTTCCCTGCCATAGCAGTGGGTTTCCTGAAAGTCAGGCTTGTGCCCAAGAGTGGTGTGGCGCAGGGAAACAGATTTCAAACACAGAAGGTGATGTAAAAATGCTGGTCTTTGCTCATCGTCATCATCATTTCAGAACTGCAGATCTGGAAGGGACTATGGATCATTGAGTCCTGCCCCTGTCAGAGAGGCACAGTGGGGGACTGAACTCCCAACCTCTAGCTCTGCAGTGAGAGGCCTAAACCACTGAGCTATCCAACAGTTCTTAAATGTTTTGGGAACTAAATGCAGTAAGTTTCAAGTAGTCCTATCCTTTCTTTCTTTCTTTTTTAAAGGGGTGGGTTATATTTTCCTGAAAATTAGCCCCTTGTCATCATGTCCCATGATCAATCCTTATAGAGCTTAGAAAAGTTACTTTTTGGACTGAACTCTTAGAATCCCCCAACAAGTTGATGGAGGTGGGTTTTGAAAGTTATAGCCCAAAACGGATTCCACAGTCCCTGAATCCCTGGCATGTGAAGGCAGTGCTGGGAAAAATCCTGCCTGAAACTCAAGGGGGTTACTCTAAATCAGTGTACCAGGTGGACCAATGGTATGACTCAATATGAGACAAGAATAATCTGTTCCTATATATAAGATTCTACAGTTAATTTTCACTAAGAAAAAGAAAAGGGGGGAAAGGAAGCTCTTATAGTTAACTTGGACCGTGTAGAACTATTTTCTTATCCTACAAGTATACATTTAATTGCAGACATTGTCAGATAGTATAATATTCATGGGAGCTAGTTAGTGTTAATGTGAAGGGAGCCCTGTGTAAGAAGCAGTCTTGTATTTCATGGTGCTTATTACCTGAATGAGTCAGAGGGGAATAATAAAATCCCATGCTAGGTCAGCTACTTCCATTAGTACTATAGCTAGTTTCACTTCCTTCTGAGACTCTGTAATACTTCAATACTTGGAAAATTATTGTAAAAAATTATGAAATTACAGTTAAGGTCCTAATGCCCAAGGAAGTAGTTGGTTACCATTACATTTACATTATTTATGTATATAAAAACAACACTTTCACCAAAACAGTTCCTTTGTAGTTGGTTTCTGGGGAAAAGAATCAGCATTATACAGCCACTGGCCTGTGTTACAAACAGACCCAAAGAGCTCTAGACTACATTACAAATAAACATATAAACTTAGGACAAAACAACAGCTACAAAAATGTCACGGGGTAATAAGAGAATAACACAACAGTACTTCCAGATCCTCCCTCCAGGATCTACTTCTATTGTTATAAAAATTCTAGTTACATCTTTGGATGTATGTGAAACATACCAATAACTGGCAAAAAGAAACAAAAAATTAAAAATTAAAAAATAAAATGTTGTGGTACCTTAAAGATTAACTGCTATATTTTAATGTGAGCTTTCATGGGCAAGTCCACTTCCTCAGACCAGTAACTATAGCTGACAAAGGCACATTGCACATTGGTCTCAATAATTTTACCGAGGAAAATGTGATAATTATAAAAGACAAGAATGCAAATAAAATGCCATAATAAAATTCAAAACAGCGTATAGTTGCATTAAAATTCATACTCAATGTAATAATCCCACTTATCTTCAGTGGCACATACTTACAGGAGCTAATTGTCTGGTGGCTCTGGGCACCATATAGTTATGACAGATGAGGGGTTCTGTGTTATCCCCTTCAGAAAAACTAATGGTGGAGACTGGTTTTATTCTTTTCTTTTCCTTTTGGCAACATTCATATAGAGTTAGAATTTAAGCTGCAGTTGAACATCTGAGTCTTGCCAGTTGTAGGAGTGAAGTTCTCACATGTGCCTCTTACTCAAGTCAATAATTTGGAGTGGCAGTTATAGGTGAACACTGTATTTTCCAAACTTCTCCTTTTGTAGCTCTAGTCTCGGTGGAATATATCTTATCCTGGAATGTTTCTCCGGGAGCAGTATATCAGCTGGGACTGCTGTCCTATAAATCAACACATCATGTAGTTTTCAGAGAACTGAAGTAGGCTACATTGATGAATTCCAGTATCCATCTAGAAAAATTAACAGCTATCAGGGCTTTTTAGGACACAACATATATTTGCAAACTGGTGTTCCCTACAGTCCTGTGTATAACCAAACAATTGTATTTTTTTTTAAAAAAAAGTTGTTCAGTAAAGAGGAACTTTCTTTTTGTCCCTACATTTTGAAAAGAAGGGAAATTTCCAAAAGGCTGTACCCTAAAAGTAAAGACATTCAGATCACAAATTAACCCCACTCCTCTTTCAAATCATGGGCACATTGATGCACCTTTCTTGTGCCTTAACTTCCAGTACAAATAAACACAACGACAAAATTCCACTGGCCACCTTACTGTTCTATAGCATCATTTGTTCTTGTGGGCGGGAGAAACAAAACACATGGACTTTCATAGTGTCAACATCAACCAACTCTGCTTACCTCGGACTTGCACTGCTCTAGGTTAACAGAGTCTCTTCCCCCACCCCCATGTTTAGGGTGTCTAAGAGGGGAGCTCACCTCTTATAGTTGTTGTTGTTTGGTCGTTAAGTCGTGTCCGACTCTTCGTGACCCCATGGACCAGAGCACGCCAGGCCTTCCTGTTTTCCACTGCCTCCCGGAGTTGGGTCAAATTCATGTTGGTAGCTTCAATGACATTGTCCAGCCATCTCGTCCTCTGTTGTCCCCTTCTCATCTTGCCTTCAGTCTTTCCCAACAACAGGGTCTTTTCCAGGGAGTCTTCTCTTCTCATGAGATGGCCAAAGTATTGGAGCCTCAGCTTCAGGATCTGTCCTTCCAGTGAACACTCAGGGTTGATTTCCTTCAGAATGGATAGGTTTGTTCTCCTTGCAGTCCAGGGGACTCTCAAGAGTCTTCTCCAGCACCACAATTCAAAAGCATCAATTCTTCGGCGGTCAGCCTTCTTTATGGTCCAGCTCTCACTTCCATACATCGCCACTGGAAAAACCATAGCTTTGACTATGCGGACCTTTGTCGGCAAGGTGATGTCTCTGCTTTTTAAGATGCTGTCTAGGTTTGTCATTGCTTTCCTCCCAAGAAGCAGGCGTCTTTTAATTTCGTTACTTGTTGTGAAAGTTAAAGTGAAAGAATAGTGCCCATGTTTAGAATGGGGGTGGGGCTGATCTGTGACCTGAATATATTTACTTTTATGGGTGCAGCTTAAACCACAACTTTTTCATTGAAACTAAACATTTTTTTCTTTTCCACAAATACTTAAGATCTTAGAAAATAATTATAATTGCAATCATCACTTAAACTTGTACACTTTGTAAACTTTTCAAGCCCTGTGTAAGAAATGTGTACCATGAAGACACTCAAGAGGTCAGCAGAATACTGGTTGTGCTGGTCTCTTCCATCTGTGTAATCTAGGAAGTTACATAGAAAGTAATTTTATGCCTCCTTACTCCATTGCTTACTTACAGTAACTGTGTTCCGTGGAACTTGATTGCAGATAAACATACATTGGGCTACAGATTACGGTAAATTGAATATGTTGCAAATACATGAGTGACTAGCTGAACAAACATCAGTCTATATGAAGCTGCTTAAACAGTTCTTTTGAAGCCCTGCTCAGAGGCCAATTTCTTTTAAGAGATATAGGATGATACAGAATAGGGCCTTTTCAACTGTGGTGCCTCTTTGGAAATCTCCTATCCAGTGGGCTCCTTCTTTAATGATTCTTGTTAATTACCAAAACTAACAATAGGAAATTGTGTTCTTTGTTTTGCTTTTAAAGGGGATTAAAGCTGATTTATTGATTGTTTTTCTGTTAATAACTTGCGTGCACAGTTATGCAGAAGAAAATAAACATCTCTCATATGTTATAAGGATCCTTACAGAAAATGAGTGGAAAGTAAATTTAGAGAGACAAGGTGTGTTTGTATCTATAGGTTTCACTGGATCTCAAGTAGTTCTCTTTTATATCATCTGCTGCCTGATTCTTTTTAACTGAAAATGACAAGGATTTTAGTCTAGTGATCATATATACAAGGGCTGTTTCCTGCCAGTGAGCTATACCACCCTATAATAATGGATTCCATTGTGGTTTGTTTGTCCTCGCCCCTGTTTTAGTCCTCTGTCATGAAGAGCTATTTATAGTTCTTCCAGAGAGGAAAAAATATCCCAGATATTAATTGATACTCTAATAACACCTTATCAGAGCATTGCACTATTCAAAATCATGAATGCACACGAAATATTGCATGGCATCCTGCTTGCAGAAGCCTCATGGTGCAGTGGTTAAACAGCTGTACTGCAGCCAAAACTGTTCACGACCCGGGGTTCAGTCTCAGGTTGCCGGCTAAAGGTTGACTCAGCCTTCTATCCTTCTGAGGTTGGTAAAATGAGTACCCAGCTTGCTGGGGTGTGTGTGTGTGTGTGTATAGACTGCATAATTAACTTGTAAACTTCCAAGAGAATGCTTTAAGCGCCATGGGGCGGTATATAAGCAGCGCACTTTGCTTTGCTTTTGCTTGCTATTGTGGGACCTGGGACATCTCTCACACACCTTTTCTTTTCCTTTTCCTGGGTTTTTTGTTTTGTTTCCTTTTATTTTTTGAGCAATTTATATTTCTCTGTATTGCTATTCCACAAGGCAAGAGGTTTAATTTTTTATTCAACTCTTACACTTGGCAGCTTTTAGCGTTCTGCCTATTAACTTTTATAGATGTCATACATTTTTATGTTAATTCTTCCACACTGTGTATGATGAGAAGCCAGACTTCTGTTCATCAGAATGGGGTACACGAAAAATTATTACATGCTCTCAACATAGTTTAAAGGGCTGCTTTTTGGTTTAACAACAATGTATTTGCTTGCTTCCTTTTGTCAGTAAAAATAAATTATCAAATTTATTACAGTTAGCATCACTTCAAATTCCTCACTAGACATACTTAAATTTTGGGATTTGTATCATGCATGCTTTATTTCTTCATCCTTCACTGCTCCATTGTTTTCAAATATATCAGCAGCACATAGGAGGCTTATAAAAAAAATTAGTGAGGATTAACTTTGAGCATCTGTAAAGATACAGTATCCAGTCATAATTAGCCTAAAGTGAAATTCACATCAAATGTATGGGTACCCTGATCAAGTAAAATACTAGTCAGTTTCTGGGGTGGGGAGTCAAAAAGAGTATCTATAAACCAGAAAACACCATGGGGCTTCCACAAAATGTTCATTTGAAAGTTAAATTGAAGCACATTTGAATATATCTCTTCAGGTGAAACATACAGCTAAAGAATTTTGATAAATGATGTTACAGGGTAATACTGTGCCAAAAAATTTCTCCTGAGACACTTGCAACCATCTCATTCAATTTAATAAACAAGAAAATCCTTTCAAAAAGAATTTCAAATAAAGAATAAATTTTGAAGACATTCTCATGGGTGGGGTTCAGCTTGCTTCTGCTTCCCTTACAAGCTTGCTGAGGAGCATGTATGCATTTTTTTTGTCTTTTACTGTACAATTATGTATGTGGGCCACCTTCCCATATTTCAGTTAAACCCTCAGGAAGATGTCATAGGGAAACTCCTTCCACATTGCTTTTTCATGTCAGGAAGTGTGGACAGTGAAAGCAACTGCAGTGTAATGAAGAAATGTGCAATAATAATGTAAAAAAAAAATCAACAAACGTAGCATCCTTTGCCATCTTGCAGTGCCACAGAAATTCAAAAATATCAATGAAAGAAAGGCAGTGCGATCAAGGCAGAAAAACAGAAGCTGTTTTCATGGGGGAATTACACTTTTGGGAAATTGGAGGACAAATTATGACACAGAGCATTACCGTAACCTTTCCCCCCCCAGGAACTCTAAAATGGTACTAGAAAGAGAGTGTTGTGAAAAAAGCAAAAAGATTATCAGGACTTCCAACGCATTTGCTGTGGTTTGCACTTGTAATGGCAATACAACTTTAAAAAATCCTTTGGGAAAACAGATTCCATTCATGTTACAATTGCATCTCATGGTGAGTCCCAACTCAGAGAAAATATTGGAGAACTTCTCTGTCCCAAGGTTATATTTGGGGGGGAAAGCCCCCCCTGGTTTCTCTGCCCTCAAACACAGTGGGAAATTTCAAAAGGACATGTGTACATAGCCATGTGTGTCTCCTATAAGTCACTGCAAACTTTGGTCAGAAGCCCTCATGAGGTAAAACCATAATGCAGGCACCACTGAGCTGATGTTTAATTTAGACCTTTGTGTGGCTCACATGAAGTCCTCACCAACTTCATGCATGGTTTCCCGTATAACTCCCAAACAGGGCTCATGGCTGCCTTGTATATCTGAATCATTCTGTTGCTATAAGTTCGCTCATTGAGGTAATCCACTGGAGCATTCCAAGAATAGAAATCATGAGGACCAAAACCAAAACTGGCTTCTGCTTCTGAAAGACAAAAAGAAGGCACTTATAGTGGAGAACAACTTTTGTTTTAGGATGTTCACACCATCTGTAACCATATATAGTTTATATATAAATTACTTGTAAGGCTTGCAAATTAGCAAGATTAAAAAATATATAGACACAAATCCTACTACCTATACTGTTCTTCTTCAGAAGAAACAAATATTTTGATCACAGCATGTGAAATAATTAAAAGTAGTAAAAAAAAAAAAGCAAGCATAAAAGAACAAAAATGTATTGCTGAAAGCTGAGAGTGTAAACGTCTTTGGGATTTTGATAAAATGTATAGAAACTACTTAAATGAGAAAAATAAATAGAATAAAGCAACAGCAGGTGAAAACTAATAGCAGTTTAATTTGACTACAATCCTAGCAGCCTTTGTTTTATATGTGTGTGTGCATCAACAGACATGCATGCAGAAAGATACGCATTTCATTTCCAATACTGAATTAATTGCTCCCTTTGTAGTCATATAATGTCCAGCTGAGTATTTCTCAGAGAACCAGCTGAAGCCCCATTACATCTGGCAGAGTGAGATGCTTGATTACAGGCAATGAGTCCATAACAGTAATTAATGTGCAGAACCTCTAGTTAGAAAGGGAAGGTGGTAGAGGGAAGCCTGCCATTTCTAGGTCTGTTTCCATTGTATCATCTCAGCTAGGGTTCTGGCTTGCTGACAGAAAGAAATAGAGTGAAATGGATCAGAAAAAGGTGTGCTTTAGCCTTCGGTAAACAACTTGCAGGTTTTATGAAGGCAGTTATTCGTTAATGATTTAATAGTAGTTTCTGCCATTGGTGGTCTTCTTGAAACAGAGGTTTCACTACAACAGCGATTCTCAAAAAATAGTAAATAATCCCTCCCCACAGAAGATACATTAGGATTTCAAGGAAGACATAAAAGGCTTGGGGAAAAAAAGAAATCATTTCAATATTGAAATATAACTTTTCGTGAGTTTGATATCTTGCTGCAGAGCCAGAGGCTGGGAGTTTGATCTCCTATTGTGCCTCCTGGGAGTAGAGCCAGCTTGTGTAGCCTTGGGCAAGCTGCACAGTCCGAGAATACTCCTAGAAAAAGGTAATAGTAAACCACCTCTGAGTACTGTCCACCTAGAAAACTCTGAAAAGGGTCATCCTAATTCAGAAATGACTTGAAGGCACACAATTATCTATTTATTTTAGTGCAAGCACTACTTCGGGCGGTTTACAGATCACAACTTCAAACCCCGCATAACAATGCATTCCATCATCTAAAATATATACAAAAAAGACAGAAAGAACAAGAAAGAAAGAAAAATTAAAAAGTAATATTAACAGCATCCAGGGGATTCGTTATTGAAGGCAGCTTTGTATAATTCTATTTTCACTTTCTCAGTGTGTATTGTACTGTATTATCATGTGATGCACAGCAGTGCATCTATTTTTCCCTTATCTTTGTCTCCATGTTATGCTGTAGTGTAGAGTTCATTGCCAGTGAATGGTGCCATTATACATTGTTCCCTCCCGCAAATCTGCCACTCTACCGGGATAAAAAATGAACCTTTATTTTTTGAAGTGGCAATACAGTTGCCAGGTCAGCAATATCCTATCACCTGAGATGCCAGGGCTACCATTGGGGATAAATGACAGGGCCTTATGATGTCAAGAGGAAGACGAGTTACAGAGTACTGCAAAGTGGTGTGGTGCGTATTGAAGACCGTGAATGTGGAGACACAATGATGAATTGAAGGGCTAATGAAATTACTACCAAGACTCTGCCTTCCAGAATCTGTTGCAAGTTCTATTCCATAGGATTCAAGCTGTTAAACGAGTGTTGCATCAGGATCGTTCATCCATGATACTTGCATAAAAAACAAAAACAAAAAAGAAACAGGAAAGTTGTTCTTATTTCTAGTAACAGCAGCAGTTTTAGAGCATGAAGAGTGTCTCTGTTCATATCTAAAAGACATATCTTAATGCAATTAGATTGAAGTGTCCTATTGCTTCAGATCCCAGGGCAAAAGCCTGAGTCCTCAAATATGGATCCTAAAATCTGTTCCTGGGCCAAAGCCTGCATTCTGATAATCCATCCTGAGCAAGCTGGAATGCCTGGTAATAAAAAAGGTGGCCAACAGCTAGCCTGGGGAGTGTTGCCCTGAGAACTGGGGGCATGTTTTTGTCTCTCTCACTGACCCTGCCAAGTTGATGTCTAAAAGTCTCAGCTATGGAGATTTAGCTATATGAACCTTAACTATGGCCTTTCCCACACAACCCATGTGGAGTGCAGCTGGGAGGCAGGAAGGTCCCCAGAAACCTCAGAACAGAGGTCATCATCATCTTAGAATTGCAAAGTTGGAAGGGACCCTATGGATCATTGAGTCCCTTCCCTGTCAAGGAGGCACAGTGAGGAATCAAACTCCCAACCTCTAGCTCAGCAGCCTGATACCTCAGCCACTGAGCTATCCAGTGAACTTAACCCCAGGAACTGCCAAGTACGCCCAACTTCCTAAATGAACACTGCTTATCAATTCTGTTCAGCAAGCTAGGATTCTAAGCCTCCCTTCTGTTGCAAGAACATAAGCATTCTGAAGATGGATGAGACAAAAGGCCTCTCTAGTCCCATATTTTGTTTCCCAACCATAGCCAATCAGATGCCACTGAGAAGATCATGGGCAGTATGTGAGGGCAATCCCTAATTTTCCCAAGCTGCTTGGGTGTTCGTATTTCCCATCAAATGGCATTTATAAGTGCCCTGTTTCTGAAGCTGGAAGTGAAATACAGCCACCATAATTAGTAGTCATTAAGAGCATGAATTCATCCAGCATGAATTTGTCCAATATGAACTATCTGTTGAACAAAGAAGGGGTTTCCCTCCTGTCCTGAATGAGGTTTCTAAGTAAGCACCGTCCCTATTCCCTGAGACTTCAGGGTCAACACCTGAGGCCAGAAAATGGACCTTTGGGATGTTGTGGGGCAGACCCATCAGCAACAACTGCAAAACAGTCTGTGCAGGACAGACAGTGTCAAAGGTCTCTGTTGAACTTTAAGGCCAATGTGTGAAGTCTAGGAGTTCTGAGTGGAATCCTGAAGAATGAGCTTCAAATTCTAGCTTTGCCAGCATCCTGTTCCCTAGGATTTCAGGTCCAGAGCTTGAATCCTAGCCACACCATCCATGCTATATTAAGAGTGGTGCTGATATTTCTCTTTGCCTTTCCCAGTCGAAGTCAAGATGTTTCAATTTCCAAGCAAAGTTATTAAGAAAGGCCAGTTTGAAGGAGAGGACATGAGATTGTTATGTGTATCAGATGGGATTATAGATGTAAAAGGTTGTGAAACATTAAACTAGAGTTTAAAAACAAGGCCAGTTTTTCAGGGGAACAGAAAGGGCTAGCAAGATGATTTCCTTTTAGATATTTTGCTTTCAGCTTGAGAAATAAAATACAGTACAATTTTTATCCTCTGCCTTCTTATTTTATCTTTCACAGAAGAATAGAAACATTATGGTTTTGACTTTTAAAATCTGAAATAGGTTCAAATATTATCTCTTAATTAACTTATTTAAATAAGCAGTGACATTCAGCTTTAATGTTCCCGCCTTAACTTGTTTTTAATTTGGGTTTTTGTTTCATTGTTAGCCAGCTTGATGGCCATTGTCTGGGAGAAAGGCAGGAATCAAATACAAATCAGTTAATGCATTTCAGAATATAAGAGGAGGATACCTCTTTTTAATTCTGTTCCACATTAAAAATGCAACAACAATCCAACAAATATAACCCTAACACATTGGCAAGAAAAGTTATAGACCAATGCCTTTCTTATAATATTACTTTTGTTTCCAGTTCATAGTTTTGTTTGTGTTATAGTTGGGAACCTATGTCTCACCAGCATCTTGAAGTGAAACTATCCATTTTACTCCTCTCCTCCTCCTTTTCCTTTCCTCCTCCTCCTTCTTTTAAGAGACCAGACCAAAGTGACAAGTCTTCAGAAATTGCTGACTGTTGTGCAAGGGTGATGGTAAAAATTTGGTGTGGGGGTGTATTCTTTTTTTAAGCTTACAAGATTTAAATCCAAAAACACATTATGATTTGGCTCTTTCCTTATTTTACCCCTTAATGTCTTGTTTAACAGACCATGAAAAATGTAGTCCAAAACAGCAAAACTAGAATCTCCCAGCCAGCATGACCAGTTTCCGCCCCCCACTAGTTCGGAAATTCTGGGATCTGTGTCAAGCTCTGTGTTGGATTCTGTCTTTCCGACTATGCACTTCCATTCTTTATTTTTTTTTTCCCCTGTTGGCTATTGGCCATAGATAGCGGTACCAGAAACTGCAACTGAGCGGAACTGCGTGATGCCTTTTAAGAAATAAATTGATATGTGGCTCATACCATCACTCAAAATGCAGCAGAATTTCAGAAGCACAACAGGCAGTACAGAAACCGACCAATTCACTAAAAGCCCCTTATAATCCCATTCACTTATTATGGAGCTGCTGCGCATGAATGCAGGAGGTTATGCAAGGGTGTTATTCTTACGGTCATCCTGCTTTTGGCAGGACAAGTGCTCTCTCTGGCTTGAGAGCTGATGAGAAAGCAGGCCAGGAATGCAGGGAAACTTGCATTAGGTTGTTTGAGGTCAGCTGTTTGTAGATGAAGAAGTGATAAATTTAAGAGAGATAAATTAAAAACATCCCCATGTCTGAGACTCAGACCTTATGGAATTTACTGTAACACTAGTACTGTAAGGAGCAAAGGCACCTACTGAAGAAGAAAAGAGCCGACCAGAGAAAAGTTACTTCTCTGAACTATGACTTCTAGAATTCCCCCTCTGGGAACTGAAGCCTATAAAAGTATTTTTTTTCCCCCAAGCTCTAGAAATGAATACCCCAACTGGCCATGAAAAATAGTTATAAACAGTGGGACTTGTTAAAATTGATAGTTTTAATAGGGCAAGTGTGGTGTAGATTTCAAACCTCCACTGCCTTGTGGCTATATCCACTGATGGAAAAGGCTTCAGGAGTCAACCTTGAGGCAAAATCCGGAGCCGGAGTCCCGGAGGCAGTTCGTGTTGTTCTGTCAACTCCTGCGACGTCACTGGAACCAGTTGTATTGGCTCTTGCCTTTCCATTGGACTATTTCAGCGACGTGGAGAGGGGGGATTTGCTGCTTGGGTAACAGCCTATCCTCCATATTATTTTACCCAGGCTTCATGCTCTGGAGAGGACACTCCAGCTTCGCATACAGCGTCGAAACACTAGATGCTGTTCCAAGTCCTCCATACAGAGCACGTTACCATAGTCTCTCGAGACTGAAGGATGCCTATGTGTGGTGTAGTGGATACAGTGATGGATTAAGACTCAGGAAAACGAAATTCAAATCCCTGCTCAGCCATGGAAACTCACAGGGGTGGAGGAAGCAGCACTGGTAAAACTGCTCCTTAAATATCTATTAAACCTTAAAAACCCTATTAGGCCGTAGGTTATATGTGAAGTGATGGTACATAACATTAAAATTCGTATTCAGAGCCCATGTATCTGGCTAACAGAATAACGGACTGAGAAGTTTATAAAATTGTTTTTAATCTTGACAAATGGTCAATGGTTTCTTAATATAGTTCTTTATGTTAATTTTAAAACTGTGGTCATTGTATAGTTTTAATTGTTGTGAGCTGCCTTGGGTCCCCTGTGGGGAGGAAAGAGGCATGTAAATAATACAAATAAATTCCTTTGACCTCCGACAAGGCCTTTTCACTCACATGATGAATGACTATATCAGAAGAGCAGAACCGAGCTCACTAGTCCTGCCTCCTCTGTTGTGCCCCTACTCCTCATGCAGGCATGAATCTACATAATAAAGCAAGCCCACTTGTACAAATATGCCTCTGAAAGTATGGGCCATACGGAAGAAACCAGAAGGAAGGTCCCATGCTCCTCTTCAAATGACTCTGAATTACCTGAGAAGGAATGCCCAAGAAGAAGGGTGAAACGAGGAAAACTTGAGACGTTCTTTTTTTTGTAGCTTCCTCATAGCTGGCTCAAGCCTTTTTGTTGCCTGAGACAGAAAAGCAAATGGCACCCTGCCCCCTTAAGTAAACATGCATAGGGCTATTTCCACAGCCCAGGTTCCTTCTCAACGAACCACAGCCCCTTTTACAGAACAAGCTTCAAAGATAAAGTCAGGGATTCTTATCGCATCCCCATATGTGAAATGACACAACCAAATATGTTGTTTTCCCTGTTGTTTTCTATAGCCAGGGCTTCCTATACCCACTAACCATTGTCACTTTTTACAGAACAAAGCTTCAGAGGAAAAGACTTGAATATCAAATAGAGGTCTCATTACTAGGTATGAAATGCCGCATTGTCTCATACAATTTGCAACCTGGGTCTACTAACCAAACACTATCTCTTTATTTTGGGGCCATGTTTGCCATTTAGACCCACTCTTATGTCTGAAGAAGTGGACTTGATCCACAAGAGCTCACATGAAAATTTAGCAGTTAGTCTTTAAAGTACCACCACCTATTTGTCTTTATATTTGTTTTGTTTTTGCTTTTGTTTCATTTCCTATTTGAACATATCTCCAAATGAACTTACTTACCTTTCTAACAACAGTAACAACATTATATTTGCTTTCTTTTTTGGCCAACAAGGTACAGTAAGTGTTGCTGAATGTGGTTGGTGAGCAGGACTGTTATCACATAGTGCTGGCTCCTGTATTGTTAGCAGCCAGCCTACAAATTTATTCCATCCTTGAACTCTTCTGCTGCAGAAGGAAATACTGTATTGTTTCATATCATATCTAGTGGTTGTTGCTTCTGCATCCTTCAGCTTTAGTCCTTTTCTTATCCTTATGGATGAATGGTGGACAAACTGATTTTGAAGGGACAAATCTGTACACTCTTCCCTGCCCCAAATCAAGGCCAAGTGATTTACACAAGCAGCTTGGGAGTCTTTTTACTGGGTAAGTGTTGACATTTCAGGTTATGGGGCTTGTCCTTTTTCCATCTTCTAACTGGGTAATAACTCCCAAGAGCCTCAGAGGCAAGCAGTTTTTCAGTTACTTGGCTGAATTACTGCTGCAATTTTCACTGGTATACGTGTGAAAATCATGCTGAAAAATAAAGAAAGAAAGAAAAGTAGGAAGGTATTGAACACTCTTAAGTATTTATCACTTCTACCTAAACCATTGCTGAGCACGGGGTGAAATAACATGTTTCAGTGGCTATTTGGCTTCATGCATCACAAGTCAAGTATGCTAACACGCTGTAAACTAAGGGCTTTGAACTGTTTGTTCAACCACAATGGCAATATATTTTTTGTCTTTCAGTAACTCGAGGGAACAGTGGAAATTATATTATTCATCAGACTACTTAGTAGCCTTCCCTGTATTTCTTATTTTGGCTGGCAGTGGATTTTTCAGGCCACATGTAAAGGCCTTCCAATTCACTGTAACTGATCTTTTAACCTGGAGATAAAAGGATTGAACCAAGGATCTTCTACATGCAAAAATCAGCAACATGTTGTGGGGAACTACAGAGAGCAAAGTATGAGGAAAATGCCATCTTTATTCCAAGCAGTGAAGCAAAGCAATGTGGAAAATAGTGGTAGACATTAATTTAGGTGGACGAACCAGGAAGGTAGTTGTGCTGTATGTTTCATTTGGCTTCTTAGGGACTTCTATCTTTATGTATATTAATGCAGACCAAAATAAAGAAACATACATACAACATGTTTCCCTAATAAAGCAGATATCACTACAATGCTGTGTCTAGTAGTATCAATAGAACACACAAACATAATATTGGGAAATTAGGAAATTGTTACTGGAAAAAAAAATCCTGCATCTTTACTGATTTTAAACATAGTATGAACCAACGTACCCTCTAAGTGCACGTACCCTCGCAAATGCACAACTTTGCTCCAGCACGCATGCACACCTCTGCTCCCCCAACACTCAGCGTTCCATCGCGACCAGAACCTAATGTGAGTACTGCACAGAGGGGGAAGATAGCTGCGCAGAGGTGCTTGCGCGCACCCAGCTTAGAGGGAACCTTGGTATGAACCTAACACATTCTAAGCATATTCTCATTCATTCCTCCTAACTTTCACAGCTCTTTTAACAACAACAACAATAGCCATTTCCATCATCATCTTTGAACTGAAAGGGATTCTATGGATTATCAATTCCAGTGCCTGGCAAGGAGGCATACTGGAGAATTAAACTCTCAAAGTCTACCTAAACCTCTAAGCTATCCAGTAGTTTTCGGTGCCACGGCACATTTAGAATAATTATCTTATCCCTGTAGCAACCACATGAGGCAGAGATATCAATTTTCTCATCTTCCTTCAGGTTAGAACCTAGTTTCAGAGAAAAAATATTTGTTTATGGCCATTCAGTAAAGCCATAGTAGAAACTGGGCACTTGAGTATTTCTTACGGTCAGATCCGAGCTTCTCTTGAATTCCAAGGACTCATTTTGGTTTCCTTTTCTTAGCCAAACTACACAAGCTGAGTTTTATAACTGGCCCAGTTTCCTCTGTAACATAGTTTAGAGGAAGAGTGTTAATAATTTTATCTACCATGACATGAGTTGTTGCATTCTTTATCTTTGCCTTTTCTTTTGCTTTCAATGTATCACCCCCACATAAAGAAATCATAATTCAAAGTATCATAATTGAGGAACCATAGTTCAAAATCATAATTATAGCAAAACATAATTGTAACAACATAACAAAAGGCAGGTGTGGTGGTGATAATGACTAGTTATAATTACCTTAACAAAGTAAGTTCACTTGTAGAAATGAAACACCATTATTGGTTTGGTAACAATGGACGTAGGTATAGATTTATTCTCCTTTCCCCAAGAAATATCTTTGTTAAGTTTTCAAGGTAGAAACAAAACCTTAGTCAGTGGAAGAAGTTTATTTGAGACATTTAGAAAGCATCATTAAAAGTATCTCTGTGGGGAGTTTTCTTTAGTTAGCAGTAAGCAATAATTTTGAGGAGAACTAATTACTCATCAATTATTCAGTTAAAATAAGGAGAGGGATGATTATTTATCCTGTGACTGAGGTGGATTATTTTAGTGCCCCAACTCTTTTAAAGCACCAAAGCAAAAAATAAGGAGCAATTTAACATTAAGACAAGGACTCAAACTCCATTATGATGAAAACTGTACAGTTCTGACAGATGGATTGTGAGTTTCTGAACCTGAGAAATTTAAAGGCTGTGGATATAATGTTTGGGACTGTATTCCAGTTGGGTGTACCAGAAGAGCAAGGAGTTGAAAAATTGTCCATAGATTTTGCTGTTCCACAAAAACAAATGAATATCCCTCCACCCCCAGCTCAACTGATGTGTAAGACAGAACCACACTCTCCTTACACAGTAATAATATTCACCTCTTTTGTACCACATGCTTTATTTTACAACATTTGGACTTAATTGCATTTGTGAAAGGCGGGGGAAGAAACTAATTGTTGGTGGAAGGGTAGAAGCTTGCAGTATGCCTCACTGAAACCTGTGGAAGGGTCCAGAAAACCTCATATTCTCTCTTTTCACTTTCCTTTCATGATACTTTTTTTCTTCCCTACTTAACAAGCTCCTGTGGAAATGTGGAGACTGAGGGACATTTGACATCAGTCTGAAGGCAACACTTAACCCTGTGGTGGGAGGCTGTCCACACTCAGCATAAAGACATAAATAATTGTTTGTGCTACTGATTACCCTAGCTTTTCATGGAATATTTGTGGAATTTATTATTTTTATTCTCTTTACCTGTTGTTTTTTATTGATTTTGCTGTTAATCACTTTGAATTAAAAAAGAAAGTACAGTGGTGCCTCGCTAGATGATTGCCTCGCAGGACGAGGAATTCGCTAGACGATGGCTTTTTGCGATCGCTACTGCGCTTCGCAAAACGATGTTTCCCTATGGGCGATTTTTGCTAGACGACGACTTTTCCCCATTGGAATGCATTGACTAGCGGTCAATAGCTGTCAGTGCATTCCAACGGGGACCCGCACTCGCTAGACGAGGTTTCCCTATGGGAGATCTTCGCAAGATGACGACTTTTCCCTTGGAACGCATTGAAGAGTTTTCAATGCATTCCAATGGGGAAACGTGCTTCGCTAGACGATGTTTTCGCAAGACAGCGATTTCCGCGGAACGGATTAACATCGTCTAGCGAGGCACCACTGTAGTATAAAGTACTTGTAAGCTGGATAGCTCAGTGAGTTGGAGGAATATTGGTATTTCCATTCTTGATGTGCCTCCCAGGGGAACAGCCGGCCTGTGTAGCCTTAGGCTTACTGCACAGTCCCAGAGTGCCCCTGGAAGAAGGGAATGATGAACCATTTTCAAGTACTTTACATGAAAGGAACATTAGCAAGGGTAGCCATTAAATCAGAATCAGCTTGATGGCACATAATTATTTTTACTTTTAAAATGATCCAAATAAATAAGCACTTCCCTCTCCTTCTTGCACCTCCCCTGTAATATTAAAAACCCTGCTTTTGAGTAGGGTTGTGAATCTTGAAGCCTTACTCTTTCCGTAAGAAACCAAGGAAGGAAATCCCTCTTTTCTCCTCACAGCAAGATTTCTCTGTAACTCCCCGCCCCCAAGAAATCTTGAGGGAAATTGTGTGGGATTTCTCAGAAACTTCTTTTATTCTGGAATACGTGGCAAGCTGTGCAGGATTATTGCAATTCCTGTGCAGAATGGCATGTTTCCTGTGCAGGAATCGAGAGAAAATGCATTAAGGTGTGCAGAATTTGGAAGTTTTGTGCACAGAACAGGAGGCAAAAAATTTACAAACATAAGAAAGTAGTTGGGGGAGAGGAGGAAATGAGGATGAGGAAGCTGGAGAATCTTGGTAGTGCAGGGCAAAAACACAGCAAGGAATGTCAGCATGCTGAGACCTGAAAAATCACTGACAAGGAGATTTTTTTCACATCCCTAATTTGGTATATTGTAAATCTTCCAGAGCAGATTTTTGGTGCCATAGAGGCCTGCAACCGCTGGAGCAGGGGAGGAATATTCCCGATTCACTGATGTTGGACTGTTGGTGTGCATTGTTCAGTCTTGGCTAACTTCGTCATCATCACCTTCACCAACTGGGATTTCAGCTGGTGGCACTGAACACAGCCCTCTTAGATGCCATTTGAAAGAACTATCCTGTGGAGGGGGGGCAACTGTAAGGTCAAATGCCATTATTTCCCTCTCCCTATTTTTTAAAAAGGCTATTTTTAAAAACTGCATATACTAGTTAATGTGTTAGTGATTTCTTTTGTGTGTTTTTACTGATCTTAAATAAGCAATTTTGAGGACCTTGTTGAATGAAGAAGTGGACAAAAATACTTAAATAATTGACAGTTATTAGAATAGTGCATACAGTAGGTTACTGTTTTCCCCAGAAAATATTTGTTTGCTTGTGCCGTATGTAGACAACGGATGGATGAATCTGTCAATTTTTGTTACTCTCAATTTCCAGTCTTTAGCTGATTCCATTCTGTTTCTGCATCAGTTTGCTTTTTTTTAAGAAAAAGTCTACATGAACATTAGTCTGCACATTTCCCCTAATGTGCATTTTGATATTTTTGACCTATTATATGCTTTTTGGGAAGCGATTATCCCTTATATAATGCTGTTTGTTTGCTCCCTCACTAACATGTGCATAGAGGCCATTTCCTCCTAATAAATTCATTTTTATATGTACTTTTGTTTTGGAAGATTGGAAAACTGCAACAGACAATTCTTAGAAGAGTGAATATCAAGGCATAATTGTGTTGTCATCCATGTATTAATTTAGGAAGTTTGTATCAAAATGTGAAGTGAATTAAATTCTCTTCCATTCCTAATAGTCTATTCGGGCATATTTTTAATGGATAAGACAGATGCTGTGTCAGAATGAATACAAGCAGGAATTAGACACTTCTGTAGGACCTATTTAGGAAGGCTTCTTTTACTTATTTACTGGTAATTACACTTTTTAAAAAATCACATTTTCCATGTTCTTCAAGGTCTATAATATTGAATGAAATAATACACAGAGGTCCGTGGTTTCTTTTGACTCTGCCTCCTATAGGGTTCCTTGTTGGGAGAAATGTGGCATATAAATAAAACTTAATAATAATAATAATAATAATAATAATAATAATAATAATAATAATAATAATAATAATAATAATAATAATAATAATAATAATAATATAGTTTCTGTACCATACTCAGTGTTGTGGACAGAAACAACCAGTTACAGTTTAGAGAGAATCACTGCCTGTATGCTGCATTCTTACTTCGGCTACATGGTTAAGTGATAAAGCACATTTATGAAACTGATGTCGGAGATTTTTAGAACATTTTTTAATCTACTGCTGAACCCTTGGTATGTAGTTACTTAAACTAGTTAAAATTCAACAATCACCTACTTAGTAGTATCTGCAGAGGGTTTTCCCCCCTGTTCTGTGCAATGTTTGATTGGAAATGTTTGATTTAATTCTATTGCTAAAAGGCTGTGTCATGTTGAAGCAGAATATAGTGTTTTCTTCTTTATTTTTGTCTTCAGGGGCTGAGTACTCACTGCGTAGTACACCCTCTACTTGATGGCTGGTGGTTGACAATTGCCCTTAGTTTAAAAGGGTAAACAGGTGTTTGTTTTAAGGCTGCAAATAAATTTCTTGTCATACTGTAACATTCTGGCATTCAGAAGTCAAGGTCATTGTGGAAGAAAAGATTTGCAATATTCCTCACTGGCAGATAAATCAAAATAGTACGTGCAGGGGTACATTGTTCGATGCCGTAACTAGATAAATGGGAAACTCTTAATATTTTTGGATCTTTGCTTTAGAATCCTCAGTTATTGCTACATACCTAGATGGAATGCTAAATGCTCCATTGCCTTGTATGTGCAAGTTTTCAAAATGGAAAATAGCATCAGCAGATAGGGATTGATTATTACCAGAATGGCAACAGGGTCAAAAGGGAATATAACTCTTTCCTTCTCTGTTCCTCTCCTAAGGAAAATTTATCCTCTGAAGTTGGTATTTGCCCCCCCTTTTTTTTCCTCTTTCTCTTTCTCTCTTGTGTTTGCAAATCGGGGTTATGTCATCCCAGACCCTCTCTGACTGCCCATCCCATTGTAGCGGAATGAAGCACAGCTAAGATTACCAGAAGTTGCCTCTTCGCTCTTGGAATCAATCAGTAATGCTTAATGGAAAATCTTTCAAACACCTCTTAATGCAAACGTTTAGCTGAATGTTTTGACTGAGTACTGCTGCAGGTGAGGTGTTGTTTTTTAAATAAAACCCCTGCACTATAGATGCAAAGACATCACACCTAGTTTTGAACTAAACTTTATGCTTGAAGTTGGCTAACGTTTACAGAGTGATACTGATAAAAGTCTTCTTCCATTGCTCAGCAAATAGTTAAATATTCTATTTAAATACAAATACAAATAAATTTATTGTCATTGTAAGTATATACATAGTATACACATACAACAAAATTCACACAGACACCCAGAGACCACAAGTTTAATATAATAACTTTCCTCTTCTCTTTTCTGGGAAGGTAGTTACTGTAGGGCAGTTTAATCCTACTGGACAAGCTTACTGCTTTTTCAGATGTAAACAGTTATTTATAGTGACATTCTAGAATACTAGTTTTATCCTTATTTATTAATTTTATTTATTTATTTGTTTTTTAATAGGCTGTCTTTCTCCCGATAAGGAGACCCAGTTCTTGCCCAATTTGCAGCATTTAAACCAAGTCGCGTGTTACTTTAATGATATAACTTGCAGTGGTGCCTGTTCTTCTCTTTTGCTCAAAACTAAGCACAAGGGCATCATCCCAATTAGAACTTTAGCTTGGGACTGTTTCGGTAATTAGTCATTCTACTGTGGCTGAAATCCAGATTAGAACAGTTCACATCTGCAATTTGCACTGTGTTCTGCTCACACTAGTGAATCTTCCCACTGCCACAGTGATGTACAGGAAATATATTACTTAGTTGAAACTGAAAGCTAAGTACTTCTCATTATAATGAAAGCCACGGTCTTGTTACTAGATCATAACACATAATAGAAGGTCAGTATCCACAGTGTTGAGCAAAATCGGTGTTAATACAGTAACGTAATTAAAATTAATTGAGTATGATCCTGTCTATTAAATATATTAAGATCGATGCCTATTTTTTTCTTTAGTTTCTTTTTGTTAAGGTTCAGCCTTGCTTTCAGTGTTGCCTCCTTTCCTCTTACTCTGTTATCGATAGACAGAAATCAAATTACATTGGAATTCATTTAAAGCATTAGAGAAATAAATGAACTTAACTGTATCATCTGAGTCCTTAGTAACACTCAAGCTGGCTTTCACAAATGTCATGTCTTTCAAATAGTGGTAGAAAGTTTTCACAATAAGGTCACTGTTACATATACCCTCACTAGCATACCTGGCTGCTTTTTTACCTTTGGTTTATTTCCCAAGTGAGACTGAAAAAAAGTTGGTTTTTCCTTCAACGTGGATAATTTCCACCCTAGCTGTAACCCAATGAAAGTGAACCATGCTAAGGTTTAATTGAAGTCAAAATGACAGATCAGTAAAAATTAGTCCTATGAATTCCTATGTAACTTTTGGGTGATTAATGTTCCCTAGTTTGGGGGCAGTGTGGTTGCATTTCCTGAAGCATCAGGAAATATTTCTACTGAATATAAACATAGTAGTTAAGAGCCGTCACAAGGCAAAAGCTAATACATATGAACATTTTCTGAGTCTGTTTGGATAGAATAATGGAGTCAAATGCAGTCACTCCAATAAAAATGTGTTTATGGTGTTAAGGTAAGGCAAGGATCATCAGCCCACATGCTGGAAACAGCTTCCATCTAGTCCACTAACTTCTTCTACAAGCCACATGCCACCTTTTTGCTTCTAGGGATATGCCTTCCTTCCTGCCCGCCTGCCATTCCGTACTTCAAATCCCAGAATTCTGCATTTGGGGAGTGCTGTCTGCCAGACCTGCTCCTAAAGAGAAATCTTATTTAAACTGTGCTGACCTAGAGGAAGGTTGGGCTTTGTGGCATAGGATATACCACGTTCAGGTCTAGCTGCCAATTTAGGTGTGAATCTGGCAGCTGGAACCCCCAAAACAGAGAATTCTGGGATTTGGAGTCTTAAAAAATATGAATGGGACAGGTCTACTTTCACCCTCTTTCCAGTCACCTTCTTCCCAGGCAAGGGAATACTCTTTCTTCAGACCAGTTCTTGGGGTAAACGGCCTTCCTTCCTTCCTTCCTTCCTTCCTTCCTTCCTTCCTTCCTTCCTTCCTTCCTTCCTTCCTTCCTTCCTTCCTTCCTTCCTTCCTTCCTTCTGCAACAACAAGAAAAGCTCTTACCTGTTTTTAGCAAGTGACTGGAGATTTGAGGTTTTCCATTCTCCACACTGAGCAAAATCTACTTGGAAAAGGGTTCAAAATGGTATGTTTATGTGCAAATTGTGTGTTTGTGTGTGTGTGTGGATAATGAAGACAGGGTGTTTTGGGTACATATGCCTGTGCGAATGAGGGACAAGATGTTTAGCGGGCCAAGCCCACTTTAAGCTCTGGCCACACCAGCTGCTCGAACATAGGCTTCTCAGGGAAGTTTCCTAAGTGGCAGTCTGACCTTTATGCTACTGACATAGGGAATGAAAAAAAAACTGAGAACTTTTAAAATTGTGTCAGTAGAAGGTATAGAATTCTTCTACAAAGCCACAAAAAAATTTGAATAATGCATTAAAATTTCTTGTGGCTGTGGAAGATGTAACCAGTTGTGAAAACATTCATGAATAAGCTGACTTTGCCTTTTTGTATTAAGTCAAAAAGAGTCTTTCTTTCTTTCTTTCTTTCTTTCTTTCTTTCTTTCTTTCTTTCTTTCTTTCTTTCTTTCTTTCTTTCTTTCCTATGCAGTAACAAACTAGCTTCCTGGAGAGTTTATAATTATATTGTACACATAAAATACAAAAACATGACAAGAGAATACAATTTCCAAATTAGTTTATAATAATTTTATTCTTATTGACATACATTTTAATGTTCTTTTATCCCAAATGTTTTTCCATACTTTGGTACTCATTTCCCTTCCCAAATCCATTTCCCACGATGCCCTAAGTGCATCATGTTGGTTTTCTGCTTCTATTAGCATCTTATAAATTTTATTTATCAACCCTCTTATTAACTTATTGTCTTGTTTTTCCCTTACTACCACCATCTCTCTAAATTTTGTAAGATCCCTACATTTCCCAGTTTTTCCACCCATTCTTTAGTCCACTGTCCCAGTTGGATCAGATTAAGCTAATATAATTTTCCCCTTACAATACTAATCTTATTTGCTCGTTATCCCTCATCTTCTCCATCCAATCTTTTAGTATACTAACTTTTTTTTTTCCTTTTTCCTTTTCCTAAACTCTCTAAATTGCATGAAAATTTCAGTAATTCTACTACTGGATGTAAAGGAGAGATCAAGGGAATACATATTTTCCTAAACGTATTCGAAATTTCCAACACATTTCTCAGTATTGGGTTTTCAAACATTTTTATAAAGGTCATGTTTTGTTTAAACAGAATATTTTCCAAGTCACCTGACACTCCTCAAAATTCTATCTTTGCACATCTTAATTTATCTGGTTGTGTTATAATATCCACCCTATATCTCATTTGATTAGGGCCTCTGAAGAGCCAAAAGTTCCACATCCTTTCCCGAACTTGTATTTCTTGTTTGGTATGGAAAATATGTTGTTTCTTTGTTTGCAAATTTAACCTCACACAATTTAAACAGGATTTTAGGGCTGATCATGCACCTGTCTTCACAACAGGTGTACGATCATGTCTTGAAACCACTTTAGGTCCTTCTTTTAACAAAACAAAAAGAAAACATTTTTCCCCCCATGCCTCCTCAAGGAGCAGGAGATCTTGCTGAGTTTTCTTTTAAAGGCCAGTGAATCATTAGTGCCACAGGAGAGTTTTAATAGCCTTTGATTAATTTGTAATCTTACCGGCACCGCAATATCTTCGGTAATGGAATTTTCAATTAGTTTGTTATTTGAAGCACAATTCATTCCACCTTTCTTTACTTCTTTCACTTTTTTTAAAAAAGAGGAAAGTGCTTCATGAACAGTTATTTTGTCATTAGGCATGATTTGGTTTACAGAGAGCAGACACCACATCATGAATGACATCTCTTTCCAGAAATGGCAAAAGACAGCTTTCTTGTTTTGCCCAGACAATTATGCTTTGGCTAGGCAAACAAAATTATCCTAGGGGGAGGATTTCTGTGACATTTCACATTTTCTGTACAACCTACATTTGAACCTATAAGCAAGTTCAAACATGTTTATGAGTAAATTGGCCTTTCTCATCAGATTATTCATAAACATGTACAAACCCACTCATAACATAGGTTGCAGAACAAATATGACATGTCATAGAAATCCCCCCCCCCCACTCTCTTAAAGATTACCATGCCTAATCTTAGGCGTATGTTTTCTTCTCCCTTTTATTTCTTTCTCCCTGATAAAGTCAGTGAGGAAATCCACACTGAGGTGGTACTCTGGTTTCTGCCACCAAAAACTAGATCTTGTCTATATCATTTTATCTGTATTCTATCATTTATCTGGTTTTGCTGCTCTGCTCACTGTCCAAATGATACATGCCACCACCATCGGTCACAGGAAGCATATTCTCCAGTGATTTTTATGTCATTTCACTTAACTGCAATTAAAGTGGCTAGAACCTGGCCAGAAAATTATATGTGTGTCGTATTGTTGTATCAAAATCTTGTTTTCCTTACCAACAGTACCACAGTCCATCATTCCCTGCTTAGGGTGCATTGCTGCCTTTGCTCATCAATTGCATAAGCAGTGAGATGCCTCTGTGCATGTGTCCTTTGAATACCAGCTTTCAACTTTCAACATTTCATTTCAACTTCCCTCACATCTCTTGCTTTGAAAAAAAAAAGCCCTCAGAAACAATTCTAACTAGAGATGGTCACAAATTAAAAAATGAATCACCAGATTTGTTCTGAAATCACTAATTCATTGATTTATATTCGCATGAATCAGTGTCCCCTGATGAATATGAATCAATTAGTTTTTAGTGATTTTTGAGTCCTTGATTCATTGGGCTATAAAATGCCCCCCGCACCACCTAGAGACACCAAAATTGCACAGAAGCTTCCCCGACTCTCCTCTAAATCCCTCCATGTTTGGTGATGATTGGGTTTCAGATTTCTGAGTTATACACCCACAAAGAGGAGCCCCCAAGAAAGCTCCCCCCAGGCACCTAGAGACACCAAAATTGCACAGAAGCTTCCCCAACTCTCCTCTAAATCCCTCCATGTTTGGTGATGATTGGGTTTCAGATTTCTGAGTTATACACCCACAAAGAGGAGCCCCCAAGAAAGCTCCCCCCAGGCACCTAGAGACACCAAAATTGCACAGAAGCTTCCCCAACTCTCCTCTAAATCCCTCCATGTTTGGTGATGATTGGGTTTCAGATTTCTGAGTTATACACCCACAAAGAGGAGCCCCCAAGAAAGCTCCCCCCAGGCACCTAGAGACACCAAAATTGCACAGAAGCTTCCCCAACTCTCCTCTAAATCCCTCCATGTTTGGTGATGATTGGGTTTCAGATTTCTGAGTTATACACCCACAAAGAGGAGCCCCCAAGAAAGCTTCCCCCAGGCACCTAGAGACACCAAAATTGCACAGAAGCTTCCCCTGACTCTCCTCTACAATCCTTCTAAGTTTGGTGAAGATTGGGTTTCCCCAAGCCAGCTGTTAAAGGGTACTTTCCTCTGAGAGACCCAATTTGTAGATGTATATCTCAGATGTCTGAAGCCCAATCTTCATTAAACTTGAAGGGCTTGTAGGGGAGAGTCAGGGGAAGCTTCCCAGTGATTTTGGTGTCTCTAGGTGCCTCGGGGGAATTTTCCTGGGAGGGCGCTTTGTGGGTGTATAACTCAGACGTCTGAAACTCAATCTTCACCAAACTTGCAGGGGTTATAGAGGAAAGTTAGGGGAAGCTTCCCTGAGTTTTGGTGTCCCTAGTTGCTTGAGGTTTTATAGGGTTTTAAAGGCAAAAACAAATCAATGAATTGATTCATCAGTTTGTCAGCAAAAATTCATAAATTTGTTATTCGTGATTCGTTGACCTTGATGAATCAAAACAATTATAATTTTTCATGCCCATCTCTAATTCTAACATAATGCACATTATTTTAAGGGATTGAACAGAAATAGAATAAAGAAAAATGTGGAAAGGGGCTACGTCTGTGAATAGTTCAGAACAGCTATAGCATATTGATTTACAGCAACTCTTTTCAGAGTTTTCCAGGTAGAGAATATTAAGAAGTGGTTTACCATTCCCTTCTTCTGGGGGCATCTTGGGGCTTTGCAGCTTGCCCAAGACCACATAGATTGGCTTTACTGATAGGAGACACAGTGGGAAATCAAACTCCCAACCCCTGGCTCCATAGCCAGATATCTATACTATTTATTTATTTATTTGCCTTGGGGTGGGTGGGAAATTTTTACTTCTTTAACTGACAGTGTCTGTAGCCAAGTTTCCAAGTTATAGTGAAATCAGAGAGTTTTCATTCCTTTAAAATATCCCTGCCCAGAATATTTTGTTTTACATCTTCAGTTAAATAAAGAAGGATCCCATTGTGAAACCAGTTCTACTATCTCAATGTGGTATGAAGGTGACCCTGTGCTCTTGGAAGCTATGCCAGTATAACACAAGATTTTGACAAGTTGTCTGAAGCTTGTAGATTATGACCCTGAGCAGACTATATGTCTGGAACAACCTAGGACCAGCCTAGCTAACTCTGGAGTACCTTAGCCAGACCAAATAAGAATAGAACAACTGTATGAATTAGATGTGATCTGCATCAGTGCAGGCAGTACCTGTACTGATGAAACCATTAATCTTCAAAATATCCAGGGTATCTCGGTATTGAGTAATTATTCTTGGAAGAAGCTTCTTGGGATCTTATTTTGAGGGGCTGTCTTTCATTTCACTCTTTTCACACATTTTATCTAAAGAAATGTTTATTTTTAAGGCACCCTATTCTGTAGACTATCCTTCTCCAACCTTAGTGTCCTCTGTACATTTCACAGCACAGCTCCCATCAGCCCCAGCAAACCTGGCCATTAATGAGGGATTCTGAGGAATGAAGTTCAAAACATCTGAAAAGCATAAGGTTGAATTCAGCTGTGCTACACATAGAGTGGCTTGAAACAGTTTAGACAATATAGATATATTGTAAAAATATATTTCAAATGTGTCCAAGTATTAGATTTGGGTTTCTTGAGCCAAGGAAGCAACACATGGTATTGAAACACTCATCATGCTCTGGCCAATGAATATGGCAACACGGGTTTTCAAGTGTTTAATTGGCAGCAGTTCTCTGGTAGATTGTTCACCTTCACAATTAAAAGATAAAGGTTGCATTTTTCCTTCCACAAGATATTTTACTAAAGTTTAGTGTACTTTATAAATTCAATTTATGGTGGCAGAAGTAAAGAACATAGAGTTCGGAGGAGCTTACCCTAAAGTTAATATGCACAGGATAGACTGCATGCCCTATAAGCGTCATTGCAGAATGGTTGTTGTAGGTTTTCTGGGCTGTTTGGCCGTTTGGAGGTTTTTCTTCCTAACGTTTTGCCAGTCTCTGTGGCTGACATCTTCAGAGGACAGAAGTTAAAACTCTGTCTGTGTTCTGGTGTAGTGTGTGGGATAGTTGAGTATTTGTAGCTGTGGGATCAGCTTTTTGCCCTTTTCAGGAGACTGGGTGATTATGGTGATCAGGGTGTTTTTTGTTATGGTTGTATTGTTGTGATAAGGGGGGGAGAGATGATCTGTCACTGTGATTGATGGGTGCCGTTAGCTAGTCTTTTGTGTGCAGTTATCACTGGTCCTTGTGGCTGGGTAGAATTTGTTGACCTTTTTGCAAGCTGTATTTTTCCGTGCTGGGAGCCAGGCTTTGTTGAGTTTTAGACTTTCTTCTCTTTTGTTGAAACTGTGCTGGTGTTTGTGGATTTCAGTGGCTTCCCTGTGTAGTCTAATATAATAATTGCTGGTGTTGTGAAGATGCCAGCCACAGAGACTGGTGAAACATTAGGAAGAAAAACCTCCAGAACATGGCCAAACAGCCCGGAAAACCTACAACAACCATCGGATCCCAGTAGTGAAAGCCTTCGAGAATAAGTCATTACAAAACTTTTGTGGTGTGGGGATTGATCTCTCCCTCTCTTCCCCTCTCACTAAGCATGACCAGATCTTCCTTCAGGTCAGCATTGAGGAGAAAAAACATGCAGACATATCATCATCTTCTTCTTCTTCTTCTTCTTCTTCACTTGATTTATATCACACCCTTCTTTCTCAGAACCCTAGATGAGCATTCATGTAAAGCCACAGTTAAAATTATGTTAAATCTCTCTCTCTCTCTCTCTCTGCATCTGAAATTACAAATATTTAAGACCAGAAATTAAAATGTATGCTAAAAATATGTATTATGAAAGCAGTGCAAGAAATACAGAAGGCAGAGGCAAATTAAACACTTATAGGTTCTCTACAAGTTTCTACAAACATATATTGCAAATAGTAATGAGTATTTTATATACACTGAAGCACAAACATCCCATATAATAGCACACAAAATGCAACACATATAATTAATATATAATTAATATGATCCAAAATGATGATCTTGCATTCTCACATGTTTTCTTTTCTTGTTTGCCTTCATTTACAAGAACAGAACCATAGTTTGCACAGGCAGTAGAATCAAATTGACACAGACAGAAAAATCATACCATATGGGAAATAGTTCAGAAGTTAAATGTCCAAGTGCCAGAGGAGGGAAACACAGAGATGATGACCTAATTATTTGTATTTATATATTCACCATGTTGTATTTAAACAGATAATGAGGATGAAACAGTATTTCAATCAAGGTTTTTCTGGATCCATTTGGGGATGTTGATCATGTTGTATTTGGTACCAAAGTATAAAGCACTGTGTATTCTATTTACATATTACGTTATGAGAAATAATTTGTTGCCATAGCAGGAGACAAGAAAATTAAGCAACATATGTCAGGTTCAACTATTTACTCAGGCAGTGTGATTCTTGATATGGTGGTAATCTAGGCATACTGTTATTCCTGTATCTAGCAAATAAGATGTATTTCATGTTATGCATACAACTGAAGAATTATATGATCTCAAAGGTTTTCTACTTTATTTTCTTACTGGTATTGGATATCAATTGCTAGAATGTTGTTGACATGGATAACTTGCAAATTGTAAAATAATTCCCATACATAAGAAATTACATGAACAGGGCAACTGTGCATTTTGGTCATTCACGTGGAATATATTTGACAGTGGAACATGAGGAAATGACCCTCCATCCTGCAAACCCCCACACCATGCACCCTCTAAACTTGCTTCACATTGATAGAAAATCTGTAAACGATTTTCTTCTGATAGTGTGTGTAATTTCAAAGGTGAAAGAAGGAGAATGAAGTGCACCTGTCACACTAGTGATGAAACTAGCATAATATTGGGATTGAACACCTGGAGATAGTAGGTGCACCATTTAAGCTAATCTACTTCAGCAAGAATTGTGACACATATTGTACAGAATAAATTAAGTTCTGGTTACTCCCAGTAGTTACTCTCTTCCTTATATCCTTCATATTTTCCCCCTCTACAATTGTAATCAAGAAGTCAAGCATTTTCTGATGCATTTGGAGTTGTGTATTTTTTTAATGTTTATTTCCATTAAATGGGGCTAATTTAGACTAATTTAGTTTTGCAGACTGCGGCTGTTCCTTACAAATTGTTACACATTTCCAAACTTTTCATCCTCTATTTCACAGGCAGCTTGTTTTGATCTGTTAATGGTTGTTCAGCTGCATGTGAAAAGTCATAAACCTCTAACCTTCTTTTAAAAGAGACTAAAATCTAAAACAGACTAAGTAATGAAGCTACTTACATGAATGAGAAGGGTGATCAGATCAAGTAAGGAAAGCACAGGCAGCTAATAGGAGAAGTTGGGAATATAAATTGATTCTTTCTTTTGGACTTTCAATTAGAAATGGATGTTAAATTTACTTCACAGACATTATTCATCTGCCACATTTACATTCTAATAGTCTTCCCCTAATGGTTTGTAGCTTAGCTCAGTGCCATATCCTGTTTGATTTTCAGTTATTTTCCCTACCACATTTGTGCTTCCACAAAGTTTTCTGTTTGTTTTCCAGTAAAACTGACTATTGTCAGGAGGGCTTGATAATATTTTTTGGCTTTATTTGCTTTGTTGCTTATTGGAAGAGTATAGGTTTTTTTTAAAAAAATTTGCTCCCCCCCTTGTGTGTATGTATGGGGGGGGAGGGGCTTTCCCTATTTGAGAATTGTTATTTGGTTAATTTACTGTGTATTTATTCTATGAAAGGTGTGTTTGTACATTTTTCGAGGGACTGTTTTGTTTGTTTCTGTTCACTTCCTTGAGGTGTTTTGCCAGACAGGTGGACTTAATGATTATGCCACTGTGCCACTAGGGTACCTATAGAGGTCTGATAATTATGATTTTTCTTTCTCATCATTCTTTGCCTGATGGTAGTGGTGGTGATGATAATAATATAAACTAGTGCTTGCATAGTTCTGATGATGATTTTTCTTTCTTATGTATTTTTAGCTGCTTTTGGAGTAGACTGATTTTCTCTTGCCTTGCCCTCTGCTTTTTTTTTTGAGTAGTTTTATTGGTTTTTAAAGGCTTCTGGAGGGCCAGAAAACACAAATGGGGAAACATGAATGGGAAACATGCAAGAGGCTTTCTGTTTCCTGTAAAATGAAAGGACCAATACATGAAACATGCAAAAATGAAAGTCACTGCCTTAAAGAACCAAAACAGATTTTCAGAGTGCACATCCCTACACAGAAGGATTATGCACAAATGGTTCCACACACAGAACCTTCTTGACCCTTGTGGAAGGACAGTATTGTTAGCCCAAGCAGTTCTTTCATTGTGGAATGAGAACAGTGGATATGCACATGGTGCCATTTCTTGCAAAACAGTGAGAGCCAGTACAACTGAAGATATACACTAGATTAGTGTTGAATAAGATCTTAATATAATCCCTCAGCCCCTTCAGCCTCTCCATTTACAACATGGTATCTCAACCACTCATGATCATGGTATTTACCAGTTCTTCAATATCTGTTCAAGGTGAATTCTGATGAAAGCAGAAGGAGTGGTATTGATACATCTTGTGATCTTCACACCATACTACTTTTGATGCAGGCTGGAATTGTGATAAGCTTCTGCAGCTGCCATATAACACCACTGACACATGTTCAGTCATTGTATTAATCATTGCATGGCAACACACAGAGCAAGAAGGACAAATTGGAAACTTTTGTCATGTTTAAGATTTTGTGCTTTGAAACTTTGTTTAATTTATAATCTGTGGATTGGATCCCAACTATACTGTAATTACAGCATACTCATTGAAAGGAATGGTTTCTTAGGGTCATGGAGACAATATAGCTCTGTGATGGTGTGATGCCTTTACAGGACAATCAAAAAGACACAGAAAATGTGCAGAAATACAGAACATTTTTATCAGAAAAAATGTTAAAAGTTAAGCAGATTGATGGAAGGGGAAATGGCAGGGGATAGGTTAATCTTAAATCCTTGTAATTTGCATATTTTCTCAGGGTATGATGCAGAGTCATGCTGAAGACCAAGGAGCAGGCCCCATTAGGTGATACAGTGGTGTTAGATGTCACCCAGGATAGCCCACAGACTCACTGAGAACTAGAAAGTCAGAAACTTCAGTTTCTCCTTCTTAAACTTGTTAAGACTTTTATAGCATGTTCTCTAAGAGGTACTCCTCCAGAGGGCTTTGTTCTGTAGTTGGACATTGGAAGGTCTTAACTCTGATTATTAAGGCATGTCCCTCTGAGGAAGTAATTTAATCATAGGGAATACATATTGTCCTTAACATCTAATTTGACCCTCAGTCTTTATTGACTTGTTGATTCCAATCAGTCTGTCCTCAATGTGACTAAAGTCTTAATTCTACAAAAGGAGATATTTTTTTTTTTGGAACCATTTCTACCAAGTAAATAAGTTCATTTTCCAACTGTAGTACTGCTCACTGGAAGGACAGATCCTGAAGCTGAGGCTCCAATACTTTGGCCATCTCATGAGAAGAGAAGACTCCCTGGAAAAGACCCTGATGTTGGGAAAGTGTGAAGGCAAGAGGAGAAGGGGACGACAGAGGACGAGATGGTTGGACAGTGTCATCGAAGCTACCAACATGAATTTGACCAAACTCCGGGAGGCAGTGGAGGACAGGAGGGCCTGGCGTGCTCTGGTCCATGGGGTCACGAAGAGTCGGACACGACTAAACGACTAAACAACAACAGTACTGGAATGGGATCCATCTAACATGTACTGTATATTCCATGATACTGTCCTCCTGTCTTTAAAAAAATATGTTGAAACTTTAAATACATTTAGGCAAATTTCTGCATTTTAATTTCATAATTACAAGACAAAGATGAGTTATTAGTATTATAGAGAACTATCCATCTTAGTTAGCTGGGGGGATTTTGTTTCTGTTTAACTTCCAACATGTGTCAAGTTCCAAGTGGCTAGGAATTAAATTGGGCCCTTGGAGATAACACTCCCTTACTAATGTTATTCTGAGCATGACACTAGCATCCAGAGGATGTATTCTGAACTAAATGATTGGCGTGAGTAAAAATCAAGCTAAAAATTACTTCCCATTTTCAAAACACGAATGTTTCTATTTGCTTATAGGCATTCCTTATGCCTCTGATTAGAAATTAAAATTACAACTCAACACATCAGTATTCTGCATTGATACTGCCTAATATTATCAAATGTCAGGTTTCACAGAAATCAAAAGAAATTTTTGGCCTATGTTGCCTTGACAACACATCTTGGTTTTGGCCTCCATTGTCAACGTGACTTCTTTAGTTCATGAAATTTAATTAAGCTATTTTTACTTCTGAATAGCAATTGTCAGGGCTGCCTTATAGCTAGAAGACTGTGTAAATTAAATAATTAATATCTAGATTCTTTTGTCTAATGATCTACAATGGATGTTGAGAGACAAAAGGTTATTACCTTCTAATAGGCTGACCTTCCCCAGGATCCTGTGCGGGTAGCTTTTCTCTCATTATTAAGTACTTGCTTTTTATTCTCCTTCCCAGTCACATTAATCCTACAAATTGACTATTTAGGGATAAAGGCATATACCTGTAGCATGCATAAAAATATAACAATTGTATCTCTGTGACAGAAAATATTGCAGTTCTCTTCTGAAAAGGAATCTCTCAAAATAGAAATGTGGAAATCCTTCCAGATACGTTTCATAAATCTTCAGTTACTTCTTTTATTTGGGTTATTTATTTCTTTACTCTGAGTTGTATGTCACTCAGAGGCAAAACTGCACCCAGTTCTGGTTCTAGTGATGCTACTTATCTGCTGATAGAACTGCTGAAATATATGATATGCATACAGCGTGGATATATTTTCGGGCAAAGGCCATCATATTTGAAATTCGGAGTCCCATGCCTCAGCAGAAAATATCAGAGATGAACCCCAGAATTTGCAAACAGGGGTAGAGGAAGAGAAGGTGAGTTTGGTGGTCTGTTTAAGAGAATCAAGTGCAAGAAGAAAAAGGAAAGAAAGTTACTGTGTGCATAACAGCTGGGGTTGAAAATATTCTTCAGCTATGTCACTGCTGCATGTCTTGTTGATCTTCATCTGTTCTATAAGCATGCAGAAGAAGCCCTGACAGCACCGGATGCTTACTTTTATTTGTTTTTATTTTATTTTTTAAGGAAATACTTCAGCTGACATATTTAAAACAACAGAGTGATGCAATTTATACCAGATAGTTGACCGGTGTTGACTGCAATATTGAAGCAGTCTTCAGCTCATCTAAGTTATGCAATTTCTCAGCTTAGCCTTTTCACCTGACTTCTTCCACAAGTCCAGACCGAACGATTGCTGGGGTCAGTGCAAGACATTTTGCTAGCTGAGGTACAGTACTAGCAGTTCAAGTTAATGTGCATGAAACTCAACGGCAGGCAAATTGTTTTGGTTCATGAGGCAGAAAATTCCACAAGTGTGTCTCTCCATCACCAGCAGTAACTATACAATAATAGCAAAGTGAGTAATTTCCTGCCCTTTTATGGCATCCAGACTCGGCTGACTGGGTTGACCATACTGCTTCGTCCTGATGACTGTAGGGCTAGCCAGGGAAGCTCCAATTTGAGGTGATGCCCCTGCTACATTGTATTCCCCTATTCAGTGGACTGATACAGCAAAGTTAAAATCAATTTGTGTAGACCTCTGTTACCCAGTTTCACCCCACCTATGCCCCACCTAACTGTCCAATTGTAAACAAACATTACATGTTGTAGCTAAAATATGCAGAACTGTAGTGAAATGCTTTGGCCCAGAATTCCCATCAGCCTCATCCAGTATGACCAATGGTTAGGGGTTTGGGGAATTGTAGGGAGGGACAAAAAGTCCCACCCTGTTGCAGATGGAACCATGAAATGGGTGGCTATCATTTAAGGAGAAAGTGGGATGTTGACAAAGGTGCTCAGCTGGCTTTTATTTTTATTCCATAAATAGCAAAGGTATTTCAAAAACAGTATTTGAAACATATGCCAGTTCCAGTATTTTTGAAGTACTACCTTGATTATCCCCCCCCCCCCCCCGTCATTATTTCTAACATTGCATTATAGGATCATTAAACTAGAGTAATCCTTGAAAAGGGCATTACATATTCCCTCTATAATAAGATGTATTTCATTAGAAATGATGAATTAGTACTACTGTGTTTTCATCCATGCTGTGATACATTTCTTTTGGCTGCAGTCCAGCGTAATCTAGATGCCCAGCTTGGTAGTGTTTCACTTTGTCTTGTAGGGGCCGTGTCTTAATCTAAGGATTAATCTACTTAGAACATCATCAGTCATATTCAAGAAAATGCCAAACCACTTTGTGTGGTTGAATAATATAGTTTTTTCAATGTGCTGGCTGGATAGCTCAGTAGTTTAGGTATTTGAGCCAGAATTCAAGTTCTATTCCCCACTGTGCCTCCTGGGAGAAGAGCCAGCCTGTGTGGCCTTGGGCAAGCTGCACAGTTCCAGGGTGCCCCCAGAAGAAGGGAATGGTAAACCAATTCTGAGTACTCTCTGCCTAGAAAACCCCAAGAAGGGTCACCCTAAATTAGCACTGCCTTGACAGCCCATGATTATTATTCAATATGATGATGATTAATGGGTGCAGAATATAAAGTTTCCGCCAATGCTTCCTTTCTCCAAAGGTTTTGCTAAATGTGGCAGAGTTGTTCTTAAACGGCAAAAGCTTTTTAGTCTCCAATCCACCTTCATCCCTAAGACGAAAGTCAAAAGTCAAAGGTTCTGTGTCCTGAGTTTTACAGAATGTTTCTAGAATAAATGAACAACCAGACAGAAGGTCCCATAAGAGAAGCCAGGAGGAAGTTCCCAGCTTGGAGCTTTGGAAATGTATATCTCTAAATTTGCTACCAAGTGAAAAATTAACCACAGTACCCTGTTTACAGCTCTACTTTGCTTTCTGTTCATAATTCATGCTTAAAGGAAGGATAGAACCCTTTCATATCCCTGACACCTTATGCTATGGTGTCTCCAAATAGTTCGGCTACAAGTTGAAATTACAAGGTAAAAGCAGTTTTCAGAGAGGTGGTCTTGTTAGTCTGCTTGAGCAACAACAAACTCAAGAGCAAAACAAAACTGAAAACATTGTGGCATTTTTAAAACTGACAAATTTATTTCTTTGCAAGCTTTCATGGGTACCAATCCATTTCTTCAGATACATTCTGTCTGAAGAATTGGGTCTCAAGAAGCGGATTGTAATCCACAAAAGTTCACAGTGAAATAAATGGGTTAATCTTGAAGGTCCCAGCATACTTCTGTTGATATTTTATGCTGTTGCAGATAAAAGTAGTAGCAAGTGTAGATTCATATTTGGGAAGTTTTCTTCTGTTAATACAGAAGGGCAAGGTTCTGGCCTTAATGGTGCTGTGGACAATAATATCTGCTTGCAAACTTCTTCTGTTCCCCATTTTAAAAAATCCACCTAGAATTCACTAGACAACAAATATAATAATAAATGCCAACTCAGTACAGTGGTGCCTCGACTTACTACCATAATCCGTTCCAAAAGATGGACATAACTCGAAATGGTCGTAAGTTGAAGCACCATTTCCCATTGAAATGCATTGGAATGCGATTAATCCGTTCCGGCCAAAAAAAAAATAACCAAAAAAACCCACACAAAACCACACAGCAAGCCCCATCGGAAGGCGCTGGGGCTTAAAAAAAACACAAACTAAAAATAAAGCACACAGCAAGCCCCATCGGAAGGCGCTGGGGCTTTAAAAAATAAAATAAAATAAAGCACACAGCAAGCCCCATCGGAAGGCGCTGGGGCTTTAAAAAAAAACACCAAAAATAAAGCACACAGCAAGCCCCATTGGAAGGCGCTGGGGCTTAAAAAAAATAACCAAAAATAAACAACACAGCAAGCCCCATCGGAAGGCGCTGGGGCTGAAAAAATAAACACACCAAAACACACAAAAAAATCACAGCACAGAAACATAACCCCCCCAGCCCAAACCCACCCTGCAAAACCCTGTAAATGTACTTACTCAGAACCAGAAAGCAGCACCAGGCAGTCCGAAGCCTCCTCCCACGCACACACTCTAACCGTTGGGGCGAAAGAGCTACAAAGAAGCTCTTTGCCGACCAACGGTTAGCCCTCTAATTTGAATTCCCCGCCTTTTTTCCCTGCCTCTTTTGATCACAACTCAAAGCTCTGGCTGCAAGTCGAAGCAAAATTTTGCAGCCGGAGCTGGTCGCAACTCGAAATGGTCGTATGTTGGGACGGTCGTAAGTCGAGGCACCACTGTACTGCAGTCATGTGCAAATCTCAAAATAAGTATGTTAAATCTCTTTCCTTCCATGGATCGCTTCACCTTTGTTTTGGATGCCTGATGTTGCAAAGACGAATTTCAGCACGTCCAAAGGTGCACACAACCTAGAGTCACTTCTTAGTCACAACTGGCATTCAATCTCTTTTAAAGATAAAATGTATGCAGGGGAATGTCAGAGTGTTCAGAGGTATTATTTTGCTGATATTCAGGCCAAGAATCCTCAACTGGTAGCTTGGATTGAAAGAAAAAACAAGTTAAAACTCAAACAAGGGAATGAATACCTTCATAATGCAGGTCTTCAGCTCACCTATGCCTTTGTTAATTATTTGGAAACACGTTTAAATATCTCTGCGCACCAGTAGTAAAGAGTTCATTTTCATTTCCTTTATTACATGATGAATTTCAAAACAGCTACAACAATATATTAATGTTCATGCTGTTACTAGTCAGAGACATTTACCAAATAATCTTAAGTGAAGATGCTGTCTGGGTGGAATAACAACTTTATGCATATCAGACAGACTGAATTTTATGGCTTCACCCAGAATTCCATCCCAACCAGCTGTCAGTTTATGATGGCATCATTCAATGGGGATACAATCTCAAAGGCACACAGGCCTTCATTTTCTTCAGAATCTTCCTTTTGGTCATCCTTTATATGTTGAGACCACTCTACCCTTAAGGTTTTATTTTTTGGAGAGAAGACACTTGTCATACACACAGAGGCATTCAATTCAAGATGCCAGGATTTTTCAACAGATAGGATCCTAAATGGATAAGGAACTACAGTGGTGCCTCGCTAGACGATTGCCTCGCAGGACGAGGAAATCGCTAGACGATGCCTTTTTGCGATCGCTACTGCGCTTCGCAAAACGATGTTTCCCTATGGCGATTTTCGCTAGACTATGAGGTTTCCCCTTAGGAATGCGCCGACTAGTGGTGAAAAGCTGTCAGTGCAGCTGTCAGTGCATTCCGATGGGGACCCGCACTCGCTAGACGAGGTTTCCCTATGGGAGATTTTCGCTAGACGACTGCGTTTTCCCTTGGAACGCATTGAAGAGATTTCAATGCATTCCAATGGGAAAACGTGCTTCGCTAGATGATGTTTTCGCTAGACAGCGATCTTCGCGGAACGGATTAACATCGTCTAGCGAGGCACCACTGTAATGAAGTGGGCGAGGGGTAGTCCAAGCCTCTATCAAAATTGCAGTCAGAAAGATATTTCTGAATATGATAAGTCACTGGACGCTATGTAGCAGAGTTGCAACTGCAGAATCTTAGGTATTGGATGTTATGATGGCAATTTCACCCTAGGGAGTTTCTTTACTTTGAGCCGGGGGGGGGGGGAATCTTAGGGAGCAAGAAATGAGCTTCATAATAGGATATGCTAAAAAATAAAGTAGGTATGCCAGACTCAACCAGACTTGATGACTATCCCCCCAAAAGCACAACTCTTAAATTAGTAGCTAGATTATTTATTTATTTGAAATAGTTTTTCTTCGACTTTTTCCCTAAAAAGGACCCAAGGTGGCTTACATCATTAAAAGACAATATTTAAAGCAATGATGGTGAGTATATAAATACAAAAAGAATCAAACAAATAACATAGTAAAAAAAAATGTGTCACCAAAACACAGTCAAAGCAGTAAGGTACAACAATTCAATTAAACCCTCACTCAGGTAGCAGTCACTCAGGGAAGCTTGCCTGCATAAAAAGGTCTTCACCAGCTTGCAGGACAGTAAAGATGGGGCCAGCCTAGCCTCCTGTGGGAAGGAGTTTCCCATGTACCCACCAAGTGCAACTGTGAAGGTGTTGGGACTGAAAGAAAGGCCTCCCTAGTTGTCTTAACATTTGAGCATGCTCATAAAGGGGTATGTGGTCCTTGAGATTGCTTGGGCCCAAGCTATTTAGGGCTTTATAGGTCAGAACTGGCACTTTTAATTCAGCCTAAAAATGGATTGGCAGCCAGTGGGGTTGCTCTAACAGGGGATTATGTGATCCCTGTCTCCAGCCGCAGTCAGCAATCTGGCTACTGCATTTTGGACCCACGGAAACTTCCTGATACTTTCCATAGGCAGCCCCACATAGAGCATGTTACAGTAATCCAGCCAGGATATGACTAAGGCATGTGTCACTGTGGCCAGATCAGATATCTCCAGGAAGAGGCACAGATGGCATACTAATTTTAATTGTGCAAAGGCAGTCCTGGCCACCACCGAAACCTGGGCATCCAAGCTCAGAGGCAAATCCAGGAGCACCTCCAAGCTATAGACCTGTGTTTTCAGAGGGTGTAACTCCATCCATCACAGGCTGTATCTCTAGTCTCTGATCTGCCTTTTGACTGATCACCTCTCTTGTCTGAATTAAGTTTCAGTTTATTCATCCTCATCCAGTTCATTAGCGACATTAGACACTGATCTAGAGCCGAAACAGCTTCCTTAGATTTAGATGGCAAGGGCAAAATCCGTTCAGCCTATGTGGCCTTGGCCAAGCAGCACAGCCCCAGAGTACTCCCAGAAGAAAGGAATGGTATACCTAGATAATCCTGAAAAAGGTCACGTATATCAGAATTAACATGATGGTATGTAATTATTATTATCAGGAGAAATTAGAACAAGATTGTCCAATTCTGTCTATGCATCATTGAATAGTAACTTGCAGTGCCTGTGCATATCAAACATTTAATCAGTCAACACATTCCAGTTTATTGCTTAATTACGATCAAAAGCTTGAGTGTGGACTCATAAAATTATATCCTGTTTTATATCTCACTACAGCATCAAATATCTTGTTTTATTCCTGTCTATATTCTCATGTAAACCTGGCAGCCTACTCTACAGAGCCTATGTGTTTGTTGCTAGGATATGAAAGATATTATAGGGGATTATCAGCTACTTTATAGGAGCAAGTTGGCTGCTGTCACCTGTGAAGAGGAAGTAAATACACCATTATGAGTATAACAAAAATCATAAGCCAGTACCCTAATATGTCATTTTGCTTGTGCAACTCCCATTGCATATATGGATGTATTGTCTCAGCTACTGCAGGAGAATGGTATCCTAAACACAAATATCAAAGCTTCTACGCAAAGAGCTTGCCTTGTCTTTCAGATGTAGTCCTAGCCAAAATATTTCAGTGAGAATAAATCCCAATGAGCTTGGTGCAATGTGCTTCTCTTTAGTTCAAAACAATTTAGCCCTCATTCCCTGTGCAACTGGATTCAATGCAGGTATCTGAGCTAACAAGAATGCTAACAAGATGCTCACTACAGTGGTGCCTTGACTTACAACCGTCTTGACTTGCAACCAATTTGAGTTACAACCAGCTCTGGTCGCAACATTTTGCTTTGACTTGCAACCGGCGCTTTGAGATACAACCGGAAAAAAGGCCTCTTTTCCCCATTGTTCCCTCCCTCCTTCCCTGCCCTTTTTCTAACTGTAGAGGTCATCTTAGGTTTTTTTTTTAAAAAGTCTCCCCGTAGTGGACGGATTAACCGCTTTTGCATTACAGTGGTGCCTCGACTTACGACCATCCTGGCTTGCGACCAAATCAAGTTACGACCAGCTCTGGTTGCAAAATTTTGGTTTGACTTGCGACCGGAGCTTTGAGATACGATCAGAAAAAAGGTGGGGTAAAAGGCGGGGAATTTAAACTGCTAACCGTTGGTCGGTGAAGAGGCTGCTTCTTTGTATCTCCTTCGCCCTAGCGGTTAGAGAGTGTGCATTCTGAGAGAGACTTCAGACTGCCTGGTACTGTTGGAACGGGTTTGTTTGATTCTGGGGGGGTTATGTTTCTGTGCTTTGATGGGTCTTGCAGTGTAGCATTTTTAGTCCTTGCTGGAATGGGGGTTTTTTGGTTTTAGACTCCAAACTCCCCCCCCCCCATTGTCTTCTCTCTCTCTATCCTCTCTCTTTTTGTGCCTAAAAGCACAAACCTTTGTCTGAGGCGTCTATGTACCTCAAGTACCAAAATAATTTATCTGGCTCTAGATATTGTACACCTAAGATGTAAGTGGTTGGGGGAACACCATTTTCTTTTTACTCCACACAGCAGAATGCCTCAGCCCAGGCCTGTTTGCACTTAGCACGGTTCTTTTGGGACTGGTCTGTTTATTACGTATTGCAACACCTCAATGTTACTCAAACAGATTTTCAGAATTCTTCGCAACTAAACATTTTATTAACCAGTTCTCCTGGTTTTGCTGCTTTCAATGAAATGGCTCTAGTTTTTCGTTTGTAAAATTTCCGAATTCTTTTTAGGTGAATTTTCCCGTCAGTCCCACATACTGGCATTTAGCTTACAGCTGTGCTATGAACAGGAAGCTTTACATACAAGAGTAGCTGGTGATCTCCAGATATATATTAGCAATGCACATATCAACTTCTTGCGCTCTAAAGTGCGTGTTTGAATAGAAGCTTATGGCACAGTGGCACTCCTCAGTAACACACACATACATGCAAACTTGAAATCAAGGGACCCTCTAAATGCCAATGTCTTAGATGTAAATTCTGTTGAATTTTAGTATCTCCTTCGCCCTAGCGGTTAGAGAGTGTGCATTCTGAGAGAGACTTCAGACTGCCTGGTACTGTTGGAACGGGTTTGTTTGATTCTGGGGGGGTTATGTTTCTGTGCTTTGATGGGTCTTGCAGTGTAGCATTTTTAGTCCTTGCTGGAATGGGGGTTTTTTGGTTTTAGACTCCAAACTCCCCCCCCCCATTGTCTTCTCTCTCTCTATCCTCTCTCTTTTTGTGCCTAAAAGCACAAACCTTTGTCTGAGGCGTCTATGTACCTCAAGTACCAAAATAATTTATCTGGCTCTAGATATTGTACACCTAAGATGTAAGTGGTTGGGGGAACACCATTTTCTTTTTACTCCACACAGCAGAATGCCTCAGCCCAGGCCTGTTTGCACTTAGCACGGTTCTTTTGGGACTGGTCTGTTTATTACGTATTGCAACACCTCAATGTTACTCAAACAGATTTTCAGAATTCTTCGCAACTAAACATTTTATTAACCAGTTCTCCTGGTTTTGCTGCTTTCAATGAAATGGCTCTAGTTTTTCGTTTGTAAAATTTCCGAATTCTTTTTAGGTGAATTTTCCCGTCAGTCCCACATACTGGCATTTAGCTTACAGCTGTGCTATGAACAGGAAGCTTTACATACAAGAGTAGCTGGTGATCTCCAGATATATATTAGCAATGCACATATCAACTTCTTGCGCTCTAAAGTGCGTGTTTGAATAGAAGCTTATGGCACAGTGGCACTCCTCAGTAACACACACATACATGCAAACTTGAAATCAAGGGACCCTCTAAATGCCAATGTCTTAGATGTAAATTCTGTTGAATTTTAGTTAATTGAATTGTGTGAGGGATTAAAAACAGGACAGTCTAAACCCCTGGTATTCTATCTGGCCTTGGAAGAAATAAAAGCTGATATCCCACTATGCCACCAGATTATTTCAGGGAATTGTACGGAATATTCTGCCTGTACTGTACTGCCAAAGCAATGTAATTTAGCAACTCCCATTAAAATCTACATATCTAACTGTGATATTAAGTGTATTTAAGCCTCCACAACCTTCCAATTTATTTTTCATTTGGGCCATTTAATAAAATAACAATAACATGCTTTTCGACTGAAGGTTAAATGAGGAAAATTGCTAGCACTTTTAAAATATATCCATCAGTTTGCTATAGCATTTGTTGCACTTCAGAAGTCATTTAGCCTCTGGAACATACATGTAAAGTAAATTATTGTTTAATTCATTTTATTTATTTATTTTTGTGAGGAGGAAAACTCTAGTGAATGTTCAGATACTTGACAACTAAATAAAAATGTTATATGTATTAGCAATGCCAATGTAAGATGCTGTATAAATTCTAAGCTCAGTACATTTTTATTGATAACTGTGGTGCGTGGCAAGATTGTTTACTTCCACATCCTTTGGGAAGATAGTAAAGAGTGACAAAAAGGATTATCGGAGAGTTAAATTATCATCTAAGCTTTCCTTGATCCTCTGAGTGCAATGCCAGTTCTTATAGTATGTCCAGAGGTGTTGTGCTCCTAAGTGCATTCTCCAATTTCCCTTTGCATGTGCTTTTATCTAATGCACAACAATAAAGGTAGTAGAATGTGCCAGTGTTGCTCAAGGGAAAGTATATCTTGTAGGTCTCTTCTATACACTGAAGGATTCTACTATATGGAGTAATTCTCAGTCTATGTTTTCCCTGTTGTTGCATGGGACTTATAACAGAGTGCTGTAGCGCCTTTAGAATCTGCACTTAAGGATGAGCCATTCAGATCTGTTGGCTTTTAATTCCTAGAATTCTCCAAGAATTCCTGAGGCAGAATTCTGGGAGTTTTAGGCCACAGACAAGATTTCACAGATCTGGAACAGGACCTATTCTGGAAACTTTTGAAGCTTGTTATCTTGTCAATATACAACAAAGGAAACTGCCCCAGTACCTCCTGGAAAGCCTTGGTCCTTTGGGAGTTGCCCTCTGTAGAGCCTGTGGGCAGCTGAACTACATGCTGGTGTAGGAGTCAGGTGCTGTGGGGTCTTATAGTTAGGATCCAGGAGAAACAGACATTGTGATGGCTAATTGGGAAGGAATTAGTCCAGTCAGATGTTGCATGTTGAACACCTATACTGTAACTTGTTTCTTTAAAGAATGTGTAATCAGTTCTTTATAAGGGACATCTGAGAGTTTTGAGTTTGTTTTTTTTAATTCATTCAATTGTTCCTGCTTTTGTGTAAGGCTTGAACATCTAGGTTCTTGCTTGCATATAGAGCCTGCACACAAACAGAAACATCTCCTCTTCAGACTCATCTGTTGTTGTGTAAAAAGTTTGGTGACACAGTGGTCATAACTGGGTCAGCAGAGGCTGATGACCCTGATTTCGTAAAATCCACTCCAGAGATTAGTCTGAACTTTAACTGAAGTATTCAAGGTGCTTTTGGGGATAGAGTTCAGCATCTGGGATAGCTCCTATGGATTCCTTTTCTTGCAAAATCAGTGGATTCCTACTCCGGCAAAATCAGAGCTACCAGCTTCCATCAGGTTAGGCATTGTACCAGATATACCTTCTTCAAGCAGAAGGATGCAATCATAGGAAAAGTTGTTTCATGCATAAAATGCTTTTCTAGGAAATGTAATGCCCAGAAGTACCTCTTCTGACAACCTTAATACAAAGGTGACCGCTGAAAAATAGCAATACATAATGATAATATAAAAAATGATATGGATGTGCAGCCTACTGACATTTTATTCACTAGTTCAAGACTTAAGCTGACCATGTAGGACCCACTATTGGTGAATCTGTCTCAGAGCAATAGCTGGTGCTTCAGCAGATCTTGGACAGTTACTTTTTAATTTCTTCCCATCACTTACTATATTGTTTAGAAAGAAAAATGATGCCATTACTCATTAAACCATTTAAAAAAGGAACCCATCATTTTGCTATTACCTTTTCTTTAACTCATACTTTAAAAAAAAAGTAAGGAAGGAGGGAGGGAGGGAGGGAAAGATTAGACACTTGCATAAGACTTGGGGGGGAAATTAAAATGTTCCTAAAAATCCCCTTTAAATAATATTAAAAACAAATAGGAAATGTCACATAAATAGTTAGGTACTTTCTGTTGGAATATGTCTTGTTATGTCCTCATTAACAAATTAGTTTGTTACTGATAAGTATGTTAATTGTGACCTGATGCTTTGAAGCTCTGTGGTTCACAAGCCTTCTTGTCCATGTATACATAGAACATTTGAAGGATAACACAATTGTTGTCCTTTGAAAGGACATCTAACAGTGTAATGTTTCGTGAATGCATTTCAATAATTTTGTGTCAAATATTTTGAGACATTTTAAAGCAATATTTTTCTCTTAGCTTCTCTCCCCATCTGCTAGACTAGCTCGCCTTGGGAAACATAAGTCATGCTGTGCTTACTGCATCATCCCCTGTTAATTATGTTTTTTGAATGCACTGCCATGACCCCCATTACCCTTTATGCTGCCCCACAGCATTCTAGGAGTTGGTACAGGTGTAAACTCAGGCAAACCTAACGGTAGTAAATATTTTTTGCTCAACATGCACATGGAAGAACACAGTATCTTTTGGCTACCTAGTTCCGCTGAGCTTAAAGTAGATTTTCTACCCCAGTGAGAAGATATTAACCAATGTGCACAGGGAACATCCCTCCTGGATAAAATGACATGTGTTTCATCTCTTTCAGGGCAGTCCAGTAATTGGAATAAAACACAAATCTGAGTATAATTGTGCGCCTTCTCCTCTGTTTGTGTTTGAGCTCTCGCTTTCTTTGATTTATTGGAGATAACTTTGGTAGGCTTGGAATTCAGAACTCTTACTGAATTTGATCAACATGCAGCATACTTTTTGGTCTTCAGCTGTGTGCTTGTCCTGCAGGATGTACATAGAAGGACAAAGAAGTACTTCTATACTGTATGTTATTATCAGGTGTGACGACACAGCAAAACAGAAGTGATGTGTTCTAGCTGGCAATAGATTTGCCAGTTTCAGGGAAAATCTAAGTTTCTTCCCCAGGGTCTATTTTAATTTGATTTTATTTCACTTGTGTTCCAGCTTGTGTTTTTAATCTCTGGTTGTTTTGATGGAACACTCTTGATTCCATACATACAAACTGTCTTTTGTACATGGGACATTTGAATATCCCAAAATTAAGAAAAACCAACAGATTAAAACAAAGAGAGGCCAACTCTCAAACTCTCCTCATATAAAAAAGTTGGAACTTAAACTAGTTCCAAGATAGGTTGAAACTTAAACTCAGTTCCTCCTACTACAATCTCTACCATCTCTCAGTTCTGTGCCATCTCCTACTTCTGCCAAAGGTGAAAAAGATTAAGAAACGAAAATTGGAAGTCAGATGCATTGAAATCTTATATAAGTATGACTACTGAACAATAGCAGGAGAGACATGTAGTGCCTATCTCACGCAGAATATGTTAGGGGATAGGTATTTGAAAGCGGAAGGGACAATGGGACTTCTGTCCTTAAAAATTGAATCTCATGCTTGAAGATCATCATGAGGCACCTAATCCATGTTGAGTGATCAAGAGTAGTGGAATTAGAAGTGTGTGTGTGTGTGTCAAATTGATTATAATAGCGATGAAGGAAAGGGAGGCTGATTTCCAAATTAGAAAGTGGCAATGCTTATGTTCATAATGGAGACTGTAATCCCAAATAATTTAGGTTGTAAGAATTAGCCCATCTCTCAAGTGGCATGACAAAGGGACAGCAACTTGTCTGTTATTAAAATTGATATATAAAACCACTAGTAAGTAAGAAAGAACTTTGCACAAGTTCAGGAGCTCTTTTAAAACATCCCTTCATGTTCCACTATTCCATGTTCTGTTCCAAGATCTGGAACAGAATTGTGTAGTTCAAATTAAGATTTGTGTTGTTCAAATTAAGCTCCTTGGGGGAACATAATCTATTCTTGAAAAGAAAAGGGCAGGACTGGACCGAGGAGGAGGCTTATTCTTACTCAGACTTATTCTAATCAAACATTTGTATGCCAAATAAAACATGCTATAAGATGCTATAAGTCTTGATGCTGGTTTTGCTGCATCAGACTAACACAGCTACTTCCCCATGGAAATTCTTTAAACCATAGTGTAAGTAGCTGATTGGATCTGAATTGCATTGTCAGGGTTAAGATGACCCTCTCACATATGGGGATTGTTATTTGGTGTTGTAGTTATCGTGTGCTGTTTGTGGAACGATGTGGGGTATCCAGCTGGATCCTTAGAGAAGTTGGACTTGAAAGTGGGACACTGAAAGATCTTGAGAAAATGCTGAGCCAACATTGCAGAATCTTCCAGTTTTGTGTTTCAAAGAAAAGGAAAGAGAAGTGTGAGAGGAGAGACTGTAAGCACCCAGAATTGCAGCTCCAGGATTACGGCACAATGGTGTCATCAATTATTGAGAACACAGTGTTCATTGTTCCTTCCAATTACAAAAAAGACAGCCTTATTGCGTTTTGACAGAACCCAGACTAGTTCATTCTGTTGTTCTTGAATTATACATGGCCTCCATATAATGTTTCCACTCTGGTGATGATGCCACTGCTAACTCAGCAAGTTGATGCATTTTATTTTACTTTAATGAGAGCTTTCTAGCATGTAAAGCCCATGATTGTTTGCACACACAAAAAAGGGTTCTCATTGAATTGGGGGAGAATGGAAATGCATACCAACAGTGCAAACATCTTTCTAATGCTAATTGTCCCTCACACTGACTTAAAGAGTATTGTGTCATTCTCAAGACGCTTTAGCAATAAGAGGAAATGGTCACCAGCAATGTGAAACTAGGCAATGAGGAAAATTAGTTTATGCAGTCCATAGACAGAATAATATACACATTCTTCTCTCTTTATCCACACACCACGAGTACCCTGCCAGTCATGTACATAATAAACTCATTCCCTGCTCTAAGGACTTTTGTGCCTGTAAATATTCTTATTACTTCCCTTCATAAATCTCTCCCCTCACTCAGAGGGATTTAGTTAGGCTAATATTTATTTTACTGTGTTAGAAGGTATCACAGGAATTGTTTCCTTTCTTTTATTCTTTTTCTTTTCCTTTCCCCTTTTTTGTGTTTTGTATAAATGAAATATAAGTAGTGGCAAGAGTGAAAAAGGAATAATCTGTGGAGGATGCCAGCTGTTTAATTTATCCAGCTCATAGAAATGGATATCTTAATTGCCTCAGGCCCTCCATTTTATACTGAGTGTTTAAAAACTGTTTGCTAGATAAATAGAATGTATAGTGGAGGTTTTCTTTCAAAGTATACACATACAGCATAACATGTTTTCATTAGAATGGAGCAGAGCCTGCTTAACTGATTTTATCGTTGTTGTTTCATTGAGCACTCCATTCTTCTCCATATCAGTTACTTTAGGTGCCTCCTTGTTGGGATGGAGCAAGCCAAACCTAAATAAATAAAAATATTTATATTTGAAGCCGTCTGGCTAGCTCAGGGGTTTAGGTATCTGGCTGCAGTGCCAGAGGTTAGGTGTTCAATTCCCCACTGTGCCGCTTGAGAGTAGAGCCAGCCTGTTTGGCCCTGAAAAACCCTGAAGAAGGTCACCATAAATCAAAATAGATTTGACAGCATGTGATGATGATTTATATGCATAGCCTTTACTTTTTATGCAGTTCTGATGAAACTACACTAGGTTGATACAGAGCTTGTAAAAGTTAGATTTTGGACTTTAAAGCTCTCAGAAACTTCCAGCCAGCGTGGAAGGGGGCCTTCCTATGTGGAGACTGCCTCAAGTGAAACCAAAGCAAAGACAACAATTCTTTGCATTTACTGGGATGACCTTTGGTAACGTGGATGTAGTCTGTGGTCCTCCTCTGTGCCTGCTCTGTCATCAGTACCATTCACATGATGGGGAAAGGGAAACAGAACTTATAGATATTACTCATTTGGACTACAGCTGCCAAAATCCCCAGTGGACCTGCTGGTGGGAGATTTTGGAAGTTGTATTCCATAAAAGTAACTTTTCCAAAGCTTTGAGTTGAAACCAGTGACAGCTCCCAGCGGCATCAAGAGCTGGAATGCTAGTAGAATGATCCACACCCATAAGCTAATGAATTTGAACAATTTCCTGACAGATATGCATTGTAGTCTTATATTTGTAGTATTTTATTAGCCAGATTTCTCCCTATGTTTTTCTGAGCATCTGAGAATGATGAAATAGCCAGAATGGTGACTAGGACTGGGGAGAGGGGACTTAAACCAAGTTTGACCAAATATAGATACAAACCTATAGAATATACTCTGCAGCAGCGGCCATGGAAAAGAAATCTTATAATATTCTTGTAACATTCAGTGGCAGTTCTTTTCTGAGTTGTGAGAAGCTCATTACTCTCTGGCCAACAGAAGCCACACACAACCTGAGCAATTTATCTTTGAGCAATATATTTTTTTGTGGGTAAGAGTTCTGTGATTTGGATGCGAGGATGATTTCAGAATCAGGGGTCACTCTCTTGAGGCCTCAGAGACTGCCCAATATGCAAAATTAAACCAAAAATTAAAAATGAAACCGGAAGTGGCTGGAAATCCAGTTCTAGTTCTCAAACCAGTTATTTGGGGGTATTAAATGGTTTGTGTGCGTGTGTGTCCTTATGACCTATGAAGGAAGTGAATCACTACTCCTGGAGACTTCTAAAAGCTGTACATTTTTGCTCAAAAAAGAGGAGCAGAGGAGGGTACCCAGTGTGGTATAGCAGATAGAGTGGGAGACTAGGACTCTGGAGAGAGTCTGAATCCATGCATAGCCAGGGAAACTTACTGGGAATGTGGAGCTGACAAAACCACTCCTTAAATATTGCACTTATGTTGAAAGCCCTATTAGGGTAGCTAAAAGTCAGTTCCAATTTGATGGCACATAATTAATCAACTAGCCAAGGGCCACAAAATGGATGCAGCAGAAATTTGGGATGGACTGCTTGCACAGTTCCTGCTACACACAAAGTTTTTTCCTGGATTCGTGGATTTTTGTGAGAAGCACAAAATCAGTGAAGTTACTAGAGCAGCAACTTATCAGCAGGGCTGTTTATGGCCCTGGTTGTGGTAGGGTTAATGGTTTCAGAGCAGGAGCTCAAAAATTGTGGGAGATGACCCAGAAAATTGCCCATACCACAGCACCGGAAGTTTTCCAAGTCACCCCTTGGAGCTTGTATTCAACTGAACGCAGAAGAAAGAGTAGGATCTGCACAATAGAAGCCACGTTTTGTTGCTTTCTCTCTCTCTCTTTCTTTGTGTGTGTGTGCATGCACATGCTTTGGATATCTCTTCCTTCACTTCTTCTTTGTCAGGCAGGAAAAGGGGTTCTCTCCCTACTGCCTCTCCTTCTCTTTCTCTCAGCCAAAGGTTCTTGGATCGGGGGGGGGGGGGGAATAGCACCACCATATCCTCTTTTGCAGCAGTGTGAATTTCAGTGCTCCATAGTTGTCATCTTTTTAATTCTCCTTGGGGAAATACACAAATACAAGACTAGGTGATACCTTTAATCAACCATTAAGAATATAAAACAAAAAAAACAAACAGCGAGCTCTCGATGATAACACATCTTCTTCAAGGCTGTGCATCAAGTTCTTGTGGGTAGTTGCAACTTTTATGCTGTTATTAATGTCCCAGATTCACATGGCTGATGATGTTGAAGCCAGGTTCACTTCTTAGGCTGTGGTCAGACTTGCAAAATGTTTCTGAGTTACTCCTCGTGAATTTTGACTCTTTTGGGGGGGTTCAGAAGATATACAGCCATTACCCATTATTTTGTTCCCCTTCTGTCCTTTCTCCACATCAAATCCAGCCTGCCAGGAGGCTACTACTATTTTTGTTCTGCGTTTCATCACGCATTACTACCCGCATTCCATGGAAAGTTCACTTCTCCTAAATTGATTTATTTCCTATACATCTGGTGTGCGGGTCCATGTCTCCTTGACGTACTTGAGGACTGTAAAGGGAATGGGAGAAGGGGGTCAATGGGGGGAAGTTGAAGGCTATCTGAGGAGTATAGGGGACAGGTATAATAGTAGGACACTCCCCCAAAGGCCTCCAGGAATGGCCGAAAGGAAGCATGTGGAGCATCAGTCCCTTATTGCAGTGGTTCTCAAACTTTTTCCACTCATGGCTCTCCTGAGTGGCAGTGGCGACAGAGCAGGTGAGGGGTGCAGGGCAGAACAGGAAGCAAAGAAGCACGAAGGAGCTGGAGCTAGAAGAGCAGCAGCAGCAGCAACACCAATGGTTGGCATGGCAAACAAACAAACAAAAAACAAAGAAAAGCTTCAGTGTTGCTCCTGGCTGGTTTGGCAGCACTCCAGGGAGCTGTGAGGGGCCAGCAAGGGTGTTTTGCTGACACAGCAATGTATCTACACATTTTTTTAAAGGGGGGAAGGAGCAGAGAAAAGCAAAAAAAGAGGGAGGGAATATATCCTGCTTCAGGAGTGTATACGAATGGACCTATGTTAGTTCTCGGAGTGTCTTTCCTTAATGTAATCTGCCCAACCCACAAGATCATCCCAGTCGAGCCTCCTCCGGGTGGCCACCCCAAGGGAGGCCCATAAATCCTATACTGTACAACAGGTAGGGGCTTCTTCGTGGTGGCTCCAGCTTTATGGAACCAGCTTCTAATTTACCCTTAAAAAGGCGGAACAATCTAAAAAGTATGAACCACTATGACAGGATATGTGCCACATGACCACAACATGCAACTACACAGGAACCAGAAGATGTGAAAAAGAAGGGGGGGCATTTCTCTAGTCTGACCTCAGCTTTAGATGGAGATAGTGCAGTATGCAAGTTGTTTTCAAGCTCCTCCTCAGTTGGAAGTTTGGAATTTATGGCCCATCTCTAAAAACAGAGGACAGCCAGACCATCTGCCCCCCCCCACTCCCCCTTCTCTGCCTTTTTGAAACTCAAAGAATTTCTTTTTGGCTAGGGGAGGAAAGAATCCCCTGGAACATGACCTGCCTCTAACAGAGTTGGGATTAGTAATTTAGTTAAACTACCAGGAACAGTCAATTTAAACCAAATCAAAGCCAAAGAGGTGGTAACTCCTCAGAGTTTTCCCTAAGCAGGCATGGACTTTTCACCTAAATGCCCACAGCCTGATTCAACTGCCTCAATAATCCTGATCTTGCTGTGATTAGCAATTTATTGCTGTGGAATAAAATGTTATGCTGCTGTTGTGTTGTTATTATCATGAACTTGAAATTTCATTGTTGCCTTCCTTTCAGAAGCATATAATTGGAAAATCCAACTGTGATATTGATTACCATTTTATTAAAAGTATTATGTCTTCATTAATCCTAGCCACATACAATTGCTGTTCTGCCTTTTAAACCAGTGATATTGTGTGAGCATTATCATTTTGAAATACTGTTGGAAATAACCTTGTGGTTGGGCAGGTTTCAAACTTAGTTGATGAGCAAATTGTTGTATTTCCCACCTGTTCCCATTTCTCTTTACAATAAGTGAACCTTATACGCAATGGGCTGCACTAATTGCTTATTTTTACTAAAAGATTTAACTTTCGTGAGCCTTAGTCAAACACTGTGAATCTTAGTGGTGAATTGCTGCTCATTAAACAGTTGATGCCAATTCTCATCATACACCAAGTCATGTGAGTAGCACATGATCTGGCATACAAGTGTCAATTCCTTAACTGATGGCAGTTTACCACTAAGGTTTACACTGTTTTAGGGCTCTGTGGAGAGCAGAAGCTCTAAGTCACTGTTCTTTGCAGAACCAATTACTGTCCAGATGCTGGCTTCTGAGGATTCCTCAGTTGGTGAACTTTCTGTGGATCTCCAAAGAAAGCCCATCTATAGTGTATGACTCTGAAGTGTCCTCAGAGCCTGGCGTTTGGAAAACAGCCTGTACTAATGAACAGTGCAAAGCGGCAGTTGCTCTTTGGAGTGGTGATAGTTCTCCCAAGGCTAGCAGGGCCGTCTGAAGAAAAGAGCATCCTCTTTGCATAGAAAGCCTCCATAAAATTCCTCATCTCTCACCTGTTCTCCATGTGAGGAAGCACAGGAAACAGAGTTCATATGCTTCCTCCTCATGCATTCACTTACGTTACATTACAGAACACCTGAAAATGGCTTATGCTTTCATTAAATGCAAATCCTTCCCTAACATTTCTAGCATCCTAGAAAATTATAGTGTGGATACTTGGTGGAATGATCTTATGATGACTTGAGCAGGCAATCAGAAGATGAATCTTCAGCTGCATTCATTCACCCCAAAATGATAGTGCAAATTAGCTTTCAGATAGTTTTTGTTTTGTGTTTTTTCTTTCTTTCTAGAAGCTGTGCATTAAAGAAATCCAGCCACAACAGCAGTTGTGGATTAACTGGAAAACAGTTAATGCTTCGAACAAATACACATGCTTGCTTGTTCTTAGTTCCATATAAATATGCATGACACAGTTGCACAAGTCCTTAATTTCCACCGAAATTCACCTGCAGTATAGTTATGGAGAGGTTTTACTGGCATAATGTAAAGCCTGCATGCTGCCTTTGAGGGTTCCTAGAGTTATAGAGGAAATCAACCTCCTTACCTTTTGTAATTCTACCCTGCTGGCTGGTTTTGATACTGTTAGCAACATGCTTTACCTAGATAGGAGGGGAAGAAACAGGTAATAGATTTTATTGAGCCCACGGTAGCTCTTCTCACCCCCATCTCAACACTAAATGGTTTTCGGAAAGCTATAAAAGTGCACTGGCTTCCCCCCCACCCCTTGCCTCACCACCTCATTTTAAAGGGCACGGAGGATCAGCTTAATTTGAGTACAATTTTGTTATTTCAGACCCTTAGAGGAGAGAGGCTAAATTATTCAGAAGCTTACACTCACCATTTATCAAAAGTTGAAAAGAGGAAAGCGAGAGTGAATAATGCATTATGCAAAAGCAAGTAAAGGAATTATTCACATTTTTGGATGCACAGATGTTTGGTGGAACAGGACTGTGTCACTGTAGTGGACAAAATGCAACCATTTCAGCTTTGGGAATAATTTATATACTACTTTAAGTGTTAAGTATTTGGAAGCTCTGCTCTTTAAGCTTCTCCCTGTTTAAGCTTTTCCATAAGATCCCTGTAAAAACAGCCAAAATATTGCAGTACTCTTAGAGAGGGCTCTTAGGTAAGAGAATGACCGGATCCAGAATGATCTCTAGAGTAGTGTGCTTGGTATAAATTCATATTTGCATAATCTGTTTGTATAAATTATCATCATCATCATTCATTCATTCATGATTCAAAATAATTCCCAGTCTTAAAATGTAATGGTTTAATGTCTTTGCTCTGGAACTAATCCTATAACGTGGGTATATAAATTATGAGTCTATTAATTAGTTTGTCAATACCCATGCAGTAAATTTACTTTCCTTTTTTCTTACAGGGTCTCATTGTACACCCACCCAGCTATTCCCAGCATTCTCGTGCATTTTGTTACCTACCTATATTTACATTAAAAATACCAGACATACTGTGGGCCTAGAAAAATCATCTGGGTTTATAAAGAGATGAGTGAAATTTTTGCTTGGTTTATGCTTTGATGAGAATTTTGATAAAAATTTACCAAAATTCAGAGTGTGCATAAATAGCAGAAAAGGTGTTTTGTATTTTTTTAAAAAAATCAAATGGGAACTAAGTGACAGAACCATTTCCCCTCCCTCAGTTTATTCCTGAGAGAGGCTATGAAAGTCATCTTCCTATCACATACTAGTCCTCTGTCACCGATGTTGCTACTTGATGGGAAGCACAAACTTTAAAGGAACTTTGAGTCTCACGTATAACTGGTTCAGAACTTCTGAACTGGAGTATGTGTCTCCATAGCTGCCCCAACCTAAACCTTGCCTACTGTGAAGTTCAAAGCTGGTATGAGGGATGATGGCCACACACATACACTAGGTTCAGCATCAGATCTGTGGTAGCAGTAGTTATAGACCACTGGTTGTCTATGGGGGATAGGGATAAACCAAACCACAGTGGAGAAAAATACCATGAACACTCCTGAGAGTATATCTGTCCATGTCACTGTTGTATATAGAATCCAAAATTATGTTCAGTTTTCATACTTTTCCACATAAATCTGTGATTTTAGAAAGATTATGACAGAGTTCCTATTGTATTTGGCACAGTGTGAAGTTATATCTGCAGAAGTTCGCAGGGAATTACTCCCAGGCAGTCTGCATTGTATGCCATTTCAGAATTTATTTTGTGATTGATTGTGCAAACCACTTCACAACTGTGCTTGCAAAACTGCTTGCTGGATATGACTTCTACCTTGGTGCAGATCTCACAACCACTTGCACAACAGAGGGTTGCACAGGTGTAGGTATACTACAGGATTTTGGCCCACATACTTTTCTAAAATGCAATTTAGAAAAAAACAAGGCACTGAAAAATACAAGTGATTTTTTTGTGCAGACAGAAAAAGCCCAGAGTGTCTGATGCAGAAAAGAATGTGGAGAAATTTGAACCTGAGTGAAATTGAGCTTGACAGACTTTCCAGCCCCTACTAAGGAGGAATCGTTTCAACACATCTATTAAACCAGTTGTTTAATAATACCTTCTGGCCTTTTCAAACGTGATGTGATTCTCCAAACATGCTACATCATCATCAATTGAAACCTACAGTTTCATGGTTTAATCAACGCAGTGTACTGCATTTGCACTGTATTTGCTGACTGTAAATTCTTTGTTTCAAGTTTTGTTATTGGTTTTCATATATATTACTGGAAACTCGACTATCTCTCTGTGAAAAAGAAGATGGAATAATATAACTCTACCTAAAACATGTTTGATGATCTGTTACAGATAGACAGAAGGATAGATGGATTTTAAAAACTCTGCTGTACGGACAAAGCATTGTAGAATATGGTGTAGTGAATTAATTTAGTTTAGTAAACATATAGCTCCAAACACAATCAGTTTAAAATGTAATTAAAATAGTGTTGTTGGTGGTAAAAGCTAAGCTTTCTGAGAATGGCAGATTATGGTAGTAAATTTTGCAGTAATCCCTGTTTTAATGAGTGCAGGACTGATTAAATCCTTCTTTCCTCGTTTGGATAGTAACTAAAGAAATCTTTCAACTAAAGCTCATGTATAGTGTTTAGGCAGACAACGGTTTGCCAACTCATATAAACAAATGGTTGCAGTTCTGTAACTAAACTAAAGTAGATCATGGTGGACTACCCCCACCCCCAATGTGCAACTCCAGAGAGAAAAAGAGTATCTTCAACTCTTCATATCCTTTGGTAGCAAGAAACAATGAAGAAACAGGATTTTTTTTTAAAAAAAAAACACAACGCCTTCCTTGTAACATCTTAGTAAATTTCATATTAGAAATTGCTGCCTGAAGTTTGTGTTGTCATGCAACTTCAGATTTGTTGCAACACACAGTATATCATCTATGCTTGTGTTAAATGTAAAGTAATTAGCAAAATGAAACTGTTTCAAAGTGCTAGCTGAACAATTTGTGACGTGCATTGAGAACCTGCTTTACCAGAACTAAAATGAACCTGTGAGAATTGTAAAAATGTAGTGTGCAGTGTTTCCTGTTTAAAAGTCTACTAAACCATTCCACTTCACTTCTCTTCCCTGGGTTTTCCTACTTAGCAGTCAACAGCACATAGCCACTGTCCATGGTCAGTGTGGGTTTGGCATTGCCTCCATAGGATGATATTTATTTTGAATTGTTTTGTAGTTCTCCTAATCTTGGGATTATCCTAAAACTGCCAATACTTCCCTCGGTTTTAATTACATGAGCAATAGAGCTCGGAGACAAACAGTGGAAATAGAACGATGCTCTTTTTTTAGTTTCAAGACTGGGCACTTGAATAACTCAAGGTTTGAGAATCTCTATGGGAAGATTGGTCTTAACTATCCATAAAATTTCACAGGGATAAATCCCAAGATGAGCAATGCAGAAGGCAGAAATAGTTACTTTTAAAACAACTGTATGTGTGATGACTTTAGAACATTGGTTCCCAACCTTGGGTCTCCAGATGTTCTTGGACTCAAACTCTCAGAAGTCTTCACCACTAGCTGTGCTGGCCAGGATTTCTGGGAGTTGTAGACAAAAACATCTGGGGGCTCAAGGTTGTGAAGTACTGTCTTAGAGCCTTGCATGAATGTTTTGCTATGTAGTCTCTGTATTCTGACTCTTATGTCTGATGAACTGGACATGTTCCACAAAAACATACATTAAAATATAGCTGTTAGTTGTTGCCACAGTGCCTTTTCTTTTTTGCTTTTGTTTTGTTTTCTGTTTCTTGTTGAAAAGCAAAAATATAGAGTGTTAAGTAGTAGATTTTTCATTCTTAAAATGACATTCTGTTCCATACAATCATATACATGGTTTAAATAAATAAAGTAAATATTGTCTGTCAATTAGCCGTAAGCATAATTTCTCAACTGCCAGATGTGTTTTCCAGTGGATGCAGAAAACTGCTTCTTTTCTACTTACTTTTGCATTGAGTACAGATAATATGGTGGTTGTGTCAAGGTCAGTTGTAAAATAAATTGCTGAGGTACAATTGTGGTTGATCGTTTTATCATTGGGAACTGTGAGCATCAGAAGCTAAGAGAGCTGATGCAAGCTTTTGTCTTCCTTCCTTTTTACTGAGTTGAAAGAATTTTAAGGGTATATTTTTAGTAATGGCAAGGTATGCTGGATCTTCATTTCTTTATTAGGGTTCTGCAGAATATCACACACACAAACAAGCACACACAAAAACACGGCACTGGAAATGCATCTTTTGCAAGGACTTTCCAATGAAATTAAATATTAAAATCCTCTGAAGCTACTTAAAATGTTACAGAGCAAAAAAAAATGGAGATAAGAAAGGGAAAAATGTTCAGCATGCAAATTTACAGGCCCACATAATAGGATTTGGCTGGGAACTATATCCTCTCTCTGTCTCTGTCTCTCTGACTATTGTGTTTAATCCAGCAAGAGAGCACCAGAAATGTTGAATTGTAAAAGCGCACAATTGGCAACCATAATGAACTCCTAGTCTAAATGCTACTTGTCCTTTTTTTTGGGGGGGGGGGTTATGTTTAGAATGAGCATGTAAGGATAAGACTGTGGACAAATGTTAGTTTCCCCTGCAAGTGCACATTGATGTCCCTGTTAATGATATGTTGTTATTATAGTTACATGCCATCAACTTCCTTCCAAGCCATGGCAATCCTATGAATGAGTGCCTTTCAAAATGTCCTGTCATTAATACCCATGCTCAACTCTTGCAAATTGAAGCCTGTGACTTGCCTTACAGAGCAATCAGTTTCATATTTGGTCTTCCTCTTTTCCTGCTGTCTTCAACTTTCCCAGTATTATTGTTCTTTCTGCCTTCTCATGATGTGCCCAAACTACAATAGCCTCAGTTTCATTTTTCCCCCCTTTTTTTCCTCTGGCAAGTTCAGGATTGATTTTACTTAGAACATACTTATTTTTGTCTTTGTTTTTTCTTCTTCTGGCAGTCCACAGTATTTGCAAAGCTTTCCATCTAGCACCATATTTCAAATGAATTGATATTTTTTCCTCGGCTTTCTTTGCTGACCAACTCTCACATTCATACATAGTAACTGGAAATACAATAATGTTGATTATCTTGGAATTGATCTCCAGCAACGTGTCCTTACACTTGATTATCTTTTCTGGTTCCTTCATAGCTGCCCTTCTGAGTCTCACTCTTCTGATTTTTTGGGTGAGTCCATTTGGATTGAAACAAGATATACAAAATCTTTAACATTTCAGTTTGTTCATTACCCACATTAAAGTTATGTAGTTGTTCTATAGTCATGATTTTCTTCTTTTTTAATGTTCAGCCACAGTCCTATTTTTACATTTTCTTTTACCTCCATATTGAGTAGTTTCAAGTCACTGATGCCAGTAATAAGGCATCAGTAGCATATCTTCAGTTACTGATATTTCTTCTACAATTTTTACTTCACCTTCATCTGTATATTCTACATACAGATTGAACAAATACAAAGATAAAATACACTGTTGTCTGACACATTGCCTATGAGGAACTAATCTGTAGCTTCTTGTCCACAATACAGGTTACACTTCATGACAATCTTTTAGAAAGATCCATAGCTTTTCATGACATTTCACATGTGACATTTCTTGCTCCATATAGGGTAAAAATTATTTATTGCAACAGCTTGAGCATTAGTTTGCTGGCATGAGGAAATAATGCAGTTATCCTATCGTTACTGCACTTGTTGGTATCTCCTTTCTTGTAGAATGCAGCAATGTATGAATGTTTCTAGTCTGTGGGCAATTATTTTGTTTTCCATATTTTTAGGTACATTCTTGTTAGGATTTTGACAGCTTCAGTCTCTGTAGCATGGAATGTTTCCTTCAAGTGCTTTAAGAATAACTTTCAGTTCCATTTCTAAAATTTCTTCATCACTGGGTTCTTCTTCAAAGGAGTCTGCACTGGGTACGGACAAATCTTCTTATCCTCGAAGGCTTTCACAGCCAGGATCCGATGGACTCAACTATCCCACACACTACACCAGAACACAGACAGAGTTCTAACTCCTGTCCTCTGAAGATGCCAGCCACAGAGACTGGCGAAACGTTAGGAAGAAAAACCTTCAGAACACGGCCAAACAGCCTGGAAAACCTACAACAACCTTCTTATCCTCGCTGAAATAGAATGTCTGAACATACAGATACACCGAAAAACATTGTCAACTGCCGTGAGGTCTTTCAGTTCTACATGCAAAAAAATATACCAGCATTTTAAAATCAGCATTTATACAAAATATGTGTTTTTGTGTACAAAAAGGTACTTTGCAGAGAAAACAGTGAGAACAAATATTTTATATTGTGCAAAATAGAAGATTCTTGCACAAAGCAAAACATTTTTGTGCAGAATACAAATTCTTTACACTCTACACTTCTTTACGCTCATACATTTTCCTTCAGAAAAGTTCAGAAATATGAAATATGCATATAATTTCTTGTAGTCCCATTCTTAGGAAGAAACTTTTTGAAATGTTTCAATCTCATCCATTAAGACTAAATAAGTAATAATTTACATCTGTAACTATCACCCTCCATAGTTTAGAACTATAATATCCAGAATGGAAGTTTTCCTACTTTCACAATCTCTCTGCAGAACCTGGAAAGATCTGTCTTCCAGGTTTCAAAATTGTACAGAAAGTTAACTCTGCTTTTTATTGAATATATTGTATAAGTAGATATGAATAGGGAGGAGAGATTTAAATCCTGTCCTTCCCAGCCACGATTTTCCAGATAGTCAGTTATTCCCTTGTATGCTCTCCAGCCATAGCATTAATAGTAAAATTGCACTTGCAGAGGAAAGGATTGGATCTCCCCTTTCCATTCAAGAAAGTACTTGTAAAAAAATGTTTCCCAAACTGTAAACAAAATACAGTGGACCCTCGATTTACGGAATTAATCTGTATTGGAATGGTGGCTGCAGGTCGAAAAGTCTGTAGGTCGAGGCTCCATTGACCTACAATGCATTGAAAACCGATTAATCCGTAACCGGCCGTTTTTGGTCCATTTTGTTTGATTTTCCGGTCTGTAGGTCGATTCTCCGGCCGCAAGTCGAACCTAAATTTTGCGGCCAGAGAAGTCTGTAACTCGAAAAGTCTGCAGGTCGAGCCGTCTGTAAGTCGAGGGTCCACTGTAAAGAAAGGAGAACAAAGTGGGGGAATGTCACTGCCTGGCTATCTCTTTAACATACCATGCACTTTTATCTCAAGGTAACTTTGCTGAAGTAGAAAGCAAGAAAGAAGGAGTTGAAGGGAAAGCATGCAAGCACGATAATAATATTGATATAACATACGGGACAGTTGGAAGCACAACTGAGAACGCTACTGAGAGATCATAATGTAATATAGCTACCATTTTTTCATCCTTCCTTCCTCAAAGCAGCTGGAGGGGTTCAAGAGGTTTTGAACATTCCAAAGTGAAATGTAGATGCGGTGTTTTGCAGTTACTGTTGCAGCTAATTTTAAAAAAACTTGAATTTTTAAAAGGGTGAGAAGGAGAAGTTGCTTGAGAACCTACAAACAATAAGCCAGAGCATGTGGCAGTTTATTGTTCCCTTGGGTATCCTCAGTTCTTTTGCCTGAAAGATTCATTGTTTTAGTTGCGGGCAGGAATCTTCTAATGAGGCTGAAAGGCAGTGAGTGACACTTTGTATCTTGGCTGCTTATGTCTTTCTTTTGACTGGTTTTCTTTCTCTATGCTCTCTTGTCACCAAGTACTGGCTTCCCCAAATATGAACTGAAATTTCCCTACAGAAGAAAAGTGATATTTTGCTAATATCACTCCTAGTTTTGTGGTTCTGAACTCATGATATGTGCCATAACCCTTTTTAAATTTTTGGGGAAAAATTCACGTTTCAGTTGATCTGATCACGACTATTCACAACGTAACACCAAGCAAGGCAAAATCTCAGAAGCTGACTCCTTTTTTTCCACATCAGTTCACCACTTCTCACCCAAACACAAAGCAATTGCCAAGGCTGTTTTTCAACAAGTGTGTATGGTATTGAGCAGAAGAGGGTATCCTGTAGTGTAGACCATCTTGATTGCTACCATTGGTGTTGTCAATGTTCAGGCTGTCGTTTGCTATGTAAAGAATGGCATCCTTTTTCCTGCTGGTGACATGGGCACGATATTGTCGAGCAATATTTGGTATTCCCTGACATTTTGAATGGTGGATACAGAAGCAGAATATCCTACGTACATAAACAAGAGCTTTTTTTAAAAAAAAAGAAGAATTGAGTGTTCCTTATTTCCCACATAATGCAATTCCCTTTGTAAAGACTGAGGAAGATAACATAAGGTTGCTTAACAGAGCTTATGCTAGGTTCATATACTTCAGAACTACTGCGGCAATCAGTAAGATCTGCACACTTCATATATAATGTGCTAAATCATCACGCTTTTTAGCATTACCTTTAATTTGTGCTAATCAGTATGAAGCAGGTGGGGTGTTAATTTCACACGGTGTTTTACAATAATTATATGTTAAGAGTAGGTAGATGAAGGTAACGTGTGTTGAATCATAGTGTATCTTCCCATCTGCTTATTTAAAATAAGCCCAAAATGTCTTCAGCTAACTGTAATACATGCGTATGTCAGAGGGAAAAGACCTCACTTGGACTGCTCTGTTTCTTTTTGATGTAAATCTTTCTGCAGTCACACTGCTTAGTTGTACTTATTTTCCACATCATTGCGGAATGGAAAAGAAAGTATGCTCCTGGATGCCACTCTCTATTAAGTGAAATCAGTCAGTGTTGCTTTCTCCTGCAGTGAAGGAAGTTTTATAGTTAGTCACAGTACACACATCAGTAAAATGTATGCCTCAGTCACATCTAAGACTTGTTCAAGTTTAACTAAATACATGAGGAGGGGAATGACTGTCCTTACTTTGCTCATGTGAAATGTGAGGAGTCTGAAGATGAGAACCCTGTTCATGGGGGATCCTCATACGAGCCAGAACCCAGACTGTCCTCACAAGGTGATTCTCCAAAGATAAGAGTAGATGTTCATATTGCTTTTCACCTGAGCAGAATGGCTATGGAGGGAACAGAAGGAGCAACCTCCCATTCTGATTTGTTCAATCAATCTTCATCTAGAATATCTGAATTGGTATCCTGTTTGGCTCTTACCCAAATTATCTATGTAGTCATTTTATATTGTCTGGTTCCATTAGAATCAGTTAGATATAACGTATTCATCAGGGTGGCAGATCTCTGAGGTGTTGAGGGCCAATTTATAGTATGGCAACAACCCAAGGGCTGCAGTCCTAGAGTGGCAGGTCTTAAGGGGGGGAGCATGGTCAAAAAAGCTAATTTGCATATTTTGCTCCCCCCCCCCTTTTAAAGCTTTTACCTTTTATAATGTTTTGCCTTCACTATATGGACAAAGCTTGAATCCTGAAAATTCATGAGGCTCTATGCTATTTTATTTCTTTTTACAGGAGGCATTATTGTTTATTTGGTGATATAATCAGATCTACAAATCTTCTGAAACATATTCTTATTTTCAAATTTTAAAATGTTCCCTACCCATGATGAATTTCTCCACCCTACAAAACACTCACTTAACTGAAATTGATAAATATTTTTAACATTCATGATGTATTTCAACAATTAATTTCAAAGAGCATCCCTTTAAAATGTTTTTGGAAATTAAATATTGGATTTTCCCACTACACAAAACACTCATCTATCTAAGACTGTGAAATAATTTAACACCCGTAATAGTTTCACAAATTAAATATCTTCCCCTCAACAAATTCATAATGAGACCCATAATTAATTTTAACAGTTGATTTGAAATAGTATCCCCCCAGCTCCAACCTTTTCTGCTCAATGTTTTTTATTCCCACAACTACTCTAGTAAACACAGTCTGTGATGCTCTGTAGCACAAACACTCTTCATGAGAGAGAAAGTGAGTAGACAGGCGTCAATTGATACAGGAAGTTAGACTGAAACTTGGGAAAGCAAAGTCATTGAATACTTCCACAAACACTTAAGGTTAAATCAGGTTAACACCGATTTAAGCATTTGTAAGGAACAACCACCTTGGGAAGAACAGGCAACTTTTTTCCCTCACAATAAATCTTGAAAGGAGCAGGCGAAGATGCCTCAGAGTGGTGGAAGGGAATAATTCATGGATTTTGGCAGTCCCTGTCCAAAAGGACATCAGCCAACAGCCAGCAAACATTGACATTTTTAATGAGGGTGAAACCATACCACTGAATTCAGTGGAATATTGCAATGCAACTTTAAATATATTATTTTATTGGGGGCTGTTCAAGGCCCAAAAAATGTCTTGAGGTCTGCCTTATGGTATTTATCCTAGTATTCTTGAATAGATATCCTGCAATATGTGTTGGTGAATTAAAGTCAACCTCATAAACTTCATAAAACTCCTAAATACTGAAAAAAATTATACCTGATTTTAGTTCTTGTAAACCTACAATTTGGACAAGCTTACATTTTAATCAGTGGATGTATGCAATGTGTGTACACAGATGGTTCCCAGCAACTGGGAATCCTGAGCATGCTGGGATATTATCCAATATTTATAGATTACTGATAGATATCTTGAGGATGTAATGACAATTCATGATAAAAGTAATATTCTGATTATTACATCTGGTCTGAATTTGTGACAACTCCCACCTATTTGTATTTCATTTAAAATTGTGAAGGAGAGCGAAATGGTCTTAAAATATATAGTAGATATGCACTGCTAACCCAGTTTGTAATATAATATTTATTAGAGATTCGTATACGAATATCCCCGCACAGGTGGAAATAATGAGGGTCTGGCCCCATGGGGGCGGACTGTCCACTCACGATTTTGCCGCTGCCGCCAGCTCCATGGAGGCTTCCTATTGCGCTGTTCTCCGCAATGGATTAGCCACTCTCTGACCTAGCAGAGAGGCTTGTCATCCCGCCTCCTGCCAGGACTGGGTAATCGATTGTGGACAACAGCGCGATAGGAAGCCTCCACGGAGCCAGCGGCAGTGGTGAAATCATGAGTGGACAGTCTGGCCCCATGGGGTCGGACTCTCATTATTTCCACCTGTGTGGGGATATTTGTATACGAATACCCCCATCTCTAGTATTTATACTTTGCAGTACCTGACAAGTATCTTATGTTAGTGTGACTTCCCTCAAACCTATTTATATATAAGCAGCATGGTATTTCAGAGACTTAGCAAAAGATTTTATGGCATCGGTATGTATAATATAAAGATTTGACCTTTACACTTAGTAGTCCAGTTACAATTGTGGATGCTTCTATTTCTATGGTGACATCACAGGAATGATTATGAAAAACAATATCAAAATTTGTATGTACATAGGAATGATGTAACACGACTAGTTACAATTACTACATTGCGGTGGCCAACTAGTGACCAGCAGGGAGCAGGTTGAATTTTCTTTAGTGCTTCTATCAGTTTTCAGTTAACATACATTTATGTATATAGGTATGTGAGTGAAGAAGAGGGTGAGAGAAAGAGGGAAGAAGTCAGTCCCTTATCATTCACGAGGAAAATAAAACCAATTTCAAAATGATAAGAGAATCTGTACCTTGATGTAGATTCATTAAGGTTTTTAGTTTAATACCACAGCTATGTCCGACTGACAGTTTGTTAATAGATATTGCTGATTTGCTAGAAAAAGTACAGTCACGGAAGAGACAGATTTATGAGATGAAAAACACATTTCAGACCACTCAGGAAAAAAGCCACTACAATGGAATTTGTATCTCTAGATAATACAACAAACAGGGGTACTTGTTTTATTTTAGATCAAGTTTTTAAACCCAGCTCTTTAACACTAGATAACAATCAACAGCAATACCTTGAGTTATTTCTGCCTGTTCAGTCCACCCACTGGTTTTGAAGTGAGGTGGGGGGAAATATGGAACAAATTACAAGATATCCACTATTAAGGCACACTAGTATGCACCCCACTCCATTGAAAAGTGTTGGTTTGTGCTATGATGACAGCTTGCTTTTGGTTTTTTTATTGATCTAATCTGTACTGTACCTAATCGGGAAAGGAAAATTGGCTTGGGTAGTATTTACTGAAGAATCATAGAATCATAGAAAAGTGAAGCTGGAAGGGGCCTACAAGGCCATCACGTCCAACCCCCTGCTCAACGCAGGAATACAATCAATGCATATCTGCCAGGTGATTATCCAAGTTTTTATTGAATGCCTCCAGTGTTGGAGCACTCACGAGCTCCCAAGGCAACTGGTTCCACTGTCGTACTGCTCTAACAGTTAGGAGGTTATTCCTGATATTCAACCGACATCTGGATTCCTTTAACTTGAGCCCATTGTTGCGTGTCCTGCACTCTAGGATGATCAAGAACAGATCTTGTCTGTCCTCTGTATGGCAGTCTTTCAAATATTTGAAAAGTCCTATCATATCACCCCTCAGCCTTCTTTTCTCAAGGCTAAACATGCCCAATTCTTTCAGCCTTTCCTTATAAGGCTTTTTTTTTCCAGCCCCCTGATCATCCTTGTTGCCCTTCTCTGAACTTGTTCCAATTTGTTAGCATCCTTCTTGAAGTGTGGTGTCCAGAACTGGACACAAGACTCAAGGTGAGGCCTAACCAGTGCTGAATAGAGGGGGACTAGCATTTCGCGGGATTTGGAAAGTATACTATTAATGCAGCCTAAAATAGCATTTGCCTTTTTTGTAGCCACATCAGACTGTTGGCTCATATTTAGCTTGTGATCGACAATTCCAAGATCCTTCTCACTCGTAGTTTTGCTGAGCCATATTAATCTGGCCATATTACAATATAGTACAGGAAAAAAAGAATATTTAGGACCATGAAGTGCCACCTACATGGTAGTTGGTTTCCCAGATTCAGGATTCTCAGATTCAAGATTGACTTCAGGACTGTTGGGCATTTCAGGGTAAAGAAAGGAATTATTATGAAGGGCCACACACTTAAAGCTTTGGCTGCCAGATGGGTGGTATATGAATCAAACAGATAGATAGATAGATAGATAGATAGATAGATAGATAGATAGATAGATAGATAGATAGATAGATAGATAGATAGATAGATAGATAGATAGATAGATGCAGCCTAAAACAGCATTTGTCTTTTTTGCAGCCACATCACATTGTTGGCTCATATTCAGCTTGTGATCTATAAGAATTCCAAGATCCTTCTCACTTGCAGTAGTACTGAGCCAATTATCCCTCATCTTGTAACAGTGTGTATTTTTTTCCCCTCTATGTGTAGAACTTTGCACTTATTGCAATTACATTTCATCCTGTTATTTTTAGCCCCATGCTCAAGTCTATCAAGGTCTTTTTGAATTTTGTTTCTGTCTTCCAAGGTATTAGTTATTCCACACAATTTTGTTGGAAAGGTAGAAAAGAAAGTGACAATTTGAACTTTGAATTTGAAACTGAAAATGAATATCCTGAGACATTTAAAAGTGTAATCTTAGAGACTCTAGTGCTTTTGAACTACCATTGTATATTATGGTGGAAAGTGATTACCTATAGATCCACTAAATGGTTTTAAGAGCTTCAGTAGCTCTTTCATAAGCACAGTGAGTATTTTATTTTTTCAATGAGTGTTTTTTTATTTGTTGAAGATCCATCCTATAATTTATAGGATTTTTTTTTAAATTGCTGAAGTAAAAGTGTCTCTGCTAATGCATATTTTCCATTTTCTTAAAATGTACATTTCCCCTGACACTTAACAGTTACAGTTATCTCAGCAGGCAGACCACTTTGTCTTTGGAAGGAAGCATTTCCCAAAATTAAAAACCTGACACGCACCAAAATGGTCTGTGCTTGGACTCGGGTGTAACTGCTCATAAGAGTGTCACAGCCAACACAAAATGGTATGCCTCTGCAAATAGCTTCTTCAGTAGGTTGCCATGGCTAATAATCAAATAAGCTAATTTCTAGAAAAATACCTTCCTGTGAAAAATTAAAAGGACAGGAGGTACATGTGGAAAAATGTATATTTGCCAAAGAGCTGGCTAATCACTAAGCTAAAACTTTTATATCTTTTTAAAAGGTCTGAAAGAAGTCCCAAATTAATTGGGCAGAAGCTTAAGTTTTATTGTGTATTGTGCTTAATATGTGTATATGTTGTGGTTCTCTTTTACCCTGGGACCCCAGTCTTGGTGGACTAAAGAATGCTGGCCGAGTTGGAGTTCTCTGCCACCAGGTGTTGTTTTCCCAAAGAAACATTGGCTTAGAGAAATGCTTTATATAGGACAAGTTGATTTCCTTCCCACATGCAGACTAAAACCAGCATCAGAGGCCAGAACAGGAAGGAAGGAATGGGGCTGTAGAAAGCATGGTAGAAAGGCACAAATGTTTTATATCCTCTTTGCTTTCTTTCCATGCTAGAAAAAAAGCCAGGGATAGTAAAGAATGCATTGGGTGGACAGAGAGTGAGACAAAGAGAGGACAAGTCAGAATTGCTAACAAACCCAAGAAAGCCCCTGTGAAGTCAGGCTGATAAAACATGGGAAAGCATCACAGTACAAGTCTCTCCACAAGTTCTTACCCAGGCATGAGGAATGTATGGCTTTCAGATGTTGTCCAACTGCATATCTCATCAGCTTAGGCAGAAACATCCAAAGGTAAGGGATGAGGGGAGTTTATAACCCCAATGACATTTGGAAGGAAAGAAGACCAAAATTCATAGCCCAGTTAAGGACAACTTTCTGCCCTTCTTAATATTCATTAAAATACTAAAGTATTTAGTAGAGGTAACTTCACTGTCATTTTAGCTTCTGCCCTCACCTTTCCCACCTCCAGAGCAGTGGAAGTAGGTAGGTCTCCGTTGAGAGGACATTCCATTGCTATGTCACTTGCGCCAAGGGTCAAACTGGATGTGACCCCAAATGCATCATTGCAAATCACATCAAATTTAATACCAGTCATATGGCCTTTTATCAGAGCTGCAGCACATGAGAGGCGTTTTTGTTATGCTAGAAAACATCAGGGAAAATCATCCATGCTCTTGCCCTCTGCTCCTGCAGAACATTGGTGAAGGGTCTTTTAATTTAAAAAAATTGCCCAAACTTATTTTCAATGATGTGGTATCATGTCATATCTAGTTTGATCCTAAGAAACGCCTGTGCTGTGTTGCTACTTTCTGTGCATTTCAAATGGCTGTGAATCAAGCAGAGCAATCTCTAACACTGATCTAAACATTTTCTAAGGGCTGTGCAGGGGTTTTGAGATATCTGAACCTGCAGTTATGTTATTATGGGTGATGATTTAAATGCTAGGATAGGCTCTAATGATTTAGCACTCCAGAACTCTAGACTGTGGGCCCTGGATGACAGCTATGTATTTAATTCACCAATAAGAAATTTCAAGAATGTCTATGAATGCATTAGATATCTACTTGGTTCAGTTTTCTTTCTGCCAAGGGCTAAATATACTCAGTGGCTCAAGGCTTAATGATTAGTGTGGTGAATACACATGTAATTTCATCAATTGTTCTAGTTTAATCAATTATATTATTATTTCAGACTGTCTTTGTGATCTGTTTACAAATATTGTGATCAGTAATTAAGAAAATAGAGGTGTCTGTCTGTCTGTCACTCCCTCCCTCCCTCCCCTCTCTGTGATTTATATGTCACCTTTTTTCTCATAGAGGACCCAAGGCAACTCACAACAATTAAAAATATACAACAGTCATAAATTAAAAGTGCTGTTAAAAAAACCTATATTAATAACAATTAAACATCCATCAATATTAAAAACAGAAATTAACAACAATTAAAAACATTTCAAAAACATTTAGAAATCTCTAATTATAGTATTCCTTAGACCTTCACTTGTTTAAAAGCGTGCTTGAAAAAGAAGATCTTTGACTGACATTGGAAGGAAAAGCGAGAGGGGGTAAATACAGCTTTACAGGGCAGCACATTCCAAAACTTCAGAGCAGCTACTAAGAAGACCCTCTCTCATGTTTTCACCAAACGAGCTTGGGAAGGTGATGGAGCGGATAGAAGAGCCTCCCCAGAGGATCTTCAAAGCCCAGAAGTTCTTCAGATAACCTCTGTTTTTTAAAAATAATACCCAGTAGGTACATTTACAAAGAGATGCCATTCTTAATTAAACAAACTTTGCGTTATCTAATGCAGCAGAATTAGATAGGCAGACAAAACTAAAGAAGTCTTCCTTGTCTTTACTAAAACCAAGGAGTGCCTCCAAAATTATCAAGGTTCTGTATATGAATTCCCAGATGGGAACTGAAGGTTTTGAGAACCTTGTCTCAGTCATTTAGCAGTCACTGGGAACGAGCCCAAAGATGCAGCATTGTCCCCAGAGGTATTCCAAAAAACACAGATTCAGTGCTGATTGTTTCCAACTTCAGAAGCAATTGCAAAACATTTATAATACCCATAAGAGGAACAACGATCAAATAATTGTCCTAAAACTACTATCAGATTAACAGACAATACAAAGCTCTTATACTGCACAGGAAAAGGAAGTCAGAAAGGCAAGCCTGGCAGATGTTAATTGGTGCCTCACTCTTTCACTCAAGCAGAACGTTTTGGCAATTAGTTACAGATATGTGAACCTGGTGCCTGAGATCTTAAATGTCAGAACCAATTGTGCAGGACAGAAATTGGTCAGGAAGGTGCTTCACTATTGCAATCCTTCTCATGACATATAGGAGGCTGGTGGCTACATCCTAATTACTTTTTAATAATAGATCCATGTCGAGTGTCTTTTTGTAATCCAACAACAAATGAGACAAAATAAAAGCAAAAATAATAAAAAAATTAAGACAAGAACACTGTGGCATCTTAAAGACGAAACTGAGGACAGAAGAGTATTGGCCAGGTCTCCCCCCACCCCACCCCCGTGAAAGTTCAGCAAACTGCCATGTATGAACACACAGCTAATAACGAAGAACTGTAATGCAAATGTAAAAGGAGTAAGAGAAACTGATTGAGCTTATGCTTTTAAAATGGATGCATTTGAAAGAGCTGCCATAGTGTAAAGGCACATTCTTTTAACATACATCAGTAGCAAGCATGCTGAGATTTTTACAGTTGTAAAACAAAGTCAGTCTCTGTAGTTACCTTTGATCATTCTCACTGTGATTTCCCTTTTATTTTTCTTTCTTTCTGAGTAAACTAATGGTAAAGTAAGCCAATGTTAAGATTTCTAACAAGTAAAGATAACTACATACTATATGTAAATTGCTGACAAAATGATTAAATGTTTCTTTCACGTATTGCTGGGAATTTATATGAGCTGTGGTTCATTCTGCCCTTTCCCTTTCTTGCATTAATGTTATTTTACCTGATTTTTTAAAAAATAAAATGCTATTGGAACAAGTCATCCTCAATACTACGTATATGACAGCAGCCATTCTTAGCAAGAAAGCAGAATGCATGGACTTTCCACACCCACCCACCCAATTCTGGGAAATCTTTTCACAGAACAAGGTCACAGATCTCAATATAAGTGCTATGGGGAATAGCAAGCATTGTTCAATTGAACTCAGTAGGCATGTTGTGCTTCTGCATTATTGTTATTACAAATGTATGCTCTTAACAATACAAAACATAAATGAAGGCATGCACAGAACTCAAGGATACAGGCTAGACTAGAGCCTATATGAAGATAATTCAAGTTATAATTATTCACATTTCAGAACTAACTTACTCATTTATAGCAGTGGTTCCCAACCTTGTGTCCCCAGATATTCTTGGACTAAGCCTTCACCACTAGTTGTGCTGGCCAGAATTTCTGGGGGTTGCAGTCCATGAACATCTGAGGACCCAAGGTTGGGAACATTTTTTTAACCATCATTCACATAATTCATTCCAAACAATACCATTTTGCCTACCAGGTCCTTTACAAAAATGACATCCAAGACCAAGTATTAAAACCAGAATGAGCACACTAAACCTTTCAATCTCAAATTTAAAACATTTTAAAGAGCTGGGTGGATTTAATCCTTTTTGGGGGGGGGGGGGGCTTCTCCTAAAATTTGTGCAGAATGGTGTTAATCTAACATCTGTTGGGGAGGGAAATTTGCAAGTTTATTGGTTGTACCAGTCCTGACGCCCTCCCCCCCCCTTTTTTTTGCTACAATTTTTTCTGTTATGTTATATGGTGCAGAGCTTTGGGGACTTAGCAAATCGTTAATGTTTGCATTAGAAAAGATACAAACTTTTTTTAAACAGAAAGCCTTTGCCCTTCTTGTAAATGCTCCCACAACACGTCTGTGCTGAAGTAGAATAACTTTCAGTTCAGACCAACTATGGGTTCAGTTCTTTAACTTCCATAACAGGATATTAAGTTTGCCATAATCTTGACTGGTCTCAACAGCTCATGGTTCTTCCTTAAAGTCTAAATTGCAAGTTTCCCCTTGCCTTCATTCACAAAAAGACCTTGACAGTGAGCTGACTGGGCTCAAGTTAATGCCCACATTGTAACTAAAGTTGTTTGTGTTTTGGAAAGCCTTTTTGATTGATATGTTAGCCATCCATTCTGCAAGAGTTTTTAATGTATTTCCTTGTATTCCAACAAATTCTCAGAGATCTAATTATCTAATTTCCCTACCTCTGCTCAAACTTGCTTTTACTAAGCTAAGATTTAATGTTATGCCCTTTGCTTTTCTAGATGGCCACTAAAACAATCCTCTCCACGGAATGTTGTTCCTGTGCTTTCAGTAAAGACGTGGTTGTTGGTGTTTTCCTCACATTTTCATTTATAAAAAAGAAAATATGAGGTTCTGTGAAATACTGGGACAATTTGGCTGCAAGGAGAAATTTCATTACACAAACTCAGTTTGCTTCTTGTAGTCAGACAGGGACAATTATGTGTCAATTTTTTTTTCTTTATTTGTGTTAGAAGAAGAGAAAAGCTAAATTTGTATCTCGGTTTGTGTGTGTCATGTTGTAAAGGCTTCCAGTTAAAAATAACACTTTTGGACTGAACTAAATTTTACAGAAAGTATGGTCGGCCTGGACAAGGAATCTTGGAAATTGTGGTCCAGAAATTAACATTTCAAAATGCTGCTTTATTGTTCCAATTTATTTATTTTGTAGAAGGGAAATAATTAATTGGACTATAATGCACAGATTTGGGAACCTTACTTTTTCTCTCCCCAGTACTATAATGACTCAACGGGGCTAGAACTTGGAAGAAGTTTCAGTCCAACACTCACAGCAGTGTACTTGTTTTGAAACTTAGCTACAGTTAATGTAGTTTGAGAATGCATCATTCATTTCATTTTGTTAGTTGAAGATTGAAGATGCCAGGGATTTGATGTGACATCATTCCTACAAAATACAGACCTTGCATTCAGTGTTTGCTACAGAACTATAGCCACCCACATTCATGGACTCACTTTGGTAAGGTGGTAAAATGGCTGACTGTCTTCACCCCATGTCTTTCCTGGTGTCACCTTCAATTTTTTTAAAAACATGGCTGGATATTCTCCATCTTAGTCTCACTGCAAGCAAAGAAAGTTGGATACAGTTTTTAAATACCGCTTTTCACCAGCTTGAGAAAACAACCCTATTTATTAGTTGATCATGGAAGAGGTTAATGTGGTCTTTTCATACAGTATTATGTATCTTTGCATTGCAGTGCACTTGCCAAACTGATCAATTCTACATGGCACAATCTAATTAAATGAGATGTCAACTAAGGCTGCAGTAAATACGCTTTGAATCAGACTGGCATGGCAGTATCTAATGCATTGCAGTTCTGTACTTGATTTGGATCCCTTGGGAAGGGATTACCTTTATTGCCTCTGTATTGCTCAGTGCAGAATGTAAATGCCTAGCAAATAAAGAGCTCTTCTCATGTTAGCAACTAAGTTCAGTTAATATCCTATAAGAAGAGGTGCTGATTTCAGCGCAGTTGCTTGAAGAGGAAAGAAAAAAAATACCTCGACCAAGAGCAATACGATTGAGTTCATAATCCTTCATTATTTTCATTAGGTCAAGGGTCCAAATAGTGATGCATTCAGTGTTCCTAAGCAGTGAGGGTAGGTTGAACTCACTAAACCAAACAAGTGATAGACGTGTTGGTCGTCATACTCATTCTGTAGCAGGGTAAAAAGAAAAGTCGGGATGTTTGTAGAGAAGGGCAAGGAAGATGGTAAGGAGTTTGAAGACCAGACCCTCTGAAGAAATGTGGAAAAGGAATGTGCAGCCTGGAAAATGCAAGATGTTAGCCATATTGCAAGTGCTGTGAAGAATCAATGTGTTTCCTCTTATTCTAGATGGCCAGATACAAAACAATGAACAGAAATTACAAGCAAAGGGATTTTGATTAGATATTAGAAAGAACTGGTGGTTAAAAAAACCTGTTTGGCAATAGAACAGAGAGCCTCAGAAAATGGAGGAATCTTAGTTGTTAGAGAATATTTTTTGTTGTTTTCCTGTTGTGGGTATTTATTTATTTACAGAGACTGGATGACCTCCTATCAGTGATGCTGTCAGAGCACATTTCCTACCTTGATAGGGGGCTGGACAAAAGCATTTTAGGAACCTATGATTATTGGGAGTGGAGAAAGGTTTGTGAATATAAAAACAATTTCTTCCTAATTGGTTCACCACACAGTTTTGAGAATCATAGAATCAAATGTATAAAATTCATAGAAATCTCTTTGGTTTAGTGTTTATTATTGAGTAGAATTTATTTGTTTTACCACCAGTAATTTATTTGTAGTAAATAAACTGGCACACACAGAGTTCTCAACCAGAATTATGTATATGTACGAGGGATATGACCTGTTCTTGAATGTGTAAATATGAACTGAAGCAGGTACCTGTGTACCTCTGAGGTAGTCATCAGGAGGAGCAAAGAGCCCAGGGTTGTTGATGGGGCAGAGTAGATTCTGCGCAGATCCTTCTTGTGAAATTTAGGATTCATGTGTTACCATCTGAAGTGGAGAAAAGAAAGGAAAAACTAAGGAAGATGCTGATTTGGCTGCAACAGATAAGGAGAATGTGCTTTTTTACTTTAGAAATGAACCTTCCTTGCCTTTCCTGCTGCTTTTAAATTTGGTTATTAAATCACCAAACTGATTTCATCGCTTACCAAAATGGTCACAACACCACTTATTTCAAATCCAAGAAAGAGGAAAGGTGAGGCAAGAAAGAGCAGAACGTATAAAGAAGGAGCAGTATTCCTGTCTAACCTTTTAAAGAAGAAACCAAAGATGAATGTGCCCACTGCCTTTTCAAATTTCCTCCCTCCCTCCCTTCCGTGTAGCTGCCTTAGGGCTTTCTCCTTTTGGCTGGGAGGAAAAAAGGGAAGGGGGGAATAAAAATGAAACATACCAACCATCTCTGTAGCTGCTATTGCCCTGACCAGAAGCCATTCTATCCTGCCTGCACCATTCCATCTATCACCTGCCCTTGCTATTTGTGCCTGCCCCCCTTAGTGGAGGGATATAAGAAGACCCAGGCTTGCACAAATAGTGTCATGGACCCAAATGAGGATTTCATTGAGGTGTCTCCAAAAGGATAAAGGCTTGGTTGAGGACCAATTTATGAGTGCCCCCCCTTTTTTTTATTTTTTATTTTTTGCTTATGTACAAAGTTACGGGGCCAACATATCCCTAACATGTACTTATACTACATGGACTGGCAAGCCATATTTTACCTTTTATTCTAGCTACTTGTATTAAAATATGCCACAGATTACTTTTAGGCTAAACACATGACAATGGCTACCTTATTGGGGGCTGAAGGAAATGGCTGATAATTGCAGAGTGCTGAAGACGGACGGAATGATGGAGATGTTTATTGCCAGTGGTGTATATTTTCATTCCACTGTTGTGCCTGGACAAACAGGTCTTGTGATGCTTCAAATGTGAAAAACAGATTTGACTGTGTCCATCATGCTCCTTTAAACAATTCCCAATATTCATGCAGCTGCATAAGGAGCATATGAACCCCATGTTACTGCCTTGAATAAACATGATATTTTTTGAGTTGGTATATGAGAGCTTTCTATGTCCCTGTTTGCATGTCTTTCGTACACCAGTCCTTTTGTTTAACATGAAAGGTACCACCTTTCTCAGGTTATTCTATTGTATTTTCCTCCATTTATGTATGTTCTATGTGGCACTCATCCAAAAACCCTGAAAGAACCCAAAAACTAACCCCCCAAAGCAAAGTAAAGGCAACAGAGAATCAATCTGCTCCAAAAACCAGCAACAGAATAATCAAAAACCATTCAAAAATGCCTCCCTCAAACCCAGCAGAGTATAACAGAATAAATGCTCACAGTAAATTAACCAAATAACATTTTTAAATGTTATTTAAAATCATCCATTCACACACAGGGGAAAATATAGCAAAATCGCACATGCACCTGCCAAAATCTCAGAAAAGTAAGCAAGTTAATAAAGTCAGAAAATGGAACAGGGGCACACACTTTGCTGAGTCCATCAGGCAGCCAAACAGCAGCAAAAAAGAATTCCCCAGAGAAAGGGGGAAATATTCCTCCCAAATTGAGGAAAAATGGGAAGGATCTAACCTAGAAAGAGGCACAAAGGGAGGGAGGCAGGCACAAGATGACAGAGACCAGGAGTTCACATATCCACAAGGAATGAATGAATGAAAGAAAAGCACTCCCACTGAGTTCCAACCAATCCAGGCTCTTTTGTAGTTTCAAAATTCCCACATCCCCCTCCTGGACATTCTGATTGGCTGCTGGGAGCAGCCCTCACAACAGTGTGGAATGAAAGGAATTCTGGGTGGTTCTTTCATAACAGGAGTTGTTTGTGTTTAAGAATTTCTTGTGGGAATCAAGAAAAGAGCATGAAAGTGGAAATGGCTTCTTTCTTTCTTTCTTTCTTTCTTTCCATATAAAAGTCCTATCCCTAGTGGCACACTGGCACTCTACAGCCTCCTCAGAAAGGCCACTTGGAACCACTTAGTAACTGTGCATGCATGCATGCATTTTAAATGTACTAGATCAAGACAGAATAACAGTGGTAGGATATCCTGTGTGTTGCCATATAGCCATAAATATCTCTTCTGAATTACAAAGGAGGTAGTGTTGAGTGAGATGTAGTGCAAAAAAATGACACTACTGAATTATCTAAGCAATGCTGCTTTCAGCTTGTTCCAAAGACATGAAATATAGGCATGATATGCAAACGTGCTAGCCCATCAGTGGCCTTGTATAGTGTCAAGACCTCACTCATAAACATTAAAGGTGTTTTGAGTCATGACAATTTGTTGTGTTCCATGGAGAAATGAGGAGGAAGGGATAGGCCTGCCAAGCGATTAGAGTTCTTAGAGTAAACTAACTGTACGGCTTTTAATAAATAGATGAATTAACTGATTAAAAATATTACATTGCTTCAATCCAGATGCTAGGTTGGGGCCATTTAATTGCAGTAAAGGTTTCCTTAACTATGTAGCATAGATGCATAATTAGCTGTTGTAGACAAGCACCCTATAGCGTTGTCTGAATTCAGAGACACACACTGATTGTTTACAAAAGCTGCCATCAGTGCAGAACACCCATTTGCCACATGCAACCCTGATTAAATTATTAATCAAAGCTTTGGAGTGCAAATGTTAATCAGTTCATCACACTGATTAATGCTTTTTGCCTGGGCCAAGGAATAACATGGTTTTTAAGTGCCTGTTTGTCCTCCCAGCCTGTTGAAATGGAGGTACGGAAATATATAGCACCTTCCATATGGGAAATTCTTGCTACTCATCTGTTGTTCTTCATATAGCAGTCAGGGCTATCCAAAGATATTTTGTTCCAGGTCAGTGGGGTGGGGAAGGGAGAAAATGATTCTGTACCCACCAGATCAAGGTGCAGACAGAGGAAATGGGTGAGAGTAGTTAAACTTTGTGAGATTTGCAAAGGATTATAGGACTAGTAGTTTTTTGACAGGCATCCTTGATGAGGCTAATGAGCCTCATCAAGGGTGAGAGAGATTGCTAGTCTCCTAATCCCTTGGAGTTTTGCCCCTTCCACCCACTTCCTCTGTTCCTTTCACAGGAATAAAATGGCTGACTGAACCTTCATTCTGTAGCTCTAAGTAACTGAAAACTCCTGTGAGGACTTTAATTTATTGGCTAATGTCCCAGAATTCTTGCTGAGGGATTCCTGGAGAATTCTGGGGGCTGATGTTAAATGGGTATTTTAGCCACCCATCACATCATTTCTGGATAGACATATTCAACATATAAAATATTTAGGCATACTAAATAGCCTTCAGGTTCTTCACTATCCTTGTGTGTTATGTGCCATCAAGTCGGAACCGACTTATAGTGACCCTCATGGTAACATATTTAAGGAGTGATTTTACCAGTGCCACTCACCCAGTGTGTTTTCATGGATGAGCAGGGATTTGAACCCTGTTCATCAGAGTCCTAGTCTGTCACTCTGTTCACTACACCACATTGGGAATCAGTCCCTACCCTTACTTTTATTCTTATCCACATTCTTGTTTGTTAGTGTCATCTAGCTATGGAGTTAGAACTAGACATAGATCCAGGTAAGCCTGGAAGCAGAATACAGCAGAATCCCTGTTGATGATTGCATTGTTTTCATTTATTCTGTTGAGAAGAGATGCTTCTGCTGCTTTTGGTGCAGTATTGAAGTGTCACATTTATTGCACATAAATATTGCATGAATTATCATGAAAAAAAATCTCAATTTCTCAAATAACTGTCAGGCTAAGGATGTTGGAACAGGCGAGCTGATGAGAATCCACTTGAGCAAATGCGAAGTGCTTTTCACTCAGCTGAGGGACGTGGTGGCGCTGTGGGTTAAACTGCAGAAGCCTCTGTGCTGCAAGGTCAGAAGACCAGCAGTCATAAGATCAAATCCACACGATGGAGTGAGCTCCCGTCGCTTGTCCCAGCTCCTGCCAACCTAGCCGTTTGAAAGCATGTAAAAATGCGAGTAGATAAATAGGTACCACCACAGTGGGAAGGTAACAGCGTTCCATGTCTAGTCGCGCTGGCCACATGACCACGGAAACTGTCTTCGGACAAACGCTGGCTCTATGGCTTGGAAATGGGGATGAGCACCACGCCCTAGAGTCGAACACGACTGGACTAAATGTCAAGGGGAACCTTTACCTTTACCTTTCACTCAGCAGTAAGAAATTGCATCCAGGTTAAAAAGCAACACATGGACACAATTTAGTCCTTGCACTTGGCTGTTTGTAAATGAAGCTGTGTTGACAAACGCCCTAAAACCTGTGAAAAGGATGTTTATGAAAGTAATTTCTAGAAAACCAGACTGTGGATTAATTGTCTGTATAAACATTCTTCTCCCCAAACCCCATATTTAATTTTAAACAAACTGTGTCCTCAAGGATTTGGATAAAAAGAATAATTGTAGCTGTTACATTACGATAATATTTTTAAAAAGCAAAAAAATAATTGTTCAATTCCCTGGAATATTAATTGAAAATCTAATAATTTATGTTACATTGATGAAACTGTTGCAGTCTGTTAATTGAACCAGTCATGTATTTCATGTAAAATCAATATTGATGGGCCTTTGTACTGTGGTTTCCCAGGCTATTTAAATGTGATTCCTCTGTGAGCAAGAGAAAAAGGCATAGTTTTTATTTATTTATTTATTAGCAGCATTTGGTTTACATGGCAGTTGATACGGTTCAAAGCTTTTCTTTTTTCCGCCACAATATAGAAAAGGTGTGAAAGACTTCTAATTTCCTTAAATCAAATGCATAGTAAAATAAAGCACTAGTTTATGTAATTTGTAACTTTGTGTATTTGTCATTTGTGTTGCAGTCCCAGTCCTAATAAGTGGACTTTATCATTATAAACTACTTGCTTTTGTTTAAATGGGAAAAGTGAAATTTGAACTTGGAAACCGTATCAGCACTCACTCTTACAGCATTTTGTAACTAGGTTTCTCTGTCTGAGTGTTCCTCTCCCCAAAAATCTGAATTTAATTTTTAACAGAACTGTTCCCCCAGATCTGTGGATAAAAAGGATGTTGCAGCAGCAGCTGCTGCCGCCTCTCCTCCTCCTAGTATCACCAGACGTTGGATGTCATCATGACTATGTTCTACTTCATCCTGTAAACCAGTGGTCCCCAACCTTGGGCCTCCAGATGTTCTTGGACTACAACTCCCAGAAGCCTTCACCACCACCTCTGCCGGCCAGGATTTCTGGGAGTTGAAGTCCAGGAACATCTGAGAACCCAAGGTTGGGAACCAACTGTTCTCCAGTTCAGAGGAGGCAGAATGTCAGAAGAATATCAAACAAGTTCCATGTAACTTCTTACAATTCATTACTTTCTAAGACAAAAAGGTTGTGATGAAAGTCCACTTCAAAAGTAATATAACACACATTGCTGTAAACAATGATGTGCTGCACCTAAAGTAGTGTTGTAGCTTCTTCAGCCAATATGTTCTTCTCCACCCTGTACTTCTTTTCTCGTTAACTTTACTTTCTGAAAGTTAACTTTACTTTCTGCTGTCCAGTTGCTAACTGTTTGTGGGCAGCCTCATGTTCTCCATTCTTATGGTTAAACTGATCTAACTTTACTTTCTGTAATCAGTTTCAACAATTTGTCCTTTTTGTTTCTCATTACATGATTAAAATGTATAGAAACAAATTTAGAGACATTTACCATAATTTAGAGAGTAAGACAATGTATCTTAGGGCTTATGTACATTTACATTTGCTCCCCAATAAGCTCCGTTCTGAATGGATTTGATTTAAAATCTTGTGACTATTTGAAACACTGTTTACATTCCCACCTGGGAGATGGCTGGCAGTCCCTGTGTGGGGTTGTGTGTTTGGGTCTCTCCCCCTCCTCCCTAAAAAAGCATAGAGACAGGTCAGTAATAAATAATAAATGGAGTGCATCCTAGGGCTCATTCTGGTTGAGATGTGCTTCTTCCCACATCTTTTTCTCCCTCTAGCTCTCTTCTTTATGCCCCTTCCATCTCTTTCTTTCTCTTTCTCACACACACACATACACACACACAGACACACACACACACTCATCCTGTCTGGGGAGCTTGGGGAAAGTGCTTGGCTTCCCTTTTCCCATCATCGCTGTCTTCCCCTTCTCTTCATGTCCCAGAAACCAGCAAAAGCATACTTAAAGGGATAGAAACAGCTAAGCTTTTTACAAACAACTTCCCAGCACACGTTCCCTCCCTCATGCCACCTCTCCCACCACCTCTGCTGGTTACGCCAAGGTGCAATTTGCAGCAACCGAGGTGTACATATGGAGAAATGCATAAAATAAATCAAGTTTCACATGTGTACTATTTTAAACAACTTTCTAGCAGAACAGTATTCTAGCTTGCATTCCACTATAAAACATGCATCCCTAGCAAAATAATCCGCACTTGTTTTTGCATCATGGAGTCACTCTTTTAAACGTCGATTCATTTGAAGGTAAACACACTATAAATAATGTTTCTTTTGCCTGGATAATCAAGGCCTTAGTCGGGGTGTTCAGTGAGTAGGTCATTTGCTCAATTTGTTGTCCGGTTGCTAACTGTTTGTGGGCAGCCTCATGTTCTCCATTCTTATGGTTAAACTGATCTACAATTTTTTAGAAGTCGTCTGCTTCAGAGACAAAATGTGCTATTTATTATGTCTTTTGATGTGCTGAATTCAAATGAACATTCAAAAAATTAATTTTTTTTAATTAAGACAATAAAAACAACTGGTTGGCTAGTGTTTCCAAGATATTTAAGTTTTTACATTTTACATATATGTATATTGTGTAGTAGAGTTTTTATCATATATTGTAAACCTAGGTCTTTTTGTGTGTTTATGGTTCCTTTACATGATAATATTTCACCTGTCCTGTTTATGTAACACTTTAAAAATCAGCAAAAGAATTATATAAATAAAATGTATTATGAAACAAAAGACAAAAAACTATTATGTACATAGTTTAGTCCTATTCAGTGTCTATTCGGCATTTCTTGGCTTGTCTCTTGTGTTCATTAAATGGAGCATCTCTTGTCACTGTCTAGCAATAGTCTGCAAGCATTCATGGGCCGGCTACATTTGCCCTGATAGCGTTTCTCCATTGTTGCAATGTCCTGGTGAAATTGCTCACCATGCTCGTTGCTCACTGCTACACAGTCTGGTGGAAAAAATCTAGATGAGAGTGCAAGATATGTATCTTTAGTGACATGTTGCAACCAAGGCTTTTGTATGCCTTGAGGAGGTTTTCATACGTTTTCTTCATATGGACTGTATGACCAACTGGAATTGATGGCAAAGCAGTGCCATTATACAGCAAAACAGCTTTAAGACTCTTCTTCGATGAATCAATGAACAGTCTCTATTCATCTGGATCATGAAAAATGTTGAGAACTGCCATCACACCTTCAATGTTTTTGCAGGCTAAAATTGTTCTCCCTAAAAAGCAAGTACTGTCCAAACCCAGACATAGATTTATTCATAGATCCAGTCAAATATGTATTTTAGTCATTTCTGGTATAAATTGAGATCCCTTCCCTTTATAATTCACTATCCTCTGCCATTCCCAAGTCAAAGGTCATATCTATTGACCCAATAGCATATCTTGAAAGATAGAGCCAATCAACAATTTTAAGCATCTCTTTCATTCTCAGTTACCCAAAATTAGTAAAGTTTTACTACATTTATTTCAGAAGCATTTTGGCTGTAAGGTAAAGGTTCCCCTTGACATTTAGTCCAGTCGTGTCCGACTCTAGGGCGCGGTGCTCATCCCCGTTTCCACGCCATAGAGCCAGCGTTTGTCCGTAGACAGTTTCCGTGGTCACGTGGCCAGCGCGACTAGACACGGAACGCCGTGACCTTCCCACCGAGGTGGTACCTATTTATCTACTTGCATTTTTTTTACATGCTTTCAAACGGCTAGGTTGGCAGGAGCTGGGACAAGCGACGGGAGCTCACTCCGTCATGTGGATTCGATCTTACGACGGCTGGTCTTCTGACCTTGCAGCACAGAGGCTTCTGCGGTTTAACCCACAGTGCCACCTGGCTGTAGACCAGTATTATCTGTCGACTAGTCTAAAACTGAATCACCCCTCAATGGAATACTGTATTCTGATAGTTGTTCAAATAGAGGACAATCTTTTGTAAAGTGAGGGTGCAATCAGACAGGATTTTAAATCACTGACAGCATGGTCTGGTTCATTCTGTTTCCTAGCAACCAGGTATACTGCAGACTATGAACCAGACATTTGCCCAGACATTTTGGCCCAGTGGCAGGGCTGCTGTTTTTTTTTTGGGGGGGGGGATGATTGGGAATGGACAGAAGGGTCACTGTAAGTAGTCCCTCTTAAGATCGTACTCTAGAAGCAACCTTTTGCTACACTATCCAGAAAAATCTTTATGTTCCTGTTATTATATTTTAGTCTTGTATATCGATTAATGCTGACTTATGGTTGTAATGATAATAAAGACAATTAAAGTATGTTCCTTTCTGATAACTCCTTAGACATATGGATGGCTATTTGCAAATCCCCAAACACCTTGTTTGGACTTAGTCCTGCTAGCCTAGACCAAATGGAGAGGGTTTTCAAGAGACTTAAGTCAAAATTAATATATGGGATTCCTTAAGGAGGAACATGGATTTCTCTGGACAGAATGTCCTTGTTTATTGTAAATTCTCATTCGAGAAGCTGATAGAAGAGGCAGCAAGGGCTTGGCTATTTATTAATGTGAATGAAGTTGGCCTTGTGAAATCCCACTGTCTTCTAAGCATTTTCTTCAAAGTTGTCGACGAGGCAATTTAGATAGCGAGGCCGTATACACTGACCCAGGAAAAGGGGGTGTAAATCCTGGCTTTTCTTGTCCTCGTGCATGACAGCAAGGAATTGTAAAATTATTGTCCTTGTCCCTCAAGAAGCTGAAATATTTAGGGGCACTCTTGAGAAAAGAAAAAGAACGAGAATGAGAATAATTTTCTGGTTAAACTAAGCAAGATTGAGCAAATTGCACAAATAATGCTTTAATGTTAATAGCACCGATTGTGCTAAATGAGTGTGATTGTCGCTTCTTTTTCGTTTGTGTCAGAAGCAGTCCAGTGTTGTGTCTGGAGAGGAAGAATCAGTCCACAGGGTGTTTTCATTGTCCAAGGGGTGCTCAAACGTGTTCACAGCTTTCACGTTCTCCAGGGAGGCTTCTTCCCTGCCCTCTGATCATTGCTTTGTTGCAGGGACTTTTTAAGGATTGAAAGTATTGCAGGTATAGTTTACATTTTTAAAAATAATCAACCAGCTGCTCTCTGCTTGCTCTGTGTCTGCTTTGCTTTGAGAGGCAATTTGCACAAATTATGGAGACCTTAATGAAAAAATAAAAGTGTTCCATGGTTTGCTTTGGTGTGGAAGTGGCAAAATGTGTAGGGCTTGAGAATTCCTCCTGGAGGTTCCTCATCAAACTGAGATAGCCGACCTGTACAAGAATGAAGAATTTAAAGATAAGTCTGTAAATGACTATCTAGTACTAAATTTTGTTGATCTCTCGGGCTTCCTTATGAACAGCTGTACACTGGATGTTTGAGGAATTCAGTCTTTGCAAAATCCAATAGGAAGTAGCTTTTTTAATCTATCTATCTATCTATCTATCTATCTATCTATCTATCTATCTATCTATCTATCTATCTATCTATCTATCTATCTATCTATCTATCTATCTATCCAATACATGTTTCACGTTGAAGATGGACATATAGGTGAGGAGACAGATAATCTGACTCATGACCACAGGAGGAGGGCCAGGATTGTGTCCACCCCTTCCCATTTCATGTGTGGGACCTTCTTCACACTTAAAATAGGTGAAGGGGGCCAAAGAAGACCTACATATAAAGTGTGCTGCATATAAGTTCTCTGGGGCAGTTCTGTGTAGAACTTAAACGGGAGGCACATTAAGCTGAAAATTCTGCAGTGATCTGTCAAAGGTATGAGTGCTACGGGTATAGACAGCTCCCAGCAAGTTATGTGATAAGAGTAAAAGAGATAAGATAGATGCCACTCTTAAATGTAGAACAGGAACCTTTTGGGGGGGGGGCGGTGTTCTATTTCTCCTGGAAATGCAAAGCAACTGTGGGGAAAAAAAAGCAGAACCTTTTTTTAATGTCATGAAGAACTGGGCAGGAAATGACAGAGCTGTTCAAAACATTAAAAATATAGCTTGTTTCCACAAACGTCTTCCTTAAAGTGGGAAAGCTGGTGTCTTATTTATTTCTGCAAGAGAGCAAAGACAAAAATGTACTCCCAAAAAGGCTGGGGGCGCAGAGGGCCAACAAAGGTGTTGGAAGCCGAAATTCCTGTATAATTGTCTCCCATGCCGCTAGAGGGCACAATGGGACTTTTAAAGCCAGTTTGGGTTGTGGGTGAGGAGGGTTGGGGCCAGAGGTGCAAGGGCCACATTTGAGTTCCTGGATCCCAAGCGCACTGCTGGCTGCCCTTGTGCACCTCTTCTGCTAGTTATTCCATGCATTGAACAAAGTGCTCCTCTAGATAACCTCGAAGAGTCAAATGCTTTGATTCTGTGATCCTACATGAAAGTAAAGCTTCCAGGGAATCTCCTGGAATTTAACACTCACAAGTCATTTATAAATGCTTTGATACAGGTGTTTTTCCGGGTGCAAAGCCATGGAAGTTTTGAATATACAAAGTCCTGAATCTCGAGGTTAACGGCTGGATTGTCTTTCTGCCTCCAGCAACTCAATCTTCCAGACATGTGCACCTCTTGAGATTCCTTTCATTTAATCTATGTTCCTTGCAGGCAGGGGGGAAAAAAACTTCAAGTATAAGCCCCTAATTGAATTATTAGTGGTCCATTAGAAACAGGATGCACAGTAGAAACATCCTTTGGAATATTGTGTTTGGCAACCATACCTCATGCTTTGTGTGAGAAGCTTGTATACATTTGTAATGAATGTTGGCATCAATATGAAAGGGCATGGCATGAAGGGTTTCATCTCTCTACACAGACACAATTTGGACAGTGAGCAAAAGAATTGTACCAAAAGAGGAGAAATGAAAGAGAAGACTCCATCAGAAAATGGATGAATATATAAGTCCATATTGTAATTACTAAATCCCCTTGTATTGCTGACAGAAAGCTGCCAGGAAAGACTTCAGTGGGGAAACACCTTTGTACTACAACAGATAAATAATACAGTAGAAGCCAAGGCCACAGCCAAAATAAACAGGTAGGACTCCAGTGTCCCCACTAAGGCTTTAAACTTTGTACCTTCTCTGGTCCTTGCTAGACCACCATCTACAAGGGGTTGCAACTGAAATGCAAACATTGATAACTTCAGTGACATGTCCTTTGGCGTCATCTCCAGAACCCAAAATTTAGCAAGCCAAGAAGGCATTGAATCTTAACAATAATACCATTTCAAATATGACACAAAATAGAAACATAAGATACGAGCTGCATAAGCCCAGACTGACAGTGCGCTTTAGGACCCAGATGATATCCTCTGTTTGGACCATTGGAACATTAAAACCTTGATAAAAATCTTGATTGATCACAGTAATTGGGACCAGTCTAAAGTATTTTGCCACCTGAAGTGGAGCAGTAAATGGTGTCTAAGTGGAAGTGCATAGTACTTTATTTGGGCACCAGAGGCAGAAAATGCTCAAGTACCTGTACTTTTATCTGCAATATAAATGTAACAATAAATTAAATAAGTGACCATTTGCCCTGTCATGAGGTCCAAATGCCTGAGAGAAATGTCTAGTGTGCCTTAGCCTCAATCTACCTAAGGCAAGGGTGGGTGCTCATCCCTAGACTCTGGAGGGCTCTCCTTCTTCCATGACCTTCAGGCTCTCCCCCCCCCCATTTTTTTATTTTTTTATTTTTAACTGAAAAGTCTAGTGGCCATTTTCCCCCAAAACACATTTTAGTGCCTGGAGGGCTGCTGGGAGCACAAGGGAACACTTTGAGCCATTTTTTTTTTAAATGAGGTGGTATGGGTAACCTGGGACGCCCCAGAAATGTTGGGAGGCCATACATTGCTCATTTGAATTTATGGCTAGGGCTGGCCCTGACAGTTAGCAGTCCATGTAATCCAACATCCTGTTTCTCATGTAATCCAATATCCTGACAAATCAAGGAACAACACGTAGAAACAAAAAAAGTTATTCTATTGTTGCTGTCGAAAGTAGCTGGCCTTTGGAGCCAGCACCACTCGTCATTGAAGGGCATCATTGTCATTGCCATCAGGGTTTATTTAATTTATTAAATATAATTTATTTTACCCCATCCATCTAGTGGCCAGGCCACTACTCTGCACAGCTTACGGTATATCAACGTGAAGATAGAATAAAACTTCCGTAATAAACAGATTAATACCTCAGACATAGAAAGCAAATCTGTACTAACAATATATAAAAATAGCTGATATAAAAGATGCAAGATGGTGGCAGAACAAAGACAATTGTTCCAAAAATAACGGGATATCAGTAATCAAAAACAAAATTAATCTGGGGTCAAGCTGTGGAAGGCCTGTGTAAACAGACAGGTCTTCACTTGTTTTCTGAAGCCAAGGAAGGAAGGGGTCAGTTGCACCTCTCTTGAGAGGGATTTTCACAATGAGGAGGTCACCACAAAGGAGGCCTGGTTCCGAGTTTTTGATTTCTGGTCGTCTCTCAGGGTGGCCACCCATAATATCCTGGATTGGGAAGAATGAGTGGGATGGGAGGTTATTCTGAGGAAGAGGTGCTCAGACAAGTAGCAAGGCCCTAAACCATAAGCACCTTGAACTTGGTCTGGAAGCATATCTGCAGCCAGTGCAAACATGCCAGGACAGGTGAGATATTTTGCTGTTCCTAACATCAGTCTGGCTGCTGCATTTTGCACTTGTTGTAGCTTTCAAACTGCCTTCATGGGCAGCCCCACATAGAGGTAGTTGTCATCACAATCATGCTCAAGTATTATTATTATTATTATTATTATTATTATTATTATTATTATTATTATTATTATTATTATTATTATTATTATTACTGCAAATGCCATAACTTCCCATTCTGGGAGTTCAAAGGTATCTGCAAGGGAGGAAAACTCTCTGAATGGAGAATTCAAAAATCTCATCACTAATTATTACTACTGTTATTATCATTATAAAGAACATCATAACAAAGAACAGGTTTGACCAGTCTTTGCTACAAAGGACATAAAATCTAATAGACCCATAGAAACAACAAAGAAGTCAAGGTAAATCAGATTATTTCAGCCTAATGTCTCCTGCCATTTAAACTAGGGACAACAAATTCCAAACATTAATTTTGTCCTCCATGAAGAAATGCTTCCTTTTGTCTATCCTGAATTTCCCACCAATCAATGTTGTTCCCCAAAAACTTCATGGCTGAAATCCTATTAAGTAGCTATGCTTGTGTAGTGCAACGTTACACAAATGGAAGATATAATACTGCCAAGGTGAAAGTACCATTCACAAATCATTTCTACGGAAGTATTGTGCAATTATTCACAATCGAATTGCACAATCCTTGTTGCCTGGACATAATGCCAGCAAAGTTAGGCTTGTGTAACTTCACATTACATGGCAACAGACAATATTTTTAAGCAACATAGTGCAGTCTATGGTGCACACGTTTTCAGAGCACTAAAGAAAAATAAACAATGAAATCCTATTTTTATAAATTTATTTTCAGTTTGCATTCTCTTATTGGGAATTGTTTTAAATAATATTATTAAAGGTGGAGCAGAATGCATGAATAACAGAAACACAACTGCTGTTTCTTGCATGATGAAAGATGTAAAAGCACAAGGGATAAATCTAGCTGATTTCTATAACTGACATTGATTGACAAAAAGGAATTGTTACTTGTCTTCCTCGACAATGAAAGCTATGCCAACCTGCTCCCAAAAGAGAACTAGCAATCTTAATATATAAATAATGTCCCTTGTTTCTTAACAGCCATGAAAAGCAGTGTGGTTTGTTTACACAGGAAAGCGTTCAAACATAATCTGTCTGCAGGAGCCTAACACCGTGGTGTGGTCCCACCAGAACAGTCCCATGTTGTTATTTTGCCTATGTAAATCAGCTCTTTGCAGGAGTATCTTAGTAAGTTTGACAGGTGGCTCATACTGGAAGAGAATGGAATTCCATAGCAAGCAGCAAGGCAAATAGTTGGCATGTCGTTTCATGTCCAATTAGCCTACCATGCGGAACGCAACTTGATCTTGACTGATTTCAGAAGTTAAGTGGCAGGTGGGGGAGGACAGGCCACCTAGGAATTCCGGGGACCTCCATGTAGAGCTAGAAAAGAATTCTTAGTGAAAGCCATGAGAGATACTGCCAGTTGTCAGAGCTGAACATACTGGGTGAGCTAGACTGCTACTCTGATTCACCATATGTTCCTGTTTCCTTGAAATCATTAACTTGAAAGTTGTTGGAATAGAAATAAAGATTTTTTTAAAAAAGTAAATATTGGGAAAAGAACAAGAAAATGAGTTTGAAAAACAGGGACAGTTCATATCAGGTCAGATTATTGACAACGGTTAGGAAAGTTTAAGGTGGACCGAAAGACTGAAGAACAGCATACCACTGTTTCCTAACAGGGAGCACTGTGTATTTGATGATGATGATAAATGTTCAGGTTTTTGTGTCATTCAAACTGATTGATGTGAGAAACCAGATGCATTAATATTTCTTGGGATACTGTTAATAAAATAGGGATTCAGTAATAAAATATGAATTCAGTAGGAGGATCTGGAAAGAGGCTCAGTCCATTGTTGTAGAACAGGAGTAATGATGTCATTGGCACAGGCCAAAATTGTACATTGGACTGACCTTCCTTTTTCAGCCTGATTAAGCATCAAAAGTGTTTCAGTAGCATTTTGATTTAGACCGTTGTGGTTTCTTTCCGGGTCTAGCCTTAAATATGCTTCCTTAATTTTAATAAAAGTAATAATATTGTCTACTCTATTTCCTCTGCTCTTCTTTGTGTGTGTGTATGTCTGTGTGCACTCATTTGCTCATCTAAATATTCCCATATGATATATTAGACCATGTATTGTTAATTTTCAATAGTTTTCACACCTTCTTTACATCTTCATGTTGTGTCTTTCTGTGATTTATCCGAGGGAAGTCTGTTTTCTTTTTCTTTTTTCTTGGCCAAGAAATGTGAATGTTCAAATATTATGATGAAATAAAAGAGAGCTGTGTGGTCATTACACAGTGCAAATGCAGGAGTAGGGAATACCTTTTTGGACCACTAAAGAAATCATACAATCTGCTAACTTTCATGGATCAGGCCCACTACATCAGGCTTTCACCAGTGTCTTGTTGTTAGTGCAGAGAACCTAGAGTCCCATAAATTCATGGCAGATAGATTTTGCCAGGAATTTTTATAAGATGTATGTTAGGAAAGATGCAGGCTGCATTGGAGTTGTGGTTTTAAAGTTCCTTTGAAACTAGAAATTTCAATTTGACTGGGGAACAGGTTAAAAAACAACAACAGAGTGTTCCATCTGGGAACTGGGATAAAAATTTAGTAAACATTTAGTAAACGTTGAGCCAACTGAGGTCAATGTAAAGTCAAATTAATATTACCTATTATTAATTCTGCAGTCCTGCTTATCTGATGTGGAGAGGCCACCTATAGGGGAGACGATTTTTGATATCTTCACTATTCTACTGAAATAAAAGAAAGCTGAAGAAGCAGGCGATACCTTTATGGACCACTAAAGAAATCATACAATCTGCTAGCTTTTGTGGATCATTAATTATGAATTTTTGAGATGGCATTTGCCTGGAATTAAGCTGCACTGAACTTCTTTGTGAAACGGCACTACAAACTAGCCAGATTCTGACACTATTTGTATTGTTGCATTTCAGATATTATTGATGTGTGGTGTTGTCAGTCCTTGCCCAAAGTGACCCTGTTTAGCATGATCTAGATCAATACAGGCTGGGACAACTGGGCCATCTAGTCATATCTTGAATAGTGTTTCATATTTGAGAAATCAGATTTCAAAGCAGTCCAGTGCTTAAGTCCTGAAGACCAATCTCAAAATAAAGGTGTTTTTGTAGACTCTGGAAGGTAAGGAAACTCTGCTGTGACACTCACACAGCCTTTCAGGGTTTCCCCTTCTTATTGTGGGCTATTTGGAACATCTGCTTCTGCCCCCAAGATCATTCAATTTTAGTGTTACCTAAGCCTTTCAGTGGGCAGTATTCTTGACAGACTTAATGCAGGAATTAATTGATCAATTACTTCAATTATGTGCCTCTGGAAGCATGACAAAGATTTATACCCTCTCTTAACCCCTGCTCATTTCAAGTTTTTGTGAACCTTCCTTCCTTTGTCCATGTCAGAGGCTTGCATACTTCAGCTGTAATTTTCTGAGTTGAAAAGAAGTGGCCTGATCAGAATTTTATATAATGTGATTACATAGTATGGTAACCAGGAACTAAGAAATACCGAGCATTTTCTCCATACATATTACGTTTCTTTTCCTAACTATTCATTTAAAGTCTGTGAAGTGCCCATCAGAATGTCAGGATGTACTTCTGTTCTCTCATAAGAGTGAATAGTTCCCTAAATAATTGTGGGGATGGGAGGTAGATTGCGTACAATATCATGACTCACAGTTGCGGTTGGAGCAAATATAGCATATTGAATTAAAAATGAATTTGATTAGAACTGTATGTTGAACCCTGCACGTTGGGCAGCAAGAAAGACATAAGTTATTTTATGGTACCATTAAAAAGTGATAAAAAGTAGAAATATTTTTTGCATACTGTAAGTTGGGAAGGCGTCTCTAAGTAGGAAAATAGAGCAAGAGGAATGAATGGAACTTTTAAATATAAAGGACATACCATAATTTAGTTTAACTCAATGCAAGGACAAGCTCCCCTTTCCAAATCTTCCCCCAAACCCAGCACATTATTCTTGATGGGTAGAGTGAACAGTGGAAAAGATTACACCATACTTCAATCTTTTGTATTTGTGTAGAAAAAAAAATTCAGAAGATGCAACTCAATGTGCATTGATTAGAATGCCAAAATTTCCCCTTCTACACCAGAATTAAAGATACTGCACAGGCAGCAAATATTTCTTTGCCTCTTACATATGGAGGTGGATGTACAGACCAATAACTACATTTATGTTAGAGTGAGGGATTGAAAGCAGGAAGGTGCGGGTTCTGCCATTGCTTTGTTCTTATTGTCTCAACATGCTTGTATAGTTAAACTGGCAGCCATGTTGAACTTCGCTGATTTTAATTTTTGAATGAAAGAAAGGATTGTGGCAATCGTTGGACAGGACAAACAAGCACAGAACTGTTGAGTCGTCTGCAGAAATGAACAGCATGAACAGTGAACAGTAGAACAGGTCCACACAGTATATTAAATGAGTGGAACACTTGGCCTTTCAAATGTTGATGAATAAATACTGCTATCATTCTTTGTCATTAGCCAGATTATTGGAGGTGCATAGAAAAATGGAATTCAGCAACACCTGGAGGGCCACAGGTCCCCAAGCTCTGCTCCACACAATCTAGCACAAGTCTGAGGAATCTGTTATCCTCATGTGTTGTTGGACTCCATGTCCAGGTAGCTAAAGCTATCATGGTCAGCAGTAGATGCAACCCAAAAATGACCAGAGGTTTCCACTTCTGCTGCAGTGGCTAAAGGACAATGGTATGCGTATGTTAACTACAAAGTACATGATTTTTAAAAATGGATGGAACCGACTGTGTGCCATTTACACCATTAATGTGAAATAACAACTTTGCAGAAATGTTTAAAAACAAGAGTTAGGAGCTTTTAAGTCCAAAGATCTATTTGATGAGACAGATAATGGCAATCTGCAAATCTCAGAAACACATAGGAAGAGTATGTGCAAAGCAAGATATAGGAAGGAGGCCACATATGTCTGGAAACAGGCTTCAGATAGAGAAAACCAAGTACGAAATTAAAAAATAGTGAAAGAAGGAAAAAGAATAAATGGTGCAGGGGGGAGGGGAGGGGAAAAAACAAATCAGAAATGTTGTTGGCTGAGAACGACAGGGAGTCCCACAAAAAAAAGGACATAAGAAGACTAGTGAGAAACAAGCAGCAAGAAAGGGAAGCACAAACCTTGATATATCAGAAGACTTTGAAATTATTTTCTCTCTTTATCATTTTAACAGTGAAATTTAATTCCCCATCCTTCCATTGTCTTCTTAACACTTGGCATTACAGTTGATTAAGACAGTTGAGAAAGGGGGTATAATCATTATTCTGGATAATGAGAATTATGTGGGGAAGGTAGCTTCAAGCACATTCTGACAGTATTCAGTAATGCAGCTGCTAAAGGGTTGTTTGTTTGTTTTCACTATTTTGTTGTTGTTTTTTAAATAAGTTGTCTTGTCTTTAGGTGAACATAAATTCTAGGGCTAATCCAATTGCATCTCTTGCCAATCCCCACGGTTCTGTTTATCTTGAATATTGGTTGAACTGAAGCCCTATACAGGCATTATTCTCCCATATCTTCGATTTTTTTTTAAAGGGTGTTGGAAAAAAGAAAAGGTGAGAAGGAGAACCCAAATTCCCTAAGGAAGTTCCAGCCTGTGCCTCTGTCCACCAGACTAGCCCTTAGAAAATATGGAGCCCAAGAGAAAAAAAGATTCCCACCCTCTAGTGTAAAAAATAAATAAATGCAATTTTAGTTATAAATCATATCCATGCTGGACTTACAAATAGTACATGATAATATCAGTATCTGTTAATACTGGAGGAATCTCATAGATTCCATTGTCTGCTACCATAAGTGTAGACTGAATATAGCATTGACTGGTGTGTGCTTGTAGAAAGAGTATCTTTATATACTTTGGTTGATCTCTGCTTATTTGCTTGAGCCAAGTAAAGGGCTTTGCAATTATAATTGCTGCTGACATTCTGCACCAACAGAAAAAGATAAATACCGTATATAGATCCCTTGCTTTTCTCAAGAACTTCTATGCATCTGTAGGGCATCTATTTGAATTGTTGTAAGCATGCTGTGTTTTCTTATCCTGTACAATAAAATCTATATGAACAACAAAGAATTTCCCACCTCTTGTATGCTTGCCTTTAATTTTGAGAATACTTTGATCCCTTTTCCAAGAATCAATTGGTTCGCTTCTGTTTGGAGATTAATGGACATAGTACTTTAAAAGAACAAACTGCAGAAGCTATGAACAAGGGTGGTCTTCTGCAATCACCAACTTCCTTCCCAGCATTAGTGCATTAGTAACTTGTTTTGATGTCCAGGGGAAAAAAAAGCTATGTAGTCCTTACACAATACAAAAACAAGGGTAGGTGATACCTTTATTAGATCAATTTAAAAAAAAGGAAAGTTGGGAAAAACTAGCTTTTGGCTTATATCAGTTTACATGAGACTTCGCACCAATATATTGTGGAGAGTTCAGGAAAGAAAAACAAATGTTCAAGTAGTCATGGAAGAAGTCCATGCCAGGTCTGTTTTTTAAAAGTTTAGGCTACAAACACAAATCAAGAGTATGGGTTTCAAATTCCAGCCCTGGTGGCCTTCAGTTGGATTATCTCTTTTTAAATTTATGTTGTAAACCACAATGGATTCAGCAAAAGAGGAAGATGGAATATAAACTTACTAAATAAAATAAATACCAAAGGTAACACATAAATGAGACAATGAATCAATCCTTCTTAGCCTCTCCACGTGGCTATCTAATAAAACATTGACCATCCCATGGAGAAAGGTTGGACTGCCTAAGAACAGAAAAAGCACATGGTGCCTGCTTCTTAAAGCAATCTTCAGCCACCCTCCAATTGGCTTATTGCCCCAGCAACAAACACTTTGTCATCTGCATATTTAGGCCTGAATCCAGTTGATAGCCCCAAATTGGGTAGCTACATTGAATCAATGGGATTTGCTGATTAATAACTCAGTAAATGGTTTGGTGGGCCTTCTCTACTCGGAACTAGCAAGCTGATTTAGGCCATTGAGTTTAGAATGATCAGCTTCATAAACATGTCAACAAGGAACATACAAAGAACTCAGGAAACTACTTTGAAACCACAATGTGCCTAGGCAACACCAAGTAGAACAAACCCAGGTTAACAGAGTTGTCTGCCAGCAGCAGGTCATTTAATTATGTTTATATGTTGGCCATGCAGTCTGGAGAATTCTAGGAATTGTAGTCAATAAAATAAACTTTTTCAAGTTTTATACTTTCCAAAAATGCATATAACTCTGTATCCATTAATTAGAGAATGCCACTTTGAGGTGGCGGTACCACATATCCTCAGACTATGACCTTCTTTACACTTGGGTTAGTTTCCGGGTTAATGTTTCTGTGGCTTCTTGTCTAGCCAATTCCTTTTTTTAATTATGTAAAATGTGTTTTGTGACATGTAGACACACTAACAAAATCAGTTTGTTTAAGAAAGGAAGGGATACTTGCAGAACTTCTTTGTCATTAGTTCAGTGAAGTGGGAGAGCATTTTGCACTTGGCACGCGGAAATAATTCTTGTTTGCTATATGTCAAAACTGTATTGGAAAGATGGTAGATAGGTTAAATTTTAATACTATGGCTTTGCAGATTATCTGGAAAACAAATGAAACTGGAGACACTATGTTATTCACTAGGGAACTTGTGCAGTTTTTTCCCATCTCATTTTCACTTTTGCAAAAAGTATTTGGCTGGCCTTCAGACACCAAACAGAATGAACATGTATTTAAAGAGTACAACAAACTCTGAGCTTTCAGAAGAGCTCGGAAGAATCAAAAGATGAATGCACAGAACTGCTTCCTTTTCTCTACTGATTGGACAGTAATGAGAATGATGAATACATGTGTAGATACAGTAATCTTCTAAAGAATGCCAGTTGCCTTTGTTTAGCTCCCAAATAGGTTGTGAAGACAAAAAATTGATCAAGCAAAATAAATCAATGGTACCCAATTGTGAAGCCTACATTAGACTTTCATTCAACACTCTTGGATGAGTTGTAAGATGTTCAACTTGAGATGCCTTGGTGGCTTCAGCTTCTTCTGCTTTTTTACCCGCTGGTTATGTCCTTTGTTGGATTTGCTGCTCTTATAATTGGGACTGAAAACCACAACAATATTTCAAAATAATTGGAAAAGTTTAAATAACAGGAAGGCTTCCTCAGTCGTTAGCTGATCATTTGCCCTTATCTCAGGGAAGATGTAGTCAAGTCATTATCTCTGGAAAGGAAGATTTGCCAGCTGGGCTCATATAATTCTATTGTTACCTGGTTAGAATTTGGGAGTTAGGAGCTCATCATTTGCATTGGGGTGAAAGGGAAGAGGTGTTGAGAGAACAGCCTGGGAAATTAGATAGAGTAGATAAGAAGAGAGTCAATGTTGGGAATTAATGATGTTTGAAGAATAGATGGAGGGTGTGTGTGTGGGTGTGTGGGTGAGTGAGAGAGAGAGAGAGATATGTGGCGAAGAAGAGTAGTATTGGATGTTACATTGAAATCATCCAAGTCTGCTTCCGGAGAACTGTGATGGACCTCTTCATACATCCAGGGAAATATTTCACATTGACTCCAGTGTATGTGGGCCAACTCACTTTACTGCAGTTTACAAACCTTCGACATGATAGTAGAAGAGCCAGTGTGTTTGTGTGTGTGTATGATACAACTTAACTGCAGAAAACATCTTTTTGTGTGTTCTACATTCTATGTTATACTTCTCAGAGTAACTGAATAATAGTCCAAAAGGTGTGTGTGTGAGACATGTGATTGTTGTGTACAACTGAAAGGCAAGATTGGGTGTTTTCTTCATTAGACCACTAAAAAAAAAAGCAAACATATAAGCTATCTTGATTCCGCATGGGTCTTCATCAAGCTGACAGTCTTCTCAAACAAAGGGTTACCAATCCTTCAGCATGCTCCTGTGGCCCTATATTGAATTTGAAACACATTTCCTTTTTCGTGAGAAATGTGCAAACCCTATAATGTGGCAGACCCCATATCAGAGACGTCTAAGCAAGTCTTGACAGCCAGTTGTCAATTATGAAAGGAGTGCTTGTTAATGAAAGGCAGATATGCCACCAAGGCGTAATTTCATTCATTTATTCATTCTTTCTGAATCCTTTCTTCATTTCATTGATGAAATGGCATCGCTTGTGTTCAGCTGAAGACAAGAGAACATTTTCACATTCTTAATAGCATTTTCCTGATTTAAGGACATTTCGAATAGAGATAAAGGAGAACTAAATTAGCCTTGTGTCATTAAAACATTGTACTAACAAAATGGTCTGAAAGTCTGGAAAGACCGAACAACTTTGAGAAGCAATGACTTATAAAATGGAAAGACGTTAACAACCCTTAAGGATGTGCTTGAAATTGGGTGAGAGTGATGTTTTCCATTTTTCACTTCCAACCCAGAACTTAAGAACTATCAAAAAACACTGCAACTGCAAGGTGTAATGGGGAAAATGTTTAATTTCCACCAAGCTTTATTATCGCCGGTGGCACAGTCGAAAGATATTTTCTTTCGTACACTGTTCTGTTCACAGAAATAGCATGGATTTAGATTCAAATTATATCTCTTTCTCCTCCTCTGAATCCAAGAACACCAAACAAAAATTTTCTGTCTAACAAGTGATACGTATTCTTTCTTCTTTGGAAATGCAATTTACCATATTCTATCTTTTCATTTGAAACATGATCTGCATGTTCAGGTAAGGGCATGTTCTGGCACATAGAGTATATTTTACCTTTGCTATCTGGATCGGGACTCAGTTTGTGTGCACTAAGGATTTGCTTATGTTGCAACTAACCACCATAAAAATCTACATGTGGGACTCATGCTGTTCTTAGATCTGCTGACCAACTTCAAAATCCACTGTGAAATAATAAGCACAGTCTACCTCCTGCACAGGAATGAGCTAATCTGTGTCTCCAAGTTTAACATACTGTATTCTCTGTTGAAAGGCTGTAATGGATATTCACATATTCTCTTGCCTCGATGAAAAAAATATGTCTTGAGAAATACTACCAAATAAATATTGTATTAGGCATCCTTCAGTCTCGAAAGACTATGGTAACGTGCTCTGTATGGAGGACTTGGAACAGCGTCTAGTGTGGCTGAGAAGGCCAATTCGAGAGTGACAATCCCTTCCACACTGAAGACAAATACAATCTGTCCCCTGTCCAGCTCCCTGATTTTGCTGCTTCCGTGACTGCCTCTTTGCCTCGGTCTGCTGGACAAGGGTCTCTTCAAAATGGGAGAGGCCATGATGCAACGCCTGCCTCCAGGCTGAACGCTCAGATGTCAGGGTTTCCCATCTGTTGAGGTCCATTCCTAAGGCCTTCAGATCCCGCTTGCAGATGTCCTTGTATCGCAGCTGTGGTCTCCCTCTGGGGCGATTTCCCTCCACTAATTCTCCATACAGGAGATCTTTTGGAATCCGACCATCAGCCATTCTCACGACATGCCCAAGCCAACGTAGACGTCGCTGTTTCAGTAATGTATACATGCTAAAGATTCCAGCTCGTTCTAGGACTACTCTATTTGGAACTTTGTCCTGCCAGGTGATACCAAAAATGCGTCGGAGGCAACACATATGGAAGGTGTTCAGCTTCCTCTCCTGCCGTGCACAAAGGGTCCAGGACTCACTGCAGTACAGGAGTGTGCTCAGGACGCAGGCTCTATATACCTGGATCTTGGTATATGTCGTCAGCTTCTTATTGAGCCATACTCTCTTCGTGAGTCTAGAGAACATGGTAGCTGCTTTGCCAATGTGTTTATCCAGCTCGACATCTAGAGAGAGAGTGTCAGAGATCGTTGAGCCAAGGTACACAAAATCATGAACAACCTCCAATTCTTGTGTGGAGATGGTAATAGAGGGAGGTGAGTCCACGCCCTGGCCCATGACTTGTGTTTTCTTCAGGCTGATTGTTAGTCCAAAGTCTTGGCAGGCCTTGCTAAAACAATTCATGAGTTGTTGGAGGTCTTGAGCAGAGTGGGCAACAATGGCTGCATCATCGGCGAAGAGGAAATCCCGCATGCATTTCAGCTGGACTTTGGTCTTCGCTCTCAATCTAGAGAGATTAAAGAGCTTTCCGTCTGATCTAGTCCGGAGATAGACACCTTCTGTTGCAGTTCCAAAGGCGTGCTTCAGCATGACAGCAAAAAAGATCCCAAAAAGGGTTGGTGCGAGGACACAGCCCTGTTTCACTCCGCTTCGGATGTCAAAGGGATCTGATGTTGAACCATCAAAAACTACAGTGCCTTTCATTCCCTCATGGAAGGACCTGATGATTTTAAGGAGTCGAGGTGGACATCCAATCTTGGGAAGGATTTTAAAAAGGCCATCCCTGCTAACCAAATCAAAGGCCTTTGTGAGATCTATGAAGGCGACAAGGAGTGGCTGTTGTTGTTCCCTGCATTTCTCCTGCAACTGTCTGAGGGAGAATACCATGTCAGTGGTGGATCTATTAGCTCGAAATCCACACTGTGATTCTGGATAGACTCTGTCTGCGAGCACCTGGAGCCTCTTCAGCACAACACGGGCAAGCAGCTTCCCTACAACGCTGAGAAGAGAGATGCCACGGTAGTTATTGCAGTCGCCCCTGTCTCCTTTGTTCTTGTACAATGTGACGATGTTTGCATCCTTCATGTCCTGTGGTACTCCACCTTCCCTCCAGCAAAGACAAAAGATTTCATACAGCTCGGTAGTGATGGTCTCTTTACAGCACTTCAGCACTTCAACAGGGATGTTATCCTTTCCAGGTGCCTTGCCAGAGGCGAGGGAATCCAAGGCCGCTTTTATTTCTGCTAAGGTTGGTTCGCTGTCCAACTCTTCCAAGACAGGCAGGCACTCAATGTTATTTAATGCTTCTTCGGTTACTACATTCTCTCTGGAATACAGCTCAGAGTAGTGTTGCACCCAGCGGTCCATCTGCTGTGCTCGGTCCTGGATGATCACGCCTGTAGCAGACTTCAAGGGAGCAGATTTCTTCTGTATTGGACCTAAAGCCTGCCTGATACCGTCATACATTCCTTTGATGTTACCTGTGTCCGCTGCTATCTGTATCTGAGAGCAGAGCTGAAGCCAATAATCGTTGGAACATCTCCTGGCAGCCTGTTGGACTTGGCTATGAGCAGCTCGAAGAGCTTGCAAGTTGTACTTGCTAGGACAGGCTTTGTATGCTGCTAGAGCTCTCCTCTTATCCTCGATGGCTGGCATCAACTCCTCCGAATGGGCTTCGAACCAGTCGGCCGTCTTTTTGGTCTTCTTGCCAAATGTGGACAAGGCGGTGTTATACACAGCGTTCTTAAAATGTTCCCATCGTTCAGGTGCATTTGCATCAGCCGGGCCTGGAAGGGTTTCCTCAAGCGCTTGGGCAAATTCCTCCACTTTTCTTTGATCGCAAGTCTTCCTGATGTCAATACGTGGTCTTCCTTCCTTTTTCGTGTGATATAATCTCTTTGTTCGCAGTTTTACTCTACTACACACCAGGGAGTGATCAGTATCGCAATCAGAACTCTGGTAGCTGCGTGTGATCGTAATACTAGGAAGGCTAGAACGTCTAGTGAGGATCAAATCGAGCTGATGCCAATGCTTGGATCTTGAGTGTCTCCAGGAAACTCTGTGTTGAGGCTTCGTATTAAAGAATGTGTTGCTGACGCAAAGACCATAATAACAGCAAAACTCCAGCAAGCGTTGGCCATTTTCGTTCATCTTTCCAATGCCAAAACGGCCTAGACAAGTGGGCCAAGAATTGTGATCAGCACCAACTCTAGCGTTAAAGTCTCCGAGAATGAACAGTGCCTCTCTTTCAGGGACTTTTTTGATAGTAGCTGACAAATCGTCGTAGAATTTATCTTTCACTTCTGTAGTGGATGACAGTGTTGGTGCATATGCACTAATGAGGGTGACCGGTCCTGCTGATGAGTGGAGCTGCAGAGACAGGATTCTTTCACTCCCCACAGTAGGTGGAACAATGGATCTCAGAAGAGTATTTCTGACTGCAAAGCCAACACCATATTCCCTGGTCTCATTCAATGGTTTTCCCTGCCAGAAGAATGAGAAGTTTTTTTCTTTGACAGATCCCGAGTCTGGCAATCTCGTCTCTTGCAGGGCAACAATGTCCATCTGCAGTCTACTCAGTTCCATGTCGATGACAGCTGTCTTGCGCACATCGTCTATTTCCTGCAGGTCGTCAGAAAAGCCGTGGTCAGAAAAGCCAGGGGTCATTGTCCGTACATTCCAGGTGCCCAGCTTTAGGGCAGAAGTTTTCTTATGATTGTTGCATGGTGCAGGGTTATCGATCTGCTTGTCGGCTTTTACCCTAAACCCCACGCACCCCGTGAGGTTAACAGACCGTGGCGAGATAGCACCTTACTGGCTGGGGGCTGCCCAGCTTAAGGCGGGCGGTATCTACCTAGTGAGGTGCAATGACCTCTCCCACCGTCAGAAGTAGCCCCTGGCGTCATGCTCTACGCCAATTGAGCAAAGACTTATAACCGGTAACTGCTACTTCCCGTGTTGTTTTGATGCTGTATGCGAAGCTGGAGTGTCCTCTCCAGAGCACGAAGCCTGGGTAAAATAATATGGAGGATAGGCTGTTACCCAAGCAGCAAATCCCCCCTCTCCACGTCACTGAGATAGTCCAGTGGAAAGGCAAGAGCCAATACAACTGGTTCCAGCGACGTCGCAGGGGTTGCCAGAACAACACGAACTGCCTCCGGGACTCCGGCTCCGGGTTTTGCCTCGAGGTTAACTCCTGAAGCCTTTTCCATCAGTGGATATAGCCACAAGGCAGTGGAGGTTTGAGATCAGAGTTTTCCTTCTCCTAGATGGGCTGCCTTCCAGGGCTGACGAGCCCCACCTACCCGGCCTGCTCTCTAATAGTGCAGAAGTATGATCTGACCCTTAAAAGGTTCCTACCCCCAGGTGTATGTAATGCTAATTGGCTTTCCTATTTACCCAAATTAGTAATTTTCCTATTTATTTTTCCTTTTTACCCAAATTAATCTGAAAAAGATTAGGGTGAAAAATAGAGTTCGAGAATTTCCCTTTTAAAGCTGAAACCCCGCCCCCTCAGCCCATGCGGTTAGAAAGAGCAAAGGTCAGCCTGAAAAAACATCACACCAAAGAAAATATCTGCCCAAAAACATACCTCACTTCCTCCCTCAGCTTCTTCTTCAAGAAAGGAGCTTAGGAGTGTCTGCAAAACCCTTTTAAAGCTGAAACCCCACCCCCTCAGCCCATGCGGTTAGAAAGAGCAAAGGTCAGCCTGAAAAAACATCACACCAAAGAAAATATCTGCCCAAAAACATACCTCACTTCCTCCCTCAGCTTCTTCTTCAAGAAAAAATAAATAAATAAATAAATAAACAAACAAATAAACCAATCAATCAGTCAGTCTTTTTCAGCTGCTGCAAGAGTGTTTCCTGTTTTAGAAGAGAGAGAAAGAGTTAAAAAAAAAAGAGACTACAGCATTAGCGTAAAAAGGGGCCTTGTGTTTTATGGGGAGGTGACTTGTTTTGAGTAAAATCTTTTAATTTTTTGCCATTTTTAAAATAAAAAAAGAAGTGTTTTCTGCAAACTACAAGTTTTTTGTCCAAATCCTTTATTTGATTAAATTGTCACAACAAAGTGTCAAAATGTGAAAAATGCAGGATATCCCTTGCAATGTTGTAAGGGATATTGTGCAAAGTAACATTTTGAAACTTTTCATTCTTGCTCGCAGGATTTTTTTTTGTTTTTTTTGTTTTTGTCACAGTGTCCCAATGTCTTGATATTAGGTTTCTTCTGCTTTAGGTACATGCAGCTCGTATATCAGGGCTTATTCATGACTGCAGGAGGAAAAAAAAACCCATTGGTGGTGGCACCCTGGTTGTAGAATGCTCATCATTACTAATTTCATCTGACATCTCTCTCAATATTTTGGTGCCAGGCAAACTTGTCTATATTATCATCCTAGTTAGTATTCAACATAGCTATGGATTTAATTGTTTCTAGGAGGGTGTAAAGAATATTCCTTGAATTCTTCATTTTAGGCTGTCTCAATTGGAGAAGACATCTTTTCAAACTCCACAGCATGTCTTGCTTCCAGTCTGAGAGTGAGACAAGGAGTTTTACCACCCTCCTCCCGCCCCCACCATCAAAGTATCTGCAATTTGCACAAAATATGTCTGATAAAAACTGGTGTCTTCTCCTTGTAGAAGGCACACACACAGCAAGTGCAAAAACGCTGAGTGACTGTTAAAAACACACACAAAAAAAAACCAAAAACCCTCTCCAATGCTTCTAATCTTCAAAGGTCTTTGGTCAGTATCCTGCATAATATTTCTGCATGTCCAGTGCTTTAGCTGCAGAAACTGTTACAACAATCTGACAAAGTGCCAACAATCTGACTGGCATTCCATCAGATCACCATGGCAGCTTCTGCACCGTAGCAGATGCTGTGAATACTGATCAGGATGTTGGCCTGTGACTCATCAAGTTGTGATTAAGGTAAAGTGGACGCAAAAGCTTCCAAACTCTTTTTCAGAGCGGTCTAATGAAGGAAGGAGTATAAGAGGGTGTGGAGGCTAACTGCATTCTTAGAACTTTCCAAAATTTAGTGAGTGATTTATAATCATTTTTGCATTCTGATGTTTTAATATTCATCTTTCAAATTTTTACAATTTTAATTTCTATCATTCTAATGTAAATATGTTTGTGAATTGTCCTGGGTATCTCTCGAAGGTCAGGGTTTCTCGCTTGCTCTCTCTCTCTCTCTCTCTCTGTGTGTGTGTGTGTATCTAGCATCGGAATAATGAGATAATCTTGTCTATTGAAGGCATTAACTTATGAAAAATGATGAAACTGAAATGAACTAGGTAGATCTGCAAAGTGGTCTCTGCTAAGTCGGCAAATGGCCATTAAAATGGCAAATGAGATTCAATGGCCAGAATCTTACAGGTCTTCACATAAGGTTTTTTTTCAACTTACTGTGACTAACTGTAATTGATGACATGCTGGGAAGCATTTCAGTTGCATGCATGGCCATGTTTCTGATTACACAATCAAGATGCATCTCAACACATTATCTGTTAGTCCCAATCTGATGTGGCACATTGTGCAAAGTTTAAAGGAGCCAATCTGGCCAGTCTAAGTAAGTGTAAAATGATATATATTGAGGTGTGAGAAACCCTCTACTAACTCCACTTCCACACTGATAGAATATAGTCTGTCAGGAAATTAGTAAAAGAGAAAATGTGAGCTTTGATAAACAACTTGGTTAAAACATTGACCCAGTGTTCATTGCTTGTAAAGACAGCAAATGCTATGCTGCCCATATGTATGGTGGTCTAGATTGGACTTCAGTTTACCCCAGCATCACTCTTTTCATGTTCTTCCATTCTCATTCTTACTGCCTTCACCCTCCCTCACCTCTTCTTTAGGGCGTTTGAGAGGACAGTGAAATTCTTTGAAAGCTAAAGAACCTGTCTTTGTCTTTAATTTAATGTTGCTGTTGTCTGGGGTAGTGACAAAGCTTCTTGTGGAATTGTTGGCTGATAGTGATCATTCTTTCCCTTTTCAATCCCCATCCCCAGAATGGTGAAGCAAGGAGACGTCTTTGGGTGGGTGGGTTTCTATGTGGCTTTTTTTTTTCTCCAGAAGACCTCTTGTAGTGAAGATGAACTTTTGGAGCAAGAGCAAGGTCCCAAAACATCTAAAGAATACTGCTGAAACCTACTTATAACCAGTCCCATTTCCTATGGCTTCTGCCATCTTTTCAAGCTGAATATTCTGCTCATCTTCTCACCTTCCTCAACTTTTCTTAGAAGAGTTAGTTTGCATGTACTGCACCTGACATCAGGTTGAATCATTGGATAGGCTGACTGTTGCTGGTCCTCTGCTCTTGCAGTTAAAAAAGATTATTTCACATACATCTAGAACAGGTGCTTTCTCACGTAATGAAGGACATCTGCTTCTTATAATAACCATGTTCCATCAAGTCAATTCTGACTTATGGTGGTGACTCTTTTCAGGGTTTTCCAGGTAGAGAATACTCAGAAGGGGTTTAACATTTCCTTCTTCTGGGGGTGCCCTGGGACTGGGTAGCTTGCCTATGGTCAGACTGGCTCTACTCACAGGAAGTACAGTGTGTAATCAAACTCCCAACCTCTGGCTCTGTAGCCAGACATCTAAACTACTGAGCTATCCAGCCAGCTGATTGATTGCTTCTTATAGCACCCGATTTTTCTCACCTGCCTAGCTTCTATTTAGTTTGCTTTGTTTAGAGACCTGTCCTTGGGGTGTAAAAACAGGCTTAACTTGCCTTAATAACTCTCTTCTCCCAGGCATGCATCTCTCAGGAACCCCTACTGAGGGAAAGATAGGGAATGCATATTTCTCTTGATGTCTACTTCAACTTTATAGTCAGGAGTTAACTTTCTTTATAACAGGAATGGGCATCATGCAGTCCAGTGGCTGGCTGCTTGTGACCCCACACAAGCCAATGTTGTATCAAATTTTCCCAAATATCAGTTTTTAAAAGCCACCAGAAATCAGATTTAAAGTTAGTAAATAAACATTAGTACTTCTTGTGTAAAATAGCAGTTCTGAGTCTTAATTTTCTCAAGAGAATGAGTGTGTCTTCAACAGGAGTAATTACTTCCTGGAATGTGACTTCCTTCCCTGTTAATTGGTGACTGTTTGTACTATTCCATTACATGTCTCAATGGTTGGGGACTGTTTAGGCATCAGAGAAGCACAGAGCTGTGATTCTCTGATGCCTAAACAGTCCCTAACCATTGGGACATGTAAAAGGAAATTACAAAAGTATCCAATTAACAGGGAAGGAAGCAAGGAAGTAAATACTCATGTTGAAGACTCCTTCCTGCAATTAAGTCAATTAACATGCAGAACCAAAATCTCACACAAAAAGAAAAGCAGTGAACCATCTTTAGTTGCCAAATATTTTAAAATAACCATGAAATAGGCAGAGTAAAATCAAAGTGGCTGAGAAGCTGCACCCCTGAGTTTTGGCAGGAAATCACAGTTTGAGATGAGTTTTTGGCCTTCTAGTTGCATGTCAAAATGAAAATCAGTCTTTATTTCCATAAGATAACCCAACCCTGCTTTAGAATCATATTGATTTCATTATAAGAATGTCTTGTTTCCTTTGATGATATCTAAACATGTTTTTAATTCAGGTAGCCTTCATCCCTGTGAGTGGGCGCCTTGTACCATGGGTCTTGGACCAACCCCTGCAACTTCCCTACCCTACAGCCTTTAGCACACACTGAAGAGATGGTAATGTCAGCAAGAGGAACATGACCTGACTCAGTGGGTCCAAACCCTTGGAAGGTCCATATTCCAGAGCCAGGGGCAGACATGCCATCCTTTTCTTCCAGGGGGACAAAGGCATAGCCCTAAGGGGACAACATAGGAACTCAGGGGAGGGGAAGTGAGGTTGGGTCAACAGGGGAAAACATGGTGGAAGGTTCAAGAAGCCAGGAGAAAAGTGATATAAAGGGGAAGGCAGGCTTGCTGAGGAAGGAGGAAGTAGAAGAGGAGTGGTGTGATGCTTAGGAGTAACTCCCTAACTGCTGATACCTGGGAAGCACCATCTTTCAAGTCCAGAGCTGCAACAACATTGTTTCAATGGTGCCTGTGGTCAAGGAACACTCCTAGTCTTTGAGACAGAAGAGCCATGCACTGAAGTGACGCCAAAGTAGCCAACACACACACAGCAGTGCAGATGGCAGCTCCAAAAGTTGCAGCACCTGGAACAAGCTCAGAAGGTGCAACAGTGGGCCTTGGCTGAAGCTGGACACGTGACAGAAGTACCACACAGTACCCACAGTACCCGCCACCTGTAAAGAAGAGTAACTGTTTGAAGGTCCCAGGGGGAGGATGTGAAGCACGGGGCGGGGGGAGTTGAGGAGCAAAATACTGTGGACTAGGGAAGGAACCCTCCCCAGGAGAATGAGCAAAACCACTTGAGGGCATACTCATGATGGGCCTGCCAGAAGGACTCATGAGTAAATGAGGTATGGTAAAGCCCCTATGAACTTTGACTTGGATCAAGCTTTTCAGTAAAGTGTTCCTAGTTGTTGGTGAACCAAGTGGCAAGGTTTAACATCCAGCCCTACTGGGGCCTTTGACACACCCGCATATCTACATGTGTGGGTGTGTGCACAGATACACATACACACACACTCATGGAGGGTCTGGTGGGAACACACCCACATTGTTAGATCTTACTAGGAAAGCTCTAAGAGGTAAGTCACACAAATGTTATTTCTACAATGTTCAGATGGTTTCTGCACAATTACAACAGGCACATTGCTGGTTACATCAACTTCAACTTAATACTGACTTTGGGAAAACTCAGAATGTAGATGGCCCTGTAGGGATGGTGTAATATCGGTCAGGCTCTTTCTTGGAAGCCCCAAGAACTCTTAAAAGCCACTTACATTTAATGAGTGGCAGGTAACGAAATGTACCAGGAGCTGAAATGCACAAACAGCAATCTCTTAATTAGGTAAGGTGAATACCCAGTTTCAACCATTTTATCTGTGGAGGAAAAAGACCCAGTTTTGTGGAAAGGCTGGGAGGAGACCTGGAACGTGTATCAACTGAACTGGAAATTCCTGGAATTAATGAACAGTCTTGTTGATATGAAACACATAATGAATGACACAGATCTTACACGCATAAGGAAAATTTTAAGTAGTTACTTGAACCATAGTACAGGTTTCAATCATGTGTTAAGTAATGACGTGCATTCCTGCTGTAGTGTGGAAAGTGTATGAAATATTTTGTAACTGTAGTTGCTTCATGTAGTTGGTAAATGTGCTATATTCACAACCAGTGATGGTCATAACATAGAGAATATTTCAAGAGTGAAATCACATGCTAAGGCAAGAGTGGATTTCCTGTTTTTTAACATTGTCTGTCAAAACTATGCAAATCTTCCTGAGACCACAAATGTGCAAACAAAGCTGTATTATCTCCTAATTGACCAGTTACAAAACAAAAGCAAGCCAAATTGTCAAATGTGTATTGAGGCAAACCTATGGTTTTTTTTTTTAAAAAAAAAAACAGGCAGTATTTTCATTTTAAGAGGGTACTGCTTCCAGATGTGGAACCACTATGTCATTTAGGGAAGTCTTACATACATAGGATGGTAATGCAATGTTTAGGAAGTAGCATTAGAAAAGGCAAGGGAATAAAGTTTTACCACATATGCATAATGGGGAAAAATGATGGGGAAACCAGAGAAAGCTTTCCAGTGTATGTGGGGAGAGGGTGAAATCCACCTTGTGTCCCATTTTTTCACTGTGCCCAAAACAACACATAGCATTTCAAATAACCATTTTAAAACATTAAAAATGACTACAAATAGCTATCATATTGCTATACAAAACAACAAACAAAACCGTATCCAAAGTTCTGTTAAGTAAATTATGCTCGCTTATGGGTGGTGACATCACTGCTAACCCGGCTGGTAATTAAAGTGTTCCTGCTTCAGTCTCAAGGCTTCCCTGACACCTCAACTCATGGAAGAATATACAAACAGAATTTTTAAAATGAACATATAAAAACAAAACCCCTCATAAAATCTCCAGAATGGTGAACCATGGGCTGGCATAAACTTACTACAAAATGTAGATATAGAAAATTCAGCTTCTTGATGTCAGTATCGTCTCTAGCCAGCAGCTTTGTGAAGCTCCAAAGTGGTGAGGCAGGTCAAAACGGGTAGGAAAAGCTCAACCTGTTGATGTCAGTCTCCCTACCATTGGACTTCTGGTCCACCATGGATATATAACAATACCAGAATAAGCATGTAAAATTCAAACAACTTCTTACAAAGAACTTCCATGTAATTGAAAAAATAACCTTTATATCTAAATAGAAACAGAGGAATCCAGGATAATTTTAATGAGAAGAGCATCTGTGTAATATGACATGATGTTTTCCCTAGAGCTTGAATTTGTAATGATATGTGAAAAGTATTGGGCAGATAGGCAATTGAACATTAAGGATTTCAAGTAAAGATTAAATCAAGAAAGAAGAGAAATATGATTTAAAACAAGCCTTACCAGATGCTGTCTGGATTTAATCAATTTTCAGCTGCAGATGAGGTCACAAAGGTAGTTGATAGTACAGTGCGTAGTTCTTAGAGATAACTTCAGTGTCATATTGTGAAAATGTATTGTGTTAGCTATTGGAAACAAATCAGAAAAATTACATCAACAAGTGTGTGTTCCAACCGCAGTTGTAGATTAATGGAAATTTCTGGAGCCAGGTAAGAAACTGGATTGAATTCCATACAGATTATTTGGAATTTGCTCTTAGCAGTTAGAGGAGTTCCATCTTTGCTGAATGGCTGAACCTTAAACTAGACCACCCTTTGTTCAAATCCCACCTCTGCCATTAACTTACTAGCTGGCCTTGAGCAATCTAAGTCTTCATTCCTATTAAGAATCAGGGCTACTGTAGAGTGTACTTTGATCTATATTTTTGAACAAGCAGATCTAATTTGTGTTTCTCAGACCAAGACTACATCAGAATGCCATTAGGCTTCAAAATCTGCACATTTCTCTGAATTTTATTATCTAGTCCTTCTAAAAATCCATACAAAATATGCACTTCAAAGGGGAATGTGTTTAATATTAGTTCAGGTTCATGTGTGTGCATGTGTGTTAAAAATAAGAGGGAAAGAGTAATGATAATGTCCTGCCTTCGAGTATTATTACTACTTTCTCTGAAAATACATGTGAAGTGCTTTAGGCACCTTGCAACTGTAAATTCTGAGTATATGGTCACAATTGTTCTTGATAATGATATTTTAATGGATTGCACATCACTTAGGATTTTCCATAGGATTATCCTCATTTTTTTTTTTTTTTGCATCCTTTTCCCCTGATTTCTTTGTGCAGGTTTCTCCTTTCAGAGTTCTGTTACAATGAAAGAAGGCTGTATGATCCCATAGTGTACTTTCGCTGAATCCTGTTGCTTTCTACAGAATTGGTGATTCCCCTCCCATTGTAGTCCACTTGTATTCTAAAAAGCTACTCTGGAGTGCTGGAAATCCTCTGGATCTAGGGTTGTTTTTTTTTTTTTTACCATCAGATGGAAGAAAGGCTGCAAGTATTGTTTCTGCTGGTGCTGGATATGAAGGTAAACCACTAGAAACCTAACTAGATCTTTGGATCTTGACTAGACATGGCAACGAATAAAATAATGGATCGTGATACTCATGAAAAATCGCTGATTTGTTAAATATTTGTCCCTTCATATTCGTCATGAATACGAAGGGCTGAATATTTCCCCCTTTTTGTTCATCCCCCATACGAAGAGAGGGAAGGCTAGCCTTCCCTCTCTTCCTATGGCTTTCCCATTCTGCCTATGGGCCTGCCGATAGGCAGCCAGCCAGCCCCATAGCCAGCCACCCCCACAGCCTATCTCCTGCCCCCTTCCCCTCCCTACCTTACCCGCTGCCGCCATCCACCACCGCCCGGTGCCACTGTCATCTACTGCCACCCGCTGCCACCGCCACCATCCATCGCCGCCCGCTGCGGTGGCCTCTGCAGCCATGGCCTGCTGTAAGGGACACTGGCTGCCCTTTGCAAAGATGGCGACTGTGGCTTCTTTTAGGGCAGGGAAGTTGCAGCCGCCATCTTTGCAAAGGGCAGCCCGGATTCCTTTAGCCTGTCTTAAGGGACACTGGCTGCCCTATGCAAAGATGACAGCTGCAGCTTCTCTTAGGCAGGGAAGCTGCAGCCACCATCTTTGCAAAAGGCAGCCTAGATTCCCTTAAGGCAGGCCATAGCGGTGGAGGCCAGTGCAGCAAACTGTGCTGGATGGTGACTGCGGAGGCTGCCATGGCACAGGCCTCCGTGGATGGTGGTGGAGCAGACTGCGGCAGCCAAGGTAGGGAAGCGACAGGGGTAGTGGGAAGGGGGCAGGGGGGCAGGCTGTGAGGGGTGGAGGGGTCAGCCTTTTTTTTTAAAGACAGCCTCCGGCTGTCTAACCACCCCCCATGAACCAACAAATATATTCGTGCTTCGTCGGTTCATTGGGAGGATATTCGTGCTTCGTGCTTTGGCAACTTTGATGGCTCACGAAGCACGACGACCCGCCAAAATGGCAATTCGTCCCCATCTCTAATCTGAACCAATGCTCAGAGGACTGATACATTTATTTGAAAGACCTTCCATATGAACCTGTCAAATTATGAAGATTACTTCAGAGACCTTTCTCTGGGTGTCCTTCCCTTATATAGTGAGGCAGGTAGCAACTATGAGTCTTTTTCATAGGTTGGCACCACATCTGTAGAATGTATTCCTTGGGTGGGTTTTACGTTGCTTTACCTGATGTAATTGGGTGCCATATTTTTAAGACAGTTAACTTTTGTTTAACTTGTCCACTTAAAACAACATCTGCTGCTTAGCCATCTCTGTGTTGATTTAGTATTAGTGCATGGTTGCTATGGGTCTTGTTTTTAGCTGCTTTGTTTTCATTTCTGTGAGCCAACCCGAGAGCCCTCGGGAATTGAGGGGTAGGATATGAAATTTCTTGAATACATGAAATACATTATTATATTTGGATAGGTTTGTCTGTTATCTCTCTAGCTGTTCAACAATACTGACATTTTCCCCCTTGAAGGCAGCTGAAGCACGGATTTCATCATTGTATGAAAGCATTAACAACATTTTATTTGATTTGGGCTGAATTTTATTAGGCAAATTGGACTAGATTTTGAGTTTGATTTCTTGTGGCTGGGATTTTGTGGGTTTTCATTTATCCCTTTTGCAGGATAAATAGATTTTCCTTTGCTTGAATATTTCTTGTGACATTGCATGATCCTCCCCTCCAGCCTTAATAAGATAGGTCAAGAATTCTACATAAATAGATATGAGATATTATCCTCTATTGATTCCAGTAGCACAGATCAACAGAAGACCAGCTGTGGACAGACCACAGAGAGAATTTGGTCTGGTTAAGTAATCTTGAATTAAGTAATCTCAAGTTGGTGGTTCTGAAATAATTAGCGAAATTACTGATCATATACTACGTAAGTCCCACTGCCAAGTTATTTGCATGAAGACGTGTAGTCTTCATGTAAAAATAGAACTCCTCACTTGTCTCATCCTCTAAAATGAATAGCATAAGTAATACTTGTAAATTCTGCAAAATTACTAGGTCTGCAGCTTTGGTGTGTGGGCATTTAAGGATCAGAAGTGTTGTGGGAGTTTTCTCTTTTTTGTTCGTTTGCTTCCTTGACAGTCAGCCAATTGTTCTATGGTTGCTGTGTGTGAGAGCTGATACTCAAGTGGAAAAGGCCCTAGTTTTGTGGTGGGAGAGTTTGCAGAAAATTCTGGGAACCCACAATCGTACTGGGGAGGAGTGTTGTTGTCAGAAGGCATTACACAAACATTGTGGAGCAGCGTTGGAGTCCTTGTTCCATGCTGACATTCGGCCTGTCCCTACCTCTAGTTGTGACACCGGTATCTTGATTTGTTAGAGACAGAGCATGTCGGATTTTGACATCAGAGGACACATCCCCACTACCTGTGTGATGATTTTCTGTGTGAATAACATAGGAAAGGGGTTTTATTTTGCTTTCCATGGAATTGTGAACATTGCTAAGAGCCAGCTGACACAATATTGTTTGTCTGCACATTGCTCTCCCCCTTCCTGGAATAATGAGATGAGACACATATTACGGATTTATTGAACATTTAAACTGTACCACCAAACTCCTGCAGAGGGGCCTATCATCGTGTAGAAACCTGGGTCAGGATCTGGGGGTCCCTCCTGACCTCCTCTCCTACCTTGACACAGGCAAGACTGAAGCCCCAGAACCATGCTGTCTAACAACCTGTTTCTGGCCTGCAAACACTGGGTGATCCTTCCAGGCCAGAGACAGGCTGTAAGACAGCATGGATCCAGGGCTTCAGTCTTGCCTGTCTCAAGGCAGGAGAGGAGGTCAGGAGGGACCTCATGACCTTAGGTGAGTGGCAGCCAGGGCTGCCCCCCCCCCCCGCCACATCCCCCACCCCAGCAACCGAATCTTGTGATCTGCATTGCAGGAATGTTAGCTGGGCTAGCGCCCACCTGGGTGCCCATTTGAAACTCAACACTAATCCTCTCCTTCTGCACTACTCACCAGTGTGACCTAACTTTGAGGGATACGGAAAAAAATCCCACCCATCTTTTATTCAATAAGCCAATCAGATGAAGCAGGCCAAAAATTCCTGTTCAGCCTCAAAGCAGCCAGCTTGTCTTGTGCTGGGCTCATGGAAGGTCAGTTGGGTCGCATCATCCTCACACTTGGAGTTGAGGATGGGGATGTATGATTTGCCCCATGAAATAAGAGTGTTGAGCATGCTGAGCAGCTGTCATTGCAAGTGCACTGTTTGCTTTACCTTTATCATTGACCAGGCTGTTGATTATGCTACCTGCGGCTATTCCGCACATTTCTTTTCAAAAGCTCCACTGACTTCAGCAGGGTGGACCCTCTTGTAAATGTGATTGCAGTCTGATGTTTGAAGCTAATCTTTGCTTCTATGTGCATTGTTGTTTTCATAAGATCAAAGAAGTTTGGCTTCTTGTGGAAGGAGATCTTCTGTTCTTCTTTTGCTGTTATTTTCTACTCATTTGGTTTTGGCTTGTTTCATTTTTGACATCCTATCAGAGAACAGAAGATGGATGAGACATCTAAGCAGAAAGAGGCCTCATAAAATATGCACTGTAAGAAACCAGCTTATGCTGCTTTCATATGTTGAATATATGTCTGTATTTCACCCTCATTGTGTCTGTCTACCAAGTTGCTAATCCTCTGTCATTCTTTCCATCCCTTTCTCCAGCTTGTTCTTCATTTGATTTAAAACACAACCATGAGCTGCAGTCCTCATCCACCTCTTAATAAGCAACATGAGCACAAGCAGAGGAGGGGCAAAGCACAGGTGCAGAGATCATGCTTCCTTTGAAGGAAGTCCTAGGTTCAATCCTCATCATCTCTGAGCAGGGCTGGAAAAATTCTGGAAAACCATAGCCAGTCAGTGTTGACAACCCTGGGCTAAATGGGGCAATGGTCTGTCTCAGGGTAAGGTGCCTCTTGTGTTCCTGAGGTTCTCATAGTCCACAAAGGGACAAGCCAGATACCCTTGTGAAGTTCTTCCTGTCATAGCTAGCAACAGGAGCCCATATGTATGCAGGGCTCTGCTTCACAACCAATTTGTCTTGGCTGGCAGGCAGTGATAAGTTATGCTTTAGCATATTGCCAAGTCTGCTAAGTCAATGAGATATAATTCTATTTGGGGGGAGGAATGATACACCTTTGTGGTGCAGATAAGCCCTGGGCCTTCTTCTCCCTGGGCGTAAATGTGTTGCAGATGAAATTAGAACTAAACTGAGAAGGAAGAGCGAAGAATCTGAGGCTGACACTAATCAATAGTATCAACAGTTTTTTAAAAAAGCTTTACAACACCTGTGAGTTGCAGATAAACAGGTTCAAGAAGATAAAGATGCAAAGGTAAAGGTAAAGTTCTTGCCCAAGGTTATAACAATGCAGGATGAACAGAACTTGCTAAGAGGATTCTAGTGGGCCTCATTTTCAGTAGCTTGCTTTGATAAGATTCTTCCTTTGACTTTACCTTAAGGACTTTCAGATATTTTCTTCTGTCTTCCTTTTACTACCCAATGAAGACTTTCCTTGGTTTCTATGAGTTTAAACATCACCTCAAGTGCATTGCTTATTAAACATGAGTAGAGAACTTCCACTAGTTCAAAGCTTGTAAAATGTTATTTTTATGGACTACATCTCCCACAATCCTGCCTCTAGTCTAGGAGGATCAGCTTCATGTCATGATGACTTTATATTTCCTCCAATATAAGAGGCAATATGCTTTTCAATACCAGTTGCTGGGGGACACTATCAGTGCGTGTTACAACATTCATTTCCTGTTTGTGGCCTACCAAGAGGCATCCAGTTGGTCACTGTGGGGACAGAATGTTGCCCCTCAGGGACCTGTGATCTGGTCCATCAAGGCTGTTCTTACATTATGTTTGGAATGGGTTTCTGGTGGTGAGGCTCCAGTGACTTTCATAATCATCATCCATGGCAATGGAAGTGACAAAGAAGCCTTCTCTGCCATTGTGTCTGTACAGAATCGCCCAATGGAGCTTTTTCAGATGGCCAAGGGCCTGTTACATGCTGGCCCCCAGAAAGATAATGCAGACCACACTGTAGTGCACTGTGAAGAATTTGCACAACACTTTGCAGGCAAATTTGCTCAGATCTGCTCTGACTTGGATGCTGTAGTTGATTCAGGCACTGTGAGTGTAACTATGGCCCCTGCTTGTCCTGTGTTATTGGATGAGTTTCAGTTTCTGCAGCCTGATGATGTGGTCAGGACTCTTGGGCAAGTGAGGGCTACCATGTGTCTGCTGGATCCTTGCTCTTCCTGGCTCATAAAAGCTGTGGAAAAGGGACTGGCCAAGTGGGTAGGAGGAGTGGTGAATGCCTCATTGCAACAGGGTAGGATCCTAGAATGCTTAAAGGGGGCAACAGTAAGACCATTGATTAAAAAGCCCTCTTTGGATCCCACAATACTGAATAGTTACCAACCTGTACTGTATCTAATTTACCATTCTTGGGGAAAATGCTATAGTGGGTTGTGGCCTCTCATCTCCAGAGGTTCCTGGATGAGACAAATTATTTAGACCCATTTCAATCTGGCTTCAGACCTGGCTATGGGACAGAGACTGCTTTGGTTGCCTTGGTGGATGACCTACGTCAGGAACTAGACAAGGTGTGTCTGTCCCTGTTGGTTTTGTTGGACCTGTCAGTGCCTTTCAATACTATTGACCATAGTATCCTCCTGACCTGTCTCTCTAAAATGGGACTTGGGGGCACTGTTTTATGGTGGTTCCAGTTCTTCCTGGAGAAGAGAACTCAGCAGGTGGTGCTGGGGGTTTCCTGTTCGACACCCTGGCCTTTGGAATTCCTCAGGGTTCTGTTTTGTTTCCTATGTTAACATCTATATGAAACTGCTCTTCCAGCTCTGCAGTTCTCAGATTAATGATGATGATGATGATGATGATGATGATGCAAAAATTATGCAAAAAAATATAACTTGCCGGCCTCCAAAAACCCATGGGAACGTCAGGTAGAGAAGGTGTCATAAAATGAGGAAGTCAAGATCTTGTGGGATTTCTGGATCCAAAAGGATAGAACCTTGAACATAACACACCAGACATAGTAGTAATAGAAGAAATGTCCGGATCATTGACATTGCAATTCCAGGGATGCCAGAGTTGAAAATAAAGAATTGGAAAAACTAACAAAGTACAGAGACCTGGCAATCGAAACATCTCATTTCTGGAAGAAACACACCTCAGTGGTCCCCGTAGTCATTGGGGCTTTGGGAACAATATCAAGAAATTTCACACAGTACTATAAGCAGTTGCAGATCTCAGAAATCACACCATCAGAGCTACAAAAATGGCAATATTAGGAACAGCATACATATTGCGTCGATATTTAACAGATACTTAGGTTTTTGGTTAAAACTTGTATATGTTATATACCAGTCGAATGTTTTTTATAATTTTGACTGTGCCTGGAGTTTAATAATAATAATAATAATAATAATAATAATAATAATAATAATAATAATAATAATAATAATAATAATAATAATAATAATAATAATAATAATAATAATAATAATAATAGCCTTTAAAATTGATCTTTCTAAAAAATGAGCTGTCTTGTTTGCTTATTCTTTTGCAGTATGGCTCAAATGTGGATGCACTGCTGTTCATTCACAGTTGTTCACTTTGTTGAATGATCCTAGATATGTATGTTATATTCCCCATCACACTCCATTGTGGTTTGGGGGAGTTATAAAAAAATGGAAACAAAATACAGGTAGCTTGGCATAATTGTGTACACACATGTGGAAAAGCAAGGGCTACCTCAAGAGAAACAGAACTTTCTTTTTCTCATTAGAAAGCCTCCCTAGCCACTATGCCAGCAGAAATTAGAAAAGAATAAGTGGACCAGCAATCGATAGTATGATGTGACAATACATTGTGATGCTTCATTGATGACTAATTTTCTCTATGATTGGTGCCAGCCTAGGTAAGCTGATGCCCTTTAGGGAGGGCTTTTAAACTTTCTGGGATCCATCCTGTATTATTCTGTCCTTCGTACAGTGTGCAAAAGCGTGACTTTTGGGGGCATGCAGAATCCACATTTCCTTGTCTTTCTTTCTCGACCCTCACCAGCTCTTGTAATGTTTTTGTAGTGGTTACTAACTCATGGTTAGTATGTCTGGAATCACAGGCTTTTGGATTTTGATAAGGGATATCTTTCTTTGCCTTTGACAGAACACATAACTATGATCAATGGCCATATAAGCCTTCATTAAAGAACAATAGCTCTGTTTCCCATTGATCACTTTGGAAAACGGTAATTGGCAGTCTGCTCCTGCAAACAGTAAAACAATCTGTTTTGAGCCTTTTACTCCTGTTATTCAAATACAGGAGGAAGATTGTTATTTCATTCTGTTTAATGGAGCTGAAGCAAGGAAATCACTGCCACATTGTTCATGTTTCCTTTTATTGATTGCTCAGCTGACACAAATTTGTCCCCCTGCTGGCTCCCATCTACCTTCACGAAGCTAGACCAAAGGTAGCAAATTGGCTAGCATGACAAACAACTGAGATGTTGAAAAGAAGGGACATCAATAATTTCCTGTTATTTCTTTTGTTCCTTTTTCTTTTGTACCTTCCCAGACACTTTTATAGTTGGACACTAATCACAGCTATGATCAAAATCATCACAGTTTAATGACTTAAGATCAATTTAACTATATAAATACTTTCTGGTGAGATGGGCTGGGTGTCTTTTCTGTTCCCATCCCCTCCTTCCCTCTGCCTTTCTGATTGCTTGGATGTTTTAATTGGGCTTTTAAATTGGGAATTGTTCAATAGAACCTAGCTTCACACCAGTTTAATCTGTGATGATTTAATGTGGCAGTGACGCTCTTTGAAACTGATTCTGTTCTTCAATTTGGCCCTTTTGTTTAACATCTCAACAGAGCTCCTGAATGTAACCTTTTTCCTTGGTCTGCTTTAAGTAAGGACTCACATTTTGGAGATGAACAAATTCTGTTCTCCCCTTGTTTCATCTTGTAATGGAAGCCTTTCCTCAACTCCCTCTCCAGCCATTTAAAGCTGGCCATGTTCCAGTACTGAGAAGTTAGATTCATGTCTGTCTGTCTGTTGAAAAAGATGCAGCTTGGACACAGAGGATATGAGAAAAAGGAGACTTGACCCAAATAACTAACTTTGCCACTCTTGTACCATTTACTACAGTAAGGGCTAAAGTGGTACCCATTCAATCCAGATTTGGAGAAAGGAGATAACAGTGTGAGTGAAAAACTTCTACATCCCTAGTTCTTAGACTGCAGTTCCTTTCAGACCCAACTATTGGATGTGCTGGCTTGGAACTATGGAACCTGTAGTCCAACAATGTCAAGCAACCCAAACTTTGGGAAAGGTGCTTCAGTGTTTAGCCTAACTATGAGGTTTGTTTGATTTTTGTTACAATTATGTTTCATTTAGTGGCAGCAGTAGTGGCATAGTTATTATTCATCTAAATAAGAATCCAATAAAGTCATGGATTCAGGCGTAACATATCGATTGTATAACTCAAGGGTGTGAAATCTGGGGTCTTTCAGATAATTTGATGGGTTGATGGGAAATGAAATGCAACAACATCTAGAGAGCTGTCTGTTTTCTATCCTGGGTGTAATTGACATGTGATTGTGTAAACAAAGATAGCTATAGTTTCTTCATACAGTGCTTCAAAAAAGTGAGGGAAACCTGTCACTAAAACAGCTTGTTGTGGGTTTTTTTTTTTTTTTTTTTTTTTTGCATGTCTTGATTTCTAGTACAGCCATTCTTATAGTGTTAGAGGAATGCGAGCTCAGTTGCTTTTTGTTTTCCTGCATCCTTTTATGTTGGACCTTTACCTTCCTCATTGGAGTACTTAACAAAGAACACAGAGTGGTGGGAGTGAGAGAAAATTAAAAACAACAATCCCTAGGTGTTTCTGCTAATGGTAGATCTCCTTGCTGTCGTGGATGTTAAAGGGGCTCCAAGGAGCTAAGCAATTTTTCTTTATTTGTTTATGAGAGAACTATTATTTAATAAGTGATCAAGTATGAAAATGAATCAGAGTATACTTCACTTGTATCCTTGGGCAAAAGACTTCTTTAGCTCTGTTTGATCTCTGTAGCTTTGAAAAGCTCTTGGTGAATATTTTTGAGCAAAATTAAGACTGACTAGCCTGTTTCCAGCTGCTTGGAAGAATATTTGCAGAATGACATTAGGTCACATATTCAAAGAAACCAAAGGAACAAAATATGCTAGCTGTGCTATGACATTTCCATGGAGGAACACCTAGATTTTGCAGAATGAAAGATGAGGTGAACTGTGATGAAGTAGTCATAGATGGGGACCAGGTAGGCTTTGTTTTAATCTCCCGCTCAGTCATGAACTTGGATTACTTTGGACCAACCTCTCTCTTTCAGTTTGCCCTTCCTCATCAAGATGGTGGAAGCATTAAGTAGGATTGCACTGTCTACCCAGCCCTGAGATGCTTGAAGGATGGTTGGAATACAGATGTCATGGAAGATACTGAATGTGTCACAAAGAGTCCCTGGAGAATTACTTTTTTTTGGTAACAGCTCCAACAATACCTCAAACAGCATGGCCATTGGCCACCCTGGTTGGAGTATCCTGGGAATTGTAGTTCGAAGCTGCAACTGTTCTTAACCCTATAGTGACATGAGCATGACAATGTGGAGAGACATTGTGGGTCTACAAGGACCTATGATCTGATTCAGGATGAGGCAGGTTCATAAAGCAGTGCATTTGTTATATATTGACTTTCAAGTTGTTGTTGTTTTTCTTTTGTTTGTTTCACTTTTATAGAGCTGAGTGGCAGTGGGATATGCCTCACTAGTTTCCCATCACTCTGGCAAAGACAATCCATTGTGACCTCTGCCATCCCTGCCCAGAGTGAGGGTGGCTAGGCAGGTCCCTTCACCCTTAGCCTCCATAGACTATACTCCTGTTACTGCTAGAACTGGTCTTTATTAGGATAGGAGAATGGGATACAATGTTCAATTGGGCATCTGCACCTCCTGTCCCAAGAGTTCATGGGGAGATCAGTTTCCTTCAGCAGCCCCTCCTCCCCACTTCAGTCTCAGTTGGGCCCCACATCCTTTCACTGGACCTCCAGTATTTCCAGTTCAGGGCTGAACCAAATGCTGGGATGTTGCTTTGGCTGTTTGATTTCCAAATGGAGATGGCTGTAGCAGGGCTGCATCTTTGAAACCAGGTAGTTATTTCATCTCTCGTCCCTGTTGAAGGATGTGGTCCACGAAGGGAGAGAAGAATAACGGAGGTCAATACCTGGCTCCGCAGATGGTGCTGCCAGGAACGCTTTGGTTTCTTCGACCATGGTTTGCATTTCCATACGGATGTTCTACTGGGAAGGGATGGAGTGCACTTTACTACTGCTGGAAGGAATGTTTTTGCTCACAGGCTCACTAATCTGATAAGGAGGGCTTTAAACTGAGTTCTCAAGGGAAGGGTGACAATTTTCTTGAGGACAGGAACCCAGAAAGGGCTGTGGTGAATAGCCAAAACGTTGTAGAAAGAGTAGGGCAAGTAGTATGGCAGCCCAACAGCGGGAGGAAAAACAACTTTAGTAAAGGGCTTGCAGGAAGAACACATAGTCTTAAATGTCTCCACACCAATGCACAGAGCATGGGAAACAAAGAAGATGAGCTGGAACTCCTAATACAGCAAAATAAATATGACATAATAGGTATCACTGAAACCTGGTGGGATGAGATTCATGATTGGAATGTAGTTATTGGAGGGTATAATCTATTTCAGAGAAGCAGACCTAGTAAAAAAAAGGAGGAGGAGTAGCTTTATATGTTAAGAGCGCTTATACTGGTGAAGAAACCCAGGGTATAAATCTAGGAAGCCAGGTTGAGAGCATCTGGGTAAGAATTAAGGGGGAGAAAAATGTGAGGGATGTCATTGTGGGAGTATACTACAGACCCCCAAGCCAGTCTGAGGAGTTGGATGAAGCCTTCCTGGAGCAGATGGCCACACATTCAAAAGGGAAAGATGCAGTAGTAATGGGAGATTTCAACTATCCCAATATATGTTGGCAGTTAAACTCTGCCAAGAACACAAGGTCCAACAAATTCCTTACTGGCCTTGCAGACAATTTCATGGTCCAGAAGGTGGAAGAGGCAACAAGAGGAACAGCTATTTTAGATCTAATCTTAACCAGCAGGGAGGACCTTGTTAATGAGGTTGAAGTGGTGGGAGCCTTAGGTGGGAGTGACCATGCTCTGTTGGAATTTGTTGTACAGTGGAAAGGGGAAGCCAAGTGTAATCACACACGCATTCTAGACTTCAAGAAAGCCAATTTTTGTAAATTTAGGGAATTATTGGCTGAAATTCTGTGGACAGAGGCACTAAAGGAGAGGGGAGTGCAGGATGGATGGGAATTTTTTAGAACTGAGACACTAAAGGCACAATCTAAGACTGTTCCAACAAAAAGGAAAAATGGGAGATGTCTAAAGAAACCAGAATGGTTGACTAAAGAACTTTCAACTCAGCTAAGTGTAAAAAAAAAAAATGTACAAGAAATGGAAAAACGGGGAAAGCACCAAAGAGGAATACAAGCAAATAGCCAGTACATGTAGGGGGATGGTAAGAAACGCTAAAGCACAGCACAAACTTAGGCTTGCTAGAGAGATTAAAGATAATAAAAAGGGATTTTTAAGTTATGTCAGCAGTAAAAGGAAAAAGAAGGAAACGATAGGGTCTCTGCGTGGAGATGATGGCCAATTACTAACAGGGGACAGGGAGAAGGCAGAACTACCCAACACCTTCTTTGCCTCAGTTTTTTCCAAAAATGAAAATAGTGCTCAACCTGAGGGATGAAGAGCAGGTGAAGTAGTGTGGGAAATGCATCACAGAATAGGTAGAGAAGTAGTACAGGATTACCTGGCTACCTTGGATGAATTTAAGTCTCCTGGGCCAGACAAATTGCATCCAAGGATATTAAAAGAACTGGCAGAAGTAATATCAGAACCATTGGCAATAATCTTTGAGAATTCTTGGAGAACAGGGGAAGTCCCCACAGATTGGAGGAGGGCAAATGTTGTCCCTATCTTCAAAAAGGGGAAAAAAGAAGACCCAAATAATTATTGCCCCGTCAGTCTGACATCAATTCCTGGAAAGATTCTAGAGAAGATCATTAAGCAGATAGTTTGTAATTACTTAGAAAGCAATGCTGTCATTACTAGAAGTCAACACAGGTTTCTCAAAAACAAGTCATGCCAGATTAATTTGATCTCTTTTTTTGATAGAGTTACAGGCCTGATGGATGAAGGGAACGCTGTGGATGTAGCATATCTTGATTTCAGTAACGCCTTCGACAAGGTTCCTCACAATATTTTTTTTCAAAGAAACTAGTAGAATGTGGGATAGATAGTGCTACTGTTAGGTGTATTTGTAATTGGTTGACTGACCGAACCCAAAGGGTGATCACAAATGTCTCCCCTTTGTCCTGGAAAGAGGTGACTAGTGGGGTGCCCCAGGGTTCTGTTCTGGGTCCTGTGTTATTCAACATCTTTATCAATGACTTGGATGAAGGAATAGAGAGTATGTTGATTACATTTGCAGATGATACCAAATTGGCAGGGGTTGCTAATTCCCCAGAGGACAGGATTAAAATTCAAAATGACCTTGACAGATTAGAGTCCTGGGCCAAAACTAACAAAATGAATTTCAACAGGGAGAAATGTAAGGTCCTACAGCTAGGCAGAAAAAATGAATTGCACAGATATAGGATGGAAGACACCTGGCTAGACAACAGTACCTGTGAAAGGGATCTAGGAGTCTTGGTAGACCACAAGCTGAACATGAGTCAACAGTGTGATGTGGCTGCCAAGAAAGCCAATGTGATTCTTGGTTGCATCAATAGGAGTATAGTGTCTAGATCAAGGGAAGTGATAGTACCACTCTATTCTGCTTTGGTCAGACCTCACCTGGAGTATTGTGTCCAGTTCTGGGCGCCTCAGTTCAAAAAGGATGTTGACAACCTGGAACATGTGCAGAGGAGGGCGACTAAAATGGTTAAAGGTCTGGAAGCAATGTCCTACGAAGAGCGGCTTAGGGAGCTGGAAATGTTTAGCCTTACAAAAAGAAGGTTGAGAGGGGACATGATAGCCATGTTTAAATATTTGAAAGGATGTCATGTTGAAGAGGGGACAGGTTTGTTTTCCAGGGCTCCAGAGACTAGGACACGGAGCAATGGTTTCAAACTACAGGAAAAGAGATTCCATCTGAACATTAGGAAGAACTTCCTGATGGTCAGAGCTGTCCGGCAGTGGAATAGGCTGCCTCGGAGTGTGGTGGAGTCTCCTTCTTTGGATTTTTTAAAGCAGAGGCTGGATGGCCATCTGTTGGGAGTACTTTGATGGATGTTCCCGCATGGCGGGGGATTGGACTGGATGGCCTCAGTGGTCTCTTTCAACTCTATGACTCTATGACTCTATAACTAGAATTTGGAGGTAAAGGGAATGGTTTGTCAGAAAAGTTGAAAGTTTAGGGTTAGCTGAAAGCCCTAAAGAAAGTGTGATCTCCAGATGTCGGGCTGCAACTAGCCAGCATAGCCAGTGGTGAGAATTTCTGGAGTTGGTGTCAAGTATTTAGAGTACTGCATGTTGGCGTGCCTGGACTAGGCAATTTGGTCCACTTTGGGGAGATCCTAGTATTTCCCCAAATGAACCAGTTGAGTTTAACTTTACCCTGTTTCTTGTTCTCTTTTTCTGTTTGCTTCTTGTGACAGCTGGTGTGATAACCAGTGATTCAAGTTTAATTGGGTCAATCTAACCAGCATATCCATTTCATAGAATCATAGAATAATGAAGTTGGAAGGGGCCTATAAAGCCATCAAGTCCAAACCTCTACTCAATACAGAAATACAAATCAAAGGATATCTGCCAGGTATCTGTCTAAATTTCTCTTGAATGCCTCCAGTGTTGGAACACTCATCACTTTTTAAAAGGTAATTGGTTCCATTGCCATACTGCTCTAACAATTAGGAAGTTTTTCCTGATATGCAACCGAAATCTGGCTTCCTGTAGCTTGAGCCCATTTTTGCATGTCCTGTACTCTGGGTTGAACCAATACTAAATCTCATCTATTCTTGTGTAGTTTGTTTAATAACCTAGAACCTTTGATGTGTATCTCAATTTGTGCTCAGAAAGTTTAGGTGTAAAATATAATCTGTCCATGGTGTACATTTTGATTAGGCCCAGGACTAGTATTTATATGTATTGGCAGGTTATTTGAGTATACTTGCTTACCAGAATGTGTGGTCAAGGACACATGGTAACGTGTATATGAAGAAGACTGCGAATTTCTGGAGCAGAAAATAAAATGTGGCATTCTAAAGTATTTTATTACATTAACAAGGAGGTTGGAGAATGGGGGGATATGCGTTTAAAATATGCAAATAGCACACAGGAGACAGGAGAAGGATTTGTTTGTTTTAAACTAGCTCAAAAAGTGAAGCGTTTCTGCATGAACATGCTTGACAACCCATAATTAATGTCTGTGAGGTGCTGAAAGTAGAGCCGAAGAAAATTTGTTAATATTTTTAGACTCATCATCTGCAATAATAGGCTTTTACCTCTCCTTACTTTCCATGTAACTAAATACTGCATTGTTAGAACGAAGAGAGGAAGAAAACACAAGAGCTGGGGAGGTCACTGCCCCTTTTTCTTCCCTTGTTTTTTTCTCCTTGTTATTTCTAAATGAAATAGTGATCTTTGAGACAGGAAATCAGGGACAGAACAATCGTTTTCTGTAACTGCACAATTTAGTTTTGAACTAGCTGCTTAAGTCACCCTTTAAAGGCACCTTTATGCTTGTTGTTTATAAATACACAACTGAAGGTTTAACAGTGAGAAAGGAATCGGTAAAATGGGTTTATCCTATGTAGTGATCTATTCTGATTCTGTGCTGGCCTCTTTTATAAAACTGAGGCTACGGTCACACTAGAGAAACGTCCCCCTTTTTTCTTGCATCTTCTGCTTCCTGTATTAGTTACGCATTGTGGTCATGTGGCATGTATCTTGTGATAGTGGATCATATGGTTTTTAACGGTTACACCTTTTAAAGGGTAAATTAGATATGGTATCTTCATCTACACCCCTCAAGCAGAACATATCCCCTTCCTTTTCTGTGCATTTCTCTGCCTCCCTTCTCCTTTTTTTTTTTAATTGTGTGGGTATGTCCGTATGTCCGTAAATTGCCCGTGCTGCAAGAATACCTCTAAAGTGCATTGTCTTCTTAGCACCACCTGGCGGAAGTATGCTGTGGGTGGCAGGCTAAGAAAACCCTCCTCGAGTACTTCAAGCCATATTTGACAGAAGCCTACCAAACGACTTCCCCGTTTGAAAATTAATTTTAAAAAATCAAGGGAGTGGAATGAATCGATTTAGTATTACCCACTCAATGGAATGTTGGTTGTACTGCACGATGAAACAGGGAACAGATATAGTAGTGTCCTTCCAGTGGGCTGGATCTTATGTGGATATAGCATGGAAGGGGAACAAAAGAATCGGTAATGGCTATGTGTCGTCTGAACCACGCACACCCCAAAAAGGGTCAAAATTCACAAGAAGTAACTTTGAAACATTTTGCTGGTGTAACCGCAGCCTCAGACATGTCCAAGACCATTTATTTATTTAAAATATTTTTATCCCACGTTTCTCCTTAAAAAGGACCCAAGGCAGCTTACATTATTAAAACACAGTATTTAAAGCTAACAAGATATACAGATACCAGAAAGGGTTTAAAAATTCCATACTAAAAAACAGTAAACAAAAACAATACCAAAAACACATTCAAAGCAGTGAGGCACAACGATCTATTTAACAATCCCAGTCAGGCAGCCAGTCACTCAGGGAAATATTGCCTGAAGAAAAAGGTCTTTACCTGCTTGTGGAAGGACAGTAAAGATGGGGCTAGCCTAGTCTCCTGTCGGGGGGAGTACCAAATGTTTGGGAGCAGCGACAGGAGCAGGCCCTCTCCCTTGTACCCACCAAACACACACACACCTGTGAAGGTGGTTGGAACAAGAGAAAGGCACCTCTTGATGATCTTAACACCTGAGCAATTAGATTCCAATTCTAAATCACAACCATTTGAAGTGTTTCTAAATTTGTCAGTGCTGTGCACAAAATCGATTCAGTGATACTGTTTCCTGGCTCTTTAGACTGAGGAGGAGGAGGCATGCCAATTACCATGCCTTTTAAAAGAAATCTGTGCTTCAAAGTTCTGCACAAATGACAGGCGGCTTGTTTATTGGTTTGTGTCCTGATTTGTTTCCTCTAACTACTTTTGAGATATGGAAAAGTAAATAGTTGTAACAAGCAGCTTGAGGGGGATGTCGATCTATAACTAACTAATTATTTATTAAAAGTAATGTTTCAAGTGTTGACATAAATCATCTGCACATCTGTCTGTTCTCCAAGAAGATGCTGAATAGAGCAGCGCACAAACACTGTAATTCTGTAACCTACCCTGTTTCTTGATCTTCACTGTTTAATCTGGATGACTTGACTGATTTTTTTTTTTTTTGGTCATCGCTGCTGTTGCTGCTAGATTTGTCATGCCCAGCAGCCCAGTGTCCAGTATCTCAAATTGTATTGTTTGCAAGTGAGTTGATCAAACAACAGTGCAGAGTAAATACCTTTGTTCTTCGGCAGCATGAAAGCATTGCCAAATAATACCTAGAGTCTTATCAAAAACACACCAAGTTGGGGTTACTGCACTCATAAATCAAAACAAGGAACCTCATTAGAATGAGTGAAAGAACATAAGAACAGCTCTTCAAAGAAGCATCAGGGAAGTCTAAATATACATATGCTTGCTTCAAAGGCTCACAGTTTAACAGCTATTGGATGTCCAGAAATACTACTAGATCTAAGTGATGTCAAGAAAAGAAATGAAAGTACAAAATAAGAGAAACAAGAGTTTTCTGTCAACTGAGTGGATCAGAGCCCAGGTATGCACTGTATTTCATGAATATGTTGCATACTGGAGGATGCACATAGAATTGAATCAAAAAGGAAAACAGGTCAAAGACTCCTGCCAAGTTGAAGATAAGCTTGTTTACTGAAACTTGGGCTTTCTAGGCAAGTGATAGAAATACATACATATATCCTCCAGATGCTGATGGAAAATTGAAGTACTATTCAATGATACTGCAAATAGTACTTCATAGACATTTAGATAGCGACAGGAGCTATATCCCGGGTGTTTATGTAAGTTGTGTATGTAAGTAGCAGTGTAGTGGAGGAAAACCAAGTTTTACAAGATGGTTATGAACTAGTAGTGTACATTAGATGTAGATTACGTATAGACACATGTTCAGTGTATGTGGATGCATGCTAATTTCTGCATAGTAGTGTCATGCTAGAGACACTCCAGTGGGTCCAGGGACTAATTTTGCCACACCCAGGACCACCTGTGGGGCACACATACTCTTAAGAACTTTCTAAACTTTTGGGTAAGAAGTCAGAAGTTTGTGGGAGTTCACTTCCCGTTTAAGTACACACTTTAAAAAACATTTTTTTTTCAACAAAGCAAGTCTGTGTACTTTGCTTTAGAGAAGAATCACAGAAATGGTGAATCATCTTTAAAACAGACAGACAAACAATTGCCACACCAGAAGTGGGAGACTGTGAAAGTTTGGAGTGTCATAACCTATGAGCTGCATTTGCCCATTCCTGATGTTGTCCTTATGTACTGTCAAGTCGCTTCCAACTTCTGGTAACCTTAATAAGGTTTTCAAGGTTTGTGATATGTTCAGAGAGTGGTGTACAATGGCTACTGATGTGGTGGAATAAAGGGACAGATTTTAGGCTTTTGTTTTGGGGTACTTACAACTTTTTTGTTTTTGCTAAACATTCTCTTCTAGAAACAGGAAAAGTTGAGCTACCTGTAGGTACACCAGATTATTTAATTAGCATGTTCAAATCTCTGAAACCATGGAATTCTTGCCATTGATTCACACCATACCACCAACAATCAGAGTAGAGAGAGCAGAGGAAAATTTTGTGAAATGATTGTGACACTTGAACCTAAGGGCAAAATGCTTGAAAGAAAGACATTTCACTGTTGCATGTCTGTGAAACCTGTAGGAATTTCCAGTATGAGCAATATATTAGTGTACACCAGGTGTAAATGACTTCTAAATCAGGAAGCTGAACCATTGTTGGGCCACAAGAAACTTGATAAGCCTCTTGGTTTTCTTACTTGCCAGCTGTTGCTGTTGCTGCTATATGAGGTCAAGTCACCTTCGACTTATGGTGATCCTATGAATGAGTGATCTCCAAAATGTCCTGTCCTCAACAGACTGGCTTAGCTCTTTTAAACTCAACAGCCTCTGGCTTCCTTTATGGGGGTCAATCCATCTCCTATTTGGTCTTCCTCTTTTCTTGCTGCCTTCCAACTCTCCTAGCATTCTTGTCTTTTCCAGAGAATCCTGTCTTCTCATCATGTGCTCAGAGTAGGACAGCCTCAGTTTTGCCATTTTTGTCTCCAGAGATCTCTCTTTTTTCTGGCAGTACCTGCAAAATATGTCCTCCCCCACCAGATTTCTAACAAATCATTTTGTTCCCTTTCCCTTTCTCTGCTGTCCAGTTTTCCCATCCATACATAGTGATCAGGAATACAATAGTGCAGGTGATCATGGTGTTGGTATCCAGTGACACATCCTTACATTTTATGGTGTTTTCTAGTTTGCCAAGTAAATGTGGGGGAGGGAGTGAAATGTTTTCCATGAGGAGGATCACATAGCCAGTTGCCAGAAATAGATACAGCAGAGAACAGAATCATGATTCTACATGTAGTTCATTGATCTGGTTAGGTTTGTGGAACCATCTGGCATAAAATGCTGATTCCAAAATGTGGAGGATTTCCATTACCGTATACATCTGCTCTTTTACCCCTGAATGAATAAATCTGCAAAAGCCATCATGAAGAAAACATGTAACAAGCTGGTAAACACCAAACTTGAGCTCATAAATACAGCTCATAGTCTCTTAATACTTTGCTAGATGTATGCAAATACAGTATTATATCATTACTCTTGCACAGACATCCTCTTCCGCAGTGCCAGTGATTAATTTGATTCCAGTCACCTGCTTGCCATATGAGTACAATCCTGCTGTCTAAGTTTTAAATATTAGGCAAAAGTTCTAAGTGAACAAACCAGGCCTGGAGCTATGCATTTCCAATCTGGGCCTCCATGATTGTCTGAATGACCTTGTCTCTATTTCCACAGCTTTCTGCTCTATTGACTGGCCTCATGGACTTAGGGACAAACTCTCCCATATGCTGAGTAGTTATGCAGATGTGGCTGTCAAGAGCCTGTCGGCCTGTCAGTTTTCATGTCCGTGGACATACAGTAAACATTGCTGCAACTCTTTTGCAAGCTGTCTGTTCATTTAGCGAAGTGATGGATTCTAGTCAGCATAGCTAGACTATTCCTTTTCTTAAGGGAGGGCGGAATGGGCAACATAAAAGCAATATTTCATAGCCTTGCTTCTGAATGATATACATCGTATGCTGAAATGCCTCCTTGTTTATCCAGCCTCTTCATAGATGAGTTATAGTCTGTCCTTTGAGTATTTTTATTTTGTTTTTTATTCTTTTCTTCCTCTACTGAACAAAAGTATCCTTTATGCCAGAGACAGGAAGCAAGACATAGACAAGTTCATAGTGTGAGTGTTTTGTTTTTGCTGTAGGCACAGGAAAAGTATAATCATGGAAATAACACTTTCTCTGCTCTGTGGGCATGGTTTTTTTTTTCAAAGATTTTGGTCATAACATGGGGTGGCCCTGCTGGGGACAAGCATGGGCCGCAATCCCAGGAACTGAGGAGCAAAACAGCGGCAAGAACGTGTGAATCAAAATCTTATGGAATACGCAAAGTATGGGTCATACTAAGTGCCTTTAATGTGTAGAATTCAGCTATATCTGTCTGTTCTTATTCAAAAATAAACATGGGGGGGCAGACTTGATGGGAAAGGTGGCATAAAGTCTTAGAGGGAAGAGGTTTGTTTTTTGTTTTTTCCTTTGCTGGATGGGACCCATTTTTTGAACAGGGGAAAAAACCTGATTTGTTTTTAAGGGAATATTTTCCCAATACAAATTGCAAGCATGGAGGATCTGATCTGGAACAAGACGACACTGGTGGGCAATTGCCCCTCTGCCCTCCATATCAAGCTCTGGATCTAGCTCCAGCCATTCAAATACAAAGTACATTCAAATAGAAGACTACCCTCTGTAAAGTGGGACACTTGGCTACTCCACCTGTTCACATCTTCCTGCTCTTACAGTTTGTTCGGCTACCTTGAGGACCAGTCAAAACACAGTCTCATTAAAAGCAGCAAGCAAGAAACCCCTTCATGATTTTCCAGCCCAATTATATGATGTTATTTTAGGTTTTGGAGGGTGTCAAGTGGATTCTCAACCTATATCCCACTTAGGGATATAAATCCTTGGTTCTTTCGTCCTTGTACATGAGGAGGAGGAACCACAAACACTGTCTCACTTCCCCTTTTCATGGATAGCCTGAGGATCTTTCAGCTGGAAAACAGAAGGCTGAAAACTGAATTTGAAGTAAGCAAAATCTTCACAAATAACTCTTTAATGCAAATAGCACAAATTGAACAAACGAAACAGTGTTTCATTATATGCTGTCTTAAGGATTAGAACATTTTGCATCTTTTTAAACAATCATCCAGTCATCTGTGCTTAGAACAGCAGGCCAGAATGGGCTTGATAATCATACCTGACACCTATTTCAAAACATCAATTTGCTTGTTCACCAGGCAACAAAGGGACTTTGCTAGAGACGGATTTTAGAAATTGGTGTTTGTTGATGTTGTTTTTATTTGGTTTCAGTTTTGACTTTTTAAAAAAGTGGCCTTGTTGGCTGTGGGATTCTAGCAGTTGTAGCTTAAAGAAAGATTCCCCCCGCCCCAAGGTTCTGGGTAAAAAACACATTTCCTTTGTTCCGTTCTTCTCCCTTGCATTCAGCTCCTGTATAGTTCTGGCTTACCTAGATTTCTCCTTCACCCCTCACTAGAGGTATCTCCTCCTGTGTGCTTCACTATAATAAAAGAAAAAATATAATTTTTGCAGGTACGTGTGAACATCAACAGGATAGCGCAGGGCTCATTGCTTAACATATAAAATACTATTTTTTCCCCTGTATTAGGCTCTGTGACAGAAGCTGGTCTTATGACAATAATATAATAATGATGATGTTGACTTTTAATTAAATGAAGTTGACATATTTGAAGTCTGCAGATTAACTGTCTGTTGCTGCATTAATATATAGACTCACAGGGTTTAGATTGGGACCTATGCTTTCTTTGGGGGAATGCTCACGAGTCACGATACCTAAATCAATATGTATTGATCAATGCATAAAAATATTGGCAGCAGTGAGCAGAATTGGTTGTATTGAATATCTTTCTATTTCTGAAGCACACAGCTTTTACCAAAAGCTTAATTTACATCTTGTTTATGCTTATGAGCAAAAAAGGGTCATTATGAGTTCAGAAAAGCACAGTCTGAAGAAGCGCGAGTCCATTGGAATCATAGCAAATAAATGACCACAGACAACAACACATTGATATGTACAAATGCAGCTAAGTTTGTGTGATGTAGCTGGAGGCAAAATGTTGAGGAAAGACCTTCATAATTTCTCAAGATAATAGTAAATAGGTGGCTGCCAGAATTTTAGAAAATACTTCAGTCTGATTTGCTCCACCAAATTTCTCATCATATGTTTTATGGATTCCTGAACCATGTGGACCAAATTTATCAAAGACCAAAGCTGAAACAAAATACAGTCGTTCCTTTGCAGCCTAGAAACTGAAACCTCTTTTCATCTGTATTTTGGGATAGCCTATGAAGGTGGTCAGTTTTTACCTATTGAGCTGAAAGCAAGAGAGGTAGGCAAATGCAGTTTGAGATGCTTACATCTTCCCAAATATGTATACAAATATTCTGAGCATCATTTACAAATAGATGGTATTATACACGTTGTTAAGTCAAAGCATATCATGCACCTTTGGGGGGCCCTTAACCTTGTTCAGAAAGAGGCAGGCAATTAATATCTGTTGCCTTGGAGACGCAATGAGGGCTGTTCATTAAGTTCTACAGTGCAAGGTCAGAATCTAGCTATAGCCCCAGTACAAAGGCAGTGTTGGAACTTGTTGCTTTTTTTATTTTTATTTAAGAAAAAGGAACAAGAAGGAGCTGAAACATAACTTGTTATTAAAATTGCCCTCGGGAGACGGCTCACATCAGAAAACATGCTTAAAAGGTCATCACTCAGGAGTCTTTGCTTCTATTCAATTAAAACAACACCTGCTGTTCATACATAATTTCTCTTCTATGTATCCTTTTTATAAGGAGGAAGGCATTTCTGTCTTCAAGAATTTACTTTCATAATAGCGTTTACAGGCTTGAGCAAAATTATAACATTTAAGATACTCATCATATGCAAACATATAATTACAAAGTCCAGTTGAAGTCAACAGTTAGACCCAGGTAGCAGTGATACATTCTTGGCTAACAATTATTTCTGTCTTCTCATCCTGCACTATTTAATTTCACCTCAGTCTGCAGGGTTTTTTTGGGGTGGGGAACAGATCTCTGTTGGTGGCTATCTTTAAGGTTGTGTTGTAAAAACAGAACAAAAAAGGAGTACATTTTAAGAATATATTTGGTGATTTGTGTTCATGTATATTCAGATGTGGTAGCAATATTTCTCTAAAGGTTTTCAACTTTTCTCCTGTTTTGAAAGAAAGACGTCAGCACATATTTTGAATGCTGAGGTCCACTTAGAGATAAAAGTAGCATTATTTTCAGATAATACTGTTTTTTTGAATGAAGGAGGAAAAGAGCAAATAGATACACACACATCCACCAGCCCCCTCAGAGAAGCATATTCAAATACGGGCAGTGTCCTGCTGTAGTGGTGATGTGGGAAGCATGTACCCCAAGCATCTGCTTGATGTCAGTGAGGTCTTGTAAGCATTGTTGAGTGATAAGGCAGGGCACCTGAACACAGAAGCACTGTAAGCTTGTTCATCTGAATGTGCTTAGACTTGACTTTTCAGACCTTCATGCTAAATACCTGATAAATGGGATAACATTGGGGGTAGAACATGTGAGTGCCTCAATCTCCAACAAAGTTGCAACCCTACCCATGTTCCGTTTATAATGTCTGAATGAGGTTCTGATGGGGTATTTTGGATAAAAGTGAATGGGGTCCTTACAAAACAGAACCACCTGACAGAGCAATACTGTACCATCATATTTGAGGGGGAGGAAATAAAATCAGTGAGAAGAAGGCTCCTCAACTGAAGAATTGTTCTTACTTCCACAACCAAAATGGCCTAGTTCTGTCATCTGAAATTATTAGCACAGTCTCACTCCATGAAAATAGAATTCCTTGTTTCTCCATCCCTCATGAAAAGTGGGGCTAGGAAATTAGGGATTTTGGTCATCTCCCAAATAGAAATGTCACTTTGGCCTAACATCATCAGCTTGAGTTTCCAGCATCTTCAAGCTACAGGTTCAATGTATCTCTTTCTCTGGCAAAGAACATGGCCAACCTGAGCTTTTCTTCAACACATAGCAACACTTCACAGCTAATGTTTGGGTGTCATCAATAAGATGCTTTTAAACCCCTTTGAGAACTTTTCTTCTTGCATTTTCAGATAGTACACAGAAGAGAAACAGGTCTGCCTCCTCATGTCCCCACCTGTGTTAACTTCACCCAAGCCTTTATACTTCAAAACTGATAAGTCCTAAATGTCAGCCTTTAAAGAGCATGTCATGCTAAAGGTACTTCAAATTTTCTGTGCAACTGGGGCACAAATTACACAATACAGTTAGGCCTTTATTAGAATGGTAGCTTCCTTAAAGGTGAAAGGATATTTGTATGTGGTCTGGCAGAGTTTATAGCTTTCCTAATTACATTAAGGATACTGAGACTTGACTACATGATCAAATACGATGAGATTTGGTGTGGTTATAGTATGGGGCAATTCAATGTTTTAGTTTGTTTGTTTTTTTGATCACACAGTGCAAAGGCCAATTTGAATCCGTCCAGCTCTTCTTTTCCCCCTCTACCACTGGGGGCATCTACTTTTTTCAAGCCAGAACAATTTAAACAGACATCTACTGTATGATCAGTTGATTCATTCTTGCAAAGAAGGGGGCATATCTGTGGGTGGTGTTTCAGTGATGTAGGCAGTTGGGGCGTGTTGTTCAGGACCACGGGAAACACTTGTCCCAACTGTAATTTTTTATTTTTTTTATATATTCGAGAGTAGCGCTAGATCACCTCCGATTGATAAGTGTTTTTTTTTGAACAAAACAGAAATAACCCAGATGAAATAAAAGATGGTCCTGTGATATGTAGCATTTCTGTATACATTAAGAAGTTTGAACCCTGCTATTTTTTCTAAAACACTGTGTAACCCTTTTAAAACCAAGCAGCTTGAGAGCAAAGCATAAAAGGGCCAGTAGAGGCAGGACCAGAGGAAGGAAGACAAGAAACGGGGCTGTGGCTGAAATGTGAATCACATTGCATTGAGTGTGAACACTGAACTCCTGAATCAATCTTCAGCCCCTCTGGTGATCACTGACTATGAATTCAATCATAATCAGAATGCAGCAAATGCCTGTGTAGTTGGAGCCTTGAAGACAAGAATGTAAAGAATCCTCCTTTTAACTTTCACCCCCAACCTGTGAATCTTAGAGATGGAGTCAGAGGGAACAAGAACATTGATAAAAGGGGAATTATTCTGAATATATTTAATATAAAGAGCGGCTCTCTAATGTACCCTAAGTTTAGGATTGTAGAAGAAATAGGCCCAATAAAAATTACCAGATGCCTGGCAGTTTATATCAAAATTTAAGTATGTTTGAATTGCCATGTGGGGTTACAGCATTTAATTTAATAAATCTTTTTAAGAATAAACTTCTATATAGCCTTTTAAATAATTAATAATATAATAAATTAAAAATTGGTTGTGAACTTGCTATGTAATTCATATTCTACATTTCAAGTTTATGCATTTTCTCTACTATCTACCAGTTGTGTTCAGTTAGTTTTTAATAATGCAGTCCTGTGTTTCATGAGGTCAAACAGAAAAACCTCCTTCCCAGTTAGTGATCTACTATTCTACAATTTTCAGAACTGTGTTGCTTGAATATATAAAATGACAGAAAGGAAAGAAAATGATTACATTCTCTGGATTGGTATGAATGTAAACTTTGATAGGTTCATATTGCATGATTAATAAATGATTGATATCATTCATTAGTGTAATTTCAATTATTGCAAGCCCGAAGGAAATTTCTTGATTTAGAAATATTATCTCCCCAAAAGTTGAAATGGATGCTAGCAGGGCAAATACTTAATATGACAGATTTTGATGGCATTTACCAAAGGCAAAAAACATTGGATCAATTAAGTAAAATGCTACAAAATCTTAATTGACTTAATGCATAGTATGCATTTTGCTCATATGAGACACATTGGCCCTGATCCATGCACTGAAGCAGATATGTTCAACCTTGACACCTTCTAAATCCTGGTTCCACATATATACCACTTGGTTTTAAACGTCAAACACTTGGAATCTTGCATGTAATGATCTATGGTGGCTGCATTCCATGTGCAAGCTTGCTTAGCAGATGTCTTTGACAGCAGAAATAACCTATTGGAGATCAGGATGGGGCAATGAATTATCCCCACAGGTAATTGGATGTTCAATTATGCATGGATCTTTACCACTCATTTCTTCATAGAGGCATCCATTGGTGCTCTTCTTTCTTTCTTAGTGTAGTAATTCAGATGATAGGATCAGGGACTCATTGTCGGTTCTGGGACATCGTTGCTAAAAAGTCTCAACTGGAAATCCTCCCCCATGGTTATCAACTTCCACATGGTGCAAAATTGGAAGTAATGTTTTGGAGAATGAGAGGTGGTGGTGAATTTTCTCTAGTTAATAGGACTCCCAAGAGTCCTGGCAACTGAAGGGAACTCTTTTATTCCAAGAATGATCGGGCATGACTGTGGGAAGCAGGATTGTGACTAGGGTGGGGCAGCTAGGGCCACCAAAATTTAGAGGGTACCAAAATCTAGATTTAAATCTACAGATGAGTGTTAGGAAAATAAATGGCAATGCCTCCCAGCTATATTTACTTTTTAAAATGATTATTAAGGCAGAAAATTTCCCGTTCTTTTGATTGGTGCCACATTCTGTGTTTCTCTTCCCTCGTGGTGGGAGCTTGTCTCAGGGTAAGAAATGGTGTCACTTGCCCCAGGTGCTGGCATTTCTAATCTTAGCTCTGATGCAAAGCACTATGATTGGGTTCATTCAGAGTGCTGTGTAGTGATGGGATATTCCCAGGAAGCCATTTGGAGTAGGATGATGCTACTCCTATTGTGCAGGCAACCTAATAAGGACCACGAAGATCAGTACTTCCTTAATTAATCGCTATTTTCTCTTTCTGGTTTACTAAACTTTCTCTGCTATGTTTTCACTATATACTTGGAATGAAGTTTGAACTCTCTGTCCTGAAAGCTTTGTTCAGGGTTAATATCTTGGGCTAAAGTAATTCTTAGGTAATTTTAAAGACCTTTCTGGTAAACAGGCTATCAATAGCAATCCATCTGAGTGACAACTGATCTGAGAAACCTCTTGCTCTTTGGCTACTATTACTTACAGTGTGGAAATGGATGTCATTTTGGGTTTGCAATATTGTATTGATACGCTTCACAGATGGCTTGACTCATCTCCTTGCTTCTCTTTCTTGCTAACTATCTTTTATTATGTACCTGGTTATGTCCTTGAACTTCATGGTTCTCTCTCACTTAGGTAGCAACTATGCACTTTGGTAAAAATGTCATTACTTCTACTGTTCTGCCTCCCAGCACCTTGTGCATTTCATACAGAGAAAATCTCTATGAGTAGGCATACCTGTCTGCAGTGAGTAAGGAAGTAGGGAAGGTAATCATTTGAAAACATACATTGAAAGTCCTTTGCCAGCCTTAGTAGGATCAATGCTGCCTGTGAGAATTCATAGGCATAAAGGAAAGCAGTACAGATAGCTGGCAAGATCAGTTGAGGACACCTGAATCTAAATGAAGTCTGGCCTGAGAAACAGAACTGGCATCTTAGCAAGGTGAATAGTGAGAATGAAAGAAACAAAGCTAACATCACAAGTAATCAGAATTCTTGCAAATAAACTTATCTGAGATATATCCGTCACTGAGCGTGAATAGATTTGTCTCTGAGCCTGGATGCCCAGGTTTCAGCGGTGCTCACATGTGCCTTTGCACAGTTAAAACTAGTGTGCCAGCTGCACCTGTTCTTGGACCTGGACACAGTGACACATGCCTTAGTTACATCCTGTCTGTGACATGCTTTGCGTGGAGCTGCTTTTCAAAAGTGCTCACAAAATTCAATGGGTCCAAAACAATGTAGCCAGATTGCTAACTGGGGCTTGTTACAGGGATCACATACCCCTCTGTTACAGCAGCTCCACTGGCTACCCATCTGTTTCCGGTCACAATTCAAAGCATTGGTATTAATCTATAAAACCATAAATGGGTTGGGTCCAAGCTATCTCAAGGACCGGCTGAGCCTGCCCAGGTGTTAAGATCATCAGGGGAGACCCTTATCTTGGTCCCGCTAGCCTCACAAGTGTTTGGTGAGGACACGGAAGGGGGCCTTCTCTGTTGCTGATACCAGATTTTGGAACTCGCTCCTAAAGGAGGCTAGGCTGGCCCCATCTTTACTGACCTTCCACAAGCAGGTGAAGATCTTTTTCTTCAGACAGGCTTTTCCTTAGTGACTGACTGTATAGGATAGTTTATATTTTGCTGCTTCCAAATCTATCTTAAGTAATGCTTTTACCTTACATTTTAATATAATGTTATTAATTATTCTTAATATTTGAATAATTTCCTCTTTTTAGCTTTTAATATTGTGTTTTTAATTATGTAAGCCACCTTGGGTCCTTTAAAAATAAATAAATTAATTAATAAAAACAATTTGTTCATTTCTTTATTTAATAAATAAGTATTAAGATGGCTTACAAGACTACAAAACATATGAAAATATAGATGCTGGTGTCTGGGAGATTTTTCTGAGTGGTTGATCAATGGAAACTGCTGATCTTCAGCTAAGATTTATCCAAAAAAGTGCCTTGTGTGGATGGAGAGTTGGATAACAGTTGTAGCGTTTTCTTTGCTTCCTTGATGGATCAGCTGCTGTTCTCCTTTATAGTGTTGGCATTTGTTTTTGTTGCCTTGCCATGTCCAACTTTAATCACCTGGAACTAGAAATTCTAGATTATTACTGGAGTTGTTTTGTATAACTGCCTAGTGATTTTGCTGTCCCCCATCACAGAAGCAATCAGGCAACTGGAAGGGGTGGTGATAACAATCCTATCCATCCTCCTTCTGATGTGCTCTTTTGGTGGCCAGCTGATATTGTTTGCCAGTTGATGTAATATGTACTCGCTGATGGAAGTTGGAAGTAGGAGGATCCTGGTAAAAGTGGCTTTTTGGCAGAACTGATGATGACCATACTTTCCGTTTTCCCTCAACAACCTGATTTAGTGGCTGTTGCCAGGTAACTGTTGAGGGAGGAGATGGAGAAGATGGTGGCCCTGATGGATTCTTCACCAGAGTTGATGGTAACCCTGCTTCTCTTCATTCTGTCTTCTATAGCCTGATACAGTGGCTATTGCTAGGAGACAAGTAGAAGTGGAACAAGACTGTAATAATGGTGGTTATGTAGATGGTGGCTGTATTTCCCTTCATTTTCTGTTCTGCAGTGATGAGCTTTTCTCTTTCATTCTTTCTCCCCTCCCCTTTTTTGTTTGTTTTGAAATAAGGGTGTAGGCAGCAGCAACAACATCATATATAATAATATTCAAGATCACTATTTAAAAAAACCCCTCACTTACTATTATTATATATTTCTGAGAAAACTTGAGTAATATGGCCTAAGTGGAAGCTGAATAATGCAGAATGTATATATGCATTATCTAAGATGATTAATGTAACGGTATGTGGGTGTATAGGTGTGTTTGTGAAAGAGCAAAAGCTAATATTTCTTTACTAATTTGAATGCATAAATGATAATAGATGTGTATATATATCTAATAATAATAATAATTGTGTGCTGTCAAATCATTTCTGAGTCATGGCAGAATTCAGGGTTTTCTAGATTCAGAGCATTCAAAAGTGGTTTATCATTCTCTTCTTCTGGGGGAATATTGGAACTGTGCAGCTTGTCCAAGACCACACAGGCTGGCACTTCTGTGATATATGGGGGAGGGGGAATGAACTCCCAACCTTTGTCTTTGCAGCCAGATAATGAACTCACTGAGCTATGCAGCCAGTTATATATCCTTTAGAACAATATAAATCCTTATGGATTTATACTGTACTCTGACTGTACTAATGTTGTTACGTTAAGGGATTATCTCCTTTGAAACACTTGTAATTAATACCATTCATAATTGCATTTTTGTTGTTTATAGAAGTGTGTGTTGTTTTTATTTCCTTATTTGCTTTGCACTGCTGAATTTAAGGGTAAATATTTTTAAGATGCAGGCAACTGTTCTTTGGTGAAATTTGGAGAGTCTGGTGGGATGTCTGTGCAGGGTAGAAGGTATGCTTCTAAACCACATACAGAGCTTCTATGAGTAGAGGTGGCTTCTTTCTGCAGATGGTTATGATTTAATATATGTGAAGTTAGGAGGAGACACATCACCTTCTAGCTTTAGCATTACCAAGATAAATCATTTATTTGCTACAGATTATACTGCCCTCATTCCACCTGCAGAAGCCAAACAGAATGATATTTGAATATTACTTCAGCACTTGGGGAGGGACAGCAACCTCTATGTCATTTGTGGGAAACATGTAGGGTAGGTTGCTTGAAATATACGACGTAGTCCTCTCCACAAAAATAAAGCAGCCAGGGGACACTGCTCCCTCTACACTACCCAGCATCATCCACCTAAGGTAACTGCCTGATGATAGAACTGGTCCTGTAAAATATGTATTTCAAAAATGTTGGTAAACAGGGCCAACTAAAAGCTGGAGGAGTGCACAACCCTGCAGTGTGGAACCTTACCTCAACAGAGCTTTGTTCTAAATCTGTTGTGAGTTGAACCTACGGATCTGGAAGAAAAAGTGCGCCAGCAGCACAGTGAAGTGGAACCAGTATATCATGGAGAAAGTTCAGCCAGTAGTTTCTTGCATCCTAGAAATGTTGCTGCCTCTTTCATGGAGTAGATTTAAAAAAAAAAAATCAAAGCCAAACATTATTTGGCTACAGATAGTAATTTACTCTGGTATTGTACTCTCTCTCTCTCTTGGAATTAAACTTGTCTGGTTCTTCTGCATTGATTGTCTCACAGTTTGTTAACTTAAGTAAATAGAACTCCAGCCTATATAACAGTAGCATTTGCAGATTAAACCTGAAGTTTGCTGCAATGCATTCTTGTTGATTCATTAATATTCTCAGTATGTTTGCCAAATCCAAAGCCCAAATGAAAACTGACAGTTTTTCACATGGTTTTTCTTGAGAGGGTGTCGCTCATCAAACATTGTTTGCTGCATACAATGATGCTATTGACTTCCTGTTTCTTTTCCTCTGTTATACCCTCTCTCTTTCCATATTGGAACTGGTCTCCATATATAATGGTAAGCAAGCGGAGAACACAATTTTCAGAATGAAAATTTAAATATAAGTAACAAATGAATAATTCCATGACCCAGCATTTAAGAATTTAAAACAGAGAGAGAGATGGAGGGAAAGAGAGTGATTATACATATAGGATGAGCCCTAACATTAGGCATAATGAGGTCATCACCTAAGGGAAATGGATACTGGAAGATAGCAGCTACTGATCAGAAGAGACAGCTTTGCATTCTCTGAACTAAAGAAAGATTCAACTGCCAGTTGAGTTGGCTTTTATATATATAATTGGAGAAGGTGCCATCTTTTTCTTAGGCAGTACAGTGTCTTAGGTTGGCCTTGGTTATTTCGCAGAAGTAGTAGACTCCTCCATTGGTGGCTGTTCAACCCAGATGACCCTGAAGTCTGTCCCAACTCTTATGTTCTCTCCCACAGTCTGTTATAGCTATGATCCTATATTTAAAGTTTCATCTAAGTATTATTATATACCATTATTCACATAAAGCTATCAATAATGTATGGCACTTTATAGAATAGAAGTAGAAAGCTTCCTTCCCATCAGGTTTATGATCTTAAATGTTGCACCAGGGGAAACAGCCAAGGTATTGGGAGAAGCAATGATATAAGATGGAAACTGGAGACTTGAGCCAAATTCTTAATGAAAAAATATAGATTTTGATAGTTGATTTGAAAGAAGAGAGACATCATCAGGCAGCTTCTTGTTGAAGAAGTTCCAAAAATAAAAGAGCAGCAAGGGACAAAAGTTGAGTACTCTAAGGTAGCAGAATCCTCCTAGTGGCTGAGGAAAGTGGAGCCAGGAATTACCATCATAGGTAGTAGGAGTGTATCAAGATATAAGAGGATGACACAGCTAGTTCTAGCCCACTTGAGATATTCAAAACTATGGACAGTAAACATGTGAGGAGGGGAATGTACTCATTCCACCTTCCTCTGTTAGCACTTCTGTCATGCTCTATGTATAGAGAGTGACACATCTAGCTAGCTGTGGGATCTTGCGGAGAGGTGGGGCAGAGCTGACATCCTCTCACTCCTGTGTTTATTGTCCACAGTTTCTCATGCTTGACTAGAGTCTTTGCCTCTGCATAATGTATGAAATGGTTCTTTGGGAATTATTGATGTTTGATTCAGCCATCATTATAATGATAGCCACCCAAAACAAGAGAAGCACCATGCTGTATTCAAGTAACTTTCTCTCCCAGGATGTCCGTGTTGACTGGAATAATCTTTTACTGACAAGGCTTTGGTCCTAAGCTTTGACAAAGGAATTGAAACAAGGAATTCATGCAAGCACCCTGGTCAGCTGCGACAACCTAAGCTTTGACAAAGGAACTGAAGCCATTGTCAAAGAAAACTTCACTTCAAAGGAATGTGTGAGACTTAAAGCCTTTATTGAAATCTTCCATGTAAAAGAAATGGATCATACGAACTGAACACTTCCATGAAAGATCTCACGGCTTCCTGGTGCATTTGTTTGTTTTCACTGAAAGAATTTTGTATTTACTGAAAGCTGGTCAATATTTAAATAATATAGCACTTTAAGGAAATTTAGTTACTGTGAGTAATTTGTATTTAGTTAGACTACATAGGTTTTCTTTTGTTACATCATTATGATAGCTGACCAATTTGATTTTTAAAGGGTCCAGTCCAGTCTCTTCATATTATGATAGAAGAGCTAGGCCTAGATATTTTGCTGCCATTTAGTTTCAATACAGAACTCGATACAGAGTACAGAACTCAACACAAAGTTCAGCGGAATGACAGTGGAATCTTGTGTCAACTCTAAAAAAGTGACTATACACTTTGACACTTGAGAGCAGTTAGTTAGCTTAATGGTCTGCAAGGTGAGCTGTGTTGCTTCCATCACTCTATTTTCCAGCACCCTTCTCTTACATTTTCAACAACTGTTGCCTGAAAATATCACTTTGTTTTCCCTTATGGGAAAGCGGGATATGCTCACTAGAGATGTTACAGGTCTAATATGAGACCTCTTACATACAAGCAAGCTATAAAATATCTTCCTTGATGCCATCTATACTTTATATAAGTTGGCTGGGTAGCTCAGTGGATTAGGTCTCTGGCCGCAGAGGCAGAGGTTGGGAGTTCAGTTCTCCACTATGCCTCCTGTGAGTAGAGCCAGCCTGTGTGGCCTTGGGCAAGCTGCATAGTTCCAGGAGTGCCCCAGAAGAAAGGAGTGCTAAACACTGCTGAGCATTTTGTACCTGGAAAACTGAAAAAGATCACCATAAGTCAGAAATGACTTGATGGCACGTCATCATCATCACCATTATACTTTATATGAAAATAACAAATTGTTTCTTGGTTACAACATTTTATTTTCAACTGGGCATTTTTTAAAAAGTTCTATTAAAAGCATGCCAAAAACCAAATTCTGTCTTCCATTTCCAGCTGTGTTGTGCTTTACCTGTGGAACAAGGCATGCCTTTGGTCCTTTTTTAGGGGAAAGGCGGGGTAAAAATATTTTAAACCAACGAACAAACAAACAAACTTCAGATTGAACAAGCTTCTATTGTTTCTTCAAATCACCAGTTATTATTTTATATATTAAGGCCTTTTGAACTTTATTCATATAAAATTGTTGCAGAATCTGCAAGTTTGCAGTGCAGTGTTTCTGGAAGTAAAGGATTGGCTGGCTGCATGCTATGGACCAGGGGATACCCGAGTGAAATGCTTTTCCATTCCTCAGGGAAGCTCCTTCTATGTCCCTCTTTTGAAGTATCTTTATTGTTTATTTTGTTGTGAACATTAGATGTCCTTTATTCTGTTTTGAATCTCTAAGTGTTCAGCTGCATCAGGTCAACCTGGGGTTCAACTTTTACAAGAGGGAGAAGACAGTCTGAGCTGTGGAATGGCATTAGCAGAACCATGTAAGAGTATAATGTAATGCACTATCAACAGGGAAAAAAAAATAGAGGGCAAAGTTCCACCAGATTTAATGACGATAAGCTTGCAGTCTGTGGATTTGATGTGAACAAGGACCTTCTAGAGCCCTCATCCAGATCACTGACATCCTATAAAAATACAATATAACATTTTGCAACAGTAGCCCTTGCACTTGAAGGAGTACTGATGCCGTACAATGTGGAACGTTAACATTTTCATTATTAAGGCAGCAGATTGAAAAGGTGAAAATCAATGTATGTACAGCACGAAAGAAAGGGTCAAGGTTTGAGTTGACCGATCTGTTAGCTAGTTTAGTTGCCTAGGTAACATCTGCAAATCGTGCCTTGGCATCAGAGCGCAGACAGGTTTAGAAGAAGACAGGAAGACACGGAACAGTATGATCATGATTTGTATAATTTCTGGGGATGCAGACGAGATAAAAATGGCCTCATTACTTTGGATGCAGTTTTACAAATGCAAAATTCAATAAGCCTTTTTTTGTTATGTGGGGAAAAAACATCATATTAAAATTGGAAGTTCCATCACAGCATGCCATATTCAGGTTTCTATACAATCTTTTGGTGTTAAGGATTAGGTGTGTAAAGAATACTTACTAGCCAAACACCTGTGGCTTACTGCAGTAAGTCAAATTATGCACATCACAGTTAGAGAAGGCCCATTGAATCAATGGAACTAATGGAAGAATTGACTCATCAAATCACCATTGATTGCATGGGCTTACTCTAGTGTGATTTACTATGCTAAGCCACAGGATTTGGGCTGCTATTTTTTTTTTCTTATCAGTTTAGGTTTATCAACTTGACAAGACACTTCAGTGAGAAATTTTCAAAGCCTATTAAATTCTTCACCTCCAGTCAAAGTGAAACAAGGAGTACTATTTTTCCACTCAAATTCTCTGTCATTTGCAAAACTTACTCTGTAAAACCTTTGAGAAGCAAAGCATATATACACGGCAAGTAGAGAACAACTGGTTAATTGTCCTGGATGCAAACCGTGCCCCCCACATGCTATGTGGCAAAGCAGCAGGCAACAACATTTTGCACAATTTGCCTTGTGTGTATTGCAGTGGCATTGGCACTCATTTGTTCAGTGTTCTTTCATTTGTGCAAACAAAAAAAAGTTTTCTCCTTACCTTGTTTTGTTGAGAGCACCATAAAATATTAATTTTGCATTTCCCTATCCTCACCCATGAGGCCAAGACTAGTGAAAATGCATGTCCCTACTCATAGTTTAATCCCATGGATTAAAATTTAGATTTATGGCTCCCATTTCCCATGGTTCCTGTGCTGAAATCAACAGATGTCAACTATTTCTGCTCTGTTTTGAAAGCATGCAGAGACAGAGAGATACACACATACCTTTAGGTAGTGAAATGAAACTTCTTGGCAAAATATCTACAACCCAGAACAACATCATCTATAATTATATTTATTGATTAATAGATATGATGAGCCCCTTCCTTCAGCATCTATCCAATGCCTACCTTATAAGACACTCTAATTTTTCAAAGAAATCTATGCATATATTTTCTCAGTGCATAGCTGATCAGCTAAGGTGAAGGAACATGCTTAGTCAATACGAATCTGAAGCTCGTGGTTTGCTAGCAGGAAGAAAAGCCCAAGCAAACGGGATTCCATACATTCTGAAGCATGAGTTATTATTCCATTTAATTGAAAACCGAAGATTGAACTCAAAATAGCTCAGTCCTTTCTCTTGTAAGTCTTGAGAATAATAACCATTTCAAGTGGCAGAAGGACGATCTATCAGTGTAAAGTCACTCACCGTGAAAAGGCTATTGATTCTTTCTTATCCACAATTAATGAAATGCTTGTTCAGAGAGTTGAGTGAAGATAGACATAACTGCATATGTGCTAAACAGTCCATTCGTTGTGCATTTTGTACTGTATACAGAAGTGACAGAGAATACTTCTACATGTTTAATAACAAATGATTATGGAACAGTGAAAAAAATTATTTTACATGAAAATGAGAAGACAGAATATGATTTACTTGTATTTGGTGAGAGAAGTCCAATGACCTGTTGTGGTGTGTGGTTTTTTTTCTATATATACATAATTTATGTCCACATTTTGAAACTTCTTAGCAGCAAGGACATATCTACGTTGCTATTTAACTTGGCAAGGTGCTCTGTGTCTTATATTGAATGAGACCAATGGTGCATCTGACCTACTATTGCTACTCTGGCAGTGAATATCCCAACTGGAGATGGCCAGCACTGATCCTGTGTCTTTCTGTATGCAACAATAGCCAAATCCTGTAATGCAGCTCCATGTGCTCAGTGGGAACGATGTCACCAGGAGTAGAAAACTCACTGATTAGAGGCTTTCTTTGGCCATTTTGGGAGTATATGACTCATGAAAATGTGATAAAGCAGTGTACATCCCAAAACCACCAAAGGAAGCCTTTAATCATCAGTTATTTCCTCTGTTGATGACATCATTCCTGTTATACATGCAGAACCGACCAAAATGATTTCAGTCTATATGTGTCTATATATGTATTTCCTTTCCTTCAAGGGTCATGTACATTGATAATTAAGTATATTAAAAATAAGGATAAAGATGTATAATGTAGAGTCATTTCAAAGTTTTTGGGTAGTCAAAATGTGGAATTGTTTTTCATGTCTAGAGGCTTTACATATCTCATGACTTGATTATGAAATTTCTATTGTAAATGTTGACTGCATGTTATGACAAACATTTTTTTTTCATTTTTGTCCCTGTTGGGAAAACATGGATCTCAACAAATTGTAGTTTTAACTGGAAAAATCTGGAATGAAAACAGACTTCTTAACTGATCATTTAGAACCTAATCTTTGTCTAGAAAGCAGCACTGCCTTGCAAAAGCTTTCTGGATTGTGCCATCATGGGGAATGGCTCATCATGGTTATATAGCATTAAAGTCCTATGATCATTCATACATAATTGAAATAAACTACTGGCCTTTGACCAAATGCATTGTACAGCTATTGTTGAGACAACAGAATGCCATGGAAGACAGCTATTAACATTTTCATTTTCTGCTATGGTGTACATATTTTCTCTTCAGAGCTTTTGCTTGATTTTGTTGTTTAGTCGTTTAGTCGTATCCAACTCTTTGTGACCCCATGGACCAGAGCACGCCAGGCCCTCCTGTCTTCCACTGCCTCCCAGAGTTGGGTCAAATTCATGTTGGTAGCTTCGATGATACTGTCCAACCATCTCGTCCTCTGTCATCCCCTTCTCCTCTTGCCTTCACTCTTTCCCAACATCAGGGTCTTTTCCAGGGAGTCTTCTCTTCTCATGAGATGGCCAAAGTATTGGAGCCTCAACTTCAGGATCTGTCCTTCCGGTGAGCACTCAGGGTTGATTTCCTTCAAAATGGATAGGTTTGTTCTCTTTGCAGTCCAGGGGACTCTCAAGAGTCTCCTCCAGTACCACAATTCAAAAGCATCAATTCTTCGGTGGTCAGCCTTCTTTATGGTCCAGCTCTCACTTCCATACATCGCTACTGGAAAAACCATAGCTTTGACTATACGGACCTTTGTCGGCAAGGTGATGTATCTGCTTTTAAAGATGCTGTCTAGGTTTGTCATTGCTTTCCTCCCGAGAAGCAGGAGTCTTTTAATTTCGTGGCTGCTGTCACCATCTGCAGTGATCATGGAGTCCAAGAAAGTAAAATCTGTCACTGCCTCCATATCTTCCCCTTCTATTTACCAGGAGGTGATGGGACCAGTGGCCATGATTTTAGTTTTTTTGATGTTGAGCTTCAGACCATTTTTGGCGCTCTCCTCTTTCACCCTCATTGAGAGGTTCTTTAATTCCTCCTCACTTTCTGCCATCAGAGTGGTATCAACTGCATATCGGAGGTTGCTGATATTTCTTCTGGCAATCTTAATTCCGGCTTGGGATTCATCCAGTCCAGCCTTCTGCATGATGTATTCTGCATATAAGTTAAATAAGCAGGGAGACAATATACAGCCTTGTCGTACTCCTTTCCCAATTTTGAACCAATCCGTTGTTCCATATCCAGTTCTAACTGTTGCTTCCTGTCCCACATAGAGATTTCTCAGGAGATAGATAAGGTGGTCAAGCACTCCCATTTCTTTAAGGACTTGCCATAGTTTGCTGTGGTCCACACAGTCAAAGGCTTTTGCATAGTCAATGAAGCAGAAGTAGATATTTTTCTGGAACTCTCTGGTTTTCTCCATAATCCAGCGCATGTTAGCAATTTGGTCTCTAGTTCCTCTGCCCCTTCGAAATCCAGCTTGTACTTCTGGGAGTTCTCGGTCCACATACTGCTGAAGCCTACCTTGTAGGATTTTGAGCATAACCTTGCTAGCGTGTGAAATGAGTGCAATTGTACGGTAGTTGGAGCATTCTTTGGCACTGCCCTTCTTTGGGATTGGGATGTAGACTGATCTTTTCCAATCCTCTGGCCACTGCTGAGTTTTCCAAATTTTCTGTAACTTTCCCTATCTCCCTTGCATTTTGTTTCCCTTCTCTTCTCTGCTATTTGTAAGGCCTCGTTGGACAGCCACTTTGCTTTCTTGCATTTCCTTTTCTTTGGGATGGTTTTGTTGCTGCCTCCTGTACAATGTTACGAGCCTCCATCCATAGTTCTTCAGGCACTCTGTCCACCAAATCTAGTTCCTTAAATCTGTTCTTCACTTCCACTGTGTATTCATAAGGGATTTGGTTGAGATTATACCTGACTAGCCCAGTGGTTTTTCCTACTTTCTTCAGTTTAAGCTTGAGTTTTGCTATAATAAGCTGATGATCAGAGCCACAATCAGCTCCAGGTCTTGCTTTTGCTGACTGTATAGAGCTTCTCCATCTTTGGCTGCAGAGAACATAATCAATCTGATTTTGGTATTGCCCATCTGGTGATGTCCATGTGTAGAGTCGCCTCTTGTGTTGTTGGAAAAGAGTGTTTGTGATCACCAGCTTGTTCTGTTGACAAAACTCTATTATCCTATGCCCTGCTTCGTTTTGAACTCCAAGGCCAAACTTACCTGTTGTTCCTTTTATCTCTTGACTCCCTACTTTGGCATTCCAGTCCCCTATGATGACAAGAACATCTTTCTTTGGTGTCAGTTCTAGAAGGTGTTGTAATTCTTCATAGAATTGGTCAATTTCAGCCTCTGCAGCATCAGTGGTTGGTGCATAAACTTGGATTACTGTGATGTTGAAAGGTCTGCCTTGGATTCGTATTGAAATCATTCTATCATTTTTGAGATTGTATCCCAGTACAGCTTTTCCCACTCTTTTGTTGACTATGAGGTCTACTCCATTTCTTATACGGGATTCTTGCCCACAGTAATTGCTTGATTGCACGGATAGTAAAATGAGAATTTTGTTGCAACCTTCAGAGAGCTAAAGGACTATGGGACTGTTCAGTATCTCAGAAAGCTTCCTATTTTAAGCCTTTCAAACTCTTTTGAGTTAGAAAATACTAATGTATTTGATGTCATGACATAAATCCTGCTTGTCTCATACTTGTACATGTGAACAAGAGATGGCAAAATGTTGCTTCTGATTGATAAGATGCTATTTCCTGGTATTCTTGATAAAGATGACTTATTGAGAACTATTTTTGCACAAATCACATAGATGTCACAAAACTACAATAGTTGCTGCCTTGCTGCATGATCTTCTGGGAAGGGACCAAATCTCTACTCTGTTATGAGGTTCCTGTGTGATCTCAATCCAGTAACTATCTGCCAACTTAACTGATTGAATACATATATCAAAGAGAACTTTAAATTAAAGGTGAATGCAATTAAAGGTAAATGCATTTCAGTATTTTATTATGCATTTAAAAATAAATGCATAATAAAATACTGATTTGTCAAAATCCTGTTCTGTAACTTACTCCTGACGAAAGGTGATGATGTCACTAACATGCCTGTTCTGTCTTTCCACTTACTCAACTTACATGTAATCACTCATTGCACAAGAGCTGTGTAAGCCCCAGGACAGAAGCGGGAACTCTTTATTTATATAGGCATCATTTTTGGAATAGGATTTTGGCCATTGTATTGTGTTGTTGTTGTTGTTTTTTCCCCTTGATTCTACATATGGTGTTAAATGACCAAACTTTTGGCCAAACCCTTCATAAATGATAAATAAGAATTACTAGGTTTTGATCTGAATGGTGGTTTTACTGAGAATCAAACCTCATGACGGATGATGGGGATGGACAGGACACCATCCTCCCTCCCTCCGCAAGTGGGGGTTTAGAAAGCCCAAACATGCCTCTGTTGTTTTAGAAATATGAATGTATAATATAATTTTATGATTATTAAAATGTCTGTGTTATTAATAAGCTTGGGGTTTTTGCCATGTGCTAAATACTGCGAATATATATAATTAATATGTTGGCTGGAATCTTATGAGCAATTTATAGGATTTAAATAATTTAAGTTGCCATGGTAATTTGCTGCTAATTAATGCAGGGATGGTCTTTTTTCTGCATGCATGAACATCATGCAACTAGGAAAACAAGTGGCATCTTGTTAATTAACAGCAATTTGCTGTTACAACTTGTGTGATTTCACTTAAGCATATGTAAAGTGCAAATAGGATTCTGGCTTTCACTATTAAATAGAGTGTTATTATTATTAGTTTGTTACAATATAATACTTAAATGTTTTTTTGGTGCGAGATATCTTGAGAGTTATAAGAGCTCATACAAAAGAGTTTTGAAGCCTGGCATCTCTTTTTCCATTTTTCTAAACATTAAAAACAATAATCATGTTGAGATAATTTCCAGACCCTTCCTAAGTAACAGTCTTTTGCCTCTCAGTGCTCTCTGCCGTTCCTCTTTCAAATTGCTGCATTCAAAACATGAGCAGTAAATGGTGCGGAAGGACTTTTTATTATTATTTTGCTCTCAGTTCTTTTCATTACAAATGCATTACAAATTCTTATGAACTCATCTGTTAATGTTCTGAATAAATCCCTATTATCCCCCTACCCCGGAATAAGACACGAGACAACTGTTATAGAATAAAACATGGGCCACACTTTATTAAATATTCATATTTATCCTCAATGGAAAAAAAGGGGGGGTCCTGTTGTAGTGCGGAATCAGGTTCTGCAGAGGGGTCTCAACGGACCCCTACCAAACTATGGGCGAGTCCCGAGCCCCAAGATCTCGCAGTCGTGAAGACAGCGAGAACCCAACCGGCCCCAATTTGACCACCCCCGGACCTCAAGCCCCCTCCTTCTTGTTGACTGTTGGTCTGGGAGCGGCCCCAGCAGATCTTCTCCCCCAAGCACAGTAATCGCACGGTCCGCTGCGCTGGGAGATCAGATGAGCTCCAAAAGCAGGGCCCCCCTGAGGTCTGCCAGAAATATCTCCAAGCCGCGGTGATGATTCACCAATCCAAGCCGTTGCACAGTGCATGATGCACTTCACTGTTAACACTTCTCCACTAATTAACCCACTGGCCATGCCAGCACCGCTCAGGCCTCTCCATGCGGATTCTGGTGACCATTCACCAATCCAAGGCCATTGCACAGTGCCCTATGCACTTCACTGTTAACACTCCTCCATGCAGTGTTAACCCACTGGCCATGCCAGCACAGCTGAGGCCTCTCCATACGGATTCTGGTGACCATTCACCAATCTAAGGCCATTGAGCACTGCCCGATACACTTCACTGTCAACACTTCCATGCAGTGTTAACGCGCTGGGCATTCCAAAAGAGCTCAGGCCAAACCACACGGATCTCTTGGTGACCAATCACCGATTCATGGCCATTACATCCAGCTCTGCGTACGTCTCTGTTAACACTCCCCCGTGCAGTGTTAACTTGCTGAACTCGGCATTCTTTTCTCCACACAAGCCATGGGATGGTCTTGGACCATATAATGCCCATCACAGGGTCATTTGCCCTCAGCCGACTGAGGTCACGTAGTACATCAAGATCAGGCTGTTCAACTGTACAGGCCCCATCATTACGTCCCAAGTGTATTAAACACAATTGGGAGTTGCAAGCCAAATGCTGCTAATCACCATGATGTGTAGCCTCCTTGCCATCACTACTATACCTGCAACGACAAAAGGAACCAGGCGCCTGCCCAGACATGAGGGAATGTTCCAACATATTCATGATAAGCTATTGAACGACCACCTTCCAAGCCTTTGAATATCGTCAAGATGGTAGACTAGGGTGTCTGCAGTTGAAGCAGCACCCATTCTAGCAGAATGTGCACCAAACCTTCAACCCTGAAATTCCCACCTGATGCAGTGCCATGTCTATGATCTTCCATGACTGATACTCTGTTAAATACGAACGTCTTAGTGCACAAGGAAGCAATCCTGTCAATGCCCCCTGACTTTCAATATGCACCTCCCGCTCTTATCGGGCATAGCTCCACTATAGAACATGGTGCTGGAGTAAGATCGCCACCTCCACCTTGCTGTTCACCTTGAATCAGTGAATGTGCAACCTGACCATAGTATCCTCTCGCCTAGCATTCTGCCATTGCATTGCTACCTTGGTCAGGTCACTCTTTCCTGTAGTTACCAGTGCATGAAACTTTAATGCATCAACTAACTTTAACAGTGATGTAGCCCCAAATAACTCTACCTCGTGCCCATCCCTACAGATGGAGAGCCATCGACAGTCAATTTTACAATGTTCGGGATATGGGTACCCCTGTATCCTAGACCCGACTCCTTTCTTTACTCCAGCTGGCAAACGGCTTCCTAATGCCCAAGGAAGAGGTATGACCCTGATATCCCCAAGTCGGGGCCTACAAACCCATTGTTTACAACCTGCCTCTTATTGATCCTATCAACAGTTCCTTCATGTGTGAATAAACTATAAACTGTTACAAATGCTCCACTAAAGGGACCCCCTCCCCCGTTTGCCTTTTGCTACCTCCGGGGTCCTTATTGATGTTTCTTTGTGTCCTGGATCTAAAGCAGGATGTACTGGGGTGCTGGCACCCGCAGACCATGCACTCATGCCGGAAATGACATCCCTTCCGCGAGCACGTGCCCTTGGCATTATAGTCCCAGCAGAGCAAGCGGGGTTGAACCACTTGCCCTGTGCCAGCACGGGAGCTAAAATTTGGACCTGGTTAACGGAGAAAATGACCTCTGTCAAACCTATCCCCGGGGTTAGGCCTGGCCGGTGTCATAACTTGCAACCAAAGGCCTGGCAAAGGCTCCTCCAACCGCAAATTTGGATAAATAGCGCTCCTCATACAGAACGATACATCAGAGATCAACCAAGCCTGCCCCGCAAAGTCCATATATGCCCTATAAATTATGTCCAAATACTGGAACAAAGCCTGAGCCCTCCAAGGCTGAGCTTTCACAACTACCCCCGCATAAATCAAGAAACCTGCTAACCAGTTAGCCCAGGTCCCGTCTGGCCTACACCTCCTGCGTCTTTCTTTCTCCCGTTCATTGTCCCTATCAATGTCTTTTTTATCTACTTCTCTGTTAAGAAGATCGAAAAGGGCCACGTAGTTTTCTGTCAAACTTTTTTCCTGTGCCGCTGGGGTGAGATGATCTCCCAGGGGCATGGCATGGTCCCCAAAGGCAAATCCTTTGCAATTTAATTAATATCAATTAAAACCAAGGTGTAACCTAATTAACTTTGCTAATACCCCTAAATTAATTACAACTATTTACCTCTAATGCTGATATCCCTAAATTAATTACTATTTTTACCTGTAATGCAATTAATCAATATCAATTAAACCAATGACCAATAAATCAGATTTTCCTCAGCGACGCACAACACACCAAACACCCCCCACACTAAGTGAAAACTCTACTCAAGTAACCTGACTCAATTTAATTGGTACAAATTTAATTAGTATCCAAAAGTGATTATTAAGTATGTGTACTGGATCTACAACCTTGGGGGAGGAAAGGGGGGGGTTGAACGCGTGTGCGCCTGCCCTTCGACTGCTTCCCTAGGCCTGAACCAAAATCCCGATAACGCTTCTAATTCATATCCCTATGTTCTTAGATCGTTTCATTTTGTTTAGTAATATTATTTTTGCAGGGCCTCTCCAATGCTGTAATTTATGGGCTTAGCGGGCATGTCAGTCCGGCCCAAAGGCCGTGCTGCATCCCATCCCCTACTCCAAATCCCTCTTCTCTATTCTCCCTTTTTTTTTTTAAAGGCAAAGTCAGACAAGTGTCTGGCTAGTGGCCCGGTATTCATGGGCTGACGAAGAACAGCAAACCGGGGGGGGGGGGGACGATGCAAACCCCCCATCCAAATGGCGACCGCAACTGAGTGACGCAGCAAGAATTGTCCTCCTGGCTGCAGCACTCCGTCCTCCTTCTCTCAATGCTGAAAAGGAAGAGGCCCAAGGTAGGAGGAGCTCTTCTTTAAATATGCTCCCCCACCCCCTCTTTCCTGAAGCTCTTGCGAGACTTTAATGTCTCGCGTTATCCAGGGAATGGGATAATGGCAGCCCACGCTGCCGACGAGCTCATCAGCGGACTGGGCAAAAGTCTTGTCATAAAGTGAGTTTTCAAAAAATAAAAAATAAAAAATCCTAGTATGCACCCTGAAAACAGAGTCTGGCACACTATATGACTAGAAAGACTATTTAAAAACACAGAGAGAGAGAGAGAGAGAGAGAGAGAGAGAAAGATTCTGTTCAGGTAATGTAATTCATGGATCTTTTGCTAATTATGCTTTCTTTAGAGATCAATGTTTCTGTCACTTTAACATTCAAGTAATAAAGTGAGTTACCCCCAGACATGAAAAAAATAATTACTTTTTTATTTTGTTAAATTGTTACAACAATGCATTCCGAATTTCTTAATCTGCAGATTAACAGTATTAGATTAATACCTGGTTACAGTAATTGGATATCAGTAACAGCACTATTAACAGATAGATCCCATTAACTTGCTTACGGAGCTGTCTTGCATGGTTAATCCAATTTGGAGCTTAACATTAATTGTAGTCACGGAAAGATGAATGGATATTGGGAACAGTACCTTTCCAGAAGAACAAAGTTGTGGTTCAATAACTGGAGCGATTTAGTTCCTCTTCTAAATTCCACCATTTATGACCTAATACTAGCAATTAAAAAAAAAAGTTAGGAGATGAATTTAGGGGACTGAGTGATATCTCCAACTAACTACTTATCTTTCCCAAGAAGCAATAAAGGAAGGCATTGGGGACCATAAATAGGGTTCGGAGTGAAAGAAGTATGTTCATATATTCATATAATCATAACTATGAGCCACTTTGGAGGTTTATGCACTTCTTTGTTCAATCCAGATTTATTTATGTGTTTATGTGTCAGTGGTTTAGATATCTGGCTGTGGAGCCAGAGGTTGAGAGTTCAATTCCCCATTGCATCTCTGAAGAGAAGAGCCAGCCTGTGTAGCTTTGGGCAAGTCCCAGGGTGCCCTGGGAATGAGTGGTAAACCACTTCTGTGTATTCTCTGCCTAGAAAACCCTGGAAAGGCTCTCAGTAAGTCAGAAGTGACTTGACGGCATGCAATTATTATTTAACATAATTACTTGTTTATGATAAGTATCTCAGCCTCCATCCTAAACTTATGTAAATTAGGTACAGTTGACTTTAATAATTCTGCAGCAACTGAAGTTCCTTGGTTCTCTTCTAAAAGTGACAAAGACCGGATTCTGTGCAGAGTGTGCACTCCTATTTATAAGACAGAAATAATTGTCTTGAGTGACAGTGTGTAGATTGTCAGTCTTTCTTGATTTGTACAAACGTACGTACTTCAATTATTTCAGTAATTTTCCACATTTTGCTCATCTTACTTGGCTAGTCATTCATATTTTAGGTGCTATTTGAAATTAGTTAAACATCTTTAGGTGCTGCTTTGAAATTAGTCACATTATTATTCATATAACACTGGATTTAAGGGAATATTAATTTGGTTAACTAGATCTGTGTAAACGCTTCTAATTTTATTTACTAATGATCCTTTTCCTTTCAAGATTTTATATTGCAGGATACATGGAAAAAATCAGCTCATATATCTGACTGGTAACATATTAGATTCCATGGCACTCTTATTTTACTTTGATTCCCAAAAATAATAATGGTATAGCATAAAGAGAGAAGCCAAGTAGATATGGGGGGGCGGGGGGAATGGAATAAGATATGATAATAAGTTTGTAGGTTTCTGGCTGCCAATAGCCTCCTGTTAAAAACAAAGACAAAAATGAAATCTATTCCAGACTTGCAGTAGTAGGACTTATTTTATCTTATCATATTTCATTTTGCATTGGTCAACACTATCTATTTTTCCGAAGGCTCAGACAGTCCCCCACCTACCTCTCTGTGATGCCTCCCAGCTACTGATCACATAATCTGAGTGAAACAGAAGTAGAATTCAGAGTTTAAAAATATGTAACTAGTAAAGATTTCCATTCATCTTCTCAAGCAATCAAGCTTTATCTTTTTTGCTGCAGACAGTGTGATATTCTGTGGATTGTATAGCAAAATGGAACTCTACAGATAAGCTTTAATAAAAAGAACGTATGAAAAATGGTTTTATACCACGTTTATTTGTGAACTCTGGTTTCCCTTGGAACAGAAAGAAGAATAGAAAAATTCCAGTGACTTATACACAACTCTGGTGACCACTAAAATATCTTTGGGTTGATTTTGAATTAAAAAAAGAAATCCTTATTATACAAAGATTCTTTTATTTTACAAAGATATCCATCTCTAGACATGGTGAGGTAAATAGGTCTGTGCTGTTCTGTGAGATTGTTGTTGATGTGTAAAATAGGGGAAAAAAAATTATTGAGCAATACTATTAGCTTCAGGTTGCCTTCCATTCAATAATTTCCTCCATGGACACCAGTTCCATTTTAGATTGTTTTTGCTGCTGTTGCTGTTGTTTTTGCTATTTCTGTGGTTGTTGCTATTGTTATCCCTTTTATCCCTTTTATGTTTATGCCACTTTCACAAATAGTTTAAGCCAACATCAAGTCCCTATGTCATGGGATTTATAGTGAACTGGTTTGGACATGACGCTAAACCATTCTTTGGAATCCCATACATGACCTTGCTCCTTCTCCAGCACAAGCACGAGAAGGATATCAGAAGCATCCTTTTCCATTTTCAGCTAACTGCAGCTCCTTGCTTTGTCTACACTAAGAATTACTGTTGGTTGTCATGATCCTAGCAATCCAAGATTAGAAACAACTGGTAGATCTTAACTTGTTTGGACAAATTATAGTTTATATGTGCAAAATGTGGATATTTGGATCCTGTTGGAGTGCAGTTCCTAGCATTCTTCACCATTAGCTGTGTTAGCTAGAGCTTATGGGAGTTGCAGTACAAAATCATTGGAAGTCTTTTCTTTGCCCACCTGGGAATCCCAATGAACCATGGTATGTGTAGTAAGACTACCCATCTCATGATTCATTGGGACTTGATTCATTGCAGCCTTGCCATCCCACTCTCCACTGGGGGCAAATTCTCCTCAAAGGCCAGATAATACACACATAGGTAATGACGCGCCTGGCGTGCTCTGGTCCATGGGGTCACGAAGAGTCGGACATGACTTAACGACTAAACAACAAAAGGTAATGACACCACTTCTGTAAACTTCTGTTTTTAGCTGTACCTGCCAGAATTCTGTCTGTGGGGATTCCAGATGAATTCTGGGAGTCACAGTCTAAAACAAGTGAAAGCCCTGTGACTATCTTTTACCAGCTTCAGTGCATTTATAAACGATGACTGCTTCTGGGCAGAGATAACCTGGTCCCAGTGGCTTATGCTCTGATACTCTCCTGCCTGCATTCAACAAATGTGTTATGTACAATCTATCTGAAGACCATGTGGAATCTTCAGATATCTTAGAGTGCAGTGGTAAGAATGGTAACCAGTAGTGCCAAACAGAATCATACTGCATCAGCTCTGAAGGAGCTGCACTGGCTGCATATCTGCATCTGAGTCCCATTCATAGTACTTATGCTCACTTTTCAAACCCTAAATATATTGTAGGCTGGCTGGATAGCTCTGTGGAGCCAGAGGTTGGGAGTTTGGTTCCCCAATGTGCTCCTGTGAGTAGAACCAGCCTATGTGACCTTGGGTAAACTGCACAGTCCCAGGACACTCCCCAAGAAGGGAATAGTAAACCACTTCTAAGTGTTCTCTATCTGGAAAACCCTTAGAAAGGGTCCCCATAAGTCAGAATTGACTTGATGGCACATGAAAAAATCCTGGAACCAAACTATCAGCGTAAGTGTCTCTGCTACAATTTGGAACTACAATTAGTTATCAAAGGAGGGTCTAGGTGGAATCTAGACAGAAGATTCTATAATCCCCCCCTTTTTTTTCAAGGTAATGTTCCTCTCTCTTTCTGGTGCATCTCTTGTGTCATTTACAACAAAAGGAACAAGTATTATACTTATCAAATGCTTTCACAAAGCTGGATAGAATGGGGGTTGGTGTGTGTGTGTGTGTCTGATTAAAGTTAGTCTAAGCTGCCTGTCCTGTTTCTAACCTCTCTTTCTCTTTCCTCTGATCTTTCTCAGTTTGAAAGCTCCCAGGGAAAAGGGGGAAAATGGAGTAGAATAAAGTAGTATCATGCCACAGAACAAGTCATTTCAAAAAGCTGGGAAAGAGCTCTGTGTTCTTGCAGTTGTAAAAGTAGCAGGAATATCAGAAATGAGAAACAACTTGTTCTCCTATTTTTAGAAATTGCACTCCATCCAGTGCTTGAATTCATAGCCCTCCTGTGGGGAAGGGAAGAGTTGTTCCTTTGTGGGGACTGATCGCTGACATAACTGTATTTGATACTGTTTCACACAGATGATACATTGTGTTGGCATGATCCAGGTTAGGATGGTCTATTTCTGATTATTAGCAGAGCTTCTTCCTGATAATAATAATCATGTGCCGTCAAGTCAATTCTGACTTACGTTGACCCTTTCCAGGGTTTTCCAGGTAGAGAATACTCAGAAGTGGTTTACCATTCCCTTCTTCTGGGGACATCCTGGGACTCTGAAGCTTGCCCAAGGTCACACAGGCTGGCTCTACTCACAGGAGGCACAGTGGGGAACCAAACTCCCAACCTCTGGCTCCACAGAGCTACCCAGCCAGCCTACAATATATTTAGGGTTTGAAAAGTGAGCATAAGTACTATGAATGGGACTCAGATGCAGGTATGCAGCCAGTGCAGCTCCTTCAGAACTGATGCAGTATGATTTTGTTTAGCACTACTGGTTACCATTCTCACTGTGCACAAGGCACAGTGAGGAACCCAACTCCAACCTCTGGCTCCACTCTACCTAAACCACTGAGCTACCCAGCCAGTGCTTCTTGATGGGTTGTCATAATAAGCTGCTAAAGTGCTTTCAAGATTTATAGTTTTTATTTTTTTTTTTCAATTACACCGTGTTCTGGGGGGAAGTTAGGTCATATCCTGTTCTATTTGAAGCTCACAGGAGATGTTGGGTGTAGCTGAGTTAAGTTTCTTTTGGTAAGGTCACGTTAGGCAGGTTACACTCCAGTCAAATGTAGTCTGGCTGAAACAAAGTCAGTGTTGTTTCCTCTAAGCTGAAATCTGAACCTTGGAAAATGCTGAGCTCTGCCAGCTGAAAATATACAAGAGAGATGTAAATCCTCATTTGTCTCGTCCTTGTGTGCGCGCGTGAGTGAATGCAAAATTATTTTCCCTGTCCTTTGACAGAGTGAGGTATTTGATGGCACTATTTTGTGCTTAACTGTTTGCACAAATTATGCATAACAGTTCAAATAACGATTTAACGCAAATAATGGAATTTATGAGAAATGACTGTGGGTGTTGCTTACTTGCATGGACTTTTAAGGATTAGAGGCATCACAGAGGATGTTTGCACCTTTTTTTTGCAATCACTAGTGACCTTGTGTTGCTGTCCTTTGGGTGCTTTTCCTAAGAAGGGCACAGGTTTTATGCAGAGATGGTTTGTACAGAAACTATCCTGGGGGGGAGGGGGATAACACCAGAAGCATGCCTGCTGCATTCTTAGGGATGCATGTGCACACTGGCTTGTCTATGTCTGCACATCTCCCAAGAATTGCAACACGGATGCTTTGTTTGCCAGTGAGGAACGGACTGAAAGTTATGACTTGGTATACAGGATTTTGGTCACAAAGTATTCTTTACACCTCTACTGCATGGAGAGAGGATTCCATTTATTTCCCATAGTGGCAGTGGCACAATCAAAATGGCCCCTTGTTTGTTCCTCATCTCGCCTTCTTTTGCTCTGGCTGAAATTTCCATATATATATATATTACATACAGGGCATTTATTTATTCGTATGAGGGAGCATTCGTTCATCTAAGCTCTCAACTCCAATCTGAAATAGTTCAAACTAGGTTCAGGTTTTCCACATTCATTTTGTTTTTACATTTTTTAAAAAAATTGCAGGGATGAAGAGATTTCAATATTAGTAGGGATGGGGGAGGATTTTATCCAGTTTATATTTTGATATGAGTGAAGCAAATTCACACTTCTTGAATAAATGAATATGCAGTTATGCAGTTAATCCTTCAGGTATTTGCCTTTGTCGGAGTTTAGTGATGCGATTCTTCAATGAAACATGAATCCAAAAATAAAATATATTTATGACAAAATGTAGCAGAAAGAGAGTGAGAGGATTAATTGTATAGTGGAAAACTATTTGCAAAAACTGCTCTTATTAGGGCAAGAATGCAGAAAATGTGTGTATTAAAAGGGCTGTGGACAAAATTACATATGCATCTTTTCATACAAACATTTTTTCAGCTTACAAACATGCAGAAATGGAGAGAATGAACTAAGGATTAGAAAAACGAGAACTAAAAGAAACCAAAATGGACAGATTTCTTGATCCCTACTCAAAAGACATATGCAGCAAATCCACTTAGTGTTTTTTTTTTAAAAAGCTTTTTTGAACATTTCCAATGTGTAGAACCGGAAGGTTATCCTCACATCAACTGAGTAGAGTACAGGCTGGGACTGTTTATAATGATAGTGAATTGTGTACCTTGATTTTTGTGGTGGAGAAGATAGAATTATTAATGGAAGCCTGAAACAGCAGTAAAACTGAATGTCAGGCATCTGCAATGGAAACTCCCCTACTAGAGTTGTGGATATAATATGACAGCTTATATCAAAAACAGCCCTTTTCTAAAGGGGGTAGTTATGTGTGTGAAGTATAAGTTCTGCAACCTGCTAAAATGAACTACATCAAAACTGAACTGAACAAAACTGGCACTAAGTTGAAATATATTAGCAGCCTTTCCCACCTGTCCATTTTCATCATCCATGCCAAACTTCCTGAAATTTATTTAGTCTGACAGTAAACAACCTGCCTTGTCTACTGGAGAGAGAAAAAACCATAGGTACAGTAATTCCATCCCAGCAGTATACATTTTGCAGCTTTGAACAAGAAACTACCATATATGCTCTAAATGTGGATAGGCTGAAAGCTCATGGATGCAGCTAACTTGTGCGCACACATCTACCCTTGGGAACAGCATTGCATCATGACATAGCATTATTCCCAGGCACTCACAGTAATCAAGCTACTGTTTGTAGTGATGGTAAACCTTTTTCCTCCTAAAAGAAAGGAAAATAAATTTAAAAACTAGTTTGGCAACTTACATTAAAGAGAACTTAAACCCCTGCCTCCCATCAATGAAATGTCTTGGAATTTCATCTATCCCTTGAAACTACCCAAATTACACCCCCCCATAATTTTTCAGGTGACAAGTGGACCCACAAAGAAGGTGAGATACTGAACTAAATGCTCATTTAAAACAGAAATTATCTATGATCATTAAACTGTTTTTCAATGTTTTCACTGGCTGAAATCCTGTTGCTTGCAAGTTGTACTAGATGGGGATTTGGAGAGTCAACTTCTCTGTAAGTTCCATTGACTGCAATTGGCCTACTAAAGTAAGCCACAACTAGAATTAGCCCAATTGAATCAATGAAGCTTACAGAGAAATTGACTCACCAATACTGATTCAGTGGATCTACTCTAGCTCAGTGTACTACATTAAGCAATAGGATGTCAGCCACTGTGTTACTTAAGCTGTTTAAAACTAATTGCTTATGCTTTTAGCATACCTAAGTGTCCATATATCAATTATATCTAGTTCTTAACAATTGTATTTATTCAGACTGCAAAGTGAAAGCTGGGCTCTCTGATGCACATGTGAATCCAGGAATGTGTTTACTGGAACTCAGTCTCTCTGTTGACAAAATCTTTGATAGTTCTGTGTAAAGATCTTGATAATTCTATGGAAACAATTTCCTGGACATGGATGGATGATTATCTCTTTGGAGTTACATAAAACTTGCCCTTGCAAAGGCCTTGACTCTCTTCTTTACTTTTGTCTTCCAAATTTTAAGTAAATAGCAGGAAATGAATGCAGAGTCTTAAGACATCCCGAAGACTAACAAATGTTACTTGGTATAAACTTTTATGGACTACATAATATAGCACATGTGACAAAAAAATTCTGATAAAGTGGGTTGCAGTCCATGAAAGCTCAAAATAACTAACACTTGTTAGTGTTTAAGACTTTTCTTGTTATCTTTCAAAACATTGTTTTTGTTCCAATATATATATTTTTTGCAGTAGGTATTATTAGTTAGTGAGTTAGGTAGTGAGTTATTTCCTTATGTTGTTACTTAATCTTGTGGCATCTGATGAAGGTGCTAGTAATTGACCTGGCCACGTGGAGCTGCATGGAAAGCAGGCATCTGGAAATGTCAAATAATGGCCAGTATCCAACAGAGCAATCCCATTAGGAAAACTACTTCCATCAGCAGAACCGGAAGTAATCTGATGCCCTTCATAGCCCCTCATGTACTTTCAAAACCTGCTTCAGAGATAGCTGTAGGGTTAAGGAGAAAGCTCAGTTTCACAAGCAGTTGGGTGATAACACAACTTGGGCTTTAAGCAACGTGTAAAAATAATTCAATCAAGTAACAGCTTAATCTACTTAATTTCCTTCCACTACGATGAATGGGGCTTCCTTCCAGGCAAAAGGAGGCAGGATTACAGCTTTAATAATGTATCCATTGTTTTTCATATCTCTTGGTGTATGTAGCTATTGTCACCTGATCCCTCTTTTACATTAGAATATTCCAAAACTCTGCAATCAGTGCTTCAATTTGAAGAAGCTTTACATTGTGCAGAATAATACTGATTTTCTGAATTCATTTCCGTTGACCCAAGGGTGCCTATTGATACGTGTCTTCCCTGGAAAAGCTTTTATTAGACATAATTATGGTTTCAACTTCCTTAATAATGTGGTCCCAGCCAGGTTTGATTTTAATAGCAATCTTTGGCTGTAGCATGGACCATTATTCTACAAACATGTAAGTCAAGAATTAGGGTATTTGAAACAGACAAATCATATTACAGAACTGGTATTTAATCGTATGAAGATTGATTTTTAAAAGCTATTGCCCATCCATCATAACTGTTTAGCCTATCTCTTTTGTTACTGCTACTTCAACCAGATCAGCCAGTGCTTGGTTACATGAGCCATCATTATATTCAGGGACTTTTGAACAACTGTGAGCAAATCATCATCATCATCACCACCACCACCACCATCTTAGAACTGCAGGGGCCCCATTACTGTACATAGTATTTTTTTGCTCTTTTTTGTTTTTTTTTGTTTTTTATGTTCAATCTACAAAAAAGGAAGGAAGGAAGGAAGGAAGGAAGGAAGGAAGGAAGGAAGGAAGGAAGGAAGGAAGGAAGGAAGGAAGGAAGGAAGGAAGGAAGAAAGAAAGAAAGAAAGAAAGAAAGAAAGAAAGAAAGAAAGAAAGAAAGAAAGAAAGAAAGAAAGAAAGAAAACTGCAGCGCTGGAAGGTACACTATGGATTACTGAGTCTAGCACCTGTCAGGGAGGCACAGTGGGGAACTGAACTCCCAACCTAAATCACTGAGCTATCCAGCAGTTAAGAGCAGTTCCTAGGGCATATTCCAACTTACTATATTGGATTAGTTCTTCCATTAGTGTTGCTGAGTTTTGTCTTCTAGTGGGATGCCTGCTGTATCAGTTGTTTGTTCTTTGAGGAAAAGAGTTTTCCAATAATAACACTCTGAAACTTTTTACTAGCAGGTGAATGGAGTCTTGCTCTGTATGAGTTTATGACTATCATACAACAGTGTCTCAAATAGGGAAATACGTGTGTGTACCTTTTATTTTGAGGAGGATCTTTAGAGAAAAAAGTTCCAACACTTTGGAAAAATGAGCCTCTGGGAGTTAGAAAGGAACAGTCTCCTTCAGTAGAACTTAAACCAAAGTGAGGTATGACTTAATACTTGCAATTCACATCCATACTATAGAAAGCATGGGAGTGGTCATGGTTGGTTGTACCTCAGAATACAAGTGTTCAAAGAATATAAATAGTCCATTGATACTTCAGTAATATCTCACCCAGCACTAATATAAATGTGCAGGATGGTTTGGATCGTATACTAAACTAAAGTGAGAAAGATAGTCCTTTGCTCTCCCATGGAGCTACTCAGTACGCCAAAAAACAAACAAACAAACAAACAAAAGGTCCTCTGGAGGATATCCAAAAGGATGTGAGATGGAATGGTTCTGGGAGAAGGAGAAATTACTTCACATCCTAAGTTGTGGAAGTTCAGAAAAGAAATTGGCCTCTCACTGGCAGACTCCCATATGCTTATTCTTCTAGAGAGCTCTCAACCTTCTGGAGAGTTTTTTGGGATCTTGTAGATGGCTGTGTCAATTCTGAAGGAAATCAACCCTGAGTGCTCACTGGAAGGACAGATCCTGAAGCTGAGGCTCCAATACTTTGGCCATCTCATGAGAAGAGAAGACTCCCTGGAAAAGATCCTGATGTTGGGAAAGTGTGAAGGCAAGAGGAGAAGGGGACGACAGAGGACGAGATGGTTGGACAGTGTCACCGAAGCTACCAACATGAATTTGACCAAACTCCAGGAGGCCGTGGAAGACAGGAGGGCCTGGCGTGCTGTGGTCCATGGGATCACGAAGAGTCGGACACAACTTAACGACTAAACAACAACAAGATGGCTGTGGGGGAGGAAGAGGATGAAAGCTTTCCAGCTGTGATCCTCTTGATGTTAAACTTTGGTTCAAAGCCAATCTCCACAACTGGAAAGGGAAGGCACTACAATTGTGTGAGAGAAAATATATTTATGTGTGCAAAAGAGAGACATATACACTGTCCTAAGAGGATAGGAAGACGATAATTGTTTCCTAGATATAGTCTACATTTCTGATCCTGGTTTATGTGCTGGTGACAGAGTGGTTGTTTGATTTTGTTATATTACTGAGAGTATCAGAGCAGCAGCACATGGTTTCCCAAAATGATGCCATTACTTGCTTGCAAGTAAGTTCCACTGTGTAAAGTCTTGTGTGTATTATTATTCAGTTTATGAATGCAGCTGGCAATATTTCATAAAGGTATACCTCCCCCCAGTCATTCTGTGCATGAGCCCAAGGGTTCCTAGAGAACATTTAAAAAACCCATCTGGTAGCCATTGATTGGTAAAAGGTCAAATCAAATGTTGAGCATGCAAATGGACTTCGGCTAAATCATTTGGAGCACCGCAAATGTAATATCCTTCTTCTTGGTGGCTCAGTAGGATTTGGTTCTTTAATGCTTTCCCCCAGGTAGCCTTTTAGATTGATGGAAGCTCATTTGCAGCTCATCAATATTTCTGCTCAGTCTGCAGTAAGCTTTGATTACATAGATAAGTAGCAACCATGATGCAGACAGAAATGTCATTTTCGAAGCCAAGCCAGGTGTTTCATGCAAATTTTAAATGAAAACTATCACTTTTCAATCCATATGGTAGTCGACATTAATCTTAAAGTGCATCATTAAAACTGTGCTGCAAGGAGAAGATTAGGAAGAGTCTCGAATTATGTGATCTTAAACTGTTATCTGAGGCAGACCCATCACTGGAAGTTAAAAGTGGAACAAGAAAAATAAGTTCAGTAAGCGACAAAATAAGAAGTTCTTACTTTCAGTTTTGTTGAACTGGAAGAACAAATACAGACTCAAGCATCAGTTCATTTCATTTCTGCAAGGAAAAAGTGGAGGGTGGGGTGGATGCACTGTCTAGTCCTTTGCCGCAGGCTGCAAAATGTCTTTGGTCAGCTCTAAACCTGACTGAGTACAGGTAGCTCTATGTTTCATCTGTGGGACAAAGTCAGATTAAGGGTATCCTGGCATTGTCACTGAACCAATAGCTGTTTCATTGCTGACACCAAATGTTTCAAGTCACTGTTTTTACCCCAACCCTCTTCTTAAGTTGGCCGTGAGTAACGTTGCTGAAGAATCCACCTGCTTGCTTTCTGCAGAAACAAAATCTCTCCCCCGCTTCTTTTCAGGCAGTCACAGCCGTCTTTCAAATAGGCCTTTGGGGCTTTGCAGGTTCACTAAGCCTGCAGTGAGCATGAAAGTTCCACTGCTTATATATGCATAGAATACAACATTCTATCTGTTTTGAAATGAACGCTGTGAAGGCACCAGTGCTTCAGTGGAAACAGCAAAAGCAGCACAGTGAATTCGGTTGTGGAAAATCTCTCCATAACAAGCAGTCTGGTGTATCCTTTTAGAAGCTCCATACGCGTGGAAATGGGCTTTCCCCTCATTTCTCTGTGAATGCTCTTTTCAGACATTTGCACTCCTCACCCTCTGCTGAAAAGCATGTCCTCTTTCCTGTCCTTACAAGGTGGCAGATAGGGAATGTTTTTGTTGTTGCTGCAGTGCCTGGTAGGAAAACTCCCATTTCTCTCTACAGGTGAAAAAGGAATAATGAGCTTTAGCAGTGGTTGCCATCCTTGGGTAACCCAGGTGTTCTTGGACTGCAACTCCCAAAAGCCTTCACCATTAGCTGTGCTGGCCGGGGTTTCTTGGCAGTTACAATCCAAGCATGCCTGGGTTACTCAAGGTTAGGGACAACTGGGCCTGAGCTTAGAAAAGTCAATTCTTTGGGATTATGACTGCCCCAATTCCTCAGGCACCATGACCACTGCCCATACTGGCTGATAAATTCCAGGAACTGTAATATTCCCTTTCTCTTTGCATTGTTCGATTGCTTTCATAAATAGGCATGAAAATAGTAACAAATAAATATGGATCAATGGTTCATCTAGCCCAGTATCATCAGCTTTGACTAGTACCAGCTAACCAGGGTTACAGGCTGGATTCTTTCTTAGCCCTACCTGGCTATCCCTGATGTTTATGGGTTGTCTGTCATGCACACCCTAACAAGCCTTGACCCTGAATAGCTTCTAAAGTACTGTGAAATCAGTGTGCATAGTGGTTCAACATCAAGAAGGAAGAGAAACAGATCTCAGGTAGTCCAGGCGGTGGCTCTTCTGCAAGAGTATGTGACCCATGATGGGTTATGCTGATTCTGAACTATTGTTCACACTTTTGAAAGGTAGCATATGATATTAAGTAATATGCTGGTGTTCCAAATTAAACTGATTACAAATTACACTAAGCACAATGAAGAAATATTTCTAAGATAGTTCTTTTCAGTCCTTCCCCCTCCAAAAGGTGGGTGTTTATTAGCCATGGTTAAAAATTAGGGTGGACAGAAGACCTGATTCTGTTTCTCAGAAACAGAGGAATCTCCCTTTTGCTGAGCTGTTCCCTGGCTTGGTCTATCAAAACTATGACTGCCCACTTCCTTAGAATGTGACGAAATTTTCCAGTTCTACCTATTAGCTTGGAGTCATTTGGGATAATGATTTCTGTGTTGTATTCTCTCTGAACATTTGGCTACATGAATGTAGTCCTGGAAGGCAATTCAGCTGCAATGGAATTATTAGCCAGGTTTCCATTGTTGAACAATTATCAGTTCACTGCATGTAGCTCAAAACAAAAAAGAAACCCAGCTGGGCAAAGCCAGTGCACTCACACATCAAACTCAGCCTGCAGTCTTCACTTGTCTGACACCTACTACCCCATTCTTTCTTTGCATAATTATGTCGACATTAAACTTGCTGTTTTACTTATGGGCAATTAGAATATTCTACATGAATGCAGCCTCCCACCTTTCTCTGTTAATCATTCCTTTGAAAAGGAGAGCCACCAAATAATGAAAGGATATGGCGGGGTGGGGGGCAAAGGAAGAAATCACATCTATTATGAAATTAGGGCGGGTTTGACTGTATTTTTTTGCCTTGATTTGCTTGCTCACTTTTCTTGGTTTTGGGGAGAGGAGATTGTATGTGTGTTTTATTTTGCTCTTTGTTTTCCTGTGTGGGGGCCAGGGGTTAGACTTTTGACTGTGCCAATATACCATTGGGACATGTGAGTAGTAATGGTTGTGGTTGGTTGGATACAGCTTGAGGCATTTTTTTTCTTGTTGGTCTTGGTGTTGTGTTTTTGCTGGCTGCTCTGGTGAGTGGATGTTTCTGTGTGCCATACAGCCAGTGCCTGGCTGGCTCACCCCACCCCCTTGCCTTTTTCTTTTTTGTGCTGCCCAGACCCAGAGGGTCTGTTGTGCTGGTCGAGGACACTGAACTCATACTGCTGTTTTGAATGTGATAACATTAACTAGTACTTGCAAAGGTCTGATGGTTTTTCTTTCTCATATCCTGTTTCCTGCTTTTAGCTTAGACTGATTCCTTTTGGCCTTGCCCATGCTTTTTTGGAGCAGTTTTTAAGGATTCTTTAGGGCTTTTTGACTAGTGCCAGAAAAAAATGGGGAAATGCAAAACAAAATTACTCAAAAGAGGTGGTCCGCTTTCTGTAAAATGAAAGGACTGGTGCACATAAAGCACAAGAATGAAAGAGGCACCTCCCCCAAATTCCAAAACAAAGAACATACTGTATTTTTCCGTTTATAAGATGACCCAATGTATAAGACAACCCCCCCCCTTTTCTAACCCCAAATTAGAAAAAGCAGGGATCAAAGGGCTCCCTTTTTGCTAAGCCCCGTGCCTTGGCAAAAGGCAAGGAAAGCGGCTGTCAAAGTGACTGCTGCTTTTCCTTGCCTTTTGAGAAGGCACGGAGCTTAGCAAAAAGGAAGAGAGCAACGCCTCCCCTTCCTTTTTGCTAATCCCCGCGCGCCCTTGCCTTTTGAGAAGGCACAAAGCTTAGCAAAAAGGAAGGGAGCAACGCCTCCCCTTCCTTTTTGCTAAGCCCTGTGCCTTCGCAAAAGGCAGTGGTAAAGAGCTGCCTTCCATGTATAAAACGACCCTCAATTTTTTCTGAAATTATTTAAGGAAAAAGTGTTGTTTTATACACGGAAAAATATGGTACTTTTTTTCATGCATGACCCTAGGTCAGAGCATAAGAGTGGGCTGATTTAATTTTTATTCCTGAAAAGATGGGGAAGAAGAAAGAATTGGGAAATGAGACATGCTAAGTTCTTGTCTAACTTCTTCATTTGTGTGTCCTGTAGCCTTACAGAATAGTAAGGGCATAAGAAAGTGGATGAAAACCAAGAAAGGGTACTTAAGAAATTCAATTATATTGCATCATGATCTCAAATATATGGTTTGGGGATCATCACCCTGTAAATCCTTAATCTTATCAGACATTGTCCCTTATTTGTCTCTGTGGTATGACTCTATAATGACATTTCTCATGATATAAATTATCTTCATTTTCTCCCCTATTAACTCTTTGCTGAATAAAATGTAAAACTTCAGCAGATTAACAGACTTGGACACCTAAGAAAAAATATCAAGAAAGAAAGGGATTGCCCTCAAGCCTAGTCACAATTCTATATTATAGCTCAGTGGTTCCCACTCTTTTCCCACTCGCAGTTCCCTGATGGTGATGTCAGTGGTGGCGCAGGAAGAGCAGGGAGGGGTGCTGTGTGGAACAGGACATAAAGAAGCAGGAAGGAGCCAGAGCCAGCCAGAAGAGTAGCAACAGTAGCGCTGCCACGGGCTCAGCAAAAAAAATAAAGAAAGGCTTCCATGTTGCTCCTGGCTGGTTTGTCAGTGCCACAGCTGCAGGTGCCACGAGGGGCGAGGGGCACTGTGGCACACAGTTTGGGAAGGCCAGCTATAGCTGAAATCCTGTTGCTTAACATAGTAAGTAACACCTAGAGTAGGCATATCGAGTCAATGGAACCTTTTCCCCCATTCGCCCATTTCCTTAAAATATATTGGATAAACACATAGAAAGAAAGAAAATGCTGGCAATGACTTTCAGACATTTTAATTTTGGCCAACCAGTTTTGGGCAACGAGTCTGTGGTTGATAAATAGGGGTGTGAGGAAATTTTGCACTTGTCCAGAGCTTAGCTGAGATGACAAAGTCTGAGATTTTGTTGTGATGGTCACAATTTGCACAAATTTTAATTAGTCTAAAATTCCTGTTTCTTTGTAAAGCTAGTGTATTTTCTCTTTATAAGGGGAAACACAATGCTTAAGAGACAGTATCTCATAAGGGTAAGGAATGATGGGGAGACAATCCCAAAACCATTTGTTTGAAATCACACACACACATAAATAATCACAACATAGTTGGCTGGTAGCCAACTATCCCTATATTTTTGGTTGCCAAAATTTCCCTACTACCTCTATTAGTCTCTACAACATGGCAATAGTTACAGCACTATCCAGTATTGCAGATTTTACAACAATGTTTTTTAAAATTGCAAAAATGTACAAATGTTATTTTAAGATTAATTCCACCACCACCTGGCCCCGAAAAAGGTCTGCCAACCCAAGGCAAATAACTTTGAAATTTTCATATTCTCATCATGAGGAAAAATCAGTTTGGGAGTTTCTTTCCCAGCTCTTCCTGAACTTCAAGACTGAAAGATTGAATATTTTAAAGAAATGAATATTGCTGGTTCCATTTCCTCCAGTGTCCTTTGGCTAGCCATCCCCAGGTTCTACTTTTGTCTTAGTAGTAGTAGTAGTGTTGGTGTGGGTATTCGTTTTAAGTGAATGGCATATTTAGGACTGGAGGGAATCCAGAGGCACTAAATCCTTGTAGAGCATTGGGTTTGCAAGTCAAAAGCGTTGAAGGATAGGTTGGTGCCATGTTACAGATATACAGTATGTATTCATATAATACTCCTGTGTAGCATTTATCATCATGTCACTGGCTGTGGAATGAATTTCTGACAAGCAAACTGTGTAGAAGCTTTGGCTGATAATGGTTTTGCTAATTTATAGCTATCTAGGATGTTTGCAATAACAACAAAATTTCATCCCTGTGGATAAAGATACATACATGCATGCATATACAGAGAGAGAGAGTAAGATATATCAATCATTATTCATAGCAACTTTATTTTGTGGATTTATTGAATTCTTACTGGATAGAGGATGAAGAAGACTGTTGTCTTATATACACATGAAATTACCAGTCTGGATTGTGTCTGGGGGGGGGGGGGGTCCTGTAGATCAATGGTGGAGCACTTGACATGTATGCTGGAGGCCCAGATTTAATCTCCGGTGTGTGGTGGTAAGACTAGGGGGAAAACCCTGGCATGAACCCTGCAAAAATGCTACCAATCAAAGTCTACAATCCCAGCCTGTGGTGAACTATAAGGCAGCTCCATCTTCCTTCCCAACACCACCTATGATAAAATCAGTGTATTAAAACTTAACAGCTCTAACCAACTGGGAGCCCTTCAATTTTGTAGGTCACAAATAACTGTTTTTATAGTGATTACTTTTGTGAAAAGGGAATTCATTTCATAAAATTCTTGAACTGAGCCTATGATTGACAGATGTCTGCAGTACTTTTCTATTAGCCCTGCCAAACACAATCAATTTTATATTTTCTTTTTGAAAATGTACCTATCCTAAGCTCTGCTCCTATTCTGTAGGCATTAATACAGATAAAATTTAGCCACTTTTCTAAGCGCTTATTAGTATATTATAGTCATTACATGAAAATGTCTCTAAAATAGTTTCTGAAACGATTTATGAAGTGACTGTTGTTGCAGTTCTAATAACTTGGCCCAGCATCTATTTCTTGTTAGAGCCCAGAAAACTAACTTTTTGTCAGAATGATTCCCAGAATCCTCCTGCCAGCATGCCCAGAGGTTGAAGCACCAGACTGTCACTTGTCCAGGTTCTGATTCTTCCCCTTCTGAAGTGACCTCTTTGGCCAGGATCCTGTTGTATATTTGAGCCACCATAATGTGTGTGGTGTAATTTTCAGTGTCGAATTGCCACAAATGAAGAAGTCAGAAGAGCATTTCCTATTGTACACCAAGTCACACAATTGGTGTGTGATAGGAGATAGTGATGCCAAGTCATTATCACGTAGTATTTCCCCACTGAATGCTACACCAAAAGTATTATGCTGGCCCCTTAGTGAACCTCCTGGCTGCTGAAAGCAGTTGTAGTCATCCAAATTGGAGATATTTTTAAAAAATCATTGGTGATCCCTTTCCCCATCCAGCCATCCTCTTTACATCATCTACACTATTCTCCATTGTAGATCCTACAATCTCCCAACCATATACCAGGGATTTCATAAATGCAGTGGGAAACCTCCTTACACATTCTGCAACTGTGCTTTCCCAAGATTCTAAATTTTGTGGGGAACCCCCAGCATGTGGGGTCTTGAAGGGATACAAATGGAGTCTCTTCACTGTGGAGGCTACTGGTATTCTCTGAAGAGGATTTTAAAATATGCCAAAACTATGGCACATATCCATTACTGAAGCAAGATGTGAATTATGGAGTAGCAAAAATCACATCTGCTTGTATAATATATATCTATTAAATAATAGCTGAAATCCAGTTGTAAGATGCAGCTAGAGTAGGTCCATTGAATCAGTGCAACTTATAGAGGAGTTGATTCACCAAATCTCTACTGATTCAATGGGCCGACCAGTGACTAGGAAAGCAACTTGTTCTACCCATTGCCAGCATGTTTATGTGATCAGTATTTTGACTTTATCTGTCTTCATGAAGTAATTGTGACAACTCATGTTTTTCCCTCCTCAACAGAGTCTTTATTTTCCCTCTCCAAGATCTACTTCATTAAATATTTATCTCCAGTAGAAACCTATAGCAGCTCTCCTTCTACTATGGAGAAGTATCAGACAGTGGCAGATCCCTTCAAAAGTATATCATACCTTGGTACAGAGGTATGATTAACCTTGCCACCTGGAACAAAATGGAAGACAATGCAACAACCATCTCCAAATATGTGATCATATGGGGCTAGTTTAAATCTCTTCTAGGCAGATGATCACGTTTCATAATCAAGCTGAATAAAGCTACCTCCAATGTGTGCATTGCATTAATCATTTAAAGATAGCACTTGAAATGAGAATAATGGGATTTGCAGTCCAAGAACACTGCCTTGCTGGATGGATAGCTCAGTGAGCTAGGTATCTAGGTGCAGAGTCACAGGTCAGGAGTTCCTTGTAGGAGAAGAGCCATCCTTTGTGGTTGTGGGCAAACTGTATGGTTGCAAAGCGCCCCCAGAAGGAGAGGTTAGTAAACTGCCTCTGAGTACTCTATATTGAGAAGCTCCTGGAAAGGGTTGCCTGAAGTCAGAATTGACTTGACAGCATATAATTATTATTAGCAGTGCCTTAATGTGTGGCAGTAGCACTGGTTACCATTCAGCTAACCTTTAATTTGAATGCTTCTTCTATTTAAATCTTTAGCCAGGGGTGGAGTTGTCTTATTCTTTGTATCAAAATCTCTTTACTATTTTTTTTTAATCTTTGTCTTTCATTCCTGTGCTTCGAGCAATACACATTCCTTTGAGACAGTTCCCTGATACAAGCTGTTAAGCACCGCTCAACTAAATAGTAGTGCTGTGGCTGTTTGAGACAGAAAGCTGAAGACTAGGTTGGATATATGCAGTGCTTGAGTAACAAGGGTGAAACTTGGACTGATGGGGAAAGTCAGCTTGAGTACTCAGAACATGTTAAGGTCATGTTTACAAGATGAATGATAGCCAAGGTTGGTCCAGGGAGCATTGATTAAGGACTGTTATATTTAATCAGTAGCACTTATTCTCACAGGCAGGAAATCTCCAGCCGTCAGTCACATTCCTGGGATGCTGCAAGATGTCATTGACGAACTGTGGTTTTCACTTATCTGCAGCTCCATAAAAATTAACCATGTAATTATTTAGTTCAAGTGAGTCAAGACCTGTAATTTGTTGACTAAAAATGTGCTACTCAGCCTTTCCTTTGAGGAGCACCTTACGAAGACTGCCTTTACAAAGACTAAATCATCATGTAGCCCATCATGCCTGTTTCCAGCATTGACGAGCCCAGTGCTTTTCAGAAGCCAATGAAAAAGACATGCAAGCAAATGTCCTCAGTTGATTGCTGGGAGATCCCATTTATTTAATAAGGCTAATAACTGTTGATGGACCTTAGTTTAACCAACCCTCTTCTAAAGTCATCTGAACCAATGGCCATTCGCTGTGGGAATTAACACTCTAGATTCATGTGTCAGTGAATGTCTTTATTTATCTATGAATCTTGTGAAGAGACCTTTTTTTAATGTATCCTGAATCTGTGGCTCCCAAATTACACTAGAGTTTGATGCCACGGGCTTTCTCAGGCTGTGCAGTGGCAGTATGTTGTTGGAGGTAAGGGCATCGGGACTGTATCTGACCTATGGAATTTGCTACCACAATATATATTTTATTTAGGGATGTGTCATTTTTGCAAGCATAGAAAAGGAATTGTAATTTCTGTTCTCAGCATGTCAGAGATGAAATATTTTCCATGCTATCTATTTGATGGATTCGGTACAACATTTCAGTAACTGCAGCTTTCTGTCATAGATTTCTAAATACCTGAAGCATGTGATTGGTTCTTTGAATGCTTTACAATAGTCCACTTGTTCTTATGTGTTTGGTGTGTGTGTGTGCGTGATTATGTGTGATTTGCATCTGAAATAGAAAGGACATTAGTTTCGTGTCGGTCACACCAGAGGCATTTTTGTGTAAATTGCAAACACCCTGACAGGTCAGAGATGGAGTTAGATATTTATACTCTAACATCAGAGATGATTATAAAATAGAAAGGAAAATGTCGGAAATAATGAGACATTGCTGCATCGATGTAATCTCATGTCCACCAATATGTGAAGGAAATTCAGGGTAGTAAATGTGAATGTTTATTTCTACTCTAATCTCTGATACATTTTCAGTTTGATCATTGCTATGCATAACTGAAATGGCAATACGAAATCTGGAAGTTAAATACTTCCGATTTATGCTGTGCAATCATCTAAAAAGTTTATTTTTGGTTAAGCAAAGATTCATGTTTATGTAGCTGTGTCAATATAGTTTATTTCACACCAGGAACAAAATCAATGCTCTGACAGTATTTCTCTGAGGAATTCTGATTATCTATCTACTTGTCACTTCATAGTTTTAACCAAGCTGTGTGCCACAAGGCAACACACATGATACATGATACTGGAAAAAAGAAAAAAGGGATAGATATGACCAGTAGGGATGGGACATTGGGGTTAACGCAAATGAACTTTAAAAACGTGAAAGAAACCCTTTCATTTGTTTTCAGGGTCTTTTGTAGCTTTACACTAGATAGCTTCAGGATTCTGAAAGAGAGGGTAATGAAGCAATCACATTTCTTCCATATTTCCTCTTTTGGAGTTGCTTTGTATTACGCCTGTGAGGAAAATCACCTCATTTATATTTGTAAATAGTGTGATGATGACTGTCACACAGAGGGACGTTAACAGCCAGTAGGAATTAAGAGCACATTCTGGAAGACTGGAGGGGAAAGGTTTGGGTCTTTAAAAGGCCTTGGAAAACTGAAGTGGTTGCTTTTTAGCTGCAATGCTTGGTGACTTCTTTGTGGTTGTTCCTGAGAGAGCTCCTCAGACCTCCATTTTGGATTGGCGTTATTCTTCACTAGAAACTGGTTGTATTTCGTGATGGGTGAAAATTGTCTTTTAATTCATTTTGATCAGAACTTACTGAAATTCATACAACTTGAATGTGGTTGAAAGTGATAATGACTGATCTGTCCATCCATTGCTGCACTAGGAGGAAGATTATTTATTGCTCTACTTTGTCATCAGGTTGCTTCAAGGGAACTTTCCACAGCATTATTGCCTTTTTCAATAAATCTTCTCCTGAGGTTCAGTAGCCTCAGTTTGGTCACTCTTGCTTCTAGAGAAAGTTCAAGCTTCATTAGATCTAGTTCCCAATTATTTGTTGTTTTGCTAGTCCAGTATGAAGATTTCTTAATCCATTGCCATATGATGTATTTCTGGCTAAGTATTTAAAACTGAAGAGATATGCTTGCACCTTTGTCCCACCTTTTCCAGGGGAAACCCAATTATTCTGAACTACCAATGTTTGTAAACTGTAAAACTAGATAAGATTATTTTCATTGTTTTGCCAGCTTCCAAAATAATGATATTCCCAGTGAGTTGTGTCCTTCCAAAAAGATCTCCGTGCGAGATCAAACCAGGAATGAAACTACTTAGGAGTCCAGTTTATTCTGGTTTGTGTGCTTATGTTTAACAGACTGAACAAGTTGCTGACTCTAATTTTTTGTAGTTTTTATGTAGATCTCTGAAGTACACATATTGTGGCTGTTAATGAGGTAATGGTGTTATGCAACCTTTGCCTGTTTCTCCATCATATGTGAAACACCTCAGGATCTCTTTAGAACCTTATACAACAATAAACAGATTGAACATGCACATAGTGGCCACAACACAGTACAAAGAATAAAGCAAATAAACATATAATTTTAAAAAAACTGTTAATAAACTGATTATTAAACCAAAATAAACAGTGTCAGGTGGTAACTCTGATTTCTCAGGCCAATTTCTTCACTTAGGGATTTTAGCCTGAACTTTACTGGAGTTATCCGTGGTGCTGAACCCTATCTTTCAGAGAGTTTCAACACCTTGGATTTTCCATTTAAGCTCATACTAAAACCTGCGTCAGAGTCATTGCCCTCATGCAATTGGAGTCACCAGCATCCACAGATTGAGGGAGACTACAGTGAAAAGTGCCTGGAATGTGTCCAAATTTCCTTTTTTATTCCCTTTATTTTCCTACTTCAAAAAAACAAGCCAAGACAGTCAAACCACTGCTCTGACACTGACATATCAGAGCATTTAACAATTTAGTCTGTTTTGTTAATTCCTTAACAATTGTCTTTTGAGTGTAGTGCTCTTCAAATGGTTCCTTTGCAGCTTAGCAAAATGTCTTTTCCAATTTATCTCCACACATACAGGATTATTTATTTATTTTGATTTCTATCCTACTTCTTCTCTGGGACTCAGAGCTGGTAACAGCAGTATTAAAATCACATCAGAATAAGCCAATTAATATTGTATAATGTAAAAAGTCATTAATATTATGATGAAGATGCTTAATCCTGGCTGTTAAAAGACTGTATGAGAAGGAAAATATTATTGTACTTCTTGAAAGTCCTTTGGGTTGAATGTTGATTAATATCAATACTGTACCCTTCTCCCTTGAATTACACAGGTCTAGGCAGCATGGTTTTGATTATACACAGATTTATTTTAAATAAATAAATAAATATTCAATATCTTATTCAAGACTGCTTTTGACTTCTTTTATGACATGGACCCTTCTATGATACAGGCACTGAACCTCAAGCAAACAATAGAAGGAATGCTACCATATAGAAACATTTCTAGAGAAATGAAAAAGCAAAAAAGTCAGACTGAAATTACAATGTATTTTGATAAAGTTACACTTCCTACCCCCCTTAGTCTACTCAATATGTCATGTAGGTTGTCAATATGAATTGTAAATACAGTACAGTATAGTAATGTAATCATCATCTGATACATAAGATAATACAGTAAATTAATCTGTTCTCTCTGTGTGTGTGTGTTAATCAACTCTGTCTGTGAAGATTCTCAGTCATCCAGTTGAAGATATTTGGAAGTTGAGTCATGGCAACTGGACTTCTTTCTTGTTAGGTTGAAAAACATTTCGCTGCTCATCCAAGTAGCTTCTTCAGTCTGAGGAGAGTTGGTAGGAGATCCCTGATATATCCTCCACTTTGGTTTCACTTCCCCCTGGTCTGAATAGGCTGGTTAGATGGACAAAGGATGGGGAGGGGGAGTGAAAATCCCACTTCTGCAGTCCTTCTCCACTCATTGTCATGGGTTGTTAACAGTGGTCTTTCTGGTGGGCATGGTCCTGATCTTTCTGGGGATGGATGAAAGGGCAGCATGATAAATAGGAGACAGATTGTATCTAAGGCCTCCACCCCTGTTGAGTGAGGGATTTTCTGTATGCACATGTATGGCCCAACGAGCCTATTCAGACCAGGGGGAAGTGAAACCAACATGGAGGATATATCAGGGGACTCCTACCAACTCTCCTCAGTCTGAAGAAGCTACTTGAATGAGTAGCGAAATGTTTCAAGCTAATAGGAAAGAAGTCCAGTTGCCATGACTCAACTTACAGATGTATTAATCAACAGTTTATGCTTTGTGGTTTTTTTGGGGGGCATAAGAGTTTTACACAGATTTTGAACTAAACTTGGGTCCAGCGCCCCCCTAATCCCAGAGTTGTTGAAGGGAGAAGTGTATTACCAAATGTGAAGCCCTTTGAAATTGTCAATTTTCGGCATTTAAGTCCTATTTCCAGTTCTAGAGAAAGAAGCTTTTACCAAGTTGGCTGAGAAGAGACAAAAAAAGGCTTCTGTTTTGTCATCTTCTTCTGTCTCCTCCACTTCTTCCAATGCAGGCTTCATTGTTCTCCAGTATGAAGTTAAAATTTCCTCACTTTCAGTCATTCCTTTGTAGCCTAGAGAAAAGGAAAAGTAGCATGACAGAGCCTTGCTGCCTTTTCAATCAGCTACAGCAGCAGAAGCCTCCCCCTACTCACAGAATGTAAAGCTGTTCATAATCTCTCCCATCCAAACCCTCCCCCTCCCAAGGCAGAGAAAAGGCATCACTGTCATTATTAAAGCACATTTTTCTGCATTAGCATGGCCCTAAAGCCACGGTGTGTTCGGTGAGTCATTGCACAAAGGTAGAAATGGTACTAATTTCTAATGTAATACATTTTGTTGGGAGTCGGCTTTTTGACATTGGTTTACTTTTTGAGAACTTTGAAATTTGCAAGTAAAATACAGTCTTTGCAGATAGGAGAAGGTGCAGACTTTTGCTGCAAGGAATTTTATGTTTCTTTTTTAAGTTTGAGAAACCAGTGTATATATGAAGCAAATGGTAATACAGTCAGTGCTCAGTGTCAATGTGACAGTGTACATTGTTCCATGTTCCTTTGAGCTAGTCAGATCAGTTCATTGCTCTCTATGCATTCACTGATTCATAGAAAGGATTCAGGGCTTAATTTACAATTCTACCACAACATTGAGACAGATGTGTTCTTTTATTTCAGTGAATTTATTTGATTCCTTTAGAACCCCAATATGCTACAGACTTTAAGACTCTCAAACCCATGATGCAGTACAACTTATGCATATGGAACCATGACTGCTTAACTAGTTTCAAGGCTTTAAAGCCATAATGCAGTGCAATTGGGAAATATGCATAAACACTTAGCAGACAGTTGTTAAGTAACAATGCTACAGAAGATGCTATAATTCAAGGACTAGACTGAAAACAAGAAAGAAAACTGCACAGTGGGATTTGTTGTGCTGGTTTTGCAAATTCCTGTGTGTTTTTGTTGCAGAAATGATTTTTGAGATGGCATGGAATTTCTTTTCTTTTCTTTTCTTTTTTGAAACATCAGCCCTGAGGAAGAATTTTAAGTCAAAATGCATTGGGGAATAAATTACCTTCTCTACTACGCACCTCTGAGAACTCAACAATGCACACAGTCCTTTCGACTCAATATAGTTGTCTTCACTATGATTGTCTTTGTCAGAAAAACAAATTCCCTGGATGACATGCTTTTTGTTGGGTATCCAATCAGTTTACTGAAGATTTTTTTGATAAATCCAATATGTAAATACTTCCCATATGTATACCAATGCAAACAAAATGTAATCCTTCTCTTCTAAGATTGTTTCTATTATTCACATTTGTACCATAATGTCACAAGAATCTACATGATGCATCTTCATCTGTTCAAATGTTACTATTGTGTCAATTATAAAAACAATGGCTGAAATCCTGTAACATTTTTATGCCCGTGTAATGTAATGCCTGTAAATTTTGCTTGTAAATTGCCCCAAGGGAAGAAATGTGGACTGGCCTTTGCTATTTACGAAACTCAGATGCAACAGGAAACTCCTGCACTGAAATCTTCACTTGGGGCAATTCACCACTGAGACTTGCACTGATTGAGTTATGCTGGTGGGCCAGTGTCTATGAATTTTTAATCTGTGAGGGGCTCCATTTCCAGAAGGACGGTCCCTTTTAATTTACCGTATAATAACGATATTTGTCAGTGGATAATATGAAGGAGTTAATAATATGACTTCTCCCTTCTTCCCCTCCCCTCCTTTTCCTGCTTTGGGATGATGATTCCTTAATTCACAGAAATCAAAACACTGTTCCATGTCCATGAGAAGGCAAAGTTGTTAAACACAGTGGCTGAAATTCTATTGCAGTGCTACACAAGAGGTGTAACTTTAGAAGTGAATTGCTTCATGTTCAGAAACCTGTGTAGACGTTCTCGGGTTACACAACTTGGCATGCGACGGTTAATGCCTGTGGAGATGGCTTACTTGAGACAATTTGTCTCCAAAAGTTACACCTTTCTAAGTAACGGTGCAACAGGATTTCAGCTACTATTACACAGAACACACAAAAGATATGTGTTCATCCGGTAGTATGGAGGGTAGTGACATTTCTCACTCATTTAGTAACCGGAAGAAAGAATGTTGAGGATTTCATAGGTTCCAAATATTTTAAAAACCTAGGCTGATTTCACACCCCTGAGACTAATGCACAGATCTGAACACAGGATATACATTTCTTAGCATGTTGAAACAGAATTGTCAGCTGAAAACATACCAAAATGTGTATTTTAGGATACAGTGTGCCCAAAAGTCTTTCTTTTAGACTAGAATGTGTATATAAACGGGCATTCGCTAAGCGTTTAAATGTGAATTTCTATGTGTGTATTTATGTTAATTTTAAAAATCAGAGATTGATGTGGAAACATGAAGCAGACTTAGAAGGATAGATACATGTGAAACCAGCATGGACTAAAATTAAAGTGAGTCCCTTTATCCTGGACTAGCAAGCAATGAAGAATTTCCTTGCATCCAAATCATGTTAGGGGTAATTGCCCATATCACCCACATTTCCTTTCGAAGTCATGCATTACACTTTTGTACACTGTAGTAAGAAAACAATTTTAGAAATAAGGGCATTAGGATGAGTGGAGCAGCCTTGCATTAGGATTCTTGAAACCATCTAGGCTCAAGGATGTGGCCATCTGTCTCAAAGTGGGAGGAAAATAAGCCATGACATTGGTAGTGTTGTTCTGAACCTCCAGCTGAGTAGGACGCCTGGGAGGGCTGAAGGTGACATAATAGTTTACGATATGTGAGGATGAGTTGAAAGAGGGTGAGAGAAAGCAGCCCTCAAGCAAAGTACTGTTGCCTAGTAAAATGAATTATTATGCAAAGCAATACATTTCTTCATCTCAAAATTCAGATTGAAATACAGACATACCTAAGAGGCAACCAAAGGTGGGTGCACTGGGGTCTCCCTACAAAACTAGCTTAGTATAGAGATTGCCACTGTCATTGGGTTGACAATGTAGAGACATTGGTTTATTGGTGTGTTTCCTTCTGAAAGTAGCAGATACAAAAATACCGCCTCAGTATTCAAAAGTATAATGCTATGTGGCCTCCCACTTTCTCTGTGGTTAGAGGTTCCAGAAGGAGGTCTACCCAGGTTCCTTTAGATGAGAAAAGTAATGAGGGCTTTGTAGTATTTGTTCTGTATACAAGTATAGAAAAAGGAAGAGCATAAGTGGAGGCAAAACAGTAATGTCATTACCCTAAATTAGGTTTATAGAAAGACATCTGTACCTTTGAGATGTGTATTCTGGTGGTGTAATGGAGATAGCTGTTATATAGCCAGAACCCCAGGACTTTCTGTTCAGGAAGGACTGTGACATTACCTGCAACTCCACCCAGACTTCCTTGTTTCCTCTGAGCTTAGCTGCAATTGTCACAGTAACTGGATCAGAAATGGATTTTCCCACAACAATATACTCTTGCAGCCTCTCTATGCTTTAAACAATAGATTATCCATCATATACTGCAGGGTAGCATGATTTCATTTGAGTATATGGCATACTTTCCCTCACTGGTCCCAGCCCTGAATAATTTGCAGAGCACGACATACAAACATGTTTTCTGCTACCTTTTCAAAGTCTCTGATTTCCCCCAACATCAATAATCATTTTGGTTATGGCCTCACTACACTCCCTCCTTGCTTCACAAAGTGCTTTCCATGCTTTAGTAAACCAATTCAGCAGCAATATTAGCAAGTCTTTGGTACCAAGTCCCGCATCCCAAGCCCCAAGTATGAGTTCTTATTAAAAACGAGCTTGTGCCCCCAGAAAAAAGGGATGGGGTGGGTGGGTTCTGAGTCATGAGTTGAGTCCAAGTCATGGGGAGAAAAACCCAGAGTTAAGTCTGAGCCAAGACGCCGGTGCAACTTAAGTCCAATTTGACAGCAAGTCCCGCAACTCAAGTCCCGATTCCTGCAATTCAGCAATGTGTAGAAAATTAGGGTGGGCTGCAGATAGATCTCCAGATATTTTGGACTCCAGCTCACATAATCGCTGACCATTGGACATGCTTGCAAGAGCTGTTCAGAGTTGAAGTTCAATGCATTTACAGTGCTACATCCTGCCCAGCACTGATATAAAGGAAAGTGGTAAAATGCTATCTCCATCCATTATTTTCCCCCATAAGGCTATGCAATTAAAGGGGCTAAATTGCTGAATTTGTCTCAGCATCTGAATAAAAGGACTTGATGGGAAGTGTTGATGAGTTGCCCGGCTCATAAATCTTTTGCACTTTCTCTTTCATCAGATAGCATCTTTCTTGAAATGATCAATATCTCAGTCTGTGATTTTCTGCAGGAGATTCAAGTTTGCTTTTAAAAATACTGCATCGACAGGGTCATAAAATATAGACTCCATTCCCTTTCTATCAACCATAGAGAAGGGGCAAAGTGAATTGAGTTCTTACTTTAAATTATTTTCAGATCATCTCTTAAAGATTATCATGTCAACATTTTCTTTGAATTTACACATTTTATAACTCTTGGTTATACTTACCTCCCTGCTACCCAGCTCCCTTCATTCATTAGAATGGAAATGAAACTGTGGTTTGTTTTAATTTTTTCCTATAGCCAGCTTGCAAATATATAACCTTTTTTTCTGTCTGCAATGCTTTGCCATGTAAGGAGCCATGTTTATGCAGTTTTTACAACAGCAGTATGATTTTGCTTCTCATCCATTTTTAACATACCCAGAGTAAGATATCTGTTTCCTTCTCTCCTTGATAGGATAATCAGCAGCAGACATCAGATTCAAGCTGTGAATTTATTATTTTGTGGTTACTCTTGAAGCCATTGCTATAAGATTCAGAATCAAGTCATTTATTAAATACAGTATGGCTTTTGCAGAGATGTTCAGTTTAGAACGTTGGTGTGACCCTTCCCCCAGGGATCATGGAACGGAGCAGAGTAAGTGCAGCCCCCAAATCCTTTTGCAGTTGCCCATCATTGATGTTGTATCTAGCAGCAGTACTTGAACATAGAAAGGGATGGAGGCAGCTTTGGTCACCTTGATCATGCAGCTGCTAGACTACTGACTAGAGCCAGTTATAGGGATCATACAACTCCTCTGCTAAAACTGCACTATAGTTTGCCATAGTTTGCTGTGGTCCACACAGTCAAAGGCTTTTGCGTAGTCAATGAAGCAGAAGTAGATGTTTTTCTGGAACTCTCTGGCTTTCTCCATAATCCAGCGCATGTTAGCAATTTGGTCTCTAGTTCCTCTGCCCCTTCGAAATCCAGCTTGTACTTCTGGGAGTTCTCGGTCCACATACTGCTGAAGCCTACCTTGGAGGATTTTGAGCATAACCTTGCTAGCGTGTGAAATGAGTGCAATTGTACGGTAGTTGGAGCATTCTTTGGCACTGCCCTTCTTTGGGATTGGGATGTAGACTGATCTTTTCCAATCCTCTGGCCACTGCTGAGTTTTCCAAACTTGCTGGCCTATTGAGTATAGCACCTTAACAGCATCATCTTTTAAGATTTTAAATAGTTCAACTGGAATGCCATCCCTTCCACTGGCCTTGTTGTTAGCCATGCTTTCTAAGGCCCACTTGACTTCACTCTCCAGGATGTCTGGCTCATGGTCAGCAACCACACTATCTGAGTTGTCCGGGACATCCAGATCTTTCTGGTATAATTCCTCTGTGTATTTTTGCCACCTCTTCTTGATGTCTTCTGCTTCTGTTAGGTCCCTACCATTTTTGTCCTTTATCATGTCCATCTTTGCACAAAATGTTCCTTTAATATCTCCAATTTTCTTGAACAGATCTCTGGTTTTTCCCTTTGTATTCTTTTCCTCTATTTCTTTGCACTGTTCATTTAAGAAGGCCCTCTTGTCTCTCGTTGCTATTCTTTGGAAGTCTGCATTCCATTTTCTGTAACTTTCCCTATCTCCCTTGCATTTTGTTTCCCTTCTCCTCTCTGCTATTTGTAAGGCCTCGTTTGACAGCCACTTTGCTTTCTTGCATTTCCTTTTCTTTGGGATGGTTTTTGTTGCTGCCTCCTGTACAATGTTACGAGCCTCCATCCATAGTTCTTCAGGCACTCTGTCCACCAAATCTAGTTCCTTAAATCTGTTCTTCACTTCCACTGTGTATTCAAAAGGGATTTGGTTTAGATTATACCTGACTATCCCAGTGGTTTTTCCTACTTTCTTCAGTTTAAGCTTGAATTTTGCTATAAGAAGCTGATGATCAGAGCCACAATCAGCTCCAGGTCTTGTTTTTGCTGACTGTATAGAGCTTTTCCATCTTTGGCTGCATAATCAATCTCATTTCGGTATTGCCCATCTGGTGATGTCCATGTGTAGAGTCACCTCTTGTGTTGTTGGAAAAGAGTGTTTGTGATGACCAGCTTGTTCTCTTGACAAAACTCTATTAGCCTTTGCCCTGCTTCATTTTGAACTCCAAGGCCAAACTTACCTGTTGTTCCTTTTATCTCTTGACTCCCTACTTTAGCATTCCAGTCCCCTATAATGAGAAGAACATCTTTCTTTGGTGTCAGTTCTAGAAAGTGTTGTAATTCTTCATAGAATTGGTCAATTTCAGCCTCTTGGCTGGTGGTTGGTGCATCAACTTGGATTACTGTGATGTTGAAAGGTTTGCCTTGGATTCGTATTGAAATCATTCTATCATTTTTGAGATTGTATCCCAGTACAGCTTTTCCCACTCCTTTGTTGACTATGAGGGCTACTCCATTTCTTCTACGGGATTCTTGCCCACAATAGTAGATATGATAATTGTCTGAATTGAATTCGCCCATTCCCGTCCATTTTAGTTCACTGACGCTCAGGATGTTAATGTTTATTCTTGCCATCTCCTGTTTGACCACATCCAGCTTACCAAGGTTCATAGATCTTACATTCCAGGTCCCTATGCAGTATTTTTCTTTGCAGCATCGGACTTTCCTTTCACTTCCAGGCGCGTCCGCAGCTGAGCGTCCTTTCGGCTTTGACCCAACCACTTCATTAGCTCTGGAGCTACTTGTACTTGTCCTCCGCTCTTCCTCAGTAGCATGTTGAACGCCTTCCGACCTGAGGGGCTCATCTTCCAGCGTCATATCTTTTAGCCTTTTGTTTCTGTCCATGGAGTTTTCTTGGCAAAGATACTGGAGTGGCTTGCCAGTTCCTGCTCCAGGTGGATCGCGTTTAGTCAGAACTCTCCACTATGACCTGTCCGTCTTGTGTGTCACTACACGGCATAGCCCATAGCTTCTCTGAATTACTCAAGTCCCTTCGCCACGACAAGGCAGCAATCCATGAAGGGGCTTTAGAGCACCTAAAGAGGGAATTTTTAAAAGATATTTGCATAGATCTTTCTTCAGAAGTGATTCTTCTTCTTTTTTTGTGCTTTGATTTTTTTAAACATAGATAATGCTAGCAATATGAATACATAATGACAAAAGAGACCAGAAAATGCAATACGCAGATTATAGGCAAACTCAGTGAACATTGTCACTAATTGGGACTAATGTTTGTAGAATCAAAAGTCATACAAAATTCATACAATGATCAGATCTTTCTACAAAGACTGATGTTGATTTGAGACATGCTGATTGAAGAGTTACTATTTATGGACAAAAGAAAAAATTAAGTGCCTATTTAAAGCAAAAACAGTGTTTGCCCACAGGATGCTTGCACTTGTTCAGTCATGGTATGTTTCCAAAAAGAATCTTGGTGAAATGGCAGCTGCTGCTGTTGTGTTCCTGGGATAAGCAGTGGTGGTACAAATAGCTTGTGTTGCTAATGTCAAAAAGGTGGTATTAATTTGTGCATTAGATATGTAATTTATCCAGATATCTGATACCTCTTGCCCCGTTCTATGATTGGAGTTGGAATACATAAGAATGTGGCATTCCATTTGGCAATGTATTTCCAGATCCCGATTTGCACATGAATTTTAATATAGTTAGTTATGTGCCATCAAGTTGGAGCTGACTTATAGCAACCCTAAAAGGGCTTTCAAGGTATGTGAGATATTTAAGGGGTGGTTTTACCAGTTTCACTCTCCCAGTGAATTTCCATGGCTTAGTGGGGATTCAAACCCTGGTCTCTGGAATCCTAACAGCTTGACACTTGTGGTAGTTGAAACATATACAAGCAGGTCCACATCCACATTATCAGTATAAAGTAGTGTCAGTTCCCCCACTCCCCAAGCAAGCGCACATGCATAAGTAAAGAGCAAAAAGTATTGTTAGAATACTTTGTACAATTATAGTCATTGTATCTCAAAAAGAATATTGTGTAGCCTGAGAAGCTACAGAAGAGGACAATCAGAATGTCCAGGGATCTATGAAGAGAATATCTATTATTTGACTGTCCATGACTAGACAACACTGAGTGCCAAAATCTGAATATAGCAGTATGGCAATTGTGCAGAACTTTTTTGATGCACACTTTAGCATGATGAAGGGGTTTGGGTATGACAGTGAAGCTGAGAGTAATGCCATCAGGAGGCCAGACTCCATTATGATCCTAGACTCCTAGCAGAGTCACAGCTGAGATACCAGACCAAGATGCACCCACCCTCTTCAAGGCAGCTAATGGACAGCAGTAGTTGTAGATGACTGGTGGATGAGCAACAGTGGTGACACTCCAGATAACTTCTGTTAGTACTGTGCAGAAGGTGGCAATGGTAAACCCCTGCTGAACATTCCTTACCATGAGAACCCTATGATGAGACACTCCAAAATGAAACAAGACAGTGCTAGAAGATGAGACTCCCAGGTTGGGACACACTCAATCAGCTACTGGGGAAGAGCAAAGGACAAGTATGAATAGCTTTGTTGCTAATAGTGCTAACTAGATTAAAGTCAAAAGAACACTTAGTCCTGATGTACACAGAAGTGAAAAAAAAGTCTGATGCTGCACCACATATACAATTGGAATATGGAATGTGAGAAGTATGAATCAAAGTAAATGTAGGTTGTTGTTGTTACATGTTATTAAATTTTTTTATTTGTGTGATTTTTTTATGTTTAAATAAGAAGAAGAAAGAATTAAGGTTAACTAGAAACCATAAAGTAAGAAATGGACTGGACTACAGTTGAACATGAAGAAGACAAAAATTATGACTACAGAACTATACAGTTTTCACATTGACAATAAAGAAACTGAAATAATGAAAGAGTTTGTATACCTTGGTTCAATCATCAATCCTAAGGGAGACTGCAGCCAAGAAATCAGAAGACAGACTAGGAAGGGCAGCAATGAAGGAATTAGAAAATCAAGCGTAAGGATGTGTCACTGGAGACCAAGACCAAGATCATCCACACCTTTGTGTTCCCGATCACTATGTAGGAGTATGAAAGCTGAACAGTAAAGAAAGTTGAAGGGGGAAATTATTTATTTGAAATACTGTGCTGGAGGAGAGCTTTGGAGATACTCTAGACTGCCAGAAAAACAAACAAATGGGATCTAGAGCAAATGAAGCATGAACCACCTCTGGAGGCAAAAATGATGAAACTGAAACTCATTTAAAAAAACAACAACGACAAGCTTGAGTTTATAGGAGCTGAGCAGGGCTGTTGAGGACAGAACATGCTGGGTATCTCTTATTCAAAGGGTCTCCATAAGCTGAAGTAAACTTGATGGCACAATTATGCTTAAAACTGGATCATTTAGTGCATGAAAAATACTTGTACATTTTTGTTGCCCATATTGATAGAGGTGTTCTTTCACAATGCACGTTCTTGTTATTAGCAGTACATTGCCATTATTGATGTTCATCTGTTATTGCTTCTTATTGCATTATAGCTTCCATTGCTGCAAACACTTTGGGGAAAGGATGTATTTTCATAATAGAATACAATCTTCAAAAAACAAACTACAATCCAGGGCAGGATGTTCTGGGTTTCAAGGGTTTTTTTCTTCTTGCTCTGCTATTTCCACTTTTGATGAGTGGAACAAAGGGTCCCTATCTCTATGTGCTGCTTCTCAGGAAGCTGTGTTTTCATGATGCATAAGGAAAATATAGAGTGAGCGGACCCAAGCTGCATTTTGATTAGCAATATAGATTTGGCACCAGAGAAACTTTGGAAGATATTTTATTTATTTATTTATTTATTTATTTATTTATTTATTTATTTATTTATTTACTTACTTACTTACTTACTTACTTACTTACTTACTTACTTCCCATCTAGAACGTGTCTACTCTGGGCAGTGAGGACTAGTACTGTTTCTTTTTTATGATAAACAGAGGAAAGGACTCTACTAATTGTGTTTGCGTGGATTTTTCTCCTGTTCTCTGAATGGATTTTTCCTGTGCTTTTGTTGTATTATTATTAGCATTAAGATTACTAGTAGTATTAGTATTATTTTACATTTATATCACCTCTTTTCTGTATGATTAGTATACATACCTCCTCCTTTCCTGTTTTATCCTCACAGTAACAACCCTAAGTTATGTTGAGACAGAATGTTGTGCTGCTGGTCATAGGTCACCTCAGAGCATTACGACTCACAGAAAGCTGGTTTAAGGACAGCATCCTTTCTCCTATATTAAGATGGGAATCAGGCCTCCTGCATGGCTGTTTTTGCACTCTACACCTCTTCTAGATGTCTCCTCTGTTCCAAGAGAGAGAGAGAGAGCATTGCTATTCTTATGCCAGGATAAACTTCATCTACCTCTTAAAGGTTATTCCTTTCTAATGCAGAGTCAACTGTGCCATCTGTTTAGACTCACTCTTCTCACTCTGCCTCAAACTATCCATCATATATCAGAGGAACATCCTAGAGTTGTCCAAGAGAGAATTCTAAGTACTTCCGCAAAGGTGGGTTCCTAGGATTCCTTAGGATGGAGCCGTGGCATGTGGTATCAAATAACTGTTACAGCATCATAAAACAGTACAGCTGGGAGAACCGCAAGGGTCATTAGGTCCAACCCACTGCCAATGCAGGAACCTACAGCATAACATCATAGGACTGTAGAGTTAGAAGCGACCTTACTTCTTATAATGTCACACAGTGGAAGTGAAATTTATATGGAATATTGTACATAAAGTTTCTATACTGAAGAGCAGATGTATCTAATCAGTCAGCAAACAGGAATTTCAGAGGAGCTGAAATAGCTAATGTGTCAAGAGAATGTTATAGGCAGTAATGGAAAAAGCAGACAGAAGGAAGCCATTAACAAACTGTGAAGATATTATGAGCATAAAAGCAATGGACGTTTCCAAGAAGATACTAATTCCTGAATGATGCCGGTGCTCATATTAGTGAAAGCCAGGGACTGGAGAGGTTGGCACTTTGGTTTGGTTCTGATAAGCAGTAAGAAGCTAAGCTTGGGATAACACTCCAAAGAAAGCTTTCTTGGATTAGCACTCATCCTTATCTGATTTATAAACCAAACCTTTTGATCTTTCAAACTGGTTCTCTTGAAAATAGCCAAGACACAGATTTTTCTCATGTAATTTCTCCCTATTTATTCTTTTCCTGCCAGAAATAATAATAAAACTTAAACACACAAAAACACACACATACCTAAATAGGGGTGACATCTACTACTGAAAATCATAATTAGTTTTATTTTTTGTTGTTGTTCTTTTAATGGAGCCACTTAACAAATCCCTTTTCAGGATTTTCCAGGTAGACAATACTCAGAAGTGGTTTACCGTTCCCTTCTTCCAGGGGCACCCTGGGACTGCGCAGTTTGCCCAAGGTCACATAGACTGGCTCCTCTTGCAGGAGAGACAGTGTGGAATTTAACTCCCAACCTCTGACCCCACAGCCACATACCTAAACCACTGAGCTATCCAGCCAGTGCCCTCTCCGTAAGTATCTAAAATATTTTAATATGTAACAGATATTTCACGTAGGTGTTTTTCCCTGTATACATTTAGGAACAGTATGAAAAAAAAAAACAGAGAACTACCTCTTTTTTCATCAGTCACATTCTAGCCAGTCCATGTGCCCCTTCTCTGGCTGTGTTGAACTTAGAGCTGGGATATTTCCTTTTATATATATATAGCAATTTTCAGAATTCCCTTGCCAACCTGGCCACTGGCTGGATGATTCTAAGAGTTATAGTCCAAAAAAAGTAAGCTTTGCAAGCTCATTCCAACACTCAGGCAATGACAGACATTGTACCATTGATCTGGGCAATAGGGGAGACAAACAGAAAAAAGAAGCAAAATGTGTAATAGGACTGAAGGAGGCAGGTGGGTATGACACGTTCCACTGTTCCATCTGTCTTTTCATCCATCTAACTTCTCACACATAAAGTATCTCTTCTTTTAATTTATTCTTGCTCTTCCTCCCTTCATCCATATGAGCAAACCCTCTTGTGGGAATTCTGTAGTCTTAGAGCTCCATCTTGTGCTCTTTAAGCTTTTCTTCTCTCTGCCTCCTGTGGTAGTCCATTAGGTCATCACTTCCACTGCTGATTAACCGGTACCGAACTGTGTGAAAGAACAAGCTGTCTGCAGTGTATTTATTTCAGAGATCTCTCCCATACCAGTATTGGGCTGGATCCCAATACCCTCTACTTCCAGAAGAGGAGGGACTTGGCATCTGGATCCAGATGTGATCCTGGCTAGAAATGGGTTCGGAAAGATTGCATTTTTGGACTCCCAGAACAACCCACTCCACATGGCCTTTCTTTCCTTGTCACAGGAGAGGCAGCTTGCCAAGATGAATTCTCTATATGTGCTTCCGGAGGTTCATAGAGAGAGAGGCTGTGTTGACCCATAAAGATGTTGGGTGGGAACCAACATCCACATGTGAACCATAGTTTCATGTGGATCAACTGTAAAATCACAAGCTAGGAAAACTTCCAAGTTCTCCAGATCTTGAGATGCTAGAAAAATGAGAAAGGGGGCAAACACAGACATTTGGCTAAGTGCTTTAAGCCAAGGAGATCCTGCATTTGAACTCATTCCCAAGATGGAATGTGGGAGGGGTGATGAGTCAGAGCATCCTGCAAGTATCATAGGACATCTGACAAGGCCCACTGGGAAGAAGAGAATATGGAGATTCTCCTCTGGAAGCACAAATAATTAATAGGGCTATGGACAGAATAAAGTCCCTAATAGAAGCACTTTTTCTTTCTTTCTTTCTTTCTTTCTTTCTTTCTTTCTTTCTTTCTTTCTTTCTTTCTTTCTTTCTTTCTTTCTTTCCTCTTCTTCTTCTTCTTCTTCTTTTGATTACTCAGCTCATTATCCAGCTTCCATTTCTGCCACTAACAGGATTCAAAATAGAAGATAAAGGCACTTTATCTTTCACTGCAAGACCTTCTTTTCCCATTGTCCAAAATGATTAAATAACCCTCTCCAGTAAAACAAACAAACCCTGTATACCACGATGTGCAATAAAAATCAAAACAATAACCCTTCCAGGAACAAACATATTTATCACTAAAGCTAAAAACCTATTTGAATATAGTGTGAGGCTGGAGACAGATTTAATAAGATTGCACAGCCTCTTCAAAACTGCAGCATTATGGGTAACTTTAATGCAAAATGACAAAAGCCTTGGACTCATGATATAATAATCATGATAACTCTGTCTACCTCTCACTTTGAAGCAATTTAATCTTTGGAAGGTCAAGCTGGGTTAATTTTCAAAGACCAAAAGTAAGGGTTTCCAACACACAGTGGTCAGTATAACAGAGAAGATAAAAGCCTTTGGAACTGCAAGGTTGTGTGATCAGTGTTGAATCGCCCTCTCTCCTTCCAAAAGGTCAAAGACTTTTGGTGTTACAATTGACTATGTGCCAGCAAGACTTGCACTTAGAGCTAATGCAGCTCTAAAGTGAGGAGAGTGAGGGTTTTTAAACAAAAATCTGAGAAGTAATTGCTTGAGCGATGATCCTATTTGCTACTGACAGAATCCTTCATGATAAGCTCATTGACCTTTCATTCATAAGCACAATTCCCTACAGCACAAACTTTGTATACACTTCACTTCCAAGCCTACCTCTTCATAGTTCATCAGCAGAAAACTGACTGCCCACTGTCAAGTACATCTGCTGGTGTGGTCTGTTGTCTTTGGTGAGATATCTTTCTTAGTAGCTATGCTTGCTTGCTTGCTTGCTTGCTTGTTTGTTTATCCCACCTTTCTCCTTAAAAAGAACCCAAGGCATCTCACCTCTTTAAAAATACAATATGTACAAGCTAAAAAGAGTAGTTATACAAATACTTTAAAAGAATTAAACAAGTATGCATGCTTACAGTTGTTTCCTCAATAAGACATTACACTTTTCTAGAAACATCACATCACTTGTGCTTGTTTCTTCAGACTGTTATGTACACTGCCTGAGACCCATTATAAATGAACACAAATGAACACAAATATATAAGTATGATCGTTGTTATTATGAAACGTGTGTATTTGAATTTTTGGAGCTGTAGTCCAATGCCACAAATCTGTAAGCCTCCGTTTCTGTTGATGATGACAGGATGACTATTATGGCACCATTCTATAAGAAATGAAATTAAAGACGGCCCTAACTACTTACTTATAAAAAAATTACTCTTCTGGATCTGGGATGGAGGACTTGCAACCCTCCATACTGGACTACAATTCTTATACTTCCTGTCCATTGGATATATTAGACATCTAAGGCTGATGGGAGTTGGAGCCTGATAGCACGTGGAGGGACCCAGCTTTCCCACTGTTTCACTAGAGCAGGGGTTTCTAACCCAGGTGTTCTTCAACTGTAGCTCCCAGAAACTCTGACCACCACAGCTGGCAGTGAAGGCTTTTGGGGAACTGCAGTCCAAGAACACTTGGGTTACCTAAGTTTGGGAACCACTGCACTAGAGGATTACAGAGCCCTTTGCTTGTGTCTCAGGTTAAGAGAAAGCAGCTGAAATACATAGTAAAAGAAAGGTCCTGGAAACAGTGGTTGTACTGACACTCAGCATTACTCACCTAGCCTTGACATAAAGTAATGCCATGACTGAACCAGCTTTTAGTAAAGAATACTAGCAGTTGGCTCTCATAGAAAAATACCCTTTCTATTTTCAACAACACAGAGCTTACATCATGTAAGGAAAAGATAATCCAGGGCTATGGTCAGCTCTGTCATGCGGGCTGAGAGAGATTTCAACTTGTAGAGCAGGATGGGTGGCAAATTGTTCCCACCCCATCCCCCACCTTGAAGAACTCCTCCAAACACATGGCATTGGATCAACACAGCAATGGAAAGGGAGTCCTAGAGAACCTCTCTGTACCTGCTGCTCACCTTGACAAATGCCGCGGTGCTCATTCTTTTACGTGGCTTCAGGCCCCAATACAAAAAGTCACCATAGGAGACCAGTAAATGAAGCTACCTGGAATCAAACAAACCAATGCACTGGCCATTGAACTGTCCAAAACAGCTCTGAGCCCTCCCCCATCCTGAAAGGATCCTCAGAGCAATACAGAAGACAAATGACTGCTACACAACAGCCTCTGGCTTGCTGTGATGACCTTCTCAGAGTTGGCTAGACACTCCTCAGGTTGGCTAGACACTCCAAACAGCTATATTGGTCAACAGAAGTAGTAGGTGCAACTCTTTAGGAGACTAGCCAGGCTGGTCCTGAGATGGTCCTTCTCAGAGTCAGGCATTATGCAAGAGGTGTCCTAGGATATTGCTGAGAACTTGCACTGCTCTAGCTTGAGTGAAGGTGAGGAGAATTAACGTGCTCAGGGCAGACAAAGAAACATAGCTAAGAGGTCCTAATGCACAGGTGAATTGACTTAAGAGAAAAACAGAAAACTATCAGTGCTATGTTTGAATTTTCACCATGTTAATTTTGTTATAGTTAATCTGAGTGGATGTACAAGAAATCAGCCTTCATGTATATTAACCCAAAATTTTGCATTTTTAATGGCTCTCATGCCTTTTTGCATATAATAACATTGGCATTTGTATATATTTAGTCCTTGCAAAAGAATATGCAAGTGTTATAACTTCAGTCAACATCTCCAGTAGAATAGAGTAAAGGTTCAGTTTTGATACTTTTGTGTGGGCTGAGGGGCATTCTCTCTGTGAATAACAGGAAGAATGAAATTTGATTGGAAATGAGTCTGTCAAATTTAATTTTTTGTAAATTGACCAGCTCTGGCACAAAATTACGTGTCATCTTTTCTCATTATAACTAATTAAAACCTAATTTTGTCACGTGCTCTCAATATATCTTTCTTGTGTTGTAAATTATTCATCACTTTGCCTCTGAATCTTGGATTATAAATGTGCTTCATTCAGAAACAGTGCCAGAGCTGTTTTTAAAATATATAAATATATTCTTAGCATTGTGGATAGGTAAAATAGAAATAACTAAAAGTTGCTGCTGTTCACCCATACCATTTGACCTTAAAGCTCCTTCATCTATGGCAGGGGTCTCAAACTCAATTTACCTGGGGGCCGCTGGAGGCAGAGTCTGAGTGAGGCTGGGCCGCATCAGATTTTCCGCCAAGCAGAGCAAGAGCCTGAGGAAGCCGCCCAGGAGTTTCCTTAGCCCAGCTGGGGCTCCGAGGAGGAGGAGGAGGGTCGTGCGAGCCCTCGTCACCCGGCCACGACCCCCTCCGGCTCCTTCTTCACCACCACCACCACCAGCAGCAGCAGGACAAAGAAGCGGAGAAGGGAGGGAGCGCCGGCGACTGCTTAGCCGGGGGGAGGAGGGCACGACATAAAATTAAAAAAAAAAAACCCTCACAGAATTCACCTTGTCAAAGGAAAAAAGCCCCCACCGGTACCCGCAAAATTAAACAGAACAGGGCGGGGGCCCCCACAGGTGCGTGCATGCGCATGCACACAAACAAACACACACAAACACACACACACACGGAGGTCCGGCAACCTTCCTCTGAGGGCCCCCCTAAAAAAAAGGCGCACTCAGCAGTAGCAGCTACCCCCACCACGACAGAGGAGCAAACTTTGCGAGGCGAGCCCAGGCAGCCTCCAGAGCCGAGGCGGCTGAAGCAGGATGAAGAGGAGGAAGAGGAGGAAGCACCGCCGGGTGCTGAGGCGGCTGCTGGCCGGGCTGGTGCTGGGGGTGCCGAGAGAGAAAGAGAGCCGCTTCCCTGGAAGAGGCGGCGGTGGCAGCTGCTGTTGGCGGCTTGGAGGTGCTCTTCGAGGATGGGCCGGGAGCGACTTGACAGCAGAGGACGCGTGGGTGCTTCGGGGGGGAGGCAAGGGGGGGCCCACAAACTATCATCCGGCGAGCCGCAAATGGTCCCCGGGCCGCATGTTTGAGACCCCTGATCTATGGTCATCTAACAGTCAAACCTAATATCTTCCAGCACAGATTTGGTTGGGGGAGGGGCAGGAAGGCCTGTAATTCTTATAGTACCATTTTTTAACCTCTTACCATTTGGGATAGATAATTTTCACAAATTCAGGGCCCATTTTCTCCATCAGGATCTTCCAGACACAGCAGAGACCACCCGACTTTGACAGGGGAGGGGAGAGGAAAGGAGGAAAAACCTATAAAAATGAAACCTGAAGGGCTTGCAAATTTTCTTCTAGGTTTTTAAATTTATTTTAGGGTGTTATGCATTGGCACCAATATGGCTTATTGAAATGATCCATCATCACTCATGGAGGTTCTCAATAGCTGCAATACATTATTTTTGTCAGAAATAAAGAGGGCTGCAATGGAGATGAGACCCCAAAAAATGATCTGGGGGGCCTACATGTAGCCCCAAGGACACACTTTGCTCATCCCTCTTTTAGAAGAATGGGGTAGCATGATGATTCAATGATTTTTCATACAGATACGTGTTAGAATTTTTTGTGTACCCCATTCTGAAGCCTCAGCATGCAGAATAAGTAAACATCACATTTTCGTAAGTATTTCCCAATGTTCAAAAACCTCTTCATAAACAAAACAAAAACAAAAAAACCAAAAAAAATCCTGTTCCTTAGCACTAGAGTAGACATATTGAATTAATGGGAGGATTTGATGAGTCAACTCCTCCATACATAGAATCATAGAATTATAGAATAATGGAGTTGGAAGGGGCCTATAAAGCCATCAAGTCCAACTCCTTGGTCAATGTAGGAATACAAATCAAAGGATATCTGCCAAGTGGTTGTCTAAATTTCTCTTGAATGCCTCCAGCGTTGGAGCACTCACCACCTCTCAAAGTAATTGGTTCCATTGCTGTACTCCTCTAACAGTTAAGAGGTTTTTCCTGATATTCAACCAAAATCTGACTTCCTGTAACTTGAGCCCATTGTTGTGTGTTACATTCCATTGATTCAAACAAGAGTACTGTAGCTATGCTAAAGTAAATCGTAGTTAAAGTAGGCTCGTTTAATCTATGACTTTTAATCAAAACATGATTCTAGCCAAGGGAAGAAGAAATTGCAAATCATTGTCACCAACGAGCATGCTGCAGTTCTTCAACCTTGTGTTAATAGAAAAGATGAGCAAATATTTGCACCTCTAATTTTGATGCCATGGGGATCTGCCATGGGATGGAAAAAGCAAGTTTGTATTCTACAGTTGTTATACAGTTCTACAGTATAAGAATATGTCACTGTTTATAGTGCTCTAATGCTGGAGGCATTCATGAGAAAATTGGACAACCATCTGTCAGTTCTCCTTTGATTTAGATTCCTGTACTGAACAGAGGGATGGACTCCATGGCCTTATAGGCCCCTTCTAACTCCATTATTCTTTGATTCTAAGAGTCTACAGGAAGGCATCACTGGATCTAGAGGAAAGGTGTAGCTACAGCAATTCTGATTTTGAGGGAACCTCAGCAAACTGTGTAAGTGTACAAATCACTTCCAGCCATGCTGGAGTGCAGCCCAACTTATATATCTATTTATCTACGCCATCACTGTCATAGAAGTGACTCAGGAGGACAAGCCATGATTCCTCGCATGGAAGGGAAACTAACTGTAAGAACTGGCCCTGAGGCGCCAAGAGATGAAATGTCAAGAGATAAGAAAGATGCTCTTAGATCAGAGTGCCTGCTATCTGGGCAGTCTACATGAATAAAGATAGAACAACGCTTAAACTTCCAGGTTTCCAGATCGTACTTCTGTGCTTGGCAAACTAATCTTGTACTTTGTCAGACTCATTCGAAGTAACACCTGAGAGATTTAAAATGAGACTTCTGCTAGCTGGGAAGCATGCAGTTCTTTGCCTGCCTCTCACCAGGTGGTCTGGGCCTTTCTCTCCCCCCACCTCCTTTTCCTGCTGGATCACTGCAGGTGTTTGGAGTCTTTCTACCTTGCTTGAGCTGATTAGCAGAGCAGTGAAACATCGGGAGGAGTGAATGAAATAAATCACGGGGAACAAAGAGAAGTGTTTCTGCTTCCCGGAACAATATGAATACTGGCAGAGCTCTATTTGCAAATGATAGATTAGAGGATAATGATAGAATTACTTTGTTTTATGGCCGCTTTTGAACAGAAGAACAATCAGAACAGCAAAGGTTAGAATGACAAATAGCAATGACTTGTTTTACTTATTATAAGCAAAGAGGTTGGTGTCGTTTTTTGTTTTAAACAGGGCTAATCATGTCTTGAGTTTGTGCATGTGCATATGTGCATGATTTTGATTACATTACCAGGCCTGCCTGTGTAACATTATGAAGTATAACTTCCTCTATGCAAAGTGCATGACTATTTTTAAAATAACTGCTTTCCTTAATATACATGGTGGTTGTTTATGCCTTGCTTTTCCTCATTAACTCTCTGGCCTAAAGCCTTCCAGTGGAGGATTAGTCCTTCCTTTCTTATTTCATCCTGAGGAGATTGATTGTGCAGCTGCGTTGTTGCTGATGACTGGTTAGTTTGCTTTGCTACCCATTCATCTCCCCACTCCCTTGCAGATATAGGTGGGATTAACAGGAGAATCACTTATGAACCTTGGTTATACAAAAACTCCAACTTAAGCCTTATGTATGAATATAATGTATCCCTCTTAAAGACTTCAGAACCTTGAAAAGTTATCTTATGGGGGTTACAATTCCCAGAAACCCCCAATTACTGTGGCTGCTGCCCAAGTTTTTTGAATAATTCTGGGAATTTGGGTCCAAAAAAAATACTAGTTGTTTCAAGCTTGGATTGAAGTGGTCTGGCTGTGGTCTGAAAAGCTTCAATGTGGGAGAATGTATCTGGGGAGGCCTGGAAGAAAATTGTTGCACAAAAGGTTTTAGCTCTGTCTTTTGAATCTCCTCTCCTTCTTTCCCCTATGCGTGTGTCCTTATGTGGCAATCTGTTTGCTGTCCACTTTCTAAAACTTCTAGGTGCTAAGTAAAACAGTGGGGTTAACCCCAACGAGAGGAAACTCACTGAAATTGAGAGAAGTTGTGGGCAATGGGTTGACTTTAATAAAGGCTGATAATTGATTTAAGAGACAGTGAGGTGTCGTGGGTAGAGTGAGGGAGGAGGACTCAGGAGGCCTTGGTTCAAGCTCCCTCTCAGCCATGGAAGCTCATGGCGGTGGCGGGTTGGGGCTTGGAAAACCATTCTCTAAATATTTCATATAAATTGAAAATCTGATTAGGGTCACCATAAATCAGATGCAACTTGATAGCACATTAGGTGCACACAGACATTTAACCCAGTGACAAATGAATTACGTGCTACTCAGAGAGTTTAACAGTTAAGCCTTATATGTATGGCAGACCTGGCTATTATGGTAGCCACCTGTCTTCTTTAAGGGAGGATGGTCCTAGATGACAGTCTCTTTTAAAGATGTCCTCTCATTGATGCATTCTCTGGTCCAAGTCCCATTTAAAGAAAGAACCATGAGAATGTTGATCGGGGATCTCATAATTATTCCTTCACAGTGTGTGTGTCAGGCTCAGTAAGTACCCACTTAAGTGGGATGTAGAGTAATTCTTTTTAAACTATATTTCACAGTTCTAATACATGGGAGAGGGCCTTCTCTGTTGCTGTTCTCACACTTTAGAATGCTCTTCCACAAGAGGCCACGCTGGCTCCATCTTTGCTGTCCTTCCACAAGTAGGGGAGGACCTTTCTCTTTAATTCCTGAATGACTGGCTGCCTGAGTGAGTATTTTTTAAATGGATTGTTGTACCTTATTACTTTGAATGCGTTTTGGTGTTGCTTGTGTTTTTTGTGTGCTGTTTGATCCTTTTTAGTATTTGTATACTTACTGTTGTTAGCTTTTATGTTGCCTTTTAATGATGCAAGCCACCTTGGGTTCTTTTAAAGAGAAAGGCAGGGTAAAAATATTTTAAATAAATAAATAATAATAAAATTTGCTCATATAAATTAACATACTCAGTTCTATGCAAATCAGTGACCTTCTTTGTGCTCCGATCCGTAACTCCCCCTGCCCTTTAAATACCACTTTTCTGAAAACATAGGCTTTGTACCAAACTATGCATGGCAAAAGATTCTGCCATTTCTCAACCCATTTTAGAAAATGATGTGTTGCCAGGTCATTCAGAAATTTTTGTCCAAGATCAGGGAATTTAATAGTAGGAATTTGTTCTGGGCCACAGACAGGATTTTCAAAAGTCTAGACCAAGCAGTGAAAGAGGCTGCCAGTTTGCAACCTCTGGAGCATATTGGTTGTGTTTTTAAATGACATGGCTATTAAATTAACTAACTGCAACAGAAAGACGTCAAACACTAACTGTAGTGTTTGATTGCACTGTGTAAGCTTGGCAGTTATGCTTAATTTGCAGTGCATGGGCAGCCAATCTTTAAAGGAAGCAGCTCATCTCTTCACCACTGTTTTCCATGCCAGTGCTTAAGAATATTATATAGAGCATGAGACCGTCCTCTATACTACCTATATCACCCTCCCTCCAGATAATGCATATAATTCATCTTACCATTCCCCAAACCACTTTATCTTCCACAAATTCTGTGAAGTAAGTTAGACTGAGAGATTAGTGACTGCTGGTTGGAAGTTGCCAGAGTTATTAGAAGGAACTTCCAGCTCTGTGCGTAGATTAGATTAGACTGTAATTTAAAAAGGGATAACATCATTCCTTTTTGATGTAACATTAACATTTCACTTAATTTTATCATTAAGGGAAGTGGACTTGGTAAATGGTGGAGAAGAACATAACACAGTTCACGTTCTGGCTGGTGTTCCTGCCTCACGCTGTGTTGTGAGTACTGAGGCAAAGCGAAGGTGGTGGAAGGTGTGTGTGCATCATATCTTAGCCTGGAAACTTCTAGCATCCAGACTTTTTTTTACAGGTAACTAAAGGTAACTAGTTTAGTTAATTTTTGAGAAATGAGAAAGCGTTTCCATGGTTATGATTTTTAAGGAAACTCCTTCCCATTTCCCAGTTCTTTTAAGGACACTCTTTCCTTTCTGCATCTCTCAACTCTCCCATTTCCAAAAATTGTATAAGTACTCGGTGGGCTTATAGCCATGGTCCTACCATGTTACCCCGAAAATAAGACAGGGTCTTATATTAATTTTTGCTCCAAAAATGCATTGGGGCTTATTTTCAGGGGATGTTTTATTTTTTTTTCATGTACAACAATCTACATTTATTCAAATACAGTCATGTCATCTTCTTCGGGTTGCTGCGCAATGGTGGAGGGCGGGCTTTCAATTAACTGGGGCTTATTTTTGGGGTAGGCCTTATATTACGAGCATCCTGAAAAATCCTACTAGGGCTTATTTTCAGATTAGGTCTTATTTTCAGGGAAACAGGATAGTTTTAGAGTTAACTTTTCAAGGCGGAAGAGCATGGATAGGTAACCTTGGAGAGCTGATTTTTTATCTCAGCCCTCCAGGTCCAACATGGGTCACACCAGCTTCTTCTAGCAAAGTTGGAAGCAACTGGAATGTTAGTCCCGATACCTTGTTTTATAGAAGAATCATACACCCTGGAGGCTTTTGAGGCACATTTCTTTCCTATGGGGAGGGGGAGGGCAAGTGGTTCACTCTGGGGGCTATGGGGACCTAGAAGCTGCTTCCTGTGCCCTCCAGTGACTTTATCTACCCAGGATGAAAATTGCTTTTCACAAGACAGAATTCTAAATACTTCAGACTGGGTACATGATCCTCTTGGTTCATTAGCCTGGTTCATTGTGGTTCCAACTCTCAGCTTGTTCCCTCTCAGCTTGTTCACTCTGACTTACCTTAAGCCACTAATTCAGCTCCTCTGGCTTGACTCATCTGATGCCAGGTTCTTTTTTCTCATTCACTGGGTCCCTATGGCTCAGTTCTTGACTTTTGATTCAAAATTACCAGAGTTAGTATAACAAAATGGTTAGAATGTCAGACTGGGACTTCAGAGGTGTAGGTTCTAATCCTCATGAGATGCTGAAATGCACATGGTGGTCTTTGACTAAATACTGTCACAGCCTGACCCAGGTTACAGGGTTAGTCTGAGGATCAGTTAAGGAGGAAGAAAGCTATGAACACTATCGTGGGTTACAGGGAGAGGTGGGATGTGCATATAAGTAATAAATATCATAGTAAATAGATTTGCTTTTAACCTCCTCCTCCCCACCGGTCGAACATTCTACATTCTCATCTTTCAGGCAATCTGTGGTACTCCAGGTGTCTTCAGCTATGACTCCCACTATCCCTCAGCACTGACTATGCTGTCTTGGGAGTGAGACATTAAAACCCTAATCATGTGGAGATATTAACTCCTGCACTGAAATCCAAATACGTATGTTCTTCTTTAAAGAAACCCACTTCCTCCTCTCTTATTGTACTAGCGACCACCCACAGATTTCTTACAAATTGCTTTTCAGACTCTGCTGAGCTGTGAAGAAAAGGGATTGTCATGCAGCAGAGGGGCATGGTTGCTGCTCTTTGAAAAATACGAGACCAAAACATGTGGATGGAAGTAGTCGAGCAGCTCTTTGGTGTTGGACCTGTATATTCTCCTCCTCTAGTGTTCTCCAAGGCTGCAGTGCAGCGTTGTTGGGCTGTTCAAACACCATTGGCTTCTGTGGGATTTCAGGAGCCCAACTGGGCTTTGATCCTGCATACTACTTTCAAGATGAAAGTTCACTTCATTTTTTCTTCACCCACCCCTCTGTTCCTTCATGAGCTTGCTTTTCATGGTGTTCCTTTATCTGTTTGCACAGTGAAGCAAACTTTAGGAATGGTGCATTTTATCTCTCAGTGAATGCATCATTTATCCAGTACCAGTAGTGTCTAGTTCCTGGGTGGCCTCTTCTCTACCTGCCACCAACACCTCTGCATTGCCAAGGAAAGCAAATAAGCAGCCCCTTTTCATTCTGTAATATATCTTCATTTCCTTCCATCCTCGCTAACGGATTAGCCATTGTCTCTTTACCTTCTGCAAGACGACCTGTCGCCAGTTCTTATTGCTCCACATGAACTTGTGGCAGCTAGGCATTATGAAGAAATGTCTCTGGCTTGCTTTGGCTTTTCTGAGGGAAACATGTTTAACAATGGCACTAGTGCAAAATACAATTGCTAGCAGCAAAAGGTGCTTTAAAAATGTATCCATAGCTTGTTCAGATGTCTTCCTGTTTGCCTTGACATTTTTTAAATCTCTTTTTACTGGAAACATGAATGCTGACCTTTCATTACTGAGGATCCAAATCTCCATTTTCATAGGAAGATAGTCAGTTTTAATTTTAATCAGAATGTTGTGACAGTGGCAAGGGTGCCCCTGTTGGCAGGCTGTCGCATTCCTATCCTAGGCCTGAAAAGTGGTCTCACTTGTCACCAGCACCAACAGATGGATTGGGAGCCCCGGAGGCTGAACTGGCAGCTCAGGAAAGAGAAAAGAGGCCCCAGTCCTAGGACACTGGTTCCCAGAGTGAGCTTCCACCCCTGGGGGAGGCTTTGGAAACCTCAGGGGAGGAGAGGTACCCTAGAGGGAAAGAAGCTATTGGTTTGCTCCTGAAGGATAGGGGTTATAAAGGCAGCACTGCCACAAGGCGGGGCAGACCTCCAGGCAGAGAAAACCTGCAAAGAGCAGGACTATCAAACTGAGGACAAAAAGGAAGTGACTTCTATCTCTGAAGGGTCAAAGGAGGAGGACCCCAAGGAAGGGGCTTAGGAGGATGGCTTAGGGATCTGTTGGGCCAAGGACTCTCCTGAGAAGGGCCTTGAACTGCCCAGGAAGTGGGATTACATATATAAAGAACAACGCTGGTGAATCATCTTGGTAAAACTAAGTGTCCCAGAAGGAGAGAGGGAGAAACATGAAAGCTCCCAGTGCCCCTACCACCCTCTGTACTGGGATGAGAAGAAAAGTCACCCAAGGAAGGGGCAAATGAGGCCAACCTCAGGTAACCTTTGGCTACCCAACTCCAAGGCTAGCAGAGAAAAGAGTAGTGCAGACCGACCCAAGTGACTACCACTGTGTCCAAGGTCTCAACATTGTTTGAACCTCTGTTGGTTACCCCTCTCTCTGTTCAAATAAATCCTGTTTTGTTGAAACCTTTGTATCCAGAGTGTATGGAACAGAGAATAGAGGAAGAGAGGCCCACCAAATAAACCTGGACTGGTGCAGCTCACAATGAATATAATATTTCCTTGATATAATGGATTGATGGTGATTCCTATGAGAAAACTGGACTTTGAAATCTACAGTATGAAGAAAAATTCCACATTTAACCCTACATGTTCTTTAACAGCAGAAGGTGCAACAGTAATAGGTGTGTTCCACCAGCACATTCTGACAGATCAAATGTCCTTCTAGAGCAGTGGTTCCCAACCTTGGGTCCTCAGATGTTCTTGGACTAAAACTCCCAGAAGCCTTCACCACTAGCTGTGCTGGCCAGGATTTCTGGAAGTTTCAGTCCAAGAACCCCTGTAGACACCAAGGTTGGGAATCACCGTTATAGAGATTTAAAATGGCCAAATGAAGAAGGGCCTCAGGCATGCTGAGAAATCTTGTGGAGATCAAAGCCTCAGGACTGGTGTAAAGCAGTCCAGTTGACAACAGTACCTCCTATGTGAATGTGGCAACTGCTCAGATAATTATTTCTATCCTTTGTTGCAGGTGTTGGTTAAATGGTTGGATAGTAGGATCAGGGGCTGTGAAGTGGCTAGATGATGCAGAGGGATAACTTGCTTTCTTCCTTGGGTGCTGTGTTGCCTGGAATGAGGAAGAAGAAGAAATGTGGGGCCTTTCAATATGGCAGTGATCTAGAATATACTGAATAACAGAAGCAGATCCTCATCCAAGAATAAACAGAAATTATCAAGCTAGCATCTAGGATTAAAGTGAACAGTACTGAGAAGCTTGTCTACTCATCCTCCACTGTACATCACCAGCATATTTTTGTTTTCAATCCTCTTTCTTATATTGGTTTGTGGAGGAACAACAATCAGTATCCTTTGGAGCATTTAATATTTTTGTTGTAATTATTATCTGTTACCATAATCATGCAGCAGTGCTTAGTAATCTAAATTTTGATAGGGCATTTCAGAGTAAGTGATTTGTCATTTAAACAGGAATGGGTTTGTTTTAGTTAAAAAAAAGGAGTAGTATGCTTAGGCAGAAAAGGCTTATTGGTGAATAACTGGACTGAGAAAGCTGCTTTACATCTACGTATCCTGCCAGCATCAGATAAGATACTGATGTACAAGGCAGCTGAGGGCAATTTCACTCCAGAGCAAAAAAGATAGAAACCCAGCCAGCTCAAGACTCCTATGAAATGAACAGAGGCGGCAGAGCAGAATGCATAGTGGATTGCATCCAATCCCTTTGGCATAGGGAGAGATCTAAATAGACCCATTGCAGCACAATTATGTAAACATGTACACAAACACTTAATCCCTCTAATGATACGAATTCCCAAGCTACTTACCATAAAGAAAGGAGAGGGTCATGATTACACACTTGAGAGCTGCTATCATTAAAGGGATTAAGTAGTTGCATACATGTTTAATAACTGTACTGCAGTGGGTCTATTCAGATCTGTCCCTATGCAAAGGTATTGGTTATGATCCACCAAGCACTGGAGTTGCACCACATCCATTCATTTTAACAAGCGACTTGTGTCAGGTCTCTTCTGGCTTTTCAGCCCTGGGGTTGAATTGTTCTCGGGCTATCTTCTACATCCGTATCTGGCATTACTTTGGCACATTTTTGTTCAAGCCAGAAGTCCTGGGACACAACAGACAAGTAAAAAATAGCTCTCTGGTGAGCTATCCAAACAAGACTTTTCAAGAAAAGTCACATATCATATCAATAAAGGTCAAGGATCTTTGGAATTCTTTGCCAGACCCTTCTATCTTGCTGTGCTTACTGTCAGAGATTTGGTTCCCTACGAAAGCAGTTTTGTCAAAACATTTCTAACAAAAATAAATACCTCTCAAAATTACCATTGACTTGGTTTTCATATTCTGCTACACCAAGGGGCACACATTTGCACTACAAATTGGCCTTCAGTAGGTAGAAAAGTCAAGAAATGTTACTGGGCAGGCGGCTTAAACCTCTCATGACTCTTGGGAGGCTGGATTGCTTTTGCTTGCTGATGAGCTGGAGAAAGAAGGAGTCCAAGATAATTAAACGAAACACCCCAAAATTCCTCTTTCATTATACATCTATTTATTATACAGAATAAAGGGAGCATGGTTGTGGTTTTTGTGTGTGTGTGTGTGTGTCTCTTAAACTCAATTTCCATAGTTACACTGATAGACATGCCAAATTCCATGTTGGGGAGTTTTCAGCTTGTTTAAAGCTTTTGAAATGCATGGCAGTCAATATGGATTAGCATTTCTGAGGTGAATGATCAGGCAAGGAAAAGAAACAGTTAAGAGATTTGCAAGGGTTCCAGTGTTAAGCTTAGTGACAGATGTACATTGGAGAAAAAAACATGGAAAATATTTAAAGGCCAATTTATGCACAACTGATAGCTCAGCAGTAGAGTACATGTCTTGTATGCAGAAGATTCCAGGTCATCTATAGATATACAGTAACACACAATCTTCTCCTTTCTTTGTGTTAGAAGGACAAGAATACAATTAATAAATATACCAGATAATTTCCACCCAATGAAGGGCAACATCTAGGGCTTCTTGGGTAGCTAGCAGCACATCTTCCACAGTGCATGTTGAGGAGCATAGAGTAAACAGATATAGGTGTAAAGTTGCCTGTTCTTCTTTGCTCTTGCAGAGATCTGTGTCAGTGCAAATGAGGTACAGACACAGAAGGAACTTTTTTGAAGAATGTGAGGACTGTGAATACATTTAGACATCCATTGGGCAATGACATTACCCTGTTGGCTGATCCATCCTCTCTGGAAGTATCACTGTATAAGCATCAATTGAACTGCTGCTTGTGAGAAATTTGGGAGGAAGGATTAAACTCTTATTCCTCTGGTTTCCAGTGGAAGCCATTCCCAGTGAGAGTTGGCAATACGGGGCAAGATTGACTTAATTCAGCACAAGAGCGGTTCCTTGTGTTCTCTTTGCAGCCAAGGACTTACAGTTGAGCTGTAGATGTGGGATATATTTGCCTTGGAATAGAGGAAAAAAGAAATGGAGCTACATCCTCAGAGGTTAATGGTAAATTTGGACATGCAGGTGTTCATCATCACTAGGGGATGAATTTTTTAAAAAAGAATCACAATATTCATCAAAAATAACTCATTGGTGCAATACTCATCACTTCGTATTTGGCAATTCCGGAGGCCCTGACAAATACGAAGTGATGAATATTTACCCTTTTTATCTGTCCCTTCATTGGGCCTATAGAGCAGCTGATTGGTGTGCGCAGAGTCAGAGGGAGCAGGCTAGCCTGCCAGAATGGTGGTTTCCATTCCAGCAGCCTAGCTTCCGTTCCGGCGCAGGCAGCAGCAGTGGCAGGACAAGGTAGGGAGTCAAAGGGGGCAGTGGGAAGATAGGGCAGGCGAAGGGCGGAGGGCTCAGCTTTATATATATATATATATATATTTTAGACAGCCACATGCTGTCTTAAAAACAACAATGATGAACCAACAAAACAATTAATGGTTCACTGGAAATCCCGGGTGAAATTCGTGGTACATGGTTCATTTTAGCAGTTCATCCCCATCTCTAATTATCACAGTCCCCACAGCCAGCTCCCCAGACAAGGACACTCCAAAACTGCAGACAGCTGGATACAGATCGACAAAAGAAGAGCAGGTCTTTTGTAAAGTTAAGGTCACTTAATTGCCCTTTCAGCATCAAACCACCCTCAAATACTTTGCATTAAAACAGAGATAGCTTGTAACTATATATTGTTCATGCAAACATCCCTTTTCCACCCTTAGCTACTGTAAGGGTTACATCTAAGTTCAGAGAGAACTGGGATACGGTCATAGTCTTTACTAATCAGAAAGAACTGGGGCTTTGATCTTGTGAACTCTGGTTCCAATAGACCACTTTTCATCCTTTAGACTTAACACAGTCAATTCCAGTGCCTGATTTTGCAAAATGCCAGTAACAGAGATTCCAACAGAGATGCTAACATGGTCATGAGAGACAAACCAGACAGTTCCAGGCCAGATATGCATTTTAAGAATTTTTTAAATGACATGTTTGGATCCAGCATTAGTGCTCCACCCCAATACACACATATGCACAAAGACATTAAGATTTGCCTTTTTTGAACAACTGCATCCCAGCACCCTGATAAGTTATCCAAACAGTGTACCCATAGTAGAATGAGTAGCATATTCTCTATTTCGCTTCCATCACTCTCCAATTCATGTTCCCCCCTTGATTAGGAGCCATGCTGCTTAAAATGTTCAGCAATTATAGATTGGAACATACAAACACGGAGTAATTTATGTGGAAGTAATGACTTAAATGGCTCTTCATTACATTGCAATCAGATCTGAGATGCTTCTGTAGATGTAGCATATCTGTTCTCAGCATGCTGGGTTAACACCCTCCAGTGATGCGCTTTAAGGCCAGCTCATTGGTAGCATTTGACAGAGGGTCAGTGGACTGAAAATTTGTTTACCTGGAACAAGAATACAGCCTCCTAGTCTACACCAACTGAAACAAAAACATGCAGTTCCAGTTTTGCAGAGAAATCCCACAAGGACCTGCATCAGTCAACCATATTGACACCATGTCAAGAATCTTGTACATAATTGGCATAGAAGAAAAACATCTTCTCTGGAGAGGAATCAAGCTGGCATAGTTTAATGTTAAAAGGTAGAATACAGAGTTTCTTTATATCTTCAATATGATGACTGTAAGCAAATAAGTAGATTCTGGATCATCTTCTTCTTCTCTGATTTGCCTAAACTCTTGAGAATCCTGTAAAATTATGTTTCATTTTATTGATCCACTAAAGCATCTGAACATCAAACATTTTCAGATACTCTCATGTACCAAATATTCTCCATGATGCATTTCACTCTTCACCGCCACTACTGAATTAAGTGTCCGACCTCTCCAAGCACCTTCTTTATTCTCTCTTCAATAATCACATGTGTCATTTATCCTGCTGTCATTTCCCCCATTAGGTTCCCCTATTCACAGCACCTGCTGTCTTATTCCTGAAACCTTGCAGAAGTTGATCTTAGGAATTTCATGTTGTTTTTCTGCACTGCTGTGGGCTACAGAATGACTGTTGCCCGAGGAATAGGGATGTAAATTTGCACATGTCTGCTCCCTATATGTGATGAAGAATCCCAAACGATTCTTCTTATTCCACAAGATGGTGGTGTGCTTTGTGGCACTATTGACAGAAAAAGAAAATGAGAACACGCTGTTCGTATGTTTTGCACAAATTAAGCAGCGAGAATAATACCAATAACTCTTTAGATGCAAAGTGGTGGTAGTTGTTGCTATGTTGTATGGACTTTCAAGGATTAGATGCACTGGATAGGTTGTTTATGGGTTTTTTTAACAATTAGATGGTTGTTATGCGCTTACAGTATACCTGTGCTTTGCTTCTCAAGGAGAAAGGACCCAAATTTTGCACAGAGACAATTTGCACAAATAGCAGATGCCTTGGTGGGGGCGGGGGCGGGGAAGCACTTCTTATCTGTCTCCTGGAGTCAAAGGGCCTTGTATGGCTTCAATGTTCCTCATAAAGGATTCTTACTGAGGCAGCCTAAATTGAAAAGAACAAAGAATTTAATAAGTGTTCCTTACAGCCTAAGAGTATACACTGTCTATACGGAGCATAGCAGCCCTATTGTCATGTTGTTGTTCAGTATGATCTACCTATTGCTTCAGTTCCAGCATTGGAGCTACATTGCGTAATAATATCTCTAAAGTTCACTGCGTAACCATAGGTATTGGAAAGCCAATACCACCTTCAGAATTCCTTTCTAATCAAACAGCAATAATCGTCTGGTTAGTTGAAAATGATCAGACAGCAGGTTGACTCTTAGCTTCTTAAGACTAGAGTGCCTGCCTCTTTTACTTATTTTACAGCTGATTTTGTTATTTCATTGCTTACTGCTGTTTTACTGATGGTTTCATTGTTTTAAATGTTTATTTGTTTAGACTTAATTGCCTTTTGGAGAGCTTATATTGTGATCTGCCTTGGGGGGACCAGCATAGTCCATAAAAGCAGCAGGAATAACAAACAGTCAGGAAAAGTTCCTGTTTGTAATATCATCGCTATAGGCTTCCTGTTGCCTCTATGAGTAAAGAGCAACCAGTGAACCTAATTGTAACTGGGCCTATTGACAATGGAAGTCCACCTAGAGAAAACTTGTGGGAGCAGAGTCTGCATGTGTATTCTGAAAACTAGACCGGAAAGGGCAGTGCATCCAGGCAACTTGGGATGACAATACAGTAGGATCCCTGTGGATGCCTGAAACTGCAGATAGTAGTGAACCTTATATTCAAAGTACAAAGAGGCTGGACAAAGCCACAAGAGGGCACACTTGTATATTGTATATACAGCTGTGGCAAATTGTGGATAAGTGAAACTATGAATACTGATCCTGTGGATACAAGGGTCCTATTGTAATTATTTGGATCGTGTTCTGTTTTTTGACTCAGATATAGGACAAAACAGGTTTCACCTCCACAATTTTCCAGGACCTTTTAGGGGATTTTGATGCCACCAGTCATACTGCCCATCTTAAAAGCTTGGCTACATTTGGGTCAGAGATTGCTATGGTGGTTCTAGACCTTTATGACAAACCAAATTTAATCAGTAATACTGAGGAACTTTAGTCCTGTTTGATTATCTTTGTCTCTTTCTGTGCCACAAGATCCCATCTGCATTTCATTCTCTTTAAGACAAGACAATAGCTGTGCTCAGGCCTTGGAAATTCAGACATTGCCACTTCAAATATTGCCTAGTTTCCAGATTAGGCTTTCTCTTCTTCCTTTCTCCCTTAAGACAAAGAGAAATGACCTTCATACTTGTGCTAGACAGCAGTAAATAACCGTGTAAATCAGGGTTAGCCAAGTACAGTGGTGCCTTGACTTACGAACGCCCCGACGTACGAACATTTTGACTTACGAACAGCTCCATTCGCAAAATTTTGCTTTGACTTGCAAACGGAGCTTTGACTTACGAACAAAATAAACACGCAGGGAAAGCGGGAAATGGACTTTGGACTGCCTGGTACTGCCTGGTACTGCCTGGTACTGTAATTTTAAAATGTAAAAATTGGTTTAAAAGGTGCTTGGTTTGGTTTAAAGCTGCTTGGTTTTAAAGGTGTTCTGTTTAAAAGGTGTTCTCTCCCTCCCTCCCTCCTTCCTTTCCTGCCCTTTTTTTAAACCTAAGTCATTTTAGGTTAAAAAAAAAATTCTCCCCCTAGTGGTAGAGGACGGATTAACTGGTTTTGCATTAGTTCCTATGGGAACGAATGCTTCGACTTACAAACGGCACCTCGACATAAGAACAAAAAACAGCCGGAACGGATTAATCTGTTTTAAATGCATTCCTATGGGAAATGCTGATTTGATTTACGAACGTTTTGACTTACGAACATCTTCTGGGACGGATTAGGTTCGTAAGTCAAGGCACCACTGTACACCTATACCCTAAAGCAGCCCTGAAAGCCATTTTAGGCTCTCAGGCCTCTGTGAATTCCCCATTATACAGACACACACCACCACGAGGAAAAGTATTCTTATTCTTACTCTTAATTTTCAAAAAATTGGTTTTTCTACATATTTGTAATAAGAAGGTTCTTTTTCCAGTTCAAATAATCCACCAAAAAGATCAAAGCCAGAAGTTGATATCCATCACTTCTAGAGATGGGGGTATTCACATACGAATACGGATACCCCCGCACAGCTGGACGTAACGAGGGTCTGGCCACTCACGCGTCTGCTGCCAGTGGCGGCTCCGCTCTCCCTTCCTGTCCCTCCGGAGCTCGGGGCAGGGGATTGGGAAGAGAGCTGGTAGATACCTGCACCTGGGCACATCAGACAGTGTGGAGCATGGTAGGGAGTGGATAACCTTGCCTGTCCCACCTCTGTGGTGTCACAAAGGTCCACTTCTGTGACATCAGAAAGGTATACCTGCTGGTCCCAAGGTTTGGCCCTGAAATTTCAGGGATGCTGCTGACTCGGCACCTCTAGGGAAGACTGTTAGCTATGTTACAAGGACTCACTGGCAGTCTCATTAGGAATGGAATCTGTTTTCTGTTCCTTCTCCAATATGCCCTCTCAGAGAAATAATTGGTCACCATGCCTCCTGAATGTTTAGATGCATTGCTTAAAATGTTACATATACAGACATGCAAACGTTGTCCCCTTTCCTGGCCTGTATGTAAGCAACTGCTCATGTTTTATTTGTGATAGAACAACAGAGTCAAACATGCAGACCTCAATTAAACTTTTTTTTTTGCCTTCAGTTATTCCTTACTAAATTTACATTCTCAGAAATGCTTTTCTATTTTCTTCTCTCCCTTATCCTCTTTTTCCCCCTTTCTGAAAGAGTCATAAAATTTCATACTTAAAACTGTTGCAAGTGAGAAGCTGTGGTAGGAATTTATTCAGGTTATTTTTAAACCTGTGACTAAATTATAAATGCATAAAAATATTAAAATTAATATGGTATGAGCTTTGAAACATCTGCCTAGGGTGAGGCTTAAGGATATAGAAAAAGTACATCATCAGTTCTAATTGAGCCCCAGCAGAGCCAAACAGAGAAAAAGAAATAAAACGAGTGTTTCTAAAAGATCCTGAAGTATAATTTAATTTAATTTGAGACAATATGGGACATTTAGAAACCTTTTATGATTAACCCCCCCCCCCAATCAATGGGAAAGTGTTCATAATTTCCCTTGAATTTAAATCTGTGTGACCTGGGTACCTTCACACTGGAAATATTACTGTTGCTCCCATTTGTGAATTGTTTTTAACTGGCCATCTCAAAATCCAAAATTTGCTTTCGAGATGTATTTACTCAGATAAGCATGCAAATAATTTTAGCCTTAGAAATACCAAAGGTTTGATCCAGCTTTATCGGGCTTTTCATTAATCACACGCAATAAATTGGAGACCTCAGGTGACAGAAACAATTAATGCAGGTTCAATTATTACCATCCAGAAGCAGATGCATGTGCTTCTCTGTGACTCAATCAGAATATATAGAAAAACTCTGCAGTAATAATTGGATCCCTTCTTTGATAAACACTAGAGGAGATCTGTGACTGTTTTCCTTCAATTTAGGCTGGGAATAATTTTGTGTCACCTCTCATGCTGAGAGTGGCACATGTGGGTTAGCACAGTAGCATCCTGGCTTTGAAGATAACCAATTATACAGGAACACAGTTCCTGTAATAGAAAAGGATGAACCCATGAGCTGCCTTTCTCCCTCATTCAATTTTCTTTTCTTTTCTTATTTGTAAAAATATATATATTTCTTTCCTCCCGTATATTAATAAATACACTAATTTTAGTAGGTGCTTACCAAAAAAAGAATTAAATGAAATTTTCACCTAGGCACAGCTTTTTGCAACATTGAGACAGTCATGTTCTCCTTACTTGTCATGTAGCTGTTAAATATGAGGAACCTGTCAGAAAAAAGATGGGGAAATTAATTCAGCATCAGAAGCATGGGTGAATATAGAAGTATGCAAACCCCAGATTTTAACAGCTAAGGCTATTTATTCTGTAAAGTTGTTGCACCTTTTGTTCCAAAGATTATCTTGGTCTGAATAATTATTCAGTAGCAAGGTTGACTGGTTTTTGTCCTAGCCGATTCATGCTACAAATCTATGTAGTCATGTTGCCTGTGTAAGGTTATTACTGGAATCAGGGTCTGGGAGTAAAATATAAGTAATGTTAAGATGTCTATCAGATTCATTAAACTACTGATGTTACATATAGAGAAGCAAGGTGAGAGAAATGATGTTTAGACATGACTGCTGACTTTTAGAGAGCTCCCAAGTTGAGATTATAGATGAAGATAAGAAGAGACTGAGAAAGGACAATATGCCATGTTAGATCCGGAATAACTCTGGAACTAATTTCAAGGGCAGTTAGCCTGCTATCTGATTGTAAGGGCATTTAGCCTGTTATTTGGTTCGCTGCAGGGGCCGAATAAGCAAAGATATTGCCTGATTGGTATATTTTAAAGATCTGGTAAAGGCTCTGCCTGATTGGGCTGCAGGTAGGCTCCTGAGTGGACCTTTAAGAGAAAAGCAAGTAAAATCTCCGGGAATGGGGAAAGCTTTCCATTTGTCTTTTTTTTAAAAAAAAAAAAGTGGTGCAGCAAATATTCACTGCCATAATACATAGGGTTGTGGGTTTGCTTTGTTTTTTTCACTTTGGCCCCTCCATGGAGCTGAAGAAGTGGTTAATTTCGCAATATTGTGAAGTGCCTTACAACCACTTCATGATACTGGTAAGAATTGCGGAACAAATAGGGTCACTTGAGGTCCATATGCCATTTGGATGTGAAGATAGAACCAAATGGCACACCTGATGTCTTAGTGACCCTATTTAATCTGATCCAGTCTACTACTTTCATATGATGTAGACAAGTCCTTAGTTAGTTTCTAGATTAGATTAGGCATCCTTCAGTCTCAAGAGACTATGGTAACGTGTTCTGAATAAAGGACTTGGAACAGCGTCTAGTGTCTAGTGTGGCTGAGAAGGCCAATTCAAGAGTGACAATCCCTTCCAGTGACAATTCCCTTAGTTTCTAGATACCTATTAAAATTGGTGGGGTTTAAGTTATGACTAAGTGTTCATATCGATTTCACTGACTCCAAGAGCAAGGCTACTATAAAATTCTACTGAGTTCAGCATGACTTTTTAGGTAAGTGTCCATAGGTTCACGGCCCTACCCTGGTGGCAATTCACAGTGTATTTACAAAAGAGACACATAGTAGAGGAAAAAAGAAATAATTATACTGATCCTTACTTCTCATACACTGAGAGAGCTTGAATTTACATTTATAATCTAGAAAATGATCTTGGGCTCACTGAAAGTAGTCATGTACTGCAACAGTTTGTCCTTCTAAATATGTTGTGTGTACAGATTGAACAGTTAAGGGAATAAAATGCTGGGCACAACTGGAAAGGAGTGATACTTTATGTTCTGTTTATGAGATTCCTATAGTGATCTGCCAAGCTACTGGAAAGTGCAGAAGACTAAATTAGATGGTGGTTCACTATGTTCCTATATTTATCTTGGAGAATTTGGTTAATTCCCCTTTAATCAGCAGAGTAAGAAACATAAAGAGATCAGCCCAGTTTCTCCACCATTCCCTCTCACATTGACTAGCACTTTATGTGTTCAAAATCACTCTAGGTCCATTTAAAGTAGAAAAGAAGGTATCTTTACTTACAGTTACTGTCTATAGTTACAGTCAAAAGGATTTTAAAAATGAGAAGAGGTGAGTCTCTATCATGTAGGAGATAGACCCTCCACGCTGGCTGGAGATCTGGAGCAGAGAGAGACTAACAAACAAAAAAGGAAGCTTAGCAAACAGGAAAAGAGGGGCAAGCCAGAAGGAGAACTTTAGCAATAGGTTAGTGGGAAAGGAGAGATTCCCTTTAGGTTCTAAAAGCTTCCATCTATTTATACTCTGTATTACAAAACAGGCAAGATGGTTATTGTCTCAACATTTTTGTTCTAACTCAATAGTATTCAGTTTACATAGGGATGGAATGAATCCGGTATCTTTGTTCAGATAATGAGGAGTCTGAGGTCTCCAGGGTTGAGATCGTTTTCATGTTTGCTGACATATGTCAGAGATAAATTGTATGAGGAAGAGACCAGGGCAAGAGAGAATGACAGCAACCTGTTGTAGGTTCTTTCAAAAACGATTCTGCCAGTTTCTTTGCCAACATTAAAATTTTGCCATATGAATTATCTGCCACGGGGAGTAAGCATTTGGAATGGAATGGCTCAATTTAGTTGTTTGAAAACATTTTTATGGGTGGAATGAGGGAAACAGATTGTCACTGCTTGAATAATCTGTCTATGTTATAATACATTTCGTAACACCTTACAAAAGTAGGACTGTGGATATTTCTGCTATCAGTGCAAAGTATTCTCTAATGAAATTGACAAATTAAAAATTCAGTGTAGTACATGGATTTTAGCAACAGCAATAATGTTTTGCTTACCTTCCTGGCTTGCTAGCTCCCAACTCTCACTCGGAGGTTTTACAAAAATTTCATAAACTAAATATAACATTGAAAACAAAAATCTTATCAAAGACCAAAACATTGGTCACTTTATCTAACACTGGTTATACTTTAATTTGTATTTACATTTATTTAATTTCTCATTTATTTAAAAAGTGGTTTTGGCATATGTGGGTGAACCATTCCATTCTGTCTTGACAATAACCCTGTGAGGTTAAGATTTGTACTCTTTTGTTAAGATTTTGCTGATTCTAGCTAGCCACTCTAACTTCTACATAATACTGGGCTCTTATTGAAAGGTGAAGAAATAGGTTTAAACATTCATACATGGCAACAACTTTCCTCCTGGCATATACAAAGAGAAAGAAAAGAAAATGGTGTCTTCCTGGTTTTTCAGTGTGACTCCAGCATCATTATCTCATTCCACCCCAAATTGCATTCTGAAGGAAACATCAGCTTTGGCAAGAAACCAAGGTGTAAACTGGGTTAAGGAGGACTGAGCGAGAACATGGGCATGGTCAGGAGAGGAGAGAGAGTTTGAGAAGTAAATTCACAGACCAGTGGCTAGGTTTCAAATCTGCAAACTAAGAAAAAGGGACAAGTGCACAAAGATGGGAAATTTAAACCCCCAGAGTCACATTAAGTTGCAGAATTCACATATAAAAAGAACATTAAATTAGGCATTTGGTGGCACGGGCACCTAAAGAGTTGCAAGCAATGACTCTGTTTGCATGTTACAGCTGAATCTGGGAAGGGCCAAAAGGTTAGTGGATGTGCACATGAGATCTACCCCCTACATCTTCACTTCACCTGGAAGTATGGCAGACCTTTACATCTTTAATAAGAAAGTAGTCATTGAAGCCTGTAAGTATACAATCCTTCCATGATTGGGAGCTTTGCTTTATGAAGGCTCCTAACCATGGAAGCTTTGCAGCCAACACGCTCAGAGGCTGTACTGGCATGAAGGTCTGAGAAGCTTTTGAGCAGAGTAGGAGGATGGTGTGCAGGGCTTATGTGAATGCTGTGCCTCCACCACCTTTTAACCCAACCCAGATTGAGGCAAGATGCTTGAATAGGATCACTTGCCTAGTTTCATAGCCACTTACTATTGCAGGGTTTTGAATTTTGGTTAAATTTCTCTAGCTGTACAGTGGAAGTGCAGGAATTCACAGAGCAGAACAGAACTCACTAATTGTCCAGAACTCACTAATTGCAAAGTTGTGGGTTTTATTTATTTATTTAATCCTGATGCACATGATTTAAATACTACAGTGGTGCCTCGACTTACGAACTTAATTGGTTCCGGAAGATGGTCGTAACTCGAAATGGTCGTAAGTCGAAGCACCATTTCCCATTGAAATGCATTGAAATGCAATTAATCCATTCTGGCCGAAGAAACAAAATCACACACACAAAAAGTCAGTGCAAGACTCATTGGAAACGCGATTAATCCCTTCCGGCCGAAGGGGGGGGGGGGAAGAAAAGCAATCAAGTGTGCAAGACCCATCGGAAATGCACAGAAAACAAAGGGAGCACGTCGGAAATGCACAGAAAACAAAGGGAGCATGTTGGAAATGCACAGAAAACAAAGGGAGCACGTCGGAAATGCACAGAAAACAAAGGGAGCGTATCGGAAATGCACAGAAAACAAAGGGAGCGCGTCGGAAATGCACAGAAAACAAAGGGAGTGTGTCGGAAATGCACAGAAAACAAAGGGAGCAGATCGGAAATGCAAAGAAAACAAACGGAGCAGATCGGAAATGCACAGAAAACAAAGGGAGCACGTCGGAAATGCTCAGAAAACAAAGGGAGCAGATGGGAAATGCAAAGAAAACAAACGGAGCACACCGGAAATGCACAGAAAACAAAGCAAAAAGCAAGGGAAGCATGCAAGACCATCGGAAATGGGGGGAAAAAAACCCCAAAGCAACCAAACCCCCCAAGACCCATCGGAATTGGAGGAGGGGAAACCAAAAAACAAACAAACCCCCCAAGACCCATCGGAAATGGGAAAAAAACACTCCAAAAAGCAACCCAACCACCCAAGACCCATCGGAAATGGGGGGGGGGGGAACCAAAAAATAAACAAACCCCCCAAGACCCATCGGAAATGGGAAAAAACACTCCAAAAAGCAACCAAACCCCCCAAGACCCATCACAGCACAGAAACATAACCCCCCCCCAGCCCAAAACCATGCTGCAAAAACACCCAGAACAGTTTTTAAAAAGCATAAAGCAGCACCTTACCTTACCAGGAAGCCTCCTCCCATCGCACACTCTCTAACTGCTGGGGCGAAAGAGCTACAAAGAACCAGCCTCATCGCCACCTACAGTTAGCAATTTGAATTTCCTGCCTTTTCCCCCTGCCTTTTTCTGTTCGTAACTGGAAGCTCCGTCCGCAAATCGAAGCAAAATTTTGCGGCCAGAGCTGGTCATAACTTGAAATGGTCATATGTCGGAACGTTCGTAAGTTGAGGCACCACTGTACTTCTATTTGCTCTAAAATACTATGTCTAAATGTGTTTTCTCTCAAAAGACAGACTTCTAAATTCATGTTTTTTTTTCTTAATGTGTATTTAAGATTAATAGGGACGTGGTGGCGCTGCGGGTTAAACCGTAGAAGCCTCTGTGCTGCAAGGTCAGAAGACCAGCAGTCGTAAGATCGAATCCACACGACGGAGTGAGCTCCCGTTGCTTGTCCCAGCTCCTGCCAACCTAGTAGTTTGAAAGCATGCAAATACAAGTAGATAAATAGGTACCACCTCGGTGGGAAGGTAACGGCGTTCCGTGTCTAAGTTGCACTGGCCATGTTACCACGGAAACTGTCTTCGGACAAACGCTGGCTCTATGGGTTGGAAACGGAGATGAGCACCGCCGCCTAGAGTCGGACACGACTGGACTAAATGTCAAGGGGAACCTTTACCTTTACCTTATTTAAGATTAATATTCTTATTACATCTTTGAGCTGAGAACTGCTCTGGAGTTTTTGGAAAGTATGGTAGCTGTGCAAAATTAAGTTTTGATCTGGACATTCAAAATGGTATTAGAATCTGTCCTAACTATGTTCCCCAAGTGTTTTGCTATTTCCTACCTCAGGGTTCTTGTGAGACTAAAAATGTATACCCTTAGCATATTAGAAGACAGAAGGGACTAAAAAAGAAAGAAACAGAAAAAAGATCAATAAATAATATAAAAGTTAAAGCAGTTTCATATATCCAGCATACAAATGACCTTGATATTGCAATTTCAGAAAGAAACAGTAATTGTAATATATGCTTGTTCTGTAAACAGCAGCAGCACAAACTAATTTGGAAAGATTTGGGTAAATTATAGGCTTAGAGAGTCATAAGTGTAAGACAATGAGCCTAAACTGAAAGAATAATCATGCTGTATATCACCAGAAAAGAGAGAAGAGGGAGAGAGAAGATGGGAAAGAGAGAGAGGAAAGCTCTGTAGCCGCCTAGGGGCTAATTGTGTATAATAATAGTAAAACAGTCTGCACAATTCACTGCATGACAGCAGGAAAAGGAGCAACTCATTCATCAGGGTGTGACTATGAGCTCTAATATAATTATTTAATTATATATTTTCTGTCATAAAATGAAGGAATAATAACTTTAGTATTTTGGAGGGAAATGTGCAGTTTTGGGTGACCTTGCCAAAAGAAAGAGAGGGCTGGGATTAAGTGGAAGAAAAGTCAGCTAATTTATAGTCTGAATGATATGAAAGATTAGTTAAATTTGAACATTCGAGCTTGAGGAGATACAGGATAAAAAAGGCTGTCACAAAGGGGCGTGAAACCCGGGAAGAAGCACAGAGGGATGGGTCATGGTGGTACATGCTATAATTACAGATGAATTAAGTTCAACAAGAAAGGGTCTTCATATCAGTGGGAGTGAAGTGAGGGGAGCTTTCAAAGGTGTGCTCTTCCATATTTGGCAAGGCTGGGGGGAATACAGCCCATCAGTTTCAGTCAGTGCAAGTAAATTCTGCAGCGCATTTCTCATGATAATGCCAAGAGCTCATGATGTAATGGGACTTTTAAGAAATATTTCTTAGGCTTACTAAAAAGAGCATGCATATCCACACACTACAGGCTTCCTTAATTCCCGCTTTGACTGGAGTGGAACAAATTTTAGCGCAGCAGATGTTTCCATTTAGGGTTACAATACTAAGGCAAATCGTAGGGTGGGTGGAGGCGTTTCAAAAGGAATATTCAAGAATGCTGAAGAGTTAGAAGGGAGTTTTCATAAAAATGTCATTACTTATTATCAAAAGGTACTCTGAAAATATCTGTCAGGAAACGGAAAAGATGAATGCAGAATGTGGATTAAGTTCTATATTCTGACTATCATCTCTCTCTCTCCCCCTGTACCGGATCTTCTGTTGGGACTCCGTGGTTAAGGAAGATGTTCCATGCAACAGGTAAATTTGACTCAGGACTAGACATGCCATGCAGCTCCTTATGAGATTTCAAGCTGAAAATTGCTGCTTAAGAGAAACACCAATGTAATTTGGGAGAAGGAAAATAAAGTTTAACTAAGGGCTCTGTCACACTAGCGATAAGAACCGATGAATGGGTTTTACAGTTATATAAAAATTGATTTATAAATTCCCAGGCACATGATTTATTTGGGCTGCAGAGAGAGGTTTTTTTAACTAGACAGCAGGGGCTTTTTAAAATACAGTGGTACCTCGGTTTACGAATGCCCCGGTTAACGTAATTTTTGGTTTACGAAGGAAAATCCATTGAAAATAATGCTTCGGTTTACTTTTTTTTTCCGCAGTACGAAGCAAGTTTCCCCAGGATGCATTGTGCCTGGAGGTTTATAGCGCCACCCCCGTTCCTATGGCAATCTGTGTTTCGGTTTACGAATTTTTCACATTACGTAATGTCCCAGAGAACGCATTAAATTCATAAACTACCTCGGATCCCAAATCAATTCATTTCAATTCAGTTTGGTGGTTGTGAACACTACTGTTATTTTAATTTGTGCTGATGAGGATCCTGAGCAGCTGGAGCACCATCATTTTTACTTTCATTTTTAAAAATTCTTATTTAAATGTTTAGTGATGCATCACTTAGCGCAGAGCATGGGGTAATTTGCAATGTGGACAACTGCTCCTCCTGGTGTCTTTGTCAGACATAGCAGGATGACAGTAATGAAACGGAAAGAGGCACTGTACATTATGTAAAATCTCTATGGATTGCTTACTGGGCTTTGAAATAATTTTAATTAATGCAGCCATTGATTTAGCAATGTATCACTTACTTTTTTAAAAAAAATTACAGCCAGATTTTTAATCAAGAGCAGAAATTCAGTCAATTCCAGTGTAGCTTCCCAAACCAGTTTTAAGTACCAGAAATATATTGAAGTAATTTCAATCAAAGTAAATGTGGATAATGATTTGTATACCACATGACTTTACATCAATATCACAAACGTCTGGACTGGAATTGATGTAGATCAGCAGTGTGACTGAGCCCTCAGAATCATCCAATTAAAGTTTAACTAAGAATCATACAATCATTAGTATATACACAGCATTAGACTGATAGTGTCACCTTTTGTGGAAGTACTATGGATAGCCCAGGCTGGAATTCCAGCTAGTGTGTGCAGATTTGCTCAATACTGTACAGTTTCACACATAATTCTTTTAAATTAATTTGTTGAAGTGTTTGGAATTGTTTGATTTTAGGGGATTGTACTCCAATGTTGCCATGGGAATGAGGGCCTACTAGAAGAGCCAGCCTGTGTGGCCTTGGACAAGCTGCACAGTTCCAGGATGCCACGGAAGAAGGGAATGGTAAATCATTTCTGAATAACTTCCTCCTAGAAAACCCTGAAAACAGTTGCCATAAGTCAGAATTGACTTGATGGCACATAAGTAATTAAAATGACAGTAGGCCAGTTAGTGCACAAAGGCAGTAGGGAAAAATGTCTTGGATAGTAATATTTGTGTTTGAGCCTTCCTACAGGCTGATATATTTTAGTGGGTTGGAGCACCTTAATTTGCACCTGGGGACCAAGAGTTCAATTCTCACTTTGCCTTCTTGGAGAAGAGCCATATGAGATCACCCAGAGCATCTGTGGCTAATGGAATTATGGCTTTGCCGCCTCAGTGACCGCCTGTGTATGGTCCCAGAGTACCACTGGAAGGAGAGATTGGAAAACCTCTTTTGAGTACTTTATATCTTGGAAACTGGGGGAAGACTGTCATCAACTGGAATCAAATTAGTGACCGGAATCCAACTGAAACATTTCTCATTGTTTCCACTAGCGTAAATTACCACTTCTGATTGCTACAAGTTAAGAAATCAATGTAGGCATTTGCTATTGCGTGCTGAGTCACTTGACAACGCGTAGTTATTGTTAGATGAAGGTAAGAGTGATATTTTATTTTTGCAGTAGTGCTCTTGAACAATTTTAGACTGAGAGATAGTGATAGGAAGAAATGGAGCTTCATAAGAGAGCAGAGATTTGACAGGGAGCTCCTTGCATTCTCATTCAACAATGAAGCTGTTGTTCTATGCCTGTTTTCATTCCATCTTTGGTTCAGATGCTCAAACAGAAGTATATGTGCCCCCAAACTACTCTGTTGTATGTCAGAGAGTTAACAGAAGCTGCTTTGGGCAAAGCAGCCCGTAGCAGGAGGGAAGGAAGCTTAGGAAATGCTTTTCTCATAGCAAAGGTGTTGGTATTATGTATTACCAGTGTGATCTTATAAAGTAGAGGCTTAACACACCACAGAGGTATTGGGCTAGTCTGTTATTTATTCAAATTATTTATATGCCACCTTTCTTCCCATAAGAGCCCAAGGCAGCTTACAATAGATAAAAACAACAGGTATAAAACCACTATATAACTATCATATTTAAAGACCAATTATTTATATATTATGATTAAAAGTTAACTAAGAAAGCGATTCAAAAGCATTTAAAAACCTGTAAGTTAAAAAATTGGCATTCCTGAGATAACTTACTGCTTAAAAGCCAGCCTGAAGAGGAAGGTCTGTGCCTAACAACAGAAGGACAAGAGGAAGGGGGCCAACCCTTCTCAGGGCAATGCATTCCAAAGGTCTGGGAGCAGCCATTGAGAAGAAGGCCCTCTCTCATGGCCTTGCCAAATAAGCTTGGGGAGGTGGTGGAACCAAGAGAAAGGTCTCTCTAGAAGATCTTAAAAGCCAAGAAGGCTCATATGGAGATGACACGATCTGTCAAATAGCCTGGACCCAAGCTGTATAGAAGGGACGTGGTGGCACTGCGGGTTAAACCGCAGAAGCCTCTGTGCTGCAAGGTCAGAAGACCAGCAAGATTGAATCCACGCAACGGAGTGAGCTCCCGTTGAATGTCTCAGCTCCTGCCAACCTAGCAGTTCGAAAGCATGCAAATGCAAGTAGATAAAAAAGTACCACAAGGGTGGGAAGGTAACAGCGTTCCGTGTCTAGTCGCGCTGGCCACGTGACCACGGAAACTGTCTATGGACAAACGCTGGCTCTACGGCTTGGAAACGGGGATGAGCACCGCCCCCTCGAGTTGGACACAACTGGACTAAATGTCAAGGGGAACCTTTACCTTTACCTAAGCTGTGTAGGGCTTTACAGGTAATAACCAGTTTATATGGAAGGCAGCTGATGAATGCTTCTGGGACCTATGGCCTTATTCAGTTGCTTAAAAGTATATAGTGTTGAAAGACAGCACACCAGGGTTTTTTTCTGGTTCTTGGGTGGCTCTGTATGTGAGCCAGAAGATCTCTTTGTGTGAGCTGGAAGCTTTTCGCATGTTGATCTCGTCAAAGAGTTTTAAATAGAAAAATAATTTCCACAAGGAAACCACAATATTTGTCCTGTTGTGTAGTATTCTCAGTCATTAAACCTATATTAGGAGAATCTTACTCTATCTCTGATGTTTGATATCCTAATTGATTTTCTTCTTTCTGTCAATATGTGGTATGTATGCTGAGTGACTCAACCTCTATATTATAATCAGAAACACTGGGATTTGAAAAGACTTGTGTAAAAGCTTCTCTGTGACATCGAACTCTCAGTGATGGCAGCCAGCAGCAAGTTTAATCCCACTGAATACCAGTCTGAAAACAAGCCATTTAATTAACCAGATGAGAGCAGAATTTATGTTGTAAGTTTTGACCATATGTGGAGTGAACAGGTAGCTGAGCGATCTTTCTAGAAAAATAATGACTAAATTAGGGTTTATCTCATGGGAACTTCCTGAACCTCTTGCTCGGTGCTTGAGGGCCAATTAATGTGGCCACTTTGTGTGCCTTTTAAAACATGCAGAGTGAGTTTTTAATGTCATTGCAATCAAAAGTGATCAGTGACTATCAGCAGTTCCCTAAATGCAACCCATCTCCTCATGGATCCATCTCCTGATTTGCAAATTATTTTTGAAGCATCTTGATTCTGTAGCATTGTAAATTGGGAGATGACGCTGTTGCCAATTCATGCAGCCGTTCTCCTACAGATATTCTTCGTCTAAGACGTCAATATTCCACTGTAACAGAAAAGGAGCTTGATTTGACTTGAACTAGTTATAGTCATCTTGACTTTGGAAGCCTCCCTCCTCCAGCTGTTTCTATCGAGTTACACACTCAATAGTGTGTAACTATTTCCCATGTTGCCATAATTTTTTTTCTCTGTTCTAACACCTGGAGTCTCTGGCATTCACTGGGTCTGGGAGGTTCTTCATTCATCCAAGTGTTGTCATTTTGTGAACACACTGGATCCTCCCTGGCAGAGCCAGGCATCTCCTCAATCACTTGTATTTTTGAGAGAGGGTTGCCAAATGGAGACTCAAGATCTTCTTCCCTGGTCTGCCCCTGATGGGTCAAGTCATCCTCAGCTTTGTCCTCAGAAAAGGATTGGGCCAGGTAAGGCATGTTGCCCCAGTTCTCACCTCTGGCTCAACTGTTAACTCCTAATGTTCCATTCCTAGTTTCCTATCGCCCTGATTTGATAGAGTGCATGCTCAATTTATATCAAACTACTGGTCTCTTTGGGTGATGCGTGGTGGCGCTGCGGATTAAACCGCTGAAGCCTCTGTGCAGCAAGGTCAGAAGACCTGCAGTCGTAAGATCGAATCCACACGATGGAGTGAGCCCCTGTCGCTTGTCCCAGCTCCCGCCAACCTAGCGGTTCGAAAGCATGCAAAATGCAAAAATGCGAGTAGATAAATAGGCACCACCTCAGTGGGAAGGTAAACGGCGTTACGTGTCTAGTCACGCTGGCCACATGACCACGGAGGATTGTCTGCGGGCAAACGCTAGCTCTATGGATTGGAAACGGAGATGAGCACCGCCGCCTAGAGTTGGACACGACTGGACAAATTGTCAAGGGGAACCTTTACCTTTTTACTGGTCTCTTCAATGTGCCACTTAAGATAGGAGTTTCACCCTACTTCTTGATATCGTTGGACCTGCTCTTGGCTCTCAGCAGAAAATAACAGCAAACCAGTGGTTTAAACATAATTAAATTTATCATGGATTTGTGCAGTTTATTCCCGTGAGAAACATGTCCCCTACCCTTGCAAAGTGAGAACGAGCGTCTACTAGCAGTAATAAAACTCCTGTCCATCTCAGTTGTAGATTGCCTTATGCGCAGTGCCTGAGAGCTCTCTCTGCAGCATGTTAGATAAAATAATCAGTACCCCCCAATCTGAAAACCAAATGCTGCATTAGAATATTCTTCAATATCTGTAGGAGTGTCTACATGCATATGTGCCGGTGTGTGAGCCACACACATACCTGTGTGAGCATCTGTGTGTTAGAAGAGGGAAAGAAGCAACATGTCTTAGTGATTGCTCTGTTAAATACATTAGAAAGGATTTCTTTTTTTTGCACATTAATTGTATTGGATCTGTCAAGTAACATTAAATTGCATTTATGGGTGAATATGACTTGAGAGGTAAGTTTATTCATTTAATAAATAAAAGACTATGCAGAGCTACTGAAGAGTAAGCATGACATTTAAGAGAGTGTTAGTTGGAATAAATTATCCTTTACCCTGCGGAATCTATTTATCTCTCTTTTTTCCTTTTTTCATATTATGAAAACACACAGCTTTTTCAGTATTTGAGTCAGTGAATATGTAGGGCATCTATTTTTATCTTGTTTTCTGTACAAAGGTTTCCATGACCAATCCCACAACCCACCTTGCAGGAGTAGCAGGAAAAAATGTGTATGGAGCTGTACCAACAGAGGCCAGTTTAACTTACACACGTCTCCGTAGGAGGCTCCACTGCCACTGCCACTGGAAATGAAAATCCACTCAGCCTTTAGAGCAGCAGAATCAAAATTGTGGATTCCTTAATCCTTTGGTTTTCCCATTGCTCCATTTCCCCATAATTCCCTACTATTTCAAGCACAGGTGGGCTGAAAATCCATCAGTACCTTAGCAAAATATTTTCTTCATAATCCCATTACTGTCTCCAACAATTTCCCTATGGTGGTGACTCTTGGAGTGATCAGAATTGTTTTACAGTAATTTTGGGTTTGTTTTTCCTGGGAGGAGGATGGTGAAGTCTATCCCGCAGCCCTTGTGACTAGTGGTATGCAAAAGAACCATTCCTGAACCCTTTTTCTGCACAAGAACATGACTGGTGGTTCCATAACCTGTACTGATGATGGGCTTTGGTGGCAAGTGGATGTGGCGATAAAAGGCCTTCATGTTTTAAGACAAAGTAACATATGCAGTACAGTGTCAGAAAATGGAAAACAAGGAAACATGATTTACATACTTTTCCCTCCTTTTTAGTTTGCATTTCTATTTCAAAACTAAAAATGGCCAGAATCCTATTGAGTTTTTATGCCAGTGTAACCGAGTTGACATAAATCTCATTGGCAGATTGCCACATGTTAAGAAGTTAGTGTCTTCATTTGTTCTTGCGCATTTGAGACTCAGGGCACAATGGCAAATGTCTATGCAAACTTCTTAAGTTGTGGCAGTTCACCAATGAGATTTATGCAGAGACAGTGTCAGGCAGAACTAATAGGATTTTGTCCAATGTATTTTACAAGGCAAATCTATGCAGTCAGTCGTAAGCATTGCTGAGCGGATTGGAACTTGCAGTGTGGCAGTTAGGACTGCAATCATGCTGACTGTAATGTTACTATGTTATACACTGTTCCACATGGAAGAAGTGGACATACTGGCTGAAATTCTGTTTGTGGAGCTATACCACCTGTTGTTGAGGATGTCGTCATCGGCAGTAATTTTTTGGAAATAAACATTTTCCAATTCCCCCTGAAAGTCCCAAGCCTGCCCTGAGATCGCTTTTTGTCATGGTGAAGCTGTTGGAGGACAAGGGGTTGGTTTCTAAAGCCACCATCACTGGTAAAATCATCCCAGTGTCTCCTCACAACTAAAGAAGTCCCATGGGAGCCTTAGGACCTTGAGTGGGTTTTTTTTTTTTTAAAATTATCATTTCTGAAGAATCGCCATAGCTGATTGTACAACCAGTGGAACCAATCATCTCGAGAGGTGGTGAGTCCTACAACACTGGAGGCATTCAAGAGAAATTTAGACCATCACCCGGCAGATATCCTTTGATTTATATTCCTGCATTGAGCAGGGGTTTGGACTCGATGGCCTCATAGACCCATTCCAACTTCATTATACTATGATTCTGTGATTCTATTGACCAGCCCTATGCTGTGGAATCTGAAGAAGAGGATTTCATCCATCATCTTTACCTAAAATCCAAGAGGTAATCCCATCTGGAAACATCTAGTGGATCAATTAGTAAAAAGTGAGCCAGCACTTCTAGAAATCCCATTGTCCAGTGGATCTACTACATTGGGAACACCAACTGGATTCAGTTGTGTGTATCTGTTAAATATACCACAGCTTAGGCAGTTACTTTTACTTTTTAAAAGGTAACTAGTTATAATTGTATCCCCAAGGCCCTGCATAGCCCTTAATTAGAATTAGGGTTAGAGTTCAAGACACAGCTCTTTACCCCACTTTAAACGTCTGTGTTTCTCACAAGTAATTTAAACAGTCATTTTAAATTACACTTTTAAAAAATGTGAATGCTACAGGTATGTGGTGCAAAACACACTCTTCTCTGGTCCACCTCATTGTCATTTCAATGACCACAATGCATGAGGCACACTATGAGCCATCCCTTGTACCCTGTGATAGTCTTCTTTCACCATTTAGTGAGACTGGGCATCTGCAATGATAAAAGTAATGAAAAGTTACAGCTGGACTGCAAAAGCAGTAAAATCGTCGCTTGCTAAGTTACAATCACTGTGCAATATTGTTACACCTTTGTTACTTGGGGAAAGTGTGAATTACAAATTAAGAAGTAATTTGTAACTAGTTACATCCAGGCTCCAGGCAACACATGTTGGGGACAGCAGAGGTACCTCCATGGCTGTATCCCCATTTGCTTTGATGGGCAGAGATGCACATCCCAGGTGCCCTATCATGGCTGTCCTAAACTGGCCTAAGAGCAGAAATGAAGTGTGGGATGCTATCCTGTCATTAGTGGAGAAGTAAGACTCAGCTATCAATCTGATGGGTTTTTCTTTCTGTACAGGAAGGGGTCACCCATCATAGCTTTTATCTCAGTCAGAAATATGTCTTGTGCTAAACCTGTTGTATTATCTTCAGCATACTGCTTGGAGGTATTCCCCTTAGCATCAACAGCTGAACCTCACTGCAGTCCTTTTGAACCTTTTTCTAGGTCAAGTTGCTTACAGTGTTCTAATTTGTGTACGTTACTTTTGCAATGACCTAACCAGACTGGTCAATATTACCAGGGACCTGACCTTCAGCACCCTGCTATCATCTCTGGCATAAACACATGCCAGAGATGATTGCCCACCTCCTTTGCCCTGTCTGCTAATTTATCTTTTAAGTGTGCATTCTTGTATGTTAGCATACTGAGGAGGATTCATATGCAAAAGATGCAAATGTATACAAGGTTGTAGTTCAGAAAAATATATAACAAATCCCCCTTCCCAAATCATAAGAAATAACATCGGGCTCCACTTGAATTAATGTTCCAGAAGCTGCTTCCTGAAACATATCAGATGTATTGCAACTGCTTTAAATTCTGCACCTTGATTGTTTCCTTTCCCCTTATCTTTCATTCTGAATGAATTTCCTCTCATCATCTCTCCCCAACTCGGTTTTGTGTTTGCCTATATTAGCTATTAGGATGCAATTTAACTCATAACATTCTGAGATGCTATCTCTTTTTAGCATTTTGCTACTGACACACCTTTTATCTATTTACACTCTGTATTGTTCCATATACTTAGAACTTGAGTCCTCTAGATATTCCTGGACTACAACTCCCATCAATCCCAGCCAATACCTTGCTGGCTGGATCTGATGGAAGTTGGAGTCTATTAACATCTGAAGGATCACAGTGTATGTTTAATTGTTTTTAATCTCACAAATTGGTTCATTTAAACCCCCCTCTGCTCTTCTTCTCCATTATGCTTTGCTGGAATATTGTTGTAAACTCACAGTCAATATACATACCATGCTGTTTGGTGATTCTTTAGTTCTAATACGGCCAATACTGTCTGTAGTCAGAGCAAGACAGTTGTTTCTGGTGGCAGAATCTGGAGGTAAGGACTACCCACTGAGCTATTTTGCCCTGGGCCACTTTGCAAGACACCCCTGTTCAGTTTCTTGTGTGGTATTGGTCCCTGCCTTAACTTGACCATATGGTGCACCAGAAGTCTCTCCATGCATGGGTTCTGGGAGGTGTAGTGGTGACAGAACCTTAAGGAGCAGGGTTTGCCATGAACACAATAAATCCTCTGAGCAGCATTGCTGTAGGACAGCAACAGAATGAGCCCCTTTGGCCATGCCCTTCTCATCCAGAATGGGGCCCTGTGCACCACAAGCACTATCTGATTTCCTTAAACTGGCCTTCTGGAAATCTAATGTGGTAGAGGATGCTATTTCAATGCCTGTATTCAACAGGTTATCTAGTTGGCCTTTGCATGTGCAATAGGAAAGAAGGTATGATCTTGTCTTTCACATCAGGCAGCAAAATTATGTTCAAACAATTAACTTGGTTTTCTCCTTTAAGCTTCTAGAGATTTGGGAGTTTTCCTCCCTCTGTGCTAATTTAGTACAGTAGTAATAAAATGTAGTGTTTTGTTATAATAATATTTAAAGGGTTCATAGAAAATGAAAGCAAATTTGGAGATCTTTTCTTAAAAGTGATGAAAAATGACAATGAAACCACAACCGTAGCCAATGTTCAGCTTTGATTTACCACACTTGCAAAGCTTGTGGGCTCCATACAGCTTTTCTGGATTCTAGACCTCTCTGGGAAGTAGGTTAAGCTCCCTAGATCCTATCTTCAAAACAAATTAATTGCCCAAGCCACAGATGGCTGAATTACAGGCTATAATGAAAGTTGTAAGCCATTTGTGCTCCCTTGGGGCAATACAGATGACAAAAGGGCATGTAACACACACACACCCAAAAAACCCAGAGGGAATGGAGTGAACTTCCAGAAAAGACAAAACTGAAGCAAGAATCTAACTCTACTTTTTTTTTTAAAAAAAAGATACTACAAAAAGCAAACCAATCAACACCTTTCTGTTGAAACAAAGCTGCTCCAGAGTAAAGGAAATGGATGGTTTCCTCATCCACAGTCAGTTTGCATTCTTGTTTGAGGTGAATGCACTGCCAGGAAGGAACAACCATATGCATCACAAACAACGGAATAAAATGTGCATTTGAACTAGTCTATAAGCTGAAGTCTTCTTGAAGCCTTTTTGTCTTCAAATCCCCTCTTATTTCTCCCTCTTTTTCTACCTTCTGCCTAAAAATCAATGAAGATTGAATAAGACAGAAGGTGTATCTGTGTTATATTGTAGGTTTATGTGGTGGATTGTTTTATGGTTTCAGATCCAAAATTTTACAGATTGACTTGGGCAAAGCTTGCCTGAATAGCTAAAGTAAAATCATTCCATGCACATACACATTACAACAGGATAATTACATTTTCTTCAGAAAATAAGAGCAAATGAAAAATGGTGGAGTTGCGTGCTCTCTTTACACAAACCTCCCAGGCACAGAAACTACTACTTTTATATAAAAAAACCACCCTCAACTGATCTCAGTTTCAGTTATAGAAATAGTTAGAGTAGAATTATTATAGGATTACAGAAATGAGTTCAACGAGCAGGTTTATTACCCATTTGGTAATTGCAAACCAGAGAGATTTGGCCTCAGTCAAAGATTTTCAAGAGCTACTTTCCTTACAAGAATGAGTAAGGGGGAAAGGGCAGAATACCTAGCTTCCTGGAGAAAGAGCCTGAATCATGGGCAAAGGACAGCCCCCAGGGTCTGAGAAGTGACAAACAGGCAAGTGAGAAATAATGTAAACTGTAAGAGATTAAAGAGGTTTCTAATCAATTCGAAAAAGGGTTCTTCCACTAATAAGCAATAAGAATCTTTTTTTGTTTTATCTTTTTTCAGTGTAGACACATATTTTATTGTAAGGTTTTTGCTTGATTGTATACTAGAATAACTTCTTGAATTTAGTCATGGGACCAGTGTTGTTTTTTACTTTATGAAATGAAGGGTTGTCCAGTTGTTTTAAAAAGCAATCAAAATGTCTAGGGCAGTGGAACTCTAGCACCTGAGGTGATGTGAAATATTCTCAGCTCAGACCCATATGCCACAGCAGTGTGATTTTCAGTTAGCTTCAATGTTCTGCCAGCCCGAAAAAGTGCTATACCCAGAAGAGATGGATTTAGATTCTAGTGTGCTGCATTTTGAAGATTTGTCTTCAGCTTGGCTGGATGCTAAAAGAGCACCTTTGAGGACGGCTGGAGGAGTAAATAATTAAAATTATAAAATTGGCTTAAAACTCTCTTAATTGTGGTTTGGGCAATTTGATTGCAGTTGACTAATTGGAGTTACCGCTCAGCTGGGAACTTCTCCCCCTTTGTTTCCTCTTGGCCATATCTCTGCATGCTCATTCAACAGAAGTAAATTTGCTATGCTTGGAATGGGCATCTAAAACAGAAACCTGCTTATTTCCTTTCCAGGATATAATGCTGGCATGTGTCACATGTGACTTGTGTGTGTGTGTGTCTGTGTCTGTGTGTGTTGTGTTTTCAATTATACATTCTAAAAATATGTAGTGTACTGAAGATCTACATTTTATAGTACAGTGATTAAGTTAACTATAAGCATTTCATAAAAGTTGATTGGAGATCCCATTTTTCCACCATTTTTGACAGTATGGAAATCAAAGGGAATCAATTGTCTGTTCACACATTGCTACACATGAAAACAGAACACATCAAATCCTTCTGAAATGCCTCACTCACACTGTATTGAAAATATAGACAAATGTGTGAAGTATTAAATTCCCAGTAGAAATTCTGTTGCTACTTTCCCCCTAAACAGTGGATTTCAGTTTAAACAGATTTTAACTACAAATCTATGACTTCTTGTATGAGCAGTTTTGATTATTTTGATGTTTTATTACACAGTTAACTTTTTTTTAGTTACTGCTTTTGATTTGGACACCAGACTTTTGAGACGCACGTTCTCTCCCTTGTGGTTGCAGTTTATTTTGCTGTATCATATCTAATTATGCCAGTTTTCTCGGTACTCTGAAGAGTAAATGCTAGTTACCACCTTCATTTTCAGATACAGGTATCTGGGGGAATTATATAATGTATTAGCATTAGATACGAATATCCCTGCATAGGTGGAAATAATGAGGGTCCGGCCCCATGGGGATGGACTGTCCACTCACGATTTCGCATCTGACACAAGCTCGTCGGACCTTCCTATCGCGCCATTGTTCGCAATCGATTACCCAGTCCTGGCAGGAGGCGGGATGACAAGCCTCTCTGCTAGGTCGGAGAGTGGCTAATCCATTGCGGAGAAGAGCACGATAGGAAGCCTCCATGGAGCCAGTGGCAGCTGCAAAATAACCCTCGTTATTTCCACCTGTGCGGGGATATTCGTATATAAATATGAATACCCCCATCTCTAATTAGCATATGCCACCATAACGTGTGGTATTGATGCTTTGAGCACTTAGATGAATGCATTGTTCATATACTTGTAACTGCAGTTTCATGCATCTGATTTCATGCAGTTCACCCATTTTGCATAGAGGTCAGACCATCCATGACTAGACATTTTTACTGCCAAATGAAGACTACAGAAATATGGGTCTGTCTTTACTAATAGTCGATTATGTCTTCAAAGTTGCTACACCAGCAATACTGGAGCTATATTAACGCAACACTGCAAGAAGCCCGTTCTTTCCATCCCACTATAACTTGGAACCAAACAATTTGTGCATCAGATTAATCAGGTGTATTGTAGTCTATGAAAAGAGATGGGCTAGTTTTCAAACACCTGGCAAGTCTTAATGAATGGGTCATGCATTGCTTTTAATGGGATATTTGGCAAGCATGGCTTTGCTTCCATGCATTCCTATTATTATATACCATTGGCCACTTATGCAGACGTATTTGTCATATTAGGTAGGATCTGATGAAAAGATCTAATAGTCTTAAAAGTCAAATAGATCTTAACCACAGACAGACAAGCTAAACAAGGACAATCCAGATGCAGTCAGATATCTCTGCTGAGATTGGTACAGAACCCTACCTGAGTGAAATAAATGAAACTAGGGAGGTCCAAATCCAGGGATGGCTTATAGACTGGAAGGGGGACATTATCTACCTCTAAAATTTCAGGGAGCACCCCCAATAAAAAAATTTCTCACCGAAACCCAAAGTAAAGTAGGGGTCCAGGTTCTAACCAGTGTACCAGAGCAAGCAGGAAGGAATATTCCAAGCAACAGTCAAACATACTCTAAACTCAGGTATTAGCAGATTGACAGGAGTTAGATGATGTAAGGAATATAGATGAGATGATAAAGTTTAGGTATGGGTATTGTCCTCAGTTATTTGACAGACCAAGAAGTAAGTTTTTTATATGATTGAATTGGTTTAGCTCCGTGCAGCATTCAGATGCTGGTACCGTGTCATTAAATCTCCCTAGAGGGAGGACCCTGCACTTGAGATTTATTTCCAAAGAATAACTGCTCCCAAAGTTATCTCACCCTGTAAATGACTACTCTTCACTGTGCCATCAAGCTAAGACCATGCTTCCAAACAGAGTTGGAAGGAATACAGTCTCCTACTCTGAATCCAGGAGCATGTTATGTCTGTCTAGAAATGTAGCCTCTCTTATTCTTAAGAGCCATGGTCCTGGGTCCTCAGAGGAAGCTGTTTCTTCAGCAACTTGGACTCCAGGGCTAGAGAATATGAGAAATTCCCATCCACCTTATTCAGGATAAAATGCAATCATTTTTAAAATGGCACTAATCCTGTACACAGTTCTATGTCCACTAACTGAAATAATCCCCATTGAACTTGGTGAAAGTGTAGTTCTTAGTAGACTTGCAGAGGATTTTTCTGCAGGAGATCTGTCTCTCGATCTATTCAAGAGGTATTTTATTTTATTTTTTTAAATATCCCAGTGAGTTTTCTCTAGATTAACTAATCACCCATCCTGGGCATTTCATTATGAATGGCTACAGTGAGCTTCATGGAGCTCCTTGCTTTTCAGCCTCATAATTAACTGTTTCATAAATTATGGATGGTAGATGAGGAGGCTAGGAGGGTTTTCTTTTTTTAGCTCCAGCTCTCTGTGTTACAAATTAATGGAGAGAGGCAAGAGAGACTGGGGGGGAACCCTCTCCACACACTTAGTGTTATTGATGTTAGAATCATAGGGGAATTGAGGTCATGACACTCTCTGCTGGAGCTAAGCTGGTAGAGTAATACTGATAGGTCTAAAGACTTTACATCCTTGCTATAAGTGTGATAACACCCCCCTCCTTCAACTACAATGAACATTAGTGCATCAGCATCCTTCCCCCCCCAATCTGTTTCTTTCTGTTTTAAACCAATGACCCAAGGAATGTTATTTATAAAGAAAAATAAAGCAATCAGAAAAGCAGCAGCAGTAGGGTCATTTGCCACATCAGTTTCGACTGCCTGATTCTTCATGAGAGCCAGAGCACTAGGCTTGAATTTGCTGCTTTGAAAAGTGAATTATCTGGATTCATCTCTGTTGGTGTCTCTTCATCTGGCATTCCTGATGGACCAGGAGACAAGGCAGTACTGGCTCCTCTGACGCATTCTCCAAGATTCTTTGATGTAAGGTGGGATAAAAAGGGTGAGGGGAAGAAACTGGATCTGTGACCCTGGATTTATGCATTTCTCTATAAGTGCAAAATATAAAACTATGATGTCTGCTGCCTCTTGAACATGGACTATTAAAAAGATAGACAGTGGGTTGTTTGCATCTTTATGAGCAATCAGCTGTTCTATCAAGCATGCTTTGTGTATGAGTTTCATAAAGGGAAAAGACATTAGAGACATTTCGTGTGACTTATTCAAACCCACAGTGGGGAAAAGGGCATTTTATTGTCTTTGTAACAAAAAGTAGGCAAGCTCTCTTATGGGCTATAGAGAATTCTCAACAGTTTGTGTCACTGTGTTGAAACAGCCTTTCTCGACCAAGAACAAGACACTAACAAGATTTCTTATCATCGCTGGTTGTTCAAATAGCCTTTGCAATGTTTATATATAACTGGAGCAAAACTCCCAGAATGCTTCTTGCCCAATCAGAATAATGAGTTTGGTTTTGCTTTAGTCCTCTGACATTTCACAATTGTATTGTTTAATGTTTCACTTTGAAAATATATGTGAACAAGTAGAGTGTAAAAAAGTAGATATATTAAAGATAATATTTTATAGAATGCCAGCCGCAATTTTATCAATATTCACCTCTTCCACTGTGGGGATTTGGTGAAAATAATTTATATAGCCTATGTTAACATGTCAACAGGAGGGCCTGGCGTGCTCTGGTCCATGGGGTCATGAAGAGTCGGACACGACTTAATGACTAAACAACAACAAAATGTTAACATGTATGTGAAGGCCTTTCATGAGGATAAAAATGAGTGGCTGCTTCCTCTATGAGAGGTAACATCCTATCTCTTAATTTTAATGTTTTACCAATGGGAATCACTGTGCTTTTTAATTAATAATGTTTGAATGCTCAGGATCAGGTGGACGGTAAAGGTGTGAACAGAAGCAGTGCAGAGGAGAAAAGGGTATGAATGCATAGGGGTTTTGTGAATTCTGATTAGGGATGGAAAATAATTCCACTGGAATCAACAGACTTGACACAAGCAGCCTTTTCACACTTCCTGAAAACCTTTGTGAGAAGAAACACACATTGTCTGAAGCATCTGCACATTTGCAAGCCTTACGGGGCTTTTCAGATAGTAAAGTGTGAGCCAAATAATGTGTAATTTTTTAAAAAGTCAGAAGCTGAAAATAGTTGGGAAAAAGTAAGCACGATCATGCTGTAGTCAAAGGAGAGAAATGGTATAAGTGAGATAAAATGTATTAATAAGTGCATGCATTGGAAAGAATATGCATAGGTTCCCTGAGGTGGCATGCAAAAAATATAACTTGCCAGCCTCCAAAAACCCATGGGAACATCAGGTTGAGAAGCTGTCAGAAAATGAGGAAGTCAAGATCTTGTGGGATTTCCAGATCCAAACTGACAGACACCTTGAACACAACACACGCAGCATAGTAGTAATAGAATGAAGAAATGTCTGGATACATTGCAATTCCGGGGGATGCCAAAGCTGAAAATAAAGAATTGGAAAAACTAACAAAGTACAGAGACCTGGCAATCAAAACATCTTGCTTGTGGATGAAACACACTTCAATGGTCCCCGTAGTGGCTTTGGGAACAATATCAAGAAATTTCGCACAGTACTATAAGCATTTGCAGATCTCAGAAATCACACCATCAGAGGTACAAAAATGGCAATATTAGGAACAGAATACATACTGCACCGATATTTAATTGATACTTAGCTTTTTGGTTAAAACTTTTATCTGTTATATAATACCAATCAATGTTTTTTATAATTTGGTGTTTTTTTAATCATCATCATCATAATCCAACCAGCATTTTTTTGTAAAATCCACTGTAGCACAGATGAAAGTGCAGAATTCAGTCTTAACTAATCATGTTCTTCACATGTAGAGTGCGTTCATGTACTCATGTAAAAAATCCTGCTCTGTTCAACTGAACAGAATTCAAGATTTAAGAATGCTTGAAGTATATACAGAATATTTCAAGATCTGGGTGGGCTACAATTGAACACAGGTGCTCTTGCTAAATAGAAAATGTGATGAGAGTTCAATATATAGCTAGCTCACTGTGTTTTGGCTTCTGAATGGTGCACCATCTTGTGTGAAATGTGTGTAAGAGGATATATCCGTCTCCAGACTCCAAATATTCTTTCCATTTCCACAAAAGAATCAGTGGTGCAGAAAGCGTGAAGCACCCCCCACTTATTTATTTATTATTATTCTATTTATTTATTTATTTATTTTATTCATATGCTGGCTTTCCCCCATATTGGACTCAAGACTACTCACAGTTAAAACTACAGAACAATCACAATCAAAAACACCATTAAAAAACAAACACATGCCAACATTAAAAACCACCATTAAGAGTATTCATTCATTCATTCATTCATTCATTCATTCATTCATTCATTCATTCATTCATTCAAAATATTTTTACCCTGCATTTCTCCTAAAAAGGATACAAAGCAGTTTGCAGTATTAAAAAATGAACAGTATAAAAGCTAAAAACAAAAAATGATTAGAGTGAACATTTAAAACATTTTAAAAACATTGTTAAAAATCTCTAAATTTAGTTTTTTAAATAGGTTGTTTCTTTAAAACGATCAACCTGGGATTACCTCAGAAGATTTGTGTGTGGGTAAAGGACTTTACCAACATGAGCTACCAACATGAATTTGACCCAACTCCGGGAGGCAGTGGAAGACAGGAGGGCCTGGCGTGCTCTGGTCCATGGGGTCACGAAGAGTCGGACACGACTTAACGACTAAACAACAACAAAAGGACTTTCTGACAGATAGGCCACAGTCAGTAAGGATGGGATCTCACCATTCTTCTACCTTGGTACTAAGTACAGGAGCTCCCCAGGGCTGTGTGCTAAGTCCCTTCCTCTATTCCGTATACACACATGATTGCACCCCACTGTATAACACCAACGCAATTATTAAATTTGCGGACGATACGACAGTGGTGGGGCTCATAAATAAGAACAATGAGTCTGCCTACAGAAAGGAAGTACAAGAGTTGATACTCTGGTGTAAAGAAAATAATCTTACACTTAACATCAAAAAACCTAAAGAACTCATAATTGATTTTAGGAGGAAGAGAAATGTACATTTACCACTGTACATAAATGGCGAGGAAGTGGAGAGGGTTGGTAGTTTTAAATTTCTGGGCACTTATATCTCAGAGGACCTCTCATGGACTATAAATGCCAACATGCTAGTGAAGAAGGCACAGAAGAGGTTGTATTTCCTGAGAATGCTCGGGAAGTTAAATTTATCTCAGCATTTACTTCTGTCCTACTATCGTAGCACCATTGAGAGTGTCCTAACCTATGGCATTCTCGTATGGTTTGGGAGCAGCTCTGTAGCGGACAAAAAAGCTCTACAGAGAACCATTAAAATTGCCCAGAATATCATCGGGCTCCAGCTATCAACCCTGGATGACATCTTCACATCCCGCTGTCTGAGGAAGTCACACAACATCCTTAGAGACTTTTCCCATCCTGCTCACAACTTATTTGAACTGTTGCCGTCTGACAGAAGATACAGAACAATTAAGACTCGGACCACACGTTTTCTGAATAGTTTTTATCCCAGAGCTATAATTGCACTTAATAATGAACTTAAAGACCACCAGCAGTGAACAGTTGGACAGTATTACTTAGCCTGCGGTGCAGATGTTTGTGTTCTTAGTGGGGGATTTTTAGTGGGTGGGGAGTGTTTGGGGATTTTTTATGTGTGTGCATGTGGGTCTGGTCTCTGGGTGTCTGTGTGAATTTCGTTGTATGTGTATACTATGTATATACTTACAATGACAATAAATTTATTTGATAGATGAAGGATTCCTAAAAACCTCATGTATCACTTAAAAGAATGGTCTTTGCCTGACGTGGGAAAGACAAGAAGGAGGGGGCCAACTGGGCATTTTAGGGCAATGTATTCTACATTCCTTCCACTGATCCTCCTTTATAAATGACCCTACCTGTTGTTTCTTCTCATCTTTCCACAAGCATGAATTTAGTACCACACTTTCACTGAGATAATGATCTGTGTAATCATATGTAACTCCACTGAAGAACGGACAAAAAGATAAGATGAGGATAATGTGAAGCTAGGTAGGAAGAATGGATGAGACTAAAGAAAAAGTTTAGAAAACCTTTTTGAAGAGATCCTCTGCCAAGACTTAAAATACATGTTTTTTTATCTTAAAAGGTGATTTTCTCCACAAATCTTATGTTTCATTTGCTTTGTTTTGTCATTGATCATTGGAAAGCAAATGAAGGCTTAATTTGTAAGATTGGAGAAGTACACGTCACTGAGGTCATTTCCTTCTGGGAGGGAAACCAGATTAATCACAGTATATATGCATTCCTCTTCATGTGTTGTTTGAGCCCTTGAAATCTCTACCTTGAAGGCTGCATTTTCAACAAAACACCAGTTAATTTTCCAAAGCTGACCTCTGCTTGCTAATTTTAAAATATTACTATTGTGAAACAAACCATAGTTCAAATTTAATTCACATTTTACTGCTTGGCTGTAAGAATATCACGGAGGATCTTGCTGATTGGTTGATAGTTGCCTGGTTCTTTTTTTTTAAACTGAAGGCCATATTTCCAGTCTTTAGGGACTTTTCTTGTTCTCCAAGAATTCTTAAAAGTTATAGAAGGAATCTCTGAGAGCTCTTCTACATATTTCCTTAGTACCTTGGATGCAGTTCATCTGGGCCAGGAGACTTAAATTCCTTTGAAGTGTTCCCATTCCATCTCTGTTCTTAACTTGGCCAGCAGCCCCCTCACTACCTTCTTTATTTTACTTGGGCCAGGCTGAAAACACTGCTTTCCTTTTGGGAGAAAACAGAGGCAAAGTATCCATTGAGCAGTTCTGTTTTCTGACATCCTTTGGCATTTCTATATCCATTGCACGCAGCAAACCTACCATTGTTCTTCCTTTTGCTTTGACCCCAGCTGGAAGACTCCTTTTCTGTTATTGTTAGCCTCTCTTGCAAGTCTGACCTCCTTCTGAGCTTTTCCCTACAAACATTGAGTCCTTCTTTCTACTTTTTCCTTTGTGATTTGCCCCTCCTTCCATTTCCTATACATGATTTTTAAAATTTTTAACTCATCTGAAAGCTCCTTAGGTAGCTACATTGGTTTCTTTAGATACATGCCCTCCCTTTTTCCCCTCATAGCAATGCTTTGTGATTGTGCCTTTTGTATCTTACCTTGAAGAAACTTCTATCCATTCTGTTTTCCCTTCTTCTCAAGTATTTCTGACCATGGGTTCTCACCCACTGTTTCTCAAACTTATTGAAATCAGCTTTCTCAAAGATCATACTGTGTGTTGTACTACTCTCAGCTCTTATTCCCCTCAGTGCAATAAATCTCCCAAGGAATTGTGATTTCCATTGAAATCCCCCAGTACTTCTTTCTTTCCTTCATTTGATTTTATTGCTTTAAATTCTTCTTTAATTTTGTTCCCTCACTTGTGGATAAATTTTCCTCTGCACTGCCTCCATCCAATTCAGTAGGTAAATACATAGCAGAACATTGTTTCAATTACTGAAGATCTACACTTCCCGTCGCATTAGGAATAGATGAATCAGTGTGTTATTAGTCTGCTGTACTTTCATGTGTCCATTCATTTATCCCTTCTAACCCCCTCCTCTGTGATTTTTTAAAATTTCAAAATGTGCACAAAATTTCAATGTTGTATACAGTATGTTTCAATTCTTAAATTTACAACATAATGTTTTGATACTTATCTTTAAACAAACTTTCTTGCAAAGTTGCCATTAGTTTAAATATACTGATATGGTTTTTTAGCCAAGGTAAGTTAGACGTTTGACAACCAAGCTGTCTTCCAGACTGGGATAAATGTATCTGATTAGTCTACACTGGATTTACAACAATCACATTTTCATTTATCTTTGCTTGGGTTATTAATTGTGTCTTACTGAGCCCACAGTCCTGGCCAATGGGAGTGGGGAGGCTTAATGTGTGTGCCATGTGGGTAGGTTTCTGAGGAGCTTAAAAGGGCACATAAGTAAGGAGAGCCTTCCTGGATCCATCTGGTGGATTCTTTATTCAAAAGTGTCATGGCTCTGGGTCACATGGAGGGATACAATGACTCAGAGAAATGGGAGGTCTGGATTCAGAAACCACTTCAGCAAATAACTCCCAAAATAGAGGTTGCCAGCATGGGGCACTCCAGATGTTGGGTGTCCTTCCTTTAAACAAAGAAGAGGGAACTTGAGAAACAACTGGACCTCACCACAGGGCTGCAGATTATTGCTAGAGCAATTTGCCCACTCTTTGTGCTTGTCAGGTTGCTATCATGATGTTGAATATCCTCTAATCACGAGCAAGCGATTGAAATAAGATATTTGAGGCTGAGAGGTTCTTCAAGCCTGGGGCGATGGTAGACTTCTCTCTCTCTTTTGTCCCAGCTTTAATAACCATGATGATGGAACCCCTGTTGGAGGGGCTGACAGCCACAATTTCTCAGAATACCACACAGCAACACTATCTGGGCATTTGGAAAAAGCGCTAGCAGAATCACTTTCATCAGCATTTTACTCTCACAGTCCTTTACCTCCTTTGTCATCGGGCTACCATACATTTGATAGTATCTTATATTCAAACTCACAGGCATCTGTCCATACTTCTTGACTCTTGTCTTTCTCCCCTGGCAAGCATGGTAAACCTTTCCTGGCAGTGTGTGCCTGGTAAAACCCTTTGTAACTCAGGCTGGAGAAGATAAAACAGTGGCCAAACAGGTGTCTTTAGATGACCACGAGTACTTTAGATGACCATGAGTACAATGTGAACATGATAGGCTTTTCTTCTTTCACACCACCAGCTTGAATTATGTGGTATATTTCCTTTGGAAAGGAAGAATGCAGGTGACAGCTATCATGGATAATGCCAACAGTTCTATGATGTGCATCATTACATAGAGAAACCAAGTGACTATGAACAAATGGAGCAATTATTTCTAGCCCTGTGCCTACGCATTCACCTTTCTAAAAGGCTTCCTGAAGGCCAGTTAGATAAACATATCTATCTGTTAAGATTCCCCTCTGCTGTTTTTAAATTATTACTATTACTATTTTAAAAGCCCACAGTCCTGCATAGAAAATAGGCTATAGCTACACAGCACTTAGCCTTAATAGGTCATGGCTGTAGCAAGTCAGATTTGGCATTTCCTGCTGCTGCTCCTTCCAAATTAATCTTATTTGGTGTTGAAGCCTCATGTTGCTACTTTTCATCCAGTCACTCCTGCTGTGCTCCATCTCACTGTGAGAGTCCAGATTGCCTGCATGGAATGATTTGCTTTAAAGTCACCATTGGGAGAAGATCACTTAATTCCAGCATCTTAATTCCCGGCTCACTAATATAGGGCAAATGGCCTCTGAGGGATAGCTTAAGAAACAGACAGCACAGTACAAAAATCTTGTGAATATACATGGCAAGATTTTAGTCCTTAGAAGTCTTGAGGGGAAACTGGTTCCAAATCCGCGCAGTCCTATTTTGCAAAGTTGAGCTTCATACTAAATATGCTTCAAACTCAAACATATCATTAGGGTACAATTTCTGAGTATACGAATATTGGAACTAGCCTTATATTGAGGCAGACCATTTACCCATATAGTCTAATGCTGTTGACACTTGATCTGCAGCAGCTCTAGCTAGCAGGATCCTCTCCTAACTCTACCAGGAATGCCAGGGATTGGGGCTGGGATCTTCTGCATGCCAAGCATGTTTCTACCAATCAGTTATAACTCTTCCACGAACAACAGAAAAATGGTGCACCATAGAAACACTTATTATCTGAAGAAGACCAAGCCACTGTGATACAATAGCATCAGAACAATGGTTGGAGAGAGACAGCTCTGTGGTGGAGTACTCGGTTTGCTTGCATAAGGTCCTAGATTTAGCCCCTGGCATCTTCAGCTAAAAGAATCAGCCAGCTGGTGGACTGAAAAGGTTTTATGTGCCTGAGATCTTGTAGAACTACTGCCAATTGGAGGACTGATGGAAGGGACAGGGGTAAGTGCCTTATTATCAGCTCTGACAATGGACAGATTGTCAGACCTGGTTATACAACCTCTTCATTTTCTTCTAGCAGAATTATAACTGGCAAGCAAGTTTCATGATTTACAGCAGCCTTCTCCAACCTTGTGCCCCTATTTCAGACTGTTATTTCCCAAATTCCTAACCATTAGTCATGCTGGTTGGCGCTGACTGGAATGTAGTTCAGAAATCTGCAAAAGGGAACAGATTGAAGAAAGCTGTCATGGAGAGACTGTAGCTGTCTTCTTGGTTCCCAGAAGTCATGAAGTACAATGAAAGTAACGTTTGTATACCCTGTTAGAAGAGCCCAGACTTAAGAGCTATGTCTGCAAGCTGAAAGGAAAATCGAGTGGGACACTTATGATTGATGTACCATTGCATCTCTACTCCAGAGGGGCCCATTTGCTGCTTCATTTCATGCCCAGTGTGCGTTTGAATAAGCTCCCACCTGTGTAAAACCTTTTCTTCCAAGAATTAGCATTGCTTTGAGGAGCTTTAGGGTCGATATTGGTTTGCACTGAATGATGAAGCAGCTAGGGCTTCTGTCACATAATTTATTTTTTTTTAAGTCAAGCGAGCCTTTCTTAAAGGTAATATTTACCAGTCTCAGGGTTCTTATATTGCTACCCACTGCACCTCCCAAAAGATCTTCCCTAAGGATAAACCAAGTGAAAATTGGAAACTTAAATTAGAGAAGTTAATCTTGCCGGCTCTCCACCAGGATGCTCCATTATAGGGGGAATATTTCAGTGTGGAGGTGAAATTTTCTTTGCCACTTCATCTTTTATTTCTGGTGTCAGTGGCCCAAAGTCTACCAACACCTGAGGCAGGAGAAGCACGATTGTCCTGTTGCCATTCCCCGCCTCCCTCTCCAATTTATATCCCTCCCTCCTTTACTGTTCTTGCTCAGTCACATTCTTTGCCTCACATTTTCTCTTTCCTGTCTGTCTCATCTCATTTATCTACTCATCCACTTACATCCCTCTGCATTCCCACACGTGTTTATCTCACCCTTTCCACCACTCCCTGTCCTCTGTGGGTATCACACCTGGCTACACTTCTCTCCCATTTCTTAGGGTTCTTAAAAAACTGGAAGCTTCAAGGTGTCCTCCTGAAATTGAGAACACCTTGAAGCAGAGGCCAGGTCTCTTACAGTCCTTCAAATACAGGACTTTCCTCAGCAAAGTAGACAGATGGCAACTCCATGTACATTGCAAGTGTCATATTTTGGTCGTAGACATTGTTCTGAAGTGGAAGGAATAAGAAGAAGAAAGGCGATCAAGGAAAAAATACCAGACCAGAGAATAATCAAAGAAAAGAGAAAAATGCAACAGCACAGCGAGAGAGAGAAACCTAGCTGCAGTAAAACAAAACCAGCAGGTGCACATATGTAAGAGAAAACCCATAAACGAAATGCACTACTTAGAGACAGATTAATAAAATGCTGTGATTACTTAAGCAGTAAAAGAAAAACCACTGAAGATACTAGGAGCGCAATCTGTGTGTTTTCAACATGAAGAGAGTGTGAGGATTCTTATTATAGGTGTAGGAGAAGTGGGTGAAAAGCACACAAAAGAATGAGAAATATATTTGGACTATGAATCCAGGTGCATCTTTGACCTTGAATGTGGGTGGAGATACATAGATATATCAGAGACAGATGAGCAGAGAGATTAGAACCACATTAGCTAAGGTGAAGCAGGCAGCCTTTACAGTGTTTGCACTGGGCAGAGAGGTAAATTATCCCTGAGTCACATATCTCCTCCTTTCACTTCTCCCCTTGGTCATGGGAGACAGTGACATATTGCTATATTCTGCATAGCCAGTTGCTGCCTTTATATTATGCTTTGTGGCTTTTACAGTAACTTTCTGTCTTTATCTTGTCTGGAAGTGCAACTGGAATATTATGAAGGTCTTTAAATGAGAAGGAAGAAAAGAGAGTTAAAAGGAAACATATCAAAGGTGTTGTTTGCAGTCATGGAAATTGAAGAATTCGACCAAACAAAGCAAAGCCTTTCATTTAATTCACCCAGTCCAGATTCTGTACTACCATAATTCCACTGAACACTGATATACTGAAATGAAATTTAGTAACGCACATGTCAGAACACAGTTTTATGCTTTAAGTTGGAATGCAAGCTCCATTTCTTCTTCCCATCCACTTCAAAAGAAAGGAGTAAACACTAATATACCATCATGTAGCATTTTTCATGACCATTGAGACATTGGGTTTTGTGTGTGTGTGTGTGTGTGTAAAAAATGGCAGTATTTTGTTTGAATTACAGACTTCAGATCCACATCCGAAATCTGTTTTCAAAGGGAACAGGGAATATGCATGAAACTGGAGAGTCAGCTATCAGCATAAATGTTGATATGTGCAGTTAGAACATTATTCACTTCTTAAGTGTAAGCACAGGTTGGTGGACACCCACCCTGTTTCCTCCAAAAAGAAGGAAATGTATGACATAACTGAGTGTGACAGAGAGCTCTAAGCATATTAGATGTGGTTTCTACAGAATCTTCCATGCAGCAAGTCATCTGGGCCAAATCCACTTAGTTGATGATACTGGAGAAGAGAGACCAATGGTCTTACTTAATAGAAGGCAACTTCCTGTGTTCCTATGATTGCTTGGTTAATTGATTGAAACATTTTCACATTCTGCAAAAGAAAACGCTCTGGGAAGGATAGAGATCAGTGTGGAGATCTCTGTGTCCTACAAAATGTGCTGGCATTTCAGTTGAGCTGACAAAGTGATGCTGTTTGCCTTCTCTCTCTTCCCTTAACCAGAAGGAACGGCTGCTGCCTCGTTACCACTGATGTAGGGATAAGCATGACATAACTTCCTTCTCTTCCTCACTGCAATCTGATGTCATGAATTATTGGGATCAAACTATGTGTTAGATTAATTACATAACATGCCACACTCTATATCATTTTCACTTTGGCTGGAAAGGAAAGGATTATTCTTGGACTTCATGTGCATGATAACCCCCCCAGTCCTCAGCACCCATACCTGGGTACTCCATGCCTAACTTGTATGCAAACAGAAGTAATACTGCACGATTAAGACAAGTTGACCTTCTCCTCGTCTCACACAGAAAATCTGCATAGTCCCATTGTAAACCAGAAAGCAGCCATTAAGACCAAGGTTTCGGAGACATCTCAGAACTGACCTTGCATTACATGGCTGAATCCCAGGAGTAGTGGATTGCCCTCTACTTCCCCTTCCTTGTCATTTCAGAGAGCCTAATTCACTGCCAGCCGAGCCCCAAGTGCCTGGTTTTGAAAGGTCCTCAGAGTCTGCTTTCAATGCCCGAGTGCTGTAGAAGATTGCCTTTGTTGCTTTCCTGCATTTGGCCTGGTCTGTGGAGGGCAACCCTGAAGATTTTGTGGGGCTGTTCCTTCTTGCCATAGAGGGCAGGAGTGGACAAGAATACAGACAATGTAATGAAAGGTGAAACACGGTGAAAGGAACTGGGCATGAAAGGGGAGGAGGCCATTGTGGTGAGGTTGTTCTTCTACCTCTGGTGGCAGGAGAGTTTGAACTTCTGCTGAGAGAATAACACATGTGTTAGGGTTAGAGCAGCCGCTAACCCTCTCTCCTCATCCTTACCAAACATGCTAGGGAGGGTGTCAGGACAGAGAGAAGGACCTTTCTTTAGGACTTAACACCTGGGTGGACTCATATAGGAAGATGTTAGCTTGGACCCACGCCATATAGGGCTTCCTAGGTCATCACCAGCACTTTGAATTGTGCTCCAGTCTTGTTCCAGAGACCTCATTCAACTCACAGCCAAGCAACCTGAAAGGCAAAGTAATCTAGAGAGGGATTATTAATCAGCCTCTCTCAAAGTCAGTATTCCAAGGACATGACTTCAAAAGGACTTGAGTTTCAAATTGTGCTTTAGCCTTCTTTCTGGCCTCTGCCTTCTGAAAAAACCTTCAAAGCAAAAGAAAAAGTGAATACAATCACATTTAGATTGTCACTATTAATTTTCCACAAACAAATTTGCAAAGATTCTCTGCTGTGTTGCAGTGAAGTATTTCCATTCCTTTTATTGAAAAAAAGAATGTTATCTTTGAAAATATAAGGATTGCCTGCTTCAATCCTCCACCACCACCGACCACAATACTCTCCTTGTAGTTTTGGATGCCATGTTATTCCTCAGCAATGTTTCAAACATAGTTGCTGCAAGCCTTTTAGTTTAATAAATAAATAGGCATAAGGCTTCTGTGGGTCAATAAAATCAGAAGCAAAGGGAAATTATTTAACTCCATATATATCTCTCTCAAACTCTTAGAAGCAAAGGGAAATTATTTAACTCCATCTCTCTCTCTCTCAAACTCTTAGAATGAAACATTTAGAAGGCAAAGATATCCTACCCCATCTTGCATATAGACTCACAACAAGCAGAGCAGAAGAAAGAGGTTAGTCTCCTGACAATGTCCCTTTGCAGTAGGAGAAGGAATAGTGATACCACAGTGTAGAAGATATTGCAGGCCCAGCACGGGAGAGATGTTTCTTGTTTGGTTGGTTGGTTGGTTTCTAGGCAGGAAGCAAACTATGCTGATCAGTTGCAGTGGTTACTGTTGTTCCCACTGGGGCTCACAACCTGCATGGTTTTACTGGCTCTTCCTGGCCCTGTGCCCCAGGTGGAAAAATAGTCTTCCAGATGTTATTAGACTGCAGCTCCCCTTCAGAATTAGGAAGCATACCAATAGTGAAGGATTATGGGAGTAGCAGTCCAAACTCTGGAGGGCCACATGTTGCCCACCCTTATTGAACCCTGCTGCTGGAGATGGCAGACCATGGTGTTGTTTCCCACATTCCAGACTCTGAACCCGTACAACAAAGAAGATGGCTTGTGAGTTGTGATCCTGGAACTTCATTACCTCCTCTGCTCAAAAAGTCTTGATAAGCTATTCTTACTATTTCCCTAAAGCTTTCTGGAAGTAGATAAAATAGATAGTAGATAAATCCTTCTGGATGTCCAGGCTTTAAAACTATCTTACTCCCCTCATTCATTTGTTTTTCTTCTTAAGCTTTGCTTGAGATTTGTCTCCATTCTTTAGGTTACAAACTCAGGGTACTCTGTGGGTAAGAGTCCTGAAGAGTCCTGAATCACAGCCATACAGGAAGGAATACAATTGATAAAGCATTCAACATTCATGCACAGTATATTTTGATGCCCAACACAGGAAAAAAGGCAGGGATTCAGTGGACATGTCATTCCCAGCACTGTCACCAACAGAACAAATAAGGAGGTGCATTGACCACAGATGTTGCCTATTTTGAATCTTGAGCCTTAGGCATTTCAGAGCTGTTAGTAGGACTGACCCTACTGTTAGGAAGGGTGGGATGGCTTCCTCAGGCAGTTGATGCTGGGAGATGACAAACATATGTTGGAGAAAAGAGTTGTGTGCTCTGCACCTTGCCTGCAGCTATAAGCTGGTCTGTTACCTTCAGATGTGAACTTTCCCAGTGGCAGTTTTCAAGAAAGTTTAAGTTGCCACTTGTACGTGGAATGAATGGAAGGGGAACACCATATGGTTCAGGTAGCATTGCATCCTGAGACATAAGAAATCTCAAAATTCGACAAATCTTCTCCAAATTATTTACCTGCTCTTAAATTTACTAAAGACACTCCATCTGAGTTTCAAACTGAACACAGACTCCTTTGAGCAAAATTTGTCAGCAGTACAAATGTGTGCATTCCCTTGAGGAATGCTACTAATTATATCAGCAACTTTCTGAATATCCTCCAGCGCCCTACAGATAATGTCTTCTCAAGATGACTCCCCAGGTCCCAGGACTATCATAAAATAAACTAAATAAATCATATTTGATAGCTCAAATTAGTTTTTAATAAATCAATTTAATTGCTTATGGCTATAATCCTATTTCCTTTTTTCTGGGAGTAAGCTCCATGGAACTCCACAAACTTTCTTGTAGGCAGATATATGTAGGATTGCAGTGCACATTTCCATAAATCTGTGTATATCTCTGGTGCTACTCTTGACTTTAAAATGCTTTGTTTTTTGTTTTGTTTTTGTTTTTATAGTCCAGGCATATGCAATGTTAGTGTAGTTGATACTTCCTTATAGAAGGCAGGCCTTCAAAATGAAGTGAATGCCTCTTTTGAGATGATGCCACCTGTCTTCAGTTCTTTAAGCTACTTCTAATACAAATAATTAGGAAACTGTATTGTCCAATGAATTGGAAATGGCATTTCAGACAATAGAAATAGTTTTAAGCAGTTACCTGATTAAGGTTTCTGCCCTATTAAATTCTCTTCAAATCAAAATTAAGCAAACTAGCACCTTCAGCAAAATGTTTATTTATTTAAAATATTTTTACCCTACCACCCAAGGTGGTTTACATTATTAAAATACAGTATTTAAAGTTAACAACTGTGAGCATACAAATACTAAAAAGGATCAAGGTCTTGTGAAAGGGCAGTGAAGATGGGGCCAGCCTAGCCTCATGTGGGAGGGAGTTCCAAATTCTGGGAGCAGCAACAGAGCAACCCCTCTCCTGTGCACCAACGAGAGATGAGCATGAACTGCTGCTTTAGCTGTTGCGCGTGGTTCATTTCCTGGTCAAACAGCTCATCCACTATTTGGCACCCCACCGCTTCCAGCAGGTATCCATTCACAGTGCCAAGAGGTGTTCAGCCAGGAAACAAACCACTCCCAATCCCTAAACCAGTTAGCAATCTGGCTATGTTAGCAATGTTGCAGCGTGGACTGCTCTTGCGGAAGGTTTCAGTTGGGTAGCCAGTCAGTCATGACTTCTAGGCCACTCAGTTTTTATTATCCCATTTTTCTGCCTCTCTACTCCACCAGCATTTTATACCATTTTGGCTATTTTGGAGTTTCCCTCTCTGGATTTTTCCTGAAATCTTTCTTTCTTTCTTTCTTTCTTTCTTTCTACAACATAGTAATAGCATTTCTTCAGTTTTTTCATGTTGATATGAATTGGAAGTGTCAGATAGGAATTCATTCTATCTTCAACAACAACAGAAATCTTCTCAGACACATGGCTTGCCTAGACCTTGGGCACATGGTTCTAGTAAAAACAATATCCTGCAATCAGTATTAACAATTTGGAGTCTTTGATCAGAATGTGGAGAAATCTTCTATTTAGTATTACTACTATTCTGAATCTTATTTTGCTTGATATATTCCTTTTTCTGGAAGTGAGTCTTTCAGCATGTACAAAGCCAAGATAATGAAGGACTCTCATCCATTCATTCTACAAAAGATAGATGAATATAGAAATTAGCTCAACAAAATTACAAAACAGATCACAGAGAGATGATGATAATGACTTAAAATGATGATAATGATTTAAAAATCAGAGGTTACATACTCCAGGCTTTCTGTGACTAGTGTTTCTATAATTGTTGCCTTGGTTCAAAGAAACAATCTTCCTATTAAAATGTTTGTACAGGTTGGTTAATTGACAACAGGGTAATATCTGTGTTATGCTTGTGGACTTCTTCCCTCTTTAGAGTCTTCAACTGAAGCAAGAAAGCAATCAAGCTTTACAATTTTGGGCACTTGAAAATGAGGCATAGAATCTGCTTCTCTTTCCCCTTCATTAATCAACAGCTGAGTGCCAAAAATGAAACTATCTCAACAGGAAACCTTATTTAACTTGAAGGATAGTTTTTCATATGGGAGTCCAGGAATTTACATGTCATGTTATGGAACACTTCCCTAAATGTACATCCAGAGACTTGCTGGGATCAAGTAATCAGAGTGACCTTCGCACCCAAAGCCTTAGGCTATCCTGCGGAACATTTCATGTGCAAGTCTGTGGTGCTTCCCTAATAGGAGAGAAGATTTTCCTCTGAGCGTGACTAATGTTCCTTAGGTTCATTGGCTTTACTGGAATAAGAATTGCCAAATACCAAACTACTCTGAAATGAATGGCAGTGCTATTCTCTGAAAGCTACCCTGGGAGAGTTTAATGTTTGCATATAAATATTAATATTTCCCCCTTTTTATTGATTACCTTATCCCACCCCCCACACAATGTTGCAATTAAGCAGTTTTTGCCTTCTTTCCATATTTTCCCACCTAATTTCACATTCTATAATTTGCTAGAAGGTGGTGTGTATTCAGGGGAATGTCTAGTTATTAAAATAAGCTGCAGCTAATGTAGAGAAATTTATACTTTTCTGCTATGCCTGGGCAAAGTTGTAAAGAAATCAAACAGCCATTAGGTCATTAAGGTTGAAATTAGAATATGTCCTGGAATTAAAACAGCAGTTTGGTAATTAGCTGTGCAAGGAATGAAGAACAAAGGTAAAATTACCCAAACGTTGCAAACCCAGATAATGCTCAGACTGGGGCAATTCAGAAACCAATAGCTAGTCATCAGCCTTCAGAATTGACTGGACCAGATCCAAAGTTAGGTATGCTAAGAGAAATTTAGAATAACCCCATAAAATTCAGTTGGACTTTTCACTTATAACTCATTTGAATTCCAGAGGTTTTAAGCTAAGTACCACTAAGTCTAGATCTAGCCCACTCCCTCTTGCTCTCCTGTTTCATTGGTACAGGCAGAATCATCATGGTCAGGAGATATCATAAGTATTGACCAACTTGGACTTAGCTTGTGGCCATGAAACCTTGGTGGATTTGGTAATCCTATTCATGTTAATGGTTGTGAACTTTTCAGTAGAAGCACCACTTTGACCCCTTTCATGGACTTATACAGAATGAACATTTTCAGTTGCACGAGGTATTGCAATATGCGAATTCATGGACAGCTAATTAGAACAGTGCTTTTGTTTGGGCAGTGGCTCATATAATAATCATATCCTTTATACAGCAATAGCAATAATTTATTTATATATTCTCAGTGATCTTAGTAATGTGTATGGAAAAAGCCCCCAAGAGTGGCAGTTCTATTCGTTGCTTGTTGTAGAAAAATATTCTTAACATAAAATAAAGCAGCTCTTGAAGCCTAGTTGCACCAACTGAAAGAAATCCTTCCAGATTTATTCTCTAACAGGATTATTGGATACCATGCTAGGATCTATCAGTGACAATTTGTCCATGTGACAAGGTGAAAAATCCAGTTCCCCGTGAAATGTTATAATGGCATTGTAAATAAATGTACTTACTTCCACTTCCATTCTCCTTTCAATATCTCACTGAACACACACACAACATCCACTCTATTATGGTGCAAGCGTGTTTATTCCCAAGAAATGTATGCCACGAAATACCTTTCCTTTCCTTTCTCTGCTTCACATTGATTTAAAAAAGAAAAAGGGGAAGATTATTCTTGCAAAATGCCTGCAGAGGTCTAGGTCTTGTGCATGTAGCAAAAATTAAAGTGCATCTTGTTATACTCAAAAGACGTCATGATACACTCTTGAGGAAGACAGAATGATATGAGCAACCAATGACTGTTCTGCCATTACACAGAGCTACCTCGAGTGTAAGGCCTGAACACACAAGGCAAATGTTCCCTACTTATAACCCAATTAAATTGTTGCATAAATTTCCAGTCCCATGATGCATGGCCGTTCTTGAATAATTCCCTTGGTCAGTGGTATAACTGTGGTTTATTTCCCCCTCGCCAGGAGGCTTCTGTTATTTTGTCCCAGTGATATATTGGAACTTTACTTACCAGTGTTGCATGTGTGAACATTAATCCTGCCAGGGAAAACAGAGAAGGGAGAACAGCCAGGACTAAGGCACCACCTCAAAGAAACCCTCTCGCCCTGCGGGGCTTGGTGCGGGGGGGGGGGTACACCCAGCCTTTGCTGGTGGAGGGAGGGAGGGAAGCATGGTTTAGGGGATTTATATTTACTTTTCCTTCCTTCCTTCCTTCCTTCCTTCCTTCCTTCCTTCCTTCCTTCCTTCCTTCCTTCCTTCCTTCCTTCCTTCCTTCCTTCCTTCCTTCCTTCCACCATAACTAAATAGAGGCTATCATAATTTGGGCACATCATGAGAAGACAAGAATTACTGGAGAAGACAATATGGTTGGGGAAAATTGAAGACAGCAGGAAAAAAGGAGGACCAAATTGGAGATGGGTAAACTCAATAAGCCACAGGCTTTAGTTTGCAGGACTGGATCTTTTAGAGGTCACTAATTGATAGGATCACCATAAGTCAAAAGTTACATGACAGCACATAGCAAGAATAACAAGAGCCTTTGCTTTAGTTCTGTTAGTGCAGGAAGAAGAAGAAGCTATTTGGTACAATGCACCATAGATTCAGGAGCCTTTCGGTGATGGGGAAAGGGACATATCAAACCCCCCCCCCGCCCCAAGTTTCAGATATATTATTCTAACTGTCATTTTTCAGATTTCAACACCTTCTCCAGGGTTTCCCAAATCTACAATTTCTCCAGGGGTTTATCTCCAGAAATAAAGACAAAAATAAAGCCAAAAAAAGAGAAGGATTTGAGATGATGACACAGAGGCAGCCAGCCCGCCGGCCGGCCAGCCAGCCAGATACCGCAATCCAAGATGGATGGTGGCAGGAGTTCACACACTCCCAAGGAATAGTTGAAGCAAAGAAATAAAATAAAGAGAACTTCTCACTGGGTCCCATCCACTCCAGACCCTTTAACAGATTCAAAATTTCTGATCTCCTTGGATATTCAGATTGGTTGCTGACAACAGCCCTTATGACACTGTTAGTTGAAAAATTTACAGGGTTGTTTAACAGACATAGGATGAAATAAAGGTTAAATGAAAGACAGAAACATGAAAGAACATGGAACATATGCATATTCCTCTTTTATTAATACAAATCATTTGTGTTTTGGAGGCTCTCTTTTGGAAATCAAGAAAAGAACACAAAAATGAGAGGGGGAATAGAGCTTTTAGAATGTTTTTGAAACTTTTGTTAAAATACAAAATGCCCATCCCTACTCTACATAGGTAGGATATGTAGACACACAGTATGCAACCACTTCATATGTAAGACAAGCAAAAGAATCCTGAATCCAATCTAGAACTTCTAAAAAAGTACATTCTTCTTTGAATACTTTTTTTTCCTGCCGCCGCCAAAGGAAGACATTTGGGCCCAACAGTACACAAATGTTGGATGCTTGTGCAAGAATATATTGCACAAGCATCCAATATATCAAGGCAATGCTACCAGTGGTACCAGTTCCCCAAAACACTGTCATTGAAAATTTTCCTCATCCTGAGTCTTGATCTCATTTCACATTTCTTTCTTTCTTTCTTTCTTTCTTTCTTTCTTTCTTTCTTTCTTTCTTTCTTTCTTTCTTTCTTTCTTTCTTTCTTTCTTTCTTTCTTTCTTAGCAGAAGAATGACTGCACAAATTACACTTCCCATCCTTTTATTGATGTGGGCTTTCAGCTGGGAACCCCGGTCCTTCCTTATGTCCCTTTAGCTGGTCAAGAGAATTTTTCTCGCATGACTTTTCATACAGCTTGATGAGTATTTTAAAAGTGTGAACCTCTTCTGTAGGTCTACTGCTTGCGAGCCCCTGTTTGAAGCCATGCTTCCATTAAACAAAAATATCCTAACAAATGCCATAGCGGTATGGCCTGCGGGTTGAAAAGGCTGCTTAGCGCCGTGAAATATGTGACGGGCAAATACTGAAGAAAAGAAATGAATAAAAGAAACTTATTTAGAAACAAAATAAAATTCTCCCTGCTTGCTCAGAAGTAAATCAGTGAGATGCATCCTCCTGGCAGCATAGGGCAAAGAGGAAAACATGTTTTATTCATGGAGCAAGCTGCTATTTCACACCAATGCAAATAAAAAGTAGATGTGAACTAACAGCTGCTCTCAAACAGATTGCTGCCTCTTGCAGCAGGCTAAGATAGCACAGCTGGAATAGTGTGCACAACATTTACAACTGTAAATAAACACCATTTAGCCCTGTATGTGCAGTAGCATTAGTTTTTATGATAAGGAACACCTTGGGAAAGGGATTTATGTCAGTTTTCAAATGTTGTCTCCCACTTTGGGGAAGTAAACAGAATATAAGTTTGTTTCTTTGTCACCTTTTCCCCTCCAAAAAGGGACTCAAGTCATCTCACAGTCAATTCAAACATCATAGTCAACACAATTGAACACATTGCAAAATCTAATATTGAAAAAGAGTTAGATATATAAAAACAGCCTTCAACAATTGAGTCTCCCCAATGCTGTTAATAATCATATTTTGTTTTGTTTTATTTTTATTTTCTCTTTTTTGTATGATTTTTTTTCTTTTGTTTTAATTGCAATGTTGTTCTATGCATTGTTATGTGGGGTGTGTGGCCTTTTTAAAGTTTTGACTTGTAAACCTCTCTGAGTGCACTAATGGGATGGTGTATAAATAAAATAAAATAAAATATAGCACCATTTAAAATTAAAAAAACACAATTTCAGAACACTGAGAATGTACCCCTCCCCGAATGCAATGAACACAGTATTCTATAATGCCCCCCCCCCCCCCGAAACCTGCCGAAAACGAAAGGTGTTTGCCTGGCACTTCTGCCTTTTTCAATCTGTCAGTTGACTCTCAAAACAATAGTTTTTGCTTTGGGGAAAGGTTAATCAGGTTACGGTGCGATTTTCATGTTTGTTTATCCCTAGGTTTGTGCTGGTTTCATTTTTGCATAGGTATGGGATTTGTCTAAAAGAAATCAGCGTGAAAATCTGTGAGGAAATTTGTATTTAGATATCCATGTCAATATGCATTTTTAAATATATTTTCTCTGAAAATGCATATTTATAAATTAATTTCCCCTCAAAATATGACTTTCTCAATGGATTTTGATATACTTTCCCCCCAATCTGCACATTAGTCCCAGATTGCATGCCAGTTCAGTTTATATCATAAAGACTGCATTCCACCAGTATCCCTAACCAAGGCTGGAATAGGTCCTTGGAAACAGAGTTAAAAATTTTCCATCTGCCTTCACAGCATGGCAGTTGCCTAGAAGGGTCTGATCAAGGCTTCATCCAGTTCTCCATACCGTCTCCCACACTGACTGCCACTGGGAAGTCAGTGGTTGTAATAACTATAATAATAACTATTATTATAATAATAACTGTGTTATTATGTCCACAAAGTGTGTTTTGTGGTTGATATTTCCTTGACCATTTTCATGTCATGCAAATATTAGGCTTCTGCATAATTTCCTTCTAATCGCTCTTTCTTCTTTCTTTCAGGCAGTTATAAATTGTACCCTAAGCAGTATATAGTAAATATATACCATAAAACTCAAATCATAGAGATAATTCCAATAGGAACAAACTATTTTGTACAGTTTTAGGGAAGTAGCAGCTGAAGGTTCTTCCACATTTCTGATCCTTCCCCACCCACCTTTGAAGGTCTCAAGGCTCCCTTTGAATCCCTTTCATCATAGCGAGCTTTTAGGGGCTGCTTGATGAGGGTGGTGCTCTTTAAAGTTCCCAAAATTTCTAGTCATTCTACCAGTGTAAATGTGTGGGGGAAAAGGACTCTTCCCTCAATGGCTTCCCCATACGGAAGGGGATTCCATGAGAGCCTCAGGACATTTTGGGAGAAATCAAAAATTGTTTATTTCCAAAAAAAATTGTCATCATAATCAGTCAAGCTAGTAAATACAATGATGTTGACACACCAAATAATCAGTCAAACTTCTCTGTGTGACAACATAAATGGGGGGAAAAACCCACAGGCAATCCAGAATGAAGATACAGATACCTGTGTGGTGCTAGTCTCACTTGATGTCTCCCTACCATTAGGTAAAGTGAGGTAAGTGCCTCAGACAGCACATATGGGATGTCATGAAAGGACAGCAAATGGCCTGTTATTTAATTTTCTTTCCGGGACAGAGATGCTTGTGAGACTTCCTGTCTCAAACGCCAAAATAACTTGAATGGATTTAGGTAGAATTTCATTTTGCTGTTCAGGCAAAGTCTCCTGGTAGGCCTCACCTTACTCTGAATGGTCAACTTCTCTTTTGTTGTTGTTATATGCCATCAAGTCAGAACTGACTTATAGGAACCCCAACAGGATTTGCAAAGTAAGTGAGATATTTAAGGAATGTTTTTACCAGTTCGCTCCCTCAGGGAGTTTCCATGGTTGAGCGAGGATTCAAACCTTGGTCTTCAGAGTCCTAGTCCATTACTCTATCCACTACACCACACTGCATATCTCAGCTTGACTGATCTTATTTATTCTTCTGTTGCTCTGTTTGTTTGTTTTTCCTACGGTTCTGCTTTTTGTTTGTGGGCTGCCATAAATATTTTATAAAGAAAGGTGTTTTACATAAATTATTTTTAAAAAATATTTTGGCCAAAATCCTGTTGCTTACTATAATAAATTGCACTAGAGTAGCCCCATTGAATCAATGGGGATTTAGTGAGTCAACTCCTTTGCCTACTCTAACTGTGATTTTAGCATAGAGTAGGTTGATTGGAATAAATGGAATTTATGGAAAAGTTGACTTACTAAATCCCCATTGATTCAGTGAGTCTACTCTAATGTGATTTATTTTGCTAAGCAACATGATTTGGGCTTTAGACTATGAAGGAATATGCTGTGTCCCTTCTAGTGTTTCTTTTTTAAAAATTTTTATTCATTTTTAATGTGGATAGGATTGGGGGTAGGGGGCCGGGGGAATAGATATAGGTAGGGAAAAGGTAAAATTCCAGAGAGCGAGAGAGTACTTTTACATCTACTTATATAATTATACTATATCTCCCTTCTAGTGTTTCTAATGAATAGACAGAATTCTGGGTGTATTTCTCCTAGATTCACAAATCTTGACTTGAAATGAACAAGTCATTCTAGTGAGTTGATCATTAGTAAAATATCCAGCAAGGACAGCAAGATGTGAAGTTTACAGGCCATTACTCTAGCAAGTGGTGGTAGATAAAATGTAATCAGTATAATTCAGAAGTATACACCAGGGATTTAATGAATAAATTATTGTGGTGTTTTCCTGTTAGCAACCTTGCAAGGTACACCACTGCTGTTTTCTCATAAATAATGGAGTGAGGTCTTTCAGTGGTGATGTGTTTCAGATTAGACCATAACAGCATTTGCATCTAGGATGATAACACAGAAAAGAGATGCAAATGAGTGTAGAAGAAATCTCATAAAATTTGTCTAGGTTCATCTGGAAGAATCTCATGCCAAGTGCTCACCATACACCTACTTTATAGCATTTGTCCAGATATTCTTATAGCAAGAGACAGTTTCCAAAGCATTTTTAATGTAGTACTTCATTCTTGCCAGTTTATTTATTTTTATGTAAAATAATGTAAATTGCAATTGCTATTATGTTTGCTATTGCTTTAGTGGCTAGTGATGAGGAAAATAAATGGCAAGCATGGCCTGAATATAGGTGAAAAATTATCAGTAACACGGAACTAAAGCTTAACTGTAGAAGTTCTCAGTTTTTAAATTTTACATCCCAGAGATGAGAAAGTCATCAGCTCTGTCTTAACTGACAATATCACATAAAGACATTCCATTTTAAGATTTGAGTATATTCTATTTGTATTTGCAGTAAAAAAAAAAGTGATTTTTTTTCAGTTGCTGTTTTTTCTTAAACTCTTCACACCAACAGCTTGATTTTCAAATTGATCATAAATCCTTTATGAGGAACTAAAGAAAGGACATCAGCACTGTGGTTGATATATAGGGACCTCCTCTGGAATATGCAAATGAACTTCTCTGTTCATTGAAAACACAATCATTTATTCTACTGGATGTCAGAATAAATGAATATTACAACTTTCTTTCTTGTCATGGAAGGATAAAGGTGAATGTTAAATTATTTAACTTTTAAAATATGTATTCATTTTCAGTTTTCTTGGTTTTACAAGTCCGCCATCACCAACAATTCCTAAACTTAGCAACAGCAATCTGATAGAGTCTCAGGTCAACTGAAAGTAAAGTAAATGATAAACACATGCCTATATCTAGCTACATCCACATCCACTTAACATATACCTGCTTACATATCTGCCTACCAAGACTTTAAGTTCTTGTGCTATCTTAAAGCAAGTGCTTCTTCCTTCAACAATGCCAGATCCCCATGTAATTCAAAATCCGGGATTAACTCTTATGCCAAAAATATGTACCTACAAAGCATAATAATATGATTAACATACGTACACATACACAAATACAGATCTCCCCCAATCCACGTCAGCCTCCTGACATGCCCCAGCACCCTTCCTGGCTGCCACATGGAGCTGCCATGCAAGGAGATTTGTGATCAGTCATGTGATTTGATGCGCAACAGATAATGCCCATGGAGATTTCTTAACGTACAGCAGTTAACCACTAATAGGTATGTGTTTGTGCAGCTGCACAACAGGACTATGGTCATTGTTTCCTCACCCCTCACCTTAATGAACATGGATTTCTTTGTGTGCTCAACAAACGACTATAAACAGCATTATACGTTGCAAACTTTTGATTTCTCCACACTTCCCAGCTGAGATTCGTGCATGGTCATCCATAGATCCAAACAGGTTTTCTTACTGAAGCACCTACTATAAGGTTGGGATGATTTTTTTTTTCTAAATAGAATTGTGGGATGAAATGGCAGATTTCAGGCAGACCCTGCTCTTATCTTTTCCATTTCAGGTGAGTATAGAGAAGTATGAGGTGCAAAAGCAATACTCACCACACCATAGCTTCTCCTAACAAATGGCCACATTCTTAGTTTCCCATAGTACTCCAGCATTATATTAAAGTGTGATACTACGCCTTTCTTGGAATGTTGAAATGAATTCTCCTGGGAAGGAGGAACACAAGTGAGTTTCATACCCCCTCCTTCTATCTGGACCCCTCCAAACAAAGCTTAAAGGCCCCCACCTATTTGCAGCACCTGGAAACTGAGAGGTAAATTGGCAATGACATTTCATTCCCGCTCTAATTGGATGCTACAGCAGTTGACACAAAGTTGGCTGTATGTGAGCCCCCTTTTTATTTTCTGTAAATGCAGAAAATTTGACTTCTGAACTTCAGTGTGCATGGCATCTTTTCACCTAATTACTTCCACATTGTCACTTTTGGAACAAAGATATGACCTTTATGAAAACATTTATCTTGCAGTTAAAATAATGGCAGAAGAAAATATAATAGACTGTGGAAGTATTTAAAAAAAAACGAGTGTAATCTACAAATAGTTTGGGCACCAATTATTTTATTTCTTTTTTAGCACTTGTACATTTGTGTATGTATGTATCTTTAAATACTATGGTTGAAATCGTGTTGTGTAGCTTGTGCCTGACAAAGAATGATGATGTCATGAGCAGGGAGGTGTAAATGCCCCCCATACAAAAAACTGCTTGTGGAAAAAAAACCCTCTTGTGGTTCAAAATACAGATTTGCAAAGCACTGATCACATACCTTTACCAGGGAGATTTGGAGGAAATATGTTGTACACTGCTTGGAGACTTAAGGATTTGAAGACATGCTGTGGTTGATATTAAGTTACTTATTTCCAGTGTCTTTTTTATATATGGCGAGTCTTCTCACTCTCCCATAAGGCTTCATAACATGTACAGCTAACAAAGTAGTAAAAGATGATGTTTAAGAAGAGAGGCATGCACACTGCATGTCATGTTCACAAAAGTGTAAAATGTACAGTGCTAACATAAGCCTTACAACCAACCCAGTTTACAATTTGGTACTTAGGAAAAAAGACAAGAACACCTGGCTGTCATTTTGTGAGAAATATATTAAGAGGTAAGAACTGACAGTAGCAGCTGTCAATAAAATATTTTATTGTATTTATAGGGTACAAGGCACTCTTGATTGTGTTTTCCCTTCAGTGTTATTCCTTTCTTTTAGTGATTTTACTGCCTTCCTTTCTTTGTCATCATTTGTCTTTATCTGAACAAAAACCCAATAACATCCAAATGAATGATCTCTCCTTCACTGTTACCATAAGTTCAAAATGAAGGAAGTGAAGAGACTTTAGCTATACTAGACATTGATTATCATAACATCAAGCACAAAGCTGATAAAATCTAGAGATTAGGATCCATACAGTGACCTGAGGCACATGCATGCTCAAATCACCTCTTAAAAACTAGTTGTAAAAACAGCTACTAGGCATGCAGTTTTATCCATTTACTATCTTTATCCATTTTCTGAAACAATTCACACAGAGCCTGTTTTTAGATTAGGAACAAGAAATACAGTCCCAGAATGCCACCATGTAAGCAACAGTGAAAGAGTTCACTTCATAACAGGAAAAACCAATTCAAAATGTCCATAACACGAGCCATCCTGATTAAAGACTGGGCATGAACCACTGGTTTGTTTAGCTGCCAGACAGATGTTCAGTGCTTCAGAGCCCTGCCTCCTCCGGTGGGTGCCCACTCAGAGGCAGCTGCCTGACTTCTCTGCCCCATCTCCTCCAGGCACTGCCTCTGAGTGGGTGCCCATTGATGGAGGTGGGCTTTTGAAGCACCAAACACCTGTTCGGCCACTAAACAAACTGGCATGAACCACCAAACCAGTGGTTTGTGCCCATTTCTAATCCCAGTGAGTGGGCATGAAGGTCTGTCCTGTCCTGTTCATAGGTAAGGTGTTAAGGAACGTGACAGATGTCTATCAGTGGTTCTGTCAGGGAACAGGAAGGGGCAGAATGTAGTTGCAGAACTCTGGACAGGACCAAGCAGACAACTTGCTACATTGTAGTCTGTATAAGGAACTCCTTTTTTAAAAAAAAATGTTGAAGGCTCAAACTATATCTGCATTGTATAGCTGTACCAGTTTGATTCCACTTTAACTCTCATGGCTCCATCCTGTGGGCATCCTGGGATCTGTGGTTTGGCCAAGTGCTCAGTATTCTCTCTTGAAGGCACTTTTGTGCACTTCCCTGAATTATAACATTAAAACTCTCTAGTAGAGTAATTTACATCTCTCATCAAATGACGGATTCAGGTTTCCATAGGTTGCAGTCAAGGTGGCAATTTAAGTTATATCAAATGTAAAGTGTTACAACTTTGCACTATACTGTAGATGCACTTCTTGTCTCCCAGGCTATATCTCCTTCTTCAAGAGTGGAGACCCTTGAAGTGGTAGTCTCCTAGTCCGGTATCTGATGCTTCATGGCCTCCCTGCCAGCCTGCACCAATGAGCAGGCATTGGAAAACTAGCAGCCCCAGTTGTAAACAGGGCCTGCTTATCAGAGGAGATTAGGAAGCACTGAAGGAGGTAGAAACAGGAAAAAGCAGGACACAGTGCTCAACATATAACAAAGGCAGCAGAGAGGTACAGAAGAATAAAGACTGAATAGGGTCCAGCCACAAAATCTTTGTATATAAAGGGGAGTGTTGGCAATTTAATATCTACATAAGGCCAGGCATTACTATTAATTATAAAAGAACTTGAGTATACTAGCATTTCAGTCTTGAAAGTAGTGTAATTAATACATTTTGACCAAGAGACGGGTAAATGGAGATCCTCTACCTGTTCTAATGGGTATGTGACTGTTCTCTCAATCTCAGTTCATGCTCACAACAATGGAGTTGTTAATGCTATTGCAACAGCCACCCAACCGTTAAATAAAACTTCATGAAATTCTAGCATCCTTCCTTTTTATTTAATTAAAAGTGCTGAGGAGCATTGATTGAAAGGTCTTTTATCCTCTTACTGCTTTTTAAAAATTCTTTACCTCAGTCCTTTTATACTCCTCCTTAATCATGAATGCAAATGACATTCAAACTCTAATCAGCAGCTGCTGAAGGAGAGCCCTTAGCTGCGTTTCCATGGGAACACGCAAGTCAGCCCTTGACCAGAATAGGACTAAAATCTATCCCCCCTTTTAATTCACCCCCCAATAATTTTAAAACCAATATTTATCCCCTTGAATGCACCAAATAATTCCTACTTACTTAGTGTCAATGAAAGTCTTATATGTGTAAAGCACAGTTTTTCGCAAACTATGCAGGTGAATTAATCCCCCACTGAGTGCTGAAGAGGGAGTTTGTACTTGTCCCTCAACTCTAGACAGCATTTAAATAGCCAGTATTTAGCCAGGTGCTTGGTATGGATGGATGAAACTCTTTGGGAAAGTGTTGCAATATTTTCTATCAATGGATTTTCATGGATAAAACCACTGGCAATATTACAGTTACCTGCTTCCATATTCACTAACAACATTCCCTTCATTATTGTAATATTATAAAGCATGCAAACATTGGAACATGGATGATCATAGAGGTAAAGAGAAATTCATTTCTTTAAAAAACCTCCAGTTTATGAATGTGGGATATTCCACGTCTGTACTCATGATTCAAAAAGACAGGAAATGCCCTGATATTGCTGCAAAATATTGTGCCCGCATTGCCAGCAGGAAAAAGGATGCCATGCTTTACAAAGCAAAGTGCAGCCTGAATGTTGACAACACCTACTGTATGGCAGCAATGAAGATAATCTACAAGATATGCTCTTCTGCTCACTACCATTCACGCTTGTTGGAAAAAAAAACAGCCCTGGCAATTGCTTTGTGTTTGGGAGAGAAGTGGGGAACTGATGAAAAAAGGAGTCAGCTTCTGGGATTTTCCCTTGTGTGGTATCACTTTGTGAATAGTAGTGGTGCTCCTCTTCAATGCTTTGACCATTAGCCTGTGGAGTGTCTCAGGGTTCCATGATTCCCCATACTATCTCACATATATATGGAAAACCTGAAAAGGCTGTCCAGAATTTTATAGTCTGGTACCACCAGTGTGTTGATGACACCCAACTCCATCTACTTTTTAAGATCTTCCAGGAAGGCCTTTTCTCAGTCTCCAATGTGTTGTCCCCCTACCCATTATCACCATAAAATCTACATGGGATGAAATATGCAATTTAAATGTCTGATGAGGAGGCAGGGCAGGGATTCCTGCAGTGCTGCCTTTGAGTGGACAGCTGATGGAGACAGAGAAGGAAAGTCCATGCTCCTACTGTGACTAGATGATCATGCAAAAAGGAGAAGGAGAGCAGTGTGTGCTAGCTAGTGAGTGGAGGGCGGCAGCAGGGGGAAGTGAATGTGTGGCACCTGTGGTGCCATGCCAATGAAGCAGCAAGAACCTCTAAACCGAGGTTCATCCCCATCTCTAATACACACCCTTTAACCTCGCAGTTAAACTAATGTTTCCACGCCCACTCTACCAAATGCAGACTGGAAAGCTATGTTCCAATTTCATATACTGTACCTTTCTTTGAGTTAGGCAAGGTGAGGAAAAAACGCTGAACGGGACCAAAACCTCTAGGGATATGTTGTGTACATGATTTCCAAAATATGTCCCTTTGCTTTTGAAATAAAAAAGAGAAAAAGAGGTTGGAGTTAGCAAAGAATGTCACTGGAAAGCAAGGTCAAAATCATGTGTACTGTGTGAAAGGAAGATAGTGAAGAAAGACAGGGGGAAAAAATCAAATAATTTGAAATGTGGTGTTGGTACAGATACCAAAGACAGCCAGAAAAGCAGAAAAGTGAGTTCTCAATCAAGTCAAACCTGAACTCTCACTCAAGCAAAAATGAGTAACCTGAGCCTATTGTACCATGAACATATAATAGAAATGTGAACATTCTAAATGACTGAACTATTTGCATAGCATAGCAGTCTGACAAATCAAAATGTTTCTGGAATCAAGATTTCTGTGTTTTAATCTATGAGCACAAATGGGCCCTATGACTGGACAGTGGTTTGGGGATCATCCTAGTTAAAAATCATGTGGCTCCATGAGGATCTGTGCATCAGATCCATGTTTTGCACCACTGCAAAACCATGGGTTGAGGAACCAATATGGGCCCTATGCTTGGATAGTGGTTTGGGGATGATCCTATGTAAAAATCATGTGGATCCAAGGACTGCTGGATAGCTCAGTGGTTTACGTCTCTGGCTGTGAAGCCAGAGATTGGGAGTTCAGTTCCCTGCTGTGCCTCCTTGTCAGTGAGTGGACTTGATGATCCATAGGGTCCCTTCCAGCTCTGCAGTTCTAAGGTTGTTGTTGTTGGTGTTGGTGTTGGTGGTGGTGTGGTGCCTTGGATTGGTGTTTTTGTACCACTGCAAAGCCATGTGCTCAGTTACCCATGATTGTTGGAATCTATGAGCATACATGGCGCCCATGTCTGGACAGTGGTTTGGGATGATCCTACATAAAAATCATGTGGATCAATGCATCAGATTCATGTTTTTGCACCACGGCAAAGCCATGCGCTGAGGGACCCATGATTTATGTGGTGTAACCTATGGACCCAACTGGGGCTTATGAGTAGACAGTGGTTTGGTTGTGATCCCATAGAAAAATCATGTGGATCCATGAGCATTTCTGACTTATATTGGTGTTTTTCACCGCTGCAAAGTCATCAACTGGAGGACCCATGATTTCTGTAGTGTAGTCTGTGGGCACAGATGGGGCCTATGTTTGGAGAATGGTCTGAGGGTGATCTTGTGTAAAAATCACATGGATCCTTGAGGATCCATGCATCATCTCTATGATTTTGCACCACTGCAAAGTCATGCGCTGAAAGACCCATGATTTCTGTGGTGTAGTCTGTGGGTGCAAATAAGATCTATAATCTGACGCTGATTTAAGGAGGATAAAATCTAAAAGTCATATGAAATCATGTGGATCCAAACTCATGAGTAAACCAGGTAAAATGTGCTTTGAGATCATTCAAAGCCACAAAGAAAAAACAAAAACAGTAATTTCACAGATAAAATGAAAGAGCTGCTGTACATTATTATCTATTTTTTAAATTAGCTTTTAAAATATTTTCACAGGCATGAGCTAAAAATATGTGGTCAGGAAGGAGTTAAATGTTTTCTTTCACACTAAAGGCAATTGTGGGGTTAAAAGTGACAGACACCTGCCCTGTGGGCTCACTCCAGACACATTCTGATTGGCCAGAATACTATGCTATGCAAATAGTTTATTTGGAATTCTCAGAAGTTTTTTAAAAAGGAGTGATTTCAGAAGATTTCTGGCTTTATAAGGACTAATTAAAAACTCTGAATCAGAGCCATGAATGGCCCAATTCCTGTGGATGAAAAAAAGAGAGGTTAAAATGAAGTTTTTCCCAACAGGTATGCAAATTTTGTCTTATCTACGTTTTTCATCTCTTTTCAGTTAACTGTAGATTTATGGTCGCTTGTGTCTTTATGGGGGTAAAACAGTGTTACATTTTTAAAAATCACAACTTGACAACTATTTGCCAAAACATCTTGGCATGGAGCAAGAGCAGACTTTCTGCTATATTCATACCAAATTTGGCGCTGGTCTGAAGTCCAGTTTCATAATTATCATTTTTTGTGGGGGGGGGGCACCCCTTTCTTTTGATTTTACTTGTAGAATGCTTTTTGCTGTGCTTCCACAAAATATATGGCTACCATGTTCTCCAAGCCATTATACTTGGAGAATATTATCTTTGACAGTTCTAATACAACTCTTAGACCATAGATTTTGCACTTCCCTGAATGTTTCAGCGTGTGGCCTTCAAAGGCATTTTAACAAAGATCCTAAAGAGCTCTCCTATACATGAAACAACTTTTTTAAAAAAAATTGGGACTAAACATTACAATCTAGTTCTGCTGTTGCCTTTCCTAACTTGGGATCTTCCAGATGTTTGGGACTACAACTCCATCATGGCTATTATTGCCGGTAGCTGGGAGTTGTAGTGAAAAATACCTGAAAGTTGGAGGTGATTGTTCTGCAGTACCTTACATTTCTCTGAGATACGGCATGCTTTGGAGAGACTTAGCAAAAACACCATGATTCAGACTCTACTTTACAAAGTTGTCATAAGGATGAAATTGGGATGGGAGTTAGGAATATAGCCCATAATAATTTGGGATTTAAAAATGGAATAATTTTTATTTTGCTGTTGAACTTCGTGTTTTCAGAACATATATTTTCCTGGAACTGTCAGTGTACTCTCACACAATACGTTAAGCTGAAATCCTGTATGCACTTACCTAGGAGTAAGACTCAATGAACTCAGTGAGAGGTATATTTGAGTAGACGTGCATAGGAGTGCAGTCAATCATTTTTGTGCTTCCAATGATACTTTAATTTGATGTATATTTCAGAGAGTTGTTGCAGCTGTTCTAAAATGAAAAAAAAAACCCCACCATCAAGATGAAACTTAAGGAAATTTCCTCCTTTATACTGTATGGAGGCAATTATCCTATTTCAAACTGTAGCACACAGCAGATGTGAAGCGCTTATTTTTAATGTTTTAATTTTTGTTCATATCTCTCACATCATTTTGCTCTTAATAGGTGCATTCACTCTAAATTTCTGGGTTTGCGGGAAAATGAATGGTTTTAACAGATCCCAGATTTGAAAGTGTTGACTAATTACTGGTCTTATTAACAAAATCTTCATTGACATCTGTGAGCCATTGGTGAGAATTGAGAATCAAGCTGGAGAATTGCCAGACTAGATATTTTTTCTTCATTCCTCTGTTGGCATTTGCATGGTGTTGGCATTACAGGCTAATGTCAGAGCTGCTTGGCCTTAAATTATGAAGGAATGATTGCTTTTCGTGATAGCCAATAACTTCTCCAACTTATTTTTCCTATTTTTAACCAAATGAGAGGGTAGTGCAATTATCCCAAATCTGAAGCACTTAAAAAACTGTGTCCGTGTATATGTGTATGTCCTCTTTTCCAGCTCATCCACTGCACAGTATATTTTAATTCTCAACCAATTATCAAAAGTTCAAGGAGCCGGAAGTGCAGTATCTACATGTTGTTTACATCTTGGTGTTTTCATTTATTTTATACTAAACTTTGGATTAAATCGGATTCAATTCTGTTGGGAAATTTTGCTGGCACAAGTGTAATTGCTTAAGTCTCAGTAGTGAATTGCCATTACTTAATGGGTTCCAGTTCTCATTCCTAGTCACACACCATGTCACACGACTAGCATGCAGCCAAAAAATACAAGTAGCAATGCATTAATTAACCATAGTTCCTCCTGAGTTTTAAGAAATTACCCTTATGCCAGAGTAATTTCCCAATAGGATTCTAGCCTATATGTCTGCATTTCTTTATGCTGCAGCATTTAGTTAAGGCTATTGTCCTGGGCCAGGATGTATCTGGATGCCAGGTTTTCCTGGATTTGCAGCGGGATCTGGAGGATCATTTCTTCTGGATTTGCAGAGGGTTATATCACAACCACCCCCCAAGAGGGACAAAAATGGAAAAAGCAAAAATGGAAGTAAGTGGAAGACCACTTCCAGTTTTGTAAACATTGTTTTCAACTTCAGAGAGGTGAGTGTGGGACCTCCACAGGTTAAAATAAAAATCACTACTCCTGGAAGCTTCACTGATCCCTCACACCAGCACTGGGTTTCACAAAAATAGCTTGGAGGAGCATATGTGATTTGGATAATACAGAAGTCATCCCGCTATGCAGGGCTTTGATGGTGTTTCATTTTGTTTTTCATTTTGTTTGCATTTTGACATTTAAGTCCATCATTACCATGAGCCTTAATTTTGTGCTTCATAGAGTAGATTGCATCAAATAATAATATGAGGAATTCAGAGGCTTGGGGATGGAAAGTCAGTCTGTATGAAATTGTTTGATCTTCACTTTTTGGAACCCCATAGATCCCTCTGTGGATCAGAACTTAACTATTGGAGTTTTCACACTCTGAATGTTTAGAATCTCATAATTTTGGACCAACGTGCAAACCTTTTGTGATGGGAGTGGACTCACAAAACCTCTTATTTACCAATACCAGAGGCAAGAGTGTTCTGTCTCGTATTCAACAGGCTTCAGAGAAGCATTTCTGTGAGTTGTAGTCAGCTGAAAAATATCTGTTTCAGCAACATTGATGCAATCCTTGGTTTATATGGGCATCAGTCTCATTGTGATGTTTGTCAGTAAGGTAATTTATAAATCATCAGTGCAGTTTGACATCTTCCCCTGTTATCAGACAAAAAAAAAGATGCTTGTAGTTGTTGATCAAGACATATGAGAGTCATCGCCTGCATATATGCCCTTTGCATATCTGTTGTGTCATACCACAAGCATGCCTGGCATAGAAAGAAGAAAAGTAATCAGTTGTGCCTTCATCTATATCTTCCTACCCATCCAGAAGTGTCTTTGTATGTGTGTGTCGATTTACCAGCTTCTCTGTGCCATTCACTAACAGTCTCTTGAGAAAACATTTAATTAAGCAGTGCGATGCAGAGGAGTTTGTGTTCAACTGGAGGATAATCACAATCACAGTAGCATGATATATAGCAAAGCCCCAAAGTTCATTTTCTTTTTTCCTTTGCTTTTAGGAAAGCGCATTTATGATTTGGAAACAGGTACAATGGGATGAATAAATGCGTCTTCTTACTGTCCTGTGTTGGCTGGGCTCCAAGTCCGTAGAGGAAATGGATTGCAACAGTGCCACTTACTGGCAGAGCAAGGTGAAGATAGTCGAGATGGAGTCGTGTCTCGTAAGGCCAGGTCAAGACAACTAAGACAGAGTAAGGTTCAGTTACAGCATGCAGAGTAGGAGCTGGAGAAGACAGGGCAGAAGCAATCAGGACTTTGCAAGAAAGCCGGTTGTACAGTAGAATTGGTATCCATGGAATCGGTATCTGTATTTTCAGTTATCTGCGATTTACCACAGCTTTAAATACAACATACAAAGGGGTGGGCCTTGTAACCTTTGTCTCACTTCCTTGTATGTTGTATATAGGATTCACTACCGTCTGTGGTTTCAGGCAATTGTGGTAAATCATAAAATGGATCCCTGTGGATACAGGGGTGTAGCGGTTACCCCACTCGTCACCTGTCCGTCACAGTGGAACCTTAGCAGGAGAGCCAATGAGGAAGACGGAAGGCGGAGTCAGGAAAGAAGGAGGGGTACAAAAGGAGGAGTCTGAAGGGAGAACAAGAGTTCAGAGGTTTGAGAAGGGGAGTGATTGAGATCAGAGGTTTGAGAAGGGGAGATTTGGAAATAGATTGAATTAATAGAAGGAATTAAATAAACACAAGTTAATATAAGTGAGTTACTACCTGTGATTGACACTGTTATTTCCAACCAATCAATAACCCCACCCTGATCAATAAACTGAATGCGTTTGATAACTAGTGTGTCCCAGAATTGATTGATGTTTAATATAAAACATCTGGTGGCAGCGTGAGGAGGAAGAAGCAGCTTGGGTCTTTGTGAGGGCCAAGAATAAAATTAAAGCCTCAAAGACGGAGCTGCGACAAGGGGTTCTACTACTATCATCTTCACCTGTGGAAGGAAGCTGTTGTTCCAGCAAAATGAGCGAGGCTTCTAAGGTCTTCTGAAGCCTTCCAGCCTAGTAATGTCATTTGCCTCTACTCCTCTGGTGAGGTTGAGGGCTTCTCTGGATGTGAGTCTTCTAAAGCTGAAGAGTTTGGTAAAGCAAGTGATGGCCTGGAAGGAATTGTAGGACCCCTTCCACGTTCTCAGCTCATTCTCATGATTATCCATTGGATATTTGTTAGGAGACCGGGGGAAATAATGAATAGTTCCAGAAGTGGATAGGGAAAAGCCCATGCTGTCACATAGTTTCTGCCCCCCATTCATGCAGTGTATGGAGAGGGTCATGTTTACTCCCTGTCGTCACTGATCTACATTTTGCTAATAAACTTTATATATGTGGCTGGATAACACCAAAACAAGGATGATTAATAAGGAATTTCTTATGAGTCTTTTCTTAATTTTCAAAAGCGATGTTTTAGAAAATTAATCAGGTAAAAACACCAAGTATTTGTTATTCATGTTATATCAAAAGTGACACCATAAGGCTTGGGAGGATTTGTTTTCATATTGTTGAAAAGGGCATATTCTTTTTTCATTTTTTCTTAGTATGGGATGAGAGTAATAAACAAAGCCTTATGGAATTCAGAGGAAAATCTAATTTGTTCATGAGATGATTACAATACTGTGCTTCAAACAAAAGAAGGAGAAGAAGGAAGAAAAAAAGGAAAAAGCTGTAGTGTTATTCACTTATGACTACACAAATTTGAAGCTATGGGGAGATATATTCCACTAGAAACCATTTTAATGCTACAGGACTTTATACCTAGGACAGCTTTTCACATCTTGTTTGCTTTTATATGTGTTGAACTCCATCTGCCATCATCCCCAGCCACTAGGACATTCTGTCTGGTAAGACAGTGATAGGTACTTAAGTCATATCCAACAATGCAACTTACTTGTATGCACACTTAAACCATATAATGAGAGATGCTTGTAGTCCTCAAGAAAGTGAGTTTTTTCAAATATACCTCCAAGTCCTTTTGACTATCTTCATCATCAGTGAGTCTTGGAGTGGTAGTCCAAAAATGTAACTTTTCCAAATTTTGATGGTATGTACAGTATAAAGGTAACCTTCAGGAACTGGGGAAAAATGAGGAGCTAGTCAGAAAAAAAGAGGTGGGAACTAGAGATAGGGGTATTTGTATTCGTATACGAATACAAATATCCCCACACAGGTGGAAATAACTAGGGTCCGGCCCATTGGGGCTGGACTCTCCACTCACGAGTTCGCCGCTGCTGCCGGCTCTGCAGAGCCTTCCTATCACACTGTTCTCCGCAATGGATTAGCCACTCTGCAACCTAGCAGAGAGGCTTGTCATCCTGCCTCCTGCGAGGAGTGGGTAATCGATTGCGGACAATCGCGTGATAGGAAGGCTCTGCAGAGCTGGTGGCAATGGCGAAAACCCTAGTTATTTCCACCTGTGCAGGGATATTCATATTCGTATACGAATACGAATACTCCCATCTCTAGTGGGAACCCTTGTGCAGCTTACAAACATGGCCAAATACATAGGGATTGAAAACCCAACTTTGAAGTGCTATGTGATATGTACTTAATCCTCACCACCTAGATGTCAGTTTTTCTTTCTCCCATATGCAGTTTCTTAAAATCTGAAGTTCTTTTCACTTAAGTAAGGAAAAATAACAAATTTGGAAATATTTTTAATCAAAAACTTAGCCCAACAGAATTTCTACCAATGTCTCTTGTAGCCTAGAATGTGCACCTATTAAGGTTGAAAAGATAATAGCTTTCCTAGGGGCACCTAATGAATTTCTAGCTAAACTAAATAGAAGGCTTGCGCTGACTTGCCTTAGTCACTATCTTCTATACCTTCTACATTTGCATGCTGCCTCCCACTCATGTAGTCCCTGAGTGGTTCAGAAACCTCACAGCTATTGTCTGAGGAACAGTAAGTTGAAGGAAAAGATCAGCCCAGGCTTCAGAGTATAATAAGAATTTGATTTTGGGTTTCCTGATGCTAGTATATGAATCACACTAACAAATGGATGTGGGCCTTCCACTTATTAATCAGCCATGGGTTGCTTTTTCATCACTTTTCACTGGAGCATATCCACCAGAGGGTAGTTTATGGGCCCATCTCATCTTGTTCTGTTGTCCTTCACTCCTCTTTTGAAGCAATCAAATCTAGAAACAGAAATGACATGTCTCATTAGGCAACAATGAGCTTCCCTTGCTCCCAGAGCCTGTTGTGTTGTTTATCTTTTCCTTTCACAGTGTGTGTTAGTGTAAGTATATTACAAATTTAGGGGTGGGAGGGTGGGGACCCTGAACAACAGAGAAAGAGGCACTGATGGGAAGCGTTCTTTCCAATGTTCCAACTGGCACTTTTAGGTTGCAAGTTTATATTGCATAGATAGATCAATATCTGCAGTCCAAAAGTGCTATTTGGTTATAAATGCAAAAAGCATCCAGTATTTTTGGAATGGCATTCATATTCATGACCAAATGACATGGAAAAACTTGGAGGGACAGAAAGAGAAGAAGGAGATGAAAAATGTCTTTTTGCTTGCCAGCAGCATTTGGTAGAGCTTTCATAATAAATTGAGATAACAATACTTTGTGGAAATTGAAGAATTTCAGTGTGTGTATTAGCATGTAAGAGGAATTTGCTGCTCTGTAATCATATTAAAAGCCTTGGCTGAGCAACAGCGAAAGTGGTTAGAATAAAAGTGTGACTAGTGTGTTGCTGTTGATAACAAATACCTTCATCTCTAAGGCCCTACATCTCTCCTCTCAAATAAGCCAGATAAAAGCTTATTAGCACTAATTCTGAGCAGCCACCTATGTTGATGTAAACATCTGTGTGGTACATTACCTTGCCTTTTTGTCATACTAAAATGCATAGGGCCATTTGTCCACAGCTTTTTTACAGAGTCTGGCAAACAGTTACTCCCAAAGGAAACTGAAAGCCAAAATACATGCTACTATTAGTGAATCTTGATTCCAGATAAATTGCTTACAGGTGTGAAAGTGTCAGTGGGTGATTTTTTACTTTGAATGGCTGATCTCTTTACGCACTAGTAGTATTCCCTTTCAAAATCACTTCACATCTTCAGGAACTCAAGGGCCTATCACTCATTTTGGGAAAAGGAGGAAACAACCAGATCTTGGGGGAAAATGATTACAAGTGTTTTGTTGCTTGTAAATAATTCCTTTTTCAAAATAGTTAATTCAGTGCTGTCAAGCCAGAATCAAAGTATAGCTATCCTAATAGGGCTTTCAAAGTGAGATATTAAAGGAGTGGTTTTACCAGTTCTACTCCCCCAGTGAGTTCCCATGGCCAAGCTGGGATTCAAACCCTGGTCTCCAGAGTCCTAGTCCAGCGCTCTGTCTATTACACTACCTTTTTGCGATAATTAAGGCTTAAATAATTAGCTGTGGGGCCAGAGATCGGAAGTTTGATTCCCTACTATGCCTCTTGAGAGTACAGCCAGCCTGTGTGGCCTTGGTCAAGCTGCACAGTCCCAGAGTGCCCCAAGAAGAATGGAATAGTAAACTACTTTGAGTATTCTCTACCTGGAAAAGCCTGAAATGCGTAACCATAATTTCATAGTTTAACTATATGTTTTTAGTAACATGATACTTACAGGACTGTGACATCACTAAATGGTAGAGGAGGAAGGCCATATGCTTCAATGCTGGCTCAACTGGTGCCTTGTGCTTTCCCTACCACTCCATGAGCCTAGCAGGGCTTTGGATAAGATGGTTCCACTTCCAGGTCTTCCTACTCTATAGCATTACTCTGCTATTGACTTGGTTCACTCAGCTTTATGATTTCTGGAATAGTAAAAAAAGAAAAAAGAAAAAAGAAAAGAAAGGAGTAAAAAATAAGTCTGTGTTTCCTGTGTTTTTCCTGACCCAGGTTGCTCCTCTTAAAACAGAAGGTTATCCCATCAAAAGTTTCTAGTTCATATCGAAGGAACTGTTCACAGACAAAAGGCAGCATAGTCCAGCAGACTTTTGCAAACTAATGTTGCTGGCTGAGTCTCCATACAACTGATATCTCTTTACAGCTCTTCTAATCTGTTTGCTCAGTTGGTTATGTGGTTAAGTATTGTTCTATCTCCTGAAACTGGCAAATTCTGTGGCCTTCTTCTTGCGTATCTTTGAGTGAGGCTGTGAATATAAGACTCTTGATAGTTTGTCAGACTATTTGATATACTTTCTCCATCCATTCGCCCTTCTTTTCTTGTGATGAATTTCTTCCCGTTGGCATGTTTTAGGGGTAAGACAAGGGAATGGGAAAATTCTGTGTATTCCTGGTTCAATGCCTTCTACAATCTGCTCATGCAATATGAAACAATATAAAACAACTCAATACTTTTAAACCATTAAAACCTATGTACATTAAAACCAACAACAGCCCCTTAAAGCAATTATCCACAATCTCCGAAGGACGTTGTCTGAGGTCCCACAGGAATTCAGTCGGACCTCTTGCAGCAAGACATTTTTCATCACTAGGTAATAGAGCCTGGACCTCAGGAGAAAACAGGAAGGGGAATTTTGTTTATTGAGAATTAAATACTTGAGATTAACTGATGAGATATGATGTAAGGAGAATAAAATATTGCTAATTTCTATCATAGCAGTGATAAACTTTTCCTCTCTTGGAGCACATCTGCTAGAATTGACAGCCACTTTCTCTTGTCTGACTGTCCATAACTCAAATGTTAGCCTCTAGTGGTGACCCATTAAGAATGAGACATTGAATGAGCTGGCAAGAGACAGGAGCTGTATGGATTGGAAGGAGCACAGCCATGAAAGCTGATGAGAAAAAAGCAAGTGATCAGCAAGGTGTTTTAAGCCCATTCACTGAGGAGATCTGTCTTCTAGTTCTCTTAGATCAGGCAGCACTATGCAGAAATACACATTTAAAGGGAACATCTGGGGGGAGGTCATCCCTGCCTTTGCACATTACTAAATAAATGAGAGAGAGAGAGAGAGAGAGAAAGAGAGAGAGAGAGAGAAGAGGATCAGGAACAAAAAAGGAATGTAGCCTGTAAAGTACATGGATAGTGGCAGACATTACACATAAAAAGAATTTTGTGTGAAGAAGGAAAGAAGCAGGGAGAAAGCCTATTAACTGCAGAGGATAAAAAAAGTGTGGAAAACCTTGTAATTCAGCAGGAGATTGAGAATTCAGGATCCATTAAGAGACGGGCTCTTTGAAGAAACTCCAGAGAAGCCAAATAACTGTCTCTATTAATTATTTGTTGAGCACAGATGTTGCAGTTTGTGCTGGCTAGACATGTAACCATTTGCTGTCCTAAGTTTCCATAAATAGCTCTTGCACACTAAGCAAATGAGAATGTGAGCTTGAACCGGGGACCTTCTGCAAGCCAATAGAAATCACAAACACATTATTGAACCATGCTGTGCAGTTCTGTTTCAGAGGGCAAGGCACGCAAATCAAATTGAGACAAGGGCTGGGATTCAGGTATAGGCTGCTGATGTCACAAAGCCACAATTCAGCCTCTCAAAAAGATCTCATTGTAGTACGTTCCATCAGTGTGGACAATTCATGGTTCTTTAGATGTTGTTGGGCTGCTAGCCTTAGCCATCATGGCCTGCAGGGAGGAATCATAGGAGCTGTAGTCCAAAAACATCTGGAAGGTCTCAACATGGAGCACAGAATGGGCCTTTTACATAGTTCTCCACAGAGATGGAAATATCTCTTAGTGTAGACTGCAAGTCCCTCAATACCCCAAGAAGAACACCAGCGGTCATGATGGCTCAAGTGCTCAGAGGATTGCAATCCGAAATCAGGGTTAACTTTTTCTATCTTTGAAATAAAGAGAGCCATGTCGTCATTATACAGTACAATTACAGAAGTAGGTGATCCCTTTATAGACTACTAAAGAAATAGCACTGTCTACTAGCTTTTCTGGATCAGGGCCCACTTCATCAGGCTTGCACCGATGTCTTATTGTTAGTGCAAAGAACTTGGAGTCCCAAAAGTTCATGGCACATGGATTTTGCCAGGCGTTTATCTTAGATTTTAATTAGGAATAAATACAGGCTGCATTGAAGTTGCGGCTTTAAAGTTACAGGTGAGGAAGCTGCTGACTGGATATCACACCCCAGTTTTTCAAAGAAAGAAGTGCAGGCATTATGTCTATACCTTTCCGCTTGACCTTCCTTTGAAACTACAAGTTTCTATTTGGCTGGCGAACAGAGTAACAGAAAATCCCACAGTTCTTAAGAATTGAGCTTTCAGAAACTACCTCTCCCTGTTGCTAAAAGAGTTAGGAATGGAAGACAAAGACAGATGAGAGGAGAAAAAAAGTGACAGAAATGTAAGATTCTTTTGTAGGAAAGAATCCTTCTGTTTCAGCAGAGGTACTGGACTTGTGTAACTCTGCTAGCTAGGAATGTAAATAGTTTGCTTCCCTTTTCACCATGCATCACTTTTTCTCCTCATTCTCTCCTTATATATGTCCACTTTGTGAAAATGTAAAGTAACTGGCAAACTAATTGTTATGATGCAATATTTATATCATATACTTTCTGTTTATCATGGGGAGGCATTTGACTTGGTTTGGAAAATGTAAGTTTCAAGGCCACAGTAGATGATTTCCTTTCAGAACCACTTTATTTACTGAGTACCGTTGCCACTGAGATGACTGCAGAGGTTGTTTCTTCTTCCAGGAGGCACAGTGGGGAATCAAACTCCAAGTGCTCCAGCCCACTGAGCTATCTGCATGCATTGCAAGGTACCACATACATAAAGGCAATCATGCAAGCAACTTTCATGTTTTGCCAGCCGTCTATCACACATCTGAGTACACAACTGAAAACATGACCTGACCATTTCTGGGCCGATGTCTTATTGCCAGATTCTGCTGTGTGGTTTCAACACGATTCTAGCCATGGAGGTTAGAGTCACCAGTGGCTTCTAGTCAGAATGGCTATATATCACTTATTGTGTCCGATGTACACAGTGTGCCTCTGAATATCAGTTACAAGTCAATGACATTTTTCTCTATTCAGTTTTTCAGATTTTCAGTTAATTTTTATCTACCCCATTTCATCATCTATCTTCATATTTTAAAAATCTGCATGAAAATGCATGTGTGCTTACTTGTGCACTTCTTGAAGTACTCATTGGAGCACAAACACTTCCACACTTCTTATGATAAATTTTTCAAAACTTGTTATCTCTCATAGTATGAAATGATTTTGGGGCACTGTTTAAAAAATAGCATACTGATAATTTTTTGCATATTTTTAATGAACTGGAGCAGAACATACGGGAAAGTGTGGATTCCATAGTACAATTACATTCTGATTTGTGCTTTGGTTTGCAGTATGCAAACAAGGTAAATTCACATAAAAATGTGAACTGAACAAATTCTCTCTGTCCCTCAGCAGTTCCCAAGCTTGTGTCCCCAGATGTTCTTGGACTGCAACCCCCAGAAATCCTGCTAGTGGAGAAGGCTTCTGGGATTTTATTTACTTATCTATTTAAAATATGTTTACCCCACCTTTCTCCTTAAAAGGATCCAAGGCAGCTTACATAATTAAATGGACAATATTTAGTTTTAGCCCAAGAACAACTGGGGACCCAGGGTTTGGAACCACTCATGGGTGAGCAAACAGCAGCCTGCAACTCTTACGCAGCACTCCAGGGTCCACAGTACAGCTTTCCAGTCCCTCCTCAATTGCCCTCATGCACTTTTTTGTGATTTACCAAGTAAAGGCAATTTGCCATGCATAAATACCCTGTGTCCCTCCAATCTATATTTAAACCTTAAATTTTTTAAAATTAGAAATGATCAGCATCCTGTTTCTAAGAAAACTAGAACAAATTCTATGAGGTGAACATGTGTTCAAACTACAAATTACACACTGGGAGCCTCTGGGAAACACAGTCTGTGTCTTGAGGGCCAACAGTTTGGGAATGGGTCAGTATGGCCCTCTAAAGTCTGAAAAGGGGGGACAAAAATGGCTCCTTCGTCATTGCCTGATGTTTGCTCCTGCTTTCAAATAACTGCTCCCATTGTATGTCAAACTGTGCCAATTGAAAGCCCACATTGTGATCACAAAATATATTCTGCTGTCCCAAAATGTTAAGCTACAAATGCTGAAGATGGTCTGAATTGCTAATCCAGTTTTGACATTCTCCTTTAACAGTGGCAGACTCCATATAAAATTGGCTTCCGCCAGTGTCACTCTGAATTTGACCAGCTGCATTGTTAAGTATTGTTTCTGTAAGTGCATTAGCTTTACTTAAATTAGATCTCATTACCAGAGCATTTTGTAGCACAATTAATCTGCTATTATACACCTTGAATGAGGGCATTGGCTTTGCAAATATTATGGATGCCAATTCATTCTAATAATGTATGGCCGCCAGCCACTAGCAAAGGCCAGCCACAGTGGTCATGTTCTAGGCACCATGTGAAAAGATTAGTATATTTAGCATCATATTTGTTAGTGATACACACACAATAAAGGCAAATTTACAAATTCCATGTAAGGCTGAAGAAATAATTTGAGCTGATGGGGAAGCTGTATACTGGAAGGATTTCTAAAGCTGTAGGACATTCTTTCAGGCTGCTTTCTTTAAAATAAAGTTCCCCACATTGATGTGCAGAACTGTGTTCTTTCTGAAATCCAGGACTTTCAGTCCTTTCCATATTCAAGCCACCTTGTATCTTAGCCAAAATCTCCCCAGAAGCATCTGTGAGCACCAGCTATTTTGCATTGCTTTTATTTCCTCACTTCAACCATCTCAATTCCTTTAGGCTCTGTGACTTCTAAAGTCCTCCAAGACCAGCTACACAGACCTTGTACAGCCAGTAGCCCACTGGTACCAGCTATGGCTGCGCTCTGAGACAGGCTGCTCATGGGATCCAGTTCAGGGGAAAGCATATGAGGGAAAATAAAAGGGCTGTACAGATGAGAGCAGAAACAAAACCAAATAAGACAATAAGTTTCAAGGCCACAATAGATGATTGAATAGATCTCCAGAAGAAGATGTTAGGTCAAAAGTAAACTATTAGATGTCCATCCCCACATATTCCCCTGGAAAAAAATTAAGTTCACGGCACCTAATAATAAACAGAAAAAGTACAAGCTAAGAACATTAATAGATTATACAGAAAATCAAACAGCATCATAGGCAATTACAAACAATTCACACAGAGAGACATACACATATACCACCTTTTGATAGCAGGGGTCACTCTGCTGATAGCGTTTTTAGGAAAATGCTATGGATTTCATTGTAGCAATGAATTTACTTACTTACTTGTTTGTTTGTTTGTTTATTTATACCCCGCCCATCTAGACCGAAGTCTACTCTGGGCGGCTAACAATAATGCATAAAAGTAAAAACAATATAATAAAATAAAAACAGCAATAATAATATAATTCAAGATGGCAAAATAATTAGGTGATGACAGGAGGAAAAGCCCGCCTAAAGAGCCAGGTCTTAAGTTTGCTCTTGAAAACACCCAGCGAGGGAGCCAGACAGATCTCTGCGGGCAGACTGTTCCAATCCAGAGGCGAGGGGCCACTGCCGAGAAGGCCCGGTTTCTTGTTCTTTCTCTTGGGGAAAGAAGCATTAGGCCCCACAGCCGCCCGTCTTGGCTAGAACAAGTGATTCAGGTAGGAGGCGTTCCGCTAGATATCTAGGTCCTAAACCGTTTAGGGCTTTATATGTCATCATTAACACCTTGAAATCAATGTGGGAACGAATGGGCAGCCAATGCAAGGCAGCCAGAGTGGGGGAAATATGCTGATACTTTCTCACCCCAGTGAGAAGTCTGACCGCTGCATTCTGCACCATTTGAAGCTTCCGCATCAATCTCAAAGGTAGCCCCACGTAGAGCGCATTACAGTAGTCTAATCTCGAGATTACAAGTGCATGGACCAGAGTGGTGAGTGCCCCAACATCAAGATAGGGACGCAGCTGGGCAATCCGCCAGAGATGGAAATAGGTGGAGCGGACCACTGACACTACCTGGGTTTCCATGGTGAGTGCCGGATCCAGATGGACCCCCAAGCTGCGAACCTCACTCTTCACGGTGAGAGTCACTCCCCCAAAAGAGAGGGAGTTTCCCAAACCACCGATGGTGAGGCCACCCACCCTCAGGACCTCCGTCTTGTCCGGATTCAGCCTCAGTCTATTCTCCTGCATCAATTGCAGTACAGCCTCCAGGCAGCGCTGAAGGGACTGAATGCACTTACATTCTGATGCTAACATTTAAAGCCCTGTCTTGTGATGCTACCAAATATGCTTCAGAGGACAATAGATACAAGAAAAAATCTCAGCACTCAGGTTGTCTCATACGATCATTCTCAATATTTTTTTTGGCCATGGCTATAAACATAATATGAAATAAATATAGGCCAAAGCAGGATAGCACGAATCACATAACAAACCTTATAAGATGTGTGAAGAATTGTTTCCAGTCTGTGACCCTCTTTAAATGTGCCAGGACCTCCCAGGGGACATATGGCCTCTGTTGAGAATGGATGCTCTAGATCAGGGGTCCCCAACCTTGGGTCCCCAGATGTTCTTGGACTACAACTCACAGAAATCCTGGCCAGCACAGCTAGAGGTGAAGGCTTCTGGGAGTTGCAGTCCAAGAACATCTGGGGACCCAAGGTTGGGAACCACTGCTGTAGATCATCTGGAACCAAGTCATATAGGGCTTTGTAGTTCATAACCTTGATAGTTCAGTGGGTTGGAACAGGGATTCAGAGTTCTCTTTCCTACTGTGCCTTCCAGGAGAACAGCAAGACTATGTGGCCTTGGGCAAGGTCCATGGTTCCAGAGTGCAATCAAAAGGAAAGACTGGTAAACCACTTCTAGCTCCTTTACACTTTTACATCTCTGGCAAGGATAATCATAAGTCAAAATCAACGTGATGGCACATGATGATGATGATTTAGGTCATAATCTAATTGGAGGCAGCAGTGATGAAAGGGAAGCAAAAGAATAAACAGAATCTTCAAAGTCAAAACAAGCTGTCTGGACTGATGAGCTCAGTCGGTTGCGGCAGCTTCATAAAAATTTGCTGGAGCATGTGTTCTTCACTTGGCTTGGAAAGTTTGAAAAGTATTTCAGATAAGAGGCCACCTGACTGTCTTTAAGTTAGACGAAAAGCAGACTAAAGCTTTAGACATCAGTCCAAGTGCTGTTCACAACTAACGTAGATCCAATGAATCAGTGGGATTTGTGTGCTGACTAACCATTCAACAGTTAGTTCATTGGGCTTACACTATCTGGAAGCTACCAACATGAATGGCCAGACTCCGGGAGGCAGTGGAGGACAGGAGGGCCTGGCGTGCTCTGGTCCATGGGGTCACGAAGAGTCAGACACAACTTAACGACTAAACAAATCTGGAAGTAGCAAATAAATTTAGATTATTGAGTTTAATAGAACTTATCCCGCCCTTAAAGGGTATAGTATTTCAACCTTTAAAAAGCACAGCAGGGTAAAAATCTTATGCTGCTGCCCCAGCAGTGATGAGAACAGACCATGTCAAGTTTACATTCAAGACACAGGCAAGTGCACAGTCAGAGCTAGGTAGGAGGCCAAGTTATAAGACAACAGTACAAAATGAAGAAGCCAGAGGTAGAGAAAGGAGAGCTACTTTGAAAGGAACAGTAATATTGTAGATGGGAGCTCAGTGCCCTGAATGCATTGGCTCCAAGGAATGACGTTGTTTCTAATAAGAATTTATCATAAATCACAAATTAATACATATTTGTGATGGAAGTAAAATCATTGTTTTAAAATAACTGAAGCAGACATATTTATCCTTCTAGGCCCAAGCTGCTGAGTGCTTAAAAATCTAGAGTTGAATCCCTGTAAATCTATCCCGTCAACCATGTTGGTGCTGAATTAGGATTGCCATCTCTTTGTTCTGAGAGGCACTTTATGGTAAAATCTGTATGACAGGCAGGTATCACATGGTCGTTTCCATGCTGAGAATAGCTGCAGTTGTAGAATTTGACTGGGAGGAAATTTTATTTCTGTTCATTTCGAAGAGTGCAACAAAGTGAACAAGATTGAGGACAGAGAGAATTTGAGTGTGTGTTGTTGTTTTTTTAAGGAGAATATAGGAGAAAATAAAATTATTATTTCTCCCTAATAATACCTGCACAATGTTGGAAGCATTTAAAATGAAAGCACCAGTGGCTGCTTTTAGCTTTAAACAGATGTATTTCTCAAAAGATGCTTTGAATGGTGAGTCCCTTGCCTTTTGAAGCAGGAGATGATTAAAGACCATCATCAGTGTGAGCTGATGTGCCTAGGTATTTAGCATGCACGTCTCTTGCTCAGTGGAAGTTCATAGCAATGAGCAATCTGTTTACAACAGGCATAAATTATTTTCCCCGTCTAGGAAAAACAAGAGCAGAAGAAGTGCACCTGAGACTGTAATGCAATTCTCCATGTGCTTTCCTTCTGTTCCTGAGCAGATCAAGAGAAAGACGTTTCCTATTCATGCAAAATTCCCATCTATTTGTACTTTTGAAAGGGATTCACTGAGTTTCTCTGAAGAGTGGAGCTGGTTTTAAGAAACCTGCCTAATACTCCTGAGTGCAGTTGGATATGCTACAAACCTCTCACAAGTTAAAGCAGAAGTGTTCAAGTGTTCACCTTGTTTTGTATGCATGAGCAGTAATACTGAAATCCCAGGCATGCTTACTTCTGAGTAAACCTCCACAGAATTGTTCCATAAGGCTGCAAGGAGCTTTGTAGCTTCACATATGTATCCTCACTATGATTTATTTCCGCAAACCACTACATACACACTTTTAATTGTTTTATTTTGCAGGGGAGGGAATGGCTACTCCCAGCTGGATCGGAAATCTAAATAATGCACCTTTCTTCCTATGAAAAATGACTATACAGAGATTACAATTCTTCGTTTTCTTTTCTTTTTTTCAAAGATGAGAAGAAAAATAGCCTGGATATTGAGCAAATTAACAAAAATATATTAGTATTAATCAGCTGGTGTAATAAAAATGCAAAATGAAACACGGTGGAAAATATGTCATACAATATTGTGCTAAATTTATTATAGTAATATCCTTTTCTGGATGCTTGTTGAAAAGTGCAATGATTAGAATTTGCTGTATTGTGTGTAAATGTGTGTACACACCCATCTTTGTATATTATTAGATGTGAAGATGATACCCATCCACTGAGAAAGTATAAAGCAGAGATGGAGAATGGTCCAGGTGTAATTAGACAGCATATTCCATCAGGCCAAACCAGCTTGGCCAATGGTGAGGGATTATGGTAGCTGCATTGCAACATATGGTAGACCACATGTTCCCCATCTCTGATTGAACGCATCTGTAGAAAGATTGAAGCAAATAAGTGAATGTGAAGTTTGCTGTTCAGCGTAGCAAGTTTATGGAGTTTGACATTCAAGGAGGTCATTCTGAGCATAGTTTCAGTGCTTTGTTGCTGTATGATAAAGAACATGAATTCAAATTCTGAAGTATTGGTGAAGTAAGGTATTTATTTCTGAGATTTTTCTTAAAACAATAGTTATTGTGACTCAAAATATTCTAATAGTAGCACATTTTGTTCTATATGGACCTGCAGATATGGAATGCATTGAGTCCTTCCATGCATATAAATTTAAATATATTTTATGTGTTTATTTACTTATCATGCTTTTATAAACTATATGACCCTGTCAATATATATTTTACTTCCTTAACATTGCTATGGCTGTGGAATTGTCCTGCATATAAGATTTGAGCTTGCATGCAATAATGAACCAAACCCGCTGTTCAATGTTAAATGTGTAGATGTATAGAAGGAAGGTGGATAGAGCTATGTGTTTTTCATTCTTTGACTTACTGCATTAAAGCAAGGGTTCACAACAACTACAGATCCAGAGATGGTGCTGTTCCTAGCTAGGAGCACATGGAACATATGGAGCTGAGAAAATCCCATTCTCCTGCAGATGATTTTCTTGCCAATAATTAAATAAGTAATGAGTGCTTTCAAATCAACTTGTCCTTTGCAAAAAAAAAAAAAAAAAAAAAAGGTGGTGGAGGATTTATACACAGGTCACAAATCAATACATATTTGTGATGAAAGCAATTTCATTATTTTAAAATAACTGAAATAGACATATTTCTCCTTCTAGGTCCAAGGTGCTGCATGTTTAAACACTTACTTTTCTCAGAAACAAGTAACAAAGCACAACTACCAAAGGATATTCATCTGCCCAAATTTTACAGCACATATGCAATTGGAAGCAGCAGTTTAAAGCAGCAGTCCATTACATGTGTAGTTGCCTGCAGTGAATCTTGAAGAACTGGTCAGCTGCCCATGTTGATGGCCAAGCAAAAATTGGGCATAGAAAACCTTACTGACTGTGCAATTACTTTGACAATTTGCACTGCTTCCCCAATCTGGCTCCTGACTCCATTAGAAAGCCAACATAAACATTTAATCCTCTGCTTATTTCTCACTGGGGTAATGCATCAAAATTATGGGCTTAATCATTATTAATTCCTTTGATATTTATCAATTGCACTAACATTAATCTTGATAAACACCTCTGGAATTAATGTGGATGTCATTAGTATAGCACTTCAAGATTTTCTACTGCTGCTCAGCCTTCATTAACTGGACCATTAGTTACAAGGTGTTACTTTTTGCATAAACAACTCCATGTTTCCCGTGTCGATGCTTTGGTTTTGTGTGTCTATGTATCTCAGTCCTCAGCTTGTGTCTAATTATGGTACAATGGGTCCCACTGGGACCTCTCATGCAGTTATCTCATATGCATGTGGCAGCAGTGAGTGTGGGCAATTTTGGGGCAGAAATCTGAAGCAGTCTCTCACTTTGACCTGCAACCAGCTTGCCTGGTCTCAACACATGTGCTGTGTGGGAAGGAGAAGAAATTGGGCACCAAATCAATCTCATAGTGGCCCCAAGAGGAGCCACTAGACAATCTGTTCTAGCCATGTGAAAAATGCTCTTAATGGAACAATGAAGAGGCAGTGAGGGTTCAGAATGGAGAGCTACTTTGAAGAATAAAAGAATAACACTGAATTGCTTTTTGTTCAACTCTATAAAGTCAGACCAATGGTCTATCAAAACTAGTACTGCTCACTTGCCAATTCTGATTGATAGTGATTGTCAGGGAGCTCGAGCAGAGGTAGTTTCCAGGCATAATGCATTACTTCTGTTAACTCAGAGGTGGGCATGTTGCCTTCTCTATGTTGTTGGCCTGCAGCTTCCATAATCCTTGATCATTGGATATCATAAGCTGTATGGGAGTAGCAGTCTAACACTGAGGAGTGGGCAGATGTCCTTCACTACGGTGTTACCTGAATGTGCCACCACTGAGTTCAGTCCGCCACTGAGTTACCTGAAACATGTTTATTACAAATACAATACTTAGAACTCATTGGGAAACTCTTATAATACCTTCACTTAAAAGCTCTATTGTGGTGTATAGTTTAATACACTGAATATGTAAATATCTCCCTCTCCCACATATGAATGTATACAGTGGTTTGTTTCTTGAAGCTCCTCTTGGTTAGCCTGTCCCACACATGCTCAGTCTTAAAACAAAGTAGCTTTCCCCCCTTTTGAATGGCCTTTTTTGAGGATCAATATTTCAGCCCCTGCAGCCTGCATTCTTTCCAAATTTTTTAAAAAGTGTGAGACCAACCATTTTCTTTCAAGATAAGCAAGACTGATGTTTTAAATTTATGTGATCTGTTTTAAATCTGGGGATGTTTAGGGTCACTTATTTCTGAATGAGGGGTTAAAACAGTTTTACATTTAAAAAATCATAACTTGAAAATCCTTTACCTAAACTTCCCCATATTTGTTACAGAGCAAGAGCAGACTGTCTGCTAAAACTGTGCCATATTTAGTGCTGATCTGAATCCTAGTTTAAAGGTTATATGCTTTTCTTTGGGCAGCCCCATTATTAGAATTTGCTTATAGAATGTTGATTTCCTCTTCCAGCACAAGATCATTATTGCTGCACTCTATAGATCTTAACTACTACTTAATACAATGCCACTTCTGAAAAGCTCAGGCTACCCAAATAATTTCTTCCAGATCAATTTAATTGTTTATTTCATCTGATGGGATTACACTTATAACTGATGAATTGCCCTCTATTGAAGATCAAGGTCTAGATCAAATGTGCTGCCTCTGATCTCCTTCATTGCAATAGAGCAATTCTGTTCGTGACTCTTTCTGTGCAAATATGCATGTAGAATTTTATTCCTTTGAAAGCTGACATTCAGTCTGAGCCATTATTCCGTTAAAAGCTTTCTGCATGTAATGTGTACATCCCATTCCCACAGTATACACGCTGGACTTTGAGAAGTATTTATCTCTCCAGGAACTCTGTTTAATTTTATATTGGATTTGATTACTAATGTCCACAAAGAGTCCTTATAAGGCTGTATTTATAGACGTAGCTCCTTCTCTGGCTCCGACCTGCTTCCAGGCTGTGAGGGGATGGGTAGTCTTAGAGCTCTCATCGGCAGTAATAGGATTGGCAATTTTGAGCAAGCCTCATGGTTTGCATGGCACCATCCAAGCTTTTAGAGTGGACTGTTTTTAGAAGATAGAAAGTTATTAAATTTATAGAAATACTCTTGCCTCTTTTCCCTTGGCTGAAACTGTTGGATGGTGTTGGATGGCAGTCTTTAAGATTTGTTTCAGCAACAGATTGGGGTGGTGGTGCAGGGAGAAATTCTCTCTGTATGTCTGCTGATCTATCTATTCTTGTCATCTTGAATATCTTTGTGCTTTCTTTCAGCCTGTGATCTTATGAACCATGGCATCTTGGCTCTTGTCAGCTCCATTGGCTGTACGTCAGCGGGATCCCTCCAGTCTTTGGCAGATGCTATGCACATTCCTCACCTCTTCATCCAGCGGTCAACAGCTGGGACTCCAAGGAGTGGCTGTGGGACCACCAGGAGCAGCAGAAATGATGACTACACACTCTTTGTCCGACCACCTGTCTACATTAATGATGTCATCTTGAGAGTGGTCACAGAATATGCCTGGCAGAAATTCATTATTTTCTATGATAGTGAATATGGTAAGCATTTATTTTGTCTGTGCATGTGAATGTGCATATGCATGCGTGTGTGTGTGTATGAGAAGTAATTGTTATTGTCAAATGCAAATAATACTATTAAATGCAATTGCATTAAGATCCTTAAAATCTTCCACTAGATTACACTTCTATCTAAGCATTTTATGACAGCATTAGCATTTCATATGTTCCTGAGACTCTTTTTAAACACACACACAACCACTATTCCTGAAAGCCATCAACTTTTATGGCCTTGCTTGATCATTTGTCCGATAAATGTTAAATTGAATTACTAAGGGTATTTTTCTTATATTACACTAAGGGGACATTGTAGCCACTTTAACTTTTCATTTGTCACATCACATATGGATGTTTGGGCAGGAGAAAATGTGGAAGAAAATGTGGAAAAAAAGCTAAATGACTTCCCAGCCAATCCAGATGTTTTGCATTCATGTTAAATGCCACGTCAATGTAAAGCTGATAAAAGAACAACCTAACCCTCCCTTATCTGACATCTTGTCAGCATTTATGAACTCTCATTATGCCATTATGAGGAAATAGATAGGGCTGATTTAGAGGGTGGCATAGATTACTTCTGCCTTTTAAATGAATTTGCATAGTAAGTGGGCAAAATATTTTAAATGGGTATTGGAAGTGAACAGATTTCTTGGAAGACTGGTTCTCTTTGACTGATCACACAGATATTGTACAATATGCTTCCAAAGATGAGAGGAGTTGATCCAACAAAGCCAAAAACTGAGCTTCTAGAGCTACCAGCAATGACTGGTGGCTGCCAGTCTCATTCCTCTAATACAGTTTAAATATGGTATTTATATATCCCACAGTCTGGAGGGACAGCCAGAATTTGCTTTATATTAAATGTATTTTATTGTTTATTTCATAATTCTGTTTATTTTATTCATATTATTATTTTATTTTATTTTATTACATACCACCAAAGTTAATAACAGACAACTGAATTAAAGCTGAGATATGAAACAGTGTCTGAAATCCTGCACAACAGGAATGACAGCAGCAGCAGTAGCAGATTTCCGCTGGTTAAAGGCTTCCTGTTGCAATTTTTGGAATGTTCAGTGACTCATACTCTATGAAACAAGGGTCTGTGCTGAAAAGGAAAGCCTTGGTAGCATGTATGGAATTGGGAGTGGTCAAAGAAGAGAAAAATCCACCAAGGGTTGAATATGGCACATGGCCTGATATAGCCCCTCATCTTACAGCCATAAAAATAAGAACTAGAGCAAGAGAGCTCACAAAAATACATCAAAATAGCATCATTAACATAATCCAACCATACCCTTTAGTACATAGCATCAACACCTGGAATCTTGGATGGAACTCAGCACGAGAACCTCTAGAAATGTCTTTAAGATCATGGTGCCATAAATAAAAAGGACCTGTTCCTTCTACTCCTTTTCTCTACTTCTGAAGGCTGAAGAGAAACCACAGAGCAAGATTCAGATATTGACCAGAGTGCATGCCTGGGGTAAAAAGGCCGTTCAGATTACCAAGAATAGCCAGTTCTGAGTTTTGAAAATGGTCATTACTGAATGGTTTCAAATCTCTTAAGATTTTCAGATAGTCTTCGGTGCCCTCTTTTGCTTTGGTAGATTTGGGGACCGTGAGAGGTAATATGTAGATTAACTTGAAGTTAAGTCTTTATCAGAAGCAAAACTTTGAAAAGTTACTTTTAGGATAAAATCTTCCACAGTAATCATGCTGATTGCCAGGGCTTGAAAAATGCACTCATCCACTTGGCTGTGACGAGTGAAAAATGCTGCTGGACGAGTCACAGCTCCCTCCCTCCCTGCCTCCTTCCCCTCCGCCTGTCTCTCTCTCTCTAATCCTGCAGTCCTCCCCTCCCCCCTCCCATTGAAAAAAGGAAAACTGCCCTTTTCTCGCGAGAAGAGCGTTCGAGTGGCATATAGAGATATATATAGCTCTGCAGCAGAATGTAGAGTAGTCCCATGCTGGAGAATATGGAGATTCCCTGCTCCCAATTTCAACCGAACGAGGACACATCCTGGGGTGGGAGGGAACTGTGGCTCCTTAAGAGGCCGGGCACTTTTGCTTTCAGTTTTATTTTTGCTGGAGACATTCAAAAGGAAGGCATTCAAAATACAAGCTTCATGACCCCACAGGCACGCAGGTAATAAAGCAACCCAAGTCTGAGGGTATAAATCAGTGATTCCCAATCCCAATAAATTGCAAGGCTATAGTCCGGTCATGCTGACTGGTGAAATTTTTGACTGACTGGTGAGACATTCTAAAAATTTTCAAGCCCTGCTGATTGCAATATTCTGTAAACCATACTACAAAGAGTCATTTTTTCCAAGCTCTGGTCACATATGTAAGTTCTGGAAGGTGATGAGGACTTGGTTGCAGTAATATTTGAAACAGTGTGATGATTTTTCTGTGAGCCCTTTTGGCTCTTACATTATCTTACTGGCAGAAAGCAGCAATGACTTGAAACAACTTTCAAATTGAAACTGAAAGATGAAAGTGCCAAAGCAGGACTGCAGTTGAATATGAAGACAAAAATGATGGCTACTGGAGAACTACACAACGTTAATGTTGACAATAAAAGAACTGAATTAGCGAAAGATTTTGTATACTTTGGTTCAATCTTCAATCTAAATGGAGACTGCAGCCAAGAAATCAAAAGAAGTCTGAGACTTAGAAGGGCAGCAGTGAAGAAATTTGAAAATACATTCAAATGTATGGATGTGTCACTGGAAACTGAGGTCAAGATCATCTACACTCTTTTATTCCCAATCACCATGTATGCGTGTGAAAGCTGGACCGTAAAGAAAGCTGACAGGAAAAAGATTGATTAATTTGAAATATAGTGCTAGAGCAGAGTTTTGGCCTGCCAGAAAGATGAACAAGTGGATCCTAGAGCAAATCAATCCTGAACTATCTATGGAGGCAAAAATGATGAATCTGAAGCTATTCTACTTTGGGCATATCATGTGAAGGCAATATTCTCTGAAAAAGACATTAATGCTGGGAAAGGTTGAAGGGAACAGGAAAAGAAGAACGCCAAATATAAGATGGAGTGATTCCTTAAAGGAAGTCATAGGCTTGAGTTTACAAGAGCTGAGCAGGACTCTTGAAATTAGGACATGTTGGCGATATCTCATTCATAGGCTTGCCATATGTTGGAGGCGACTTGACAGCATATAACAACAACATTATCTGAAATCCATATACCTGTCCTGAAAGGACACACACAGAGAGAGAGAGACAGACAGACAGACAGACAGACAGACAGACAGACAGAGTGCATTTTGCTGCTGAATTCTTACCAAATCTGTATGCAATCAGTAGTGTTTTAGGACACAAATGGGTATGCGTGTTTGTGTGTGAGGCAGTACAACATATACTCCACATAATTAACCAGTTTCTTTGAATATGAGCTCAGCAAACTGAGCCTATATGAGGAAATATATGCTGTCATGTCAACAAACAACAAACAACCTACCCATATATACCAAACGATTCCAAACCTGTTCTATCAAACCAACCAACTAGTATCATTTGAAAAGCCTATGGGGTTTTACATTTTAATTTTGCAAGAGCTACACATGGGGATGGAATGATAACTACTCTGAAAATAAATAAATACTTACCAAGGTGGACGGATGGATAACGTTATTGGCCAACTCCTAACACAAGAGAAAGTAGCCAAGTGAAGTCCCCATGTCAGCCTGTATGGCCCATCAATGTCATTCCAGCCAAGGATGACTGGACACTGGTTCCCCAAGAGCCTGTCATGCAGCTGAAGCTTCCTATCTCACATAGCCAGGAAAAGAGCTGTAGTGAAAAGCTCATGAAACGCTTCTCTTCTGATGGCTACCGTTTTGCTGCATCAAACTTTAGAAAAACAATGGAAATAAAAACAGTCTAATCTTGAATAACTCTGCATTTTGCTCAATAAAACCTAAATACTAAACAAATGCTTAAGCTAGAACTATATGAGTTTAAGAATGAAAATAGTAACCTCTACTCAAGCTGTATTCAAGCTTCTGTACATGAAGAGGGAGCCAAGGAAGTGAGCTCCAGTCCCACCCCTCTGTTCTCCATCTCCTTGTGTTGAATGGGGAAGTTCTGCAAGAAGCTCTTCTTCCATTCAGTTTCAGCTGAAGCCCTGCGTTAACATGGCCTCCAAACACGGATGGCGGCGGCAGCGGCTTTAAGCCCATTCAGCTGATGAGAATGCTTTTCAGACTTTCCCATCAAGATGTGGAGGCCAGGTGGGACTGGGTGTGGATCCCAGACTCATTCTCCAGATGTACATTTTTGAACATCTGAGTAGGATTCAGTGTGACTCACTTCCATGAAAATATCTACAGATGGCCTGGGAAATGTCTATATGATCTGGACATGTGATGGAACCTTCTAGATTCTACAGCTCAGGGAGGAGACTTTTTGTTGGTTCTGGTCTAGAGCAGCTATGCATCTTAATTTATAGAGGACAGCTGTCCATTTCAATATGTCTTTGTTTGAAGGAGGGTTCAGCATGTCCAGTTGAAAGATACAGATGTATAAGACAGGAGAACAAGGACTTACAACTTGCCCTTTTGGTGAGACTGTACTTTTGTTTAAATTATAGCTGTTATTTCTAGATTTCCATCTACACATAAAAAATAAGTGTAAGGGGGCTGTTTTAAACCTTTGAGTGTTATAAAATATTCCCTTTCTCCATTTTGTGAGCAGCGCCCTGTGTTGTTTATTTGGGATTATGTTGTAGAAGCACACATAAGCTGATATCCAGTAGGAAGTTACAAGCAGAGTAGGCCCATTGAATCAGTGAGTTGATGCCTATCTAAATTCTGTTGATTCAGTGGGCCTACTCTAGTTGTAACTTACTATTGGATTTTAGCACATGAATATTAAAGTCCTACTTGTTTGTAAAACTCTCAGAGCATTTCCTTGCATAATATTATTTCAAGAACAGAAAGAGTATCCTTCTTACCCATTGCTTCAAAACGAGAAGCCTAGGTTACCACTGGATATTAAATTAAGTACTGGGAGAGGGAGCAGTAAATGTTGTAAAACAAGTTCTTCCTCACCCCATGTTCCACCCACTGTGCTCTCTGGCTTGTTGTAGCTTGTATATAATTTTAATTGCATTTTAATTGTTTTGTCTTTTTATTGTATTTTAACTGTTGTAAGCCGCCCAGAGACCTTTGGGTAGTGTGGGCGGCATATAAGTTAAATAAATAAATTAAATTAATAAATAAATATATCCCCCTATTATAAGGAGACCTTGGGATGTTACTTTTTAAAAAGAACTCACATTACTCACTGCTTTACTCAGGCACCTGACCATTATCATTATCATTGTTCCCTTAGGGGAAATAATTTTGTTGTGTTGCTCATTGTGAACAAATTACTGTTATCACTGCACCACTGAAAAAATTAGAAAATATTCTATTGTCTCCACCCACCTCAATCGCCAAAATGTTAAGTTTTAAAGATGGAAATAACTCAGAAAGGCAACCAAGGATTCTGTTTCATTCAACAGATATCCCCTTCCCCTCTGCTGTTGCTTTCTGTGTATTAAAGGTAATATGTTTGCAGAGAAGATGCTCACCTCATGTGAACATTCTGGTTTTCTTTGTGGTTGATTCATCCATTTCACTTCTACCTGCAGATATGGGCCTCACTGATTAATTAGTACAGTTCTTCACAGGTTGACTGCAGTACTTTTATTGTCCAGAAAGTGGGAACCACTGGTCTAGGGCTGTCCAGGCTGCAAAATTCTGGTAGCTGTGGTCCAAATATTTATGAACCAAATATTATGAACTTGCAAGGTCCTTTGCTTTTCCTGTGTTGACAACCTGGTGGACTCATGAGGTAGGGAGTTCGTGAAACCCATGTAGTTTGGGAGCCTGTAAAATGTAGCTGATGGGCCATGTTAGGTCCCCAGGGTTCCCAGTACAGCCACACACAGTTCTACCCCAACACCCCCCCTTCAATTCTTCAAAAACAGCAAAATAGCTCCCCAGAATCCTTGGTTAAATGGTGTGCATTCTAAATGTCATTTCATCCCTGTGGGCTTTCTTGGGGGTAAAAGATACTGAGGGGACGGCAAACCTCCATGTAGAAGACAAACTGTGACCCTAGAAGTTTTGCTACTTTTAGGATTTCGACCATATTTTAGGGTTCAGAAGACAGGGAGTTCCTTTAAATGTCCATGGATAACAAAATGGGTCTTGACCTTCCGAAGTTGCTCACCCCTGAAATATCTGCTTGGACAGTTGGTCTCTCCTGAAGCCACTCCCCGAATAGACAATAACAGGTACAGGCATCTCCCATTTAGTGTTTGACTCTCAACCTGTTCTCCAAAGTCTTGAGAATGATTACACGCATGTGCAGTCAAACAACGAAATGAAAACACAGGTGCCACCTATGGTATGTTCGATCTACATTGTTTTCTAACACATGAAGATTGTTTTTTTAAACAGCACTGGTAAAATCAGATTCAGACTGTAAGTTACAGCTGTTAGCCACCCAGCAACACTTCTGTCTCTTCTCTCGCACCCTCCTCAGACTCTTCCTTTTATAAGAGCTTGCAGAGAGACATACCTCATTTTTTAAGGGGCACACTGTGTCTCTGTGATCCTCTGAATTGCCTTTGAAGCTTAAGAAGAACCCATATGCATTTTGGGGTAACTTAGATGAGTGTTGCTTCAAATCCTGATTCTACCTGGAGCTGCCTCATTTGGGATTTATCTGAATCCAGTGCACAGAGCATGGATTCTCACTGATTCTCTTTGTTTTATGATGTGCAGCTGAAAGAACCCTGATCTGTTTTCCCTGCACCATTTTCCCACTAAAAACTAACCTTCTTCCATTTGCTATTTGGCATTTTCAAAATCTGTCCCTATCACCATAGTTAAAGTCCCCCATTTCTGCTTTAGACAGACAGAGAGACAAACAGCACAGCCTGTTCAATGTCTTTCACCAGTATGTTCTATTAAGTTCTGGAGGAGCTTGCTCTATATAGTTGTCCAGCCTTAATATATATATATAGAACTTCCTGAGTCACCATTTTCAGACTGCCTTATATAGCAGAAGTAATGGAAACATTTTTCATTTTTGTCCTGCCCCATTCTCTTTTCTGTTTAATTGGTCTTCAGAAGAGAAGAGGGTTTTTTTCTTCTTCAGTGAAACATCTCCTTTTGCTCACCAGTTAAAAACATTATCTTGACTTCAGTTTGGCACAATTGGCTATTTCTACCTGGTGAATAAACCAAATTATAACCCCTTACTTGTGCTACAGGTTGCTATATCTTTAACCATCTCATCTTGCATTTTAATTTCTAACAAATATTTATACATTTTCTTAATTATTTTATCTTTTGAGCCTAATAAAAATTTATCAAATGTCGTTTGTTCTGAATAGAAACCCTCTATTTTATCTTTTCTGTATCTAGATTCTAGCTGTGCTCTGGACCACCAGTCTATGTATATATTCTGTGTCTCTAACTCTTCTTTAGACCTTAGCTCACAGTCCTTTTTCAATAAATCTTGATATCTTAAGAGCTTCGCTTCCGTCATAAGATTAGGTTGTGTAAAGGCCTCTATGGGTGATACCCATACTGGTGTTTTTTGGTAAATTTGTTGAATAATCTTTTTCCAAGTTCCTAATAAAGCTCTTCTTATCATATGTGAAATTGCAGTTTTAAAGCAGGCAACGTAAGTATGGTGTGTGTGGTGGTGGGGCACCCTTTTGGGCCTAAGAGAGGGGTGCAAAATTTCCAAACTATGTTGCAAAGAGACTTGAGAGATGCAACCTTTAGAGGACTGACCTCAAATCTCTTAGATATGTGCCACAATTTTGTGGACTTTTATGTACAATTTTTATGGACTGTCCATAAGGGGGCTGTGCTGAATCTGAAGATCTGGAATTTTCTCCATGAAAGCTTGCAATTTATTTGATTTTTAGTGATCTGGTAAAAGGTATCACCCACTCTTCCATTTGTATAATCTTGCAGACCAGATGGCCTTTTCTTTGTTCTTCAATGAACTTGGTTAGACTGACTTACATTTACAAAAGAACTGTTTTTTTCATCTCCTTTATTAGAAATAGTGCACCTTCTTTGTTCATGTTATTTAATTTCTCAGTTTAAAAGGAAATACTTAGCTGGCATTATTGAAATTATGCCTGGCAATATCCCTGCTAGAAGCAGGAAAATCAGCTTTTGGTGTTTACAGTAAATCGCACTACGAGAAAACTGGGCTAGAATCCAGAATAAACATCTTGCTAATCCAAATACCTTGCATTTTACAAAGGGACTGCATTCATTTGCATATCCATTTATCAATGTCATAGGTTTTAAGTTCAACACACTGGAACTGCATTCAACTTTTATCTGCGCTATCAGTGATTGTCTTTCATTAGAGGAGTGATAGAGCATAATTTATGTTTGGAATTATGCATTTCTCCAGGGCAAAGTGCTATTTGCAGTCTGTTCTGCTTTGTAAAATACTCCAAATTCCTTTTGAATGCAAGTGGACCTATTCATTTGATTTATTATGGGGGCAGAGTAGAAACATACCTATTATTTCTGGTTGATAGAAGACTCCAGTCTACTTAAATTTCTCTTGCCCACAAAGAAAACAAAAGCCTTTGAAAGATGGCATTATTTCCATATCGTAAGTCCCAATTAGTTGGTTCAGAGGAAAATGACTCTGAATGTTCATTCAAATCCATGAAAAAGCTATATACCTTCAAACTACTTTCAAATGAAACACTACAGTGGGATGAGAGTGAGAGCCCCTTTACCAAGTGTGAAAAAAACAACACCCAAGTAATTATTGGCACATTCATTTTGAATTTAAAGTTGTGAAGTTCTCTCAATCTTGATTTTGTTGCATTTTTCAAAATCCTACTCTGCATATTCTTCTTGTTTGTCTTTATAATGGGGACAAAATGGGGTGACCATCTTTCCTGCAATGAAATTTATATATATATTTGTACATTCTTTTGTGTCTTTAATTGCACATTTTTACTTAATGCCTGGATTTATTTTCACTTTTTACCTGATTTACACGTTTTACCCATTCCTAATGTGTTTGTACATTTAGTGAGGGGGGGGGGGTTGAATACACATTTTGCCTGCTTAAATTTTTAACTGTGCATACTGCATTTCTTCAAAATGGCTTGTAGGACTCACCATTGTAGGGGTTCTCAAGGCGGGGTGTCTTTCCACTCACAATGGCCAAAATCCTATTGTGGGAAACTTCCCCTACCTTTAGCCCTGGTGGCCCCTGTGAGTCCCACTGGCTCCCGCTTCCCTTAGCCCTGGTGGCTAAGGATTCCCCCAACCCAAATTTTGGCTTCCAGCTTTGTCACTCATGGCAGTTTTTAGTGAATGCAGAAGTCAGCCTTAATTGCCCCCGTCCCTGCATTTCCAGGGGGTTGAGTTTCTATCATTAACCTGCTAGGCACAGTTCATCCAATTGGGGTCCAAGTTGACTTCACTGGGGTTCTCAAAGGTCCAGGTCTGGAGAAACGTATGGGAAGTATGAGGCCTGATCTGGGATGCAGCCCTTTTTGGGAGGGCTGGTAAGTGTGGGTAATGGGGACAGGACTCTGTGGTGCTGCTCCACCCAGAGCCTCCTTTCTCATGCCTGTTACTGCGTGTGTCTCCAGCACCGAAGCTAGGTTGGGGTAGGTTCTGCAGCTCCTGTTGAGCAGTGAGGATGCCAAGGCTGGGGTGGCACTGTATCAGCTGGAGGCTGTCTTGCCAGAGCCTCAGGTTTCTGACCCCTTTCCTAGCCAAATGGGCTAGGCAGGAGGAGATGACTCCACTTGTGATCGATCCCTGTTTGTACCTCTGTGGAGGTGGAAAAGATGGGGTCCCAGGGCTCGACTGCCTCTTCCCATATCTCCTCTCCATCTGATGTGGTTGATGATGACCCTGAGCCCTGCAACTCCAGTCCTCTTTATTCCCAACATTGCACCCTTTGCCAGCTGTCCCACATCAGGTGGTATCTTCTCTTCCACCTAGGGATACACCAGGAGCCTCACTCTCTCCAGGGCTGTCCTGGGCTTGTGCGGTGGGACCAGATGGCTTGCTGGGGCCACTTACAGTTGCTCCCTCACAGAAACATGTAAGAAGAAGCACACAGGAGACTTACAGGTTTCCCTAACTGGCTATTGCATGCCCAGTAGCACTGTCAATTGGATAATCAGTGGATCGCTAAGCATTTGATGGACAACCATCAAATACCTCCCATCATTTGCATGGTTGTTCTTATGTGACAACCTACTCAATAGAAAATGAAAAAAAAATCCTCTATATTTTTGAATCCAACATAATTTTTCCCCATCCTTCTTTTAAGTAACTAAATGTGAAACTAATCACAAAGTTTGACCTAGCATCATTTATTGTTTTAAACAAATAGCCACCATTGGGGAAAATATGAGTCTGATTGTGCTTGCGGGATGGGTGTCAAATGGGAGGCATGAAAATTTGGAGTTCTGAATCAAGATTCAGATTTAGAAGTTGAACCCAAGTCAAACATGCCAAAGCTGAATGGTGTGTGCTTCGCTTCTCAAACAGAAAGCATACAAGACTTTTTGCACACATTATGCAGGGCTTCCCATCCTTGGGTCCCCAGATGTTCTTACACTACAACTCCCAGAAATCCTGGCTAGCACAGTTAGTGGTGAATGCTTCTGGGAGTTTTATTCCAACATCTGGGGACCCAGTGTTGGGAACCATTGCATTCCAGAGAGCAAGGAGTAGAGAAGAGTTCTAAGTCACATTCTTGGCTGGCAGCAAGAAATCTCAAAGGAATTAAACTGCTTCTTGAGATTTTTCATCATGTCAAAATACCTCAAACTCATAAGAATAAGAGGTTTAGTTGGCATTTTTTCCATCCCACGTCCTATCTGTATCTCATTTTAAGAGCACACACCTTCATGTGAATTTAGAAATAAAGTGCCAGTGAACTGGCTGTTTGCCTTGTGCCATATGAAGCATTTTGAAGGAAATCAAATCCAGTGAGTGCTCACTGGAAGGACAGATCCTGAAGCTGAGACTCCAATACTTTGGCCATCTCATGAGAAGAGAAGACTCCCTGGAAAAGACTCTGATGTTGGGAAAGTGTGAAGGCAAGAGGAGAAGGGGACGACAGAGGATGAGATGGTTGGACAGTGTCATCGAAGCTATCAACATGAATTTGACCAAACTCCGGGAGGCAGTGGAAGACAGGAGGGCCTGGCGTGCTCTGGTCCATGGGGTCACGAAGAGTCGGACACGACTTAATGACTAAACAACAACAATATGAAGCACGATTCTTCTTCATGCTGTGGTACAGATTATTTTGAACACATGTTAAAAAGAGAAAAACTTGTGAGCATTTTTGGTATTTTTCTTCAGTAGGTTCTTCTGTAGGTTCTTAGATTGACAAACAGCCATCTTTAGTGGTTGAAAACATTTTTAATGGTTTGTTGGTGCTAAGATAGGCAAGAATGCTGTCTGCATCTGTTGAAAGGTTAAACTAATGGGAATCTTTCTTAGGGAATAAATTTTGTTTCATTTCTCATTCTCTTTTATGTTGACTGTATACTATTTTAAATTCTCTTGCCATTTTTCACATAAACTAAAGGGCAGGAGATCTGTATTTGTCTGCAGTTTTGTTCTATTCTCCTCTTCCTTCCTTCTATCTTGCCTTTGGAGACAAGCAATCATTGTTGAAGTTCCTTGTTTTGGAGGCTTGCTTGTAAGGTGAAAGTTCAGTATTGACAGAAATGTTATTAAGAAAAAGAAAAAGAGAAAGCAGTGTTTAAAAGGAAGACAGCTGAATCTTCTATTTACTATAAATGGCCAATCAGCCCTGATGTTGTGAGAACAATCCAGAAATTAACTATCAACTCCTGATATAAGTGTTAAACTAGCTCCCAGAGTGCAGAATCATGCAGTATGTCTGAAATTGTTGACGTCTCCGTCTAAAATGTAGTTGCTAATCCCATATAAAGTAGACCTACTGAAACAAATGTTGAATTGTGAGTCAAGATTTATGGAAATTCCATTGATTCCATTGGGGCTAATCAATTTTATGTGGGACTAGAGATGTGAAGAATATTAATCAGATTGTTGTCCTAATCAGCTGAGGCTGTTTGGACGGAGCGCGACAACTCAGCAAAGAATTATTTAAGCTCTGTCACTTTCCTCCTATCTAGTTGGAGCAAGAGAAGTTCACTATAATTTCAATAAAATGTAGTCATAGAAAAAAAGCCCTTTCCCGTTAAGAAATAAAGCACACAAAGAGAGAGAGTTGGCTATTTCACCAAGCACCAACAAAATGCTTCCGAGGGTTCATTGGTTCATGGAGGGGGGAAAAGAGATGGAAATACTGCTGCCTCATTGCTAGAATTTAGATGTACTCGCGAGATTAAAACTCAGCATCGAACAGGAAGAAAATAGGAAAAGCTGCCAGTTTTCCTCCTGTCCATACACTAGCACTTTCCACTAAAGTAGGAAGCAAGGAAGGTGCGAAAACAATGCTGAGACTGAGGGGCCCCACTGGGAAAGGAAACACTTCCATCTGGGCAGCACACTGACATTTATGTGCTCTTAATGTTGCTTCCTTTGCCAGGTAGGAAACTCAGATTGGAAAGAGAGGCAAGAGAGAAATTTGAGCAGGCAGGTGATGAAAATCTCTGCCTTAGGAGTGCTGGAGAAAGGACAGGAAGGTGGATTACTGGACACAACTCCTCCAGTTGGAGAAAGGAAATGTGTGTTTGTTGATTGTTTAATAATTCTAAGCAGTGGATGAGTTTTTTCCCCTATGCTTTCTATGTGTGCTTGCTTTTATTCTCGAGAGGAAAGGAAACTAGTGTAAATTCTGTAGCTTAGTTTTGTTCTACAAACCATCCTTACAAGTGCAAGAGCCACATGAAGAGCGCCTGGAAGGTCCTCATTGTCCTTGATGGTGAAGAAAAAATGAATTTCCGTTCCTTGTTCTTGCCTGTGAACACAGGACAAGAGTGGATTTGCATTCCTAATTGGGGCTAATAATTAGATTCATGCCGCTGTCAGGAGGATAAAACACTTTAAAGAAAGTCACCTACCTGTTTAAATCTATAGTTGTGCATTCTGTGCTTTCACATTTGCTCTTTTTATTAAAAAATATTAATATTAATACAAAGTGTTGTTGGCCTAATATAAATCACAATTAGACATCTCAGAGTACCTAAGCCAATAAAGCACTTCTTTCCAAATTGATCTCAACTGTCTATAGTACTTAGTCCCAAATGTCAAACTAGGGAAATAAAAATCCTTCTATTAAATTAGGCTACTTACAGAGGGCTGTTTTCTTTCTGAACTGACAGATATTCATTTTGGCCTAGGCCTTGATAGCCAGTACCATTTGTCAGTAGTTAACCTCACTTCTTCATAGGCATAAATATCAGAACTAGGGGAAAGAAGAAAATGCTACTTGGTTTGGCTTGGTTTTGCTCCATAGGTGACTTTTGGTACATCATGGCTTCCAATCCTGATTTTGCCGACATTTGCTTGAACCACAGACTATTAACTATAATGGGGTTCCAGTGGAACAGCATCCCTCTAACAGTTCAGAACAGGTCTTGAGGCTATGAGGAGGTGCAAATGGAGTTAATTGGCTGTATTTAAAAGCAGTAGGGCATAGAGGATGTTGTTTTATGATTCTTCTCCTTCTCTTCATATGTTCCACATGTCCAGAACTTTGATAGATGCATCTTAAATTCTGGTAGCTATAAAGTTTGCAGCCAGACTGATGCATGAGATGTTCCATCTGGATGCTGAAGATTCAAATTCAGATCCCAGCTAAGTTATGAAGCTGTCCAGATGCAGCATGGTTCTAAAGGCAAGCTTTTATATAAGACATTTATAAGACATTCTGGAATTATCTTTTTTTTCTTTGGCAGAAGAAGCTATTAAAACCTATGGTCAAAGTTAGGTTTCACACTGATTTAAGGCTAGAGATAGGAATTGTATAAAAAAGACCTGCAGGACTGTAGGCATGACTTGACAATGAAAATCATGCCAGCTGCATGAAATCACTCAAGTTTTGCCCCATCTCCCATACTCACTACTGGTGGCTCACCTTCACTCTTCAGATGTGGGAAATTCACCCAGTGCCTGCAGTCATGGCTGAGGGACGTGTTGGTGCTTAGCCATGCAGGGAGACTTGTCCTCCTGCCCCCTGCCTGGAGCGGCTATCCAAGCAGGGAGATGGAGGAGCTGCTTCTGTGATTGGCAAGAAGAGTGGGAAGCTTGCAACGCTTCAAAGCATGAGTGGATGGGCTGGTTCCAAGGACCGGACCCATATTAGGTGCACCTGGGATGGGGATATTCTTATATTCTTGACCCCAATCAGACATATTGTATTGCTTGTAGGGCTTTTTTCATCTTTGCCTGAAAGAACAAGGAACTAGAGAGGGGGATATTCATATTCGTTTATGAATACGAATATCCCCATCTCTACCCCATCTCTAATTCCTTGTCCTTTCAGGCAAATATAAGAAAAGCCCTAGAAGCAATTCAATATGCCTGACTGGGGTTAGGGATACAAAAAAACTTTGCTAAATTGTCAAGGAAACTGTTTAACATGGCATGGTGAGGAACTGCAGGGTGTGAGTCCTATATTCATTGGAGCATTGGGAGAAGGACCAGTATGGTCCATTGGGAGAAGGACCAGTACAGTCCCTCTGGGCTCTCTGCACAGTTACAGCACTTGCCCATTCAAGCAAATGGCTCAACATGAACCTAGATAGGTTGATGTTGCATAAGAATTTCTGCATCTTAAAGGACATTTCATGGTTATGAAGATGTGTTTGAGAGGATGTTGGATGCTGCCTGTCAGCATCCAACATCCTGTTACTGTGCATGTAACTCCAGGGAGGTGTTTCTGATAGCTGACATTTTATATTTCCCAGCTTCTGTAAGGAAAAAACGGGGTAATCCAAAATAATAGAGTACACTGAGGGTGTTTTTTTCCCTGTTGAAGACATTTGACCTTGTGGTTCTCAAGGTGCCATGCAAATACACATTAAAACAATCCAAAATTACTTGGAAGAATGATTCAAAACCAAGGAAAGAAGCCTGTGCAGTGAAACTGAGAAGCAGATTCGGTATCATACCCCTGTTTTGAAAGGAGAAACAGAAATCCCACAGTCCTTAATCATTTGCAAGAGCTTATAATTATCCAGTGGCTGTTTGTGTGTGCTTGGTGACTATCATATTCTCTGGGCTGTCTCCAGACTGTCTTAAAGCGGTTTATTACTCATTTGGGTAGGTGCCAAGTTCCAACATGCTCGTTAACTTCACTCTGCCTCCATAAACATATAATTAATTCAAGTTTATGACTGAACTATTTTTGTTGTATTAATACATGTTATTTTACCCTAAAAAGCATGGCAAGATGCAACTAACTGCTAATGTTCATTCAATCGCCTTTCTCATTGTGTTTCAATTCCTGCTAATTTATTTATTTATTGCACTTCTAACCCTCAGCCAGGTGAAGTAAAAAATTCTGCTGTGAGATACATCTGGAATACCTTCTGATCCAATGGCAATTCCAGTGTAGTCGGCATTAGCCAAGGGGTTAGGGTTAGAAGAAGAACTTAATTATATGTCTTGTATTTGCTGAATACAATTCCAGAGCCTCATGGGAGGAGCAGAATCTGTCACTTCAGCTTCTTAGACTCATGGCTCACCCAAAAATGGCATAGGGTTTTTATTTTGTCCCCATTATGATATCAATGGCATGCGAGGACACTGTTTATCATCATGTGGGTGACATTGTCAGAAAGTGCCTACTTATAGATTTATTTTGATGTGGATATGTCTGTTTGTGTGGGGATTCTGCAAGAAAATTTGTTTCTGAAATGACAGGTGGTGTTAATATTAAAAAGTGTTAAATTCAGCATAACAAAACATAACTGAAGAAGCTACTTGGATGAGTAGCAAAATGTTTCAACCTAATAAGAAAGAAGTCCAGTTGCCATGACTCAAATTTCAGATAACCTCATCTGGATGACTGAGAATCTTCACAGATATGTTTCCTTAAGGCCAACTCTTCACAGCCTTACCAGGATTGGCTTACACCACAGTGGTGTGGCTTTCAAGAATCTAAATAACTTCCACAATTCAGACTTCAAATCATGGGTTGTCTATTTCTTGAAGACAATTAGTATAGCCCCTCCATTGATGCCCCATTGAGCCTTGGAATGTGACCAAGGTTCCCTCTAAGGTGTGCACCTGCACGCGGGGGACTCTGCCCCACTCCGTGCAGCCTTCTTCCTCCTCCATGCACTGACAGCGATAATTTTCAGTCCCTTTTGTTTTGGTTGTGATGGAACCCCACACGGGTGTGGATTACGCACGCACAGGGGTGAAGTTGCACGAATGAGGGGCACAGCCCCACCCAGAAGTCCTGAAAATTAGAGGGAATGGTGACTGTGGCAATAAATTGCAGAGTGCCAAAGGAGAAACAGAAGCAAAAGTAGATCAAGAAGACATGAACAATTCATGCCAACCTTTCCAGGGTGGGTCAGAACAAGTATGTGGGGAAAAGAGCTGACTGATGATTCTGACCAGATAAATGGAAAGAGTATCCATTTTATATCTGATTGGCAAGGGGCAGTTTAGCATTGACAATCCATATGTCGATCTCCTAGAATTAAAAGCCCCAAGCTGTAAGAAATTTTACGAGTTAATCGACAGTGTTAACACTCTACCAATAAAAGCTTCACAGATAAACTAACTAGATAGTTAAGCACTATCCTAAATAAATTCAGTATAAAAAGGTTCATCTGGTCTGCAGTCCAGAAGACGGTGGTTGTATTTCAAGGGAGCTCAGAATCATCTTTTCTACACATATTGCTTGTTGATGGCTGTATTGAAGAGACTTAGGAACACATGAATATTGGTCCATCTGTTCTTAAAGGGTCTGGATGATTCTGTTTTTCCTGCCTTGATTTAGCACCCAGCATGATTATTGCATTTGTCTAAGCAGCTCATGGACATAAAAACAAATAGACATCTGTCTTCTTGTTTAGTAAAACTAAGAAGAATATTGGCATTAGGTAGTATGCATCCAAAGTAGAACTGAGGGAATAGTTCACAGAATTAATTTAGTCTTGTGGATATGTAAACAAAGTTTCTTCCCTCTTTTTAAATCAAAATCTTCTGTAAACATCTTCTGTTGTATTAGGCATTGCATATGGACAGCACTTTGTAAATCAGACTGGAGATTAGTTTGCTTGGAGAAATATCTTATCTACCATTCTTGACTATCTTAAACAAATATTTCCTAAGGCAACCCCAGGTAAAGATATTACCTCTTCATGACAGGTAAAGAGAGTAGAGTGACACACCTTTCAGTAGTTGCCTTCTTGTAATCTTCTCTGTATCGTTCCAATTTTAGTATATGTGCTGCCGAATTGAGAATGTGGAATATGATAAGATGACTAGAGAATTGATTACCAATTTATTAACAGCAGCCAGATTAATAATAGCTAGGAATTGGAAATCAAAGTCTGAATTTCAAATGGAAGAATGGTATAATGAAATATGGAACATTGCTATAAATGATAAGTTAACTTGTAACTTAAAGGTTAAGAAAGGAGAGATGAAAAAGAATAATTTCTATGATATATGGGGCAGATTTCTTGAATATGTGCTAACAAGAGGAAAAGGGAAAGCTCTAAATCAAGAATCAATGCAGTTCTGGAGAAGAGGACAATAAAGGAAGAAGAAGAATAAAGATGGAGGAAGAAGAGGATTACTGCAAGAGGTCCCGACTATGGTGGTGGGGAACACAGTTGATTTGTATTTTGGTTTATGTATTTTATGTTTATGTTGTAGTTTAAGGGAAAAAAATTGTTGCCTTCTTGTACATCAGTGCAAAATAAGAGCACTGTTCTTCAAGGCATATTGGATCAGTCTTTTCTTCTTCTGTGCTGCTGTGAAGAACAGGCTGCCTCATCCCCACCCCCAAAAGGTCCACACAGATCCTAATGCTCTCCAATACATGACTCTCTAGTGTTTAGTGGGCACCACACAGTCGTATACAGCCCTATGTCATTCTCTACCCCCACCTCCAAACTGTGCTTCCACACCATACCCTGCCAGAAAATTTGGATGGCAAACTTATTAAAAAGCCGTTGAAGCAGATGCTTCTTCTAAAGAGGTTTGGCTGTTTGTTGCTGAAGTTTGACCAAAGCCCTTTGGTAAATGCAGGAAATGCTTGTTCTAAAGCTCTTTTTGTGATCTGGCTTGCCACCATATTTCAGCAGCTCAGCATTGGAAGGGTGCAATCAGTGGAATTGTGCCTCAGACTTACCAACGTTGCCCATTCCTGGTTCAAATCAGTGGGATTTCTGCCCATGTCAACATATTAATTGGAGCAAAGTTTCCTGCATCTTATTGGGGGTGTAAGGAAGAAGATCTCAATAGACTTTTATCATTACTGGGATACTTCAGCCTAATGTAGTTAAAACATAAATTAACAGGGCAAGACAGATACTGAGAAACAACTTACTAGAAAACCGAGTCAAAAGAGAAAATGACTAACACCATTAGTTGTCACCTTCAGCTCACAACTGAAACCACTCCAATGCATCATCAATAATCTACAACCCATTATGAACAACATGTCAGTTTCCCAAGCCTTTGGTAGCCAGCCTGTACTTAATAACTACTGACTCACAACAGACTGCACAACATGGATGCAGAAATGATCTGCAGACCCTGCCACAAACCCAGATGGAAACTCTGTACCCACATCTATTCTGACAACACAATTGCAGGCCCCAGCAATGTCACCCACAACATCAGGGGCTTGTTAAATTGTTCATCTGCTAATGTGATCTATGTCATTCTTTGCCAACAACGCCCACCTCACTCTATATAGGACAAACAGGAGATTTTCTGTGTAAAAGAATTAATGGATATAAATCTGACATCAGAAATGGCAACACACAAAAACCTGTTTCAGAACATTTCTGTCTCCCTGGACACCCTGGACCTGCAAGTGACTATAGTAGAGAAAAATAACAGCAAAATGAGACTGGAAAGAGAGACAGCTGATATAAGATATGTGCATAAGTTCCAGCACATGTCAAAAGAATGACCAGAGATTCTTAGTTCATTATATATGTTAATAAACAGTTCTCCTTTCAATCTTGTCTGTGGACTAGACCCTTCACCAGAACCAGATGTTGACTCTTGCAATTGATCAACTGCTGCATGATTCTAAGGAGTAATGGACTCTCCAAAAGTTGACATTTACCTGAGGCTCCTGTTAATTTGAATCTCATAGGAAATGCGTGCAATTTCCATTCTTACTCTTAATTACTTGTTATCAATAGTGTTATTGATAGCCTGTTAATCCATTTACTAACACCCTGTATATAACTGCTGGTTTTCACTCCAGTGTCTGAAGAAATAGATGTATCCACAAAAACTGACATTGAAAAATAATAAGTAGTCTCTAAGATGCAACAGCATTTTTTGGGGGTCTGGATATGCTTCAAAAGAGTTGCTGAAGAGCAAGAGGAATAGGGATGTAAATCCTCACTGATCTTGTCATCACACTGTTGCAAATGGGAGAGATACACCCATGGTTATAACCAGGAGGGTGCTCTGCAGTGCCATAAATTTTGGGATGTAGTAGACCTTAAACACTGAGACCAGAATCCAACTGAGAACTTACACCTGCATACGTCATGTAAGTCCTACTAATCAATGAAGGGCTGGCCACATGACATATACATTCTCAGGTGTAGAGTCCAGGCACTCTGTGGCACTAAGGCCAGCAGAGAATCATTTGTATTTGCACAACTACACCAAAAATATGAAAAGAAATTGGGGAAGAATTAATGAGGAAAAGACAGGCCCTAACACCCTAATTGTGTAACCTATCTACTCAAAGCCCATACAACAAACATCTCTCTGTAATCACACACACACACACACACACAGTTCTAATAGTGTAATAATACTTTAGTAAGACTAATAAAGTAAGCTGAGTAAGATAATGCAAAAAATGAATATTTGAGAATGCAAAAAGGCTACCTAAATAGTGACATTTCTCTTCGCCCTACAGCTTTACAAAATGTCTGGCAGAGTGGCCGCAAGGGGATAAATACCTTTGTGGCTTTAATCTGAACCTTTCCTAGTGCCCTAGTGGTTGAAGTTTCCAAGGTATATCTTGGGCTATATCGAGGGTTTCAGCTGTCACTTGCCTCCTCTTTTGACACCAGCAATTCAGTCTTCTGTCTTATGTGTGATAATGCACACCCCTAATAGTTATATATTTCTTATTTGTATGTCTATGTTTCACTGTTGGTAACATTTTTTAAGCACTAGCTAGTTCTTTCCAATTTGTGATTCACTTGACAAAATGTGTACACAATTTGTGTGCATGTCTCTATACAGAAAAATGATGTGCATTTTTGTATCCATTTCCCTCTAGTGTATGCATTTAAGGAAGCCATCTTCTATAAGATATACATTGCTCACAATTTCCGTCCAATGTACATATTTCTGTCCCTTTTTAAAAGCAGAGTTCTATGTTGCAAAATTCAGAGCAGTAGAGAAACAACAGGAAATTTGTGTCACAATTTGCATATTAGTTTTTGAAATGTAAATTAAGTCAGTCTGAATTAAAATGCAAATGAATTGAATTCTGTCCCCATTCTTACATACAGCTACCTATTGTGATTCACAACTTCCACAATGATTTCTGTAAACCAGTTCACCATAATGAAGATGAATTATGAGGAGCTGAACTTGGAAGTTAAATTGTATTGTAGCAACAGTCTTCTTACAGTCCCATCTATCAGAGCTGGGCCTATGGGTGGCTAAGCTGGCCACTTGCCCAGGGTGCCAAGCTGCAAGTTCAGCGGAGCTCATCTCAGTGACTGTGTTCAGTATACTGTCTGCCATTAATCAAGCACTATAAACAAGACATTAGTATATAAATATGTTGGCCAGTCTCCTACTGAGCTTCTGCTGAACATCACCAGCTTAGTAACTCAGTATTGCACCACTTGTGGAAGTCTTGCTGTTGCACAAATGGAGGTTGGGTTGTCTTCATAGAGATCACAGCTTGTAAAATGGAGACACTCTCATAAGTACCATGATCCTGTGCTACAGCATCAGTTGGCCTTTTTGATCAGCAGTTGTTTAATAGGATACTAAGGTGTAAAATTTGAAAAAGAAACCCATAAGCTGTTGGGGAGAGGGGATACTGATAGCACTCCTGGCCCAGGCTGCTCTGTCTCCTGAATAGCGCTTGGAAAAATAATCTTTTCAAGCTATAACGTTTAGAATTCCCCAGCCAGTATGAGGAATTCTTGGAGGCATAGTCCAAAAAAGTAATTTTTTTGAAGTTCCGATCATACGAACAGTTCTGGGTCTTATTAGTTCCTTAGCTTTCTTTCTCAGCACAAGAAAATTTGAAACCCATATCTCTGAGAACTCCAATAGAACCCTGAGCGAACAACCCTAGTTCCATAAAAAGTGGTTCCTTCTAATTCTCAGTAGCAACCACCTGACAAGGAGCAAGGTTGCTCTTCCACCATATTTTCACCAGTGAGAGCCGGAGATGACAATCTTAGCTGTGTATGTCTAGTTAAAGTAAACACACTGTTTTCGTCTCTTACCCCAGGGGTACCCAAACTGTGCTGTGGCTCCAAGGGGTGCCATGAATCCCAGGCAGGGGCACCATGGGAAAAGAGATGAAACATAGAGCTATGAAGGCTATAGAGGAATAGTTTTCATAGCTCTATGTCTAACAGGAACAGGACATGGAGGCCATGTGCCTGCCTCTTTTCTCCATCTCTGTGGTCCCCAGTGGAAGGAAGTGCTTGTGGGTAGCCTCAAGAGTTTCCTGTGTCAGGACTTGGAAGGAGGTGGGCTCTCGGGGATATTGGGGGGAGGAGATGGGATGGCTACGAGGGGGCTCGAGATCCTGCTTCTGGTGTGAGAGAGAGCCCCAATGGCCCCTCAGAGCAAGAGGAGCCACGGTCAGTGGTCAGAAAATGAAGGGAGCCATGAGGCCAAAATGTTTGGGAACCACTATCTTATCGTGAAACAAACAGAAGTTAAGTATTCTTGTACTATCTGTCATCACAGTTACATGGGCACAAAGGTGTGCCCATGATCTGAGAATTCTATCATTCCAGCCTCATGAGGAGTGGCACTATAATTGTGGGTTTTCAGGATGTTGTCTTCTGTGGAATGAACAGCAAAGGTACTACCGTGTTTCCCCGAAATAAGACAGGGTCTTATATTAATTTTTGCTCCAACAAACGCATTAGGGCTTATTTTCAGGGGATGTTTAATTTTTTTTATGTACAACAATCTACATTTATTCAATTACAGTCATGTCATCTTCGTCTGGTTGCTGCACAATGGTGGAGGGCGGGGCTTCACTTAACTGGAACTTATTTTTTGGGTAGGGCTTATATTACGAGCATCCTGAAAAATCATACTAGGTCTTATTTTCAGGTTAGGTCTTATTTTCGGGGAAACGGTACCAACAGTAGAAAAGTGGGTGGAATCAATCAGAACCCATGCAAATTAAGGTCTGTTCTCTCATGCTGTTTCCCAGAAGTTTCTTCCACAACATATTTCATCTTTATGTGATTGTTTTCTTTGTCATTAGCTGTACTGGGTTGTTGTTGTTTTTTTGCTGCTTTCTTTCTTTTTCCTTTTATGTTTTCGCGGTGATATTTAAAACTGAGAAACACTTTGAATTGATACAGCTGAACAAAGTGATTAATACCATCATTTATAATACAATAAAAAGAATGAATGTAATTGCTGCAGCACAAGCCAAAGATGAAGGTGGGTCCTCAGTGAGCTTCAACCTGTGATTGTTTTAAGCGCTATTGTTAATGTACTCAGAAGACTACATGCAGCAAGTGCAGCATTTTGTCCAGAGAATGGAATTTTCTCCTAATCTATTTGAACTAAGCTACAGCAATGAGCTATTCATTTTTGCAAACTGAGCCTCTGCTACTGCAGCTATCACTGTGCAAAGAAGGATGACTGCAGTAGGCTCACAAAGCACTGTTGATAAGAATTTGGACAGCCTCATTTGTTAACGCAGAGGCTTTCCTCATCAGCAGTGGAAACAAAGCAGCCTTTTGTTTAATCGCCCAATGGATATTTTTGAAGTGTGTTAGATAGCTCAGTGAGTGAGGTGTCTGGCTGAGGAGCCAGAGGTTGGGAGTTCAATTCCCCACTGTGCATCCCAGAAGAGCCAGCTTGTGTGGCCTTAAGCAAGCTGCACAGTCCCAGGATGCCCCCAGCAGAAGGAAATGGTAAGCCACTTCTGAGTACTCTCTACCTAGAAAACTCTGAAAAGGGTCACCATAACTCAGAACTGACTTGATGGCACACTATTATTATTATTCAAAAATACCAGACACAGTCAATCAAAATTATAAATACATTGACTGCTATTACATAACAGATACAAGTTTTAACCAAAAACCTAAGTATCTGTTAAATATTGGCACAGTAGATATGCTGTTCCTAATATTGCCATTTTTTGTAGTTCTGATGATGTTATTTCTGAAATCTGCAACTGATTATAATACTGTGTGAAGTTTCTTGATATTGTTGCCAAAACCCGGATAACTATGGAGACCAGTGAAGTGTGTTTCACCCACAAGCGAGATGTTTTGATTGCCAGCTTTCTGTATTTTGTTAGTTTTTCCAATTCTTTATTTTCAACTCTGGCAACCCCTGGAATTGCAACGTCAATGATCCAGACATTTCTTCATTCTGTTACTACTATGTCTGGTGTATTATGTTCAAGGTGTCTATCAGTCGGGATCCGAAAATCTCACAAGATTTGACTTCATCATTTTCTGACAGCTTTTCTACCTGATGTTCCCATGGGTTTTTGGAGGCTGGCAAGTTATACTTTTTGCATAATGACCAGTGCACTAATTTTGCCACTCTGTCATGTCTAATTTTGCAATCTGTTTGTGCAATCTTTGGACATTTGCAGATGAGTTGTGACTAGACATGGGGACCAAGATAAAAATGAATTGTGATATTTGTTGAATAGCGCTGATTCATTGAATATTCGTTCCTTCCTATTTGTGAGATCCGGAGACCCCGATAATTACGAAGGAATGAATATACACCTTTTATATTCATCAATTCATCCCCATCTCTAGTCTCTGCCTATGCTGCTGTGGATCAGCTGATCTGTGGGGCATAGACAGACAGGGCAAGCCTGCTAGAAGGGAATCACCCCCCCCCCCCCCGGCTGTCTTTGCAAAGACAGCTAGGATGGGAGATTTCCCTTCGGATAGGCTTCCCCTATCTTTCTATTCCCATGTTTGCAAAGACAGCCGGGGTGTGTGTTTCCCTTCGGGTAGGCTTTCCCTATCTTTCTATGCCCATGTGGATCAGCTGATCCACACAGGAAAAGTCTGCCCAAAGGGACCCCCCCCCCCCCATACACTGTATGGAATGGAAGCTAGGCTGCTGGAACAGAAACTGCCGGCTCAGCAGCCTAGCTTCCATTCTGGCGGAGGCAGTGGCGACGGAGGAGGAGGAGCAGCAGGACAAGGTATGGAAGTGACGGGGCAGTGGGAAGAGATGGGGGTCAGGCTGTGGGGGTGGGGGCTCAGCTTTCCAAAAAAAAGAGAAGAGACAAACCAACACAGATTCATGGCTCATTGGTTCACCCAGGGAAATGTGTGGTTTGTGATTCATCAACCTTCAGGAAACATGAACCAAGATGAACCGCCATTTTGGCAGTTTGTCCCATATCTCTAGTTGTGACACAGTTTCATCTTTTTCTTGGCAGAGTGGACATTTGCTGTTAGCACTAATTCCTTGAATTTTAGCTTTCATCACATTGGTTTGGAGTGCTTGTTCTTGTACAGCAAAATCTAGTCTTTGGTTTCTTTTTTAATGATCTCCAGCTTTAGCCATGCCCATATTGAATTACTATCATGCTTTCCATCAATATTTCTCAGGGGTTGTTTCAAAATATTCTGTTTTCAGCACCTTAAATAATTTTTCTTGACTTGTACTGATATAATCATTTAGGCTTCTTTTTTCCTCTTCTACTACCTGCTGTATTTGCAGTAATCCACAGCCTCCAATTTTTCATGGTAAATGTAATTTGTCCACATCACTTTTTGGATTTAGTGCATGATGCATATTCATTAGTTTCCGTGTTTTTCAATCTAATTCTTTTAATTCATTTTGGGTCCAATCTATTATTCCAGCTGGGTATCTAATTACTGGAACGGCCCATGTGCTTATGGCTTTTATTGTAGTTCCATCATTTAATTTTGATTTTCAGATTTTCCGCAGTCTTTTGATGTATTCCCTTTCTGACAGTTCTTTAACTTTTGTGTGCAGGATGTTATCTGCTTCTGGTATTCCACGGTATATATAATTTTCATCACTTGATAGTGATTTTATACTGTCAACAATTTTTAACTCTATTCCATCTAGTTTTAGTATCTTTGCATATTGTATAGACAGAGCTGCACATTTGTCGTTTGTACATTTCATTTGAATATTTTCACTAAATAATTGCACTGTGCTTAGCAGTGATTCTATGTCACAGTGGAAATTTTTGCATATAGTTTTAGGTCATCTAACAGATGATTGATTTTTTTTCTACTTGTTCTGAAATATGGTAGCCCAATCCAGTTTTATTTAACATTATTGACATGGGGATTAGTGAGATGTTAAATAGCAGTGGTGAGAATCCCCTTGAATAATAATAATAATAATAATAATAATAATAATAATAATAATAATAATAATAATAATAATAATAATAATAATAATAATAATAATAATATTCTCTTTAACTGAATAATTGTATATTTTTGGAAGGACGCAAGAACAAAAAAAATGCTTGGTGGTATAAGGGGTATTAACATATGACAGAAAAATATGGAATTGTCTGAATTATGGGAGAATGACTAAGCAAAGGAAGAAACACTGAGTCATTCTAGTTGGCATCTAGCCAGAACAGGTGACATGCCTGCACATGTGCAATGCTCAATTTGCTGAGTAAGTGTTGCATCATACACAGGTATATAGGTAGGCAGTTAACAAACCTATGTTGTTGGGATATTCATGGAGAAGCAGCGTGTCACTTTGTCAGTCAACATTCTGGATTATTGGACTGGACTGGACTGTGATTACCATTTCTGCACTGCCGATTCTGAAGAGGTGTATATATGTATGTATATTTTGTAAATACAGTTCTGGTGGTGAAGGGAACACACCTGAGTCTTGTGTTTTCATTTTTGTCTCTGCACTGCTCACTGTTTGAAAGTTATTAAACTCAAACAACACCTATCAACAGCACTGCGTACTTTGATAAGGTGACATTTTGTATATATGGTTTGACAATAATACATTTGAATTACCATGGGCTCAGCAGTTAATTATGGATTTTCTGTTACCTACAGTTTGTTTATTTTCTAGTTTTTCATTAAGTTTTGAAAAACCTGGGGAGATTCTGGCTTTGTTTTGTTCTCCTTATCAGGAACATAATCTTTTCTAGCTTCTCCTCTGGAGAGGGTCAAATTATTTATTGTGAATGCTGACATATCCACTGGGGAATCATGTACTCATTTTTCACAAGTTTGGATGAACACACTGCAGCCTTATATCTTCTGATGCACTATCATTACTTACCCATTTTTCATGACTGGTGATAGATTGGCTGAAGTCCCATGCTCTCTTGGCTGACTTTGACTTTAACAGCAAGAAAATAACCATTCTAAAAGAATGAATGATTACTGTCAACCATGGGACCACACTGTTTTGGTGCAAATTTTCAAGGCCACAATCCAGTGGCAGATCTTCTGACCTGGAGGCCACACTGAAATGTACTGTGTGTTTATATAGCTCTAATTCATCTCAGTGAAGCTTGGTATGGATAAAATGTCAGGAGATTTGTCCAAGGTGAATTATTGCTTGTATTAGATTTGATGAGTTAGATCCTCACTAGTCAACATAGGCATGTACATCCTCATTTGTCTCAACCTTGTACATGAGGGTGAATTTGCACATGAACTGCAACTTCTTCCCCTTCACCAGAAAGGATGGCAAAAGAATGTTCTGTCGAAGAATTGTCCAGGTTTGTATTGTTTTGTTTTGGGTTGGTTTTTGGCTTTTTGCACAAGAGACTCGGAGGATGTTAATTTTTGTTTGTCCCAGCCTCATAGGCAGTATGAAGGAATGTCAATATTTTATTCCTCATCCTGTGAGGCAGAAAGATGCTTTCTTGTGCTACCAGCTTCATAGTTTTACACAACCTGCACAAGCTGCATGAATTACGTAACTGGCACAATTTCCACAAGTTAATACTAAAGATTGGCACAAACCACAAAAATGGTGATTCGTGGTTACCCACCAACCATGAATCGCAAATCATCTGAACTTTTTAAAAAATGAACCATGAAACTTTTTTAACAAGTTCATGCCTGGGGGAGGGGAAACTGAACCCCCACCCCCACAGTCTACCCCCTGCCCACATCCACCATCACTTCCCTACCTGATCCTGCTGCCTCCTCTTCCTCCTTCTCCATCACTGCAAATGGATGATCTGGCACCGCGCAGCACTGGATCACCCATTTGCAGCCCCACAGCCTGCCTACTGCCCCTGTCACCTTCCTACCTGTCCTGTTGCCTCTTCCTCCTCTTCCTCCTCTACTGCTGCCATCTTGAGAGACAGTGGCTGAGCTTCCTTTCCAGTAGTTGGGCCTACAGTCTCTGTGCATGCACCCACCCGTCAGCTAATAGATGGGGCCATGCACAGAGACAGTAGGCCCAGTTCTTGGAAGGGAAGCCAGGCCTGCTGTGTCTCAAGATGGTGGAGGATGAAGAGGAGGAGGCACCAGGACCAGGTAGGGAGGCAACAGGGGGGCAGTAGGAATGGGATGGGGCAGGCTGTGTGTGTGTGGGACAAACAAGGAAGTTTGTTACATCATTTTAAAAGTTTGTGGTTCAGGTCAGTTCAATTTCATCAGTTTTGACAAACCTGAACTGACCTGAACCAATCAGTGATTTTTAATGAGCTTCCTTGTTTGTTTTTTAGTTTGTGCCCATCTCTAGTTCTTGTGTTGACAAAAATGAACAAGAATGAGATATTTACCAATTATTCTTTCCATTCCTAGTGAAGAGAGTCTAGAACAATGAGAAGGAATTCATTAAGTTTTCTTCCCTATTCTATCCTGCCGGACCAAATTTGATTGGCTCAGAAATATAGAACTATATCATGACAGAAATGTTGTGTGTGTGTTTTTTAATTGGAGTTCCCAGAAACCCACATTAGTATGGCCTGTGGAGATTATAGCCCAAAAAACAAACATTTACCTTTTCTTGGCACTTTGTAAGCCAATTTAAACCAGAAAGTCACTACAAAAGGCCCTGGAAAAAAATTGTACCTCACAAAGACCACCTGGAACATAGGTCCTGGCAGTGCATGATAGAGGAATGGGAGGGAGAGATCTGATATAACCCCTTACCCTCTATCTGTGGGTAGATCCAAAAGTTGCTCAGCAGTTCAGCCTGCCCACAGTGACAAAAAACTGAGGAACCAAGCTATGGTCAGAAATGAGACAAGGTCAAATAACACCCTATTGGCTCCTCAGTTCACATGATCTTTACTGTGCTGAATATGGTGGTATACTCTAATTTGAAGACATGCTGCCTATTCTCTTTCACGGAGTATCTAGAACAGCCAGAGGCTTCAGCACCCTGGACAGTTCCCAAAGAAAACAGGACCGTCCATATTTAGCTGAGTTTGCATCGGATGCTTGGTCAACTAATGCCCTCTTGCATTTTTTTTAAAGAAAATGTTTAATTTGAAATAATCAGGGAGAGAGAATTCTACCCCGTCTCCCCTCTGTTGCTGTCTCTGTGGAGACTGGAGAATGGGAAGGGCTGAAGAGGAAAGCTTGTGTTGTACTTGGAATCTCTCACTGCAATTGGAGACACTGACATTTCAGGGTTACTGATCATGTGGAGAGGTTCCATGTGCAATAGACTGTTTCCTCTTCAGACTATCTTTCTTTTCTTGGAGATGGTTACAGGAAAGGGGCAGGGTTAGTGCACTCCTTATGCTCATGCTTTCAAATTAACTTGGAAAGCAGAACCACATCTGGATAGAATTTATGTTTCTCAGGCTCCATCTTTTCTCAAGGGAAGGGATTACATTCTCTGTATAAGGTGCATCTGAGGCACCATATATCACCCAAAAATACTGAAGTTTCTGCTTGATTCCTCCACTCTTTATTTCTTATCTGAAAAATTCTTTCAAACTTTGTGATAACTTCCCAGGAATGCAAGAGTAACCATGTGCACCTATATGTTTCAGGGGTTAAAGCAAGAGCATGTATTTTTTATGGTGCACTTAAAATCAGGCACATTTGTAGCAGTTCACATAATTGTGTTGCTTCTTAAATTGGCCTTGAAGTGCCAAAAAGACCTCTAACAGCACTGATTAGACTGAATTTAATTTCCCTGATTTAGACATTAAATAGGAGCTGCAATTAAGCATCACTGACTTATCTTTTGGAAGTATATTTTTAGAAGGAGCATGCACTTTAGCAGGATTAAACCATTATTCAGTGTTTAGTATTACTTGAAATGTGCTAAAGTATCTGTCTAAATCAAAGATGGATGATCCCAGGGCACTTAGGGTCCAAATTTTGCCTCAGCTCCCAAAACAGGCTACACTGGGCTGAGAAATGGCTATTTTTAGCAATTTCCTTCCTCTCAAAAAAAGTTAAATGCTCAGATGGAACTTTCTTCCTCTCTTTTTTTTTTAACCTATGGGTGGACATCTTCAAGAGATTCCTCCATCCCCAAAGTGAAATCTGCTGCTCCTGGAAAGAGGATATGGGGGTGGGAGGGAGAGTTTTGCATAAAAATACATTTTTAAGCTTGGAAGGGGCCCTGGGGCAGCCCCAAGAACTATAACATTTCCCATCGAGCCACATGTTGGCTCACAGACCATTTGATGTCCACTCCTGTTCTCGTTATAGTAGTTACATCTCTTAATTCCTATAACAAAGTCCACTCTTTCTTAGTTTCTGGTTCATACTTATATTTGATTTAAAAATTGGATCAGTAGGTTATAGAGGTTAATAATGTACGAATGCCTAAAGTCATGGCTTTCAAGCTTTCCACATGGAACAAACCCTTTCTATGCCAACATGTCTAAAGAAGAAATCCTGTGTTCTCAGGTGCTCCTTCTACACAAGACATTGACCAGATGTCAGTGTAGCGCCATGTCAGCTAAGAATTATCTTCATTGTGTATGTAGATTAAAAGGAAAGATCAATAGTTCAGGACATCATCATTTAATGCTAACGCTAAAATAAAATAAATTCAATAGACATGAAGCATATGACAGCACACAAAGAAGAAACAAATAATTCATTGACCTTGATAGAGTTGTATGATAAAAGAGTCAAAGTTATATGTAGTCAGGAAGAGTTAGAAAAATCATGTTGTAGGTGGTGAAAAGGCACTATTAGTTGAATTTCACAGGTGATAAATATGAACCAAGTTTTGTAAAAATCATTTCCTGGTTTCTCCTCAGATCATATAAATCAGGGTAGGCAACACCTGTGTGGTCAGGGTGAGGTCATTTTTCAGCAGGGCTGCCCAGGAGGGGCTATACTTCTGAAAGGGGCATGGACCAAGTGAAAGTGAAAATAAAGAGTGAAACTTGGCTTTTTGATTTGTCGATGCACTATCGTAAATCATTATTTAAAATCCATGAAGCAAATGCATTTAAATCCATTTAAATGTGAATATATTTATAGTCCATTACGTGTATGTATTCAAAATCCACTGAATACATTTATATAAATCCATTAAATATTATTCATTCATTACAGTTTACTGTAAGTCACAAATTCATTCTTACCAATTCTGTTTTAATAATTGGAGAAGGATTACGTTTTGATAATTGGAGAATAATTATGGTTTGGCAATCAGTAGTCATTACAAGCGAAGCAGAGTTTCTCAGTTCCTGACAGAGTTTCTGAGTCCCTGATAGTTTCCCAACACCTTCAGAAAGAGGAAGAGAAGTGATACTCAAATAATCTCCAACAAGTCACAAGTGACTGGTCCCAGATTGCTGAAGGACAGAAATCTCCCAACTGGATTGAAACATGGCGAATCAAAATCAGACATCCTTCAGTCTCGAGAGACTATGGTAACGTGCTCTGTATGGAGGACTTGGAACAGCGTCTAGTGTGGCTGAGAAGGCCAATTCGAGAGTGACAATCCCTTCCACACTGAAGACAAATGCAATCTGTCCCGTCTAGCTCCCTGATTTTGCTGGTTTCGGGACTACCTCTTTGCCTCGGCCTGCTGGACAAGTGTCTCTTCAAAATGGGAGAGGCCATGATGCACCGCCTGCCTCCAGGCTGAATGCTCAGATGTCAAGGTTTCCCATCTGTTGAGGTCCATTCCTAAGGCCTTCAGATCCCGCTTGAAGATGTCCTTGTATCGCAGCTGTGGTCTCCCTCTGGGGCAATTTCCCTGCACTAATTCTCCATACAGGAGATATTTTGGAATCCGACCATCAACCATTCTCACGACATGCCCAAGCCAATGTAGATGTCGCTGTTTCAGTAATGTATACATGCTAAAAATTCCAGCTCGTTCTAGGACTACTCTATTTGGAACTTTGTCCTGCCAGGTGATACCAAAAATGCGTCGGAGACAACGCATATGGAACGTGTTCAGCTTCCTCTCCTGCCATGCACGAAGGGTCCAGGACTCACTGCAGGACAGGAGTGTACTCAGGACACAGGCTCTATAGACCTGGATCTTGGTATATGCCGTCAGCTTCTTATTAAGCCATACTCTCTTTGTGAGTCTAGAGAACGTGGTAGCTGCCTTGCCAATGTGTTTATCCAGCTCGACATTTAGGGAGAGAGTGTCAGAGATCGTTGAGCCGAGGTACACAAAGTCATGAACAACCTCCAATTCTTGTGTGGAGATGGTAATAGAGGGAGGTGAGTCCACGCCCTGGCCCATGACTTGTGTTTTCTTCAGGCTGATTGTTAATCCAAAGTCTTGGCAGGCCTTGCTAAAGCGATTCATGAGTTGTTGGAGGTCTTCAGCGGAATGGGCAACAACAGCTGCATCATTGGCGAAGAGGAAGTCCCGCATGCATTTCAGCTGGACTTTGGTCTTCTCTCTCAATCTAGAGAGATTAAAGAGCTTTCCATCTGATCTAATCCGGAGATAGACACATTCTGTTGCAGTTCCAAAGGCATGCTTCAGCATGACAGCAAAAAAGATCCCAAACAGGGTCGGCGCGAGGACACAGCCCTGTTTCACTCCGCTTCGGAAGTCAAAGGGATCTGATGTTGAGCCATCAAAAACTACAGCCCTTCATTTCCTCATGAAAGGACCTGATGATGTTAAGGAGTCGAGGTGGACATCCAATCTTGGGAAGGATTTTAAAAAGGCCATCCCTGCTAACCAAATCAAAGGCCTTTGTGAAATCTATGAAGGCCACAAAGAGTGGCTGTTGTTGTTCCCTACATTTCTCCTGCAACTGTCTGAGGGAGAATACCATGTCAGTGGTGGATCTATTAGCTCGAAATCCACACTGTGATTCTGGATAGACTCTGTCTGCAAGCACCTGGAGTCTCTTCAGCACAGCACAGGCAAGCAGCTTCCCTACAACGCTGAGAAGAGAGATGCCACGGTAATTATTGCAGTCGCCCCTGTCTCCTTTGTTCTTATACAATGTTTGCATCCTTCATGTCCTGTGGTACTCCACCTTCCCTCCAGCAAAGACAAAAGATTTCATACAGCTCGGTGGTGATGATCTCTTTACAGCACTTCAGCAGGGATGTTATCCTTCCCAGGTGCCTTGCCAGAGGCGAGGGAATCCAAGGCCGCTTTTATTTCTGCTAAAGTTGGTTCGCTACCCAACTCTTCCAAGACAGGCAGGCACTCAATGTTATTTAGTGCCTCTTCTGGAATATAGCTCAGAGTAGTGCTGCACCCAGCGTTCCATCTGCTGTGCTCGGTCCTGGATGATCACGCCTGTAGCAGACTTCAAGGGAGCAGATTTCTTCTGTATTGGACCTAAAGCCTGCTTGATACCATCATACATTCCCTTGATGTTACCTGTGTCTGCTGCTATCTGTATCTGAGAGCACAGCTGAAGCCAATAATCATTGGAACATCTCCTGGCAGCCTGTTGGACTTTGCTACGAGCAGCTCGAAGAGCCTTCAAGTTGTACTCGCTAGGACAGGCTTTGTATGCTGCTAGAGCTCTCCTCTTACCCTCGATGGCTGGCATCAACTCCTCCGAATGGGCTTCGAACCAGTCTGCCATCTTTTTGGTCTTCTTGCCAAATGTGGACAAGGTGGTGTTATAAACAGCGTTCTTGAAATGTTCCCATCATTCAGGTTCATTTGCATCAGCCGGGCCTGGAAGGGTTTCCTCAAGCGCTTGGGCAAATTCCTCCACTTTTCTTTGATCGCAAGTCTTGCTGATGTCAATACATGGTCTTCCTTCCTTTTTTGTGTGATACAATCTCTTTGCTCGCAGTTTTACTCTACTACACACCAGGGAGTGATCAGTATCGCAATCAGCACTCTGGTAACTGCGTGTGATTGTAATACTAGAAAGGCTAGAACGTCTAGTGAGGATCAAATCGAGCTGATGCCAATGCTTCGATCTTGGATGTCTCCAGGAAACTCTGTGTTGAAGCTTCGTATTAAAGAACGTATGCTGACACAAAGACCATAATAACAGCAAAACACCAGCAAGCGTTGGCCATTTTCGTTCATCTTCCCAATGCCATAACGGCCTAGACAAGTGGGCCAAGAATTGTGATCAGCACCAACTCTAGAGTTAAAGTCTCCGAGAATGAACAGTGGTTCTCTCTCAGGGATTTTTTTGATAGTAGCTGCCAGATCATCGTAGAATTTGTCTTTGACTTCTGTTGTGGATGACAGTGTTGGTGCATATGCACTAATGAGAGTGACCAGTCCCACTGATGAGTGGAGCTGTAGAGACAGGATTCTTTCACTCCCCACAGTAGGTGGAACAATGGATCTCAGCAGAGTATTTCTGACCGCAAAGCCAGCACTATGTTCCCTGGTCTCATTCAATGGTTTTCCCTTCCAGAAGAATGAGAAGTTTTTTTCTTTGACAGATCCCATTTCTGGCAATCTCGTCTTTTGCAGGGCAACAATGTCCATCTGCAGTCTACTCAGTTCCATGTCGATGACAGCTGTCTTGCGCACGTTGTCTATTTCCTGCAGGTCATCAGAAAAGCCAGGGGTCATTGTCCGAACATTCCAGGTGTCCAACTTTAGGGCAGAAGTTTTCTTATGATTGTTGCATGGTGCAGGGTTATCGATCTGCTTGTCGGCTTTCACCCTAAACCCCACGCACCCCGTGAGGTTAACAGACCGTGGCGAGTTGGCACCTTCCTGGCTAGGGACTGCCCAGCTTAAGGCGGGTGGTAGCTACCTAGTGAGGTGCAATGGCCTCTCCCACCATCGGAAGTAGCCCCTGGCATCATGCTCTACGCCAATCGAGCAAAGACTTATAACCGGTAACTGCTACTTCCTGTGTTGTTTCGACGCTGTATGCGAAGCTGGAGTGTCCTCTCCAGAGCACGAAGCCTGGGTAAAATAATATGGAGGATAGGCTGTTACCTAAGCAGCAGATCCCCCCTCTCCACGTTGCTGAAATAGTCCAATGGAAAAGCAAGAGCCAATACAACTGGTTCCAGCGACGTTGCAGGAGTTGCCAGAACGACACGAACTGCCTCCGGGATTCCAGCTTCGGATTTTGCCTCAAGGTTTATTCCTGAAGCCTTTTCCATCAGTGGATATAACCACAAGGCAGTGGAGGTTTGGAGTTTTCCTTCTCCTAGATGGGCTGCCTTCCAAGGCTGATGAGCCCCACCTATCTGGCCTGCTCCCTAATAGTGTGGAGATTAGAACACAGGCCTCCAGCTGCCGGACCTTGTCTTCCAAGAGGACCACCAACTAACACTTAGAGCATTTCTACCCAGGCACCTCATTGGCAAGAAAACAAACATGCCACAGGTGTTACAAGTTGCAACAGGTCCTGCACTCTCCATCTCAACTGATTGGTCAGTGAATTAAAAAAGGGAGGAAGTCTGATCCTACCCCTAAAAACTTTCCTGCCCCCCAGGTGTATGCAACGCTATTTGGCTTTCCTATTTACCAGATTAGAGTCAAAAACAGAATTAGAGAAAGCCAGAACCCTGCCCCCTCAGACCATGCGGTCAGGGAGAACAAAGGTCAGCCTAGAAGAAAATACCTCACCAAATAAAATGTCCTCCCAAACACAGCTCACCTCTTGCCTCAGCTCCTCTTCAGGAAAAGGGCTTAGAGCTTCTGCCAGCCCACATTGAAAGCCAAAACCCGCCCCCTCAGACCATGTGGTCAGGGAGAACAAAGGTCAGCCTAGAAGAAAATACCTCACCAAATAAAATGTCCTCCCAAACACAGCTCACCTCCTGCCTCAGCTCCTCTTCAGGAAAAGGGCTTAGAGCTTCTGCCTGCCCACATTGAAAGCCAAAACCCCGCCCCCTCAGACCATGCAGTCAGGGAGAACAAAGGTCAGCCTAGAAGAAAATACCTCACCAAATAAAATGTCCTCCCAAACACAGCTCACCTCCTGCCTCAGTTCCTCTTCAGGAAAAGGCGGCGAATCAAGACAGGCCAGCTATTGGAAAGTACAGTAGAAACAGGACTAATGATATGAAGGGAAGGCTGCCTGGAAGGCAAAACAAAGCAAAGCAAAAAGCAAAGCGTGCTGCTTATACAGTGGTGCCACTTGCGAACGTCCATACTTACAATCAATTCGACTTACGACCAGCTCCAGCCGCAAAATTTTGCTTCTACTTGCGACCGGAGCTTCCACTTACGAACAGAAAAAGGCAGGGGGAAAAGGCAGGAAATTCAAATTTCTAACTGTAGGTGGCGACGAGGCTGCTTCTTTGTAGCTCTTTCTCCCCGGCAGTTAGAGAGTGTGTGTTGTCGTCGGAGGCTTGGGACTGCCTCCTTCTGCTTCGGAGTGAGCGTGTGTGTGTTTGCAGGGAGGTAAGGTTCTGTTTTCTGCTTTTTAAAAACTTCTGGGTGTTTTTGCAGCGTGGTTTTAGGCTGGGGGGTTATGTTTCTGTGCTGTGATGGGTCTTGGGGGTTTGTTTGTTTTTTGGGTTCCCCCCCATTTCCGATGGGTCTTGGGGGGTTTGGTTGCTTTTTTTGGGTTTTTTCCCTCATTTCTGATGGGTCCTGCATGCTTCCCTTGCTTTTTCCTTTGTTTCCTTTGCATTTCCGGCCTTGTCCCTCTGTTCTCTGTGCATTTCCAATCTGCTCCGTTTGCTTTCTGTGCATTTGCAATGGGTCCTGCATGCTTCCCTTGCTTTTTCCTTTGTTTCCTTTGCATTTCCGACCTTGTCCCTCTGTTCTCTGTGCATTTCCAATCTGCTCCGTTTGCTTTCTGTGCATTTGCAATGGGTCCTGCATGCTTCCCTTGCTTTTTCCTTTGCATTTCCGACCTTGTCCCTCTGTTCTCTGTGCATTTCCAATCTGCTCCGTTTGTTTTCTGTGCATTTGCAATGGGTCTTGCACGCTTGATTGCTTTTCTCCCCCCCCCCCCCTTAGGCCGGAAGGGATTAATCATGTTTCCAATGAGTCTTGCAGTGATTTTTAAAAAATTTTGGTGATTTTTTTTTCTTTGGCTGGAACGGATTAATAGGGTTTCAATGCATTCCTATGGGAAATGGTGCTTCGACTTACGACCATTTTGACTTACGTCCATCTTCTGGAACGGATTATGGTCGTAAGTGGAGGCACCGCTGTATACCGCCCCATAGCTTTTCAAGCACTCTCTGGGCGGTTTACAAGTTAATTATGCAGGCTACACATTCCCCCCCCCCCCCGCGAACTGGGTACTCATTTTACTGACCTCGGAAGGATAGAAGGCTTAATGAACCTTGAGATGGCTACCTGGGATTGAACCCCGGGTCGTGAGCACAGTTTTGGCTGCAGAACAGCAGTTTAACCACTGCGCCACGAGGCTCAGTACAAAACATCCATTTTTAAAAATCAAATTTCTATGAAAGGCGTTAATCAAAAGGGGAGGGAAGTCTTCTCTTTACAAAGCACACTACAGTCACAAATTTAAATTCAGTTTATTCTTGGGGGGTGCAGGCTAAAATGAGGGTCTTGGGACCACAGCTCAGAGCCCACAATTTGACTAACCCTGATATAAAAAGTTTTCCCTTTTCCTAAATATTTTCAGGGTACATGCTATCTTTCTTCACATAGCACACAGGTAAAATATAGAATTTGCTGCCATTAGATAGTTGGTGATAGCCATTGACTTCCAGGTAAAGCAACTCCATGAAACATCTTGAACCAGTTTGATTATGATGTTTTATATCATTGTTATTTTAAAATTGTTTTATTTTATATGCTGTTCGCCGCCCAGAGTAGCCTAATGACTAGATGGGCGGGATATAAATTCAATAAATAAATAAATAAATAAATAAATAAATCTATCCATAATTGCCTATATATTGCCCATGTGGTTCTAAATGCCATTTGCTGGGGAACATGAGTGGGAGGTGCCACTGAATGCAGGTCCTGCTATAGATCTTTTTGACTACCGTGCCTTTTGCCTGATCCAATAAGGCCGTTTTTATTTTCTAAGGCTATTTCAACAATCAGAAATTTTCTAGTGTTTTGCTGAAGTTTATTTTGCTTTCATTTTCATATAGACTCACTTCATAGACCATGCATGATTTTCTAAGTTCTATAAACTGCATCTCTGAATATGCCAGAAATGGAAAGATTTAGGAGAGGAGAAGACCATAAAGGAAGGAATAGTCTTCAAAATTAAGGGAAATACATATGACATTAGGTATTTAATGTCCATGTTTTTGCTGTGCAAAGGAAACCTGGGCTTGGGGGTGGAAAGAAGGATAATTTTAACCCTTTCTTTTCTACTGCTGCCCTCCTGAATTGTCTAATTGAAAGCACTATTTATATTTCAAGGGAAGCCTCCACCAGTGACAATAGAGGCTTACTTTGATATGAAATTACTCATTAGCAAGGCTGCAGAAGGAAGAAAAAAGACTTAACCTTTCACTCTTGAGCCCTCACTTCCCAGAGGCCATTATACTGCCCAAACAGAAGAATGACAATGAAGTCTAGTGTGGTGTGAAGAAATTTGTCTCTCTGTGTCCAATGCTTAAGATGCTGCAAAATGTCTAAGATACTGCTGGACATGGGAAAGGCATCAGAGGTTACTAGATTTTACTAAGGGAAAGAACTCAAGTGCTGGAAGCCAGTCTTAGCTGGCCAAGTGATCAAGTTGTTTACCCCAGATGTTCTGAGGTGAGAAGGTCACAGGTGTTAAGGAGAAACCAGGTCAGACTGTCCTCAGAAGTGTTATCTTTTTATGTCTGGTTTGGTTATCATTTTGCTCATTAGACATATGCTTTGTTATCATTTTGCCAAATAGTGAACTATAAATATCTGAGATGTTGGCCATATAGAGATGTGTTAATGAACAGGTCCACTGCCTGAAAAGGTGTGTAAGAGCTAGGGATTTGGGGCACTGATTAGCTTCAGCAAAGACTAGACTCCGGAGGGTGTTGCACAACTGATTTCCAGCTGTCTGTCACTGCTGTTCTTCAGGGGCTCCCCGTGCACAGAAGGGGCATGAGGCTTGACTATGCTGTTTTATTTCTTATCCTTTCAGCTTTTTACTGTCTCTTATCTTTTTTATTAAAAGTTGTGCCTCTTCCTACATGGATGTGATCACTGGCACCAAACACAAAATGAACCCTTGTCAGCCTTGAGAAGACAGCAGCCCAGAATGTACATTTGTGATGAGTTAATTCTATAGCAAAAGTTTGCATGGGGCTAAACCAAAGGGGTTTAAGATATGGATGACAATGAGATGGTGAGAGACGCTCAAAGACCATCACCTTGTCTCTTGAAGCTTAGACCATCACCTTGTCTCTTTAGGTTTTTCTTCTCACTGACTGTTTACAGGGAGTCATCTGATACTGGATCCCTCTTTCTCACTCCAGATTCAGGTTGACAGTCTCTCTTCCTGCCACAAGCTCCAGGATATACTTAAATCAGATTTGTATGGGTGCCATTAGTTGTACATACAATAGGTTTCTGTTACATCTGTTTTAGAAATGGGTGCCACTTTTGCTAAATTTTCATTTTAGTAACCAGTAGTCTTTCTTTTTCCCCTGATGACAGGTATATTGTTGTTCTAATGTGATTTCCAGACTCCATCCAACAAAATAGAAATCACTTGTAGGACGCATTTTGATAACTTATTGCCCTCTTCTCTGCAGGTGTTGCTTAATGAGAAGCTGTTTTCTGAGCACCACAGGGTTAGTCGGAGTCTGGAACAATGAGATGAGCAAAAGAAGGCAACCAGGAATAATTAAATCCCATTTTTAAATGGCTCTTTTCAAAATGAACTAATGCCTTAAAATTCCTTCTCACAAATTAGGCCTTTAGGACATGTCATGAGCGTATCTGAGGAGCAGTTCCAATGAATATTAAGTTAATGTGGCCTTCAGGGGGTGGTTGCTTGACATGAGGCAGAATACCTTATTCTAGATAAGCCAAAATAGGTTTTGTCTTCTTTCTATATGGTAATTAGCATTTTGATGGGCTTTTGATGTTCCCAGATATCCGTGGAATACAAGAGTTTTTGGACAAAGTATCTCAGCAGGGAATGGATGTAGCACTGCAGAAGGTAGAGAACAACATCAATAAAATGATCACAGGGCTCTTTGCCACCATGCGGATTGAAGAACTCAATCGTTACAGGGATACTTTGAGACGGGCCATTCTGGTAATGAACCCATCAACAGCCAAGTCTTTCATCGCTGAGGTAAGTGTGACAACTAGCTGACATTTCTTTGTAACTCCAGCTTCTTTCCAGAATTATGAGGTTTTTGATTAAAGCTCTCCATTTTCATTACTTAAAAAGAAATCTGTGTTCCTTTGTGTGTCCTGTTCTCCTACTACTAAAACCACACATGTGTGCACCCACAAACACACACATATGTGCCTGTGTATGTGGTTACATTTTAAAAAATGAACACATTTCGGTCATGGGGTCTCTCTGGCTGAAATCCTGTTGCTTGACATAGTAAGTCACAATTAGAGTAGGCCCACTGAATCAGTGGAATGTACAGAGGAGCTGATTCACCAAATCCTCACAGATTCAATGGGCCTAAATACTTGTTGTTTACAATGATAAGCAACAGGATTTTAGCCACTGACATGAAAGAGAAGCATAAAAATAGTATATTTGAGAAAATATAAAATAATTTGCTTCAAAACTCATTAGCATTTATGGTTATTGTTTGGCTGATTTCAAGCCTGTCTAGTTTATCCCTTTGCATTTATTTCACTGTTGTGGTTTACTAGTATGCTTCTTTTTAAATATCAGGTTACCAGACAATTATCTTGACAGTTCTATATTCAGGCTCTACATCAGGTTATTTTGTTGGGAATGGCAGGGGAAGTAAAAGCACTAATCTTTTTAATTAGGCAGAAAACAATGGGTTTCAGTCAGAGAGGTCTCACAACTGAAAGCTACCTACTGATAATCATTAAAGAAGAATTAATACTTACTTTCAATGTTAATAAACAGATACATCTGAGCGGTGCAGACATAGCAGTATACTCTGTCCTTAATTATTTTCCCAGGGACTATTTGGTAGTACACCTGTCTTTGCTTATTTCAAACTGTGTGAGCCAGTCCTGCTGTGTTTGAGGGCCCTCCAGCTCATTCAACTTATTCTTCCTTGAACTCTTGCCCTGATAGCATGTGTGGCCCCTCTGTTTTTTTTTGCATTTCCAGATAGGCAGCAAACAGAAAAACTTAATCAAACCCCTGGTGAGCTGGAAAAAAATAGCTAGTTGATTGTGTCTCTCTTGCTGGCTCATACTAGTGCAGGTCTTCTCTCTGAAGAAGTCGGTGCTTCATGTAAAGAAACAAAGCCAAACTAGTAGAAGAGGAAAGGTCAATGGGATCAGCCCTACTATTAGGCAGAGTGTGGTAGCTGCCTCACTGAGGAGAACACTGTGCGACACACAATCTGCTTTCCATCCCATAAGCCAGCCTGCTGCCTTCAGGCGTAATGTAGAATCTTGTTCGATCACTAGTGCAGGAAGAAGCTTCATCTATCCATCCAAGAGGCATTTAGACATGGAATGCAGGAGTCATCTCATTCTTTTCCTCAGACAGCAGTGTAATTTGGGCCAGATCTGGAAATGGGGGTTGCATCAGTTCTTCACATCACTTTTTTTCACTGACTGCCCCAAAACAAATAAGCAAAAGGGGCTTTAGTATATTTTGAAAAGCAGATGCTCCTGATTACAGTCCATAGCTATACCCCCACATGAAGACCCCAAAAATGCTCAAAAACTTTGTTTTCTAAGAGATACTGAGTGCATTTCACCTAAGTCCAGGGGGAACAGGAAACAGATTGTGGCAATTGACCTAATCACTCCTTCTATAAAAATGTTAAGCTTGTCAAACCTATAAGCCATGGCTCCAGTAGTCACTGCAAATAAAAAATGTTGATCCGAGTGTCCTTTCCTGTAGAATCATTACCTGTAATTGTGGAAGGAATAAGAAGGTCCTTTCGTTTGGATTCCACGATGATTAGATGATACCCTTATAGCTGGTGGGTCTATATGTTGCAAATTACACATATCACAATTGGGAATGAAGTCCGCAGAGCTATTGGCAACTATGAGACCTGGCATAAAACAAGGCCAGATTATGTTAAAATTGGTGGCAGCTGCTGTCCAGGTGAGAGGACAGGAGTAAATGGAAATGGCCTTATTTGCCAAGCATTAGACTGGAACTGGAGGTTGGCCACATCCTCTGATAGAGAGGGGCAGAATTTAAGGGTGGAATCTAGAGGGAAGAATCTCACAAAATGAAATCTCAGAGTTGCTCAGAACAAATGTTAATCCTCCATTCCCCATCCTTGCTTTTTTTTCTTGAAAAAGTACCTTGCTCATTTGTGGGAATAATATGCAAACAGCAATTTCTGCTCTGTATAGGCAATCACGTTCATTTTTAATATGAAAAGAGAGAAATTGAAACCAACCATGTTTGCATTGCCACTATTAACAATGCATGGTGTGTTTTTCTCCCTCCATCCCAGTCACCTCTTGAACTACCAAAACTGATGTGTTTAATGTCGCTCTTCCTGTGATCCCGGCGTTTGTAGATTAAAGAATTTAAATGAGTTCTTGTTGCAACTCTTGGAAGTGAATAACTACTTAATAAATAAATGTGTAAAATATCCAGGTTACTTTTGAAAAAAAAAGGGGGGGGCAGTCAGGTGAAACAGAATTAGAGTAAAGGAGTGCATCCTAATTCATTCCAAATTATGGGTTTTTCAGTGTGTATTTCCATTTGTTTGAGGATTGTGCTGTATATGCATACATTAGGAACAATTTAAAATGCTTTGCAGAATTATAGTATTTACATTTTCCATTGTGTTTGTCATATTTCACGCAGTTAGAAATAACAAACTACCTGTACAGAATGCTAAATATATATAATACTGTATAGTATAATGAAATGTGAAATGTAATGTTTCTAGTTTTAATGCCCCACTTTTAATACAAACATAAGTTACTATTATGTATTTATATAGTGCACTATGGCATACTTTAGAATTAGTGCACAGAAATGCAGTCCAAATGCACTATAATTCATGTTCCTTACAGAACATACATTTTTTTAAGAAATTAACTTCTTAATTAAGTCCAGACTTTACTATTTATATTCTGCTAAATATTTCGTAATATACTAAGTGGTGGTGATGGTAGTATTTGAGGATGTGTCAGTAAGGGATCTAGATGCCCCACTTTAAAGATAAGAATCCCCTCACTGAAGGACAATCAAAGAACAGTTCTACATTTGGTATCATCTGTTTAAAAGGTTGTGTGGTCTGAGACATAAATCTAGTTGTTAGTTTCAACCAAAACAGACACCTTGAATCCATGGGAAATTAGTGAGTTCATATGTAATGCAAGATTCTTTGATTCAGTGTATCACCTCCAGTTGAGACTAACACCAGACTTAGGCTCAAGTCTGTTTTAAAGATAAAGAACTATAAGAAGGCAGATCGGGGACCCTGATGTTGGCCATCCATAGTTAGTAACTGGGCAGCAGAGTAAATAAGCACACGGGTCAGCTGGTTAATCTTTCCCATCATCGAGAGGTGCATTATATTTCTAAATTGTAGAAATAATGGCTGAATTATAGAAATAAATAACTTCTAATCATCACCATTGTCATCATCATCATCATGTGCTGTCAAGTTAATTCTGACTTATGAAGACCCTTTTCAGGTTTTCCAGGTATAGAATACTCAGAAGTGGTTTACCATTCCTTTCTTCTGCCTACCATTCCCTGGGATTGTGCAGCTTGCCCAAGGTCACGCAGGCTAGCTCTACTCGCAGAAGGCACAGTGGAGAATCAAACTCCCAACCTATGGTTTCACAGCCAGATACCTAAACCACTGAGCTATCCACTCAGCTAATAAATTCTAAACATTTCTAAATTCTAGAAATAAATAATGATTAGATGTGCATCTGTACATACAGATAGTACACGCAAACTTTTTGTTTCTCAACACCCTCCTTCTCCTTCGTCCTTTTGGGTGACGTTGAAGTCATCACGCAAAGTTGCAGGGACCTGATTGGCTCACTTCCCAGTTTGTCATGTAGGGACTTCTCAGTGAAGTCATAATTGTTCTGAGTAGAGATGAGCATGAACTGCCAAAGTGATAGTTCATGTTGGTTCATTTTTTTTGCCAAACGTGTTTGACAGTTCCCAGCCCCGCTTCTTCCAGTGGGCAGCCACTCAGAGGCGGTTCCCAGAAGAGGCAGGGCAGGGAGACTGTAGTTCTGACATTAAATTGTTACTTCATACCAGTTCCCATAGAGGCGCAAAATAGTTGGCAGGGGTTAGGTGGGAATCAGCAAGCCATTTGGGGACTTAGGGAAGGAGATGAAGTGATATAACATTAGAAAGAATGCTCAGGGAGTGTTAAGAGCAGGTTTTGGTCTCCCAGATTGGGCATTGTATTCTAGAGCCTGTGTATTAGTCTGGATAAAGGAATGGTTAACCTTAGATAATGATAGACTACTCAAGTTGGAAGGACATGATCTACAGTTAGGTTGGTATGCTTTTTTATGGTACAAAAAAGATAAAGAGCAGAAAAGTTTCAATAGGCACATAATAAGAAGAGCCTTATTAGGAACTGAGAAAAAGATCATACAGCAGATATACCAAAAAATACCAAGCTGGGTATCACCTATAGAGGCCTTTACACAACCTAACATTGTAACAGAAGTGAAATTGTTAAGATATCAAGATTTATTAAAAAAAGGATTGTGATTTAAGGTCCAAAGAAGAGTTAGAAGTGCAAAATATATATCTAGACTGGTGGTCTAGAGCACAAAGGGAATCTAGGTACACAAAAGACAAAATAGAGGGCTTCTACATAGAACCAACGGTATTTGATAAACTTTTGTTGGGTTCAAACGAGAAAGTAATTAAGAAAATGTATGATTATCTGCTTGAAACTAAAATGCAAGATGAGATTGTAAAAGAATATATGATTAGGTGGGCACAAAATATAGGACATAATATTGATATTGATCATTGGTTGCAAATATGGAAAAATAATATAAAGCTCACAAAATCGGTAAATTTTAAGGAGAACATATATAAGATGTTTTATAGGTGATATATGACTCCGAAAAAACTGTCAAAGATTTATACAGAGGTGTCAAGTGTGTGTTGGAAGTGTAAAGCACATGAGGGAAGTTTTTATCATATATGGTGGACTTGTAGAGAAGTGAAGCAGTACTGGATAGCAGTACATAAAGGTAAAGGTTCCCCTTGACATTTAATCCAGTCGTGTCCGACTCTAGGGGGCAGTGCTCACCCCCATCTCCAAGCCGTAGAGCCAGCGTTTGTCCGAAAATAGTTTCCGTGGTCATGTGGCCAGCGCGACTAGACACGGAACGCTGTTACTTTCCCACTGTGGTGGTACCTATTTATCTACTCACATTTGCATGCTTTCAAACTGCTAGGTTGGCAGGAGCTGGGACAAGCGACGGGAGCTCACTCTGTCATGTGGATTCGATCTTACGACTGCTGGTCTTCCAACCTTGCAGCACAGAGGCTTCTGCGGTTTAACCCGCAGCGCCACCACGTTCCTGAGCAGTACATATTTCGTTACAAAAAAATATTGCTCTGTAATACTCCACTAAACCCAGAATTGTTTTTACTGAATATTATACCGGATAATATAGATGAGACAGATAGATATCTAGTTATACATATAGTTACAGCAGCCAGAATTCTTTATGCTAAGAATTGGAAGAAACCGGAGATACCGAAGCAAGAGGAGCTCTTGGAGAAGATTTGGGAAGCAGCAGAGATGGATATACTATTGGAAGTGTTGAAAGAGTGTCCAGTACAAAAGGCAACTGAACGATGGGATTTATTATACAAATGGCTTGAGTCAGTAGATAGAGCTTGATAAACATAGAATTAAACTAAGATGTAACTGTAAGTAGAAATCTGGAAGGGCAATCAAACTGTAGAAAGGAGAAAAGTGGACTTGATATTGTAACGCGAACAACAGGATTTGATGACAGTATATTTTATGTTCTCCTTCTCCACCTCCCTTTTTGGTCCATTCCCCTTACCTTTTGTAACCCTTACACTATCCCTAGTTTTTTTTTAAAAAGAAAAAATTTAAAAAAAAAGAAAAAGAAGAAAAAAATTAAAAAAAGAAAAAGAATTTTAAAAAAAGGAAGAACACTCAGGGAGAAGATCTGCATGCTACTATTAACTACTGAGGAGAGGAAGTCTGATGTTTAACAGATTGATGTTGACTTGGTTGCAGGGCTCTAGTGCACTAGTTCTAAAGCTTTAGTTTCTTTTATCCCAGAATTCACTCTACCAAAGAAATTCAGTTCCCACCATGAGAGAAACAAAAGGTCTTCTGAGTAACAGATTTCTCTTTTTCTTCTTATCGATACAGTGGACCCTCGACCTACGAACGTCCCCACTTACGGACTTTTCGACGTACGGACAGCTCCAGCCACAAAATTTTAAATCGACTTGTGGCCGGAGCTTCGACGTACGGACCGAAAAAGGCAGGGAAAAAGGGTGGGAAATTCAAACCGTTGGTGGCGAAGAGGCTGCTTCTTTGTAGCTCTTTTGCCCCAACGGTTTGGAAAAGGGAGGCTCAGCCTCCCGGGCTTCCACCACTGCTACTACCGCTGCCGGGAGGCGAGCCACCAGACCATCCCGGCTGGGCTCAGCCTCCAGGGCTTCCAGCACCATCAGGGCAGCCCTTCGGGAGAAGCCGCGCTCCCACCTTTCTCCCCTGCTGCCCGGCTTCTCCCAAAGGGCTGCCCCGATGGTGGTTTCGGCAGCGGAGAAGCCACGCGGCGGGGGAGAAAGGCGGGAGCCGATCCGGCCTTTCTCCCCCAACGCCCGGCTTCTCCCAAAGGGCTGCGCCCAATGGTGGTTTCGGCAGCGGAGAAGCCGCGCGGCGGGGGAGAAAGGCGGCGGTGGAGGCCAGGCCCGGCGGCCGTAGCCCTGGCCCGGTGGCGGAGGTTAGAGTCCAGGAGGCCTCCTGGCAGCAGCGGTCGCGGCGGTGGAGGTAAGGTGCTGCTTTTTGCTTTTTTTAAACTGTTTTTTTTTTTCTCTTTTGCAGGGTGGGATTGGGCTGGTGGGGTTATGTTTGTGTTTGTTTTGTTTTTTGCAGCCCCAGGGGCTTGCAGTGTTTTATTTTTATTTTTTGGGGGGTATTTTTTTCTTGGGCCGGAACGGATTAATGGGTTTTCAATGCATTCCTATGGGAAATGGACCCTCAACCTATGGACTTTTCGACCTGCGGCCACCGTTCCAATACGGATTAAGTCTGTAGGTCGAGGGTCCACTGTATTCTGTTGTTTTATTTAGCATTTATGCTGGGTTTCAAAAAAATACAAGATGCAGATTACAGATACAGTAAGACATGGGAATTGCATGCAAATAGGTTTGTGATTATTACTTACAGGATTTCTGGTTCTCAGCATTTCTCTTGGTATGCCAAGATGCCCTGTGTGTCCACCGGTAAGATTTTCCAGCTCATTTTCCCCTTTTGTTGTGGTGATTGTGCTTTGATCTGCGCAGGAAACTGCCAATTCTGTGCACCTTTTTAGTGACTCCTGCACAGGAAAAATAGCACTCTCTGCAGGAGTTAAACCAGTACTGCCCAGCTTTGCATTTCTTCTGTCCTTTCCAGGAAAGGTGCCATTCTGTGCAGGATGACAGAAGAGAGACAAGCTAAAGAATTAGTTAAGTGTAGACTTTAAAAAAACAGCAACCCTCAAGTGAAAGGTTTAGAGTACAGAGGGGCTTGGATGTTGCTTTCTTCACTTGTGAATTTGTTTGGTATTCCTTTTTTTTTTTTTTGTATGGCATTCCATAATGATGCTCAGGTAGACTATTAAAAATTATTCTGTCTCTTAAATCAGCTCTCTTTTTAAAACTGTGTTACATTTTGTTTTGATTTAGCTATCCAGCAAGATCTGTTGAGCTGTATTTTCTCCCTCTCTGATCTACAGTGATTGAAGTTAGCTCTTCAAGGATTTAGGGAACTTTACCTGAAGATGCCAGGGGGTTGAGCCTGAACGTTTGTGTTTGCATAGCACATACTCTATAACAGTTTTATAGAATGTTATTGGTCCCATTAGAATTCATATTTTTTCCCATGATCGCTACAATTGCTGCTTGAGCCTCCACCCCATCTTGATAAGTTGTTCAGAATGATGTAACAAATAGCTGCAAGTCTCAACAAATCAGGACACTCCATGAAAACAGTGGTCAACCACTGCAAGATTTTTCACTTCTGCAGGACCAAAAAAACCAAGAAAACAAAACCTGCATTTGTTTTCAACAGGAGCAACATTAGCGAAAAACCAGTTTTTTCCTACATAAAAAAACCTATATTTTTTGTCTTGGGAACATGTATTTCACACTACAGCTCTTACATTTTATGTGCATATTTTGCAAAATGCATGTTTTTTTAATGCAATCTCTGTTTTTGTGATTTTCTTTTGCAAAAAGTTCTGAAGAGTGAAAAATGCCCATAAACTCTCACAATGTTTTCCAGAAAAGTGTTTTAGTGTAGAGACAGTTCTTTACTGTATTGGTTTACTTTGTGAAAGAAATTCACTCACTTAAATTCAAGGAAGGTTTTTGGTTTTCCACTTACAGTTGCAGCAAAACAGTAATTGTCCTATAATGACTTTGTTTCATTTTAAACATTTTCAAGCTGCCCTTCAGCAAAGCTATAAGGGCAGTGTACAATAAAGTTAATAAAGTACCAGTACAAAATCACAAACAAATAAACAGAGCAGAACTGAGCAACATAGTAATATTGCTATGAATATAAAATATACTTGCAATATCTGCTCATTGCTGCTGCCTGACAAAATGTATGTGAGCTTTCTCTCTGCCTTTTTGTCCACGAACATTTCCCTCATAACTTCACTGCCGACACTGAATGGAATTCAGTGAAGGAAAATAATGAGAAAAGAAACTTTATAATTCCATATAAGGGATTTATATAAGGAATTTTTAGTCCGCTCTTCAACCAAAGAATCTCCCCCAAATCCTAGAATAAATCATTAGATTTTTAAAAGAGTTTACACTGAATGTGGTGTGCAAACTTCAGATGAAACAGACTGCAAATGCCTCCAAATTCCAATGCTTAGGTGTTTTAAGTGATTTCCTTCCCATTTTCAATCCATTTGTCTCAGCTATGTGCCACAGGACATGATTCCCTGATGAATGGAAACTGAAGTATGGTGTGAAAGAAGTCCTGGTACAGCCAGAAGGGGGGTAAAAGACTGAAGAAGCAGGAGGGGAGATTTGCTGACCCAGACTTCCTGTTCAGTCATGAGAATTAAGAACCAGGATGTGTGCCAGAGTTAAGATGGTAGTTCCAATTCTAAGGATGTGCAGTTGCAACTTTATTTATTTGATTTATATACCACCCATCTGGCAGCCAAGGCCACTCTGGGCGGTTTACAACAAATAACATACATTTTCATGTTGCAACTACTGAATTCACATTAGTATTCCAGAGATACAGTTCCAGCAGACCTTTGTGACTGAGCAATCACAAATGAAGTCCATATTTACCCCCCAATAACCAATCACAAAATGAAGCAGGCTAATTTACAAGCAGTGGAGGTGTGAAAATGTCTTCCTATGAAAACCAGGTATCCTTAAGCCTTTAAATAATCCCTTCTTCTAATGACATGCTATCCATACGTAATAAATAATTAACCTTATATCTGTTTCTGAAGCTTGGGTAAAGATTGGGCCAACTCTCTATAGTCCTGGAACCTGACAAATTAATCATTACATTTATTTATTTTATTTTATTTATATACTGCCCCGACCTTTCTTCCTAGGGGTTAGGGTGGAATGGTTATAGTTTGGCTTATGCTAAGCAGCGAGAGCTTGGCCATTTGTTTTGCTAAGGCTGCATAAACCACCAGTCAGATTCTGACAGATAGATAAGTTGTACGAAAGTCACACAAGCTAACCTGAGAAACACAGCAGGGACAGTTTGCTTACCAGGGAGGAATGAACAAAAAGTTACAATCTGGTTTATGCGAAACAAAAGGATTTTGGCATTTTATTTTGCCAATAATGTGTAAATCACCTGTAGGATTCTGGCCAGGTAGGTAGGTAGGTAGGTAGGTAGGTAGGTAGGTAGGTAGGTAGGTAGGTAGGTAGGTAGGTAGGTAGGTAGGTAGGTAGGTAGGTAGGTAGGTAGGTAGGTAGGTAGGTAGAATGTCACACAGGGCTATCTTTTGAACTTTATAGTAAAGTACCAATTCAGATTTTTCTGAGCTAGGTTCACAGTCCTCTCTCTTCCCTTCCTTAAAATTACATTTTGTTGACTTTCCATAGATATAGATATAATTATGGCAATGAATATACCTAATCTCAAGTCAGTTCAGTTTCTAATCCAGTTCTGAACTCAGTTCTCTCTCTTTCCCACCCACCCCAACTCAGAAAACACATTTGTTAATGAAAACACAAAATACTTTGGAGCTTTTCATAACTGTCAGATATGGAAGCTTGTGATGCTCCAGGTATTGATTAATTATTCCTCCCATGGTCCCGCATCATTGGTGAGGCTTGCTGGTGCTGATGAGAATTGCAGTACGCCACCATCTGGAAGGCCTTCGATTCCCCAGCACTACAGTAACTGTTACTAACATTGCAGATGTATGAGTTCATTGTGAATGTTTTAAATGTGTATCAGTTCCCCCTGAAGGCCACAGATTGTATCATTTGCTATATAATTCTAAAATCCATGCATTTCCAATGAACTAACTGTCAGCAACAGGTTTTCTGAGGGGAAGGGAATGGTTTTGTCTGGCTTTTTAAAAAGTCCCTTCAGTACTGCAGCTCCTTTGATCTAGATGCTGAAATGTTCGCAAAGGAAATTACTGCATTTGACACCAGGAGTTGTCAAGAGTTTTAGATTATCTGCAGATGATTCCTTCTAGTGAGATAATAGGCCTGTGGCGTAGCTCAGAAGTTACAAACAATATCTACTGTCATACATAGGTAGGCATGACAATTATCATGGGGGAAAAAAAGAAATCAATTCCAGACTTACCAACAATGTGGCATTGCATCTGGTTTTTCAAGCACTAATGAGCACATCCGAAAACATCCATCAGACTGGAAAACAGCCGCCACTGAAAGGCAGAAAGAACTTTTCAACTGGAAGGAGATGAAAATGAGTTTAAATTCTTACATTCAAGTCCCGCCTAGGATTGTGGATTGGGATTTGTTAATGCTGTTCATAATGATAGGATGGGTGGCTTGTCATTCAAACCAAGTGATATGCTTCTTCTGCTTCAGCCATGTGTTGTCCCTGGACTGTAGTTTCCACTTTGGGACATTTAATGCAGTGTTCTATAGTAGAGCTTGGAAAAGTTACTTTTGGGGTTATAGATCCCTGAATCCTCCTGCAGCATGGATTAATGGGTATGTTCTCTCAGGAGCACTGGTTGAAAAAAACAAACATAAACATACTTTTACTGGACATTTGCTATACTCCATATGGCCTTCACTGAGACCTTTTGTAGCATGATAGAATTCTGGGAAAGGAACATAGAAATACAGAGATATCAAAGAGACAACTATCAGTGAAAGTTAAGATCTCCTCAAAAGTAAATCAGATGGAGTTATTTAGCTTTCAGTTCCAGAAAAGTGAATATCGGTTTGCCTCCTAAGTACATGTGGCTCGGTCCAGAGATTGGAAATTTGTTATTAATAAAGGTGAGTATAATGATGCAGAAAAGTCACACACAACTGAGCAAAGGTTGGGAATCAAAACATTATCTTATTGTGCTGTTTAGTTAGGGATGGTTTCACCACAACACTGTACTGATTCTTCTTAAAAGAAACTGCCCAAGCTTTGCCAGGAAGTGAGTTTCACTGAGTTCAAAAGGACTTAGTGTCCATTTAGATTCATTTCATATGAAGGACAGGACCTGGCAGGAGCTAACTTGAAGAGGTAATAAGTGAAGAAACATGAGAAGAACAATACGTTGGTGTGGATACGTGTCTATGCATGTACACAACTTACCAACTTTCAGAGCTAGCTACATGAATGTTTTTCACATGAATCACAGTGGTTTTTTAAAAAAGGAAGTTTCTAAACATTCCTGGATATATATAATAGTGCCCATATTATTTTTTTAAACACTGAAATACGTTATTCTGTACGGTACTCACTATGCCAGTTTTTAAATACCATTTCTCAAGTCCTTCAGTTGGGAAAGACTCATCCATTAACACGATTTCTGCTGGTGAAAGGTAGGCTGTTGCACTTTTTTCGATAGCGAATTTTTTGATATAAGTCTTCCTGTGTAGTATGCCCTATTGTATTATATCTTTGTTAACAATAAATGAAAAGTCATTCTTTTCAGTGGCTTAGATTTGTAGCTCTGTAAGGAGCAGCCTCTCTACTATCTTCCCAACAGCTTCAACTGAGCTTAAAGCTTAAAGTATCAATTTGCAATAACTCTCAAATTCCTTCCTTAACCACCATGCTGAACACATTGGCACTTCTTATTAAGGAAGCAGAAAAATTACTCCAGCACAGATTTTTTTCAAAAATCTATTGAGAAATGTACATGCTTTTAAAATAATTATGTGCTGTCAAGTACAGTGACCCTTTTTCAGGGTTTTCCAGGTTTAAAAAAATGGTTTACCATTCCTTTCTTCTGGGGGTGCCCTGAGACTGTGCAGCTTGCCCATGACTTCACGGGCTGACTGTTCTCTCTGAAGGCACAGTGAGGAATTGAATTCCCAAACTCTGGCTCTACAGCCAGATACCTAAACCACTGAGCTATCCAGTCAGCCACATGGTTTTTTAACTACTTAGAAATGTATCATATTCTTCAATTGATATTCAAATTTATATTTCCTTTATCTCCCATACAGGCCAGGCTAGGCACCTGATTTATAAATTGGTTGTTAAGGGCACAGTCATTGTGATTTCTTACTTCCAAGGCTCTCTTGGTATTGAGACAAACATGATTTCCAACCTGGGTGCCCACCGTTTATTAAGCAATTAGGTCCAAAGAGTCCACGCTTCTAGAAAATTTGCCAGTTTGTCTCTATTTGATCTCTTACAATAGTGTTGTTTCTCTCCACTTCGAAGCACATCACAATAGCAGGCTCATGCAGAATACAGGACAAATGCACACAAAGATGCATATCTTGGGAATGCACACAAAAATGCATATACTGGTAAAACAGAAAGGGAAAATACAAGCATCAAAGGAAACTCATGTGCAAATACATTCATTGTTGGAGCATTTCCTCTAATGCACACATATTGTATTCATGTTTTGATTGGCAGATAACACTGCAAACTTATGGAAAATGAGAAAAATGAAGGATAATTCTGCCAGTTTGTGTATTAGTTCAAGAATGGTGAATCAGGTCAGTTCAATAAAATATAAACCAACCAAACTACTTCCTAGCTCCTATCCTAGCCCTCTCCACATGGAACTTGCATGTGTGAGTTTTTTTCCTAAAATCAACATTTCAAAAATGTATTCCTAAATAGAATGGCACTCTCTTCTGAATGAGAGAGAAGAAAAAGTTGACTTCTTTTAAAATTATAATAGTGGCATAGCTAAAACAGTTTGAGTGTTATTTTCCATGAAATTATCTGGCCCATATTCTGTTGAAAAGATTAGGAATTATTCTATATAGTGGAGATATTTTGATTGGAAGGTCATCTGTTTTCCAAAAATGCTTCTGAGTATAGCTTTTAATAAAGCTACTCTAGGGGTAATTCCCAGTAGAATTTGGGGATTTAAAATAGTTGTCCGAAATTTCAGTTGGAGCCAAAGTATGCATTCAGTCAGCATATCAGTGACTTACACTTTGACAATTTTGTTTGCAAAATACAACTGTCAGAGGGTCAGGCATGGTTACTTTATTGTTAAAGTGCCAATCATCTTGTTATACCATTTTCCCAATCAAAACCACCTACCCCAAATTTCCAACATGCCTATTACATATATTTCTTCCTCCCAAGAAAAAAGGAGCTTGTGGGGCATTTCAGTTGATGAAAATCAATCCTGCACTGCATGCTGATTCACCTTAACAGCTCCTCTCTCTCCATCTCTCTGTGTATGTGTGTATTTAAATCTATGACAGATCACAAACATCCTGGATTACTGTGTAGTTTGATGCTGTTGTCACTGGTTGCTGTTTAAAGCTTCGAGTTAGGTAATACCTTAAAAGTTAAAAATAGCGTTCAAATTTTCCAGAATTTTTATCAGTCAAAGGTGGCATACCATGTAGGATTAAGATTAACAGTTTCATAAATGGGCATAGATGGGATGTCCATACATAGCTTTTGAAGTCCTCAATATAAGGAGATTTCTATATCCTCCTAGTTACTTGTTAATATTTGGTATGAGGCTGACCTATCACTCCCATTAGCTTAGACATACACGCAAGCAGGTGAACATCTGCGTAGGGCTGATGTGTGGTGGAGGTGTAATGCTGCCCAGCACACGCACACCCCAAAAGGTGAATGCTCAGAAATTCTGAAAAGTAACCTTTCCTTTCTAGAGGTGAAGATAAAGTGTGTGTGTCTGTGTGGAACCCCTTTAGAAATCCTCAGAAACATGTCCTCTGAAAAATTCCATCCTTTTTTTTCAGCTGGCTTTTTGCAAACATATATCATTACTATCAAGGGACTCCCTGTTATCCCAGTGTTTAGACTGTCATAAAAATATGCAAGGTATCTTTTGAAATTTTCAGCCCTGGCTCTAAACCTCTTCTCCCACAATCTCAGATTGGCTGAAAAGTTTAATAATCCACCAGAGTATAATAAGCGATATTTACCGATGTTCTTGTCCTTAACAAAAAAGAATATCTCACCTAAGCATGTGAAAAAAAACCTCACAAATACTTTCTGCAGTTTTCTATGGGTGTAACTATGCCATAACTTCCCACTAAGATTTACACCTATGCCAGCAAGATTTTTTTTTTTTGCTTCAGACAAAAATGAGACTTATTTTTATTTTTATTTCTACCTTTTTGATTTTTGCAGGAATTCTGCACAACCTAATGCCCTCATCCACTGGAAAGACGCTTTCTGTGTAGGAATTGTAACAAGTCTGTGCACCTCGGTGTTTCTGCTGTCCTTTACATTTGAATCTTATGAAGAAAATATGACATTCCATATCGGATTGTCATAATGTTGTGCTCCTTGGTGTTTCTTACAGAAGAAACTACCACAAAAGTTCTAGGGAACAGGAAATGAACATTTTGGAATGTACAGTTAGCTAGTAACTATATGACTATTTAATTAACTGTCTTATCAGCTCTCAGGTTTGTCTTCTTCCAAAAGGCTTGAAGTCCTGGACATCTCTTTCAAGATACTTAGAGATAAGCACATTCTTTGAACCCCATCTCAGATAATGTCAGAAATCCTAGAGCTTTGGGTGGGACTGGTAAAGGAAGATCACAGATTATTTTTGTAGGTGGTCTGAAGACCAGAGATAGACCCTCCTTGGAGTTTCTGAGATCTCCCTCTTCAGCGGAACAGTGTTGCTTTGTCCTACTTACTTTGGGAAAAGTAAAAGGCTAGAGAGACGGAAACTAAAAAGATGTAGCATGGATCATCTATGCTATGTACACCAAATCAACTTCTGTCCAATGTTAAAAGCTTCCTCGTGGAGTCCTGAAGGCTAACCTAGATGTCTGTACCAAGCACATTTTAGGGAAAAAAGTTAACAATTCTTTTTTAGAAAGGTTTGCTGTATTAAGTTCTTCTATCATTTGAGATGGACTTTAGCAAGAGCTGGCCCCTCTTCTTTTCCAAGTATGACTAATAAAGACACTGCTCAAACCTAGCCATTATCTACAATAAGCAGAATTAAGTGCTTAAGTGTTACCTTATTCTGAAAGGTAACACTTAAGACTGCAGATGACAAGTTGTGGTCTCTTTGCTGGTTGGGAAGGTTGTGAGCAGGAGGGAAAAAGAAGCACATATCCTTCACACATGCTAAAGTTAGCTATTAGGAGAAAACTAGACAGCACTCTTTTCCCTGCTATGCTTGCTTTGATTTTCATGGAGGGTTATTTTTAACTCTGCTGGCTGAAATACACCATTGCTTGAGTATTGATCTGCTGAGCATCTATCAGTGGGCTCCTTATCTGTCAATGGGAGCATAAGAACATAAATAGATCCCTGCTTGGCTGGTTCAGAGGCCTATCTGGTCTAGTATCCTGTTTCCAACAGGGAGCAACCGGAAGGACAAGAGGGAGAAATTCTGTCATGCTACTGTTCCCCAGCAACTGTTAAGCAAAGACAGGCGACCTCTAGTTCTGAAGGTGGAATGTGATAATTATGGCTAATTTTACATATATTGATAGCAATTCCCTAACTGAACTTGTCGAAGCTCCTTTTTGAACCATCTAAGCTGGTGATATCACCATGTGTTGTGATAGCAAATTCCATAATTTATCTATGCACTTAGTGAAAAAATCATTTCCCTTTGCTTGTCATGAATGAACCCTTCTTGTTGTTCGGCTTTATATGATGACCCCAGACTCCAGCATTATGGAGTATTGCCTCCACATAGTCACAATTTTCTATGCTGCTATTTCCCCTCCTTGCAACTTGCCTGTTTCCTAAGCTAAATGTTTTAAGCTTTCTTCATTGCAAGCTTTCCTTCACACAACAGGCAATATTTTCTATTGCCCTTTTCTCCACTTTTTCCAACTCTGCAGTAGCATTTGACCTCCTGCTTGTAGTCTGAAGAAGTACAGTCCAAGAAAAGCTTTAGAGTTTGATCATGTTGATAGTATGAATTGGCTTTCTGGGGACAAGCAGCGATAAAGATTTCTCATGGTTCTGCAGCTGAGCCTTCTATACCACAATCCCCTCAACCCCAATCCATTTCACATTAGTGTTGACTAGAAAGAGAGAAGAATGGAATCAGGAGAGCACCTGGGGTGTAAAACCAATTACCCATCACAACCTCTGGTCACGCCTGAAAAGTGTGAATGGAGTCGTTGTAAAACTATTTGCCTTGCCTCTGCCATTTCCCACAGAGGAGCAAACAGCTCCTCATTGATGAAACATATCAAGGACTGCTAAAAGATCCAAAACTCAGCATGGATACTTTGAATCTGTCCATGTTCAGGTGGAAATCATTGAGCAAAAATAATTATATTCCTCCCACTGGCCTGGGTCAAAAGGTAGACCATCAGGGAGCTGAGAAATTAAAGAAGCCTTTGCAGTACTAAAGTGATTTAACTGGACACTTAACTCCCCAAAACACAGGTATGCACACACATGCACATATTTTTCTAGTTCTTCAGTGGATCAGGTGAATAAAGTAACGTATGTTAAGGTCCCTTTATTTCTAGTTTCACCTTCTAAATTATTCTTCTACTCATTATCTTAATTATATTAGAAGTTCCAAAAAGGTGAATTGGTATTGCTATTGTGCGTAAGTTACTTTTCTATTAGAAATGGCTAAGCAAGGAGACTGGTCACTCTAGCAATTAGAGAACTGCATCCCATATGAAGAGGGAAACAATTGTGTTAGTGTAGCAGCACTAATTGTCTTCCTTGCTCCAGTATCTGTAGCATGCCCAGAAGAGAAACAGTAATACTCACATAAAAGTGTACATACAAGAGGTCATATCCACTCTTTAATTTTCTAAAGTGAAGAAAACTTTTGCTTACCTAGAACTAAGCCCATGAAAAAATAAGGAGACTTCCTCCCTCTAAATATGGGTGTCTATCTTTTTGTGTAGGCTTTGAAAAATTAGTTAAATTTTAGCATGATAGGTCCTGTGTTTCTCCTCTTACCATCTTTCTTTCAGCGGCCAAGAACTGTTGCTCTAGGGAATTACAGTTTCGCATAAAAAAGATCTGGAGTTCACAAGCACACCTCCACAACATGGGTGAGTTTGTGATCAACCAAAATTACAAAGTCAGATTAGGAAATACCATTAAAAACTCCAATTCCTGCATGAGCTGAAAGATGTGATTGGCAGTTCTTCTTTGTAACTCAGGGCACTAGCTACTAGCAATTTATTCCCATGGCAAGGAAAGTGGGGAAGTATAGGACATGGTATGTTGCAGAATGTTAGCCTACGTCTTCCCATTTGCTGAGGCTTAAAGACCTCACTCCCTGACAAACCTCAGCTCCAATTGAAAAGATGCCCATCCCTGCATTGAGCAGCAAAAAGCTGCAGCTTAAAAGAAAAGACAAAGAGAAAGGGGAGAAAACATAGCAGTGGATTCTTGAAGGTTGTTGTAGGTTTTTCGGGCTGTTTGGCCATGTTCTGGAGGTTTTTCTTCCTAAGGTTTCACCAGTCTCTGTGGCCGGCATCTTCAGAGGACAGGAATTAGAACATAGGAACTTTGAAGGTGACTGGCTTCCAAACCAGAAAAATTGCATGGATGCAATTTGGCAGAGTGAATCCTCTTTTTGATGACTACCATGTTCCCAGGTTTCATAACATCACATAAAATTGTCCCAAAGTTACAGTGATTTGGGTATCCCCATTCTAATGATTGGGGATGATCAAGATATGTGGAAACCCAAATTTTGCAATAAATCCAATATGGATGAGGTCAAACCAGGTCCATCAAGGGGAGCTGGATCTGCACCTTAACCGAAGAAAGGATGACTGATTAATCAAGATGCATTAAGATGCATTTTATAATAAAATGTTTTTAGAAATAAATACTTTGACAGGAAATTCATTCCAAAATGCATATTTAAATTATTTTCTTTAAGCAAAGCAGATTATTTGGAAACAGGGGAAAGCTGACTTGTGAGTTAACATATGTGAAAGTCACATAGACTGAAACTAGACTGATTCATCTTTGCCTACAAATTTCATAGATGCAGGTGGGCATTGCATTTCATTTCCAAACTCCTGAGGCAAGCAAGAATCATTAAGAGAAAATGCTGTCAAAATATATACATAATATCCATTAATACTTGAAAAATTGTACAAGTTTCCCCAGTGTTATAAAAATGTGTGTAATTAATCCTTTTAATGGAGTGCATGTTTGTAAGCCAAGATTATTAAAAAGTGTCTGTGGTTCATAAAGGAAGTGATTAATAGATCCATGACAGTACAATAGACAATCATAAGTCATGACTTGGTAAGAAAGTGACAAATACATTTTTATATGAAAGTGGTGGAAGTTAGAGCATTTGTTATAGGGATGTTCATTTGGATCCAAAAATATTCTGAGTTCACCAAATAATGCCATATTCAGATTGTTTGGAATATATCCAAATCAAAATTTGATAGTTGTAAATATCTATTTTTCCTTTAGACACACAATTCCTTCAACTCTCAGTCAGCAAATAAAGCTTGTACTTAACCTCCAGATGGCCAATTAGAAAACAAAAGCAAGCTAATTTGCAACATGTCAAGGAGGCAAGCTTGTGCTTGGATGAACAGATATCTATTGATGTGCTAAATAAACCATCTTGTTTGAGCTTGATAGTGAAATTGCTCTTTGCTTTCAAAATCAGATTTTTAAAGTAGATGTTTAGCAAAGTATAATTGTGGCATCCTCAGTTTTGTTTATCACAAATTTGATTTATCAGCTGGGTATCTGTTATTAACCGTATCTGAAAACATGGCAATAACACTGTCCAAGCCTGGAAGGGACTGTGGCTTGTTTTTAGGCCAGAGCTTGGAAAAGTTACTTTTTGGATTACAACATGCAAAATCACCCAGTCAACATGGTGAGTTCTGGGAGTTCCCAAGAGTTCTGGTTCAAAAAGTAACTTTTTCCAAGCTCAATTCTAGACTAGAGTGGAAGGAGGAGTTTTTGTCTAGGCATTTCGAATAAACTATGATACTTGTTTTGAAAAGGAAGGGAAATGTGTAGCATCTTTTGAATAAACAGAAGTAGAAATAATATAATTGTGAGATACCGAGTTTGCTGAGAACTCCTATAAGTGACTTTAATAATCCAGTACTGTTGCTGTAGTTGGTGATATTATTCTTCAAATTCTGTTTCACCTGCCAGCCTGTACTAGAACCACAACATGGTTGTGGCGGAATGCCCACGTCACTCCTGTCTATCATAGCTGAAGCTCAAGTGCAGGAGCCTATGAGAAGACAGGAGGGGTGGAGTCAATTGGACAGTTAGACAGAGGGAGGCAGTTAGAGAGGAGAATTGGAGAGTTAGGGAAAGAGAATTGGAAAGTTGGAGAGTTAGAGAGAATGAGAAGGAGATAAATGGAATAGTAAAGCTAAATAGATAGTCAGAGAATATTAATGAGTTGGTTAATGTGAATAAGTAAATACAACACCTGAATAAGCAAACGTGTAATCAAATATAAGAAGTTTTAATGAGTACATTAGGCATCCTTCAGTCTCGAAAGACTATGGTAACGTGCTCTGTATGGAGGACTTGGAACAGCGTCTAGTGTGGCTGAGAAGGCCAATTCGAGAGTGACAATCCCTTCCACACTGAAGACAAATACAATCTGTCCCCTGTCCAGCTCCCTGATTTTGCTGCTTCCGTGACTGCCTCTTTGCCTCGGTCTGCTGGACAAGGGTCTCTTCAAAATGGGAGAGGCCATGATGCAACGCCTGCCTCCAGGCTGAACGCTCAGATGTCAGGGTTTCCCATCTGTTGAGGTCCATTCCTAAGGCCTTCAGATCCCGCTTGCAGATGTCCTTGTATCGCAGCTGTGGTCTCCCTCTGGGGCGATTTCCCTGCACTAATTCTCCATACAGGAGATCTTTTGGAATCCGACCATCAGCCATTCTCACGACATGCCCAAGCCAACGTAGACGTCGCTGTTTCAGTAATGTATACATGCTAAAGATTCCAGCTCGTTCTAGGACTACTCTGTTTGGAACTTTGTCCTGCCAGGTGATACCAAAAATGCGTCGGAGGCAACGCATATGGAAGGTGTTCAGCTTCCTCTCCTGCCGTGCACAAAGGGTCCAGGACTCACTGCAGTACAGGAGTGTGCTCAGGACGCAGGCTCTATAGACCTGGATCTTGGTATATGTCGTCAGCTTCTTATTGAGCCATACTCTCTTCGTGAGTCTAGAGAACATGGTAGCTGCTTTGCCAATGCGTTTATCCAGCTCGACATCTAGAGAGAGAGTGTCAGAGATCGTTGAGCCAAGGTACACAAAGTCATGAACAACCTCCAATTCTTGTGTGGAGATGGTAATAGAGGGAGGTGAGTCCACGCCCTGGCCCATGACTTGTGTTTTCTTCAGGCTGATTGTTAGTCCAAAGTCTTGGCAGGCCTTGCTAAAACAATTCATGAGTTGTTGGAGGTCTTGAGCAGAGTGGGCAACAATGGCTGCATCATCGGCGAAGAGGAAATCCCGCATGCATTTCAGCTGGACTTTGGTCTTCGCTCTCAATCTAGAGAGATTAAAGAGCTTTCCGTCTGATCTAGTCCGGAGATAGACACCTTCTGTTGCAGTTCCAAAGGCGTGCTTCAGCATGACAGCAAAAAAGATCCCAAAAAGGGTTGGTGCGAGGACACAGCCCTGTTTCACTCCGCTTCGGATGTCAAAGGGATCTGATGTTGAACCATCAAAAACTACAGTGCCTTTCATTCCCTCATGGAAGGACCTGATGATTTTAAGGAGTCGAGGTGGACATCCAATCTTGGGAAGGATTTTAAAAAGGCCATCCCTGCTAACCAAATCAAAGGCCTTTGTGAGATCTATGAAGGCGACAAAGAGTGGCTGTTGTTGTTCCCTGCATTTCTCCTGCAACTGTCTGAGGGAGAATACCATGTCAGTGGTGGATCTATTAGCTCGAAATCCACACTGTGATTCTGGATAGACTCTGTCTGCGAGCACCTGGAGCCTCTTCAGCACAACACGGGCAAGCAGCTTCCCTACAACGCTGAGAAGAGAGATGCCACAGTAGTTATTGCAGTCGCCCCTGTCTCCTTTGTTCTTGTACAATGTGACGATGTTTGCATCCTTCATGTCCTGTGGTACTCCACCTTCCCTCCAGCAAAGACAAAAGATTTCATACAGCTCGGTAGTGATGGTCTCTTTACAGCACTTCAGCACTTCAACAGGGATGTTATCCTTTCCAGGTGCCTTGCCAGAGGCGAGGGAATCCAAGGCCGCTTTTATTTCTGCTAAGGTTGGTTCGCTGTCCAACTCTTCCAAGACAGGCAGGCACTCAATGTTATTTAATGCTTCTTCGGTTACTACATTCTCTCTGGAATACAGCTCAGAGTAGTGTTGCACCCAGCGGTCCATCTGCTGTGCTCGGTCCTGGATGATCACGCCTGTAGCAGACTTCAAGGGAGCAGATTTCTTCTGTATTGGACCTAAAGCCTGCCTGATACCGTCATACATTCCTTTGATGTTACCTGTGTCCGCTGCTATCTGTATCTGAGAGCAGAGCTGAAGCCAATAATCGTTGGAACATCTCCTGGCAGCCTGTTGGACTTGGCTACGAGCAGCTCGAAGAGCTTGCAAGTTGTACTCGCTAGGACAGGCTTTGTATGCTGCTAGAGCTCTCCTCTTTTCCTCGATGGCTGGCATCAACTCCTCCGAATGGGCTTCGAACCAGTCGGCCGTCTTTTTGGTCTTCTTGCCAAATGTGGACAAGGCGGTGTTATACACAGCGTTCTTAAAATGTTCCCATCGTTCAGGTGCATTTGCATCAGCCGGGCCTGGAAGGGTTTCCTCAAGCGCTTGGGCAAATTCCTCCACTTTTCGTTGATCGCAAGTCTTCCTGATGTCAATACGTGGTCTTCCTTCCTTTTTCGTGTGATATAATCTCTTTGTTCGCAGTTTTACTCTACTACACACCAGGGAGTGATCCGTATCGCAATCAGCACTCTGGTAGCTGCGTGTGATCGTAATACTAGGAAGGCTAGAACGTCTAGTGAGGATCAAATCGAGCTGATGCCAATGCTTGGATCTTGGATGTCTCCAGGAAACTCTGTGTTGAGGCTTTGTATTAAAGAATGTGTTGCTGATGCAAAGACCATAATAACAGCAAAACTCCAGCAAGCGTTGGCCATTTTCGTTCATCTTCCCAATGCCAAAACGGCCTAGACAAGTGGGCCAAGAATTGTGATCAGCACCAACTCTAGCGTTAAAGTCTCCGAGAATGAACAGTGCCTCTCTTTCAGGGACTTTTTTGATAGTAGCTGCCAGATCGTCATAGAATTTATCTTTCACTTCTGTAGTGGATGACAGTGTTGGTGCATATGCACTAATGAGGGTGACCGGTCCCGCTGATGAGTGGAGCTGCAGAGACAGGATTCTTTCACTCCCCACTGTAGGTGGAACAATGGATCTCAGAAGAGTATTTCTGACTGCAAAGCCAACACCATATTCCCTGGTCTCACTCAATGATTTTCCCTGCCAGAAGAATGAGAAGTTTTTTTTTTTTTTTTAATGAGTGATCCTACACTATAATAAAAGAACATCTGTGATTTAAAAACCAAAAGATAAATAAACAAGTTATATTGGCAGCACGTGTCTGATGCATATATGGTGCAGTGTGGATGAGGGTTCTACTGGTGGTAGCGGAAGAAAGAGTAAACGTATCCAGAGAGTGAACCTGTGTTTGGGGAAAACAAACAGGGAACACTGGGTGAAACGTCACAATGGTTTACAAGGAATCCTATTGATCTGATGCTATTATCTTGTCTAGTTGTTATTGTTGTCCTCTATTGTTTCTACTGTGCTTTATACTGTCTACGGAAGCTACAAAATCTTTTGAAATCAAGTTTTAAAATGTCAGACTAGTCACATACAGTACAATCCTTTGCATTTCTTTTCACGTGTGATCTTACTGCATTCAGTGGGACTTTTTCTTTACTAAGAGGGTTTAGGATTGCAGTTTAACCTTATTCAGGCCTACCAAACAGGGTTAATCTGAACCTATGTGCAGGAAGAGACTCCTGACCTGACTATTGCTATCCTCATGGGGAGAGGGAGTGTCTGGGGAAAGCCTGCTAAACACAGAGCCCCTCCATACAGTCAAGAAGTCTGAAAAATCAGGGTTCCCATTTGTGTGGAGAGTTTTTAGGTAAGCAAATTGTTTCTTTTTTCAGACTACTACTCTTTGAGTGAGAAAGAGAGTGAAGAAAACACATCTCCCTGTAATCTCAGCAAAACTCTCTGCCAACATACACAGCCTGAAATCTCTTTCTCCCGGAACATAGATGAACAAATGTATTTTTATGGCTACATGTGTCTCAGTCTCAGGGGCAGGTAATTTGGTGCCCTCTGAAGCGTAGATTTGTTAGATCCAGCTAGAATGGATCCACTGAATTGATGGGAACTTTTTAACAGTTATGTAAGATCCATTGATTCGTTGGATCCATATTAGTTGCAATTAAGAGCTGGATTTGGACCAATCAACCTCTATTAGGAAGGCCTGTGTCCTGCATTTGTGATAGCTGAAGTTCAAAGATATGAAGGGCACCAAGTTGCTTTACCCTGACCTCTGTCTTGAGGAGGTAAAACCAACTATACATAAAAGCAGTCTTCAGGTTCTTTGTATTAGAAAGTTGGATAAATGGAGCACAAGGCCAGATTATCAGAGCTGCGCTGGGGCCTTATGTCCATGCTAGGCTTATTTTATGAACTTTGGATACCTGTGAGCCTTTTTGAGGGCTTGTCTATGCAACTAGATTGGAACGGGCTGGAGCAGGCTAAATAGGGTCACTAGGAGGTCTGGTATGCCATTTGGTGCAATCCTCCCATCCAAATGGCATATGGACCTTAAGTGACCTTATTTGGTCTGCTTTTTATTAGTTATGTGTACTATGAACACTCTTTAATGAGTGTTTTAGGTAACACATTTCTCTTAGAGGTCTGGTTGAGAGCCCGGAGCAGCCTGATAACACATACCTAATAAACAAGTACACTTATTTTCCTTGTCTTAAAGGGCCAGTTACGAAACTGCCACAGTGGTGGAATCAGCTGTGGGTCCTTTAAGCCAGGGAAAGAAAAGATTTTTAATTTTTTTCATAACTGATGCACTGCATTTCCATGCACTGCTCATGGAGGCCAAAAAGATATTTTCACTTCCTCTGCCCCTCTTCCAAAGAGCAAAGTGTTTCATTAGCCAATATGCTGAAGGGGCTATTTTATTGAGCCACTTCACAATATTGGCAAATTAGAGGAATGATCCATTTCCAGCAGTAACATGCATTGGAAACAGCCCAAAACAGAGTGATCCTACTTGGATCAAAAAACAATAGAAGCCCCTGACAGGAGCTCAGAAAGGTGGAGATATGACCTCTCTGGCTGGTTTGTTCCATCAAAGACATTGTCAGGTTGCTGTCTTTAGGAGCAAACCAGTCCAGCCCTGCAGTGGGTCAAACAGCTGACTAAATGACAGTGTAGTCAACCTGTAATGTTTTCCTTTATTTTGGCTTGAATGTGTTTTCTCCCTTGAACCACCGACTTAAATTTTTGCACCAGAAGAACGGAGATATTTTGTGTTATCACCTGACTCATCTGGTGTCACACAGAAGATATGTGTCAGAACTTGGAATTGAAATAAGATTGCTTTAACATATACTTTAATATGCGACAGCTTGTCACCGATTTGATTTTGTGACAAACGAAAGTCGTCCAAGTGAGAAAGAGAGTGTGTGTGAAGGGACAGCTGTCATTCAGATGAAATCAGTGGCTTGGCTTATATTTTGCCATTATCTCATAGTGAAGGTTATAAAATTATATACTGGCATTCTATCTGTATGTTCAGTAACAATGAAGTATTTACAAGTGCTATCAGTTGTGAGTCACTTCCATAATAGAAAAGCTCTTTCATGATTTCAGGATGGAGGCAGAAAGAAAGATTAACATATCAAGCAGGGGATTACTTGTCACTATGAAGGAGGGAACAGTGGAAATCAGTTCTGCATTGCAGCACTGGATAGCCTAGAAGGAAAGCTGCACCGTTCCAATGCTTTATAAAAAAAAAAAACAATAGAATCTAGCTAAAAAGTTAATTACATGTTGTCAAGTCTATTCCCAGTTATGGTGACCTGTTTCAGAATTTTCTACATTGAGAATATTCAGAAGTGGTTTTCCATTCCCTTCTTCTGAGAGCATTCTGGGACTGTTCAACTTGTCCAAGGCTACACAATCTGCCTCTTCTCTTCTGGTTCTGCAGCCAGATGTTAACTCACCAAGCTATACAGCCAGCCGGCCAATTTTAACTATGGTGGTCTAAATATATGCTAGAGTTTTGTATTTTATATTTCTTGAGAATTATATTTTACCAGACAAGTATATTTTTCTTGTCAATTTTGTACATGTATTAATTGATTTGTTATATTTAGATCAGGTTTCAGAAACATGTTTAAAAGGGTATTACTCTTTAATTATACAAATGTCTTAATAAACTAACAAACAGACAAACAAATGTTGCTTTCAGCAAAACAGTTCAGAAATCCGCAATTGTCTTCAGCAGTACCAGATCTAACAGTGATAATGGTTCCCCATCACATAATGAAGTAACATGTGTGACAAGTTGCAGAACCCCAGTGACTAGCTCTACCCCCATTGTCAACATTCCCTGAAGCCAAGCCTCCATCCCCCATTTTATGTTCCATATCTTTTTCATAACAAATGATACTGAATTACAGGTTGGTGTGGGGCACGGGAATGCCCTTTTAAAGTGTATCTTCATGGTTCCCATAACTAGCAGATTTCCCCAGATTTTCGAGATGCACTATAGGTCTTTCCTCTTCACAAGAGTTGTTGTTTGCTTTAAAAATCCAAGAATCACACTTTCCTCCCACAAAGTGTTAAGTTTTTCTCCCTCCCCCCAAATTTACTTGCCTTGATGGGCCTAAGCTGTTTGCAAAGGAAGCGGCTTTGGAAGTGTGGGAGGAAGAAAGAAAGGCAGTGTCTATTCAAAAAAGCTTAGGCTGAATCTAAAGCAGTTCCAAAGCTTCAGAGAACACAAGGCATGCCACATAGTTTAAGCCTTGAAAATTATAAGCTAGGTAAATTGGATTTTTATGGAAATTTCAGAAAAGGGCTTATATTCCCAAGCAGTAATATAATATCTGAATCGTAGTAGAATCCACAGGAGATTTGCTGAGTTAAAAATTCAACACCTTTTAATGCTATTGAGCAACAAACTAATTTATTTTTTTGAATCTGTATTGCATAAATAACAAAATTAGATTTTACCCTCTGTTGATTGGCACTGCCCTATATTGGCAAAGATGAAGTCACTAGAGTTTGGCATGCAAGAGAAACATGACACATTTGTTCTGCAGGGTTTTCTAGAAAAGATCCATCTTTAGAGAAACTAGTACTAAAGAGAAGTTAATATATATGTGTTTTCCTAGAAAACTGAGTGAATGGTGGAGATAGACAGACAGAGCGAGTTCATACAAGAGTGATATGTATGGATTTGGATATAAATAACATGGACTTCATTCATTCATTCATTCATTCATACATACATACATACATACATACATACATACATACATACATACATACATACATACATACATACATACTAACCTGGAAATAAGCCCTAGTATGATTTTGCAGGATGCTCATAATATAAGCCCTACCCCAAAAATAAGCCCTAGTTAAGTGAAACCCCGCCCTCCACCCTTGTGCAGCAACCAGAAGAAGATGACATGACTTTATTTGAATAAATGTAGATTGTTGTACATGAAAAATATATCCTGAAAATAAGCCCTAATGTGATTTTTGGAGCAAAAATTAATATAAGACCCTGTCTTATTTTCGGGAAAACATGGTATATACATACATACATACAGCCAATCTAGTGGCATGCCACTACTCTAGGTGGTTTATAAGCATGAAATATAAAACATAATATAAAATATAAAACATCCATCCAAAGATAATCTAAAACACACCCACCCCAAAAATAAATCTATTTGGGATACACCTAACCAAAGTAATCCATGAAGAGGTCCTAGCATTGTCAATTGAAAGAGGATATTCAATTATTTTTTAAAAAAACCTTTGGCTTATGAGTGTGAAATATTGTGCTTCTATATCCACAATTGAAAATGCCAGGAAATAGCCCAAAATTGCTGTGTAATATCGTACCCACATTGCCAGTAGGAAAAAGGATGCCAAGCGTTACATAGCAGAGGGCAACCTGAATGTTGACTTCATCAATGTCAGCAGTCAAGATGGTCTACAAGATACCCTCTTGTGCTCATTACTATTTACAAAGATACACCAAACAGGGGGAAATCCCAGAAGCTAACTTCTTTTTTCATTAGTCAACCACTTTCCACCCAAATACGAAACAACTGTCAGCTGTTTATCAGCAAGTTCTCTAGGTATCTTTTGCTTGGAAAAAGTAGATTATCATCAAATGCTTCATGGACAGTGAAGAAAGATGGGGGGGGGGACAACTCATTTGAAATGTGGTGTGGAAGGAGAGCTTTACAGATATCCTGGACCACTAGAAAGACAGATAAGTAGGAGTTCAATCAACTCAAGCCTGAACTCTCACTAGAGGAAAAATTAGTAAACTGGGGCAATTGTACCTTGCACATATAATGAGAAAACAGAACTGACTAGAAAAGCCAACACTGTTAGAAGAATTGGTGGTGGGTATGATAGGAAGAGAGGAAGACATAATATGAGATGAATTGACTCAATAACTGAAGTCACTGATGTTAGTTTGCAAGACTTGAGTAGAGCTGTTAATGACAGGACATTCTGAAGATCATTAACTCACGTAGTCACCACACATCAGCAATTAATTGCACATAACATATTTTAATTTTTTTTTAAATTACCAAACAATAGTATAGTGACAAGACTGGTGGAATGGTTGAGATACCAAACTACCAACTGGAAATTATGACAGGATACAAGTACAAAAGCTATCCTTGCATGTTTTCCAAAATATGTCCTCAGCCAGAAAGTCTAGAAACCTGCCTAAGCTTTAAAAAAAAAAAAGTTCAGATTGCTTAAGCTGCCCCAACAATTTCCCTTTTGAAATCTTATGTCAGGACATTATTTGGTCTCAAAAATTCTGAGAGAATATTTACTGAAAGTAATTTGGGCTAGGACACAACTGGTTCACTTCATGCTGTGTGCTTTTGTAACGTATGTGGAAATATGAATTCCTTAAAGCTACATGGCAAAATGTCTCCCTTTCTGGAGGACTGTCACTCCATCATGTTCTTTAAAGTAAGCCTTTTTGTTTACTCTCCTAGTTTGTTTCTGTTTTGACTGCTTAGTTTGCAGTTCTCTTCATCTTTTCCTTGCCCACATCCCTGCACTCAGTTGTAGTCTCTGACAAAGCCACTCTTCTTGCAAGCAAGCTTATACTACACATGTTCTATGTTATAAGAAATTGCTGTTTCTCCCATTTGACAGGCCTTTTTAAGGATGAATATTTCATTCCCTACAGGCAACTGCCCCCCAAAATAAATAAAAGTAGGTGGGGTAACAATTCTTTTTCAAGATGAGCAAGATTGGTCTTTTCTGTTTATGTGAGGTGTTTTAAACCTGGGGCAGGTTGGGATTGCCTATTTCTGAACAGGGATAAAACAATTTAAAAATCATAATGCCAAAAAAACCTTTGTCCAAACCTCTCCAAATATGGCACAGTAGAAGAGAAGACTGTCTGCTACATATGTGCTAAATTTGGTGCTGATCTGAAGCCCAGTTTAAAAGTTATATTTTTTTGTTTGGTCTGCCCTCATTTTTTTATTTGCCTTATACAATGTTGATTTGTTCTGCTGCACAGTATCAGAGTTGCAACTATCATGCACTTCTAATTTTATTTTTCAACCTTCTTTTAGTTCTTAATAGGACAATAACTCAAGTGGAACGAAACAATGCACCAAGTTTTTACTTATTTACTTTAAAAAGATTTATTTAGTTATTTGTTTAAATATTTCTGTTTCACCTTTCTCCCCCAAAGGACCCAAGGCAGCTTACATTATTAAAATAGTATTTAAAAGCTAAAAACAGTAAGTATACAAATATTAAAAAAGAATTAAACAAGTACTGTATTAAAATGGTTACTTAGATTAGGCATCCTTCAGTCTCGAGAGACTATGGTAACGTGCTCTGAATAGAGGTCTTGGAACAGCGTCTAGTGTGGTTGAGAAGGCCAATACGAGAGTGACAATCCCTTCCACACTGAAGACAAACACAATCTGTCCCCTGTCCAGCTCCCTGATTTTGCTGGTTTCGGGACTGCCTCTTTGCCTCGGCCTGCTGGACAAGGGTCTCTTCAAAATGGGAGAGGCCATGATGCACCGCCTGCCTCCAGGCTGAACACTCAGATGTCAAGGTTTCCCATCTGTTGAGGTCCATTCCTAAGGCCTTCAGATCCCGCTTGCAGATATCCTTGTATCGCAGCTGTGGTCTCCCTCTGCGGTGCTTTCCCTGCACTAATTCTCCATACAGGAGATCTTTCGGAATCCAACCATCAGCCATTCTCACGACATGCCCGAGCCAACGTAGACATCGCTGTTTCAGTAATGTATACATGCTAAAAATTCCAGCTCGTTCTAGGACTACTCCATTTGGAACTTTGTCCTGCCAGGTGATACCAAAACTGCGTCGGAGAAAGCGCATATGGAACGTGTTCAGGAAAATGGTTACTGAGATCAATATTAAAACACATTTAAAAAGCTAAATTACAAAAAATCCCCATTTTCCCAGCACACAAACAGAAGCAAAATAAAATTTCAAAGGAATATAAGTGTCAAAAAACATGAAGAGGTTTGTTTGTTTGTTTTAAATGTTCCAAAGCAGCTATCAGAATACCAAGGGCACTTGGTGACTTGTCTTTATCTCATAAATCCCCAGTATATTCTCTGAGAATATACTGAGATCTTTTGCAGCTATGCATGGCATACCACTCAACTAGTGCTTTAAAACCCTTGTTTAAAAAAAAAAATCATATTTGAATGGAAGATTTTGTTCTACTGCTGTAAGAAGGATATTAAGGAGGCACAACTCACCCTCTTACCTGGACAGAATACACTCCTCTGAAAGGCAGTTTTCATTTCCATAAAAACTTGCAAACTTCAGAAACTTACATACATTGTAAGCAACCCTGGGAATCTTTAATGGTTTCAGGATTTTAAAGATCCTAGACTGACTCGGTGAATGTACTTCACAATGCTTTTCACATTTTGGAAGAATAAGATTCTTAACACAAGGATAACAGCAAGCTACTTCGGTAGCAAATGCCTCCTGAGCAAGCTGTGTATGTGGGGTATTTATCGTGTTATATTTTTGCTTAGGCTTGTTAGAACATTGATTTAAACCAACTATTTTCCAAATAATGATTCTACATCTGTTTTAGCTAGCAAAAATAGCTCCCAGTTGCAGATGTGTTACAAATCTTGGCAGTTACACCAAAGAGGGGGAGGCCATGAGGTTTTAACATTTTCAGAATTAGAATGACTGGGTCAGAAAAGCATGTTATAAGGCACGAGGCCTTCAACTAAAGACCTGGCTAGTTACTTCAAGTTATCTGACCTCTGAATATCTCTCCTCCCTCCATCTGCCCATTCTCTCTTGCAATTTTTGTCTCCTTCCCAACTCCCTGTATAAAGTCTTCCATAGAATCCTAGGCATTACAGTTTCTTTGGCATGGGCACCTGTCAAGGCCCACTGTTCTATAGCATCTACCCTTAGCTGAATCATTTTCCCCACAGGGTACCAGATCAGTTCAGCTTATTTCACAAAAGCCAGTTGGGTCTTTTGCACAAACACCAAAGGAAGACAAAGAGTGGAACAGATAGGAGAACACAGTTAAACGAAAATAAAATAAGAGTTACAAAAGGTAAAGTCTGCTCACTCATGGCAAAACAAACTGATGGCCCCTTAAAGGCAGATCCTCAGATCTGCCATTCCTTACCGTTTAAAACACTCACCAAAGTCTACTACTTTGCTCTCCTACCAGATAACCTCCCTAAATCTAATGAACCTGCTCATTCTGTTGAGGGTCCATTTAAGACGGAAGTAGGCTTGAGTTCCAAACTAACTTAAATCCTTTAAAATGGATTTGAGTTAGTTTAGAGTTAGAACAACCCAACTGTTTTATCTTGGAACTCTGGTGTCACTTATTACCCCTCACAACATTTTGCAGTTGGAGCTAATGTAAACTCAAATCCTAGAAATCAAATTATCCTGAAGTAAATTCAGATCATAATCCTCTTGTGTGCAGAATCAGAAGAAGCTTAAAAATACAAGGACTAAATGATCTAATTGTATATACTGTTGTTAAAGAGGAGGTTTATGAAGGTGTCAGTAGGAGCATATATTCGGCAGAAATATAAACGTTGCTTGAGCTAAAGTATGGATGGGCATAGTGTAGATGTGGACCATATGTAGTGCTCAGGGGCCCAAATGTAGCTCCTTAGTAACCCTACATTCCAATTTTAAAATTGTTTTTCCACATATACACCCTCCACTATTTTAGGCTCAGGGAAGGAACTTACTTCAAAACTAAGTTATTTAGAACTGTTCATGAGCAAGCCAAACATGGCAAAATTGTTCCCTATAGCAAAAAAGAAAACATAAGGTAACATTTTAAGTGATTTTTTGTTTACAAAAAGCAATTGGAAAGGCCACTGGAGAAGGTGCTGCCTTCCATGGTTCAGTAATGGGCATGAATGACATCCAGGTCTCTGGAAGTTGCCAACCCTGCTCTGTGTTGACAACGGTATTAGTAAATGTGACCAACAATGACTAGCAAATGTAGAAATTGAAATGAGAAGGAAGATTAGAGCTGGAAATGAAAAAGAGATGGAAATGGAAAATAAACCCACCATCAAATACAGGGAATTATACAAGAACATAAAATAAAACCCCAGGGAATTCAAAGATGCACAAGAATAAGAAACCTAGAAAAGATCCTTGAATGTGCATAAAAGGACCATGGAGATCAAAATGAGATATATAGGAACAAGGTCTAAAAATGAACATTTGAGAAAATCAAATTCATGGCAATCAGTAAAAGCAAACAGGACAATAAATTAAAGATCCAAAATGAAAGCATGGACCAAGGAGGGATTCCCCTGCCACAGTTCCTCACCAACAGCAAGAGTCTGTGAGATTCACATCCCTGTAATGTGTGTTGATATGGATAAGGACCTTGAGATTTGGTTGAATGAAAAGGGAGAGCTTAGCCATGCAATAAGTCAGAACTGAGATGGTGCACAAAAACTGTCTTAAGGAAGAGAATGAACTAGTCACTTAAAACTTAAAACTTTGGAAGTAGACATTGTAGACTGCAATGCATCCTTTGTTCTACTGGGTACATGGAATTGTGGACTTTGACATAAGCTGCTATTAAAAATGTGGACCTGTAATGTAATTTATCAAAGGAAAATAGTAATTTCAAGGCCTGAGAGACCGACCAATGAAGACATACGAATGTAAATGAATACAGACTATCGTGCAACAAATAAAATACAGAAAGCTAGAATACTTTTATCTCATAATGAGAAACAGAAATTGTCGGGTACTGCCACTCACTATTCAAAGTAAATTAGATGGGAAAGGAAGTGCAGAAAAGAGAGGGGTTTAGATTTGATGCGACATTATTGTTTAGAGTAGTGTTTCCCAACCTGGGGGTCGTGACCCCCAAGCGTCACAAAATGTTTATGGGGGGTCACAGGTTACCTGATATGTGCTGTAGCCCTTGTTAAATTGCTTCCTTGACCTTTCAGAATGGATATTAAAGTTAGTGAGTATGTGTATGTATGAGCACTGGATCTTTGGATGGAGAAAGAAACCTCTACTTTGAGAGAAGGGATTACTTTACCCCATTAAAAATTTGAAGTCATTTGAACTGAGGAAATGGAATTTAAAAAGACTGAGCTGTGGTGCTTAGGAGGTAGATGCGGGACAGCTAAAGCTTCCACTAAAGCTTAAGTGCCAGTGAGATCATTGCATGCTGGGCACCCCAAATGCCAGTGAGATCATTACATGCTGTGTATTTTTTTAATTTTTTATTAATTAAGGAAAAACAATAATGACAATACTAACATAAAAAGTGTGTACATATATACCGTACAAAAATCCCCCCCCCCCGTGCCACCGTCACCCTTGGGACCAGATAACCAAATACTGTATATTCTTAATCTGTTTTTACCCCATTCCACTCCAAAAATACATTGATTCTTCTGCTGGTTTATGACCTTTCCCTTTTACAAAAACATAATTCAAATATAGATTCCATACCTCTTTAAAATCATTGTATTTTGTCACTCCCCTTCTTACTTTTATTTCACGTTAGCTTATCACTTACTGTATCTCTAAACTCCACATTTCTTTATACCAATCTTCAAGATTAATTTGTTTGTCATTTTTCCAGGGTTTTTTTTTTTTTTGCAAATATTAGTTTTGCTACTGTGACTGTTATAACTATTAGTTATTTCTGTTCTTTTTAAAGATGGTCATCCTTGATTATATTTAAAAGGGCAATAGTTGGTAATATTTGAATATTGTATCCAATAATTTATCTGATTTCTTTGAAAACTAATGCCCATTCTTTCTTTCTTATTTTGCAAGTCCACGACATAAGTAAATAACTTCCTTTTGCATTCTGTGTATTTCTTTCCAGCCTCTCCACTAGTCACTTCATGTAGGTGTACGGTGAAGTAAAAGATCTGCATTCTAAAATTTGCATTCTAGAATTTCGTTTTTCTTTCTCATTTAATTTAGTTTACTAAACAATTTGGCTACTAGCATTGACTGTGTGCATTTATGTGGGTGGGTGGCTTTCTTCCTCTTGTATGGACTTTGACAGCCCAGGTAAGAATTAGTACATCACATTCTGTCGTTCCTCCGTCCATCTCCATTTTTTCTTCTTCTTTGTGGTGGTGAAAATCTCACCACCTGCTGACCTTTCCACAATAGATGCAAGGGCATCAGTGGGTGAAAATGAAATCTTCCTTTCTACGACATTGCTCAAATGGATGGAACTATGTATCCCCCATTCTCAATACAGGCCATAGTCTCTTGTGTTTTTTCCATTTGCAGATTTTTTTTTCTCCACAGAGATCTGGGAAGGCACAAATATCATCACATACCTGAATAAGGATCAGGTTAGAGCAACACCAAAAGAATGCTGTTAGGCACCTATCTATGTGCTCTTATTTGGGCACAGCGCAACTTGGGAGAAGCACTGAACAGTTCCAGTAACTACCATCTTTCATATCAAGTTAACCAAGAATTAATTTCAGCATCTAAGGACCTTCTTCATGTCCTGTCCATCAGACATACAGGTGATGAGCATAAGAGGACAAAGAAGGAGGTAGACAAAAACTACCTTAGCACCTGCTCCAGATGTACTGTACCCTCATCTGTGTAGAGCTGTCTATCATCAAAAGAGAAAAAGAAGGGAAAGAGACAAACATAACACTAGCACATGGGCCAGTTGCATGCTCCCTTCCCCACCATCACCATAGAGCCTTAAACCACTGACCTCCAGGAAGGAGCTTGATGACTTGTTGGGTTTTGATACTTTAAATATAATTTTAAATATAATTTAAAGTGGTTGTTGTGGGTTTTCCGGGCTGTTTGGCCGTGTTCTTGAGGTTTTTCTTCCTAACGTTTCGCCAGTCTCTGTGGCCGGCATCCTCAGAGGACAGGAGTCAGAACTCTGTCTGTGCTCTGGTGCAGTTTGTTGGATAGTTGAGTATTTATAGCTGTGGGATCAGTTTTTGTCCTTTTCAGGAGATTGGGTGATTATGGTGATTAGCGTGTTTTTTGTTGTGGGTGTATTGTTGTGATAAGGGGGAGAGATTATCTGTCACTGTGATTAATGGGTGACGTTAGCTGGTCTTTTGTGTGCAGTGATCACCAGTCCTTGTGGCTGGGTAGAGTTTGTTGACCTTTTGCAGGCTGTATTTTTCAGTGCTGGGAGCCAGGCATTGTTGAGTTTTAAACTTTCTTCTTTTTTGTTGAAGCTCTGCTGGTGTTTGTGGATTTCAATGGCTTCCCTGTGCAGTCTAACATAATGATTGCTGGTGTTGTCCAGTACTTCTGTCCTTTGAAATAGAATTTCATGTCCAGCTTGTTTTAGGGCATGTTCAGCTACTGCCGATTTTTCCGGTTGTTTTGGTCTGCAGTGTCTCTCATGTTCTTTGATTCTGGTGTGGATGCTGCGTTTTGTGGTTCCAATATATACCTGGCCACAACTGCAAGGTATCCGGTATACTCCTGCAGTGGTGAGGGGGTCCCTTTTGTCCTTTGCTGACCGTAACATTTGTTGTATTTTTGTGGTGGGCCTGAATACTGTTTGTATGTTGTGTTTTTTCAAAAGTTTCCCCATGCAGTCCATGACCCCTTTGATATATGGCAGAAATACTTTATTTGTGGGTGGCTGTTTTTCCTCTTCAGTTTGGTGTTGTTTTCTTGGTTTGATGGCTCTTGTGATTTCATTCTTGGAGTAGCCATATGCAAAACTGACCTCCTATTGGGACACAAGGTATACAGAAAACCCACCCACAAAGACCGGTACCTACACAAAAACTCCAATCACCACCCACAGCAAAAAAGAGGCATAATCAAAACACTGGTAGACTGTGCAAATCGGAACTGTGAAGCTCAATTTTTCAGCACCGAACTCAACCATCTGAATTGGGCCCTACAGGCAAATGGCTACTCCAAGAATGAAATCACAAGAGCCATCAAACCAAGAAAACAACACCAAACTGAAGAGGAAAAACAGCCACCCACAAATAAAGTATTTCTGCCATACATCAAAGGGGTCACAGACCGCATGGGGAAACTTTTGAAAAAACAACAACACACAACCTACAAACAGTATTCAGGCCCACCCGGAAAACCCACAACAACCATCGGATCCCGGCCGTGAAAGCCTTCGAGAATACATAATTTAAAGTATCAAAAGTATCCTTGTGAGCCCTTTGGAAGGATGTATATCGTAAAAAGCAGGATGTAGTATGTAATTATAATGTAATTATGAGTAATTAATAGGACTCCTAGACTTTGGAATGCCCTTGTAAAGGAAGCTTTGCTTGCCCTGTTGCTTGTTTTCCATCAACTTCATGTTAACTTCACTTAAGAAGGCCTACAACCAGTTACATGTTGATTGACTCTCTCATCTTGGTCTCTTGATACATTTTTCAGCACTGATATAATTAAGTTGTTTTTTAATAGATGCTTTTATATTTGAAATTTAAACATGATGTCCAAATCTTATTTCAGAACTCATTAAATATAGTTTCTGTTTCAAATGTAACAGGAAGCTACCTGCACTGTCCTATCTTGTTTACTAATAAGAAGGCAAGACCTAAGCAGGGATAAAAGCTTGTTCATGTCCTGGTTTATTAAACCACTTCAGCAAATGGAAACCAAGCAAAAAAGCTTTCAGGTGTTGAATTGAATTGAGGAAAAAAGAACCTTTCTGAAACACTCTCTTACACAGCACCACATAATGTTTTTAAAGAATGAAAGAAATCTTCATTGTGGCTCTTGCAGAAATCTAATAAAATATACACACATGTGCACCAAAAGAAAAATTGCACAGGTAAAACTGATTACTTTAAATTTCACTTGCATGAAGCTGTGTCTCTTAATCTTTGCCCTGAGTGCTTATATTGATACATTGGAAATACATATGTTAAAATCAGTATCCTATTGCCTAAATGCAAAGTAGAAGGGCATAATTGTGCCCTATCCCTCATAGTGCCAGGCTTCCCGTCATGCAACCAGTTGTGTGACTGATCTCACAACCAGGGCGGTCATGGGCACATGACAGGGAACCTTCTAGAGCAGGGGGCACTTAATGCAACTCCTGTTCAATTCTGCATTTAGGCAATAGGATACTGGTCCTATGTTTGTAATATGTACTGAAATTGCTTTCAACCAATGGCAACAAAATAGAGCCATATAATGGATTCAGCAACAATAGAACCCTGGACAAAATTTAATTCCTAGTGAAATCCTTTCTCTGTAGACTCTTTCCAGGAATATGTGGAAAATTGGCAGGAAAAGAAATGTGAAATACTATTGCAGAAAACAATGGCACATAGATAGTTCTGAGGAGACTGAGAGGTACAAAAGGATGTCCAGAATGCATTGGTTAGCATCTTGTATCCAAAGGTACTTGTGAATACACCCATCTTCGGAACAAAGAAAGTATGTTTTGCAAAGCTTGGACCATTGCTATTAAAAAGGATCATGTTCTGTTACTCATTGCAGCCCAGGTGTGTTTTTATTTAAGATTGTTAAGCATCTCTTCCCTTTCTTGAGACATCTGGCTGCTCACTGTGGGAAGCAGGTTGCTGAACTAGATCAAAATCTGGAAAATGTCCATGAGGGCTACTGGCTTTTGGCAGCTGTGTTCTGAAAATGTAACTTTTACAAGTTCTGAGCTAAATGGGAATACTTTTGTTCGAACAGGAGCAACAAGACAGCAGTTATAATTTTGCATAGCTTGTGGGAAACTCATTTTTGCAGATATGCAAAACTATCATACAACAAAGCACAGTAAAATTTGGCTGATTCATCAAAAGGATACAAACAATCCATTCAGTGCCTGTGATTGAAATCTATGCAACAAGGCAGCAGTTATTATAATTTTGCACAGCTTGTGGAAAGCTCAGTCTTGCAGCTACTCAAAACCTTACTGACAATCACAGGCAATATCTCACCATCATGCAGGCAAAGAGAAGAATTTTCTGGTTTCTCGTGTACAAGAACAAGACAAGCAGGGAATTTACATATCAATCATCAACCAGTGTCTCTCTCAGACCTTACTTTCAAGTAGCTTGTCTGTCATTACCATCTTCTCTCTGATAAGCTTCAACAAACCGTTGGGTTCCTAGAAACGCGTTTTGAAAAACAGCACAAGGAATTTCTTTCAAGAAAATGACAAAGAGGAAAGGTTTATATAAGGACAAATAAATCCAGTCACTAAGAGAACAACTTGTACTAACACCTCTGAGTCTTGCTGTGCTTCCTGCACATCCCAACAGTGTTGCTGCTGTTAATGACCACAAATGTGAAAGGTGTACACTCAATTTATTTTACATGCTTTAAGGTGATTTATTAGAACCATTTTCTATGCTAAAGTAAAAACATGTCGCAATCAATGAATGCACTAAAGAGATTGCTTCTTGCTTTTGAGTTCACATCTGAGTGCAGATCTCAATCTTGTGTTAAATTTCAAAGCCTAAACTCCCCACAGGTAATTTATAGTGCTTTTAAAAACACAGTCCATTCTCATTCCAGCATTTATAATGTTCTTCTTGCAGACTCTTTTAGGTTGAAAAGTTTTTATATATTTTAGGTTGGTAGTTTCCAAGCCAGAGTGACAGGAGATTTCGATATGCTTCATCAGGCTGCCAAGAAAGTTTAGATAATTATACTGGGTTATTGAATCATGAACTTTCAAGGTCATTCCTTGGTTAAGCATATCTCCTTGCAACAAAGTAGGGGAAGAAATGGTCAGTTTCTTAGCTCTTGTGGTCTGCAGAAAAACAGCACAAGAATTTTTTTTTCTGTAGTGGCTTTCCACTATTAATATATACATGACTTCACAGACACCAAGGGTGAGCAACTCCACATGTTCTTGATTTGACATTGTGATCAACCATATTCAACATAGGCAGTGATAAGGCATCATGGGAGTTGTAGTCCAACAACATCTGACATGCCATAAGCTGTCCATTTCTGACATACACCACATTTCCATGCACCTATGGTATGTGGGATACCCAGTATGGTATAGTGGATAGAGTGAGGGGCTGGATTCAAATCCCCACTCATCCAAAGAAACTCACCTGGGGGTGTGAGGTCCTTAAATATATTGCTTACCTTGAAAGCCCTATTACAGTCACTGTGAGTCAGTTCTGACTTGACAGCACATAACACAGCTCAGTTATAGGTGTAAGGTGAGTAGCATGGATGTTTGTCATGTAATAACCCCCATTCCTGTAATGTCCATACACACACAAATAATATCTCTCATGAAGAAGTAGCATACTCAGTTTACTGGGTGCCTCTATGCTGAGTTTCTGGAACCATACAAATTACATTTGTTATTTGTTTCCGAGCATCTGTTGGTTTTGCAGATTATGACATGTAATGCATAATTTTGTAAGTTTCCATTCTAGTTTGGAGACTAAAGCAAAGTCCTTGTTTTAAGTGGAACTGATTCTATTTGACATCCTATATGTAATGGGCCTTACTTGAGTGAAATATGTTATGGGCTATCCAGTCAAATACAATGACTCTAATATGATTTCAGAGATATGTAAGATGTTTAAGGGGTGGTTTTCTAGTGCCACACACCGAATGAGTTTCCATGGCCTAGCGAGAAATTTTACCTAGGTCTCCTGAGTCCTCATCCATCACTTTATCCACTACACTACTCTGGCTCTCTGTTAAATTGAAACCACAGAATTAATGAGTCACAGTGTAAAACTGTCAGGTTTGAATTGGTGAAGAACCAGTCCAACCAAGTTTAGCTTATCTGGATTTAGGCTTAACAGAACAGAGTGGGAAAAGGATTGAAAATCCTCTGTGTGAACTTCCTTCACATGAAACTCAAGGCTTGCTATTCCTGTTGCTCACGCATGTCTTCAGGGCCCTAGGGCTAGCAATCCAGTGATGGCACTCGGTAGCTGCTGCATCCATCTTCAGCTATATCAGTTACTTATCTCAAGCTACAGAAACTCATCCAAGAAGAACCGTGTGCCAGAACATACAATGGCAGCTCCCCCTGGCCTTTCATCACATTGACATACAACTCCCACTTTGCTTCTCCTATCTGCTTGCATGGGATTGCCTAGAATTGGCCACTGGCATTATGGTGTGCAACATAGCCGATACGATATTTTTCATCAGGCAGTCTGAAGACTTCTGCAAATCTGTCCCTTTTGTCATATCTAGTGGGAAATTTGCTTCCAGACTAGTGGCTTTTATTCACTTTACCTGGTGCTCCTCCAAACTAGATAAGTGGGTCTTCTGCATGCAAACAGCTGTACTGCCTGCTGCTGACTGGCTGATTTAGCAAAGTTTTAACTTTGGGCAATAGTACAAATGGAAAGAATGAGAAAACAAGTCATTTTGAGCCTTTCTCAAAGGACAGATGATGTCTACAAAACCTTGGCTGTACTTATATTACACTTAGACAACAATAAAGACACAGGAACTCTCCCAGACTTGCATGGGATGCTACGGAAAGTCCTACACTGCTGGAAGAGTTATAAGCCAGATAACTGCTATGGCTTAAGGAGGTACACCATGCCATAGGTACATTATTCTAAGATGCATAACATCTAAACCTCACCACCAGAAACAAACTAACCCCCTTCCCCAATCCATGTTGATATTAGCTGATTTGTTTATTTCTTTGGTAAGGTGTCTACAGGGTGGGCAACATTAGCAGGTCTATGGTCCACACAAATAATGTACCAAAAGTATGAAAAGAGCAGAGCCAGAAGTGGCTGGATACCTAGTACTGGTTTTAAAAAATTAATTATTATTTTTTGCATTGAACACTGTGTGGGGGGGAGTAAGCAACTTTTTAAAAGGATCAATTTTAAAGCCTTTTCTTGGGGCTTCCAGGAGCAGCAGGGGGAAATGATCCACTCTGTGGGGAAAATTTATTTAGGGAGGCAGAAAGTGGAGGAGTCTGATGGGGAAAAAGAATGACTACAGCAGCCTTTGTGGATCTTAGGTGCTGCCATGCTTTGCAGGTAGGAATCAGTAAAGATGAATTAGCAAAAATTTAAAACAAATTAGTGCATGCCTTAGTATTTACAGAATCATTTTAAAAGTAAAAATCTATAAATATTTGTTGTAGCTTTCTGAGACATAGTGGCTTCCACAAGGATGAATCAGTGGTACATACGTCTACAAGAAGTCCAGATGTCAGGAGAGAAGACGCAGGAATCACTTGGGGAAGCAGAAGAATGTGAAGATCGAAGATCCTGGGATGAGAATGCAATGTTTCTGCCAGCTAGCAAGAAGATAAAAAAGATACAGTGGAAACAACTAGAAGAAGGAAGCAAAGCACATACTGAAAAATCACAGGATGGTTGAAATACAGACATCCCAAGAGTTTAGGTACAGAATGAAATGTCAGTAATTGACACTGAAAGGCTTTAATCGAATTCACACATGATACAGCAAGAAACACATGTTTAGCTCTCAGTGTATCTCTATGGACAGCAAGAGTGGCTTTACTTGTGTGATGCAAGAGCCTGACACATGGGCACTCCCATTTCTTTAAGAACTTGCCATAGTTTGCTGTGGTCCACACAGTCAAAGGCTTTTGCGTAGTCAATGAAGCAGAAGTAGATGTTTTTCTGGAACTCTCTGGCTTTCTCCATAATCCAGCGCATGTTAGCAATTTGGTCTCTAGTTCCTCTGCCCCTTCGAAATCCAGCTTGTACTTCTGGGAGTTCTTGGTCCACATACTGCTGAAGCCTACCTTGTAGGATTTTGAGTACAACCTTCCTAGCGTGTGAAATGAGTGCAATTGTACGGTAGTTGGAGCATTCTTTGGCACTGCCCTTCTTTGGGATTGGGATGAAGACTGATCTTTTCCAATCCTCTGGCCACTGCTGAGTTTTCCAAACTTGCTGGCATATTGAGTGTAGCACCTTAACAGCATCATCTTTTAAGATTTTAAATAGTTCAACTGGAATGCTATCACCTCCACTGGCCTTGTTGTTAGCCATGCCTTCTAAGGCCCACTTGACCTCCAGGATGTCTGGCTCAAGGTCAGCAACCCCACTATCTGGGTTGTCCGGGACATCCAGATCTTTCTGGTATAATTCCTCTGTGTATTCTTGCCACCTCTTCTTGATGTCTTCTGCTTCTGTGAGGTCCCTCCCATTTTTGTCCTTTATCATGTCCATCTTTGCACAAAATGTTCCTTTAATATCTCCAATTTTCTTGAACAGATCTCTGGTTTTTCCCTTTCTATTATTTTCCTCTATATCTTTGCACTGTTCATTTAAGAAGGCCCTCTTGTCTCTCCTTGCTATTCTTTGGAAGCCTGCATTCAATTTTTCTATAACTTTCCCTATCTCCCTTGCATTTTGTTTCTCTTCTCTTCTCTGCTATTTGTAAGGCCTCGTTGGACAGCCACTTTGCTTTCTTGCATTTCCTTTTCTTTGGGATGGTTTTTGTTGCTGCCTCCTGTACAATGTTACGGGCCACCATCCATAGTTCTTCAGGCACTCTGTCCACCAAATCGAGTTCCTTAAATCTGTTCTTCACTTCCACTGTGTATTCATAAGGGATTTGGTTTAGATTATACCTGACTAGCCCAGTGGTTTTTCCTACTTTCTTCAGTTTAAGCTTGAGTTTTGCTATAAGAAGCTGATGATCAGAGCCACAATCAGCTCCAGGTCTTGTTTTTGCTGACTGTATAGAGCTTCTCCATCTTTGGTTGCAGAGAACATAATAAATCTGATTTCGGTGTTGCCCATCTGGTGATGTCCATGTGTAGAGTCGCCTCTTGTGTTGTTGGAAAAGAGTGTTTGTGATGACCAGCTTGTTCTCTTGACAAAACTCTATTAGCCTTTGCCCTGCTTCGTTTTGAACTCCAAGGCCAAACTTACCTGTTGTTCCTTTTATCTCTTGACTCCCTACTTTAGCATTCCAATCCCCTATAATGAGAAGAACATCTTTCTTTGGTGTCAGTTCTAGAAGGTGTTGTAAATCTTCATAGAATTGGTCAATCTCGGCCTCTTCAGCATGGGTGGTTGGTGCATAAACTTGGATTACTGTGATGTTGAAAGGTCTGCCTTGGATTCGTATTGAAATCATTCTATCATTTTTGAGATTATATCCCAGTACTGTACAGCTTTCCCCACTCTTTTGTTGACTATGAGGGCTACTCCATTTCTTCTATGGGATTCTTGCCCACAGTAGTAGATATGCTAATCGTCTGAATTGAATTTGCCCATTTCCGTCCATTTTAGTTCACTGACGCCCAGGATGTCACTGTTTATTCTTGCCATCTCCTGTTTGACCACATCCAGCTTCCCAAGGTTCATAGATCTTACATTCCAGGTTCCTATGCAGTATTTTTCTTTGCAGCATCGGACTTTCCTTTCACTTCCAGGCGTGTCCGCAGCTGAGCGTCCTTTCGGCTTTGGCCCAACCACTTCATTAGCTCTGGAGCTACTTGTACTTGTCCTCCGCTCTTCCTCAGCAGCATGTTGGACGCCTTCCGACCTGAGGGGCTCATCTTCCAGCGTCATATCTTTTAGCCTTTTGTTTCTGTCCATGGAGTTTTCTTGGCAAAGATACTGGAGTGGCTTGCCAGTTCCTGCTCCAGGTGGATCGCGTTTAGTCAGAACTCTCCACTATGACCTGTCCGTCTTGGGTGTCCCTGCACGGCATAGCCCATAGCTTCTTTGAATTATTCAAGCCCCTTCACCACGACAAGGCAGCAATCCGTGAAGGGGTAAATAATTATGCAAACTTTCCAAAAATGAAATGTGCAAAGAGGCCCTCATGTTGGAGAGGGGAACCACTCAGCAGTTCTCCCAGTTCTCCTCGTAGTAAGTAATATAAATCCTAAGGTATCCTACATGGCTTCTTTAATCAGAGAGGAATGCCAAAGTACCACATTTGGCTGTGGTAGTATAAATGTTTAATGTGATCAGCCATTGACATGTACATAAATGCAGATTAAACAGGATTTGTACCTTCTAAACTCTGAACAATAGGGAAGTATTGAGTATTATTCATCAGAGCAAGGAATTCAATACGTACTTGGCACTTGCAGTGTTTGATGTGGGAAAGGCCTTTGATTACATCCATTGGTGTTCTGGGAAAACAGTACTCAGTGCAAAATGGGCTTTTTATCTGAGTTAGAGATGGCAATAGAAAGAATATTTCATAAAGCATACATGTTAAGTCATGACATCGTCTTGGGCTGGACTCACCTGTACAACAAAAAGCAAACGAGTCCCAACAAACACCTCTCGTTTCTCAAAGAAACCAAATCAATATAGCATAACACTTGCAAATCAAGATGATAAAATGAGCCACTTTCTCGAAGACAGTCTTATTTATTAATGGACCAATTAGGATCTTAGGTTCTAAAAACTAAATTTATGTAACAGCATAGGAGACTGTCCAAATTTAAAGTAAATTATGCTTTTGACTACTTGGGCAAGCATCGAATTAATTGGACATATGTATGAGATCTGTATGTCATAGGTCAAAACATTCAGGGTGTACAAGAAAAAAAGTTTATTTTGTCAATTCATTTTATTTGCAGAAAGCTTTTTTTAAAATATCATATTCATGTTGTGTTTCATTTATTGGCATTTCATTTATTTTTTCATCCAATTTGTTTTAGACATCAGTAGGAGATCTATCTACCTGTAAAATAATACTAATAATCATATGCCATCAAGTCAGTTCTGACTTATGGAGACCCTTTCCAGGGGTTTCCAGGTAGACAATACTCAGAAGTGGTTCCCCATTCCCTTCTTGTGGGGTGTCCTAGGACTGTGCAACTTGCCCAAGGCCCTGCAGGTGGGTTGTACTTGAAGGAGGCACCAAACTCCCAACTATACCTAACTCACTGAGCTGTCCAGCCAGCTACCTGTAAGTAATCATACAATGGCATACTTTTAAAGGCTTAATCTACTTCTAGCACACTCAGGGGATCAGGCCAGCTAAATTTCAGACAGAGAGAAAGATAGGGCCTGGTTTTATCAACAGATTTAAAAAGATAAATTAGACATTTAGGAATGACACTGTCTTCAGTGACAGGCACAAATACCTTTCTGCTGCCAGGGGCACCAGTAAATTCCATCCAATGGGCACTAAGCCATCAGGCTTTCTGCCATTCTCTGACTATTCCCCACGAGGAAAGCACACTTGTGATTTTTTCAGGTGGTAGTAGAAAGGATCCCAATTTTATAATGAGTCTTTAAAACACATGCAGAAAAAGTCTGACTCCAATTCAAGCCATCTGCAAACAGAATTAAAAACCATAGGCCCAGCAGATGGGCAATCAGAAAGGCAGAACCGGATTGTGTACTTTGGCACAGTGAAAAATGGGTGTTATTTCAGGCAAGCTGCAGTCTCAAATTGTACCAATAAATGATAAATGAAATAACTGTTTTTTAAAAATTAATTTGCTCATTTGACCCACTGAGGGCCAATCACCATTAAAATGCTTATAACCGAACTCGATCCTAACGACTTATCATTTATTTATCTGCATCTTCAAAAGGTTTATTACTTTGGTGGGGCTGCATCTATCAGCTGAAGAAATGAAACAATCTGAGCCACAATCGGGAGAAAAAGAAGACCACACTTTCTTTATTTTAAGTGGGAGACGAGGCAGAAGAGACTGTCATTCATTAGTGCAGAAAAACATTCTGCACATACTCAGAAGCACTTAGAGTATTTTAGATTAAGAATTTTTCACACTCGATTCACTGACGAATTTTTGTATCCACTTATTGCTGCATTTCAGTATAGCTTGGTGTCCTCTAAAAGCAACAAAAGAAAATCACTGATTTGTGAATATAGCACTCTGCTTGCCTCTGAATAAATGGTCTGAAAACATTTTTTAAATGATAGAAGTTCATGAATCAAAAGCAGTTTAATGGAGTTCTAACAGCTTCAGGCTAAAAAATGCCTGATCCTGCTCAAAATACCCGGCAGTTAAGATCTAGCCAGGGGGCTCTTTTGAAAGAGCCCTCCCTCAAGGAGGTAAGAGGGATGGCTTGTAGACAAAGGGCCTTTTCGGCAGCTGCCCCCAGTCTATGGAACGCCCTCCCGACTGAGATTCGTCTGGCACCGACACTGATGACATTTCGGCGCCAGGTCAAAACCTTCCTGTTCCAGAAGGCTTTTAATTGAAATAATATCAACTGTGGGTCCTGATGGCAATTTTTAGAGTATATATTTTAATTGTATTTTAATTGTTTTATCTTTTTTATTGTATTTTAATTGTTGTAAGCCGCCCAGAGACCTTTGGGTAGTGTGGGCAGCATATAAGTTAAATAAATAAATAAATAAATAAATAAATAAATAAAAACAAGGCATCAAAAACTAGCCTCTGTTCGCAACAGGTTTTTTAAAACACTTGCTTTAAATAGGTAAGCCCAATGCAATCTGTGAAACTACCCAGCTGACCTTTGTTGCTGCTGCTGTTGGCATCGAAGCAATGTAATGAAACCATATGTCTAAAGATATTTGCTGTTGCAGAGACTTCCAGCTTAGCAAATCGGGGAAATCTTCATTATGATGTCAAGCTTTATAGAGGATGAGAAGCAGAGGCTTTATGGATCCCATCATGAGCAGTGCAAACACATTTAACCTCTTAACTTTATTATAATAAATATATAGTGCCTTGCACTTGTCCTTCAGCTAGTTTTACAACTGCACAATAAAGGCTCAGCTATAAGTGTACTAGACAGTCTATGACGTGATTGTATGATTTCAGAATCACGATGGTACATTCACTGTCTGAAACACAATTGAGCATGCTGCGTATAGTGTACTAGTAGACATCTAGGGTCAAGGTTGAAACTGCAGTCTATAGTTCCCTGAATAAAATAGTTCAAGATTAAGAGCTCACTTGTATTTGGTAATTGCAAGCCGATGTAGGTATATAACTCATCGTTAACATGCTGCTTTCACTGTTTTGGATTGGTTAAAAGTTGTGTTATAGCCATGCATGGCTGGATCAGAAAGTTAGGGATTTTACATCTGTTCCCTTATCATGATCTATCTGTTCCTCTGGTGGAGCACCTGTTCTGTATATCTTGCCCTGGGGGCAAATGCACTTTGAAAGTTCCAGAGGTCTCTGTGGAATTGGGATAGCTGGTATGCTATCAAATTCCTGGCTGCTCTGTGAAATGCAGAAATAACATAGAAAGTTGATATTGTTCCCCAAATTTTCTCCCAATAAGTACCACTTTTTGGTACACAGCTGAGCAGGGAACAGTGTAGCAGATTAAGACATGGCCAGAAAGGAAGTGGGGCGAGTCTTGTGGTGAGCCTGATGAAACACATGCAAGAGCCCAACTGTGGTCATGATTTCCACCAGTGGAAGTTTCTTCCTATTAGAAATAACAGTCATCGGGAGTGATGACCACTTTAGATTTAGATTATGGCAACGGCAAAACAGTTAATATTATTCTCTTGCAACATAATGGTCTTTATCTGCTGCTCCACACCTTATAGTCTGTATACTACTGAGCAGTGCTTGAGCAAGTGGCATGATTTTGTATTACTATGCTGGTGGCATCTTCTTTTCAACAGAAACTCAATAGAAGACCAGCTTAGCTATGGATCAGAAAAAGATTGACTTGCCTGCGTCCATTTATTTAGTCCATGGAGGTTAGGTTTGAGTCAAGGTTTGAGCCAAGTATGACAATTCAGCATATGTTTACATATGGTTATACTGCCAAGAACCATTCAGCAAATTTTGGAGAACTGTGAAACTGGTGGTTTACTCATTTCCAATTTGAAGACTGCTCTGAAAAAATGAAGAACAGATAACTTGGTTATCATTCACAAAGTGTGAATTCATGACATACAACATGCGGATGTTCTGGTGAGTGTTCACAGATGTTATGTCAAAGAAGATGAAAAGTTGGCACTCAGAAGCTGTTCCAATTAGAAATTAATCTCATGATGGGTATAATATTGCCCATTCCAGAGTCATAAAGTTCACAATATTGGCTTATGACAAAAACCAGGGTTGTTAGGGGGTGCGAGGAGAAAAACTACAGAGAAAATAGATTAAAACAATATGAATAAAAAATGTAGAAAGTGGTTCCTTTTAGATAAAGAAGTCAGGCTTGGCAGCTCATCTCTACCAGCCCCTTCCCTCACTTGCCTCTCCAGGGCTGCAGTGGTGTCCAGGTTAACATAGTATTGTTGAAGCACATGGCTGAAATCTCTGATGTTTGACTCCTGTCACAAGCAAGCAAACCAGGCAACAGTAGATAGCTTCCAGTGTTATCCTCCCTTGCATCCTCCCCAAATGCTCTTCTTCAGAGATCAGCAACTACCTTCTGCCTTCCTCCTGCCCTTTTATTCTCCTTGACCCTGCTTCCTCAAAGTGTATCTCATCAGAGAACTGCCTCTCCTTCAACTGCATCACCTAATCCTGTGAAACCTTACCCTCCCATTGGCCTGGCCCTGAGAAAACTTGCGCTCCTCTCGGCTGCCTTATACCTATGCACTGGGCTAGACAGGAGTGCACACCTTTACCCCCTCCCAAGTGGTTTGTTTGTTAATTACACTAGTAACATGTGTGTGAACATGCACACATGCAGATGCATGCACTGCACACACGTGTGTAGTGTGTGTATAGCTTGTGTACATACGTGCCATTTGGAAACAGACCGATGCTGCTTCTCGGTCTATTGCCTGTTGTGACAATAATTTAATGAACATTGGTTTCTGGTGTGTCAGAATGCACTTTATCAATCTGTGACTGATTTCTTCACTGAGAAATTCAAGGGTTAGAAGCAGAGACAAAGTGTTGGTCTTGCTGTGGACCCAGCAGGAAACCATGGTGCAAATAGCTGGATAGCATAGCAACTGTTTGATAAAACAGGAACTGGGGGAGAGAAGACCTACTCCTGAGAATCCAGGCCCAGGCCCAGGCTCTGCAGGGAGCTGAATGAATCCCTTCCAGCTCTTAACTTTGCCTCAAACAATGCATTTCTCTCTCTATTGCTCCTGCTTACAGATCAGTTAAGTCCAACCTGGTCTTTTTTATATAGCTCCCCTACAGTTCTAGAGCATGTTTCTTTTCCTTCTGAAGTCCACTGTGCTGGCACAACCTTTTTCATTGGCAGACAGACAAACAAATGAAGTCACCTTTCTTCCTTTTGTGACAGTAGCTGCCTTTTGGTGCCACCACTGATGTTGCTGTACAGATGGATTCCTCTGCTTTGTTTTGTTTGTATTCAGATCTGTTTGCCTCACAGATCATGACACTGAATTGGAGGCTAGATCTCATCTTTGGCAACTGTTCTTTTGTTAGGGAGGGAGAAGGGGCAGGAAGGTCCAAGTACACAGAATTGACCATAGCCAACTCATTGGTCTGTGAGATAATATGGGCTTCAATGGCATTTGCTGCTAGTTCTGGACCAAAGATGCTTTGTGTTCTTCCATTTGGAAAGGCTGAGCTGGGTTTGCAAGCAAATAAGAATTCATTGGAACACAGATGGTGGATGTTTAGATAAAGGCTATTTCAGTATTTTGATCCCAGGAAAGCCCAGAGAGAGGCCAATGGGGTCACACTATAATATGTAGTGTGGCTCTGCCAGGCAATGATAACACAGTGATTTATGCCAGGGTGTCTGCTGGTTTTTTTTTTTTAATAGATATTTATTTTATTAAACAAAACTACAGAATACAAAATATAAAATACCAAAAAACGAAAAGAAATAAAAAAATAGCCCAAAATAAGCCCTCCCCTCCCCCCTTCAGAGGACAAGAAATTACAATCTCCTTTGAATCCCAGATTCCCCAGGTTTCCAGTGAGCCTTGAAAAAGATAATGAACATAAAATATTTTCCCCTAAATTTTTGTCTTTTCCTGAGCCCAAACGTATATTAAATTCCAACTTTGTTTCACATAGTCTCTTGGTTGTTCACGTAGTGCTTCTGAAAGTGCATCTAATTCTGCGATATCCAACAGTTTCTTTAGGAGCTCCTCCATCGTGGGTGTTTCTTCACTTTTCCATTTTTGGGCCCAGAGTAACCTAGCAGCTACAAGTATATACATTACACAATATTTGATTTTCTTATCAGTGATTTCCGACACAATATTTAACAGTGCTATTTCAGGCTTAAAATTTAATTTCTGTTGAATGATTTCTTTTATTATTTCCCACACCTGCATCCAATATCTCTTGACTTTTTCACATGTCCACCACATATGATAATAGGTTCCTGCTTTTTTTTTTACACTTCCAACAAACATTGCTATTACCCTCTGACATTTTTGCCAACCTTACAGGGGTATAATGCCATCTATAGAACATTTTGAGGATATTTTCTCTTAAATTTACTGGCTTAATCATTTTATGGGATTCTTTCCACATCAATGTCCAATCATCAGTATCAATATTGTAACCAAAATTGCTTGCCCATTTTATCATCGTCTCCTTTACCCTCTCATCCTCCATCGCATATTCCAATAGGTATGTATACATTTTTTAAATTATTTTCTCATCAGTATAGATCCACAGTTTATCCACTTGGACTTCACCCTCAAAGAAACCCACAATTTTGTCTTTTTTATATCTTGATTCCAATTTGTTCATTGACCACCAATCTGTTGCCACCCCCAGTACCTCTAGTTCTTGCTTATTTTTTATGTTTTGTTCTTTGTTAAGTAATTCTTTATATGTTAGCAGTGCCCCTTTCTGGTTCAATACTTTCAGAGTAAATGCTTCTATAGGCGCTACCCATGTTGGAATTTTCTTGTAGGTTTGTATTTGAAATTTTTGCCACACTAGGTATAAAGCCTTCCTCACAATGTGTTCCATAAAGTGTGATTGCTCCTTATATTTTCCATACCACACATATGCATGCCAACCCATTCTTAAATCATGCCCCTCCAATTTCAGTAATCTTTGATTTACAAGAGTTATCCATTCCTTTATCCACGTCATAGCACAAGCCTTATAGTATAATAGGCAATTCTGCTGGTTTTCACCATGCTGAAAAAAAGGTTTGAATTCACCTTAGAAAATACAAGAAGATTGTTCATTCAATTAAGGTTCCAGATCATGCCACACATTTCTGACAAGGAAAAAGAGCATCAATTGTCATTGTACACCTCATAATGTTGTCACAGTTTTGCAGACTGGCCAGTGCCAGAGCTGCTGCATTCAGCATTTCTGGCATGACAGAATGCTTACACTGCTTTCCATAGGCTTGCTTTTCTGAACAGGATCCTTGGTTGGTGTTTGCAGACATTTTGTGATGACCTCACCTCCAGCAATTTAGATAGCCTGGAAACAGTTGTTGGTTTTGCTGTAGGATCACAGATGCAACAAATTGTTATATCCCATTGTTGCCTTATAATAAATATTTCTGGATAGCCAGAGGCAATAAAGAAATATTATTCCAACAATAGACCTGGGGATTTTGTATGATTTTTGACTCTAGGCATGTAAACCCAAATCCAGTGGTTAGTCCCAAACAGATTAGACCTATTGGCCCCTCATATGCATTGATTTACAAAATCCCAATTGATTCAGTGGGTCTATCATGAATGAGACTAGCAAGTAGATTTAGGGCTTTGGGGCTACAGCTGGAAGGTAATCTTCCAGAGATTTGAAAAATCTAGATTAAGAAATTCAAAGAATAGCATTCAAAGGCAAGATCAGTAGAAAGGAATTCAGGACAGTAGAAAGGAATCTAACCACCATCCATCTGAGGATAGCAATGGGATGCAGCTGTGGTAGGGATTTAGCCTGTGCATGTGACATCTGGGACCTTCTATGCCTAGAAATACAACACAGCTATAAAGCAGCATTCAAAGGAGGTACTTCTTGGAGAAGACCAGTGACTATGCAAGAAATTGTGGGGGAAAACAGTGTGGACAATGGTGTGGAGGAATAGAATGTTTCTGCTCTGGTCTGAAACATATAGTTTGCTGTACTTCTAAGCAGACACATTAGTGTCTTTGAAAAGTTTTTCTATGTGGTCTACTCAATCAGGTATAATGTAGGAAGATTAGATGATCATGGTAACTTGTTAGCTTATCAGCTTTGGCTAACGTATGTGAGAGTCATAGGAATATAGAGTGCAGGACTAAGATTTAGGAGGCCTGAGTTCAAATCCCCAGTCAACCATGGACACTCAGTGGAGATGACACAGAAAAAACTGCTTCTTAAACAACTCAAATATTATTTATTTATTTATTTATTTATTTATTTAAATCCCATCTTTCTCCATAGAAGGAACCCAAAGTAACAAATATCTTGGAAACCCTACTAGGGTCACTAGAAGTCAGAACTGACTTGATGGCACATAATGCACACATCATCATGAAGCCCAATCAAAGTAAGAGCAATTGTTCCTGGTTGAACGTATCTTTTAGAATCTCCCTAATCACTCCAAATAGTGGGGAGACATTTCTCCCAATGCCACCTACCCAATTTTAGCTTAGCCCTATGGAGAAGAAAAGTAGTGTAATGTTTACTAACTCAAAAGTTGATAAATATACCTCAGCTTTTGGCTCTCACTTTGCAGATGATGTTTTTTGACCAGCTGGTGACTGACCCAAAATCTAGCTGCAGAAAAAAGAAAAGACTCAAAACTTGCCTTAAGTGTTTGTCATGTTTATTTTTTTTCCAGGCTTTTCTAAGATATGTTTTCTGCCCAAATGGCACTCAGAGTAAAATGTGTTTTTGCACAGCTAGCTATTCCCAAGGGGCTTTGTTGTAAACTCAGTGCTACAGATATTTGGAAAAAGCACTAACTTTGACATACTCTAAAAAGAGTTGGTTAAAAAAAAAATCAGAACCACTAGGAATGACAGCAAACTGTATAGCTTTTTGAAGGGTATTATTTAGGCTAGGTCTTCATAGGTGTCTTCATTTCAAATGTTTCGGGACCTATCTTCCTTCCTTCCACAAATGAGAGAAGCTCGCAAACCTACAGCTTGTTTGCTTCAGATGGTCTTACATTTTGTGAGTTTGATAGTTTGAAGGTAAATGACAGCCAAAAATGCTGATAAATTGTTTGGTTCTTCCCAGCATTAAGAAGTTAGGGAATTCCTGCCAGTGACAGATGGATTCCCTTTGCTCATCCCTTGTCTTCTTGACAGCATTTTCCTGTGCTCTGCAAAATCTCTCCAATGTGCATTCTGTAGAAAAATACTAATCTGCTTCCCTGTTTTATTCACTTTTATGTTCATTGGTTGAGTGGCAGCTATCTTTGATAGAGTGCAAAGCCATCTTCACAATGCAATGTACTGATGTGCTGTGTTTGATAGTGAATCAGTAGAAACACAACTTCCTGTGTTTAAAAAAGAGAAATCTGTCTCTAACAGTGTCTGTAGTAGCAGATTTCCCTCTTTCAGAAGGAAGAAGACTGTTAGGTCAAACCCACCCTTTTCGCTTGTGTCCAAGTCTTTCTTTTCTTCTGCATATCTCATTTGCCTCTAACTTGTAGAGAATTTCATAGATGGGGGCAGGTTTAGCTCATAGCTGCTGATCTCTACATCAAGGTCTCAGGATTTAAATAGGCACTGAAAATGAGGTAAAAAACATGGAAGTCAGTTAAGGTAAATTACTCAAGTAAAATATCATGTGAACAATATGACCTAGATCTATTAGTCCCAACTACATTAGTCCCATTGAATCAATTGAACCCAAGTATGTGCCAACATAGTCAAATTCCCTTTGATTCAATAGGTCTATTCTGGTTGGGACTAACAATTGGATTAATGCCAAGGAGATTTTTGCTTGCTATATATCTGTTTAACCTCAAGGTTAACATATGCATCATGTTAGATAGATAGATAGATAGATAGATAGATAGATAGATAGATAGATAGATAGATAGATAGATAGATAGATAGATAGATAGATAGATAGATAGATAGATAGATAGATAGATAGATAGATAGATAGATAGATATTGAAACCACAAATATAAGTTGGCACCTTCATCTTGGAGGTGTTTTGGACTTTAGCAACATGTTGTGGGTGTGTTTAACTGTAGGAGAAATTCCAGGCTATACGTACTTGGTTTAATGTGCCTTTAGCACTTTTACTTTTATTTTGAAAGCAAAATATGTAAGCATGTTTAAAAACTGTTCATATTTTTCTGAGGATTTATGGAAAATATAAGGTTGTTTTACTTAATATACGAGGTAAGAGACTGCAGGTTTTATATGCATTCCAAGTCCTCATTAGGAAGATATTCTATAGGTTAATTCTGGTTCCCCCCCCCCCTTCTTTTCTGCATCTCATGATGTGAGCTGCATAAACAACACCATCACTGATTTCAGTATCATATGGAAATTTTCAATCTGTTCCTTCTTTTTATATGTGCAGAACCCTACTTGCTGTCATGAAGCCAGAAACATAGAAAATCCAAACATTCACAGCCCTCTCCCTTGCAATATAGAACCTTTTCAAACATAAATGATTGATACTGAAGTACAACCTTATGGTCCTACTTCCTTCACTGTCTCAGATGCCCAATGCTTCAGGAAATGACTAAAGTGTAGGGATTAATTATGATGTATCTGTGTATGACAAAAGAGATGGCTCAGTGGTTTAGGTATCTGGCTGCGGAGCCAGAGGTTGGGAATTTGATGCCCCACTGTGCTTCCTTGATAGGGGCTGGGCTCGATGATCCATAGGGTCCTTTTCCAGCTCTGCAGTTCTCAGATTCTAAGAAAAGAGATCCACTAAAACTTATGAATGCCATCTTTTAAGAGGTTGTGCCTGAACCTAGAACATTAAGAGTCTCCTGCATCTACCACAAAGCAGCAGGTATTCCATCAACAGTCTGTGGTTGCATTTATTTGTCACAATCAGCCCTAGTTTGTGCTAGCCATGATTTGTTGTTTAAACCATCAGTTGCAAAGCAGACAACCCAACAAATCATGATTTGTGTTCCCCATTACTGGTTTGTTCGAGGGTGTTTTTGTCTCTTGCCCCTTTCTTAGCTTTTGTTTCAAGTGGAGCAGATGGTGAACAGCCCAGGGACAAGCCACAATTGTGGCTTTGAACATTTCAAGTTAAGCCTTGACTGGTACAACTCAAAGTTTGCAAGCCAACAACAAACCATGGTTTTAATTTTATTTAGTGGTTTATTAACAAAGCATGGGTTGTTCCTGGGGTGGCGCAGCCACATTTCAAAACCATATATCAAGAAACAACAGCATGACGTTTTCTGAGCTGTAAACAATGTCATTGGTGTCTTTAATCTTCCATGTTCTCCATTAGGGGTATAAATCTTTACTTGTCCCATTGCCACCCATGAGGATGAAGAACCACAGCTACTTGATGGTGAGGCATTTTGGGAGACTCTGGACAAGAAAGAGGATGAGAATAAATATTTTAGCAATAATTCTTTACACCATTATTTACTCCTGTCTGGCTGACTAGTTAAAGTATCCCCTACTACCTCCCCCCTGGAGGGCCACCAATCAGCCAGTGGTCTGACATGTAAACTATACATTTGTTCACCCTGCCCTGTGATTGACTTAAGACTCTATTGGGGCCTTTGCAAAGAAGATGCTATTTGGTTGGTTCTACATTAATGTTATAAATCAAAGAAAGAAAGAAAGAAAGAAAGAAAGAAAGAAAGAAAGAAAGAAAGAAAGAAAGAAAGAAAGAAAGAAAGAAAGAAAGTCCTATCTGTTCATGGTGGTTATAGTGGTAGGACTGACTCCTTTAGGTTCTGCTTATGACACACACAGACCTGCACTGGATTAAACTGATTTGCCCTTATGTCATCAAATATGGTAGCTAACCTTGGGCTTTGCAGTTAATGTTCTGGGTGAGACCAATAAGTGGAGTATGTAAATGTCAATAACTTCCAGCAACAAATGTCTGTTTTGCTCTGTATTTTCTATTCTGCATGTACACAGTGGCTTTAGCACTATAGCTCCACCTCTGCCTCACGGAATTATTGCATGACTTCATTATTGTCAAACAGATTCTTCTAGTGTCTACCCATCCCTATCCTGTCAAAGGTCTGAGTTCCCTTATGGAAATATTGTATAGATAGGTTTGGGCGTTTTAATTATGTTCTTCTTTTACTTAACATTAATGGCATTAGCTAATATGGCATTAGCTAGACATAAAAATGCAATAATGAGCCAAGGAAGGGACTATGTGAAAAGATAAAGAGATAATGTAAACAGTCTGTATATATGAAGGTAAAAGAGTTTATGAATAAGAAATTTACTATTATTGTGATACAATAGGTATTGTTCTGTTATGCTGTTTTGAATGGATTTTTAAAAAATTATAAATAAATAAGTTTTTTTTAAAAAAACATTACTCTTTGAGTCCCATATTTGGGAAAAATATGGTGTGTAGATCCATTAAATAAATAAGGTAATACTTCTCCTCTGTTACATGAGGGCTCAAGGAAGAGTAATTTAAAATGTACTTCGTGATATTAAATCTGAAAGACTGGAGCTTGCCATGAGCTATAGAACACTTGCTCCCCTTCCAATTAAAAATGTATAACCTCCAAATAGTGGATATAGCATATATTTTTGGGTTGCCGCTGAGATGGAGAGGTAAAAGGAAACAGAATTCAAGTCTTATAGATCCATTTGTCCTGTGTAAAATTCAGTACAGGTTTCTGCCAAGATCAGAGCTATCCAGGAGGTCCTTAGGAGCCTCGGGCAAATGCCTTGGCAATTCTGCCGGTGTTCCCTATGAGGAGTCATGCATGTATGTACTCTGTCCAGCAATGTTGCAGGGTTGAAGGAGGAGGCAATGGTACATATACTGCTGAGGAAATACTTGTTTTTTATGTGCCTGCAGCAAGTTGTCATAGTTCACATATATCTTTTATTGGCAACCATAGCCAAATATGGTGCAATTGATTACTTCTTGCATACCAGTTCATAGAATATAGTGCAAGATAGGGCCAAGAGGTGCTTCTCTTGCAACATATTAGTGAAGACTGAGCTGTATGTTTTACACTAGGAAGATGACTTATCCTGAAAGCTTTTGAAGGTAGGTCACAGTTCCATTCCTGATTCTGTTTGAATTCTTGAAGGATGCTTTGTGTTTGGGATTGTTTGTGGAATTGCCAAAAACTGGAATGCTAGAATGGCGTCCTGCTGTGAAACTTAATTAACTTGAAAAACCCATGGGCTTTCACAGTTTATAATGATGACACCGAGAGAAACAGAGCAATGTCTAAGTGGGAGTTATGAACCAGGAGGTTCACAACTTAGACATCACTTCAACTTTGAATGCCACTTCAACATTATGGCATAGTGGACAGAGAGCTGGGCTGAGCCAAAGCTTTGAATTCTTGCTCAGCTGTGAAAAATCATTAGTTGACTTTGGGCCCTAAGGTCCACCAGCTTTGAATAGAAGTTGGTAGCTTTGCAGCTGAAATGGGAAGTGGAAAAGTATTCTTGATACTCTAGGATCATTAGACAGAAGAAGGATAAATTACAAATTAACAAATGTAAGTGCAGCAGTCCTTCAAGGAAGAAAGAGGAAGGTGCAGAAGAAATAATAAAAACTAAATAAAAAAATGGCTTTATCTACAATCCTAAGGGCATTAACCTGGTTGGTTGAAGTCCCATTGTATGTCTGAAAGCAGCAAGCCGAGGATTACATTCACTGTGACATAATTCATTTTCAGGGTGGAAACAATGACAATATTGGTCTACTAGTCAGAAATGTGCAGATTAATGAGATGCTTACATAAATCTAAATACTAATCCTATTTAGTGATCTTGCAGTCTCATCACCACCAGCATCATCATCACTAATGCTACTGCTGTGCACCATGCTTAGAATGGAAAGATACCATTCATTTGCTCTGAGAAAGCAATCATTTTGTAGGAGTGCCACAAAAGTGTCTGTCTTACTGTCTTCCAAACTGGTAGCAATAAAGGCAGCTCTACCATTAGACAGAGTTAGAAAACTGCCCCAAGTGTCAGATGCTGTGAACCAACAGGACAACAACCACTCCTTTTGAGGCCCATGCCATTACCCTCTGCCCCACCACACAATGTATCCTGGCCCTCATAAATTATTCCTATCCTTCAGTTGCTGTGGAAAATGCTATTCCATCACCAGGCGGAAGTAAAATTCATTGTCAATTTATTTTTGAAGATAAGACTGGAGCATTGTCCTATTGCTTACTTCAGGCAGCCAGATCCTTTATGACAGTCTTGTATAGCAGACTTTCACTGCTGTTTGGAAGACAGACATGGTGGCTTTGGACCATTTAATTGATTTCTTTCCTTCCTCCTGGGCAAAAATTCCATCAGGGATACTCTTACACCAGCTTCACATTTGTGCTCCCCACATGCAAATTACTCTTGAGAGTTTAGCAGTGTTGAAATGTTCTGTGCTACCTCAGCAACCCCTTTCCATTCATTAGTGTAATCCCACTTGCTCTCCTGTGTCTCTGATGATGTTGCAGGGGCCTACCGGAGTGAAGAAAACTGCAAGCTCAGGGGAGAGACAAGGGCAATGTGGAACATTAGGTCAGAAATGTAAAAGGCACGTCTTGTCCAAGTAATGACTGCTCCACTGACAGATAATTGGATCTGGGCTGTGTTAGCATTGGCTTTGGATTTTTTTTATAGCTCTTTTAATATAATAATGAATGTGTAAGCTTGTTCCTAATAACAGCCCATCAAGGAAAATCTTGTGTCTGTGTCAAATTATTCCTGTTATTGTTATAATGAGCTGGATGACGGGAACTAGAGCGAAGGATAGTGAAATTCTTATATTTTTCCATCATTTCTCATCAAGTGAGGCAAACATAAAGTGTGTGATTTATTATACACGCTGGTGGCTTTCCCACCTTTCTGCTACACTAGCCGGGGACTTTTTGTGCCATTTAAATATATATAAATGAACCAGCAGTTCGTGCTCAACTCTACTCGTGTTTATTTGTGCCCAATATATATATATATTCTATATATAGAATATATATATATTGGGCACAAATAAACACGAGTAGAGTTGAGCACGAACTGCTGGTTCAGCAGTTCATGCCAGTTTGTTTATCAGCTGAACAGGTATTTTGCCTTTCAAAGCCCCACCTCCTCCAGTGGGCACCCAATCAGAGGCAGTGGCCTGGCTTCCCTGCTCTGCCTCCTCCAAGTGTGGCCTCTGATTGGGGACTGCTGAAGGAGGTGGAGCTTTGAAGCGCCGAACACCTGTTCGGTCAATAAACAAATCAGCATGAAGTGCCAAACTAGCAGTTCATGCTGATCTCTAAACATGAGCAAAACCATTGAAGAAATAAGGAAGAGGAAGAGAGGAAATATAGAATCATGTGGGGTGGGGAGCTCTCACACATAGATAGTTCGTTGGACTGGTTATTGCTTCCAAAACATCAAACCTTAAATAAGAACTCATTCATTATATGTACGAATGCGAAGGGACCTTTTCTCCTCCACAGCACTGGAAGCCCACTTTAACCCTGTGTTTAATTAGCAAGCCAAACAATAACATTGAAAGCATCTGACACAAAAGTGTCTTCTGTCTTAATGGAAGGTCTTCACAGAGCTGGTGCTTTTTATTTTTAACTTTTAATTTTATCTTCCCTCTACCTGGTCATTTTTGGGAAGCATCTATGTAATCGTCATTGGCTTTCACATAGGTAAGGTGACTGATGACTGGTTTGTTTTCTGTTTCAGGTCGTGGAAGCCAATTTGGTTGCTTTTGACTGTCACTGGATCATTATAAATGAGGTAACTGACAGCTTAATGTGAATCCTGTTTTGTTTTGTTTTTTTAAAATCCATTGTGCAAGTGTTCACACTGGCCTTGACTTTGACAGCAAGAAACAGTAGCAGCGGAAGATTTCAGCCATGTTGTTAGGTTGGAATGGAGTTTTAATATGAGAAGAAATAGAACTGAAAGTTGAAATATCATAAATAAAACTCTCCTCTACTGAGTGGGCATTTTTGGCTGACCTGCTAATTTTTTGAGACATTTTAAGTATCAACAACTATTATATGTATAAATCCTTTTTCATGGTGTTGGTTTCGTCCTGCAGTACTCCTTAGTTATGGAACTGGCTCACAAGGCTGCCCAAGGTGTTTCATTGCCTGAGGCAGAACAGCACTTCCTAGGGTCACTGAAACTTTGCTCGAGTATTACTGTGAAACACCCTGGAATCAATTTTTAATGCACTGTAGCATCTAAGTTAGCTTTGTGAACCCTTTCAGTCTCAATTCTGTTGTCCCCCCCCCCCTGCATTTTCCTCCTGAACTTCCCTCATATGGAGGTGAATGATTTTGTTTACTCTTCACACACTGAAATTTATACACAGTTTTAAACACATATTCCCCCTAATGTGAGAATTTATGTACATGTTTTGGCTTAGGTACATATTTTCTCCTATGAAAATAAAGGCATCTCATGTTGTCCATTTCTAACTAGCTGTTAATGTTGGCTTTTTACATAACACTAAGAATTGAAAGCCTATGAATGCTGAACCTGGGAGTAAATACCATTTAAGTCAATGGAACTTCTTTCTGAATTGATATACACAGGAGTGCAGTATCAGGGTAGTTTGTGGTGGCATGTGAAAAGACGAAAGTCAATCTATGATATTAGAGGCATCACACAGCCAGCTTGCCATAGGCAGAGTTGCTCTACAGACAGCATGTGGTAGGACCAGACCCTGACATTTCAAATAGCAAAATTAATCAAACAGCTGAATAGCTAGAGCTTGATAAAAGCATGAACCTAATGTCCAAGAACACAATGGCTATATTAAGGAATAGTTGGAGGATAATCACCTGTGTTTCAAAATGCTACTGATTGTTCTTCTCATTATTATTATGTACAAAATGTAACTGCACCAAAGCCCTTTTAAATGCACAAGTCTCATTATAAATCAGTGGTGGGGAACAATTTGACCACCAATTGTTTGGGCTGACAACTGCCATTTGACCCACCAGCTTCACCAATGGCTTGTGGGAATACGGGTCCAAAATTTCTGGAGAACCAATGGTTCTGTCCTGTCCTGTAAGTTTTGTCTCAGCTTCGTGCTTCCAGAATCCACCACTCTATTTCCCTGTCTCTATAGGGAAATGGTGGTGGTAGTAATATTTAGAATAGAATACAAAGGGGGCCAATATAGGTTTGGTGCAATAGAAGTTGAAACTGAGTAGAAAGTTGCAACTAGAGTAGGCCATTGAATCAGTGAGGATTTGTTGAGTCAACTTCTCTGCCTGAGGCAGAACAGCACTTCCTAAGGTCACTGAAACTTTGCTTATTACTGTGAAACACCCTGTAATCAATTTTTATTTCAATGGGCCTAACTCTATTTGTGACGTACTAGTGGATTTGAGCCAATGTGTTCTTCCTTGTCAAGGAAAAACCATAGCATTATAAAACTGGGGACAGGGAATGTGTGATTTTCATTGGATTTCGGCTCTACTCAGCATGGCTTCTAGCAAGGGCTAACAGGATTCCCTTACATCTGGAGGGTCACTCACTCCCAAGGACTGCAATAAGTAACCTCCCTGTAAATGTACAGTATATGCAGATCTAGTTGCTGAGGCTTGAACTTCATGGACCTGTCATCATTACTGTCACTTTCCAAAACGTTCGGAGACCAACTGTGTGTTCCTGCCCTCATGTATATTTCTTATTGCAACTTTTACATATTTGATTATCCAATTTTAAAAAAATCTGTGAAAACACTAAAATATACTTTAAAAGCATGATGTTACTAGCATGGAACAGAACATAGAGCAATATTATTCAATGAGGTCCTTCTTGAATAATGAAGCTTTCAATTATTTCTTTTAAAAATGAGTTATGCATTGTTTCCACACTCTCTGATCTTAATTAAATGAGATAATTGGTCCCTGGTGTAGAGGGTATTGCACCTACTCTACCTGCATCTTCTCCATGAAGTATTGTTGGGAGAAATAATGTGCATACTCCTTGATCTCTTTTGATTGCTGCAGACACCTGCTTTGATGCTTAATTATTAGATTGTCTTATTTGCACTACTCTACAATAAATTACCTCAATCAAGCCCTATCTGCTTGTTTGTTCATCAGTTTATATTTCAGCAGGAAACTTGAGCTTTTGAAGCAACCCCCTGCCTTATGGTACAATCACAGTTCAATACCGGATACAAGAATTTCACCCTACTACTGTTTGATTTGGATGCCTATAAATAGCAATTGTGTGCTATCAAGTAAATTTTGACTGACAATGACACATTCCAGAGTTTTCTAATTGGAGTACTCAGAACTGGGACTGACCAGCTTGCCCAAGGTCATTATGACTCCTGGGAGGAATAGCAGGGAGTTGAACTCACAGCCTGTGGCTCTGCAGCCAGTTACTCCATTGCCTGAGTGATCCAGCCAGCATCATATAACATACATACATACATGCATGCATGCATACATACATACATATATACATTTATTATTTCTTTACTTATATATCCTACTATGTATTAGAAGATCTCAGGATGGGTTGCAGAAAGTAAAAAGAAAATATTTATATGTTGCCCTTCTCTTAGGGGATTCAGCGTGGCTTATAATCAGTTAAAACAAAACAGTAGTCCTAGTTAAAAACCATAAGATATTATATTAAAATACACAATTAGATAATAACGATATTAAAAACCACCTTTAAAACACTTTCAAAACCTTAGTTCAATAAATGCTGCATTCCTAAAATCTTAACTTGCTCAAATTACTTAAAAGCCTCCCTAAAAAGTCCTTACTGCCAGTGGAAGGCAAGGGGAGAGGCAATCTGGCTTCTTAGGGAAGTTCATTCCATAAACTGAGAGCAGCCATATAAACGTCTTTCTCTTTTGTCCTCACCGAAGAAGCCTGTGGGGGTTGTGGGACTGAGAGAAGGGCCTCCTCAGAAGATCTTAAAAGCTGAGGAGGTTCATATGGGATGATACAGTCCTTCAAATAAGATGGACCCAAGCCATATAAGGTTTTATAGGTCATAACCTGCACTTTGAATTGGGCCTGGAAACAGACTGGCTTTCAGCGAAGCTGTTCACTGAAGGCCAGTGTCAGTAAAGGGCAGTAACCTTGGGTAACCCAGGTGTTCTTTGACTGCAACTCCTAGAAACCCCAGCCAGCACAGTTGGTGGTGAAGGCCTCTGGGAATTACAGTCCAAGAACGCTTGGGTTACCCAAGGTTGGGAATCACTGTAATAGGAGAGTGATGTGCGCTGTACCAACTAAGCAACATAAAACAATGTGCAATTTAGAATGATGTAATATAATTTATGACTAGAGATGGGCACGAACTGCAAGTTTGGTGTTTCATGCTGGTTTGTTTGTCAGCCGAAGAGGTGTTTGGTGCTTCCTAGCCCTGCCTTCTCTGGCAGGCATCCACTCAGAGGCAGTGCCGGGACAAGGAGAGGTGAAGCTGGAGTGGGCCCCTGTTGGAGGAGGCAGACTGGGAAGCACCAAACACCTGTTCAACTGAAAAACAAACCAGCAGTTCATGCCTTCTCTATTTATTACAACCTAAATTCACAAGTTGTAGCAGAACTGTTCAACCTCGTCAAGCCATGACCCACAGGAGACATCAAAAGCTTTGCTGAATAGTCAGTTTTAACCTGGCACTAAAATGAGACCCATTTCTGTGCTGTTCCACAGGGAAGGCATTCACAGATAACCAGTGTTTCAACATAATCTGTTGTTCTCATTAGTAAAGCGGAGAAGAAGGTTTGTCAAACAGATCTCAGTGTTAGGGAGACGTGCCCCTTGAAGTACCAAGGTTCCAGGCTGTTTAGAGCTTTAAATGTCATCACCAGCAGCTTGACTTCAGACCAAATTTTGTCTTAAAATCAACTTCCCAAGCTCTGTTCTAGGAGGGGGGTCAATGAAAGACTCCAAACTTGCTTATTGGCAAGTTCATCAAAGGACAAGAGACCAGTACGTTTATTCTCAATTTATATATAGGTAGAAATGTTTGATAAAACCCAAGCAAACTGAAACATCATATCTGGCAGAACTCATCTGTTTGCATTCTGTTGTTTAGTAATTAAGGGAACACTGAAAGCAGTAACAAACATGGTTTCTTTGTACCAATCCCCTATTCAGATTTATCCCTGTAAATCACAAAGGCCACAATATATGTCAAAACAAGAAAAAACCCAGAGAACGTATATGTTTCTAATGAAGATCATTGCAGCTTCATGTTGCCTATAACAAGTTCCAAATCCATCTCTGAAACTGCCACTCTTAAAAAAAAAAAGCCAAAAAACTGAGGAATGTTTCATCCATTTTCATTGTTTGTACGTTCTTGTTAGAAATGGCAACTTTTAATTAGAACTTTTAAACCACAAAAAGTGTTTCAGGGAACACATGTTGCCCACTCTTGATCAAAATCCTCTGAACTCTCATGCTTTCATTTGCTCACTTCAAGATGTGAGAATATTTGAAAACCTTACTTGAGTTTATTGTCTGTTATGTACTGTTGTATATAATGAACTAGAGCCACATTCAGAAATGCTGTATAATGGGAGATTATATGGATCACTCTTTTTTAAAAAAATCCCATTTATTTTTATATTAAAGGGCGGCATATGTGCTCTATTTCTCAGAAGCAATCAGTCATTTCAGTGGTAATCTGTCTTCTGAGATTGATGCAGTAGAGAATAACAAGGCCCCTCTCCCCCGGCAATTTTCAGAATCTAAAAGCAACTGAATTTTTACAAAAGTCTTAGAATATTATCAGAAGAATGTAGTAAATCTAGAATAGCAGAAATATTATTTGATTTCCATCACAAAGTAACTGTCGCAAGGAATGGAATGGAAAGTCTGGTGTAAGTGTGTGAGAGAAGTCCTATTCAGGTCTTAGCAATATAATAATGTACCATTAAGTCATTTGAAATTCTCCCTTGACAGATTCTGCCATCTCTTCCAAAATCTGATGTTAGCATTCCTGTGGCAGCCAAGGCTAGCTGGCAAGGTATAAATGACATACATACATACAGCTTATAACCTTGGCTAGGACCTGCTAATTCAAGTAATTAACAGCTTGGTAGTCTGATTCCTGTGTTAACAAATCATCACCCCTTCTCTATGATCTGTATCCTCACCTGGTCATGGGAATATGTATAAATATAGAGGACACATATTTATACATTTATTATTTGTTTATTTAATTTTTTTTACCATACCATTATCCTTAAAAAGGACCCAAGGTGGCTTGCAATATTAAAATACACTATTTACACAGTTACTTAAAAAGATTAAATGAATATCATGTTAAAAAGAATAAGCAACACCAAAACACATCCAAAGCAGTAAGGTACAACAATCTATTTAAAAACCCCACTCAGGCAGCCGGTCACTGAGGGACAGCTTGTCTAGAGAGAAAGGTCTTCACCTGCTTGAGGAAGGACAGTAAAGATGAGGCCACTCTATATGTCTGAAGAAATGGATTCTGTAAGGCTTCAAATATTTTCAATTCCTAATTATGGTAACCTTCCTAAAGTTTTCTAGGTTCACAGTACTCAAAGTTGTTTACCAGTCCTTCCTTCCACTGGCCCTCTGGGACTGTGCAGCTTGCCTATCCATTTGGTCCCTTCCAGCTCTGCAGTTCTAAGATTATTAAGAGCACACTATATCTCTCTCAAGACATGCAATCCATCAGCCATACACTTTCTAGGTGATCTTGACTGACCTGTCTCCCAAGTTGTGTCATGGGGATTTGAACTCCTGGCCTTGGCCCTGCAGCCAGGCACTCCAACACATTGAATTATACCAGCTCTAAGTGTTATTTACCCTTCTTTTATTCAGCAAGTGAGCATGGTTGGCTGACCTAAGGTCTGCAGAGACATGGTTTCTACTGATGTGTAGGTTTTCAGTGCAATCCGAGAGACTTGGTTTTTCTAAGTTACACATGAAAAAAATGACAATGGAGTTGGGGTGGGTGGGTAGGTTTTCCCTGCTCACGTGGATGAATAAAAACAGGATAAAGTGACACCTGATGTGGCTATAGTTGATCAGAGCAAGAGTGTGTCTTCTATGGCAATGGCAATCTTGGAATATTTGGAGAATTATATTAGCTTAATCACGGAAATGATAAGAGTATCACCATTCCTTACTGACTGTTAGCCATTTGCTGTTTTGGTGTTTAGAATGGGCATCAACGGATTTGAAGTCTAAGATTCAAACCCCCACCCAACCTGGAACTGAACGGAATTTCTATTTCTCTGTGCCTCATAATAAGATTTTCAGTGATGATCAATACAACCTAATGGGTGATATTCAGCTCCTAAAATCTGTGTAACAGGCAAACTATGCATTGCAGATAACTGGGTACTGCAGCTGAAATGAAGGCACTTGATTGTGGCAGACTTTTGTAACATGGTTGCAAAAAATGTCACACTTGGCACCTCAAGACCTATCACAAAACAAAGGAAGCTAATTTACAAGGCACAGGAGGTGAGCAAAGCTCCTGTTGTCACATTCAAATGCCTGCTGCAGTTAAGGAATTATAACGATGAGTTATATGTAATATATAATATGGCCCAAAGTCCTTCCAACATCTTCTTGATGTCTCAAAATAAGAATTGGTTAGAACTTGCAGTGTTTAAATAAAGACTGACTTCCTGAAAGAAGCCCATTTCCTGATTTACTAGGCTTGCCAAACTAGCAGTATCCCATTCACAGATCTTATGGGCCAAAACTGGAGACCTAGAAACAGGTCTTTGCAGTGTGTCACAGAAGCAGAGTTAAATGTGCCTGTGCACAAGAGTCCTCCAGCTTCTACTGCTCAAGCCCTTAGATTGTGACTGAACACTGGCTAGCAGCAAGTACCCTAGCTGGATCCAACCCCTTGTGCCATACTTGGTAAGCTATAACCAATAAAGGTTAATCTACTCCTGACTACATTTAATTGTTGTTCCTCACCTCCTTTCCTTCTCCTGATTCATCCTATTTTAGCATATTGGTCAAAAGGGAAAAGGGAGACATTCAAGAGAAAATTGGACAACCCTCTGTCAGATGGACTCAACGGCCTTATAGGACCCTTCCAACTCCATTATTCTTTGATTCTATGAACATTTTTGCAAACCTGTAGTTCTCTTGGTCCATGTGTTCTTTTACCTGAATAGTTTGCTAAACATTTTCCTTCTCATGTAGTGGGGAGCATTTGAGGGTAATAAGAATGAATTTGTAGAAAACTCCTTGTGCAAATATTTATGCTTTTTCCCCCACACAGGTACACACACAGAGCAGCCAACTGTTTATTTCCCTCTAGATTAAATCTCACCAGTGTTAATCTCATATAAATAAAACAATCTCACTGACACAATAACACAGCCACAGAAATGAGGGTACTCTTATGTACATGTAGATTCGTTCCCTAGTAATTTCTGCCTTTTGAAGGCAGGTACTATATTTTATGATTCCCAGTGTGGTGTACTGGATAGAGTGAGGGACTAGGACTCTGGAGAACAGGGTTCGAATCCCCACTCAGCCATGGAAACTCACTGATAAAACCACTCCTTAAATATCTCGGCTACCTTGAAAGCCCTGCCCTGTTGGTTCTGACTAGATGGCACAGGATACATACACACACACTATATTTTTTAATATCAAATGACAAACAAGCATGTAAAGAACAGTAGGAGTCTAGTGATATTATGCCTGACTGATGATAAAAACTTGCACCACAAAATTTCAGTCAGGTATCTTTCAGCTACAGCCAACCTGGAAATTGCAACATAATGGAGAGTCCCTCACAGCTCTACTAGAAAACAGCCAGTGGATAAAACATGGGCACTCACCATTCCAGAAAAATTGGCCCATCCCATGGGAATGTTAACACGCTACAGAAACAAATGGTAAAACTACGGCATCTTTTGTTATGTTCACTAATGAGAATTCATCTTTCAAAATAGCCTTCTCCCAAATATTCTGCTCTGCATAACGCACCAGTTGAAGTTTTTGTAGAATACATTTCAGAAGGCACCCTAGTGTTACCAAGACAGGAGTGTCTCATCAACTACTAGGCGCCATCCCTACTCTCGGAAGGAGGGTGACAGGTATGCTGATGGCGGTCATTGGCATCACCTAGGGCTTTGCTTTTAGCTGAAAGAAGCAAAGTCTGCTGCTGCTTCACAACAGAAATAGTAGTGTCCCTAGACTTCTATTCCCAGTGTTAACTTTCCCCTATAGAAATAAAGAAACCACAGCTACAGCGTTCATAGAGGAGTCTGAGAATTCTTCCATTGCTCTTGCTCCTGGCACATGCTTTCAGCCATTATGCCTGAATTTAGGGAGATTTTGCTACAGTATGTGGTATTTAGCAGAACAGGACAGCAAGAGCAGGATGAAACCAACAGAATATTTTCATTAATAGTACCTGTGGTGCACCGGACCCCCAAGGGGCAAGTTGCACTCGGTCAGAGAGTCCGACAGGCCACTTACCTACCACCTTTGCGCTGGGGCCTCAGCAGTGCGTAGCGTAAGCCCTTTGAACAAGTCTGACCTTAAAAAAGAACACTTTACACTTAACCAGTACTTTGCAAGTACTGACACATGGGCATTGTGATTCCTCAGAACTCACTAAAGCTCAGTTAGGTAGGGCTCTTAAAAGATAGCTAGTTTGTGGCCCTCTCCACCTCCTGGATTTAGCCAGACCCTGCTGTTCAAGAGACCAGTCCTTTTGTAGAATTTTTATAATTAATTTTTATTAGAAAAATAGAGTTTCATTAGAAATCAGTTTATATTGCACAAGCATTAGCATCAAGAACATATTCAAAGATCATTGCAGTTAAATAAAATAACTATTTCCCATTAAAAATAATAAACACTAATAAGCTAACTAAGGTGGGCTATAGTGGGCTAGCCCCACCTCCTTCTTTCTCCTTACTTACATCCTCTCGAATCCAGATCAGAACAACACTCGAATCTCCATTCAGCATTCAGATTCAGATTCTTTCACATAACCCATCGTCCATTTTTCTACACTCTCTAACTCCTCCCTTCTTCCTGATAGTTCTGACTGTTAACCAATTAGCCTCAAGAGGCTGTACCACCTTCCTCCTCCCCTTATTCCCATGAGAGTCCAGGTGTTGTTTATCTCTTCTCCAATTAGCTCAGAATGTTGAGTCTTCCACGGGCCTCTCAATTTGGCCTTCATCGTTATCTCGAACCAGGCTGTAACGGTTCTCGGGAAAACACTCTCATGGCACTTAGAAAAACATATTCCAATGTTTCTCAAATCATCTTCACACAGAACCTGTCTGACTCCATCTTACATTTCTCTGACTACATGTCCCATCATCATGACAGTAAACCCCCCCCCCAACAAATGCCAAAAAGAGGAATCATTTGTCAGAACTGAAGAAAATATTTGTGAAAAACAGTTGTCTCAGCTCAGCTTATGATGGGTATTGATTTGGGAAGTCACATAAAGTTTAGTTCGCTTGCCTTCTTTTATATAGTAACAAAAGGTTCTTCACATTCAAATGATCCATACAAAAAACAATATATAATTCAGAATATATAATATGTGTGTGTGTTTAGCCATACAGAAAACAAGATATAAATCAGAGTTTAAGCACTGAAGCAGCTGCTAGTTTAGGGAGCTGAGGACAGGCTGCATATCATTCACAGCTGTATCCTACAGTAGGTTTAAAAATGCAACTGAAGGTGTAAATAAGATGAAAACAATTCGATATAATCTATATGCACTCTAAAATGTTGCAGCTGTGAATCTGTTCAGTGCACTCCTTATAATACCTCATTACAGTGACAGGACATATATATTGCCCATACCTCTGAAAGCCTTCTTTCCACTTATTTTTAGTATCCAGATAGTATTTGTAAAATACACGATATGTCTTAGGGGCAGCTACTGCCGAAAGGCAATTGGAAGAAAATAAAAGCAGTGAATTCTAATTAAAATGCACAAAACTGCTGAATACCAAGGAAACAATGCTCTGTGCTTATTGGGGATGACAAATGATTAGTGTTTGTACAGCTAAAAATCAGAACTTCTTAGAAAATAGAACTTGGCAGTGCAGTGTGGTCATGTGACAAAAGACATTTCACAGCATGAAATAACCCGACAGCTTCTCAGTTACTGCAGAGGCAAATATACCAGTAGAGTCACTATGTCCTCCTAGATATGGTGAGGCTAGGACCAGTTCCATATATTTCCTGCCTGAGGTCACTCACTCCATTGATGTGAGGGTGGCAGATACACTCCTGGTTTACAGGAACTATCAAAGTTGATGTGCCCTCTCCCCAGAATAGGATCAGTTACTGTGAAGTTTGGACTAAATGGAGTGGATTTGCCATCCTTGTCACATTGATGACACCATCACCTGTCACCACAAAGTTCAACCTTAGAATCATAGAATAATGGAGGTGGAAGGGGCCTATAAGGCTATCGAGTCCAACCCCCTGCTCAATGCAGGAACTCAAAGCAAAGCAAAACTGACAGATGGTTGTCCAATTTTCTCTTGAATGCCTCCAACATTGGAGTGCTCGCCACCTCCTGAGGTCATTCGTTCAATTGTCATCCTGCCCTAACATTTAAGAAGCTTTTCGTGATATTCAGCTGAAATCTGGCTTCCTGTAACTTGAGCCCATTGTTACGTCTCCTGCACTCTGGGATGACTGAGAACATTAAAACAACTGCTAGTTTAGGGAATTCAGGACAGGTTGTATATCATTAACAGCTGTGTCCTACAGTAGGAACATAGGGAGCGGCCTTCTACTCAGTCCTCCCAGTTCAATATTATCAACTCTCACTGGCAACTACTCTCCTGGATTTGGCGCAGGATTGCTTCCTAGCCCTGCTGGAGAACCGTGGTAGACAGGAAGTGGTGAATCTTTAACTGTTTAGAAGGGGCAATAGGACAGTGAGAGATAGTCAATGAAAGGGATCAGCACCGCCTACTCTGACTTCTAGAATGCCCCTATTGGACATCCATGGGGAGGGATGCAAAAGTGGTGGTGTTCTGGAAGATTCTTTGAACAGTTACACCTGTAGCTAAACACAAACCTGATTAGCAGGAATAATTATGTCATGTGTCACTCCACCCATCTTCTTGAAGGGAGGAGCAGGTGACATCATACCTGCCAATAGAAAGGCTACAGTGCTCAAGGTCAGTGAACCCTTGTTTCCTTATAACACCAAAGAGCCACAATCCTGCTAGCTCTGCTTGCTGATGTGACTCCATCACCATAAATTTCAGTGGCCCATTGCCTCAAGTCAAGAAGTCAGTATAGGCATTTCCTGTAGTACATCAGTCATGTGAGTTGGGGTCTAATAAGGAATGCCTATGCTAACTTGTTCACTTGTGCCAAAAGTTATCATCACTGAAAGTTTTTCTGGTGTAGTAATAGGATTCAGGCTATGTGCAATAAGATCCCAGTCAATTGAGTAACTATGCAATAGTATTTCAATCAATGTAAGCAAAAGAGGGTGAGGAGAGATACAGATAGATTAGACAGGACTTTGCAATTTAAATGTCAATGTGAGGGAGAGAGGATCCAGAAAAGCAGGTCCAGTGGAAGCAAAAATAAGGAGATGGGCTTAGGGCTAACCTCCTCTCCTCTCACATGTCATAGGGATATTGGTTCATGCACTCTCAGATTTACAGATAGAGGATTCTGCATTCACAGATGAATGGCTGTCTGCATCTAAGTGCATGTGTCAAGCACTGTCTGCCACTTATCTGTGCATCTGCTTTTGTATCTTTACATGCAGACTTACTCATGTGCATACATTCTTGGCGTATGGGCACCAAGCGTGTGAGCTTTTCTGGCTGTGAGCACTTTGTGTGTGAGAGCATTTCTTGCTGCTGTGATGAAACGCAGCAAGCGGTGAAATGCCCTGGACTTAACCGCTTTCCCTCCTACTGAATAAAAACCATAGCTTGTAAAAGAATAGAGTTAATAAAATCCTCTAATACTTCTATCTCTAATTGAATTGCAGGTATATTAAGAACTGCTTGCATTTTGCAGAAGGTAGCAACTTTTCTCTCCCTCTTTTAGCTAGCAGAATGATACAGACTAAGTGATAAGATGGCTCTGCAAGCTGAGAGAAGCCATTATCTATGGTACATTAAGGATTAATCGACCAGAAATGCAGGATATTACACTGGACACAGCTGATGCCAGGTGTGATTTTGTTTGTGGAAAAATCTATATTTCATAAAGAACATAAATAACAGATGGCTTCGAAAATCTATGACAGCCTATGAAGAAGAATCAAATAGGTTTAGTGTAGTCAAGAAGATTGATGTTTAAAATTCATGGCTCTCAGCTTTTTATTTGCTGCACCATTAAAGAAATAAAATAACAATAGCAGTCCACCTGACCCAGTTGTTCTGGAAATTTTAAGTATAGTCATTTATCGCAACATGTTCCTTTATATAACTTCCACAGCTTGCTAAGTACTCAGTTTTTGCATGGATTGATGTTAGGCCTGGCAAAAATAGCAGCAAATTTAATTATTATCATTATTACCCTCGCTTTCATGTGGTTATCAGATTACTTAGTTAAAAACTCAAGCTTGGCCCCCTTGATGCACAAAGGCTGATTTGAGAGCATGCATCTCTCCCAAACTTATATTGAATTAACCTGGAAATTACCTGTGTTCTTCTGAAGATATCTAGAGAACTTTAATACATTTTCTGAGTCAATGAAAGAGCTGAAAGAAAAGAATCTACTTCTCTCGGCCTTCTTCTCAAATTCTATCCCTGCCAGATCCTTGTGCAGCACCAGTGTTTTATCATCTGTTGTAGTGAGACAGTCCTGCCAACCTAGCAGTTCGAAAGCATGTAAACGCAAGTAGATAAATAGGTACCACCACAGTGGGAAGGTAACGGCGTTCCGTGTCTAATCACGCTGGCCATGTGACCACAGAAACTGTCTGCGGACAAACGCTGGCTCTACGGCTTGGAAACGGGGATGAGCACCGCCCCCTAGAGTTGGACACGACTGAACAATTATCAAGGGGAACCTTAGTGATACAGGTATTTTGCCTCATCCTGCTATATGAGCTGATATAGCTCCGGTGTAGGAGAGCCAGTGTGTGGAGCTAGAGGCTACAAATTCAAATTCTCACTGTACCTCCTGGGAGACAGGCCACTCACTGGCAACAGATGCAGCTGATGGGGTTACACAGCCTGGGTTACACATAGCCGTGGACAAACTGCATGGCCCCAGAGTGCCACTAGAAGGAGGGACTGGGAAACAACTTTTGAGTACTTTATGCCTAGAAATCCTTGGGAGTGTCTATGTAAGTTGGAGACAAGACAGTATACCATTAATGATGATGATGATTATGTCTGTCTTGCCAGGATTTTATATGACTATTTTTAAATGATGCTGTGTTGGGCCACAGTACCTGTAGACAGAGTAAAACAGATGTTTTAGAAACGGACCTCCAGTGGGGTGGGGTGTCAACCTCTCCCGCTATTCCTCCCAAGCTATTCCCATCCTCTGGGATCAATATAGTTGTAGCAATGATTCTTCCATATTGCTAGCTTAGTCCAGCTGGGTTTCTCAAATAGTTTTCTACTCTTAAAGTGTTTACAGGCTAGAGATGTAAATCCCTGCTTCTCTTGTCCTTCCACATGAAGCTGAGAAAGGTCAAAAATATTATGCTCACTCTTTGATATTTTGTGCACTGTCAACAAGAGAATAAAATGCAAATGAGAACAATTTTGTGCAAATTATGTTATGCATATCATACAAATTTTCAAAGTGACAATTTGTGCAAATCACCATGCCTCTGATGAAAACAAAATTAGTGTCTCATGTCTTCCTCTCACATGGATGCAAGAAATCTTACCAGTTCTTGAACATTTCTCATCAAAGTGTTTGTTTGGTTCAAGAGGGCCTAGATCAATGGTTCCCTACCTGGGTCCCCAGATGTTCTTGGACTAAAACTCCCAGACGTCTTCACCAGTAGCTGCGCTGGCCAGGATTTCTGGGAGTTGTAGTCCAAGAAAATCTGGTGACCCAAGGTTAGGAATCACTGACCTAGATCAATGATAGAGAGCCTGCCTTTGAGAAAAGGCCCCTGAATAAATGAATAGATAGAGAGGAAGCCTATGTTCTCAAGTGGGAATCGTGAATGCAACTGTGTTGGTCTTCCTCAAGTGATGCTTCAGAGAGGCTCTTTATGCATTGTAGCATTTTCTTGAGTGGTCAGAGAAGAGGAACCAGGGCAGTAGTGAGTCAGTGATAGCAAGGCTTTGGAAGACCAAACTGTCCACTGTGCAACCTACCTGGGGCACTACTGTCAAGTGTTCAAGTAAGAATTAGAGAGGAAAGGAAATTCTATGTTACCTGACCATTTGTTTACAAATTAATCCAATATATACTCTATAAGACTCTCAGTCAATTCCCCATCATTAGGAAGAAACTGCAAGCAGCAGATCCTACCCACTCCCAGCCACCACCTTTTCCCCTTTTTGAATTATACACAAATAAATGCACACAACTGAAAATGTGAATCTTTGACACATGTGCTTTAGCTGCATGGAGCAATGCATACAAAAAAGGTTACATGAAGAACAAAACAATGAAAAGTGTATACACTTGGAATGGTACATATATGTATGGAAATAATCACAAATGTCCATGTTAGGAAAATGCAAAGTCTCACAATCTAGTATGAAACAAGGGCAGTAAAAATGTTGTTGGAGATCTAAAGAAATGCAGTGAAATCAAGAACTGATAGATTTCCCTATCACTAAATGAAAGTCACTTGCCACCCTGGGCAGCTTCTGCATATGGAAAACACAGTTGCCATACTGTCCTTCACCATAAGCAAAATGGCTAATGAACATGGCAGTAAAAGTACTCAGGGAAGAAATGTGTCTTTCCCTATGTATGCTTCCTCATACCTCAGCTCAGGGAGAGGAAACAGCTTAAAGCAGGAGTGGGGGAGGGATCTCTTGCAGAAGTTGTTTGAGTTGCCTTTAAAAAATAAATAAATCACTTACCATGATTGGTGAGGCTGATGCGAGCTCAAATCCAAAACATGTAGAAGGCTAAAGATTCACATTGGATTAAACCCTTCCCTTCACTTTCTTTCTTTCCTTCCTTCCTTCAATACAGCATATTCCTGGATGAGCTGCAGCTGGGGAGATCTCCCTTGTTCATTTTCATTGTTCTTTCTCCCTATATATACAAGCTGCAGATTGTTGCTGCAGCTTGTTTTCTTTCCTTTCTCTCCCCTTCTGTTTCTCTCTCTTTTGGTCTGTGTGGGAAAGAAAAACCACCTATTCTCTCAGATGAATTGTTTTCCACTGCAATTTACACTACTTTTCTGTGTAAATCATCGGCTGGGGGCAATGTTGATAGATACCAAAGCTTGTTGCAACAGGTCTAAGGCTCATGTGGCCTTCAGGTTCAGGAGTGGTGGAGCTGGAATGGATTTGTACTCCCAGGTTAAAATACTTTTAAAATAATCTTTCTCACCTTGCAAACTTTTGCAACTTCTTACATTTCATTGCAGGAAATCAATGATGCAGATGTGCAGGAACTGGTGAGAAAATCAATTGGAAGACTGACAATTATTCGGCAGAGCTTTCCTGTACCACAGAACATCAGTCAGCGCTGTTTCCGTGGGACTCACCGAATATCTTCATCACTTTGTGATCCTAAAGATCCTTTCTCCCAAAATATGGAGGTATTCTCAGATCCTATAAATGCATTTCTATGCATCTGCTATATATTTTTATATCTACAGATGGGTTCAGGTGGGGTCGGTATTGATGTTTCAGACTTGCACTGTTCATTATACTATACATGCACTGTTCATTCACTTAGACATGAACTGCCCACACACTTTGTCCATAATGTAAGCTCTATTTTCTGAAAATCAGCACACATTTTATCAGCTGTTCCAAGGAACTGATTCTTCTGTTGGAAAGGTCCAGCCTTAGAAACCCTGCTCAAATTGAACCAGACATAGACTTCATGTGTTTGTGGAGTACAGGTAGTTGCATTTTGAGTTCTTGCCATTTTCAGTCTCCCACCATCTCTTCTTTCAAGTTTATGCTAAATAATGGGCTCTAGCTGTCTATGGATGGATGGATGGATGGATATGTATTTCTTCTCAATCACAACTCATCCCAAAGTAAACTTTCCAAAGAAGCAACAAATCACTGACTAAATCTAGAAGGTGCTTTCTTATTTTTTAAAACATTTATGATGGTGGTGGTGATAAGTTCCTTATTTCTAACACTGCATGAGTCATTTTAATCTTCCTTGTAAAACTAATCATCAACAGTTTCAACAACATTCTCTCTCCTCCTTGCAATTAAAGCATAAATCATGGTATTTTCATCTTGTCCTGCATTTAGATACTTCGGATGTTTTCATCACTGTTAGAATGGCGTCTCTCTCTATATAAACTGCCATTACTCCACAAAGGAACACCTCTGAACTATATTGGAGGCAATGTGGGCAGAAAGGCACATTACTATGTATACTTGAATGTTGAAAAGTTTTCGGAATTGATTTCTGCCGTTTAAAAAATGCCTGCTTCATCTGCTTTTGTTGATGTTGCATTCTATCTCTTTTTTTTTAACTTAGTCTGGATTAAGCATCTATAAAATAGCATGGTACTAAAAAATGTGCATAAGTATTAACATATATGCTCAGAAGTTGGAAGTCCTACCAGCATGTCCACCAATGAATTCTTTCTTTAAGTGTTGAGTGTAATAGATATTGGCCAAAATCCTGTTGCGTACATTATATTTGCAAACAAATGATGATTTTTGATAATTAAATACTTTTTCCGTCTCTCCTGCAGCTCCTATGGCTTCAGTGCAATGAAACAGGCTACCCATGAGTCAGACAGTCTAGGATTAGAAGGATGAAGTCTTTAATTATTTAAAATCTCCTTCTGCCAGTGCTGTCATCACCCTTCCACTGGTGTAACTTACATAACAGGATTTTGGCCAGTGTATCATTTAATGATTAACACAGTGTATGTAGTCTTCTGACTGAAGTCTACAAATTCTTCTAAAACAAGAAGTATGAAAGGCACTAGATTTAGATATTTTTAAAAGTTTTGTTTTGTTTTTGCCTAACATGCTAGTACAGACTAACATGGCCATGTCTGCTAAAACTACAAATTCATAGCAATTTATTGAAAAGAATCTTGGCATATTTGCCATCTAAGTTTTTCAGTTAGCATTGTCTGAAATAAAATGATAGGAGTTTCTTTTAGAGCGTGGAACATCAAATCAGCTAAATATGATTTAGAAATATGACTAGTTTCTGTGACTGTACCAAGAAGAAAAATACATAATCTGGAACTAATCTGTGTCAGCCTTCATGTTAATCTCTTTAATCCTGATTTTAATTATCTTCCTTGCCAGACCTGCAGGGACAGCTTTTAGTTTGTTCATGTTCAAGTTACATTTTGACCCAACCATATCACATTTAATTTGCCCAGCTACTCTTTATACCTTAGGAAATTTGTTCCAATTTATTTTTCTCTGGCAACTTTTGACTGTTTTTGTTGTTGTTGTTGCATTTCAGCCAGTGGGAGAGTAAAGCTCTGTGTGAGAGAGATTTGAGAATGTTAACTGTAGCCTCAGCTCACAGGACTGATACAGGAGCATGAAGTGGAACATAAACCTGTGCCCCGCCAACTTCTGAGCATATTTTCTTGTGCTGGTGTAGACCTTGGAATGTTAGCCTTAAAAAGTAAAGTGTCCCCATTATTCATTCTCATAGTTAGACAGGAAATTGTTTTCAGTCTAACACAATGAGTTTGACCATTTGCCTGCCTCTCCTGCAGCCTCAAGCTTCCTCAAGAAGCAAATATTGAGACTTCATAAGTTTGGGTTCTTAGCAAAGTCATTATTGTTCATTCCAGATTCAGTCCTCTTTCCCCTCAGTAATCAACAGAATCCTGCAGCTTTTGAGAAATGAAATCAGTGGTCTCTTCATCTGAACCCATTTTTAATTACGTGTGACAGCAGTCAGAGCATTCAATAAATATATGAAACAATCTTTTAATAAACAGTCTATTTCATGTCCTGTAGTTCCTATTATTCATGCAGCATTTTTTCTGAGGTCACAGGAAAAAGGGAGGAAGATGCAGAAATCAATTTATACATGAATGATTTGTTGTGACTATTGATAAAGACGTGAAATATCTGTTTAGTGTCTGCTGATCATGACATTCCAAAATTGCTCCAAAATTAATATAGATCAATATGAACTGCAATAATGTTTCTGTATTTTCTGATGTAAAATTAAGGATCTGTTTTATTTGAAGTCACGTTATTGAAAAATAGTAGTGACAGAAGCTGGTATCATCGTTTGCCAATTTCAGCCTCATTAGCGGCCTTAGTTTTGCTTGGCTAGTGGCCTCTAACAGCTGCATGGGTGTTAGAGGGAGATCCTGAAAGTTTCAAATGGTTTTCAAAGCCCTATCATCAGGAATTCATTACTACGCCTTATATAATGCATGATATGCTTGTTATTAATTATTAAATCTTCTGAAGGTGTGGGCCAAATTCATCATGTAACTATGCAAGTTTATCAGTTGCTCCAACTCTCTGTATTTATCACATTGCCAATTACAGTGGAAATGAGAATGTGTTAAAAGAAAGAGCTGTGGGTTTCAAAGAAATCAGAGTTCAGTCTTTAAGTTAATTATGAGATCTACTGATTTAACCAATGGTTCTATCAATTCATCCATTTTTTAAAAAAACTGGTTTTATGCATTTTTATTGTAGAAGGAAAATGAGGGACAAAGATCAGTAGGAAAACACTAGTCCTTGTTCGCTTACAAGCCACACAATCACAGGGTTTCCTGTTTTACATGCTATAAAAGACCTCACATTAGGAAACAGGATTTCCACTGCCAGCTAGGGACACATTGATGCTCACAGGTGGAAATTAAAGTAACTGGCATTTCTGTAACACTCCAATACCCTGGTTCTCCAACAGTGTGAGAACAAGTTGGAAGCAACTTGTTACGAAGTGTAATTAGCTCCCAACAAAGGTGTAACTAAATTACTTTTCAAATGTTAGGGAGAATAGTTTTAAAGTGTTTTAGGTGTACAGTTGCAGGCATGTAATTTCATCAGATAGTGGAAGAGGAATACCATATGGTTTGAGTGCTAGCTCACGTGCCTGCCTTATGCTACAACTTTCCAATTTGAGAAACAGATGGAATCTAAGTGGAGATCTCTGCAAAAGAATCCATTCAGTGGTTCACTTCTCTTTTCTGCTGCTTAAATAGGGACAGAAGCTTTTTATCTCATTATACATGTTAATCAGAAAATCAATGAAGAGATGTATGCATTACCATCTCCCTTTTGTTTGTTTATTTCCCACTTTTTATGCCATTTTCACTTTCTGCATTGTTTGTGTTTTCTGTATTTTCTGTAATCACAGCTTTCTGTGATTTATTTCTTCCAGTCTTTCTGATTATAATACCCCAACCTACTAGAGTTCATCTAAAGTTCCTTAGACTTGGACACCACCCTACATGTATGAATCCTATCTGCCTATGCAGATACTGTAACACTCTACATGTTTGCTGAACTGGACTATAGGCCAGGAAAGCTTATACTGAATACTTGTTAATCCTTAATGCACCATGAAACTCTTGTTTTTGCTTCAGAAGAAACAGAACTAATATGGGTACCCTGCTGGGATTTTTTTTAAAAATAAAATAAAACTCTAATGGGAATTGCTTTGGAGTCTTTTGGATCTAATTACTTTTCAAAAGTAACTTGCTGAGCTCTGAGTAAGACTTTTACTTTGTTCCACTTAAAGCCAGAGTGGTGGCAGCTGGGATGAGCCACTTATGAATTCTTCCCGCATGTGTGTACTAGCTGCTTACAATCAATTTTTAATCTATTTGACAGATTACCAACCTCTACATCTATGATACTGTGCTTTTACTGGCGAATGCTTTCCATAAGAAACTGGAGGACCGAAAGTGGCACAGCATGGCAAGTCTGACATGCATTAGGAAAAACTCAAAACCGTGGCAAGGAGGGAGATCCATGTTGGATACAATCAAGAAGGTATGCCAGATCCCTTGATCCTTTTTCAAATGCTTTGCTTTTAAGCAACTTTTGCTATTTGTTGTAATCTCATTTTTATAAATGGTATTTCCCCCTTGATAAGGTTGTCTGAGAAGAAATGCAAAATGTTCACCTGAAGTTCATGAGACACCATCCTTTATTTAAAAGCTTTTAGTGAGTCTGTTTTGCTTTCCTAAGTCATTGATTTTTTTTTAAAAGGGAGACTCGATACTTTGTAACCCTTTACTGGATTTTTGTGGCCATCTGGTTCTGAAAGTAAAAATGTCTCCTTACATATAGTTTGTGAATCAAGCAGCCATACAAAGTTCTCCCTCACATGGTCCCTATATACAGTATATGAGTTCACAGCACCATCATTTTAACAAGTATTTATGGTGATTGCTAGAGATGACCACAAACTGGGAAAAGGGAGGTCTGTGGTTTGTCACTATTCATGAACTACGAACCACAGACTGTCACGAGCTTTCTCTCTTTATATTTCTCTACTTAAAAGTAACGTCCCAGTGCATTACCTTTTTTGCTAGAACAAGTTACTTGAAAAAGAGAGGCACTAAATAATGTTTTATAATTATTGAGGCACATTAGCAAAAGAAGGGGATGCTGCCTCATGCCTTCGAAATATACCTTCACCTTCACCCTGAGAGGCTCAGTTGGTGAATAAACAAAAAGGGCCAGGGTGTGTGTCTGTCTCTGTAATAGCACATTAACTCTGGAATTCCCTTCCATTGGAAGTCAGTCTGACTTCATTCTTTATGAGTCTTAGGCCAGGAATGGTATTGTTCTGTAAGGCAGTGAGAGCAGTAGTATGTGCCAGTGGTGATCCAGTGGAACCACCACTTTAATTTACCCAAGTACATTCAGCTGAATGTATTGCAGTGCCTACACAGGCCTTCCTGCTGAACATGTGAAGGCCTACATGACTTCCAGGTGAAGTGGGGCACACATGTGTTCCTGTGTCAACACAACTCTTTGAGCCATCCACACATCTAGGCTTAATGCCTAAATAGTGCTCTAGAGAGACATTGAACAGACATCTGACCTGCATTCCCATCTTAAATGTAGACATGGTGTACATATTCAGAAATACAGATTGTGTAGTGTGGTGGTTAGAGAGCTGTTCTGGGACATGGGACATGAGAAGTCAAGGCTCAAATTCTCATTGGGTCATGACATTCACTGGGTGACCTTGGACATCATTTCTCTCTGACTGACATATCTCAAAGAATTATTGTGAAGATAAAACAGGGGAAGCCTGTTTTTTCTCCTCCCAGTGGAAGAAAGGTTGGAAATAAATGTAACAAATACAGTAGGTTATTAGTGTGAGTGGCCTCAGCTTCCCCTTCCATGACAGGCCCACAGCGTGGTGTTAACAGATAGTTCTTTATTTCTTTTACAGTAACTCAAAAGGGCATCGCCAATGAGCCAGTTGCCAACCGCATCTACCTGATGCTCTCAGCATCCCTGAGTCTGTCCAGTTTCAGACCTTCCCCAGATAATACTTAGTTGTCCCAACTGCAGTCCATAATAATTCTTAGGGCTGGCCATGATGGGTGATAGGGTAGAAACCCTTCTCTTCCACAAAGTCCAGCATGATACTCAGGTGAGTCAAACTGGGGGGGGGGGGGGCAGCAGGGATGTTGCACTGATACCAAGACTTGTCCTCACAGATAGGAGGCTTTGGTGGCTGCCCCGGCATACCTCTGGGCCATGGAGGTGGGGGGGGGGGTCCTCCAGACTCCTGGGCTTGGATCACTGCTGCATCCACCATCTTGAATGACAGGTCCACACGACTCCCTTCCAGGTGCTGGAGTGAAGCAGATGGAGTGTATGCAGGCTTGTGGTGTGGGTCCTCAGACCATCTAGCCAGTCTGCCAGTTGATCACTCTGGATGGCCCTGGCCCTCACATTGCTCCTGACATTGTTGGACTCACCTCTGTTCCTCCAACTGGTGGACTTCCCATTGTCTTGCAGTGGCCCTCTGCAGCCTGGCCACCTCCTCTGAGGGGGCGTGGAGGTTGGCCCACTCACCAGTCCAGGGGCTATGTCTCTTCACCATCTCCCATCCCTTGGTTGAGTGGGTCAATGTTGGGACCACCTCGTCAGCCTAGCAGGCATCCCAGTCCACAGCATCAAATCAAAGCCTTCTCCTCCTGACTACCTTTATCTCACCACTCCACCGTTGCCATTCTCGAGGGCCCCCCCCCAGGTGCTCCCTTCAGCTGAGTTGTCCTGGCCCCAATCAATGGATGACTTGTGCATGATCAGCGTTGAGGCATTCAAGGGGAGGCACGCATGTGCAGGGATATTGGCCAGAGCCCAAGCGCTCCTGCTGGTCCCACACTTACCTTCCCTGTATTTTAAATGCTTTCCAGTTCCAAATGCTTTAATGTAAATGTAGAATCAGTTCTTTCATATACTTGCTTGTATACACTGAAAGCTCCAGAGTTCATGAAATCTGTCAGCCCTACTAACATTTCTAGTTTCTTTCCTGCTGTTTCCTGCCTTTTAAAAGGAAGATAATTAATCAAACAAACAAGCAAGCAAACTCCTCTTTTAACCTTATACCAGTTACTCAGAGTAATGATTAATCCTCCCTACAATGTGAAAAGAGATGGTGAGCCAGATACAATGTGAAAGGACTACAGAATGGGGGAAATTGTGCAAAGGAGATATTTCTTATGTATTAAGGATTTTATTGAATCACTTCTAAATGAATCAGAAGGTACAGAAATTTCAGAACATGCCATCTTACAGTACTTACATTGACTGCCCACATGTTAAATATGCTTTGAGGAAAATATGTGGAAACCACTCACAGATTCACATAAAGTCATGGACAGACATGTATGTGAGATGCAAAGCCAGGCTCTCATATCTCATTTGTGGCTGGTTGTTCCTTCGGTGACAAGATGCACTTCTTGATAGTACAGGAATGGGGGGGGGGGGAATTGTGGAGGGCAGCATTCCCTCAGGGATAACTTGTCTGGTGCACATGAATGAAGCTAGTGGCAGGTTAGCCAGAACCAAAAGCATGTTGGGTTGTCCCTTTTTTTCAATCTCTTTCTACCATCCCCTTCTTTCTGTCTCCCTACTTCTCTCTGTGTTCCTATTCCTGGCACATCCTTTTTTCCCACTTTCTCCCTCTTCCTTCCCACTGATCTGAATGACAGAAAAGGGAGATCTCATTTGCCAGAAATTATACTGAGGGCCAAAGTTTACCAGAAAAACAGCCAGGGCTAAATAACTCCAGAAGTGATCAAATGCTTTTCTTTGCTTTCCTCTCAATTGATACTAGGCATGTACAGTGTCTTCAGACAAATATTCAAACCTGGTCTAAATTATAGGTGTCTGTGTGATTCCTGGAGAACTACAGGATGGAACAAGGAGCCACTGTTCACTCCCCAGAAAGATTTTTTTATATATATATAATCTTGATCGTACAGGAATATATATCCTGTTTGCATTTGTAGGGTTGAGAAGATGGTGAATAATTTGAATTGAGGGAAAGGGTTAAAAGGGACAGTGAAAATCATGTGAGAGATTGAGCTGCCACTGTTAAAGGAAAATAATGGCAAGTGAACTCCCAATAAGCCAAAAATCTTCCAGGACATTCTAGGCACGAGGGAGGTTTCAGATGGAGGTCAGTGCATATCTGTATATGTATATAGGTCATCTATAGCTCTTAATAGAGACACAGAATGGGTCTAGGGCTGGGTCATGCCCTTAGTTGATACTTTTGAATTTTAATTCACATATGGTGCTAGCCAAGCACACACCTTAGCTGACCGATGATGGGGTGGGGGTGGGGGGGAGGGATGGATGGATGGATGGATGGATTCCATTTTTATACTGCCCAATTAGTGCAAAGCACTACTCTGGACAATTAACAAACAAAGTAAATACAAATTATATAGCAAAAAAAGTAAATAATAAACAAAAACTAACAGAGAAGAGCAAGTCAATAAAACAGTATAAAAGAAATACAGCAAGAGCATACAGGCAGTATACCAGTAAAATGCAGCAAATTATCAGTGTTTGAGCTGGTATTTTCACCACTCTTGAGAGTTTCTCTTCAGCATCAGACACCAAAATATATTTGAATGTGGAACGTGGAATATAATGGCAGGGTCCACACAAATCCCTCTGGGGGTCACCTGGGCAGTTGTGGTACTTTTTTCTAGGTCATTCTCATACGAAGGGACCATTTCCAAGAATCAGTGTTCTCACATGAGATCTAATGAGTTATGATCCTGAATTGTACAACTGAAGTATCTATAGCTTTTTGGACCTAACATGTGCACCATTGTGCTAATCTTAGTGTCTTTGTCTACACATAAGGATGCACTGGCTCATATGGGATGCTTTTCCAGATGAGACTGGACTAGTCCCTCCTATGCTGATAAAATGCACATAAGCAATCCATGATCCAAGCTGGGAGAGATGTAGTGCCTAACCCAGGGTCTCAAACATGTGGCCCGCGGGCCATTTGCGGCCCGCCAGACGATAGTTTGTGGCCCCTGCCTTGCCTGCCCCCCCTGAAGCGCCCACGCATCCTCTGCTGTCAAGAGTTAAAAAAAGCCCTCACCTCGCTCGCCGGCTTTCTCCCAAGACAGCGCCTCTTGCACCCTCCATCCGGAATTGCAGTCTGCCAGCCAGCCCGTCTGTCTGCCGGCTGGCAGGCTGCAGTTCCGGATGGAGGGTGCAAGAGGCGCTGTCTTGGGGGAGAGCCAGTGAGCAAGGCGCGCTGCCGGCCCTTTTCCCCCGAGCACCCGAGCCAAGCGTCAACAGCAGCTGCCGCCGCCGCCCGCCACCTCTTCCAGGGAAGCGGCTCTCTGGCTCTCTTTCTCTCTTGGCACCCCCAGCACCAGCCCGGCCAGTGGCCGTCTCAGCGCCCGGCGGTGCTTCCTCTCCTCCTCTTCGTCCTGCTTCAGCCGCCTCAGCTCTGGAGGCTGCCTGGGCTCGCCTCGCAAAGTTTGCTCCTCTGTCATGGTGGGGGTAGCTGCTGCTGCTGAGTGCGCCTTTTTTGAGGGGGTCCCTCAGAGGAAGGTTGCCGGGACCTCCGTGTGTATGTGTGTGTGTTTGTGTGCGTGCGCATGCACCTGTGGGGGCCCCTGCCCCATTCTGTTTAATTTCGCGGGTACCGGTGGGGGCTTTTCTCCTTTGGCAAGGCGAATTCTGTGAGGGTTTTTTTTTTAATTTTATGTCGTGCCCTCCTCCCCCTGGTTAGGCGGTTGCCGGCACTCCCTCCCTTCTCCGCTTCTTCGTCCTGCTGCTGTTGCTGCTACTGGTGAAGAAGGAGCTGGAGGGGGTCGTGCCGGGCGACGAGGGCTCGCGTGCCCCCTCCTCCTCCTTGGAGCCCAGCCGGGCTAAGGAAACTCCCAGGCGGCTTCCTCGGGCTCTTGCTCCACTTGGCGGAAAATCTGATGGGGCCCAGCCTCACCCAGACTCTGCCTCCAGTGGCCCCAGGTAAATTGAGTTTGAGACCCCTGCCTAACCCTAACCCAGACCGTGACCTGCCCCTGAAAATACTTGCATGAATGCTCTATCAAACCAGTGAATCAAACAGCAGTCAAGGTATTCCTAATCAAATACGTATATCCACATACAGTTTTCCTTTCTGAATAATATTTTCAGAGTTCCATAAAACTGATCACAGTAAGTCTTTTTTTTTAAAATCACATTTATTTCTACTTTTGTTCTCCTTTTGTTTCTAATACTGTATGGCATGAAACTTCTTAACGGTCAATCCCTTAAAGAACAGCATACTCCCTTTTGTGGGGGGGGGCATGTTTTAATGCCACTCTACAGTTAATGGTAGAAAACTTTGGCTGGTATTCTTACTTTTCCCCACCTGATATATTTTTAAAATCCCCCTGTTTCTCTCCCAGAGGAAAAAGGAATCAAGTGACTTCAAAGCTACTGAATTTCTTTGTTCATATTTGCTTATACCTGCCACGCAAATAGTAAATATTGTCTCAAAATATTAAAATATTAAAATATCAAAATATTAAAAAATGTCTCAAGGAGACACTCATTAGGCCCATTCGAAGAAACTTAATTTGGCGACGGACGATATTGGCAATTATAGGCCCGTCGCCAATGTTTCTTTCATGAGTAAAGTGGTCGAGAGGGTGGTGGCCGATCAGCTTCAGGCGCACTTGGATGAAACAAATGCCCTGGATCCGTTCCAGTCGGGCCTTCAGGCCGCGCCATGGTACAGAAACGGCATTGGTCGCCCTGTTAGATGACTTCTTGAGGGAGGCCGACAGGGGAAAAACTTCTCTGTTGGTCCTCCTCGATATCTCAGCCGCCTTTGATACCGTCGACCACGGTATCCTCCTGAGGAGGGTCTCTGAGTTGGGAATCGGTGGTCAGGCGTTGGCCTGGCTCCGGTCCTTCCTGGGGGACCGTCCTCAGAGGAGTTCAGCTTGGGGAGCATGAGTCGGCCCCGTGGAGCCTCAATTGTGGGGTTCCGCAGGGTTCGGCCATCTCTCCAATGCTGTTTAACATCTATATGAGGCCGCTGGGCGAGGTTATCAGGGGGTGTGGAGCATCGTGCCATCAATATGCCGATGACACACAGCTCTACATCTCCTTTTTGCCAACTACAGTGGATGCCGTTCTGTCCCTGCAGCGCTGTCTGGGGTCTGTATTGCAATGGATGCAGGAAAATGGGCTGAGGCTGAACCTGGACAAGACGGAGGTCCTGAGGGTCGGGGGGCCTACCATCAGTGGTTTGGGAAACTCCCTCTCTTTTGGGGGGGTGACTCTCACCGCGAAGAGTGAGGTGCGCAGCTTGGGGGTCTATCTGGACCAGGCGCTCGCCATGGAATCCCAGGTAGCGTCAGTGGTCCGCACCGCTTATTTCCATCTCTGGCAGATAGCCCAGCTGCGTCCCTATCTATATGTTGGGTCACTCACCACGTTGGTCCATGCGCTCGTAATCTCGAGATTAGACTACTGTAATGCTCTCTACGTGGGGCTGCCTTTGAAATCTATGCGGAAACTCCAGATGGTGCAGAATGCGGCAGCCAGACTTCTCAGTGGGGTAAGGAAACATCAACATATTACTCCCCACTCTGGCCGCCTTGCATTGGCTGTTCGGTTCCGCGTAGATTTCAAAGTTTTAATGCTTACGTATAAAGCCCCTAAACGGTTTAGGGCCTCGCTACCTGACGGAACGCCTTCTCCCACCTAGATCTACCCGTATCACCCGATCTAGCCAGGAGGTGAGGCCGAGGAGCCTAACGTCGAGGGAGGCCCGGAAGGAAAAAACAAGAAACCGGGCCTTCTCGGCAGTGGCTCCTCGTCTTTGGAACAGCCTCCCTCCTGAGATTCGCATGGCCCTGTCGCTGGGCATCTTTAAATGCCAACTGAAAACCTGGCTGTTTAAGCAAGCCTTCCCTCCACCCACCGTCTGAATTTTTGTTATTTTGTGTTTTCTCCATCTTGGATCATTGTTTATTTAGTAATATATTGTTATGATTTTAAATTGTTAAATTGTTAGATGATATGTTGTTACCCGCCCAGAGTAGTCTATATGACTAGATGGGCGGGCTATAAATGTAATAAATAAATAAATAAATAAAAGCCCAGGTGCTTTTTTCCCCTTAATATTCCCTAGCAGTGCTATAATAAACCATTATTTTGCTCAGCAAGGGGGAGTGTGTACTTCTCTAGATGTTGCATGATTACATCACCCATCATCCCTCATCATTAAATCTGCTGGCTAGGGCTAGGGAAAATTGTAGTTAACCAATATTCTGGAGGGTTACATTTCCCCTACCTCTGCTTATAGCTCACTTGAGCAATCTTGGAAGCAAGTCTACTAAAAGCAGATAAACTATAAAGCTTGCATTGGAACTTGAATCATTCCCAGAGAGGCAAAATCACAGCCATAAATTTTTGTTATTTTCCTTCTGTGCTCAGAAAACAGTGATTACATAGCCAAATTCCATGAGATTGTGAAATAAATTGATTTTTATACAGAGCATAGAGTAAGTCAAGGGCTTTCCACACACTGGCTCACAAGAAGAAAATGCAGATCACTCCATAGCTCTCTGTGAGGACTTTGCAGAGAAGATTATACAGATCTATTCTAACTGGATTATACAATTGGTGCAGGTCCTATGGATGTAATTTTGGCCCCTGTTTGTCCTGGAATTGTGTATATTCTTCAGTTTATGCAGTATGAAGATGTGGACAAGATCCTTAGTGAAATGAAGGCCACCAAATGTGTGCTGGATCTTCGGCTGCCAAGAGGGTTGATGGGCTTCTTTTTTCCTTTCACATTCTCTCTGAAGTTTGCATTTTTCCCTTTTTTTGAAAATTGAAGTATCCAGGGGAGGCTTTGGTTTTTATTGGGAATTCAGCTGTCAGTCACCTTCTCCTCTGGCACTTCCTTTGTTTGCTACAGTTCCCCTTGACTTACAGGTGGCACCATTCCCCCCAACCCCCATATTTCAGCATTTTAAACTCACAGAGATGAGCACAGACCAGAAAACCAGCAGTTTGTGATGGTTCATGGCTAATCATGAATCACAAACCATGAACCACCATGAACCCCCAGAAAAACAAACCTGGCAGGGAAGCTGGGCCCGCTACCTCTGTGTATGGGCCCGCCTATTGGCTAGGTGGCAGGTGCATGCTCAGAAGCAATAGCCAGCTCCTGGAATGGAAGCTGGCCCTGTTGCCTCAGAGGATGGCAGCGGCAGCAGGCGCAGTGGGACAGTGGGAAGGTGGTGGGCAGTTATCCCTTTTTTGCCAAAGCAAAGGGGGGGGGGGGAAGTTTGGTGTTTTGTTTTGCTTCAGCAAAACAGGATCCCCAAACCAGATTACGAACCAAACCACAAACCACTCCAGCTCATCAGTTTTTCTGGTTCGCAATTCGGTTCGTGTCCATCTCTGCTCACAAACTTTATTGAGTCATAGGGATGCCCAAACCACCCTGAAGGGTGACTGGGAGCTTCTTGAACTGCCCTGTGAGTGACCCACATAGTAGAAATATCCATGCTCCATCTCATTTGGATATTTTTCTCTGGAGCCAACACACATCCCCAATCTAAACAAAATAAAAGAATAAGTAAAAATAAATAAACTCCTGATTGTTTAAGGGCTGTAACAGACACTGTTAGGAATAACATTTTCAGGACGTTGGGAAGATGTTTGTGCATGCGTGCGCACAAACACACACACTCATACATGCATTTGTCTACTATTTCCTTTCACTAGCTGGGAGTCTTATCTTCAGAGATATGGTTTCTAAAATAAGCTGTAGCTGATTTGGGCTTGGTAGATACAATTGGTCCTTAAGTGGGACCAGTTTTATCTATCATGTGCAATCAACTGCAGTGTATTTTAGAAACTAAATCCTTGAAGATGAGACTCTCAGTTACTGCCAGGAAATAGCAGGCAGGTAGATGACAGCTGGCATAGCTCGGTGGGTTTGGGCACCAAGAGCCAGCAATTCAAATCCCCACTGTGTCTTTCAGGAGAGGGACCAAGCAAGATCCCCTGGATTGTCTGATAGAGTTACATGTCGTGCCAGAGTCCCACCAGAGGAGGGGCTGTAAACTATTTTTGAGTAATGTGCATTTGTATGAGGGTCACCTTAAGTCAGGAACAACCTGATGGCACATAATTAATATTAATATTCATCTCCCCAGAAATCTAGAAGGCAGAAATATAGATTTGCATTTTCTTGGGTAGATTTTGACCCCAGCTTTCCTTGTTGGCTCCTCAGTGGAAGTAATCATTTCCCAGGCTCTTTTCTAGTTCCTGAGTATTACCTTTGGGCTTTTGCTTCTTAATCTTTGTCCTTCCACTTTCAGTGTGTGGAAAAAACTGCAGAGTCTATACCATGTAAACTGTAGCAATTGGACTTTACAGAGGTTGAGAAAGAAGTCTTGTTAATACAACTGTGGCTAATTCTCCCTCAGCATTTGACAGATAAAGAGTTTACAGATTTGACATGACCTTTTTGCCTCTCTAAAGCACAACACAGAATGTGTGGCTCCAGCTGGTAAACCTCGGTGATAGCTCTCTTTTTTATCATGTTGTTTTGTTTTTTTCCTTGCCAGAATATCCATCAGACTACTCAAAACAAAAGAGAAAAGCCAGACTTCATTTGCAAATAAAGAGGTCATCGTTTTTTAATATTAATATAGCTGCTTGGTGATGGGAAGCTTGCAATTTTCCACATGGTTAGACTGCATTAGAGACTAGGAGTCTAATCTAGAACCATTAAAATAAGTGGAAACTTGGCACACACTTCAGTGTGCTGTGTATACTGTACACTGGGCTGCTGAAATACCACCACAATCACATTATCATACTATCCCTTCCAGGCAGCTAATTATAATTTGGTAATTGCAGCTCTTGGTGAAATAAAACAACATGATCTACTTATTGGAAAGTATAAGTGATTTTGATCACAAGAGCATTTTTGGGTGTTTTAGTTTCTTAAAATGATTTTTTAAATTATGAACACAGTTTCTTTATATAATCAGAGGTATAAAGAGGAGTGAAAATTGTTGGAAGAAATATCAATAATTTAAGATATGCAAATGACACAATCTTACTGACAGAAAGCAGCAATGACTTGAAATGACTGGACTGCAACTGAATGTTAAGAAGACAAAAAATCATGACTACAGATGAACTATATAACTTTAGCATATACAATGAAGAAATTGAAAAAGTTAGAGATTTTGTATACCTTGGTTCAATCATGCATCCAAACGGAGACTGTAGCCAAGAATTCGGAAGACTGAGACCAGGAAGGGAAAATATTGAAACTGAGGCTGTCCTACTTTGGCACATCATGAGAAGGCAGGATTCTCTGGAACAGATAATAATCCTGGGAAAGGTGGAAGGCAGCAGGAAAAGAGGAAGACCAAATATGAAATGGGCTGATTCCCTAAAGGAAGTCACATGCTTGAGTCTGCAAGAGCTGAGGAGGACTGTTGAGAACAGGACATGTATATCTCTCATTCATAGGGTTGCCATGAGTCAGAGGTGATTTGACAGCACATAACAACAAAATATAAACTTTGGCTGTTTCTAATATTTAAAAAATCAGGCCTTAAAAAGGCCCCTGAACCAGTAAGAATTGCAAGGAGGTAAAATTCAGTCATGGCTGGTATTTTCTCTAGTGAAAATCCTTCTCAGAGATTCCTCTGACCTGGAAAGCCTGACAATTTCACAAGTTCTCCTTGGACATTATGTGTAAAATCTGGCATGTCATAAAATACAGCTTGACCTTACCCACCAAAATTGTAGAGAGAAGCCCTCCTTCTCCACTCATGAAGTCCCCATGCCTAGGAGGGAATGAGAGCCACCACTTATATTTCCTTTCTTCTCAAGCAACTTATGAAGTACTGAATTAGCCTGTGCACACTGGCATATAATGGTATATAGTCCCCTGATAGTACTGTTTGGCACAGAAAAAAATACCTTGTCTGCTTACGTTTCTTCTTAAAGTGATCCCTCCTTCTCTTTTAAGAGCTGGCCGTATCTTTCTGACACAGGGCTAGGGCATGCAATCTTTTTGGGACGATGCATTGCAATGTAAAATAGCTCTTTGTTCTGCCTTCATGGAACAAAGTAGAGATGGGGATATTCGTATACAAATACCAATATCCCGGTGCAGCTGGACTTAACGAGGGTCAGGCCCCCAGGGCCGGACCATCCACTGGCCTTGCTCATCCTTCCAATCACTCCCAGAGCCCCTCTCTCTTCCCGCTCAGCTGACCACTCAGCAGCCGTGCAGGGAGACTCGTCCTCCCTCCCCCTGCCTGGAGTGGCTAGCAGAGCGGGAAGAGAGTGGCGCCCCGGGAGTGATTGGAAGGATGAGGGAGGCCGCCACTGCCACCAGATGCGTGAGTGGATGATCCAGCCTCAGGGGCCGGACCCTCGTTAAGTCCAGCTGCGCAGGGATAATGCCCCTGTCTCTAGTACCAAGAGTCAAAATAGATTGCAATGAAGATAAGGACTTTTAAGTACTATCCAGACTGCATCAAATTTCATAGTGTGAACAGGCCCAATGACAAAACACACAGCGCAACAGCCACTACTGGCACATTTTAAGAGAAGAGCGGGGAGAGGTGAGATATAGACAAGTTACATACTTCTACCACACAGCCCATTACTTCAAACTAATGTAGGAAGATGTCATATTGTAGCAGGTCTCAAGACTGCAAAGAAGTCATTAGAAGAGGGCCCCTGGGATGGACAAACGGATCTATTTATAGTCCACATCCCTTTTTTACAGGTTCAGTCATAATACTGTTGTTGGTTAGAACATTCTAGCAAACCTTGTAATCTAGTGAACCATATGTATGCTTGTGACGTTTCCCCTGTGACCCCAACCTGTTTCCCTCTACCAAAGGGCTCACACGGTTTACGTTCTTTCTTTCCTTTGCTGCCACCAGTGGATTTCCTTTATCCACGCTGTAAAAGATATCATTCAGACATTTGCTGCCAACAGAACTTTGTTTATTTAAGGTTATTAGGGAAAATCAGAAATTCAGATGTTCTTTATTCATTTCATGTTCATATAATCATGTCAATATACATTCAATCACCACCTGCTTTATGTGTTCACTTTACTCAGTTTATTTTTATTATTATTATCTCTCTTTACTTTTCTGACTATCTATCTCTCTGCAATCACCTCTCTCCTTCTCTCTTAACTCCCTCTAACTGTCTAACCGACTAACTGATCCCGCCCCTCCAGTCCTCTCTAGGCTCATGCAAATGAGATTCCGCTATGAGTGACAGGAGTGACGTAAGGCATTCGTCACAATGCTTTTCTTTTTTTATTTAATGGGATTTTTTCTTCAGCACAAGCTATTCCAAATCCCTATTAGATAGCCCTGTCACACGTGTGTGCAGCTGTTTGTGGAAATAAACAACACAATCTGAGGGCTGTTTAAATTCAATATAAGCCTAGCAAAATTAGTAAAATTAATGTATATCTTGATGACTGTTAAAACCAAAAGTAAAGACTCTGTATTTCACACATGCACACACAGATACATTTCCAGGAACCATAATGGATTAGACCAGCTTCTGCATTTTTAAAAAAGTTGGAATCCATCAAGATATTTCTGGCTCTGGCAGTTGAGGGAGATGACTATTTCCATTACTCAGACTCCTGACAATTTTCCTGTTAGTCAGTAAAGATATTTCAAGAATAGAACAATAATGTGCAATAATGCTAGTGTTAGGAAAATATCAATTTTCATTTGTAATCTATGTAAATTATTAAAGTAAGGCTCTAAGCGACAATATAAGCCAAAGAGAAATGACGCCGCAATATTGCATCTAGCCCCCTGCTGAGGTCTTCCAAGTCACATTTGTTTTGGTTACTGACAAAAACCAAGTTTTTGTTATGTGACCTGTGGAAAGGGGAGGCGTAGAGGCTGTTTTCCTCTTGCCTCATGCATCATCTATGGATCTGACGGCTAAATTCTGGTTTCAGACGCTTTATTGTCAGTGATGGATAGTGATGATTTATGAAGCAGAAAAAGCAAAACCTGATTTTTCCACCAGCCGATTAGGCTTCAAGGTAGAGAAATTGCATTTAGGGTTGTAGATGCACCAAATTTGATATGGAAGACATTGATATAGAATAAATACACAACATGACCATTTTGCTTATGCAATTGGTATCTTGAGCACCTCAACTTTCAGGAAGATAAGAGTTTAAAAAAAACAAGGAGGAAAAGGAACTTGCCTTTATATATCCAATGTCTTATCAAAGGCTGCACTGTGTGGTCTCTTTCTATATTACAGTGAAGACATGTAAAGATGTGATGGATCAGATTCAAAAGCATGTGTTACAATCCTCTGGAAAGCATTTTATTTCAGAATGCTGATGGCTTATGGCATGCTTCTGTATATAAACCTAGCATATCAGAAGGGTTCTGGCCTAATCTTGATATACTAGTTTTCCATAAAGCATGGGGAAGCACTCATACGTGTGACTCCCCAGGAGCTCTCTCAAATGGTGCCATTTGTGGATAGATGTTTCAATCCTATCAGAGAAAACAAATTGTTTCTATCACGTTGGATGGAGCAAATTGTATGTGTCATGTTGGGGGAGAGGGAGAGAGATTAGCCACCACTGGTGGTGCATTGACCCAGAGCAGGACAACTGAGCAGCCCAAGCATCCGTATTTGCGTATTGTTCTACAATGTAAAGCAGCAGAGTATGAAGACACAAAAGATCACACTAGAGGGAGTGTTGAGAAAACATGCAAGATATGCTTGGCTGCATTTTTTTCCAGGCACTTCATCACTCATAATCTACCTATTAATTTACACTCAAAGACAGTGATCTGCTTCATGGAGTTTTTGAATCCTGGTAAGCCTTCCAGAATATCTGCTGCGATAAATGTGAGATAAACCTGTTAAATGGACTGTATTAGAGGTATTGATAGCAGAGCTCAGGAAGCCACCCTGTACTAAAGTCTGATGATTGGTTCATCTGGTTCAGTGCAGTCTGTAATGATGGGCATCTGCTCTCCATATTTTCTGGAGGGTTTTCCCCCCCAGCTGTACCTGGAGGTATCAGAAAGTGAACTTGGGACTGTTGGCATGCAAAGCAAGGGTTGATGTCTCAAATGGAGCCCTTCTCCAACTTGGAGAAGATGTTCAGTTAAAAGTGGACAGTAGAGATGGGGACGAATCAAAAAAATGGTGATTCATTTTGATCCGTTATTTGTTAAGGTTAACGAATCAACGAATACGAATATACGAATATTCTTCGATGAATCGATCTGTCGATTTGGCTGCACTTTAAATGGCTATAACACTGGCCCCCGATGATCTAGAGACACCACATTTGTAGGGAAGCTTCTTCAGATGCTTTCCTACAACTCCTGAAAGTTTGGTGAACATTGGATCACGGACCCCCGAGTTATATAGTCCCAAAGAGGACCCCCCAGGAAAGCTCCCCCCAGGTACTTAGAGACTCCAGAATCACAATGGAGCTTCCTATGTCTTTTCCCAACAAGCCTGCCAACGTTGGTGAAGATTGGATATCGGACATCCAAGTTATTCACCCACAAATTGGGTCCCCCCAGGAGAGTTTCCCACACGGCACAGAAGCCCATAGCATTGAGGGAGTTATATGTAGCCCCAGCAGAATGAGAGGTCCCTTTGGCAGAGGCATGCATGAGGCATTGAGTTTGTCTTCAGCTCAGCACAGCGTTACATTTGCCAGTGAAGTAGAGTTTGCCCTCAGGAGGACTGGAGGCAAGGAGGTATTTGGCAGTACAGCAGGCTTTTTGGCTCCGTCGGGCACTGAGGAAGTTGGCAACAGGAAAACAGGCTCTTTTGGCCACATCGGGCACTGAGGTAGTTGGCAGCAGCAAAGTACCGTGTCTTGCTCCATCGGGGCACTGAGGCAAAAGGCAGCAGTGCAGACTCTGGTCTTCTTCAGCAACATCAGATTTGCCTGCAAAGGAAATGTTTTTGCCCCCAGGAGGCAACTGAGGTTGCTTGCAACTTCCAACAGCACCAGCAGCACCATCAGATGAACAGGGTCGGTGCTACTAACAGCGGTTAATCCACGGGGCTGTCGGAAACAGATCAGCTCTGCAATCTGAAGCCGGGCGATGGGGCAACAAAGATGCTCGTTTAGAACTGGAAAGCTGGGGATTGCTTGCGACTTGGCTGCTGAGACCGCCCGGATATGATAAAGATAGCCCTCGGAGGTTTGGGGGGGGCTTAGACAGGCCGGCCCCCTTGGCACGGGTTGAAAACCAGAAAACCCAAAGGCCAAAGACGAGCTCTCCTGACCGAAGTCCTCCTGCCTCTCACGCAGCCAGTGGGCAGCTTTCAGGCTGTGGGAGAAGTGGCCCAACAGTTGGCGGCATTGCTCCAGGAGTGCCCGCATCTCCCGGGTGCATACGTCCCACTCGGGCTTGACGTGGCTGCCCAGGCCGAGGGCATCGCGCACCACAAGGTGTAATTTGTGCACCATGCATACGATGCCCTCAAAGCCCGCCACGTTCAATGCCGCCAACATGTTCCGCCCAGCATCTGTGACCATGTGGCCATGGGTCACCTCCCCCTCTGGTGCCCACTCCTGCACCGCGGACAGGAACTCATTGGCAATGTTCCTCCCCGTCGCCTGAGCTTCCATGTGCCGCGCCTGCAGCAGAACGGACCTGTAGCCTGGGAGCAGGGCAAGGGCCTCCCCCTGCGGCCCTGTCACCAATGCCCTGCCACTACTCAAGTCCTCTGGCTGCCACCAGTGGGCTGTGAGCGAGAGGTAGCCGTGCTGACCTCCGCTCCACAGGTCCGCTCTGAAGTGCACCTTGCGCCCCTGTAGCTGTGAAAAATGGTCACGGACCAACCCCCTCACAGACATAGAGCGAGGGCAGCACTCTAGAACTGAGAGTTCTCCATGAGGGGAGGTCGTACCAGGGGGCAAAAAAAAAATGCAGCAACCGGCGGAAGGCTTGGGATTCCACGATGGAAAGTGGAAGTCCAAGCAGGGCGATCGTCTCGGTGCAAGACAAGTGGCCGCCTGCTGGGCCTTGCCCTTCAACCGCTGGCTGAGGGTCATGGCAGACCCAACAGGTGCCACTTCGTGCAGCGTGGCCTGCCTCATGTTCCCGGCCCCAGAAACCCCTGTGGCTGCCCTTTTGAAAGGAGGCGCCTCCTCCTGCCTCCCTTCTGCCTCCCCTGGAGCTGCTCTTTTCCCTCTCCCAGACGGTGCGGACGAAGTGCCTTCCCTGGACAGGAGCCTTGGGTGGTGCCTCTCCAGATGTTGGCGGAGGGCGGTGGAGCAGAGATGCCTGGGGTCTGACCCCCTCCAGACCACCCCAAGGCAGGTATTGCAGCATGCCAGCCGTGGGTCATCACTGAGCGCCGTGAAATGATCCCACATGGCCCCTCTGCCATATTTGCCCAAACGAGCACCCACTGCCTGCCTCTGACTGCTGGCCTGGGAAGAACTCTATGTCCCAGGGGTGCTGCTGGTCTGGGAGGAGGGAACAGATGACTCTGGGGACAGGGGTGGGGTGGCTGTGAAGCCTGCCCTGCTGCTACTGGTTCCAAATCAGACTGGGGATCTTTGGAAATCAGTAACTCCTCAGATTCCTCTAGGAAGAGGAGCGGGAGTTCTTTTGGCACCTCTGGAAGCTTTGGTTCCGTGCCTGCCTGCAAGGCCACTGGAGGAGGGACAGTGGCACTGGTTATTGTAGACGTGGTTGTGCACGTGGTGGTCATGATGATGGTGCTGCTACCTAGCCTGCGTAGCTTCACAGCCTTCTTCCCCTTGGATTACCCCTGAAGAAATCCCTTCATTTTCTACTGCCTGCCTAACAAACCAACTAAACAAATAAAGCAATGGAGATTGAGGAGGGAAACTAATAGCAGGCCAGAGAGTGTGTATAAATTTTATTTTTAGAATGATGGTGGTGTAATTCTTTTACTAAAATGTGACCTGCCTGCCTAAACAAAGCCCCCCCCCCCTCAGTATAATGTAATTAGGAAAATTTCCCCTCCGACCCACTGTGGCAGAGAAGCCAAAAAGGTCCAAAAAGAAAAGCCCTGCCAGCTAAGTCTCAGTCTCTCTCTCTCTCACACACACACACACACACACACACACACACACACACACACACACACACACACACACACACACACACACACACACACACACACACACACACACACACACACACAAATAAGTTTTGGAAGAAAAAGGAATGATGGATCCAGCCACCCACTAAATTCCCTGAGAGACAGAAGCCTCTCTAAAATGAACTTTTGAAAACTAAATATAAAGGAAAAGAGATTCCACAGTCACACGATGACAGTTCCCCCCCCCCCACCGGATGATACACACACACACACACAAGCCTCCAGGGGAAAAAAAGGTTTGATTCATTTGAATTTGAAATGAAATTAAGCCCTTCCGAAGAAGTAGCCTAAGCTACCTGAAATCCCTCCCCAAATTCCCAGTAAAGTTGATGATGATTGATGAATGATGATGAAAAAGAAAAATATAAGTCTTTGCTTTGGTGCCACAAAAGCAAAACCGCGAGAGCACCAGCAAGCCAGCGAGCAGCAACTGTTCTCACTCCGGAGAGCACGAACAGAAGTGGGAAACGGCCGGACGGGAAAAGCTTATATGAAGCGTCTGTAAAAGTAGATACACCTTTCAGCAGCGCTATTGGCTGTCCTGATTGGCCAGAGCTTCGAACTGGCTCCAGCAAGCTCAGAGAGGCCCCCAAAAGGGGTAATGAATATAGACGAATATGAACGGATCAACGAATAAAACCGAGGAAATATTTGTCAAGCCATATTCGTCCTGATTTAAAATTTTACAAATACGGACCGACGAATATATGATGAATCGGCTATATTCATCAGAAAAACTGATCCGTTTTTATATTCGTCCCCATCTCTAGTGGACAGAGTTGAATCATGAAGCTCTTTTGTCAAATGTTTTTTCCAAGCTACATCACAGGCTCCATTAATGTTAGGGAGCTCAGGTATTTGTATTAGATGGTGTTAGCTTTTATAGACCCTGTGAGTCTCTAATTAACTTTTTAGTGCTCAGGCCAATTTTAAATATTTTTTTAAAAAAGTCTCACTGATTTTTCCCACAGCAGCAGACTCACTTATACTGTATATATAATAAGGATATCTATTTATTTTTTGTTTCTGAGTGCATATGCTAGAATTGACATTCTTAGCCCTATTCAGTGTAAGCAAAAAAAGGAGAATTCTACTGAAAAATCCCAACCTCCCAACCCAGATTCTTCCAAATTTGATTCTCATTTTGTTAAATATATATATACCATAGTAGGAGTTCTACTCTACAAAATGCTTTGCTTCCATGTAGCTGGGTTCTTCTTGGTCCTTATTAACTCTAACATGATCTGAGCAGCTGCTTTGCCAATGAATTGCAATTATCTTAATCATTTTTAATGTCTGAAATATGTGATTTGGCTTTTTTGGCATTTTTGTAGATTCTGCTGCCCTGTTCATTGGACCACAACCACTTGTGGTTATAAACTTTGTTAGATCAACAATGACTGTGAAGCTGTATTTTGCTGCCTGGGTATATCTGAGTTCTCTGTCCTTTTATGCACACAGGGTGGAGTGAATGGCTTGACAGGAGAACTGGAGTTTGCAGAAAACGGTGGGAATCCCAATGTTCTTTTTGAAATTCTGGGCACCAACTATGGGGAAGAACTGAGCAGAGGTATCCGCAAGGTGAGACAATTATTTCCATATGTTTTCAAGTGTGGGTAAGAGGGAGTATTTCCTGATTGTGTTTTGAAGGAAATTGACTTAGGTTGACTGATTCGATTAAAAGCATTGGCTTTCACAAAAGTTAAGATAGCTGCTTACACTTCAACAAAAAAAGAGGTTGGGCATCAGGAAAAAAGGAAGTCGAGTGGCAACACTGCCTTGAATACATCTATGCATGCTAATTTATATGTACAGATGGAAAACTAGAAATACTTTTTATCATCTGAACAAGAATTGCAGCACATCTCACTTGAGTGGGGAAGACTGTGAGAAGTTGACCTGGGTGCCTGCTGAGTCTCCTCTCCAGATGGTCACTGTGGATGAGCAACTTCAAGGTCCTTGATCTCCTTTCTAATGGTCGTTCATCTTTTAATCACTGTTGGATTAAGGCTCTCATTGGCCTAGGCAGCATTTCAAATGGAAAGCGCCTTCAAAAGGATCAGGGGGGAAAAATGCAAACTATCACTTTGGCAAGAACAATCATTTTCTTTCCCAGCAACTCACTGGGTGAGGAGAGAAAAGGAGGAAGAGAAAGGTTTATCGGAGAGAGATGGGCGGGGGGGGGGGGAGAGAGAAGGGTGTGGGATAAATTTAGTCTAGTTTAGTTTCGTTTCTCAGTGTTGATAATTAAAGTTCTCTACAAAACTACATATTCCAGTAAATTAACCTCACTTTTTTTGAATTTTTTCTCATTTCAAATAAGTATAATATGAAAAATAAAAAGGTGCAGAGAATAAATGTTAGATACTGTGAGGGAATGCATCTTTTCCATGGGAATGGGGAACAAAAAAGACATCCTAGTGTTATCCCGTCTATCCAAAGAAAGTCACAAGCAGCTTATTTGTTTTATATAGTTTTATATTAGACATCTTTAACACAAGACTATACATGACTTGTTGCAAGGGTTTTTGTCACTTTTGCCACTTTGCTCCGCACAATCTTACAGGTTGCAACAAGAAGGGGAATCCATATTCTACAAAGGGGCAAATTCACCAGTCCTAACATGCCCTCTCTAATGTTCTTATCCATCCCGTGCAGCCTCGTGAACTGTCTCTGTCTCTGTTTGTGCCAATGGCATTGCTAGGTTGGAGTCAGTTTGGCTCCTTGGGCATCTTTCCAATCTGAAAGCTCCTTGTCCACCCTTTTAACCCCTGAGTCACAAGGTGGTTCTCTCTTTTCCTCTGTCAGATTTTCAGTGAGAGAATAGGGCAGGATGCAGCTGGGAGGGAGGCTGTCATCAGATACAGGGAATCTGGGGGAAACAGAGACCATGGGTTTAGGCGCCTGTCATTTTGCTGTGTCTGCTCAGCTCTCCCATTCTTTGCTATCCCCCTCCACCTCACAATCCACCTATATTGAATCCTAGACATATTTATCTGAAAGTAAGACCCGTCTCAGTGTCACTTACTTATAAATAGGCATGCCTAAGTTGTGGTTGATTAAATATGGATCAAGTTGGAGGAATTATGTAAGTCTGCCCCTGCTTCTTCTCCCCCTGGCTTACAGCCTCTGCCCCTTTTATATCCCCTCTGAGCAGAAAACCCTCTCTGCTGGCTACTTACATACTTACTTTATTTTATTTTATTTTATTTAAAATATTTTTACCACATCTTTCTCCTTAAAAAGGACCCAAAGACAATATTTAAAGTTTGAAACGATGAGTAGACAACGATGGTTAACATCATTAAAAGACAATATTTAAAGCTAAGAACAATGAGTATAAAGAGGCATCTTACGTCATTAAAAGGCAATATTAAAACTAGGAACAATATGTATACAAATATTAAAGAGAAGGGGGAAAAATCACTCTGACAAGTGGAAAACCCAAAAATGGAAAACACAATAACAATCTCTCTAAAAATTACACACAAGTAGCTAGTTATCGAGGGAAGGCTTGCCTGAAGAGAAAGGTCTTTGCCTGCTGCTTCCCACTCTCTGCCATTTCCTGTCTCTCAAATTCCGTCTTTCTCCTCCAAAGTGGGTGTGAGTCAAGATGATGTCCCAGATGGGGCATTCACCCAGGGTCCATCATTTGTTCATGGCAGGGTCCTGTCAGCATTCAGAAGGACATTGAGGCAGAACATTCCCATTGGCCAAAGCCCATCAATTCACAGATTCAGTTGTTGTTATGAGCTATCAAGATGCCCCAGACTCATGGCAAATGAATAAACAATCTCCAAAATATCCTGTCCTCAACAGCCCTGCTCAGCTCTTGCAAACTCAGGTCTGTGGTTTCCTTTAGTGAGTCGATCCATCTGATATTTGGTTCTTATCTTTTCCTGCTGCCTTCAACCTTTCCCCACATTATTGTCTTTTCCAGAGAATCCTGTCTTCTCATGATGTGCCAAAGTAGGCAAACCTCAGTTTCAACATTTTTGCCTCCAGAAATGATTCAGGTTTGATTTGATCTAGGACTCACTTGTTCATCTTTCTGGCAGGCCAGAGTATCCGCAAAGCTCTCCTCCAGTATATTTCAAACAAATCAATTTTGGTCCCATCAGCATTTTTTTTACTGTCCAGATTTCACATCCATTCACCCAAAGGCTGAAATGTGTACCTTTGCCCTGCTATAATTGCTTTGGTCTTGGAACCGATTTATCTTACTATTAGATTTTTCAGGTTTTTCTGTTATATTACAAAAGACAAAACATACTTCAAGGTTATTTAAGATTAGTACAAAAGATTGTAGAGGAAAATCTCCTGTTGTGATGACATTAGCAGCCTTTTTTCCCTGAGTGATCTGACCTGGTACAGAAGGTTTAGACTTCCATTATTACCTAAGACAGAGAAAGACTGATTACATGTTTTGGGGATCTGTCCCCATCTAGTAAGTCAAAGTTAGTAATAGTCCTTTCTGAAAATTATTATTATAAACAGTGGGATTTCTTGGCATGATGCATAGGGCAACACTATCATCTCTCATTGAAGTGGGGTCACACTGCATGTTTTATTTTTGGAGTACACAAAAATAGGAATACAGCCTAGGGTGATGTGAAGTCAACAGAACTCTGCTGCTCTCATTAATCTACTTTCATGCCAAGGCAAAAGAAGTGCTAAAAGAGAATTAGCAGAGGTTCCCGCAAGCCTTCAAATGCTGCTTCATGTTGTGTCTCTGTAGGTCCAACTCCTGACTTTTAAAATTAATTTTGGTCACATTTTCCAGCATTTTATGGCTTCTAATTTTTATGTGGAAAATCCTCTGGCTGAGAGGTCTTCCAGCTGTGCCTTCTCTGACCAAATAAAGCCAGAAAAATCAGGTGGCTGTATTTGTTGTTACTGTTGTTGTTGCATTTAAAATGTCAGTGACCCGAATAAAACTTCTGTTTCGTGTGTTCTCCAGAAGTGGTGAAAAAGGAAGCAGGGTCATTTTATGAGAGGTATATATGCTCCCTCTAGCACCAGAGAGAGTATGTTTCTATACATCAGTTACTTAGGCATATAGAGAATAGAGTGCTCTTGTGGTCATGTCTTCCTTGTGGTCTTCCAATAGGCCCCCAGTTGGCCATTACGGGAACAGAATGTTGGTAGTAGATAGGCTTTTGATTAGATCCACAGTGTTTTCTTGTGGTCTTGTCAATTATTTGCACTTCCTTCTCCTGCACTTCAGATTTTCCTGCAAAAGAGGTAGATGTACATTCTTCTGACATAAGAGTAAAACACATGTTGGGGTGGGCGGGCAACTATATTGACAAATAATACTGGAAATGCTGCAGAATTGGGACAGATTCCTATTATTTTCTATTGGCTACATGACGTACAAGTCAATGCAAATCAGACTGGAGCTTTTCCCTCAAACCACACTTTTTCCTCTGTTGCTGGGGCATCTACCTTTTTTTTTTTTTTTGGCAATTAAATAGTTTCTTATTGGTTCAGGTAGTGTAATTGTTTGGCCCAATGTAGAAAAACATTTGCAGGGGAGAAGTAAATTGCTAAATCAGCCTTCTAAAGCGCAGGAAGGCCAAACTAGATGGTTCCCAAAGGAGGTTGGAGCAGGGCATTATAGGTTCCATTCTTAGCCCCATTCCACCCTGTGCCATATGCCAAGAACGCCTTCATTGAGAGCAAGCAGTGTTTCAAAGCCCAGGACTCTGTTCTCTGGCTGCTTCAGTTGTAAAGGGTTACGTCCCCAGTGCTCCTGAGTATCAGTTCACCTCAAATGTATTCACTAATTCTGTCATTTCCTTGGGTATGCTTGTTGTTTGGTTGTTGTTTTTTCCTTTTTCTTTAGGTTTGCTACTTGTACCTAGGCTCTAGAACATCTAGGAAAGAAGAGAGAGAGAGGAGGAAATTGTTAATCAGCATTTCTTTATAGCTTATCAAGGTAGCTCTGCTATAAGTCATGCCTCCTGTAAACCTGAACAGCTAAAGCAAATGCTGTCTTTAATGACCTGCAAACAAGTGCTAATTGGCAATTTCTTTTTCTCTCTATCTTTGCTGACTTTTGTGTGGTCAGCGAATTCACCCTGGGAAACCAGACTTCCTAGACATTAATTCACAACAGATCTATGCAGATTTTTCCAGCTGCATATTCACAGTCTCAGTGTGGGAAATACAGATTTCTGACTTTTACATGTAAGATGAAAGGAAGAGTGAATTTGTTATCACGTGCTGCGAAGTCACTTATGGAACTCTATGCAAGAGTGACCTCTGAAAGGTCACATCATTAGCAGCCCTGCTTAGGCCTTGTGAGCTCAAGACCATGGCTTCCTTTAATGAATCAATCCATCTATTGTTTGGTCTTTCTCTTTTCATGCTTACTTCAACTTTTCCCAGAATGATTGTCTTTTCCGTATTCAAATTTATCATTTTTGCTCTGGTACATAACAATATAAGAGATGGGGTTAAGTTCACAATAGTTACAAGTTAGTCACCATGATTATGCAGCAACACAGAATGAATTTGTTGTTCTTAGTGATCAGAAGCCAGGTTTTGAAAGGGCAACACTGCATATTCATCACTTCGGTTCTTCTTCCATGGTTCTTCAGCACTTGACAGAATTTGTGAACTGTTTCATTGAAGCCAAAATGTTGTCTCTAGGTTTTCTCACTCTCATTGTGAAAGCAATTGGGCTTAAGGGTTCTAATTCTAAATATAACCACTTTTGGAACCAATCTTCAGGTTTGACATTGGGTGATACTTATCTTCTCTGTGTTTATGTTTTCATTGAAACTTTTGCATACTTCTTGAAGCCAATGAGAAGACACCTCAGAATCGGTCCTTACACTTGGCTGAAGTATTTGTTGTTGTTTAGTCGTTAAGTCATGTCCGACTCTTCGTGACCCCATGGACAAGAGCACGCCAGGCCCTCCTGTCTTCCACTGCCTCCCGGAGTTGGGTCAAATTCATGTTGGTAGCTTCGGTGACACTGTCCATCCATCTCGTCCTCTGTTGTCCCCTTCTCCTCTTGCCTTCACACTTTCCCAACATCAGGGTCTTTTCTAGGGAGTCTTCTCTTCTCATGAGATGGCCAAAGTATTGGAGCCTCAGCTCCAGGATCTGTCCTTCCAGTGAGCACTCAGGGTTGATTTCCTTCAGAATGGATAGGTTTGTTCTCCTTGCAGTCCAGGGGACTCTCAAGAGTCTCCTCCAGCACCACAATTCAAAAGCATCAATTCTTCGGCGGTCAGCCTTCTTTATGGTCCAGCTCTCACTTCCATACATCGCTACTGGAAAAACCATAGCTTTCACTATGCGAACCTTTGTCGGCAAGGTGATGTCTCTGCTTTTTAAGATGCTGTCTAGGCTTGTCATTGCTTTCCTACCAAGAAGCAGGGGTCTTTTGATTTCGTGGTTGCTGTCACCATCTGCAGTGATCATGGAGCCCAAGAAAGTAAAATCTGTCACTGCCTCCATATCTTCCCCTTCTATTTGCCAAAAGGTGATGGGACCAGTGGCCATGATCTTAGTTTTTTTGATGTTGAGCTTCAGACCATTTTTTGCACTCTCCTCTTTCACCCTCATTAAGAGGTTCTTTAATTCCTCCTCACTTTCTGCCATCAGAGTGGTATCATCTGCATATCTGAGGTTGTTGATATTTCTTCCGGCAATCTTAATTCTGGCTTGGGATTCCTCCAGTCCAGCCTTTCGCATGATGTATTCTGCATATAAATTAAATAAGCAGGGAGACAGTATACAGCCTTGTCGTACTTCTTTCCCAATTTTGAACCAATCAGTTGTTCCATATCCAGTTCTAACTGTTGCTTCCTGTCTCACATATAGATTTCTCAGGAGATAGATAAGGTGGTCAGGCACTCCCATTTCTTTAAGAACTTGCCATAGTTTGCTGTGGTCCACACAGTCAAAGGCTTTTGCGTAGTCAATGAAGCAGAAGTAGATGTTTTTCTGGAACTCTCTGGCTTTCTCCATAATCCAGCGTATGTTAGCAATTTCGTCTCTAGTTCCTCTGCCCCTTCGAAATCCAGCTTGTACTTCTGGGAGTTCTTGGTCCACATACTGCTGAAGCCTACCTTGTAGGATTTTGAGTACAACCTTCCTAGCATGTGAAATGAGTGCAATTGTACGGTAGTTGGAGCATTCTTTGGCACTGCCCTTCTTTGGGATTGGGATGTAGACTGATCTTTTCCAATCCTCTGGCCACTGCTGAGTTTTCCAAACTTGCTGGCATATTGAGTGTAGCTTGGCTGAAGTATAGGTTTTAAATTATAGTTTGGGCTAAAGCTGTCAGAAGAATGGTATTATTTAGTCAATGCTTCGAGATCAAAGTTAATTATTTTTTATTTTTCAGAAGTTATGTGTACTTTAGTTCTTAATATCTTAGTCATGAATATTAGAAAAGTCACTGACATATTAATAAGACACATCAGTACATTTGTTCATAGAGTCACATACATAGCCCAGCAAAATATGCAACAAGATATATAGGTGCATATATTTAATGTGTGCAGATGAACAATTGTCTCCTGCATTTCTTCAGGTATTAAAAAAGCCCTAATACACACTGGCTGAAATCCAGTAGCAAGTCACAGCTAGAGCAGGCCCACTCAATAAATGGGGATTTGTTGAGTCACCCCCTGTAAAAGTTTCACTCATTTAATGGGCCTATGCTATTTGTGACTTGCTACTGGATTCCAATCAGTCAATGTGATATTTGCTCCTGTCTTGTCCATTAGTCCAACAAGCCAGTTAGGTAGGTCACTATTATTTCTGTAGGGAGGTGATCAGATCTCAGATTGGCTCCCCGTTTCTCTAGTCTGAGTTCACTAACATCAAGTCTCTCTGTAGGGAATTTTCAAATTAATGGTGGGTCATGTGAGGCTAGCATATGTCACGGCACAACATATTCGGTTGCCATCAGTTCAAATATCAGCAAGATGACCAACTGCATAGTCAATTCTCTTTGCCATTCTTTTTGCTAATAAATCATTTTGCTGCAGGGTGACTCACATTTTGCTGCAGGGTGACTTACCTTCCCATGTTTCATTTCTTCCTCCTTCTGCAAATATGCAGGGTCATTTGCTCAGTGCTGTTGTGAAACTATATGTGAGTGTTTTTTATGGGAAATGTGTAGGGCTAAGAAGCTCCTATCTCACCTGGGAGTCATGTGGTCAACATGAAGGCTTGCCAAGGTGGTGGAAGTGTGCCCCTGTCAAAGTGCATGCAAATACTTGTGCAGACCTTTGTGTTAAGGACAAGGTCTGCATGACTTGCAGATGAGGCAGGGATATGCATGCTGGGCTTACATGTACAGCTCCATCCCCCTCACACTTTCAGCTTTATACACTTTTAGACTGAACACTTGAACAGGGTTTATCACCTAGCGCAGTGGTCCCCAACCTTGGGCCTCCAGATGTTCTTGGACTTCAACTCCCAGAAATCCTGGCCAGCAGAGGTGGTGGTGCATATTCCTTTTTTTCTATCCCACTTTGCTTTCTGTATATGCAAGATCTCTGTATAACATGTAACGAGCTTCTGCCTAAGACTAAGCAAGCAAAAGTACAACTTATAGAATATACAAATTCTTTCTATGCTCTTCCTGTAATAGAAGATATTGACTATTGTTATAAAAAAGCTAATTCACATGTTTGTTCCAGGGGTGGTGGCAAAATTGCACTGTTTCGAATTTGGGTGGAGTTTGTTATGAAAAATCTCAAGTTTTCTCCCAATACTCACTGTGACTGGAACGTAGTGCCAGAGAAAGAAACTATCAGGTTCACATTGCATTGTTCCCATGATAATCAGTGTGTCACATGGGAGCTGTGAAACCCGCCATCCTTTGCTATCATCCTAACCAGGCCTCCCATAGGTAGCAGATGGCTTTTGCACAATAGGTTTCCTGTGGCAGGTACTTGGAAAGCAATAAAGTGAACTGTTGCCAGTTCATGGATCAGTCCATGCCAAATGGCTTTTGGGTGTTTTCAGCATGATCTGCAGAAGGATTCTGACTTCGCTTTTCTATACATAATGGCGAGAGCTTGTGCGATAGTGAATACTTGGCTGGAAAATGCCATAGTGTTTTGACATCTGTTGACATTTGGCATTTGGTTCATCTGTATTTTTTGACATTTACTCTCTGGAGTGGTATGTTCTCCTCCATATACCACTGAAATACAATCTATTACACCTCTAAATAACAAGTCTAACAAGTGTACAAAGAAGGAAACAAGGTGACCCTCCGGAGTAACCCCTTTGTATGTTAATGGCACTGCAGAAAATAAAACAAGGGGAAAGAGAACAAAACAAATGTAGCAGAAGGAATAAACCATATTCTTGTTTATTTGAGCACTGCATTCTTGTAAATTAGATGAAGCAGTGATATGTCCAGGTTGTGCGATTCTACACATCAATGCTTCTAATTTTCCCTATGGATTTATCGTTTGTGATTATTTACTTCAAAAACACACTATATGCTTTCACATTGAGGGAAATGGGTTTATGCACAACAATGTTTTGTAAATCGTAAATTGTAAAGATGCCAGGGATCATACTCCTGGGGCTTGTACCTGGGACCTCGATCATACAGGTTGCCCTGTCCTGTGGAGGGCATTTAACCATATATAGTCACACTTTCACTCAGATCTTCACCACCAATACAGAAAGACAACACATCCTCTTTCTATCACATACTTTCCGTTCCATAATTCTCATAACTGAAGAGAGCTGGTGCCTTTATATAAAACATCATTATTTTGAAATACATAGTAGTTTACTGTTTATTGTATGGCTTCTTGCCAGGAAGTTAACTCCTCAGTTGCCTTGCAAGAACATGAAATATTCTGGTGCTATTGATTAGATAATTTTTGCACAGACTGCATAATTCGTAAAATGTGCACAGATTGCACAATTTACACAATTCACATAAAATTGTAACACGAGCTGCGTTTTTCATGGACATTCAAAAATAAGAAGCATCAGAGGGCTTGTTGGAATCTTCTCAACCATCAGCCAGTCCCCTGATGCTTGTAATGTGTTTGTGTGGTTTGCATCGTAAAGGAAAAGGGAACTAGAGTTGCACAGATTGCTACAGACACAGTTTGCAAAAATCCTGGAAACCTCGAGGGTTAACCAAAATGCTCCTTGTTGTTCTCTTGTGTTGAAGGTAAGTAATCTTGCAGGTCTTGGGGATATTTGCCATCCTGTCCAAGCAGATTGACAAACTGATGAAAACGAGGAATTAGAGACTTCTTCACTTTCCTAATTTTTATGATCTTTTTGTGAAAAATAATTGGCCTACAGCCACTTCAGAAGTTGCAAAGCTCAGTAGCTGCTGTGTTTAAAAAATCCAAATCTAAATCTAAAACATGGTTGGGCAGTATTAGATAAAGCATGAGCAGAAGCTGAGTTCAGGTAAGAAAGAATATGTGGGGATAAGAACTTGAGTTCTATCATGGGTAGTATCAAGCTTCCTGGTGAGCTCCCCATTGGCAACTGGTTGGCTACTGTGTTAACAGGATTCTGGACTGAATATGCCTTTAAGTTGTCTCTATGTCTGAACAAATATTGCTCCTGTAAAACATGACTGCAGCTGCATGAATAGCTCAGTGGTTTATGTATGTGGCTGTGAAGCCAGACATTAGGAATTCAATTTGACATTGTGCCTCCTCCAAGTAGAGCCAGCCTGTGTGGCCTTGGGCAAACTGAACAGTCCCAGGGTGCCCCCGGAAGATGGGAATGGTAAACCACTTCTGAGTATTCTCTTCCTGGAAAACCCTGAAAAGGGTTGTCATGAGTCAGAATTGACTTAATGGCACATGATTATTATTAAGATATGATTGCATGGTTTATGTAAGTACTACAGTGTATCTGAAAGATTACTGCTTTATTTTGCAAGTACAGTAGAGATGATGGTGATGGAGATGATACCAAAAGTAAGGGAAGCAAAACTGAAAGTAGTTTTTTCAGATTATTTTTTCCACCAGTCGTACAAAAAAAAAGATGATGTTTGGAACCCCTTAATTCCTCTCATTATCCCATCTTCTGTTAATAATCCAGTTTACATCTGAATTATATTTCAGTGTGAGTCCAATCTACAGAAAACCTTACAATGTCTATGCTAGTCAATAAGGTCCATTTTGAAATGTGCAAACCATTCAAATCCTTGGTACGTTCTATTTATACATATGCTCTACAGGGTCCCAAATGGGCCCCTAGTACATGTAGGGATGCTCAACACCCCACTACCCAAAATGTAAAACATTTTTTTTGGAGAAAAACTCAGAAAATTTCCATTTGCTCTCTAAAGGATGTGGGGGTCATATTTGGCAGGTATTGAGGTCCCACAGCACCCCTGGCAGCTCCTACACTCCTACAAATTTGGGGGAGGGGAAACGACCCAAACATTTGGCTACCAAAAGATGCAGAGGGCTTTTTTTAAGTAAAAATAACGTGCAATGTTTGTAAGAAAAAACATTAGATGGTGATGGTTGTGAGAGGAAGTCCAACCCTCTAAGCAATGAACATGCATGGCTCCTCAAAGTTGCACGTCTCAGGTAGATAGCTCAGCAGGCATCTGTTAGTATGATATTGGACTCCATTGAAGATGTCTTAGAGAAATTTTGAAGGATGATTGTGTAGTATTGGTTTCTAAGCTACATGGCTACTAAACTGTTCATAGATCTGTATATGCCAAATGCAGTGCCTTGCATTGATCCAACACAGACAGCAGCATCACAACCATTAAGCTCATGTTGATTTTCTATTAATTTAGAGCCTTTAGCGCCTATAACTTCCATTAATAATAACACTTGTAGGAAACTAATTGATAAATCCTTCTGATTTTCCATCTCTGACATTCTGTTTTCACTTGGCTTCGTGGATAGCTTGCTCAGTCAACAAAAGAAAATATAGCAAGTAGCGATTCTAAGATTCTCACTGTTGGTTGAACTCAGCTGACAGAGCCATTGTTTCTGTCTACAAACTTTTGGATCAGAGATTATGCTGAGAATGAACTAAAGTGGCTTTGAGATTATTATGCTCCTTGCTGACTGAGAGCACTTAATTAAGTACGGTTACACAGTTTTATTGCTGTAATTGATCAGTGGTCAATTCTGCTACTGTACAAATTGAAGGGAGATTAAAAAGAAAATCCAGAAAGCAGCAGAAAATGCCTATGAAAAAGATGTGAAAGTTGCTGATAAAATAAGAGAAATAACTATTTTTAGAGACATATGGCATTCAGCAAGTAAAGTAATGGCTGGACTTTGGTCTTGATAACTTTGCTGATCTTGGAAATCAGAAATTATATCAGGAGGTCTTCATATATGTCTCCTGTTCACTTTACTTTTCTTTTCTGTACACAGAAAGGTTTTTATAACATCAATTCTGGACTGCTTTAGTTGTACTTTTGTATATTTTCATTATTCGTAGATGCCTTGTGTGTTTTTAGGAAAGATTGTCTAGTTATAATAATAGTGATAATATTTAATACCCTATCTCATGTAGCAAAAGTCTTTTGACAGCTGAAAGGAAAGCAACTTTAATGCTTTCAGATTTAGGTGTTGAGTTTGGAATATATGGCTCGTGTATTTGAATTTTAAAAGAGCTTGTCTGTTCACTCCAAGCAACATTGCTTTAAAAAGCATGGTGTGTTTTAAGTCACCAGTGGCAGATGTAACGATTTGTATTGTGAATAAATTGAAACAGCTGGGCTGCAACTTAAGTATTACCACAGAATGTGATAAGTGAATAATGAAGGTGAGACTTACAATCCTTGAAAAACGTTCTGGAGGACTACTGTGCAGCATGAAATAATAGTTCTATGTTTCAGTAATTTTTTTCAGCACCTTTGACCCATCAGTGGTGAAGCAGATATAATGCATTTTGAAAAGGCCTGCAGAATATCCAAAGTTCAGCTCTGTGATGTGTGATTTGTTGGTATGGAAAACCTGTGGCCAGAAGGCCTGACAAATCCGTAATATTGTGGCTCATTCTGTCATATTTAATAGCCCAAACCTGTCTACACTATGGCTTAGACAGTATGGTATTTTAACCTGATTTGCCCTTTACACGTGGATGGGGGTGGCATTTCTCCAACTTTCTCAACACATCTCATCTACCAGCTCCACTTCAAACACTGTCAAACCTTTGAATGCATCTGTAATGTTAAGCCAGTGGTTTCCAACCTTGGGTAACCCAGATGTTCTTATACTGTATTTCTCAGAAACCTTCACCTCCAGTTGTGCTGGCTGGGGTTTCTGGGAGCTGCAGTCCAAGAACACCTGCATTACACAAAGTTGAGAGCCGCTGTGTTAAGCTATCCTCCTTGTGTGTTCTGTTTTGGGAGGGAAGGAAAGTTGTCTTCTCAATTGACTCCGTGCATAGGATGAGCTGTCATCTGGTTGGTTGGTTGGTTGGTTGGCAGGCAGGCAGGCAAAGTGTATGTATTTTTTCCAGAGAGCCATGGAAAGTATTGGAAATGTAACAGGTACATTGTACAACTGATAGAGAAAGGATCACTGAACTTACTGTAATCAAGAGTTTGATAGTTGGCAGAAGGTATTCTGAGTCATTCATGAATGTGTTGGAAGCAGGTGGCTCAACTGAGTTTTCAAGGGATCTCTTTTCTGTTTAAGAGTGAATTAAGAATACATGTATTCATCTTCTTAGTTGAAAGTAAGATGCCCAATGGTAGTTGTCAGAGTGTGTAAGATAATTTGGTGTCAAGGCAAGAATGAGGAGCCAGTGGTTCATTTCTATATCACAGCACTTGGAATCAGAGAAAAATTTATTTTAAATTGACAAGAAAACTTTGTCTTAGGAATAGAACAATAAGAGATTGGTTTACTATTTATTGTCATCTCCCACTGAGTTTCCACGGCTTAGTGGAACCAAAATCTCTTGAATCCTGGCATTTTGTTCATTCTATCACACTGGCTGTGCCTACATTTAAAGGTTACAAAGAACTATAGTGAATATAGTCTCTTGGAAACTCAATAGAGTTCTGGCTTGCTTGCTTAGTTCGTTCATTCGTTCATTAATTAGCCACCATTCTCCTTAAAAAGGACCTGAGGAGGCTTACATCATTAAAAAAAACACAATATTTTAAAAGCTAAAAACAGTAAGTATACAAGTATTTTTTTAAAAATTAAACAAATACATTAAAATGTTAAATAAAATCAATATTAAAACATTTAAAAGGAACAAGACAAATGCAATAGAGATTTTAATACAAGAGAAACAAAATGTATTATTGACATCCAGTCAATAAGGGGAATCCTTCCTGAAGAGAAAAGTGTTCATCTGCTTGTGAAGGGACAGCAAAGATGGGGCCAGCCTGGCCTCCCATGGAAAGGAGTTCCAGAGTCTGGGAGCAGCGACAGAGAAGACCGTTTCCCATACCAAACCCTGTGAGGGTGATGGAACCAAGAGGAAGGCCTCCCCTGATGATCTTAGCAGCTGGGCAGTCTCATAAAAAGAGACAAGGCCCTTCAGATAGCTTGGACCTAAGCCATTTACGGCTTTATAGATTAAAACCAGCACTTTGAATTGTGGTTGGAAACAGATCCACAGCCACTGTAACAGGAAGGTTATGTGATTCCCTGTAACCAGCCCCAGTTAGCAATCTGGCTGCAGCATTCTGCATCTTCTGAAAATCCTGAACACTTTCCAAAGGCAGCCCCATGTACAGCATGTTATAATAATCCAACCAGGATGCAACTGAGGGGTGTAACTATAGCCCTAGTGGAAGTTGTATCATTAATGTTGCCAGGAGCCTCATAGAGCAGTTGTAACCATTCAAAACTGCCTCCTCCCATGCAGCCTAGAATCTGTGAAAGAAAGAAATATGAGCTTTACGAAAGATTAGCAAAGATAATTTTTTTAAAGGATGGAGATACAGTCCCACTGGGTTCTGGCCAGTAAACCTTCAGCCAAATCTTTTCTTTAAAAAACAACACCACATTCATCATCATAATAGTATTTGTATTTAATAACAGATCATGATAAGACTTTCACAACTGGAGTAATGGTATCAAACTCCATGTGGTCTGAAATAGGAAGTAAAACATAAAATGCTTTTTAAAAAGTCACCTACCGAGCTTTGCTTTTTGGAGTACAGAGCAACAGATTTCCTTTAGATATAATTTTAAATACATAGACCTGAGTGACTGATATTTTTTAGAGGCATACTAGCCTTGACCTGTGAAGGATCCAAGTAAATGATGGGAAATATACTATAGCCCTCTTGGTAATACTTTCTCCAGGCCTGCTGTGATTAATCCACTTCGAAGAATTGCCCCAGTAAATCTTACTTCTGCATTTGTGCTCTTTCATCTGCTAACCCTGCTTTTGCTAATATTGATATATATGATCTGAATGGCCTTTTTTCAAAATCATTTTTGGCATGTTTTCCACCTTTGCCCTTCACCACAATCCATTTCTTCGACTCCCTTGTATTTTCACTCCCACACATGTATCTCTCCAGTAATTTAACTTCCCTTTCTTGCTTTTACTAATCCTTCTTCTAGATACCCGCAGTAAAAGATATCTCGTGCAGCTTCCCAGCTTCTGCAACTTCACTAGGCATGTGTTCAAATAATTTCAGACTTTATAAAAGCTGGATATGGGTTTACTACTACTATCTTAAGAGTTCTCTGTTGGTCTTCTATGGGACACCTCCCTCAACTTTTTTGCTATCTCTTTTGGTGTTCAATTAAAAGCAGTAGCAATTTGCTCAAAGAACCATTTGCATGTACGTGGGCACATGGAAGCTTATGAGAAATAAGAAACTTGTTAGTCTTAAAGGTGCTACATTTCGTTTCTCTTGTATTAAAGTCTCCATTGCATTTGTTCACCCCAACTAGTACAGTTAATCTTGTGGCACAGTGGTTAAACTGCAGTACTGCATCTAAAACTCTACTCACAACCCAGGTTCAATCCCAGGTAGACAGCTCAGCCTCTCATCCTTCCAAGATCAGTAAACTGAGTACTTACTCACTGGGGGCGGCCGGGGGGGGGGGAGAATGTGTAGCCAGCATAATTAAATTGTAAACCACCCAGAGAGTGCTTTAAGCACTATGGTGTGGTATATAAGCAGCACACTTTCTTTTTTTCTCTTTTATCTATATGTCATTCTAACTCACATTCTGAGCAGTGAAAAATGCCATAGACAATTGGATGAGCAATCCTTGTGTCCACTTGCTTGACTGTAAGTGACCCTGTTCCCTGCTTCCTCTGGCTGCCTGGTTCATATCATTGCCTGAAAAATGGGTATGGTGAATATCTCCTTACTCACTCTCCATGTGCTGCAGAGCCTGACAGGTCTCCAACAAGCTGTATTAAGGACAGACTGGTGCATTGCATACCAATGCTTTGAGCATTCCAGTGAGCACAGAGGACTTCTGTCTTCAAAGATTTGTGGGATTTCTCATGAAATGTACTGCCTTGAAAATGTCTCTGTGCTTCTTTTATAATTCAGTTGGTCACTCATAGGACTCATAATCCTGCCAAGGGGTTTAAATATGACATTGGCATTCTGCCTTTCACTGCATATTAGGAAATATTTTACTTGCCTAATAAGGGATGCAATATACATTTCACAGTATGTGAGTAGACTGTACACACAGTGGGCTGTAGTCAACAAAAGTTCTGGCTATAATAGGTTTGTTATCATTTCAGAGACCGCATTGGTCTATTATTTTTTATACAGTTAACTTGTATATTTGCCACTATGGAAAATTCATTTTCTTATGGTACAGAAATGTAAATAAGACTTGCTAAGTTCTTCACTCTCTTAAGTTAAGACTGTCTCAACTTGACAAGATTCCTCAGCAAGGCGTGTTTAAGTCATTTGAGACTCTTCTTCTCTAGTACTATTTTTCCCCTTACTCAGTTGTACATTTTTTTGTGTTTAGGTAAAGGCATAGGAAAACAAATGGGGACAGAGCTGAACCTATTCCCTTTTTTTTAAATTCACATAAGTCTTAAAACTACAGTATGTGGTTACAAGTATTATATCCAATTTCAGTCCCCACTGGAGTAGCTTAGCTTAGTCAACACCAACATAATTTTCATTAATTTCAATAAATCTACTGTTGTTCACATTAAAACTGGATGTAGCCCAGAAGGTTTCTCTGTTTCCCCCCACCTGAAATGATGCAAAAAGGTATTTCAATGGAGTAGGCATAGAGGAAATAGAATTGATTTAAGGGGAGTTGGCCTATTACTAACAAGGCTATACCCACCAGTTATTATGCGATTAGGCTCAGATTCTAATAGTTTAGCAGGTGAGTTGTCTAGCAGGATAAAGACAAGGCTGATAAAACAGCAGACTGCCCAGGCAGATGACGTGCAGCCAGAGGGAAGGAGCTGATCTGAAGATCTGTCAGTTCCTCCTTGGCCCAGCAGGTACAGTGATATTTCCACCAAAGCAAAGCGGTCCAGAAAGGTTCTTCTCATCCTCCTGCCCCCTGCCTGGAGTGACCAGCTGAGCAGGGAGATGGTGGAGCTCTGGATGCCATTAGCAGGAAGAGCAGTATCTTTACAGCCCCAGCATGCATGAGTGGACAGTCTGGTCCTGGGGGCCAGACCCTCAATAGGTCCAGCTGGGATGAGGATATTCATATTCCTTTATGAATACGAATATCCCCATCTCTAATGCCAAGCTTTACACACCAAAGGGCAACCTGAATGTTAATGACACGAGTGTCAGCAGTCAATATGGTCTACAGGATCCCCTTTTGTGCTCACTTCCATTCACAAAAAGATGCCAAGCAAGGGAAAATCCCAGAAGCTGACTTTTTAAATCAGTTAACCACTCCTCACTCAACACAAAGCAATTATCAGGGCTGTTTTTAACAACAGTTCAACAGGAATTTAAAAGTTATACATTTTTGTTTGGACTGTCCCCATTTTTAGAATTGCTTTATAGAATGTTGATTTGTTCTGCTGCACAATCATCCATCCAGTTCAGCATCATGCTTCTCACAGGGGCCAACCAGAAGCTTATATAACATATAACATATCAGAGCAATACCCATTCCTCACATACCACAATGTTGTTTGACAGGCACTGGTGTTTAGTGGCACACAGCCTGTGAGGCTAAAAGCTGCATTTAGTTCAGGAATGTGGGATAAATTCAAAGTCCAAAATATCATAAATACCTAATCTGAAAACAAATGAACCGAAAATTCACCTCCACACCAAAACTAAAGACATTAACCATATTTTGGATCCATTTTCCCAGTGAAAAAAATTATACAAAACTGTAAAGGGGGACGTGCATACAAAATACATTCTTGGAAATTATACACACAAATACATGAGGGGAAATTGTTTAGAAAAGTGGAAACATTAATGTGTATGTTTAAATGTGCAAAAATGCACACACATTTTTAACTTTAAAAAATCAAACAGAATCAGACTGAGATTATTGTAAGGTTGAAAAAATAAGAAATGTCGTTAAATTGAAATTGACAGATTAATCCATCCTGAATTTAGCTATCCAGTCACATAGTTTTTGAACAATGTCTCCCCTGTGAAAATGTTAAAGCCATGTAAGTCAGTGGGTATTTCCCATTATAGGAGAAAATTCTTCCTTGTTTTCAGGACTCAGTCTACTGGCCATTGATTTTAATTGGCTGACCTTGATTATGTGTTTAATGAGAGAAAGAAAATTTCAATCTATCCTCTCATTTCATGAAATGCAGCAAGGCTGTTGGATTTTGTTGTTGCTGCTGTTGTTGTTTGCCTAGTATTTTATTAGACACTGATGGAAATTATGAAAACAGTAATTGGTAGAATGCAAGAAGGAGGAGGAGGAACAAAACAGTGTATCACATATTTCTTATACATATTTTTCACAAGTACCTGGGGGGGGGGGGAGAATTCTTGCAGGTTATTTTGCTTGAAGGTTATTTTGCTACCTATTTGCCAGATGCTAGACTGCTAGTCAGTCCATTAGTCATTAGAAGCTGTTTGCTTTCCAATATGCTACTTACTGGGGTAAATCACTTCTCCAAATAAATTTACATCAGGAAAATGAAAACATCAATAAAGTAAACACAAATTATCTGGCATATTGTTAGCAAGAAGGTCCTTATTTCTGCATTGTTTCTATTGCGATCTTGTTTTGTTTTTCTTGGTGTGTGGAGCTGTACTGGGGGTTGTTATGGGGGGGGAGAGATTGATTCTCTAGTTGCATTCAAAACAGTGAGAAATGTACATCTATAAAATGTTCATAGCTTGATAGGAGTTTATATACAATAGCGATATAAGGCTTCTGTTCAGCCTTAAAAGATCAATGGCACTATAAAGTGTTGGGTTTTTTCCCCTTCATATCCTTGCTTTTAACATACCTTAGAAATGTGATTTGAATAAAAGTTTTGAAATGTGCTTTGGAGTTATTTGAAATTACGTAAATGTTTTATTATCCTGTCTCCATGATCAGTCTGGAAAAACACACAAACAATGAAGTCTGCTAGAGGAACATCCTTGCAAGAGGGTGATTTACATTAGAACTTTCACAATTTCTTGACTCCTTGGAAACTAAATCGATTAGTGGGCTTCTGCAGAAGTCCTATTGCGATTAATGTGACTTACTCCCAATAAACTGTGTACACAATTTTAGTCTAAACCAAGCATACACACACACACACACACACACACACACACACACACACAGTGTGCATTCATGTATGAACACACAAACACATTTACACATGTACAGACATACAGAGACAGGTCCATGCACACAGATACAGCTTCTTCCCAAAAGGGAAGAAAATATAGGAGGGCCAGAACTTGTCTTTAGATATTAGCTATAAAGTGGGTTTCCTTTCTGTTGCCTTTGGCTAGCTAAGCTTACTGCCCCAAGCAGAGATTTTACAAGACCAGTGGAGATCAGCTTCTCTGTCTTTTAATTATAAATTCTATACAAATTTAATCTAATTTTTAGTTAGTGAAAAACTCAATGATGCAGCAAAGTAACATCTTACACTCATTCTTATACTTTAAAGGTTTTATCTGCAGAAGGAAAATATTGCAACTTTTGTAATGGGTTGGATTCTAAATTTGTTGGTAGTACCATCCCATGAGTGGACTTCTGCTCCAAATACTTCTGATGAAACAAGGTGTGTATGTGTGTGATTTTACCTTCCCTGTCTCAGTTCTGATAGCCCAGTGGCATATCCTTTCAATATGACAACTTCAAGGCATGTTTCTTCAGATATCCTAGACTGGAAGGTGATATGATTCAGAATACTGGATTTTTTTCTTCTTCTACCACCACCCAACCCATATACTGCAATACCCCATGAACATCTGCTCTAAAGGAATGGGGTGGGTGGGTGAGTGGGCAGCCTGAAATAGTTTGGAGATGGAGCACATGCTGCAGAAGGAACATAAAATCACACACACTCCTTCTGCCAGCATTTGGAAGAGAACTCAATTTAGAAGATGCTTCTGCTAGCAAATTCTGGACCAAACCTATTATAAAAGTTACTATAGTTATTTTCTGCAGAGATAAACTTTAAAGGAATGAGCAGAGAACCTTACTTTGCTTGACCACCACTGATTTTTTAAGTACCTAAAAAAAAAATTAGATTTGCATATAATTTATAATTAAACATCATAGACATTCTCAGAAGTGGCAAACTTATCTTCTGCTCTCCTGAATACTGATAATTGCTGATGATTTCCCCAGATTTGCATGGCACTTATCTGTGCTCCAGTACAGGGAAAAACAGTTCTGAGGCAAGTTCAAGAAAATGAAGCTGATAAAAACAGAATGGTACTGCTTGATTTATGTTTTCAAACCAATGGGCAGCAGCTAGTGCTTTATAACTAACAGGCTGTTGACCTGAAGGGAGATGTCAGTTCTCTTGAGGCTGAAAATAACATAACTCCCATAAATCTTTCATGAACAATTTTTGGAGGCTATCAAATTGAGCCTGACTGATCTAAGCATCAAACTGATGCCTGTAAGCTGAAAAGATGGATGCCAGCTTCCTAAAACTAGTGGTCTGAAATATATCCTATGGGATGCCAGTTGTTCACTGCGGAAAAGAAATATGCAAGCATATAGTTTTAGGCATGGACTTTAAAGCACTCCAAGCCTCTTTTAAGCAAAGTTTGAAAGTTGCTTTCTACAAGGATCAATATAAGGACATGTTGAAGTCACCATGCATGAGCAGCTGTGGTGGCAGAATATCATCCTACTGCTTTTGAAACTTTGAGCCTTTGAACTGCAGAGCTGGAAGGGACCCTATGGATCATCAAGTCCAGCCTCTCTCAAGGAGGTATAGCAGGGAATTTAACTCCCAACCTCTGGCTCCACAGCCAGAGACCTAAGCCATTGAGCTATCCGGCAGTTCTCAACTGCCATTTGACTACATTAATTCTCCTTACAAGTAAGTCTCCAATCTTTGCTCTATGCACATGCTCATCAAAAGTTGAGGGAAGAATATTACTTGGATTAAGGCTTGGACCCAAGACAAAGACCCTTTACCTTCTGAATGCTTCGGCCTACAACTTTTACAATCTCTTACCACTGGAATGTTGGGTAATTGTCACTCATCTAAACTGCCAAACATTCACCAATAGAGATGGGAGCTTTCTGCTTCAAACAAAGCATGAAGCACAGCACCACTGGTGGTACTGAGTTCCATCTCCCTCCCCACAGGCTGCCTGGTCCACTTACTGGGCTTCGCATGCTGCTGGGGTCCTTCTTTGGCAATGGTGCTCTAATCCAGTCAGGAGTCCAGTCAGCCTTTCCCTGCCTCCTCAGGCAGCCAATCACTCTGGTGAGGAGACGGGAGTCTCTCTGCACAGCCAATGAGTGGTTGGCTGCCTGGGGAGGCGGGGAAAGTCTGGCTGGGCTTCTTCCTGGATTGGAGTGTCACTGCCAAAAAAGGACCCTTGCAGCATGCAGAGCCCGGTAAGTGGACTAGGCAGCCTGGGGTGGGGGGAGATGGAACTCAGCACCACCCGTGGTCCTGTGTTTTGTACGAAGCACAAGCTCCCATCTCTATTCCCTACTCCTGAAATTAGGAATGTAAATCCTTGCTTGTCATTTGGGAGCTCTAGCAGATGGGAAGGCAATAAACAAACACTTTAAATAAATACTGATATAAATCAACACTACAAGGGTGCAAGAAATTTTGTGGTGCTCTCAACAAGGAAAGGGAATAAGAAACCCATTATTTTCATGAATTAAGAAAAACTGTACAAATAACTCAAATATTGCTTGAATGCAAAGTATTGTACAGAACGATGATGACTGTTGTTTTCCCAATGAAGAGGCTCACCATACCTTGGCTAATGAAAATAACAGATAAGCAGGTGCACCTCCCACAATGACACATCTTCCTGTCTGTTATGAAGGTGATTTGGCTCTACCTTTCAAGCTAAGCCTTAGGACACAATGAATTTCTCCTCTCATATAAAGGAGGTTAAGATGAATGCTCTTACATGGTGAAAGCACACAGAAATGGGGTTGCAGGGGATACACATTTAGAAAAAGAGACTGAGAGAAACGTTTACTGTAGAGAGATACAAGCTTTGCAAGATGAGATTAATGATGATGAGCAAATACAAATTCATGAGAAAAGGTTAGTATTTGGAGTATAGTTCCCAGACCTGCCCCTTTCAGTGCCTCTCTCTCCAGATGACAGAGATACAGGACAAGTAAACTGTTGCTTGTCTCTTCCTTGCATACAAGGACAAAGTGCTGCACACATTCTTATCTTCACTAGCACAGATAACAAAGCATTTTCTGGTGCTCTCAATGAAGTTCTCACATTGGTGAAGTGATGTTTTGCACAGTTGTGCACATTGTCCTAAATGGATGACTACTTCTTTGTTGAAGAATTTGAAACATTTGGTTGCTTTTAAAAAAAATAAGCATGTAGCCCATTTCTTAATAAGCATGTAGCCCATTTGTGTTTGCTGCATGTTTTGATGTCTGCTTTGCTTTTTAAAGCAAATGGACATCAGAGAAATTTGGTGCGAATTGCAGAGAGCTTGAGGGTGAAAATGGAGAGAGCTGTTTGTCTCGAGGTGAGAATCCTGATGTGACTTAACATTTTTCATCTAAATATCTTGTCCATTTGAGACACCCGGAGTTTCTGAGAACAGGGAACTTAGTAAGCATTCTTTGCATCCTTAAACTGTACAGAAGTATTCAATGATAGAAGATAAAACAAGGTTTAGTTACAAAGATTTACTACCCAGGCTCACCCAAACACACTGTAGGCTAGAGCTTCATTTGCAGGATATGAGGGATGATGACATGGCAGCCAACCTGAAGTAAGTCATGAATGACTGATGACACCATGTCAAACATTCAAAAGAGATGTTGACTAGATTGTGGGTAGCTTTTAAATGTTTAAACATTAAACTTTGCATTGCTTCATTAGAATGACCTCAAAGTAAGAACAAAACACCCTTGAAGACTGAAGCTGCAACAGCTGTTTTTGTGTTTTGCATGGTGATGATGACTATAGAATTTTTAGTCTCTGAGCTTCTCATGCCTCAAAGTGCATCTTACTGGCCTAATTATTTAATTAACTATCTTTTAAAATGTCTTGCCTTTAAAGATTCCATCACCTTCATAGCTCTCTTTGTAGCCTTATAATGTATTCATATCCCTCAGCTACCATGTTCTCTAGACTCACAAAGAGAGTATGGCTTAACAAGAAGCTGACGGCATATACCAAGATCCAGGTCTATAGAGCTTGTGTCCTGAGTACACTCCTGTACTGCAGTGAGTCCTGGACCCTTTGTGCATGGCAGGAGAGGAAGTTGAACATGTTCCATATGCGTTGTCTCAGACGCATTTTTGGCATCACCTGGCAGGACAAAATTCCAAACACTGTAGTCCTGGAACAAGCTGGAATTGTTAGCATGTATACATTACTGAAACAGTGACGTCTACGTTGGTTTGGGCATGTCGTGAGAATGGCTGACGGTCAGATTTCAAAAGATCTCCTGTATGGAGAATTAGTGCGGGGAAAGCGCCCCAGAGGGAGACCACAGCTGCGATACAAGGATATCTGCAAGCGGGATCTGAAGGCCTTAGGAATGGACCTCAACAGATGGGAAACATTGACATCTGAGCGCTCAGCCTGGAGGCAGGCGGTGCAGCACGGCCTCTCCCAATTTGAAGAGACTCTTGTTCAGCAGGCCGAGGCAAAGAGGCTGTCCCGAAACCAGCAAAATCAGGGAGCTGGTCAGGAGACAGATTGTATTTGTCTTCAGTGTGGAAGGGATTGTCACTCTCGAATTGGCCTTCTCAGACACACTAGACGCTGTTCCAAGACCTCTATTCAGAGCACGTTACCATAGTCTCTTGAGACTGAAGGATGCCTACAAGAACCCTCCAGATATAGTCCCCAAAATTACAATGAAATCAAGGTTCTCATAAGCCATACAATGAAATTAAGATTTTCATAGGATTGCTTATGAATACTTGTAATACTGAAAGGATTCCATGAACACCTGTGGTTTCTACTTCCAGTTGAAAATGTGCTTATTTGCTGCTGCAGATAAGTGTCTTGGATAGACAGCAAGCCTGACAATATCAGGATTAGTTCCGGAAGGAGAGAAGAGCACCGATTGGATGCTGAAGGCAATGTGCGGTTAATCCAAAACTGTATGTGCGCCAGCAGTGTATACCCACTGTGCAACAATGTACATTATGCTACTTAGAGCAGGCTGTTCTCATGGATGGAGACTATAATTCATAATTAAGTCAGCAGCAGATAAAGATAACCCTGTAGTGGTTGTTATGATTCATAAAGGCACTGTTAAAACTGCTCACTAACTTTTTCTAAGAACTGACCTGAGTAGTGTCAGCAGCATGTGGGACAATGGAATTATTCAGAGAAATAAAGGGAGAGGCTTGGCACACCCCTAAAATAGGGTGCAATCGTGCATGCATGTGATAGATTGCAATTTTGGTTTGTCAGCTGTTATATTGCCATCTAGTGGAAGATTTTGCCTAAGCATGGTTCAGTTTCTGAACATCAATTTCTGTCCCACATGCTTTGATTGCACCACTTTTGTGTTTGAGTTCACTTTAAACAATTCCAGACAGGATCAATATCCATATAGTTGTATATTAGCCTGGATGTTGTCCTGTCTTGCCAGCATCTGGAGGATTTGCTTCAAAGGAGAAATTAATATTCATTTCCTACCGTGAATTCATGATAAATGAATCCCACAAAATGTTGTGGCCATGGCACAAACCTGCAACGTGACTTTTGATTATTCTGTTCTTGAAGTCAATGGTAGGATCTTCAACACTAGAACTATGAGTTTTAGTCAATAAATGCTGCTATTAGTGGAATATGTCAGAGTTTATGGTTGGCATTCTTCCAGTTTGGTAAATCTATCCATGCTGGAGTGTTACCCATCATGTGATATATTGTAGTTGCTGAAGTACCAAACACATTGCATGTACTTAGAAAGTATGGTTCCATTGCCCTTAGTAGAGATGATTTTGGCAAACTGTTATTTTCTCGTAGATATCCCCACACAATCCTATGCATGGCTATTTGGAAATAATCCTTACTGATTTCAGTGATGCTTATTCCATAGTCATCCCTAGTGCATTGTGCTTCTCCAGAAAAAACTTTCAACCCAATTCCATTAGCTTCAAACATGCATAGTAGGAAAGAGATAATGGTCCTCTTTGCCTTTCCTATAAGGCAGTGCAAGTTATCCAAGCCTACTGTTTGGAGGAGGGGATGTCAGGCTTCAGTGGACCTGTTGGTCCTGAGGATTAGGTCAAATAATCAAGGAAAGCTAATACTAATTCATTTCTACTACTCTGCTTCATGCTATGTTGCTTCAAGGACTGCTGCACTCTTTCAGCTGGGACAACCAACTGCTCAGGGAGTCACTAGCTGTTCCTCTGCTTGCTTGATTGCTGCCTAATTGGACCTGGCGGAAACACCAGGAATCCAGAAGCAATCATAAGATTTTTTACCTAAAATAATATTTCTCAATTCTGTTCACAAAGTCTCCTGCTGCTGACCAGCCCTGTTTCAGATATGATGAGTTTTATGGGGAAATGTGTATGCACCTGCTCTTTACAGTGATATTCCCTATGTGAATGTTTGAGAGGCTCTTGTATACATGCATGAGGAAGGGGAGTATGCCACCTCTATGGTCATTTTTATTCCTCTCCTGTGCATGGAAGATGACATGTCTGAAGAGAAGAACCTCCTCTATCCATGGAGGGTTTCTTTGTGATATAGGACTAGGATTTAACAAGCTTCCAAAAGACACGGGGAATATCCACAAATAGCGGAGTTTCCCAGGTTCAGAAAGTTGCCCTTCATGCATGGGAGGATGATGGAAATGCAACATGTGGAGGTGAAGCTGCTATACTCCTCCTCCAGTGCTGATTCCATGAACTTTTAAAGACACACATAGGGTTAACAGCTTACCCAAAACAATTCCTGTGACCTTAGCTGTAGGCTGTGTGCAGAACATTGCCCATCTAGTGAGATGGCAGAGGACCTCCTCCCTCCAAATGAAAGGAGATGTGCAACACAATCTGAGACAGAACTGGCCCCAAGCTGATGAAAATGATGTTGCTTTAAAAAGGGCAGATTTGCACTGCCTAGAAGGAGCACAAGGCATCCACAGGGGAAGCCACAATCGCAAAGCATACTGGCCAACTGCGTCTGTGGAGGTGAGAAACACAGCAGTGGCTCTGTAAGAAGGCTGACTGCTGCAGCTAATATAGTAATGCCTTAGTTTCCCTGCACATTTTAGTACTCTGCATTTGAGTAACTCCTGCTCCATATAGTGAGATAACTGACTTTGTTAGCTCAGCATCTTCAGCTTCTCCATATTTGATTTATGAACCAATAGGATCTACTCTAACAAAGACCTTCATTTTGTTTCTTGACACCCCCTGTCTTCTGCTCCTTAATCTGTTCTGTTCATTGATCCACCATGTGCTGCACCTCAGCTTGGCTTTCTAGACAGTCTGAGTCAGCACTCCCATGCAGCTGTCTACCTGACTTGGGTCAGCTTGAGGCCCTACTAATCATTTGCAACCTGGATCCAGGAGAGTAGAATCTATTTTCCACTTCATTTTACTATATGTGACATTCTAGCCTGCATCAATATTTTCTCAAGTTTTCAAGACAGCTTTGATTTTTCTGCTCTGTATCTTGTATTAGCTAAAAACACTGAAATTAGACTTTGCAGTTGAGCATTATCTTGGTTTTGCAGATTATATTGCTCTTTGTTTTCTGTTTTTCTTGTGATCTGTATCCTGAATGAGCCTTTTTCCCCCCCTCCCTGCTACTTATTTTTCTTCCTTTTCTTTTCTTTTCTTCCCTAGCAGTAATAGCAACATGAGGTCTGAATTTATAATGGATGAAGGTCATTCTTTATAAGAATTCTCTCAGTTTCTCAGTAGTTTAGCCTATCAATCTGTACGGACTGTCTGAAAATGTCACCTTGCAAAACCGTATGGCGCGCTTTGGCAGGAAATTAGAAGGAGCAAAAACAATTCAAGCAGCAGGTCAAAAGATGGTTATTAATTTTCCATTTCTGTCTTTGTTGACAGGTAGAACAATTGTATCTTTTTTACACACAGCAGAAAGAATAGAAACATTCCTTGGAATACAATAAGCCTGGCATTGTTGGTTTTTCTATCCAGTTACACAAGATCCCAGGGTAGCATTAATCATGAAGTTGAGAGAAAAGACACATCTAAAAATGGGGTGCGGAGGCAGGAAAAACTCAAGGGGATGGGAAAGTGCAAGTGAAGGAGCAATGTCTACAGAAAGAGTTTGTAAAGAGATTACTTGAGATCAGCTCCATTTCTCCATGACTCTATGCAAGAATAAGATATACACAAAGATCTGAATCACAAGCAATGATGTAAGATATATTTGCTAAAGTCTTTGTTCGCATTGATTTTGGCTGTCTTGATTTGATAGCACTCCTTGATTTAAAAAAAAAAGGCCCTGCAAGATTCATTGCAAAAGTAAGACAAGGAGTTCTTGGTTTTTCCCCTCTCATCAAGAGCATAATTTGTTTAATTTACTAATTGTTTCTGTGTAAAACTAAGGACATTAGTTGTGCAAAAACAGGTTCACAAAGCAAGCACAGAATGACTGGCTTCAACAGTTTGTGCCATTAAGCAGCAGCCACTGTTATTCTTTGCAGCTTGCTAGATGTACAATGTTGTTTGATTTGCACAAACAGTCATTCTTCTTCTAGTCTCTGGACAAGAATGCTACAAGAAGAATTGGGGTGGGGTGGGGTTCCTTGTTCTTATGTGCAACAACAAAAAGCAAGGGTTTATTATACTCCTACTGTGAGATGTATCAATAGGTCACAGGAGGACGAGGTGAGTGATCTGAAAATGTGTGGCAAGTTTGGTAAAGTTTTGCGGAGCTCATGGTCCAAATTAGTTCAATATCATAGGGATTCCCTTCGCACTTTCCTTTCTATTTCACCACCAGCAGATAATCATAATTTGCTGTTTCCATAAGTCTCTACTTTTTAATACTTCAAATATGTGTGATTGCTGTATTGTGCGTTGATTGCTCTTTTCAATGACTTCAAAGAAAGAAAGAAAGAAAATCTCCCCCATGCCGTTTAACAAGATGTAGTCTTGTGGAACATCTTAGGCACAAGAAGAATGCCTCTAGTACCAGCTTCTGCAACCTAACTTCAAGGAAAGATTGATCCTACTGTGAAACACTGCTTCTAAGGCCCAATCCAGTGAAGTGACCAGGAGGATAACCTAGTTCATGATATCAAGGGCTGTGGGAAGCCACCACACAGTTGCATATTATATTTCTGCAGATAACAGACAGGGTTACTTAAGTATGTGACTAAGGTATGTCATAATTCAAATGATACACAGTCAATCAAGAATGGCAAGAAATGATAATACTCTAGAATAATATTGCTTGTTCTTTGTCTGACTGTCATTTGGAAATCTGTCCTTGTCCAAAAACAGGTTTTCAGAGATTTTCAAGATTAAAAAACAAGTTGGGTGATGAAAATGAAATACCACTTGTAAAGCACCACTTAGCATTCAAGTAAAATAAATAAATTACCAATGCACAGCATGACTGTAATTTTCAGAATTGATTAATTTATTGTGGCAATATTTGCCATCCACATACAAATGTTTTTACCTTTAAAGAAAGCTTCCTCTCCCAACACTGAGGTGAAGAGAATTATATGAACAACATACAACAATAAGCTATGATTTCTTATAAAGTCAGTTAGCAGCTCTATAGCCTTTGAACTACTCACAACACTTTGTATAATTATATCACATTACTCGGTGTATTGGATAGATTGTTATCCCCAATATGGACATAGGAAACTGAGTCAAAGAAGCAGTGTAGCTCGCTGAATCCTCAGTTGTGAGTTTATGGGAGTGTTGGGAATTAAACCAAGGATTCCTGGATTCAGATATCAGTCCATCAGCTTCTGTGTAGTATTAATTTGCATGACTAGAGTAACTTGAAATTTAACTTCCTCTAATTTCAGTGTCAATAAGTAACACATGGAATATACGATACCAAAGAGATTAGTAGGTAGGTGGGATGCTCAGATAAGAGCATAGTCACTTACTGGACTGCTACCCAAACCACCATGAATAGTTAACAGGAAGGAAGAAAGGAAGGAAGAAAGGAAGGAAGGAAGGAAGAAAGAAAGAAAGAAAGAAAGAAAGAAAGAAAGAAAGAAAGAAAGAAAGAAAGAAAGAAAGAAAGAAAGAAAAGGGAAGGCTTCCAGGTTCTGGTTCAGATACAAGTGCACGTCCCAGACATTTTTGGAGGTGTATTGCTCCCATGTTATCTTCACAACAACTTGATATGACAAGTTACACTCTTTGAGAGTGACTTCTGTAGACTCCCAGTTTCGTGGCCAAGCAGACCACTGGGGTGTGATGGTGTTGCGCTGGTTCTTGGCCCCAGTGTTGCAGATCCAGGTTCAAGTCCCATCTCAGCTATGAAGTTCTTTGGATGATCTTGCGCCATTTGCTCTCTTTCAGCCTGGGCTGCCTCACAGGGCTGTTGGGAGATTAAAGTGAGGAAGAGGAGAACAGCCACATACACTACCTTGAGTTTATTAAAGTAATTCATCCATCCCAATCAGCCAGCCAGCCACAACAACCTTGCAGAGCCTTTGTCACTCCTTATGTGATTAATCTCTGAGTGTGGGATAGTTTCAAAGCAGTTCTTCAAAGCAGTGTCTAATCTGAGTAGGTGAGTTTGATTATAGCCATTTCTCTGCCCATGGCACAACGCTTCCTGGCTTTGCTTTGTTTTCCCTGGTGTGTGCTACTTCCCTGTGTTTACTGTTTGGCTTTTGCCCTTGATGTGTGAATAATAGCAGATTTGTTGGATTCAGAGGTGTGTTTCCCCCTGTGGGAAATTGGATTGATTTTTCTATTGAGCTGGATGAATTATTCTCTATGATATATTCTCCCTTCTCCTGTATGTTGTGTTTTATCTTCCTTCAGTGCAGATATAATGGATTCTTTGCTGTTATATCTTTAAAATGTGGCTGCTTTGCAAAAATCCATACTGAAATATTCTTCTTTCAGTATCAAAATTAAGTAGAAAATGGGGTGAAGTTGCCTCAGAAAATATTACTGTATTGTAATTTTTTACAGAGAATTTTCAATATTCATTCCTCATCTTGCTATGTTCTGTGATAACCGAGAACTAGACTCCTTTGCCCCATTATGCTCAAATGACATTTCATTGCATGAACAGTGGGTTGTTCCAGAGCATGCACAAAGGTCTTCTGATTCAAGCACATGCCTAGATGAAACCAACAGGAGTCATTTGAAGCAACTATGGTGGCATTCACTCATCTATATTTTCCTAGCACTGAGTCTTGTTCCCAGATTCGACAATCCTTTTTTCACTTAGCCAAACACAAAAACTCTTGTTCCTCATTTCTTTGGCCCTCAGCTCTCAGCCTAGGCACTTATTTGCTTCTATGTAGTATCACTGTATTCCCCCTGAATACTATGGAAAAAATGTTTTTCAGCCTCCTGAATAAATTCTGCTGATTATGAATGTTCCTTTGCATATTTGTGGTGGGATTATCTTTAATCAGCAATTCTTCCCCCCACCCCTCCACCCCCACTGAAAATTTTAGTGCATGCACACGAATTAGCTCTTCTGGATCAGTTCAGTTTAATTATATTGCATTTTTTTTCTGCTGCCAGGTTGATTGCAACTTAGGGTGGCCCTGATATGATTTCTGAGAGGTCTGAGATGTTCAAGGAACAGTCTACCATTGCTACCCCTCTGTGAGTTTCCTTGGCTGAGCAGGGATTTGAACCCAGGTCTCTTGTCCCATAATCTGATACTCTATCTACTGCATCACACTAGCTCGCAATACACTGTGCTCAAATTTTCACAACATCCCTAGTTGTTATCTTCATCTTCCAGATGCATATTTCTCTGTTTATCCAGCTACCTGGAAGCCACTTCCTTTTTCCGCTGTCTTATATAGTTGCTATACAAGTTTCAATATCTTAACCATGAGCTGGGCCAACTGCATGCACTATCAGACCTAACATTTCATCATCATCATCATTGCCATCATCATCATCATAATCTTAGAACTGCAGCCCCTGTCAAGGAAGCACAGCAGGGAATCAAACTCCCAACCTCTGTCTCTGCAGCCAGATACTCAAACCACTGTATTTGTATGGTACAGCACCAGGAAACAGCAGCTTCTACGAACTTTTGAGAGGGTATTTGTGTGTATGCTTGCATTGTAAACAGTGTGCAAATTCAAATATTTAGATTCTCTTGCATACTCAAATATTTCAACCCATAATTATTTGGGCTTTTTCAAGATAAATTGGGCATGATGGAGGTTCATGACGTCTGACTGCAAAGTAAAGACCATTTACTTTGCTGTTATAGGAACACAGTGGCTATAGCTCAGCTTAGCAAACAAACAATAATTCTGATATTTTCACCAGAGTTTCGCTCCTGTTTTAAATGTACAGAGGGCACTGAAAAAGTCATAGTCACTGAATGAATTATCATTTCTGGTTGGTTATTGCAACACAATGATATGAATTTTTTTGTTGGATGCTGAATGATGTTCTGTCTTTTGGAGAGGTCATTTGATTGCATTTCATGTTGCAAGGGCTGTCTTCAGGCTGCCTATATTGATTCACATTAGAGATGCATTGTGCTTACTAGAGATTCCCAGCATGAAGTCGTGAACATATTACAGGCCCCCAATCAATCCTATTCTTGTCCTGCCAGTGCACTTTAATTTCTACACAACTTAACACCTTGACACTGATAGAGAGCTATGCATTTTGGAATAAGTGCTTGAACTGGCTGATAGACGAATTTGTTGAATTTATTGGCTTTTCTTTCTCTTTCTTTCTCTCTCTATCTCTCTTAGCAAATTAGAACTGAAAAGGATCAGTGGGTATGCCTCATTAGATGTAAAGAAAAGCAAATGTTCACCCTACTGAGAGACTAGATAGGCTTAAATACTTGTGGTGAGGAACACTCTTTATGCACAGTGGGATGAAGCAAGTAACTGTTTATTGCACAGGGTTTCTTAAAGAAAGCCAAGCCACCAAGTGACCAAGCCACCTGTGTAGGCTCAAGTTTCCAGCACTCCTTACAGCTTTGCTGGAGCCATCAGAAGGCTGGCTGTTCATGAAATTTCAGCTGTGCTGTGGGACACTTGTAACAGCAGTTATCATGTGTTTCTGTTGAGAGCATATGGAAGACACAGAAGAATTAAATTAATTGCAATATCTTTCTGTGAGCAAGAGTTATCATTCAACTAGTGTTTAAAAAGTCCTAACTGTATTATTGTACAGTTTCTTTTTCAGTATTATTTTGGTACTCAGACCTGTATTTTCCTTCCTTAACTCTAGCTGGCGTACACCTAGAAAATATTCCTTGAAATTCAATCAGCAGGAGGAATAGATCTCTGTCTTTCTGTCTCCCTCTCTCCCTGCACCTCTCAAACACACATACTTCCCAACCTCTATTTTGGCCTTCTTTTTGGGAGATGGGTCAGAGTTAGGATGTGCTATGTAATGCCCAGAATCTGTCTGCCATTGCTAAAGATGAAACTCCTGCTGTTCCTCACTCTCACCCAGGCATAGCCTTTGACTCTTTTCATCCACATCTAGCAGAAACAGTGTTTGCAGGAAGCAGAATGAAGCCACTGTCCTCTTGACTAATCTTGGCTAGTAATGTTTGCTCAAATCCTTAACTAGTTCAAAACCTGAATTTGCCTAGCTTGCCATGCTCAGACATGGATGAATGGGGCAGTGTTTCCTCAAAAATAAACCCATAGCTTGGAACAGAATTTGAGATAATGCACATGTGGAGAGACCCCTTCTAAATTAGCTTTATTTTAATCCAAGCCCAAAGGACCATTAGGGGAAAAAAAGGGGGGGGAGGATTTTATTGCAGGTACTCTTATCAGATAACAGTCCCCCCACCCCGCCCAGTAAAGAAACAAGAGAGAGTGATGGGATTAATCAAGGCCATAACTTTATTTAAATTATTTAAAATGGTTTAAAACCTTCCCTTTCTGCACTGGAGCCTACTACAATGCCCATCATAAAGGTAGGGGCAGAATATCACTGTGACCTTTTCCTCTGTCCTATAAGCGTGAGCCCCAAACTCTAGAGTCTTGCTGCATGTTTTAAGCCTGGCAGCAGCCAGCCTCAAAACAGGACACCTTCCCAGGCCCATTTCCACTCCGTGCCCCAAAACTTTAAGTGGGTCATGACCTGTGTTGGTTTTAAGGAGTACCCCGAGTCAGCCGCTGGATTCTATAATCCTAGGTGCCCATCTGTTGGACTTTCAGTGCCCCAGGGAGCTACATGACCATGGCATCATCACTATCTCTAGGTCATGTTAGGTCATAAAAGTGTTCTGAGTTGTTTTCCGAGAAAGACAGAATAGAAATGTATGAATTGGTGATTAGCAAATCCCCCGTCAATCCCATCAGATTGGTCCAGAAATAATAAGCCAACTTCTTAACATGAAGAAACCAGAGATCAGGTCTGAAGTTCAATAATCAACTTCTCCAGTACCAGATAGACTGACTCAGCATTTCTGACTCAGCATGACACCTTCCAGAGTCTCTAAGATTCTCATGCATTCAGCTACATCAGGAAAGATGGAGGTTGAACATATCATAGGCCATCTCACTTGCAGAGAAATTTCAGCTCTCCCAGACCCCTACAATGTTTCATGTGGACTTACATATGTTCCAGAATTGGCCATAGACTCTGATATATGGTCTCTAAAGCTCACACCAGATCCCAAGTAACAGTTATCATATCATAAGCAAGCAAGAAATACTTGCTTATGTAAGAAAGGGAGTTGTCTGGTGGCCCAGATGGTTATGAAATACAACCTTAAATATCTGCATATACCTGTAGTCCATGTGTGCTTAAGCATGTACCTGTAGTCCATGTGTGCTTAAGCATGTATGTAAATTCCCATGTATTCAGGCAACCCAGCTAGCATATATAGAAAGATATAAAAATTCTTGAAGACTTCTGGCTTGACGCTGCGACGAGACAGCAGGAGGAGGATGGAGCTCCGTCTCCTGGGCTGAATTGCGACCTGTTTGGGACCCCCCCAGGGGCTTAAAACTACCCTGAAGAGGTGGTGATTTGGGGGAGAAGCCTGTTGATCACAGGGGGATGGCGGTTATCCCCGATCAACCAGCGGGTGGAAACAAGCAGCTGAACAGCTAGCTTACAAGTCGTCGGCTAGTCATCGGCAGCTGGCAAAGTGATAAATCAGCTAATTAACATCGTCGTTACCATTGGGTGAGATACAAAATTATAACTATACTGCTCTATGACTATCCCTGGACAGAATAATCCCTTTAACAGAAATAAGCATCTCTTATCCCCACCACTTATAGAGGGGGAAGGAGACGCAAAGAAAATAAATTGGACACTAATTAAACACTTTATTATACTTCAAGGAAGGAAGTTTGGTATTACTTTGGTGTTAGAAACTTAAGAAATTTTCCTCTTAAAATTATTATTAGCCAAACAATGCTGGGAGTTAAACTTTTTATGTTATGGCTATCTGCAGCAGTGGCAAAAAGCCTAGAACAATGACCTTGAATATTCAAGCTTGGAATCTGTTTTGACTTTCCTTTTTTTTCCTGAGAAATGACTAAAACATAGACAAATTAACCCTGGAAAGTCTAAGACAATTCATCTTGGAATATATATCTGGCTAATGTGAACCTATGTGGACCAATAAAAAACATTTGGATGTATCCTGGGTTCTGAACCTGACTGGAACACAGGCTGGGATAGAATCAATACTGGAATGGACTATTCTCGGGGCTGGATTACAAAAATTATCAGGCCATGAACACAAACATTGAGTGAACTGGGCTGTCAATTTACAGCTGAGACTGGATTCAAAATCTATTAAAGTGGACTTATTGAAGCAATTGTTGATGGAACTGGACTGATCGCTTTAAGCTACTGGACATGTTTCACTTGGAATACAAGTACTTGACATCTTGGGACATAATACTACAAGGAAAATTTGGGGATGAAACAAAATCTACCCTTCAAGCAATTTTAGAAATAGTGAGATCCCACAAGGAAGCGGCGAAATTATTCAATGAGCAACTAAGGAAGGACTATATTCAACAGGAGACAGGGAATAACGAACAAGGAAATGTGAGGGTGGTGGATGATGTATGCCAACCAAAGGAAGGGCTGGAGGAAATCAGAGGAGAAAATTTAGGAGATTTAATTCTAACCCTGGAGCCGAGGAGAATCTTAGGTGTGCTAAGGGAAGATAAGGGGAGAGAATCAGCAGAATTAATTAAAAATAGCCTGGAAGATCTATTGGAGATCGATCAAGTGAATAAAATGATCTCAGATGATACAAGGGACGACATAATTTTTAGAGAGATAGGAATAAGAATTGGGGAAAGACAAACAAGAGAAGGAGTTATTTAGAAAAGATGAAAAGGAAAAAATATTAAGGTGGCACTCAACGTTGATAGGGAAGGGGAAGATATGGAGGCAGTGACAGATTTTACCTTCTTGGGCTCCATGATCACTGCAGATGGTGACAGCAGCCACGAAATTAAAAGACGCCTGCTTCTTGGGAGGAAAGCAATGACAAACCTAGACAGCATCTTAAAAAGCAGAGACATCACCTTGCTGACAAAGGTCCGCATAGTCAAAGCTATGGTTTTTCCACTAGCGATGTATGGAAGTGAGAGCTGGACCGTAAAGAAGGCTGACTGCCGAAGAACTGATGCTTTTGAATTGTGGTGCTGGAGGAGACTCTTGAGAGTCCCCTGGACTGCAAGGAGAACAAACCTATCCATTCTGAAGGAAATCAACCCTGAGTGCTCACTGGAAGGACAGATCCTGAAGCTGAGGCTCCAATACTTTGGCCATCTCATGAGAAGAGAAGACTCCCTAGAAAAGACCCTGATGTTGGGAAAGTGTGAAGGCAAGAGGAGAAGGGGACGACAGAGGACGAGATGGTTGGACAGTGTCACCGAAGCTACCAACATGAATTTGACCCAACTCCGGGAGGCAGTGGAAGACAGGACGGCCTGGCGTGCTCTGGTCCATGGGGTCATGAAGAGTCGGAGATGACTTAACGACTAAACAACAACAACTACGTTGACACCTAACTTCTGGAATTGTAAGGGGACATATATATTAGAAAGGGAATTAAACTGAAATAAGGGATCACTAATCAGAGTAAAGGCATAACATGGTTGTTTTTAAAGTGAATTGAAGCTAGATATAAGAAAGAGGTAAAACAAATAGTAATTAACATATATTAGATATGATATTGATACGAGAATGTGGAGATAGAAATGGCTAAACAATTATATAAAGAAAATTATTGGTATAAAATACAAAGTTGGTCGGTTAAATTGCGTCAAAATTATATAGATTTGAAACCAGAATTGCTTTTATTAGGTATGTTATTAGAGGATTTTGAGAACATTGTATACTATGAGAGCAATATTATGATAGTAGCCAATATGGTACACTAAAATACACATATGATTGGTTTAAATGCTTTAAAAATGTATAGATTTTGAAGGGACAATTAAGAAGACACCAAGACGCAAAAACAAATAATTATAAGCAACCCATGTAACACAATGTTTAACAAGCACGAATTGAATGTAGATATATTGAAAAATTAATAAAATGTTATTTAAAAATTTCTCACTACTGTATGTGTGATGCTTAGCTAATGGTTGGGTGATACGTTGTTTGGTAGATGTATTGTCTGAACAGTCCCTTTTCTCCTCTTGCTGATTACCTGTTCTGGGCTGGAGAAGCAGAAAAGAAGAGATCCATGGATCTCATGGTTCTTTAGTCTGTCCACTGATTCAGTAATTCACAATGGAAACAGTACTGTGCTGATCTCTAGCTACAAAACTGAACAGTTTTATGACATTCATGTTTTTTTTTAATGATATCATTTTCAGTGTTTAGCTTTCAAGGCCATTTTCACCGTTTAACCTTAATTGTTGATTAATAAAATGCAGAGCTTGAACTGAAGCTATAATATTGGAATATAACCTCCAAGATTACTATAAGATTTAGTGTGTGCTTTTCCATAACTGGTATGCGTCATCAGAAAATAGGCATTGTTTCTGTTATGTATATATAGCTGGAAGGCATGCTATATATCTGGTTGCCTAGCACTAGGGAGAAGCAACAAAGAATGGTTTTCTATGTACTTTATTCCTGGCAGCTCCGCTGGGCTGCATTGATGCTAGCTTGATCCATTACGACAGCTTTAGGATGCTGACTTATATTATCTGGCTTTTGGTACTGCAATAATAGTCTGTGTAGAAATTTTAAGAGTGCTGCTGGATTTTTATTTTTATTTTTTGCATCAGTTACCTAGCCTCTTTCTTTCTTTCTTTCTTTCTTCCTTCCTTCCTTCCTTCCTTCCTTCCTTCCTTCCTTCCTTCCTTCCTTCCTTCCTTCCTTCCTTCCTTCCTTCCTTCCTTCCTTCCTTCCTTCCTTCCTTCCTTCCTTCCTTCGCAGTGGCCTTCATGTGTACTGTTACTGCAAATGGCACACAAATTATCAATGGTATATCCAAAGCACATAGTGTCAGAGTTAGAGGAAGATGAGCTGATTGAGACTTGGATTGCTGTACTACCAGCTGAGGAACTGGATTGTGTTAGAATGTTCTCAACCTGTAACTAGTAGTCAGGAACCCGTGGAACCTGGACTTCATGCATCTGAGAAGTACCTTCCACACCATTTTGCCTCCTCAATGACAGGCGTATGCCAGGGAAGAATCAACAATATGAAGGAAAATATCATCTTTAAGCTTTGTGATTAGCCTGTTAAGCATTCCTACTAGAGCAGTGGTTCCCAGCCTTAGGTCCCCAGATGTTCTTGGACTACAGCTCCCAAAAACCTTGGCCCACACAGTTAATGGTGAAGGTTTCTGTTTTAGTCAAAGAACACCTGGGTACACAGGGTTGGGAACTACTGCACAAGAGCAATAAATTGGAAGGAGTTTAAGAACAATAAATTGGAGGGTCAGAGTTAAAAGGCCTTCATCATGTGGTCTTCAACCTTTGGTCCTCTAGATGTTTTGGACCTCAGTTCCAACAATCTTTGTCCATTGGCCATAATAGCTGGGTTTCAGGGAGTTAAAGGCCAATGCAAATACATCTGGAGGGCTAAAGATTGAGATTTGCTACTATGGATAGAATTCCATGGAACAATTTGCTTGACAACTTGGGTTTTCCATGGTGCTGAAACCTTGCCTGTTTGCATGTTACACTGTGGATGGACTGAAACACATAACCAGGGTTCCACTGTTTGGTCACCAGTCACTGTGTGTATCTTCAAAATTGAGGTCAGCAGCTTGTTTCCTCAGAAATCCACAAATGGGGCCTGAAAGCAGATTTCTCTTTTTACTTCAGCACAGCCTTCTCTCCTTCTTTCTCTTTTGATCATATTTTCCCAATGGGAAGACAGCCGATTGGGTTGTTGAGGACAAGGGTTCTCTCACATGGAATGTTATTGTGTCTGAAACAGAAATACACAAATGAAGGTGAGCTTGGCGTACAGACCTATTTAATGTGACAAATAGTATTTTATGGTATGTAATGCCTTCAGAATGTGGTAACAAAAACATGATTGCAATATATACAGTGTGTATATATACCCTGTTTTCCTGAAAATAAGACCTAACCTGAAAATAAGCCCTAGTATGATTTTTCAGGATGCTTGTAATATAAGCCCTACCCCCAAAATAAGCCCCAATTAAGTGAAACCATGCCCTCCACCATTGTGCAGCAACCAGAAGATGACATGACTGTATTTGAATAAATGTAGATTGTTGTATATATTTAAAAAATAAATTAAACATCCCCTGAAAATAAGCCCTAATGCATTTTTGGAGCAAAAATTAATATAAGACCCTGTCTTATTTTTGGGGAAACATGGTAGATAGATAGAGAGAGAGAGAGAGAGAGAGAGAGAGAGAGAGAGAGAGAGAGAGAGAGAGAGAGTATATATATGATGAGTGAAGGGAGTGACTATATTCCTACACTTTTGCGTTATAGCTGAAATGTATTCTTCAAAGAAATAAAGAAGGCAGTGGCAGTTTTAAAGCCAGAAAACACTATTCTTTACTTTGGCAGCACGCAGAAGAATTTGTAGAGACTTTCACAGAGAAGAAATTGGATAGAGACCACCCCACAATGTTACAATATAGAGAATGAACTGTGCATTTGAAATCCATGGCATGTCATAGCTGGGCCTTTGAGAAGAATCATGTCTGTTCTGATGAAACATAATGTTACACCCACATAAATCTGCCAGGCATTACACCTGGCGACAGGGAATTACAGAATTTGATTGCACAATTGATCATATGATTCTCACTGCAATCATTGTGCAATGTGTTAGTGTACGTGCTTCATGGATAATGTTTTTGCCTTGACGCTATTGTAGCTACTACCAGTGTAATGTTGCATTTTGCCTATGTAGCTAAGCAGGAGGATTTTGCCCAGTATGTGATCCACAGTCTAAGAAAGAGCGACACAATCTTAAACTCTCTCAACTCTCTTTTGGATCGTGTCCATTCTCTCTTAAGATTTCAATGGGGTACGTGTTGGCATTTTTTGATGGCAAACAATTTATCTTCTGAATGTAATAGTGGAGTTTGATGAACTGCTAATGTTGTGACCTAAGAGGTAATTCCATTATGAAGAGAATGAAATTTCACACTAACTCAGTGCTGTACAAAATGCAGGAAGATGAATTTAGAAAACATTTGAATGCTCTTTTTTGTTGTTTTCAACTTTGATGTACTGTACTAAAAAAAATGCAGAAAAGTTTATTTTGTCCCATGAAGGACAGTGATAATGCCTGCAAAAACACAACACCAGAAGAAATCAGGCAGAGACTGGCCATGAAGGTGGGAAAAGGAACATTTCCACAAAGACAGACCTGAGGATGTGTACACTCCTTATAGCTTTACTGCTTCAGCTGTTTCTCAGAATCAACACTCCTTATGTTTTTTAGAAAGCTACCGAGTCTCTAATCAAAGCACTAGGTACAACATGGTGTAACAGAGCAAACAGTTCAAACACTGGGGGTTGGAGTGGGAAGCAACCATTCATTGGATGCCCAGCTTTGTGAAATGCTATGATTTTGATGAAATAATTAACTTATAAATAAGAAATAATCTGCATCAAAATGGTGGTGAAAGCTCTCCCTTTATTTAATGTTAATGAAGGACTTAATTCCTACTTGCACACAAAACTGGAAGAGACAAAGTCCGACCATTGCCATTAGCCTCACCACCCATGTTCCCGCATCTTGATGAAATCCTTGTTAATATTTAAACATGCATTTAGAACCTGTAGTGTACAGCAACAACTATGTAGGGTGGTTCCATTGGTTTGTTTTTGGAAAAGTCATGGATGTTTTACTACACACAGCCATTAGGATAAAAGGATAGATGTCAAGTTAATAAATGCCCATGACAAAACACTTGATTTGCAACTTAATATAAGTTCTTAGTGTGCACGTTAATTTGTAGTGTGGTAATATGCAACATAAAGGCAATAATCCTACAAGCATCCCAACATACAAAACAGCAGAAGATGACAGCTCCAAATAGGCCCATTAAACAAAGTGTTGTTGGCTCTTTCTTTTCATTTTGTTTTTTACCAGCACCATATTGAACTGGTTTCCTTCACTTCATCTTCTTTTTCCTGTCCCGGAAGTCATCATGGCAATATGACTTTGGATAAAGCAGCTCCAAACACTGGAGTTTAATCTTCATTTATTATGGCTAATTCTCAGTTGCTCATGGACTATGAGACTATAACACATTCAGAAAACTTCTTCAGTCAGCTTACCCTTATTAAGGCCAAGTGTAAAAGAAGTGATGGGCTGCAGGAAAAGCAATTAGGTGGTTGGAATGTGGTCCAGTCCTTTGATCACCCTCATTGTACAAGTTATATCTAAAGTTGAAAAAAATGTGAGTGGGAGAAAATCGGTTGATAACCGCAAAAATCCAGACAATCATTTGTAACCATGAGATGCAAAGAGGTGGTAGTGGTAGTGGTGGGGAATGGTAATAGCTTGATTGCACAGAAATCATGGATGCTTTCAATAGATAGGCACTGACTTTATTACATATTTATATATATTCATCTAAAAAGGGTGAATAGTTTCTGTGGTAATAGTTAACAAAGATGTACTGATTGCTATAGAGAACAGTATTAATTTAAGCAAAAGTACTAGTGCATTGGTGATGAATGCTCTTTCAAATAGTGACTCCTTATCTGAAGTTAACTTCTGTGCCTGAAAGCATAAACACAGCTGCATCAATAGGACCTAGAGGACTAAGAAAAGTCCTGCAAATTATTTATGTTGAAGATCTTAGATCAAACTAAGCCAAGCTTACTTCAAGACAATTTTACAGGTGTTGTTGTTACGTGCAGACTAGAGATCGGCATGAACCGCCTTCTTGGTTCGTGGTTTGTTAAGGTCAATGAACCACAAATTTCCGGCTGGTTTACCAATGAACCATGAATCGGTTCTTCAGGGCTTCTTTTTTTTGACAGCCTGTGGCTGTCCTAAAAAAAAATAATCAGCTGATCGGCGGATGCATAGGCAGACAGGGCAAGCTAGGCTGTCGGAAGGGAAGTCAGCCGCTTTTTTCAAAGGTGGTGGTGGAGGAGGAGGAGGAGAACAAGATAGGGAGGCAATGGGTGGAATGAGAAGGAGACGGGGGAGTGGGAAGACAGCAGGAGAGGCTGTGGGGGGCAACAAACCAGGACATTTGTAAATCGCCCCCAAATATATTGCTTCAGAAAGGTTCAGGTTCTATAGTTTGGATGAACCCAAATTGATCTGAAACAATGAATTGGTGATTTTCTGGTTCGTTTTGGGCTTCGTGCCCATCTCTAGTGCAGACAAATCCCTTCCAACTAGAGATGGGGGTATTCGTATACAAATACGAATATCCCCGCACAGGTGGTGTTAACGATGGTCCAGCCCCATGGGGTCAGACGGTCCACTCACCGATCCGTCGCGGACGCAGACGGCACGATTCTACCAACGGCTCCGCAGCACGCAATCTACTCGTCACTCCTGGCAGGAGGCGGGAGGACAAGGCTCACTGCAAGGTCGAAGAGTGGCAAGTGGATCGCGCGCTGCGGAGTTGTTGGTAGAATCGCGCCGTCCATGTCTGCGGTGGATCGGTGAGTGGACCGTCCGGCCCCATGGTGCTGGACCATCGTAAACACCACCTGTGCAGGGATATTTGTATACGAATATGATTACCCCCATCTCTACTTCCAACTTACTCGTAGCAATCCTATGAATTAATGACCTCTAAAAGCTGCGTGACTTGGCATGATAATATAGATTCAATCAGAGACTTGTTAATTAGTGGTAATTTGCCACACTGTGTTATACTATTATACTCACCCCAGCATAAATACTCAATTGGATTCTGGCCAATTATTACAAATTATAAAATAGAACCATTGTAGAGGATAATACTAGAATAATATCAAGATTAAAATATCAATAGTTTTATTATATCAGGCAAAAACCAAAGAAACAAAACAAGACAAAGACAAAAACATCTGGCACCTTAAAGACTAACTGTTATATTTTAATGTGAGCTTTCATGGACATGTCCAATTTGTCAGATATATGGAAACAGAATGAAATAATGGGTGAAATATCAGTTTCACAAGAAGAACATTCTAAATATTCATTGGCTATAGGAGTCTTGGGTGTATGATACATCTCACATGCAGTAATTTATGGCATATGTTTGGTTTAGGGTTCTGTTGTAAACATTGCTTCAGAAGATAGAAAACAGACACCAGGCCTGAGCAAGGAGAAAGGGAGGAGAGAGAAGAGAGAAAAGGTGTGTGTGTGTGTGTGTGTGTGTGTGTGTGTGTGTGTGTGTGTGTGTGTGTGTGTGTGTGTGTGTGTGTGTGTGTGTGTGTTGAAGACTGGAGATTTGGTTAAAAACTCAAGGGGGGGAAATATATAAAAGTAAATGTATATGCTTACACAGACTAACATAGCTACCTCTTCTAAAACTACAATAGTTTAATTGCTAATGTTATAAAAATATTCATATTATGTTAAATTAAATATTATTTATTTAATTTATTATTTATTCATTGATATATTATATGTCTGAAAGATGTAAATCAAAAGCAAAAATATTGTAAGAGAATCCTCTCCTCTCCCTGCTGTGGCCCCATCTGATCTGCTCGCCCTCTGAACTAGCCGTGCTTCTTGCCAAGGCAAACTGATCATTGTGGTTCTTGTAGACATCAATGGGGCTTGCAAAAGCCAATGGCCATACTTACTGGAGGATTCTGGCAGCTGTAGTCTAACACAATGAACTTTCCAAGCTCTGTGGCTTCCGTGTGTGCCTTGGGTTAATGAGGCTAGTCTTTTCTTTGTCCATCAGGCTGGACTGAAGCGTCTCCATCTTGCTTCTGACAATAAACAGATGAAGTTCTGCAAACTGTGAATAGTAGGAGTCCCAACTGGAGACAAATCTCAGATCTGCTCTGTACAAAAAAGGAAGCATAAATAGCTTCTGTTTCCTCTCCCTCACTTCCAGAACATGCCCAAAGAGGGGAAATTTGCTTAGATCTGGCAGAAAGATGCAGATTTAATCCCCATGTCATGAGCAGAAAGATGGGGATGTGGCTGAGCATTGCAAGGTGAGCTTTTATGTGCTCTGCTCTGCTCACCCTTTTGCGTTTCAGTAGCTAATATCCCATTTCTTAATGGGGAACATTAGGAACTTAATACCTGCAGAAGGTGAAGCTGAATGATCCATTGAGCAGATTTAACTCATCTGGATCAGGTTACATTGTGTTAATTGCCTGTGAGAAGTTGCTCAATGTGATGTTTCACAGCACACTGATTTTCCAATATATACTCTCTTATCTCATCTTCAATGATTTCTCTTCTCCCTCATGGATTTTTTTTCTTTAGTAATTTTAGATTATTAACAAACCTCTTCCTTCCTTTCTGTAATAGCAGGAATCAATCAGAAGCAGCTTTTTCCCACCATATCAGAGTCTATTATCAGGCAATCATTCTCAGTATTAATAGTAAGTTCTCAGACAACAATTTATTTGACAGATGAGGCTGATTTGGCACTGCAGGCTTGCGTATGTGGGTCCACCACCTTCAGATAACCAAAGCAGAATTCAAAGAAGCTCAGTTTATAAATTGGTATGTATCAGATGCTTTTTCATCCCCCTCTTGGCATTTCTACTTCCATAGTGTTGGCCAATATTTGTATTTATATTCTGTTCCCTTCACATGTTTCCTGCCAAGTGTGATGAGTGGATTGATTTCAGTCTCTCTTTATACTAGGAAGTACTTTGTAATTTTGTAGAAATATAGTTTCACACACAAGAGAATGAATGAATATGTTAGAAGAACCCTGGCTGCTGTCTTTAGGTTTTGTTATTATTGACTTGTTTTAAATATTTTTCTTCTGCCTCTAAGCCAAGTGACTCAACAGTGTTTTTAACATTAAACATAATACAATCATAAAAACATTTGGAAATTAAAACACCAAACAGTAAAAAAGAACAACACAAACACATATATACTCCGTTGGTGGCAACACACATAAATTAAATGTCATTTACAAATATTGGGAACAAAATTATATTTAATTGCTGTCTAAACACAAGACTGGGAAAATCTGTCAGTGTTCTGATCTCATGCATCTGAATTTTTAAGAAAACCAATTTCCTTCAATTCCTCCAAATTTGTAAATTTTTATAAATTCTTCAAAAATGAACTAAAACAATGCTCTTACTCACAGATCTGGACCTGGAAAATTCAATAGGTACAGTTATTCCTACAATGGAAAGGACTGTATAGTTCTAGCTTGCCATATATTCCTATGTCAAACGCGAGGAAATTCTATGTCAAAGGTGAGGAAATTCTCAGAAATACAGAGCTGGCAATCTTAACATGGTCAACCACACATGAATTGAAACCCAGAATGTTAGGATTAAACACACTGAGAAGCCCTGGGCCTAGATGGGTAGATCTGTCCATTTCCGTTGCATGTACATTTAATTTTATTTTTTTTAAAATCTAACATTGTTTCTGTCAAATTGTATATAAAGGATTTTATGCAGTTTGGCCTTTTAAAAAATACATTTTGAAAAATGATTGGCCCAAGTTCCTATTGTGTAAATTATGGTAACATAAAGGAAATGGCATCACTGGCAAGGGGAGATTGCTGGTAAATAAATAGTTTCTCTTGCAGTCCCAAGGATCACACAGCTCATGTGCAAGGAAGCTGATTCTTGGGGGCTGGGGTGTGTGCATGTTGACTTGGTGCGTGCACATGGATGTCTGAAAATCAGGGTTGGGTCTCTTTCTTTATAGTGACAAATGGGCTGAAACCTCTGACTCTATTTACATTATGCAACAGGATTTCAGCCTGTAATTTGTACAATTGCATGCTGGAAGATGGCGCTCCCTCTCTGCTTGGATGAGGCAAAGGTTGTCACTTTCACAGTACTGTCTGCAGGCCATAAAAACATCATATGGACCATTTCTTCTGGAAAAGACTTCTCATGGATGTTGAGGGAAGGGTTTTACTGGGTGAGGGACACAGCAAGATAGCTCTTTTCTTTTGGGCTCATTCATAGGCTGAGAAGCATTGCACCAAAATTTACATTTCTTCTCTTATAAGCCATCTCCCCCCCCAACTTCTTTTTAACATTCTTTTTCCACCATTGCAAGCAGAAGTAATGCTTCTGTGTACCATTGGCTTTCTGCAACAATGTCGTTGATGAAATCCTACATCATGATACATTGTTCTAGAAAATATTGGATAGAATCCTATTGTTGTTCACATAAAGTCTAATGAAGTGGCCTGTAGTTCAAAGCAAAGCAAAGGAAAATGTGCTGCTTATACAGTACATCACTTCATCACACTTAAACTCTCTGGGTGGTTTACAGTTTAATTGTACACATTGCCTATCCCACCCCCAGTGAACCGGGTACTCAATTTACCAACCTTGGAAGACTGGAAAACTGAGTCAACCTTGAGCCTGAATCCATTGGGATTGAATACAGGCCATGAGCAGAGTTTTTGACTGCAGTACTGCAGTTTAACCACTGCGCCACGAGGCTCACTCAAGGTTCAGACTCATTATTGTAGGGCGTTCTTGGAGTGAAAAATAGCAGCAACCACAAGACCATAGGGCTATGTTTCCTCACCAATAGTATTCTTGGAATGATGCTACATTCTCTCCCCAGACGTTTCATGGCAGATGAAACATACACAAAAAACTTCCTCTTACCCATATTTCTTTTAGGAATAACTTGCTCTTTGTCTAAAGCAGTTGTTGTTGTTGTTATGTGCTGTCAAGTGGCTTCTGACCCACAGTAATCCTACGAAGCAGTGACCTCCAAAAGATCCTAAAAACAGATGCACACGACTTAATTTCAGGGTGTTTTTTCCCCCCAGTATAACAGTAGATGAATAGAGTTGCCTGACAGTTTCTTCCTATTTGTTGTCAGTGCACGTTGAAGTATAGTGGATTGTATCCAAAGTACCATAAGTAAAATGCAGGCAGCCAGTCAGGGGTTTGCTCTGTACTATAAGAAACTCCTGAACAGTTATAATGGCTCCCCTTGTCTAGAAAGTTTTTACAAAAAGACCCATGACTGGAATAATACAGCTGGACTTAATAATGTTTTTCCTATACAGCCCTTCTGGCATCTTCAGGTGTAAAATGGCCATTTACAACCAGGATACATCTTCCTTATTTAGAACAGTACCATAAGACAGAATGCTTTTGAGTTAAAATGGCACCTTTCTGTGAATATTCATATCTCAGTTAGGAACTGAGCCACATAATCTCTGAAATCCTGTTGCTTAGCTCAGTAAGTCACAGCTAGAGTAGGCCTATTTGAACCGATGGAACTTACAAAGAAGTTGACTCACCAAATACCCATTGAGGTAATAGACCTACTCTTGTGTGACTTTCCGTGGTAAGCAACAGGATTTTAGGCATTGAGTAGGATCCAGACTTAGTCATACGTACAGTGGCACTATTGAAATCCATGTGGCTTTAGTTAATCATGAGTAATATTAAGCCCCACTTATTTCAGTAGGTTTAGGCAAGATAGCACAACTAAGTCTGGATGCAACCACATGGCATGCTACAGACAGCAAAGACCAGTTTGAAAGTTGATTCCTTCACATCATTGCAGGGAAAGAACTTCCCAGTTGTACAAGGTGGGCTTCTGTTACAGCTACTTCTGCCAGTTTTCCTGGCTTCTGATGATGCGTGGATGGATCAAAGCATGTCTCTGTGTTCCCTGCTTCCTTTCATTCTCTAGTTGCTTTTTCATTTCTTTTAGTTCAGTTTTCTCCCTGTACACACAGGGCAAATGATATTCTGAACGGGAGAGATTGGTCAGCTTTCAGGGACACATATGAGTAATTAACGGAAAAAAGATGGATGTGCCAAGACATATAGCATAATATGTTACAATCTGCAGTGTATATGTTTGTGTGAACTATTGTATCAAAAAAATTCCTTTGAGCCTTATGTACCTTGGCAGATAAAGCAAATGCATTTCTATCTTGCTGACAGTTACATTAGAAGAAAGATGGTAGACGGTTAATCAGTCTCTTCCTTTTTTGCAGTTTGATAGAAAGTATATCAACAGGCAGTATTCTTGGATGCCAAGCAGCACTATTCTGTTTTCACATGACCATCTGGGTTTGTCTGTTATGGAGGATTTTCGGTAGTGCCATGCTGTCAAAGTGCCCTTCCTGGTTTTTCCCCTTCACAGCTTAAATATCCATTTTAATCTTATCTCATTGCCTTAGGCATTGTCAAGACATTTACACTCAGAGTGTAATCAGGTTACGCATACACACACACACACACACACACACACACACACACACACACACACACTGTTGATGCAAGCATATAATAATGTCATTGAGTGGCTCAGGGCGTACAGATTGAGACCTTTCCTCTTCTAGATCACTGGTGTGAGTTCAGTCTTAGTAAGTTAAGACTGACTGTCATCACCATGTGGCAGACATTTGCTGAGTCTTCTGAAATCTGGGGGTGGTTGTGCTAGTGCTCTTACTTTTTCATAGACCACATTATATTGAATAAATTTGAGTCCCAGACACAGTATAAATAAGCTGTGTAATTCCAAGAACAACTTTGTCTGAATATAAATATCACCAAGAACTGTAATTTTGCTTCTTGACATTGTGGCATGTAAAAAATCAAATTATTTTGCTTGGGTAGGAATACTGCTGTCATTTCCAATGGAAATGTGTGCATTAAAACTTAATGAACATTGATTGCTCACATCACATTTCAACTAGGTTACCAGTACTAAGCCATGCAACTAAGGCCAAGGGAGAGTTGTCCAGGATGCGATCATACATACATACGTGGGGAGCAGGATCCTATTAAGATGGTCCACCCCTGCAGGTCATTGGATCCAGTTGGCTTCCAAGATGCAATGCAGGTGATACCTGCTGATCTAGTTGGTGCTCCTGTGGAAGCTCTGGTGGATGAATGGTATGCCGCCGCCACCAGGACAGCTGACACAATCACTCCTAAATGCCCCCTCCATTACTGAGCCTGTTCAGCTGCTTGGTACAACCAGCAGTTGCGGGCAATGAAGTGAAATAGGAGGAGGCTAGAGAGTATTTGGAGACGGGCCCTGACGGTATCCAACTGAAAAGCTGCAAAAATCACGTCTAACATCTATCTAGCCAAAGTGAAGGCTGCCAGAAGATCTTACTTCGCTTCCCAGATATTAACAACTATCGACCCATCACCAATGTCCCTTTTATCAGCAAGCTAGTGGAGAGAGTGGTGGCAGACCTGCTTCAGGCACTTCTGGAGGAAACCAACACCCTCGATCCATTCCAGTCCATGTTCAGGCCATGTCATGGCATGGACACGGCATTAGTCGCCCTGCAAGATGACCTTCTGAGGGAGGTCGATAAGGGCAAAACATCCTTGTTGGTCCTCCTCGACCTATCAGCGGCCTTCGATACCGTTGACCACAGTATCCTCCTGGGGAGGCTCTGGGTTGGGGATCAGAGGTCAGGCCTTGGCTTGGCTCCAGTCCTTCCTAGAAGACTATCTCCAGAAAGTACAGCTTGGGGAGATGCTGTCCAGTCTGTGGATTCTCAATTATGGAGTCCTGCAGGGTCAATCATCTCCCCAATGCTATTTAACATCTATATGAGGCCACTGGGGGAGGTCATCAGGAGTTTTGGAGCTTCATGTCACCAATATGTGGACAGCACCCAGCTCTATCTCTCCTTCCATCCCTCTGCTGTAGATGCCATCCCGTCCCTTGAGTGCTGCCTGGATGCTGTGCTGGGATGGATGAGGGATAATAGAGTGAGGCTGAACCTGAGCAAGGCGGAAATCCTGCGGGTGGGTGTCCCTAGTGTTTGTGGTCTTGGTGTTTCCCTCTCTTTTGGGAAAGCTACTCTTTCCGTGAAGGATGAGGTGTACAGCTTGGGCGTACTCCTGGACCTGGCGCTGTCAGTGGAACCCCAGGTAGCATCTGTGATCCGTTCTGCCTATTTCCATCTAAGGTGGATTGCCCAGTTGTGTCCCTACTTTGACACTGGGTCCCTCACTACGCTGGTTCATGCACTGGTAGTCTTGAGATTAGACTACCCTTGGGTCTGTTACAGAGACTCCAATGGGTCCAGAACCCAGCAACCAGATTGTTGAGTGGGGTTAGAAGACACCAACACATTTTCCCCACTTTTGCCACCTTGCACGGGTTACCTGTTCACTTCCATGCCAGCTTCAAGGTGATGGTGTTAACCTACAAGGCCCTAAACAGTTTAGGACCTCAATATCTGACAGAATGCCTCCTTCTGATCAGATCTGCCCGCCCTGTAAGATCTTCACAGGTTGGGCGGTTGAGAGTCTTGACTCCAAGAGAGGCCCAAAAAAATGACGACCAGAAATCGGGCCTTCTCAACAGTTGTTCCGCAACTGTGGAACAGTCTCCTGGCCAAAATTCACCTGGCCCCTTTATTAGGAACCTTTAAAAAACTATTTAAAATGTGGCTTTTTAGATAGGTCTTCCGTGAACATTAGGGCTAGAATTGCAGCTATATTGAAACTGCTGGATAGCCCAGTGGCTTGAGGCACCTGAGGTTGGGAGTTCAATTCCCCACTGTGGCTCCTTGACAGGGGCTGGATTATTGTTGTTGTTGTTGTTGTTGCTGCTGCTGTTGCTGTTGCTGTTGTTGCCGTAGTAGTAGTAGTTATTGTTATTATTAGTATAGTTGTAGTAGTAGTAGTAGTTGTTGTTGTTATTGTTGTTATTATTATTATTATGCAAAAGATTATCAGAACCATCAGATCACCAGCAGAAAATGTCTGACCTATACCAAAGTTGTTACAAAGCCCTTCTGAGATATATAAAGTTTGATCAACTTGATAGCCCTATTGACTTCACCCATGAATCACTGAACCATTTTGGCTCTTCTATCAGAAGAAAATGGGCTCCATTGGAACCAAAACCTGTCTGCCTCATGGGTCAGAGTTCGCCTATGTAGTCCTGTAGACTGGAAGGGGAGTCAAAGCTGAAGAACACAAAAGAGCACAAACTCTGCAAGCAGGCAGACAAAGCTATTGTCTTCGTTTGTGTTATGTGCTGTCGAGTCAGAGCCAACGTATGGTGACCCTAATAGGGCTTTCAAGATAAGTGAGATATTTAAGGAGTGGTTTTAGCAGCTCCAGTCCCCCTGTGAGTTTTCATGGCTGGGCAGGGATTCAAACCTTGTTCTCTAAGGTTCTAGTCCATCACTCTATCCACTGCACCATACTGGGAATCCCAAAACTATCTTACACTGAATCAAAGTATTGGTCCATCTAGCAGCAATCCCAGGCAAAAGTCTTTCCCAGTCTTTCCCACTGATGCCCTTTTAACTGTAGATGCTGGACATGTGCTGTATCCATTGAGCCATGGGCCCTCCCCCCCTTCCCTTTGGGAAGCTGTGCATGTAACGTTGCAAATGTAGACCTCATCACAAGCCTCTAGAATGTCTTGAATTTAAATGTAATTATTTAAAAAAAATACTTCAAGAAGGATGTGGTTAATCATCTTTGAAGATCACACAGAAGTCTTCCAGGGAATGCATTAAGGTAAATTAAATATTTAATATTATAATTATTTCTTGAAACACAGATCATCTGGGATATAACATGCAATGATAGAGAATAATCTTTCCCAGGAGAATATTTTGGAATCTTGCCAAGCTAGAGCTAGTCATAAAAAAAAAATCTATGAATGTTCCCCCAGCTCTTAATCATATACAGGACATTTTAGCACCAAGGACAAATGCAGAACACTCAGACCAGTCATGAATGCAATACATCTGAGTGTCATTTGAATAGTTTTGCTTACTTTATCTTGACATAGTTGTAGGCTGCTTTCACTTACTGATTAGTTTTGTTGTTAATTCAAGAAGCAATATAGTCAATGTGCAGTTAGATTGGTCAGCAGGCAGATAGTACGATTTACTTCTTTTTGAATGTAAGTTTCATAAGGTTAAGGATGATTCTGGACTTAAAGCCTTTGCCCGAGAAGACAGTTTATGCTGAAGAACAACAGTCTTGACCAGTCATGAAGTGGAGCTCCAAACCTTTAAGGAAGTCTTCACCATATATCCCTAATGAGTAAAAGGAAAGGAGGGATTGGAAGTACCAGTCATAAAAGCAATTCTGATTCTCCCAAGATTACTACTATATACTTAAAATCCCAAAATAAATAATAGCGTGCCAATAAGCTGACTCTGACTTATGACAACCCTTATTTATTATTTAATTATTTAAAATATTTCTATCACACTTTCCTCCCCAAAAGGAACCCAAGTCAGGAAAACTTTCCAAGGTTTTCCAAATATACAGTACCCAGAAATGGTTTACCATTCCGTTCTTCTAACAATGCCCTGGGACTGTGCAATTTGCCCAAGGCTACACAGGCTGGTACTTTTCGTGGAAGATACAGTGGGGAATTGAATTCCCAACCTCTGGATCCACAACCAAGTACCTAAGTCTTTGAGCTATCCAACCTATAGATGACTGGGGGAAAAACAGACTTCTCCCTTCTTCCCATATGTACTCCACCCCCCACCTGCTTTACCTTTTCCATATATGCACCAACAGGTTTTGATTTATTTATAAATTTTGGCATGTCTATCTAGGAGGTATTCAATAGCTGCTTGGGGCTGTGAGTGTTCATGAAGACAAACATTTTCTAGGCAGCCTTCACCCATTAAGGGACCACATCTTAAACTCCTAATTGAAATAAACACACACCAGTCATAATTACCCCTACACTTGACATAACACAACAATATTCTTGTATTGTGCTAAGCAATGAGGTACTTACAAACCCTGTGCCAGAATCACAGATTTAATAGTATGAAGAGTGGCTTGCCCATTGTTCCTTCCAGCCATGTAGAAAGCTGGATGACTTGACCTGCGTGGCACCGACTGGATTTGATGCTTCACATGAACACACATATTCTCCACCCAACACGAATTCTGTGCAATTGGTCCCTTAGAAATGTTCTATGGATCTCCAGATGTCCCATCACACATCCTATGCATATCAACAGCACCAGAAGATGGAGAGCAGTCATGAATGCAGTACATTCAAGTGACATTTTGGTAGTTTTAGCCACCATGGTAGTGCTATTGACTTCATTGTTTAAAATGAATCTGGCTAATCATGTTGGTTATACACAGCACCTTCAGTATCAGAAGCAATATGTTTCTGAGTACCAGTTATAAGAGAATATGATGGGAGGTTCTGTTTTTCTCAGACTTCCCATCAATATCCAGTTCCTGTGGAAACACAGTGCTAGACTAGCTAGAACTATGATCTAATCCAGTGCATCTCTTCTCACTTTCTTATAGTGCTCCCATTATTTTATCAATGACATTTTAATACTTCATTCTGCATTAAGGCTGCTTTAAAATTTTGAGGTTATATTTGAATATTTAACTCATTTGTATCCATGTAAGCATCAAAGAGCTTCAGATGGTAACAAAGACTGAACTCAATCATGTTTACTTTACAAGCTTCTTAATATGACACAAACAAAATTAAATGCACAGCTCTCATTAGCAGCAATGGGAACTGGTATTCAAATTCCCTGTTTACAAAATATGGGAGTGAAAATCTGTTCCTATATTAACTCCACAAGCCAATTAACAACCAGTGTTACTAGGACTCCATCTGTCCTATCTGCCAGTTCTGCGTGTCTCTTCATCTAATTATCCAACTGTCTTTCTTTGTATTTTAAACAGAACCAACAAGTGTATATGCTCAATTAGTTCTTTTAGGACAAACAGACCAAGAGGAAAGGCAACCATTAAATATTGACCCCGCCCCACTCCATCTGATAATCATACTTACTAGAAAAGTATGCAATACAAATTCTTCATCACAATTTTATTATGTGGAATACCATTCCCTAATCAACCACCCCGGCTCAAGCTGAGGGATGTAGTTTATGTCTCAAAACAGACAAGAGGCTGCAATATTGCCATGCTACAAGAGGCCATGCTGCCTCTGCAAAATAGTGCTCTCCCAAATTAGGGCTTTCCTTGGCTGTTCCCTCCCATCCTCCCTGCTTTAATGCACGATTGGCTGGCTGTCCTTTTGGAGGCCAACCAAGAATTTTTCTTCAGTCACATTTGGCAGACATATACAGATGGAAAAAGTTGGGGTTACACAAGTGAGCTCCTTGTGGCATCTTTTGAGGGCTGGCCAGAAATTGGCACTCAGTGACTGTTGTCTATGTACCAGATATGGCAGGCACAAGGCTTCCCAGCTTGGCCTTTGCGTGGTGGTAGGTAGCCCCAATGTTATTATTTGCAACCTACCTCCAGGCTTTGGGCAACCTAACACCAGGCTTAAGCTTTTCTGAAATTGTAGATGTCATCACACATCACACCTCTAACGATCGTTGTTTCTCTTGATTGATTGTGGTTTTTTCCCCTTGCTTTTCCCTTGCTTAATAAATTATGGCCCTAGTTGATCTTAGAACTGCAGAACTGGAAAAGATCCTATGGATCATCAAGTCTATCACTGTCAAAGAGGCACAGTGAGGAACTGAACTCCCTACCTCTGTCTCCATGGCCAGATATCTAAACCACACAGCTATGCAGCTGTTCAACCAAACTCCCCTGAGAAGCATCTTTGTTCCTGCAAAGCTGCTGCTATTTGCCTACATAGATATAATGGATCCAGTGCTGTGGTATATAAAGAAGGCAGACAGATGAGGTAAATAGCTGTTTGATAGTGGAACAGTCTGCCTCAGGAGGTGGTGGATTCTCCTTAACTGCAGATTTTTAAGCAGAGATTGGATAGCCACCTGTCAGAGTTGCTTTAGTGGTAGATTTCCTGCTTCTGCAGGAAGCTAGGCTTGATGAAGGTCCCTTCTAGCTCTACAGTTCTCTGATTCTGACTAGCTAGCTAGGTAGGATATGACTAGACAGGGACATACATATACTCTTCCAAACAACACTTTGCATATCTGCATACTTGCAAGTTCTCAATTCTTCATTTATAACATGTGGATAAAAATTTGGGCTTACCCTTAGGGGCTGTGGTAAAGATTTCCAAAATAATGTTTGTGAAACAATATTGTACCTTAGAAACTCTCTTTCTAAATATACTAAACACTGTTGTCAGATTTTGCAAATGGATTGTTTGGAGAATGATTCTGCTATGAAGAAGTTGCTATTTTAAAAAAACAAAAACAGGAAAAGATACGTTAAATGCCTTCACTTGTTTGGTCCTTCTTATCAAAAAATGCAATACATCTTCTGAGGAAAATTGCTATCCCTCAAGTTGCCTTTTCCATTAGAGGGGAAATTGCTATACATAGGTTATAATGGTAGCTTCTCTCCCAGGCTAATGAGGGTATCAAGAAATGGTTTAAATGAAGACTATGTTGTGGAAAGAAAGGAGTTAAATATCCCCAAGTCATGTCAGAGACCTGATCATAATTGCTCCCCCTCCCCACATTTTCATGCTGGCTGCTATTTTAAAATAAAATCAGGACACATTAAAAATATTTATGCAATTAATGCATTACAGTATCTGTTTCACCTCAAAGTTATGAAGGCTGGCTTACTGGAGTACTGCAGCAACATTGCCCATTCTTCTCTGAAATGCTTCTCTTCTGTGGAACCTTGTACTATTCAGGGCACAAAGAACCAGGTCTTCCCATGCCCACAGGTATGTGGGCTCTAACAGCCAGAGTTTCCAGATGACTGGAAGTTCTTTCTTGTCATCTTAGTTGTCCACATGCTACTTTCAACTGGGTATATTTTAAGAAGTTCATTATTTTCCTGTGGGGATCAAAAGGACAGAGCAGCAGCAAAAAGGTGAGCATAAGCTTCTGCTAGTGATAATGTAGTCTTTAGGGCTTAAAACAGAGTGTGAAAAGGTCAACAAGAATGAAAGAGATCATGAAAATTAATGAAAGAACCAGTTTACCCCAAAACTAATTGACTTAGAAAACAGCTTGGTAATGCAAAGTAATATTATTTCTCTCTTCTTCCCATAGTCTTCTTTCAGGTGTTTTACGATCTATGTGGTTTTTTTGAAGTTAGTATGTGAAGTGCAAGCACAAGCTGTCGTAAAACTACTGTATGTTGATGGATAGCTCAGTGGTTTTCTTATCTGGCTGCAGAACCAGCGGTTGGGAGTTGGATTCCCCACTGGGCCGCCCTGATACAGGCTGGATGATCCACAGGGTCCCTTCGAGCTCTGCAGTTATAAGATTATTACTACTGTCATGTTTATGTCACAGCACGGCTACTGTTGCTCATGTTGAAACTCTCCAGTAACATTACCCTACTGTCTACTGTGTGTGTCTATAATATGATACAGTTGTGTCATCATGCTTGCTGCGTGCTAGAGATATATGTCCTTATGCCTACTGGAAGGCAACTTTTCTATAATGGGACAACACATCCATCCCCGGAAAAGAGTAGCTTTTTTAAAAAAATCCTCTAATACTGGGAGAACCTCTTCACCCCACAAACCTGGCGCTGTTGTGTCCCAAGAGGAGATGACTATCAGTCCAGCACAGCTAGACCTGGAACTAGTACAATTTATAACAATACACTGAGATACAGTATAGATAATAATGGCCAGAATCCTATTGGATATTTACATCCAGTTGGAGAAGCAGTTGTGGCTAATTGATATTTAGCTGGTCACACATCAGTGATGTTTCTGCTGACAATCATGTACCCAGCTTGTATCTAGCACAGGGCAGACATCTTGTTAGTTATCCACAATTAGCTATGGCTATGTCTGCAATTCCTCTTGTGCCTGTGTAAATGTCCAATAGGATTTTGACTAATGGGAACCTTGGTCTAGGTCAGTGGTTCCCAACCTTGGGTGCCCATATGTTCTTGGGCTACAAGTCCCAGAAATCCTGGCCAGCACAGCTATTATCCAGTTGAAATGTGGGTGTAGCGTTACATTCCATCTGTGTTGTTCCATGTGTTCTCCACTTTGCCATTAAACAAGCTGGAGGTTGCCCCATTTTGACAAATGATAAGTCCAAAGAAGCCAGACAATGCAGACATGCAGGCCAGACAATGAGAATTCCAGCCCAAATGGTGAAGAACTGATGCTCTCTGGTAACGAGACAGGACAGCCTGAAGACCTCTGGTGTTGCCTGGAAAATATTGTTGTCTGCAAGGTTTTACTTCTGTTATGTTTTTCCATCCATGATCTTTTCTCTTATTAGAAATCAAAGAAGTGAAACTATGTTGCTATGGTGATCCACACTTCTTGCATTAGTCCAAGAGAACTACATGCAGATGATGGGTCAGGAGGAAACCATCCACCTAATCTTTTGTGTGAAAATCAGCATATTTTCAGAAATTACAATCAATGGCCATTACCCCCACTAAATGATTGATGATTACCCTCAAAGATTTGGATAACTATTCAAACAAAACAAAGAGTGCTTTGCATTTTGCTTTGTGTTGTGTTTGCCTTGTATTGTTCAGTGTAGGAGTCTAAGCAGATGCATAAACAGGAAGTTGAAAACAGTTGATATATTTGTATATTTTCTTTGAAATAGAAATATGCTTGGATCATATGATATGCAAATTTGAAGTGTATTCAAATTTGAATATAATACAGGACAGATTTAAAAGTAAGGACTGGCAGAGAAATATAACACCCTGCTTCATGTGTATTTCCTTGCTGGCCCCCAATGAAAATAAATATAATTGTTAAATCCCAAGCCATAACTCTTCTTTTTTTCTCACTAAGTCATTTTTTTCTACAGGGTCATTTCATGTGGATACCTCTGTAGAGGGAAAACACTGTGTTGGGATTAGTTACTTATCAAGGTAGACATTAGGCCTTTGAAACAGTATTCCTTTGCTTTCTTGTTTGTCTTTTTCTTTTTTAAAAAAAACCTTTCATATGATTCTTCCTTGAGGGATTAAAATTGTGTCAGTGGGGAGCTTAGTGGTGAGGGTTGAGGATGTGCCCCAAAAAAAAAAACAACCCTGGACCATGCCTTGCCCACTTCCCTCTCCAAGAGGTGCATAAAAAATGGATTTTCATCAGAATGAACCAGGTGATAAAGGTGGAGTAAACTATCTGTGTTTACTCACATGGAAGATGGGGACACTTGGAGTTTGATGGTGCTATAAGAAAGCAGATGATACTTCAGGATTGGTGAAGTCCTTGGACCTGGGTCACATTTCTGAGAATAAGTTAGGGTCTATTAGTGGCTAAAATCCTGTTAATATAGAAAGCCACAACTAGTGTAGGCCTATTGAATCAATAGAAGCTATGGACAAGTTGACTTACCAAACCCCCTTTGATTCAGTGAGCTACTCCAGTGCAGCTTACTATGCTAAGGGACAGAATTTCAGGCTGTCTAAAGTATTTTTCACTACTATTATGCCCAACAGGCTCCCAGTTTACAAGCACAAAAAGTCCATGCTGTGATTCATTCTGGATTAGCAAGACAAAATTGCCTCTGACTACAGGTGAGAAAGGAGCTGTAAAATAAACTCTCAGGTTTTCAGCTCAGTATGACTCCAGATTCTTATGCCAAGGAATTATAAATCCCTAAATGTAACAGGACAAATAGCTCAGTGAGTTAGGTCTCTGGCTGCAGAGCCAGAGGTTGGGAGTTCACTTCCCTGCTGGGCATTTCAGAAGCGCCAACCTGTGTTTGCTTGCGAAGCTGCACAGTCATAAGAACATAAGAAGAGTCCTGCTGGATCAGGCCAAGGGCCCATCTAGTCCAGTTTCCTGTGTCTCACAGTGGCCCCACTAGATGCCTCTGGGAGCACACGAGAGAACTACGTAGATACCTGTCTCCTGATACCCCTCCCCTGCATCTGGCATTTGGAGGTACCTTCCTTTAAGCCTGGAGATTATACATCCCCATCAAAGCTTGTAACCTGCAATGGACTTTTCCTCCAGGAATCTGTCCAGTCCCCTTTTAAAGGCATCTAGGCCAGATGCCATCACCACATCCTGTGGCAAGGAGTTCCACGACTAACAACATGCTGGGTAAAGAAATATTTTCTTTTGTCTGTTCTCACTCTCCCAACACTCAATTGGAGTGGATGTCCCCTGGTTCTGGTATTGTGTGAGAGGGGAAAAGAGCTTCCCTCTATCCACTTTATCCATCCCCTGTATAATTTTAAACGTCTCAATCCTGTTCCCCCTCAGGCGCCTTTTCTTTAGACTAAACAGCCCCAAACACTGTAGCCTTTCCTCATAAGGGAAGTGCCCCAGCCCAGTCATCATGTTAGTCGCTCTCTTCTGCACAGTCCCAGGATGCCTCCAGAAGAAGGGGATGATAAAACTATGTATTCTCTGCCTAGAAAACCCTAGAAAAGATCGCCATAAATTGGAATCTTCTTGACAGCATACAATTATTATTATTAAATGCAACAGACCTCTTTGCAGCCTCTGTTTCCTGGCATACGTCTATGGATGCTCCCACCTAATGTGGGTCATGTAAGTGATTAGTTGAATAAAAATTGCTTGCCTTTACATCACAGTGCCTGCCTGGAAAGATCTTCTGGTGTTATTTCTTGGTTTTCTGAACACATCTATTTTTCTACCCTCTGGTAAGAGGAAAATATGCTGTCTAAATTCAGATTAGGTTTTATATCCAGATTTCACAAGGAAAGAAAGAATGTGACAATGTGACATGCAAGCCTCAGATCTTCCAAAACACTGAACTGAAGAGAGATAACAGTGGGTAAGTTTGATGTCATTCCTTCAGCATGAGCATCCAGGCAGTAGCTCTGTAATCTTCACTGTCCCGAAGATACGTGTGGGCTGGTGGAATATGGAACAGCAGTCTTCTATTACCCGACAAGTACCATATTGCTGGCTCTCATGGGATTCATCTCATAGGACCTGATAAATATTAATACATCTGCTACAATTAGCTGGCAGCTGCCGATCATTTAATCAATCTGAAGCCGTTTCATGAAGCCCAAAGGTACAGGTATTACAGTTCCTCAAAGGAAAGTTCCTGGAAATACCTTTGCTGTGTGGTCCTCTGCAGAGAAGAAAAGAATGTTTTATCTCTAAAGTTCCCATTAATATAAAATGCTAAAAAAAATACCGGAAAGCTATAATTCAACTGTTTTGTTATGAATTCTGTCCTGCTACTGAGGGAAATACAAGACAGTAAGTTTATAATTTATTCAGGTTTCAACAGTATAATCTGATTGATGGATATAAGATCAGTTTAGTGGAAAATATGGAAACTAGTTGCTTTGAACGTCTTTGAAAACACTTACGGAGTTTCTATAAAAGAATTTAAACTTTGGGCATAATCTGCTGAAGTTCTGAACAGCCACTTCTCCAGATTGTTCTAATAGGAGTCCCAGTTCTAAACTTTAAAACTTTCTCCTACACAAACTCACCTCTGTTCTTTTAGCAGAATTGGTTTGTGGAATTGCTGTGTTCATGGCAATACCTTTCAAATATTGGAGATGAATAATAGTCAGAGGAGGCAGGACATGTCCCACTTAAAGCTTTCCAGAAGCTTCTGTCTGGCCATTTGTAGGGGTCAGAATTCTGCATTAAGAGAACATGTTTTAGAAATGCTCAAGGATTTTGTTCAATCTGTATTTTGAGATTAACCAACTCAATCCATGCCTCTCAGACTAATGTGGAATGCAGGTATTCAATTGAATCACACATTTCTTTAAATTTTACAATGCATCTTATTTTAAGAACTATGTTTGGAGGTTCAGACCAATTTTTGCCTACTCAAACTCATGCTTGACTATAAGTCAACATGTGGAGATTGACAGACTGTGTGGACACCCTTTGGCGTGGTCTGAGGGCACAGAAGCTAAACACAGGGCCACAAGTGGGAGTGAGGAGGCAGGGGGAAATGAACTGAGCTTGGACCCAGGGGTTGAGGTTGGGACAGGTTGGTGAGACCCAGGCTTAAAGGAGGACGACAAGGAGGAAGAGGGAGACTCCTTGCTCTCAACAGACTTACAGGAAAAAGACTGGGCTGAGACATTGGAGGAGCTCCCCTCCCATTTTCTGCTCTCTTGGCAAGGACCAGTTAAAGCACACAGGGGGGAGCACATGGTTGCCACGTAATGTGAGCCCCCTCAAGGATGGCATGGGATCTCAGCCAAGCCTTGAGCCACAGGACTCACCCCTACCCCATCCCAGAGGTGGCCTGGCAGAGGGAGCACCACAACAAGTGCCTACAACAGAGCCTCCAAATGTGGGGTGAACTGTTGGGACTAAGGGGTCATCATCAACTAAAGGGCATCAGCTGGCTCTGGTCAGCATTGAAAGCTAGATTCCAGCCCCAGACTGGAGACGCTGGGGGCCCAGTGACTGCAACTTGGGTGTGGCTGGGGACTGATGACAACTAAGGGCTAGTGAGGTTGTCTAAGCCCCTCTGCAGAGTTTTGGGACAGGGAGAGCCACCCAATCTTTGTACCCAATTCCTCTACTCTAATAAAGAACAGTTTGAGTATCAATGAGTCTGGGGTTCATGGAGCCTATGGTCAAGGGGACCCTCCTGGCCATGCCCATCCTGGGTAGGGATGATAGCTGTCATAGACTCTGATTCTAAACATACGACATCATGTTCCATACACAGAAAGCTACCCAGTGGTAGTTTTCTGTTTCATATAATACCAGTCCTGTTTTTGTTTTCTGCTGTGTTTCAGTGCTTAAGCGTAATCATCATCAAATGGATGATGATTTTTCAGAACCTACTGTCAATGAGAAAGAATCCACTGCTTTAGAATCAAATTGTGTTTGGTGTGTATCTTCAGCATTTTTGGACTGATGGACCTGTACTAAGCGACATTTATTTGTAGCAACCTAGGTGGCCATCTTCAAGTTTTGGTTCCCCCATCTGTGAGACACAATTACATATTAGAAGTGCAATGAAGTGAATATAAAATGAATAATAGATAATGACTGTCAACACAGTTAATGAAAGTGTCTTGAGTAAAAGTGTTTAAATCAGGACTAATGCTTGTGGCCTAATTGCTTTTTCTTATGCTTTATGTAATGGATAGACGCCATGCTATATAATGAGATTCCAAGACATTATTTTTCTTCTCAGCTTGAGATAACTTTGTTGTATTATATTAGCACAGATGTACAGAACATTACTCATTTCAACAATGTTTTTATTGTGCAGTACTATAGGCAACAAAATGAAGGTGCAATGAAGCCAACTGATGGCTGAAATAGCAGTTATCAGGCATATTCAGCTATCCTAATATTCCCTTTGTTGTGGCAGCCATAGCTTGATTTGCTGCTTTACATATTCTGTTGCCCTGTACAAAGACAAGCACGCTTTTCCATGGTGCCTCTGCCACCAAGATCTTTACTGGGTCCAGTGCCCACTACTGTTTGTGTATAAGGTTTATATATCCATTGGTTTTTGGGCTCTGCTTCTAAGTCTTTTGGTAATGATAACTAGACAACAGGCACAGACAGGATGAACAACCAAAAGAATTCTATTAAGTGCAATGTATGATGTCATATATTATCCCCCAGTTATCAGCCTCCTTAATAACTCTTGTGGCTACAGTTAATCTTTTATAATTTACACAATATGACCAGTCCCCAGTTCTAGTCAGGTATTATGCCTTAAAACATGAAGATGACTATAGTCATGCTGAGGATAGGGACGTGAATGTAAGCCCTGCTCCTCAATGACTCTCATCCCAGAAGTTAGTCAGACCATCCTGTGATGGCTGAGACTCATTTGGGCTTATTCCCACAACATTCTGATGGTTTGTATTAAGACATCCCTAAGGAAACCATTTTGATCCTAAGGAGTTTGTAAATTACTAGTCCTTATTTTAGCCCATGACTGATGACTCATTAGCTGGGATGAAAGGAAGGAACCTTTGAGTGACTGCACCCAGACTGTGGTGTATTTTATTTTGTGTTATATCCATTTGGTCCTATCTCCTATTCTTGTTCGTCAAATAGTTAACACTATTGTGTTCTGGCAAGGGTAGGTGTGGAGGGGTTTGTATACCTATGACAGACAAAGCGCAGCCCATAAACTACATTCCAAAGAACCCCTAGGCATCTCATTTTCCCCCACATGACCTCCAAGAATATTTTTCAACTTGGAAAAGACCAGTGTGACTCCCGAAAGCTTCTGGGACATACCATTAACCATCCACAGATGGTTTAAAGCCCTCTGAGCCTTTTAAAGGTCTGGAATAGCATTTTCAAAAACAGGAAATGACATACTTCCTGTTCCTAAAGAATGTTATTTCAGAGCAAAGAAGTGCTGGGGACTGGGAGGGGGAAATAGACTGTAATGGTCAACCAAGCCCCAGATGCTCTTGAGAAGTGTAACTGCCCATTTTCACTTTGAAAACAAATTGACATGGAGGGTGTCGTGGGCATGGGAATGCAGGGATGTGGCACAATAAAGCCCATAGAACTGTTGGATAGCTGAGTGGTTTAGGCAACTGGTTGCAGAGTCAGAGGTTAGGAGTTTGATTCCCCGCTGTGCCTCTCTGTCAGGGGTTGGACTTAATGATCCATAGAGTCCCTTCCAGCTCTGCAGTTTGATGATGACGATGATGATTAAAAGAAAGTCCTCCAGCAGTAGACTCCAGTTTAAGAATGAATGCCTCATTGATACTGTTTACATTTTTGTGACATCATTTTAAAATTGAAATATTCTGTTCTTCGTTGAAGTAAACTCCCTGAACAGTTGCAAATAGAAGGGCAGGTGAGAAGTTTTCTAAATAAATAAACTTTGCCTTAATGTAAGCCTAGTGAGATATAAATGCTAATCCAGATCTGATTAACGCATATAATGTTCCAAGTAGCAGTGTCTCCTTTCTCTTAGAAGAGAGATTTATAGCACAGCTATAATTTAATCTCTGGGATAAATTGCTGTGTTGTTTTTGTGGCAAATATCAGTGTCATTACTGCAGTGATTTTTCTCCATAATAAAAACACATTTTACTGATTCAGCTGTTCTGGGGGCTGACAAGTGTGTTTTCCTCTTTCATCTTATCCTTTAAATGGATAGCTTACCATTCCCCTCCCCTCTCCTCCATACAAAGATTTCCAGCTGTTGTTTTCAGAAAACTCTCCTGATGCTTATTCTATGTTACCTGCTATTTAAATGATTACAGAGGGTGTGTTGTTCCGACAGGCATATAGATTCTAATGGAGACTAGCACCTTCATTGCATTCACAATGGAAAGCTTCTAATGGCTCCTAATGGCTCTGGAATAAAATAGCCTTAAGAAGCATATCTGTTTAAAACCAAGCAAAACTTGCTTCTTTTGCCAGAGGCGATGTGGCAAGTGTTGCGCCCCCCCCCCCTTCGCCCAGCCAAACTCAGTAATATAAGGACAACCAAGTTATTTTGGCACCTAAGAGTTCAAATTCTGCAACTCCCTCTAGCAGAAAAGGTGTAAAAGGTAAAGGTAAAGGTAAAGGTTCCCCTTGACAAATTGTCCAGTCGTGTCCACCTCTAGGGGGCGGTGCTCATCCCCGTTTCCAAGCCGTAGAGCCAGTGTTTTGTTCATAGACAATCATCCGTGGTCACGTGGCCAGCGCGACTAGACACGGAACGCCGTTACCTTCCCACCGAGGTGGTACCTATTTATCTACTTGCATTTACATGCTTTTGAACTGCTAGGTTGGCAGGAGCTGGGACCAGCGACGGGAGCTCACTCCGTTGCGTGGATTTGAACTGCTGATCTTACGACCTTGCAGCCCAGAGGCTTTGCGGTTTAACCCGCAGCACCACCATGTCCCTGCAGAAAATGTGTACTCCCCCAAAAAACCCCTCTACCTCCAAACCTTAATTATGTCAAAATTATGGCTGGGACAGAGAGGCCCTAAAAACCACTCAGCCACATGACCCACACTTTGCTGTTGTGAGGAAAATGCAGGGGTCAATAGTGTTCCGCCCACTCCCCTCTCTCAATCCAGACTCCTCAGTGCTCCAGGGAGTTACCAGTCATTTACAAAGTCACATGCCTTGACCTGCATGCCAACCCTGCCAGGTAGGAATACCAAAATACCCACAAAATATAAAGGGATTCAGTAGGGGCACAAGGGAAGGCCCTTCTTTAATATCACCAACACCTCTTTACTGTGAAATTGTTATTATTTTATTGTAGATGTTGCAAAAGGTCAGAAAGAAATAGGCACAAGCTCTTTCAAAAAGTAAGATGTAAGGGTAGGGCAATTCCAGAACACTTCCCACTGAAAATAAGCAAGCTAACTATCCTAAACAACTTATACAGAAACAGAACTTCAGCATTTTTCCAGAGCATATGCAAAGTATAAATCAATTAGCATTCTCCTCAGAAAAAAACTAGGCTAGACTAAAACAAATTCCCCATACCACTGTTATACTCATCATCCACCTTTCCATTATGTTCCATCAGTCAGGTCCCAAATTGCCCTGAATTTTTTTTATAAGGGAGTAACTTTTGCTAACTTCACTCCTTCCCCCTTCTTTTTTCTCAGCTGAAACCAGTTCCTCAGTAATTAGCAACGTATCAGGATTTATGTATTTATGACCTTGGAATTTTCTTCTCACACACTTGGAAATTCCTTCTCACAGCTGGCAAAACCTTCCAATTAACAGGCAATCCCTCCTCTTTTCTTCTGGCCTATCCTTACCCAGCTAAAATTAACAGGGCCAGGTCTCAAAGGCAACTGAAACCATCATCCCTTCATTTGCCAGTCTCCTGACAAAAAGCTTAAAATTTTACTACTCTTTCATGACATTCAAAATTAGATGCTTCATCTAAAGGCAAGATTGGTACACCACAGTACACATGCATTGTTGGATCACATGTACATGGTGCCAGGAAATTAACATGATCCCTGTTATAGAAATCCAGTTTACACTGATACAGGAAGGCACTGGATGTCTCTGCTCAAGGGTGTTTACAGTCGAACCACTCCCTCCTTATCCGTTGTACTAGTAGTTAACTGAAATGGATATTTCCATTTCTAACTGGAAATCAAAGTTTTTAAAAGCTAGACTAGTGTTCCACTGTCAAGATCTTACAGAAACTGTTAAACAAGGATTTTTAGGATGGCTTTGAGGCAGATTACAGCGACATGCTTCAACATGATCACCCTCTAACATATCCATCTATTACTTGATACAGAAAGGAAAAACCATATTGTTAAACAATGTAGAAACAAAGAAAGAAGAATGGAAACTACATAGAAAGGAAAATATCCTGTGAAACTGTAGAAAGAGAGAGAAGAGAGAAAAACGGAAAGAGCAGATTTTGAATGTCATGAAAGGTCACTAAAAGCTCTGTTGTGGTAAACTTCTGTCTCTGTTTTGTTTTGAAGCTATGGGTTTATTAACCAAATGATATATTGCTCATCCTTGAACATTTTAAGCAACATTTTGCAAGCCCACAAAGAAAAGAGAAATATACCCATGTCCATTGAGCATCCTAATTCCCATCTCCCCATATCCTGATTCCTCCTCACTATTTTCTACACAAGTCGTTCTATCATCAAAGCCTAGCTCATCTGTCATGGACAAGCCATGATGCATCAAGATTTTAAAAAAGGTGTGTGGAGAACTCAAACCATAAATCTACATTTCCTAGGAGAAATGTGCCTCACTGGTATTAGGCAATCTGGCTGGCAATAGCTAGTGATTTGCAGCCTTTATACCACACATAGGTTAGCCAGATGCCCCATATTTTAAGGGTCATCCTTCATTTTAACAGGGTTATTTCATATCTCAGAACATACTGCTGTGGAATGGATGATTACTGCTGTGCCTTAGAATCAAGTATAGTGAAAAGCAGGGAGACTGAGGAATGAACTTGGATTTTTTAAAAAAGTTATTTGTTCATCTTATTCATTTCCATATTCAGAAAAGAACCCATTGTCATTACTTTTATAATATTGGAAAAGTAACTCAAAGTCTTTCTCTCACCCTGAAACCTTAATGGTTTGAAACACCCGTTTACATCAAGAAAACTTGTTATATCCTTACATTACATCAATAAATTAACTTCAGTCCACCTCATTGCATTGCTTCTGAAATGTAACTCCATTGGTCTCTCGTTACCAAATAAGCAAGGACTTGTAACTCATAATTTCAAAGTTCTGATTAGGAAACACAAATATTTTATGTGTGTTCCTTTTCCACTGGGTGGCCTGCATGTCAACTCTATATTTTGCCCTCCTTTGTTTTCATCACATGACACTTTTCTAGTGGTAACCTGGTTGATAGCGAGTAAATTGCAATGATTTTGATGGACTGTACTTTTTGTCAGTCTGCTGAAGACTGCAGACCCAAATTCTGTATGGTCTGTGCATTATGAACAGGAAGTACAAAGTACATCTTTGATTTCAGGAGATCAGCATCCAGCAGAAGGTGGCCTTACAGCTTAAATTAAGGCCGAGCACCCCAAAAATTCAGTGGCTACTCTCCACTAAGAGTAGTTCACCATTCTCCAACTAAGCAATATAATTAATGTGTGCATGTATTAATTATATATGTAGCAGCCATGGAGAAATACAACCAGCCTCGGGATTGTGTGGTGTGGGAGAGGCAAGTTCTGACTTTTTCAATCCATGCCAAAATCTCAAGAATGTCATATTAGGAGCTGGTTTTAGGATTTTAAGGAGCAGTTTCAGTAGAAACATGAGGGAAAAGGTCAAGCAAGATTTGAAACCAAATGAATTTTAGGACAGCTTGGAAATGTTAATGTTTTTATTGGACTACAATTAAAATAACTTCCAAACCAGGAAGAAAAAATTCTAGATTGTTCTGACTTCAGCTCAAAGAGATCATAGCCATTATGGCGAACGATATGGGATTATGGGACTTGGAGTCCAAAATCTCTGGTGAGCAAAGGGTTCGCTGGAAAAGTTCAGCGTTCAAGTGCTAAGAAGATAATGAGAACAAGCTCTTATCAATGAAGGAAATGCACTCTGTACATGTTTCCAGAAATCCTCTGGATCAGTGGTTCCCAACCTTGGGACCCCAAATGTTCTTGGACTAAAACTCAGAGAAGCCTTCACCACTAGCTGTGCTGGCCTAGGTTTCTGGGAGTTGTAGTCCAAGAACATCTGGGGGCACAAGGTTGGGAACCACTATTTTGGATGATAATAGGGCCTTGGTGGCCCATAACATGGGGGTGGCTATCTGCATTATTTCTTAATTTACTACTTTTTAATATTTAGCTTCCTTTCCTAAATTGGTCAAGGTAGTGTATTTTTCTCCCTCTACTACTTCCACCCTCTGTCTTATCTCAACCATAACCCCGGGAGGTTATTGTTTTCAGGGCTGGTATTGACGACTGGTTCAAGGAATGAGTTCAAGCCTACATTAAACTAAGAAGTTTATAACAGTGATAGTCACACCAATACTTCTACTGGAATGAGCTGTTCAAATAATAATCAATACATGCTGATTAACAGCCATATATCCCCAGTAAGCAAATCCAGGGTTAGAAAATCAATGTTATGTTTTGCTTGGCACACAGCTACTCATTTGTCTTAGGCATAGCCATGCCATGTAAATGTGAGGGTTGAACTGAAAAACTGAAAGTGGATAATTGAAAGAAAAAAAACACACAAAATGTACCATTTAAACAGGGAAATTAGATCCAGGCTAAACTTTTGTTGCCTCAGCTCAATAGTATCATTTAACAAAAAACCCTGTTAGAATGGACTAAGCTGAAAAGTTAATTATATAAAAAGTACACATTAATGAACATAATTAAAAATGGACTTTTGCTGACCTGCAGAGGGAACAAAGGCTCTTTGGAAACTTCACAGAGTTTCACGTTTGGTGAGAGCTGTACAGTATCTGTAGTAATTAGACTTTCAACACGTTTGGCTATGCTAATTGGTTCTAAGTTCTAATTAGTTTCTTTATGTAACTAAGGATGACACAATGCTGAATGAATTTAATGTGCTATTTCAGCTCATCCTGGCACTTGGCTCCCTTTTCCATCCCTGTCTTAATGCAGGAGGCTGGCTTTTATATTCTCTGAAAGAAGACTGTGATTAATTTTTATAAGAAAATGTATCTATGGAACTTTTGAGTCAGAACTCTTGACTGGTCTTCTGATGTTAGTGCAGACTAGTAAATGTATCCTTTTAAAAAGCTCAGTCCATTGGAGTCATGAATTTCTGAGCACTCCAGCACCTATCAGGGCTAATTCCATGATCTGATTTTATTATTTTTCTTACTGTTCTCTTTCTCCTCCTTAAATTCAACTTTTTAAATGAGAAGACGGAAGAAGAAAGAAGCTTCTAGGTCACTGCTCAGTCACCCAGCTGAGAATATTTCCTTGCAATAGTGATGAGCACTAAAGTATGGTGGACAGCTAGACTCCAAAAGAAAAGGAAGCCCCAAGAAAGAGCAAAGAAGGACATAAAAGTTCACATCTTAAATTGTACAGTAGGGAAGAAAAACTGCAATGGAATTTTTAAAATTTAAAAATCTCACTAAATGCAGATGACTGTGGCCGGGAGATCAGAATGCCCACTGAATCAGCAGTCTAGGTGCTGCTAAATGTGAATGGGCAGCATTGTTGTCCTTGATCTCCCTCTCCCCTGCCCCCTCCCTGTGATACTTTAAATTAGACTTGGTCTGGATAGCACTTCAAAAGGGGGCACAGTCAGAAAGAGGGCTGTCTTCTGTCAAATATTCAAACGGAGGCTCACCCTGCATAAAAAAGGACACATGGCCATTGTCATGTTCCCACCTGTCCCTTCGTTGTTTCACCAAGCAAAGGCACAAGCTACGTGTCATTCAGCTGCCACCAGTTGATTACATCAACTTTATTCACTATCAATGACAGAGGTCCAGGCAACGTATCATTTAAGAACCAAGTAGAAATTGTTTATTGTTACAAGTGATAAAAGTCCAGTCAATGTCGTTAACTCTCAACTAAAACAACCTTCTTCCTCCACTCTCAACCGCCTACTCTCCTCTCTCTCTCCTCTCTTCTACACCCCCACTTAACTCCGCCCCCACCAACTCCTATTGGTGCATGCAAATTTCAACATAAATATTCATAAGCAGGGTGAACACTACAGCCATCCATCTAGGAGAAGCAGAATTCAGCCAGCTTGGGAGTGATTCCATTCAGACTTGCACTACTCCTTCCTTAACAGTAACAGGTATCCAAAATCTAAGCAGGAGGAAGTGTCTTATCTCAGAGTCATGGTATGGGATGAAATGCCTCCTAAGCTTTGAGATATGCTCAATACGTAGTGGCAGTGGAAGGATAAGTGTAAAACTACAAAGATCTTTCCCAGCCCAAATACATCTGGGTGCCCATCCACGATGTAACAGTGCTGCAGAGGGGATATTTGAGATGGAAAAGAATGTGACAACTGAAGCAGGGTCTCCTGGACTACCATGCCTTTTTTGTCATCCCTGGTACCTCAAAAGGGTGCATGTGTGTATGCTAGTCCAGGTGGATCCATCCCAGGCTAATACGACTCTGGTTTTGGATCTGGTTCTTACTAACAGAGAAAACTTGGACTACGAGGTAGAAATAGTGGCGACAGGGTAGAAGTGACTATGTCCTCTTGGGCTTTGTTACACTGGCGAATATGAATACTGGGAGGAATATAACAGGTATTCTGGACTTTAAGAAAGCAGACTTTGGTAAGCTTAAAGAAAAGTGGGGTCAAAGAAAAAGGGGCAGATGTAGGACTTGAGTTCTTCACAGATGAGATACTTAAGGAACAATCACAAATAATTCCTATAAGAAAGAAAGTGGGAGAGAGCTAATGAAACTAAGATGGCTGCAAATGGAGCTTTCAGATGAGCTAAGATTTAAAATGGACATATATAAGAAAAAGAAGGAGGGGCAAACCACCCAGAAAGTGTTCCAATGAGTAGCCAGTATTTGCAGGGAGAAGGTCAGGAAGGCTAAAGCTAAGAATGAGCCTAGATGTGCAAAAGAGGTTAAAAATAACAGAGTTTTGAGCTACTCTCAGAGCAGAAGAAAGAAAAGGGAAGCTGTAGGACTGCTGTGAGGAGAAATACAATGGTTGACAGAGAGAAGGCAGAACTGTTGGACACCTGCTTTGTCTCTGTCTTCTCCCAAAAGGAAAACAGTCTTCAATCTAGTGCAAGTAGAAGAAAGGAGACAGTGAGGGGGCAACTGTCCAAGAAAAGTAAAGAGCTGGTTCAGGAACACCTAGCTACTTTAAATGCATTCAAGTCTCCTGTTACAGATGAGCTGCATCCATGGGTAATGGTAACCTGCAGAGGCAATTTCAGAGACTCTTGTCTATAACTTCTGAGATTCTTTGAGGACAGGTAAATGTACTCCCCATCTCCAAAGCATTGAAAATAGAGGATCAAGCAACTTCCAGCTGGCCAGCCTGATACTGATAGCAGGATAGATTCTAGAACAGATAATTAAACATCTGGTCCATGAGCATTTAGAAAAGAACACAGTGATTACCGTATTTTTCCATCTATAAGACGCTATTTTTTTCCCCTAAAATCATTACCCAAAAAATTAAGGGGTGTCTTTTACACAGAAGTAAGCTGAGATAGCTGAAGAGAGAACAAAACGGCACGTACCTTGCCTCTCTAAACAGTCTTGCTTCAGCCACAAGGCTTAGTTTCCTACAGTCAGGAGACTTAGCTTCCTCCAATCACGAGCCTTATGGAACTGACGTCAGCTGATCCTGAACAAACCAATTGAAATACACCTCCTTGGAGGTGGAGCCTGTAGGCTCAAGATTCAACAGAGACAAAGTGTCTGACGTTCTGAGCTCAGAGGCTGAATCCTCAAAGATAGGTTTTCTTAATTTTGGGGTTAGAAAATTGGGGTGGCATCTTATAAATGGGGGCGTGTTATAAATGGAAAAATACAGTACTAAGACTAATCTTGTGTCTCTTTCTGATGGAGTCAAAAGCTTGGTAGATGATGGAAATGCTCTTGATTTTGCAAAATTCTTGTGGACAAGCTGGTAAATGTGGGTTAGACCATGGTATTGTTAATTGAATTTGCATCCACTGAATGGCCCATATTAGACATGGGGGCTTTGTACTCGTATATGAATCCGAAGCCCACCAGCACAGGTGGTCGGCTTGATTATTAGGTAAAAGGTAAAGGTTCCCCTTGACAAATGTCCAGTTGTGTCCAACTCTAGGGGGCAGTGCTCATCCCCGCTTCCAAGCCGTAGAGCCAGCGTTTGTCCGAAGACAGTTTCCATGGTCACGTGGCCAGCACGACTAGACACAGAACGCTGTTGCTTGATTATTACCCACCCCCTATTCTAGCCCATATCCAAACAGTGCTCACCAATTGTTGTCCAAGAGAGATGTGGCAAATGTTGTACTGCAGGGTTCTGCTCAGGCCCAGTGTTGTTCAATGCTTTGTGATTTGGGTAAAGGAATTGAGGGGATGCTCATCAAATCTGCAAATTACATCAAACTGGGAGGGGAAGTTAATAATTAAAAAAAACCAAAATTCAAGGTAATCTTGACATATTGGAGAACAGAGAAAAATATGAAGTTCAGCATTTAGGCATGGAAGATAATAAACCCACAAATACTGGATGGATGACAGCTAGCTTGGTAGTTGGACACATGGAAACTATCTAGGGGTCTTACTAGACCACAAGCTAAATATGAGTCAACTGCAGGGGGAAAAGTGAATACAATACTAGGCTGCATCATTAGATGAATGGCATCCAGATCAAAGGAAGTAATAATACCCTTCTCTTCTGCTTTGCACAGAACACAGCAGAAATACTGTTTCCAGTTCTAGGCACCAGAGTTGAAGAAGGGTATCAGCATCCTTGATATTCTCCTTAAACTCTGGTGCCCAAAGCTGGAAACATGTTTGGAGGAGGATTCCTAAAATGATTAAAAGTATTAAAAAACCATAAAGAAATGGTTGAGAGAGCTGAACATCAGCATGGAAAAGAGAAGCATGATGAATGGTATGGCAACCATCTTTGAATATTTGTAGGGCTGCCATGTGGAAGATGAAATTGTTTTCTGTGGCTTCAGAGGACCCAAAGCAATGGATTCAAATTCCAAGGAAGGAGATTTCAAGAAAGAACTTTTTGACAGTAAGAGCTGCCTGACAATAGAATGGATTATCTTGGAAACTGGAGGACTTTCTTTCATTGGAGGTCTTGAAATAGAGGTTGGGTGGCTGTCAGGGATGCTTTACCTGTCTTTTTTCAGAGGACTGGACTTGGTGACACTTAGGGCCTCTTGTGGCTCTTCTGTTCCCTGTTTCTCTGAACCCCGTTTCTATACATGGCAGTGGAAGGAAATATCTTCTCCAAGGCAACTCTTTATCAGTAGCCATATTGTCTCCAGTTAATCTCTCTAATTTGTGTGCTATACAGTTTATTGTACAAGTGGGCTGTATTGAGCTGGTGTTGAAGTGTATGAAAACTATCTAAAATGATCCCTCAAAAATCCATGGAAATCATCAGTTGACATTGCACTCATCAAGGGATCATCATCATCCCAGAACTGCAGAGTTGGAAGGAACCCAATGGATGGTTGAGTCCAGCCCCTGTCAAGGAGGCACAGTGGAGAATCAAACTCCCAACCTCTGGTTCTGCAGCCAGATACCTAAACCACTGTGCTGTCCAGCTGCATATATGAGCCAAGCCACCTCCAGGAACACAACAAATAATGTTAATCATGTCTTCATTTTGCATTCTGCCATCAAAACAACAGAAACTGTATTTGTTATTTATTATTTGATACATTTATATCTCACCTTTTCTTCAAAGACATCAAAATGGTTCTCTTCCCCATGTTTATTCCCGCAACAACCCTGTGGTGACACAGTGACTGGCCCAAATGGATTTATTCATTCTTTAAACCTGGCGTATTACATTTTTTTAAATCTTGCCTTTCCATTAAAAAGGTATTTAGGGTACTGACAAGCATAAGTGAAACAGTAAACCCACCAAAATCATTACAATAATTATAATAGTTTTCATTATAATAATACAATAATTTTGGACTATAATCCAAAGCTGAAATAGTTTATACCCTACTCCAGTTCTACTATGGCCATTTTTTTGGTACATTATAGGTTGACTTTTTAATGAGGAAAAGTACCTATTTCTTTTTAAAGAAAGTATGCTAATATTGTAAAAGGAACAAAGGAATATTAGTTATGTCAAAAGAACAATCATTATGCCTCTTTTCTGCTCCTCAAGGATGACTTGAGTGCCATCTTATCCATTTCATACCCTAGTATCTGACGTGCTGTATAAATTAAAAGAGTATTGTATTATTAATAAATATGGTTTCCACTCAAGAACTTAAACTCATCAGCAACTCTTCATGAACGTCTGCATGTGGATGAAGGAGTGTTCGAAAATATCCAGTCTGAAAGAAGGTGGGTTTTTTTTAAGCAACAAGCTAATAAATAATAGCTTTTCACAAATGACTTAGTAGAAATGGCTCCATATAATGGTCAATGCAAGGTCATGTAGGTTGTCCTCCTCATCCAGTATTTGCTAACAGAATTGTTTCTAGAAAAATTTTCTTCTTACAATTCAGGTATCAATGAAGGATGAGACCATGAAGAATTCTAGAGTCACCCTTACTTCAAAACTCAGTGTCATCCCTGTTCTCATGGCCCAACCAGTATCCATGCCTTACCAGTGCCTTACAAAAAGGTCACCAATTATTTTTATTTTTATTTATGTGTATGTGTGTAGAGCTGCAGCGAATTGAGGCATCAGATTGTACAAGGTGGCAGCTTCAAAATGGGCTCCCTTAAGAACTAAAGGAGATTTGATAATTAACCTAGCATGAATTCCACTGCTTTGCAATTTGCAAATTAGTTTCCTTTTGTTTGGTGACTGACCATTGTAACTCAGGTCCTGTCTTAGGGTCTTGTCTACTCCATCTAAAATATAATTTTCTTTGACATGGTAATGGATGCACATGATCAGTCACACCTGATTTGTGTTCCTATGAGTGATAACCTGGGCTACACTGTAGGCATCGGTTTAAATGTGTAGCTGCTCAAAATAATGGTGTGTTGTCTCAACCACACCCCTTTCCCACTACTGGCCATTTTAATTATGTCGAAATATAATGCTTGTATGTGGAAGGAGGTTCACCTTTTCGGTATTCTACCATTTCTTCTAGGCATTTTGAATATTTTGTGGCTCCAAGCAATATATACCTAAATATGTTGTTGAAAAACAGCCCTGCCAACTGATTTATGTTTGGGTGAGAAGTAGTTAATTGGTGAAGAAAGTTGTCAGCTTCTAGGATTTCCCCCTGCTTGGTGTCTCTTTGTGAACAGCAGTGAGCAGAAGAGGAGAGCCTATAGAACATGTTGATTGCTGACATGGGTGTTGTCAACATTCAGGCAGCCCTTTCCTATGTAAAGTCTGGCATCGTTTTTCTTGCTGGCAACGGAGGCACAATAGTGTGCAGCAGTATCAGGCTTTTCCTGGTGTTCTGAATTTTGGATACAAAAACACAATATCCCACATTCATAAACTGAATGATTTTTTGAGAATTGAATTTCCTGGCTTTTTAAAATGGAGATATACATAAAAAACACATAAATTCCAACTTCTTTTATGTAGAATTACCCAGTGCTAGAGTATCCCAGTAGATGGCCACATGATCTGCAATATAGTTGATGAGGGAGGACAGAACAAAGAACATGTGGGATGTAGTCCCTCTATGCTAAAATATTTTGAAGGGCTGTTTTTAGACTTAATGAATTGAAGAAGCAAAAATGTGAGTGAGTGCAATATATACACCCGAGAAACATACACACACTTTAACCTAAGAGGTAAGCTAATGTTGCCATGCCTGCTCCACAGAATGCAGACTAGAAAATTTTCCACCAATTTTCAAACCCTTGTTGTACAAACATGTTGCCTGCATCTTTCCCAAAAGATGTCCCCTCATCTTTTGAAATAAAAAAGGGAGCGGTGGGAGTTAGCAAAGAATATCATTTGAAACCAAGGCCAAAATCATTCATACCATGTGAAGGAAAGTCAGTGAAGAAAGACGGGGACAAAAATCAACTCATTTGAAATGTGGTGTTGGAGGAGTGCCTTACAGATACCATAGACAGTCATAAAGACAGAAAAGTGGGTGCTCAATCATTTCAAGTCTGAACTTTCACCAGAACAGAAATGAAAAGATTTAAGCTATCCTGCCTTGCACGGAAAGAGTTAAAGTTAAAAAGTTAGCTAAAAGTCAGCCAATTGCATCCTGATTGACAAGATGAAAAATTCAGATTGCTCCAGAGATAGAGATGATTTCCTCTTTGAAAACATATGTAAGGAGACTGTTTCATCTCAGAAATCCAGAGATAATGTTTATGGAAGATACATGGCAAAATATCCCCCTTTCTGGAAGACTGTCACTCGATTGCTTTCTTTGAAGCAAACTTGTTTTTTAAATCTTTAAAGAAAACCTGTCTTTGTAGTTTGTTTCTGTGACCATTCTCTCTAAATACCTCTTTCCTCTACCTATGAATCAATACCATTCCTGCTAGCTAGCCTATATCATGCATGATCAGTATTATAACAAAGTGGCTGTTTCCCCCTTTTGAAAGCCTTTTTGGAGGGTCAATATTTCACCCCCTGCAGCCTGGATTCTTTCCAAATTAAAAAAAGCACATAGGGCTGACCATTCTCTTTCAAGATGAGCAAGGTGGGATTTTTTTCCTTCAATTTATGGGATCTGTTATAAATCTGAGGACATTTAGGGCTGTCCATATCTGAATGGGGCTTGAATGTAAAATAGGTTTTTTTAAAAATCATAACTCAAAAGTCCTTTGATCAAACTTCTGCAAATTTGTCACAGAGCAAGAACCAATTGTCTGCTACAACTGTCTGACAATGTTGGTGCTGATCTGAAACCCATTTTAAAATTTATAAATTTTTCTTTGGGCAATTTTTAGAATTGCCTTATAGAATGTTGATTTGCTCTGCCAGTAGAAGATCTTTGCTGTACTCTCATGCAGCAATCATTATCCGAGATAAAGCTATAATTAATTTATTTATTTATTTATTTATTTATTTATTTATTTATTTATTTATTTATTTATTTATTTATTTATTTATTTATTTATTTATTTCTATCCCACCCATCTAGTCATTTCGACTACTCTGGGCGGAGTACATCATATATAAGAAAACAATTAAAATAATATCAGCATCCCAAAATAAAAATAAAAATAGTAAATAATAGTTCAAGATGGAAAACAAAAATAAATCAAATAAATCAAATAATGCCCGGAGGGAAGGCCTGCCTAAACAGCCATGTTTTTAATTGGCTTTTAAAGACGCCCAGCGAGGGGGCCATACGGATCTCTGAAGGTAAGTTGTTCCATAACTGAGGAGCCACCACCAAGAAGGCCCGGTTTCTTGTCCTTTCCCTCCGGGCCTCTCTCAGCGTTAGGCTCCTCAGTCGCACCTCCAGACTAGATCGAGTGAAACGGGTAGACTTTGGTGTAAGATGGGAATGCTGTCATACCCTTAAATCAAATTTAGCATTATAATTCTACCGTGTTTCCCCGAAAATAAGACAAGGTCTTATATTAATTTTTGCTCCAAAAAACGCATTAGGGCTTATTTTCAGGGGATTTTTTTTTCATGTACAACAATCTACATTTATTCAAATACAGTCATGTCATCTTCTTCTAGTTGCTGCAGAATGGTGGAGGGTAGGGTTTCACTTAACGGGCTTATTTTTGGAGTAGGGCTTTTATTACGAGCATCTTGAAAAATCATACTAGGGCTTATTTTCAGGTTAGGTCTTATTTTCAGGGAAACGGTACGCATAATTCTTTATTTTAATTTAATGTTCTACTGATATTGTTTTTATCTGTTGATTTTGTATAGATTGTTTTATTTTATTGTATGCTTTGTATTGTTTGTCTTTATATATATTTTTATAGTATTTTGTAAACCACCCAGAGTGGCCTGGGTTGCCAGATGGGCGGTATAGAAATTAAACAAACAAAGGCCAGAAACCTACTGTAATCTAGGCAGAGCATAATTTTTTTACCCATGGTACTCCATTATCTCTGGTTTGCTGTTGATATTCCTAAGGAAAATAAATAAAGTGACAGTTGTACAAGGAGATACTCAACACCTCTTTGTACAGACTCCACAGAAGGAGAACCATGCCACAAACAGATCATCACATGAGTAATGTGGGAACTGAATTATGACCATGATCTTTGGACCTATGTAATGGAATGGAGTGCAGATATATAGAATTCAACAGCCTACAGACCTTATGGAGACCTTATGGAATGGAATGGAAGAAATCTTTTGTTTGCTTCAAAAAGGGCATGAGTGACTGTTTCTTGCTGGAAAAGAGAACAAAGATTCATCTCTTCCTGAACCCTTGATGCATGGAATGAGTAAAAAGAGCGACATATGGTTGCTCTGGTGACAAGACCTTGGCCAAGCTGCAAAACAATGGAACAGTTTGGAGGAAAAGGTTGAATATTTTCAGTGGCTCTGTGCCCAGAGTTCACTCTGAACGGACCTTAGCATCACATTGTTTTCCTTCCAGACAAAATGATGCTGTTTCTGAGAAGTAAAGAAAATAATGCACCACTCTTTTCCCTCTGACTTGCATCTACCAATACAGAATGAAGTTTCAGTGAGGAGAGAAAAGAGACTAATCTGGAAGCAGGAAAATTAGGGTTGTCCGTGGATTAGAGTGGTAATAAGCACAAGAAGGCATCTCTAGACTGGTAGTTCCCAACCTTGGGTCCCCAGATGTTCTTGGACTGCACCTCCCAGGAGCCTTCACCCCTAGCTGTGCTGGCAAGGACTTCTGGGAGTTGCAGTCCAGGAACGTCTGGGTACACAAGGTTGGGAATCACTGTTCTAGACCATCCTGACTGCTGCCTTTGGTGTTATCAACATTCAGGCTGCCCTTTGCTATGTGAAGCTTTTTACAGCTGGGAGTGGAGCTTGCATCTTTTCCAGCTTGCTTCTTTCCCTCTTTTCCTCATTTAATTTTCCTTTCCATGGATTTTACCTCATGGCGCAGTGGTTAAACTGCTGTACTGCAGCCAAAACTGTGCTCACGACCCAGGGTTCAATCCCAGGTAGCTGGCTCAAGGTTGACTCAGCCTTCTATCCTTCTGAGGTCGGTAAAATGGGTACCCAGCTTGCTGGCAATGTGTAGCCTGCATAATTAACTTGTAAACCGCCTAGAGAGTTCTTGAAGCGCTATGGGGCGGTATATAAGCAGCACGCTTTGCTTTTTGCTTTTTTACCTGTTTTGAGGGCTTTGGGCTTTAGTTTACCTTTATTGTCGTAACTGTGTGAGAAGGTTTTGTTTTCACAGTAGGGCTGATTGTTTCTTTGGGGAAATTATAATAGAGATGGGGATGACTCACCATTTTGGCAAGTCGTCCCGCTTCGTGAGTCGTCAAAGGTTGACGACGCACGAAGCACAAAGTTGCCCCCATGAAGTGACGAATAACAAATATATTCATCGATTCATGGGGGTTATTAAAAAGAAAACACAGATTTATTTTACTGTGTGCCACTTTGGGGGTCCTGCTCAGCAAAAAAGCATTAAATAAATATTTCCAACAGTCAATCATTGACTAAAAGCAGGAGCTAATATGTGAGATGTAAAGTGTGAGGAGAATGAACTACTACATACCATGGACTTGAATTCCCACCACCACAGGGATGGAAAGGATGATTGCTAATTAGTTGTCATTCTCATCTATTTAGGTCTTGGTGTCCAAATCCCAATAGACTTGGGGGTTCAATTTTTTCCTGATCACTTTCCATAGGCTACTCCGGGCCCAAAGTAATAATTGGTGTTTAAAAGGGATTCATTTTGCCTTCCCCTTCCCCCAATAAATATGTATGTATGTATTTTTAAAATTGTCTTGCCAGTGGAAAAATACACTCAAAATAGCAGCCTTCCACCAACACACACACACACACAGAGAGAGAGAGAGAGAGAGAGAGAGAGAGAGAGTTTAGAAACCATACAGCACACAAAAAGTCAGAAGGAGAATACAATTATATAAAGAGCATCAACAGATACTGAACCATCGGAGACTCAATCAGTGTATTCATCCTGTGGGATTATACTGTTTTTACATAAAACAACTCAGCTAAAAGCACCCCTGAGAGTCAGCAGGAAAAAAGACCAAGTACAGTTTAATAAGGCCTTTACAGGCTGAAATTCTTCCTAAAAAGAAAAGTTGTCATACTTCAGTGGAAGGCCAGAAAAGTAGGATAAATGGGGGGGGGGGGGGCATACTAGGCAGGAAGTTCCAGAACCAAGGTGAGGGTACAGCCTACTCTCTTGACCTAATGTAGAAAGGGGTTCAGATCTGTAAGAAAGCTCTTGTAGACAGTTTGTGACAAACTTGTAGAGAAAGCAGTCTTCTAGGTTTCCAGTCAGTTCTGTGTGTACAACAGGCATTCCACCAACATTCGTGTCCAATTCTAATACCATAATAGGCTGAAAGGTCCTATGTTCTGCTCACATGGACATACATGCATATTTGGTTGCATATTTCCTCTCAGTTGTACAAATTTATATATGCATTTTGTCATGTATGCATTCTTTATGCTTTTTTCCTATTGAACAAAAGCATTTTTGCGCTGTTTTTGCAGATATGCGCATTTGTTGCCTATATTTTGCATATTGGTCTTTTTCTTTTTCTTTTTTTTAAAATCTTCACTGTGTTCCAAGGCAAGTTGTAACTTTTCACATTGCTATTCTTGGGAGGTGCAAAATGGCTATTCTGAATTTCTTTCCCATCACTCACAACAACAGTCAAAGAAAGAATGGACTGCCTAAGCAGATCAAAGTAATAACCGTTTGTGATTAATAGGGTGATTTGTCTTTTATCTTTTTCAGCTGGGCTGCTGGAATCCTGTCACTGGCCTCAATGGGTCCTTAACAGACAGAAGGCTGGAGAATAACATGCGTGGTGTGGTTCTTCGTGTAGTCACAGTGCTGGTAAGCATAATTAGATACTGCTCCTTTGAAAATAAATATTATACTTCAATGTAAAAAAGCAAAACATGCTGCTTATATACCACCCCATAGTGCTTAAAGCACTCTCTGAGCAGTTTATAATTTAATTATGCAGGCTACACATTGCTCACCCCAGTGAGCTGGGTATTCAGTTTACCGACCTTAGAAGTATGGAAGGCTGAGTCAGCCTCAATCTGGCTATTTGGTATTGAACCCAGGTTGTGAGCAGAGTTTTGGCTGCGGTTCTGACTTCACTCTGGTTTCTTTTGCGTTCCACTCTGTATTCCACTCTGATTTCTTTCGTGTTGACTAAAAGTACAGCACTGATCAAGATACCTAACAGCCACTGAGCCAGTCAACAACTGAACTGTGCAGAATCCAAATACTACCCAGACTAAGGTTGCCGGAAATTGTTTATGGTTGTCTTCACACTACCTTTATGGCTATGTCACTGGACTAAAGGAGGTTGGATTTCATGTAACTTGGTTCTTCCCTCACTCCACCCATTTTCTGCCTTTTTCCTACTCTTCTGCCAGTTGGCAGAACAGTTTTGCTGACAGATCATTCTGTTGGCAGATTTTTGAGATCAGTTGGCAGAAAAAGGTTCTGATGGCAGAAGAGCATTTCTGCTTACAAAAGATGCTTGTACCTAACCCTAACCTACTACAGCCAACACATCTTTGAATTAGGACTACACGGTGAGAGCAGATTGAAAGCATTTTCAAGAGGGAAAAAACTGAAGTCATATTACCATTGAATCAAAACTTGTGAAACATTCTGAGTAACTGTAGTACCACCAAATTGTACTAGATTGCTGAGAATCCAGCCCTTTGAAACACAAAATAATTTTTACCAATGCAGTAAAATTTCAGCATGGGAATTAGTTGCATTATTCTCTTTCCCCCATAGCTGCCTGTTAAGTTATGTGAACCATTTGCATTAACTCAAAAGGGCAGAACAAAGTGGGCCTGTGAGCCCAAGCTCTAAATGGTGCATAAGAGGCAGTCATTCGCCAATTACTGTAGCAAATTGCTTGCAGTTTCACACAAATAGCAGCACTCAGAAAATATTCAAGATGATCTTGGGGTGAATTAGGATAGTTCAGTGAAGCAATCACAACTGTCTCATAGCCCCTGTGGCCACATTTTGGTTTTGTCTTCTGGCTATTTTGCATCAGATCCTAGGCACAAGGCAAGGCTTTTACAGTTCTGTAACACTTCAATATTAGTATTAGTAGTCTAATAGTAGTATTTCTCAAGCACTGTACATATATTGTGGGGGGGGAGAGACAGTCTTTGCCTACCTTCTTTGCCTACCTTCATATAAGAAGCAATCCATTGGTTCTTTTGGAGGGGAAGGGTCAGCTGATAGGGTGATATTGTTGCCCAGGGACTATCCAGATGTGTTCATAGTCCTCACATTATTTGGGGAGGTAGTTCTGTGTCCCCCATCCTTGCTTATGATATCAAAGACACCATGCAAAAGGCAAAAAGGGATAGAGAAGGAGAAGAGAAGCATGTGAAGTTAGACCCAACATTTCAAAGTTTCCCAGTTGTTCTTATCAGAATTTAGAATAGTATTTTTTAAACTAGTGCATTGTTCATTTCTCAGTATCATGAGAAAGAAATGCCAAGAAATTCTTAGCATCTTTCAAATGCTTTTCTTTTTCAATAATAGTTTGTACTGAAGTCAATAATTCCACTCTGTCAGGTCAGGGAGTCTGACACCTGAACATCTCCCTAGGAGCCCTACAGAACTTTATAGACCTCTAGGGAAAACCAGAAGCCTGTGTTTGTCACAGATGATATTTATCCTCAAAAAGGGTAATTCCAGGAAGAAATCAATCATTTCCAATAAAAAAATATTCATCTGGGTATCAGCATATGTCTTTTCTCCATTGCAATGATTCCAAGAAACATCAGCTGATATAATTCTTCAAGCTCTATTTATCTACATTGCTTCTACATTTTTTTAAAAAAATCCAAAATATTGAAAATATCCAAAAGTCTTACTACTATGGAAAAAAATGTAGGCACAACTGCTTAAAAATTTTGAAAATTAAACTTAAGTTGAAAGCAAATACCTAAATCAGAATCCAATCCAAAAAACAGTGACATAAAAAGAACAGTAAAAAATACCAAAGAGAATGTTTTAATTGTGTTGTAAAGATGCAAGCGCTTATAGCCTAATAGCACACTGAAAAGCAAAAGACAGAGAATATATTTCTAAAATACCAAAGGTCTTAAAAATAAAAATATATTATAGAAAATGACTTTCTTAGCCTCTAAGCATATTAATAACACATGCAATAATAATTCTAAATGCTCACCCAGCCAAACCAGATTGAAATCCATGGAGGAAAATCCATGGTGATTTTGTTTCTGTTTTGTGTTGATGAGTTGAATATTGCTGTTCCTTTCCTAGCTATCTTTTCTGACCATTATTTATACCTTTGCCTCCCTTTCATCAACTATCCAAAATCCTTTCTGCAGGGCCTAGAAGTCCAAGGGCCTGGTACACCAAGGAATTTTTTTAATAGGAAATTCTATTGTCCCTATACCCTCTATAAGTTATAAGTCCTACATTCTTTGCATTCTTTGCAACAGAGAAGACCCTCTCCTGTGTACTCACCAAGTGCACCTGTGAAGGTGGTGGGACTAAGAGAAAGACCTCCCTGATGATCTTAACACCTGGACAGGTTCATAAAGGGAGACATGATCCTTGACAAAGCTTGGACCCAAGCTTTTTAGGGTTCTATAGGTTAAAAACAGGACTTTGAATTGTGCCTGGAAATGGGCTGGCAGCTAGTAAACCTGCTGCAACAGGCTATGTGATCCCTGTAACCAGCCCAAGTTAACAATCTGGCTGCAGCATTTTTTGACGTTTCCAAATGCTTTCCAAAGCAAGCGCCACATTACAGTATTGTAGGAATGGAATGTACAGGACAGTTGAAAGGAAATACTTCTTACTGTATTATGTAGCTAAAGTGTGGGGTTCACTGGAGAAAGATTCAGTAATGGCTACCAACGTATCAGGATTGGCTATCTAGGGTCACCTGATCCCCAAGCCAAGAGAGCACTCGGCTGCTGTGAAAGAGTCCCAGCTGAAGTTCTCTATTCAGGGGGAATGATTCACAGCTAGCTATTTTATATAACAGAATCAGGCCTTTTCCCTTAGATTAAACAAAATTGGAGCGAGTAATTGTGAAGTGACAAAGTGGTATTTATAGTTTTGCGTGTTTGAGCTAATTTGATGTTCATCAAAGTAACATTCACATCAGTGGTTGACTGGCCTTTGTACATTGCCTGATACAGATTTAAAATGGATTCAGCATAATATCCATGCTATGAAAATGCCCGGTAAATGTTTCCTATCAAAAGAAATTCAAATGAGTTTCTCGTTGTCTTTTCCTCGGCTTCTATAATTTCATCCCTACTTTATTGTTTCAGGATACCTTGCCAGGATGCAGTCTTCTGGCAAAGAATGTATTATGAATATTTGGCGACTTTGATACTCATGTGTATAAGAGAAAGAAATACACCATTATCCATGCCAGTAGAGCTTGGTATGATCTGAGACAGACAGAGAGAGAGATTTAAAGTTGAGAATTTAACAAACAATGGATTATTTCCTCTAGTACCATCCCTCCTATTGGCTGACATTTTACACCCATCTATGATTTCTCCCTTGCAGCTGTTCTTATGTAGACGCCAATAAGAAACACTTTTCAGCTTATTTAAAAACAACTGAGTCTGAAGTGTTTATGGGCATTCACAAGTGCAGCACTTTTTATGAATGAGCACAGATTAATATTTCTAATTCTTCCTCTGCTGTCTCGCTTTGCTTCCCAATTCCTGTGCAATAGGATTTTGCAAACCACATTCCTGGAATTATGTGTGATAAAGGCAGAGGTTGTTACAGCTAAATAACCCACCATTACAAGCTCATACTATAGGATTGCCACGCAAAACAGCTCAGGAATAAGCAGGAGGGGGCAGGACTCATCCATGCATTCTATGTATATCATATATTTCTTCAATCATGATTGAAGAATCAGTGAGTGTTTGGGGATGCTAGGCAGTTATCAGGCAATGATTAAAAGAGCTCAGAAAAATTGGATAATAGCCTCCCAAAACCCTGGTTATCATTATTCACCAAGCTGGCTGGGAGACTCTGGGATCTGTACCCCAAAAGAGTATCTTCTCAACGCCCTCTTGACTAGACTCAGGCTTGTATGGCTTCACTAATGTGTCTGCAACATATGCTTTCAGACCTTAATCTTGGGACCAAGTGAATTGTGAAGCCAATTCCAACTGTCCCTGTAAATTATTCTGTTCTCTCTCACTCACAGGGTGTAATGATTTCTGAGAATGGAGGGTAGATGGTTAAAGTTGTCAGGAACTGTGTAGAAATGGAGTTCCTTCAGAAATGACTGAAAAATAAGTCCCCAGGCCCTTCCCTTTGACACTAGCTTATATTGGGGGCAACTGGAGACTTACATGTTATTGGGCAGAAATCCCAGTAATTTCATCTTCTCTCATGGTTTTGCAACTTTTAAAGTAACAGACACTAGCCCCAGCTGCCAGTCCTGAAATTTACACCATTTGCTAAGAATGTGACATCTTTCTAATGCTGTCAGTTTTCATGTTATTAGACACATTCAACAAAGTTCCACAATAGAAACAACCATGTTGATACATACCTGAGGGTGGGTCAAGTTCTCCCACCCTCTCAGGGAGGAAAGGAAGTGCCACCCCCAACAAATGCCATGGCAGCAGCACCTCCTTTGCTAGAGGACAAAGACAGGAAGCAGCTGTGACAGTAACCATCCACCCACCCCAAAAGGAGAAGAAGAAGAGGAAATGCCCAGTTATGAAGGTAGAAGGATGTGATGGCAACTGATGATGACAGTAGTGGTGAAGGAGTGGGAAGAAGCAGTCACAGGAGACACAGACCCTACCATCTTCAAAGGCTGGCTTTATCATGTACAAATATCTTTTTACACATTCAATCTATTGAAGATTGTGTGGAGTCCTTGAGCCTGGTAGTATGCAAAGAGTGGCTCATTATCTAAGGCCTCTTTCCTTCATTGCCTGGCTTGAGCACCCCTCACAGCCAAGCATGAAATTGACGTGGAAAGATGTGGCCTCTATATACAATAGGCAGCCTCTGAAGATACCAGGGGTGCAGTAGCTGGGGTTTTCTTCCTCTCTGCCTGCTGCTGCCATTTCAAAAGGGACAAAAAAATTCATCTAGACCAGTGGTTCCCAACCTTGGATAACCCAGGTGTTCTTGGACTGCAGTTCCCAGAAACCCCAGCCAGCACAACTGGTGGTGAAGGCCTCTAGGAATTGCAGTCCAAGAACACCTGGCTTACCCACAGTTTGGAACCACTGGTCTAGAGTATCATGGACTCTGTCAGGATATGAAGCAGCAAATTTGCTTTCCCCATCATCCCACTACCCAAGAGAACCAACACAACAAGCCTTTCTGGGTTTTTCCATCCTTACCTGGAGGAGATGTTTAGTAAAACTGAAATGGTTTTAATTTCTCGTTCTTGATTAAGTTACCCTAAAATACCTTGGATGGCAGCAAAATAAGGTTAGCTCATAACAATGTACTGTTGTTGGAAAAATATTTTTCATTCTCCTCTGACTGTGAGGACTGCAGGTCAAGTGAGAGGAGAAACTTGAAGGGGTGAAAGGTTGCCCCATGGCCCCTGCTCATCAAAAAGTCCTGAAGTTGGCTATTCCTCCAAAATATTTCCACATTATTGTGGAAATAAGGAGCTGTTGTTGTTGTTGTTTAGTCGTTAAGTCGTGTCCGACTCTTCATGACCCCATGCCCTCCTGTCTTCCACTGCCTCCCGGAGTTGGGTCAAATTCATGTTGGTAGCTTCGGTGACACTGTCCAACCATCTCGTCCTCTGTCGTCCCCTTCTCCTCTTGCCTTCACACTTTCCCAACATCAGGGTCTTTTCCAGGGAGTCTTCTCTTCTCATGAGATGGCCAAAGTATTGGAGCCTCAACTTCAGGATCTGTCCTTCCAGTGAGCACTCAGGGTTGATTTCCTTCAAAATGGATAGGTTTGTTCTCTTTGCAGTCCAGGGGACTCTCAAGAGTCTCTTCCAGCACCTATTCTTCCAAAATTAGAAGCATTATTTGTTGTTCTTTGATGCCTTGTTCAATTGCAACTGTTGGTATGGACACTGAAAAGAAAATGATAGTACAACAAGAGAAACTGGAGAGTGACAAGAGAGTTTCTATCCTTTGGTGTGTTGTCCTCCACTTGGGTGTCCGCAAGCGAAGTTGACTGATATCCTGGAACTTCTGCTGTTGTGGCTCCTATCAGCTTTGACAACATTACTCACTTAGGATCACCCCCATCAAGTCAAATCAAATTGTGTAGGATAGAACCTTTATTTAACCCAGGAATAAAAATCTACATGTCATCATTGCATTAGCCTTTCAAAGAGATCTGGGTTGCCTTAGGAAGAGGACATTCACTGTCACTTGTTACTAATTTTAGCTCACTTTCATGCCTTTCATCAGCTCAAATCTCTTTGTTGTCATAATGAATAATGAAGATAATGATGAGAAAATGTTATCCTATATGGAAAAGAAACAGCAATGTCTATGTTTTCTCAGAGATCGTATACAGGATGCCTGCTGGTTTTTTTGAGAAATGGATAAATGATTCAGCCTGAATTAATACTATATGGCCAATTCTGATTTCCCATTTGTTTCTGTTCTTTTTTGACAAGGCCCTTGAAATTATTGCTGTTTTTCTTTTATGTTTGCAAAGGAGCCACTTAGTCATGGAGACCTGTGTACAGATAAGGGGTTCCTCCTTTTTGTTCTTCCTTCCCCCCCTCCATAAATAACACTCATTTGGTGTTCCAATCAAATAGTCAACAAGCTTCCAGGATGTTTTCAAATGTTCCACCACTCAAAATTGGAACATTTAAACAGCTTGATTTGGCCAACATTACCCTTCGCTCTTCCTCTTTCAACCTTTTCCAAAGTCTTAGTTTTCCAGGGCATTGAAAAGTTGCTTTTCAAACAAAAACTCCCAGAATCCTCCAGACAGTATGGCAATACAGTGGTGCCTCGCAAGACGAATGCCTCGCCCGACGAAAAACCCGCAAGACGAAAGTGTTTTGCGATTGTTTTGGTGACTCGCAAGATGACTTTTTCTATGGCCGTGCTTCGCAAGACGATTTTTTTCGCAAGAGCGATGCCTCGCAAGATGAAAATAATTCGTTTGTCTTGCGAGGTTTCCTATAGGAATGCATTGCAATGCATTCCTATGGGAAACCGCGCTTTCGCAAGATGAAAATTTCGCAATACGACGCTACTCGCGGAACGAATTACTTTCGTCTTGCGAGGCATCACTGTACTAGGTCAGGAATTCTGGGAACTGTATTTCAAAAAGAACTGTGAATTTTCAACTTGAGGATGTATAGTGAGTTAAAAACAACTATCAGTGAATGACCATGTAGGTTGAAGACCCTTCTCCCCTCCCCTCCCCTGCCCATCCCTCTTTGCCTAAATAGAGTAACTTTTGCAGCCATGAATTAAGAGACTTACAGTCTTATGATCCCAGCTGTAAATAGAGCCATTTTCAACAGATCAGGGACTTAGGGTTCCATATCCTGTGAGGCACTAGTTTCCCTCTATTCTTCACTGGTTCGGCCTCATCTAGAGCCCTGTGTCCACTGATATCCTTTTCTTACTCTTTTTGGCACTCCGTGGGTTTTGAAACTCTGCACACTCTGTTGCTTCTATTCACAATTCGCATCTTTAATACACTGGCAGACCTTGTTCTCTTTTATATTATCCATTTGATTACTGTAGGATATTTCTTTTGGATGTAGCACTTCAGTGCTAAACTGGAGTTAGAATACAATTCAGGGGCTTCAGTTCTGGATTACTGGCTTGATCCACATAGCACTTAACACACATGGCTGATGGTAAATCTTTATTTAAATAGTTGTCTGCTTGATATCACCTACAGTGGCTGAATTCCTTCATTCTGTTCTGCACATATAACTCTCTGCTTACTACAGTGGGACTTCCATCTACATGGTTAAATTCAGGACTGTAACAAACAGAGGAGGGAAGAAAAGCAGTTCAATATGGAGGAATGGTGGAGAGAAATGTGGAATATGGCAATTAACAATAAATTGACTTGTGATATAAAAATTAGAAGAGGTTATTTTTTTAAATGATTTTAGAGAAATATGGAATCCATTTTTGGAACATGTTCTGATTAATGGGATGGGGTACACACCAAAAGAAGAAACAATGTATTTTTGGAGAGAAATGGGGTGGCACAAATTGTAAAGTTAAAGTATTGGGACATAGTCCCAAAGGGGAGGGTGGCACAGGGTGGAGGGAAAATGTAAAGAATGATGGTGTACAAGAATAGTGAATTTAAGGAGTGTATTGTAGTTTATGTTTGATTGTTTATTCTCATTTTTCTTTTGTGTGTTTGTTATACAAATAAAAATAACAGAGGAGCCACTTAATAATGAACGTGTCATTTGATGACTTAGGAAGCAAGATAAATCACCTCTGAGGAAGATAGCAAACCATCCCCATATCTTCCAGAATAGCCCTCTGTCAGTGCTCTAGGAAGTCCTTCCAGCTGTTGCCAAAGACAATTCCACAGCAGTGGTCAAACACTCATCTATTCTTACTCTAAGAACGTGGTTTGGTGTAGGACAGGCTTGGGCAGGTTTTCTGTAGTATAAATCCAAATGCTTTAACTCAGAGGGAGGTGTTAGGATTGTTGGCTCATTTGAGAGGTACTAGGTGACTCATTTGTGAAGATGCCTCAGAATAAGGGGTTGGTAGGCTCTCAAGAGAGCTCCACGGTATACTTGCTTTCCACAGTACAGCCACAGTGGGAAAATAACTGACACAGAGTCCTCCAGGTGACACATGTGTTGCACTACAGGCTCTTCCTTAACAAGACATGGACAGGGGGGTGGGTCTGCGATGACCACTTGTGCTGTTGCAGAACAAGCAGGCCCCATGACCACCCAGTTCACAATGCCTCACTGTAAGGAATGACCCCTCAGAGCAAGGCATCTGAAGCCTCATGAAAGATGTATAAAAGGAAAGAAGAGAGAGCAGGATGAAAGCAACACATGCCCCCTTGTCTCAATGGACACTTTTTGCCATCCCTAAACGAAATTGTAGCTGCATCAAAAGCTGACTTCTCTTCAACTTCCTTGAGGAAAGCTAGCTAGTTTGGGGGCTAATTTTTGGGGGCACTCTGTTCTTTAAGTCACTTGGGTCCTTTTTAAGGGGAAAGGTGGGATATAAATATTTTAAACAAACAAACTGTTTAATGGGCCAGGAATCGTCAATTCCAAATCATCATAGTACTATTTAGCTACAAGGGCTTCAGAAGTATTGTGCATGGGCAGGCTGATCGTACACAATGTCTCCTCATGGTCCTAGTGTCCTGGTAGGAACAAGTGACAGCTGTCTTGGATCCCCAGCTATAGGTTCACCTACAGAATGGCTTACAGGCAGTGGCAATAAGCCATTTTGATTTCCCACAATGTCCTGGAGCAGGGAAGGCCAATCTGATGCCCTATAGATGTTTCTAGACTGTTACTTCAGTCAGCCCTCACCTTCTATCTAGGACTGAAGGGAACTGAAGGGACGTAAGGTCCTAAAATGTCTCTGGGGGGAAGGGCACAGGTTCCCACCCATGCTCTAGAACAATGCTGCACTGGGGTCATTAGAGGGAATTTAAATAACTGCTAGCTGCTGTCATTATTATAGAAGTGTATGGCCAAAGGCCCACCTTCACAGAAGGGGAATCCAACCTGAGGACATTCTAAGAAGGGCCTTTCCAACCTAGACCTAATTCTGAGCATGAATGCATGTTAGCATAGCATTCCATATAAATATGCTGGTTTAGTCTTAGAAAGTGTAAAAGATATGTAAAATGCAATTCTACAAAAACTTTGGTGGGGCCATCAGAGACCAGTATAAAATTGCTTTGATAGCTGTTTTTGGCCTGCAGGCTGCCAAACTACAAACTTCTGTTTGCATCAGGTTTGTATATTTTGCACTTCTTTGATGCTAGGAATGTACATCTGTGCTTGTCTCATCCTTGCATGAGAACAAGAACTGCAGAATTATTCCTGAATAAAGCTATTGTGCACTCTCTCAACATCACAAATGAAAAAATAATTGAGCAAATTCAGCAAAATTGTGCAAATGACAGTTTAACACAAATTTATGCAAATTGCACAAAATGACTGCTATGTTGTTGCATGGACTTTTAGAATATGGACCACTGGAAGGATTGTTTGAGTCTCCTTTTTTTTAACTATCAGCCAGACATTCTGTGATTGCTGTGTGCATATTTTGCTTCTTTCCCCCACCCCAAAAAAGCTTCCTTTTGCACAAATTGCAGAGAGCTTAATGAGGAAAAAAACAGGTTTTTGTCTTGCTTTTGCCTGGAGACAAGGGACCTCTTGAGCACTGGTACTTTCTTGCTGGGGTGTCACAGAAAATTCAGTAAGTATTCTTTTCAGCCTTATGTGGAACAAATGGTAATTAATTTTCACACACACTTACAAATTCAGCAACGTAATCAAATATAAGACTTGTTTGTCACTGAAAGGCAGCATTTATTATAAGGTGACAGGGACCAGTAGAGTCAATGGTAAGATAGGAAAGATGATGATGAGCATAGGATGCTGCCACATGTGTCTTCTTTGCCATCATTTGTATGATTCAATCACTCATTTGTTTCAGACTTTGACCCATAAAGCGTATGCTTTTTTCAAAATGGAAGTTGCAACAGTTTAAAGCAGTCCTACCCTATTTCTGCATTACTTTCTGTTGCCGTCTTTTACTCAAATCTGCCTTCAAGACAAGGAGAATAGGATGACCAACCTTTTCCTAGGAAAAACCTATGGTGATCTTCTTCTTGAAATGTCGGCAATTTACAGCAGCCCTGATAAGTGGGCTCATTTTGTTGCTGGATGAATAAAACCATCATGAGGATTGATGCATGACAGGAACACTTGGCTATTTGCTATTCTTTCTAGTCACACCAGACCTTGGATTGGAAACTGTCACTAAATATGAAATATGCTTCGGGAAATTCCTGGGAGGCAGTCATTTTTAATTTAAAACAGATAACATGCAGTAAGTAATATGGGTTTTTGAGACTGGTGGCACTGCTAAAAATAGTACCTCAGGTAATCCAGTATCTAAATAGAACTAATTGCTTCCAATACAGCAGGAGCTAACCAGAGTTAAAAAGTTTTCTAAGGCCATTTTATGAGTTTACATGACACTCATGGTAGAATGAATAATCCCTCTTCCTTTAAAAAAAAAATACAATCTTCACTTGTCATCATAAAAATAAGAAACAGCTTTTTTCTCCTCCTGGCCATCAAAATGTTAATTTTTTTTCCTGCTGATCTCAGTAAGAAATCCTAAATTTCTGGAAAGTATTTTATTCAAATTGTTGTGTGGAGAAACATGGGATGAGTTGTTTGCATCTTTTTTGGTCAGTTGGCCTGTCCTCATACCCTCTGTGTGCTTCACAAAAAACCCTTTGATTTAACTAGATCTGATTTACAGGAAAGAAAAGCTTGCATGTCACCACATTTTGTTACCATCAAATTCCTGAAAGATGTTTCCAGAAGGTGAGATATCCCAGAGGACCTGGTCTGGAATAGTTTAAAACCATCAAAGTCTTTTATGGAATCTGGAGCTGAGAAATTTGTTCAGCAAGTGCAATAATGATAGATGGACCAGTAATCTGTGTTAGTATGAACTAGCTTCTCTTTCAGTCTAAATTTGGATCTAAGTGCCTGAGAGTAGAGACAGTCAGTCCTGAGAGACAAGTATCCATCACATTGACTCCACTCCTTGATTACCTTTTCTGTCACAGTACCAGCTAGTCATAGCCTCAAGATCTACTGCTTCCTATGGGCATTTGTGGGGGATTTGGGGCAACTGATTGGGTACAATCTATCCATTGTATTTTGTTTACCCCAAGTCAATTTTACAGTCAGACTGTTTAAAAAGTAATAATCTTTGCCTGATTCTGGTTTATGAAAGGGCTTTTGTAATGAGAATATTAAATGTTTCAATTACATTTTAGCCATTGATTCCCAGTATCAAGGTAATGCATTTTGCTGTTCAATTAAAAATAACAAGCTGCTGAGTAAACAATGGGAAAAGTGGTCAATAAAGCAATCAAGAAAATGAAGTATCATTGCCTCTGTTCTCTTTCTGAAAACTTGTAAGGGATAAACTCTGGAGTGGTTAACAATGAAATCTGGCCACTTTAAAGTTTAAAGAACTCAAAAGAAGGAACTGTGTCATCTAAGCATACGATCCACATGTGGACATTGCTTTGCGCAGATGTACAACTTTCTATTCAACGGCTGAAACCCTATTGCTTTTTTATGCAGGTGGAAGGTAAATGGCATCACATTTGCTTGCTTCCAGTCGGCAATTAAAGAGTCTGCACTGGAATTCTCAAGTATGTGCAAAGCCGGGGGGGGGGCGCACACACACACACACACAAATACACTGGGAATTTGGGTGGCAAGTTTTAATTGGCAGTTGGAAGCAAGTGAATGTCATGCCATGTTCCTTCCTCATGGGTAGTTGCCCAGCAGGAATTTGTATAATGTCTATTTCCTGCTATCCTCAATAGTAAGAAGAGAAAGCAGCTTGTCATTCCATTTTCAGAGCTCACTAATGTCCAATATTCTTGGAATTTGCAAGAAAAAAAGGCAGGGAGAGACTGTAAGATCAACATATATGCATGCAACCTGGATAGGCCTGTTTCCACAGGGGTAGGACCTTCATTCCCCGGGAATGTTCCACAAGATGCTGGTTTGTGTATATATATTTTTTAAAGTCAGCATTTTAAAAGGTTGAAATGTCTCTTGTAAGGCTTAGTTAATGACACTAAGAACTTTAACAAAGTACAGTATGTTGTTATTTTGGGTCCCATCCTTTGGTCCTGCTCACCTCTGTGACATGGCACCTTTTGAATTTGGGTCTTGGGCTGAAAGAGGCTTATAGCTTGGTTTGTAGCTTTGAAAGGCATGGGGCCAGTTGGTGTGGTGGTTAGAGTGGCAAACTAGGACTCAGAAGACCTGAATTCAAATTCCTTCCATCTCCACATGCCTAAAAGTATATCAGGGTTGCTGAAAATCAGATGACAGCACATAGCATGAAATGGTTAGAGTTTGCCAGGTTTTCCTCAGTCGCAGGTCCTATAGAGAAATGCAGGACTCAAATCTAGGCAACTGCCAAATGAAATGGAAGATAGTGGTGGAAACAGTTCTGATGAGGAGCAAAAAGGGTATACTTGGACAGAGCTGCAGATAGAGTGCAGATCCACTTGTGCCTGGGAGTAAATCCCACTGAACTGAATGTCTGCCCCAGAGCTCAGAACACTGTGTTTTAAAAGGAACTCGTTGCATTACTTATTAATGTCTTGGCAGACAGGCTGCTGTTATCATTACTGTTGCTCTGTTTGCAGAAGTAGTTGCATGTTATTAATGCATTGTGTTGTCATTAGCAAGAAAAATACATACTCTCTCATTTCCAGTGACGACCAATTCTCACAGTGCAGTTTGGAAATATTCAGTGAAATACAAAAGGCAAAACAAAATAATACTTCCCTTACCATTTATGCTTGGTAAGAGAATTGTGTAGAATCTGAAATATTACTATCAAAATGCATGTAAAAATGTCCCAGAAGGTCGCCATTGAAGTTAACTACTTATTATTCATTCCATTGAAGCAGTTTATGTCTTGCTCGTTACACCTAAAAAAATAACATTGTGATTACTAGTTACATTGTGCAGTGCTCAAAAGGAACTGATTGCAGGTAACACTGCATGCAGGTTGTTGCTTCCCAGCTCTGTCATCTTTGCTTTCAGAGGAATCACTTGAGCGTGTAACAGTGTCTATTGCATTGTTACTTTAAAGAGAGGACGATTATTTTAATTATTAATTACTTTACATTTAGAAGACTGAGGCAGCTTCCTCAAGAAATATATGAAGAGGGTTCATATCTTTCTATATATTTATGCATATATAAAGGACAACTGGCTTGCCCACCCACCTACTATGCTAGCCTCTCTGCCCCCTGGTGCATTTTTCCATTGCTAGTAATAATAACAATCCTGTGCCATCAAGTTAATTCTGACTTATGCCCCTCCCCTTTTCAGGGTTTTTCAGATAGAGAATATTCAGAAGTGGTTGACCATTCCCTTCTTCTGGGGGCAACTCTGCGAGTGTGCCACTTGCCCAAGGCCACACAGGTTGGCTCTTCTCCCAGGAGGAACAGTGAGGAATTGAATTCCGAAGCTCTGGCTCCACAGTCAGATGCCTAAACCACTGAGTTATCCAGACAGCTTCCATTCCTAGTACTGAAGTTACAATCAACTACCAGCCTGGTTTGATTTTGTACCAGTAAGGGCAAATGAAGAGATATTATCTTCTCCTGTCCCTCAGGCAACACATTGCCTTTAGCTATCTCTGACCATCTAAGTGAACTGCTGGTGAATAATCACTAAAGGTGTGTAGATGTGTGGTTTTTGAACTACCGTTCTTAGAATTCACCAGGCAGCTATGCTGGGAGTTGTAGTCAAAACCCATCATAAATCTGCATACTTCTAATGGTCATATATATACACAAAATGAAAGAGATGGAGTTCCACCAGTGCGACCTTTCTTTTGCTGGCAAAAAGGAAAACTAATCTTTTGAAGAGTTCAAATGAGGGGATTAAAATATCAATATTAAAATATACCCCAGCACGATCAGTAAAATGTGAAGGGCAGTCACTGAAGCCCTTTTACATGCTCTGTGAATACTAACAGTCAGCCTAATTACCTCATCTCACCACTTGTTCCAACAGGGGCACATAAGGTCATGTATTTGCAGATCAAATCTTGCTTCTCTGACCTCCTGTGGATTCCGTTTCCATTTCTTAGGAATCAACATTTCTCTCTCTGCCCTTTTATTTGTACACTTATGCCTTCAACAATGCTGGGGTTAGGGGTGCCAGACCCCTATGTAGTTCAAAATCTATGTATAACTCTTATGCCCCCCAAAACGTAAGTACAAAGCACGAACAGTTGATACAGAGAGAGAGAGAGAAAGAGAGAGAGAGAGAGAGAAATACACACCAGTTTTCTCAATTGGGCTTCTCTTTCATAGCACTGACAATCCTTTCCATACAGTACCATGTGTAATGGGCCTTAAAGGTCCTTATAACCCCCTGATTTAGAGGCTGAATTAAAGATATTGTGTTTGGGAGCAAGTGGACCATTTGACACCTTCATTGTTGAACCCACCGGGACATAGTATTTACTGAATATTTACTGAATGTTTGTTTCTTGGGAAACATTTTGCATAACCAAAACCGTGCAGCTCAGACCTGTGCAATTTGAGACAAATGCGTATTTGTATTTGGTAGTCCTTCTAGGAGATATTTCCCTAACTGAATGTTGTCTGCTAATGGGTAATGTAGCCAGTCATGTATCAATAGTAGAGATGTAAATCCCTGCTTCTTTCGTTCTCTACTAGAAGGTTGAAAAGGCTCAAATCACATAACTTTATCTGGTTTACTGATTCTCTCTCTTTATAGGTAAACAAGGACTAGTGTTGTAACAGGTTTTAAAAAAATTAATTTTCATGTATCTTAACAGTAGAATGAGATTAATTGTATTTTAATATTTATAATGAAGTTTATTTTAATTCTTCTGTTTTTAAAAATCTATTGTTAAGCCACCTTCAGTCTGAGTTTTGAGGGAAATAGAGAAGGAGGGAGGGAGGGAGGAGGAGATGAAGGGAGGGAGGGAGGAGCTCTCAACAAAAGATGAGAATAGTGTTTTCTGCAAATTACACAAAAGTTCACAAATAATGCAAATTGAACGAATGGCAGTAGCTGCTCCTTTATTGTATAGAATTGCTGACTAGCTCAGTGGTTTAGGCATCTGGCTGTGGAACGACAGGTTGGGAGTTTGATTCCACACTGTACCTTCTTGACAGGGACCAGACTCGATGATCCATAGGGAACCCTGCTGCTCTGGAGTTCTAATATGATGATGATGATTTTACAGATCAGAAGTATTGAAGGAGGGTTTGCATCTTTTAAAATTCAGCCAGTTCCTGTGTGTTTGCTTTGTGTGGGCACTTTGCTTCTAAAAAGAATAGAATGATTATTTTACACAGATAGTTTACACAAATTACAGAGAAACCAATAAGAAAAAAAATCTGCCTCTCACATGGAGGATGAGAGGGGGTCCTGAAAACGTCTTGTCATGTTGCCTAAATCAATGAGAGACACAAATGTAGCAATTTTGTTTAAATCTCTACCAACAAAAAAGAATACAAAAGGGGGTATAACTGCATAAGATTAACATGTGCTGATTTATACATATAGATGCAAATTCAGAAATGATTACTATAATTTTAATAGACATACAAGATATGTCACCATAGCAGTGAAGTCTGTGATTAGGTGACTTATATCTGCTAAATTTGCTGTTCCATCAAGGTGCTTACTGTGGATGGGTAATTCCAAGGTTCCTACTCTCCCTTCTTTTACAGTTCTTTATTTGTAAACTAGACTTGGACTTAAAAATTAATGGAACAAAGCAAAGGGACGTAACATACAGACTTTTGGATGCATGCAATCTATAAGGGCATTTTTGTTCCCCATCAGCACTCCTGGAGTTTCCCACTCATCCCCCAACACATAGCCTAATTTGTTTGCTTAAAAAAAATCCTTTTGGACCTCTAAGGGGCATGGAGATGTGATGTTGCCATGTTTTGATGGCCTCCAGCACTCCAGGTCTAACAGTAATAATAATCATGTGCCAGCAAGTCAATTCTGACTTACAGCGACCCTTTTCAGGGTTTTCTAGGTAGTGAGTATTCAGAAATGGTTTACCATTCCCTTCTTCTGGGGCCATCTTGGGAATGTGCAGCTTGTCCAATACCACACAGGCTGGTTCTTCTCACAGGATGGACAGTGGGAAATTGAACTCCACAGCCAGATCCTAATTCACTGAACTATCCAGTCAGCTAGGATCAACAATACAAGATTAATCACTTTTTTAAAATTTTAACTGCAACATAAACATAAACATAAAATACATAAACCAAAATACAAATCAACTGTGTTCCCCACCACCATAGTCGGGACCTCTTGCAGTGATCCTCTTCTTCCTCTACCTTTATTCTTCTTTTTCCTTTATTGTCCTCTTCTCCAGAACTGCATTGATTCTTGATTTGGAGCTTTCCCTTTTCCTCTTGTTAGCACATATTCCAAAAATCTGCCCCATATATCATAAAAATTATTCTTTTTCATCTCTCCTTTCTTAACCTTTAAGTTACAAGTTAACTTATCATTTATAGCAATGTTCCATATTTCATTATACCATTCTTCCATTCGAAATTCAGACTTTGATTTCCAATTCCTAGCTATTATTAATCTAGCTGCTGTTAATAAATTGGTAATCAATTCTTTAGTCATCTTATCATATTCCACATTCTCAAATATTGATAACAGAGCTATCTCAGGATTAAATTCTATATCTTTTTCACATATGTCATTTAGTTCTTTAAAGATTAGTTTCCAGAATCTTTGTACTTTTTCGCATTCCCACCACATATGAAAATATGTACCAATTTCCTTCTCACATTTCCAACAGACATTCAGATAACTAGCGTTAATTTTATTCAATTTTGTCGGTGTTAAATACCATCTTAAACCCAATTTGAAAAAAAATTCTCTTATTCTCACTGACATAAATCTTAAAACCCTCATTTTCCACATCTTCCTCCATTCTTCATCATTTATTCTTTTTCCTAAGTCTTGTTCCCACACTAACTTCAATCCTTCTTTCTCAGTCTCTTCTTCTTCTAGATCAAGCAGGAATCTATAAATTTTACTCACTGCACCCTTTACTGAATCAGTCATCTGAATATCTTCATATGATAATAGAAATTGTTCATACTTCATATATTCTCTACCTTTATTATATTTCTTTACCCATTCATTAGTCCATCTTTCTAATTGCATATAATTCAACCATGATATATTCTTATTTTGAAAGATTTGTTTCATTTGATCTTTCGATCTCATTTTATACAACCAGTCTTTTAATGTAATCACTTTTTTTCTTCAAATAATTCTGCATAAACTTTCATATTGGCAGGAAAATTCTCTATTTCAGTCACTAATCCTAATGGAGAGTTAAACGGACATAAATTCTTTCTATACTTGTACCAGATGTTTAACATAGTCTTTAAAAATGGGTTATTAATTTCGCTTATTTTATGTTTCTTAATCATACCAAATAGTTGTTTTTCAATATCTACCTGTAATTCTGATGATTCCATTTTCCACCAAATTATCCTTTCTGGGTTATATATAATTTCCCCAATAAACCTCAACTGATTAGCCAAATAATAATTTTTTATATTTGGTATGCCTATACCTCCCTTTTTTATTGTTTTATACCAGTACTTTTCATTTATTCTGGCTCTCTTCCCTTCATTACAGTATTTATTAATCATTCCTTGCCAAAATTTAAAATCATCTTCTGTTAACTGTATTGGTAACATTCTAAATAAAAAATTAACTTTTGGTAGAATCTTCATTTTTATCAGTGCGATCATTCCAAACAAAGAAAGTTTTAAGTTAGTATATTTCTGTAATTTCTTTTTAATATTTCCTTTTAATTTATTATAATTATGTTCCTTTATTTTTTGAGTATCTTTTACTAAATCTATGCCTAAATATTTAACCGATTTACATATCTTAAAATCATATTTATCAACAAACTTTTCTTGTTCTAGTTTATTATGATTAAACAACATTATTTCAGATTTTTGCCAATTTACGCGTAATCGAGTTAGTTTTCCAAATTTTTCTAAATGAATTTTAATTCTATCTATACTTTCTAATGCGTTTTTCACTGTCAATAGAGAATCATCAGCAAATAAATTAATCTTTATTTTATTATTTTCACTCATACCTTCAATTAAATCGTCATTCCTTATTACATTTGCTAACATTTCAATAATCAAACAAAACAGAACTGGAGAAAGAGGGCAACCTTGTCTGGTGCCTCGGTCTAGAGCTATCTGCTCTGTCATCCTATCATTAACAATTACTGCAGAAGTATTCTCCAAATATAATTGGTCTATTAACCCCCTAAATTTCTTTCCAAAACCCCAACCCTTTAAAAGGATCTTTAATGTTGGCCATTCTACACAATCAAATGCCTTAAAAATATCTAATGATAAAATACCTGCCTTTGATTTATCTTTTTCTATATTATATATAATATTCAAAACCCTCCTAGTTAAATTTTCCATTTGTCTTCCCTTTAAAAACCCATTTTGATCCTCTTTAATATATTTTGTAATAAACTTGTTCATTCTATTTGCCAAGATTGCAGTAAATATCTTTGCATCTTGATTTAATAATGAGATACTGTATGTCTATATGAACTTGGGTCTGTCAAATCTTTATTGGGTTTTGGAATAAGAGTTATTAATGAATATTTCTAAGAATATGGTATTTTCTCTCCTTCCAATATCCCATTATAAAGTATTTTTAACTTGGGGATCAGTATTGATTTAAAAGCTTTATAGTATTCTGATCCCATTCCATCAAAGCCTGGAGTTTTACCATTTTTTAGTTTGTTAATAATCTCTGTAATCTCTTCATCCTTTATCTCTTTTTCTAGTTCTCTTTTATCATTCTCTAATAGTTTACTCTTCACATTTTCTTTAATATAATTTTCTATATCTTCTTTCGATGTACTATTACCTTTATATAAATTTTGATAAAATTCTTGTAGTATGTTTAATTTTTCCTTCATTAGACTACAATTCTTTCCTGTTTTATCTTTGATCACTCAAATTGTGTTATTTGATCTTTTAGTTTGAGCTATCCTAGCTAGAAGCTTTGAGTTTTTATTACTATATTCGAAAAAATTCCTCTTCGAGTATATCAAATCCCTCTGGACCTTTTCTAACTCTACGCTTTCTAACTCTCTCCTTTTAGCTTGAATCTCTAATAATTTCTTATTATCTCTATCTGTAAAATATTTACTTTCTAAATCTTTTAATGATTCTTCTATTTTTTTTATATTTTCTTCTCTCAGTTTTTTTATTCTACATGATTCTCTTATGGCAATTCCTCTCATAACTGCTTTCATAGTGTCCCATAACACTCCTATTTTACTCCCACCTGCTTCATTTATTGACCATATTCCCATCCATTCTTTCTTAGCTCTATCCATTACATCTGTATACTGAAAAATATTGGAATCTATTCTCCATCTTCTAGCTTCTCTGTAATCTTTCTTAACTTTCATCTCCATCATCATCAATGCATGATCCATTATTTTTATCACATTAATATTTGTATCTACTACTTTAGAAATTAAATGTTGAGATATAAATGTAAAATCTATTCTTGAATTACTATTAAGTACAGAGGAATAATACGTAAACCTTCTTTCAACTCCCTTCAATTCTCTCCATATATCTTTTAGATCCATAGTTTTCAATATCTTACTCAAGAGGGTACTTCTTTTATTCAGCTCATCTTTTTTACATACAGATTTATCCTTTACCTTATCCAAAACCATATTAAAATCTCCTGCCATAATCACATATCCCTTTCTAACCTTCTCCATCTCTTTAATGACAGTTTTATAAAATTCTCCTTGATTCATATTCGGTGCATAAACATTTACTAACGTATAATTTTCTTCCCCCATTAGACCCTGTACTATCAAATATCTACCATTACTATCTTTTACTACTTCTTTTACCACAAATTCACAATGTTTAGAAATCAATATCGCTACACCTTTGGATTTGAAATCCCAAATCCTTTTTCATAAATGTGTATATTTTGTAATTTCAGTTCATTAACTCCATCCTTTGATTGATGAGTCTCTTGTAGATAAATAATATCCACCTTATTCTTCTTCAATAATGTTTCTATTCTCTTCCTCTTTGTTACAGACCATAGGCCTTTCACATTTAAAGTAGCTACCCTTATGTTTTCCCCCATATCCGTTCTATATCCCATCTTTTTTTTGGTTCCGTTGTGCATCCCACAAAACAAAAACACCCAAAAACCACAAATTCACCTTGTTCCCTATCTAATCCCCTATCCCTAACTTCCCACTGTACATGTAACCTCTTTTCCTCCCCCCCACTTCCCCGCGCCTCACTAAGGTTTGATGCGAGCTCCGGGAGGGAGGGAGATACCACCCACACCAATCTGGGCCCCAGCCAAATTCTCATTCCTATTTCACCCTACTCTGGTTTTTTTTTTTTTTTGCCTTAATACCTTCCCTTCTTTCATTTGACATGTTTATTTCTCTTAATGTCCTTATCCCTTAATCTTTCCTCTCTCTTCTCCAACCCCACAAAAAGAAACAAAATAAGCAAACAGAACAACAACAAAAAAAAACAAAGGGGGAGGAGGGACCGTGTAAAAAACCTTTAAAAAAATTGGGGGGAAAGGGACAGTATTAAAAAAGGGGGGAGGGGGGAGTCTTCAAACATCAAATGGTTTCTCTCAGTCCAGATATCTTCTCTTTCATGATTCCACTCCTTGCAGGCCTACTTGCTTGCGCCTTGGTCATCTTGATCTTTTTGCCATAGGCCCAACGCAACCAACAAGTCCTTGCCTTCTTCAAAAGAGAAGATTCTGAAGAGGACTCCATCCTTCCATATTTTTTAAAAGCCTGGATGACCCCAGTTGTATCTCCATCCATTCTTGATTAGAATGGATGTAATGGGTTTCATCGTTTTTCTCCACTGTATAGATTCATTGCTTAAATCCTGATAAATCTGTATTGGGTTTGACCTATAAACTAATAGTTCTGGTTTTTCTTTAGTGACCTTGAGAAATTGCTCTTTTTTAACATAGTTGAAAAACTTCAATATTGTAGGTCTTGGCCTCTTGCTTCTGGGGTTCCCAACAAAATGAATTCTCTCTATATCCTCTTCGGCCACATGTTGGGAGTTCATAATAGAATTTATCCAGGTCACCACTTCCTGCTTAAGGTCAGCTCCTTTTTGCAGCTCAAAATTCATTATTTTGATGTTGTTACGTCTTGAGCTATCTTCCAGATAAATCACTTTCTTTTGCAAATCGTCTATCTTCTCTTGTTGTGCCTTTGTTTTCCCTTCATTCTAGTTTAATAGATCCTCCATTTGCTTTACTCTGTCCTCCGTTTTTACTATGCTTGCCTTCATCCTCTGTACTTCTCCCTGGACTGCTTTCATGTCCTTTCCCATCTGTTGACATCCTTTCACTAAAGAGTCTATTTCGGAAGGAACCTGTTCCAGTTTTTTATCAATCTGGCATTGTATATCTTTAGCCAGATCTTTTACACAGATAGTTAATTCAGAATTTTTTTTCCCATGTTGGTTTCAGTAAGACTGCTCGGAGAGGTAGTCTTACTGAAACCCCTCCTTTCCAGCAGCTTCCCGAGTCTCTTTAGAAACTTCTTTAGGAGTGGGGGATTCCACCTCTATTCGTCTTAAACGTTCGAGACTACGATCTGATGGTTTTTTCTCTGGCAGCTGTTGTGTCCAACTTTTAGAACTCTTATCTCTATTTTTTCTCATAAGCAAAGCAAAAGATTCATAGCACAGGAAGACAAAGTAGTTTTTAACAGCTCATTAGCTGTTCAACTTTTCACTGGCGTTCTTCCGAGCGAAAACAAAAGTGCATTCCCCAGATAAGCAGCCAGGCTTTTACAGTTTAAAAAGCACTTCTATCTCTGCTTGAACTTTTCACAAAGAATTTAAGCAGATTACTTCCATTTCAAGAAGGGAAAAAGGCATTTAACAACTTATTTACATTCAGCAGGGCGAGGAGACGAAGATTCAGCTGTGCATCCCAGCCCGGTGGAAGTGACGTTTCCCTTCACTTGATGGTACAAAGGGGCTTTTGCTTTTTATAAACAAACAAACAAACAAACCCAATTTTAATATTAAATCTGTTGTTTTAGTTAACCAAAACCACATTGTAGCAATTCATAACTGCTGTGATAATTTAAAACTAAAATGTACAAAGTAGATTCTTTAGCCATGTGCCTCATCTTCCGTCCCATCCCTTGGGACCACAGCCCTTGAGATGCAAGCAAATCTGATAAATGGACCTAATCTCCACTTAGATCACTAACTCCTGCAAGAGAGGATAACTCCAGACAGATTCATATCTACCAAAATCAAATGAAAAAGTCTATCGGTTATCTTTTGAAGGAGACAAGGTTCAGATATTTGCAGAAAACATAGAAAAAAAACATGGTAGAAAAATGCGGGCTCTCGTGTTTTATGTTGAGAATAGAAAGGATTGTGCTTGAAACTGGAATTGACCAAGTTTTATTCCAGTCCATCTTCTCTGGGAAGGGCATTTGAAATACGAGCACCAAAGCTGAGAAGGTCATCTACTCAACTTTCACCATTGTAAAGGTGGGAGAAAGGTATCCTTCAGACATTCTGGTATCATGGCACTTCAGTCTTAAAACCTGACCACTAGAATTTGCCTATAAAGAGTCAAAAAGCAAAGACTGATATTGGGTTCTTGATAGGAATGCAGCAATTTAGCTGTCATGTTCTAAACTTCATGAAGCTTCTGAACAGCCTTTTAAGGCAGCATGTTGCATAGTTTTTTCTGGATATCAGTAGACCAGCGATGGCGAACCTATGGCACGCATGCCACAGCTGGCACACAGAGCCATTTCTGCCGGCATGCGAGCCATAAGTCGCCGGATCGCTATTCCCCCCCCGCGCAGCCAAACCTGAGAAGGCAGCCATAGTGCTGGCGCTTCAGCAGGAGAATCTGGAGCAGCTGGCGCTGGCAGCCGATCTGGAGTGGGGTCTCGAGGCACCTCCGTGCTGGGATTCCCCCTTCCGCTGCCACTTCTGGTTCCGCAGCCGCCACTTCCGGTTCACCCGCTGCTTCCCCCCCCCAGTTTGGGCACGCAAGCCCAAAAAGGTTCGCCACCACTGCACTAGACTATAGATCTCATGTATATTTCAGGCAGAGCTACAGTCAAGTTAAATTTACAAAGCTTTCCACAGCATTTTGACGGTGGTAATATTTGAAGAGGTGATGCATTTGCATAGACTTGTAGGGCTGGATGTATGTTTTCTAATGTTTCTCCAAATTATCCTCCAAACACAGAAAAGTTTGGGACACAATTTTACAAGAGGGAAGAGCAGAGTGAAGAAGGTTTCTTCCTTAGTCTCTCCTTTTCTCTCTCCTCCACTGCCTCAGTGCTTTGTGAACTGCTGCTGTGCTAAGGATGACTTTAATGGGCCGCTGTAAAAATATAACAGTGAGAAGCTGCACCAAGCACTGAGATTGCTTGTTGAGAAAGTTAAACTAGAATTTTATGAGGAGCTGCAGGGTGCAAGACTGAGGCTGTAGTTGACAGAATAGAGGGGTGTGTGGAGAGGCTGCCGTTTCTCTCCAGAATATGTGAATTAGCCCCAGAAAAGCTTCTGATTTATAAAGGTGGTATGAAAAGACAGCTGGGTTCTTTTCCCCCCTCCCTTGTCACCCATCTCCAGATATTTCCTGTGGGGAATAAGGAGGTGATAACTCCCTGTGGTGCCTCTGCAAGGAGCCTGAGAAGAACAATCAGCCCAAAATCACATTGTACAGTTCCTATAGTTTGATTACAGTGTTTCTGCTACTGTTTAGGATGCCTGCATGGCCCTAACTGAACTCATGCCCCTGAGTGATGAACTATCAGCACATTGAGGGAGATAATAGAAAGCCTGAGGAAGATTCACTGCACAGTTGTCACTTTGAATGCCTTGTTTTCCTCCCCCATCATGCAGTTTTGCTAAGCATATCAAGACAGGTCTGCTTTTTATTCTGATCATTGTCAAACATGTGAGACTGAAATAGAAATAATTGCACTTCATCTCCAGAAGAAAAATGGGAAAGATTTGGACTGGGAGATGGGGATACTGGGCATCCGTCATTACTGAACTATATTCCTCCTTCATCGAAACAATTTAGGTTTTCAACAGTAAAAACCAAAACCAGAATGAAAAATATGGTGGTGCCTTTCAGACGAACAAATTTAGTTCTTGAACTTCAGTGGATTACAAATATAATCCATGTCTTCAGATATGATGTGCCATATCTAGACACGGGCTTATACACACTATTTTCAACAAGTCATAAAAGCAGTTTTACCCTGGTTTGAATCAGAAGCTTACTAGTTTAGTTGTGATTTCCAGAAAAATAAACAATTTAGGGATGCCACACGTCAGGGTGTCATTTGAGATATCAGCAAATTCCTCTGCTTCCCCAGGTCTCCAGGCAGGATGACAAATCTCAGGGCAAAAGGTCTTGGAGGGTAAAAGTTAATGTTTGTGTTTAGGGTGGCTTTGAAGTGCATGCATCCATGTACATGCCCTAAATGGTTTAGGACCTCGTTATCTAGCGGAATGCCTTCTCCCACCTAGATCTACTCGAATCACTCATTATAGCCAGGAAAGACGGCTGAGGGGCCTAACGCCAAGGGAGGCCTGGAAAGAAAGAACAAGAAACCGGGCCTTCTCGGCAGTGGCCCCTCGACTTTGGAACAGTCTCCTGTCAGAGATCTGCCTGGCTCCTCGCTGGGTGTTTTTAAGAGCCAACTTAAGACCTGGCTCTTCAGGCAAGCCTTCCCTCATGTCACTACCTGATTTAATTTTCTTTCTACTGTTTATCCTGATCTCTACCTCTCCATCTTGAATGTTACTAATATTGTTGTTTAAATTGTTGCTTTTAATTATTGTTTTGTGCTATTTTTATTGTAAGCCGCCCAGAGTAGACGTGGTCTAAATGGGCGGGGTATAAATTTAATAAATAAATAAATAAATAAATAAATTAAAATACATCCATTTTCTCTGGGGCTCACCAGTTCCACATAAAGACATTTGTATGTGTGTCATGGGTCTTTGCTCCATCAAACCAAGATCTCTGTTCACCTTTTCTTCTGATTTTTTTCCTGATTGTTAGGAATACCTGATAATGATGATCTGGGGTGAGGTTTTTGGAATTCTAGGATTTTCAGTCCCAGATGTTGCTTAGAAACCCCCCAGGCAGATCTCTGGGGCTGGGATAGAAGAAAGAAGTCAAAAGAGACATCTTTCTACTGCCATTATCTGCTTCATTCCACATGCATCAGTTGGAGAGAAGAAGGGATTGCATGCTGAGTCCCCACTGCTTGCTGGGAATTGCCCTAGTGCACCATGGAGAACATAGTTCAATGAGAGGCACCCCTATGGAGTTCAATGGGTAGAAAGACCACCCTCCCTATGGTGCACTAGGGTGATTCTCAGCAAAGAATGGGGATGAAGTGTGTTCTCTTTTTCTCCCCAACCAATGCATATGGAATGAAGCAGACAATGGTGGTAGACAGACATATCTTTTGCATTCTTCTTTCTTTTCTCCCAGTCCCAGAAGCCTACCTGGAGGTTCCAGGCAACCTCTGGGACTAGAAGTCCTGGAATTCCGAAAATCGCATCTCTGATTATCATGAATTGGTGTCATGAATTTTTTTTTCCATTCCTTTTAATCAATGGTTTTGCTGTATTTGTTTTTCTCATAAACCACTTTGGGGGAGGGGTAAAGAAAAAATAAAACTGATGGTTGTAGGTTTTCCGGGCTGTTTGACTGTGTTCCGAAGGTTTTTCTTCCTAACGTTTCGCCAGTCTCTGTGGCTGGCATCTTCAGAGGACAGGAGTTAGAACTCTGTCTGTGTTCTGGTGTAGTGAAAGCCTTCAAGAATACAAAAAATAAAACTGTATGCTCAAAATAAACAACACAACAGAATGGTGTTTTGTATTCTCTACTCAACTTGGTTGCATCTTTTCTGGAGCTCCAAAGAAGTTCTTCCATAGCTCCTGCTTTCTGGTTGTTTCAGCAGAAGATGGCATGGACTGAACCTGGGACTAATTGCATTGAAACCTTCTGCTCTGACATTGAGTTATGCCCCTCCCCCCTCAACTCATCATTGCCATTGCATTGAGTCATTCAATGCAATATTCAATGTTGGCATGAACACTGATGCTGATGGGATCTCCAAAAATGTCCTAAATCTTACAGAAATATGCCATAACAAATAAACAGCCGGACAGACAGCTGTCCTGATTTTGCTGAAGTGCAAATCCATCAGACATAGCCAGCACAGCCAGTACTAAAGTATGGTGGAATCTGCGGTCTGACAACATATGTACAATTTTAATGTTTTTATTTATTTTATTTATTTTTTGATGGCGAAGGATTATTAATCCTGTTGCTGTTAAGTTGTGTAGCAGAACCCAGCCCTCAGTCCTCCCTTCTTCACCTGCTAGCTTTTGTACAGGGTTTCACGAAAGTTTACAACGAGCCATAAAACTCTCTGAATGTTTAAATAGTCTTATAAATCAAACGAGCAATTAGCAGTCGTGTTTGAGTGATTGAATGCAAATTCTGAATTATGAACCATCATTATTTAATAACCCAACAAGTGATGCGCATAAATCTTTCCCAATAAGCCATTTTCTTCTGATGTGCACCCTTTCTCCTTCCAGACAGATCTGGGGAATGCTCTGTTTGAGTTCATAAGCTAGGGAGGGAGAGAAGGAAAGAAGGTGAAGATGAAGATTACGAAGAAAAAGAAGACAAAGAAGAAGAAGAAGAGAGGAGGGGGAGAAAGAAGTAGTTTTCATTTATTTCCATAACCAGCAATAATTATGTATGTTTGCAAGATTTTTTTTATTTGTACAACATATTAAATGTTAAAAGTTTTGTAAATATATAGGGCAATGGGGAGAATGTTGGGTGAATTATAGTGCACAAAATAAGGGTTGGAAGACTTTAACATCTATTGCAGGAAGCATGATGCATCATGTATTAACCAGGGAACCCAAGTGCCTCTCTTTCTTTCTTGCATAGGAAGAGCCATTTGTGATGGTGTCCGAAAATGTTTTGGGGAAACCAAAGAAATACCAGGGCTTTTCGATTGATGTCTTGGAATCCTTATCCACTTACCTTGGCTTCACATATGAAATTTATGTTGCACCAGATCACAAGTATGGGCGCCCCCTGGACAATGGGACCTGGAATGGACTCATAGGAGAACTGGTATTTAAGGTAAGGATATAACCAATTATTGCCTTAAAATGGAGAAAACACAAATGTATTTGTGTGGTGGTTCCCCCCTATCATGTGATTCTTTCTCACAAATTTCCAAAAAAATAAATAAAAATAAAGGCCTTGTGAAATTAATTGTATTTTAACTGATTATAACACACTTAAATGCCATTCCATTTCAATTGGATTTATTCAGCAATCTCAAGCATACAGGAGTCTAAATGAGGTGATGATAAGATGCCTTTGCATCTAAGAGCCAGAGATTTTTTAAAAATTAATTTTTGGGAACATGTATAGATGGAATTTAAACCTTTTCTCCTTGTTTCAGTCCCAAGCAAAATGGTGGTTGTTTTCATAGTGAGAAAATAATCCCATGGTGGCAGTGGTAAATTTCTCCCTGAAGTATATTCTTTCTTCAGAAGAAAGGTCATCATTGAGACTTTAGAATGGGAGGAAAAGATTAAATTCCCTCTCTATGTGTGCTCTGATCACCTCAGTTATCAGCCCCATTCAGCTTGATGTAATTTGCATTTTAACCTTCATTTTAGTACCTCAGAGTCACATTTTGGTGCAGAACTCGCACCAAACAGGATAAACAAGGTAGACATTTTATGACATCATCAATTGAAATGTTATAGACTACTCACATGATTCAGTCACAGTTTTTTTGTTTTGCCTTGTTTTCACAGGCAAAACATAGCTGGAACAAAAGTTGTCCCAACAAATCTATTTTGCCATCTGGGTACTTTTGTTTTGTCCCAGTCAATGTAATACGTCAAGACAAAAATGTTCCATGCCATTTTTTGGACAGCCGTGATGCAGAGAAGCAGAAGTGACATGTTCTAGTCGTCAGTGGGCCTGGAGGGAACTTTGTAATTGTCAGTGTGGTTGGGAAATAGCAACCACATACATTAATATTTACGAACCTAACCCTGACCATGATCTTCGATCCTTGTGTCAGTAGAAACTGACTCAATATATTGCATATCCTGTGAGGTCCAAATATACTTCAGTAATCACTTACTGTAAGTTTATTGGCCTGAGTGAGAGTTAAAAATCTTTCTATTAAATGCAAAGATAAATTTAATGTCAAATATAGTTGGTCAGTGAGACTCAAATTATATGTTAGACAGAGAGCCAGATTTATTTTTCCTTTTTCCTTTTTCCTTTTTCCTTCCTTCCTTCCTTCCTTCCTTCCTTCCTTCCTTCCTTCCTTCCTTCCTTCCTTCCTTCCTTCCTTCCTTCCTTCCTTGTATTTATTTGAGTAGAAGGCATTTGAATAAAAGGGTGGGTGTGGAGGTATTGGGAAAGTGTGAAGGCAAGAGGAGAAGGGGACGACAGAGGACGAGATGGTTGGACAGTGTCATCGAAGCTACCAACATGAATTTGACCGAACTCCAGGAGGCAGTGGAAGACAGGAGGGCCTGGCGTGACCCATGGGGTCACGAAGAGTCGGACACGACTTAATGACTAAACAACAAAAGTGGAGGTATTCTTTCCTTTTTGTCATTCTTGATCCCCAGGATTTCATGCTTTTTTATCCATCAGGATAAAGATGGATGGAAGTGAACATGGGGACTTCTGTGTGGATGAAGAGGTGTTTGGGGAAATGATTTCCAGTGGCTCAGAAAATGGTGAAACAGCCACCTGTGCAAGTTCATTGGATTTTAGAACATGGAGGAAAGAATTACAGAGCTCTGTGTGATATGTAGTTTGTACTAGGCATATGCATCAATCACAAGATTCAGTTCAGATGCCATTTTGCCAGTTCAGAAAGAGGCCTTATTTGGCTTGAACATCTTCAGGAGTCATCTAGTTCCAAATAAGAACATCTCTACAGAAATCTAAAAATCTATATATCTCCCCATTTTATTGGCAACCAACAAATGGCTGAAAAGTGGTCTTGTTTTGTTTTGCATTTTGGCAGCATTGGACTGAATGTACAAAGCACAGGTGACCCTTTATAGGGAACCAACCTCATCAATGCCAGACTGATCAGTTGAAGGTTTTCATGCAAGAGCAGCCTTTACAATTTGAGGGTTTTCAGAATAGGATTCACTTATTACCCTCCACAGTGCTTTTGCAGTCAGAAGTTTGTATGAAAACTGTGCACCGAGTTTTCCTGTAGAAACTGTTAAATTTGAGAATGATAGGTTTGACAGTTTTTGTGTTTTTACAGTTGATGGGGGGAGAAACATGTTCCCTTCTACTGTGGTTTTGTCATCAATTTGTGTCCATATGCCAAAAAGTGATTCCACCTAAGCATCTGGAAGGATTTTAGAATGAAGTGTGATGAAAAAATAACAGTTTGAGGCAAAAAAGGTGTACTCAATAATAGCTCCTGTGTGTATTATATATGGCTTTTTCCTCCCCTTCTCATGTGTGTGTGCAGTTACACTGAATATAATTAACACAGAATCTATTCAACTAGGTCCTAAATTGGGTGGTAGGGTGGGGAGCTTAGAGTATGAGGGAAATGGCATGCCTACATATAACTACTAACAAGCCACAGCAAAAATCAAGCAAAAGTATTGAGAATGGGATGTGGGGGAAGGATGAGAACTGAAAGATAGAATTAGGTTGGAAATAAACAGATTTTTAACAACTATTAGCTGGAATTGGGAAGGAAAGCAGTTTTGAAATAGATATAACAGGTCCTGGTAAGAACCACAAACTAAAAACGTGCTTAAGGGTGCACAACTCTTTAAACCTCCCCCTTCAGAAAAGCAAGAAATAGCAAAGAGCCTCATGGCACAGTGGTTAAACTGCAGTGCTTCAGTCAAGCTTCTGCACACAACCTGAGTTCAATCCTGACAGGTTGAGGTAGCCAGCCTGAGTTTGACTCAACTGTCCATCCTTCTAAGGTCAGTAAAATGAGTACTCCAGCTTGCTGGGGGACAAAGTTGCTGTTTGCATAATTATGTTGTAAACTGTTCAGAGAGTGCTTTAGCACTACGGGGTGAGTCAAACAACAACAACAAAGTCAAAACAACAAAAGGGCACATAACAAACTAGAAACAGGTTGAGATATTGCTTTGGCATCCCACAAGCACTGTGTTGGGTGACCCACAATGATATATTTCTTGAATCAGAATCCACGTTTGTCAATTGCAAGGCTACAACCAACACAACCCTCTCCTTTCCACTATTTCCCACCTTAGCAAGCTTGGCAATAAATTTTGCAGTTTTTCCAGGCACACTGTTTTCTCCCTTTGATATCAAATCACATGTGATGTTCTGGGAGGATCTCAGTGTGTTTTGATGTGATTTGAAGGGCTCATACTTTGCTTTGGCTGAATTCCAAAAGAGTTTGAACCAGCTCATTTCTGCTTAGAATTTGGTACTCGTTGAAGTCTGATGTATAACCCTGGCTTGTACCTATAAGAAATTGCACTGAATCCTAGGGAACTGGTGTACCCAATAAATAACTCAGTTTGTCTGCTGTTTTAGCTCTGCTGTACACATTGATTGCTTATTACAATGACCTGTGAGTTATCCTCTGGGAAAGAAAATTGTGTCTTCAGGTTGTACTATATACATTTAGGTTTGGGTTGCATTGGCCTGCTAAGAACACAAATAGCCTAAAATTCTGTTTTCTCTAATTGAGCAGAAGGGACCTCTGATGTGACAGACTGAAAGTGAAATGATATTTGACTCAGTCTTCTTGTTGCCCCAGAAAACAAGGGACCAAGAAACTGCCAAGATCTACATTAGAGGGAAAGAAAGCACACAGATGGGTCCGAAGCACTAAGTAAAGGGACCGTGCATATTTTAAACTAAGAGATATCCTTGGCATGGACAGGGAGTGAACCCAATTATAGTAACAGCACTTAAGAAGGTGGATGATGGCCACAGCGGAGTGGGGAGAAACGAAGAAAAATAGAAATATGCATGCCTGGAATTCTAAATGCATTTATTGTTTTAAGGGACAGAGAATCCATATGGTGTCGTAGTGCTGCATTCTATGCCCAGAAATCATGCTAACATACCAATATATAACTCCCCCTCTCAGAAATACCTTGTTGACATGCTTGATTCCTTGTCAAGAAGCAGAGCAACTGCACATTTCCTCACCTCACCTCACCCTCATCTGTTAGGATTTTTGAGGGGACAAGCTGTAGCTTGACTCTGAGAGGATGTGCCTTGCACCCTGTGATGTGCCAGTTCAGGATCCAGTTCTGGAGGAAAGACTGTGGCGCAACATTGAGTTAATCTTACCCAAGACCTGGGTGATGCATTGGAACAGTGGTTCTCAATATTTGGTCCACCAGATGTTTTGAACTTCAGCCCTCAGAATCACTGGGCATCCTAGAAAAGGCTTCTGGGACCTGAAGACCTGAAGACATGTAGGAAGTTTAAGTCTGAGAACTGAATCAGTATACAGAGATCAAGGAATCCATGCAAAATTGTCCCCACCTGTAGTATAGTCTGCTGTAATGAAGTTGTTGTATAAACTGAACATCACCTATGGTTAGTTGAGCATCAGACATCACCTTTTTGCTTCTGGGGATTATTGAGTCCCCTCCTGTCTTGACTTGCACCATGAAAGCAAAGAAAAGTGGTCTCAATGAAAGGAAGCAAAGGTTATGGTCCTTTGTAACACTCTCCTTTTGTCAAGAGGAACCACAAGTAAGCAGGGCATACCAGTCTAGAGGAAAAATATGGTTTGGCTTTAATGGCTAGCACATTATATGAATAATTCAAAGCACTTAGAGAGAGATATTGATAGCCATGCATAATAACTAAGGTCTACAATCAACCAAAAATGTTTTATTGATGCACAATAACATTTGTATTATGTAGATGTGTGAATGGGTACATACACACTAATCTGTAATTAATAAACCATTGTTCTCTAATTAATTCTGCTTTAAATGTTTACAGCCATAAATACATTACACCATGGAAGCATAATATATTTGCCGACCATTTCACAATTAATCTTCAGCCTTGCCCTGGCTTGAATCCATGCAGAATGCAAAGTTTCATGCAAATCTTACCATTTCAACAAACATAAATGTAGCTTGAGGAGGGTGCCTTGAAGAGCAGCTATGTGGGAACTTTTCTATCTCATGTTCCCCAAAGTCACCAGTTCCTCTACTGGAGTGAGCTAAAGTTTTGTACGGTGAGGGTGAGAATGTTTGACACACACACTGGAGACCTTACATCCCTCATCTTTAAAGACGTGTACTCCATTCATTGCTAACAGCAGAGGCTGGGAAAATTATCCTTTGAGACAAAACGTCTTCCCAGCTCTGGGGAATAGATGGCAGCACTGGAGATTTCTGAATCAAAGTCCATTGTCCCCTACTGGTCTTCCAAGAACACTGGTGCCACAGAACTTAGAAAAAGTCCCTGTTTTGGACTCTAAATTGCACAATATTCCACCCAGTATGACCACTACCTTTTCTCCAAAAGCTAGCAGTGACTGTAATGCACCACTACCATTGCAGCTGGCAGAGGGAGGGAAGGGAAGGCAGAAGTGTCTACAAAATAGAGGGGATGCGAGAAGAAAGAGAACTTTTAAAAAGGGAGTGACAGCAACACAACCCTAAGTGGAAGGGGCGCATAGTAAAGAGAGTATTCCCACAATGTGTTTCCTTTTCTCTCTCTTCCTCTGCCACCCCTCTGAAGAAATAATTGAAATGGCCCACCCCATTTTTTCCGTTCCCACCACAAAAGTGAGTTGGCAGTTTTAGGTAACCCATCATTCATTTTCCTGATGAAATCTTATTTGAATATCAATCTACATAGATCTTTTGTGTCAGTTTATCAGCATGTGTAGTATTCTGCATTTGTCATTTTTAACCAAAGAAAAGCTGGTCCTTTGTACTGACAATATGGAGGGAAGAAGAAAGCAAAACAAGGATGGTTTATTTGATCTGAAATTAGTTTTCCTTTTGATATTGGGTACCATAGTGGATAATTATATCCCATTACAAGATGTTTCAAAATATGGCTGTTTCATTCATGAAACTAATATGAGGGGAGGCAGGCAGGCAGCTCACAGGGCCACTATCACAGACTCCCCCAACAGCGCTTCATGACTCCTGGACAGAGGTTCAAAAAACTACTTTTTTCAACAACTCCATGGGCACTTTTCCAATCCTATATGTTTGCCACTTCCTAGGCTTGCAGTTTTACAATCTGTGAAGCCCTGTAACTATCTGAATATATGCAAGGCAAAGTAGCAAACCTCAGATGAAATAAGTTGAGTGTGGGCGTAAGGACATGGTGGGCTGCAAGTATTTATGTGATTATTTATTAAACCACTTAGAGCTTACCTTTCATAAGGACTCCCAAAGCATCTGCTATTATTTAAATGACACTACGATTAAAGCCAGAGAGATTAAAAGAAGAAGAAGAGGTAAAATAAGCCAAAACCTTGGCAAAACGAAAAGGTCTCTACAACTGAGAAAAAGTTTTCATCACATATCAAAGATGGGACCAATAACCCGTCTTAGGTGGGGAGTTGTATAGTTGGGGTGCAATCACCCCAAAGGAGACATCTTGTTTTGTCTTGATGAACGTAGAATGGCAGGCAGGTTAATGCAAATACGTTGCTGGGGGCTGAAAGTAAAGAAACAAACCACAGATTTGTATGTTACTCTTAGGAAACTCTTATCTGATATATTTCTGATGGGAACATGTTCTTTTGTGGCATGTTGTTTCACCTAAACACTTGTTTTCTTGAAGAAGAAGAAGAAGAAGAAGAAGAAGAAGAAGAAGAAGAAGAAGAAGTAGCTCCTCTATGTTGCCCGGCCTGATTTATGAGATCAAAAGCTAGCTTATGTTTAGTGGTCTAGGAAAAGTATTACCCACACTTGTCTCTAGCTTTCTCAGTATATCACCACCAACCGCCAATGACCTACATCACGGTTTTTCACTGCAAGCAGCAAGACTTGTTCCCGCTTTCTCTCCTGCTCTATCTCCATGTTTCATTCAAGGCAGTATCAGGCAAGCTGCCAGCAGAGATTCATCTCACACTGAGCGCAAGCTGTTCCTGGGAAGCAGCTTTTTGTCTTATTTATTGTGAACTCAGCTTTGCTCCCTGATGGCACAAGGCTGTAAGACAGCCAAAGGGAAGATGTACTGATGACCTGAAGGAGCAAGAGCTGGTGTTGCTAGAAAGCTCTAGGAATTGCTGGTCAGAGAAGCTGGAGGCATCATGCATGGTGGTCATGGATAGGTCAAAGGACCAGTCTTAGGAGAATAGTGCCCTATTCAGATGTTACAGATATAAGTGTGGAGAGGGCACAAAAGATGCATGCTCCAGCTCAATGCCAACTCTGCTCTCACTCTCCCTATGTTGCCGGGGAAGGTCTGTAAAGGAGCTGTATTTGTTTTTGGCTCAAATAATTAGAAATCTGTACAAGATCAGAAACCATGTTGAGGCAGAGCTTCCAATCACTTGGAACAGTGTGATTGCATTTACAATTCATAGCACTTGAATAGGGTCTAGGAAGCAGGAAAATTAGGAAGGGAAAAAAAGTATGCTTAAAGTAGCTATGGAAAACCAGGGCTAGTTGTTCCCTAGGCAAAGGCCAGGTTCAAATGGCCAGGAAGAGCCAGAGTGATCCATTCTCTCTTTCTCTTTCTCTCTCACACACATATGCACATATTCAGAGACTTTTCACTCTGCTGTGCAGGAGTCTCAGCTAGAGAATAGATGCAGTGAATCAATTGCGGAATGGTAATTCAGCATCTATATAAATCCCATTGAGTCAGTGGGCTTGTTGAACGTGGGTTTAGCCATATAATACTAGCCTGTGTATTTTGGTAAATTCCCAAATGACATTGTCTCTCTATTAATACCAGCCAAATGCAACAGGCACAACATTTTCCACCATGTATTGTAGAGGATCATGTTATACCTCCCTACAATTTAAGTATTAAAAACTGGACACCTCTTGGGCCAGGGGAAATGGCTGCTGTAATTTAGTACCAATATACTGGCTGGGTAGGTCAATGAGCTAGGTATCTGGCTGCAGAGCCAGAGGTTGGGAGTTTGATTCTCCACTATGCCTCCTATGAGTAGGGCCAGCCTGTGCAGCCAGGAGCAAATTGCACAGTCCCATTTGTGAAGAAGTATGCAAATGTTCAGTTTTATTAGTCCTGATGGCTGTATTCACTCTACAGTTTCAGAGGCAGCATGTCATAGATTACCAGGTGCAAGAGGGCAGCAAGAGGAGCACAATTACTGCTTTAGTGTCCTGTTTCTGGGTTTTCCAGTGACATTTCTTACCTGTTAGAAGGAACAGGAAGCCAGTCAAGAGGTCCACATTAGCTGAGGGATCCTGGGAGTTACATAACTTGCCCAAGCTCAGCATTCCAGGAGTTGTCTTGGAAGTAGAGATAGGCACAAACAGCCAGTTCGGCAGATGGCCAAACAGGTGTTCTGTGGTTTGGTGCCCACTCAGAGGCAGTGCCCAGAGGAGGCGGTGCAGGGATACCAGGATGCTGCTTCCAAGTGGGCGCCTGCTGGAGGGGGCAGGATGCTGAAACATGGAGCACCTGGTTCATGCTTATCTCTGCTTGGAAGAAAAGTAGAGAGAAATGGGCATAGATTCAGAAATCTGTAGAGTTGCTTTAGGGTCTAATCCAAGAGCCCGTTCAAACAGAACGAAGATAGATATTCCATCCTGTGCTGCTGTCAGTGAGCTTGTATGGGTCTTTGCATTCAAAAATGTGTTAAGATTATGCAGATTATATTTGCACGCTAGTGTGGAAAATGGTAGCACTTACATGATGGGGCGGCTGAGAGCACCTCACTGTGGAGGTGTGACATATCTCTAAGATGCCAATGCAGGAGAGACATAGTGCAGGAGATGGTGGTTGCTATGGCAAGCAGAAATTTCCTGCATTAGAACAGAGCAGAGCTCGGTGAAGTGCACTTGTGTAGCATTTCTCCGACAATTAGGGTGCCCTATAAATTGTGTAAGCAAAGAAGGATCTTGGACAGTTTTTTTATTTCACCAATTAGCAAGCTTGGAGATCAGGAAGAGAGAGTGTAATTCTTTCTTGTGTGCCCTTTTTATATCTTTCCCCAATCTAAGTCTCTTCAACTGCTATTTCTTCAGGGGGTAAGGGAGGGAAGACAGATAAGAGACACAATATTTGTGCGTGCTGCAATTGCCACAGGACTGTGGCAAGCCATGGAGGGAAACAAAAATAAAGTGAGACTTGGAAAATTGTCAAGAATTAGACATTTTGTGAGTATTCATCACATATTATTTTTCATATACAGTATATTAGCAAGGATGTGCATTAGCCCCTTGACCCAATTTGCGCCTGCCTCAGATTGATCCCCTCTTCCCTGTCCTGCTGTGTGCCCTTTTGTGGATACTGTCAGCTGGTCCTTATCTAAGTCCATGATGGTATTTGTGCATTCCCAGTTCTCCATGAAGTACCCTGTGCCTCTCGTGCCTGTGAACAGGGAAACACAAAGAGCAAGGATAATGAATAGTGCAGGCAGAACAAAAGAACTTCAGTGGTCTACAGAGCTGTGCACTCTGTTGCATTTTTCCCTTTCTTTCTTCCAGCCGCCAGTCCCAGTCTTACCAAAGACTGGAGCAGGTTCCTAAGATAGCCACAGAGAAGACAACGCAAAAAGGACATTAAAAGGGCACACTCCTCGTAGATTCCTTCTTTAAAGTGCAATTCAAGGCAGTGCTGCTCTATACTTAAAAGTGCATGCTCCCCTACACTTTGCATCCTTTCTTCCTCCCCAGCTCTTCTTCCCTAGATTTGAAATTAGTGGTACTGCAGCCACAGCATAAACTTGGATGATTTAATCAATGACTGTAATCAGAAATGCAAGGAAGATTCATTGCTATGATAAAAAGCATACCCTTCTTCTCCGGTGCTGCCAACTCAGTGTCTTCCTTAGTTTTTATTCTCCCTCTTCTAACTGCAATACATGAGTGCTAGGTTTAATACAAGGGATCGACAGGGGATGCTCCTCCTAACTGTAAATGCCCACGGGCTTGTTGCTGTACCCTATGTCATTCTAGAAATACATGAATTCTCACAATTTGGTTCATATTTTCAAATATGTCTGAAAACACTTCACATCCCTCAAATATAGACACATAGAGATACACGTGTGCACAGAGAGCACACACACACATGCAGAGATCTACATAAAATCTTCTTATGTGGATTGCAGTTGATACAGTGGTAACAGAAAATGATTATTCAGCCTCTCTGAACCAATTTTGAATGGATTTCAATTCATTTCATACAGATTAATATCATAAATGCTTACCATTGCAATGTGACATGCATAAAAGAATTGTAGTGATAAGTATTTAAACTTGATGGACACAGAGACAAATTAAAATGCCATTTGTGTGCACTTATTCTCCATCTTCCACAACTCTGTCAGTCATGTTTGCCAGCTGAGAATGGTTTTCAATCGCCAAACATTCTTTCTAATTTAGCTCTATTGAGGCATTTGTTATAGAACGTGTAAGGGGGGCATGAGAATGGATGGGAAAAACACTGCTCATGCTGGCAACATCCTGCAGTAAACGCAGGACTCACTGAGTCAAAGTACTTCAAGGTATTGAAGCACATACATTACAGGCAACCTGCCACTTGAGCTGAAATCATCTTAGCATTCTAAACATAGGATTCAGACAAACTTTCATGTCTGAGAAATCAGAATTTCACACAAAATTGTGCTTAATTCCAGAAGAGCAATCACAAAACAATGCAAAGGGTGGAAGTTGTGCTTCTATGATAATCACATGCGTTCTGCTGTTATGGAATTCTTCCTTTTAAGGACATCTTATCTGTAATGTATAGTTTGCCTGTTCATGTGTGTGTGGTTTCCTTTATGGGGACGGGAACTTTGACAAAACTTGTGTCAAGGAGATCCTTTGTGCCTTGCAACAATTTGCACGAGACAATTAAATGCAGGATTCTTGGTGTTCAAATAAGGCTTCTGTAACTTCTCACAGTAGCTAATTGAAAAGGTACCAGGGCATATCTGAGTAGTATGCTTGATCATGTACCTGACTGTGCACCCCAGCATTCAGGCAATTAGCCATGGCAAAAAAAGACAAGCCTTATGCAAACATTAACAGGATTCCAGCTGATGTTGTCGAAGCCATAGGACTAGCCCAGCTAAACCAAGTTAGCCACTTTTGTGCTGGTTGTGGAAAAGAGACACAATTCTTGAATTCATTTCTTTGTTTTTCCTCTCTTTTTTCCTTTATTTCCTCTAGCAACTAAGAATAGCAATGACATAAATAGAATATTGTGTTCCATTGCCTTCAGCTATATTAAGCAGTTGTTTCCTGCTATTAATGTAAAAGCGGGAAGCAGACAGCTGATAGACCCAGAACCCCCTCCTGCTCCTCTTACTTCTCTCTTACTTGTTTCAGGGATGGTATCTCTCATGGCTACCTTTCTAACATTCAATGGGGGGAAAGGCCCTTCCATTATAACTCACCAAGGTCCTGAATTCTCTCAAAGCACATCAGGAAATTTGATTGGCTGCCACCCACACTTACTGGTGTCATCTGGGGCCAAGACATACAATGTCACATCTTGTCATTCTCTCTATTCTCAATTTGAAGACAGGAACAGTGACCAGGGCCTTGTGCTCCTGTGAGAGCAACTTTTGTTTTAAAGTAAAAATTAGAGAATTCACCCACCATGGTCCCCTTGTAAATTAAGCAACAAGACCCCTTGCTGCCCTGAAAAAATGCCAGTAATGCAGCAAAAAGCATGTCATTACTAAGAAAGATCCTACAATTTTAACACAAGTCATTCCTTTTTCATCGCCAGCAACATGCAATGTAAAAATTACCTTAAAAGGTAAAATCTCAAGCCCTGCAAGCTAATCATTCGCAATGTATGCTAATAAATTGATGTTAATAGCTCTTTAAATTGGATTTAATTTATTAAGCAAATGTGTTACACATGTTCCCATATGCTTAAAAATTATATTGGGTAACGTTTAGACATTAACCAGAAGAGGACAGTATGTCTCACTTTACATGTTTATATTTTGGACAGACACCTTTACATGTAAATATTAACACAATTTTGCACATTTTGTCTTTTTCTTTCCATGGAGCACTTAGCAAACCTTGGCTGGTGCAAACTGCTATTTCTCTGATTAATTTTGACAGGATAATGATAGACATTTCCCCATTTCCACAGTCCAAATTTAAGGTAATTTGACTTTATTTACATATCATTAAAATGCTTCCTTTTAGGAGCTCAGCAGTGGGGTGAACTACCACTGATATAATTTGCATGAGTTCTAGGCATCCACAGCATGGTCACAGGGGGGGGGGGGGTTCCATGCCTATAAAATTCAAGCCAGGCCATTTGGACAATGACTGGGAAAGCCACTTATGCATAATAAGGAAAATAGAGCAAAAGGGATACAGAATTGTGCAGAATTTGCACACACTAACTCCTATATAGAGGTGCAGATTTAGAAATAGCTAGTGTAATTGAGATAGTGACTATAGTACAGCAGAACACCCAGGTTTCCCATTAATACATAAATGACACCTTCTATTACCTGTTTCTTTTCAACCTGAAGACACATGTGTTTGCTAAAGCTTTTCTCTGGCTCTTTTTTACTGGATTTTTTTTAAAACTTCATAGACATTGTTATACTATTTGATCATTTTAAATTGATTGATGATTGTATAATCATAGAACTGTACCAGTGGAAGGGATCCCAAGGAACTCTGGGCCCAACCCCCTGGCAAAAGCAGGAATTCCACAGTGAAAACAGCTTTGACAAGTCGTCACCTAACCTTTGCTTAAAAACCTCCAATGAGTCCATCATCCTCCAATATACTCTACACCTATTTTCCAAAGGTTCTTTCTAATGTTTGAGCAAAATCTCCTTTCTCACACTCAAAGTCCATTACTTTGGGCCTTATCCTTTGGAACGACGGAAAAGAAGCTGCTCCATTTTTCACTTGAGAGCTCTTCAAATATTTGAACATGGCTGTCATGTTGCCTCAAAGTCCTTCAGGTTAAACATACGTAGGTCTCTCGACCATTACTTATAGGGCTTGGTTTGCAGAACTGTTACCACCCTAGTCACCTTCCTCTGCGCACATTCCAGGTCTTCTATGGAATCCTGGGCAGCTGGGAAGCATTGAAAACTGCTTGTGTGATTCCCCTTATGCAAGTGGATTTTTGCTACCTTGTCTGTATCTGGCCTTGTCAGTAAATGCCTCAGCTCTTTTTCTGACTGGACTTTAATGTCTGGATTGTGTTTGACCCTGCAGTTGGTCTCCCTTGCCTAACTTGCTTGATCTTTGGCTGTAACATACTCATCTGAAACCTGGATTGTTTCTTGACTTTGACTATCTATCACCCTCACTAGTTTTGTCTGCTCCCTGATAGGACTTTGAAGTGTTGTAGATTTCATTCATATGAACAGTTCCAGTTCTTCTGCAGCTTGTTTGTAAACTGATTAAATGCTTGAATTATGGTGCTAATCGCTAACGGAAAAACATAATCCCTGTTCCATCCTCATTCAATGAGAGGTCAGTTTGGGCTAATGTCTGCTTTAATGACATGGTAGCTGCCCCAAAACAGCTTCTGCATGGTTTATGCTCCATGTCACAGTCAAAACTATGCAATTGTCAACTACATGGGTTGCCCAAGTCACATGCAGCCTTCCAACTTCTGCTATACCGCCTTCTTCCACCAAGAACTGCCCCTCCTACACAATCATCCTGGGCAGGTTGTCTCAGGGTGCTGACCCTGACAGACCCTGGAGGCAGAGGAATAGGGCCTTCTCGGCAGTAGCACCCAGATTATGAAATCAACTACCTCCAGACTTCCACCAGGCCTCCTTATTGTTAACATTTAAAAAGTATTTTAAAACTTCCTTGTTTAGACAGGCAATCTTATCAATGGAAACCCGTTGAAATCACCAGCCTTAAGACAACCATTCCATCATTTTAAATATTTAAATTCTGTTTTATTGTTTGAATACTGTAATTTTTATGATGTTTATATGTGATATTTATTTTATACCTATACTGATGTTTTTTGTTTGTGTTGTGAACTGCCCAAAGTAGCCTGGCTAGATGAGTGGTACATACATACATACATACATACATACATACATACATACATACATACATACATACATACATACATACAATAATAGAGGGGTAGGTAACCCCGTCATTACACATGTAACACTTAATTGAATACATTTAATTAGAGTAGACCAATCCTAACCCTGTGGTTGCCTCCTGTATGTATTATCATCATCTAATGAAATTATAGTCATCTGAAATGAATTTATAGTCATCTGGAAGTATTTGGGGACGTTAGCTTTTGGTCATTTTTCAGCAATGATATTGTAAGAAGAATAGGTGGCTTTCATTGCAGTTGCAATGCCATTGAAATCATGTGGAATTAAATTATCTCATGGGATCCAATAAGTGAATGTCTTTCCCCCTTTAATTATTTACTGGACCAGCTATAGTTTTGTGGCTTGTCTAACAGATACTGGCTGTGAAGGTCATTTGTCCTTCCTTTATGGCATTTCATTGCTAAGTGGAAATGCATTTCTTTTTGAGAGCTTTTCCAAAATTCCAGCCTAACTTAAGCCAACTAACGTAATTTGTCATATATTTTAAGGTTTTCAGCTATGCAATTTATATTCTTTTTGTTTATGACCTTTTTCAACTAAGTGCCATTTTAACTATATTACTTTTGTGTGGTCCTTTGATCCCCTGGTTAGATAATGATGATATCTTATTATCCAAACAAATTAAGGGCCTCCCCTTCTTTCTGATGTGCTTACATGCATAAACACACTAATCCTCACTATGGAACCTTAAATCCCAGGACTTGAAATGGAGAACACTTTTGAGACCATTCTGTGCTCCTTTAAATGTCAGCTACGTCTCACAGGGTGGCAATAACGATACATCGCCACCATTAGACGCAGATGAAAGAAATCCTCCAATGTTCAGTGAATTTATATATTGAGTGATCAGTTCCTATACTCATACACACTTCTTACCCTCACGTCCTTACTCCTCAGCTTCCCACACAGTTTTAGTAACAGAACAAGCTCATTACTTCAAATGAGCAAAAGCTTCGAGCATTACACTTAACTTTATTTTTTGTTATATTTCTTTCAGAAGAACAGTCTGTATTCAGTAGATCTTTAAAAAACGAAAGGACATTCATGTGACTGCCTTATAAACTGCTACTTTCATTCTTTGCTGCCATTACAGTTCCTCATGGGAGGAGAAAAAGGTTAAAATAACACCTCCTGAAGTTGTGACTGATGCCTCTTGAGACATGCTGAGCAGTAAGCTAGTTAGATCAAGGATATATTAATAGCCGCCTTCATATCTTAAATTAAATGGATCTGGAAAGAACTAAGGCAGCGTAGTTGATGGGAACAGGACAGGCGGCCATATGGTATAGCAGCTTCATTTTCAGGTGCTATTAAACATCTGCTATAGGAATTGAATTATTCATTAATCCGAAGTGCAGATTTGCAACCACAACATCCACAGGACAAATAAAAACCAACAGTATATCATGCTCTTTTATCATAAGGTTGTAATCAGAATTCTAGGCAGCATTTTCTTTCAGATAGGAGAAATGGCTGTCCTGAGTTTAATGGAAAAAAGCATCCTGAGTGTGTGTGTGTGAATTGGAGACCTCACCATAGCCATGACTGCTGAATTGGCTAGGTGAAGCAGCCATGCCTGTAGCACCCACTAAGAGAAGGGAGGCGGATTCTTAGCTCATGGGTGTAATCAAAGGATGTTCCTTTGGGGCCTCCTCCTGAAAACCCCATGCAGTCAGAAGGTTGAATGGGCAGCAGGGAGACAAGTCAGGAGATGGAGGTCGCCATGGCTGGATAGCCAACTTTGATTTCCACTCCCTGCTTCTCATAGAGGAAAGGTGAGGGAGGAATGAAACACTTGCAGCTGGTGCTTTGAATACTGCAGTGTGGCTAGTTTTCTTTCTCTTCCATATCTTCCCACATGCAGAAGGTGATTGGGAAGAGAAGCCAGCTCCGTGGCCAAAGCACTGGTTGGAAAAGTTGAGGTAGCACTTCACTTGGAAAAACCATAATGTTAGGGGACTGTAGCTATAACTTCCTCTCCCTGATATCATCCAAACCACAGAAGATTATGGGATAAGGATTCCTGCACTCCACCCAAACAGGCTCCCCATGTTTGCTGGTGGTGGAGCTTTCCAATCGAGGTTTCCAGCAGACAGGGTTAAGTGCCTTATCTCTTGAGATACCATCAATTTGACTTCACTGCAAGCCTGCCAAACTGAGCTCTGTCATCCAAAAGTGCCACCTAGGCTAAAGTACCATCTGAGGGGTGCCATGTGACAGCAAGGTGCAATCACGATCCCTAAGGTCCTAGCCTCATAACCTGCTCCTCAGTATAAGTAACACGTCTGTTATGAGGACTTCTGAAAGTTGGTGATGTGCCTATTCAGAATGGGACTGTCCTCTCCTTTTCAGTTGTAGTTTCAGAATGTAACATGACTTACTTTTGTGGAAACAGCAAGGAAGCAAAGTCTGGTTAAACATTACAAGAAGCCTCTGCATGGTTAAAAGCATTTGCCAGTATACCAGACAATCTTCAGAAGTGATGAGCTCTCGCATGCTAGGCTAAATGCTGAAGTTCATTTAGGAATGCTTTAGTTGCATTGAAGATCCAGCAGTGGACAGAGGTTGCTGTAGAAGAGCTCAAGGGTCCCTACCAATTCCAATAATAAACAAACAATAGCACAGTAAGAAATGGAAGATGCCAACAGTCTTTGTATCTTTTGATCTGGCCAACTCCCATGTACTTATCCAGTCCACAATCCCATGAGAATATTTTTTGATCTTCAGAAAGAGTTTTAATGTAATGAGAAAATATTGATTAAAGAGGAAAATCTGCACCAGATAATCAGGACCCATTTCAGTCTGGTTTCAGGCCAGTGCTTGGTATTGAAATGACCTTAGTTGCCATGACTGATGAGCTGTTCCAGCCTAAAGACACAGGACCCTGTTGATTTTCCTGGACCTCTCAGTGGCTTTTGATACCATTGAACATAGTATCCTCTTAGGTTTCATGAAATGAGAGTGGAAACCACTGTGTTATGATGTTTCCATTCCAGAGAATGCCATTGGGAGATTTCTGTTCAGCATCATAATGATTAAGCTACAAGGTGCCATTATATCTCTCATGCTGTTAAATGCAATCCAGTCAACAATTTTAATATTTTAACATTATAACTGTGTATTTTAAACTGCTTAATTTTAAAATTTTAAATTGTTTCATATGGCTCCATACCCTGCCCTGAGGTCCTGTGATATACAGTGGGCTATAAATGCTGGCTGGATAGCTCAGTGGTGTAGGTACTGGCCAAGGAGCCAGAGGTTGGGCGTTTAATTCCTCCCTGTGCCTCCTGTGATTAGAGCCAGCCTGTGTGGTCATCGGCAAGCTGCATAGTCTGAGGGCGCCCCCCAGAAGAAGACAATGGTGAACTACTTCTGTGTATTCTCTGCCTGGAAAATCCTGAAAAGGGTTGCCATAAGTCAGAATTGACTTGATGGCACATAATTATGACAATGACGACGACAAATGTTTTAAATTAATAAACCTGGGGCTGTGTTTCTTTCCTCCAGCAAAAGAAAAACATTCAGTGAGAAGATACCTGTAGGACAGGTTGGCAAATTGCATTGCTCTTCCCTGATACTTCTCTCCATTGGTATATAATTCTTTCTCTTTTTTTTTAAGTGATAGAGTCTAAAAAAAATCTCCAAACCAATTTTCATTAGAGACATGGAAGACAGTTTCCAGACATGTACACTAATCCACTTTATTACAAATGATGTTCTGGCATTCCACACTAGAGTCAGGTTTTGGAGCTTCCAGATTTTTGGCTTGTATCCCAGCATCATGATGAAATGAGAGTTCTGATAAGGAAAAGACTGAATGAATGCTGTCAGTTTCATCTTTCTCAAAGGACTCGTGGCTTTTACAACTCATATGGTTCAAAGTCTCTCATGGACAGTTCTGTCTTCAGCATTACATTTTTTTCCAGATGATTTTGGAAACAATTTTTGGGGTACAAAACAAGGACAAAATATTTTTTTGCTGAGTAATATATTCCTGAAGAGTCTTCTGCTCGATTAAGTTAACAAAGGATTCAGCTAATTATTTAAAGACAACCTTTCATTGTACTTGCACAAAATATTCTGAATCATAATTCCAGCTTGTTTGTTTGCTTGCTTGCTTATGATATTTTTATACCACCTCATAGTGACCAGGCAGTCTCTGGGTGCCCAGAGCACCCAGGAATCAACAACAAAAATCAGCATATCTATCTATCTATCTATCTATCTATCTATCTATCTATCTATCTATCTATCTATCTATCTATCTATCTATCTATCTATCTATCTATCTATCTATCTATCTATCTATTTAACTTATATGCCGCTCCCACTACCCAAAGGTCTCTGGGCAGCTTACAACAATTTGAATACAATAAAAAGATAAAAGGATAAAACAATCAAAATACAATTAAAAATACAATGCTCTAAAAATTGCCATCAGGACCCACAGTTGATATTATTTCAATTAAAGATCTTCTGGAACAGGAAGGTTTTGACCTGGCGCCGACATCATCAATGTCGGCGCCAGACAAATCTCCCTCGGGAGAGCATTCCATAGTCTGTGGGCAGCTGCCGAAAAGGCCCTTTTTCTACAAGCCATCCCTCTTACCTCCTTGAGGGATGGCTCTTTCAGGAGGGCCCCTTTGCTAGATCTTAATTGCCATGTAGGTTCATATGGAAGGAGGCGGTGCTTCAGGTATCCAGGGCCCAAGCTTTTTAGGTCTTTATATTTTAGGGCTCAAAACAAGCACTTTGAATTGGGCCCAGGCAGTGACTGGTAGCCAGTGTAATTTGAACAGAATCTAGCGGCCCCACCACTCACCAGCCGCGCAGCTCGATTCTGAACCAGTTGCAGTCGCTGGACCATCTTCTAAGGCAGCCCCACATACAGTGCATTGCAGTAATCTATACGGGATGTTACCAATGCATGCATAACTGTCATGAGACTGCTCGTCCAAGTAGGGCTGTAGCTGGTATAATTTCTGCAGCTGAAGGAAGGCGCCCCTGGCCACTGAGTCCACCTGGGCTTCCAGAGTTAGACCGGGGTCCAGGAGCACCCTCAGGCTGTGGACCCTGTCCCTTAGGGGGAGTGCAACCCCATTCAGGGTAGGGAAATAGCCCTTTAGCCTGTCCGGCGAAGCACCCACTAACAGCACTTCCGTCTTGTCTGGATTGAGTTTCAATTTATTAACCCTCATCCAGTCCATTATCAGGTTCAGACACGAGTTCAGCACAGAAACTGCCTCACCTGGATTGGTGGAAAATGAGAGGTAGAGCTGAGTATCATCAGCATATTGCTGACTCCTCAACCCAAACCTCCTGATGACCTCTCACAGCGGTTCCATGTAGATGTTAAACAACATGGGGGACAGTATCGAGCCCTGAGGAACTCCATGACATAAACGCCATGGGACAGAGCAACTGTCCCCCAGCATCACCTTCTGGACACGGTCAGCTAGGAAGGAGCAGAACCACCGTAAAGCGGTGCCCCCAACTCACATCCACAAGAGGCCAGGCTGGCCCCGTCTGTGCTGTCCTTTTGCAAGCAGGCGAAGGTCTTTCTCTTCAGGCAAGCTTTCCCTCATTGATTGGCTGCCTCAGTGGGGTTTTTGAAATAGATTGTTGTGCTCTGTTTTTTTAAAATCTGTTTTTATTATTGATTTTATTTACCATTTTTAACATAATACTTGTGTAATTCTTTTCAAATATTTATATACTTACTGTTTTTAGCTTTTCAATATTGTCTTTTTAATTATGTAAGCTGCCTTGGGTCCTTTTAAAGAGAAAGATGGAGTAAAAATATTTTAAATAAATAAAATAACTATTTTTAAGAAGTAACTTGCAGAGCTGTGGTGCAGAAAGAGAAAGGGAAGAAGCTGCTTTATATTCAGTCAAATGTAGTAGTATGGCTGGGCCTTCACATATTGATCTTGGTACATTGATCAGTTGTCCAGGGTTTCAGATAGAGGTCTTCCTATGAGCTACTTGGAAATGTCATGAATTGAACCTGGGGCATTCTGCATGCAAAGTATGTAACCTTCTATTGGGCTATGGCTGTTGGTCAGGTCTTTCAAAATCCTTGGTGGTTCATCCTTGTGTTAGATATTGAGGCATGTGAATGGAATGCTGCCTAGCAGGCAAGACGTACTAATGACATAAGACTAAATTCCACTGATCATAGTAGGAAGTATTTCATCCTGCACTTCAGGATGTCTTATGACAATTTTCATGGGAGTCAGGGCATTTAAACCAGGACTTAAAAGGACTGTACTATTGCAACTTAAAGTGATTGACTTTGGCAGCGTTGTCTCATCAGCTGATTCATTACCATGGTCATTGTTAGCAGGGAAGGCTGAGGCTGAAAAGCACATTTGTTTAAATGTTCGTGTTACTCATTTCTGATAGCTGTAAGGAGATCACAAATGAAATGATAGGAACTTTTTCATTCTAACAATGAATATTGCTTCTGTCTATTAAACTGTAATTAAAATCACCCTTCAGTGATTTTATATGGAGGCTTCAGCAATATTCAAGTATATTTCAATTAAAAAGATACTAATCGATCAAGTTTTTTCAACTTAATAGAAGTACTAATTCTTTTATTGACAGTGGATCCAAACTGCTTCTGCAATGATACTGGAGCTGATATAATTTTTTTATCTATCTATCTATCTATCTATCTATCTATCTATCTATCTATCTATCTATCTATCTATCTATCTATCTATCTATCTATCTATCTATCTATCTATCTATCTATCAGTTCAAACACTCTCTGGGTGGTTCACAACCAATGAAAGCATAATTATAATCATACAAACAAATGGGAAATTCAATAAATACAATAAAAAGAATTAAAACCCTGACTGTAGCTGAACCAATAAAACCTGTGTTTATATAAATTAAACAAATTTCAAAATTCCAGGCCAATTAGTAAAATACTAGTAAAAGGCAGCTTTATACAGTTTGGTTTTAATTAACTTCCTAAAAAACTGAGAGGGGTGGCACCTGACAAACCTCTGTAGGAAGCTCATTCCAGAGGGAAGGGGCCATGACGAAGAAAGCACAGGTCTTGATATTGGCTCTTTTGGCCTTCTTTGGTGTCAGGATGTTTAGCATCAATGACTGTGAGGAGCACAGGATCAGCAGATTCCTTCTTACCACCTATATCTGAAATACACATACCCACACAAACATATCCTTTTGGACCATTAAAATACTTTATTTATTTGGTTGGTTGGTTGGTTGGTTTGGTTGGTTGGTTGGTTGGTTTAATTACTTATTTATTTACCACCCATCTGGCAGTAAGGCCACTCTGGTTCTTTGAAATACTTCAAAGAACACATCTTGTTTGTTATAATCAACTTTATGTTTTATTTTGCTCCATCTCTGTCTTGGCAAAGTTTTTCTTTAGACTGATAAATGCAGGTGTGCCATATTTTCATAGTGTTCTATTACTTGTGGGAAATAAATTATTTCTTCCTCTTTTCTTTCAGAGGGCTGATATAGGCGTTTCAGCCTTAACCATCACGCCAGACCGAGAAAATGTAGTTGATTTTACCACCCGTTACATGGACTACTCGGTGGGTGTGCTGCTGCAGAAAGCTGAGAAGACAATGGATATGTTTGCCTGCCTGGCACCATTTGATCTCTCCTTATGGGCCTGCATAGCTGGCACAGTACTGCTGGTTGGACTTTTAGTATATCTTCTAAACTGGCTCAATCCTCCCCGTCTGCAAATGGGATCCATGACATCAACAACTCTCTACAACTCCATGTGGTTTGTGTACGGATCCTTCGTGCAACAAGGTAAAAAAAAAATACTTCCCAGAAAAATTGAGGAAAGCTGTGCTTTAGTGGCAGAGTGCATGCTTTGCATGAGTGGGTGGCTATTATCTACTGAGCGACAGAAATAAGCTACTCTTCTTGCTGAGGTATTTTTAAGAAAACATAAAGATACCAAAGGCACCCATTCTGGGAAGAGACATGACTCATACAAGGAAAGTGGGTGAGAAAAGAAGGAAGAGGGAAAAAAGCAAATCATGTGAAGAAAGCTTGAGGAAAGAGATTAATCCTTAATGCTTCTTGAAGGCAGGGATTGAAGAGCTTGGTGGAAAATATTCTCTAATAAGGAACAGCTAAAGAAAACACACCTAAACAAGACACAGAGGTGGGAATGGAAAGAAAACTGGTGGCAGATAAGCAGAAGAGTGAGAGCTAAGCTACACACCACATTAAAGATATGGGGAGCAATTCAATATTCCCCTTATGCTCCTCACATGTTCCAATCTGCCTCCTCATTGTAGAGGACATAGGCTTTCCGTGTGATCAGGAGGTGCTCCACATGATCCAGCTTGCTAGAAAATCAGGCTGTTCCTTGGAGAAAGTCACTGTCCATGTGGAGAAATCCATGAAACACGTGAGGAGAGTGCATGCTAGCCTGCTTTTCCCTCCTTGTATGTTTAGTCTTTAATTCCTGAACAGGACTATTGTCACATGTTACACCAAATACATGGAGCAAGGAGCTTCATTTTATGCACTGCCTCTTCTTTGGATTCCAGAACTTGAAGGGACACAAATCCTATATGCAGTCATTTCCTTCTACATAACTGTGGAATCCTACTTTCCCAGGAGCATACTGTATGGCTACATAAATGAGAAACTATGCATATGTTAAACATGTGGGGAAAGGATGGCACCTGCCATGTTGCACTTTCTCCCACATGTTTTCACTGTGCTGTGTGAAAAGCAGCTATGAGTGAAAAAAAAAACACAGGTCTCTGTTCTTGAATTTGTAGCATGCCCTTCATTTCAATGGGCAGATTTAAAACATCAATAAAATGTGCTTCAGCCTCTAGCTTCCCCAGTTTATTACATAACAGTCTAATGGTAAAAGCACATTTGCTCTTCAGAGCTCCTGTAAATTTTCTGCTTCCGTTAGAAGCTTATTTATTTCATAAAGTGAATGCTATCGTCTGGGGGTAGCCTTGAAGAGAAACCTCTTTGACCTAATCTTCAATAGAGCTTTTGAGTCCCATGGCTGTCTTCCATGACATACTCCCTGAACTCTGCAGGCCCATGTTGCTTCTGCTCCATTTGTTGTAGACCCACCCATGCTTCCCTGAACTTCTTCGCTATGTTCCCTTTCCCTTCTGGCTTTTATATCTACGTATGTTAGTCCCCAGTGCCCTTTATCTGCTCAGTTTCTTTCCAAACTCAGCCTACTCTGACTGATGCTTATTCACATATTCCTAATGGGTCTGAAACTGCTAACTCAGCCTCTGCACTCACTTCTAGTGCCAGTTTGTTTGGTGTCATCATCATCATCACCATTGGGTTTAAGGTTGTGATTTTGATGATCATGGATGATGATGATTTGCTTTGATTAAGAGAACCTGTTATTATTTTGCAGTTCTTATTTCTCAGCATTGCTGGGGCATGGGAGCAGACTTAAGAGTTAAGCCTAAAATTAGGAGTAAAAAATCTGCAGGTGAGATGACATGTTTGCAAAACCACTGATTTTTGGATCTCAGGAAGCGGATTAGCAGCTACTGGGAAGGGTTTTAAATTGACAACGAGAGATTTTAGAATTACTCCAGTTGCTGAAATTATTATGGTGAGGAGGAGGTTGTGACTGTATTTCTGTACTTTTAAATTTTTTCATTATCATGATCACTACACTATAGAAGATGACATTTGCTCACCCGCTTCACAGAGCAAAATATATTGGGTATTTTGATTTGTGTGAGTTTTTGCAGGTTCCACACCTGCAGCCTTCTTAGATGTTCTTAGAAGTATTGTGGAATGATAGAATAATGGAGTTGGAGGAGGCCTACAAGGCCATTGAATCCAATCTCCTGCACAATGCAGGAATCCAAGTTGTATCTAACAGGTGGCTATCTAGCTTTCTCTTGAATGCCTCCAGTGTTGGAGTGTCAACCACATCCCAAAGTTAAATGGTTCTACTGACATACTGCTCTAACAATTAGGAAGTTTTTCCTGATAATCAACTGAAATCTGGCTTCCTGTAACTTGAGTCCATTATTATGTGTCCTGCACTCTGGAATGACTGTGAAGAGATCCTGCCCCTCCTCTATATGGTATTTGAAGAATGCTGTCATATTTCCCCTCACTTTTCTTTTCACAAGGCTAAACATGCCCAGGTCTTCCAGTCTTTCCTAGTAGGGTTTGGTGTCCAGTTCCCTGATCATCCTTCTTGCCCTCCTCTGAATTTATTCCACTTTGTCCGCATCCTTCTTAAATGTGGTGTCCAGAACAGTACTCAAGATAAGGCCTAATCAATCAGAATGAATTAAACCGGAAATCAGCATATTAAATGGTTTGTGTGATGCCTCCAAGCCTCATAGTTATAAAGAAAAGATTTACTTGAGCCGTTGCACTTCTTGAATTAGTTTTCTGGATACCAAAGGAGATTCCTCCCCTCCCCCCACTTCTTCAATTCATTACATTTATTTCTAAGCCAGGGAGAACCAAGGGAGACGTATCGCCTTCAAACACCAGATGTAAGGACCGGTTTTAATTTTGTTGAAAAGAAGAAAGCAAGAATTTAATGGACCTGGTATCAAAAATATGGAGATACAGAGTGATTGAATAATAAAGACGCAAAGGGCTGCTGAATTCTAGTGCACTGGCTCAGGAGATTCATTTATAATGTCATCCAGCATTTCACATTCAATTTGAATTTAACAAAAACTATGTTAGCAGAAGCTCTATTGTTTACTAACCCCAGTGAATACAGAAGGGAGGAAAAAGCTGAAGGTAATTTCCAGTGACAGATTAACTGGTGACAATGCTAAGTCGGGCTTCTATATTCACTCCTCATCTGCTTTCAACTCTGGAAAAGAAGTCTGTGGCTTTATTTATTTTAGAATAGCAAATCCACCACTGTTAATTGTGATTGGCAGATCTTAACTGAGGCAATATGAGACGTTTGAAACATTGTCACGTTCACTTAAGAAGACTGTCTTGACGGCTGATTTAGAACATGACAAGGTAGTCATTCCTGTTATCAAAATGTACAGGCACAGCTCCTTCTGAGTCGTGCGTTGAAAGTAAGAAGTCAGCATGATTCCCAGGCTACTGGAGGTTTACAACCTCTGAATTCTTTGTTTGGGGCTACCTAATATGTCCTGGACCCACATCATCCTTATTTCCTATTGACTACTCATTCGCAACTCATTTCTTCCAGCCTTGGCAAAGCTGAAAGCAAAGAATAGGTCTTTGGCAATAAAAATATACGTTAGGATTCAGCAAACAGGTTGTGCTATTTCGAATTGTTTGCACATGTGTGTGCACGAACATGTGTGTGTGCAGATAAAAATAATGTTTCGTGTATCTTTGGCTCATTCCCATGTGCTTATGAGGGCACAGGTGTTGAATTCCTGTCTAAGCAGAGATTTAAAAAAAGAATTTTGTTTGGTTCACCATCTCAACTAAAGTTGCATTTTTGCATCTCCTAGTATTTGTAGCACAATCATATGGTGGTGAGGCTTATGGGGCAATTTGAAGAAATAACATACACACAGAACTGCTCATACTTTAAAATGTCAACTGCTAAAATGTGTCCAGTTGGCAAAAATATGCACAAACATGATTTAGCCGTGTGTGTGTGTGTGTGTCTGTACATTGGGTAAAATGCATAAACAAATGTGCAGATTTGGAGAGAGTGTAGTTAGTTTCAATGCAGGAAGGAAAAGCACAGTCTCACAACTCCAGTATGAAACAAGAATGGGAAGAAATGTGTGTAGAGTTTGGAGAAATGCAACAAAACTAAGACTGGGAGATTTCCACATCCCTGGGTTTGAATTTTTAGAATGGGATTTTACAGTCTTTGAGATGCTATTTATATTTATTTCTAGATGTCTCGTTTGGCATTGAAGTCTGGTGCAAAGGGGCATCTATTTCAATGTAAATAGGTGGACCCCAGAGGAAATTTATCCTTTCTGGTCCAGTGAGAACACCTGGTAGTCAGAGTGTCCATCAGGCATGGGATTTTTTTTGAACTACAAATCACATAATTCTCTATTCTGGGATCTGAAGGCCTTAGGAATGGACCTCAACAGATGGGAAACCCTGACATCTGAGCGTTCAGCCTGGAGGCAGGCGGTGCATCACGGCCTCTCCCAATTTGAAGAGACCCTTGTCCAGCAGGTCAAGGCAAAGAGGCAGTCATGAAAGCAGCAAAATCAGGGAGCTGGACAGGGGACAGATTGTATTTGTCTTCAGTGTGGAAGGGATGGTCACTCTCGAATTGGCCTTCTCAGCCACACTAGACACTGTTCCAAGTCCTCCATACAGAGCACGTTACCATAGTCTTTCGAGACTGAAGGATGCCTAATCTAATCTATTCTGGGAATCTCACATGAGAGACACACACCTACAGGCACACCTAAATGTGGCTTACCTGAAGAAAAGGCCTAGCTAGGAAGGCTTCATAGCTTAGTATAGGGTTAGCACCACGTTAGCTTCCAATTCAGAAGAGAAGTTCCCAGCTAACAGGCTTTTAGAACAGGCTTTTAGAAAGGGGCTCTCCCAGTTGTCTTTAAGCAGGTACAATGAAATATGCTGTTTGTTTAACTAAGGAAGAATTTGATTTGAATATTATCTATATGAAAGGATGAATTTTATATATAACATTTGTATTTTGCCAGAGTTTATAGTAACCTCTATACTTATTCAGGTGTTCAGCATGGGATTAATGTGTTAGCACAAAGTGGCCAGGTAGCCCTACCCTTTCCATCATAGTTTTTTTCCCCCCACATGGATAGAAATAGTCACCAGAGGATGGCATCTTTTGCATTTGCAGCCAGTCCATGTTGTAATAAATTCTGGCTTTTTCAGAGTTCCTGGCCATATGGATGGCCTCCATTTATAGCACAGCCTTTCCTTTTCAGACTAAGATTCTCCATGTGAAGAGAGTCATGGCCAAGAAGGAGGGGACAGTTTGCTCTGTTCTCTCACACATTCAGATTGAAATGGCTGGACAGGGCTAAAGTGACAAAAGAAACTTGTTTTCAAGAGGGAAGTACTGTAAAAGCAGCTAGAGGAATAACTTTCATAGTGGGTAACAGAACTTTCACACATAGCAGGACAGCAAAGTGCAACCTGAATGTTCCCACAAGAGAGATCCTTTTGGATCTCTACTGTGAGGTGATGAGAAAACTGCTTGTGTGAACTGATATTCTGAAGTTTAACAGAGCATGTAATCGATGTGGAGACAGGTTCAAGATGGACAACCTTCTCCTCAACTGGCAGGGTCTGTTCTCACATTTTGAAATGTGAGAGCCAGAGATCATGGCACTGACCTTATAATAGGGTCTTTTCTGTATACGTGTCCTCAAACTGCCACATCTAAAATCAGTCCGCTGTTAAAAGAGATATTTACTTGCCACCGAAGAGTGGCATTTGCTATTCTTATTAAATTTCAAGACTTTTCGACACCAGAAAAATTGATTGTGCAATTAATTCATAATCATGTCATTACACTGCATTTCCAACACAACACAATTTATCTTTTCAGTAATATAATACTTAGACATAAATGAGGAGGAACAGAACTGAATAAATCATGATGCCAGTGTGTGTTGTTGTTATATGATATGTTTGGATGATATTTACATACATGTGCAAGCATTGAAATAGGAAAAAAATAATACATTTGTGTGGTTGTCTCACTTAGATAAAGATTAAATGTTCAGAATAATGAAAATTTTGAATTTTCATTCTGAGGAAAACAGGAACACCTCTATGAAGACAAGAATAGAGTGCAGGTCTCTCCATGATTAGACCAAAAGTCCACCTAGGCTAGGTAGGGGAAATGTGTGAGCCTCCTAAAGTTTTAATCCCCTCAGTATAACCCAGCACTGGATAATGGATGCTGCAATCCTGTGATGTTTAGAAGGCTACATGTTCCCCAGCTCTAATCTAGTCCAACATTCCATTTTGCATATGGCTAGCCAGATACCTCTGGGCCTCCCAGTGGTAAGACATGAATGTAGAGCTTGGAAATAATTTGTAATAAATTCATTTTCCTAATATGACTATAATGCAATAAAGGATGTCTTTACTTCTTTGGGATATTACCTATAACGTTTGAACTCCACAGTAATTAAAGTTAATTTGGTTTCTTCAGTAACTTTGAGTTACTAATTTTTAGTTTTTGTGGGTGTGATCTGAGTAAATGGTAAAGGAGGAATGTTATGCAATTCAAGGCTTGCACCACACCTTGTGCTAGGAAAGTTACATTTTTGGACTACACCTACTACAGTTTCCCAGACAATTTTCTGTCTGGTGGATTGTAGGTCTCAAAGGTAATTCTTCCAAGCGTTGGTCCTGGGTATGAAATTACTTAGCTGTGTTGCAAGGGTTGATCCTTGCAATCTGCTGTCAGGAAGGAACCGTGATATTTTCAGGAGTTGGAGGGGTCCAAGATTATGCTGCTGGTATTAACTGAGGCTACATGATACACTAGCACCTCCTTTCACCCCATCTTTTGAAATGTATATTTGTAAGTTTAAAAGTATAACAAAATTCCCATCTCTCTAGTCTTCTCCCCCCTCCCAAAGAAATGGATTCTCTAGCACAAGGGTTTGAACCACTGGCTCTCCATACAGTATGTTGTTTGAATCCAGTTCCCATCAACTGTAGCCATCTCAGCTATCAGGAAAAATAGCAGACTATTGACTCTATCCCACACCAACTGCAGCAGCTGTCCTTCTGAGGGACTGCCTACTGCTCAAAGACGTTGGCCACTGCATGCATGAAAGTAGAATAGCATATACAGTATAGTGGCTTTGAAATAATTGTCTAAGGTGCATCCGATGGCACAGCCAGCACTAGATCTTGACTGACTGGCCCCATTTGGAACATTATGGCTCCTAAGAAAATCACTAGAAGTGAATCATAACGTCTAATGCATAGTAGAAAGAACCATTGTGGCTGTCCTCTGTCTTTATATTCCATGACAGAGGAGCATTATGATATTCAGTAAGAGACTTGGGCGATTATAGTCTTTTCCCCCTGCTTAAAGCCACTCATCGTTCAGTCTTGTTCCTCATATTACCACCCAAGGCGTGCAATAATCTCCAGAAATGCACTGCCTGGAGTGTATAGTTGCTTAATAAATTACTCTGTCTTACTTATCTTTTTCTTGGCATATCCCTGCCAGCAGGAAGCTATTATGCTGTGACAATGTTCTTTTCTATTGACATTTATTCTTAATTAACCATGCACCAATCTCTATGGGTTTGTAATGTTCCAGAAGAAAATCTGTCTGACCGAAAATGTTTTGACTAAGTGCTATGCATAGTTATATCTTAACAAAGTGCACCTTTTTTTTTTTTTTTTTTTTTTTTTGAGCAACTGGAAATGGGCAGCATTAGACTGTTTCGGAACATAAGGTCGTAGGCCTCAAAAACGGCATGTGTGTCTGTATTTATTAGAGTTTTCATAACTAATCATTTGTAAAGTTTAACTTATAAATGCCCAGAGTGGTGCATGCACTAATGGGGTGGTATATAAATCAAATTAAAAAAATAAAAATAAATGCCTCATTCTGCAATCAACATACTGCCATACTGGGTGCAATAGCCAGTAGTTATAAGAATCTAAACATTATAGGAGCACTGGAAAGGATGCTCTGCTACATCAAGAAGAGTTCCTTATTAATTTATGCTGAGGATCACCTCCTTTCAAAGGAAAGAAGGACATTTATGCACTGGTTTTGGTTACAGCAATACCTACTGCTGAAGATACAAGCTATTCTTCAGTGCAACAAGTGACTTGCCTCTTCACCTTCCTATGCTAAGTTATCCAGAGTATACCATGTCCTGCTATGAGCTTCCAAGTCACTTCCAACTTATGGCAACCATAATTAGCTTTCCAAGGTATCTGAGATGTTGAAGGAGAGGTTTACTATTGCTACCCACAGTGAGTTTTCCATGGATTAGCAGGAATTTAAACCCAGATCTCCAGAATCTTAGTCTAACACTCTTTCCACTATACCACACTGGCTCTCAGACTACTCTGTGAATCATGTCTTCAAGATCTGCTGAATATCAATATTTTTATATCTCTTGTATATACGCACGCACGCACGTGCGCACACACACACACACACACACGGGTTTTCAGGCAAAGCTGTAACTATATATTAAGGACGCAATCAGATGGTGAGAAAAGATGACATCTGATTGCCTTGGAAAGGGTCACTTCGTGGAAAGTCATCTCCTTTAAAGTAACCCTTCCATCTGTTCAGGAATAATTTCACACACACGCGCACACACACCAGGAGAGTAGCCGTACGGCTGCACCGAAAAGGTCCACCTTGAGCACATGATTGTGCTGAACTGCTATTGTCTGTATGTCATGGGAAATAGGAAGGAATCTGTCCACCAGGAAATAGCTCAGGAAATAGCTCACACCAGACCATGCCACAAGTAGTCCAAAATGGAAGCTATTTCCCCCATCTGATTGTTCCCTAAGCCTAACAATTTGTCCAGCTAGCCTAGTCATTTCTGTTCTGGTCCCCCAAAGATCTCAGAGAATCTCATAAGAACATAAGAAGAGCCATGTTGGATCAAACTAAAGGCCCATCTTGTCCAACATTCTGTTCACCACAGCAGCTAACCAGGGCATGACTGTAGTAATGCTTTCCCACTCATGTCCCTCCTTCCATCATATGGTCTCCAAGAGGAAGACAGCATCCTTCTCAGGTGTACTATCTCTACCAGTAGAGGGAATAATGGTTCATCATGCCTATAAAGCCACTGATAGCCCCTTTCTCTATGAAATTGTCAGATCCACTGTTAAAGATGCCAAGGTTAGTAGCTATCATCACTACTACTTACAGTAGTGAATTACTCAACTCATTCACTACTCAATTACTCAACTTATGCAACATGTGAAGTATGTTCCCCTTCACCTCTCATGGCTCTTGTTCAGTGGATAACTGGAGATTCTAATATTATGAGAGCTGAAGATTTTTTTTTTCTCTTTTTACTTCCCCACAACATGCATAATTTTATACAATTCTATTATATCTATCACTTTTTTTTTCTAAGTTAAACAGCCCCAAATGTAGCCTTTCTGTCTTGCTGACTTCCTTGGGCCCCTTCATTTTGAATGCCCTTTTCTGCATCTTTTTGAGCTCTACAATATCCATTTTTGGATGCAGTGAGCAGAACTGAAAACAGTGGTCCATGTGTCATTGGCATTTGTAGAGCTGAGTAATGCCAGGATAATATTGAGTTTTCTTTTTTAAGTTTTTTTTAATATTATGCCTAACATGGAATTTACCTTTTCTTTTTTATATATAGCAGCTGCACACTGGGTTGACATTTTCATCAAGCTGTCTACCAGGCCTTTGGATATCCTTTCAGACTTACATTTAAATGGAGATCCTATTCAAACTTTTATGCATGCAAAGCATATACTGCTCTATGGATCTAAGGCCCTTCCCCATGGGTTTGTGTTAATCACAAAGTAATTCTCCAATGATTATGCAAATCATCCCTCATGTAGACATCTAAATATAGCTGATTACCATTCAGCCATGAAGTTTGGATATTGTCATTATCCATTTTGTATTTGAAATGAAGAGAGAAAACATTAAAGGTGGGACACTTACAGTGTAAAACTGCTAATCTTTACTTGGAAGTAAGTCTCATTGTGTCAAATGCAGCTTACTTCCTAAAAAAATACTTTGGGGAGCAGGAGGGGGGCAGGGTTGCAAACTTTGAGTGTATTTTGCTACCAGGTGTCTTATCTGTTTGTCTCTGCCTATCTAATCATGATATCCACTGCTCCTGTGCCGAGAGACTAAATTATTATGAAGATACCTCCAACATTTCAGTTCATTTAGTCTTTCTTTTTCCTTTGTAACTTGGTGGATTTGGACATTTTTGCAGAATAACAGATTCAGCCTATTAAAGAACAACCCACTGCAGGTAACCTCAGTGCTACTTTGCCTTTGAAATTCTGAAATTATGTAGAGCTTTAGCAAGACCAAGAGATGTATTGCTGTGCCATAAATATTTAAAGTGTTGCTGACACAGGTACAAATACCATCTTTCTTCTAAGTCAGGCTTTCATTTGTGATATGGCCAGGATGCTGAGCCACAAAATCTGAATAAAAAGAGCAAACCCACATTGCATTTGAGATTAATTTAAATGTGATGTATACTGAAAATGAAGTTGATGTCTAGGGAACACAAATGTGACTAACAACTATATTGGTTCCCAGGCTTTTCTTCACTTGTGTACCCCTTGACAGCCTATTTCCATAAATTGTACCCTTCATATTCGAGGGCAGGGCTAGTCTTCAGTCTGCTTCCTCATCGCCTCTGGTAGTGTGCATGAACACACCAACAAAGAGGTTTAAATCTGTAAGGAACTTTGTCCCATACAAATTGCCCTTGATAGGAAAGGAGCAGACAGCAGACAGCTGTAGAGCATTATTAAGAGATAGGAAATGTTAGTCTTCTGAAGTACTGCCTAAAATTCCACAGGCCATATGAGCAGTGGCCATCTTGGCTCTGAGATTTGGGAGTTGTAGTGCATTCGAGTTTATTTGTGTACCACTTTACCATAATTAACCCTGTGCAAAAGAGCTTGCAATACATCTTATGAAAAGACACTTTAACTGTGTGTGTGTGTGTGTGCATGTGTGCAATCAGTACTGCAAATGAAGAAACCTTACAAAACAAAATCAGAATTCACAACTTCCCAAAAATTAGCAATAAAAAGTAGTCCGCACTATCATGATGGCCTTGCTGTACTGCAGAAGGGCAAAAGAGTATGTCTGAAATATAGTTCAGAAAGGGAGTGGGTGTTGTTACAAAACCACATTTTTCACAGTTTTCTCCCTCACAGATGCTCCAAAAGAGACTGGCAACAACAAAGCGCCACTGGGGGCACAGTGTGGTACAATGTGCAGGACTGAAACTCAGACATCTGAGTTCCAGTTTCCATTTGGCCATGAAACCCCCACTGGATGACCTCAGGCCAGTTTCACTCTTTCAACCTGACTTATCTTACAACATTCTTATGAGAATAAAGTAGATAAGGAAGAAAGGCACATCAGCTTCCTGGAGCTCTTTAGAGGAAAGGCAACATATAAACTTAACAACTAAACAGTAGCTAAAATTCTGTTGCTTAGCGTAGCAAATCACACTAGAATAGGGCCATTGAATCACTGGGGAATTTGTAAGTTAGCTCTTCTCTAATTTCCATTGATTCAAATGGCCCTACTCTAACTGTTCCTTAGTAAGTTGCAGTTACAGTAGGCCCATTTGAATCAATAGAACTTACAGAGGAGTTGGTTCACTAAATCTCCATTGACTGAATAGGCCTCCTGTAGTATAATTTACTAAGCTAAGCAACAGGGTTTGGCCAATGAATAAAAGGCAGCAAGAGTTATAGCCAGTGTTCTTCCCCAGCCTTCTGCATATTCCAGCGTCTTGTTCTGGTTTTGCTGTATGATGTGAGTTCACTTTGTATATGGAATTTCTATCTGTAGCTTGTGTAGACAGAGGCTGCATGTAGATAATTATTATTATTATTTATTTCATTTATACCCCGCCTATCTGGTCTTGCGACCACTCTAGGCGGCTTCCAAACAACATAAAACAACAGATAAAATCACAAATTACAAAAACAATTTCCATAACAATTATAAAACAAAAAATAAAGATAAATAGAAAAGGTAAAAAGATCAGGTATTGACTGGAGGGAAGGCCTGTATAAACATCCATGTTTTTAATTGATTTTTAAAGATACCCAGCGTAGGGGCGGCACGAATCTCCGGAGGAAGATTATTCCAGAGGTGAGGAGCCACCGCCAAGAAGGCCCGATTTCTTGTTCTTTCCCTACGGGCCTCCCTCGGCGTCAAGCTCCTCAGCCTCACCTCCTGACTCGCACGGGGAGTAATAACACATTATGTGCATAATCTGAATCAACACAGAGATGGCAGCATGGGTTTACTACGCATGGCACTGATTTATTTCCCTTCCACATCTCCATTAACCACAGAAGTGGTATGTCAAGGCTACTTTTTCCGTTTTTCAGAAGGAAGGAATCTGTCCACATATATCTGTCTTGGGAAGATAGAAATCTCCCATAGCTAATGCATTCTACTAGCATCACTTTAATCAGGTTATTATTAAAGAACTGTTTGATCTTTAAGGATGTTGATCTAATGGGAATTAATTTAATAAATGCATACTGTTTATGTAGTATTATCATTGGTAGCGATGCAGAAAATTGGAGTCTCAGTTCAGTTGGAAGAGGGTTGGCCTCTTCCTGTTATCATGGTAGATACGAATGCTTACAGAGTGAACTTATTAGACCTCTACTTTATTATTTCAATAAGCATTTAAATGCATTGGTTTTATCTAAAACACACTGAGCAAAGGAATCTGGGGAACTATATTTATTAGCACACTGTTCTCATTTTATTCTTTTTATTGTACCCTTTTTAATCAGTGACCTGAGTTTCTGTCTAAGCTAGAGTTATGAAAGCTCCTGCATTTTCCATTCTTTCTCCCTAGACATTCATAGGGGGGGAAAGTATCTCTCTTTTTTATTCTCTGTATTTCTCTTCCTTGCCCTGTTAATCAGGCATAGAATAAGCAGCAGAATGTTTCATAAGGCAGGATTGTAAAACTGAGCAAAAGATAGCTGCCTAAAGAGATGAGCAGCTGGCTAAGCTCATTTGTGCTGGATATTATAAAAGCAATATTCTTTCACACATTCTGATCATGACTTAGAAGCTCATTCATGTAGCTTGATCAGTTTGGAATTAGCAACTGAGCATGTTCTGAAAAGCCAGTAGTACAGACTTAGAATGATGGTGTGTACATCCTGTCATTTGGAATGAAAGGGAGCGAAATAGAAATGCAAGAGTAGGCAATAACTTTACAGACCATTAAAAAAAATCATCATGCAATCTGCAAACTTTAGTGGATCAGGACCATCCACTTCATCAGGCATGTGCCAGTGTGAAGTATTTAAAGTCCAAATGTTCTTGGCAAGATGGATTTTGCCAGGCACGTCTTTCTTAGATGTAGGCCAGGAAAGATGCAGGCTGCAATAGAGCTGTTGTTTTAAAGTAACAGCTGAGGCAGCTGTAGATTGGATAACACACCCCAGTTCCTCAAACAACCAGCACAGGGCCATGCACACACACATCTTCCCATATGGCCTGTTTTTTTTTTTTTAATGGACATGTTTCTGCTTGGCTGGGTGTTGTGTGTGTGACACAGAAAACCCGAGTCCTCCATCTGGGAATTGGAGTGGTAATTTAGTAAACTCACTAGATTTACTAACATTCAGAAGTAACATTTAAACAGTGGCATTGGTTGAAAGCAGGAGACCATTTGACCATAAGCAAAGTACAGTTCAAATAAGATTATTCTTTTCATCATGCTAGAATGTACAACATGACACTTAGATATTTAAGGTTACATATTACAGGTGTAGATATGAACTAAGGCCAAATCGGTTTAGAAAATAACTGGGAGGAAATCACATTGGTGTTATTCCCACTGCTCCAGCATAGGTGTGCAACAGGATTTTGTCCAATATATGATATATAGTTCCCTTTTGCAGAAATAGGTGCAACTAACAAGATAATACCTGAATAAAGATGCTGGAATCATTCTGCAAAATCAGAATGCAGAGGTAGGTGATAAATTTGTTCTTTCTGGACTTTGGGAGCCTTCAGGGGCCATGTAAACAGGGTTGCATGTGGCCCATAGGCCCATATGCTCCCAACTGCTGCCACAATGAACTAACACAGAATTCCACAATGAAATTCATACCTTTCCAGATTTTAGAATATAGTTCTCCCCTGGGGGCAAAAATGCACAAGACTCTCCACATTAGGGGAAACGAGTGTTAAAATTCATGTGCCAGGGGAAAATACACACAAAAGTGAAAGCCTTGCATAGAAACATAAAATGATAGGGAAAATAGCTTGCAAAATTGTTTTTCTTAGTAAAAAGTTTCTTGTTGTTATGTGTTCTCAAGTGTCACCTAACTTATTGGGACCCTCATCGGGATTTCAAAGCATATAAGACATTTAAGAAGTGGTTTTACCAGAGTCACCCCTCAGTGAGTATCCATAGGCCGAGCAAAAAATTCAAACTCAGGTCTCCTGAGTCCTAGTCCAGTGTTATCAACTACATGATGCTGGCTCCCCAAAAGTGGGTACTTTGATATTTTTTAAAAGTGTACTTTGATGAAGAATCAGGCTGAAATGGTCTAAGTCAGAAAAAGGAGGAACCAAAAAGAACTGTAATTGACAGATTCATCTTTTCCTAGCAACGGATACCATGGGCTAAAGTGCATTTGTAAAAACACTTTTCTAGTAGCGGTATCATTGTGTAGCCAATGCTGTACTTGGCACAACGTCTATCTGATGTTTAAAAGGCTTTGTCCTGTTCGTGGTAGCATTTGAATTAATTTGATTTATTTATACGTGCTTGCATGCATACAACACATAAAAATGTTATCAAAATACTTAACTCATTACAGAGTCATGACAGAGACCTGTCGAAAGGAAGTTTCTCATCTTAATTTTAACCAGAAGATAAGCAAAGCAAAAAGCAAAGCATGCTGCTTGTATACTATCTCATAGCACTTAAAGCTCTCTTTGGGTGCTTTACAGTTTAATTATGCAGGCTACACATTGCCCCCTCCCCATCCAGCAAGCTAGATACTCAATTTACTGAACTCGGAAGAATGGAAGGCCGAGTCAATCTTGAGCCAGCTACTTAAGCCTGGGATCGAACTCAGGTCATGAGCAGAGTCTTCACTGCAGTACTGCAGTTTAACTGCTGTGCCCTGAGTCTCCTTAGCAAAGAATGAGTGTGAAAAAAGATGGTTGCTTAAGCATGGATGTGTTATACTTTATTTTTACTTATTTATTTATTTTAAATATATTTAAATAAATGTTTGAAAGAAAATAATTTTACCCTGCCTTTGTCCTAAAAAAGGATCCAAGGTGGCTTGTATCGTTAAAAACACATTTGAGGGTGAAGATTAAGCAGGAATGTTTCTGACCTTTGTATTTAAGAAGATTAAAAAGTGTGTGACATTAACAATGTCAGGACAATGAAAAGAATTTTGAAAGCTGTCCTTTAAATTGGAATGGGTCCTTGGAGAGCAACGTGCTCTCACCCTGCAAAATCCTACACAAAACTGGCTTGAGGGGAAAGCTCAAAAAGTTTTATATTGTTCTACCATTTTCTATCAGTGAAGGTTTACAGGCTCTGGGGCTGCACAAATGCCCACCTCAGGATGTCTTGACAAATGATAACATGATAAACATGATAAATTGTGTCTTGAGCTGTAGAGTTTGGGTTGAAGGCAAAGTCATTACAATGGAATGGAGAATCCTCCAAGGAACAGAGGGACAGATGCACACAAACGCAGACACAGGTACGGATCCCGAGAATAGTTCAGCAGGGAATTTTTTGCAGGACTGAGTGTTTCTTCATTTGTCATCTGTTAGACGGGGAGAAACTTTATTGTTAGAGCACTGAGTGACTGAAATATTCTTGCCATCCTGCAGATGTCTGAGGCTCATTTCAATCATCACTTCTAGAAAAATGTCAGTAGGCATGTTTCTTAAGTCATTTCCACTAGCTGATTTGGACGTGAGATATCATGATGACTGTGGAAACCATTTTTGGGTAGATGACTAAGTTAATTTGTGTGAGTGTTGGGATCGATGCAGAAACACAGCTAAGAGGAACATGTCCTTTTCAGCAAATCTACGTCTTATCTGTCTGTCAATCTGTTGCCTCATTTATTTATCCCTGATAAGAGTTCTAAACTGTATCCACACAGAAGTCTTAGAATCATAGAATCATAGAGTAATGGAGCCGGAAAGGGCCTATAGTGCAGGAACCCAAATCAAAGTATATCTGACAGAGAGGGTTCTCTAATTTTCTCTTGAATGCCTCTAGCACTGGAGCACTCACCACCTCCCAAGGTAATTGATTCCATTGTTGTACTACTCTAACAGTTAGGATGTTTTTTTCCTGATATTGAAATGTGGCTTCCTGTAATTTGAGCCCATTATTAGGTGTCCTACACTTTGGGATGATGGAGAATAGATTCTGTCCCTCCTCTGTATGACAGTCTTCCAAGTATTTGAAAAGTGCTATCATATCTCTCTTCAGTCTTCTTTCCTCAAGGCTAATCATGCCCAGTTCTTCCAGTCTTTCCTAATAGGGCTTCAGTTCCAGTCCCTTAATCATCCTTGTTGTCGTCTGAATTTATTCCAGTCTGTCTGCAACCTTCTTAAATGCAGTGCCCAGAACTGGGCACAGTACTCAAAATGAGTCCTAACCAGTGTAATTCCCTGGTTCCTCCTTTTTGCCCTCTTTGGAGATAGGGACAATGTGCGCCCTCCTCCAATCATCCAGCACTTCCTCCATGATTTAAAGAAAATATCAGACAGTTGTTCTGAGAGTTCTTCAGCCAGTTCCTTCAATACTCTTGGATGCAGTTCATTGAGCTAATAAGGTATTCCTTGACTATTTGCTTATCTCAAGCTCAAATCCTGTCCCTTCTATTTGTACTTGAGACTGGAATATAGATAACGCAACCCAAATTCAAACTGTATTTCTAAAACTCATAAAATATGACCTGATATTGTTTTAATAAAGGCCAATTGGACATTTGATGTGTGAATTCAACAAACACAGATTGCTTCAGACATGTATTCTTGTTTCTCTGCTATTCATTTTCCTATGATTTATTGATTTGTGATGCTTAATCAATTTGCTTTTTTATCTCACAGTTCATATCACAAACTGAATCTCATTTTAATAGGAATGAAGCTTTCTTAAACATGACTTTGGTTTGGTGGCACCATCAACGAGTTTCATTTGGGTTGCAATAATGCAAGTCACAATTTTGTGTTGCCTTTAACTTGTGAAGGCCTTTTTTATGCAGCAAATAAAATCAGTCAGATTTAGCTGAATTGACCAAAACATCGCATTCATTCAAGAGAAACCGAGAAACTGTGATACTGAGAGGTTTGTGTTCTGGACCCAATTTCATGGTGAACATAGTAGACTGAATGTAGACAGTAGACACTAAAAATAGTGCTCAACTAAAACTGGACTAACATGTAGACCTTGCCACGACATCTATTTATTATTTTTATTTTTTATCCCTTTCCCACTTTCCCCCCTTCATTTGCGGTAGTATAACTCCTGGAAGGTTTTAGTGAATTTGAAAGCTTACTTTCTGTATGGTAGCATTTAGTTGATTAATAATATTAATGTTTAATTATGAATTTTGAAGAGTTTCTGTTTGTGTTTTATTTTCATCTTTTCAAGGCATTATAAATGCATTTTCAAGGCATAGTAAATGCATTTTAATATTGTTGAAAATCCTGAGAAGTGCAACATCAGATGAATAAATATATTCAGATCCACATGGTGATCCATAAGTTGTAAATCAAGATCAGTTCCTACTACAATTCATAAAGAACAAATTCCTCGAATATGCCAAATGGGACACAGGTTCAGATGAGGCAAAACTAACTAACATCTATCCTCTTGCTGCAGAAGATGTCATCATATCAATGTTTTGCTTTCTCACCATCCTTTTCCCATCCCATTTTGCTGATGCTAATCAGTTATGAAACACAAAATATCTTTCCCCAAAACCTTTTAATTTTTTTTTCAATCTTTTTGTTCAGGGAAAAAGCACAGACATGAGGGGGAAGGGAACATAAAAGAACTGTAATGCATGTTTACAGATTCTGCAAATTTGCTGCCATAGTGATCATTCTGCAGAAACAAGTGGGATTCTCGTTATTTTCCCTGCAAATAACAGAAATAAATTAGAAGCTGGACTTGTTTATAACAGCTACACTGTTCTGCAGTGAAGAAGGAGGAATAACTCTTAAAAGAATAATGCTCGTATAAAGTATATGCAACATGTCCAAAGTTAGTTTTTCTCCGCCATTAGTAATGTTGCAGTTTCAGCACTGCAGGGTCCCTCCACAAGATTTAGAGCCCAGCTATGCTATCAAATACCTCAGGCTTTGCTCTGGTTATAAAATGGAAAAATTCAAAGTATTTTCTGCTGCCTGTGTGATGCAAATGCTGATTCGAATCCATCCGGTGTTCTTTGCTGGCGAAGCAGCTTTTTTTTTTTCCTCTCCTGCCTTGGGGCTTCTATTTTTTTTATTGCTGGAAGGAAAGGACTTTTCTTTGCGTGGATATCATAGAATCATCATAGGGTTGGAAGAGACCTTGGAGGTCTTCTAGTCCAATCCCCTGCCCAAGGCAGGAGACCTCATACCATGCCAGACCTCATACCGTCCCGGACAGATGGCTGTCCAATCTTTTCTTGAAAACTTCCAGCGATGGGGCACCCACAACATTGGGAGGCAAGCTGTTCCACTGCTTAATGGTTCTTAACGTCAGGAAATTCCTCCTTATTTCCAGGTTGGATCTTCCTCTGACAAGTTTCCACCCATTGGTTCCTGGATATGGGGGGTGCCTGCAGAGTAGGAAGAGGTGGGGAGACAGTAGAAGAAGAAGCCCCAGCCATGAGAAAAGAGAGGGAGCGCCAGAGGGGTAGGGCAATGAAAGAGAGCAGAGAGTACTGGGTGTGTGAGACATAGGGGAGGAAAGGGAGTGAAAAGAGGGGGGAGAGAAAAGAAGCCACATGGTCTCTTTGCCATCTTTATTGGGTGGAGAGGGGTTGTGGGAAGGGCCCTGATTGACCACTTGCTTGCCTGTGTGCATGTGTGTTTCTCTCTGAGAGAATGTGTGTGAAAGGGAGCAGAGCAGGTTTCATTAAACTCAGGAGTGGATTGGCAGGAGGAAGATAGAGGAGAGAAAAGGGTGTGAAACACAAAGGAAAGAAAACAAAAATTAAAAAATCAGAGGGCCATCAGTGAGAGGAGAGAATGCGGAGGGGGGTTGTTCACTGGACAACCTCTGCACATATAAATATTTTATTTTAAAAGGGAATGGAAAGTTAATGCCATGGAATGTGGGTATTTTAAAATAATAAGTGTAATATAAAGGATGGTAGTAGAGGATGACTATAAAACAATAGCATTGAAATAGCTATGGCAAGGAGATTTAAATAAAGAAATTGGTGAATAAGCATGGAAGAGGATCGGGGGGGAAAGAATAATGAAAAATATGTCAGTTAGGGTAAAGGAAAACTGTTATAAAGTAATATGGAGATGGTATTTAACACCAATGAAATTGAAAACATTGAATAAAGAGTTGTCTATATGTCAGAGATGTAAAAAAGAAAGGGGAACATGCTATCATATTTGGTGGGCATGTGAAGAGAGACAGAAGGAATGGATGAGCATATTTAGTGAGATTAAAGAAATTTTAGGGACAGATATACAAAGACGTCCAATGTTAGCATATATTTTATATATGTTAAATATATTTGGAAACAGTCAATTAGACAGAGGAAAAATTGAACTAATTCTTTTTATGTTAACAGCAGCTAGATTGATATTTGCAAGGAATTGGAAAAATATTAATCAATTGATGTTGGAAGAATGGTATAATGAGATGTGGAATCTAGCTATTAACAATAAATCAACTTGTGAATTGAAAGTTAGAAAAGGATTATTGAAAGAAGGTTTTAATGGGATCTGGAACCCTTATATAGGACACGTATTTACAAAACATAAAGGTTCTACCCCAACACAAGAATCATTATATTTTTGGAAAAAGACAGGGCATGTGATATAAATTAAGATTAAATGTATTGATAAGAATACATACGTGTGTGTGTGTGTGTGTGTGTGTGTGTATACACATTTATATTCCCGATGGTGGTGGGTTACACTGTATATTTGAGTTATGATTGTATTTGTCATTTATGTTTTTGTTGTTAAAAAAAAGAAGCTGCTTTACAACAAATCATAAATGGAAAGCCAGGGGCAGGACTAGAGGAAGGAAGGAAGGAAGTGGGGCTGTGGGGTGGAATGCCAATTGCAACGCATCCACTGTGAACGCTGAGCTCCTGAAATGTTCTGCAGCCCCTGTGCAATCACTGGTTGCAATTTTAAACACAATACAGGCTTCAAAGCAAATTGAAGCAAAGCTGAGTCCTTCCAATTTGGCATTCCAGTGTAGTCACATTCTTACACACATGCATACTTTCCTTCCTGATTGTACGTGAATACATATTCATGTGCTCTGGATTAAGACTTAGGTGCAACCACAGAGGAAGTTATGATTTAACTGCAACTACATAAGGAGGGTGGAGGCAGGTATCCATGGGGAGCAAACGGAGAAGTTGCCATCTAGAGACCACCATGCCTTCTTCTTGCACAACTTGTGAAATATGGAAGCGGAGGCATCTGCCACAGCTTTCTTACTACACCTTCCCCATTCTACCCTAACTCCTCGTACTTCTTCTGGGGTCAGCAAGAGAGCACTGCAGCACACACATACGCACACACACACAAAGTTGGGTGGGGGAGAAGAAGAGAAGCAAAGTTTCCCAAGCAGCCCAGTGGGTAATGACATATTCCCAAGTCACCATTTATAGATTCTGGCCTTACTGTGTTAATGTGTATGGTGTGCATAATTATGTAAAACACACACACGCAAAATGTGCAATGTATATAAGTGCACATAAATATAACGTTAAATGTACACCCTGCTTCTGAGCAGCAAAAAGTTTCAGATACTGCAGTATTTATCTGTTCTTTAGAAGGTAACTAGTGACTTGTGCCTTGTCTGTGACACAAGGTTTATTTACAGATTCTTACAGGCTAAACATATGATGAGAGCCTTCAACCTGAGCATCCCAATACATCTGCCTGTCATCAGATATCAAGGGGAAAGTAGACTGGCACAGGATTTTTTGCAGAGAGCAAAGTCAGTTCTTGTTCCCTTTCAGAGCTTTTCTAACACAGACAGGCATTGTACGGTAGCTTTTTATCCCATGGATAGAATACTGTATGTTAGGGACTACACAAAGGGTCGAAAATGCCAACAAGTGAAAAATCATACAAGTGGCTAGAGCTCACTTTCAGTTTTTTAGGGGTGCAGGCAGAGAGAGATGGTGTTAGAGAGCGAAGAGGGAATTGTGGTGACCTGTTCAAATGGTAAATCGTTGTACCTGGGTGCTTCCAGGAGGGACTATTTACCATTTTTTTTGGTCAACATAAGAGGGGGCTGGGAGAAGCCTGGAGGCTTCAAAAAGTGAGTAGGGGGAAGCAAAGAGTAATGACATTCCCAAGTCACCATCTATAGATTCCAGCCTTATTGTGTTAATGTGCATGGTGTGCATAATTATGTTTAAACACACACGCAAAATGTGCAGTGTATATAAATGCCCATAAATATACCAACCCATAGCACTTAAAGCACTCTACTGGCAGTTTACAAGTTAATTATGTAGGCTACATATTCCATCCGTCCCCCCCCCCCCCAAGCAAGGTGGGTACTCAATTTACTGACCTTGGAACGATGAAAGGCTGAATGAACCTCAAGCTAACTACCTGGGAATGAACCCAGGCCGTGAGCAGAGTTTTGGCTGCAGTCATGCAGTTTAACCACTGCACCATGAGCCTTGGAGGGCTGCACATAACCCCAGGACTGCACTTTTGCCCATCTCCACGCTAAACTTTGCTTACCTCCACACATCAGCCATGCCTTCCTCTACCATCCTAGTTTCCATTGAAAAACATCACTAGAATATTACCAGGTATCAGTGGTCCTTGGTTGGATCTTAAGGGGTATTGTTTCAAGATCCACTCTGATCACTTGAGTTCTGATGGGGTGGGCAACATGCAAGACTCCAGGTGTTATCGGATAAAGTCAGTGTGCTGGGCAATGAAAGGAATGAGGGTATTAGCAAATGGAAACTTCATGTATCTGCCCACAGCTGGCATGCGAGAAAACCTACACAGCAAGATCCAATTCCCCTCTTCTCCTGAATGATTTGCTTACTTCACAGCTTCATCTGTGAATGAAAGGCATGAGGTTGACTTTCAGTTGTACTCATTCCTCCTGCCAATTTTCCTCAATTAAAAACAGTGGGAAACAACCTTTAGTTTTATTCATGAGCTTGGAAAATGAGACTGCGAACGTTCTTGAGAAATTGCAGGTTTCCTCTTCGCCGCCCCACCTATTTCAATTTAATCCTCAGCAAACGCTAGAGATTGACATTGGAAGGTTAACGGGACAATCAGCTCTATTGGGTTCGTTTAAGATGCCTGAAAGTTCCAATTGATTATAATTTCGTTTTTGATTGAAAGATTCCAAAAGGTGTTAAATGTCCCATTTAGATTTTTATTAGTCACAGCTGTAACATGAAGTTTCTAGAACTTAAACATTTCATCTCCCCAGAGTTGGAATATTGAATTAGCATTGCCAGATACAATCAGGAGATTTTAATTTCTGATACTAATGCAGTGTCAGAAGTAGGTGGAAATTTGTCCCCAACTATGCAAGCGATGTACATTGATCTAATTCAATAGAGGGTTTTGTTTTTGAAGACCAAAGAATTGTATACTATGAACATAATTTATACTCAACTCAGATTATACAACCATCACTTTCTAACTGCATAGAAATATTTGCACTTTTCCCACAGGCATTTTCACTTAGTTCTCAGTGTACTCTGACCTGATAGAAACAGATATATCCGTCAGTTTGATAATTGTTTGCTTAATAGATTTAGAAAACCAATGTAACTTGAAATGTTCTTTATGTGGGTGTAAAATTCAGTCTTTCATTTATAAAAATAAAAGTCCCTGGGTTTCATCAATACATCCTTTGATGTGTACACTGTGCCCATTTCCAGACCCACAGTGCTTTTTGTTCCAGATCTTAAGGGTACACAGTGAATACTCATTACTAGGGAAATCCTGTGAAGTTGATGTATCTTGATTTCATCAAGTGTTTTGACAAGGTCCCCCCTAATATCCTTGTGTCCAAGCTGATTAATGTGGACTAGATGATGTTCCTGTTAGGTGGATTTGTAGCTGGTTGACAGGCCGTACCTAAAGAGCTTTGATGGTTCCCTGCCATCCGAGCGTATGTGACATGTTGAGTGCTGCAAGGATCTGGCCTAGGTCCTGTGTTTGTCAAAATCTTTATCTATGTCTTTAATGAGGAAAACAGAAGCAGACTCCCTGAAGAATGTGAGGCTTTTGAACATATTTGGGCACTCCCTGTGCATTGAAGGTACCCTTTCAACCAATCCTTCTTCTCCAAAAGCACCACTGTATTGCTTCTGACACAAACAAAAGAAGAACATCTTGGATGAAGGAGTAGAAGGGATGCTCATCAGATCTGCAAATGATATCAAAATGGGAGAGGTAGCTAATATATCTGAAGGAGGAATGAGGATTCGACCTGAAGACATCAGAAAGTTGGGCCCAAACAAACAAACAAACAAACAATATTTTTAAAGGGGGAATATGTATAGTTTTACTTTTAGACCAGAAAGGTCAGATGCAGATATATAGGATGACAGCTAGCTTGGTTGCAGTATAGTAAGACCCCTGTATCCCCGGGGAATTGGTTCCAAGCCCTTCCATGGAGGCTGAAAAACATAGATTATAGCGAACACTACGATAATAGTGAATGCTATACATAACATAGTATCTGGTTCCCTCTAGTGGCCAGTTCTAGAAACTTTGTCTTTAGAAATATATATTTCTAGGATTCTTTTAATATTTTCAGACTCTGGATAAGTAAATCAGCAGATACTGATTCCATGGATGAGGGGGATCTAATGCATATGTGAAAGAGATCATCAGCTATAAATGAGTGAAGAATGTGATGTGGTGGTAAAAGAAGCTGATGTAGTTGTGGGCTGCATCAGCAGATATATAGTGTCCAGGTGAACAGAAGTAACAGCGCCACTGTGTTCTGCTTTAGTCAGACCTCACCTGGAATGTGTCTACTTCTGGGCACCATAGTTTAAAAGGGATATGGAGAAGCTGGAATGTGTCCAAAGGAGGGTGACAGAGATGGTTACGGGTCTGGAAGCCAAGAGATGGAAAGAATGATTGAGCAAGGTAGCTATGTTAATCTGAAGAAAAGTGGTGATAATGACAGCCATCTTCAACTATTAGAAGAGCTGTCTTGTGGATGTCCTGCTCTTTTGCTCGGATTACTCTCTGAGCCAAGAAACAGAGGCTTACCAGAGTGTAAGCCAGGTGCAGGAGCTCCTAAACTAGAGTGCAAGACAGCCCATGTCAAGCCAGTTGAAGAATCCTGCAGCCAAACAGGAACAGTTCAAAAGTGGTCAGGTAGCCCAAAAAGTCACGTAGTGAAGGTCAGGATACAATGCAAACTGAGAACCAGACATGACATCATTTCCCATGAGAACACAGTCCCAAGCTGAGGTTTATATAGCTGGGCTTCCTGAGCCCCATCCTGAGCTTCTCTGCAGGCATTTGGCCAAATGGTAGGAGAATTCACCTTTGAGCCTGCTGGTCTCCCCAGAAGGAAGATCCTTCCTTGAAGATCCCATACTCCTAAAGAAGTTCCTTCTCCTGAGGATATTTTCCCTGCAGCCAAGCATTTCACATCTTGTCTGTGGGTCCATGTCTTTGAACCATGGTTTTCTATAGGCTGGAATGAGGCCTAGCTTCCTCTAAGCCAAGACAGCCCTCATCTGGTAGTTCAGGCCTCTTCAAGGGTCTACTATCAACTGCGGATTTGGCTTCCTGGGTCACCAACAGTCCAGGCTCTGCTGAATCCAGCAGTTCTTCACACCCAAATTAGGTGAAGACATGGCAGTGGAAAATGAGCAACCTTCTGTTCTGCATCTCTGGAATGTAGGACCTGAACACATAGATTTGATCCACAAGAAAGGAGTTTTAAACTAAACATTAGGAAGAAAAAAATCTTGGCAAGAAGAGCTGTTGAAAATGAAGCGGAGTCCTTCATAAGGTGGTGTATTTTTCTTCATGAAAGGCTTTTAGATATAGTTTTGAGGGCCGTCTGTTGGGGTGCCTTAGTTGCGGATTTCCTGCCTTGGTAAGGGATTTAACTTGATGATTTCTGTGGTCACTTCCAGCTCTACAATTCCATGATTTTAAGGAAAAGCACTGAGACACACTTCTCTTTCATATAACTTTAAAGATGAGTCCTGACTTTGGGGAGTAGATAGAAGATTCATTCTGATGGCAACTGATCCAGATTAAGTCTTGCTAATATCACTCTATAATACCAAATCTAATCAGTTGCGGAGGGGAACAGTTTAAGATCCCAGGGACAGTCCCTGAAAACACACAGTTGAATGCAACCATGAGACAATTTCAATATGAAAAACATTCTTTCCCTAATTTTATTAACTAAATTCCTTCTGACATGTTGTCACTGAAAATGAACAAGCCATTCATGACAGGAAGAAGAAAAAAACGATTTTCCACTTTCAATAATCAACATGTAAGCAACTTTGTCTTGGCCTTCGGGAGATAAAAACATTTGTTTGTCACAAACTGCTGATCTAGATGCAGCTGTTACACTTTCACTGTGATTTCATTGCTACTTTTAATTGTTAACATCGCAAACTTTATTTTTCTGTATTTTGATAGTGGTTTGTGAACCATCTTACTTAACTGTGATTTTGTGAAGCACCTCACAGGTATATTTGCATTCAGGGCTCCAATCTAAGTATGTTCCTCACTATCCATATATATTTGTATATATTTGTTTATACCTAGTATTCTGTTGAGAGCCCATGTGATGCAGTGGATCGAGTGGCATCCTGGGACTCAGGAGACCCAGGTTCAAATCCCCATTCAGCCATGAGCTCTTAACTTGGCAAGTAACAGTAGTAAAACCACCAGCTAAATAGCTCACCTAACTCAAAACCCTGTTAAGGTCACTGTAAGTTGGGTGTTACTTGACAGCACGTGACAATATAATAGCATCCTGTTGGCTGCAGACACACTGTGGAATAGTCTGTTTCACATGTGGTTCCTCCTTCTTCACTTCTTATGCAAAGGGAATCCAGGGATCTCATGTTGAGTGGAACAGCTGTTTAAAGCAACAGAACAATCTCCAGCTTGCTGAACTGTGAGCAGGACATCATTTGGGTTCAGATGAGTAGAGCTACTATGCACTACAAAAAGCATAACCTGTACATTCATCTGATTTGCACTGTCAGCATGGGCATTGCTAAACTGTTCACAGTAGCTTTGAAGAAGAACATGTGAGGCACTGACAGTATTTATACATGATGTGCAGTAGACCAGAACCAAATGTGCACTTTGTGTGGATCACATGAGCCTAAAATAAACCCCAGCAATAGCATTTTATTATGGGGTCAGCATATGGATGGATTAATTATTCATTTATAGAGAGGTAATGAGGGGTGGTGTCTGTGCAGAAACAGAGCAAGACCTAACTATTACCTTTAGCAGTGTTTCAAGAAGAGCTGATGCAGCTTGTTCTTCTCAGTCCTGTCTCTTTAGAGAGAAACTGCAACTAGAGGTTCAGCTCATTGGACACCTATTCAGCAGCGATGTAGATCACCTTGAAACTCTGGGGGAGTGGTTCTCAGCCAGTATGCTTCCAAATGTTATGGACCAACTCCCAAAAAACCCCAGCCAGTATCGCCATAGGCCAGTGACTGTGAAATTCATGTCCAAAACAAAGGTTGAGAACAACTGCGAAGAAGACAGTTTTAATAAGTAATATTATTTGATCAATGCAGTTTGTTCAGACCTTTACATTTAATGCAAAGTTTTGTATGGTGACACAGGAACCTCCTTTTTTCAGTCTAGCCCCCCCACACACACACTCTTCTGGTGGGAGTTCCACTGACATCCTCAGATTCTGAAGATTTCAGTTCTGAGGCCACCCCTGCTCCCATGTAGCTTCTATCCACTCACAGTCAAACATTTCAAAAACAAACAAACAAAAAACCCACAAAAAGTAGAATTCACACAGTAGCCTTTAGGAAACTCAAGTCTCATTTAAGATTTGGTCTGCATTTTCCAGAAGTTGGGGCCACTAAGCAATCTGAGTTTGTCTGGCTTTCAATCCAAGCTCCTCTTGCAGCTCTCCATGGTGCTGACCAGTACGTGCCTTGCTGACATTGTATCTGATAGTGGCTGACGACCTTACTGGAATATCCCCTGTGCTTCTGACCATTTAGGAAGTTGGCTCTTGCTGTGCCTAACCTTGCCCATCTAAACCCTTGGTTGTTGAATTGACCCATCCTCTTGATACTCCAATCCTTTGAGCAGAACCAGTTTACCAGAATCTTGAACTGGACTTATTGATCATCTTCCTGTGAACTCGGGGACAATAGTACACTCACCTGGTCTAAATTCTATATTTAGCAGGACAATATAGATTACAGAACCATATTGTCAAACATTAATTTCAGTGATCTTAATGATATTAAAATGTTATAACGAAGAGGGGGAAAAGCAGGTGTGAGGCATCCCTTTGTCATTCCTAGCTCCACCCCAACAGAGATCCCTCCTCCTCCCAGAAATCAGTTGGCCCGTGATTACTGGAGGGAGAGGAATCAACAACTCTTTCCTCATGTTTCGATCCAGGTCTGTGATCTGTTGCATGTCATGCAGATAAGAGCTTTGGAGAATGGAGTTTTAAAACAGCCTAAATCCTAGAAGAAAGGAAATGCTTTTTCACGTTCTGTTGGGCTCAACAGAAAATCATAAAATGGTGAGGGAGGTCTCTGAGTTGGTCAATTACATGGAGCACATTTTGCAGAAGTAGGACATGGCAATTTTAAGCAGATGTTATGTTTTTTGCTACCATCATTTTCTTCTTCATTGATCATTGACATTGTTTGATCACATGTTGTAAATTGTCTTGGCTGTGTAAAACACAAAAAGGTGAGAAATAAATTGAACTAAATACATAAATAATGGTTAAGCCTTCGTCAACTCCAGTCGGTACATCTGCTGTGGTCAGTCATCTTGTTTTAGATAAGAAATTGTCATAGTTCATTAACCTTCATGCACCAGGGTAAATTATTTTTCCTCATATGAATTTTGAGTTATTTTCTGATCCCATGAGAATTCCAGTACATTTGTGGGTCAGCAGTAGGATTGGGAGTTAGGGTTAGGATTAAACTTTGAAGTTTCTCCCAAATCTACTGAGAATTCTAGTGCATCTCCCAATCCTGGAATTGGACCAATTCACAAGCAGAGTATATAGTTTCTGCATCTCTGCATCATTATTCATCAAAAAATAACATGGGGCATTTTTTGTGCAAATATATCACATTGACTGGGACATAAAAGTATCACAGTGGTAAAACAAAAACAAGATATTACTTAGAGGTTGATTAAAGCAATTTTTATCTCATTGCAAATGATGTATAACTGTTGTTGTTTAGTCGTCTTCCACTGCCTCCCGGAGTTGGGTCAAATTCATGTTGGTAGCTTCGATGACACTGTCCAACCATCTTGTCCTCTGTCATCCCCTTCTCCTCTTGCCTTCACATTTTCCCAACATCAGGGGCTTTTCCAGGGAGTCTTCTCTTCTCATGAGATGGCCAAAGTATTGGAGCCTCAGCTTCAGGATCTGTCCTTCCAGTGAGCACTCAGGGTTGATTTCCTTCAGAATGGATAGGTTTGATCTCCTTGCAGTCCAGGGGACTCTCAAGAGTCTCCTCCAGCACCACAATTCAAAAGCATCAATTCTTCGGCGGTCAGCCTTCTTTATGGTCCAGCTCTCACTTCCATACATCGCTACTGGAAAAACCATAGCTTTGACTATGCGGACCTTTGTCGGCAAGGTGATGTCTCTGCTTTTTAAGATGCTGTCTAGGTTTGTCATCGCTTTCCTCCCAAGAAGCAGGCGTCTTTTGATTTCGTGGCTGCTGGCACTATCTGCAGTGATCATGGAGCCCAAGAAAGTAAAATCTCTCACTGCCTCCATATCTTCCCCTTCTATTTGCCAGGAGGTGATGGGACCAGTGGCCATGATCTTAGTTTTTTTGATGTTGAGCTTCAGACCATTTTTGGCGCTCTCCTCTTTCACCCTCATTAAGAGGTTCTTTAATTCCTCCTCACTTTCTGCCATCAGAGTGGTATCATCTGCATATCTGAGGTTGTTGATATTTCTTCCGGCAATCTTAATTCCGGCTTGGGATTCCTCCAGTCCTGCCTTTCGCATGATGTATTCTGCATATAAGTTAAATAAGCAGGGAGACAATATACAGCCTTGTCGTACTCCTTTCCCAATTTTGAACCAATCAGTTGTTCCATATCCAGTTCTAACTGTTGCTTCCTGTCCTACATATAGATTTCTCAGGAGATAGATAAGGTGGTCAGGCACTCCCATTTCTTTAAGGACTTGCCATAGTTTGCTGTGGTCCACACAGTCAAAGGCTTTTGCGTAGTCAATGAAGCAGAAGTAGATGTTTTTCTGGAACTCTCTGGCTTTCTCCATAATCCAGCACATGTTAGCAATTTGGTCCCTAGTTCCTCTGCCCCTTCGAAATCCAGCTTGTACTTCTGGGAGTTCTCGGTCCACATACTGCTGAAGCCTGCCTTGTAGGATTTTGAGCATAACCTTGCTAGCGTGTGAAATGAGTGCAATTGTACAGTAGTTGGAGCATTCTTTGGCACTGCCCTTCTTTGGGATTGGGATGTAGACTGATCTTTTCCAATCCTCTGGCCACTGCTAAGTTTTGCAAACTTGCTGGCATATTGAGTGTAGCACCTTAACAGCGTCATCTTTTAAGATTTTAAATAGTTCAACTGGAATGCCATCACCTCCACTGGCCTTGTTGTTAGCCATGCTTTCTAAGGCCCACTTGACTTCGCTCTCCAGGATGTCTGGCTCAAGGTCAGCAACCACACTATCTGGGTTGTCCGGGACATCCAGATCTTTCTGGTATAATTCCTCTGTGTATTCTTGCCACCTCTTTTTGATGTCTTCTGCTTCTGTTAGGTCCCTACCATTTTTGTCCTTTATCATGTCCATCTTTGCACAAAAGGTTCCTTTAACATCTCCAATTTTCTTGAACAGATCTGGTTTTTCCCTTTCTATTATTTTCCTCTATTTCTTTGCACTGTTCATTTAAGAAGGCCCTCTTGTCTCTCCTTGCTATTCTTTGGAAGTCTGCATTCCATTTTCTGTAACTTTCCCTATCTCCCTTGCATTTTGTTTCCCTTCTCTTCTCTGCTATTTGTAAGGCCTCGTTGGACAGCCACTTTGCTTTCTTGCATTCCCTTTTCTTTGGGATGGTTTTTGTTGCTGCCTCCTGTACAATGTTACGAGCCTCCATCCATAGTTCTTCAGGCACTCTGTCCACCAAATCTAGTTCCTTAGATCTGTTCTTCACTTCCACTGTGTATTCATAAGGGATTTGGTTTAGATTATACCTGACTAGCCCAGTGGTTTTTCCTACTTTCTTCAGTTTAAGCTTGAGTTTTGCTATAAGAAGCTGATGATCAGAGCCACAATCAGCTCCAGGTCTTGTTTTTGCCGACTGTATAGAGCTTCTCCATCTTTGGCTGCAGAGAACATAATCAATCTGATTTCGGTATTGCCCATCTGGTGATGTCCATGTGTAGAGTCGCCTCTTGTGTTGTTGGAAAAGAGTGTTTGTGATGAGCAGTTTGTTCTCTTGACAAAACTCTATTAGCCTTTGCCCTGCTTCGTTTTGAACTCCAAGGCCAAACTTACCTGTTGTTCCTTTTATCTCTTGACTCCCTACTTTAGCATTCCAGTCCCCTATAATGAGAAGAACATCTTTCTTTGGTGTCAGTTCTAGAAGGTGTTGTAAGTCTTCATAGAATTGGTCAATTTCAGCATCTTCAGCATCGGTGGTTGGTGCATAAACTTGGATTACTGTGATGTTGAAAGGTCTGCCTTCGATTTGTATTGAAATCATTCTATCATTTTTGAGATTGTATCCCAGTACAGCTTTTCCCACTCTTTTGTTGACTATGAGGGCTACTCCATTTCTTCTACGGGATTCTTGCCCACAATAGTAGATATGATAATCGTCTGAATTGAATTCGCCCATTCCCGTCCATTTTAGTTCACTGACACCCAGGATGTCAATGTTTATTCTTGCCATCTCCTGTTCGACCACATCCAGCTTCCCAAGGTTCATAGATCTTACATTCCAGGTTCCTATGCAGTATTTTTCTTTGCAGCATCGGACTTTCCTTTCACTTCCAGGCGCGTCCGCAGCTGAGCGTCCTTTCGGCTTTGGCCCAACCACTTCATTAGCTCTGGAGCTACTTGTACTTGTCCTCCGCTCTTCCTCAGTAGCATGTTGGACGCCTTCCGACCTGAGGGGCTCATCTTCCAGCGTCATATCTTTTAGCCTTTTGTTTCTGTCCATGGAGTTTTCTTGGCAAAGATACTGGAGTGGCTTGCCAGTTCCTGCTCCAGGTGGCTCGCGTTTAGTCAGAACTCTCCACTATGACCTGTCCGTCTTGGGTGTCCCTGCACGGCATAGCCCATAGCTTCTCTGAATTACTCAAGCCCCTTCACCACGACAAGGCAGCAATCCGTGAAGGGGGGCAGCAATCCATGATATACTAGATGTATAACTATCTGTAGATTATTTAAAACTCTTCAGAATGGCCATATTGTGGACTGCCTACCTTGTAAGTCTAGTTCTGTGTGATTTGTGTGCATAATGCAGGGGAATAAAATATCCCATCCCAGTATATGACAGTTAAAGGAAGTATGAAGACCTGTCTGTGGTTTAACTGTGAATATTTCCCAAGTCATCTATGAGATGAAAAGTTATACATGTTTGATTTCATTATAAATAGAATTCTCATTGGTCCTTCTAACAGCAGATTCTGTTTGTGAAAGCTGAGAGATTTTAGTCAAAACAGTGCTGCTTAGAAAGAACAGGGAAGCATCTGCATGTTCAACAAAACCCTGAGGGTTACAGGAATACAAAAAAAATCAATACATTTTTAAAAAAGAAAAAATCAACCCTATGATGTCTGAGTATGCACAGCAACCACTAAACATATGCTAGGAAATAAAAACTGAACATAAGCAAGAGAGTAGAATTTTGGCTAGAGATGGATTTTCACATTTCTTAGCCTATGAATCCCATAATTCTCCATTCTGGGAGTTCTACCTGATAGACACCAAAATGTGGCTCGCCTGGAAGAAAGGCTTTATCTGGAAAGCTTTGAGGCTTAGCTAGGCCTTAGCTCCACCCAAGCTTCCTGCCCTGCCCCAGTACTAGCCTGGAACCTTCTTTCTGAACAGGAAGCCTATCTGTGAGGTACAGCTCTCAAAATGGTGAATTCTGGAACTTGTAGTTCATGAAATCCAAAAATCCTACCCCTAGCTGGAACAGAGAGTCTCATTACTGTATTGACTTTAAGCTGATTGTAGACTTTTTTGCATGATAACTGGGAGCTGTGTGTGTATCCACTGTCCAGAACAGTCTCTTGTTTGGGAATGCCTATTCTAAACAGACTTTAAAATTTTCACTGACAATGCATTATAGGTGGGTAGGCATTGATATATTTAATATTCTCCTATTAAAAATATGTCGACACATTCAAGAACACAAGAGTTTTGTTAAAGTGAACAGCAAAAAAAAGAGCAGACAACTTCAAAGGAATAGAAAGAAATGTCTAAGAATGCTGTTTTTCTACAGTTTGCAATGCTTCCTTTGTATAACTTTAGAGCCAGCTTTCAGAAGAATGCAGAGATACTGGTGAAAACACTTATAGTAGAACTCATGGAGTGAACACATGTTATCTCCCTTTACTTGACTTAGTGGTTTTTGTTTTATAGATTGCAGTGACTGATTCCCTCCTGATCAGTTTTACTCGAGTGACCGTTCCTACTGGCATCAAGGAAAATGTTTTAGATGGTTGCAAAGTTAAGAATAAGGAAGGACCCTCAGAAGGAAGCTGTCTTCTGTAAATAGATTTCTTCTAATTTCTCCTTTCCTGATCAATAGGAGGAGAAGTCCCCTACACAACCCTGGCAACACGGATGATGATGGGCGCCTGGTGGCTCTTCGCCTTGATTGTCATTTCTTCCTACACAGCCAATCTGGCAGCTTTTCTGACCATCACTCGGATTGAAAACTCCATCCAGTAAGTCAGTGCAAATAGTATAATTGAGAGGATAGGTGTTTCCTAGAACTGCAGATGGGCCTGGCCTTTCTATTAGACTGAGTCAGGCTGCTCAGTTGGCAGATGTTAAGAGGCAGCAGCAAGGTGTTGCAGGAGAGAGGCTGGGTGCCATGCTGCCTATGGTAGCTAAGCTGCCTTCAGATAAGGCATCATCAGAGTTAACAGCCCAACTGACTGTTGTACATGTAATGGGAGAGATAGTAATCTTGTGCTTTGTATCAGGCAGCAAAATGTCTTCGACTGGCCCTGACTGTAACTATCCTTAATATAGTAATGGTACCTGAGCGCCTTCCACAGCTTTTTACCTAACAGTGTCATGATGCTTATGCTCCTTATCTAATTAATAGCACTGTGCTGTCAAGTTGATTCCAACCTTGCCAGGGTTTTCTAGGTATACATTACTCAGGAATGGTTTACCATTTACTTCTTTTGGAGAAGCTCTTAGACTATGCAGCTTGCCCAAGGCTACACAGGCTAGATCTTCTCCTGGGAGACACCCTGGGGAATTACACTCTTTGCTTCATAGCCGGACATTCCAACTCTAACTGGCTGAAATTCAGTAATAAGTCACAACTAAAGTAGACCCATTGAATCAGTGGAACCTGTGTAGGTGTTGGCTTACCAGTTCCCCAGTGATCCAATGGGACTATTCTAGTTGCAACCTACTACTTCAGCTACTGAGTTACCCAGACAGCTTATCTACAAGCTGATATTGTTATTCTTTGTTCTTCTCCAGCCATACTGCCTCCAATTCCCACCACTGCTTAAAATGAATGATATATATTTGCTGTAAATACACACCAAAACAAATAATTTCAAACGAAATAATAAAAGGCAGGTACTTTATAAGAGCAACAGAGTCAGATGGCTTTCAACACTTCTTTAAAACGGGTGACCTTGTCAAATCATCTCACAAAGAGAATTACAAGTTGAGAGGTCCTCACCATGAAGGCTCTACCCTGAGCAAGCGTATATCTGCTTAAGCAGATCCAGAGCATGGAGGCTCTCATGCATAGCCTTTCCCTTCATGCACCCTTTGTAAGGTTTATAGTTTCATGGAATTTTAAGAGGGGAGATCTACTTTGAAAAGCAGTATAGGAGAGAGACCTAAGATCTCCTTTGTGCCTGCAGAAGAATAGCAAGAAGGACTGCACCACTTCAGGTTGCAGGAGGGAAATCCCATTATATTAAACCTTTCCTGAATTTTCCTTTTCATGCACATTGAGCTAAAAAGGCTAGGGTATAATTTCCCACTTAATGTAGTGCCATTCAGAAAAAGAAGGGGTCAGTTTATTTTATTTTCAGTCTACAGTGGTACAGTCTATTCTGCCAGCTCAGCATTGTACCATCTCATGTTCACATCTTGGTGCTGAGCCTGTTTAGCAGAGAACAGAGGTGGGATCAATAGGAATGAAAACAGTCTCCTGGTTTTTCTTGGTCCTATACCCTGCAGTTATCTCTTCCAATTAGCTGTTTTTAGGTGCTTCTGTACAGGCTGTGATATCCTTGGGCTGTGGCAAGTTCCTAGTGCCTACGTAAAAGGAGGCAGGATGCGAAGAAAGGGCCCCAACTGCTCTTGATTGTGACAGGTCCTGCTGTTTGTCTGCTCCATTCAAAACCAAGGGACCCCAGTGGTTGCTGCTGCTACATCCTTCCCCAAGGAACAATTCATGGCTCTCTGTTGCGGGTCGTAAGCAATAAAAGGAATGGTAGTTCAAATCGTAGAATCTCCACCCTTAGACTATAACAAAATGGTCTCTAACTGCTGAATTAAGGGAATAAATCATAAATAATAATTGCACACCTTTCTGAATAACACATAGTATAGAATGCTGCACCTCTTCCTGCATATGTGGACAAAACTGTTTAGCTGTCATACAACATAGTTCAGATCTATCTGAGGACGTCCCTCAAAGCTTTCACCCAAGGAAGGCTAACTGTGTTTATGGTGCTGCATTTGGAGAACATCATTGCCATTTAATTCTGATAAATATTTATTTTTCACAAAAAGAGAGAGCAAAATCTTTTTTTTCCAACCTGACATCACAAACTCTATCCTCCAGCCCTATAAACTACCCAGCTATCACTGTCATTGTGTTCTGATGTGGCTGTCATTGCAGGGTGTCAGATCACTCATCTTCTGTGTCCTGTCTTCTCAGCCTACCTGGCATTAATCCTTACAACTGCAGCAAGAGGGAGGAGAAGAGCAAACAGCATGGGCATAGTGTTCTCTGAATCGTAAATAAGAATGCTTCAGAAATAGCCACCTTGGCCTCATTATTCAGTGACTAATTGCTCCTGCACAAGACAGATTATGTGCAACAAGATGGCTCTAATAGCACCTTCAGACTCAGGAGACATGTTGTTGTTTGCCTTGCACAATCATGTAAAGATGATTCAAAGTTTGCAGCTTGTATGTAATCAGCACTTTACAATTCTGGCCACTATGCTGTTCAGGATTTTCCTATTGTCAGGGATGAAAATCAGATGTTACTGTTCTAAAACAGAGCAATTATCCAGTATTTTGAACCTACAAACCATTTTAACTCTTCCAACAACACAAAAATGAGATTGGGACCACAGCACCATCTTCAAGTATGAGAACAGAAACAACCAAAGCAGAAACAAACCAACTAATGACATATAGGGTTTACCTACTGTTACTAAGGCATTCTTGCTTGAGATATTGCAATATAGGGGAGGAGAAAATTAGCTTGCAGATGGAGAAAAAAATGTGCAGTTGGGAAAAATGTGCATTTGGAAATGGATAGATGTGCAGTTGAGAGGGGGGAAAAACAGATAGGTTGTGCACATCTCTTCATTAAGGAGTTACATGGCAAGCCTGACAAGCAGTGTAATAGAACAATTTGTATAATGGTTAGGAAGTGTTTAGTTTCCGTACTTGAATCAACCTGCCAAATCATTTTTTAAAATAAAACCATCTTCTTTTTTAAAACTTTCCTCCTCTTCACTTTCATCAGTGCTAAAAATCTGCAGGTCCTATTGACTGCAGTATAACAGACACTAAAGCAACCATTCGGCCTGAAGATTTGTGTTTGGCTTTTGTGGGGTAGATTTTTGACAGGGCGTTTGTGCAACAGGAACATCTGCTTTAAAAAAATTTTAAAACCTGCTGTAGTGCCATGTCCTTAAATTAATGTACTATACTAGTCCTGCCTATTCTCCATGAAATTGTAATTTAGGGAGTGAAGGGAGAGTCCGAAGGAATTAAAGTCTCTATAATTTCCTCCTAGGATTCTTTGGGAAAGCTCTGACATTTGGATGCTGCTGGCCTCACTAATGAAGTTATTACCAAAGCAGGTTGTCCCTTTTATTGTGGTGACAGGGGAGATGTTCTTATTAGCATTTCTCATCCTGACTTGAGCCATGCTTTATGTTTCTGTTGGCCTGTTGAACCTGATGGATTTGTGTTGGCCATCTTGTGAGATGCTATAGTTCAGTGGGGTTGGAGCACCTGGTTGTTGGGCCAGGAGCTGGGCATCTGAAACCGCATTATGCCTCCTGGGAAAGGCAATGGCTGAGATCACCAGAGTAAAGTGTGTTTGGCTGATGGGGTTAAGTGCCACCTGTGTGACCTTGGGCAAACTGTGCTGCCCCAGAAAACCACCAAAGTGCCACTAGGAAACTGTGATAGGATCACCATGTCAGAACTGATTTGACAGGACATAATTATTAATTATTGGATATGGCGAATTTGGCAGAATAATAAAGCAATGAAAAGTTGTAGGAATATATCTGGCCATAGCCAAGATTTCTAATAATCAGTGGCACCGCTTAGAAAAGCTACCTTTTGGGCAATAGTTCCCCAAATTGCTCCAACCAGCAGAGCCATGGGCTAGGAGATTCAGGGAGCTATTATCTCAAAAAGCAAGTTTTCCGATAGAGGTGTACTGTTTCATGTTTTTGGATTACTGTTCCCAGGAAGCTGCCCTGGTACTTCCTGAGAGTTGCAATCTTGCTGCCCATTAGGCTGTACTGAGGTGCTTCCCAAAGAAGTATGACTCCCAGGAAACACCAGGGCAGCATTCTTTCTTTTCCATTGCTTTTCTTACAAATCAAAAACAAGACATAAAGGCCAGAGAAGCAGATGGTGGAGGCTGACACCTCTGAAGCCCTTCTCTAGATGGGCAAAACCTACAGATGTGCTGATTTGGGAAAGCCTTGTTGGATATGGAGCAATAAAGAATGAATGATTTGGGTTTGTGGGCTGCAACTCCAGAATTCTTGGAAAATTCTGGGCATTGCAGTCCAAAAACATGGAAGAGCACACCCCTACATGTTTTCCAATCTCTGGCCAGTGGCTTTGAAGAGTTTTCATCAGAGCTCTTTCATGTTACCTGCTGCCCAGTCTTTTACCTGGAGATGTCAAGGATTGAATCCAGTACCTTCTGGATGCAAAGCATATGGTCTTTCACTTAATTATGTCCCCTCCACTAGATGTAGATTGTTAATTTGTCCCCTCAATATCATAATAATCCTTCATTTGATTTATTTTGTTTTTGTCTCCATTTTTGTTGAAACAGTGGGAAAAGAAACTTGTTTATGACATTGTTTTGGTTTACCATTTGAGAGATGAAAGAATAACTTATGGATTTTTAAAGATGTGCATGGAAAACATTTTTCCCATTCCTGTATCCCACTGGACTGTTTTGCAGCATCTGTTGCACCTATCATTTATATTAACAGCAGCCCTTGTAAGAAATTGCTGTGTTGGCTGTTATCTTGGGGAATTATATAGCTACACTGAGTCCTGTAAGCAACTGATTAAAATTTGTATGGTGTTCTCATTAGAAACAGGAGACCCACTTCATCCTATCCCATTCCTATAATCTACACAGTGAGTACCTTGCAATTACAGGACATTATGATATACAACAAGATATGTTGTGGTGAGCACCGTCAGGAGACGCAGAAGCTTATTAAGGAAAGTAGTGGCGACCCAAAATTCAAAATTGCAATACATTTTTACAGCTTCTTTCATCATATACCTTCAAAGCTTTGACAAAATGAATGTGAATCTCATTTATTGAAGCACAGATGTGCACAGGCTTGCCCAGAATTCTGAGACCATCAACCAGAAGTGGAAGGCATTTATAATTTTCAAGTTACACTTAACAGTACTACTCTCAGGAAAACCATCACAGTTGCCCAGCTGCTCATTAACACAATATCTTTGGCCCAAAGGAATATCCTGATCCAGCACAGTGTTCCCTTGGACTTTTTCCATCAGCAGATTGGCTATTGACTGGTTCTGGCTAGAGCTCAACAGACAAATACTGTAAGATCTAGTAAAAGTTGTCCAGCTGTTGCTGCTCACCCCATCATCTGATTTATTCTTAGTAGGAAATGTCAGACTGCTTCTTGTAGCCTGATAGACCAAGTTGTATTGAAAAAGAAGGGGAAAGTGAAATACACTGTCACTGACTCTTGTAAATATTGCAAGATCAGAGAAGGAGAACGTTTGACCTTCCAGATAGTTTGGACTGCATCTCCCATAATCCCTAACAACAAGCCATATTGGGTAGCACTGATGGGAATTTTACACCTAAATATCTAGACAGCTAAGTTTCTCACCCCTGCTCTACATGGTGATAATCATGGGGAGGGTGGAGTTAAACTCTTCAGATGGCCTTTCCCTTGTTATGTGTTCAAGGAGCCATTTGTGGTATACAGAGAAAAGACTGCATCTGCTGCTGCCCCACAGTCAACAAAACAAGCAATAAATGACATAACCTTTACTTCCTATGCATGCCACCAAAGCTATCCCATTCTACACCTACTCTTCTTCAACCTGTAGGTATGTTAAGTGATCAGGGGCCTCAGTTTAAGGTGGGTGCAGAAAGATATCATAGATCTGTAGAAGATAGCAGTATACCTATGAAAATCCAAATAGGGCTTCCATGCTTAGAAGGATTGTATCTCTTGATTGCTACACAGAAATCTCTATTATACCATGTTCTGCTCACAATTTTACAAAAGAGCCTTGTTGTTGGAGACAGAATGCTTGGTAGGGGTGGGCTTTTCCTGACCAAAAAAAAAAAATATGAAAAATCTTCATTCTGGGAATTCAACCTTCCTACAGGCACCTGATAAACACCTCAGTCTGATGTACCTGGAAAAAAGGCCTACATCAGAAGGCTCTGAGGCTTAGCTAGGCCAACACCCAAGTGTTCCGTTCTTGTAGAAGCCTTCATTCTGAACAAGACACTGAGGCAGAGGTTGGCTAGTTAAGCCTCAGAGTTTTCTAATTTAACCCTTTCCCCCAGCTGTATCACATTGAGGTATTTGTCAGGTAGGTATAACTGAATGGAGAATTATAGTAGCTGTGGTCCAGAAAAGCCAAAAATCCCATTCCTAATATTTGTTCTGACTGAGCAATGTAATTCCTACATTATATTTGTACCCAGAATTTCATTAAAAATTACCAAAATTGAACAATTTCATCAAGGTACCCAAAATTATTATTATCTTCAGGTTAAACAGTCATACTTTTGAGTCAGATTAGGCCAAGAGTAAGGGATTGTGCTCAGGGTTATTACATGAATTTTAGGGAACAACAAAAGAAAAAGAAAAATTAAAAAAAGACCAAAAACATTGAAGACTAACTGCTATAATTTAATGTGGGAAGTCCACTTCCTCAGACATAAGGGTGGGACAACATGGCAAATATTTATACATTTATACATTGCCCCAAAACAGAGTCTGTTTTTGTCCATGAATTTTGTGGTTCTGCACACATTCCTGGAGCAGAGAATGAACTCTAAAATTCTATGACTCATGCCCTCTGAAGTCTGTGTCATCTTATACATTTCTGCTAATATTTTCCAATCTCTTATGCAAGCATTTTCTCATTCCCTGTAAGCTTTTCAAAAGACTGCACACATCTTTTATCTGTCCTTAAGTGTCATCAGGTAGATTTGTGCACTTAACATAAAGCTAATTTGCACCAGCAAAGCTTTAATGGGTCTTAGGTGATAGGCTGCAGTAGTCCTTCAGAAAGTCTAATTAATGTCATGTAGAAAAAATAAAAGCACAGTTAAGTGGTCCACAAGGATGGGTAAATAGAGGGAAAATATGTCCTGTCTGCAGATTTTCAGGGACCATCAGAAAAATGATTTGAAGAACCTATCTATAATGATTCTCATTTGCATACATCTATGCAAAAGTAAATGGTTATAGGCAGATAGAAAATGGTGCAAGAATAACAAGGTTGTCCCTTTGCATTTTGCTGCCTGATGCAAAGGACAAAATGATGGTCCTTCATCCTACCATCTCTTGTTTAGAAGTTAACTGCTGGAAGTTGGCATTCCTATAACTTGGTAAAAGTTGCAACCAGGAATGGGAACTTGAATCGTGGGACTTGTCAAGTCAGTGACTCAATTCAGACTCAACTTGATTTTTTTCCCCCAATGACTCTGACTTCACTTGTGACTCGGTATCCACCCCCCTCCCTTTTTCTGGGGGGAAAAGGGTTGTTTTTATTAGGGACTTGGCATTGGGGCTCGGGACTTGGTACCAAGGACTCAGACTTGGTACTTGGAACCAAAGACCTGGACTTGGAACTCGAACCCAAAGACTTGCCAACATCCCTGGTTGAAGCTCAGTGGTACAGCACATGTAGACATTGCCAGGCTTATTCCATGCCGTCACCAGCTAAGGGTGAGATTAGTTTTGCCATCTCCGCAGTATCTCTTAACAGGATAAGTCAGGGCTTAAAAAAAAAAAGGAAAAAAAGGATAGGGAGTAAGCCTTTCAGAGCCATGAGAAAATTATGATATTAGAATTCAGTACAACAATAAGTAAGGGACGTGGTGGCACTGCGGGTTAAACCGCAGAAGCCTCTGTGCTGCAAAGTTGGAAGACCAGCAGTCGTAAGATCGAATCCACACGACAGAGTGAGCTCCCGTCGCTTGTTCCAGCTCCTGCCAACCTAGCAGTTCGAAAGCATGTAAAAATGCAAGTAGATAAATAGGTACCACCATGGTGGGAAGGTAACGGCGTTCCGTGTCTAGTCGCGCTGGCCACGTGACCACGGAAACTGTCTATGGACAAGCGCTGGCTCTGTGGCTTGGAAACGGGGATGAGCACCGCCCCCTAGAGTCGGACACGACTAGACTAAATGTCAAGGGGAACCTTTACCTTTACCTTTTTACAACAATAATATTTCAAAAGATTGTTGGCGAAAAGTCCCTAAGGCATTAAATGGGTACTGAGTGTGGTGTAGTGGATAGAATGATGGACTAGGACCCTGGAGACCAGGGTTCAAGTCCCCACTCAGCCATAGAAACGCACTGGAGGAGTGGAACTGGTAAACCACTCCTTAAATATTTCATTACCTTGAAAACTCTATTACGGTCTCTATAATAATTATTATTATTTATTCGGCTTTTACCCCGCCTATCTAGATTCAAATGAATCTACTCTGGGCGGCTTACAGTCTGAGCAATATAAAACAAGAATTAAAGCAGACAATATCCAAACAAAAAAGAAAAGTAAGCAAAGTCCAAGATGGGAAAACATAGGGGACTAAGTGATGGAAGGGGGGAAGGCCTGCCTGAAGAACCAAGTCTTCAACTTGTTCTTAAAAACTCCCAGTGAGGGTGCCAGGCACATCTCAGGGGGCAAGATGTTCCAGAGGCGAGGGGCCACTCCCGAGAAGGCCTGGTTTCTAGTTCTCTCCTTCCGGGCCCCTCTCAGGGTCAAGCCCCTCAGTCGCCCAGCCTGGCTAGATTGAATGACACGAGTAGAGCTAGGTGGGAGCAGGCACTCTGCCTATAAGATGGTTCTGACTTGACAGCACACAACTAACTAAAGATTTTAATGGATAATGTGGATTCTGCTTTTTGTACTTGTGGAATTTTATGGCAGCATGATCCAGGTTTTCTAAGCGTACACCTGGTCACTGATGGTGACTGTATTTGTACGCCATGCTAATCCTCATCACCCTCATTGTCTGTCTGTGGCATGTTTAACATGACATCTGAACCTGGATCTCTCCCTTATTCTTTTCCTAATGACCCAGAGCCATAAGCCAGTGTTTGTTGTTGGCTTATGATTCTGGCTTTGGAGGAAAGAAACAAGCCATTTTGATTTTTATGCTGAACAAATCATGGACAAAGAGTCCAGAGCTTGTTTAGCTGCTCCAGTGGGCAGGAAGTAAAACCATGTGGGAGCAATCTAGCCACCTGCACAATGGTAATTTTGTGATAAGAGAAGATCTGACTTACTATGATGTGCAAACCAGACCAGACCATAGGGTGTCATTCAGCTGTGCCAGAGGACATATTTCTGTCTCCGGTTAGGTAGGCAGGTGTGAAGTCCAAAAGATGGATGCATCATGAGAGCTATTTTTGAATGCTGTTTTGTGTTTTATTGCTATGAGTCACTCCTTGAGCACCATTGGCGTAAATGTATGATGCAGATTTAACAAATCAATCAAGAGAAATAAATCTTAGCACTTGTTTCCCCTTCCCATTTTTTTTATGATTTTAGGCGTAAACTTTCAATTACTGCTTCCAACCTTTTTTAAAAAATATGTTGAGTCACTTTGGAGATTTTTGAATCTCTATGAATGAAATAAACAACACCCCAAAACTTCCCTTCCTCTCTGTTTTGCCCTTTGAAAGAAAATGACAGATACTACCTTGATCCTTGCAGGTCTCTCTTATTATTTTTCCTTTCCTCTTCTTTTCTTTCCTCTCTAGCTCTGTAGTTTCCCTTGTGCCTTAAACTATAGAAGCAATTCTCTTAGCCTTGCTTTGACTTTTAAGGATAAAATGAAACAAAATAAAAATGATCTGACAATTGTTGTCATACATGTTGCCCTTTGGTCCCAGTACTTTTAAAATTTGGAATCATGTCTCTTGTGTTTCTTACCTTCACCAACATTTCAGGTCTCTCCAAGATCTCTCAAGGCAGACCGATATTCCTTATGGCACTGTTCTAGATTCAGCAGTCTATGAACACGTCCGGGTGAAAGGCATGAACCCATTTGAGAAAAACAACATGTATTCCAAATTGTGGCAGATGATTAATCGAAGTAACGGATCTGAGAATAATGTGCAAGAATCCCAGGCAGGCATCCAAAAGGTAAGGACAGGGGCCTGCTAGTCTTTTGTTGATTTTTGGTATGTGGCGGTGGTAGTGATTTTGTATGAGTCTGATTTGTAGCCTAAGATTTGAGAATACTTAATTTGTTTCATGTTTTCGGTTTCAAATTAAAAATCTTCCTTCCACTTCACCAAAAGATCTTCTGAATATATAGTATGTATGTTGATTATTTGTTGTTCTCTTAAAAGTAAGGAAAGGATAACTATTTACAGAGGTTAGGATAACTTCTTGGTTTTTGCTCCAGGATACGGATTTAGCTTATTTGTCCAGAGGAATAATGTTTCCAGGTTACAATTCAGCAATTCGCATTCTAACTTTAGAACTCCTGTTTAACAAGGAGAAGTAGAAGCAGTAGCTTCTTCATTGGTTTGTTTCTCAAGTCCTATAACCTCAGCTGCAGCACAACAAACCAAAGACATTTCTTCCTTGCCCATCATTGGGCCAGTGTGGCTCAGGGAGTTGGTGAAGCTTCTTACTTAGAGATTTTCTGAAAATTGGATGCAAATTTGTTCTTGCATACAGAACAACCCTCAGTTTTATGGCAGCAAATTGCACACTTAGTTGACACTTCCGCTGGCATGATTTCATCAACAGGCCAGGATGGTTACTTTAAAGATAGTTTAAGATAATCTGTTTCTAAATATGTTTATTTTGTTGAAACACACTGGGTGGCAAGTGAGTTGGCACTAGGACTGTTATTTTACAGCAGAATCAATGAGAGCCCCAAAATCTAGCCAAGATGAGTAAAGAATAGAGCTCAGAATGTCATTTTTAATAAGAGTTTACTACATTACTCATTACCTCTTAGCAACTAGGTTGTTGTTACCATTACTTCAATCACACAGGTAATTAGTTGCGCTGTGTTATTACCACTTCACATTCTCTTTACCAGGCCTAAAAAAAAAAAATACACTGATACACACTCTCTGACCCTCTAGTGGTCAGAGAGACCACTTCTAATATTGTACCTTACAAATTATTCAAAAATACAAAAAAAAAAAAAAAAAAGGCCTAGGATTGATCAGATCATGGTATCATACTTTTAAAAACTCCTCTTAAAATGCTTCTAAAATGCCTTAAAATACCCTTAAATAGTAACTTTTGAATGTAACTACAAACCATGTTATCTCTAGGAAGTAATGCTTTCACAACTTATTACATTACTGTTCTTAACTTTTTAAGTATTTGTTACCTTCCTCATTTACCTAAAACATACCTAGTTGCAGGTACCTACATGACTTAGAAGTACTCATTTTCTATCTCTGCTTGAGAACAGCACAGGTATTTGTTGAGAGCCCACCATTGATCTCTTAAGGCAAGCCGTCTTCCTTGCTAGTTTGCACAAGTAACCTGTGGCATTCCATGTGCATAGTCATAGCAAGAATTTATGGTGCAAGTCATGAACCTAGACAGAGAAATCTAAAACAAGTTGTACACCATTGAATTGACAGTTTTGACCTGGAAACCTCTTTTCCTAAGCTCTGATATATTAAAACTATGTGTGGTCATGCAGCAGAGGGTAGCACTGTGTATATCCTCAAATTTCCTTTTCCTTGGACTTCTTGACCCGAAGAAGGACTATGGCAGTCTATGAACATTCTCTTTCCAAAGACTTACCCCATTAAATGTTTTCTCAATGCAAACATCCATGTTGTATAGAATGAATTGGTAAACTCAAGAGACACTCCTGATCCTTAAGAGAAGGACCATATTTCTAAATGCCCCCCATTGTAAACACACACACAGACACCACCTTTCTGTATAGTGTTGTATAGTCTGCAAGGAGCTCACAGTTCAAAAGCTACTGAAAATTATTTATTTATTATTATTATTATTATTATTATTATTATTATTATTATTATTATTATTATTATTATTATTATTATTATTATTATTATTATTATTATTATTATTATATCCCGCCCATCTAGTCTTTGACTACTCTGGGCGGCTCACAACAAGTGGAATAAAAACAATTAAAATATAACAACAATTTACAACAATAAACAATCATTCAAGATGGGAGAAAAAGAAAAAATAGATCAAGTGGTGCCCGGAGGGAAGGCCTGCCTAAATAGACAGGCTTTAAGTTGGCTTTTGAAAGTACCCAGCGAAGGGGCCAGACGAATCTCAGAGGGGAGATTATTCCAAAGACGAGGAGCCACTGCCGAGAAGGCCCGGTTTCTTGTTTTTTCTTTCCGGGCCTCCCTCGGCGTTAGGCTCCTCAACCGCACCTCCTGGCTAGATAGAGTGATACCGGTAGATGTAGGTGGGAGGAGGCGTTCCGCCAGATATCGAGGTCCTAAACCGTTTAGGGCTTTATATGTAATCATTAAGACTTTGAAATCAACGTGGAAACGAACGGGCAGCCAATGCAATGCGGCCAGGGTGGGAGAGATATCTTAATGTTTTCTCACCCCACTGAGAAGTCTGGCCACCGCATTCTGCACCATTTGAAGCTTCCGCATCAATCTCAAAGGTAGCCCCACGTAGAGCGCATTACAGTGGTCTAATCTCGAGATTACAAGCGCATGGACCAGAGTGGTGAGCGCCCCAACATCAAGATAGGGACGCAGCTGGGCAATCCGCCAAAGATGGAAATAGGCGGAGCGGACCACTGACGCCACCTGGGTTTCCATGGTGAGCGCCGGGTCCAGATGGATCCCTAATCTGCGAACCTCACTCTTCGCAGTGAGAGTCACCCCCCCAAATGAGAGGGAGTTTCCCAAACCGCTGATGGTGAGGCCACCCACCCTCAGGACCTCCGTCTTGTCCGGGTTCAGCCTCAGCCCATTTTCCTGTATCCATTGCAGTACAGTCTCCAAACAGCGCTGAAGGGACAGAACGGCATCCACTGTGGTTGGAGAAAAGGAGATGTAGAGCTGAGTGTCATCAGCATACTGATGGCACGATGCCCCACACCCCCTGATGACCCTACCCAGCGGCCTCATATAGATATTAAACAGCATTGGGGAGATAATCGAGCCCTGCGGGACCCCACAATTGAGGCTCCACGGGGCCGAAACCCTCTCCCCAAGCTGAACTCTCTGAGGACGGTCCTCCAAGAAGGATCGGAGCCAGGCAAATCACAAATTATGTTTTGTTATTGTGTCTGCTTTAGTTCTAAGGAAGAGATCTGTGTATAGTGAAGTAGCACTTCTGAGAAATAACTGCCTCTTTCTCTGTTCTACAGCATTTAGGGTGACAGGTAGGTGGGTGGATGAATAAGATGGGGAAATATGCATAACCATGATCTTTATCTCATGGGCCAAAAGTCCAAAATTCTGCTACTTGAGTCTACTAACTGAGGAAGCAAAATAGATGTTTGCACTGAGTAAATATTTAGTTACATTAAATTGGTCAGAAAAAAAGAACGGCATGGAACCAGAGTGACCCATGGTGGAGACAAGGTGCAGTTCTATAATGTTTCTGTAATTCTCTCTATGAATTACTTCATCAACTTTTCAGAGCTCCAAGAGCTTCCAAAGACAAACTCCAGAGGTTTTCTCAACAACCCAAGGCCTTGTTCACACAAGTATATGCATTGTTTCGTTTATCTGTGCTTGATCCTGAGCTGACTGGTGACCTAAGCTAACTCAGCTAAAATGGGCCGTGTGAGAGTCAAGTTGATATGAAAATTCTTTCAGCAATATTTGTTGTAACAATGGCACTGAGGTCATCAGCTGATAAATATCCATGCATAAACAGCCTGTAGAGTCAAATTTCTACCACAACTCTATTGCAAAATGTAAATAAATAAATAAATAAATAAAAGCACAGTATACAACCTGTTCTGTTGAAAATCTAGAAGAATTCAACAGTGGCATGGTTTTTGTGCCTTCAAAGGGAATAAAAATCAAGAACATCACTTTTGTATTCTGATGACAATCTGCACTATGCAAAACAAATAAACAAAGCAGTAAATTAGCACTGAATGAGTTCTTTAAAGACACAGAAACAGCTGCACTGTGGTTTGTCAGTTGTGGCTGTGATCCAGAGCTCCTCACCCTTTGAAGACATGCCTGGAGCTCCATATGGCCCATTCTAGTGCTGAGCCAATCTCTCCCTCCCTTCCCCAGCACACACCTTTCCGTGGTACCATTGCTCCCTTTCAAAGGAAGAAGGCTCTGATAAGCACTCAAATGTTTTTTCATTCCTGGGGCTATAGTACACCAATATGTGGAGTGACAAAATTTCCCCACCCTTATTATGAGATGAGAGCTCAAACACACACATTTTCTCAGTCCTGGTTTTAAGTTTTTAATCTTTCACTTTCAAATTCCACTCAAGCCTTTTATTTACACAAAAGACTAATTTGAAAGCATGAGGAGGGATCTATACCTGTTATTAGTGCTGATCCCTACCTGTTACTGTCCCACAGGGAGAAGCACTATCTGAAGAGGAAATATTTTGCCACAAGTGGAATCTCCACGTGAGTGGAGATCCTTTTCATGCTGTCGTTCATGTGGAGACAGCAACAGGCAGAGGTCAAGATTAAACCTTTTCCTTGTTCATGCTTTCAATTTAACCCTCCTTTGAACATTTTTAGTTTTAGCATCCCATACTAAGCTAAAGGGCATGCTCAGTATATATATCTGTACACCTAGACAGCCCTCCTAGAGCGTAATAAACACTGATTTATTTACAATCCATGGTTCCTATTTTCCTGTTTGGTATAGCTCAGTGAGCCAGAGCACCTGGCTGTGGAGCCAGGGGCTGAGAATTAAAATCTCCACTGTGTGCCCAGGAAAAGGGCCATGGTCATCCATCATATGTGTGGAAGTGATAGGATTAAGTGATCTGCCACCTGTATGCCTTTGGGCAAGTTGCACATTCCTAGTGTGCCATCAGAAGGAGGGACTCATAAACCATTGCTGAGTATTCAATACCTAGAAAACCACTGAGCAGTTAGCATAAATCAGAAACCACCTGATGTCAAATAATTATTATTTAGTCCAGTGCATACCAAGATAGTCATCTGGTATCTCAAGTCTGTTTCTCTAAGAAGAGTCAATCATTATTCAGGAACTGCCAATATTAGAAGATTACTGCATGTGGGTAAAATTTAAAATTGCATGCTTCATTTATAAAACTAAGTTGTTGCACTTACTGTTTCATTTTAGCATTATGAAAAAGAGCTATAATGAAGTGGGTGTCTTAAATGACACTATAGTAGGTGTTGTGCATGTTCTGTTCTGGTGTAATCCATTCTGTTATCTGGTACAATAAGTTTATCCCAGTATAGCGAGTGGTGGTGATTATTATAGCACCGTCAATATGCACAGTACTTTAGAGAGTTCCTTGTGTGAAGCAAAACATAGACAATTTTTCCCCGAAGGAATTTGTAACCAAGATACCATCAGACAGAGAGAGAAGAGAGGAAGAGTGAGGAAACAGGAAGAAACAATGGAGAGAGGTGGAATGTGTAACAAGAGGAGGTAACAAGGGGAGCAAAAGGTGACTGAAAGTCAGCAAATACAATTGCATTTCCTAGCCAATATCTTGTTAGTTATGCCTGAAAGTGTAACACTAATGTTTGAATCTGAATTGTCTCAAGCTGAGAAATCACTATAGACATCTGTTGCATATTGAATTTCACCATTTGGCATGCAACAGGTGATACTATGGTGTTTTCTTAACTTGAGACCATTTGCCTCCAGAAGTCACACCATTTGCCTTAGTCTGGTGTAAAATCCCAACAGGGTTTTGGCCACTTAGACTTCAAATTGGTGGGGAAGGCATAGCAATATGTAAACCCTCTTCAATAAATTAGTTCTCAACATTTGAGGAAGGAGCTCTCATACCCAACTTGCCCTCATCGTCACTTACATCATAGAAATACTAGTGAAGCTGATGTGAAATATTTTATGTGTGTAGGATTCCCCATTAACAAGAGTCCAGATTTCCCAGCTTTCTTGCACATGTGGAGACCCTCAATGAGAACAACTCTTCTTCAAACTCATTTGCAATTGACTGATCTAAGTGACAACAGAGAAGCAGCAGGGTTAGAGCTTTCTCTCCTCGCATGTTCCATTCTCCTGCAACAGTAATGCCTGCAAGAGGCCTATAGTCTCTTAACATCTATTTGCAAGACTTCAAGCGAATATATGAAAACTGCATTCAGTATGGGGTAGTGGTCAGAGTGTGGGCTTAGGGCCCAACACACATGGTTTCAAATCCCTACTTAACCACAAAACTCATTGGATAGTGTCAGGCCAGTTATATATTCTCCACCTCTCCTATCTCAGAGGAGAAGGTGAATCTTGTGTGTCAAATTGAGCTCATTGAACAAGTCGGATATAAATATAACAGATTAAATAACTAAAGGTGCAACTAGACAATGAAGTTGTCCCAGGCTGGATCAAACTAAACAGGATCGCTTGAAAGTACTGCTTTTTTTTTTTACTGCCCCATAGTGCTTAAAGCTTTCTATTTATTTATTTATTTATTTATTTATTTATTTATTTATTTATATGCCACCCATCTGGCAGCCAAGGCCACTCTGAGCGGTTTACAACAACTAGACAAAAACAATAAAATAACAAAAAACCACGACATCGATAAATTAAAAAGTGCAAAATAAAATACCATAAAATACAGTGGAAGACATAGTGAAATGTCTCTGGGTGGTTTACAATTTAATTATGCAGGCTACACATTGCTCCCCCACCCAGCAAGCTGGGTACTCAATTTATTGACCTCACAAGGATGGAAGATTGAGTCAGCCTCAAGCCAGCTACCTGAGCCTAGGATGGAACTCAGGTCATGAGCAGAGTTTTCACTGCAATACTGCAGTTCAACCACTGTGCCACAATGCTCTTGAAAGTGCAATCTGACATTTAGAGTGATCCTTATGTCCACACAGAAGGATCGGGTGTTTTCAAGACAAGAAGACACGCAACATCTCAAAGCAAACCTATTTAACCCGTTTCTCCTTCTCATCCTCCATGCCCCATGCCCCCTCATGTGATGAATGGGCAAATGCTGGATTTTATTTTATTTTATGGGTAAGTGACATATCACTGCATTGGCTTGCCATCAAAGTGAAACAGCACTTTGAAAAGAAAAAAAGGAAGAAGAAAAGAGATCTCTTTTTTGCTTCCTCTTCTGTTTCCCCCTCCTGCTTCTCGTCTGTCTCCCTTGGGAGAAGCAGGAAGATGCTTTAAATTTCCCAAGACTGTGAAGGAGCTTAAGCTGACAGCTTAAGCCATCTGTTTTGGTTCGATCCCAGTGATCACACCTGCTGGGGCTGAACCAAAGCAGAGAAATCCTACCTGCACACACTCACACAAAAGTAGCCCCTGAGAAGGAGCCAAAAAGGTGCAGGTAGGCATTGATCAATGACGAGCTGATTAGCAATAGCCTGTATATTGTGTGGTCACCAGGGAAGGGAGCGAACCAGTCCATCCCCAGAGCAGACCAAACAGTGGAACAAACCCCCACCTAGTTACACCCTAAGCACTACATTAATGCCACATAACATTCGCCATTACCCCAACATAATTGAAATCAATGGAGCTTAGGCTGGCCATGCCTAACTTTCCACATCAACTGCAGTGTGACTTAATTTTCGACCATTTAGCACAAATGCAACACACTGCGGTTGTCATTATTATTCTCTGCCTTTCCTTCTTGACATGTAGTTCCAAATGTCTTCTATCATTTGTCTTAGAACATGATTCTTCCCCAGTTTACAATTTCTGCCTTTTTCCTTTAGTCATCTACAGTGGAAAAAAAATGTACCTTTTCCTAACTGAGTATGGCAGACTCATGATGTGCTTAAATAATACCTCAATGCATTTAGCTTGGTATACAAAATATTTAGCCTCTGGGAAAACTGTGAATTACTGTCAACTGAAATAAAGCTCTTGAATTTCACAATAAAAGAAGCTTGTCATATTCTCCCAAACCTAGGACATTAATATTCAGACTTTTACTCGGGTACATAAACAATAGGAGAAATGTTTGGCTCTGGGCTTTTCTTCCTCTTTGTAAAAATTATTTTTCTATTCATATTCTAATTGGGATGAAGCAGTACTTTGCTGTCTGCTTCCATTGTGGCTGTGTTAGTTAACCATTGGCCAAAGTGGAGTACAGCTTAATGATGCCACCAATACTGTTCTCCTACACCAGTGGTTCCCAACCTTAGGTCACCAGATGTTCTTGGATTAAAACTCCCAAAAGCCTTCACCACTAGCTGTGGTGACCAGGATTTCTGGGAGTTCTAGTCCAAGAAGATCTGGGGACCCAAGGTTGGAAATCACTGTCCTACACTAAGGTGTCATGAAATTGTCCAACGTAGAATGTAATTCAAAACATCAGATTTTTAAGCACAATGAGGTCTCTCAGTTGGACCCTTGATAGTCTGGGGTTCTTGCATGAACCTAAATCCATTAGGTACTAGTCTGGCTATGAAAAAGTTGGGTGAAATGAATGTTTTTCTTTATGTATGAACAATGGCAGAGGGCAAAGATAACAGTCATGTTAGCCAGTGGTGCAGAATACAGTACAGTACATGGCCCTTGTGCATTACATAGTTAGACCCAGGAGCCCTACCCCTTTGTCATCAATGTTGTAAGCTGAATACAGTATGAAGGCCAGGGGCATGGCATAATAAGTAAATCCACATGCATAAGAAAACGGAGAGCCAGAGTGAGATGAGAAGATGGAAGAGACATCTAATAAGAGGTGTCATCCTAGCCTTTCAAATATATGGGTTTGTACCTTTTTTCAAAAGTTAAAAATGTGTAAGTCTGCAGAGTTGAATGTTGTTCTGTATATATTCACAGAGTTGCATTAGAAATAAAGTTATAAAAAGAGATTGGAGAAAAAGAACATCTGTATTATTAGGTGGCTAAATGACTTTTGGAACAGCTTGGGCCCATTTTGACAATTATCTACTCCTGTCTAGTCTGGGATTTTGAAGAGCAAGGGCTATTGAGCGACTCTAAAGTGAATGACAGTGGGTGGATTTTCTTTGGTTGCTTTGTGTCAGATAGTTGACCTTTTTTCAAAATAATACCTGAGCCAGTCTCACCCACGAAAGCTTGATAACAATGGCAGGAATGATGCCTAATCCTCTGTCAGCTTTTCCACTGGCCACATTTAGTCTCTTACAGCATGTCAACACATCAAGAGGTGCCATAGAAAAACCTCATGCCTTATAGCCTCATTGTAAAGTATGTTCCTTTTATATCAGCCAACTCAAAAAATAGGCAGCTGTCAAAGAGCAGGGCAGAAGGACTGGTGTTTTTGATCCTTCTCCTGTTTCTTTCCATTTAACACCAGAGACCTGAACATTTTCAATAGAAAAATATTTTTAAATATTTTTAAAATACTCTTGTTCAAGTGCAACATGAACAACACTGTCTAATTTCCTTCCAGTTTTTGTGGGTTTGTGTATATGTGTGTTTGTTTTGTTTTTGGTTTGGCATACAGTTGAACACACAGACCCAGGGGTATCCCAAGACATTTTGCTCCTCCCAAAATCATGCATGTTGCTGCCAGAAAACCAGTGTTCCTGATCACATAAAGAGCCACATGTATAGATGACACTTTTCGTATCAGAAAGTTTGCCTCCCTGTGTGGAGAGTGGCCAGAAGTTATGATAGAGGAGGTGAGACTAGCAAGCTTCTTTGAGTGTTTATTTTCACTGCTTAAAGAATGCCTGAAAGAAAGAAATATGTTGCTGGTGAAGATGAACTGTTTCTTTGTTCAGCACATGTAGAGGCAGAGGCAGAGGGAGAGGGAGAGAGAGGTCTTAATATAGGTAGAGATATAGGTAGAGATGGCTGGAGAGCTCAGTGAATTAGGCATCTAGCTGTTGAGGCTGAGGCTGAGAGTTCAATTCCGCACTGTGCATCCCGGGAGAGCCAGCCTGTATCACTTTGGGCAAGCTGCGCAGTCTCAGAGTGCCTCCAGAATAATGGAATGATAAGCCACTTCTGAATACTCTCTAACTAGAAAACTCTGAGAAGTGTCACCATGAATCTGAATTGATTTGATGGCACACTATTATTATTATAAAGACAGAAAGAGGGTGTGTTTTTTCCATCCTGCAGTTCAAAGCAGGAAGCAATGGATTCTTTCTTCAGGACCTAATGAGACCCAATCCTGCTGAACTTGAGTGATGTGGTTGCATTACATGTTTTTGGACAATGCTTTCCAGCCATGTTAAACATGGGAAAGTTACCTTTTCGGACTACAGCACTGGCCAGGCTGGTTTGAGTATTGCAGGAGATGAAGTCCAGAACAGTAACTTATCCTGTCTCTGGCCCTATAAACACTTAATGTTATTTTATTTCCATGACTGCTGCAGCATCCTCTTAATAACAAATTCATTTTTTCTCCCCCGTCTTTACTTTCCTCCACCTTTTCTGCCTTTGCCACCTTTCAAATCTGATTGGCTTCTGAGATGGTTGTGTTGTTTGTTTTTAAAGATGTAGCATTATAAACCAATCACATGGGTCATCACAATCGTGACATTAAATGTCATCAATAGTAATTGAGCTCAAGGACAGTGAAGACAAAAAAAAGAGGAGTTAAGACATAGGGAAGAAGAAAACCAAAATGGCACAAATGTGCTTGTGGCATGGATAGAAAATAGCTGTACATGGGGAGTGGGGCAGCTTTTCAATGCAAACACATAATGAGAGGAGGCTTGGCTCTCCCCTGTAAAGGTAAAGGTTCCCCTTGACATTTAGTCCAGTCGTGTCTGACTCTAGGGTGCGATGCTCATCCCCGTTTCCAAGCCATAGAGCCAGTGTTTTGTCCGAAGACAGTTTCCGTGGTCACGTGACCAGCGCGACTAGACACAGAACACCGTTACCTTCCCACCATGGTGGTACCTATTTATCTACTTGAATTTGCATGCTTTCGAACTGCTAGGTTGGCAGGAGCTGGGACAAGCGACGGGAGCTCACTCCGTCACGTGGATTCGATCTTACGACTGCTGGTCTTCCGACCCTGCAGCACAGAGGCTTCTGCGGTTTAACCCACAGCGCCACCACGTCCCACATGGCTCTTCCCTAAACATCCATAATTCAGGCATTTTGCATCTTAGCATTGGCTGTCACAGAATGTCAATGCATCTCCCCTTCAGTACTCCTTCATAGCATAGGATGAGAGCAGGAGCACTGCGCTGTTCCTCTTAAGCATGTGTTTTCTTTTTCTGAATAGAATTTTGGTCAGTGTCATCAAAGGCAATTTTGTAGTGTTTCCTGAACAACAAATACATCTGCTATGCATTAGTATATTGGAAAGTAACCTTGCAATGCAAACAGTGTTTAGGGGCCTCCTTTTGCCTCATGGCAAATGTACATAGAGATAAAAAGACAACAATCCTTGCCCCCCCACCCCCATGTACACCTTACATTCAAGGAGCAGAGAAAGAGCCTTGATTTGTGTTAAAAACAGAATGTGGCATGTACTATTTAAAGGTGCACTGATTTCTAAAAAACCACTTCTGTCTCTTGCATTCATGATAATGCTGGTTGCCAAGAGAGACATGAAGGCAAAGAGTGAATGGGCTAAAGCACAGATGAGCCATTTAATGACAATGCATTTTGTGTGTGATGATGTCAGAGGCACTGCTGACATTCCTACTAAGATGACCTTGATGTCAAGGAGGCATCTTTCAGTGAAAGCTTGTTAGCTGAGTGGCAATAACAGCATATATTCCAGGAATGTTGCCAGCATCATGAAGGTTATGGTGACCCCCCCCCCCGCCTGCCCGGCTTAGAAATTCACAAACAGCTGTTTAAAAATGTAGGAGATGTTGTATACATATTCCCAAGATACTTTCTGGACTACAGAGATGTACTGGCATTATATTCAAAGGTATTAACACAGCCCACTCCGAAAAGTTTACGTACTAACAAGCAAGACCCAGATTAAACATGTCATGTACAGCTCTGAATCTGGTGTGTCTGTGTGTGAGAGAGAAAGGGAACGTTGATACCAGGTTTCAGGATACATAGGCTGAAATCCAGTAGGAATGTGCAACTAGAGTAGGTTCATGGAGCAGGGGTAACTTGCAATCTAAGGGCAAAATCCAGTTTTGGTCCAACATAATACAACCGCATTGAAATCAGTGGCATTTGGATCAATTCTGTTTAACAAACATATTCATTCCAGCGCATTTACTCCTGGTAGGACTAATAAAAGTGGCCCCAAGGTTATGCAGAGGAAAAAGAAGAAGAAATGGATAAATTGCTTATCTGGAGATGCAGACACTGGCCTCCTGTTACAAATAGTGGTTGATCAATTGCTATCCACATACAGTATACATTGCTGATGGGGTGTAAGGAGACAGGACTTTGCTAAGTCCCACAGCGACTGCTTGCACAGATTGTGCTCCCAGTGCAATTTTTGCTAAAGAAATTAGTCCAGAACAAGTGGGATAGCTTTTCACTCCTGTCCCAAAAAGGAGGGGGGATTTGTACATCAGTTTCTCTCTGGTACTTGATATATACGGGAATGTGTCTGGGAAAGTGTTTCTGAGAGTATCTTATCCAGGCAGCCATCACACTTTATTTCCTTCATAGGGTGGAAGAAGGAGGTTGAGATTAACACTGGGCATTCTAAGCTTCATGCCGAAGTGTTGGTAGGAAGGAATTGTTTATTGCTTCTTCAGCTTATAAGTCCCTACCACTGGATGGTTGATTGCTGTGTGTAGGTTCCTCCCTACTCCCCTAGGAATGCTTTTTAATCAAATAAAGCATACTGTGTATTCTGTGGAGTATAGAATGAAGTGGAACATAAATAACAAGCACTACATCAAGAAGACTGCAAAAATACAATGCATTCATAATAAAAGCAATAGATAAGCAACTGTATAATACAAGCCTGTACTGCTACCAGGGGACTTTGGCCCAAACATAAATTAGAGGATATGGGTTGTTCACCACCACATCCACAAGATGGAATATCGTTGCAGCGCACTTGTAAGTATTTTGTACCTATGAATAAGAAGAATGTGAGTCACAGCAAATTTCTCATTTGTGTTATAGAAAGTACTTACAGGACGCTTGAAGTCAGATTCCTAGTGGGAAGTTAGTAGCTGCCTATGTCGTGACAATGCCTTCCATGTGTAGTAGCATGATGGGCTCAAGTATAAGAGGATACAGGCAGCCTGGAAGTTTTGAGCTGTGAAGATTTAGACCAACAGTGGAAGAACAGCAAGAACAAGTTACTAGATAAGGACATTAAGAATCACGCTAACAATACAGTTCACACATTATTTGGTCCAGGGCTTTCTTTAGTGATGGAAAGCATCTAGTTGGTTGGGTTTTTTTTGTTTTTGTTTTTTTTAGTGTGAAGTCTTCTCACCTCCTGTATGTTGCAAATTAGATTGCTTTGTTTTGTGATTCATCATCAGATGGTAAAGAAGGGCTTCATTTGTAGAATCTGATTGTTCTGCTATGCATTTCTGAGGAAACACCATTGCTAGAAATCAAACATGTTCTCAGCTTCTAATTCTGAGTTTCATATCTTGTTTAGTTGCCCCATGATCAGGATGTGATCTAAGGAGCTGTTGTTCTAGAGCTGCACCAGCAAATGTGTAGAGCAGTTTTGTGGTGGGGCCTCCTGTTTCTGGGGCTTCAGCAGGATCCTGACATTCTGTGGCATTCTTGCTCCTCATTTCCTATTTAAACCAGGTTATGTGTTGGGAAGCATGAGTCTGACAAAGGAATGATGTGTCTTGGATTCAGAGCTTTGGTTCAGATCCATTGTTATATCCTTTCCTGAGGTCTTGGATGTGCCATTGGAGTTTCAGAAGTCGGGTGGGATATCTGCTTGGAAGGAAAGAGTTTACCCAGCACAATATGTTTCCAGTCTGTCAAAAAAAAAAAAAGTTCCTCAGGAAGTGTTGTTGTTATTTAGTCGTTAAGTCGTGTCCGACTCTTTGTGACCCCATGGACCAGAGCACGCCAGGCCCTCCTGTCTTCCACTGCCTCCCAGAGTTGGGTCAAATTCATGTTGGTCGCTTTGGTGACACTGTCCAACCATCTCATCCTCTGTCGTCCCCTTCTCCTCTTGCCTTCACATTTTCCCAACATCAGGGTCTTTTCCAGGGAGTCTTCTCTTCTCATGAGATGGCCAAAGTATTGGAGCCTCAGTTTCAGGATCTGTCCTTCCAGTGAGCACTCAGGGTTGATTTCCTTCAAAATGGATACGTTTGATCTCCTTGCAGTCCAGGGGACTCTCAAGAGTCTTCTCCAACACCACAATTCAAAAGCATCAATTCTTCAGTGGTCAGCCTTCTTTATGGTCCAGCTCTCACCTCCATACATCGCTACTGGAAAAATCATAGCTTTGACTATGCGGACCTTTGTCGGCAAGGTGATGTCTCTGCTTTTTAAGATGCTGTCTAGGTTTGTCATCGCTTTCCTCCCAAGAAGCAGGCGTCTTTTAATTTCGTGGCTGCTGTCACCATCTGCAGTGATCATGGAGCTCAAGAAAGTAAAATCTGTCACTGCCTCCATATCTTCCCCTTCTATTTGCCAGGAGGTGATGGGACCAGTGGCCATGATCTTAGTTTTTTTGATGTTGAGCTTCAGACCATTTTTGGCGCTCTCCTCTTTCACCCTCATTAAGAGGTTCTTTAATTCCTCCTCACTTTCTGCCATTAGAGTCGTATCATCTGCATATCTGAGGTTGTTGATATTTCTTCCAGCAATCTTAATTCCGGCTTGGGATTCCTCCAGTCCTGCCTTTCGCATGATGTATTCTGCATATAAGTTAAATAAGCAGGGAGACAATATACAGCCTTGTCGTACTCCTTTCCCAATTTTGAACCAATCAGTTGTTCCATATCCAGTTCTAACTGTTGCTTCCTGTCCCACATATAGATTTCTCAGGAGATAGATAAGGTGGTCAGGCACTCCCATTTCTTTAATGACTTGCCATAGTTTGCTGTGGTCCACACAGTCAGGAAGTGTAGGCTGCCTTTATTCTAACTGGAGCCATCAGCAGTCTTATTTTTCCTTCAGAGGTGGCTTCCTCTGTTTCGAGGTCAGGGCACAGATGAGTCCTGATGGCAAGGAAGGTTGCTGTTTCCATTGCAGGCTGGAGTACAGCTGGGCTGCTAACTTGTGAATAAGCTGCCAGGGTAAGTCTTTAACATGGTGAAGAGCATAAAGCAGCCTGCATATCAAGGGCAGATCTGCTAGCTGGGAAGAACTACACTGCCTTTGTGCCAAGTGGTATGCTTTAGCTCTTCAACACAAGCGGATCTTCACAGAATGTTCTTCACAGTATCTACCAACTCTAGGTCATGCAAGGAACAATGCTGAGAAAACCAAAATGCAGAGTAGGTTGTACTGTCTGTGAAGGGTTAATTCCGAGTACACACACCTGCATATGCCAGAAATAGTGGATATCATGAACCCTATATATAGGATAATCTCTGCTTCCCTCTGGTCCTGATAATACATCTTGAAAACATGTATTTCGGGTGGAGAGTATTTAATATATTAAGGCAGTGGATAAGTGAAACTGTGGGTACTGATGCCACAGATATGGCGATCCTACTGTACTTGGCAACCTGAGATGTATCCCATGAAAGAGAGTTGGTGCGGACACTTGGACATCCTCTGATAGGCCAAACCTAGCAGTAGTCCTAACCCTTTGAAACTACTGGGACATGCTAGCTTAGCCCTGAGTTTGACTGACATTCTTCTGCACAAGCTGAAACATGTGCTGTGTTCTCAGGCCACTCCAGTTGGAACATACTGCTGAGAGTTGCATAGGGATAGGGGAAATTTTTCAGATTCACCCCTATGTAGAAGAAGTTGCAGTCTAGAAAACTGGAAGTTGGAAATCTAGAAAAGCTAACATAAAGCTGTATTGGAAACAGCTGCTACCTAAACCTCTAAGATCATAGCTGAGGGAAACACCATGAATTTCGGGACCGCCCCACCCCTCACATTATTGCCATTACAACCGCAAATATTTCTGTCTCTTCTGGTTTTCATGTACAACACCGCTTATCAGAACTGAAGGCATGAATCTAAACAGTACATCATGTTTTCTTCCATTTAAACTAATTGAAATCAAGTGTCAGTAGGTCAGTTGGCATTTTACTCTTATATGCACTCAAAATGGAATTGGACCATAAGAATTTTTATGCATAGATATTGGACTTGATGTGAGCAATAAGGCAAAAATGGAGACCTTTGGGGACATAAAATATGGCAAAACATGTATAAGAACAAATAAAGGTGCTTATAGAAAAGATATATTGTACAGCCTGCCAAAATGAAGACCGTAGATCACATAATGGATATAAAATGTGTCACATGGTGTAATAAACATCTGCTTGGATATAAATTTCACCAAGTTTGATGGATAAAGTACAACAAAATTGGTATAGTGCTAGCGTCATGTAACTGATGGCATAATGCAATATATTTTGATCTAACATCCATCACATAGGGCATGTTTGTTAAGGAAAGGCGCCATTTCCACAAGCCATATTATCCAGTCTTTAGCAACTTTTTGTCCATGGTTTTCAACCAGGGATGGAACTAGAAACTTGAAAACATTAAGATCAGCTTTGATGTACCTCCCTATGGACACCATGATAGTCAAGACCTCACAAGGATGCCATATTTAATCTGGTCTGCCCTGTAGACATCTTTATTTTTGAATCAGTATGTCCTTCTTAGGATCATGGCCAAAGAGGTTTGCTGGAAATGGAAGATGGATACACACCCCTCTCCTTGGAAGGGATTGTGCTTGGAATCCAAAGATGTAATTTTTCCAAGTTTCTGGTAATGACAATAAAATTAAAAAATAAGAAGCATAACCTCTGTTCACCCAGCTAACAATTAGATTATTTGATCTATGTATGTGTACTGTCTTTGAACAAATATGTTAAGGTTCGATTCTTCAAAAAAAAAACACCACTCTCCAGTTCATGAATGTGGGATATTGTGCTTTCTGTATCCACAATTCAGAACTCGAGGAAATGGCCTGATATTGCTGCACAATATCAGCACTATTTTCCTGTGTTGCCAGCAGGAATAAGGATGTCAAGCTTTACATAGCAAAGGGCAGCCTGAATGTTAATACCAATGGCAGCAATCTAGATGATCTACGGGATACCCTCTTGTGCTCACTACCATTCACAAAGTGACACCACACAAGGGAAAATCCCAGAAGCTTACTCTTTTTTTCCATCAGTTAACCGCTTCTTACCAAACACGAAGCAATTGTCATGACTGTTTTTCAACAAGTGTTTGAGACTTGTACACTCTACCTAGGGTTGCCAGGTACACAGCATCCCATTGTTTGAGAGGTCAGAGACAAAACCTGAGTCCAGGAAGTGAACCCTTGGAATGTCACAGAGGCTGAGCAGGGAAGGTTTCCCCAAGTTTTACTCCACTGCTTCCAGGATCTGTCGAACGAAAAGATAGATGTGGCCTGATGTTGCTCTTCCATTCCCTGATGTGGTCCAAATGGCAGGATGGACCCCATGTTGGTGTATAAATAGATCAGGCACAAGAGGAAAAGGCTGAGAAGAGAGTTGGTAAATGCACGTATTTGGGCATGCCCTGCCATTTGGAGCAACATACACAATAATACCTTCATGCGGAGCCACTGAAGGGCCAGCTGGGAATGAACAGAGATGTATACCCAAGCTTTAAAGCCACCTCACACATAAAAATCAAAGTACCTCCTCCTTCAGTTGCTGCTTGCTCTGAACATTGTCACCCTGCCTGCTGATCTAGAGGAGGAGAGGATGAAACTCCAGCTGGCATCCTGTGGATGGCCAACCTTGTCTGTCTATATCTGTTCTTATTAATTGCTGAGACTCAAGGGTGAGCTGGGATTTAAAGGAAGCATGCTCATTTGTGCAGGCAAAACTTACCTGGGCCTTACCCTCTGCTAGCAGAAAGCACTACCTTTCACCTTTCTTCTGCTCATACTGTAATCAGTACCTCCTTCTGCTTCCTTATCCCTTTCACCCAAGGGAAAGATTCAACTCAGGGAAGAGGGATGAAGTAAGAGGTGGTGGAGAGCTTTGGTAAAGGTCAAGAAGACCTTCTGGATGTGAAAATAGCATTAGTTGTGAAAATACAATAGTAACTATTGTTCTGCTCTTTCCAGACATTCTTAAGTGCTGCCTTTGGTGACTGCCCCACTCTGTCTAATGGCAGGGCCAGCCCCTTTCACAAGGACATTTGTATGTAAAGGAGCATTTGTCTGTAAAGTTTGTCCAGAAAAGCAGAGGCATGTGTGATGGTGATGTTTTAAATAAATGAATGTGAGCAAAGGAAATCACCCCTGGCTCCCTTGTCAGAAATAAGCAAACCCTCTAGGTAAAATCAGTGCAGTGATGAGAAACATTCATTTTTTGGGACCATGGTTCAAAATTTCAAGAACTAGCCATGGTGGTCATGAAATTCTACAAATTGTAGTCTAAAACCCCGTTTCCTTTCTCTGGATTAGCGTGACTTCCTCCCAGTCTAAAGATTACAGTCGTTGAGGATGGTTAAAGGAAGAAACTGGGCCATGTACTTCAGATCAGCACTAATATTAATAGAACAGCTCAGTACTGATATTAATTCATTATTCTGAGGTGTAACTAAGCAGGATCTATGAATACATTTTGTTAAATTTTACTACAAACATATTGCCTAGACCCACCAAAATGTATTTTAGATGTCAGACTGCTGTTGGCATTTTTAGAATTTGGGCTATGTAAAACGGATTGGGAAAAATGAACTTGAGGTTCCCTTCCAGCCCTAATATTGTATGACCTGGCAGCAGTATATTAAAAAGAAAACCTGCTTGAGACAGGACTCAATCATTCTAATACCATGCACTGCTCATGGCAGATTTGTATTCCTGCATTCTACATTTCCACATCATTATATTGCCATTTCATGTGGAGATAATGGCATTTCAGGGTGGCGATAAATTGGAATGCGGGGCACACACTACCTCCACCACACATGGGAGCAGCAAAGCGAGATCAGCATGAAGGAAACATATTGTCATTCCGCAGGAATCATGACTTTCCACTCAATCAGAGTAGAAAGTATTAACACTACAAAACACACCCTTCGTCTCTCCATCACATTTTGCTAGCTCTAATGTCTCTGGTGCCACCAGGGAGATACTGTGCAAGAGTGTGGGGCAGGCGGGAAGGAAACCTGAGCATAAAAAAATTTCCCACTTGGTATTAAAAGCTGAGCTGCAGAGGGCCTGACTTTATAAGGAGCATCTGCACTTCTGCAACAAATAGGACACAAGTGGTGATGGCAAATTGATTCTCTGCTCTGAAAACGTGACTCCCTGTTGCCCTTGGTTTTTTATTTCAAGCATTTAGGTATGACCTATCTTAATGGTGGGGTCTAGTTTATATTACGTGTTATTGAAAATGTCTAAGCATAATTTTAGTGATAGACAAGTCGAGTCCATGTGGGTGGATGCAGTCAGTAAGATAACTGCTGTGCACAACAGCAAGATGATCTGCACTTAGGAGGCACAAGCACTGGAGTTGCTGCACTAATATTTGCACTATATTATGTGCGAATGACTAGATCAGAGCTAGGTCAGAGAGGCCAGGATATGACATTTGGGCACACACTCATGGCCATGCACCCATGCAAGCTTGATGTATGCACACTCAAATGCAGTCAGATAAATAGTTGACTCAGGGCATGGTTCCACTGGCAATTTGAATCAATTTCTGTTCAGGCTTTTTAAAGATCAGGTTCAAGTCAAATGGTAGTTAAATCAGCCACCAGGTTCACATTCACTGAATGGCAATTGATTTATTTCTGATGATTTAAACCAGTTTTGGAGTCTACACTGATGAAATATATCATTTCCTTTCTTCTTTAGGAGCCCTTTTTTTGTTACTCTTTGCCTTTTTTAAAAAAGTGATACAACAATAAATTGATGGCCCCATTCAGCCGAGAATGTTGAAAGGCAGTAACAGATGCATTGCTAAACAAAATTATAACTCTTTTTTTAATGAGTAGAAGTCGCAGTGGCAATACACTGATGTTAAACAGGAGCACAAAGTAAATTGATAGCACCATCCAGACCCACTGAACTGCATTTAAATCGATTTACAAGTGAGTTATTTTAAAAAGCCCCTGCTGGTCAGTTAAAAAAACAATCACATTGGAGCCCAAAGAAATCGATTTCACTAGTGCGTTGTGTGCATGAGAAACTATAATTCAACTTGAATGACACTTAATTCAATTCAACTGTGGTTCTTTTGCCCATGTGCCCTCAGATACAATATTCACAATATGCAAAACTGCTTCATGTACTACAATAATGCACTTTTTGAAAACAATTTAGTTTAGTGGAAATCATCTTCCATGATTTCCTGAGAGCAAAAAAACAATACTTCATCTATGATAGACAACTCAAATAAAAACACAAGCTATCACTTATCACCTCACCTATTACAGCATATCATCATCATCTTAGAACTGCAGAACTGAAAGGGACCCTATGGATCATCGCGTCCAGCCTCTGTCAAGGAGGCACAGTGGGGAATCGAACTCCCAACCTCTGGCTCTGCAGCCAGATCTGATACGCACAAATAGGAAACAAAACACAGAGAGAAATGGTTTGTTTCCACCTTTCTCTTTCTTACACACACACATATACTACAGAAAGACACAGATGGTTGGTGTGATCAGACAATGAGGATTGCATCTGATTGCACCAGAAAGGGTTGCTTTGCTGAGAGTGATGTTCCTTAAAGACAACGTTCTGTCCATCTGGGAATTTCTCCAGCTAAGCCTGAACAATGAGTCGCCCTGCCAGTAGACCAAAAGGTTCAACTTTGGCATGGATCAGGATTGGGCTGGAATACTTTTGCCCTGCATCATGTGATCACTGAGTCATAGCTCAGAGCAGACTGGGTCAAGATATGGAGGAGAGCTTTCTCTTGATCACAAGCTGTGTATGTTAACAGATTCTAAGAGGAAGGTTTATTGAAATGAAGTGTAATTGGTTAAAAAAGAGGATACAGAGTCTGCTGACTATTTCTAAGCAATTGAAGGAAAAAGAGATGAGGGAAGAAGATGAAGTATGAAAAGAATGGAAGTCATATCAAGTATCTGTCAGCAAGATGAAGAAGCAGTAGGGTAGGTCATATAAAGAGGGCGTGCACCAGAGTCTTACATCCCTGACCCTACCTCTGTTGCCCCCTAGTGGCTCACAGATGTTTTGCAGATGTATGGGACTTTTGCTTCACAAGATAAAGTGATATTTTTAAACAGATTGTGGGAAAACTACTTTTTTGGACTTATAGTCCTCAGGATCCCACAACTCACTGGGGTTCTCTGGGAGTAGTCATCCAAGCACTTTTCCAAGCTGTGACTTTGAACTAGGGACTGTAAAGTTATAGATATGGCTTATGTTCTGATTCAGAATCTCCAACAGTTGTTGAAGGAGTGTAGTAGGGAAAATGAGAACACAGACTGGATAAGAGTACTGCAACACACACTGTGTGGAGCTACCCTTGAAAAAAGCCCTGGATCTTTGGTTGGTGCAACATATAGCAGCTAGGCTACTATCTGGTGAACAGTATTATGACTACCTGACCCCAGTACTGAAAGACCTGGGTGCTACAGGGCCCAATTCATGGTGTTGGTTTGAGCCTTTAAAGCTGGAGGTCTGGCTATCTAAGGGACTCCTTGTTTCTTTATGAGTCTCTCCAGATGTTAATGTCTTCTGCAGAGGCCCTCTTAAAATGTGAACATGTCAGAGGCCTGCTTAACTAGCATGCAGGAAAGGGCCTTCTTCTGTGTGGCTTCCAGGCTGTGGAATGTACTACCTTCAGAGCTGTGAGATGTTCCACTCTGACTGATTTTCAGAAGGGAATAAAAATATGTCTTTTTAGATTGGCATATGAGATCTAATTTGTCTAATGTTTTAGTACATTTGGTTAATTTTAATGTTTTTTTACAGTGGGGTTGACTTGATTTGTGGTGATGGGATAGTTAAATATGGTTTTGCCTGTTTTTATTCTTTTAAAAAGTTTGCAAGCCACTTTGAACACTATTTTTTAATGGAAAGGCCAGGTTTAAATGTGGTAAAGAAATATATTGGTAAGTATCTAAGTCTGTCTTCAGCTGCAATCTAAAGATTCTTAGCATTAGAATTCAGCCTGCTGCTAAATACATGTAGAATGTGAATCCGGAGGGTGGTGACAGCAAAAGCCACACAAAGAACTCCCCTTGTATCTCCTCCTAAATCTTCTCTCAAAAATACTTCTTCAGCAACAAAGGATCATAAAGAAAACCTTGTTTCTCTCCAGGCTTGCTTTGTTTACTCCAGAAAAGATAGATTATACTTTTGGGTGGGAGGAGATAATGGATCCCAAACAAGAGCACTTCCTCTGCACTACATCTCAGAAATGAAGAGCTGACCTAGTGCACTTCAGTAACTCCTGCATGTAAATAGATTTTGCAAATATCATCTATAACATCAAAGAGAAATCTGAGTGATAAAATGATAAAATATAATTCAATGTCATATTTTGTGTGGGTTTTTTTTTTTTTTTTTTTTTGGTTTGGCTAGCTCCAGACAGCCTGTTTTGTGTTGTTTATTTTTTTACTTAGCTGTTACATATTTATTCCTTGTTGACTCTGTGCATGTAATGAATTTGCCGCAGCTTTCCTTTGGAGACAGTGTAATTGGTTGGAGTATTAAAAGAGAAGTGCTGCATGGGACCAGTGAGAGAAAGCAACAGGACCTCTCCAGGCAGCCAGCAAACAGGCAGAGAATCAAGCTGGCAATCTCAGTGTTCAACTCGGTGATGAATTCACTGAATGGAAGAGCAGAACTTACATACAGAGAGCTAGGGAATAGAAGGTACAGAGAAGATGCAAGGTGTTCCAGAGTTGAATGTCAGCAAGTTTGCTCACTTTTCTATAGCTTTCCAGTGGGGTTTTCATTTTGATCCTAAAAGCAAAATTACCTTTAGAACAGTCAGCTGCTGCTAATAATGGACCTTCTTTGTCTCCTTGCAACGTCTAGTTCAATATATATCTTACATGTTTAGGGATGTGTATGCTGACTTGTTTCATTTTTGTGTAGTAAACGGGAAATAATAATATAACAATTATATGCTGTGAAGATGATTCCAACTTATGGCAACACTTTCCAAGATTGTCTAAGTGAAGACTACTCAGGATAGTTTACCAGTACCTTCTTCTGAGGGCACTTTGGGACTGTGTAGGTTGTCCAAAACCACACAAACTGGTGAGGAACCACTTTTGTGTTACCTGGTGCCTCAACTATCCACCCAGCTGATAAACAGGAACATTTCACCTCCAAATGTTCTCCAGGTAGTTGTTGATGGTTGCAGAGAACTTGTGGTCATCATTTTGCTAAGATGTTTCCAGTTTCTTAAAAAAAATTCTACAAAATGTGCTGTACAGGATATGACAATTTTTGCTTTCTTGCAAGAACAAGTAAAGGTGGTAGCGCTGGGTGGATCAACCAGCCCTGTTGTTTTGTGCTTTGTGAGTGTGTAGCTTCTCAAAGAAAAAAAGCACTGGTTTTGTATAGAAACTAATTTTGTGCAAATTATCTTTGCACAAATTGCGAAACCCATAGTGACTTTCCTCCGGTAATCTCAGCCATGCCTCAGAGCCAAAGCCTCTCTGGGGGAGGGGTATGAATCCTCAGGGTGTCATTGCCAAGCCAAGATGGTCAGACTAGATTAGAATCATGATAGCAACAGTAAGATTCCTTAACATTTAGAATTCTGATGTCATTTCAATGTGTTCTTCTTCAGTCTTCTAACAATAGGCACGTATATGTATGAAAACCATGATGTGGAATAAACATGAGCTAGGCGGACCTTATGGAAATGAAAGAGAACTTGTCATGGGGACTTCTAGTTTTTGACAGTCATCCTGAAGCTGAGCCCTTGGGCCCTTTCAATATGGAAGCATTCTAATTCCCTAGTTTAATATTCTCATATTCTACCACTAGAAGTCCTAGACGTTGTCCTTGTGAACATAAACAATCATGGTAATTTTCTTAATGTGGTCCCATAATATGGTCTGAGAGTAGACAAATGAGCGACCTTGTGGAAAGCAAGCAGATCTAAATCTGATCAATGCCTCAATAAAAGACCCCTCCCCTTCTCTCAATAACTCTTCTTGAGTTCCATCATGGGAGAAAGATGGAACATAAATGAAACAAATAGAATAATGGGTAAAAAAAAGATATATCCCTCTACTTTTATGGATTATAGGAGCTTCTAGCAAGATATTCTCTCATATTTATATGCCATAAAAATGACACTAGAAGAATATTTGCTCCTACCCACCCCAAGTAATCTTCAAAGGACAACTTTTCTGTTCACAGCTACTTCTTTTAGGGGGGCATTCAGAATGAAATCTTAGTCACTGCTTTTCTTTTTTGTTTCCAGGTCAAGCATGGAAATTATGCCTTCGTATGGGATGCAGCAGTTTTGGAATATGTTGCACTGAATGATCCCGATTGTTCTTTCTACACTGTTGGAAACACTATAGCAGATCGGGGGTATGGGATTGCCCTCCAACATGGGAGTCCCTACAGAGACGTATTTTCACAAAGGTAACATCTTTGGGAGGACATGAAACCTTGAAGACATCCCTCTTGTTTTCAGTGGGGGGGAAAGACAACAGCTTACATATGCCATTGTGTGACTTGCCACACGTGTTGGGATTTGTGAGTTTCTGCAAAAACAAAACAAAATGCAGCAGTTCTTACATTTAAAAAAATGGAGTAAGGGGTTTACATCACAGGACACGCTGTGAAACAGGTTAACACAGCTCCATTCTGAGAGAAAGCTGCATTCTTCATTTTTCTAGAGTGTTAGAGTTCTTAAAAATGTTTCTGGGCCAAACTTAGAAGCTAATGTAGTTCTGTATTTTGTCTAATAGAACAAATACTTCATAGCTGATAGGTGGCATAGCTTGGCCTTGCCAAGTAAAATAAGAACCCCCCCCCCCCAAAAAAGGCCATAGCCTTTGATGAAAACAAAAAACAGCTCCACTTTGAACTTAGACCAAGAAAAGACACCAAATTATACCAATTGGAACACTTAAGCTGAACATAGCACACTTGAAACTCCAGGGATCATGTTCCCAAGGAAATTCAGTTTCTGTGATAAATGGACAGAGGAGCTTTTCTGATGAGCAAGAGGCATGTTGGGATGTAGATCTTGCTACATTGCATTTAGGACACACGTAAATATTGAGAACTCTTCTTTCCCAGGAAGGCTGTCTTTTTCTTTGAGAACCATGGTTTTAGAGAAAGGATATGAAGATGGAAGGCACCAATACAATTCTATAATTTATGGTAGTCGCAGTTTAACTTTATTCTGGTATTCTTTCTCCATGCAGTTAATGCCACATGTAGAGAGAGCAGGGCCACTAATATGGCCCTTCCCATCATGTTCTCTGAGGGCCCACCCCCCGCACACACACACCTACACTGTCCCTGCATTGGGGACATGCAGGAATATAGGCCATCTCCAGCAGCTGGAGCTCTGATTATGAATGATCACAGCTCAGATAGGTAGCCTACATACAGGGTGGGAACTAGCATAGGGCGAGCAGGGTTTTGCCCTAGTCTGGTAGATTTAAACAATGCCTCCCTTCCTCCAGACTTCAAGATTTACCAAGCAGCCTGGTCTACTGCCATAGGAAAAGATGACATAGGTCAGGCCACTAACTGATTCTCTGAGGACAGTGCAACTGGTACACCAAGCCACCAGGAGAGAGCAAAGGTGGTCAGTATACCAGGTCCAGCTAAGGCAGTAGAGGACAGGCCTACCCAAGGCTCAATAAAGCAGCCCTCTGGCCTGGACTTAGGAGACCTGGGCTTGGAAGAAGTGACCGGCAGATGGAAGGGTGGTCTAAACAGAACATGGGCACACCAGGCCTTTCCTGTTGGAGGCTAATCTGTCTTGAAACTAGGCTTCTGGGCTGGACAGTACAGAAAGTCAGCTTATTAATATATATATAGGATTAGATACACACACACAATAGAGACAGAGAACACATATTTGATTTATCTTTGTAGCTCTGGCAGTGCTGCTGATCCCCTGTGTAGGATGGCGGTGGGAGGATGCTGGCAAGGTGTTCATGCTGTAATTACTTCTTGTATTATTTTTCACATCATCAATTATAAAGTTGATTTGGAGGTGCATTTTGTGGTGCTTGTCTCAGGTGCCAAAATTGTTAGTTACAGCTCTGGCTACCCACATTGGGTTAAAGTGATCAGGGGAAATGGAGGGGTAGATTCAGTGCATACCTGCTAGTCTGTACTATGTCAAGCATATGAAATAAAGAATGCTCAAACTGAGCTGTTCAGGTCCATCATTCTAGCTCTGTGGCCATCATCCGTCCATCCATCTTTGTTCAGTCTTCCTTCCTGTCAGCTATTCATTTAGCACTGAGTCTGAGAATAGGTTAGTAGCATTTGCATCTGGTTTGACATTACTCAAGGCTTCTTATTAATTCAATGCAATTATCTGAACAAAGCAATGTGGAGTCAACTAGACTTAGTCTGAAAATAACAACTCATTATCTTTGCAGAAATCTTATTATGTCTATAGGCACCAGTACTGAGGAAAGCTGCATGGTGTCCCTCAACAGCCTTGCACTCATCTGTGAACTTATACCTGACAGCAGCTCCACCTAGTAGAGTGCCCACCATGTGAAGTTCTCTCGGAACTGAAGCGCTCTTGTTGTTCCAAGTATTATGGGAAACTGAAGACAGTGGGCAGCTTTTCAGACCTATGCACAATCATATAGGTCATGTCCAGGGAAGCAGCCTAGGAGGAAAACTAGATGAGGCCTCAGAACTGTCAAGGTCCTTGTGTTAAGCCAGCATGTTTGGCCCTTGCCAGTCTGCTGCAAGGAATCAGCCATTTCTTGTCTAGGACAAAGTTTCTGAATTGTAATGCCAATGCTTTGTTGATGTGGTAAAATTTTTAGATATATTTCTTCTCTAAGATGTGCAATCTCTTTAGAAGTTTGAGATGCATTTCAAAAGATTTCCACTGCTTTGGAAGTGCCCCTGGGGTTACGTTCCAAAATCCAATATTAGGGTAATACTTTTATTTGGCTGCCGCAAAGATGTCAAGGTACTGTACAACTTTTCAAATTCTCCAGAGCTATTCATGAGGGAAGACGTGAAAAGAAAGCAAAAGGGAGTTGGTGAAGAAAAAAGGGTGGCTAAGGTTCAAGCCATGCTCAAGCTTTCGGTTACAGTCTTAAGATGAATTTGTGGAGCTACAAATGTTCCACTGTAACAAAATCATTGCCCTTTTCTTTTTCTAAAGAGATCTGGAAATATCCTTATTACTGTGTTTTAATAGTCATAGATTTGTAAAGTTAGAAAAGGACAAAAGGTGTCATTTAGTACAGCCTCCCGGCAGTGTGGAAAACCCACAGCTAAAGCTGCTAATGCTCCAATTAACATGCGTCATTCCAGCTACAGCCTCTTGTATTCACTTTTCTGTGTTTGTTCAGTCAGCTCTGTCAGTTTGGACAACAGCTTTGCAAACCACTCCCCTTCCAATTTCCACATTTGAGCTGTAAGCAGCAGTGATAGGAATTGATTTAAATTATGCCTTGCAGGAACGTTTGCTTGTTTCCATCAGGAGGACAGATATATCATCATGAGTCTTTTCTGAACAGTACCCACTTTGACGGCGATGTTTTCTTTCGGAGGTTTTCATTTAATCTTTAGAGGCACTGTTGAGACATTTTATTTATTGGTTATGTTTATTTTCATGATTTATACCCCACCCCAAGCCCAATTATTTTTCAAGGTGTCTGTTAACTGTTTGTAATTGGACAAAGCCAAAACAAAAGACTTCATACACCACCCCAGCTCTCAGCCTAATGTTGAAGAAATTGGTCTGTTTCACCTTCTCGACACTGATTTTTTGTTTCTTGTAGCTGCCTGCCACATACATGTTGAAAACAAGATGCCTTTCAGTGGCAAATTCAGACAGAACTAATATACAAAGGGATTCCAGCCTGGACAAGAGTTAAGGATGATGGATGGTTGAATGTTTAAGTTTTGGTTTGTCCCAAATTCATTCCGCATGCCCCCAACTATCTTCCCCTTCTGAGTATGAACAGATTTGCAAGTTTTGGTGAAATTCTGATAAAAACTAACACTAAATTCTCCCCTTTCCCTACCATAACCCTAGGGACCAGTCAACGGGGCCAAAATAATTTCTCCTTTGATTACACAGTCCAACAGTAACCTGGAGACAGAGCCCTTTAGCTCTGGCTGGGAAGGAATGTGCAAGCTCGATATAACCACTCCTTGCTCGCTCAGTGGATGAAGCTAGGCATGTTTTCCCTTATACTGTAATAATGTTCTTCCTAGGTGGCAGGGGATGTAACTTCCTGTAGTCTGTGGTTCACTGTGAACAACAGAAGCCAGAATGTGCTTTCCTTCAGCTATGCAGTGTAAGCCCAGCTGAAAGCTGGAGGTGGGAAAGGAGGGGGAAGGAAGCTGCCTGTGGTTGGCTTCTCCAGGATTTGATTGCCTTTAGGGAGGCTGAACAGACATGCATAGAAACAAAAGATTTGTTTTGAGCACAAGATTTAGGGATTAAAGACTACAGAGTTTCATGTGGCCTCTAAGTAGACCGATCATGATTTATGACTGGCTTGCAAACAGACCAGAATCAGAAGCTGTGGTTTAAAGTAACTTTGCCAAACTTAGTGTATGTGAAATAGTGTGTATTTTGATGTCTAAACAGATGGGCCAGAATTATAGTTTTGTTTGGTTTCTGAAGGCCAGTGCTTTAAGAAAACATGCAGATGGAAAACACAGAAACAGCGCAAAGCCATGACTTGCTTGTATATTTGGAAGTTCAAAACATGGTTTTGGTTATTAACTAGTGTAGCACAAAGCATATTTTGATATGATTGCTTAACCAAGCTGGTGTTTCTAGTTCAAAATGATGAGCATGAGATTGTGAATGAAAAAAGGGAATTCTTACTACAAAGTAGATATTGTTATACAGAGGGATGCTGGACAATTGGATGGGTTCTCTAAGGAGGTAAAATTGTTCACTGCCTTATAAGTTCAAGTTGGTGGATTCTTTATTTCTGATACAGGGGGGAAAAAACCTGTTGTCAGGATGGTGATTATTCACAGTTCCTTGTTCTCAGAATTCATGTGAACTGCCCCTAGCTAACTTGTCCCAAGGCATATCACACATAGTGCCAGCCTTCATTCCCCTAACAGCAGCCTCACTTCAGCCTTTGAGATGCCCTACGCTGAACCATCATTTGTCTTTTTGTTGAAATGGTACAGTAAGTCACCTAGTGATGCATCATACTGAATAGGCCTGTTTATCTGCAGCACTGCTGTGCTGGATGATTGGACAGCTCCCTCACTCAGTTAAATGAAGCTGCGCTTTATAGGGTTTTGTGAACATTACTTCCTACAGAATTGATTAAAAGTCTGCAAAAAGTATGTCTTCCTTTGCAATTGTATCATATTTATTAAGTGCATCCTTACAGCCCTATTCTAAAGACTTTGCTTCACAATTCAATCAGGTATCATTTGATTTACCAATACACAGAATGCAAACCAGCTCTCCCACTACTGCCTTCATTGATACTCTTCCCTCCATATCAGGCAAAATCCAAAGAAACAAAACAAAACAAAAAGACAGAAACATGTGGCACCTTAAGGACTAACTGTTATATTTTAATACAAGCTTTCATGGACATGTCCACTTTGTCAGACATAAAGAAACAGAATGGAATGGAATAAAATGTAGATGAAACATCAGTTTCACATTCTAAAGGTTCATTGGTTACATGCAGTAATTAAGCCTATGTTTGTTTTAGGGTCCTGTTGTAAACATTCTTCAAGAAGACAGAAAACAGGCACCACATCTGGGAATAGAGAGTTTTTATCTTAGAGCCTTGTGATGAGAGATGGGCTTGGTAGTTGTGAAGAAAATAACAGTGGCAGTGGATAATAGCAGAAATGTTACATTTGGTAATAGCTTAAGAAACCTAGGCTTATATTCAGTATGTTTCTATGGGTGTTCATAATGCATATAAATTTTGTTTCAGCTGTTTCCCTCTGTATTCTTGATTTGTAATGATTCTGTTCTAAAATAGTGACTTTCAAGTCTTCCACAGAGTGACTTGGTAGACTGAAATGGTTGGAGACATGTTTCTGTGTATTGTGGTTTCTGATGTCAGATTTGTGGCTGTTGATCCATTCCATAGAGATTGCCCTGTTTGTCCTATGTATAGAGGGGCAGTGTTGGCAAAAGATGGCATAGATCATATTAGCTGAGGAACAAGTGAAGGAGCCCTTGATATTGTGTGTGGCTTTGTTAGATCCCATCGCTGTGTTGCCAGAATAGATGTGTGGGCAGAGTTGGCATCTGAGTCTGTGGCAGGGTATAGTCCCCCTGTCTGTGTTGTTTTGTGGTCCATTGTGTGTTAGTATTTGCTTGAGGTTGTGGGGTTGTCTGTAGGCAAATATGGGCCTCCCACTAAGGGCTTTCCTCCATGTCTCAGTTTGTTTCCAGCTGTATCTATGCTCAGTTTACAACACGTTCCCTGTGTGAAGACTAGTAGTGCACATGGAAATATTCCTGGATTGGCTGACTGTGGTTTGGTGGAGAGGAGGGGGTCTCACATCAGTGGATCTGATTTGAACCAGGGGCTAAAGGTTTCATTTCCCTGCTTTATACATAATGTTCAGAATCTGTTATAAATGTTCCTTACACAATCCTCCTGACCCAAGTCTTCTGCTAATTAAATAGCTAGCCTCCATTGCCCAAACACAGTTCAGTTTTGATCTGTATCCTGCTGCAGAGAAAATAGAGATAACTAAGAATCTAGTAATAACAGGAGTCAGTGGTCCCAAAGAAAGCAGCCTTCTGTTTCAGAGATTCCGCTGTCATGAAGCAACATCTGGTTCATTTGTAATCAGTTCTACAATTCACATTGATTGAGGCCCTATATCCACTATGCAGAAGCCACATGCACATTTGCTAAGTGAAAGCCATGTCTCTAAACTTCTGTTGCAGTGGTCCTCAACCTTGGGTAACCCAGGTGTTTTTGGACTGCAACTCCCAACGACCCCAGCCAGCACAGCTAGTGGTGAAAGCTTCTGGGAGTTGCAGTCCAAGAACCCCTTGGTTACATACGGTTGGGAACCACTGTTCTATAGTATCATCTACAGCACTGTCAACAGACTTTCTGCTCTCTTCAGTGTTAACAAGAAACACAGAAACATGAATAAGTATTCTGACACCCTATTTTAGCCATCTGCACCCCTAAATCTATTTCAGATACCAGTACTGAGGTTGTGAAAAGAGACCTGCCTGCTGTTCTTTTATTTTCATATCTCATACTAGAGGAAATGTGAAAGTTTCTATTTGTCAGCTAATTATGGGGCCTCTGTCTGGATATATCAACGATGCAACCAGGGTAGGTGGCAGCTAATGAGAACACAGACAATGTGTAAAAAGTAATGTTTTTCTATGTTAATTTTGAATTTAAAGAGAGAGAGAGAAAGGCTACCCATCATTACTCACATGGACTCTGCACTGTACAGATTTAGGGTCCCCAATATTCATCATTGTCTCTTCATGGAAAAAGATGTCTCTATTCAGTGGATTCTATTAGCAGCTCTATCTCCGTTATTGTTCAGCAACCTCGTGCTGCCCAAGGACAGGAATGCTTCTCTTTCCATCTCTCTTTCATTGCCTCCATACTTTACATGCAACCTGCCACTCATCTGTAATAACTAGAGATGGCCACAAACCACCAAACCAGCAGTTCAATCTGGTTCATTTATCAGCCAAACAGATGTCCGGACGAGAAATGAACGAGCACGAACCACCAGTTCATGCCCATCGCTAGTAATAACCTGTCTGTTCCCAACACCATTCAACAGCTCAGCATCTGCAACAAAACTGGATAACAGAATTAAGGAGTGTGCTAATGAAGTTGAGCTTGAGCTCATGCTAATTTTTTCTTCTCTCAGGCTTTCCCAGATTAGTTTAACGGATCAAAGATATTGCTGGTTACTCTAGTTAGTTATTCATTATCATTAAATAGATTTTTAAAAATGTTTTCATATTACTGAGCACATTGTTAATATAATTTCTCTTGTTTAATGGTATGTAAATTACTAAAGTTATTAAGTAAAATAATAAGGCATCAAATTTGGTCAGGGAAATGTGGGGGCCTGGGGGTTATACCGGACCGTCTGGAAACTCTGAGGACACTATTTTTGACACCACAAATATGGGCGGCAACCAATTTCGCTGCTGTGCAATTAACTGCTGCCAAAATTCTGTGACAAATATAGGGGCTCTTTTTGTTACAGGAGGCCACGGTGCCCTGCCATTCCCTTTTGCTATTCAGTTTGGGAAGGAGACTGTCTTTGCTTTCAGTGGAAGCTTCTCTACTAAGGAGAACAGCAGCTTCCAGGAAGGCAGTCCCTGGAGCCACAGTGCAAACACAAACATGACAGATGCCTGCCAATGCAACATCACTCTAATCCCAATTAGTGCCTCATTGTTCCTGTTTAAATAACAAAAAAACCTGTGCCATGCATATTCAGATACAATGTATTTTCTAGTTTGGCCTTTTATTCCTGATTCATGAATGAGCTACATTTTTAAAGTGGATGTTGCATTCTATTCTAAAGTTTTCTTCTGTAATTCAGTCTGTAAATTCACAATTTTAGCTCTAGAGGTTCCCAGTTTGCACTCAGGAGAAAGGCTCTTTTAGTAACATCTTCCACATCAGAAGGTACAGATGTTGGACAGATTGCTGGACATAGAAAGATGGAAGAGTACTTTCTTTGTTGCATGTAGCCCAGGAGAACCAGTTCCCAAGTAAACAAACATTATGCACAAGACCATTGATTTGTGGCAACTGCTTTTCCAAAAACATAATTTATATGAGCAAAATACAGAAAAGCAGGGGCTCAATCCATTCCTGTTTACTTCTTACATCCTCCCCCCTTTTTTAAAAAGCCAAGAATCATCCATGGGTGCATCACTGATTTAAAAACCATGCTATATATGTATATTTTTCTAATTAGGAAATGGATAAATTCAAAGTACAGTGTAATAAACAGCTTTTCATCTGGTGTTCTCAGATTTGTACTTGGGTAAGTTAAACTGTACCCAGGTAGCTTAGGGTATGTATCACTGTGGTGTAGTAGATAGAGCAATGGACTAGGACGCAGGAGAGCTGGGTGTGATTCCCCTCCTCTGCCATGGAAACTCAGTTGTGGAAGGGGACGTGGACCACTCTTATTATACATCACTTATCTTGAAAGCCTTTTTAGGGTCACTCTAAGTCAGTTATGACTTGGTGGCACATAGCAACAACAGTAATGTTAGACTAGGTTAGTGGCATTCTCCATATCTGGATTAGCAGATGTTTGCAAGATCTCCAGAGACGGAGGAGCCTGAAGAAGGGAGATTTTGGCATTAGTACGAAAATAATTAGATACTCAGTACTGAAGACTGAGCCGTAAGGGACAAAGAGCTGCGGATGGAGGCAGGGCCAGTAAGAATGATACTGCTGGGAAACTGAAGAGCTGTTTTTAGCAGGCAGATGCATGGATGGAGAGCATTTGTATGAGAGGTTTTTCAAAGTTCCCCTGGCACAGTTTTCCACAGCTAGTCTCATGTGGGTTTTTTTCAAATCATCCTTTGCTTTTCTGATGGGCAAGTTGAGTTGCTGCATTCTGCATTCCAAGTAGCGACAGAGATAAATTTTCACTGGGTGGAATTAGCAAATGTTCACATGAATATTTCAAGTTTCTTAATGGGATAGGAAGCTTGTTGGTGTTTTATACTTCTGACCCCTCCCCCCACAAAGAAGACAGGAAGTGAGAAGCAGCAGAGGGTTTTACAAATTATCAGGATTTGCAGCATTGAAGTGTTAAAATTTCCATTTGGAAATGACAGAGCCCTGACAGACTACAAAATATGCACAGTGATACCTGATGAATAGCTCAGTGGTTTAGGTATCTTGCTTGCGGGGTCAGAGGTATGAGTTCGGTTCCCCACTCTGCCTCTTTGACAGGGGTTGGACTCGATGATCCACAGGGTCCCTTCAAGCTTCTCAGTTCTAAGATGATGATGATGATCTTCGTTACCTTATGTGAGTGGTGTGCAAGCTCTTGGGTTTCTGTCTCCCTGGACCCCCATGGTCTGAACCCAAAAGAAACTGGAAGTTTGCTTCCTACTTTTCTAAACCCCTTGGGGCAGGGTCTGAGCTGTGAAGCACTTAGTCTTTTTTTTAAAAAAGATGAATTGCTGCTTCTGCAGGCTTCTGAGACGAGAAAAACTCCATTTTATAACATATACACATACACTCCATACACAACATATACTTTGGCAGCAGGGGTCCCAGAGGCTTGGGGACTGCATTTATCAGTGTGTAGCCTATGGGCAATGTGATTCCCTCTCCCCAATTGATTTAGTGGTATGTGGAGCGCTGAGATATATTGACAAGCCCACATGTTGAAGGCTTGGTGGCTGAAGAGGACAAGGAAACTAGTGGACAAGGATGTCTAGGTGTCTAAAGAAGATTCTGGGACGGAGGTATGGGAATGGATAGAATAGAAGTGGACTTAGGTACAGGTTAATGAGAGATGCAAAGACAAGACAAGCATAGGGCTGAAGAAGGGAACTGCATGAGGCCAAAGGTAAGGTGGGTCTGTCCTCATGAAGTAGGGGAGATAGCAAAATAGAAAGATGACTGGTCAAAGTGTCCAGGGAGTAAATGATTAAGCACAAGAGATAATAGAGACAGTATTGCTAGGAGGTGTGAGATAGGAGAGGGAGAGACCTAAAACTCAATCAATATAAAAAGTAATGATAGAAAGAAGCAATAAGAGAAAAAACCAACGTGGAGAAGAAAGTGAGGATGTCTAACTGGGGAAGCTGTTTGAATAAGTCTGGCTTGATGGAGGGAAGGAATAGCTCCTTTATTGGACTACAACTATCAGAAATCCTGGCCAGTGCCGCTAGTGGTGAAGTCTTCTGGGAGTTTTAGTCCAAGAACATCTGAAGACCGAAGGTTGGGAACCACTTCTCTAAAGGGATTACCTTCCCCAAGTGGGACACCACATTAGAGAAGGCCCTCCTGAAAACAGGCCAATTTTGTCCAAAGCAATGGTGGTATCATCAAGATGTCACAGCCAGGATCCTATTGGGTACTGGCAGAGCGTCAAGCTCTGTCAAAGTGGCAGCAAGATCTTCACTTCTGCAAGCAATGCCCTTGTGGAAATGAAGATACCCCCTCCAAGTAGCTTACTTGTGCTTGTGCAAGGAACTCCTGGATATCTCGTTGTACAAGCAGCACAAAAGGCAACCTGTTACACTAGGTCTGTTGCATGAACAGTTTAAATTTGCCAAGATTCCAGCTCTAAACTTCTTTGTATTAAAAGTTCACTTGCATATTTAAGTAATAGCAATAGCAATAGTAATAGTGTGCTGTCAAGTCAATTCCAACTTATAGTGACCCTTTCCAGAGTTTTCTAGGTAGAGATTACATAGAAGTGGTTCACCATTCCTTTCTTCTGTGGGTGGCCTGGGACTGTGCAATTTGCCCGTGTCTACACAGACTGACTCTTCTCCCTGAAGGCAGAGGAGAGAACCAAACTCCCAGTCTCTGGCTTTGCTGCCAGATGCCTAAATTGCTGAGCTATCCAGACAGCTTTTTTAAAAAATAGCTTGAAAATAAGTGTCCTTCCCCCTTCAGATGTGCAAAATTTACAGGAGCAAAGAATTAGTACAGTAGTATAGTTCCATAGGCAGCAGATTTCCTGCACTCTGTGATCCCTTAAACTCTGTAATTCTGCAAAGTTCTATCAAGTGGCAGAAGTTACAGATCAAACTATGCATGTTCCCACTTAGCACTAATATTCAACAAGTTTAATGAGTCAGTCTTTGGTAAGTGGGTTTAGGAGTGCAGCCTTCATTTTAATAGGCTGGGGTAACATTTTGAAGCTTTCATGTCATTTTACTCAGAGCCATTTGTGATTTTACCTCCATTTGGGGAGACATTATTAACATGGAACAGCCCAGTGAAAAAGTTCATGGACTTCTTTTCCTTAAGAGGGTGTTGCAATATTTTTTTAGCCTGGAAATTACTTAAGCTTCATTAGGCCATGCTTCACTTACATTAAGATAATGGACAGAACTGTGAAACTGGGGATAATAATTAATACAGCAATCTCTGGAAGAATTGGACAAATTTTGAGGTGAATTTTTCAAAATCGTCAGCACGTCTCTGTTAAGAACCACATTAAGCCTAATACAAATTAACCTAACGATGTGATTGGGAAGGAGTAAAAAAGTGCTGGAAGGATTTTGTGACTCATTTTGAAACTCTCAAAGGAATCTGGATAATTCACCAAGAAGGCTTTTGCCATTAACTCTTCTCCGAAGGGATTTTTCTCTGTAGCTTCTGTTTACAGCTTAATGAGAAATGCAGAAACACACACTGAGTGTTCTGAAGTCACCACATTTGACTTGAGAACCATGGGGTATATATCACAGGCTGTTAATGGGGCTCACCCTGAATATTTTGGGTAAAGTGCAGGCCACAGACTGTGTCTGTCTCCATAGTCTATTTCCTTTTGGCTGGCGGTTAAATTGTATCTCCCACACTGCTTGCCCTGTAGTAGTAGGGATCCCTTCCTCTGAGTTCCATGCAAATAAACTAGGCAGCCTGCTCTGAGTATTTGCACAAGCAGCAATAAGGGCTTTGAATGTGCACAACTCAACCTTTTCAACTGTTAGTCTAGGTATAATGGTAATGTAGAACACAAAGCTGAAAGGATACATTTGTATTGTACCTCCCCAGTCACAGCGGTACAATACAAATGTATCCTTTCAGTTTTGTGTTCTACATTACCATTATACCTAGACCACGGATGGGCCACATGTGGCCCATAGGCTGCATACAGTTGGTGCCCAGGGACCTTTTTGCAGCCCCTAAGGTCATCTGAGATTTCCTACCATTTAAAAAAAATATTAAAAGTTGTTGCTTTTAAAAGAAACTTATGTCCGCTTCTAGTGACCTCGGAGTGGCAGTTTTTTCACTGGGGACCTGGGGCGGGCATCCTTAAGGCCTCCACCCCTAAAGTCCCCAAAATGACCTAGAGTCCAATATATGAACACTGCTAGAATATGTATGGGGTTTAGGGTGCTTTTGGGGATTTTAGTACTGTATTCTTAATATTTACTTTAGTATTTATTACAAATAAATACAAATAAAACAATAAATAATACAATAAAAACAAATAAGCAAATACAGGTACATTATCATGGCAGAAATCATTGTACACCCAACACATTGACCCTATACTGTATGCATCCCCTTGAATAGTGCAGGCAGGCTAGCAGAGCAACACGGCCTGAAAAACGTTAACAATGCAGAATGCTGGAGATGGAATATGTTCTCATCAGAGCTCACCTTCCAGAGGTGCAACCACAGGTGGTCTGGGGAGTGGGTTCTATAAGCACAACAGATGGACAAACCTGCCTTCGTTGGAAAGAGAGAGCAAAACTGGGGTGGAAGAACAAATCAAGAGGTGCTCCTCTTAGATAATAGGTTAGGTCCATTTCCAGCCTAATATATTAGAAGTGTACAGCCTTGTGCTTTGGAAATACATTTCTCAAAATACCCCTGGAATAGCTGCCTGAGGAATTCTAGCAGCTGTAGTCTGGAAACAAGGATCTGTGCACATTTAAAATACAAATTCTTCATTGTGGTTTTATCAAATGAACTAAATGTTGTTGTTCACACACAAATGTACCTTCCATTATCGAGCCAGTTTATTGTTCCTTTTTCATTCCACTCTTTTCTCTCTCTCTCTCTCTCTCACACACACACACACACACACACCACACACACACACACACCACACACACACACACACACACACACGGTAGAAGGGAGTTCTAATCTTATGCACTGCCCTTCACTCTCTGTTAACTGGCTGAGAATCTTCTGTTCTGCTTTATGATCCACACCATAGAAATACTTAAAGACAGAGAAGAGAATAACATAAATTACCCATATTTCATAAATTACTAGCCTGATATATGCAAACATAATTGAAAGCTTTCCATTCTGAGTAATATCTAATATTCATATCACTTTAATTTGGAATTTGATGTGGGTGCACATCAGGCACAACTTCTATCTTTAGACATGAGCAAAAAAAGGAAGAATAGAATAGAAAATAGAATAGAATTATAAGCTACCAGGGGAAATATGCATACAGGGAACTTCTTTAACATTAATAAAATCCTCCCTCCTTCAACTAAATGAGAACCAACCTCTGTTCCATTGAACCTAAATACTTGCTATAGTGACCAAGAGGGAAGGATTTTACAGGTCCTATGTGAAAACATCCTAACAAACCTGGTCAAGCATGCCAAACCACATCCACCTATGCAGATGTGTATAACATACTTGATACTAAGAGCATGTTGGTCTATTACCAGTTTATTCAAAGACTACCAAGAATTATAGATATTTTGTTCCTTCCATCTGACAGTGTCCATCCAACAGATTACGAGGGACTGACTTCCCACCCACTTGCATCATATGACACTTCTGTGCTTATATTCCTCGTCTCTCCCCAATCCCTATCACCACCACCTCCAAACTGCAAGACAACTTAATCATGAGTTTAAGTTGTCTTGGATATTATGGCAGAAAGGTGGTGTAGAAATGTAGTGAGTGAGTGAATGTATGAATGAATGAATACATTTACATGTCAGGGAATACAGTGAAGCACAGTCTTCTTATCCTTGAAACAATGAATGATTAAAACATCTGCCTAGATAATGCCTGCACAACTCAGGACCCATCAAGTTGAACAGAGCAAAAGAGACATTTATGGCAGTCCATCAGAAGTTGACTGAACATCATGTTTGTTTTTCCTGCCCTGCCCTGCAGGATATGTGCTTGAATCGGTATGCGTGTGAATGAACGAACTATATGGGAATATTAAATATTAACTATTTAGGTAGCGTTAGGCAGCATGCAAGTTGGTCCTGTCTGACTGAGATCAATATATTTTAAAGTATTTTTCACTGCTGTAAAAACTTCACAATTCCATCTAGTGAACGAAAATTCATTTGCATTCTTCTTGTTTCCTATCTGTATCTCAATGTCTATGTAATAACCTTTTCAGGCCATATTAGCAGTCATTTATCTATTCATCACGACCATTAATTGGCAACCTTTCTCTCCCCATAATTTTAAATGTTACAAAAAAGAACTCTTGCCATTTTCCCAGTGACATCAGTCAAAGTGCATTTGTATTCATTGGAAACCCGTTAAGTAATTCATCACCACCTTTGGTCTTAGTTCTTCATCTAACTATATGGAACTAAGGCTTACTGATCCTCTGTCTCAAGGAACTGTCTGACAAAGAACACATCAAGCCTTACATTTTAACATTAGGATCAGTAACTGGGTGAGGCCAGAGATACTGTGGCCATCTGTATTTTTTTCTTCCTCTTCTATTTCTTGCTTGCTGTTCATAAGCACCAGACTTCTGAGAACCACAAATATCTATTAATAAGCTATAAAAGAGTCCCTGGAAATGGGTGAATGGGTAAATATGGCCTGCAAGAAAAATGGCCTTTAAGCAGGACAGAAGAAGCTGTTGCCCTCCAGAAGTTGGATACCAACTTGCATCACCTCAGGTCAGAATGGCCAGAGCTCAAGGATGATGAAGGGTGCAGTCCAACAGCATTTGGATGGTCACAGATTCCCCAGATATCTCTTAAGACACAAAGAATCTGCATAGGCTCTGAAAAAAATAAGGGAAATAAGGAGATTCCCAAAGAGGCTTTGTTAACAACGAAGGGTGTAGCTGTATCACTTAGAATCCATGTATGTCTTATGATGCTGATGCTGATGATGACAATGATGATACCAGCAATAAAATTTAGTATATGTATAGCTTTTTCAGCTGTTCGAAGGATTATCTAGTTCTGATCCTTGTAATAATCTCCATACTGAAAATATTAGTGTTTTTTATATTGCAGATGGGGAGGGGAGAGATTGAGGGTGTGAGAGAGTGATCTGACTAAAGCTACCTTCACGACAGATGCAAGATTCCAAACAAAAGTAATCCTGATTTGTAAATGTGTCTCCTGAGTTATGGTGCTGCACCCATTCTCTCAATAAAATGGTTTCTAAAATATTGGCCAAAATCCTGTTGCATAACCTATGCTGTCTCAAGTGGAATGAAGTCACTGCAGAGGCATATCACCACACACTGGAATCTCCGCTGGGATTCCTCTTATGATTCCTCAATGTGCACATGTTGAATGACAGCATATGTAATCTGAAATCCAAGGAGGAAGTCTTTACTTAGTGGCTGCCATTAATTAGAGAGTCCTGCTTGGCTTCCAGATCATGGGCAAGGTCACCTGACCCATGGCTGGCAATCTATCTCTGTAGTGATTTCACTTCCCCAATTCTGGAGTAAAATACTCAACGGGATTTTGGCCAAGTCCATATTATCCAATAACTATGCAAAAATGGGATGGGAAGGTGAGACAGGTCTCATGTGATGTGTCTGTCTATAATATTTCATATTAAATCTTATATTTAACATTCTGCTGAAATGAATGGATCAATCCTGGAATGGCTACAATAAATAGTGACTATACTGAGACAAACTATAAGGTTGTTTTTTGAGCTTTCCTCCATAGGCATTTCAAATTCTGTCTATGAGTCAGAAAATGGCTCAAAAATTACTGAGAATCAATGAAACACAAAGCTTAGAATATGACAAAAATATGAATGCATCTCTTCCTAATACCGTTGCTTTTCTTTCTTACAGCTCTAGAAAATGTAGCTTTTTAAGGAGAACTATTTTTATTATGAATCCAGCCAACACAGACCCATTTGCAGCATTATTGGGGAGGGGGGGGGGAATGAAAATACATCTGACCTTTCCAAGGGAATAAGTGTGATGCCATAATTGGATTCTTTATCCTTAACTATTGTGATCAAGAGCAGAATAAAAGAAAGGATAAGAGTAAGCTCTCCAGTTTACCAGGGCTTTGTGATAACTTGTTAATAGAAATTTGTGGCCCTCAGGAGTGTAGTAGTTACACAGAGCAAATCATAAATAATAGAACAAAACAGAAAAAAAAAAACCAGAGGTAATCTCTTCAAGGTTGCTTGGTCAGTTCTAGCAGCCAGAAAACATGGGGAAAATAATTCTGACAGTGCAAGACATTTAGTCTATGACACTTTCAGGGAATGCAAGAAATTACTAAATGTTAGATGGTAGTCACAGACCTACAGGCAAGTAAAAATGATAGACGCCTAAAAGATTCTAAGCTGTGCCTGAGAGGGGCCAATAAAATATCTGTCACCTGGATGGAGGGTCATTTCCCCTCTAGGTAATGTCATGTTGCATTTCCTCAATGCCACTCCCACCCCACAAATCAAACTGCCCCAGATGTGCAACAACAAACTAGCTAGCAATTGGCACATTGCTCAAGGCACCCAGCTAGCTAAGGCATATACTATTGTGGGGATCGCCCTTGTGGCTCTGTTTGTTGTGGCCCTCACAAAGGTTCTCTCCCTCTTGTTGTCGCTCGCTGTCACCAGGTATTATTTTCTTAATACCACCTCTGGGTGTTAGACACATGTGCTGCCAAATGCAAGGCTTATTGAACTTCGGAATCAGTTGGTTGGAACAACAGATAATCTTTTATTATTAATCATATCACACAATAAATCACGTAATCACTGTAACAGGGGTTTGATTAGGTTTAGATAGGACAGGACATACATTCAGGCTTTTATTATATAATTTCAATCACTTAATATCTATCTTATTCTAGGTGTTCTCATTCCTGCTTGTTCAATCTAATAACCTTGTTCTTAATTCACTTTCCTAACTCTCTATCCAGATCACTCTAATTCTTCTCCTCTCTAAGCTCCAACTTCCCAACTGTCTAACTGTCTAACTCACTGGTTCTTAACCTTGGGTTACTCAGGTGTTTTTGGACTGCAGCTCCCAGAAGCCTTCACCACCAGCTGTGCTGGCTGGGGTTTCTGGGAGTTGCAGTTCAAAAACACCTGAGTAACAAAGGTTAAGAACCACTGGTCTAACTGTCTCCTTGGTTCCGCCCTCCTGCTCTATCCTTGGCTCCTCCCTCTAGAGCTCCTGTGACTGACAGGCAGGAATGACGTCACCTTTAGGCATTTCGTCACAACTATATATGGTGAGATCCATACCTATGAGTGCAAAGCCAGGCACTTCTGCTTCATTTTCTAAAGAAAAGAGGGTGGAGATCACAAATTCACAACTCAGTACTATCCACGCTCACCTGATCTTTACAAATTTGGTTAAACCGATCAATCAGTCCAGTTGATCTATATTTGGATTATTGCTTTCAAAGGGATTTGTTTTAGGGACACAGAAGTTGCTTCTCCTTAGGGAATGAAGGAGTGGAGATCTCTCATTTCTTCATTTGGGTTGGAAGTTAAGGTACAGAAAGGGTACATCACGGCATCCGTGTTTTGTGTTAGGATGAGAGTTGATCTGTCTTCTGAATTCCCTCACTTTGAGGACATATACTTCAAACTAATTTTTTGCTTTAAACTAAAGATTCTTTGGGAAGGAGAATGGTTTGCATTACAAGGAGGACACCTTGCAGCAACATATTGTGGCTGAGATAATCCATCCCCATCACCCACCCAGCAACTATGAGGATTTGCAGTTGGGTTTGAAGAGATCAGTGACCAAAGAACTCCTTGTGCTTTGGCCCTGTGAGCCCTTGCTCCACGACAGCACTGGCGAGCCATGACTCCACTACCACATGGTGAGTTCTGACTCCACTAGGGCAATGCTGAGCCCTAGCATCAGGTCCATGCGAACTTAGAGCTCCAAAGTTCCACAACTAGAAAGAATTCCGTTATGCCCTGTTGCATAAGACTGCACTTGACTTCTCAATGCAGACTCCCCTATGAGCTGAACTTGCATTAAATGGAACATATGATTAGCATTTTTAAAAAATTAACACATAAATATGTGACAGTAAACTAAAAACCGATATCATACACAGGGAAGAAATGAGGGGTGTCAGGCTTGGCCATATACCTACAACTGTAAAATGAGTAGTAATAGGTGGTAAATAATTGATTAAATCATTCATGCTAGATAATTGATTTCATTCATATTCCCCTCTTCCTGGCTAACACCTTATTCTGTGATTGGTTATTGAATGATAAACAAGTGCTTAATAAGGTGTACTGACTGTCTCTGAGGAAATCCTATTGTAGGAGGAAAGATGAGTTAATCAGGAAGAATACCTGTCCCCCATAATGTCCAGTTTGACTTAATGTTCCTAGAAGTGGGGAAAACCCAGCCATTTTTCATTTGATTGATTTAATATAGTTATATTTGCATATTTAAGTTGCTTATTCACTAGCAGTAAGGCTGGATATTTCAGAACTATTTTGGGAAACAATGATCCTAAATGGTCAAGAGACAAAAGGAAATCTTACTAAACCTATTTAATTGTATGCACATGGCAACCTTTGCCTGTTTCTCTCTTCTCCTCGTTTTCATTATAAATTCAGCACAGGCTTAAATTAAAACTGAAGTGTGACATGAAATGCAGTGGAAATGCATGTGCATCTTCTTGATTTATCATATAAATTGCCTGATCACATTATTTAAAATATAAAAGGATGCCTTGACAGACAGCCTGTATAGGAAAAGGAAATTCACATGGAGATTTTTCAGAGTGGTCTTAATTTTTGTAGCATGTAACTATGAGGGGCCAATGATGGAAAAGCTACAACTCCAACATCTGGCATGAAGTAGAGGTGGCTCAAGTTCAGCCTTCCAGATGTGGTTGCGCTACACTTCCCTGCATTCCTTGCGATTGGCTATGCAACACAAAACTGTAGAGTTGCAACACAGCCACATCTGGATGGCTTTGCCCACCTCAGATTTTAAAAAGGTTCAAGTGGTATGTGAGGAAATGATGGTTTAAGGTAGAAAAGTAGTTGGAGTTTTGTGCAGAATCAATCAAAACTTAAGCCTCAATGGGACAGAGATATGGACTATGTCCCAGTGGAGGAGTACCTGTCTTACATGTAAAAGACTTCCAAGATAGGGTTGATAAGGTCAACCAGTCAGCAGTTTCTCATTCCTTGGTATTTGATAGCCAGAAGCTGAAAGACACAGGAGGTGGGCCCGTGTGTAATAACTGAAAAATAATAGAACGAGAGAGAGAGAGAGAGAGAGAGAGAGAGAGAGAGAGAGAGAGAGAGAGATTGTAAAATTCCTGCACTGCTTCCTCAATAAATATTTGTGTGCAATACACGTAAAGACATCTTCACAGACAGTGAGATTTGGTTCTAGTTTGGCCTGGGGAGGAAATGGGCAGACAGGCAATAAAGTTACCAGAAATAATGCAAATAAGCTTTCTTCTCCTCTAACATCTCACCTGGATATTTGGCTTCCTTGACAGCATAGCAGTTTCCTGGGAATTTAGCTAGTTCCCTTAGAACTGGCAAGCTTTCCTATTGAAAGGTTTGGTAATTGAGAAGAAATGTGCTTTGGCATCTACTAGCAGTCAGGAACTGCTATACCAGGCTGTATCACACCATCCAGTGTGATACAACACTGCTGGACTAGGATTTGGGTAGTCTACATTCAAATCCCTAATGAGCCATGGAATTCAGTGAGAAACCTTGGGCCAACCATTCTTCTTGAGCCTGACCTAACTCATGGACTTGTCATGAAAATAAAGGGGTAGGGAAGGAAAGACATGTACAGTACTCATTAAATTCATTGAAAGAAAAGCAAGATGTCAGATAGAGAGAGAGAGAGAGAGAGAGAGAGAGAGAGAGAGAGAGAGAGAGAGAGATATTGATTGATTGATTGATTGATTGATTGATTGATTGATTGATTGATTGATTGATTGATTGAGCTTGCATGTATAAGGCAGCTTCTTGTACCCCTAAAATTTATTTATTTGTTTATTCTAATTCTGTGTCACCTTTCTCCTAGTGTAAGGGCCCAAGGCAACTCACAAATGATTAAAGTGAATTACAAGATTAAAAAACAATTAAACCTATCACAGCAATTAATAATGGTCATCTAAACATGCAGAAGTTTTAAAAAACACAATTTAAAGAGGCCCATGGGTGGGGGGAGTTGATTAAAATCAAACTTCAGAGAAGCTGAACCACACAAAATGGCTTATCATATCAAAATACCCCCAATGGATTAATTCCTTAGCAGTTGGAAAAACACTATTGTATATTGGCATGCACATTGTACTGTATTGTATAGTGCTATAGAAAATGGTATTATATTGTATTGTATAATCTATTGCAGAGATTTTATTCCATATCAAACATAGCTACCCTTCTTTCCTGGTGAGCTGTTCATTCATAGTGGTTAGAAGCAGGAAAAGGTGAATTACAGGAAAAGAAAGATGTTTAGGTAGATTAGCTCCCCACTGGTTCCATCTGAAGTATTGCAGAGAAGCTTTCTCTTCTCTCTGTGTTAAAACTGCCAGTATGCATTTCCTGGGAAAATAGGTTTCTTGCTAATTTAACTAGTTAGCTGCTTCTTTTGCCTAAGGCTGTACAAGACTTGTCTTGTTAGGGGTTGCCCTCAGAGGTACGGGGTGTTGTCAATGAATCAGGTTAGGCAAGTACATGGAAATAATGTGTTTTCTTAACTGAAGCATGGAAGGAGGGGGAGAGTCCACCTCATCGGCAAAGCAAGTCCCTTTCAAAGCATACAGAAGAAAGAGCTGAGAGGGTGAAAAATGAGGATATGATCATCCTAAACATGGTTTTTGTGATTCTGCATCATCTCTAAATAGTAGCCCCACTGGAGAAAATGAAGATGGGCTCTGGATTCTGTGTGGTACCACCAGGGTGTGGTGATTTCCCATGTCTGTGGCTGCCTCCAGGGATGGGAGACTTAATTCGCACCGGTGACTTGACTTGGACTCAACGTGTGTTTTTTTTCCAGTGACTCAGAGTCGACTTGCAACTCAGAATCCACCCACCCTCTCCTCTTTTTTTCCTGCGGAAAAGAACCTGTTTTTAATAGGGACTCAGGACTTGGTATCAAAGAGTTGGACTAAGACTTGGGACTCAGACCCGAAGGCTTGCCAACATCCCTGGCTCCTCCAACTTCAATGTAGCCATATTTCTCCATTGTTTTCACATTGGACTGCTGCCATAGGCTGCCCTCTTCCTTCTGGCTGGTAAAAGTTGTGCACAAGCAGGCTTCCTGCTGGCTGTGCTGGCTGATATCATAACATTTCTGACCAATCAGAATGAAGGCAACGCGAGTTTCCGCAGGGATACCCAGGAATGAAAATGCTGGGGCTTGCTTGCTGCTGAATAACAGTTCTTCCTAGTTGGAATGAAGAACAGCTGGGACACTCTTGGAAGTTTCCCTGAGAAATAACTTCACTTTCTGTGCAAAGGAATGAAAGTGAGGTTGAGTGTAAAGAGGCACTTTGAAACAATGCAAGACTTTACTGTATACAAACCTCATTGGGAAGAACTTGACCTTTGTTCCACATGTCATTGGCATTATCTCCAATTGCCTTTGGCCTTGTCTGTGATCAAAATGCTTCTTGGCTTAAAATGTCCACTGTCACTTTGCTTGGGGCATCCCCCTTATCCTAAAGTCCTTGGACTGCATAAAAAGCAACTATGAAGAGTATACCATACTAGTGGAGCAGTTTCTTGGGGTGCATAGGAGCCTGTGGTGGGAAAGGGGATCCCCCTCCTACTCTGCTTGTTTCTGCTCTTCTGCCAATGGAAATCCAGTTTTAGATCCTACCTTGTAACTGTAACAGTAGGTGTCTGCTTTTCAGGGGTCTTGTAACTAGGACCATGATGTTGTTGTTTAGTCGTTTAGTCGTGTCCGACTCTTCATGACCCCATGGACCAGAGCACAACAGGCCCTCCTGTCTTCCACTGCCTCCCGGAGTTGGGTCAAATTCATGTTGGTAGCTTCAATGACACTGTCCAACCATCTCGTCCTCTGTCGTCCCCTTCTCCTCTTGCCTTCACACTTTCCCAACATCAGGGTCTTTTCCAGGGAGTCTTCTCTTCTCATCAGATGGCCAAAGTATTGGAGCCTCAGCTTCAGGATCTGTCCTTCCAGTGAGCACTCAGGGTTGATTTCCTTTAGAATGGATAGGTTTGTTCTCCTTGCAGTCCAGGGGACTCTCAAGAGCCTCCTCCAGCACCACAATTCAAAAGCATCAATTCTTCGGCGGTCAGCTTTCTTTATGGTCCAGCTCTCGCTTCCATACATCACTACAAGAAAAACCATAGCTTTGACTATGCGGACTTTTGTCGGCAAGGCAACTAGGACCATAGCTGATTACTATTGAAAGTAGCTCACCAAGCATGTATGGATGAAGCATTCATGCAGCCAGATTGCCATGATCCCAAGGAAAGCCCAAAACACACTCTTCCTCCTAGCTAGATCAGATTGTTTGTAAGAATTATCCCTAAACAAGTTTGTAGAAGTAAAATACAAACATAGGTTAAGTAGATCAAAAGTTATTTTGTTTTGTCGTCTTTATTTTCCTTGTGATTTTTTTTTACTAATAATCAAAATATGTATATTATTTTTTAAATGAACTGTATTTTTTTTCTCTGAAATTTGCCTGCAACATCCTTTTGCTCAGGCTATTGCTGGGCTTGTTTCATCTGACACTAAAATGCTCGGCCAGCCCAACGATATTTCAGGGAACTGGCAACTGGTTTCCGTATCAGTCTGTTTACAGTGGGATCAGAACAATCCTGAACCGGAATATGAGTTGCTCCTTTGTTTTTGGAGGAAAGTAGGAGATTTGTGAAATCCCATTCGACCCCTATGTTAAGCTAAAATGAATTCCAGATTTTGAATGTTTGTGTGGAAATCTGTACCTGAAGACTGAAAGCTCATCTTTCAGACTGATGCCAGATTTTGTTTCAGCTTTCCCTTAACCCCCAGCTTCATCCCCGACATAGCTGTGTTGGGTTTGGTTTCTGTGATTTGTATTCCATTAAACCTGAGCAACGTCCAACTGTTTTTTGTTTTTTTGTTTTTTGCTTGAAGCTAACTTGAGTCTACATTGTGAATTCCAGGGAGTTGGGAGAAAGGGAAATAAGATGACATGGGGAAAATCCATGCATGTTGCTTTATTCATAAAAACACTTTAGCAAGTGCATTTAGCCATTTGCCACTGTAAGCACTCACACAGTGCTTTCAGTGTGGGCCCCTGACACTGTATTTAGTTCAGACTTTGACAGCACAGCGAAAACTTCCATTTGTATGCATTTATTCTGCTTTGCACATTATGTTATCAGTCACTTTCAATATTTCAAAGTCACAGCAATTTTTTTTTATTTTTTGACATGCATTTGTCAGAAGGAACTGCCTTGATTGCTGTTATTACATACCAGAGCTTCTGCATGAGGGAAGGAACTTATGCTACGCTCAGAGTATTGAAATTTTTTGACAAATCAGTAAATTGAAAAGTATGAAAGCAGAATAAATTAATATCAGTCAATACTTTACAGGAGAGAACCCACTACCATTATAAAACAAGCTCAAAATTTGACAGAGAGAGAGAGAGAGAGAGAGAGAGAATTGTTACTTCTTTAAAAGAGCAAAAACGATTGTGTGCACTGTACTGGAAATTCGTTCAACTTAGTACAGACAAAGTAGCACTCAGGACTGTGCTAATTACAATTGCTGGTAATCTAAATTTTATACAATAACTGTGCACTGTCAAGTCAATGCTGACTTATGGTGACCTTTGCCTGGGCTTTCTAGGTGTAGAGTAGAAACAAGGGGTTGCCCTTTCTCTTGTGCTACACAGAATAGCTCTTCTCTCAGGAGGCACAGTGGGGCATCAAACTCCTGACTCCTGGCTCTGCAGCTAATCAAATTGCTATAAATTCACAAGAAGGGAGGCTGGGCATTCTGATCTAGTTTCAACTCATCAGTCATCCATGGTTCAATTACATGTCATATCAGCATGTATTCAGTGATGTCATTTGGACTTGGCAAAAACAGGTAGCCAAGGAAATCCTTTTTGAATTCTTAATGGCTGCCTAGTTTTTTTTCTCAAGTGCTCACAAAACTGAGTTTTGGGATGCGTGTCTAAACAGATCAGTTTTCCAATAACTGGGATTGTGTTTAAATTTTGTAAAAAGATTAGCCCATTATTAAATATTCAGCCCATCTGAAACAAAACAAAAAAATAATAATATTTTTGGATCTCTCATTACTGTCTCCAATTTGGAAAAAAAAACACCTTAAAAAACCTGAGGTTAAATACAGTATTCTACATTACAATAAAAATTAAGACACCTTGATTTTAAAGGACCGTACAGATGTCTGTATTTTACTTTGTTAGAACATTTTGTGTCTATGAATTTAAATATTTATGATACCCAGATGTATCATAACCACATAAAACCTTATACCATGCTCCCAGTTTGGCAAATGATTAATAAAAGGTGAAGATCTGTTCTGATTGTCTTCATTCTAGATCACAGTTTCAGCTTCCTAAAAATCAAATCATTTTGCTTTTTTCATTTATTTATTTTTTATTTCTTAAATCTATATACCACCCCATTAGTTCACAACACTATTCTGGACAATGTAAATATAAAAAACCTGGACAGAAAAATAAAATGCCATAAGCATAATAACAGGCAAACAGCAAACAAGTAAAAATACACAAAGATATTAAACCCTTATAGTGCGGTAAAACCAGGCAGCAATAGAAGATGGGCAAGATGTTACACATTATTGCTTGTAAATGAAAAAAAGGGCCAGGCATAAAACAGGAAAACTTTTCAAAAAAATAAGTATGATTGCAACATGCCATCATGTTGTTCATAGTAATACATCCAACCAACTCTAAACTGGAATCCTGTTGCATTTGTTCCAGGTATTTAGCCATTGCACAAAGGAGCCAACCGGCCATGTCTTGCACTCCTCTTCTTCCTTGGGCTAGGGAGAAAGCATGCTTGGCTGTCCAAGTGATGCCAAGGGAAGAGAGGGAAACCACTGTGCAATTACCCTTATGCACCCATTTTTTCCTGATAGGATTTGGGCCTAAATATGCATATATGAATTTGCAAATGTTATTGATACATTCCTCTAAGCCGTTTCAAAAGACTGCTAAGGAGAGCTTCAATATCCATAACAAAAACTGATACATACTGTAAACTTAATGAAATATAAGCTGGTTTTCATATAATTGACAAAAGCTCTATTAATGTAAGACTGAAGCTGACAAAAAGTCGTAAAAACAATGAAATACACAAAGTTAAACCGCTAAATCCTAATGTCCCAAGAGCCAGGCAACAGAATAGCATTACAGCTGTTTGTCTAGTGATTTCCCATTAAAGATTCCTGTTTCAAATGAAGATGAGGGGTGATATGATAGTACTTTTCAAATATTTGAAAGGCTGTCATACAGAGGAGGGGCAAGATCTGTTCTCAATCATCCCAGAGTGCAGGACACGCAACAATGGGCTCAAGTTAAAGGAAGCCAGATTTCGGTTGAATATCAGGAAAAACGTCCTAACTGTTAGAACACTATGACAGTGGAACCAGTTACCTCAGGAGTTGGTGAGTGCTCCAACACTGGAGACATTCAGGATAATCACCTGGTTGATATGCTTTGATTGTATTCCTGCATTGAGCAGAGGGTTGGACTTGATGGCCTTGTAGCCCCCTTCCAACTTCACTTTTCTATGATTCTATGATTTTACTGATGTTGTTAAGACTGGCCCTTTATTATGACTAGCTACTTAGAATGGTGTAAAGTCTCTGATTTGGAAATCCTGTACATACTATTGTGAATGCCCAGGGCTTGAAAGTAATGAGCAGACCAAGTTTTGCATAGCCCAATCTTCTTTGCAAAAATCTCAGTACCATGAAATGTTATTCAGTAGTTCTTTGGACTGCCTCAGAAGTTAACTGTCCTTCAGTGGAGATATTTGAGCAGAAGCTGAGTGGCCATCTGCCAAGACTGCTGTAGTCAATGACTCCTCCATTGAGGTGAATCGGTTAGCATGTATTACCTCCATGGTACCTCCCAATCCCAAAATTCTATGGCCTAAACACAAATGCTAGTCCCAAATAGAGTAGATTGTCTGACCCGTCGACATTAAGTGGTTGATTCAGTGGGCCTGTTCTAGCTGGAACTAACAATTGACTGTGATCATAAGGTTCCATTATATCTACCACTTCTGCCCTAGAACATATTGAACACTCGTACATATCAGCGCATTCCAAGTGGCAGTCCCACATGATAGATAAGCTGCCTTTCACAACAATAACTGCCATTACTGATCATTACTGAGGAAGCTTCCAACAAACCTCCCTGAAACACAAGGCAACAACTATTGACTTTCCAGGTTCAAATGTTTTCCTGAATGACACATCCTTGTTCCCATTTCTGATGTGAATGATTTGTTCAGAACCATGAAGGCCTTCTTCAAATGCAGATATCAGAAATGTTACTTTTTTGAGCTACAGTTCATGGAATCCTGGGAGATTCTGGGAGATGTAGTCCAAAAAAATGATGTTCCCAAGTTCTAGTAATAGGAAGACTGCCACTTTTCCCATAATTTTTGTTTGCAACAGCTAATTGTGATTTTGCAACATAAAAAGTGGTATGGGCTGTGTGCTCCAGTCTATCTTGAGACAAAGGATGACACCTGCTGACAAAAGTTACTACTGACCTATTATTATTATATTTTAACACAGGAGTTGACATACATACATACATACATACATACATACATACATACATACATACATACATACATACATAGTTGTGATATGAGAGGATGTGTCAGCTGTTGTCATCTTATGATGAAAGGCTTCTAATGGTGTTTTATATTTAAATGTCACCTTTGGTTTCCGTTCTTCTAGGGCTGGAATTGTATATATAGGATTAGCTCACCTTATTCACACAAGATTAAGTCAGGATTGGACTACCAATGTGCTCTATGAATGTACGGGGACTTCCATTTGGATTACCCATAACTGGTGCAGCCACTTCACCAGGACAGCTGTTATGTGATCATCTTGATGCAACATGGGTGGAAAATTTCATGCTATCTTAGTATTTTGGATCACAGCTTCCATCTACTCCGGAAGGTGTGAACCGTTTGAGTTAAGGAATTATGGGAGCTGTAGTCCAAAGTATCTGAGAGAATGAAAGGTTGCCTACTCTTGTGGTTCTTAATAGAAACAGATTACTGTCTTCAGTTCTAGAGCAAGTAAATTAAGACAACTGGGTACCTGCCAGATGTGTGTATCTGTATGTAAAGGAGAGAGAGAGACACAAATTATGTAAGGAGCATTTGGGCAGTGATAGCCAGTGTGATGTAGTGGATAAAAATATCAAACTAGGACTCAGGAGACTTGGATGCAAGTTTCCACTTGGCCATAGAAATTTGAGGGGTGGGGTGGAAGGGCAATAGTAAACCACTCACTGAGCATCCCATATACCTCAAATACCCTATTAGGGTGGTCATAAATCAGAAGTGACTCACTGGCACATAGCAACCACAACATGTTGGCAGTACTTGTCCTCTGAGACTTCTGTAATTTGTTGAACAGCAGTCTCTTTTTTGATTGTGTTTATTTGTTTGAAACACAAGCATTCCTTAAAGATAGGCAGGATAGGATATTTAATTACATGACTGGTCTGTACATAGTTACAACACTGAAAGAGCCTAAAATATAACATTTCCGTTAATCTGAGGTAGCATGTTTCAGATAGTCTGATAAAAGGTCCCAGTCCTGCAATACAGTGAACTGGTAGATATAAAGCATGTTGAGCTTGCACAAAACTAAGACAAGCAAAGCAGATACACACTACCATAGATGACTGCAGACATTAGAACAGTATGAAATGCACAAAACCTATTCCCGTGCTTCTTGGTATGGTTTTTATCCATGTTTTCAGTAGTTTGAAGCAGATTTTCTTTTCTCTTAAGCTCCTCAGGGTAACTTTAAAAAATAGGGTATAGGGGCAAGTGGCAGAAACCACCGAAGAATTCTTGATTATTGATTTCAGGGGAAAAATGGACTCTACTTCCTGGATTTTCTATTATGGTTCCTGTCTTTCTAATGAAGAGGAAAGTCAAATATTTGCACACAAACAGCCATAGGCATCTCTTGTGTTTGCTTTACAAAGCACCACTGCTGGGTCTGATTAACTTTCACAATCAGCTCTCACAAGTGGAACCAGAGCAAATGACAAGGACGACTGCAAGACTTATTGTTATAGGGCTGGCAGTCCTGACTAATAAGCAATGCATCAGACCTCATTTTTTGGTAATAGGTTCAGTGGAAAGAAGTGCAGGCAAAGTGTAGGCAGTTTACTGTGAACACAACAGGACAACAGAAGAGAGCATTTTCTCCTGGATGGGTGGACAAACAAGGAAAGCAGCCATGGTTATATGACATGGAGAAAAAATGAGGATTCATGCTATGGATTTATTTTATAAATTCATGTGTGGCTCATGGAAATAAAATAAGCAACATTTTTCCAGTTACTGCTCTCAAAGAGCATTACGACTACATCTATCTTGTGTATATATAAGATACACAGGTAAAGTTAAGAAAGAAAATAAAAAGGGGTGGATGATCATGGTTTGGAATGCTCTAAAACCTGAAGGATTTACTGAGTTCCTGATTAATCAGAAGCACTTCCTTAAGAAAGAGAACACAAACAGTATGTTCCAGGTAAACCTAGGCTGCAATCCTATACAAAGCGTGGGACCAAGTCATATTGAAGTCAACAGGGCTTACTTCTCACTAAAGCAAAACAGGATTGTGCTGCAGTACACTCTGGGTGATCTCAACAGTAGGTAGCTAACCGAGCAATCCTGGAAAGAAAGGGGAGTTAGTTGGCAAACAGTGTGGTGCCTCAAAGGTCCTGACATTTTGGATCAGCCAGGTGGAGCAGTGGTGAATGTCCTTTCCATTAACAGTACTAGTGGATCCCAATGCAATTCACAGCTTATAAATTTAAACTGCATCTACCATTTCATTAGGATTGCCAGCAATAGAAGGTGTGTGCTCTCAATGAAGGGGAAAAGGGAACGTATATTTCTGTCTCATTAGGTCCTGTCTTCTCCTTCTGCCTAGCCTTGACTGGTATGCATTAATAACTCAGTGTGGTATAGAACAGCTATTCTCAATTTTTTTTTTTACCATGACCATAAACACAATATAAAAGTAATATAACCTGAATCAGGATTGTATAAGTCTCGTAACAAAACTTATAGGATGGTGTGCGAAGAATTGTTTCCAGTCTATGGCCCCCTTCAAATGTGCCAGGGCCCCATTGAGAATGGTTGTTGTAGAACGTAACAGCAGAACTTGGGGGACTTGGCTTCAAGTCTCCACCAGGTCATGAATCTCTCTCAGGATGGCCAGCCTACCCGATACGTTTCTTGTGAAGATACAGTGGGAGGGAGGAGAACCGTGTATGCTGCCTTCTGTTCACTGGAACTTAACTCAAATGCACATAATGAATAAATAATGTCTGCATGCCCAAAACAGAAAGGAGAGTTGCATACAGAAACCACCTCAGAGGCAGCTGCTAGCAATATCACTTGACTATGGAAAAAAGAATCCTGTTGGCTACTTCTAAATTTAGGTGAAAAACTGGTATCTGCTTCCTAGAAACTACGTATTTTGGTAAGCTGTTTTTCTCTCAGCCTGTCTGCTCTTTGAACAAGGTGTTCTTGGGCTAGAATTCCCAGAAGCCTTCACCACCAGTGCTGCTGGCCAGGGTTTTGTAGAGTTGCAGTCTGAGAACACCTGGGTTACCCAAGTTTGGGAACCACTGGTCTAGAAGTTCCATCGCAACTCCCATGGTGCCCACCAATACCTCCAGCCCGTCCTTTCTCAAACATAAGAATAAACAATTTAGATGCCTACAAAGTGAAGCAGCCTGCTTGCAGTTTTTCACCATCTTCATTTTCTTTCCCAAGGATGCCTCTGGGCCCTTTATTTATTATTTTATTTATTTATTTATTAGATTTCTATCCCGCCCTTTTAGACAGAGTCTACTCAGGGCGGGTTCCATTAAACATTATAAAAACTAAAACAGTTAAAACAATTCAAAACAACAATGTTAGTAGTGCTCAAGATGGAAAAAACAGAAAATTATAATAAATATAAATTCTTTGTGGACCCAAACATTATTTTTATGAAATGAAGATGGCAGGGGAGATTTGCTTTGCTCCGTGCCCACTTTCCTCTTCCCTTTTTTTGAGTTCTTGGGCACGTTGTCTTACAACTTCACATGTTTCATTTCCAGGATTGTTTTGTGGCTGATTGCACCCACATCTTTGTACATGAGCACTCCCATTCCCTTGGCAGTCGTTTTGTGTTGGCCCTTCTCATGTCTTCTCAGAATCCCTAATGTCCATCAGTCTAAACGTTTTTTAATTTTTTAAAAAAATTTCTCAAAAAATAAATTAAATAGGAAATACAGAAATGAAAATGGGTAAGGGGAATTTTGATACTAAACTTTTTTTGAATGTCATATGATTGCATACAATTACAACAAGCAAAAACATAAATAAATAATAAAACAAAACTATAATATAATTACAGTGTTCAAAAATGCTTTCCTTTTTTTCATTTTCAACTTCTTAGTTATATTGTTACAGCTTAAAGTTTTGAGGAACCTCCAAATTATATGTTTCCGTTTGTCGGTAAAGTTTTATTCACTTACAATTCACATTACTTTTTTTTTAAGCCTGAAGGGATAGAGAGTTCTGTTCTGGTGTCTTTTGATAAGTAAAACAGGAAGAACCTTTGCTAGCACAGGCACCCATGTTTAAATCAATGTGAAATGATTAGATCAGCAGACAAAGAATCAATGGAAGTATATAGGAAGCTTTGCCATCTACTGCTGTCATCTTATCAAAAAATGCACTAAAGAAGTCCTCTGATGGGCCCATTGGTACTGGTGATGGTGGGAGATAAATGAAATCAGAGACTGGCCTTTCTAGTGTGATACTAGGGGGAGAAAAGAAATAATGGAGCTTTAGAATAGAAAACCCTTGAGACACTCCTGATTTTTTTTAAATCTCATTATTTTTCTTGTGATAACATACTGTAGAAGAACTTCTTCAAACAGCACAAAAGAGCTTAAAACTCAATCCTGTACTTAAAGACACTGGAATAAAATTGCTGTTCATGTGTAACTAAGCACTGGGCCTGTGAGAGGAATCTACCATTCTACCATTTTCTATACAGTGCAAACAAAAGCTGGTCAGAATGTTTTAAGAGGTGAATAATGAAGTATAATAATTTATTTTGAGTACAAATCAAAGGGTGGGGATATCATCACTTGTGAATAAAGTGAGAAATTGGGGGAATATGGAACATGAATTCTCTCTGGAAAATTCAGAGTTCTTCGTCAGCGCCTGGGAATTGCTCTGAGTGCTTTCTGAATTTTTTTGGAACTTTTGCCTTTTTGCTTTTCCCATTATCTTTAATAAAATATAAGAATCTCTCCAACCAACTGTCTGGGGTTTTGACTCAGAGGGTTTGTGGTATAGGTTTTGCCTTGACCAGCTACTGGGTGTTTGGTGTTGTTGTGAGAATGGTGGCAGCATAGTGATTCTGAGTGCCTATCCTTGTAGATTTCTGGATTCCCTGGAAACGCTGCCCAGTTTGGGTAGACTGAGTGTTGGGAGGCACTGGGACAAGGCAGGTTCTCTGGTCATCACCACATTTGACTCTCCTGTGCTCACTCACTCCAGAATAAATGGAGTAGTGTGGCTGAGTGATTAGAGAGGGACTCCCTGAACCCAGTAGCTGTCACATCACTCCTAGAACAAACTATAGTAGAGTATTTACCCAATGAAATACTGATTTTCAATCAATCAGTCAACTGAGTAATATCTTATCTGAAAACCTTCTTCTATTCTAAATACTTCTCACATGCAAGAACTGTTCATCTGATAGAGTGATAAAAATGCTGTGGATGACTCTCTTAATTCAGCTGAGATCTACCTTTCCTCCTTTACTCTCATTGTCACCTTTGGAGGTGAAAGATGATCTATGCAGATTGCATCAGAAAATGCAATTCGGCGTAATGGCACAAATGTCAGGTTCTGATTATCTATTGTAATCAGAAAGTTACTGAAATTTCGATTTATCTCTGCACTCAGTGTGAATTCTATATCAGTTGGCATATTCCACTTGAGAAAACACTGAAATGCTCAGAAGAAAATAAAGTCTGATTAGGTTTTTCATTATTTAAGTGGGGGAAGGGAGAGATGTGAAGACTAAAAAGAGTAGCCTCTGACTGGATTAGCAATTCAGTCTTGAAAGTTTACCCAGAGGTCACAAAGCTCCAGGAACATTTTTAACAGTTTCATTTGATCATCATCAATGTAGAACTGCAGTGTTGGAAGGGACCCTATGAATCATCAAGTACAGTGTCTGGAAAGCACACTGGGGAATCAAACTCTCAACCTCTGGCTCCATACCTAAACCACTGAGCTATCCAGCAGTTCTTAAGAAACTAGGTAACACAACACTGTATGATTAGTACAGACTAGGGATACTTGAAGAATTTCCCTGCGCCCCAATTTTAGGTTTTTGGGACCTAGGGCTCCCATTTCCCTGGGGAAGCCCTTTGGGAGCCTGGGGATAGGGGAAAGCCTTTAACTGCAAAAAATAAAAATAAAAAAAATCACCACCAGATCCCTACTGGTGGCCCTGATCCCAGCCTCAGTGATCTGGCAATTATTGGAAGTTGAAACCTACACACAAAAACATCATTCCTGAGTCTTTTGAAGGTTTTCTCACAGCAAAAGGGAGACCTAAGAAGGCTCCTGAAGGGAGCAAAAGGAAGCCTTGCCATCCCTCTTAAAATAGAGAGATGGGAAGCTTTAAATTAAATTAAATTTTACTGGCAGAAGTGGATGACATCATTAGTTTATGCTGCATAAATTTATGCCAACAGGATTTTGCCCATTGAGGTATAAAGGGAGAGGGCGAGGAGATACGATTATAAGAGAGGAAAGCTAGTAAGATGATTGGGATATAGATTTAATGAATGTAGCTGTTTCCATCGCCCCAGAGGTCAAAGCAGGTGTGAGTGGAAGTAAATGTTGAATGGGAAATTTCCCAGTTTTTTGAATCACTTATTTTAAACTTGAATGGCAATTTAGCATCAACTTAACTGTTAAAAATGTGAACCCTCCAACTTAAACTTGACTGAATTGTGGGGTTCACTAACAATTAAAGTGTGAAGACTTTTCTGTGGATTTCTCCATCTCTGCTTGAAGATGTATATATTTTAGGGGGAGAAAAAATAGGTTCGAAAACATATTTAAATTTGTGTTTGCAAATTTTTTGTTCAGGTATTTTTTTTAAATTGCAGTTTAATGCAAAAGGAGACGGAATGCCCTCCATGCAGAAAAAATGTCAGTCACAAAATACTGTTTTGCCTACCCCTTCCACCGATTCAAGCTGTGCCAAGCAACAAGTTTTGAAATACTGTCACTGATGCCGATCCACCACCATGAGCAGCCGCCTTGGGTTTCAAGTACTTAAAAACAGCTGTGTAAAAAAACATAAAACATTCAACTCCAAAGGTGATAAAACAAATCCGGAGGTTTCTCTTTCAGTCTGTAATCCGGTACTAAAGAAAGCCATTGCTGAGTTCAGCAAAAGGGTCATGGATGTGTTCTCATGTTTCATCTCCTCTGTGCTCACTGAAGCAGAAGTACTTCTTGTGTACCTTTTGCTCTATTGATTATTCCCTTTTCTAGTAGAAAGAGATTTCTTGGTGGGAAATTCAGGAACTTGGACAGAGTTAAAAAAACAGAGATCACCCAGCCACTCTTTTGAGTCTGCGTGACATCTTCCTGGCTATTCTTTCTGCTTCCTACTCTTTTGTTACAACCCACTTCTGTGTACTACTCTAGAAATGTGGTACTAGCAAAGACTTCCCACTCCACATAGAATTAATGCTAGCAGAGATGGCCCACAGGGTTGGCAGGATACTCAGCTGTGCAAAGCTGGTATTTTAAAGCACAATGTGTGGTTGAGGGGCATTCGGTGTGTCCCATTTTGCAAACAGGAGCTAAGCCCTATTCAGGCATTATAACTTCTGGGGTCATCAACATGCTTAGACAGAAGCACCTAGCCCCCACCTCCTCCTTCATTGCTTTGCTCACATACGCAATGACAAATATGAAGAGGAAAGTTCCTGTTGGCCTGCATACAAACAAGAATCTTGGGAAATCTGGGCTCTTGCTTGCATTTAGAGCTGACACACCATTAGACACCTTTTTGCTCATGTGAGCAAAGCAATGATGGCGAGAGTAGGATTAGGTGATTCCTCTAAACATGGTGATCATCCCAGAGAATACAACACCTGAATCAGACTCTATCGTCCTAATAAACTATCCTTTTTCACTAGAGTTATGGCCACATTGGCCTCTTACCCACGGAAAGGTGGGGATGGCCATGACACTCACTGGAAATTTTACGTGAAGCCTGAGACAATTGTCCAAATGTCATTCCAGGATCTATTTGCTTATTGAGTTCTTGAAGCTAAGAATGAAAGGTTTTCTTGCCAATGGGTAAAATTATGAGAATGTTGTACTTTTTTGCATTTCAAGACTTCGGTTGCAAAAACATTGTGAAATTGCATGAATCATGGCAGTAATTGCAGCAAATTAGCAAAGTGCCACTGGCACATGATCAGGAAGGCAACTGGCACGTCACAATTAGCTGCAATCTGCCACTACAGCTTTTCCCATTTCACTTACTCTAGAATAAAATCCCAGCAGTGGCAGTGGCTTCAAGACAAAGTAGGGAGGCAATGGAGGCTGTGGGAGGAGAAGGGATGGGCATCCCACTTTGCTGAATCAAAACAAAGCACCGGGGGGGGGGGGGGAGTTCAGCGCATCATTTCATTTCAGCAAAACAGAATCCATGAACCAAGCCACGAATCAGCCCAGTTCATGTTTTTTTCTGGTTTGTGGTTTGGTCCATGCCCATCTGTAAATCTTCAACCTAACCATCTTCCTTACTTTTTCGGGTACTTGATGACAGCCTTATTCTACATTTGATTTCATATCTCCCAATACTATCTTGTTGTTCAGATAAATTGAGCAATTCTAACACTAGTGGGGAACCCCATGGACAATAGCCAGGTTTCTGAAAGTAATAATCACTGACCAAAAAAAATCTCACTAAGTCATATTTCATCTGAAATCTTGACACTTCTCATTTTTTGTTGTCTGCTCTTGTGATCTATGGGAGTAATTCAGGCAGCAAGGCGGCTTTTCAAACATGATGATGCATATTATTTATTCTAATTTAATGGTTCAGACAGGAACAGTGGGTATTATCCCAACAGGTTTTTTGCAACATAAATGGATTGCACCTTCAATCACACACACGTTGCCATTTGAATGAAAGGAACTGAAATGAAAGAGATATGATTTGTGATACTCCCATGCTACAGGTAGGGCTCTCTATGTTGCATGCTTCATTCTTTTACGTTTATTCATATCTCCCATCCAGTGGTTAGTATATTGGGTTAGGACTTGAGAGACCTGAGCTCAAATTCCAACTAAGCTGTGTTACCCCCTGGGTGACCTTGGGCCAGTCACATTGACCTCAAGGGTTGCTGTGAGGATAAGGTGGGGAGGAGAGGAGCCACATACACCACTTCAACTCCTTTGAGGAAAGATGGGATATAAATGCAACAAGTAAATAATAAATACACATAAATATGTATAGCATCTAATGCATGAGTACATTAGACCCTGTTATTTCTAGGAACTCATAATGAAGATGATTTTATTATTATTATTATTATTATTATTATTATTATTATTATTAAATATAAAAGGAAAAGCATTTATTGCATTTATCTCTCACACGAACTGCTGAATAGCTCAGCAGTTTAGGCTGCAGAGCCAGAAGTTTGGTGTTCAATTCTCCACTATGCCTCTTTGACAGGGGCTGGACTCGATGATCCATTGGGTCACTTCCACTTCTGCAGTTCTAAAATGATGATGATGATGATGCTATCATCCAGTGAATTTGGGGCAGTGTGTGCAATGAATGTAGATTTTTCCTACTTCCAGAACAATTCTCTTAATCCAATAGTTAAAGCCAGAAATTATTGTAGAACAATTAGCTTCCCTGGCTCAAACCATTAATCCTCACTGATTTGGATTAGAACCCCTACTGGTTCCATAAGCACACAAACGTATAGGGGAAAATATTCATAATTTCACTGGCCTGATAATTATGGCAATGGAGTGGTTGGGTTGCCTAAAGGGCAACCAGCCCCAGTTCCAAATGAAATATTGCAAGGATATATTGTTTATGTCGTAGTCCCCCATGCCACTAAGGCTTGTAAAGAAGGAGCATGAGAGCTAGGCTAATTAGGTGGGTTTTTTCCCATGCCTCTATTGCCCCTGAGTGATTGATGTGGGATATAGCTTTGTGGTGAGAGTTTAGATTAGGAGTGGAAAGATCTAGTTTCAAACATGTAGTTCACTATGAAGCCGTTGGGTAATGCTGGGCCAGCCACTATCTCACAGGCTGGTCTACCACTAGAGATATGCACTTCAGATTTTTGGACCACAAATCTTATAATTTTCCTTTCTAGGAGTCCCATCTGCTAGACCAAGGCCTTACAAACACCTAAATTGTGCTCACCTGGAGAGAAGACCCATGCCTTTATGTCATGCCTTGAATAGGCCTAACTTCCTGTTTGAAAAGGAAGCTTCTCAACAACCATTGGGTCAGCTTTATTTTCAAATAGAGCATTAGGCCTATGCAAGTCTCGAAATCTGTAGCTGAGCCTTCCCTTCAGGTGAGCTCAATTACATACATTTAGATGTCTGTAAGGTCTGGTTCAGGAAGGAGAATTATGGGTTATAGTCCAAAAAGTCCAAAATATACATCCCTATGTATCACAAAAGTTGTTATGAGAAAAAAATGAAAACCATCTACAGTAGGACTCCTTCATCTGAAGGATCAGTATCTGCTGATTCACTTATCCACAGTCTGAGAAATATTAAAAATAGTCAAAGGAAAATGCTAGAAATATGTAATTCTAAAGAGGAAATTATTAGAACTGGCCACTAGGGGGAGCGAGAGACCATGCTATATAAAGCATTCACTAGAGAAATGTATTTCCATAATGTCATTACCAGAACTGGCCACTAGAGGGAGCCAGAACCTTGCTATGTATTGTTGTTGTTTAGTCGTTAAGTCGTGTCCGACTCTTCGTGACCCCATGGACCAGAGCACACCAGGCCCTCCTGTCTTCCACTGCCTCCCAGAGTTGGGTCAAATTCATGTTGGTAGCTTCGATGACACTGTCTATCCATCTCGTCCTCTGTTGTCCCCTTCTCCTCTTGCCCTCACACTTTCCCAACGTCAGGGTCTTTTCCAGGGAGTCTTCTCTTCTCATGAGATGGCCAAAGTATTGGAGCCTCAGCTTCAGGATCTGTCCTTCCAGTGAGCACTCAGGGTTGATTTCCTTCAGAATGGATAGGTTTGATCTCCTTGCAGTCCAGGGGACTCTCAAGAGTCTCCTCCAGCACCAGAGTTCAAAAGCATCAATTCTTCGGCGGTCAGCCTTCTTTATGGTCCAGCTCTCACTTCCATACATCGCTACAGGAAAAACCATAGCTTTCACTATGCGAACCTTTGTCGGCAAGGTGATGTCTCTGCTTTTTAAGATGTTGTCTAGGTTTGTCATTGCTTTCCTCCCAAGATGCAGGTGTCTTTTAATTTCGTGGCTGCTGTCACCATCTGCGGTGATCATGGAGCCCAGGAAAGTAAAATCTGTCACTACCTCCATATCTTCCCCTTCTATTTGCCAGGAGGTGATGGGACCAGTGGCCATGATTTTAGTTTTTTTGATGTTGAGCTTCAGACCATTTTTGGCACTCTCCTCTTTCACCCTCATTACGAGGTTCTTTAATTCCTTCTCACTTTCTGCCATCAGAGTGGTATCGTATGCATATCTGAAGTTATTGATATTTTTTCCGGCAATCTTAATTCCGGCTCGGGATTCCTCCAGTCCAGCCTTTCGCATGATGTATTCTGCATATAAGTTAAATAAGCAGGGAGACAATATACAGCCTTGTCATACTCCTTTCCCAATTTTGAACCAATCAGTTGTTCCATATCCAGTTCTAACTGTCGCTTGCTGTCCCACATATAGATTTCTCAGGAGATAGATAAGGTGGTCAGGCACTCCCATTTCTTTAAGAACTTGCCATAGTTTGCTGTGGTCCACACAGTCAAAGGCTTTTGCGTAGTCAATGAAGCAGAAGTAGATGTTTTTCTGGAACTCTCTGGCTTTCTCCATAATCCAGCGCATGTTAGCAATTTGGTCCCTAGTTCCTCTGCCCCTTCGAAATCCAGCTTGTACTTCTGGGAGTTCTCGGTCCACATACTGCTGAAGCCTGCCTTGGAGGATTTTGAGCATAACCTTGCTAGCGTGTGAAATGAGTGCAATTGTAGGGTAGTTGGAGCATTCTTTGGCACTGCCCTTCTTTGGGATTGGGATGTAGACTGATCTTTTCCAATCCTCTGGCCACTGCTGAGTTTTCCAAACTTGCTGGCATATTGAGTGTAGCACCTTAACAGCATCGTCTTTTAAGATTTTAAGAAGTTCAACTGGAATGCCATCACCTCCACTGGCCTTGTTGTTAGCCATGCTTTCTAAGGCCCACTTGACTTCACTCTCCAGGATGTCTGGCTCAAGGTCAGCAACCACACTATCTGAGTTGTCCGGGACATCCAGATCTTTCTGGTATAATTCCTCTGTGTACTCTTGCCACCTCTTCTTGATATCTTCTGCTTCTGTGAGGTCCCTACCATTTTTGTCCTTTATCATGTCCATCTTTGCACAAAAGGTTCCTTTAACATCTCCAATTTTCTTGAACAGATCTCTGGTTTTTCCCTTTCTATTATTTTCCTCTATTTCTTTGCACTGTTCGTTTAAGAAGGCCCTCTTGTCTCTCCTTGCTATTCTTTGGAAGTCCGCATTCAATTTTCTGTAACTTTCCGTATCTCCCTTACATTTTGTTTCCCTTCTCTTCTCTGCTAATTGTAAGGCCTCGTTGGACAGCCACTTTGCTTTCTTGCATTTCCTTTTCTTTGGGATGGTTTTTGTTGCTGCCTCCTGTACAATGTTATGAGCCTCCATCCATAGTTCTTCAGGCACTCTGTCCACCAAATCTAGTTCCTTAAATCTGTTCTTCACTTCCACTGTGTATTCATAAGGGATTTGGTTTAGATTATACCTGACTATCCCAGTGGTTTTTCCTACTTTCTTCAGTTTAAGCTTGAGTTTTGCTATAAGAAGCTGATGATCAGAGCCACAATCAGCTCCAAGTCTTGTTTTTGCTGACTGTATAGAGCTTCTCCATCTTTGGCTGCAGAGAACATAATCAATCTGATTTCGGTATTGCCCATCTGGTGATGTCCATGTGTAGAGTCGCCTCTTGTGTTGTTGGAAAAGAGTGTTTATGATGACCAGCTTGTACTCTTGACGAAACTCTATTAGCCTTTGCCCTGCTTCGTTTTGAACTCCAAGGCCAAACTTACCTGTTGTTCCTTTTATCTCTTGACTCCCTACTTTAGCATTCCAGTCCCCTATCATGAGAAGAACATCTTTCTTTGGTGTCAGTTCTAGAAGGTGTTGTAAGTCTTCATAGAATTGGTCAATTTCAGCCTCTTCAGCATCAGTGGTTGGTGCATAAATTTGGATTACTGTGATGTTGAAAGTTCTGCCTTGGATTCGTATTGAAATCATTCTATCATTTTTGATGTTGTATCCCAGTACAGCTTTTCCCACTCTTTTGTTGACTATGAGGGCTACTCCATTTCTTTTACAGGATTCTTGCCCACAATAGTAGATATGATAATCGTCTGAATTGAATTCGCCCATTCCCATCCATTTTAGTTCACTGACGCCCAGGATGTCAATGTTTATTCTTGCCATCTCCTGTTTGACCACATCCAGCTTACCAAGGTTCATAGATCTTACATTCCAGGTTCCTATGCAGTATTTTTCTTTGCAGCATCGGACTTTCCTTTCACTTCCAGGCGCGTCCACAGCTGAGCGTCCTTTCGGCTTTGGCCCAACCACTTCATTAGCTCTGGAGCTATTTGTCCTTGTCCTCCACTCTTGCTATGTATAGCATTCACTATTAAAATAGCATTCGCTATAATCTGCATTTCTTCATCGTGGCCTCTGTGAATGCACACATATGGGTATTGTCCGCGCCTGTGCTGACGATCTTGGAAGATTCTAGAGCTAAAAGTAACAATTTTATGGTGTGATCTCCCATGAGGCAATGCTCCTCCCACTCACCATTCCCCTCAGTTCCTTTTTTCTGCCGTGCGGTAAGGTTCTACGGAAGAGAGAGAGAGAAATTCTTTGGCCTTTTGTGCTACTAAATACCTGCTAAATACTTAGATTAGCAATCTACAACCCTTTCTTTTCATCTCCCGTGAGTTTTTTCCTTCTTATCATCGGGTTTTTTCCCTTTCCCTAGATTTTCAGTTTTTTCCCCGCCCTTTATGGCCTCTTCAGCTCTTTTTAAGCACTGTGTCGGCTGCAATAGTAAAATTCCATCAACCGACGGCCACGACAAGTGTTTGTTTTGTTTAGGCGAAAAACACCAAACCCAATCCTGCGCGGCTTGTAGAAACTTTACTAAGCCTGCGCTCAAACACAGACTCCAACGATTAAGATCTCACCTTTGGGAAGCAGCCATGAATCCCGCTGCCGCGACTCCTACTGAAGTTCAACACTTAGAGCCAGCCCCATCCAGGCAAACCTTATCTGCAACGCCGGGGCACTCCACTCCCTCCCCCCGTTCCAAAGCGGGCTCCGACACTTCCCGGACTTCAAAATCGAAGACCCCGAAGGAGCAATCTAAAAAGAAGAAGGAGAAACCTGTTGCCAAGCCTAAAAAAACCAAATCCGTTCGCTTGGAGCCACCGACGGAGCGCCCACCCTCTCCTATATTTGAAGAATCTTCTATGGAAGCTCCTGCGTCTGTAGTGGAAAGGGATGAGGTGCTTATTCCCTCAGCACAAGCTCCAGCTTTGCCTGGTAGCTTTTCTCCCTCCACTGGCCATGTTGGGACTGAACCCCCATCCAGTCCAGCCACTGCCCATTCGAGCCCAATCTCAGGGCGGGCTTTCGACACCGAACCGTCTGAACCCAAAACTCCTCCTCCATCTCCAAAGAAACGTAAGGAGAAGAGGAAGCATGTCGAACCACCAACTCCAATACCGCAACTTGGTCACTGTTATCAATTTCCGTTTTTTCCAGCCTATCAACAACTTGCATTTCAACAACTTGGCATGGAGAACTTTTTTCCCTTCGCTAACCAATTCCAAATGGAAGCTTATCAGGGATTCTCACAACCAAATCCGACGAAAAGACCTCGATGCGAATCCCTACCACACTGTCCTCAGTTTCCTCCATCGACAATGATATCTCAACCTGCGGAACCACTCTCGACGTCGACATCACTCTTGACGTCGAAGAAACGACATTCACAATCTGCAACTGCTCTACCATCGAAGCAACCTAAGCACTCTTTGAAGGCTCGCCACGTTACAACAACTGCGACATCGAGACCTAACCCGTCTAGACCATCACAGGCTACCCCCCGTTCAGATGACGAATCCTCATCTACTCCACAAACCTCAGATCATGACACTGACGAAGAATCATCTCCAGAATCTCCAGCGAATATCCCTACGCCCGATTCTGAGCCTACTGATGCACGACCGTCCTCTCCATCGAAGGATTTCACTTCTTACTCCAATTTAATCTTTCGTATGGCCAGTGCACTCAAGCTTAAGGTTGAGGAACCTCCTTCCCCTGAAGCAGATACCATATTCGATGACATCCATTCTGAAAAGTCACAGCCCCTCAGCCTGGCATACATCTCTGCCCTGAAACAAATCATCAAAGACGCCTGGGACACACCCCCTACAAATTTAAGAATGTCCAGACGCACTGATAACATGTATAGAACCCATGATCCTGACATGGAATTCCTAATAAAACATCCAATTCCTAATTCCATAATCGTCGAATCCAACTTACAAAAATCCAGAGGTAAGCCTTCGATTTCACCAACTAATAAAGAGGGACGAAAACTCGACGTCATAGCCAGGAGAATTTATTCCTTGCAGTCTTTCCTCCTCAGAACGGCTAACTATCAGGCAGCAATGGGCGCCTACCAGCGACACCTCTGGGCGAAAATCCTGCCCATTCTTGAGTCTGCACCTGAATCTATCAAAACGGACCTAATGCATGCCCATACTGAAGCTACATCCCTGGCAAAGCAACAGAAAATAGTCACCCGGCATGCTGCTGAGGCTGCCTCTAAATCCTTAGCGTCATCTATTGCCATCCGTAGACACGCTTGGCTCAGGTCTACATCCCTTAACGACGATGCCAAACATAGACTTAGAAGAACTCCCATTTGATGGCATTGGACTGTTTCATCAAAAAACAGATGATACCATGGAAAGTCTTCACAAAATGCGTAAAACGGCTAAAACTTACATGAACCAATCTTCCTTTCGTTCCTACAAACCAAATTACAGATCGTCCTCGTACTATCAACAACCCTTCCAACCATTTCAAAGGTACCAGTCATACCGACCCTTTGGTCAGCAACAATCTGACAGGCCGTTCTTGACACCGGGACCGTCGACCCCGAACCCCCGTGTTCGAAACCAGCAGCAACAACGTCAACCTCAGACAAAGCCACAAGGGAAGGGTAAGGGCTATCGACGATATTGATACCCCTACCCATTTTCCTCAGAGTGTTGATACCTCAAATTTCCCATGATTACGACCTTTTCTCCCATTCTGGGAACACATTACAAGCGACAAATGGGTTCTTAATATTATTTCATTTGGTTACCGTATTGAGTTTCAATCTCTCCCTCCTTTGGGCAATCTCAAGTTTACTCCTTATTCTGACACCCTTCAGGAGGAAGTTTACTCTTTGCTAGACAAGCAAGCAATTACATTGGTTCCAATTAGTGATTCCCCTTATGGCTTCTATTCCAAATACTTCACGGTGCCAAAAAAGGACGGAGGTCTCCGCCCAATTCTCGATCTCAGAGACCTCAATACCTATATTCGACCTCGAAAATTTCGAATGCTCACACTTGACACCGTTATTCCCCTTCTTTCACAGGGAGACTGGTTCGTCCTGATCGACCTCAAGGACGCGTATTTTCATATATCCATCCACCCATCCCACCACAAGTACCTCCGCTTCCACTTCAACGATTCGGTTTACCAATTCTGCTCCCTCCCATTTGGACTCTCTACAGCCCCAAGGACATTTACAAAGTGCATGGCTCCAATTGCGGCTTTCCTTCGTCTTCAGGGTATTCATATCTACCCTTACATCGACGACTGGCTCATCATAGCACACTCCCGTCTCGACGCCATAAGAGCCGTCCGCACTACTCTGCATACTCTACAAAACCTCGGTCTCCAAGTCAACCATTCCAAGTCACATCTGGAACCGTCCCAAAATGCTACCTTCATCGGAGCCCTACTCGATTCCAGACAAGCCAGAGCGTTCATTCCACAAGAAAGAATCAGAAAACTAAAACGTGCCATAGATTCGTTTCAACCTCGAGCTTTGGTCACGGCTCGACACACCCAGCATCTCCTGGGACTCATGTCTTCGATGACCTCAGTCATCCAACATGCGAGACTCAAACTCAGACCCTTTCAAGCATGGTTCCTAGCACAATTCGATCCACAAACAGACAACCAGTCAAAACGACTGCGAGTAACGCCAGAACTCTCGCATCAACTCACCTGGTGGCTCTCACCAACCAATCTTCTTGTCGGTCGTCCGTTCCGACCTCTTCAACCCACTGTGCAGATCACGACAGACGCCAGTCCCTGGGGATGGGGTGCTCATTGCCTGCAATACAAAATTCACGGACTCTGGACGAGATCGGAATCGACACTGCACATAAATCATTTGGAACTCATGGCGATCATAAAAGCCTTCCATGCCTTCCTCCCAATTATTCGAGGCCGTGTAGTCCAACTGGCAACAGACAACACCACTGCCCTATTTTACGTCAACAAACAAGGGGGCACCCACTCTTCCTCCCTCCTATACCTCTCAGTCGACCTCTGGGAATGGTGCTACGAGCACCATATTTTTCCAATAGCGGTACACATTTCCACAGAGGAAAACTACCTAGCGGATCATCTGAGTCACCTCACATCGAGATCACACAAGTGGTCCCTCAAAACGTCCATCTTCTATCTCCTCTGCCACAGATGGAGAACACCGGACATAGATGTCTTTGCTTCGAAATCGAACGCAAAATGTGTGACTTATTGCGCTCGAGCTGGGGCCGATGCCAACTCCATCGGGGATGCTTTCATGATCAACTGGTCGAGAACACTTCTCTACCTCTTCCCCCCGATTCCACTAATACAACAAACTGTAATCCGAATCCACCATTTCCATGCGGACGCTATATTGATAGCCCCCTGGTGGCCGAGGCAACCGTGGTTCCCTTACCTCCGATCGATCTCGACGGACACATTCCGGCTACCTCTGATTCCAGATCTTCTCACTATGAACGACGGGATGGTCTACCACCCAGACCTCTCATCCCTTCACTTAACAGCTTGGAGGATAACCCCGACCTTCAAGCAATTATAGATCGGGCTCGAAAACCCTCTACTAGACTCCTCTATGGAAATAAATGGAGATCTTTCCTTAAATACACGAAAGACAATGATTTACCTGCCATACCTGTATCCATTAAGACTCTTCTTACTTACCTTCTCCATCTTTTCAATTTTGGATTGTCGATCTCCACTCTCAAAGTGTACATTGCAGCAATTGTTGCACACCAGCCTGATGATTCTCCTTCTGCAAGACTTTTCTCTCATCCGGCTGTAAAGAAATTTCACAAAGGGCTCAATAACACCCGCCCCCCACCTCAACGTATCACCCCTCAATGGTCACTACAAATCGTTCTGAATGCGCTGATGCGCCCCCCTTTCGAACCGATGGCCACATCCGACCTTAAACTACTTACCTTGAAAACAACATTTTTGGTTGCTATCACTTCGGCCAAAAGAGCCAGCGAACTCGCTGCTCTCCGATCAGACCCTCCATTCATTCAATTCCATCCTGATAAGGTGACTCTTCATTTTGATGTGTCCTTCCTTCCAAAGGTGGTAACTGATTTTCATAGGAACCAACCTATCATTCTGTCCACCTTTTTCAAATCTCCATAATCTCCTCTGGAAAACATGCTCCACACAATTGACATTCGACGTTCCTTGGCATTCTATCTCAATAGAACTAAGGACTTTAGGACTACAAACCGCTTATTTGTTTGTTTCTACGGGCCCAATAAGGGGAACCCAGCATCCTCTCAATCTATCTCCAGATGGATTGTGCAAGCTATATCCCTTGCTTACCAACTATCAGGGAAACCACCACCTGGTCAGCTGAAGGGACATTCCACCAGAGCACTTTCCACGTCAATGGCCTACCAACGTGGCACAGACGTTCCAGATATCTGCCGTGCTGCAACCTGGTCCACTCCGTCAACCTTTGTCAAGCACTACCGGCTAGATGTCAGAGCACGCACTGATGCTGGTTTTGGCAGAACTGTATTGGCTTCCTTGCTCCCGTGACGCCCACCTGCCGGTAAGTGAAGCTTGCGAGTCACCCATATGTGTGCATTCACAGAGGCCATGATGAAGAAAGAAAGGTTACTTACCTGTAACCATAGTTCTTCGAGTGGTCCTCTGTGAATTCACACTACGCACCCATCCTCCCCTCTGTCCGTCACGGTGCCTTACTAATTCTATAACTTTTGCCCGGCGGACATATCCTAGGAACTGAGGGGAATGGTGAGTGGGAGGAGCATTGCCTCATGGGAGATCACACCATAAAATTGTTACTTTTAGCTCTAGAATCTTCCGAGATTGTCAGCGCAGGCGCGGACAATACCCATATGTGTGAATTCACAGAGGACCACTCGAAGAACTATGGTTACAGGTAAGTAACCTTTCTTTTTCAGTACTGGGGGGGTTGTGTAGTAAGTTGCAAATAGAGGAGGACCATTGAAGTAATAAAACATAAGAGGAATTGACTCCCCAAATATCCACTGATTCAATACACCTATTCTAGTTGTGACCCACTATGCTAAACAACATGATTGTGGTCCTCATCATCACTCTTTCAAGTTTCAGACCAGAATCATTCTCAGCAGCTGAAATCTGGGACTTTATACATGCTCTGCACATGCTCTGCTATTAAGCTACCAGCTATCCCACACCATGGAGAATTATGTTCCATGATATAATGATAATGTATTAATCAAGTCTAAATGAAGATGTAACCGAAATCATACTGGTTAGCTGTTCTACTAGCAGAATACGAGGAAATTGCTGTCTATTTTCTTTCTTCATTATTGCTACAGCCAGCAAATTAATGGCACCATTCCCTGAACACCAATTTGCTGCTTTTAGCAATTAAAATGTTGTACCTGGCTTTAAGCTTTAGTCTCTTTGGATACTGAGGTGAAAAGAGAAATCCCCAATTAAAACTGAAACAGAATCACCAAACCCATGGAGAGCCATTAACATTATTCTTAATGTCAGCATTTTGCCAGCTTGGGTCAGAACAGTACAGCTCAAATTAAAATGTCATCCTGAATTGTCTGAGCAAATATTTTTCTTTTCTTTCTTGGGAATTTAATCACTGTTTTTAAGCGCAGAGAATTAAGGTCTTCACTTAATTTTGACAAGTGGTGGACTGATGAAGAACCAACTTTTCACAGAGTTCAGAGAAAAATAATTACGACTTACCTGGTTCTTTTCAAAGCCCTCCAAGGGCACTGCTATAATATCAAAACAACAATAGCATTATATTGACAAAATGAGAAAAGATGCACTGAAGTCTTTCTTTGGATAACTTCCATGTTTGCAAATAAGTTAATGTGCATATGGTATATCATAGAATGATATGAAGCCAGAGGGAGCCATTCTAGTGATGAGCAGGTCTCAATTATACTGAAAAAGTCAAATATTCATCACTAAGAGGGACAAGGTGGAAAAACGATGGTAACTATTGTTATTATAAGAAAGTTGGTCCTACAAGGGCAATCTTAAGATCATCAAGGGAGGCCTTTCTCTTGGTTCCATCACCCTCACCAAGGTGTACTTGGTGGGGACACAGGAGAGGGTCTTCTCTGTCACTGCACCCAGACTTTGGAACTCCCTCCCACAGGAGTCTAGGCTGGCCTCATCTTTGCTGTCCTTCTGCAGACAAGCAAAGACTAGAGATGGGGGTATTTGTATTCATTCGTATATGAATATAAATACCCCCGCACAGCTGGATGTAATGAGGGTCCGTCCACTCACACGTCCACTGCCACCGCCAGCTCTACTCTCCCTTCCAATTGCTCCGGAGCTCGCGGTCAGCTATCCACTCCTGGCAGGAGGAGAGAAGACAAGTCTCCCCGCCAGGCTGACGAGTGGATAGCCAACCACAAGCTCTGGAGCGATTGGAAGGGAGCGCGGAGCTGCCGCCAGCAACAGACACATGAGTGAACAGTCCGGTCCCTGAGGGCTGGCCCCTCGTTACCTCCAGCTGTGTGTGGGTATTTGTATTCGTATACGAATACCCTCATCTCTAGCAAAGACCTTTCTCTACAGGCAGACTTTTCCTTAGTGACTGACTATCTAGGACAGGGGTGGGCAAATAATTTCTATAGGGGGCCACATGAAAAATCTGAACTGTGTTCGGGGGCCGAACCAACTTTACTTAAAAATAAAATGAAACAGTGGTGTTATGATTGTTTTTATTTTAAACTTGTTAATCTTCACAAATACTAAAGAGGTTTTTTGCGGTATGTTAAAGATAAGCAACTGGCGGCGGGCCAGACAGGAGCGGCCCACGGGCCACACTTTGCCCAGGTCTGATCTAGGAGGTAATAAACGAAATATATTTGGATGTTTCTAAATCTGTTTTTAGCAATACTTTTGTTTAACATTTTTAATGTAATGTTATTAATTCTTTTTAATATTTGAATAATTTACTGTTTTTAGCTTTTGCTATTGTGTTTTCAATGATGTAAGATGTCTTGGGTCCTTTTTTAGGAGAAAGTCAGGGTAAAAATACTTTAAATAAATAAACCATGAGGTTATTTATTTATTTATTTATTTATTCAGTGGAGATTTTCCCTTCCTAAAGGTTGGCCTGCCTTTGCTTCTGTTATCTTAGTGTGCCCAAGGATACCACTTGACTTTCTCCTGGAAATAACTGAATGAGTGACAGCTTTCACACCATAGGGTAAACATGACTCAAGGGGATCAGTATCTGCAGTTGACTGCCCAGTTTATTGAGGCAGAGGAAATAGATTTCCCTCTTCTTGTGTTGTTGCTTGCAACCCATCTACTTGTTGCAAATTGCTCAGTGAGAAACTATTGAAAGCTAAAACTGATTTTGTTTTCAGAACGTTGTACCTCCTGCTATGAGACCTGAAAACGTTTTCCTCTCAAAATAAAATTCTACTCTGCAAATTTAGAAGAGGTCGCTGTGTTAGTCTATGCTAGCATGTCAGGTAAAAACAAAAGAAAAAAAAGAAATAAGGAAGACAAAAAGATTGTTGTGTCACCTTAAAGACTAACTGCTGCTATATTTTAATATGCACTTTCATGGACAAGTCTGAGGAAGTAGACCTGTCTATAAAAGCTGACATTAAAATATACAATCCAGCAGTAGCTTTCAGGTCCTGCAGGATTTTTCATCAGACTGGGCATTGCAAAGTAGGGAGGGGTGCAGAAGAAAAAGAAAAGTCCCCAAAGTATGGCCAGGCTCTTTAGTTTAACACAAACTCAAAAACGAAGCTGCTGCATTGTAGAGTCAGTTCAAGGCGCCAGGTTTTGGGTTTATGATAAAGATATTCAAAAATACTTAAAATGCAGAAAGTACACAGAAAAATCGTCAGAATGCTGAGTTCACTCCACCAATATGACAAGGTGTAGCACAAAGCAGTCTTACTTGGTTACTGTTGAAATTCCAGATCTTCCTGAATTTACTCAACTCTTTATTGTGTTGAAGCCACTGCGATGTTTGCTTGACATCTGCCTTGACGACTGGGAGCACACACACTTCATGCTCTAATACAAGAAGACAAACATAAAACTGTTTAGTATAAGTGGAAATTGGCCAAAGAATTATGCCCTGCAGACTAGAAAATGCCACTGGGGATTTCTTGTCCAGTTCCTTCCTTGTAGTCATACTGCTGAGCCGTCACTCTACTCCTACCATTATCTTCATCTGCCATGACAATGAAGAAATAAATTGAGATAGTGACCATGGTCATTTATTCAATAACATTTCAGATTTTCTGAAATATATAAGGTAAATTTACTGGTAGAAGGTGCAGGTGTCAAGGAGAGTTGTGTTTAATAACCTAACCCTAGCCATGTGACGTTCATCAAATCAACGTTCCCTGCAGCTCCAGAAGACTTACGGTATTCCTAGATGTATGTCTGTATGGAATGGCAGCCTACAGCTAAGCTTGAGATGTAATATTCCAAGCTTACCTAGAGTTATCAGAACTTGGAAACATTAAATTTTGGATGAAAACTGCCAGAATCTCCATAGGTCATGGTGGCTGAGAATTCTAGGAGTTGTAGTGTGAACAAGTAATATATCCACCAGGAATGGGGATTGCAGTCACAGCACTCGCCATCAAGTCGGACTTGAGTCACACCAGAGACTCACTCAGACTGGATTTGGGGTTGTTTGTTTTCCAATACTCAGACTCAACTCATGACTCAGAACCCACCCACCCCCTTCTTTTTTTTTCCCTGGGGGGAAAAAAGCTAGTTTTTAATAGGGACTCAGACTTGGGGCTTGATGTATGGTAAAATATGTAGCAGTCATATCTAATTGGCTGCCTATTGGTCATCTGAATGAGCACATCAGTAAGGGAGGACCAGTTAATTTCATCTATTTACATTCATCTGCTGAGAAACTCCCGCCCCTGCCTTGGTCTGCAAAGCAACAGCTGAAATTAGTTTCCAAGCTGTTGCATTAAAGTGAATAATTTCACATCAGGAATGTGTCATTGTTTGTTGCTGTGTGTTTATCTTAGCTGTGTGAGGTATTGGAGGGTCTCATTTCTTTACATTACTTCATCCATTAATATGACATTATACCCTTAACTGTAATGTGACATATATATTTGAAACAGTGGCAGCACACAAAGTTGTTATTTCTGGAATGCATTCTAGCAATCATCTATTCTTTTCTTGCTTGCAAAGTGCCACCACAACTGTAACATATAGAGTGAATTAAGTGGAAGTGTGTGCACGGAAAAGTTATTAACTGAGATTAAACATTTGTAAAACTAAGCCCTCTGCATCCTAGTGAATAATATGAGAGCACCTAACGCTGTAAGACTACTGAAGCTAAGCAGGTGTAGTCTTAATCAGTTCCTTGGGGGGGAAATCAAAAGTATGATCCTAGACATGTATATCTACTCAGAATTAAGTCAATTTAAGTTGAGCAGGGCTTAGTCCCAGGTAACCAGCTATTATACAATTCCTTGGGAATGGATTACAGTTGCATTCATGTACACACAAGCATAAATTTGTGCAATTTCTGTAATCTTTGCAAACATGGTACAAAGGCATTCAGATCTTATGGGGAATGGTATCGCATGGGCCTGATCTTTATGCTGCCCCTGCCCTGCCCATGTCTGACATTCATGTATCCCTTTCACATTGGCATGATGTGCCTCAGGGACATCCCTGGCCCTCATCCTGGAGGCAGGAGGAATAAAGCTCCACTACCACCCCTTTCTTTCCTTGCAGCCTGTCAAGTCTTGCCACATCCTTTCCACCATCTCCTGCTCCCTGCACTTCTTGCCTGGTTTTACCTCACTTCATCTCTCTATCCCCATACTTGTTGCTTCACAGTGCCAACTCCACCATAGTTACCACCTGCCCACCTGCCTGCCCTCTGTTTAAAATGGCACCAGTACAGAGGATAGGAAGGTAGCCACGTGAGGTGAGATACTGGGGGAGAGAAAGGGACTCATGGGGGTAAGGAGGCACAGTGATGGAAAATTATGTGAGGAGAGAGGGAAGGAACTGTGGGAAACATAGCAGCAGTGATCCTCCAGAATAAATGATCAGCTTAGTTCCCTGCTTGTAGTGCTCTCCTGCCTGAGGTGACCACTTCACTCTGTCTGCTGGCTAGGCCAGCTCTACTAGGTCTGCTTCTTATGCCTTTCCTTTTGAATTCCAAATGTACTTTTTGCAACAGTGTGTAACAATCAAGCTGGGTCCCTCCAAATGTTTTTGACTGCACATTTTATCAGCTATGACCATGTATCTTTCTGGCTGGGATTCACAGGAATTATAGTCGAAACATTTGGAGGGATAGAAATTCCTGTCTGAAACTCCTGAGGGGGGCATTTCTGGAGGTGGAGATGTGTTGCAAAACATTTGGTTGTTGTTATGTGCCATCAAGTTGCCCTTGACATATGGCAACCCCATGAATGAGCAATCTCCAAAAAATCCTGTCATCAACAGCTCTTGTGAGCTCAACCCTGCGGCTTCCTTTAGGGAGTCAGTCCATCTTGTATTTGGTCTTCCTCTTTTTTCTGCTGCCTTTCACCTTTCTCAGCATTATTGTCTTTTCCAGAGAATCTTGCCTTCTCATAATGTGCCCAAAGTAGAACAGCCTGAGCTCCAACATTTTGCCTCCAGAGATAATTCAGGCTTGATTTGATCTACGACCCATTTGTTCATCTTTCTGGCAGTCCAGGGTAGCCACAAAGCTCTCATTCAGCACCACATTTCAAATGATTTTTCCCCCTATACTTGGCAGGAGTAGAAGCAATTTCTCCACTGAAAATTCCTCTTCCACTAAGCTGCTTTTCACTAGAAGGTGCTAACTGTGGTTTAAATATACACGTTCATAATTTGTCCCTAAGGTGTTATTTCTTCCTGAATATGTGCTGACCAATTAAACATTTTCATTGCCCTTTTCTTCAGTCAACTGATCCCCAACCAACTCGGTTTTGCATTTCCGTATCTGCAGTGCAACTTTTAATATCCATCAAGAGTTTCTCCTGACAGTTCATTGAATTAGGACATAACACAGACAACAAGTACTGTACATGATTGAGATGGTTATAATAACATTAAAGTAGAAACAACAGATTGTCTCAGCACTCAGATGTGTTTAATAAACTGTGCCTATTCATGGTTTCTGTGAAAAAGAGGCTTCCAACTGTAACATTATCATGCTGTGTGCAGCAATCAGATAAATGGGACCATTAAATAGAAAGAGAGTATTTTCATTAATTGGAAGTTGATCAATGGCTCTCATCTCATGCCTTCCCCCATTTGGTGCCTTGCAGAACAAGTCTCATAGCTCCTGAAATCCCCCAGTCTGTTTAACCACTGGCCATGCTGGCAGCAAAAGTAACTTTTTCAGATTCTGACAAGATCCTTCCTACAACAGTACTTTTTTTCTTAATTCATTCTATGTCCTACCAAATTTCATTCCTTTTTTTTTCTTTTGGCTTAGTGGCCGGGAGAATGAACAGCCTATAACTTCAATTAAGAAACTACAATTCACAACATTTTTATTATAGTATTGGGTGTGTCATAGCTTCGTTCATTCATTTGTTTGTTCGTTCAGTTTTTATACTGCCCATCCAGTGAAGCAGTTTGCCCTAAACAATTTACAACAAAGTAAAAAGTTAAAAACACAGCCATCTTACCAACCAACAAACAATGAAATTAGACTTAAATACAACAAAATAATAAAAGGCATTAACAGCAAAGCCGTGTGGGAAAAACAAAGATAGATGATACAAATGGGGGCGGGCTGGCAAACCTTAAATGGAGTGAGTTCCACAAAGATGAAGCCATTGCCAAGAAGGTCCTAGTTAACACCTTCCGGGCCTCCTTCAATGTAGGCAGTCATAGCAGCAAGGCCTGTGAGGAATGGGTGACACAGCTAACAGCTCTTTGGGACAGATGCTCTGAAAGACATCAAGGTCCCAAACCATTTAGGACTTTATATGTCAACACTAACACCTTGAATTTGGCACAGAAGTCTACAGGGAGCCAATGCAGGCAGGACAGGATTGGGGAAATGTGACTGAATTTAGATGCCTTTAAAACTAACTGGGCTGCCAAATTCTGGACCTTCTGAAGCTTCTGTATCATCTTCAATGACAGCCCTACATAGAGAGTGTTGAAGTAATCAATTTTTGAGAAACCAATGCATGAACTACTGTTGTCAGAGACTTCCTATCCAGGCAGGGGTGTAAAATTCCCCTGGGAAGCAGTGTAAGATTATATCATTTGGCATCAATCTTTAATGGATTGGGAATGAGCAAGAATTCTTGTATTAGACTGATATGAAATAGATGTTATATTTGAACTACCTTTCATGCCAGCCTTTCCAAACTTGACTTGTGTAGCTCAGTAGGTTGCAGTGGTCAGGAGTTTGAAACTCGATTGTGCCTCCTAGCACAGGGGCCATCTGAACTCACCTAGAGAGTGTGTGTCTGATGGCCTTAAATGCCTTGCCATCTGTGTGTCCAAGCAAGAGGGACTGGTAAACTACTTATGAAGTACATTGTATCTAGAAAACCTTGGGAGAGTCACCTCAAGTCAGAACCCTCAAGGGTTGGATACTGTTGGTTTGCATAACAAGTGCTTTTCCTCAACTGTGTTTTCTTGCATTTAGTGTGCTTTGTTTTCTGACTGGTCATTGGAATGGAAATATGAGTGTCATTGGAAAGTCTGGTTGCTGAGGCACATATCTCTGAGGAAATTCTGTTGCTCCAGAGAAAAGAGATTAATCAGAGGAAATGTTCTAAGTCTAACTGGACACTTTTTTTCTTAAGCTATTGAAAAATTACAAACTTTGGTCAGTTCAAAAGAAAAAAGAATGTGTTCTGAAATCAAAGATTGCTGTGGCAAGTTTGGCTTGGTAGCCACAAACATAGGCAAAATTTACTCTGGTTTATCTGGTTTAAATGTAGGCACTCGTTAGGAAAAAATATTTCATTCCAAGTGGATTGCTGTTGCACCTTTAAGTATCTTGTTAATGTTTTTGCACCGTGATCAGTTCGATTTATTCATGATGGATTATTGCTCTGACATTTCTCTGACCTTTTCATTCAAAACCAAAAATCTTCTGCTATCTCTAAAGTACACCTTCAGAATTGATAAAATCTTGCATCTTCTGTCTCAAAACTGCCATGCAGACAGTTAAGACTTGATCCATAATATTACAGAATCACTGAAAATGTGCAGTGCCATAGTAAGGTGCATATATAAGAATATCATCCTAACACAGTATGAATTTATTTAAATGTTATTTTATTTATAATCATAAAGTCTGGTTCTAGTTAGAAAGTGCCTTATCTCTTAGGGCTACTAGTATCATTTTCCTATCATTTTTAATTACTATCGGCAGCTAACAAAGGGACCCAGTAATAGCAATTTTAGTGATAAATAGCAATTTTGACACCTGGTGGTGGGTTTTTTGTTGTTTTGTTTTGTTTTTTGTTTGTTTTGTTTTTTCCTTTCCTGTGAGTTAAGACTGGATTGCATGAGATTGGCAGGTCATGGAAAGGAATGTCTGGATCTGAGCATGCAGCTGCCATATTGGTACCACATGAAGCCCACTGGTTTTATGTTTCCTTCTGCCCAAACGAAGTAGCTAGAGGTGGTCTGGTGCTCAAGGCAGGCAAGTTCACACCCTTCTAGAAGTAAGCATCAATGGGTGGGTTAGCACCTTTCCAATTGTGTTTTTTTCCCCTGCATTCCTCCATTTCAGGGGTCACACTGCCCTAGTTACTGATAGTACACTCCAGTTGATTGTTCTGGTAGGTCATTTCTGTTGAAATCAGTGCATCTGATTGCAACACACTGAGAACTGCAGTCTTATATCTTCATCCTTTTGATGCTTCAATATGCATGAGTTGCCACTATGTGCACAGTGTTCCCATTCACTTCAGTAGAGGGGATCCTTAATGAAATAAAGGAATGGGTATGTAAGTTGTCTACTCTATTGAAATGAAAGAGATAAGAAGAAAACTGTTGGAGATAGAAAAATTTTGTGTATGCGCGGGTAAATCTACACTGACTTGCTGGAAGGATTCCAAGTAATACTGTTAGAGAGATGGATCAAGCAGTGAGTTATCGTGGGAATGAACTGTCATGATTGAAGCACTAGAGAAAGAAATTTGAAATCACGTGACCTGAAAATACAAAGTATTTTGATGGAGCCAATTCAGACATTCAGTCCTGAGTAGGGATGTAAATCTTTGCTTGTCTTGCCGTGTAACTGTGAAGTTGTTCTCCTTGCCCAAAAAGGCATGGCATTTTGTGGTGCTCCCAACAAGAGAACAAAGCAAGAAAGATTTTTCACCACAAATTGAGCAAAACTGCCAAAACAGTGCAAACTGAAACAACAATGCCTGTTGCATGGCTTTCTAAGAATTATAAGCATTGGACGGGTTATTTGCATCTATTTTTAACAATTGAACAGTCATTCTTTGCTTTGCTTCCAAAGGGAGAGGACACTAGTTTTGCACAGAAACAAGTTGCGCCTACACAGACCTTGACAAGAAACAACAGTGTTTCTTCTTAAACAAGGAACTTTGCAGGCTTCACCTTTCCTTCTCAGGGTGTTTCATCCACTTAAATCAACAAATATAAAGAATTTAATGAAATTTTTTTACACCCCCAGTTGTAAGTCATCCACATGGGCTAGTCCTGGCCTCTACTGGCAATATGTCCCACATGCTCAGCAACCTGCCACCATCCATGCATTCAGCATGTCTGAGAAGAGGCTCTATGTGTGACAGCTAGGGAGATTCAAGACCAGTCACACCTGCATAGTGACAATAGGCAAGCCCACATGGTCCTGCAACACACACACACACACAGAGAGAGAGAGAGAGAGAGAGAGAGAGAGAGAGAGAGATTGTTGTCTGAACCCCCTCTAGAACTGAGCAAGCTTCTGATGATGAATTAGGATGCTCACCCAGTCCTTGAATTTATTCATGAACTGGTTTATAAACTGACTTCATGAACTAATTGACTTCCTCCAACTCAGAAAAGTTACTTTTTGGACTATTACTCCCAGTTCCTGCTAACAGAAGAAGTACATTCCTGCTGTTCAGTTATAGATGCCCATAAATGTTTAGCATTACTTTCTTTTCAATACCACCCAGAAGCACAAAAGTATTTCCTTTCGTCTAATATTACTCATTTTATGGACTTTTAAGAGTTAGCCCTATGTCCCCCCCCCCTTATTTTTTTATAGTGTGTTCATAAATTTGGGGATGGCTGGCACCGAACAGGGCCAGGTGTGGGACAGCTGGTAATTTTCAGAACCAATAAAAAGGAGCTTTTACCCATAAGAAACCCACATAAAAGTCATACAAATCAGGAAATGTTGGCAGGTTTAGTTTGTTTGAAGAACATTTTATTTTTGTATATGTAGTTTGAAAAAAAGAACAAGACATGATATAAATGCCTTCATTATTTATTAGTGCACAGATATAAAACCATGGGTGTAAATGTGGACTTAATGGAAAGAGAGCTACTCATTTGGATTCATGCGTGAGAACTGCACCAAGCCTAAGAAATACACTGTTGTTTACTCCCATGTGCTTACCTTGGGATTACACGTTAGCAAATGGAATAAATGCTTTTATTGATTATGACATACTGGATTTCTTGGCTAAGATGGTACACTGCAAGCTGTTTTCACTTGGCTTATGCTTCATTTTTAGGTACATCACTAGTTAAGTTTGGAAATTCATAAATGACTGACCTTGATATACCAAAGGATAGAAGGCTGTGTAAAACCACGGGTCAGTTAAACTCACATTGCCAGTAAATCTTAACGGACAGAGCCCTGCTTCCTGGGGACCATAGACACCAAACACTGGATGTGAAAAGTATGTGATGAATAGAAAGTGATCTCAGGATCATGCTAGACATTAAGAGGAATTGTTGTTGTTTAGTCGTTAAGTCGTGTCCAACTCTTTGTGACCCCATGGACCAGAGCACGCCAGGCCCTCCTGTCTTCCACTGCCTCCTGGAGTGTGGTCAAATTCATGTTGGTAGCTTCGATGACACTGTCCAACCATCTCATCTTTGGGAATGCATATTCCCAAAGATTAACCAGGTTTTCATCAGTGTAGGCACTACCGAGATATAGTTGGTGCAGAAAAAGCATGAAAAGTTCCACAAATTAAGGTCAAATGTGCAGGCCTTTGTTTAAAGCAAGTTCCAAAATGGGGGCTCCAGACTCACATCAGAGATGTAAGTTTCAGATTTCACCTCTGTCGAGGAATTAGATGTCTCAGCAACTTCCCTCCTACATCGCCCTATGTCAAAACACAAGGCTGCTTTCAACTGGTAATATGGGCACACAGAAACATGGTCAACCCCATATCAAAGAAAAGGATGAGCTAATCCAAAAGCAGCAGTGGGGGAGGAGGTAGTTAATGTACAAACATTGACTAAAATCCTGTTGCTCACACTAGTGTAGGTCCAATGAATCAGTTGGGATCTGATGAGTCAACACCTCCAAAAGTTCCACTGATTCAATAAGCCTACTCTGGTTGTGATTTACTTTAGCATAGTAAGTCAGAACTAGAGTCAGCCTATTTGAATCAATGAAACTTATGGGGGAGATGACTTACTAAACCCCCACTAATTCAATGGCCCTACTATGCTAAGCAATGGGGTTCCAGCCATTTTGTGGAATAATGTTCCTCTCCTTCATACACAAGATCTCTGTGCATTCATTTCAGATATAAGGCAACTGGGCCATGGCAGGCATGGACAGATCATAATTCTATATTTCCTGCTAAATTACTACAGGCAGTAAAGGGTCAATCATCCCTATGTTTTTATCCACTGTGGTTTATCGGGGTGGAGTGGGGGAGATGGGAGAAAGAGAGATTTAGATTTTCTCCCTTAGGCATATATACACTTGGTGGCACTGACTGCATACTTTATCTGCAAGCCGAGGTCTATGATCTGAGAGGAAGAAATACCTTCGTGCTGCTTAGCCAGATGAAGACATTTGATACTGCATTCTTCTGGGAGAGCTGTTCTCCTGTCACATGGGTGAGGGCATCTGCCCGAGGAATGTGATTTGGAGTGTCTGGTCATGAAATCTGCTTAATCTCTGAAAAGCTCCAGATGCCTTTGCAAGCTCCCATTTCCTCTCTTGCCTTCTTGAACATCAGAACAAATTGATCCAAGCTGTTCCTCGGAGCTCTTGACACTTCTAAATATGACGGTGTCGTTCTACAATGAACCACGTCCACATTCTTAATAAACTGCCTTCTTGCTGCATTATACTTTTTGACATTCCTTTATGGACTTACTCCTCATGCAGAAAGCCTCGTTTTGTTTCGTGCATGCTAAAAAGCACTGAGGGAAAGGAAGGTCATTTTGTGATGCTGTTATGAACATCTTTCTTACACTGGCCTATTAAGAAATGATGAGGCACACCCAGGTCTGGGGATTTCTCTTATTTGGGCCCCATTGAAATGAGTAGGATCTGTGGGGCAGCATTTGTACATCTTATGCATGCCTCATTCCTCTCAAGGATATGAGAAATTCCAAGTCAATTATAGGCAACTTAATTTGGGCATTGCCAAGCAACAGGAGGCTAAAGTAAGTCTACAGGGAAGGTAAAATAGAAGGAGAGTCACATTCAATTCAACATAATACCACTGCAGTGCTGGTGGCCGGTGGCCATTCTCTTGGTTCTGTGAAGCTGTCTTCTCAATCAGAGATGCAATAATGATAATAACAACAATAAACTGCAAATAAAGTAACAATAATCATACAAACAGAGCCCAAATTAGATGTGTGCATGCCCATGAATTAGTTACATGAACAAGATGCCAGAACAAGAGTTAGCCACATAAAATAAAATTCCCCGAACTTTCTAATCTAAAAATGTCAGGAACCAAATCTCAAAATATCTTCCAAAGGCTTTCCCTTGTTCAAAAATCAAAGCACGTAATTCTCAAACAAATTATCTAACAGCCTGACATAAAATACAAGAACAGATATGAATACAGACTATCACCACAAGGATTTGCCTTTCCATTGCCCTCCTTCACACCTGTTACCTAAATCAGGGTGATATGGATCTAATTCTCGAGCTCAGGGAATATAAAATATTTTCTTCTACATTTCTTTTTTTCTAAACTGAACCTTTACAGGCCCTTCCTAATGGTTTGCCCACTTCCTGGGATGAACCAAATACCTTATAAGTTGGAATTCTCCACCTGATTATTATCACCTAGTTGAAACCACACATTTCATTCCAGAAAACTGCTGAGATCATGCCTGTACATGAAATAGCACAGATGTGTCCGACCAAGGTCTTAAACCAGTGCTCCCCAACCTTGGGTAACCCAGGTGTTCTTGAACTGCAACTCCCAGAAACCCTGGCCAGCTCAGGTGGTGGTGAAGGCTTCTGAGAACTGCAGTCCAAGAACACCCAGGTTACCCAAGTTTGGGAACCACTACCTTAAACTGAATATGGTAAAAGGCAATGTTGTTCCCTAGCAGCATCTAGACAGCAAGTATGAGAGTCTGAAGCTTTTCATTCTGGTCTGGCTTTGGTTCAGCCCCATTCCCATCTCTGCTCTCATGGTTCTCAGGTTGAAGAGTCTAGAATGTGGGTGCATCATGACTACTGCTGTGGGACATCTTCCCCTTTATCCCAAGTAAGTGGTAGAATTAGCATGACAGCCCTCCATTCCCTTCAAAGAGATCCTATTTGGTTCTGGGTCAAAGATTCTTTAATGTGTTCCAAGAAAACTTCCCCTGTAAAGCCTGCTCTGAAATCCCAACTGTTCACACAACCCAGAACAGATCGTTGATCTTTCTAGTCCTCTGATAGTGGCCATTCCCTGTAATGTCAAGAAGAGTTTTTCCCCAATGCTTTGGTGCCTTGGGAAATTTTGCAAACAAAGCGGAAAGGAATATGATAAGAAATAGAGCATGGGACAAACACTAAGATTTCTAGGAGTTTTAGGGTAGAGAGAGTGACATTTACTGCTAAAAGCATTAATAGATTAATCAGTGTGATTAAATGGGTTAATTGCAGATAAAAGTGGCTTTTTAATCAGCTATCACTTCTAGGGGGAGAGCATCTAATGTTAACAATTTGTTCACTTTCTTTTAAGTCAGATGGCGTCTGACTTTTTTCCTCAACAATAAATCATTTGACTGTGCTGTCTTGTTGAGAGAAAATGTTATCTTTATTTAAATGTCTTCAAAATGTCACCCATGGATTGAGAGGCTGCAATCTTTATCTTAATTGATTCATTAGACAATCAGCCAACAGTTAATTGACTATTATCGATAATTAATAGACCACTTTTTAAATAATGTGCCAAATACTTTAGGATTTTTAATCATTTTTTGTTTAAATGGTGCCAGGTAGAAGAGGCGCAGAAAATCTGAACAGTTATATTGTAAACCACCCAGAGAGTGCTCTAGCACTGTGGGGCAGTATGTAAGTTAAAACAACAACAATACACTCCTCAATGTTTTTGAAATTGGGCAATCACTTGTAGAAAGTGGCCAAGTTCCTTTGACTCAGGGACCAAGTGGAGATACCTGATCTTAGTGATCATCTGTAAGACATATGAGATGCTTCCCACCCTACTCCCAAATGGATTTGTGGGAAAAGAAAAGCAAAAGCAAGAATAGGCTGCTTGCTGGCCATCAGATGTTGTGGACAAAAGATCTTTGACCACAGGCCATGCTAGTGAAGCTTATGGAAGATGTATTCAGACATATCTGGAGAGAATCAGATTACCTCTCCTCAACCTAAAGGCAGAGCTTGGAAGAGGTGCTATTTCTGACCCTGGATTACAGTTCACAAAATCCCCGTGCTAGCTATGGAATTCTGGGGACTACAGTGCTGAAAAGTAACTTATCCAAGCTCAAGGAGAAAGGAGTGATTTATGATTGAAGTGTGAAAATATGGATGGCTTGGGACAGATCAAGAATGGAAACAGGTGATTTCCATTCTTGATTTGTCCCAAGCCAAGCCATCTTTTCTATGGCAAATCTATTTTTCCAGCATTGGAAGATATAAAGAGTTGTCATCTTTACATTTATTGATTGCATGGCAATGATTTATCCTTTAATCTAGTAAAGAACTTCAGGGCTTCTTCTCGAAAACTGAAGAGTGAATGAATGCCTGTGCTCTGCCATTAAATAATATATAAACAACAAATAGTTTCTGCTGGTAATAGGCTCAAAAACTCTCCATGAATATTCACTTTGTATAAGAAGCTTATAAGCAGGTTCAGAAGGCATATCAACCATTCTCAGTGTGTTCCAGCCTAAGAAAACGGCAGAGATCTTTGCCTCAGCATTTCTAACCAATTTAATTCTAAGGGCAAAACTCTCTCCGAACACAAGTTACTTTTAATGAATTCCAAAGAACATTCATTGGTCCCACTCAAAATATAGGCATTTCATTAGTTCAATGACAATTAGGTTGACAAAACTGTTTGTGAGAAAGAGCAATGTGCACAGAGTCTGAGTATTACCACAGGCCCAAGGAGGCTGAACATAGGAATCCTAATGAGCTGTTATATATCTGCTTCTCAGAAACAGATGTTGAGAGGAGAGCCTGTTCCCACCCCATCACTGCTTTCTTTACTTGACAAGTGACATGTTTGAAGAGGGAGAGTTTCCTGCTTTCATGAGCCTCTCCACACAAGCCAGAACCCTATTTTGCAGGGTTCATGGTTGCATATAGAGCCTCCAGGTAAGCAGGGTATGTCTCCTTTTCAGATACGTTGCTTTCCACACAGAGAAAACAATAATGGAGAGGGGAAGGGGCTAGCTTCTCCTCTCTGTTTGTTGCTGAGAACCAGGTACGTAATGACTGAAATGGGCTGGAGAACTGGCCTGTTAGGCTGAACACAATGTGGTATGAGAAATTACCTCACTCTGCTTTAAACAGACTGGTCTGGCTCACCCATTAGGTAGAATGAGGCTTTTTCCTCAGGCAACAGGTTTTCAGCTGTCATGAAATGGCAGCAAATTTGGGGGACAAAATTTCCTTCAACAATTTCCTGCCTCAGAAACCAAAATAATTTGGTTGGCTCTGAATCCTGTGCATTTTTACCAGTGAAGTAATACGAGATGCCATCTGCAATTTTGTCTTGTGTCTTGGTCCAGCAATGGTGGTAGATCCTCTCCTCCACTCACCTACACACTGAACCAGTATGGCTCCAAGAGGACCCTTTGTCGCTGTGAATTATCTTAAGCAAATACATACTCACTTGATGCTCTATCAGAGGTCACTCCTCACCCTCTTCACTATCAACTGAGTCCTGAACCATGAGGGTGAGGTAGGTGTGCCTCTTTTCCTCCCTTACCATGAGTTTGGCTCCCACACTCCTTGCCTCTTCTTAATAAATCTCATATTTTCTCTTCACCTTTAAAGACATTGTCGGTGACATTTCCTATCTGAGGTGGAGCAGCCAATGGCACTTTCACCCAATACAAGGTACTTAATATCTCAACTTGCCCAGGTTATTTTGGCACTAAAAATCTCACAAGCAGCTCTCTTCATCCCGGTCAATTACTGTAGCAATCACCCTGCCTATGCATATGTATGAATGTATTGGCATGCACCAATAAGAGTTGTTGGGAGGTGGAGCCAGTGGAACAAAAAGGGAGGGATGAAGCAGATAGGAAGAGCAGATAGTCAGTGAGGAGTTGAAAAGCAGTTAAGAGTGTGGAACTTAGAGAGGGTTAAGTGTGTGGAATAAGTTATTACGAAACTACTGAAAGCTTTAACATCTTTTAAGAATCTACTTATGTGAAACTCAAGATTTGAACTGTATCCAATAAACCTATTTTCATTAAAAGTTACATGCAGTATGGACCTCAGTCTTTCCAAGTAAATAATGTTGATAGAGATCAACTGGTGGCACGTGGCGTGGGCCTTAGATTAGTGAAATAATCCAGGGACACTCAAGGGGCACGTCACAATTACCATACCATAACAAACTGAAAAACCTACAGCAACTCTGCACAATTCTTAACTGATTGTCTAGTACAGTGGTTCCCAACCTTGGGTCCCCAGATGTTTGTGGACTAAAACTCCAGGAAGCCTTCTACCACTCACTGTGCTGTCCAGAATTTCTGGGAGTTGTAGTTCAAGAACATCTGGAGAGCACTGGTCTAGGAGGTGTTTCATGCCCAAGCCAGATATGTGTCTTAAAGCTGTTTTTTCAAGCTTTGCTTTCCACAGCACCATTAACTAGGGTTATTTTTGGACTTCTGGCCGGTCAGTCACTAGCATCCAGCTTTTCCTTAAGATCACTGTTGCCCCATGGTTCCATGGGGAATTTCATCTACAAGTGTTACTTTTGAGGGCTGCAATATGTCTGGTTGTGATTGGATTATTTGTAATCCAAGCAATCTAATAGTATTTGGGTGAATGAGCGGCCAGATTTCTATTATGGCTCCTTTTTTCATACAACACACAGATAAGCAGGTAGCAAACTTAGGTCCCTTAATTTTACATTACAATTCTACTCTAATGGATATTCTGCTTTCATGTCCATATAGTCCTGAAAAGCAGGACTGTCCAGATAAGGAGAAGGGTTAATTAGATACGGCACATCGGCTTTAACACAAAAAGGTAGATCTTGTCTGGGTTGTGCTCTTCCTATCATGTTGTAATAGGAGAGGCAACACTGGTTGAACTCATGTCAATTGGAAGGATTACTTTACTCCACAGAGATGAAAATACTGAATTACCCAGAAGCTCACTCTCACTGTGGATAAAGCAGAATTTGTTTTATGCATCTATTACAACTTAATTGAGAACGTCTTTAACGATCGTGGAAACTCTACAATAGAGAGTAGAGGTAGTAGAAACAATTCTGCTTTTTTACATGTGAATATTTGGGGCAGGAGACACAAAGCACATTTTCCACATGAATTAATGGAAGTTCCATGTTTGTATTTCCCCTTCTGAGATGAGAAAGGAACCAAGATATATCAATTTAGGAACTTAAAGAGCTTTCTTATGCTGTCAGTACATCAAGATGATCTAGCTCTGATAACAGTGGCTCTCTGGGTCTTGACAGTTGTATTTACCATCATCAAAGCATGTAGGACACCAGAGTTATGGCCTTTTCAAATACAAGCAGAAGCTTCGCCATGAAGAGGTAATTGGCTTAAACTGGGGAAATGAGAACCATGAGGTACTGTTCCACTGAGCAGGTAAAAAGATGGTTAAGCTTCTGGTGCTTTATATATCGCATCAAAACAATTCAAAGCCTTCAGTCTTGTTTCCTTTTGCAACTGAGGTCCATACTATAAAACAATGGTCCCCAACCTTTTTGGGACCGCAGACCGGTTGGGGGGTGCGGGCTCTGTGTGTGGGGTACAGGGGCACCCCCGTGCTCACAGGTGGGCGTGTCACGCTCACGGGTGGGCGTGTCATGCTTGCGGAGGGATGTGTCGCACGAGCGCGCATGCGCATGAGCACGACACACACACCCGCGAGTGTGACATGCCCACCCATGAGCGCAACACACCCCTCCGTGAGCACAGCACGCCCCTCCGCAAGCGCAACACGCCCACCGTGCATGCGTGCGGGGGGGCTGAGATCTGTCTCTGCGGCCCAGTTCCAGGAAGCCCACGGACCAACACCGGGCCACAGGACGGGGGTTGGGGACCCCTGCTATAAAAGATAGCAGCTTCACAATTAGAAGTGGAGCTCTCTTAGAAGACAGAGGATGAGTGTTTATACTACCACAGCATCCCCATTGCTCCCTAAAATACAAATTACCCTGCCTTTATTTGTTGATACAGAAGATAAAGAACTGCTGACTGATTATCAGGAGTTAGACGACAAGCTGCCTTTGCAAATTGGTTGCATAGACACCGCAGCTTTGAAGTACACTAATGCACCTTTGGAAGGACACAGTTTTGTTATGTTGTAATTGCAGAGTTTGTGCCCCATGCAATTTGGCACTGAAGAGCTCTCTACAGACTGAGTGCACACAATCTGCACTGACTTACTAGGCTTGATCTAAACCATATACCTTGATGTGTCCCTTTTGTCAGCTGTTAAAAAAAAATGTTTCCAGAATAATGTCAGTTGATCATGTGTGCAAAAAAGCACACTACCCTATGACAAAATTCCTGTTATTCACAGGTGTAGCCAATGAACTCTGTACGTTTCCATCTGTTTCAACATTCAAGACTTGCAATTGAAAACTGAAAAGCTAATAATTGCCATATTCCACATTTCTCTGTGGAATCAACTATAGGCTAAGTTGTGAAATTAAGTTTAGAAGAGGAATGATGAAATGTAATGATTTTAAACAAATATGGAATTTGTTTTTGGTACATGTGTTTCAGAAAGGGAAAAGGTATACACTAGGAGAAGGATCAATGTATTACTGGAGAGAAATGGGGAGATTTGAAATATAAGAATGAAGAACATCGAATTAGTGGAGAAGAGGGGGTTGGTTATATCATAAGTGGATAAATGATAGTGACTTGTAAAACAGTAGTCTTTGTATATGTCTTTCTTTTCTGTTTAATAAAATAATTTAAATTATTTTTAATTTGTATTAATCGTATTCAGCTGTAATACAATTGAAGCCTTGTCATGGTCCAGTTTTACTTTCCTTGTCTCTATATAGCTGTTAGATTCCATTCTGGTAGCTGCCTGCAGAGCAGCCTGGAAAGTTTCATAAGCAATAGTTTCACAAATTCATTAATTGATATCCTGGAAATAAAATATGTCACTTAGATGTCACTATTTTGTATCTTTTTGTTTAAAGCCCTTGGAAAGTCCAGAGAGATTAGTGTCGGATTGGCTGGCAGAGAAGCAAGTTTACGAAAAGTCTTTAGGATTGTTAAAAAATCCTATTAAAATGCATATGCACACAAATAAGAATCCTCCTTTGCAATGTTTTGCAGTAAGACCTTTATCTGGCAGATTTTTGCAGCATCTGAATCGACTAGTCTTCTCAGTGGCTTTATACCACCACCCTGTTTACAACTGCTATGGGTTTACAAGCCTTATCCATTTTTATAGGCAATGTGGGCATTGTACTCCAAGAACACAGACTGAAGGATGTTTCATCGGATGTCACTTTTATGTGATAAGATCTGCTCATAAAACAACTCTGTATTGTTTACTATTACAATTTTTTCATTCTCCAGATCTTCATCACTTTCAGATTGACATTTTATTATTAACAAAGCTTGGGAGTGAAGATTCAGTTTTCAGTTTTTTTGTGTGTTTTTTTAATACTCTCAAACACTTGAGCTGCTTACGATGTCATTTACAACCACTGTTTTCTTTGTTCTCTCTTCTCCTACTTTCAATCTCAGGCTTTCACAAAATCTGATTAAAAAATCCAATGCAGTAAGCTAATTAATATTTCAGGCTTGTCGTGAAACTATTTAAACTGCCTGATCACATGGGATAAAATCACAAATACAACAAACCTTCGGATACTACGAGCAGGTTCAGTCAGTAGTTGATTTCATGCTATGGCAAAGCCCTTGATCACAGCTGGTGATACCGCTTCACTTGACATGGTCTACCAATTCAAACTTATGCCCAAGCCCATATAAACATGGTTATAGTTTATAAATATTTATCTGTAGCAGTGCTCTCTGTCCAAAAGATGACATATCTATAAACCTCTTGCCATGGGGTTTCACCCAAGCTTGGAAATAATTTATTAAAAATTATTTATTATCCCTAATTGGTTGAATTTTTCTATAGCAATTTTAAAATGTGCTATTTTAACCCTTAACTCTTATTGACCTAATAGGGGTTTTTGAGTAATGATTACTGCTTCTTCTCACTGTTATTTGTTGTTGTTTATTTTTACTCATTCTAAGTTATATTTTAACAGTTATCTAGTAGATCAAATAATAAATTAACCCATTAAGATGTTCTCCCTGCATTTCTTTTCCTATTTCTTTTACCTTGAATGATTAGTTGTAACAATCTGTACTCTTCCTTTCTCATCACATCACTAAAATATTCTAGCTTTCTGCTTTGGTCTTTATTTATTTCTCTCAGCACTTCCTTTTTGGCGATCGTCTTGACCAAGAAATTCTTAGCATCCCAAGTCTAAGACTCCTATGTATAACTAAATGCCTGTTGAGTCATTGCTTACCTGGTCCTCACCCTCCGTGCTCCATCCTCACTTTTTTCTGTTGGAGAACAATTTGTCTGTATAGAAGTTCCTGCTCACTCATAGGCTCTCCACACAACCAAGAATCCTGATTTACCAATATGCTTGCATGCATATTGGCAGTATACTATTATTAATACTTTATCATCCTGTTACTGTTGTGACCAAACCTGCACATTATTCTGATACTGAATAGTTTGAGCTATATATATGGAATATATAAGCTTTCTCCTCACACATACTATACTGTCCATCAGAATGAGTTAATTCCACTAGCATACCATAAACAAGATGTTTCTGGATGTACTGCATGTACTTTGAACAAATTCTTTCCTCCAGAAACATCCTGAGATTGTAACTCAGCCTTTTTACAAATATGAAGACAGAAGCTTCCTTATTCCCATCTCTACCATCACTGTCAACAGCTGACAAAAAAAGGACTCTTTCCTCACTCTAACAACCATGGCAACTCAATAAACAACCAATGCCTGGGCTGGGAGGGAATTGTTGTTGTTGTTGTTGTTGTTGTTGTTGTTATGTCATTATTTTTGAAAAGGCTTTTTATGTTTAAATGTAAAGCAGGTGCAGAGATAATCCCCCTCCCCATCTTGTATGAAACCAAACATCCCAACTGAAAGAATGGGCTTTGTGTTGCTAAAGGAAAGAAAAGAGCAAGGGTAGGAGAACACAGTTAGAATAATATGAATGGTTGAAGAGAAGCAATTTGCAGCCACAGCGGTAAAGGTGTAAAAGAAACAGAGGTCCTGTTGTATTAGGAAAATTGTTGTGACCATCTTTCCAACCAGAATCAATATTGTTATTGCTCTTGACGTACCTGAGAAGCTTTATTGCATTCGCTTCTCTTTTTAAGAAGTAATAACTAGGTCTCTCTCTTTTCCCCCCTAGAATGCTTGCAGTAAGCATCATGGCTGTTGTCTCTCACAGTAAATTGTGCAGTCGGGTATTTGTGGTATATAGGGCAGATCGATTGCTATTAGTCGACTTCCTCTGTAAAGTGTGATTCTAGGCTGACAATTGACTCCACCAGAATTACACCCTGGGAGTCTCCGTTTACGGTGTCTGAGCAATTCCCACATCAAATGGACCTGGGTGGAGAGAGAAGGGATGTTTTCATATTTATCCCTTGCCCAGCAAACCTGGGTCCCCATGTGACCATTAGCAAAGACTTTCCATACTCGTTATCACCATTTGAACACTATGAGGAATGGTTTGTACTTTATCACTCTTCAAACCCCATAATGTTTGCAGAAAATGTGTGAGACCAAAACAAGCCAATTTTGCTCTCTCTTCTTTGTCATCTTCTTCATCATCCTACACCTTGTCTGATCCCACTTGCTCAGTACATGTTCTTTTTATCCAGCGCAAACACACTGAATAAAGAAAAGTAAGTGTGCTCATTGCACTTTTGTGGTTTTACACACTTGTAAAAGTTCTTGTAATCTAAGAGAAAGAAATTGCAAGTGCTTCCACTGTGATACTCTGCTGTTGAAAGTCAGCATGGTGAAATGCTGTTGTGGACAAACTCCAGAGGTCCAGGGATTACACAACGTCCATCCTGGTACTTTGGAGGATAACTCTTACAATGCTACTACCCATCCCAAAAATATATTTCTTGCAAAATCTTCTTAAGGGCTCTCCAGTGAGTGTTGAGAGACTAAACATGGGCCAGAATACAGCTGTTTACTTTGTCCATTAGACCACCCAAGTTCTCACAATGCCTGGAATACAGATGCAACACACTTGAACAGATTGTGCAGAAAGGGGCTTCATGCTGGACCCACTGTAGTCTCCGGATCAGCCTCATGGGAAGCCCCATGTAGAGAGTATTGCAGTAGTCAATCTGGGAGATGACCAGTGCCTGCACCAAGGTCCTGAGGTTGTTTTCATCTAGGTAGGGGCAAAGTTGGGTGATTATCCTAAGTTGATTAAAGGTTGTTCTGAACATGGCTGCTTTCTGGGACTCCTCGGAAAGAGCCCAGTCCAGAAGAACACCCAAATTAGGAACATGGTCCCTAAACAGGAGAGCAGTGCCATCCAGCCTAGGGACAATCCCCTCCAAACTTTCCAAGGGCCCCCCAGGAACAAAATCTCTTGTCTGGGTTCAGTTTGAGCCTGTTAGCCTTGGTTGATTCCTGAACTCCAGATTCACCCATTATTTCAGCTATTCTTATCTCAGTCCAGTGAATAAAATCCAATATCTACAGTCCATCAGCAGATAAAGACTTCATTGTGCATGCCTAACAAGAAAGGTGAACAGTAAATGTGCTAGAGGGTTGCTTCGGAACCAACTAACTAGCTTTGTCAGAAAAGTACATAAAGATCTGGGTTGATGGCATCACTATTGACAACTAAACATCCTCTTGTCACTTCACAGAAGCCTCCTATGTGGTGACACTACAACACTACAACATGTGAAAGGGAAGGGCATGTGACAGTCACAGGGAGAAGCTGAAATTAAAGCAATATATAATTTTGTCAGTTCTGAATTATGGTGACCATTTCACTCCAGGCGAGGGGAGGGAGGACGTGTCTCCCTGCACGGCTGCCAAGTCACTAGCCGAGCAGGAAGAGAGCGGGGCTCCGGGAGTGATTGGAAGGATGAGCGAGGCCGCTGTCGCTGCCAGATGCGTGAGTGGATGATCTGGCCCCATGGGGCGGACCCTCGTTAACTCCAGCTGCGCAGGGATATTCGTATACAAATACCCCCCCCCCCAATCTCTATTCTTAACCTATATGCTGGTGGTTGAAAAAAGTCAATGTGGCACAGAGGAGATTTTGATGTACAAAATTCACTCATTCTTAGCCAGACATTAACAAGTCACCACTTGGTTTCATGGGGGAGCGGACACCTGCTGGCTTGATGTGGGGACTTATTAATTGCCTGCTAGCAAGGACTGGATATTACGCCTTTTGCAAAACAAAAAAATAGGATTTCAGGCTGTGTAATTTGTAGCAGAATCCTCTGTATGTCCATTCAGAAATTTGCACCACTGAATTCAATTAGATTTACTCTCGTATTATTAAATACAGAATTGCAGCTTTAGTTATTTTATCTAGTATCATAAATTACGACCTATAATTAATTTTTTGTTCTCTGCCTTGGTGTTTTTTTTTTAAGAAAAGAAGAGTCAGACACGACTTAACGACTCAACAACAACAACAACAAAAAGGATATAAATATTTTGGGTAAATAACTTTAAAAATTATTGATTGAAGTTATCTATTTTAACAAATTTTAAAAATTATTCATTTAATCATTGTGTAAAGGTTTTGTCCAAACAGCCAACGAAAACAATGGCAATGGGGAAGAATGTATAACTCCATAAAGTGGGTCAAAACAGAAGTCACTCCTAATTTTGATGGTCCAACTTTGGATACCATCACTTCTTCACCCAAAATGGCACTACACAGGAAATGAGAGTGAGGGAAGAGTGAATGGTGTGGCTGGAATCAAACGGTGCATCTGGAAATTTGAAAAGCTGTGCAACATTTTGCTTCAGGTTCATGTTGAAGGAAAGAACTGGATAGTATTCCAGAATTTTGAAACTGTCAAATCTTTAACAGTCTATGGGAGACACCCAGTTCAAGGGAGGTTCTAAATTAACATACAGAATTGTAGGTGATGAGAGGACTAGACACTCTGTGAAGACTATTTCACAAGGAGACTGATTTCTCCTTATATATTCACAGCCAGTGATCCATTACATTAATAGCTGATTGCCACTGTCTGTAACTGTGAAGCATGAGGCTGTTGATTCTGGAGTCAAGACCTTCTCAGGTTACCGATCCTGGCAAAGCATGAATTTATACATCCTCTTACCAGAACATGAGCAACCTGCTGGAAACCTGGAAGGTGTACGACCTTTAAATACAGCTGGTCAGTGGATGATAGCAAACACTTAGCAGGATTGTAATAGCTAATGTAAATGGTGAAAATATATAAAAGAATAAGAGTGCAATTATTATTGTGAGCTATATAAAGATGTGAGCTGCATATTGCTATGGATACCACATCCTCATCTCTCTCTTGCACTGAAAGATCAGCCCAGCAAGAAAGAAGAAAGGCAAAACAGCACTTCAGCAATCCATTAACTTTACAATATATAAACTGGAAGGACACCTTAATTAATCTGACTATATTGCTTTCACACCATTAATGACACCACAGATTAAAAGGGAGGTGGTGAAGAGAGTTGTAGACCTGATCTAATGCAAATGCATGAAGAATTAGAAGCAGAAGTCTTGTAATATTCAGCTACAGCTTAGAATAGAGTCAACATAGGTGATAACAAAGACATATTTTGGGGGGAAAATACACACTTTAGAATATTAGAATAAATATGCAGCCTACAAATCTTATTTGTAACCGCCCAGAGTAGACCTTTGGTCTAGATGGGCGGGATAGAAGTCCAATAAATAAATAAATAAATAATTTATTCTTCGCCTCTCTGAATGCAGAACTCAACCTATTCACCGTGGCTTACCAGGCACTCCGTTATTATCATAGAGTCTCAGAATAATAAAACCTCGGACTTGTAGAGCTGGAAGGAACCCCCAAGGATTATTGAGTCCAATCCCTATTTCAGTGGGTTGAGCTTATTCTGTCTTTTTCAAAGTGTGTCAAGACCAACTCTAATTTAAAGATAAAGAACCTTAAGAATAGAGAAAAGAGGCTCTGAAGTTGCCCACCGGTGCTTCTCACCATCAACAACAAACTGAGCAGACACACCCATCATTTTCCACAGATCCCTGATACTTCCTGATGGTCTCCCAGTCCCCCTAACATTGTTTAGCTTTAGAAATCAGATAAGATTTATTCATTCAAGGGACAAGTGAGCATATGTAAACTGTATGCATTTTTATGTGCCATTCTGTGCCTTTTTGGACAGATTTTCTCTCTCTTTTTTTTTAGATGATGCATCTAAAACCACACTACTTATAGAACTGTAGGCAAATGTTAAAATTTTGTTAGCATTTTCCCTTTATCTTGCTTCTTGAAGAAAAGGAAGGGTTTGGAAAAGGTCCACAATGTGGTTGTAAATAGTTTCTCCGCTGCTTCAACATGGATTGCTTTATTCATTCTCATTTTCCCATATCAACTTGTCTGATGGTTCAGCCACCAGCCATTTCAGGCAGATGCTGGTTTCAAGGGTGAGACTCCCACTAGAATTGTTTATTGCAGCTCTCAAAGGATGGGCAAAGATTTACTGGACATCTTCTCCAGAAGCTGTGAATTTGCAACCCAGTGACAGGTCAGTCTACGCAATCCTAATTTTTATCCTGACACAGAAAAAATTAAGAAGCACTGTGTGTGAGTACAAATTAAAAGTTTTCTCAAATAATACTTGCGAAGACTCAAAGCTCAGGAGAAGCCAGAGACTATCACAGAAGAACCCCTAGCCTGGTTGTATGTAACACATTTTTGTACCAGAAAGTGTTTGTTTCAGCTTCAGCATCTCCAGTTAAAAGGATCCTGGAAAAACAGCAAAGTCCAGTGGCACTGTAAAGACCAACAGGTTTTATTTGGCATAATCTTTCATGAGCAGCAGCATGCTTCATCAAATGAATAGAGTCTTGCCTCAATTAACGCATATTCATACACATACTTGGTTAAGTGTGGGATGTAGGGGAACACAAATGCAAAAAGAACAGGAAACATTAATCATTCATTACCATAATCAAGTTTGAAATAACGGTATCTGGCTAGCAACACAGACATCCTAGCATAAATAAGCAAAACTAACATGGGTATTAAAATAAAGCTGTTGTGCTAATCCAATTTTAAGTGACAGTTTAAACTGTAGTTTAATCTGGGGGTGGGGTGTACCAAGTACAGTGGACCCTCGACTTACAGACGGCTCGACCTGCAGACTTTTCGAGTTACAGACTTCTCTGGCCACAAAATTTAGGTTCGACTTGCGGCCGGAGAATCGACCTACAGACCAGAAAATCAAACAAAATGGACCAAAAACGGCCGGTTACGGATTAATCGGTTTTCAATGCATTGTAGGTCAATGGAGCCTCGACCTACAGACTTTTCGACCTGCAGCCACCGTTCCAATACGGATTAATTCCGTAAGTCGAGGGTCCACTGTAGGACCAGAGAAAGTAGGGGTGCAATTTTTATTTGAATTTCTTTTACATTCCCTCCCCCAACCATTTCCCTGAAGGGAGGAAAGGGGAAAGACTGTTATAAATATATATTCTGCTACTGTTATGAACAACAATGGATACTTTACAATGGTAGACCACTGCATGCGCATTGACAAGCTGTAAAAGCTATAGAACGAGAATGTGTGTTGGAGGAGTATAATGTGTATCCCATTGTAAGTAATGCGGAGCAGATAGAGAAGACTACATATATATATCTAGGGAGGGAACTTTCAGCTTCACTCAAATAGAGAAAAATGAAAGAGGCACTTCCTGGAGTCTTTCATGACTTCATGATAAAGAGCCTCGAACATATGAAAGATTCAGAGGCCTGAAAGAGAAATTACACATTTCTTTTTTATTTCATATTCGTAGTAGCCTGCTTTTTTGGACTTTAATTTTTATTGATGTTTAAAGGGATTTTACCCTACATCCCTTGCTGTTGCCTCAAGTGCCTGGAATGTCTGGCTGCCTGTCGTTCACCTGGACTATCGTCTCTGTTACTGGACTTAAACTGTCAAGGTGGTAGAAGGAAGAGCTGTACGGGGGATTTGGGTTCGGAGGGTTTGATAACGTTGCCCTGAGAGAGAGAGAGAGAGAGACTTATTTTTATTATGACCATGAGGATAATTTCTCTTTCTCATCTGTGTTGTTTCCTGCTGATGAACTGATGAGGATGATGAGAATGGTGAGATAAATTTGAACTTTAAAGTACGAGTAGTGCCTGCATAGGTCTGGGGACGATTGATTTTTCTTTCTTGTGTATTGCTGTTGTTGCCCACTTTTGGAGAGGATGATTGTCTGTTGCCCTGTACCTGCTTTTTTGGGACTAGTTTTGAGGGTGGGGCTGAATTGGGTCTAGCACCAGAAACCTGCATGGGAAGCCAAAAAGGAAAAGGAAAAAAAACTGAAAGAGAGAGAAGATTTCACCTGAAAGACCTCAAAATGAAAGAAATACCAAAGTTTCAATCTGCACATCCCTGTCTGTTCACATTCTCATGAAGTCAGTCCAGCTTTCTTCGCTCCATCCAGCTTTGCATCCAGTTGCTGCTTTGTTGTTGTTCTATTGACAGAATGTAAAGCAAACAGAATCAAATAGCAGAATCAAATAAACATAACTGTTGGGCATAAGAAAGGCAAATACAGAGGCTGTTGCTAGTATGCATTGTGTAGTTATTTTATTGTGTAGTTATTCTATTCTATTCAGTTCAGTTGGTTATACATTTCCAACTGCTATAATACTTTTAATGATAAAAATGCTAGGCATGGCAAGGCAGTTTTAGCTAGGCACTGGTAGCCTCCAACTACACCATCAGTAAAGTAATGGCTTTGCAAATACCTTGATTAACACAGGTTATATGCATACACTGACATACCATGTTTGAAGAAACTATGGACTTTTAACTACAGCAATACTAATGGATAAATGAACTCTGTTCCTTTGATAGCAGAAGCAGCATTGGAATTAAATTTTACTAGAAGTTTGTTTTTAATTAATTTTTTTTTTTAAAAAAATCTTATACCATTTTACTATTTAAAAACTCAAACATAAAGAAGGTTCAAGATAACTGTCCCTGCCGGCAGACAGTATCTCTGTCAAAAGCTGAAGCTGAAGGATTACTACAGCATTCTTGTTTTAAAACACTGAAATTATTTTTTGCTTGAGCAAATAACCTATGCAACAATAAGAAAAGAGATTGTATTAACAGTAATTAAATCAACCCCTTGCATAGCTGAAAACCCATCTAGCAGAGAAAAAGAACACCTCTCTTACTGTGAGAAGCACATCATCCCTGGAACTAAAATTAAATTATAGGATTATGAGGAGAATGCTAGAAAGGATCACAAAGACGACACTACGAGCTAAGCAAAATCCAGGCAGATCTTGTTGATATGTGACAGAGTATGTCCATACTGGGTCCCATGATCAAAACACATGCTAGCTACTGGAAAAATTAGACAGCCTGCTAGGATAATGCCAAAATACAAACTATACATAACTATTTAAAGTGTGGACATTGTTGGGGAGTCATTGCTGAATCCCAGTCAGAAGCAAGTTGTTCTTTTGTTTTCTGCAGATGTTGGCTGTGCAGAGTATTTACTGGCTGGGATTTGTGCCAATCACAAATCCATTATCTGTCCCCTAGTTAGCTGGTTATACAGAATTCTTACTGGCTTGCATCTTCTGGCAGTCATTATGAAGTCACTTGCCCACCATGGTTAGTTGAACTAGGAAGATTGCACCTGAAACTACATTGGTGTGATAAATATCACCAGTTAGTTTCAAACCTAAACAGAGGGTTCAGTCTTGAACAACCAAATTCATCCAACGGACCACATCACCATTATGGCTCTTAGTTTGCATGATCAGTTGAGGATCCCAGGATCAAGTGTTGAAGTCATAAGAAAAATCTTTCAAGACTACTTTTCTTGTAGTAAAACAAAGTAAATTTGTTCACATAAAGAAGCTTAGAATAAAATCCTATTCCTTGACATTCAGTTATGTGTATCTAACAAGTTTTTCTTTCTTTCTTTCTTTCTTTCTTTCTTTCTTTCTTTCTTTCTTTCTTTCTTTCTTTCTTTCTTTCTTTCTTTCTTTTATAATCAGTTATGTGATTTCTCTCACTTGTACTCGAGGAACAGCTTCACCTCTTTGTTCATTAAGACTGAGGAAGAGCAGAAGCAATTAATTTTATACACTTTGTGAAGACAAGGCGAAAAACAACCCCAACCTTGACATAATACTTCAGCTCTTACATTTCACTATATTGCTGGAGGGATTTGATTATCAACAGATGAAACAGTGGGTCCTTCTACAGATTGTTATCAGCACTGAATGGCACTCAATTTTTATGAAGCTGTTTCTCTGTGTTATTGAAACTTACAGTAGTATCATTCACTCAGCAAATATTTCAACACTAAGAGTTTGTTGTACAATAAATAGCTTGTGACTGCTAATGTTTAGTGTGAGAACCAAAGGTTCCAATACAGCATTACTTACTAAACCTAGGACTGTAAGGTTAGCAGCATTATGAGAGTTATATAGTTGTTGGTCCCTCCAGTGTTGTTGAAGCTGGAGACCAGGTTTTCAGAAGCCTCTTAAATTCAACTCCTGTGGAAAATATCCTTAAAACCACTAAGTACTTCCAGTGAGTAAAAGATCAGTCACAGCTCCACTTCTAATTAGAAGTATCTCAAAAAGTAGGGGTGGGGAAGATTCTGGAGAACAAATAATATACTAACCTTATTCAGGATGTTAGAATTGGTGTGAAATTTACCCCTACATTCCATTCCCACCTAGAAGTCATTTAGACCTTTGTATGTTCTAAATGATGGCCTGCAAAGGAGTTTGTAGCCATGCTCAGCCTGCCTTAGCTAGATGGGGTGAAAACATGGGATGGTGCTTACACACCCATCCCCACTGTTCCCATCCCCACTGCCTATTCAACACCCATGTTTTCAGGCATAACACCTGAATAGGACTAATATATTAAGGGCTATCCAGAATCATATGCAGAAACTTCTCCATTCCTGCTTAATTAAAAATGATTCCGTAAAGCTCAACATTCTTCTACGTTCCTTTGTTGACCTTTGCACTGAACAAGAGACTTCCAGGTGGGATAGGAATGGAGTTTACATGCATCTCTATGTCCCTATCACCCACTAAGGGCTCCATGGTTTCAGATGTAAGTCCTGAAAAGGGCCACTAAAAAGATGAATCTGCCTTGAAGGCAGCTTTACAACCTGGAAAAAGTTCTCTCTTTTTTCACTATAAATCTCAAAATCCTCACATTAGCGAACAGATTCTGGACCTGTAATCCAGGAAAACAGTAATTCTAAGCTCTGGGAAGCTTCATGTGTTCATATGCCAAGAAAGCAGAGTGGATAAAAATCAATGTTTTTTAAAAAATCAAATTGATTTAAATTATGGTTTAAATTCAAAAATGATTTTTTAATCTAAATCATCAAAAAAATCTGAATCAGATCCATCCTGCAAAAAAGGCCCAGCCCCAATCCTTGGCCAATTTTTGTTTGGTTGAGCAGGTGATCTGACAATCTAGCCTTGCCATTAGACAGTGTACATAATAGATATTTGGATACCATGGATAGCTGTGCACCCCATAACTTTTCAAGAGATCTGATGATGTTGAAGCAATACCTTCTATTTCATTTTGTTTCCCTAAATGTCCTCCATTTTTGAGGACCTAAAACCATGCTCTATGAAATGATATCTTGAGTCCTCTATTTACTTCATAGAGCAATTCGTACAACTCCAGCAAAATGAAGGTGAATGTCACCTGCTGGGCTTATCCTTAACCTTTACACAGCCTTGCAAAATTGCTTTCTTGATCTAAGGCACAGCCTGAAAACCTCCATTCTTATTATTCATTTTGTTGCTGATTTGTTCAGCACCTTTGCCATGATCTACATTTCATTTACAGCTGGAGCACCTAAATGCAATGCGAACAAGTTTTTCAAAACAGGGACATCTTACGGCACAGGAGAATGAAACATTTTTGGAAGATTAATTGGATTTCTTCTGGACAATTGTAATTGAAACAAATTACAGTGCTGATGCATATCATTACAGGCATAATTTTTTCTAATTTAAGGGACTGTCATTGATTTGGAATGTCAGCTCATAAACACACAGCATTTGGATTCTGTCTTTAATTCCATCCCAGAGGATGTGGTGATTTTTCAACTGCCCCCTCTCTGGAACAGCTCTGTTGATGATTTTGGGATAACTCATAATCCCAGACTCTTGCAATTAAAAAGGATTGGATTCCCCCCTCTCTTTTTCCATCTTGACCTTTAACCTAAATACTATGTTGAGTGTAAGAATGGGAATAACATTTTAGAAAGCTCACCTCCGAGTGTTTTCATTTGCCATTATGACTTCTGTCTCTGCAGTAGCTTATTGCTGCATCTTCTGGAGCAACTCCATATATCTCTTAGCTTGCTTTCATGATGCTATTATTGGTTCCTTTGGAGCACAGTTTCCACATTATGAAAGATCATGCCTGCCATTTCTGCAATGACTTTTGGGCCCTTTAGTATGAACGTATAACAAGTATAGAATTATTGAAGTTCACTAGTCAGTGCAACTCTTAAGAGCCATTAAGATGCTAATTGGCTTCTGGTTCCCAGCAGTTAGGGAATGATTTTGCACTTTCCTTCAAAAGCATGCCAAGGATCCTGGGTCCCTCACTTATTGATTTTTTTTTTTTACTGGAACTATGGCAATGTCCAAGGAGAACACCTTAATTAAGAGCTGGTCTTCCAGTTTGATTTTCCCATGTAAATTTTCTCTGCACTATAATAATAATAATAATAATAATAATAATAATAATAATAATAATAATAATAATAATAATAATAATAATAATAATAATAATAATAATAATAATAAAGCACAGGAATAAAGTTGTGGTATAAAGGCTTCTGATCCAAAAATCTCATTAGCCAGAAGTGCTAAACTTTATCCTAATTAGAAATTACAGACATCCCTGTACTGCCGTGGAAAGACTGTCACAGTTAGACTAGAGCAGGGGTACAAAACCTTACTTCTGTGGATTGCAGTTTCTTGAGGATGTTCTCTTGAGGACTCCATGCCACCACAAAAACTAATTAGGGTTTAATAACAACCCTGTTTGATAGGTCACTCAGTCAATACAATTTGTGCCAGGAGACTCCCAGAGCTTGCAGGATCCACCCTGGGAATTTAACAAAGTCAGGGCCAAAACCTGAACCCACTGTTTTTAACCTAACCTAGCTAAACTAAGTATGGACCTCGCTAGGAACAAGATCCTGAGAGCACAGGAACAAAGCATCAAGATAAGAGATAAATTACAGCCCCCTGTGGCTGTTAGTCACTCTAGACTTTTAGGAGGAAGGGTGGGATATACATTGAAATAACAAGAAAAATAACAACTCTCCCTACTTTCATGCCTCTTTCTTGAAGCTGTTGTTTGAAGAAAAAAGCAGCTCTGGATAGCAATTTTCAGCAGGGAGATAGTGTGGGAAAGGGATGAACTTTTCCCCATCTGTACATATGGTCAGGAAATTATGGTTGCTTTTTGTAAGAGAAAATGGGGCAAAGGTTAAAAAAAACAAGCCTAAAATTCAAATAAAGTGGTATTTACCAACTTTTAATGAATATGCAAAGTTGATAGTCCCTACCTACATGATTGCAATGTATAAAGGCGGCATGGCATATAGGAACATAAGACCCTCCTTTATACTGGGCCAGATCACTGTTCCATCTCATCCAGGCGTGTCAGCTCTGACTGGCAGTATCTCTCCAAGGTTTTAGGTAAGATTCTGTCCTTGCTCTCTAGCTGGGGATCTCTAAAATTTCCTGGTTCTCTCAAAACTACGTACTAACCAGACTCAACCCTGTTTAGCTTCCAAAATTAAAAAAGTATTTAGGAAAATGTTAGGCATATTGAGGGTGATATGGTGACATATGAGAGAAGGAGCATAAAAATGGAAGGGGCAGAGAAGGAAACCCAGAGCAAAAGTAAAATTGCTTCTTGAACATAGTCATGGGTGGACAAAATAAGGAAGGTTCAGTGGGGAGGGTGCATGGTTGCGTTGGAAGCCATCCCTGTGTTATCTCAATGGAAGCACAGCTTCTCTTGCATGAAATGGCAAAGACTTTAAAAGTTAATCTTGATGGGAATGTGAAACAGAAGAGAAAACAAGAGTATTGGAGAGTCCCTTGAAACCATTCTGAATAGTGATCCGAATCCATTCCATCTTCTAGTTCTGATAAGCTTGGCAATGCACATTTATGGCTCAATGTAATGAATCCATTTGATGTTTACTCTAACAGCTCTCAGCTTAATGAATTTATAATATTTATGTGGGTGTCTTGAGAACCTTCTATGCAAGACAGGCAAATGGGCATTCATAATTCTATTCTCTATCTTGTCTCGACACATAATAAATGAAGACAACACCAATACACTCTCTTCATGCGAAAACTGTACCAAAACCCTTGATAGTCTGTTTCCTCCCAACTTTTAGAAATGTAGCACTCAGCAGAATAACAAAATACATTTAAGAAACCACACCAACACTGCATTTAAGAATTCCCTCCAGTGCTTATTCCAACAATAAACATAATGAACATCTCATTTCATATTAATGTGTATACTTTTCATTATAGTTTAATGATAATTATTCATCTCTTTCCTTTTTTAGACAAAAGGAAAAGTCTAATGCTTCAAGTAGAGTTTAGTCAAAATGGGGAAGATGTTTCTAAAAAAGTTCATGCGCGCGCGTGCGCACACACACACACACACACCAAAAGTTTCTTCTTTCTGTATGTCAGTATGTAACTGTTTGGATAGGGGCAGTGTAAAAGGAAAGAGGAAACCTCCCTATTGCTCTCAATCCAGGAATGCAAGTTCTTCCTTTTTCAGTTTCAGGATATGCACAACTCACATAGTAAGACGAAGTCTCATGCACCCCAAAATTGAAAAAGGATGTCTTTAATAAGCAGTAATCAGCCATTGATGATGACATCACTCCTGTTGCACAGACAGAACCTGCCCAACAGGATTGGACCTATATTACTTTCTCCAGCCTCAGGCTGTCCTGGGATTCCAGAGTTGCCATCCAAAAAAATTAAATCTGTTTAGGCTCTTCTCCTCACTGTGTTACTTTCAACAGAATGTTGATTGCAATGCACATCAAAATAACCATCTGCATTTTCACTGTACTTCAATTAGTTGTGTGCATGTGATCAAAACTGGATTGATTGCACAGTCCTGTTGGGCACTTCTGGCAGGCAATGAATCCACCAGCCAGATGAGTAGGGTCAAATCAGTTGCTTTGTAAGAACTTTGTTTGCTTCCAGTGCTGTCATCAATAGTCAAAAGGATGTTCTTACTATATTAAAAGATCATGGAGGGACTTTGCTAATTATTAAGGCTGAAATTAGTCCTTTTTATACATTACAAAAATACCAAAATAATGTCATATAAAATGGTAAGGCTGCCATCAACTGCTTTGAAGAATTGTTTCTCATATCCTTATTGTATGGATGTCTTTCTGATTACTGAACATTAAAGATAATTTATAGAGATTATTCCTTAGTCTTTCCAGAGAGGGAAGAATGATTATTCCATCTCTACAGCCAGTTGACTGACAGCCACTAAGCGCAATATACAAGATGACTGATTGATTGATCACACAGATTTCTAACCTATACAAGTACATTATTTTTAAGGGGAGTCACCTAAATTGGTTCTTAAGCATTCATTGTGGACTAAAATATAAACCATAGGGATGTCAGAGGCATGTGGGACTAGCACTTGGATCAAGTGGCAAAAACTATTAAGTAAAAGTAAATATGTTTATTTATAGGAACTATATCTGTAAATAGATACAGTTTGGGTTGCTACAACTAGGGCATGCCTAGGAGAGAGTGCTCACACTAAGAGAGGAAAGAAGTGAACTCATCCTGAAAATAGGAGCTTAAATTTTGCAAAACAAATACCAAACTGTATATTGCAAGTAACTTGTCATTAGAGTGGAAGCAGTGTTAGTGTTCAGGACACACAATTCAGGTAGTCTTTTGCATCTGTGAAATCAGACTTAGAACAGAAGCAGATGTTATAGATAATATTCCTTAACTGACAAAAGTGTCTAAGTGTACAGCAAGATATTTTCTCACCTCCTATAATTTGGAAATCAGCTTGCTTTGATTCAAATCCTCTTGACTTAACATGATTAACATAAAAGTAGGATGCTGTCATCATCCCACATCATTACTCTTTAATTTACCTGAACTGAAAACGACGTATCCCACCCCTCCTTAAGATTCCAGGGCTCCCTTGGGCTCCCTTTCAACCTGAGGAAGGCTTTGGGAGCCTCAGGTTGTGGAGGGAGGCTTTAATATCCAAAAGTGCTACCCTGTCCCAAGGCTCTCAAAGTCTTCCCCAGGTTGAAAGGGAGCTCTAGAGAGCCTTGGAGTCTAAAGGGGGGGAGGGAATAGGAAGCTTTCAATTCAGTTCAGTTCAATTAAATATTGTGGGATGATGACATCATCCTACTTGTATAGTGTAAAATTGCACAGTAGGATTTAAGCCACTGTTTTGTGATTGTCGCTCAAGATTTAAGCACAGGAGGACTTTTCATGCTTCTTTCTGAAACAACAAATTCTGCCTGAATCACATCTCACCAACACTAACTAGCCCTAATCCTAGGTTATCTATAAGCTCTATTTGTGCACTTGCAAAGGAAGAACATGCTAATGGCCTGAAGTCAAATCACAAAACAAAGGAAGCTTAATGGCTAATTACTGGGCATGGCAACATATCCTACTGCCAAAATCACCCACAATCAACATTTAAAGAAGCCCCCTTCCAGTGACAGCTTGTCTATAACATACGTGGTCCTGTCTGTCTCTGCCACTACTGCCCTTATAGGCAAACAGGTTTTTGTCCAGATTTGGTCATACTATATGTCCAACTTGGGATTCTATTTTTGCTTGCTTGTACAATGCAATGCACAGAAATCAATCCAGATGCCTTCAGTAAAAAGTAACAACTAGTGCAGTGATTAAGATGTGTGAAACAAGTCAAATTCAGTTATCTGAAATGGATCCAGTGATCTACAGATCATGACTTTGACCAAATGAAAGTATGGCAGTATCAAAGGTAATTTTTAGGTGGGCCACATTTACACAATTTTTCTCCAGATGCCTTTAATACAGTTAGATACTCAATGGGGCTTATTTCCGATATATACCTGACTTGAATCTTTTATACTAGCCACTTACTAATCTTCTCTTTTATTCATTCACTGAGCTGATATATTTGAATTGGGGCAAAGAGATAAAAAGCAAAGAACTAGATGTATCGTCTTTTAACAGTCAAGGAAATGGTATGTGTTACATCCAGGGAATGCAAAAGAAAGCAGCGAGTAAACCCATTGAGATGTATGGGTCTTATAACTAACAAGTAACATAAATACCATTGATTTCAACTGGGAGTTTAGGTGGGGTTAACATAGGATTTAGTCCAAAACTGATTATTTAGCCCATTTGATTTTCAGTAATTCGTCAAATGCATTTTTTACAAGGGAAAAAGTATCTGAATGCATCCCCATCAGGCTACTGTTCAAATCCAAGTTACTGGCCCAAACCATTTCCCCCCCTAATGTAGCATCAATTAGTTCATGCTTTGTTACTGGAAAGCCTTTTCCATGTGCAGTGCTTTCTTTGTCACAGTAAAGACACTTGACTTCTAGCACTTCTTCTCACCATTGGTGTTCAAAGAGGAAAAGCAAGCAGCTGAAATAATGTATTTTCATTAACATGCCTTAGTACAAGGCTCTAGCATTCAATATTGCGTGCCAACTCAAACCATCTGTGAAAAGAACTAGCGCCCTGACTTCCTGCTAAGGACACCTTTTGTCTGAATTGTAAGCATGACTATGACTAGAAACATGTATAAATGTGATAACACTTAAGAAGACCATGTATGGATTTCAGGACAGTATGTTTCTAGGCAAGGCAAAAGGAGCAATCCTACCCTGCTAGCTAGCTATTTATTTATTTATTTATTTATTTATTTATTTATTTATTTATTTATATCCCGCCCATTTAGACCAGGTCTACTCTGGGCGGCTTACAATAGGAATATCATAAAACAGTTAAAAACAACGATTTAAATCAGTAATATTAATATCATTCAAGATGGAAGAAGCTATGCTACTCTTGTAGTAATGCAGGGAACTTTGGCATTCCAGATTCTATTAACTTCAATTCCCAGAAGCCCCACTCAGCAGGGATATAGTAGGGGTTTGGAGGTAGTCAAAATTGTCTGAAAAGCCAAAGGTTTGTTCTAGTAGATTTGCATATAGGTTACTATCATATATCCAAACAATAAATATTTACTGGAGATTAAAATAAATGCAAAAGTGGGCTAGATAGCTTGGTGGTTTAGGTATCTGACTGTGGAGAGAGAAGTTGGGATTTCAATTCTCCACTGTGTAATTAGGGAGAAGAGCCAGCCTGTGTGGCCTTGGGCAAGGTGCACAGTCCTAGGATGCCCTCAGAAGAAGGGAATGGTAAACCACTTCATTCTCTACCTGAAAACTCTTGAAAAGGGTTACCATAAGTTAGAATAGACTTGACAGCAAATGATTATTGTATTATTAAAATAAATGCAGTGGACCTCTGTATTTCTGCTTTATTCTTTTGAGCTACTTATGTCTGGGTGGAAAATTGTGTACTCTTAAAGTAAAGTGTCTTTATTTTCTTTTTGTTTAACAAAACAAAACACTGGAAGATTTAAGTAGCAAGTCTCTTAACTGGGACAAAGAGGGGAAACACATACGGCTGCAGAGTCTGAGAAAGCCAAGTCTAATCAATGGTTCTGGAAAGTGAATGTTATTATGTCTAAATAATGTTAGTGCAGGTGTGTTGTCTGGTATCTTACTCTTCCTCAGCATCAGAGCAGTGAAAACTGTCTCCATGCAAAGGTTGCCATCTTGTGGAACATTCACACATTACAAAAACTGCTACTGTCAAATAAAATATGTATGCAAGAATAGGTAATACCTTTACAGATCACTAAAAAAATCATCTTACAGTATGCAAGCTTTTGTGGATCAAACATTACTTCATCGGGCTTGTACCAGTGTGAAGAACTGAAAAGTCCAAAAGTTAATGGCAAAATGGATTTTGCCAGGAAAGTTACTCTTAGATGTAATGTCCAACAGTTCTTGGCAGGCTGGATTTTGACAGGCACATTTTTCTTAGGTGTAAGTCAGGAGAGGCTGCAGGAAGCAGTGGTTGCTGTTTTAAGGTTACAGCTGAGGCAGCTGTGGATTGGACATCATGCCCAAGTTTTGTTGAATTAAAGTTGACTTGGCCTTAGGTCCCTTTTCAAAAACTCTTCTTTCAGTGACTGGTACTGTCCTCCATTATTCTTTCATTCAAACTCCTTTGAAAATTAATGGAGTTTGTGCTGTATTAAGAGCTGGTAGTAGATTCTCCTCTACTCAAAAAACCCAGTACACATTAGTTCCTGTTATTAATGACTGAAATAAATTATTAGAACATCCACAGATTTTTGCAAAGGGCACGTCAGATCTGACTTTTGACCTCATAAAACCAATAGACAGAATAGTCACTTTGATTCTACTATAATTTTCACTGATACATAATTTCCCGACATTAAGGATTTAATCACCTCTTTCCCCATCTGCTGCTCCCTCATTGTGCATATTGCTGATGGCTCGAAAGAGATCTTTTCTATCCATTAAAGTACATTAATGGGTATGCAATTAGGAAAAGATATCTGTTTTGAAGATGTTCAAGTATCATACAAATGTCTTCCATTGAAAAAGATGCCTTTCACCAATTATATAAGCAAGCAAAGTATGTTTACAGATGAGAATGCAGAATTGGTCTATAACTGAATGAACAAAAAAGGTAGTTGCAGTGGTCAGTTCTAGCACAAAATGCACATGCTCAAGGTAAAAACCACCAAGCCAAAAGAGATCTCGATAATACTGTGTGCAGTGTCAGGACTGAGATAAATAGAATATTTAAACAGGAATAGCATCTTCAAGCATCCTCCTCCCTTGGTCACTTTTGCTAAGTTTTGTGGTTTGTGCCTCAATGAAAAACTTTGCAAAGGAATGTTATGTTGGGCTGAATTTTATCTAGGAGAGGGATGGGCAACTCTGGAAGCTCTGGCAAGACAGTCTGCCTCCACCACCTCTGTACCCATCACCACACTGCCCCTACTGCTGAAATCAGAAATGGCTGGAAGTCTACTTCTTGTTTCAACATACTTTCTTTTTAAAAAGCGAAACAAGGCATGAACAGCTGTACACCTTTATTTAAAGGAGACTCATCCTTCCTGGACTGCAGTTCACCTACCACCTCCAAAGCTGGACACAGCTTCCAGAGCATATGTTTTTCCAAGATGATGCAGAGGGAAAATGCATATAAAGTGAAGTAATTATTGTTTAAAACAAATAAGCAAACAGCTGGAATGGAGGTCAGCTAAAGAATAGTGCATGAAAGTTCAGTTGATCTCAATGGGCAAAATGAATAATCTGCAAGAGCAGTTCAGTTCTGTTAGCAGGGTAGGGTCAATTCAAGGGCTATCAATCATGTTAGAAGCAAATTAGATTCATATTAGCCCTGTACTCTTGTACAGGCAAGCTTTAGATGGCCTAACAATATCCTCCTCTTATCACACCTGATGCCTTCTGACATTCCTTCAACATACTTGATGCAAGCCTACTTTCTGTCTCTTGTAGTGGCTTACATCATCATGATTATAAAGCATTGAGTTGGACCTAGACTTAAAGCAGAGGCTTGTGGAACTGCAATCAGATTAGCACTTAAGGAACTGTTGCTTCTAGTAAGAAAATCTCTTGAGGCTACCACTGCAGGCCTAAGCGGGAACACACGAACATGCTTTATGAATAATAGTTACAAAGATACAGTCATTTGTTAATGGAATGTTTTGAAGTCATAAATCATGACTATCACATAAACTGGTTCTCGGAATGGGTACATGGTCGGTCACTTTGGCACGAAGAGTATTTTCACTTTCATACAATTCCAGTTCTATCATTAGGCAGTGAGCTGTCTGCCTCAGGCAGTAAATGCTGGCAGGCAGCAAGCTGTTCTTCTTGAACTACCTGTCTGTCTTCTTCTGTTAGAAGATGGAGTTCTGTACACCACATGATTGACCTGGTCTCTGCATACTAATATGGTGCTCTGGTTGTAGTAGAGGGCATAATCACCAGCATTCAAGTAAAGTTCATCTACTGTCTAGTGACATTCTGTACATGGACCTGGGAAAGGTTGCCCTCTTGCCCTTTAACTCAGGTAATAAACTATCTTGAGGTGGCTCTGTTTCACATACATGAGATCTTGCAAACCAGATGGACTCATTATAAAATTCTAGGTTTTGGGAGATACAGCTACATAAGTCTCTAAAGCGTTGTCAGTAGCATTTTATATGACTCTTGTGATTTCTCTCCAAGGATTCTAGAACTTCAGCAGAATGGACACATGGATTTACTGAAGCATAAGTGGTGGCCAAAGAACGGCCAGTGTGACCTGTACTCCTCGGTGGACCCAAAATATAAAGGAGGAGCTTTGGATATAAAGAGCTTTGCAGGTGTATTTTGCATACTGGCAGCAGGGATTGTACTCTCCTGTTTAATTGCAATGTTGGAAACATGGTGGAATAAAAGAAAAGGCTCACGGGTTCCATCAAAAGAGGTATGAGATCCTTCCATTTCATCATAGCACTAGAGGTGAGAAGGAAAAATGTGTATTCTGAATTATTATTTTTTTCTATAGTTCTCAAATCATCAATATGTGGAAAAAATCGTCTGTCTCTGAAGAAAATCAAGCCAGGAAATAGATATAATGCCAGAATCCTAACCCTAAATGTGCTTTTAATTGGTTTAATTGGAAAATGTTGTTTAATGTGGGGTCCAATTTTAATCTGTTGGGCGGCTAATTAAAGGTGCACTGCCTTATTTACCCCTGATACTTGGTCCTGGAATGCTTTTCCTAAGGGATGAAAAAGAAAGTATTGGTAGTTCATGAGTGGTAGCTTTCATTTGTTGAATTGTCAGTTGAATTACTTGTCCCTAACTTGAACAATCTCTCATGCTGTCATTTTTGTAGTATGCAAATTAATTTAAATGTAGTTGTCAAACAGTTGACCTGTTAAATGGCAGACAGTGATTCAACCAAAATTTCTTTAATCATATGATAGCCCAATTTTAAACCTTCTCAGTTATGTGTGAACACAAAATGCTGTGTTAAATAAAACAGTGGATCAGATTGTCATCGTGAGGTTCCTTAAAACTGTTAAAATTATTTAGGGCACAATTCAGGAAATATCAACAGTGAAGGGATCCCATTCAGATGAGTGGGTTTGATGCTTTTTGGATTTTACCCTTAGACTTCATTTAATAACTCTGCTGTTTTTCTGACAACTGATTTTAAGACTTAAAATCTACAAGATTGAATGATTTTTTTATCATGTGTATGCTCTAGAAGCAAACTCAGGGAGATTTTAGTAACTTCAAACATGGACCAGGATCCAAAGAGCTATTTTGGGTGTGTTTTGGCTTGCTCAATGAGATTTGTTCCTGTATTCAAATTACTTTTCTCCCCTTGAATGGTAGACCCAAGTGCCATAGCACAAACCACCTTTGAAACTCCCTCCCTTTCAGAAGAAATTTTCAGTAAGGAAAGAGAGTGACTGTTGTAGAAGCACAAGCCCAGCACCTCTTTGGACATGCAGAACTATTTGGGTGGTTCTTTGGTTCCAGGCCATTGTGTTTAATGTTGTAATAATTTTTTAAAAACACCTTTACAGCTTTAACCATTGCAAGAAACATGTCTCATTTGCGTTCATTTTCTTCATGCCATCTAAGGATCACTTCACACATTCCATGTTTAGGTGTACACCTCCGCGGACTCAGATGTATATTTTAAAATGTTGCTGCAATGAACAGCAACATTGGTGGGCACATGTATCATACAGATACATTAATTAGTGACTTATAATTGGCTGCTGAGAGTACATAAGGTGGCAAACTCAGCTTTGCTTCTGCATGTCAGAAATGGCCCCAATGAAGTGCCTACACACGTGTTCAGCCTCCTCATGTGAGGTGGGGCAAGGGCCATGTACATAACCCCTTCTCTAACACCTCTGCATGCCTAGCTCCTTTATGGACATTTCCATATTTACTACTGAGGTGTGAAGGAGTTTGAAAAATTGCTTGACGAACCATAACTTACATCTCCTGATTTTTAAAAAGAGGCAAAGAGAGTGTATTCCTATTTACAAGGTAGAGCATTCAGCTTAATGCCCTTACTTACTAATACAATTGAATCCTTAGCACTAAATCTGTAAAGGTCTTTAAAGGAGAACATATGTCCAGCGATGGGGAGGTTGTATCTTGAGTGCACACCCTGCACCCCTAAACACATTTGGCCCTTGTGTATAGATCAAAATGTCTATATTGTGATAAGCTTCCATTAGCTTTGCAAAGTTTCATCTGCTCATTTCACTCAAAGAGAGTGAGATGCACTTATTTTAAAAAATCACCATCAAAATAATAAATGTAAAACTAAGGTTTGGTTTGCTCAACACTAAAATGTTTCTGGCTTTTTTAGTTATAATATCTTCATATTTTATGTCATTCTTTTTAGTCAGGTTTGCCATTCATCAAGACTAACGCTATGTCTGCACATCAATCCAAAGTACTAATAAAAGGAGAGTTTCACACACTCCTGTTGTTCAGTTTGAGAGACTACTGTTTAGGGTGTGGGGACATGTACAAACTTCTCCCCTTTAACTTATTATTTACAGGATGTGGGGGGAAATGTTGAATATTTCCAATGAGGGGGGGAGTTGGGGCAAATAAAGTGTTTTGTTACTTCATATCATGATTTGTTGCCTTGAACGATGTCTTTACGTTCAAGTTCTCCTATGAAGCTTCATTAAAATTGGAGCTTCCAATGGAAACATGTGCTGAATATCCCATCTATCCAAGGTGCAGGGTTCATTCAGTGCTCCATAACCTTAATGTTCATTTTAGCACACATGAAATCTATTGGCTCTTCCAGATTCTCAGACTGGAAGTTGTAAAGCCAACTCATCCAGGGGCTGTTGTGCTCCAGAATGCAAGCTGTTGCTTCTTTTTCCTTTTCCTTTTTGTACTGAAAGCAATTGCCTTATGGTTGTGAAGCTAAAGTTCTAGTTGTGAACCAAAGTAACCCATGCAGTCATGTCTGCTTGTGTCTGCAGACAGCCTTAAACAATAGCTCTGAGAGAAGTGTGACCTGTCCCCATTAAGCTCAGTGGGATGTAAACTCTGAAGCCTGGTGATAATTTAAATGCCCGCCTTGTTGAATATTTCACTGTTGATCAAGGCACACGTGAAAGAAGAGGAGCAATCATTTTATGGAGCTATGCACAAACCATCCTGTGAGTGGCGTCTCATTTTGATGTCTTGAGTGGGTGGTGTGTGGGTCATGGGTTGGTGCCTGGGCAAATATTAGAAACCCCACCCTCCCCAAAATCCTCCCCTTTTGTTTAATTCTGACATCAGCAGAGATCATGTACCATTCTGGGATGCAACAGACTCAAAAGTGATGTTGAATCGATTCCCAAAAATGACAGGTTTGAATGAAATGGAGAGCGGATTCTTACCATGTGAGACTAAGGAAGGTTTTCATAAAAGCTCTCACAAAGAAAAAAGGGGTGGGAGGAATAGACATTCTAACTAAACTCTCTGCCTTTGTAATCATCATATCAAAGAGCCAATTCAGATGCTGTACTACAATATAATTAAAGTCATCACACCACACAGGCAACATTACTTTAGGAAAAACAACTACAAACATGTCAGTGACATACACATATCATTTAATGCCTCACAGGAGAACTCAAGTAGTAATGTGTATAAGTTGCAAATGACCTCTGGTGTTCATGAATGTCAGTGCCGCCACTGCTTTGAAAAGTTACTCTTTGTATTAGTTCCAGAATGTCCCAGTAGCAATGTCAGTGAGAGCTGTCATTCTAAAAAGTACATTTTCCAAGGTACAACCAAAAGTAAACTTATCTGTGACTGTCACATCAGTAGTATTTATTTGCTATCTCCAGTGAAGGAACTCAAGGCAGTGAACAACAGCTAAAAATACATATATTTAAAACCATAATAAATTAAGATATTCATATTAAAATACAGTAAAACCTAAATAATGCTTTAAACCCCACTAATTTAAAACAACTAAAAGAGACTAAAAACAACATTATTTTTAAAATGTTTCACCTACTAGAAACATCTGGGCATTTAGATTAAAAGCCAGTTTTTAAAAGGAAGGATTGTAAGGAGGAGGCTACCCTAGCTCCATGTGGGACAGAATTTGATAGACGAGGAGAAGCCACTTAAAATTTCCTCTCTTGATTCCTCACCAAACATGCCTACAATGCTGGTGGGACCAAGATGACATTTCCCACAAAGATCTCAGAGACTTGGGAGGATTATATAGGGAGATATTGTCTTTCAAATAACCTGAACCCTACCCATACTGGGCTTTTTAGATCATTACCAACACTTTGAATTGGGCTTGGAAATGGACTGACAGCCAATTAAGTTGTTGTAACAAGGGAGATATATGATCCCTGGAACTGGCTCCATTGAGTAGTCTGGCTGGGGCATTTTGAACCAGCTGAAGTTTCCAAACCATCTTCAAAGGCAGCCCCATGTAGAGCACATTTCAGAAATCCCAACAGGATGTAACTAAGGGAAGTCAGGCATTTCCAAGTTTAACTGTGCTTTAACTGTGCAAATGCACTCCTGACCACGGATAAGAGCACCCAAGCTCAGGTATGACTCCAGGAGTAAAACCAAGCTCTGAACCAGAGTTTTCAGGGGGAACATAACCCTGTCTAACATGGGATAATCCCTGCCCCCACTGATGTAGCATGGGGATGACCACTTACAGTGGTTTCATGTAAATGTTAAATTGCATGGAAGACAGAACAGAATGCTGAGTAATATTATAGGTCAAAAGCCAGGTGTGAAACAGGAATCCACCAATACCATCTTTTCAGTTTGCCCCTCCAGGAAGGACCAGAACCCAGAGCAGTGCCTCAGAGTCCCAACCCAGTGAGAGGACGAAGAAGGATTCAATGGTTGGTGGTACTGAAAGCTACTGAGAGGTCCAGCAGATCCAACAGGGACACACTCCCCCTGTCCAGTTCCTGGGAAAAACTGTCCACCAAGGCAACCAAAGTTGCATCTGTCCCATAAGCAGATCTGAAGCCAGAGTGAAATGGATCTAGATAATCCATTTCATGGAAAGCCACCATACACTGTAGGACTTTGCCCAAAAATGGAACACTGGAGACTGGCCAATAGTTGTCCAATATAGTGGTGTCCAGAGATGCAGGGGTTGGGGGGGAGGCAAAGAATTGTCATAATTGCCTCCTTTAGACAACATGGAATTATGCCTTGAGTCAGAGAAGCATTCACCACTCTTCTTAGAGAAGAGCCTCATGGCGCAGTGGTTAAACTGCTGCCAAAACTGTGCTCATGACCCAGGGTTCAATCCCAGGTAGCCGGTTCAACATTGACTCAGCCTTCTATCCTTCCAAGGTCGGTAAAATGAGTACCCAGCTCGCTGGGGGGGGGGGGCAATGTGTAGCGTGCATAATTAACTTGTAAACTGCCCAGAGAGTGCTTGAAGCGCTATGGGACGGTATATAAGCAGCACGCTTTTGCTTACCCACTTGATCAGTCCTCCCTTGGATACTTTTATAAGAAGGACAAGGGTCCAGCACACATGTGGCTAATCTCTCGTCTCCAAGGATCCTGTCCACATTCTTGGGTTGCACAAATTGGAATGAATCCATCAACACAGAGCATGCAGGTGCCAAAGTTACTTCCACAGGACATGTAGCGTTTACAGCATCCAAGTCAGACTAGATCCAAGCAATTTTGTCTGCAAAATATTGTGCAAGTTCTGTACAGCAGACTATTCAGTAGTCAACATTCTTTTTTGGGGTCTAGGACATAATAGGCCCTTGACCACTTGACAAAGCTCTGCTGGATGATTCTATGCAAATGTAATGGTGACAGAAAAGAAAGTTTTATTGCTGCTGCCACCTCTGCAGAACAGGTCATCTGGTGAGTCTAGCCCATGTTCAATCAGATTTGCTCTGAGTTTCCCACCACTAGCACTATAATCTCCATCTCACTTGTTTCATCACTACCAGTTCCGTAGCAAACTGGGGGCTAGTTTGAGTCCACTCCTTTGGGGAGACAGATGCATAAGTGTTCTCATGTCAACAGCCTTGGCCATTTCCCCATTCCAGAGATCAACAAGAGCTTCAACAAGATCATCTGTCAAGGTGACATAAAACTTCCCAAGAGCTGTCAGGAAAGCATTCAGATCCATCAGTGTCATGAGACAGACCATCTTAGTAGTTCCCCCACCCCTGCAGAAACTATAAATTCCAGAGAGTCTAAACTGCACCAAATAGTAATCTGTCCATGACAATGAAAGTACTTACAACCCCTCTATACCCAGATCACCCTCATCCTGCTCAATGCTGAAAACCAGGTCCAAAGTGTGCTGTGCGACATGAGTGGGGCCCGATACCTCTTGGAACAGACTCAGGATAATCATGGATGACATGATGTCCTGATCCACTCCTGATAAATTGATCTCAGTATGGATGTTGAAGTCCCCCAGCACAACAAGCCAAGAGGACTCCAGCACTACCTCCAAAACCAGATCAGCTAGTTCATGAAAAGTGACTATTGTATAGTAGGGTGGGCGGAAAATCAACAGAACCCCTGTTCTGTCTTGGGCACCTGGTGAGGGTGATATTGGAGTTGCAATGGTTCAAATTACAATGAACCATTGCAACTCCACCACCCTGCCCCTCAGATCTGGCCTGCTGCTGCAGAGGAAACCCAGGTGGGTGAAGCTAGGAGAAATTTACTCCCACAGCTTTGTCTAACCAGATCTCAGTGATACAGGAAAGGCCAGCTTTCTCATCTAGGATCAAGTTATTCTTCCTTTCACTGACATGGCATTCAGCAGCAGCACATTTAACCCATGAGGGTCCAAGCCAAGGCTATCCAGGCTATTTGAGACTGAAGATAGTTGAGGGACCAACAACAACCTATTGTTTCCTTCTGCCTTGCTTAGGAAACTTGTCTCCCCTTCCTGTATCTCCTTCTCCCTTCAGTAGGCCTGATCGCTGCTTCCTGTATCCTTCTATCACCAACCCTTGTTGGCTGGTGATACATCTTTATCCCCAATGGAAATAGTCATAGACAACCAGAAGCCTATTCACCAGTATTCATATAATGACGGACTTTCTGGCAGTATTTTGGGGGCCAACAGAGCAAATCTTGATCCCAAGACTGTTTTTACACATTATGGTATTTCTTGCCCGTAAAATAAATTGAAATTAAAACTATGTTGTTTCACCTGTATTTTGCTTCTGGTTTTCCTCAATTACATTCATGTGTGATATTCTACACCAAGAGATGTTAACATAAATTATGAAAATGGCACAAATCCTGGATTTAAAATGGAACACGAATCATTTAAATTCTTGAGTCATGGGATGGAAGCTTACTAGATGGACAGCTTTGCAGTTAGAAACAGAGCTTCCCTGAGCAGCAAAGTAATGTGTTATTATTCCATACCATTGTTCTGCAGCATCATCAGTTATAAATTACTTTGCTTATTTTTGACTGATGATCAGGACGACATAGCAAGCTCTATTTACATATCAACTGTGCCAGCATCTAATTTTGGAAGAATGGGTCTCAGGGTCATGTTTAGTCACATCCTAAATACAAAGCTGTTTATCGTGTTTTTTTCTGCTCATGCTATAGCAGCTATATTCAGTAATTCCATATACATTTATCTTTTTAAAAAATCTAGTTAATCAAATCATTATTTGAATTTGAGCTTTCACTATCTCCTGTTTATTAGCTCATGGTGACTGTTTCACATCTTATTAAAAACAACTGCTTCTAAAGCAAGCCTCCAATAATTTTAAGTTCCAGAAGTAACAAACAAATCCCTGTTATCTGAGTTTGCAAGATCTCTGCCATCACAGAATCCTACATGTTGAGACATTGGTAGTGGCCAAGTGGAACCAGTGGATCTCACTAAGACTAGCATAAATGTTGGGTCACTGTGAATTTATTTCTGTGATGAATAATTAGCAGCAAAGCAATGGATGAAACAGATCTTCAGTGTATAGTTCCAGGCCAAATATAGTTTTTCAGACAGTATTTTGTCAGCCTGAGTTAATTCATGTAAGATGTAAAATGGTTAGAATGTTATCTATTACTGGGTCAATTAATTGTTTATATGGTTGCCAGCTTTCAAACACAGACTTGTATCTATTTTACCACTGCAGTGTAGCTGCCACAAAAACACAAACCATAAGAGTTATCATCACTCTGTATGGCAAGCTGTTTGTGTGAAGTGCTACCATGTGATGCAGCCTAATTTTTAGTATGGCAATACAACAAAAGCAAGCACACAACTGCTGAAATGATTTCACTGACATAGCTAATATTGACCTGAGCCATATTAAGCTCTGCTTCTCACACATTGAGTTGTCCCTGTGATTTGTTTCTTTGCTGGCAACCAAGCCTCACTGCTGCAGTATAAAGCAGGCCTTGGGCAATTTTTTCAGATACGAGTATTCAGAACAAAATATTTAAAATAAGTTCTACCATTTATCCAGGCTGACAACTACATAATGAATAATTCCCCTACTAATAGGATCTTTCCTCTTCATTACAATGAAGACAGAATCCCTTGTGTGCAAAGAAATAAAATGAGGAGCCTCTATTTCTAAACAAGTTAATCATCATCATTTTAATCTTAGTTCTGCAAAGCTGGAAGGGACCATGAAGTCCAGTCCCTGTCAAGGAGGCACAGTGGGGAATCGAACTCCTAATCTTACCTAAATCACTGAGCTATCCAACAGTTTGGGGAAGTCTGCATATGTAGGAGCTCTTCACGTGCCATGCAGAACACACAAAGCTCTTAATCAGAATAAGTAATTTTAGTATAAATTAATCATTTATCTGATAAATGGGTGGTGGCTCCAGCTTTTGGAAGCACTTCAAAGTCATAGGTAATGAGGGGAAATGTAACAGAGGGGATGCAAATAGTCTCTACAGCCCTATGCAGGTATTCTTAAGTATGTACAGTAAACATGCAAGGAGGAAGCATTAGTTCCACCACATTCCATCATTACTTTCATTGCCCTCTAAATACAGAAGTCAACAAATGTTTGGAGTCCTGAAAAATCTCCATTTCAGACTGTCACACTTCACATGTAGAAGGGTAACAACAGATGGACAAAGCAGGGGTAGCACACTCACCCTCACTGCGTATCATCTTAATGCAAAGCAAATACTTGAAGGAACTAAATACCTTTCCTCTCTTTGGTTTTTCTCTGTCTCATTTTGGGAAAGGCTGTGTTAGCAAACATAAAGATTACTTTAGAAAACATACTTAAGTAAAGTCAACACAAGTCTGCAGTGCATATATTTTGGCTTTCTCTTTGCTAACTTCTCTGCAAGTAATTGTGACTTCATCAGTGATTGATGAAGTTAACAAATCTTCCCATACTGAGTTTTGAAGGGCTGGCACTAGAAACAAAAAGGAGAGAATTATGAACAAGTTTTAGAATCTAAACATTAGAGTGAATTCAGTGGGTATCAGAACCAGAACAGTTGTAAGGCTTTTGGCCGGCTGAATATTATATATGGCCTTATTGTCTACTGGTACACAGGGCACAGCAGTAGATTTTTTTCCATTCAAAAGTATTTAATTATTTATGCATTGGTATTAAATAAGAGTAATGGTTGCAGTAATTCTGCACATAACATTATTTAACAGGAATCAAATTTAATGTCAAAACGCTTTTTTAACCATTGAAGGCAGGAAAAGCATAAACAAATTGCTGCTCAGAGTTTAAAACTTGCTTTTACTTAAAGTGAAGGCTGTGATATTTCACTTGTCAGCTCACATCCTGACTGTCGCATTCCAGCTTTCAGATGCTAGATCAGCCAAACTACAGAACAACAAACAATTTGACTAAGTTGTTCAAATCAGTATATAAAACTCATGGCACAGTGGTATATAGAGCTTCATGGTGAATGGTTAAACTGCTGTACTGCATCCCAGATAGCCAGCTCAAGGTTGATTCAGCCTTCCATCCTTCTGAGGTTGGTAAAATAAGTACCCAGCTCACGGGGGTGGGGGGGGGGTGGGGGGATATGTAGTTTGCATACTTAAATTGTAAACCACCCAGAGAGTGCTTGAAGCACTATGTGGCAATATATAAGCAGAATACTTTGCTTTGTTTTAGGGCCTACAAGTTCCCTGCCTCCAAATTTTCCTTCTCTTTCCATTAATATCCTACCTGAAATGGACAGTATTTCCTACCTTTAGGACATTTGTGAAGATCCTGATCCTTTGACCTCCTCTTTATTTTTTTCTCTATTTTTCTCCATCTTTCCTATGACTTGTCCCTCTTATGCTCAGTCCTCCAGCCAACACTGAAATAAGATCAAACCAAGCTTTATGGTTAACATATTATTAGAAGAAAATGTTATAGTGTTTTAGAATGCACACTAAGGGGTATTTATTTCCCAATAGTAATAATAATAATAATAATAATAATAATAATAATAATAATAATAATAATAATAATAATAATAATAATAATAATAATAATATGCCGTCAAGTCAATTCTGACTTATGGCAACCCTTTCCAGGGTTTTCTAAGCAGGGAATGCACAGAAGTTTTTTTTTACCATTCCCTTCTTCTGGGGATGTCCTGGAATTGTGCAGCTTGCCCAAAGCCCCACAGGCTGGCTCTTCTCTCAGGAGACACAGTGGGAAATCGAACTCCCTGCCATACCTAAACCACTGAGCTATTTAGCCAGTTTTAACTCCCGATAGCCAATCCAAAACCCTTAAGAAATTGCTACCTCTTACAATGAGCAGTCTATAGCACCATGTTTGGACTACAGAAAGTAACCTTAAGAGAAAATATGTGGATCATACACATCAAATGCAAAAGAATGCACAATGATTAAACACTTACACACAAAACCCTTCTAGTTCTGCTAGGGATACTTTGAGCAATAGTTGTTATCATTTCTCCTAGAATCAGGTTAAACCAGGAAGTAACTTATAGAAAAAGTACTTTCTATGATGTGATATAAAATGAATTGCCAATCTTTGGGAACAACTTTTCAGAGTAGAGTAATAATCCATTTAATACCGAAGGCAACAACCTGATTGTAATATTGATCTCATCTGTTGCATCAGAATACAAATACCCCAAAATAGCAAGAACAGTAATCCAGTACCAATACATTATTCTAAGCAACAGTCTATTTTGCTTGCCCTTGATTTATTTTTACCCTAGGCTTACTGCAAGTTTGCCATTACGATAATTGGTGGAGGGCAATCAGAAGAACACAGCGGGGTGATATACCACAGTAGCAGGAGCACTGCATGGTATTATACCCATGTTATCTGTCATGGAGCTGACATGGAGCTAGAGGAAACCAATAGCAAATGCCTTCACTACTGTTGTATTGCACTAGCCCTCCCAGAGTGTGAGAGAAAAGGTTTTCTCACATTGAAATTGAAGCCTGACCTATACTCTCACAACTTTTCACCCAACATCATTCAAGCCTACACTCAGCTTCATCTTCATTGAACAAATATCACTGTTGTGCATGTGCCATTGAACTAAATCATGATCGTCACAGTCTCTATTTCCCAATCTGCTTCTTCTCAATAAATATTCTGGAGCCAAGTTTTTAGAAGGGTAGAGTGCCTCCATGTGCCATGCAAACCACACAGTTAGAATGCAATCCCCAATAGCCAATATAGCTGAGGAACAGCTGAGCCAACACAAAGCCAGTTGAAGCTATACTGAATCCAAACCCCTCCCAGGAGGCTGGAAATTAGTAAGTGGCCTAATTTTATGCTGACATGGTGGCTATGGCCCTGGGCTGAAGGAGGTTTGGATCTGGCATAACCCCTTCACCCTTTCTCTGTCCCCTTTTTGGCTGACGCTGGCCAAGACTGGCCAAGCAGTTCTGCTGTCAGATCCCTCTCAGATCTCTGAGATCAGCCAGCTAAAAAAACGTTCTGCCAGCGCAAAGACATTTCAGCCAACATAAGGGGAGCTATGCAGGTTGAAGAGGCTTCTGCCTGTTCCCAGCTCCCTACAGTCTCAGCAACTTTGAGACAGGACTGCAGAGTTGCAGTCAGTAAGGTAGATGTTACTGCAGACATTTGCCTCTCACTTTAAGGGCTGAAATTGATACACTTATTTTGTCCTATTGGTATGTTTTATTTAGACTCACCAGACTGTTTGGCCAATAAATAAATAAACAAATCTAATCAAAGCCTTCTCTGTCTCTAAGTGGCATCTAGCTAGTCTAGTTTTCATTATCTTAAAATAATTATTCAGGTTGTTCCACTGTGGAACACAGGGTACTGGGATGAAGGGATCTAGGAAGAGGTTACATAGATAAATGAGTTGTGTCTTTCTTTCTTTTTTCCCCTTTCCCTTTTTCTCCCTCCAGGATGACAAAGAAATTGATCTGGAGCATCTCCACAGACGTGTGAACAGCCTCTGCACAGACGATGAGAGCCCCCATAAACAGTTTTCCACCTCATCCATTGACTTGACTCCCCTGGACATTGATACTTTGCCCACCCGTCAAGCATTGGAGCAAATCAGTGACTTCAGGAACACTCATATCACTACTACAACCTTCATACCAGAGCAGATCCAGACTCTCAGTCGCACACTTTCAGCTAAAGCTGCTTCTGGATTCTCCTTTGGCAGTGTGCCAGAACACCGAACTGGCCCTTTTCGGCACAGGGCTCCAAATGGGGGCTTCTTCCGAAGTCCGATCAAAACAATGTCCTCGGTTCCATATCAACCAACTCCAACTTTAGGGCTCAACATCGGTAATGATCCAGACCGAGGCACCTCCATATAAAGCTTCAGACTTTGTTTTGTCACTGTTTCTTTCTAGGACTCCCTTTGCAAGGAGCAGCTGTGATAATTGTGGGACTAACATGGATGTAACTTTTTTAAAAAAGAAAATCAGGAGTACTAGTAACAACTCACTACCCTTTCTCTTCCCCTCCTCTTTTTCGCTTTCTCTCTTATATTATGTAAGGTCATAATATTCAGCCCATAAGCTCTAGAATAGCTCAATTGGCCGAACTAGTTTAACTCTGGAGTAAGTTGAGCTCTAGAATGTATTGCAGCCCTAACTTTACAACTATCAAACCAACTCATAATGGCCAGTGAGAGTATTCTGACATAAGTGCAACATGAACCACTGTCAAAAAGCTATCCTGCCACCCTCCTAATATTCTGTAAAAAAAAATTGCACATTTCATAAACTTGAAGTATAGGAAATGGACACCAAGTCTGTATCAAAGATATGGATTATTTAAACAGAAGATATTTGCATCATCTCTCCTTTGTTCTGATATAATTGCAATAACTTCTGTCTTTTCTCTAAGTTCTGCTGCATCCGTTCCATGTTTCAGTGCTACTGTGTGTCCTTTTAACTGTGGACCAAAGGCAAACCGTGCAGTTTTACAGGAGAACAAACATGAGAGAAAGGGGAAAGAGAAGGGAGAGATCATCAGGCCACCTAATAAGAGAACGCATTTTTGTAGGACTTCAAGAAGCCATTGCTATGCCAGTAAAGACTACAGTTAAATCTCCTTTTTTTGCACTGCAACAGTGCATATGACCTTTATGTGATTGTACAGTGTTTAAAAGGGTTTTTTCTTATGTACAGTAAACTGTATCATATAGCAGAATCTTCTGTTCTGTTAAATAAATTAGTATTGCATACATTTATATATAAATATATATACATATATATACTCTGGTATATGTGTGTATATATATGTGTGTGTGTGCGTGTATACACACATACACACACACATGTATATATCTATAAAATGGCAGCCAATGCTATTGCAATTTGTCTAATAAAGCTTTAGTAAAAACTGTGTTGTATACTGGAAAGATATATAGGGTAGGGGGTCTTTTCAAAACAGAAAAGGCAAGGTGCTTTAATGTTATTCTGATTTGCATTGTTTGATAGAGCATATTTTATACTTTTTTTATTAGAACATCCAGGGCAATGTTACGTTTGTACCTAGATGTGTAACTCTTTTTGTTGAGGTTTTTGCATTGGCTGTTCAGCAGTGTGTAAGTCTAACCTTAACCATCTATTTTTGAATTAATCTGACAAAATGGGAAACATTCTTTGGTAGAAACCACCGACAAAGGCAGCTGATTTTTGAGTTCTCAGGGGCTCAAAAAGCAGATAATGGAAGGTTAATAAATCCTCCTCAAAATCAATACTGTCAATCATTGCAAGTATGGTATGAGTTGGGAAAGGGAAGCTGTTGAGAAATAATGGTGTGGCCTTAATTGCAATCCTGTATTACTCCAAGAAGTGAAAGGAAGAAGAATGAGCTCTTGTTTAAATCTTTATTACATATTCAATTATAGATGTATTTTTGATGTGAGTGCCAGTTGTATAGAACGATAAACTGATGACAGCAGAAACAGTGCCTCCTTTGGCAGGGCGGCATTCTTGAAGCTAACACTTCTCTGTTTAGAAATGTAAAATGAGCTTTCAGTTGTAATCCTTAAGAACTAAAATGCAATTTAAGTAGAAAGCAAGCCAACTTATCCTGTGTTTTATTTTACTTTTATTTTAAAATACTTATTTTAACCTAACTCAATTACGTGGCTAGGACTTGGTTATAGGAACCAACTTTAGATGACCTGCTTTAGAAGAAATTTCAAAGTATATTCTTCAAGATCTATTCTATTTTGATGCTTAATACTGTTCTGGGAAGCATCTTGTACTGTCACTGTTTTTTGTATGAAATCTTCATAATATTGTCTACTGTGTAAGGCAGAACAATTTTCTTATCATGCAAAAGGCCATTTTGTTTCCCAGGGTACAAGTGTTTAAAAGCATGCACAACTTGTTTCCCCTTGTAACATTCATGAGCATCTACACAACTAATTTTTTTTTGAAAAAGACAAGAAAAAGACAGCCAGAGTTTTCTTTACAACAAGCTATAGGGATATACCAGGTGTTGCAGTGATTTTAGTGATAATAAACCAATTATTTCAATGTGTTGCCTATTATACTGATACACAAACAGATTTTGGAGGCCTCAGTTACAAGTGGCAGAGCTTTCTGTGTATAATTTGTCTAAATAATTTGTCTAATAAAATTGTTTTCTAAACTTGCTCCTCTGCCTGTTTTCACTAACCTGTGTGCAAGCCAGAAACTGTGGCCACCAAACATAGCTCTGCAGGGTTCTAAGCACATATTTACCTGGATCCACATAATGATGGAACCAGCTGTTAGCTTACCAAATACATAATTACAACCAACTGTCTGTCAATATGGTATTAGTTAAAGAGATAAGAGACCATTTGCAAGCTAGGCATAACAAGTGATTAAAGAAAACAGACATAACGCCTCCTACATCCTTGCATTCTCCTCTAAAAGATCTTTTTTTCAAGATAATTTTTGTCTCCCTTGTTTTGCTTCCATTTTATAACAGGACTGTAGGGGCACTTTTAAGATAGAACTTGCAGGGAGATTTGTTTGGTTGATAAATGATTAAGCACCTCTCCTCTCTTCTGATTCTTCCTTAAAAAGTTTATTTAATCATCTTGAATAGTTTGGCCCAAATAATCTTGTAAATGAGTAAGTACTTGTTGCATGAATCTCTTTTGTGTACATACAGCTGTCCTTGACTTGGAATTCTGAACATGTTGCTATGTGCGCATATTCAGTATCCTGTGGGCATGCCAGTCTGCCGGCTGGGTGACACCGGCATACTTAAAGAGTAAATTGAGTCACAAATATACAGTGCAAATTATTCAAGAGTTTCCATTTATTTCAGTAAAGTTGTGCTATTAGAAGTTTCTGATAGATTTTGCCATGTGTTCAATTAATGTTTTCTGTTTCTACACTTCCTTATTTCTAGATGCCATCTCCTAAAGCATGACTGTCTGGCTTCCATTAATATTTTGTCATGGAACCTTTGAAAACTCCAATGCCCTGTGCTCCCAACTCTGTTAGATCTTACAGAAAAATATCTGGTAAAAGGCTTCAACTGTGTGTGACAAAAATGGCAGAGAAATGGTTTGAAAAATCAAGGCAGGTGAATATCTGCACCAGCAGGGAGACCCTATTCAGAATCAATCCTCACTCCTTCTGACAGTTACAGGCAGTGACTTATATTGTACATGGCAATATACGGATGCCAAGCATCCTACTGCAAACAGCATGAGAGTGACCTATAAAGAATTCTTTAGGCATTTTAGGATCAGGAATCCAGCCAGGAAAGCAATTGAAACACAAGATGACAAGGAAGTTAAAGAAGTACTGCAAGAGGGCAAGGAGAGTGCAGAAAAGAAATGAATTCTTTTCTTTGGTCTTCAATGTTGAAAATACAGTATAATTTTGCAACATGCCTGACAGGATGGGGTGGGAGAAATACTCATGCCTGGGAAATACTCATGCCTGGGAAAGACACCCATGCACAGGTACCGCTGCGTGAACTGACACTTCCAAGAAAAATAAGGAGGCAAACAGTTGTGAAATTCTAGAGTCTAGAATCTAGCCTTTACTGACAAACTATAAATAAGTCACTAGGTAGCCATCTAGTAGCCATCTGAATGTTCTTAAAGAACTCCAGTATGACATTTCTGATTATGTAACATATGGCTAAGATCAGCCTCTATACAAGAGGACTGGAGAGAGGCAAACATAATACCAATTTTTTAAAAAGGGGATCCAGGAATGTGCTTGGTAATTTCACCCTGATTAGTTCCATGTAAATTGGTAGAAAGTGTTAATATCATAAAATCGTCAAACACAGAAGGACAAGGCCTGAAAATGAAGAAGAATCAACATGGCTTCTCAAAAGTAAGTCCTGTCTCACTATCCTTTTAGCATTCTTTGAAACTGTCAAACATGTGGACAGAAAGCTTATTTTGACAAAGCCCCTCATCAAAGACTCTGAGCAAACTTAGCAGTTATGGGATAAGCAGATAAAATAATCTTGTGGATTGGAAACTGGTTTTAAAAACCAAGAAGCGCAGAGTTGGAATATATGGTGACTTCTGGAAATGGAGAGATGAAAATAGTTAAATTATGGGATTTTCTACCACAAGAAGTGGTGAGGGCTACCAACTTAGCTTCAAAAGAGGATTGGATATGCCCATGAAGGTAGGACTTTCAGCAGCTATTACTGATAATGGATACACACACCCAAACCATATACGCCTTCCAGGAACCGGGGCATCCTGCCTTATAATGCTAGAAAGTGTGAATGGGAGGGTGCTGTTCACTTACATCATGATTGCAGATTTCCCATGAACAAGATATTGCTATCCAGTTTTGATACTGTGTTATCTTCATAAAAAGTACATGGTGAGCAAAAGTTATCCAGTCCAAGAGCTATGTTACATAATGTGAAAACCGCAGTCAACTGATGGCACAATTTTATAAATACAGAAGTAAAACACTGATAAGTTTGTGTGCATACAGTTATAAAAGTCAAATTCTTTATAGAATACTGGATTGACACTATTCTGCTGATCCTAAGAAATCTGTTAGAAATAATATCATGTTAATCATAGGCCAAACCAAAATCTGGCATATGAACATCACACGTTTAAAATTACCATCTCTGGATATGGGCAAATGATTCCTGCAAAACTGAGAAATTAAGGATGCAATCCTATACACACTTTGTTGTTGTTGTTGTTTAGTTGTTAAGTCATGTCCGACTCTTCGTGACCCCATGGACCAGAGCACGCCAGGCCCTCCTGTCTTCCACTGCCTCCCGGAGTTGGGTCAAATTCATGCTGGTAGCTTTGATGACACTGTCCAACCATCTCGTCCTCTGTCGTCCCCTTCTCCTCTTGCCTTCACACTTTCCCAACATCAGGGTCTTTTCCAGGGAGTCTTCTCTTCTCATGAGATGGCCAAAGTATTGGAGCCTCAGCTTCAGGATCTGTCCTTCCAGTGAGCACTCAGGGTTGATTTCCTTCAAAATGGATAGGTTTGTTCTCTTTGCAGTCCAGGGGACTCTCAAGAGTCTCCTCCAGCACCACAATTCAAACTCAAGAGTCTCCTCCAGCACCACAATTCAAATATACACACTTACCTAGCAGTTATTATTGAGTAGGCTAGAGGTGCATAGGATTCCAGTGTGAAAGTCGCATCTGCCTATTCATTTGTTTTTTTATGTTCACTTTCCATCTTCCAACAATAAGCGTAACTGGGAACATTCCTAGTAATAGGAACTAAGCCCCATTTTTAAATATAATTGAAATATTATGGAGACTCACATCCAGTCATAAAATGAATGTAAATGCATGTTTAGAGGGTCTTTCTATAACAGTACCTACACAGATCCAATGCAATGCAGTTTCAGGTGGTTGTGAAACTACGTTAGAGCCGCCACCACTTCTTGTGGTAGGAGCTATAGCAAATGATGGAAACCCACTTAAACCCAATCCTACTAAAATTCAAATGTGTACTTTTCATCTCAGAAACCCACCATCATCTCAGAAACTTCAGGTTACCTGGAAGGGTCCCAACCAGATCATTGTTTTGTCCCCAAATATGTAGATTTTATTTTGGATTGTATGACGACCTATAAGAAATACTGCCAAAGCACAAAACAAAAAGGTCTGTACAAGGAACAATTTTCTTCAAAAGCTATCAGGAACCCCTTGGAGAACACAACCATAAACACTGAGAACTGCCTTGGCCCTATGCTACGCCACAGGTGCATATGCCAGCCCAGTATAGTAAAGTTCAGCCCATGCAAAACAAGTAGACATAACACTCTGTGGCCAAAATCCTGTTGTTTAGCTTAGTAAATCACACTACAGCAGGACCACTGGTTCAATGAAGATTTGAAAATCAATTCTCCCATAAGTGTTATTGATTCAAATAGGCCTACTCTAATTGCAATTCATTTTAGTGTAGCAAACTGGAACTAGAGTAGGACCACTGAATCAATGGAACCTATGGAGATGTTAACTTAACAAATTCCCACTGATTCAGTGGGCCTGCCCTAGTGCAGCTCACTGTGCTAAGCAACAGGATTTCAGCCAACGAAAGCTGCATGCTTGAAGCCAGCCTCTAATGATAACATTAATTTCCCAGCAGGCTAGTGCACCCAGTAACACATGGAGAGAGATAGCAGCTAATAGCCGAAGATTGAAAATATCTACATCAAATGTGCATCTTGAAGAAACAGCAGAGAATGTCAAGACTATAATGTGGAAAGAAAGAGCCGTTTCACATTCACGCAATGAATTCCAAAGTGTGTATTTCTTTTCCTCTGAGTCAGATTATTTTCTTGGGAAGTGAGTTAAAATAAGCGGCCACCAGAGGGCCATTTATTTTAGCACACTGTTTTCTTAACCGAGTTAAGCTCATGTGAATGTTACAGCCAGTTTTCAAAGAGAGCATTTCAATTAGTAGGAATGCAGGAAACAATTCAAAAACCATGTGACTTGAATCAGCTAAAATTAAAGCGCTACATATTGTGGGTTTTTTGAGAAAAGTAGACAGGCTCTCAGAAACCAGCAGTTTTGTGCTTTTCACAACTTTTCCAGTATATGTTATTGCTCAATTAGACTATTGTGCAGGAATCCAGGATCCTTAGATTTAACATGATGAAGAACGATAGCTTTAGAGATTATCAGAAGTGTAATGTGCAAAAATTCCTGTCAGTAACCATATTCCAAGCCTCCCACACTGTTAACATTGCCCCTTCCAAGATGAAAGTTAGAAGCAATCCTATCACGCCCCTTCTCACAACACTGATACTGACACCATCTGATTTCTTTTCCAAGGTTAGAACACTCCCAACTTTCATATTTATTTATGTTTTAATGTAGCCAGGACTGGCCGGGCCAAAGTGTCAGGACTGTTGATGCTGACATCATCCCCACTCCTGCCTCCTCAAATTTAGCTGTAATTCTCAGCAGTTACAAGGCTGCTCAGCAAAAAAAGTATTGCAATGAACTGCCCGTGCTTTAAGCGAAACAATTTTTGAATTGCTTGGTTTTGAAGAGGCATGTCTGTCACACTTAAAGTTACTGCCTGATGCTGCAATCAATAAATGTTGGACATTGTATAGAACAAAACAATATCCCTCACACACTACAGATAAACTCCTTCTGGTTTTGTTCATCTGTATCTTAGCAGGCTGAGTCGACTGTCTGGATTTCTGAGTTTTTCAAACCCCAATACTGTGAGCACATTCAATTGCCTTATTTTTTTAATAATATAACAACCAAAAAGACATAAAAAACAAAATTCAACTAACATATCAACCAAAAAATAAACACCACAAAATATACCATACATTTTCCACCTCATGCTCCGACCACTCTCTGGACTAATTTACTCATTTGTTTTACTTTATATTTTATACCTGGCCTGTTTTTCTCCAGAAATATAATGATTCTTGTCCTGGGGGTATAACCTTTCCCTTTCTCAAACACAGGTACTAAAAATAGTTGCCTTATTTGAGTACATTCCTTAATAAAGAATTTACCTTGAATTCCATGTCAGGCAAGGAAGGAAGGAAGGAAGGAAGGAAGGAAGGAAGGAAGGAAGGAAGGAAGGAAGGAAGGAAGGAAGGAACATTTGTTTGTTTGTTTGTTTGTTTGTTTGTTTGTTTGTTAGATTTGTATACTACCTCATTAGTGCGAAGCACTATTGTGGGTGGTTTACAACAAGATAATAAAATACAACAACAATGAAATTAAAATATGAATGAAATATCGAAATTAAATGACACCTTTTTTTCTGTAAAACTGTTGAATTTTTTTCTCCTGTGCATGTGCGATCCCTATGTTGTTTTGATGTGTAAATCAGCCCTCCATTTTTCCAAGTAATCAGAGAGAAAGCTATACAGAATAGAGTCACATGCAACAACCAAGTGCCCTGCAAATATATAAAGATCTTCCTTTTACTTTGTCCCAACTTATGACTGGCATCATCTCCCCATGACCTGAGCAGAAATATGTGCAACCTGTCCACCATGGATAAGTACAACTTTTGCTATTTGACCTCTGCTATATGAACATGAACAGGGACGTGGTGGCGCTGTGGGTTAAACCGCAGAAGCCTCTGTGCTGCAAGATCAGAAGACCAGCAGTCGTAAGATCGAATCCACGCGGCAGAGTGAGCTCCCATCGCTTGTCCCAGCTCCTGCCAACCTAGCAGTTCGAAAGCATGTAAATGCGAGTAGATAAATAGGTACCACCAAGGTGGGAAGGTAACGGTGTTCTGTGTCTACTCGCGCTGGCCATGTGACCACAGAAACTGTCTATGGACAAACGCTGGCTCTACGGCTTGGAGACGGGGATGAGCACCGCGCCCTAGAGTCAGACACGACTGGACTAAATGTCAAGGGGAACCATTACCTTTATCTATATGAACATGCCAAATAAAAAAAACACTGCAGGTATGGGCTAAGTCAGGGATCGCCAACTTGTGACCCTCCCTTTGTTGTTGCATTAAATGTCTCAGCATTCCTCATCACTGGCCATGCAAGTTGAAACTGATGGGAGACGCAATCCGATGACATCGGAAAGGCCAGATTTTTACTCACCCTATGCTGAATGAAGCCAGGGTGACAAGTACCGCCTGGAAAGCTGCTACTCTTCTTTAACATCTGGTGTGGTGATTACAAAGAGTTGACCATCTGGAGAGAAAAAAAACATTGCATAACATAATGTTACAAATTTCTTTTTTTTTTCAGGAAAAGAACGAATGTTGTGTTTTATTTGCAAATTTTCAGTATTCCAATAAAGATACTACCTAAAAACAGAACTCTGAAAAGTAATATGTGATCTGTCAACCTTCCTGCATCCAGCAGGTGGCACTTGAGTACTATGCCTAACAAATTTCTTTTTTTAAATTGGTTTCTAGATACTGTGTTTCTATTTTTTCCAACAACAGCAACAAAAGTGAAACTCCCCAAAATAATTATTTAGAGAATGATGGATCCTTCCCTTCTAGAAATGACCAAAAAAACCCCAAAAAACCCACCATTCAGATTAACGATTACTAATGAAATAACTGCATGATACAGTTGTCTCTAGAGGAACAGTTCAACTTTTTGATTTTTTTCTTTCTTTCTTGGGAAAAGAATGCATTCAGGTAAGAGGGTGTGGGAGTCTGCAGAGACAAGGGACTGCAAAAGCAGCCACAGAGCCACACCTTGACACAGATCAGTAACAGTGTGGAAATAATAAGGCTACATAGAGTTACCTGAGAGCAAAGGGGGACACAGTTAGATTCATGTACAATGGGGATATCCACATGTGGAGAAAATGATGGGACAAGAGAAAGGCTATTCTAGGTTTAGGTAGTCGGGGTGTTAGATTGGGTTTTTAATTTAAATTTAACTATTTTCATTTCATCAGAGGTCATTATGCCTTTTGTAGCTTCATTACTATATCTATCTGTTTCTTATTATTCCTGCACAAGAGTGCAGCAATAGATATTGTGCAACAGAGCAAACTAGCATTCCATAAAGTAACTGCAAACATGGGGGGGGCCCTCAATCAAAAAATATATAACTTGGAAACTGGATCAGCACCAAATCTGGCACAGATGTAGCAGACAGTCTGCTCCTGTTCTGCACCCAATTTGGGGACATTTGGGAACATGGTTTTCAAGTTATTGTTTTTTAAAATAAAACTGTTTCTCCACCCACCCCAGTGCAGACAGCTGCAACCATTTCTGTCTGCAGGTTTCAAACAGATCAAATTGAAAGGACCAAACTTGCTTATCTTGAATGAGAATGGTTAGTCCCAACCCATTTTTTTTTATTTGGAAGAAATCCAATCTTGGGGGGGAGGGTTAAACTGAATCTGAGAATAGCGATTTTAAAGGCAGAACACACTGACTTTCTGATTTTCTCCCTTTCTTATAAGCAGGAACATTCTAAACATAAACAAAGTTGCAAGTATGAGGGTGGTAAGGGAGATCTGAACATTTGGCCCTGCCAGTCAGGACCAAATTAAATGACTCTCAGGAGAAGAAATTGTTAACTCCTCCCTGGCCAAAAAGACATTTTTAATAGTTTCTATTTCCGATGTAAAAATATTTTAAAATATATTTTAAAAATAGAGAATAAACATTCAGAAGCCCACACATTTAAGCTGTGAAATTACTGTTCATTGCTTTGTGGCTGAGGATGGTTTTACAGCGTTTGGGTGCCTGTTCTACCCATCTTGTCACTATACCATTGTTTGGTAATTAAAAACAAAAAACCTCAAAGATGCTATGTGCCATCAAGGCACTTCTGTTCTGTAGTGACTATATGAGTTACTGACTTCCAAAATGTCCAATCATTAACTGCTCTACTCAGATTGTGCAAACCAGCAGCATCTCATATTAGTTTGTTTTTGTGTTCCTCCTGCTCCCTCTTCCTAGCAATATTGTCTTTTCCATTAAATTCTGCTCAGATCTAGCAAACCAACAGCTATAGCTTTCTCTACTGAGTCAACTCATCTTTACCTACTGCTCCAGCTCACTTTTCCCAGCAATATAGTCCATTCTGGTCACTCTCATATTTTTCTTATATTGCTATGGTAGGATAGGCTCAGGTTACTCATTTTTGCTCCAGTGAGAGCTCAGGCTTGATTTGATTGAGCACACACTTTTCTGCTTTTCTGGCTGTCTTTCATATCTGTATGGCTCTCCTCCAACACCACATTTTATATGAATTGATTTTTGCACCTGTCTTTCTTCACTTTCTTTCACATAGTATGGATGATTTTGACCTTGGTTTACAGTGACATTCTTTGCTAACTCCAATCTCTTCCCTTTTTTAACTTCAAAAGGCAAACGGACATCCTTTGGAAAACATGCACACAACATGTCCATAGAGATTTTGGTCCAATATAACTTTTCTTCCTCAGCTTGCCTAACTCGTGGAAAGGGTTTAGGAACTGGAACATATCTTTCTAGTCCGCATTCTGTGCAGTGGGTATGGCAACATTAGTTTACCCAAGAGGTTGAAGGGTGTGTATGTTTCTCCATTGTATGTGTTGTGCCTGCATTGCCAGCAGGAAAAAGGATGCCAAGCTTTACATAGCAAAGGGCAGCCTGAAAGTTCACAACACCAATGGCAGCAGTCAAGATGGTCCTCTTGTGCTCACTACCATTCACAAAGTGACACCACACAAAGGAAAACTGCAGAAGCTGACTCCTTTTTTCATCAGTTAACCACTTCTCACCCAAACACAAAACAATTGCCAGGACTGTTTTTCAACAAGTGTGAATGGAGAGCTAACTTTGTCCCTATCTTCAAAAAAGGCAAAAAGCCTAACATCTAGCAAACTAACTAGTTGTGCCTTTCTCTTTATAATCTGCTGCAGAACTTTCCAGGGAAAATTCTAGAGCTTATTATAAAGCAGTCACTCTGCAAGCACATTGGAAAAATGCAGTGATCATTAGAAGCCAACATGGATTTGTAAAGAATAAATCCTGCCAGACAAATCTCATTTTTTCATCAGGTAAACTCACTGGTAGATGGTGGGAATGCTGCAGATGTAATATATCTTGAATTCATCAAAGCCTTTGACAAAGTGCCCCATGATATTCTGATTAGCAAGCTAACTATGTGTGGGCTGGATAGAGCAACTATCAGGTGGATACACCATTGGTTATTGAATCATACACAGAGAGTGCTTATCAATGGCTCCTTCTCAAACTGGGAGGAGGTAACAAGTGGGGTACCAAAAGGCTCAGACCTAGGTCCAGTGCTCTTCAATATTTTTATTAATGACTTGGATGACAGGGTGCAGGGAATGCTTATCAAATTTGCAGATGGCACAAAATTGTGTGAAATAGTTAATACCTTGGAAGGCAGGAACAAAATTCAAAAACACCTTGACAGGCTTGAGTATTGGGCTGAAAACAATAGAATGAAAATTAACAGTGATAAGTGCAAAGTTCTACATGGGGGGTGGCCAAATGTACAGTTACAAGATGGGAGATACTTGGCTGAGTAATACTATGAGCTGAAAGGATATTGGAATTGTTATATATCACAAGTTGAATATGAGCTAACAGTGCAATGCAGATGCAAAAAAGGCACATGCTACTTTAGGCTGCATTAACAGAAGTATAGTCTCCAAATCCCGCAAGGTACTAGTTCCCCTTTATTCGGCACTAATTAGGCCTCATCTTGAGTACTGTGTCACGTTTTGCACACTGAACTTTAAGAAGGATGCAGACAAACTGAAGAAAGTTCAGAAGAGGACAACAAGGATGATCAGGGGACTGGAAATCAAGCCCTATAAGGAAAGACTGAAAGAATCAGACATGTCTAGCGTTGCGGAAAGAAAACTGAAGGGAGATATGATAGCATTTTTCAGTTACTTGAAAGACTGTCACACCAAGGGGCAGTATCTGTTCTCAATCAACACGGAATGCAGAACACATAATCATGGGTTCAAGTTACATGAAGCCAGATTTCGGTTGATTAACACGAAAAACCCAACAGCACCTTAACATTAGATTTCAATGTGAACTAAAGAAGAGTCTCTTCTGCTGGTTCCACGTTATAATACTTCATTTTCTGATGGGGGGGAAAGTGTTCCATCTCATGGACTAGTTAGAAGTAAGAAGAAAGGCAGGAATTGTGTCTATTTTTGGATGGAAAAGTGTTTCCCTGTGTTGACATGCCACTATGTTAATGTTAGTAGCCATAAGACTAACAACAACAAAAATGGCACATAACATTTTGATTGGCAGCACCCTATGCCCATAAGAGTATACTCCATTCCATAGATTGTTTAAGAGAAAATCACACAAAATCTGAAAAATTGCTGTCAAAATCTCTCTTAAAATGCCATTTAAAAATAACTTTGAAAGTAACTGAAATACTTTTACTCATCTCCTTCCCTGAAAGTAATTCCAGTTAGTTTTAAAATGTAACTCCACTGTACCTCATTACCCCACCCCAGATCTCCTATGTCATCCTTAACCTTTCCAGTGAAAGGGCAAACCCAAAATGACCAGATTGAACATGATGTGGTTTCAGTGAGTTAGACAAATTTAAAATCAAGTATTCCAGTTTCATTTCATTAAGAATCAGATATTCTAACATTTGAACCTTACAGCATTCATTCTGTTTTCCAAAGCCAAGGTAAGAGTTTTTCTTTGGTAAAGGGAGATACCAACACCTGCATACTTGGAATATTTTAAAGGCAGATTAAACAGCTTCATGAAGAATTGATCTATCAGTTCCTATGGTTATCAAGTGTAACCAAGGTCAACCTTGGTTATCAAGGTTAAATGGAACTTTGATATTGCTTTTATCCTTTGTTTGCAGAGCTTCCCAGAGGAGCCATTATGGGATATTAGATTTAATAGCATTTCAGTCTGACCCTGCAGAGCTCACCTGACCTTGAGACCTCTGATCTTATATGTGGCAATGATTATAAAGCAACTGCTTGTAAACTGAGCCCTCTGAACATGCTCAGAGGCACTCTCCATTTTGACGCAAGTCTGAGAGGGGTATGTGTAAAACCACAATAGTCCTGCAATTCATTTCATCAACAGGGCAAAAAAAGCAGGTTACTCAATGGAATTACTATATTATCAAACCTCAATTTTTTAAATTATTAAATGTGACAAAGGGAAGCTATACAAGGTATTGTTATTGCAATACCTTTTCTTTGGGAGTTTTTTCAGTGGATATAAATATCTTAAGCAAAACCATATACACGCTAGTTTTCAGAGTTCCTCTGAGCAAATGTATATCTACAAAATAACTTAAGCTTATTTGTTTCCTTTCAGTTAGTCAAAACACACAGTTGTTCTTCTTGATTGTTCCTCTACAAACTTTTGCCTCAGGGCTCAATCTTATACATTTTTACTCAGAACATATGACCTGTTATATCCAATGGGGCTTACTCGGAAGAAAACAAGACAAAGGATTGTTTATCTTTGTAAATTGAAGGCCTGAGGAAATATTTGTTTAATATTAAATATTCATATCATTACAGAAGTCTATATTCTTTTTTTTTAACGATAAAATTACACATGGACTGTTCCATGTTCAGAATGGGTTTTCTTGTGGACCCAGTTCCTGATGTGTGTGTGTGTGTGTGTGTGTGTGTGTGTAAAAAGTCTACAGGTTTGTCTTCGTGTCAAAGTTGATTCATTGATAGCCTTTGTAGAGCAGCTCTGGCGTCGCTAATTCTGAGCGTCCGTTTCAAGGGGCCTATCTCATAATAATCATAACTATTATAATTATGACCATCGTCATCATCATCATTATCATTATTGTCCCGGTGCTCTTCGGCTCCGCTGCCGTTGGTGGCTCTTCTCCGGGTCTCCCTCCGCGCGGGGTGGGATTTCCAGGGAGACCGGGCAGGGGCTGCTGCTATGCAGACTGCCTCACGCGGGAAGCCAACCCCGCGTCCCATGGTGCGCGCCCTTTTCCAAAGACCAAAGCAAGCGTGGCGAATGGGACACAGACTGCCATTGTCCCCGCGACATTTTAATAACCTGCACCTACAATATTCAACCTGTTGTTCGCTCAGGGGACAACCCCGCGACACAAAAACAACACCCGAGGGGGTGGCAGGCAAAGCGCCCCGACAGAGACTCGGCTCTCTCAGGCGCCATGGCCCCGGCGCTTCGGCTCCTGCGCGGTGTGGGTGAGAAGGAGGCGGCGGCGGCGGCGGCAGCGGTGGTTGCACGCCGTTTCCCTCAACAACCGGGCGGGCATTTTGCCCGCCAGAGAGATGCCCAGGGCGCCTTCTTCCTCCACAGGACGACGGCTGATCTCTCCTCTTTGTCCACTCTTCCTACCCTGAAAAGATAGCTGTAGGTTTCTTGCGGAAGACATTGGCGCCACAACGTTCATCGAGGCTTTGCTCGGTTGAGTGTTGGGAGAGGTTCTTCACGAGCCTAAGCATTTCAGGGACTATGGGTTCAGGACGTCGCACTGGGCCTCCCTGGAGGAGGGTTACCCGCAAAACAATTACCACACGGAAATCAGAGAAAGCATTGGTTTTTTAGGGGGGGGGGGTTAACACAAAAAGAAATTAGAGGTATTCAAGATATTAGGAAAAACATGTCTACAATATGGGCTGTTCCAGGATAAGAAGACAGCCGGCTCTCCCTCGCTGGAGGCATTCAAAAAGAGCCTGAGGGCCAGCTGTAAGAGATGCATCTTTTAAAGTGTCTACATTAAAAGGTTTAGATTGAAGAATATAGTAGCCAAAGTCCTATTAAGTTCCATGGTGCTATATTTCTGAAGTAACCTATTAGTTAAAACACTCCCCCACCCTTCTCCTTTTCAGGGAAATACCTACCACTGAATGCCAGCGTTGTAGTTATGCAAACCTTTTGAATTCGCAAATCGTCTTAGACTAAATGGGAAATATACAGTTAACGTAGAGGAATGCTTATTCCACAATAAATGTATTTAAAATGTCCTGAAACTCATCACTTTTTTTTTTCTGCAGTGAACTAACATGACTATCCCTCCAGAAATTTGATTATGTTTTCACAAAAATAGAAATTACATCTATAAAACTGCTATCATTCTGAAATTTGGCTGAGATTGATCCCTATTGTTGTTGTTTAGTTGTTAAGTTGTGTCCAACTCTTCGTGACCCCATGGACCAGAGCACGCCAGGCCCTCCTGTCTTCCACTGCCTCCCGGAGTTGGGTCAAATTCATGTTGGTAGCTTCGATGACACTGTCCAACCATCTCGGCCTCTGTCGTCCCCTTCTCCTCTTGCCTTCACATTTTCCCAACATCAGGGTATTTTCCAGGGAGTCTTCTCTTCTCATCAGATGGCCAAAGTATTGGAGCCTCAGCTTCAGGATCTGTCCTTCCAGTGAGCACTCAGGTTGATTTCCTTCAAAATGGATCGGTTTGTTCTCCTTGCAGTCCAGGGGACTCTCAAGAGTCTCCTCCAGCACCACAGTTCAAAAGCATCAATTCTTCGGCGGTCAGCCTTCTTTATGGTCCAGCTCTCACTTCCATACATCGCTACTGGAAAAACCATAGCTTTGACTATGCGGACCTTTGTCGGCAAGGTGATGTCTCTGCTTTTTAAGATGCTATCTAGGTTTGTCATCGCTTTCCTCCCAAGAAGCAGGCGTCTTTTAATTTCGTGGCTGCTGTCACCATCTGCAGTGATCATGGAGCCCAAGAAAGTAAAATCTGTCACTGCCTCCATATCTTCCCCTTCTATTTGCCAGAAGGTGATGGGACCAGTGGCCATGATCTTAGTTTTTTTGATGTTGAGCTTCAGACCATTTTTGGCGCTCTCCTCTTTCACCCTCATTAAGAGGTTCTTTAATTCCTCCTCACTTTCTGCCATCAGAGTGGTATCATCTGCATATATGAGGTTGTTGATATTTCTTCCGGCAATCTTAATTCCGGCTTGGGATTCATCCAGTTCTGCCTTTTGCATGATGTATTCTGCATATAAGTTAAATAAGCAGAGAGACAATATACAGCCTTGTCGTACTCCTTTCCCAATTTTGAACCAATCAGTTGTTCCATATCCAGTTCTAACTGTTGCTTCCTGTCCCACATATAGATTTCTCAGGAGATAGATAAGGTGGTCAGGCACTCCCATTTCTTTAAGCACTTGCCATAGTTTGCTGTGGTCCACACAGTCAAAGGCTTTTGCGTAGTCAATGAAGCAGAAGTAGATGTTTTTCTGGAACTCTCTGGCTTTCTCCATAATCCAGCACATTAGCAATTTGGTCTCTAGTTCCTCTGCCCTTTTGAAATCCAGCTTGTACTTCTGGGAGTTCTCGGTCCACATACTGCTGAAGCCTACCTTGTAGGATTTTGAGCATAACCTTGCTAGCTATCAAGAAAAATGCCTTGGCATTTTTGTGATGACTATAGAGTAATGAGCTTAATCAGCTATTTGCTTAGGGTTTTCTTAGAAGATAATATATGGCAGAATTTACAAGAAATGTAAAGAAAAACAAGAAACACACTATTTGAGTTCAGAGGATGTACTATTAGGGATGTACTATTCTGCCTGCATGAATATGGGAGAGAAGCCATGACAGGAACATATATTGCTGTACTGACTATGAGAAAGCCTTTGACAAAGTCCAAGGCAGCAAGTTGGTGGATTCATTAGTAAATCAACATCTTGCTTCAAATGATATTTGTATAACTATCAACCTGTGTTGACAACAAAAAGCTGCAACTGAAGGTTAAAGATCAGATTACAGATATAGGAAGCAATATATGAGGAGGGTTTTTACGTACTCTCACTGCTGCTTTTCAATCTGTCCTCTGAGAACATCTTCAGAGAATAACTTTTTGATTCAGATGACAGTATCATTGTCAGTTAAAAGGTTTCAAGAACATCCAGTATGAATGTAATACAGTATTACTAGCTGAGAGTTCACATTGTTGGCAAAATTAAATTCAGTAAAGTGAGTGAAGTAATGAACACTGTGTAAAAATTAATTTTAAGAAAACTAAGCTCCATCATATCGAATCCTGGTATCTGTAGCTTGGTGAGAGAGTTACAGAATTCTGAATCCTTCTACAAATTAGAAATCCCAGGAATCCATAAAATAAAGTATAGATAAAGTTCTTAGCACTGTCCCAAACATTCCTCAGATCAAAAAGATTATCTTTATTGTTTGCCATTGTTATGTTTAGTCAAGTCAGAGCTGTCTTATAGCAACCCTAATAGGGCTTTCAAGGCAAGTGAGATATTTAAGGAGCAGCTTTACCAGATCCAAACCCCCAGTGAGTTTTCATGGCTGAGCAGGGATTCAAACTAACACATCTTGAGTCCTAGTCTGACATTCTGTACACTACACCGCACTGGATATCCATCTTCATTGTAGTTATATCTTTTCAGGTTGCTTCCAATTTATGGCAAACTTGTGGATTAATGACTTTCAGAAGGCCCTGTCATTAACAGCCCTCCTCAGATCTGGCAAGTTGAAGGCCATGGCTTTAGACAATCTGTTAGGCCTTCCTCTTTTCTTGTTGCATTCAACTTTTCCTAGCATTATTGCCTTTTCCAGTGAGTCTTGTCTATTCATTAATTTAGTCATTTTATCTTCTACATGATCATCTTCTAGTATCTTTTCCATTTCTTATTTCACAATTAAGAGCTTATCTTGATTCATACTTCTCACATCCCATGGATCCAATTACATCTCATGCAGCATCAAACTTGTTTGCTGTGCATATCAGCAGCAAATCATCCTTTCAGCTTTAATTCAGTTGCTTTATTAGTTACTTTATTAGTGATGGCACTATTTGTACTTGTCCTTTGCTGTTTCCTAGCAGCTGACTGAATGCTTTCCAAACTAAGTCTCATCTTCCAGCATTATCTCTTGTTTCATTTCAGATTATATCATCATAAGTTTCTTGCCTTTTCCAAAGAAATTAAAACTTAGTTTGAAATATATTACAACCAACTCACATAATCATTTTTCACAAGTAGACCAATGAATGTTACACTGTGAGTGTGCCAGCATTAGTTAGAGGCACTGGAATGATTTCTGGATTCTATCCACACTCACTTTTTAAAAAAATAAGCAATGTCATATGTACATTGTAATGTTCTCTCTCTTTTTTTGGTCTCACTACTGGCAGTAGAACTTTAATTCATCTTTAACATGTTGCTTATCACAATGGACATCAAGCTGTAAATAAGCAAATGGCCTAGGAATGTGAGGAAGACACTCACAATCCACATGTATCCTAGAGAGAAATGCTAACAGGGCTTGGTTTTTAAATAAATGTATGCAATGGCCTGTTTAACAAGGAGTAGGACATGATTGGTTTCAGTACATTGAAAGTATTGAGATTTTAAAGGATCAATTTGTTCAAAGTACTCAACTTGAGTAGTGAATCAAGTTACAAGAAAATGAAGTTAGAAGGTTGAGCAATAAAAGCTCTTGGCAAAAGCTAAGAAAAAGCTGCTCCAAACTTGTGCATTGTTTTTACCTTCTGCCCTCCGTTGCCTTTTTGGAACTTGCAAAGATCTTGCTGGATCTGCAGCTGTCACTAAAACTAATAAGGATCTTGATAGACTATCACTCCAATTTTGAAAATTTTTAAGCTTGAAAATGTGTTTCACTCATCTTGCTTTGAAACTTCCAAGTGAATATGCTTAGGATGAGGATGCATACAATAAGAAACTAACCTTTACAAAAAACACATTTCTCTCTCTGGATGATTCGTCATTCACCTAGATTCTGTAGCAGATATATCCTGAAGCCTTCAGATATTCTTTCTATTATACAGTGACTGTTCCTGCTTATATTTCCGATTCCTGTGAAGTTCTCTCTACAGCAGGGCGTACCCTGAATCACTTCAAAAGAGCCAAGTCCAACAAAAGAGAAAAGAAACTCAAGTAGGCTTGAACATACAAAGAGAGCTGGTAAGAGAAAAGAAAAGAGCTCGGGCAGTGTTGAATACCAAATGAATTCAGGCAACCCCAGGAGTTCTTCAACACTTACATTTATCTTATTCTGAGAGAGCAAAGCTAAACCCAACCCAACAGGAGCCACCTACTGTCTTTGACTTTGACACTCGCATGTGCGTGTAGTGGCAAAGAAAATCTATAAACTTACTTAGACAGGGTAAGTGGTTTTAAATAAAGTCCTGGACTTACTTCAGGACAAAATGGTTATAATGGCAACAAGTGAGATGAAAAAGTGAAAATAAAGAGATCTTATCTATGTAAGTTAGTTAAGCCTATATTTGAGTTTAAGTGCCCCCCAGCACTAAAGTCAGCAGAGCTGACAACGCAGCCCTATAGGCACTAAAGTTGTAAAACTCACTTTATATTCTTGTTGAAGTAGGTGGGATAACTCCAGAGCAAACAAATTGATTTCCTGTAGGATCAGCCTGATGCTAATCATCTCCTTGACAACAGGCAACCTCATTTCAGAGAACATTACTTTTAATGGCTTGTTTTGTTCCATCACTTTTAAAACATGGGAAACAAGATCTAGAGTATGAGATGCAAAGTTTGCAGTCAAAACTATGCATAGAAAAAGAAGTATTGGGTGCTAGGTTTTTTCCTTTTTGGAACAATAGAGAATATCTGTTTATTGCTTTTACTGTGATGAGTTTCTTGGCGTCAAGCATTCTTCTTTAAGTTTATTGTCTATCTTGCTTTTAACTTGTTTTTCAATTATAAAACCATTACTTACCAAACTGAAATAAATACTGCAGCATCTCATTTTTCACAGTCAAAAAGATATATACATTAATGATGCTGCAGAAAAAGCTTTGTGCTGCTGGTCTAATCATTGTGCATGCAGTGCAATCTGTTTGGCAAAGCACATCGGTTGTGTATCCTATTATGAAATAGTCTTCCAAACCTATTGCAACATATTAGCACTAGAACTGGAAAGGCCTAGAGATAGGTCCATTTGTAGCAAAATATAATGCTGAAGTCCTGCAGCCACTCACACATTAAAATTCTGGACTAGAATTCAGGAGGCATGGGTTCAAATCCACCTTTGTACATAAAGCTCACTGAGTGCCCTTGGGATATAACCTTTTCTCAGTGTGACCTACCTCACAGGCCTTTTGTGAGGATGAAACAGAAAGGAGGAGAGTCATGTTCACCACTTTGAAGCCAATGCAAGAGAGGCAGGATAGAAATGTTTAGCAAGTAAAATAAATAATAATAGCTGTGTGCAAAACTGTTCTGTCACATAAAACAATAACTTGGACATAAACATTGACATGCTGCAGTAGTGTTGCACCACACATAAGTATGAACTGCCTTGCTGAGATTAAGGCAAATAGACCTATGAATGAATGAATGAATGAATGAATGAATGAATGAATGAATGAATGAATGAATGAATGAATGAATGACAAGAAAAGAGTATGGACCCCAGAAAACCTACCCCCCTCACTTTTGTGCAAGACATCTTAGCTACCATGTTTAGAATGCTGCAAATGGCTATTGTTTAAAATTAGTGGCCAGAATCCTGTTGCACAAGTTATGGTGTGTAATTGTGATGATGTCTTCAGCCATAGCTATGCCACAGCTGTTTCAGGGGAATGAAAAGCTTCTTATCCCACCACCCCAGTTCTGGGGATCCTAAGGGTTCCCCTTTGTCACAGGGAAACAGCCACAGAATAGGGGAGAGAACTTTTTAATGCTCCAAAATTGCCACCCCCAGTTATTTTAGAGAACAGGCACTTTAAAAGCCAGTAGCTTTGTAGGAAAAGGTGTGAAGTTAAATAACATTAATATTAAAGTTATTGAATGTTAAATTTCTTGACTTTCACTTAAAAGTCTGTTGGCTGCTGGAAACTAGATAAACAGACCACCCAGCATTTTATATCTCTTCTCTCTGAGATAAATCTCCTGTTCTTTGTGAACATTTTATGTGATTGTTTGCTTCTATTCATATATTAGATCCTCTCTTTTTTCTTCTTCGATGTGTTTGTTTTGGAAAGGAAAATAGTTGAATCCTCAAGTGGCTCTCCACCATACTACTAGGTGTGTTCATGTGGCACTAGCAGCACCCATGTGCCAGCATTACGAGCCAAGAGAGAATGCTAAAACAACTGTTGAGTTTTTTTTCTGAATGTTCATCAAAGAAAGCTTGTAATTACTGAACCAATCCCAGTCAAGCCAAGATAAATTCAACCATCATGAGCCTAGCTTTCCTAAATACTCAATCACATGTATATAGACATTAAAAAGCAATGTATTAAGGTGATGGTTACCACTTGTTGGTTTTGTATTTGATACTTAAAGAGTATGTTGCCTCTGATGTCTGTTTCATAGTAATAGTAAAACCTGAAGAGGAGTTTTGCCAAACTAGAGTTGTGTCTAAAAACCTGAATGGGGTTACTGCTTTGAACGTGTTTTGGTGTTGCTTTTGTTTACTGTTTTTTAGTATGGTATTTGTTTGATTCTTTTTAGTATTTGTATACTCACTGTTGTTAGCTTTAAATGATGTCTTTTAATGACAGTGTTTTGGGTCCTTTTTAAGGAGAAAGGCAGGGTAAAAATATTTTAAATAAATAAATAATAAAATTTGGGGGCTGCACAATTTAAGGATGATATCGACAAGCTGTAATGTATTCAGAGTCAGGTCACCAAGAAAGTACAGGAACTGGAAATCAAGCCCTATGAAAAATAGTCAGGGGCTTAAGGCATATTTAGCCTGAAGAAGACTGAGAGGTGGTATGACAGCCATCTTCAAGTATCTGAAGGACCATGAAAAATGGAGCAAATTTGTTTTCTACTACTCCAGAGGGCAGGGTTCAAACCAATGGATTCAAATTGCAAATAAGGAGTTTGTGGCAAAACATTACGAAGAACTTCCTGAAAGAAAGAGTTGAATAGATTAGCTTGGAACGCTATGGATGCTCCCTCATTGAACATTTTTATATAGATGGCCATCTGTTGGGACTGCTTTAGCTGTGGTTTAGCTTCTTTCTGTGCATGTTTGTTTTGAAGTAATATTTGAGTTTGGTAGACATGAATGTTAACCTTTAGTCAATGAAAATGAATTATGTGTGCTCTTATGGTAGCTAAGCTATTGATACTGCAACATTGAAAGGACAAATGCCCACCCACTGTTAATCAAAGGACTGAGGACCTTATCAGTCTTCCAGCATTCAAACCCATAGCATATACTTTGCAACTGCCCGTGGATAATTATCTGGCTATCTGGTCATCATTGATCAATGTGTATACCATGATGATGATATATTCTTAATTTTTTCTAAAAGGGAAGAACACTGTAGGCAAAGATAGAATCATAGAATAATGAAGTTGGAAGGGGTCTTATAAGGCCATCAAGTCCAACCCTCTGCTTGATGCAGGAATAGAAATAAAAGTATATCTGCCAGGAGGTTGTCTAGGTTTTTCTTGAATGCCTCCAGTGTTGGAGCACTTACCAACTCCCAAGGTAATTGGTTCCACTGTCGTACTGCTCTAACAGTTAGGAAGTTTTTTCTAATATTCAATTGAAATTTGGTTTCCTGTAACTTGAACCCATTGTTGTGTGTCCTGCACTCTGGGATGATCGAGAAAAGATCCTGCCCCTCCTCTGTGTAACAGCCTTTCAAGTATTTGAAAAGTGTTATCATATCGCCCCTCAGTCTTCTTTTCTCAAGGCTAAACATGTCGAGTTCTTTCAGTCTTTCCTCATAGGTTTTTGTTTCCAGCCTCCTGATCATTCTTGTCGCCCTCCTCTGAACTTATTTATTTATTTATTTATTTATTGTATTTTTACCCCGCCTATCTGGTCAGACGACCACTTGTTCCAATTAGTCAGCATCCTTCTTGAAGTGTGGTGTCCAGAACTAGACACAATACTCAATATGAGGCCTAACCAGTGCTGAATGGGAACTAGTAAATAGTTCAAAAAAATACACAGTGCAAAAGAGAAGAGAACCTGTTCCTGTACTAAATGGTATTTACATTACACTCTCTGTTGCACTGATCCCTGGAGGCCTGATCTCTGCTTTGAGTTTTGATACAATTGACATCATCATTAATGTAAACATTGCTACGTAAATAAGTTATACCCCAGTCAGACATTGCAAGAGGCATTGAAGGCACAGTTGTGATGGGAAAGCAAAAAAACAAAGCGAAGTGTGCTGCTTATGTACTGCCCCATGGTACTTAAAGCTCTCTCTGGGCAGTTTACAATTTAATTACACATTGTCACCCCTGGCACTCAGTTTACTAACCTCAGAAGGACAGAAGATTGAGTCAACCTCAAGCCAGCTTCCTGAGCCCAGGATCAAACTCAGATTGTGAGCAGTGTCTTCACTGCAGTACTGCCACAAGGAAGACTGTGAACTGCACAAACCTGATCTCAGAAGAGAAGGCTCTGTAAACACACAAACAATAACAGGAAGTTGAAGAATTAATATATGACACAACCACACGAAATTCCTTTCAACTTATTTTCATGGTAGATACAGTAGTACCTCGGTTTGCGAAATTAATGCGTTATATGGGACATTATGTAAAGTGAAAATTTTGTAAACCGGAACGCGGATTGCCATAGGAATGGGGGTGGCGCTATGGCAATGCATCCTGGGGAAACTTTCTTTGCAAACTGAAAAAAACCGGGGGGGGGGGAACGTAAACCGAGGCATTGTTTTCAACGGATTTCCGTTCGTACTCCAAAAATGACGTTAACCGAGGCGTTCGTAAATCGAGGTACTACTGTACTAGCAAAGCTATCAACTCAACAAGGGTTGTGTGTTCACACTCCACAATCACCCTGAAACTTAAGGCTTGTCTACACACAGCAACTGAAAGGACAGAGTGGGCTAAATAAGAGTGCTAGAGGTTGGGTCAAGGTCCAGTATGTCATTTGGTGCAATCCTTGCATATAAATGGCATATGCACCTTAAGTGACCCTATCTGATCTGGCTCCTTCTGCTGTCAACTAGCCATATCATAAAGTAGCTTAAAAAGAGAGCCACTTCAGGATACTGGTAAATTAAACACTTCCTCTGTGCCTCCATGTGAACTCATTGCATCACTTATAAAAAAGAAAAAAGATAACTTGCTCCCAGAAGTGAGAAAAGACAAGTAGAAGCAATGAGGGGTATTTTCCCCCTTTTCCTTCACTTGTCCTAACAGTCCAGTTGTGGACCAATCTGCAGCTGAATTTTTTGTGGAGGCACAGAAGAATTGTGTATTTGCCAATATCCTGAATTGGCTTTCTTCTTAAGCTGCTTCACATTATGGCAAATTGACAGCAGCAAGGAATTTGACAACCACAATGTTCACTTTGGTTTATTTCCAGCTATCAGATGAGCTGAACCAAAATGGAGGGATCCAAGCAACACACACAAAAAGTGGAAGGTGCAGATAGGAAAGTTCTGAAGACAGTTTGGTTCACTCCAGCGATTATATCATGTGGAAAGAGTGAAATGACTTATCCCTGCAGTGGACAAAATAGCAGGCTGATCACACTCTTAGCCACTATTAGTTCTCAGTGCCCAGTTACACCTCTGTTCTACTCTGTTAATGGAGCTTTGTCCCAAACAGTAGTGTAGTGGAGTCAGGGCTTGCAGGCTCAAATAGGGGAACTTTAAAATATCAGGGATGATGTTGTCACCCACCCCTCCACCCCTCACATTTTCCCTTTCCCCTTAGCTGCAATTACGATGTGGAAATAGAAGGTGAAAGAAATAGGTTTTTCTAGCAACAGTAAAGTGTCTTGAGGTGACTAATGAGCAATTAAGGTCCACTAACCATGCAAAGAACCAGATGAAAACTGCTAGAATAGGTTTGGATGTATAGCTGAACATAATGCCTGCATTTTTGGGGACTTCTCTTGGAAGCACTGCACAGGTGCAGATCATACTGTCATGATGTGCACCTGTACAAACGTTGCCACTAGCAGCATGTAGTCTGAGCAACAAAAGCAACCCACTTCATCACTTTAGACTGAGTGACCTCACCCCTTCATCTATTCAGACCATGAGCTGCTTCTGACTGTACCTCTGCTCCTAGTCAAGTAGACATAAAACTGCAGCCCAGTTATCCTAAGGTGTCTATTATTCCATGGGAATGTGTGGATCTGGTTTGCTTCAAAGCATGGATGGGGTATTTTTGGATGTCAGATGAAAGTAGGAGAGAAATGGCTATTACAAAGGAAGGCATTACTTGCATCTTTTTTGCCCTCCCTCCTTCCCTCTTTGTGCTAAGAGGTCTTTTATTTTACTAAATGACGTGTAGAAATCAAATGACTCTTATATTAAAACAAAGTTATGCAGAATTTGTCTGGCCAGAGAACAGAGACCTCTGCAAATTTTAACATACATTCTTGGAATTGCCATTGCATTTATCTTACAAAGTGTGTCTAGGCTTTTCCACTTGCTCAAACCCCCCCCCCCCCCATTACCACTTCCATAACCCAGCAGCACCCAAAATATTTGGATAATAAATCATATTTAACTCAAATATTTTGGAGATATTATTTCAACAGCAACTCCTTTGTAAACTGAGAATTTGTCCTCTTTCCCGTTCACTGACCAATCAGTTGCAACCCATGCTCTGTGTCTGCCACAGTTTATATTCTACATTAAGGAGCTCCTTTCCAGGGTAGCAGATCTGTCAAAAAGGTTTGAATTCTAATATTTTAAATAAATATATTGTAAGCCTCCTTGGGGTCCAGTTTTCAGGAAAGAGGCAGGACAGAAATCAAAGCAACCATTCAGGGAGAGTCCCGCTCTTGAAAGCCGTGGACTGTAAATTCCCCACGAGCCTTGCCCTGTTTCCTCAGAAGTAAGCCCCAAGATGTCCAGGGGTGCTTCCTTCCGAGTAATCACGGGCAAAAGTTTTGCGTCTTTAGGCAGAAGCGAACAACGAGCTTTATCTGTCTGGACAGGCTGGGTGAGATCTACCCAGAGTGTAGCTCTGGGAACGGAGCCCACGGCAGCCGTTTCAGGAGGCACGGAGAGGACGAACGCGAGGACTGCCCGTTTTTCTCCATAGAGGAGCGAGCTCAGTCTCTCCAGCCCAAGCCATCTGGGCCCCCGAGATGTCCAGCCAGCTCGATTTATTCCCCCCGGGGAGGGGGGGCCGCTCAGTTTCCCGCCCGCGCGGCGGCGCCGGCCTCCACCGCCCGCCCTCCGCTCTTTCCGGAGGCCCCGCACACAAGTGCCCTCGGCGCGCCCTGCGAGACGGAGCAGGGCCGCGCGGATCCCTTTTCCCTCGAGGCCCTTCACCGCGGGCTCTGCGCGAGGCCCCTTCCCTCGTGCTTCCTCAGGAATGAAGCAACGGGGCTCGAAGCAAGAGGAAGCCTTGAGGCTGTGATGCCTCCGCGTTTTTCTCCACAGGCGCCGCCTCAGCCTCGCCCGCTGCCTTATAGAGCAAGCGCCGCGAGAGACGCCGCCGAGAGCCGTCGCTCAACGAGGCGGCGCAGTGGAGAGAACCCGACGGCTCTGGGCTGGACGGTCGTCGCCCTCTTCTTCCCGGGGAAAATAAAACGGGAGAGTGCCGTTTTGGAGGCTTCCCCAAACACGACACTGGGCGCGGGATGTCGGAAGGGTTATGTATTGTCACCTGTCGGCGTCTGTCCGTCCACTTCCAGTCAGTGCCTCACTCACTCTCCTCACAGGGCCCTGGAGCTTTGGGCGCAGCACCGTCCCGTTTTTGGACACACGCGCCCTCGCGGTGCTCCCCTGTTCCTTCCTCACCGTTTGGCCAGACTTTTACCACACCGTCTGTCAAAATCTATGGGCGCCTGTCTATACCTTAGTACCTTGGGATTCCACACACACACACACACACACATCCCAAGTCCTTCCTAAGTTAGGGGCAGCGCAAGTTTCAGAGACACTTGGGTATTCCGTCCCTTATCTAAACTGCTTTCCCCCCCCCCCCCCGCTCCTCTGTTGCTCCTCTTCTCCCGCCCTGAACGGCGCGGGCCGAGAGCGAGCGAGCCGGCCCGCCAGCCAGCCAGCCAGCCAGCGAGCCAGCCCAAAGAACAAACACCCACCCTTCACTCTTTGGCCCCATTGGCTGCCCGCACGCGACAAGCCTCCCGGGCTCCAATGGCTGAGCCGACACGCGACTGGCGCGAGGAGGGCCGGAGGTGGAGGGTGGGGCGCTGACTCGGGGGTGGGTGTGTGGGTGGGTGTGTGTGTGCGGGAAAGGAGGCGGCGGCGAGGGTGGGGGACCCCGGCGCGTGCCGCTTTTTAAAGGGGGCGCAGCGCCCTCCGCAACCGGAGAAGCCTGGTGGTGTGGCGGGCGGTTTGCATCCCTGTGTCTTCTTGCATCCCTTATCTTGAATACCTTTTATTAGTTCCTTTCCGCCCAGGGGAGCCCGCGCGTGCGCCCGCGCGCCGGGAAGCAGGAGGGAGAAGACGCCGCAGGACGAAGCCGTAGCGCCTGAAGCGCGGCCGCCGGGCGTGGGAGTGAGGGGGCGACCGGGTGACCCCGGCGAGCGGCAGCTCTTCCCGCGCCACCCGACGCCGAGGCGCGACCATGAGCAGCCACCTGCGGGCGGTGACAGCGGCGCCCGGCGAATGGGGCCAAGGCGTCGGCAGGGGTTTGGACTCCCAGCATCAGCAGCAGCTGGAAGAACACCTCCTGTTGGGACAGGAGGCGGCAGCGGGAGGAGGCGGCGGCGGGGGTCGTGGCAGCGCCTTCTCCTCCTCCTCCTCCTCCTCCTCCTGGCTGGGCATCTGCTGCCCCGGGCGCCTCACCTCTTCGCCCAGGTACCTGCTCTCGGGAGCAGCTGAACAGGGCGAAGAAGACGACGACGAGGAGGAGGAGGAAGAAGGCGAGGAGGGGGAAGAGGAGGAGGACCTCTCGGACGCCGGCACGGTGGCGCGCCTGGGCGGCAGCGCCCGCAGCCGGCGGAGTCTGAGCGGCGGCTCAGGGAAGCAGTTGTGCGCTCTGCAGCACCACCAGCACCGTCCGCCCCACCAGGCCGGCGGCCTCCCCTCCTGCGAGGCGTCCTCCCAGCCGCGGGCCCGCGGGCCCTGCCCGGGCGTCGGAAGCGGGGGGCTGCTCCGCCAGGTGAGCGGCGTCCAGAAGCAGAGGCGCCTGGCGGCCAACGCCCGCGAGCGACGCCGGATGCACGGGCTGAATCACGCCTTTGACCAGCTGCGAAATGTCATCCCCTCCTTTAACAACGACAAGAAACTCTCCAAGTACGAGACGCTGCAAATGGCTCAGATCTACATCAGCGCGCTAGCCGAACTCCTCCACAGTCCGCCGCCGCCGCCGCCGCCGCCGCCTTCTTCCGCCGACAGCGCCCCCTGCGGTAAGGGCACCCTACAGCCGGCCGGTCAGACGTACGAGCGGGCATCGTGCGCCCCGGCTGTAGGGGGCGCTCTGCAGCCACCGCCGAGATCCCAGTCCTCAGGGCACTGCAGGACGCGACTGCCCCCGGAGCCGTCGGTGGGGGGCGGAGGAGGGGAGTTCTCGGTACACCTGGACCCGCTCCATTTCCCCTCCTTCACGGAAGGTGCCCTGCTTGGACAGAAAGCCCCTTCGCCGGCACAGGTCGTGCAACCGTCGGGCCAGCAGCAACAGGAGAGGAGGAAACCCTCCCCGCCAGCGCATCGCAGTGACGGGGAGTTTTCGCCCCGATCCCATTACAGTGACTCTGACGAGGCCAGCTAGTTGGCAGAACCGAGGCGGGGAGGAAATGGATCCGGTGGCAGGCCATCCTGAGATCCACCCGCTCTGTTGGATGGGGAAGGGGAAGGGAGCAGGTGGTTGGGCAGGAAGGGAAAGAAGCATCCAACGTTAAATGGGCGATAGGATCCCGGCCAAAGCCAAGTAGAGGGAACGGACATTTGCTGTAGACCCGGAATTTATCTCACCAAACTTTTTTTTAGTGCTTCTGGAGAAATTCTGAGTAACTTCCAAGCAGTTTTTCAGCCTAGAAGTAGCCATTTAACCTGCGCAGGTCTAGAATGAGAAAGTTTCTGAGTCCTGAATATTCGCAATATTCTTGTCTCCAAGCAGGAAAGTTCTTTTGGAAGCAAGTCCCTTTAATCCGAAAGGGTCTCGCTTGCAGATAACTGTGCTTAGAATCTTAGTTTTTAAGGGTTTTTCTAAAGAGCATCTTGGAACCGGATCTTCCCTCCCAAAGGGAACGAGTTGCGTTACCTAATCGAGGGCAGTAAAGCAGATTTCGGGTTCCAGCCTGTAGGCCAACGAGCAGGACCTCGCCACAATCAGAGAGTTTTTTTTAAAAGTGTTTAACTTTGGGTGGATCGTTTCCCAAGAGCCCGAATAGATCATTGACTTCCTAGTGAGTGTGGTTGCTCAGTCATCCAGAGCAGTTGCAGTCTATTGTGACCCCATCCTGCAGTTCTAGAGCCATAATTCTAGATATACAAGAACATCCAAGGACGCCGGAAAGATAGCCCATTGAGTGTAACATTTCTTGTTTTCCAGTGCCACTTAGACTGTGGACACACAGTGTAACCCTAACACGTCTGTTCAGAAGAAGCCCCGCAGGGTTTAGTTGGGCTTAGTACGAAGTGAGTATGGCCCAGGTAACTGCAGCAATGGCATATCATCCCCAGCCATCGTTTCTTGAAAGTTAATTCATTGCAGCTAACTGGACAAGTCCGGATATACATTTAGGGTCCAGGTCTCCAAAACTAGATCCATAACATATAGATTCCAAAAATGTTAAACACCATTCTAAGTGAAGTTACTCGGAAGTAAATGTAACCGATTTCAGTAAAATTGAGCATGGCGACCTGTGTAGGCCACCGGTATACAAAACTTTCGTTGTCCTCTATGGGATTCCGATTAGTTGCACTGCAATCACTTCACCTGAAGTGGGCTTTAAATCAGCCTCTCGGTCTAAAGTTACTTCAGCTGACCAAAGTGGGCATAGCTGTAGCCCTCCTGATCCTGGATCAGTCCCGTAAACGTGAAAGAAGCTATATTGGAATAGGGGCTTTGTGGCTTTACTAGGCGGTCGGAGGTTTTGGTCCTTGGCCCTGTTAATTACACCGGCTTTCTGAAGGTGTCTTGCCTATTCATGATTTGTCCCGGTCTTTCTATCCTCACTGTATTTACACTCAAGGAATGCACGCTTCCCTCGTTGTACTTTCGAGGAAGTCCCATTTTTGGGGTGAGGAGAGAGGCAACGTTCCCGACGATACCTATTGGGTGACACGGAAGCCCCACGAGTGTCCAGTGGGGTTTCTTCCCTAATCGGTGTTGTGTCGAGGGCACTCTTGCTTCTGCTGAAGGATGCTTAGAATCGGAATCTTTGTCTAGGGTTCCTTTGATGTGGGCAAGTCCCCGATGGTCCTGCCTTCGGTCTAACCGCCTCTCTGATAATCCCATTAATCCGTCAGAGCAATTTTTGGCGTCTACCCGTGAAAAGACAAAAAGCCCAATTCTACCCACCCTATTTTATTTTATTTTTTTAAAATGCCAGAGCATCATTCTTGGGCATCAGATCTTCCGAACCGCTATTCAAAGGCGGGAAGAAAATCACACGGGAGGGTGGAGATAAGATAGTTCCAAATCGTTGTACCTTTTCCTCCCCCCATGTTCCTAATTATAGGCGAAGCTGATTTCCTTCCCGCACCTCGACGGTTTTTCCCTTCGCTTTCTTCCATACCGAATGTTGGCGTCTTTTGTACGTCGGAATTTGGCCGCAAGCACTTTATAAACCGCCTGGAGAGGAGACGCTTTTCCCAAGAGAAAAGCGACGGAAATCACTGCCAATTGGATTATACCAATGTTGAACTCAGCCATGTTTGTAATCGTTATTATTAATCTCATTTGCAAGTAACAAAAGGGAGAGGTAGGACTGGGAGATACATTTTTTTTTCTTTGTTGTTGTGTCAAACTTTATGCCCGTTTCATTTCGCTTTTGTGATGCTTTAGATCCGAGAGAATTATTTATTACGGAGTGTACTACTGGATTTATTATTCTGTGTTTTTTTACAGTAACATTTTACACGTACTGTTTATTTTAGCAAAGCCTACCTACTGCCATTGTTTATGTAACTTTTTTTGGAGATAAAAGGAAAGATCAAATAAAAACACTTTTCAAAAATAATTTCTATTGAGGCACTTCTTTTGTCTGATTGTTGACTGGACTATGTATGCTATAAACATATTTGGGAACAGGCTTCGCTGAGAACTGGGAAGGGAGAAAGGGGAGAATGGCCGCATACGCTTGTAAGTGTCTACTCAGAAGTAAGTGTCACTGAAGTCAGTGGAGCTTACTCTCGATGAAGGGGGTTTCGGATTGTAGCCTTACTTCCTGGTAACTATGAGCAAGATCAGAGGCCCTTAAGATAAATGGAATACGTTTTCAGGATGTCTCGGCTTGTTAATTAATTCACGCTACATACATACTTCATAAATATAATCTACAGTGAAAGCATTCCTTGGGTATTTTTGTAAAAGGATCTTTATATTTTGCAACGTTTACTCCAGAGTGACCTGAAATACCCTGATATTCAAATGATTGAATTAGAGACTGGACGAAAACCCACTCAGCTGAGAAGACCTCTTTCGCATCGCTAGTATGCCAAACAGTATAGTTTCGCTAGTATATACCAAATGCTAGTGATATCACAGCAAAACTGCTTCAGGATCGAGAAATCTGCCCAACAGAGACAGACCGCTTCGAAACCTTTGTTGACCGGATTAGTTTTCCAAAATATCTCGTTGCTAAAGTTGTATCCCAACAAAGGTCTGCTGGGAGCGTCTACAAACGTAGTCCAATAACGTGCGCTTATCACGCAACCCTCTATGTGTCTGTTCAGAAGTAAGTCCCACGGAGTTCAATTGCGCTCACTCCTAGGTGTGTGGCAACAGGAATTTTAAAAAGCCTTTCTTGCTGAGCGGGAGGGGAGAATCTATTTATTCCAAGGAGATATGAAATGATTCCGAGAGTGCTGGATTGCATTAGCCATTGGCCCTTAGAATCGCCTCCCTTTAAGAACCTTGTGATTGGAGGGATAAGGCGTTAATAATGAAAGTACCGGCCTGCGGTAACTAAGTTGTTTGGGGATGGCCGTGCAAATGGGATTTCACAACTTAAAAAAAAAAAACCCACACCCACCCTATCTTATCTTTTAACCAGCATGGATAGAGAAATGGATTAGAACAAGGAGCTGGAGGAAATCCTGGGGATTCCAAAGCCCTTCGGGAGAGAAGCAAGAACTCCACTTAAGCCAGAGCTAGTAGAAATCATAATATAAATCCACTGGATACCCAGAATATGTAAACAAGCTGGGCCCCTTCCGTCCTGATGGGAAAGAATGCTGGTCTGGGCAACCAGGGCCAAATGCTCCTGATGATGATAATAATGACGATTTTAATTGAACCTTGCAAAAATAACGCGTGGGCTGCTCTTCCTGCTTACATTCCCCCCCCCCCCCAAGTCCTGGCTCTGGCAGCCCTTAGCAGAGTTTGGAAACGTTACTCTTTTCTTTTCTTTAGCGCACCACTAAATTCTCCCTGCCCAACTATGCGGGCTGGGGGATTCTGGGAGTTGTAGTCAAAAAGGTAATCCCCTACCCCCTCCATCCCCCGCAAACTCTGGCAAGCAAGCAACTGAGGGGTGGAGAGGAAAGACAGGAGAGCTTACTTGCATGAGACCCCCTCCAGCAATTTCTAGCACAGTTTACCGGCATATATTCCTGCTTGGGGGGCCGGGGGCGGTAGATCGGATAGCTAATGGCCCCAGGAGGGAGGGGGACTCATAGCTCTTTCTGTCTGGTTAGACCGGACTTCAGGGCTCCTATTTATTATTGAAAGGTTACCACGACTCCTTTGGCAAGCCTCAAAACCGACTGATGCACAGCCGGAGCGCCCCGTCCCTCTCTCTCTGTGTCCCGACAATGTCTGTCTCTACTTTGCTGTGGGAAGACTTCGCCTCTCCACAGTTTTTCGATGCCAGATCTCCTTTCGGAAACGCTCTCAGAAACCATGGAGGCAGGAGTGCTTCTGAGTCCCCGCAGAGGACTTTTCGACGCCTTACTGAGTAACTGCAAACATTGGATAGATTTCCAAATAAAGCTTAACATCTAGGAAGAGCGCTGTTTTCCGCACTCACACGAGTCTCAGCGAGGGGTGGGGGCAAAAGAAGTCACTCGCCCCTCTCCATCCTAAACTTAGTATTTCTTTAAATGTTCACAGGTAAGAAATGCAATCAATTCAGCAATCCATAAGTATCATTAGTAGGCTTTTCCCCATCCCGGAAGAATTATTTCTGCGGATGCCCTAGGAATAGACGCGCGGGTTTATTCCCTTATCACTTTGTGTTCCTAAGTGGCTTTTTCTAGCCTAATTTTCTCCGTCTGCAATATGGCGGAGGCAGTGGGGCAATAATCTTCACTTAACTCGTCAGGATTATTGTAAAACAATGATGGAGATCCTTTAGCCCTCCAGGTGTTTTAGATCACCGTTGGTCTAATTTTGGGGCACCTTCTTACGGCTTCCGGGAGCTGAAGCTCAAAACGTCCAGAGGGCCAATGGTACTCCATGCCTATTCTAAGGACTTGCGGCTAAAAAACAATGCAAGAGTAGACTTTTGAACACTAAGGATGAGAGTGATTGATTTGGTACCTTACAATATACTTAGGATGGAGTTAGCAAGAATTCGACCTATTTTTCTCTATATTTCTAAATGCATGATAGAAACTGTGAAGACAAGACGAGAAGCTAAGCAGTTCCGCATCTTGATTCTCTAAGATCTTACACAATAAATGACTCCTGATTGATCCCTTAGTCCTCTGAGCCCCACAGAAAATGGGAGCATATTTATATTTTCTACGGATGTGGTTATTTTCCAAAAGGGACGTACCTTCGTGTCTTGGGCAAGATGGTTCCCTTTGGCTATTAGGACTGCTGGCCCAGATAGATCTGTCTTCTTACTCCAAGCCACCTAAGCCATTTGGCTGCCAACCCCTGTTGCAATAATACATGCTCCACACTAGGGTTAGGGGACCTGTAACTCTATTGATTATTTCAGGACTCCAAAGCCCATCATCTCAAATCACTGACCCTGCTGAGTAGGACTGTCGGCCGTGCCCATGAACGATTCAGAATCTGGAGAGATAAAAGGAACTATTACTTCTAACCGTGATCATCCACTGGGATGGCCTCAGTGGAGGTGGACTTCCCTGGAGGAAGAGGAGACAATCAGTGGCTACCAGTCGTGATGAATAAGCCTTCTTCTAGCTCCAGAGGCAATGCCCCACTCTATCACAGTTGCTGGTGAGCCTGAGCGGGAGGCTGATGCTGCACTTCTCCTGTTGGCAAGCTTCTCATGGGCAATGGGCTAACTAATGTGTATACAGAACGATGGACTAAACAGATCATAAGGGTTGGTAAATCCCCTATGAGACCACTGAAAAAACACAAACAGCAGCTAGCTTTCACCTTATGCCTGGGATTTTCAGTGGCCTGATAGAGGTATTACTCCCTTTGTCTTCCTATTGTGTAACAGTGCTTCCCAACCTTGGGTAACCCAGGTATTCTTGGACTGCAACTCCCAGAAACCCCTGGCAGCACAGCTAGTGGTGAAGGATTCTGGGAGTTGTAGTCCAAGAACATCTGAGTTACCTAAGGTTGGGAACCACTGGTGTACAAGAACCATGTAGATTGTTTTCTTTCTTTGGTAGATCTTTGGTGTGGTCAGCCTGGTTCTTCTGATGTTCTTATGTAGTCCAACAATATATGGTGGGGGAGGGGAGAGCAGCACAGGTTTAACATTCCAGCTTTAAAATATGGAACTTGTGACCTGCCAGATGGTGGGTTCCAACTTCCCTCTTCCTTAACCATTAGCAATGCTTCCTGGCGTTTAATGGAGGAAGATGTTTTATACATCATCTAGATCCCATCAGTCCCAGTCAGCAAGACATATTAGAAGACAGTGGGAATCATGTCTAACAACACGGGAAAGAATATAGTTGTGGTAGTTCTTTGCTTCAAAAACAGCAAATAAGCTCTTGGCGTCTCAAAAGTGTGACACACTCACCTTTTGTGACTGTATTGTGTGAAGGGCTACAACTCAAAGCACAGGTATTTGGGTTGGGTGTAACTTCTGTTGAACTCAGAGAGGGACTTACTTTTGGGTAAGCAAAGAATACGGTATATTGTGATACCCAGTGTGGTGTAGTGGACAGAGTGATAGACTGGAACTCAGGAGCCCTGGGTTCAAATCCCCACTCAGCCATGAAAACTCACTGGGGGTGTGGAGCCGGTAAAACCACTCCTTGAATATCTCACCTTGAAAGCCCAATTAGGGTCCCAATAAGTCGGTTCTGACTTGGCAACACATAATACACACACCCAGAATACATCGAGGTCGAAGCAGTTTATTTTTTCTCTCCAGAGCTAGCTTTAGGAGATTGCTAAAGGGCAGTATATACCCAAGCATTCTTTTTCCATGCCATGATAAATAAGTTGCAGTGAAAATTAAAACATTTTTTCGGGCAGTGTGTTTGGGAGATATGGGGCAGGATGTCCCCATTTTTCAAAAACAAAACAAAAACACGCATTCTACAGCAGTTGTAAAATGCAGTAGCGGAAGTCCAATCCTATACTTGCTTTGAGAAAAATCAGTGCAGGTACAAAAGTAACCGAGAAAAGATGATAGGCCGCGTTAGGATCACGATAATAAGGGAGGCGGCAGCGGCTCCACAAGTCCCCTGATTCTAATTCGGAGCTAATTCAGAAACTTTGAGGGAGAACGATAGTTTGAACTTCTGAAAGGGAAATAGATCCATAAGTGAGCGGATTAGGGAGCGGAGAATCCGCCCGTGCTGACCGCTCCGCCGCGAAGCTATAAGGAGCCTTTGTATCTACTGTACTTTGTTCAGTGTTACGGAACAATGTAGCAGTTCTGATAAATAGGAACAATTGTCCAAGGTTAAAACATTTTTCTTGGCCTCATTGCAAAGATAGACGTCCTTTTTTGGGCTGAAGGAGCCTCGCGTGAAAAATAAGTAAACGAGTCTTCTATTCATTTTAAGATGCCATCATTCTACTACCACTTTCACCCGGAGTCGCCTCTCAAAATGAACGTGAAAGCCGGAATCAAAGAGGTCCGTCTTACTGAACAATGATAAGGGGATTAGCAGCTTTGGTTCCCTTGTGCCCGCGGTGTTTTGAATCGGGATCGTTAGCGAGCCTAATTAGGGCTGCCACCCTGGACACACCGAACTTCCAAGTAAATGTGCACAATGCTTCGCTGTAAATTAATCCGGGGGGTGGTGGTGGTTTGTTCCAAAATACTATTTTCGCCCTGCTCCATGCCACACGCCCATTAGACATGAAGTGCTTGGACCGGGAGGCCGTTAATTCTGCTTACACTCTCTTGTAAGGAATCCCGACTCACGTTGTAGTCCTGGATGAGTTCACTTGCAGAAGAATCGTGTTCGATTGTGGGAAGTGCTCAAGGATTTCAGCTTTACGATGCACCCCTATTTCTGTCTACTCAGAACTGAGTCCTGCAGAATTCAGTGGGACTTACAGGTAAGGAGGAGTAGAATTTACTACACGTGATTGCAACCACAACCAGTTCTCCCAAGTAAATTTGATTAGCATCAGACATTACCATTCGGTTAAGTCTGAAACGAGCTCGGTTTCACGGGGTACTGCCCATGGTATAAACTCCTTAATACCGCGGAAACTGGATTATAATCATTTTAGAACTGCAGAGTTGGAGGGGACTCTATGGATCATTGAGCCCAGCTTTGGTCAAGGAGACACCGTGGGGAATCGAACTCCCAACCTCTGGCGCTGCAGCCCGATATCCAAGCCACTCAGCTATCCAGTAGTTCTCTCCAAGAAATTATTTGTATAGAGTTTAGCGGTTACGGGGCGGGGGCGGGTACTTTTCTACCTTTAAGGGTAGTTTGGCTTGACTGGCCTTGGTGTGAATACAACCCAGAAAGAGTAGTGATTCAGGGTTGCCAACTGTTTTTCTTGGCCTTGTTCCTCTGGTTTTGTTGGGCGCCCAGTTGCTCCCACTTCTTAACTCCAAGGCACGTGAAGCTCAATTTCTGAGTTTCAGGGCACTGTTTAAAACAGAACGGGCTCTTGGTTTCCAAAACCTGAAAAGAAATGTCTAGAGCATGCTGTTGCGTGTTTTAAGATCGGCAGGCTACTGATTATTCTCACATTAATCAATCCAAATTTTTTTAAAAAGGGCAGTATCGCACAACGTGGAGAAAGAGGTCCATCTAAAGGCAGAAGGAGAGACCAGCATTTTAATTATTTATTTTTTAAATGTTCATTCTCCCTCCAAAGACCTCAGACCGTCAGGTCCAGCGTCCCTGATATTCTTCATAAGAAACCGGTGAGGTGGGTGAGTCTGAAAGTGATGGACGTGAGGAGCATCCTGCAGGGAGTTCAGGGCGGAGTGTCAAATTGGAACCCAGAACTTCCCGGTTACAAGGAAGTGTCTCCAATGCGTAAAGAGCGGCAGTTGGAAAAGTTCCTTTTTGGGGGGTCGAAAAAGGCATTTTCGCAGGTTCTAGTGAACAGGGGCGCAGCTTCTGAGCCCTCCCTTCCCGGGCCCGTCTCTCCTTTCTTGAGCGGCTTATCTTTCCTCCCAACCGGGCAGATTGCAAAAGGCGAACCCCCCGAGGGAAGGAACGCCTCGCAATCCAGAGCCGCCGCCGGGTAGCTCCGCCTGGCTGTGCTCGGCCTCCGCCGCCGCCCGCCCGAGCGGCGGGACTGAGCAGGTGAGCGTGTCACTTTTCCCGTCCCGAAACAAAGCACCTGCCCCCTTGATAACCTTTTGCACGGCCGGGTTTGCCGAGCCCAAGATAAACATCGGCCATCTTCGGGTTACTTGGAGCTACCGAAGCTGCCCGCCTGCAACGGCTCAGCCTCCCTCCCTCCCTCCCTCCCTCCCTCGGCCCCTTTCCCCGGGTTTGTTGACTGAGCGGGTGACACCTCGTCCCCCGTCAAGGTGAAAAGTTCACTAGGACGGTCCGTTGGCTCGGCTGGGCAGGCTTTGCTCCGTTCTCCGAACAAAAAGCCACCTGCGACGTCGGTTCTGAGCAAACACGGGCGGGCATCCTCTGAGCACTTAAGCAGGAGTCCGTCCCATAATCGAACTCACGGGGCTTTGGCTGAAATCCAGTTGCTAGCCCCTTCCTCCCTCTAGAGTAGACCCATACAATCAATAGGATTTACTTAAATATTGACGCACCGCTTAGCTATTGATTCCATGCCCCTGTGCTAGTTGGGATTTCCAGTTGGATTGAATCTGCTAGGCTTGCTTCGGAGTGAGCACGCTGGTCCTTGGGGTTTCAATGGGACTTCCACGTGTGCAGGCCTGCCTGGTTCACCTGGGATCGCGACGTTCAGTCCCGCTGGACTCCCTAGGAATGGTGATTGATAAAAAGGATCCCTTTGAAATAGCGGACTTTTCGGGGGAGGGGGGGTGTACTTCTGGGTTCTCCAGAAAGTATCGTCGGGAGAAACGGATTTGCATCCCAAATGGATCAGCAGGGTGATCCTGTAGGCGTTCTTCTCAGAAGAACATTCCGCTGAATTCAATAGGGCTTCTTCCCAACGTGCCAGTCCGTATACAGTATATGGGATTTCAGCCTAGGTCTGGACACGCTGGAACGTAATTCTAGTTTGTTTGTTTTGCGGAGGTGGATGGGAAACTCAACCGACTTCAGTTGTATTTTCTGTGCGCCTCCTTAGACGGAGCTTGGAGACGTTACTTCTTTACAATACAGCTCCCCGAATCCCTCAGCTGGAGATTCTGTGCGTTGTAGTCCAAAACGGCAACTTTTCCCTAGATCTGCCCTTATATCTAGAGGGTCTTCCAAAATACCTCTCTCCTAATCCACACACTTTCACTCCTCCAGGCCTGACTTGACGCAAACTTTGCCTCCACGCCTTGGTACTTTGAGGCCCTTGTTGCACCCATCAGTGGATTGTGCCCAAAAAAACTTACACTGAAATAGATCTGTTAGCCTTTAAAGAACTACAATGCTACTGGGTGTAAGCTGCCCTAAATATAATGGCCCAAACGTTAGCATAGTAAGTCTAGGTTACAGTGTTCCATTTGAATCAATGGAACTTACAGAGGAATTGACTCATTGATTCAATAGGCCTCTGTGTTAAGCAACAGGATTTTGGCGAATGCAGGAAAAAATGTGATTTCTTCCCCCCTCCCTCAAACACACATGCTGCATAAATAATAAAGTCAGTATCATACAACTTTGTTGTTGTTGTTAATCATTAAGTCGTGTCCGACTCTTCGTGGCCCCATGGACCAGAGCACGCCAGGCCCTCCTGTCTTCCACTGCCTCCCGGAGTTGGGTCAAATTCATGTTGGTCGCTTCGATGACACTGTCCAACCATCTCGTCCTCTGTCGTCCCCTTCTCCTCTTGCCCTCACACTTTCCCAATATCAGGGTCTTTTCCAGGGAGATTTCTCTTCTCATGAGATGGCCAAAGTATTAGAGCCTCAGCTTCAGGATCTGTCCTTCCAGTGAGCACTCGGTTGATTTCCTGCAAAATGGATAGGTTTGTTCTCTTTGCAGTCCAGGGGACTCTCAAGAGTCTCCTCCAGCACCACAATTCAAAAGCATCAATTCTTCTGTGGTCAGCCTTCTTTATGGTTCAACTCTCACTTCCATACATCGCTACTGGAAAAACCATAGCTTTGACTATGCGGACCTTTGTCGGCAAGGTGATGTCTCTGCTTTTTAAGATGCTGTCTAGGTTTGTCATCGCTTTCCTCCCAAGAAGCAGGCGTCTTTTAATTTCGTGGCTGCTGTCACCATCTGCAGTGATCATGGAACCCAAGAAAGTAAAATCTGTCACTGCCTCCATATCTTCCCCTTCTATTTGCCAGGAGATGTGCCCAAAAAACCTTACACTGAAATAGATGTTAGCCTACAACTAGACCCAACTAAAGTGGACCCCGCAACACACACACACACCCCTAATGGGGTTTACATAATTGTTGACCTACCACTGGGCAACTGAGTCAGTCAGTGGATCTGCTCTTAGCTGGGACTAGCAAACTGGCCTAAGGATCATAGTTCTCTCCATGGGCTAATCCCGATGCGTCAGTTTGACCCTCTTCAAAGCGTTGTTGCGATAATTAAATGGGGGCAGGGGAGAGAAAGAGACCTTCAATTCCTTAGAGGAAGCAAATAAATGTCACAATTGTAAAATAAAGCTAAGGTAAGGCACGATACAGGGGTGAAGCCGACAGCAAAGAAGGGACGGTGGGGGGAGGGATCCATGTGTTTAATTTTGATTTTCAATAGGCATGGGGTGCAAGGCGGCAGGGGGAGGACTTGGACACTATTTCCATTCTTAGGTTTTGCTCCGGCGTTTGCATAACAACTGTTTATGAACCCCTCCCCCGCTTTGCTCCCCATTAACAAGCTGTACCGCGTAGCTGCAGGTTGCTCTAATCTCATTAATATTTTGGAAACGTGAATATTGAGCGTTGGAGGCTGCTCATTCGCCATATGCCGGGCCACTCCCGCTATGCTGGCTGGTTCCTTTCTCTCCATTATTAGCAATTAGCTTCTACCCTGCCCGAGTCAGGTCCAAGTATCCAAGAGACTGGGGGCGAAGGAATCAGTCCTGGGCGTGTGTGCGCCAAGCATGCTTAATCGCTCCCCCCGGCACACAAAAGAGAGGGCACGGCGCGGCTTTCACAAGTCATTGGCACCGCCTCCCAAGCGCATCAGCTGGGAAGCAGCTCCCTTGAAATCAATGGGAGGAGAAGCACCTCCAAGGACCCCGCTGAGCATCAGAGGAGGAGGGTGGGAGGGGGAAATATTAGCAAGGGAGGGAGGGATGGCGCGGACTACAGCCGTTTGGCCAAGATATCCGGCTCCACGTCCGCGTTTTCTTTCAAATCTCATGGACTGCAGTGAAAGAAAGTTAAGAGACCACTCGGTCGAGAAAGCTACTAATACTAGTTTCACTCCACGGTTGGGTTGACAGGCCTGGCCTCCCGATCACGTTTTCCCAAAAGAAGTCCCATGCATTTGGGTGCGGTCCAAACAAAAAAAAAACTCTTGTGGTGTCAAAATGTAAAGACTTTCTTTGGCAGCAAGATTTACTGGACTGCAGCCCATTTCATGAGATGTGTCTTTGGGTGCAATTTCGTTCCAAGTCGGTAGGGTTAGAACCGCACTTAGGCTTTACCTTCGGTTGCCGGAGAGTAAGCTCCAGGTAACAAAACGGGCCTGAATACCGCGAGTTGGCATGTATAGGATCGCCCTGCTAGGGACAGTTATTCCCAGCTACGGTAAACCGACTGTGGTCTTGACAAGTCATTTTTGGGTCTGCGCCAGCTGGGCCAAAAACAGGGTCTAACCCTTAAAAGTCGACCGGGTGGTTTCTTTACTCAGAAGTGATGTTCCCTGCGCACATTTACTTAGAACAAAACTCCACTGGGCTCAGTTGTTGTTGTTTCCAGGCAGGTATGCACAGGATCTGTAACAAGAATTCTTGAAATCAGACCAGTAAAACTCTATGGAAAAGTATAATGAACTCATGCTGCAGCCTTGTGTAAGCATGCATTTAAGAGGTGGAACAGCCGCGGAGGAATTAGTGGAACATATTACACGGGCTGAATAGCTCACTGGTTTAGGTAAGAGGTTGGGAGTTCGGTTCCTCAGTGTACCCTTCTGTGAGTAGAGCCAGGCTCTGTGGCCTTGGACAAGCTGCACAGTCCCAAGATGCCCCCAGAAGAAGGGAAGGGGAAACCACTTCTGTGGGCTCTCTATCTGGAAACCCCCGAAAAGGGTCGCCCTAAGTCAAGCCATAATTTGACTTGACGGCACACGGTTATTATTATTGCAAATGCACATGCAGAGTTGTTAGTAACATATTAGCCACATATTATATCTTGCCTTTCCACAGAGAGCCCAAGGCGGCTGACGTGGCTTCCTCCCCTTCCTATTTTACTGTCATACCGTGATGTAGGTCAAGCTGGCCCAAAATCACCCAGTGCCTTTTGTGACTAATCAGGGACTTGAAAGGGAATTTGCCAAGTCCCGATCCAGCACTCTAATCCCTACCCACCATTACTGCCTTTCTTAGAATTGTTTTCTCCTTTGAAATGTTGAGTCGCAAAGCTTTCCAGAACGGACGGCACGAGAGCTCTTCCAGCCACGGGAGTCGGCTTTGAGCCTCCTGCGCGTTCCTATCTTTCCCGAACGTTCAGAAATGTTACCAAAGTAGGGAGTTGCTGTTTTTCTTCTTCTCCTCCTCCTCCTCCGGAAAAATTGGCTACTCGCTTTTTGATCCAGGAGAAAACGTGTCAGGAAGAGGTTAACCTTTGCCTGAGATAAACTTGGGCATCGAAGTGTAAACGGAATTGGGTGGGAAACAGGCGGTGGGTTTTTATCGATTTTAGCACCTTTCTTTCCCTTGTAATGAAAGGGGTGGGGGTAGGGAAGCTGTAAGGATTGTTTTAGATCTTGATGGGTGGGAAAGGGTTAGAAAAGCAGCACTCCATGGTGATAACTTCCTAGCAGTTTAGCAATTGGCCCGTCAGCATGGTCGGCTTACTTAAACAGGGTGGCTGGTGTGGGAGACTTGGGTTTACTCTACGTAGTCCAAATTTTAAGACTATTAGCAGGATCTACAGTCTTCTTAGCCAGAGTGCTTGGCTTTTTAAGTCTCTTTCTGGATAGTGGTCTGAAGCCATTTATAAAGATCACTGAAACACTCCGGATTCGCCACCACGTGATTAATACTTCAAGGGACCAACACAATGAGATACCTATGAGTAAAAATGAGTAGAGAGGGATGAGTGAGTACTAGTCAAAGCTAGGAAAAGTTACTTTTTTTGGACTACAGCTCATATTGACTGTCGGCTGTGAGAGATTGTGGAAGGTGTACTTCCAAAAAAAGAGAGGAACTTTTCCAAATTCTGGATTAGTGCAAAGTTTAAGACCCTCTTAAAGCCACCCGAGGTCGTTAAATCTCGCACAAATGACAAGGGAAGAGACAGGCAATAGTCAGTTGCAACAAAGCCAATGTTGCTGATGAACTGGCCTGTAGTCTCCAAGAATTTATGCCAAAGAAAATGTTTTAGCCTTTAATACGCCAGTTATCCGCTTTACGTTATGTGTAAACAGGACTGTGCAGACCAGATTCCACACATTTTTATTGGGCTGGTGGTCCCAGTGGAGGTGCCAGCAAAGCTCCACAACCAGTCCTGGGGAAACAAACACTGACCTGCTTTCTAAAAGATTGTCTATCAGATGTACCTGTGGAAACTAGGATAATCCTACATCACTTCTCTGATGGAATGCAGCAACACAGGATTTTGCTCCTTAGAGGCTGTTATTTCAAGGAAGTCAGCATTTTCAAAAAATCATTGTCCTCTTTTCTTAACATATTTCCCAGTAATCTCGTTTAGATCTTTCCATTCCAGAATTTCCTTAAGCAGCCCTACCTAGATTTAAACCAGACTACACTCAGCGGAACAGTTCCACCTTCAACTCTGTTGGATTACATTTAAGTGGGGTAAGAAACTTGTAACCCTCCGGATACCAGCGAATTGCAAGTCCCATCAGATCTGGCCAGAATAGCGGGGGGGGGGGGGGGGGGGCTATAAGAACTGCAGTCCAAAACCACTAGGAAAATCACAGCTGCCCATCCTGTTTTGATAAATGTTACCTTGAATTCTCTTTGAAATAAAGGGGAGCCATGTAGTCCATACAAAATAAAATGCAAATGCAAGAATAGGTGATACCTTTACAGACCACTAAAAAAATCCTCATAAAATACTCAAGCTTTCTTGGATCAAACACCACTTCATCGGGTTCGTACCAATGTGAAGAAATTAAAGTTCAAAACTTCATGGCAAGATGGAAAGTTACTCTTAGATGTAAAGTCCAAAAGTTCTTGGCAAGATGGATTTTGCCAGGCACATCTTTCTTACACGTAAATCAGCATCCTCAGTCATTTATCTGAAGCCATTCCCTTTAAAGCAGGTGAGGGCAGCTATGGCTGCCTGAAATTTTTCATGCTGCAACTCCCAAAAGCTCTTAATATTAGCCATTCTGGCCAGGGCTCATGGGAACTATAGGCCAGAACATCTGGAGACTCACCGTTCCTCAATCCTACTCTAAACTCATAGAAAGAAATGTAATATATTGCTCTCATTTATTGTTAAGAAACACTTTGAACATGCTCAGAGCCATACCCTTCACAAGTGTGAGTCTTCTTTCTATTCATTTTAGCTGAGGTCATTTTGCTACCACAAGTGATATGTTCATTTATTTATTTGTTCATCTGAGGAATTGGTCTTCAGTTCATCAAAGTTCACGCCAATAAAACTTGTCAGCCTTTGGAGGTGGCGGAACAATCTTTGTTGTTTCAGCTGCAACAGGTAACGCAGCTGCCGCCCCCGAGCTTCCTGTCCTGTCCTTGTAAAGTTGCCATCCAAATGTGAGTTCACAATCAGCACCAGTGAACGCCTGATGGGGCTTATTGCTAGGTAGTATAGGAATCAGACTGCACACATTTGCCCTGAGTCCTCTTTTTTTTTAAAAAAGGTTCGGTTAGCTGACAGACACCACCCCTAAATACAGGTATAACGGTAGCCCTCGAAAACAGTAAAAGAAGCGTCCAGTAAAAGAGCAGGGGAAAGGAAAGAGTTGGGTTATGGGACAAGAAAGAAAGAAAGAAAGAAAGAAAGAAAGAAAGAAAGAAAGAAAGAAAGGATTTTGTGGTTGGGATATCCACCACTTTGCCGGCGTTCCTTCATTAGCGCTGCTCCGACGACAACGACGGGGCCGAGGGCGCGCGCTCCCGCCCTCTCTCGCACGCGCGCCGGGTTGGCAGCGCGCGTCTCGGGCGCGGGGGCGGCCGGGTGTGTGTGTGTGTGTGTGTGTGTGTGTCTGGAGCTGAGCACGCGCCGTCAGCTGGTGAGCGGGAGGGCCCATTCAGGCCGCCCCTCAGGGAGCTGCGGTGGCGGCGGAGGCGCCGAACGCCCTCCCCATCATCCTCTTCATCATCACCCGGCCCAGCGGAGCACGACATTCAGCATTAGTCAAGCCCTCCAGGAGCCTCGGAGCGGCCCAACCGAAGCTGGCCCTCCCAGGAAACCGGCAGCACGCGAGGGCACCAGCGGGGAGGGTGTGTGTGCGTGCGTGCGCGCGCGCGCGCGGCGCTCCCCGAGGAGGGGGAAAGGAGCAGGAGGGAAACAAAAGGGGGCGAAAGGCGGGGAAGGGGTGAGGGGAAAAGCCGGGCTCGGGGGCCACTTCCTCGCGGCGCTTGTTCAGCCTCCCTGAGGGCCGAGAAGCGAAGGAAGGCGGCACCTACCGAGGGCGCGCGGGCTGCCCCCAAGTCCGCGGCGTAAGAAGCCCAGGGAGAGCGCGCGGCTGAAAGCAAGGCGCGCGCGAGCCTCGCCGAGGCGCCGGAGGTTGCGCGGGCAGGGCAGAACGCTAGGCTGTATTCCTTCAGGCGGGTGTGTGTGTGTGTGTGTGTGTGTGTGTGTGGTGGAGGCACCTGCCACTGTTTTTCACTTACTTCCCTTTACTCTTTCGGTGTAGCGAACCGGCGCTTTCGAGGGAAACGGGAGCCCTCTTTCTGGTGTGCGGTTTGGTTTTGCGTGGAAAGGAGCTCCTGCTCTGGGTCGGCGTTTGAAAATACGAGATCTCTTCCGTCGACCACCACCATCGCCCCCAACTGTCCCGTTAGTGGAACGTTCTTGACTTTTCCCTCCAAAATGAACTGCTTTAGGCTGCCTGAGGCAGAACAGTTGGAAAGAGTGTTGCAGCCCTTAGAGGAAACGGGAACAAAAGTACTGTGGCAACTTTAAGATTAAAAACACTTTTATTTTCCCGTTAGTTTTTGGGAACTACAGTCTTCTTCTTCAAACACTGAAGAAAGCGGTTTGGAATCCATTGTCTGAAGAAATGGATTGTAACCTAGGAAAGCTCACGGGGAAATACTTTGTTAAACTTAAAGTTGCCACTTGGGATTGGGGGATGTTGTTGTTTTCCCTGTTTTGTTTCTTTTCCTCCCTGAAAATCTCTGTGAAATGTTTTCCTTGGGATGTTTATTGTTTTCCATGGGAGAGTGCTCCATCCCTTGTAATACAATACATTGTTGCAGGATACTTAAAAGTCTAATTATGAAAAGCTTTGCTAGATAACACCAGCATTTTTTTCCCAATCTTTGTCCACAAGGAAGTTGAAGCAACCCTGCATTTCAAACGCCTCTTTGCAATTGCAGTATTATGAGGTGGAGTGGCTGTTAAGACACCAATGTTCAGTAACAAAAGAGATCTTGTTTCTTAACTACAGTACATCTTCAGGGCCTGTGCCCATTGTTTTAAGCCTTTGTTAAAGACTCATATAGAGGCAGGCATCAGTGTACCTGGTAGTTTTACAGGTGCAAAAACAAAATTCCAATTGGGACCAATGGAATCCAAGGGTTTAAAAAGTGTGATCAGGACTCTTAAACCCTAGTTGCAAAGAGAATAAGTTTCCAATTTAAAATATCTATATCAACTCTACCTGGACACCATCATTCTAAACTGTTTACATAAAAGAAATAAATAAAACAGTCTACATCCTGTATACTGTAGTTCCCTATTCACATACTTATACTCACACAATCTTTGGTAGTGTACCCAAGAGGATTTGGAGCCAGAAATATTCAATGGTGGACTCATGAATCCTCCTTGGTATTCCTGGCTTTCCACCTCAAGATTATTTCAGAAAGATTTTGTACATTCCCTCTCCAGTTTCAGGCAGGATGACATCGTAGTGAAGTGAAAAGAAACCTAATAGTTTTGCACAATTGTTTTGTCCCTCTCGCCTCCTTCCAAGGCCATGAGAATCGTTTGTGCTCTGTATTGTTGCAAATACAGCTGAGTGGTTGCCCAGATAAGTTTGTATTGTTACCCTTGACTATAGGGTGCTTTGATATGGTCCTCACTCCAGTGGACCTCTTTTCCTTCACAGAGCTCCCTTCTTCTCCTGCCTTTGCCCTACAACAGTGGTTCTCAAACTTGGGTAACCCAGCACAGCTGGTGGTGAAGGCTTCTGTGAATTGCAGTCCAAAAACACTTAGGTTACCTAAGGTTGGGAACCACTGCCCTACAATGTCTCTTAGAGAAGCACCCGGACACAAATGTTCATAAATACTAAACTTGCAGACTAGAATGTCTATGTGATACAGTCTGTGGCCCTGGAAGGCTACACAATCTAGTTCAGGTTGAAGTGAACGAGGAAGGGTAAATAAACACAAGGAAAGACTTGTGGGCAGTAACAGATGCTCACACTGGCTTGTATACTTATTGTTTTTAGCTTTTAAATATTGTCCTTGAATGAGGTAAGCTGCCTTGGGTCCTTCTTAAGGTGGGGTAGAAATATTTTAAATAAATAAGTAAATACTTCAAAGAAGGAAGACCCACTGAATTGGATAGAATTTTCAGAGGACTGCAGATTTGTTTAGTTTCAGCTAGAGAGGAAGACAACGGGTGATCAGTGGCTGCTAAATTCTTAGTCCCAATGGTGGAGGGAAGGGGGGGAGTGAGAGGGAGGGAGTGTACACACTGCTGGTGGTAGCTGTTCTTTGCCTGATTGTTTTGTTCAAAAGAGATGCAGTAAGGATGAATGCATTTGAAGGCTATCCAAGCTGAGAGACCCTGAGCCTATACTTGGAGTTCTGGCCACGGAGCACCTGTGGTTAGGGACACTGAAACTGCTACACCTCTTTTCCCAAGGTATCTCAAATCTGTATACCCATTACACTCAAGTATTTGGATTTTAGACTCGTGTGTATCAATCTGTAGCTGTTTCCCACAAGTTTCGGTACATAGGGAACTTGCATTTTCTAATTTGCTGTTCACATGTAAAATCTACACTCTGGCTGGAATGTGATTCTCTTTTATTTCTCTCTTCTGCATTCAGAGTGGTCTTGATAACATCACGTTGTCTTGATTTCAATGTTAGACTAAGCCACTTGTGTTCAGCCTAACTTGATCAAGTCAATGGCATTAGACCAGTTTCTGTCTAAGCACAGCATGCCTTAACTGACTTGTGATTCAGTACGGGTGAGTGATAACTATTTAGCTGTATGTGTGCATGTGAGTGTGTCTGTAGGGGGAAGGAGGGAATAGAGTTTTATTGGCCATTTAATCTGCTGTAGATCAATAACATGTTCACCAGTCCATCTGGCTGATCTTTCTATATTCAAGAGAGGGGGTGGATTTCTTTTTGAAGTTAAAATTCCTTCCCTAGAGATCATGCTGGGTCATTTAACCTCTTTCCAAACATACACACAGATGACACAATGTACTTGAAGTTCATCTCAAGCGTTAATATCCTGAAGTCAGCGAAATGTTTAGCAGTTTGGGACGGCTAACTCTGCTGTGGAAGAATAGTTAGAAAAGATCTATAACCTCAATATCATGAATTTATTTTTAAAATAAATATATGAGAGATCAGAATAAATGGTGTAAAGAGAAACAACCAAACTGAAACAAGCAAGTTGTGCACAAGGGATTACTTTAACTAGTGTTTTAGCTGTGTTTTCTGGTCGTATATGATGGAGAGGAAGTAGGGAGACGGAACAGAGACATGTAAAAGTTAATTGCATTATTACATTCTGGCATATAAAAAGGAAGGAAAGAAGAAAATGGATTAAATCTCTTGGTGAATAATAAAAATACTACAGTTTAAGATGCAGCTTCATCATTCAGCATAAGCAGCCACTACATCTGAGAAATCACAGAGCTTATAGTCTGTTTTGGAACTACCCAGATTTCCTTCTTGGAAGCAATTAAGGGCATTAAACTACCTCCCTATTTTCTATAAGTAATTTAGTACAAACTAAACCCAAGTGGCAATATTATACTACTAAGGGTAACACCTAGCAGTAATATGTCTGTAGAGGTACCCATTATTGATAGCAAATGAAAGTAGTTCATTTTTTTAAAAACTTTGCCTCATTTGTAGGTCATTTTTCTCTTGATAAGGGGACTTAAGGCAGCCCACGGTGTTAACCCCCCACACACACACACACAATAAATTATACATTAAAAACAATTAAGGTATACTAGTAATTAAAATACACTGAATGTTTTAAAACTTCAAAAAAAGTTACCAAGCTAAAAACCAATATTTAGGGACTCATTTATTAAAAGCCTGCCTAAAGAAGTGAGTCTTCAACTGTTGGCCAATGGATAAAAGGGAGGAAGCTAAGCTAACCTCCCAAGGGATAGCATTTTGGGGGAGCCACAGGCAATCTCCCTGCCATATCCTGAACTGCAGATTGGCATTCCCATTATTTTGGCTGAAATCCTGTTGTTTATGGTAGTAAGTCACACTAGAGTAGGCCCACTGAATCAGTGACAATTTGGTGAGCCAACTCCTCTGTAAGTTCCATTGATTCAAATGGACCTACTCTAGTTGTGGTCCATTTGACTTACTATACTAAAATAAGCTGCAATTTGTGTTAGCCCATTTGAATCAATAGAACTGGAGGGCTTGACTCACCAAATCCTCACTGATTCAATGAGCAATAATTTAAAAAAACCCAAAGTGTGCTGCTTATATACCACCCCATAGTATTTAAGGCACTTCCTGGGCAGTTTGCAATTTAATTATGCAAACTACACTTTGCCCCCCCCCCTCAAAAAGCTGGGTACTCAATTTACCAACCTTGGAAAGAGAAGGCTGAGAGAACCTCAAGCCGGCTACCTGGAACTGAACCCAGGTCATGAGCAGAGTTTTGGCTGCAGTACTGCAGTTCAAGCACTGTGCCACAAGGCTCAATTATCCTATACTAAGCAACAGGATTTCAACCATTTTGTTCACAAAATTTGATCTATGACTTTAGAACCATCTTGTGGTAGACTGCAGAGGGTCCAGGGTATAATTTTTATTTCCTAGGATCCATTCAGGGCTCCACCAGCTCACCAAAATGAGCACAAATGATGAAAAATCAAAACCCAGTATTTCTGCAAGCCTGCTTCTGCTTTCGTTTTTGTGGGTTTTGGATTGGTAGGCATCCTTCAGTCTCGAGAGACTATGATAACGTGCTCCGAATAGAGGTCTTGGAACAGTGTCTAGTGTGGCTGAGAAGGCTAATTCGATAGTGAGAATTCCTTCCACACTGAAGACAAATACAATCTGTCCCCTGTCCAGCTCCCTGATTTTGCTGATTTCGGGACTGCCTCTTTGCCTCGGCCTGCTGAACAAGTGTCTCTTCAAATTGGGAGAGGCCATGCTGCACCGCCTCTCTCCAGGCTGAACGCTCAGATGTCAAGGTTTCCCCATCTGTTGAGGTCCATTCCTAAGGCCTTCAGATTCCTCTTGCAGATATCCTTGTATCGCAGCTGTGGTCTCCCTCTGGGGCGCTTTCCCTGCACTAATTCTCCATACAGGAAATCTTTTGGAATCCGACTGTCAGCCATTCTCACGACATGCCCAAGCCAACGTAGACATCGCTGTTTCAGTAATGTATACATGCTAAAAATTCCAGTTCATTCTAGGACTACTCTATTTGGAACTTTGTCCTGCCAGGTGATACCAAAAAATGCATCGGAGACAACGCATATGGAACGTGTTCAACTTCCTCTCCTGCCATGCACAAAGGGTCCAGGACTCAATGCAGTACGGAGTGTACTCAGGACACAGGCTCTATAGACCTGGATCTTGGTATATGCCATCAGTTTCTTATTAAGCCATACTCTCTTTGTGAGTCTAGCGAACATGGTAGCTGCTTTGCCAATGCGTTTATCCAGCTCGACATCTAGAGAAAGAGTGTCAGAGATCGTTGAGCCAAGGTACATGAAATCATGAACAACCTCCAGTTCTTGTGTAGAGATGATAATAGAGGGAGGTGAGTCCACGCCCTGGCCCATGACTTGTGTTTTCTTCAGGCTGATTTGGATTGGAGAGAGAATTTTTGGATTGGAAAGAGAGTTTTGGATTGGAGAGAGAAGTTAAAAGAGTCCTTCTATCTCATTTTACTACAAAGCCACCACTCCAAACATCTTGAAAGAACATAAAATGACATCCTGTAGAGTTTCTTCTCTGCAGTTGTTTGGTCAGAAGGCATGCACAGGGAAAGGCACAAAGTAGCCTTGAAGGGCCTCATGTGCCCTCCTGGCTACACTTTGCTCTGCTCTATCTGCAGGGGAAGATTTTCCACTAGAATCTTGATTCTTTATGAAACACACACATACGCCTGCATACCTGCGTACACGTAGAAGGATACCCTTACCAGGGCAAGATTAGGCAAGAACTTGAGCAGGCAGATAGTTCTGCATAGAAATGGAACTGTTTATCCTATCCAGTAGATAGGGTGGAGGAAAATACAAAGTACAGAAGCCATCTAGTTTCAGAGAGGCCTGAATCATGTCTTTACTATGAATGTAGAGTTATGCTCTAGGGATCATTTATATACAGTAATCAAGTTTTTCCATTGACTATATTACTCTGAGAGCAGGAGGTAGAGGGAAATAGTTTTGAATTCTCTCTTTTGTACAGACAGGTACACACTGCAGACAGAATAATAACAAAAGGTTCCATAGACAGCTGCTTCAAACTCTGGTTCTTTTGTTTTACCATTTTGTTGTGCATTGATGTTCATTAAAACATGTGCAGTTTCCTTCCAGAGGCCCAGCTGGGTGCCTGCGAGCCCCACCCCACTGCAATCCTCCAGGATGTTATCTAAGGTCAATATTTTTGCACTAAGGGATGAGAGATCGAAAATACTTCCTGTTTCAAGGGAGAGAGCTGGTTAGCATAAAGCAATTAGGCAAGACATCCTTGGCAAATGAGTCTCATCATGGGGGAGGGGTGATGACCCCCTGGGGCTTGTATGATGTTCTTTTCCCCCCAGAATATTTCATTGACCTATGGGATAGACTTTTGTTATATTCAAAGGTCAATGGGATCATATTTGGAATCTTGTTACTGGGGTCATATTTGGAATATGAAAAATTCATTTTTTCGCAAATATTTTGAAAACGTTACTCATGTATAAAGACTTATTAACCAAAGACCAGAATATAAAAGATAAACAAGATCTAGAGAAATTGGGGTCTAGCTACAGATTGGTGGTCAATGCTGAAATTAGAATCGAGATATAAAAAGGACAAAATTAGGGCTTTTTTGAGGGGAAAGTCCAGGTGGATGAATTATGGATTTACACTAATGAGAAAATAATTTTAAAAATGTATACATACTTATTAGAATGTGACTTAGAGGATGAAGGAGGCGATGGTAAAATGGGCACAAAACTTTGGGTATAATATTGATATTGATGAATGGACAAAGATGTGGAAAGAGAATCATAAAATGATCAAGCCAGTGAATCTTAGAGAAAATATACTTAACATGTTTTATAGATGGCACTTTTACCCCTGTACGATTGGCAAAAATGTCAGAAGGGATCAGCAATGTTTGTTGGAAATGTAAAAAAAATCCAGGTACTTATTATCATATGTGGTGGTCATGTGTAACAGCAAAAACATTTTGGATACAGGTTTTGGAAATGGCAAAAGAGATGGTTCAACAAAAATTAAGTTTTAAACCTGAAATGTTATTATTGAATATAATGCCAGAAATTATTGACAAGAAAATAAAATATAGTCTACTGTATATATTCACAGCAGCTAGGTTACTCTGGGCCCCCAAATGGAAGAATTTAGAGACACCAACGATGGATGAGTTATTAAAGAAGTTATTGGACATTGCAGAACTAGACACGCTTTCAGAGGCATTACGGGACCAACCAAGAGATTTTGTGAAGCAAAGCTGGAAGTTAATATATAATTGGGCCCAGAAAAAGGCAGGAACTTGGGGGGAAATTAGTCAATAGTGAACCAGTGCTCACCAGAATCCCTTGAAACATACTCTGATGACCAGACGACGGTGAAATCTCTGATCCACAGGGGAAGGGAGGATGTTTAGTTGTGTTTTTTGTTAGTTATTTGTTAGATTTTTTAATGTTTAGATATGAATAAAATGTTAAAAAAAATAAAAAAATTCATTTTTTCGCAAAGATTTTGAAAACTATCACCAAGCTTTTACAAGTTCACCACGCTTGTAAGCTCTGCACTGCTGCAGATCATCTCCATAGGATGCAGATACAGGACAAGTAAGAAACTGTAGGTAGACAATACCTTGCCACTAGTTGGAAACTATTGCTAGCAATAATTTTTTGAGACTTGTATCATGTGGATGTACCTAGGACCAGTTGAGTGCAAAAGGATATCCCTTCAATAGCATGACTCTATTTCTAAGAAGGCTTCATATTTATTTTAAAAAAAAAACTTGTAGGAAATATAGATAGGTTTCATAACTCAGAGAGTTTGGTGCCTGGCTGTGCAATCAGAGGTTGTAAGTTTGATTCCACACTGTGCCTCCAAGGAGTAGAGCCAGCCATTTTAGCCTGGAGCAAATGGCACAGTCCCAGGGTGTCCCCAGAAGACAGGACTGGTAAACCACTTCTGAGTATTCTATACACAGAAAACCCACCATAGGTCAGAACTAACTTGACACCATGTAATAATTATTATTAGGAAACACAAAATTAGCATCTTATATTTCTCATCCACATGCCCCAGGGAATCTCAATAAGAAACTGGCCTAAGTCATTAGACAGAAGTGAAGGCCTTTTCTTCTCCTTGCTGGCATTAACCGGAATTTGCTTTGTGTATGGCAATTCATCTGCCTTTGGATCTCTATGGTGTAACAGGGAGAAACGCTCTGTTTGTGTATTACTTTAAGAAGATAGGAAGACAGTCTTTGCTCTGCTGCAAGTATGCGTTCTATCGTATGTTACAGAGCAGTAGTAGTTGCGTGGGGTGGCAAGAAGAGCCATATATACCACCTAGAGTACATTAAGGGAAAGGTGGGGTTTAGATGTGATTAATACTTGATGGCACATGATCATTATTATTAAGGAATCATTATTAATAAGGGAGTTAGGACTAATGTATTCTTAATGTTTTAAAAGAAATCTATGATAAATCTATGATAAATATATTAATATATATTAATATATATATATTAATCTAGATCAGATTAAAAAAAGGTGTAGTCCAGCATTCTGTCCCCATTGTGAGCAGCCGCATGCCTCTGGGGAGCTCATTGGCAAAAACACAAGGGCACTTGCCTCCTTTTGTTCCCAGCAACTGCTATTCACTTCTCCGGTCTGGAAGACACCATAGAGCCATCATTAAATGCCACTTATAATCTTATCCCCATGAATTCATCTAATTCCGCCAACCAAACACTTAGTAGAAGTGAAGACTTCAAAGCATTGCTTGCTGATGTTGTTATGGGATTTATTTTCCTTTTCTTTACACAGTTTTTCTGTCTAGATTCCAGACATGGATGATCATTTTGGAATCAAACCATTGGCCAGTTGGAGTACACCTCTTGAATCCATGGAACACTGTATACATCAGGTTTCCTCATTCAGCAGTTGATTCAGTGGAGCTACTCTGGTTGGATTTAGGTTGTTATTACTTTTTTCCTATTTTGAACCTTTGAGAACATCTTTCAAAAAGTTAGTTTCTTTTGTCCAACATTCAAATTATGAATATTAAAAGAGCAAAGCATTTTTATAAAAAGTACCCAGCCTTTGGTTTTGTTGCTGTTGCGCTCATGTGATTAAGTTTTTAGCCTTACACGCCCTGCTATAAACGTTTTATTTACATTTTATGGCAACCGAACCTCGTAGCATTTACTTTTAATAATAATTCGTTAAAAACACTGGGGCAGGTGTTCTCAAGGATGTGATGCATTGACAAGGTGAAAATCTAAATTGATTTAGGAATCATCGTAAAAGAGAAAAAAGGGTAGAGCAGAGCTAATAAAACTGTTAGGTTTATGCTCATTAAGCTACTTGAATTTCTGGTTTGTGAAATTATACCTGGCAGAGCCATAAATGCAAACAGTAACATTTAACTGAATACTGCATCTGTACAGGTATGGATTTTTAAAGGCAAACAAAATAAAGCTTGATCGCAGGCATTCATGCACATGAAGTCTTTGTACTGGTGTCCTTCTGAAGCTGTGGAACCAATTCAATTGATATTACCAATTCTACTTATTTGTGAAGATTCTCAGTCATCCAGGTGTGGTTATCTGGAAGTTGAGTCATGGCAACTGGACTTCTTTCTTGTTAGGTTGAAACGTTTCGCTACTCATCCAAGTAGCTTCTTCAGTCTGAGGAGAGTTGGTAGGAGATCCCTGATATATCCTCCACATAGGTTTCACTTCCCCCTGGTCTGAATAGACTCCTTACAAAGACAAAGGACTGGGGGTGAGGGATAATCCCATTTCTGCAGTTCTTCTCCACCCATTGTCATGGGTCATTAACAGCTGTTAACAGTGGTCCTTCTACTTATCTTTCTACTTATTATTTCTAAGAATAAAAGGGTCATGTAAGAACAGAGGTTCTAAGGAAATAGAAATTCTGAGGAAATGGCACTGTATTACAGACATATATTTAACAGGAGGGTAGGGCACAGAGGAGAGTTAGAACTAAAAGGCATCATTATTTGAAGTCCCCATAATATACAGTTAATGAGGTAAGGCAATAGTGCTATAAAATGCCTGTCTGAAATGGCTCAAAGTTACACATGAAAGATAATGCTACTTAGAGCCTGTCCACATGGGGCATTTGTCCCACTGTTTGTTGTGCTGATGGGTCAGGTAGGTCCACTCTTTTTTCTGCTGTCCACATGTAGGCATCACTGGAGAGGACCAACTTGCACCTTATTGAACCCCTTCTGGGGCTTCTACTATTTTAGTGTGGGCTGGAGCGCTCCAGTTGAGTCTGATCCTAGTGAATGTGATGAATCACTTTGATTAAATTAAAAAATATTTTTCTTTGCCTATCCATGTATTGCTGATAAAAACCATGGCTGCAGGCAGTTCCTCAATTGGCAAGATACAGACAGGCAATGCAAAATATTTTTAAAAATTTAATCAGAATGATTCATCACATGAGTGATGATCTAGCAGACATTTAAAAAATAATTTCACTTCCCCTGACCCTCCACAAACTATCAGGGGAAGCATTTAATTGATATGAAGATCTTTTTTTCCATTTTTTTATTTCTAAAGAAAAGACAATCCATCATGTAATAAATACAAAGCTTAACATAGTAAACTGTCATCTTACTTGTTATATAATTTAACTGTTGACCAATTGCTATTCCCTACAATTCTCAAATCACATTTACACAATTCCCCGTCTCATCTTAAAGAAATATCGACCAACAATCTAAATGCTCCAAATTATTTTCCAAACCACGTGTCTCGAGATTTATTTTATTGGCATATTTTAATAAAGGCCTCCAATTTTCAGTGAATTGACTGTGCCTTATTTCTCCTCTATATAGTCTAACTTTATTAGTCATTTTTTCCATCAACATTGTATGCCATATCTTATTTGTAAATGCTTGTAATGAGAGATCTTGAGTGTTTTTCCAATTTCTAGCGATCTCAGATCTTGCGGTGCCTATAAGATTTGCAACTAATTCTTTATTTTCAAGTTTCTCATTTCCCCCTGTAAATAATGAAAATAACAATAATGTTATAGATATGTAACATATCTATTTTTTGATTGGTCAGTGTCTCTATCCATCTAATTACCTCGTGCCAGAATGCTTCTATTTTGGGGCAAGAAATCCACATATGTTCCAAAGTTCCTTTTTGTCCACAGTTCCTCCAACATTTATCCGATATATCTTTATTAATTCTATGTAACTTTTGTAGGATATAAATGCCCCTGAACCATTTCTTTCACATTTGCTGATATAGATTTATATGGGTATTTATTCCATATTCCTGTCCAGATTTCCTCGGGTATATTAATATTTAAATTTGTTTCCCACACTGTTTTAGGTCCTTCGCCTTTTCCATATTCTTTCTCAATAATACTTTTATATATTAGTGAGGTTAGTCCCCTCTTTTTATTTTTATCTTTTTGGATTCAATATTGTTCAAATTCAGTTAATGTTCTTAGAGAGCCAGGTTTTTGTTGTAAGTGAATAGTGAAACTTCTTATTTGTTTTATTTGTAGCCAATTGGTTTTTATTTGCTTTGTTTTCTCTTCTATTTGCCTAATAGTGATTGGTTCCCCAATTGACAAGAAGATCAATATGTTATTTGGACAGGAATAGGACACCAAATGGCTCCTCCCCATGACCTTAACCGCCTCCTTGCCGTCCAATCCAGTTCGCACCAAAACAGCCAGTCTGGACAGGCCCTTAGTCATGAAGCAGCTGTGCTACCTTTTAGGTTTTGTTACTGGAATATAACAATGGGAGAGAGTGATTGCCCTCAAGTCTCGCACATGGGTTTGGCTATGTGTTTACTATCCCATTTTTTTCCACCCAAAAGGTGCACAGAGTTGTTAACAATAGGAAAATAACAGATTACACACAACCAAGATATAGTATAGCAGCGAACTGAAAGCAGCTATAGAATACAAAATCAGCTCCTAACCAGCTAAACAGCCTTTTTCAGGAGACTGGCCTAAATGCCAAAAGCCCACCTGGATAAAATGTTTTTTGCATACTGGCAGAAGGACAGCGGAAAGGAAGCTAACCTACCCCTCTAGGTAGAGCAGTCCTGAAGCTATGAACACAGTCTAGACATATGCTCTGTCATTGTGCAAAACTGGATGCCAGACTAGATAAGTCTTTGGTCAGATCCACCTAGGCTTATCTAAAGTTCCCAATTGTCACTGAAACCTGAACCGAAGATTCTTCTAGAAATATATGGCACCTCCATTGTTATTGTTGCAGAATTACATGTATATCTTTATATAATTGATTTGTGCTGTCAAATTATTTCTAACTTAAAGCACCCTAATATGATTTATGAGGTATATATGGTATTTAAAGCATGGTTTACCACAGCTTTTCCCCAGTGAGTCTCCTTTGTCAAGCTGCATTTCAACTCAGGTTGCCAGAGTCCTAGTCCAACAATCTATCCACTATACCACACTGGCTGCCCTGCACATGTGTTTACATATGTATGTATATCTATCTGGTTTTCTGGATATTAAGTATTCAATGTCCCTTGAAGTATATAGATCTGCACTGGTCATAGGACCTACAAATCTTCAATTGTTCCTGTTGCTAGGTAGACTAGCTTTAACAAGCTAGACAATTATGTCCTAAAGTGTCCTTTGTCATAATCAACACATTAGTTTGATTTAGTGACCACACCCTTCTCAATGTATATAACGACCAAACTCTAGAAATATGCTTGCTTTACCTTACAGTTCTTTTCCCTAGTCAGTACAGTCCTGCTGTTAGAGCATATTGCATTTTCTTTATGAAGGTTTTCATTCAACAGCAGTATTTATTTTCATTATAACTCACTCCTTTCCACAAGCTTGTGTGGGTAACGGAAGCAGAATGAAAACCTGCCAAGAGAAAACATGGCAAATTTCACCAAATCATTGTAATTTCTTCACTTTTCCCAATGTAATTACAGAAGAAAGCATTCCACATCCTCTAAAAGTTGTTTCCATTGCACCAACAGGGTGAACATATGACAGTGTTACTGTATAATAGTTGTATTCCATATTCCTATATCATTAATTACAGTATAAAGTTTATTGTCTTTAGAAAGAAGGAAAAAAGAACTAAGCTCACTCTTAACATCACACTCTTTCCGCTGCGTTCTACGCAGGGATATAACTTTGGCTGCATCGACAAAGTTGGATCCATATCTAGAACCAGTTAATATATGAACAGTTACAAGGAACCAAGTGGTCAAAACACATGTAATAGAAAATCCTTATTTCTTGAATTTTCAATGTTTATTTCCAGTCACACAAATACTTCAAACTTCTATGACTTGCAGATGAAGTCTCTGTTTACCTCTCAGAGATCTATCACAAGTCAAAACCAAGCTAAGTTGGAACACAGATGGCGAGGCAAACTTAAACATCTTATACCTCTTAAGGAAGTTCTGCTTCTATCAGCATGTTAACTTTATCATTTGTGCTAATAGACAAAAAATGGAGCACAGGTCCCATACAATATGAAGATATCTGCTACTGGCTGCATAACTCAGTGAGTTAGGTATCTTGGTTCAACTCTCCACTGTGCATTCCAGAATAGTTCATCTGTGTGGCCATAGGCAAAGCTGCATCATCCCAGGATGTTCCCAGAAGAAGAAAATGGTAAACCACTTCTGAATTTTCTGAAGCCTCTGAAAAGGGTCGTCGTAAGTCAGGATTACAGGAATGCCTTTGACAAGGTGCTAATTAGCAATTTCTTCCTCTTTTTAAAATTTACTTTTCCTGAAATGACGTAGCATTATGGTGTTCCAGTGCTGACTTGAAAGCCTTAAAAACAAACAAACACACACACATTTGTTTCCAGACAGCTTAAGGGGAACTGACACCCCCACAAGCTCCCCTTTGCCTTTGGAGCAGGCAATCACAATGGGCAGAAAGTGGAAAAAGAAATGCCAACCCAATCAGAGCATATTTAAACCTCTCCTGCCAACTGAACAAAAAAAGATAGTTCCCCGCTAAAAAGAAGTATTTATGCAATGGGCTTCCCCACATTGGATTTCACATCGTGTAGTCACTGGGTTTTAATTCAAATTCATCTGTGCCTATTCCATTGAAAACTGCATGGTAAATGGCCAGTGTATGTGCCCCCTCAGAATGGTAGTAGGAACAATTAGAAATGAATTAAAAGAACCACCTATCTGTTGATCAAACAACTCTCTACCAGAAAGCTGTCGGTTTTATGAAAGCAAGCTAATATGGACCAGGAATACTGCAGAAAGGCTGCAAGTCAGAAGCCATGATTCTGAGTGTTCACACAATGGCATAAACCCTCATTAGCATTCTACATTTCAGTCCTCTTGTTATTCATATCAGGAAGCACTGTCTTGCTTGCTATATCCAGCAAAATAACTATATTCCTATATTCTGTCAATTCTCCTGTAGCAGTTGGTTCCTGTAATTTTTAATTATCAGCTGTCTTGAGGATCAGAGACATAATATATGAACCTACATATATTGAGTAAGCCAGCTTCAAATTTTGTTTCATAAAGTTGGTTTGTTTTAATAAACTCTAGGTAACAATTTAGAGCTCAAATTGCACACTAACCTGTGCTTAATTAAGAGAGAGAGAGAGAGAGAGAGAGAGAGAGAAAGGAAGAAAGGAAGGGAAGGGAGGGACTCATAAGCCCAAGTCTTGTGTGTAAAACAATAAGCATATTCATCATTCTGTCCAATATCTGCCAGTAGAATGACCTTCTAAATAAAAATTAAATCCAAGAACACTTGATGAAGTATCTGCAGAGTGGAAGCTTTGTCTTTTTTCTTACACATGCTGTGAATAATCTAAATCACATAAAAGCTTCTAGAACCATGCACGTTAATTTCAACTGGCATGAACAAGCTGAATTCTGTGCCAAATTGAAATAAGTTTTAATCCTCAGCAACAGTTAGGGGCTTGCAACTCTGAAACTTATCGAGATCAAGCTTGTTTTTTCCTCCTCCATTTCAATCGCTTTTCCTTTTACATTGTCTTTAAAATAGTAAGCCAGAGGGTATAGACTTATCACTGCTGATCTTTGCAAGTTGGAATTTTGCATCTTGACAGCAGGGCAAAAACACACTTCCAATAAATACATTTCAGAAACAGAAGACTATAGTTACTATTGATCACCATCAGAATTCTTGGGTTTTGTTCTGAGTTGTTCAGCTAAACTTGGTTGACTTGTATTCCACCAAATCCATTGTTGGAACCATAGCTACATTTACTCACAAAAATTACAGTTACAGTGCTGGAGGATAATAAATGGGAAACACACGACAGGGTGTGTGCTTTACTGCTTGAACAACACGCCTTGGTTGTTAAGCACGAGGCCTAAAGCCAAGTCCTGTTAAAGCAATATAAAATGTATCCTGTAGCAAGTCACTAGTGCTATAAAATGAATGTTTATGACGGTTGTAAAATGTGTACACTGTCCTTTGGCAAGTTAAAAGTTTTTAAAAGTGTGTCTATGTGCATGAGCCGCCTAGAGTGGTCGTTCGACTAGATAGGCGGGGTATAAGTGCAATAAAATAAATAAATAAATGAAAGAAAACTTTAGCAATGAAATAGTAGCATTTCTGTTCATCAGAATTTTGTAAGTGTTGTGCCAATATGATTTATTTCTTACATTAAGGTCTTGCTTCTTTAAAAACTGTTAGGGCTGGCCCTTCCATGTGGCACAGTGAAGCGAGCACATCCAGTGGCAAATAATTGGGGGTAGCACTGGAAGTGTCTCCCTAAACATTATATCTTGCTGGAGAATAGAGTCAAGTGTGCATTAAATGGGAAATGATCAATTCTGTACCCTTTAAATCAACCTGCTGCCCTCACCTGTTAAGGGTACAGAACTGAGGGAAGACATTGTTCAATCAGTACTACTGAAGTAAGTTGAGCTTCCAGTCTGGTTCACATCTGTGTGGAATGGTGCAGGTGGAGGATACCATCTTCTCCTTTGCTTCAGGCATCAAAACATATTGGGCCATTTCTGAAGATTATGCTAATGTAAGAGTGGCACAAAGAACCAAAGTTAGTTTTCATCATCTAGAGATTATAACTTTAAATTACCATTGAAAACAATAGGAATGGGGACTTAAGTTGCAGGACTCGCTGTCAAGTTGGACTTAAATCTCACCAGTGACTCAACTTGGACTTGACTTGTTCTCCCCCCCCCCCCCAATGACTCAGACCCAACTCATGACTTGGAACCCACCCATTCCCTCTTTTTCTGGGCAAAAAAAAGAGCTTGTTTTTAATAGAGACTTGGGACTTGGCACCGAAGACTTGCCAACATTCCTGAAAAACAAAGATCCTTCTTTTTTAAAAATATATAATTTTAACAGTTCCTTTGTCTGCCTGTCTGCCAGCCATCCCCCAATTCTCATGGTGAAGTCTCCTTTGATCAGTGGTGGGTTGTGTGTGAGGTAAATAAATATTTAAGATCTCAGATTATGAAGACCTCTCAAGAGGACAAGGAGGAGGAGGAGGAGGAAAAGAAGAAGAAGAAGAAGTATCATTAAAAAGGGGATGGAAAATAAAACAGCCAACATTATAATGCCATTGTACAAAATGCTCTCACGCAATACCAGAACCAGGGGACATCCACTCAAATTGAGTGTTGGGAGAGTGAGAAAAGACAAAAGAAAATATTTCTTTACCCAGCATGTTGTTAGTCTGTGGAACTCCTTGCCACAGGATGTGGTGAGGGCATCTGGCCTAGATGCCTTTAAAGGGGGATTGGACAGATTTCTGGAGGAAAAGTCCATCGCAGGTTACAAGCCATGATGGGGATGTACAATCTCCAGGCTTAGAAGGAAGGTACAATGCCAGATGCTGGGGGGGGGGGGGTGGTATCAGGAGACAGGTATCTAGTTGTCTCATGTGCTCCCAGAGGCATATGGTGGGGCCACTGTGAGATACAGGAAGCTGCGACTAGAGGGGCCCTTGGCCTGATCCAGCAGGGCTCTTCTCTTCTTAAGAAGAATTGGTGTAGGAGAATTTTTTACATAATTGTCAAGTTAGTCCACGTTGTAGCAATGCTAATAGGGTTCTGAAATAGGGCCTTAGTATGCTTGAACTGGGCCCTGCTTTGGGCTGAGCCCAAGAATCAGCTGTTCCACCCTCTCTAAACATTAGTTTATATGAAGGTTCAAAAGCTGTTAGGTTCACTTTTGAATTTTTCTCTGTATCTGTTTGACAGTGAGGATTGGTTTGTCAATGATCTATAAGGCTACAGCATTTTTCACTGTTAGTCATATATATCTGCATACCCTTGACATTTTACAATTGGAACAGGCGCTGTGGTGGCATTTACAAGTTACATAAAAGTTCATGAACTTTAAGGGCCCGTCTTCTTGACTTTTCTAAAGCATCAACAAAAGAAATGGCAAGTGTTCTTGAGGGCTTGCTTCATAAAACCATAATGATGCATACTGGCTGTAAGTTATACCAAACATTAAGGTTTTCCTCAATTGTTACCTCTTGCTACAAAGCTTTTTAGAAATAAAGGAACAAGCACTTTAGACATCAAAATGAACTTGTGCTACTGATTTCTCTCCACTGTGTAAGTGATACTAGGGCATGCATCAAACCTACTGGCACAGCAGAAAAGGGAGGAGAGAGAAGCATAGAAAAACGTATTGCAGGTGAGACAAGATGGTGAAAGTGGAATGAGCTGATCTACAACTGCAAGTTATCAGTCATCCATTATTCATTCTGTAAACAATGAAGGAGTGCAGCAGCAGACCGTCTTTCGGTAGTAGAGGATTAGGTTGTTAGATAATAAAGTCATGGAAAATAAAATAAAACAAAATTGGACATTATTCATAAACTGGCAGAGGCTCTGTTAAAATGAATAAAAAGGCAGTGAATTATTTATCACTTTCATTAACTTAATTAGACCACTCCATCTGGATTGACTTTCGTATCACTTGCAGGGTGAATTTGTTTTCTCTGCAAAGTTTCCCACTCTCCACACAGCTCTTGTTCAAAAGAACTATTTTCAAAAATAAACAAACAAACAGAAGTCTGCAATACTAAATTTGCTGATCTGAAGTATAACTAAGCATGTCTTCCAATGGAGTTGAGAATGGGCCGAATTTTCTTTGACAACAGAGATGCCTTTGAAATATTATATGCTGCTGGTAGATGACCAACAACATTCTTCCCATAATTGTTCTGATTGATTCAGACATGGTAGTGTTCTCCTGGCAGGGGCAAAGCTTGGATTAGCCACTCTGCGACCTGGCAGAGAGGCTTGTCATCCCGCCTCCTGCCAGGAATGGCTAATCCATTGCGGACAACGGCGCGATAGGAAGGCTCTGTCAAGTGCGCATCCTTGGCAGAATGGTGAGTGGACAGTGGACCCTCGTTATTTCCACCTTTGGGGGGATATTCGTATATGAATACAAATACCCCCATCTCTAAAGATGATACCCACCCTTTAGATAGCTTTAAGAAAAGATTTGATCAAAAAGCCTGTCATGAGGTACTGCAAATGATCACTAGATGCAACCTGTAGGTTCCAAAGTGTCATACTTCTGAATACCAGTTAGAGAATACCCTCGTTATTTCCACCTGTGGGGGGATATTTGTATTCGTATACGAATATGAATACCCCCATCTCTAATCACCATGTCTTGCATCTGTGCATTCTATATATTAATTCCATGATGTTATCTGTATAGAGAAGAGGTGCACACACTCCACTACCATATAACGTCATTCAGTCATAGAGTGAGTGTCGAAAACAGGCATACTGTACCACAATAGGGTACTGATAGCTTATGAACCAGTGCTTGCAACCTGTTGCTATTCTGATTTATAGGCTTCACCTTCACTACACTGATGGACAGCAACAACAGGCTTTCTCTGGCACTATTTGGATACACCGGGAACTGAACCTGCCATCCTTTCTATGCAAAAGAGGTGCTCCACCAATGAGCTATAACCCATCCTTAATTATATGGTGTCCAAATAAATGTTTCCTTATGTCAGTTCTGAACTTTTTGCCAGTTAGATTAATTGGATGAATCCAAGTTCTTATTTTATGGGAGATGGGGGAAAATCCATCTGACGTTCTGTTGGAACGAGGCATTATTTGTGTGGCTTCACCTCACCCAGGAACTAGTCTCTTGTCTTTTATCTTGATTATCTTGACCATAAATTGCTGCCCATTTCATTTATTACTTTTTATCTTTGAGACAGACAGACTCTTGCCTTTGTTAAACAATGGCAAGATTAAGGCTTAATAATACTACTTTATATCTCTTGCCTTTAGGGCATTTGTTTTGGAGTAGATGAATTGTTTTCCATAGAGCTACTCACTTTGAAAACTGTTGTGAATAGGAATGGCTTGTTTGCCCAAGAAATGTAGATAAGATATTTTTGAGGAACTGTATTTCCTCATAAAATTAACCTAGAACCGGTATTTCTGATGGAGCCTATTGGTCTTGAAATTGTGCCCAGTTGGAAATGGGGCCGATAATGTCAACATTATGTGCAGAATGACTAACACCATCATTTCTTAGCAGGAAGTAACTATAAATAACACATTAAAGTCAGCTAAAGAAGGTGGGATGACAGTGCAACCCTGTACCTGTCTACTCTAAGTAAGTCCCACTCTGTTCAAGACAGCTGACTGCCAGTAAGGGTTGGACCTCCCATTGCAGAGAGGGAGGCAGCCAAAATGATCAGATTTTGAGTATCATGAAAGGGAAGAAAATGGTTATTAAACTGTTACCAGGGGAGGGGTCTGCCAGGGGGTGGAAACTGGTGGGATTTTTGGCCTCAGGTTCCAAAATAACTAGAGTGACTTAGGGGACTGTGCATCTTGAATTAGGGAAGGGGGCACTTGCAGTTTTTTGTTAACAAAAGTCAGTCTTGGGGTGTCACTTTTTCTTGGTGAACATGTAGAGCATTGCCAAGAATCCTATATATAGGGTTATGTATTTTTATATAATAATTTGAAAATAATTTATGCACTAGCCAAGAAAGTTACTATTTAGGGCTCAGATGATGAAAGGCCTCTAAATACCACCCACCCCACCCCTACTGTTAAGGGCCCGATTATGAAGGGTCTCTAACAAAAAATGTATTATAAAAAGTTACTTAATTCCCCATTTTTTTTAATTGGGTTGAAAAAAAGAAACAGGAAAAACAGATGTAAAACAATATTATCCTGGATAAAGGAAAGTCATGCTAGGGAGCTTCTTAAGCCTCTCTCTCTCTCTCTCTCTCTCTATTTTTTTTTTAAGGAGCTAGCCATGTCAGTCTGCTATAGCAAATACAAGAATGCCCTGTAGCACCTTTAAAACTGACATGCTTTACATGGTACAAGCTTTCATGAGCTGTAGCCCCCTTCTTCAGAAGCACAGAAGTGGGCTATAGTGCACAGAATCTCCAAGCGAAATAGAACTTGCAAGTCTTTAAGACACACATTTAAAGAAGTGGGCTATAGTCCACGAACTCTTAAGCCAAATAAAACTTGCCAGGGTAAAAAAATGCCATGTGATTATTTCTTGTTTTTCATACTTGTCAAGGCTTTGGCCTATCCTAATCCAACCTGTAGAAACCTTATCCTTTGTTTGCTGAATTGCTTACCCTACGAAACATATAGAATTATGTCAAACTGGGGACTTCCACAGATCCTGCTCTGTGACATGTGCTGTAGCAACTTGATAGGGTGAAGGCAGCCTGTGCCAGGTCTTTCCTCAGATGGGCGACTCCTTGAGGACTTCCTATACATCTCCTTGAGTTCTGCCATGGAGAAAATTTGAAAACGAAATGTACTAAAGAAATACAGTTGTCCACTATGTTGGACTAAAGCAGGAGTGATTATGTGGAGTTTGGGTGCATTTTCATGTGGCTTGTGTCATATAAAGGAAGGGAAAAAAGAGAGTATAAACAGAATTTAGAAAGTCACTTGAAGTTTCTAGGGCTGCGGCTTATTTATTGTTGCCTAGTAGCAGTATGGGTACTTATAGATGCACAAACTTTACCATACTTTCTTTACCTCACTGTTGAATAGAGTTGACTCAAAGAAAAGGCTCTCCTTTTATTATAAGAATCCTCATGAAATCCATTCTCTCTGTTTCCCCCTCAGAGTGTTGGGTCTCTCTCCTCTGCCATTATCAACATAGGCCAACATCAGGGATCAGTTTTGCCCCGTGAATCGTCCCCTAAGCAATCTCTGTATAAAAGTTTTGCTGCCGGAGCTTACTCTCTCGGCTGTTGGAAAGGTCGGCTGGATAATGTGACACACATTTTACTTTCAGCAAGCTTGTTATAGCAGCTCTGAATTTTTCATGAGCGCTTCAGTAACCTGTAGCCGAAGCTCTGGGGGTTTCCACCACAAAGAGGTGGATCGGCTTAGCTCTCACTTCCCATCTGGCAGTGCGTGACAGGGACAGTCAAGAGACTGCAGGAAACCTGAAGAACAAGGAGGGGGAAAGTTGATGTGGGACAGCCATTGTGATGCATGAAAAGCAAAACATGTGCGTCTTGTATGGGCATGGATTTTGAGACACTTGTTTATGTGGCAGGCTGAACATTTTGACTCGTTTCTCTTTCAAGCCATCAGAACAGCTGTCTTTTCAGCAGATAATACATAATATAGACCCAGACATCCCCTTTTGCCAAAGATGAAGGTTCAGGATGCTTCTTCAACTTTACTGCTTGAAATTCTTCACCTCTTTGCTCCTTCAGAAAACAAACAAACAAAAAACAAATACAGAAACTCATCTTTATTCACCATAGAGTGAAGAAATAAGACTGTCATTTGTTTTACTAGGAAAAGGGAATTAAGGTTAAATTAGATATGATGTTTTGAATATTTATTTGTATTTAATGTGCATGCATATTTAGGCTTGGGGATGTGGTGTTTTGACTAGTTTGGTTTTAATGCTGCTCTCCCATGATGACCATAAAAGGGCCTCTAAATAAATGGTATACCTATGCACAAAGAAACATAGGGTTTAATCTGATGTCTCAGTGGATTAGGGGAAAACAACAATGAATAGCGCAATTGTACACCTGCGTCATCTGGTTTGAAAATTATATTTATTATTGTATTTTATTGATTAGTTGAATAATACAAACACTTCCGCCCTGGTTTTCTCATGCTGAGAAGATGCTTAGATGCTCTAGAAAGCTAAGACAGGAAAACAAACAGCTTCAGCTCAAGCATTTTCTTATTAAGACAACTAAATAAAGTTAGGGCCAAACACACTGCAAGACTAAAGCAACAACATTTTTAGAAATGGCCAGTATCCATTAGTGATTTACTCTTGCACAAGGGAAATCATGTACATGTCAGTGTCTGAGGACACTTCTTTTCCACCAAGTTTTTGAGTCCTTTTTTATTGGCATTTATTCAGAGCACCCCCTCTCCATTGGCCAAAATCCTAGTGGCATGTAAGTCTTGGCAGCAAATTGTCACTCATTAAGCTGCTAGTTGTTTTCCTAGGTGCACAGCTGATTGCATAGTCAGGTGTATACTCAGGAACACCAGCAGCATCTCAATAATGAGTGACAATTTGCTGCCAAGACCTACATGATTTACTTTATGCAAGTGTAAATTGCCAATAGGATTTTGGCCGATGGAGAGGGAGTGTGGAGAGTAAATGGTAACAGAAAAACACTGAAAAACCTGGGGGGAAAGAAGTGTTATCTAATACTGACAGCACACCAATAAAGAGGCATTTGCTTCAATGTGTTGAAGGAGGAAGTTCCACATACAGGACTGTGCAAGTTGGCATCACACAGATCTTAAAAACAAGGAGACCATCTCCAGTGACTTTAAAGGACAAGCAGACTCACATGGGGAGAGGTGGTCTCCCTTTCAGTGAAACTATAGCACAAAATCTCGTAAAAATTAGCAAAGTCAAATATAGGGCTTCCTAAAGAACAAACAAACATAAATTACCAAAGATACAAGGCTGAAAAGAAAGACACTCCTTGAATTTCTTTAAACCATGTAATTCTGTCATTCCCGAGTGTTATTGTCGTGACAATGTAACATTTGAGTAAGGTGCCCACTTGTGCTACCAAAATGGGCAATGCATCTGCAGATAATAAGATGAGGGAAGACACCGATTTGCACAAAAATGTGCCCATGCTCACTGGTATGCATGATGCAAATTTAGAAAAAATTACTATACAATTTTAAAAGCATGGAAATAATCTGACAGTGGCAGAGAATACTCTGACCAGGTGATGAGTGTGCCTGCTCAGCTTGCTGTCCAAGTGTCAGTTGTTGACGAACAAGACTTCTGTGCACAACTGCTTCATATAGTAAACAATTATCATGGCAGTTTGGAGCCTTCCCCTAGATCACTGATTCCCAACTTTGGGTCCCCAGACATGTTTGGACTGCAACTCCCAGAAGCCCTTGCCAGCACAGTGCCTGGTGAAGGTTTATGGGAGTTGTAGTTCAAGAATGTATTTCTGAATCAGGCCTCATGCCAGTTCTCAACGTATTCCCTATCTTGACCTCCTCTGTTGACTCTTGGCTTTCGCTGTATAGCTGCTAAACACTATGGACACGGAATGCTAAGCTTTACAACAATGGCTTGTCAAGATTCTTATTTTTAAAATCTCCTTTCCCATTTTGACTTGAAATCTTTGCACCTTTCACAGCCACAGTATGTCTGCATGTTGGACAGGCATTCTGGATCATAATCTGAAATGGCTTCTCAGTTTGCACAGACTGCTACAAGACCTTTTGAGCCTCACTACTGCTCTGGAGGACTAGAGAATTACCTCTAGAACATCATCAGCACCATCATGTGCCAATTTGTATTTGCCACTAGAGATAGAGGTATTCGTATTCGTATACGAATATCCCCGCACAGGTGGCGTTAACGAGGGTCCAGTCCCCTGGGGTGGACAGTCCACTCATTGATCTGCTGCGGATGTGGACAGCGTGATTCTACGAATGGCTACGCAGTGCGCGATCTGCTCGCCACTCTTTGACCTTGCAGCGAGGCTTGTCCTCCCGCCTCCTGCCAGGAGTGGCGAGCAGATCGCGTGCTGTGGAGCCATTTGTAGAATTGTGCTGTCCATGTCTGCAGCAGATCAGTGAGTGGACTGTCCGGCCCCATGGGGCTGGACCCTCGTTAACGCCACCTGTGTGGGGATATTCGTATACAAATACGAATACCCCCATCTCTAGCCACTACATATTTTAATGAAGGATTGGCCATTGTGGACAAGGTTTTCCTTTTAATTTCATTTAATATTTGATGGTGGCATTGGTGATGATGATAACTTCTGCTAATCCTGAGGTTTCCAAGACCATGCAGTACCCCTTTCTTAACAGCCTTGTTGTAGCATCTTTTCTCTTGCACTCACTATATATATTTGAAATGGAAATACACATTTCACACAGTCATTTTTATGCATAGCAGTACTTGACATTTATTTATTCATATATATTTGAACAATAACAACAAAACTATAACTTATGATCTGATAAGTTCACATGCTAAACTATCCTTCTTTTACATAACCACGATCAGAGAATGGATACGTTCCTACAGAGTTGTTACTAGGTGTCAGATACATATTTAATGTGGTTTCATTATACCTTATAAATGTTGGCACTAGACGCTCATCTCCCTGGGGATTATGTGAATAAGAGAAAGAGAAAATGATGAACAAACTTAGCACACGTCCCTACGACTTCATGATAAAAGCTAGCTTTTCTCCATACAACACCTGTTGCTGGAGCTGGGTTAATTACTCTTCATTGTCGTCAGTTGCCTGAAATATTTATTGCCCTGCATGATAATTTCCCCCAAATCTGAAGAACAACACCCACAAAAACAATAATGTTGTCTAATTTATGATGTGTGGTTCAGTTCCTCAAAGAAGGAGTTCTAAGATATTCCTTTATAACATGTTTTCAGCCAGGTCAATAAGCAAGTGCTCTAGAAAGTGCTTGTCTCATTGTGTGTGTGTGTGTGTGTGTGTGAGATGGATCTAATCATCTATAGGTGTGGTGCCAATTTTTTAAAAAATGTCCAATGATTTATAAATGTGGAGCTAACTTTTTGCAAAACCGTTACGCAGAATTAGATAAAAAGAAACAGGGCCCTAACACTTTACATTCCCACAATTGTTTCCCTTTGTTGGACTAGGCACTGTTCAAGGTGCTAAGATTAGCCTTGGGCCCAAGTGGGAGGTAGAGTGGGAGGTCAAGGTCATCAGGCACCAGCTGAGGCCTGCACTCCAGCAGGGGCCCCACTGGTACCTCTGTTGGCCCTTCTGCATCTCTCTCTCTCTCACACACAGTCTCCCTCTTTCTCTTGCTAATTCTAAGAGCAACAGCTCCCATTTGCCCCCTTTCCCTCTTCCTCTGATTTGTGATGAGGAGAGGGCCAGGAGAGAAAGTATAATAGGTCAACGGTCATAGCAATGAGCAGAACGCAGATAAGAGGAAGGGAACTTGCTTTCAGCTCCAGCAGCATCTTGGATTTGGATTAGAGATGGGCACAAATTGGTTCATCCTGGTTCATTCCAGTTCATAAAGGTGGCAACACAGGTGCTGCTGCTCCCCTCTCTGGCCTTCTCTGGCTCAATCAGCTACTCACCAGGCCCAGCATTCTAGTTTCCTGTACCTCCTCAACTGATCTTCCAGTCCCAGCAACAGCTCAGGATTCTCTGCCCCACCCTCTTGGCTGATCTCCCATTCAGACAAAAGGGCAGGGCAGAGAAGGCTGTGCTCTTGCTCATGACTGGGAGATGATGAGCGGAGGAGGTGGAAAAAAACAAGCAAGCTGAGCTTGGTGAGTGGCTGTTTGAGCCAGAGAAGGTGGGGAGGGAAGCAGCAGCACTTGTGCTACCGCCTTTACGAACTGGGACAAACCAGGATGAACCGGTTCGTGCCCATCTCTAATTTGGATGAAGACCACCCCTTGACAACTCCCACTCTACCTCCCACTTGGGCCCAAGGCTAATCTTAGTGCCTTGAACAGTGCCTAGTCCAACAAAGGCAAACAACTGTGGGTGCCAGAATGTAAAGTGTTAGGATGAAGATCACCCCTTGACAGATCAGCAACATCTCATGCCCTGAGATTTTAGGGTCAAAATCAGATATGTACCCTTGATCTCACAGAACCAGGGCAGGCAAGGCTTGGGAGAGGGAACAAGAAGGCACATGATTCACAGTGCTAGTGCATCACTCCCTATTTTGTTCCGAATTGCACTGTGGGTTCAACATCACTATACAAAAAGGCCAAGAGTGATACGAGACGGATGAGGAGAATGTCAGTGGATCCTTGCACTTCTGTCCATCAAAGCGTGTGGAGCCATACACAGACAAACATCTTCACATTAAACCAGTGCTCAAGCTTCAAAGCAACATTACACACAAAGATTAGATAACCTCTTATTCCAGTCCTTCAGACTTCCATCAGAATCCTCAGACCTGGCAACTGTAATCTGGAGGTCCACAGACTCCCCATCTTTGATGTAGACTCTGTCAGAGAGATGGACTGAACTGAAAGTATTGAGCCCATGAACACGCCCCCCCCCCAAAAAAACCTGGAGCCCTCCTTAGGGAATGACTTGACCTGTGTCAACTACTTCATTTATCATGATTTCAATTTAATTGTGTGCCATCTAGTCAATTCTGACTTGCAGTGGCCCTTTTCAGGGTTTTTGCATAGTTTACCATTCCCTTCTTCTGGAGCCATCCCTGGATAGCACAGCTTGCCCAAGACCACACAGGCTGACTCTTCTGGAATGCCCAGTGGGGAATTGAACTCCCAAACTCTGGCTCCACAGCCAGATACTTAACTCACAGAGCCATTCAACCAGCAATGGTTGTCATTATTAGGAGCCAACTAAGGAGGTCAGCCTAAGTGTTTGCTATTGAGAGTTATGCTATGTTACTGAATTGCTGATGAAACAGAACTGCTGAATTGCTCTGCCTGGGAAAGTCTTGGAATTATTTTTATGCAAACCGTCTGGAAAAAACTAGGACATATAATGAATTTGAAATACAAACAATTTCTCCTACATTAAACCCAAAGATTCTTTATGGATTAGTATATTGGCAAAGCATTGTCTGTATGAAGATAACAGTGAGATCCTATGTATCAGAAGTCAGCAGCACTGAATCCAGGAATGTGTGTACCATTTAAAAAGTTCCTTTTCTGTCAAGGATGGGGAAATCTGTGACCTCCAGAAGGCACTGAACTATAGTTTACATCATATCTGATTAGTGGTATTATTGGGTAGGACAGATACAAGTTGAACACATGCTGGATGGTCTCAGGGTTCCTGCTCGAACAATTGTTTCAGAAATATGGACTGATTCATAAAAACTGTGTGTATACAATTGAGTGAATGAATGAATTCCATACCATTCAAGCACATTTTTATCATGTATCCTGAAGTCCTTGTGTTCAGATTTACCAGATGCAAGTTTTCTAAGGCATCCATCTCACTTCCACATTCCTTTCAAAGAAGATCTTCCTGGGACCATTATGTTATTGTTGAAAAACTCTTTTTAGTTGCTGCCATAACCATACCAGCACTCACTGGAAAGTAATTATCAAATGGTTACCTAAATGTAACTAATAATGGATAAGTTGACAGACAGTGCATCAAAGAAATGGACTGTGTGTTTGTATGGAATTAGCTAAGAAGTGGTCTCTATGTATTTTGTATTGGAATACTCTGTATGATAATACAAGCTTGGCAAAGAATTTATGATGATGATGATAATCCAATACTTTTTCTCGCAGTAAAACAAAGTGAAATGTAAAAAGAAATAAGTAATGTTTCCTCTGCTGATACCATACTGAAGAGTACATGACAGATAATGTTTGATTAAAGCAATGCCCAGCATTGTGGATGGCTATCTTGTTTCAGTCTTTAAAAAGACGCATTAAAAAAACAACATTGTAGTTGAGGTGTCAATCAGCTAGACAGTTATTCATGGATCTGTGTCATATCTATGTCTAATGAGAATTTGATTGACAGTTGAGTTTGTTACTGAGGGGACAGAGGTCAGAATCTCACTGGCAGGTTAACAATGGACCTTTTTTATATATATATAAAGGCACACATACAGAAATATAAATATAACACACAACTTTGAAATCTAGTGACACAACCCCATGCAATGTGCTGAGGCACATATTTACATACAACAGCATTTCACTGAAAACTCCCCCAAGTTTTGCTAGGGTTATGCTGCACAGATATTTTGATGAAGGGAACTAAAAGTAGTAGACCAAAAAAAAATACACACTAAATCAACATAATCTGGACTATCTTTGAATGGCATGCTTTAAATTCATAGGGAATAGTGTGTGATGTGTTGCAGGGTCTAAGTCATTATTTACACATGCGCTAGTGCAGTAACAGAACAGAGTTTTAAACTGGGAACTTTTCAGGATTAGAGATAAAAGTTCATTACTCAGAATATGTCCCATTCTCTCTCTTTCTCTCTTTTATATGCAGTTGCAAATGTTAATCTTTACAATATACTCTATCTTGTGTTTGTTTGCTCAGAAATAGGCCCCATTATGTTCACTGGCATTAACTTTTTAATAAATATGTTTAGGACTGCTATCACCATGTAGAAAAGCATGGGTTGATAAATCACACGGAATTACTTTAATCAGTGGGGCTATGTGTTCCCGGCAAATTTGTTAATCTTAGAATAACCTTAGAACTCCAGAGCTGGGAGGGACCCTATGTCCATTCTTTGAGGGTCCAAAGGAGGCAATAATAACTTGCATGTCTTTAAAAGAGAGGCTTCTTCCATATATTGCATTGCAGTGGCTACAATCCTGTTGAGTAACTATGCTTGTGCAGCTCGATAGTACACAAGTGGAGGTGCACGTTGCACCAAGGCAGAAGTGCCATTCACAAAGTGCTCCCACAGGTGCTCTGCGTAAATGGTTGAAACGAGAACCACATGACCGGTTGAGCAATTGAATTGCACAGTCCTTGTTGTCTAAGTGGAACATCAGGCACTTTCACACAAACATAACGTTGTGCTGTGCCTAGACAAACAGGATCCTAGCCAGTGAGTTTTGTTTTATGACTGGTTCCTGGAACACAAAAACAGGCTTAGTTTGCAAGTCAGGTTATTGAGACCACTATCTCTGCATTGTAGGCAGAAAAACAAGCGGTTGTGCAGTCTTTAACATCTTCTTTTCAACTTCAGAGTCATTGTGTTCTCACCCCCATTCCTGGAATACAGAATCTGAGAAAAGAAAAGAAAAATCACATTTCCAACATTGAATGTATTGTACTATGAACAACCTGACTTGAAAGAATTAAGGAAAGAGTCGCCTGAGTACTGAAGGCATCAGAAACTTCTCTCCCCATCCCAGCCCAATTTTTTGGCTTAATAAAGGTATAACCCAAGTCTAGGTTTTTGTTTGTTTGTTTGTTTGACTTGTGGATCACACAGTTGGGCTTGTCTCATTGAATTCATATACACTTTTGACACAGAGATCAGGTCACTCTTCCTATTCTTGGCATAAAGCATCATTTCTGTGATGTGATATCGAAAGCAACAAAGCTTTCTTTTAATTATGACTTTCATTGCATCCCCCCCCCCCCATTCTGTCTTCATTGCATGAGATCCTTGCTTTGCTAAAGTAGAAGACATCAGGGTATATGGGAGTTAGTGATCCTCTCCCATGAACTCAATGACCATGAAACAGATAAATAGACCCTGAAGGTCATAATTGCAGGGGGCTATATTAGATCAGTAAGTAGAATGAATGCCAGACTTCAGGACTTCCCACAGAGAAAGAATGCTCTTCTCTCAGTTTGTCCTAATTCAAATACAGGGTCTATCAGCAAGAGCAAGCTCTGTTTTCATTAGGAGTTTCATTGAATCTCCCCACCCCCTCTGTCTATGTTGCATGAGATCCTTTCCTCCCCTCAAAATTCATGGATGTTTGAGAGGCAAGTCCCTTTGCATGCTTGTATCCTGCCTCCCCCCTCCAAGAAATGTCCTAGATAGTTCAATTTCTAACCTTGCTACCATATCAACATTACCATATCCAGAGACTGTCATTTGCAAGAACCCATATATTATAATACAAAGGGCAGAAACAGACAAGATAGCAGCAACACGATTAGAAATCATGGATGTTTGAAGTTTTGCAGCCCTGTAAATTGCATACTGTTCCCCTTTATTTAGTGATCGGTCATTGGAAGATAAACAGATATACTTTGATTTGGATTCCTGCATTGAGCAGGGGGTTGGACTTGATGGCCTTATAGGCCCCTTCCAACTCAATTATTCTATGATTCTATAATACTCTACATTCAGAAACCGGAAGGTTTTTTTGGAAGAATTTAACTACACCTAGTTATTTTCAGAAGTAACTTTTAAAGAGCATATTAAGGCATTATTAGAGTCATTTTGTTAGGAATGTTCAAAATGTGTGCCATTCTGGCAAGGGAAGTTTTCTTTGGTTTTGCCTTTTTATATTTTCATGGCACAATATCAGAGTTAGCCACTAGAGGGAACAAGAGAGCATTCCCCTGTATTTTTTTCTGATTTGTTGGTAATGAAACAAGGCAAGATGAATTACTCATACAAGAAAAGCAACAATAATTACTGGATAGCTCAGCAGTTTAGGTATTTGGCGGAGGAGCCGGAGGTTAGGTGTTTGATTCCCCGCTGTGCCTCCTGTGAGGAGAGCCAGCTTGTGTGAGGCCTTGGGCAAGCTGCACATTCTCAGGATGCCCCCAGAAAAAGGGAATGGTAAACCACTTCTATACTCTACCTGGAAAACCCTGAAAAGGATCACCATGACTGTATTATTATTAATGGCAATCTGGCTACCAAGAAGTAATGAGTTACACAGAATGAGTTTCTTTTTAAATGTAATATTCTGAGCTCTGCACTAATGTGTTATGGGCAGAATCAGAAGCATCTAACAAGGCATTGTGGCGGAATGCCCATGTCCCACCTGTCCGTCATGTGGAGCTCTAGAGCTGGAGCCTATGAGAGGACAGGAGGGCGGAGACAGAGAGACAGTTGGAAACTGAGAGAGAAGGAGAGAGGAGGTTTAGAGAGGTTTATGAGAGAGATTGGAAAGTTGGTGTGGTATAGTTGGTTTATGGATTAAAGAATAGTTAAAAGATAGAAGTAAAAGAAATAGACAGTCATCAGATAGTATTCCAGTGATTAACAGTGATTTATGTGAAAAGTAATACCAATAAAGAAACGTGTTTAATATCCAAGTTTAATGAGTGCAACAAAATAAAACATCTATGAACCTACTTGTGTGATTCAACAACTAAATAATAAATAATCAGTTATATTTGACAACACGTGTCCAAGAAGCATCTTTGGTAAAGTGTGGATAAAGATCCACTGGTGGCAGTTGGTGAAAGGAGAAATAAGCAAGTCCAAAGAAATAACCAAAGGTGGACCTGGGTTTGAGGGAAACAAACTAGGGACACTGGGGGTGCGCGACAGGCATGAATTAAATAAAATCACTTTTAGGCTAGCCCAGGACTTGAAGAATTAGCCTTTTCTTGTAAGTCCTGGCAAAGTACGAAAATACCTCTCAAAATTTTTGCCCTTGCGGCATGGAGGAAGGACTACATTGGCTTAATTCCATTTGCTTTTCCTTGAGTGGGTTGAAGGGAAGATATTTGTCTGCATACGACAAACCCATGTGGTTATGGGAATATGGCTTTTCTGTGTTTGAATTTGTAACCAGTACGTTTTGTTGTATTAGGATTTCTCTTCCCCTTGAAACGAAACAAATCTCTTCAGTGGTGGTGCTTACCTTTTTACGTGACAACAGCTTCTCCATCTCTGTCCCCACCATCTGCCTCTAACCTCAGAAGGGACAAGAGTGGGAGTCACAAAGCGCTTCTTGTATTGAAGAGTCTTTGCTTGTCATTTGTGTGATGCACTTTGGTGCTCAGTGGTGTTGGTTTCCTTGCCCTTTGTTTTTTCAAAGGCTTGCACTGTCAGCAAGTGTTACCATGTATACTACACTCAGTTTTGCTATCTCTGAGTAAGGATTTGTGTGTTCGCCAAGCAGGAAGATAATATTAAAAGGGGGCCTTGGTGGCTTCAGGCCTTGTTCTTTTCAAAAAGTCCAGTTCCATGGCAACAAGGCCTATTAGGGAGCGGCAATCTTGTCACCACAACTTTAAACCCTAATAATTCCACCAAAAAGATAAAACAGAATGTGGCAACTTTATCTTGCTCCAACTTTTACATAAAGTAATTTCTCAGAAACATGATCGGCGTTAGAGACAACAAGCATTTAAAATGAGAGAAGCTGTGGGAGGGGAAAGCCATCCCATTCACATTAGAGTTTTGAAAGATGAGTGAAAGATGGAAGAAAACATGATATTTCTGCAAACTGCTTTAAAAAAAAAAAGAAATGAATCATTCCTGCATCATGAACTACGGAGACCAAATTTTGAATTTTGAGATTTTGATTTAAAATGCAGTGGTTGGCAAACTATAATGAATCTTTATTTTGTTTATTTTTATTGCTTTGGAAAAATGGCTGACTCTAAATAGTTCTCCTATTGTTATAGATAAGACAAAGCATTATTTTAGAGATAAAATAATGTGAAAGTGAATCTCACACAGGGCAGGGGAAGGACTGACAGAGTAAGGGGAGCAAATGCTGGGTGTAGCCCTTGGTGTTCTTGTGAAATAATTCAGATCCATGAAAGGAGACATCTAATATCCCTTGCTTTCCGATTTGCAGATCAGCACAAGCAGTGGCAGCTATGGTTCCTAACTCTGTGGGAGCAACATTTCTCTTGCTGATACTGCCAGACAGTTGAAAACATTTGAGGAATTTTCTTTTGCTATCCTGTACCCTTACATAAATCAAGATGATTTTGCTGCTGCTGTATAAGCTCTCAGCTTTAATAATGTGGGAGCTAACTTTGTCCAGGCTACTTTGGATACTTTATCATCTGGACAAAAGCAGATACATTAGATCAGAGCAGACATAGGTTTCGCCTTGCTCCTTTCCTTAAGCCCCAGCTTTTGGCTGTCCTAACCACTGGCTTTCTTCAGTGGTCAGCCATTTGCAGAACTCCACTGCCCAATCCAATCTTGGCAAAGAAAATCCAGTCATAGTGTTATTCTGCCATCATCACAAGCAATGAAAGCAGTCTTTTTGCCTCCTTTTTTCCTTTTATAATAAATGAAACAAATGTTAAAAAAATTCAGCACTCTTCCATTTCATGATAGTGACACTTTACCCCCTTACCATGGTACTGGTATTCCAACTGTCAATTCAGCCTATTGGACAAGGAAAGAAGGCAGGCAGGCAGGCAGGAAGACTGAAGCACAGCCCTCAGTTTTCTCGTTCTCATTTGATAGCTATACTTTGTAGAGAGTTGGAAGGCAGGTGGGTCACCCAATGAAAGCACCCGCTCATTCATGCTGTGCCGAGACTATTCTGCTGCAACCAATTTAAGACATGGCCTGTTTTTCATCCACAGAATTGTTCAATAAAGCTTTAAAAATATAAGTTGGTGTGTTTCATCTCAGAACTGCAGAATTATAAGGGATCCTATGGGTCATTGAGTCCAGCCCCTGTCAAAGAGGCACAATTGGAAATAAAACTCCCAACCTGTGACTCCACAGCCAGAGACCTAAACTACTGAGCAATCCAGCAGTTTGTTGTAGGACAGTGAGGGGCATGGCCTGGGTCAGCAAGTGCTGATTGTAGAGGATTGGTACACCAGGAGTCCTTCTCATGTCCCAGAGTTTGCAAATCAGCTTGCCTGGCTTTGTGCTTGTCATTCAAGACCTAAGCTCATTCTTTGTTCATTAATTCTGATTCCTCAGGTACAATAAGTCTGCCTGTACAACATTCTTGTAAAACTTGTTCAATTTCAGCTCTAAGGATGGTTTATCTGTCATGTATAGTTTGGCTCTCAGACACCAGCTTTCTTCTGCATCTTTGTAAAAACCAGGTCTTAGTCAGACCTCCTTTTAGGTATGGATGTTGCTCACCGTTTCCCCTGCACTTGCTCCCATGCTGTCTAAGGAAGTGAGTGGACATGTCCACAAAAGCTCATTTTATAATATCTCAGTTAATCTCGAAGGTGCCACAACATTTTTGTCTTCTTTATTTTTTATTTTCTTTTGTTTTGGCCTGATATGTTAGTAAGAGAATCTCTAAAGCAGCCATTTTCAATGGGGGCCCCTGGCACATTTGAAGGGGACCACAGACCAGAAACAATTCTTCACACACGGCCTTATAGGGTTCGTTATGTGACTTGTACAATCCCAATTCAGCCTTCATTTCTTTCATATTGTGTTTATGGCTGTGGCCCCCCCAAAAAAAGGTTGAGAAAGGCTGCTCTAAAGGCTTCAGGCCACATAGATAGATGTTCATGAAGTCACAGTTAGCAGGTGTTAGGAGTTTCTTTGGAATACTCCCAGCAGGTGGTGTCTCTTGTCCCAATTAAAATGGAGTGCCCAGAGATCTTTATTAGTAGTGCAGAAACTCAGACAGGCTGGGTATAAAACAATAAAATACTTTTATTCCAATCTCATGCAACAGGGTTGGCATGTGATGAGTCCTCTTCCATCATGCTGCATACTCACATAGTTAGAAGGAAGTGAATTACCCTAACAGTTTATCCATACACCTTGGGCCTGTAAACTCAAACATATCTCAACCTGACCTTAGCTACTGTTGCTTATGAACATAGGCAGAATTCCAAGGCTAGAGGTTAACAGTTACACATACAAAGTCTGCTACATATTCACATTTCACACACTTTTATTCCTCTTAGGAGCCAAACCGAGGGTTTTTAGTGCCGCGAGCCACAGGTCTTGTTGGCTTTAGATGCAATCTGCTATTTCATGGCAAGATTATTTGAGTAGTGGGATTGCTGGAAGCCTTCTCTGTTGTGGTCCAGAAACACACATACACATCCTGAAATGATCTTCATGTGCAATGAGACTAGGTTTTGTCACTCTTCAGGGTATTTTCAACATCAACTAAAGACCTACTGTCTACCAAGGAACTGTCCAGATTATCTTTCTGATTGTTAGCATCATCGGTTACCTATAGTGAATTGTTTTTAATGGATTGTGTTTTTTTGTTTTGTTCTGTTTTTATTTTTATCATTATTTTTAGAAATTGATTTCACTCTTTCTGTTTGTATTACAAACTACTTTGAGTGCTTTTTTTAAAAAATGAAAAGCAACATGAAATATTTATAGATCTCACTGATGTATTAGATGTTCCTTTATAACTAGAAAAGCCAGTTTCAGAGACTGCAAGCAGCATGTTTCGGTCACACACATGGAATGTGATATGGTGTCCTAGTAACATAATAATTTGACCTGTATTAACCCCTTTACACATTTAAACACACATACACACAAACACTGATGTTACATGCCATCATGTTGCCTCCAACTTATGGCATCCCTATGAATGAGTGTTCTCCAAAATGTCCTGTATTCAACAGCTCTTCTCAGCTCTTGTAAACTCAAGCTTGTGGCTTCTTATAGGGAGTCAGCCCATTGCATATTTGATCCTCCTCTTTTCCTGCTGCCTTCAAACTTTCCGAACATTTTTGTATTTTTCAGAGAATCTTGCTTTCTCATGATGTGCCCAAAATAGGTCAGCCTCAATTTTGTCATTTTTGCCTCCAGAGATAGTTCTGGCTTGATTTACTCTAAGAACTACTTGTTCATCTTCGCAGGTGGGAAAGCACTCAATCAGCTACTCGGGAAGAGCAAAGGATAAATATGAATAGCGCTGTTATTAATGATGCAACTAAATTAATTCCAAAAGGATGTTTAGTGGCTGATGTGCACAGAGTGAAAAGAAAGTCTGATGCAGCACAACACAACATAGGACATGAGAAGTATGAATCAAGGTAAACTGGAAACCATAAAGCAAGAAGTGGAACATTTAAAAACTGCAGTGCTTGGTGTCAGTGAACTAAAGTGGACTGGAATTAGACATTTTCCAACAACTACAAAGTTATGTTCTGTAAATGACAAACTCAGAAGAAATGGAGTGGCTCTAATACTGAGGCAAGATAAGGGCTATAATGAAAAATATGACCAAATAATATCCATCAGACTCCTGGGAAAACCCATCAACTTAAGTATTATTCAAGTCTATGCTCTAACTACAGATGCTGAAGAAGATGAAATTGAAAGCTTTTATGGAAGCATCCAGGAGGAAATTGATCACACATGAAAACTAGACATCATTATAATCATAGGTGACTAGAATGCAAAAGCAGGAAATCATTAAAAGGGTCTAAGGGTAAGAAATGAAGCAGGAGAATGATTCATAGAGTTCTATGAAGCCAACAATCTATTTATTGCAAACACATGCTTTGAGCAAATGAACAAATGACTTTACATGTGAACAAAGTGAAAGAAGAAAGTGCCAAAGCAGGACTCCAGTTGAATATTAAGAAGACCAAAATCATAACTACTCATGTTAAGGACTTTTTATTCCTTGGCTCAATCATGATTCCAAATGGAAATTGCAGCCAAGAAATCAGAATAAGAATGAGACTCATAAGTGCAGCAATGAAGGAATTAGAAAAGTTAATTAATGTAAGGGTGTGTTACCGGAGACCAAAGCCAAGATCTTCCATACTGTTGTATTCTTGATCACCATGTATGGGCTTGAAAGTTGGACAGGAAAGAAAGCTGACAGGAGAAAAATTTGAAATTTGAAATATGGTGCTGGAGATGAGCTGACTGGGGGATTCTAGAAGTTGTAATTCAAAGAATTAACTTGCTGAAGCTCTGGTTATAGCAAAACAAATGCTGTATGTCCTGGAGATAGACAAGTGGTTTGTGAACAGGACCAGCCTTAAAATGAGATAGAAATTATTGCTTATGGTGGTAAATGCTGGGGGAAGAGGAAAGAGCAGAAGCTCTTCCTGACCATTATTGCCTTCATTCAGAGAGCAGAGTGAAGTGCAGCATGATCAACAACCTTCTTGGCTGGGAAATAGCCAACGCTCCATGTGAGCAGGAGGCACCAGGAGCAGTTGCAGGAGCAGCAGCCACCATACACTTAAGTGGGCACCTAAAGCAACTGAAAATAGAAAGGACTATTCCCATGTCTCCTCATATGCTTTTGTAAACATGATGTAAAAGCTGCTGCTGCTACATACTCCAACTCTATGCTTCACCCATTGCACCCTCAACAATAAGAGCTACCACTAACTGGTTTCACAAGCCTCCTGTTCATGTAAATTTTCATGCAACCCAGTCCAGTCATGACAAATCACAAAAAGGAACAATATCCCTCTATATGAGGTATTTGCTATTGTTCCATGCCTAGCTTGCTGATGAACGTGAGATGGCAAAGTCATCTTCATTAGACGGAATTTAATAGCGAATCAAAGTTCTGGAGAGAATAGACTGATCTAAACTTTAGCCTCCCTTGAGTCTTGCTGAAAGATTAGAGGGAAGGAGAAGGGCCCTACTATGTTGAATGTATCAGATTGTTTTTCACTAATAGTCACTTTTGTTGTAAGCCACCGAGTGCCACCCAGTTTTAACCCTTTGGGGAGAAAAAACAGATTGAAGCTGAAAGCAAAATGAACCATGAACCAGATCAGCAGCAGAGTTCTTGATTTGTAATAAGCTTCTGCCAAGGTACTAAGAGAAACTGACTTTTCATTTATAAGATGATTTGCCTGTGGCATCAGTAATGATAGACTGCCGGTCACAGGAACCTCCTGCAGGTCCTGAAACCTGCAGCACAAAGGGCCCTCAAAAGCAATTCACTTCTTTTTAAAGAAACACATGAAAAGAGCTGTGAAGAAGTATGTTGCTCAGCGAAGCTGTGGAATTGCCCACTGTCTTCAGTTTCTTCTAGACTCACATCAGTACCTTTGGGCCAAGAAACAGGAACTTCCAGCCTCTGGCCTATACCAGGTTCAATCCCTGGTTTAATCCAGCCTGCGGAGTTTCCACAACAAGCTTGTGCAAGCTTTGAAGAAGCACCTCCCAAAAGTTGAGGGGATAGTTTCTCAGCCACCTTCCTAATAGGAGGACAAGTGTCATTCACAGGCATTTTTCTATGAGCACTCATTACTGGTAAAATATCATGGGATGCTGCCATATGCCCCTCGCCTTTCAAGTTGGGCATGTGCACAGAACATGATGGAGCACCTGCTGTTACCTTCTGTCAGTGATCTGAGGAAACTGCAGGATTCCAAGCCCTACATCATTCCTCCTCCCCAGGAGTCGCGGGCGGTGATGTTGTCTCCATATTTAACCTTTACCTTTTTTAATTAATTGATCCCCCCATTAGAAACAAAAGACACACAAAAGGATACATCAAACAATACTTGATAACAAAAAACATAAATGACGAATACAGTCATAACTCAAAATATACAGTGTAACCCACAGTACTAATGAAGATATATAAATATATATTCCCGAAGGTGGTGGGTTAACCTTTAGCTTTTTAAAGTACATGTCTAACCTTACAGAGGGAACGGTAAACTTCGAAAAAATGTTGGAGTGTTTTTAAATTATATGTCTAAAAGTTGGAATGGGACTATAATAAAAATATGAGACAGGAGCTCCATTTCTCTTTTGCCTGCCCTACTGAGACACTTCTCCCTTCTAAACATCCCTGCCTTTGTAGGACAAGAGTTAGATAAGCCAATGGAAGTGTTCACTAATGCAGCATCAGAAACTGTGGTCACTTACATGTTGCCAAAAATGTGCTGACAAAGAAGACCAAAGAGGCATGGTTTAGTATCAAACGTATAGCATAAGTTGTGTGTGTGTGTGTGTGTGTTGTTATATATTACACACGCACATGCGCACGGACATGCACAGACACACATTGAATAGATACCAGAGATTGGGAACAATATATTAACAGTAATAATATTACAAGTAAAATTCTACTTCGGTTATCAGTGAGGACATAACAATGTTATTTTTGCAAAATATTGTAATGTTTGCGAACATCATTGCTGTTTCATAAGTACTAGCTACTTGTTACTTCTAAAATATTTCTTTACAAGGATTTGGGGCACTGGGAGCATTTTTCTATTTTTAACTGTATTTTTTTAAATACAGTTACAAATAGAAAAGTAACATATTGCTCTTAAAGTAATGGGGAGGAACAAGATGAGTAATGCCTAATACATTGCTTTAAAAATACATTCCAAGCTGTGGTAGAAATACAGAACCCGCCACCATACATCTGCTGGCTCACTTTGATGTTCTGTTGTTGATTGTTGATGGGCAACTTCATGACCCCTGCTTTCTCTTCTTCAGGTTCTTTATTTGTATACCATACTTTCACTGGATGGTTCTCCAAACAAAGGTGTCTTTCAGACAGAAGAAGAACCCATGGATACCCTGATTCAAGAGCTTCAGTAGAAGAACGTAATTGGCTCAGAGAAGTCTGATGCTTTTTTGAATTCTTCAGCCAAAGCTTTAACAATCTATATTGAAGGAGCCTTCACATTTTGATCCCAGATAGATGTGCCACTTTTTGCACAATCATTGAACATCTGGTCTGGACACCTATTCTGGTGATGGTCAGAGGCCTGCTACTTCATTAAACTGATGCCACCAGGGCTGATTAAAGTTGACATTGGACAGCTCTAAGAAAACTGCACCAGCTTTGGCTGAAGCCCAAATTACTGATGGAACAGCCTGATTCAGACCAATTTGTATGAAGTTAGATTGAAGAGAGAAGGCCAAATTCCATTCTAGGAGAAAGCAGAGTGAATGTGCAAAGTGTGTCAGATCTGGTGCATAAATAAAACTTTCTAAAAGGACTAATTATAAAGAAGACTAGGACAATAATGCTGGGAAAGGTGGAAGGCAGCAGGAAAAGAGAGAAACAAAATATGAGATGGATTGACTCCCTAAAGGAAACCACAGACTTAAGTTTGCTGAGGAGGGCAACTGAAGACAAGACCTTCTGATACTTCCTCATTCATAGGGTCACCATGAGATGGAGGCAAGTTGACAGCACATAACAACAACAAATTATGCAAATATCGGAAGCTAAGCCCTGAAGTTACCTGCCTAAAAATTGGCATATGCACAACCTATTTTAGGATGTGTTATTTCTCTAAGTTTCACTTACATCAGCACAGAAACAAAAATATTATAGTTGTTTTGGTTTTCCAATGCAAGCCAACGGGAGACTAGCAACCCAAATCTGCAAATTGACTCAGATCTGGGGTACAAATCTAATTCAGTCAGGCACATATTGGTTCGGACCAAACTGGGATCCATTTCAAAGTTCCAAACTGGACTTTAAACTAAGTATGCACAGCTCTGCTAACAACATTGGACTGAATCCAATTGTTATTTCCAACTAGAGTAGAAGCACCAAATCAATGACAACCTGGTAAGTGGATACTGACATTTCATAGATTCAGTGGGTATACTTCCGTTAGGACCTACTATTAGATTTAGACCATTAACTTTTGCTTCCCTTGTCCATATGGATCTTTCTTGTCATTACCCTAATAAATTTCTTATTTGCATTTTAAATTACCCGTGACTACATCGTCATTACAGGAATACTACATCTCAGTGCTAGTGCTGATGTTTTGCAGGGGCAGATGCAACAAAATTAGAGGATAAGGCCTGACATAACATGTTCTAGGCAATGAAATTTTGAGCAAATTCACTCAACCTTGCCTCTAGATTTATGTCCTTAAATTTTTGACCAATATGTGTGAAGACTATCTGGAGATTATTCTTAGGCTAAATCACCTGTTAATCTCCCACTGAGCAGACCTATTGAAAGGGAGCTGTTAATCATCACTTATACAAATGCCATTGATTTCAGTGCGTCTAATAAATTGTGATGACAAACCTAGACAGCATCTTAAAAAGCAGAGACATCACCTTGCCGACAAAGGTCCGCATAGTCAAAGCTATGGTTTTTCCAGTAGCAATGTATGGAAGTGAGAGCTGGACCATAAAGAAGGCTGACCGCCGAAGAATTGATGCTTTTGAATTGTGGTGCTGGAGGAGACTCTTGAGAGTCCCCTGGACTGCAAGGAGAACAAACCTATCCATTCTGAAGGAAATCAACCCTGAGTGCTCACTGGAAGGACAGATCCTGAAGCTGAGGCTCCAATCCTTTGGCCATCTCATGAGAAGAGAAGACTCCCTGGAAAAGACCCTGATGTTGGGAAAGTGTGAAGGCAAGAGGAGAAGGGGATGACAGAGGACAAGATGGTTGGACAGTGTCATTGAAGCTACCAACAGGAATTTGACCCAACTCCGGGAGGCAGTGGAAGACAGGAGGGCCTGGCGTGCTCTGGTCCATGGGGTCACAAAGAGTCGGACATGACTTAACGACTAAACAACAACAACAAATGATTGATTAGGCATCCTTCAGTCTCGAGAGACTATGGTATCGTGCTCTGTATGGAGGACTTGGAACAGCGTCTAGTGTGGCTGAGAAGGCCAATTCAAGAGTGACAATCCCTTCCACACTGAAGACAAATACAATCTGTACCCCGTATAGCTCCCTGATTTTGCTGCTTTTGTGACTGCCTCTTTGCCTCAGTCTGCTGGACAAGGGTCTCTTCAAATTGGGAGAGGCCGTGATGCACCGCCTGCCTCCAGGCTGAATGCTCAGATGTCAGGGTTTCCCATCTGTTGAGGTCCATTTCCAAGGCCTTCAGATCCCGCTTGCAGATATCCTTGTATCGCAGCTGTGGTCTCCCTCTGGGGCGATTTCCCTGCACTAATTCTCCATACAGGAGATCTTTTGGAATCCGACCGTCAGCCATTCTCACAACACGCCCAAGCCAACGTAGACGTCGCTGTTTCAGTAATGTATACATGCTAAAAATTCCAGCTCGATCTAGGACTACTCTATTTGGAACTTTGTCCTGCCAGGTGATACCAAAAATGCGTCAGAGGCAACGCATATGGAAGGTGTTCAGCTTCCTCTCCTGCCGTGCAGAAAGGGTCCAGGACTCACTGCAGTACAGGAGTGTGCTCAGGACACAACAACAAATAAATTGTGGATTAACCCTGGATGTAGCCCTTAGTTTACTTCTCTTGACTGAACTGGTATGTGCAAGTTTTAGTTCGTTTCTTTGTGAGCTCGAATCACATAGTGAAATTTAGCACAGTCACTATATTCTGTCTCTATGATAGATCAGTTTTTCTAGAAACTGTTCAGTAATGTATGATGGCAGAGGGAGAAGTCTTAAATAAGAAAGAAAAAACCCACCCCTCAGCCACTTCACTTTGAATGTTACAAGTGAACTCTATGACAAATGAGAAATGCTGCTGGAAAACTTTACCAACCAGCACCTACACAGCAGCATCTGGCATCGTTAACAAGCAAACACAAGAAAGAAAACACAATGTGTTAGGTGATCTCTCTAATCTAACACTGTCTCCACACAGCTACGGCAGCATTTGCTTCTAGCCTTTTATTCTGGCTTGCTTTGAATTAATTCAGCCATTGAAGAGAGACGATGGAGGCTCAACATATCAAAGCTTCATTATCATTATCAGCTGGGTTGTGCAAGCATTTTTATTCTTTTGTTGATGCCTGAAAGTGTGTTATGTGGCAGTGATAAAATTACCACAAAGAACCTTCGATATAAGTGGCATATGTCTCCCTTAGCGATGGGCGAGATCTCCCCATTCTCTATTTGTATCTGATTCAGCCTTTCAGTGCAGTCTCCCACAGAATTCTAGCGGAAAGCTCAGGTTTTCTCCCTCCCTCCTGGATTGTCAGACTGGCATGTGTGTATTGACAGTGCCCTGCACATGTGCATTAAGTGCATAGTCAGACTACTGACTGAGGCCAGTTATAGGGAGCATATAACGACCCTGTTACAAGAACTCTACTGGCTACCAGTCTTTTTCGGGCCCAATTCAAAGTGCTGGTCATTACTTATAAAGCCCTATACAAGTTGGGTCCAGGTTACTTAAAGGACCGTGTCTCCCCATATGAGCCTTCTCGGTGCTTAAGATTGTCACTGGAGGCCTTCCTCTCAGTCCCATTGCCAGTGCAGGCGCAGTTGATGGGGACACGAGAGAGGGCCTTCTCTGTGGCAGCTCCCAGGTTATGGAATGCTCTGCCTCAGGAGATCAGGCTGGCCCCCTACCCTTTTATCCTTCTGCCGACAACTGAAGTCACAGTTTTTCAGGCAGACTTTTAACAATCATGATTTAGTCTCTGGACTCCTTTTTAAAGTTAAGATAGTTTTTAATGTTTATACCATTTTAATTATTCAATTGTGTTTTAATTAACGTAGAGATTTATTTATTTTTTATGTTTAACTTAATATGTTTTTAATTCTGTTCTTATAGTTTTGTGAGACACCTTGGGTCTCCTTATCAGGAGAAAGGCAGCTTATAAATAAAACAAACAAGCAAATAATAATCTTTTGGGGTTCTGAGCTGTCTTTGTTTTTCTCTGCTAGTTGATCAGGTCGATACTTTTGTACTGATGATGCCCTGCACATGTGCATTTTGTATATAGCCCCTTGGGATTTTATTTCTAGTAGGGGTGTCTGAATAACATCTGAATTACAAATTGTAACCAATTTTCTTTAGGCTGCTCCACTGCCTGCTTGCTTAGATTCATATCCAAATATTCTAAAGGATTTTTATGTGTTTGTAGATGTACACATAGTGGGGAAAAAAATGAAAATAGGGAAAATAAAGGGCTGGGATGAGGAGCGAAACTGAATGCTATTAACTAATGCTGAACCTCCAGTAGGCAGGCAAAGATTCTACCATTTTCTTTTATTCCCACCCTCCCTACCCCAAAGGAAGCCATACAATTCACAAAACTTCGGCCCTATTCCTAATATGACCTACCTCACTCAAATCCTGCACAATGGCACAGGTTTCACACATGCACTCAATCAATTGGATTGAGATCTGCAGCTAACTAGAAGAAAGGAGGAGGAGAAATCCTTCAATTCTTTCTATCTCTTTAAACTGAAAATAATAAAAATCTCTCTATTCTAAAACATGCTGCCATCGATCATATCGGTGGAGGAATTTCATGCTAAAAGGTCTGACTTTGGGGTTTCCAGGAGAGCCTGTACTTTTCAATAGTGCTTGAGATATCAAATGTCTGCTTTGGGCTTACTGATTCTGTTACAGTATTATTTTATTGTTGCTGCTGTTTTAAACCAGTTTTTTAAACCCCCAAAGTGCTGAAATTATATTCATAGCCTTGGAGAGCTCTGCTTTGATTTTAGTGCTGTTTTGCTTTCCCTTGGTTCGCTTTGTAAACACAAAAATGCCTGGAACTGGTTTGTTGATATGGATTAACCAAGCTGACTGTGTTTTGGCATAAGTCTTCGGGATAGAACCTATCATATTAAAATTAAATTAATAACACTTCCACGTTTCCCTCTACACCACTGTTTGAAAACTGATATTTGGCAACCTTGCTTAACATGTTTAGCTTATAACTGGGTACACACAAATTAGAATAATACTGAAGGACACTCTCGTTGGGGTTTCAAAGGGCCCTGAGACAAAACTGGATGATTGCCATGTTCCACCCCTTCTCACCTGTTTCCCACATTATGCCAAGTTCAAGGATGAAGTTAACCAGAGTACCTTGTTAAAGGGTCAAAAGATGGAAAGGAGATCATGTTATCGTAGACAAAGTTACATCTCACAAAAAGACCTTTAACTTACCGAGAGTCAAAATGCACACTCACCTGGGAAGGCAAGGTTGAGCCAAAGCACGTGGAATAAGAGCACAGTCTGGGAACAATTGGAGCCAGAGTACTAGCATGCAAAGTGTACCTGCAACAATCGGGGACAGTAGTAGGCAGAAAGCCTGTAAACCAGCCGCTCTATACAGAAGTGAAATGACTTTGAATTCTGATCAGGACCCCTCTATCTTCTCGACTTCTTATACTTTTGAAAGGTAGACTCAGGGGAGTTTACTAAACCACAGCAACACAATGAGTTTCTGAATCCATCAGCCTATCATTCTACCTGACTCTGGGCCAGCAAACTTGTGTTTACTGGTGTGTTTCAGGCTAATTAGTATTGGTTTCCTCGAGTGGTTTGGCTGAAATTCTAACCTGGAATAAGGTACGTGTTCATGAAAAGCTATTTCAAATAAGTCAACCACCTCCCAAATTCTCAGGAATAATGTATCTTCTTTTCTTCTGTTACATTAACCAGGAAACAATGCTAATGACATGCTAATGCATTTTAGCTTCACATAAATAATCATGAGAAGAGCTGCTGTCTTGAAAAGCATGAGACTGACATCTAAAGTAAATGAAACAACACATTGGGCTTTAACCTACTGCTAGCCCCAACTCAGAATTGGAGGAAATCCTGTTACTTTGGTACTTTGTTAGCTATGCAAAAGGCATAACTTTTGGAAGCAAATTGATTCAAGTTAAGAAATTTCTGTAGACATTATGTGTGGCACACCACATTGCATGACTCAGTATGCAACAGATAATATCGATGAAGATTTTTCAACTTCATCATCATCATCACCTTTTCTCATCTGCAGAGCTGGAAATGACCCTATGGATCATTGAGTCCAGTCCCTGTCAAGGAGACACAGTGGGAACTGAACTCCCAACCTCTGGCTTCGCAGCCGGAGACCTAAACCACTGAGCTATCCAGTAGTTCTTGGATCCACATGATTTTTACATAGGATCATCCCAAATCACTATCCAACCATAGGGCCAATCTGTGCCCACAGAACTACACCACAGAAATCATGGGTTCCCCAGCACAGTGGGGAATTGAACTCTCAACCTCTGGCTCCACAGCCAGAGACCTAAACTATCCAGCAATTCTCATAATCCTAATACTGCAGAGCTGGAAGGGACCCTGTGGTTAATCAAGTCCAGCCCCTGTCAAGGAGGTACAGTGGGGAATTGAACTCCCAACCTAAACCACTGAGCTATCCAGCATTTCATCTCCACATGTTACTCCCTTTGCACAATGTTCCCAGTGGACATGGTTACTGCTGTTCCCACTAGAACTTGCATTTCTAACTACAGTACATGTGACAAGTGGGAAGTTCTTCCAGGTATCATACTTCTGCTGGGGCTTGTAGAAGAGTAGTTGCTAGCCTGCAGAGAGTTTTTCTCCCTAGGTCTTGTGCCACTGCTATCAGGGCTTCCATAAGAAGAAGGCTTGCAAGTTGTGATGCTAGTGCTCCCCTCTCTGCCTTGCTCCAAATAGCACAATTGGTTCAAATTTAAGTATCCATAGGTTCCCTCTCCACTCCACTTGCTCCTGGTTTTTGGATGTGGACATGGCACAGGTGGAACACATGTCCAATCATCTTCACTATGAGTTGGTGAACACCAGTAATAGGTGGAAATGGGTGACATCAAAGCAAGCTTCTTCTCATATGCTGCTGCCCAAAATTGGTCTCCTCCTTGGGGAAAGCATAACAATTCATTATGGCTCCAGATGATGCCCAGAGATCTGGCAAGTCTGCAGTGGCAGTCTTCCTCTTTGGTCGTAGGCACGGGTTCACTGTGTGATTTAGTGGAGGCTGGCTATCTGTCCTTAATAAGCATGTGCATTTTGTGCAGGCTCAGATATGTGTACTCTTTCATGACATGTCAATGCACACTGCTAAGATGAGTGTTATTATTTTTATCATTCACAAGGTACCACTGGCATATATGGAGCTTGTGCCCGTGCTAGGAATTGCAAACATTTGTGTCCTCCTCCCTTGCCAAGGGAAATGCCAGAAACAGCTTTATACCAGCTCAGGCAGATTCTCCATTTAACCTAGTCTGACAGGCAGTGGCTCTCTTCATAAAGGTCTTTCCCATTACCTGACTCTTTAAACTTGAGATAGAATCTGGAGGATTAAACTGGGGATTGAAACCAGGGCCTGCTATACACAAAACATGTGCTAAACCACTGAATTATAATAATTCTCCAAGGGCCATCCTTTCTCCACAGGAGTGCATCACTAATCTATCAAGTAGCCCAGGTTATCTGGGGCCACAGATTCAAGACAGGTCATAGCTAAGTGGCAGAGTATGTGCTTCACATGGAGAAGGTTCTGAGTTCAATACTGGGCGTCTCCAGGTAGGGCTAGGAAAGACTACTGCCTGAGACATGGGAGAGCCAGTGTTTAACAGAGTTAACAGTAATGAGCTAAAAAAATGGACCAATGATCTGAATCATTATAAGGCAGCTTCCCATGTTTCTGCATCGCAACACAAGATTCCCTGCAAGACTTGCAAAAGCACTTTTTGGACAGTAACTCCCAGAAGCCTTCAGTTGAAATGTTTAAGGACCATGTTATTCCTGGGAGTTGTAGGTAAAAAAAAGTAACTTTTCCATGCTCTGATTTCATGCTCTGAAACATATGCAAACTGTGAAGTTTGGTACTATCCAAACCTGAAGGGTTGGAGTCAGAGCAGCTTAGCTGAACTCGAGACCCACTAAAAGCAATGAGTCGATTTAGTCATTATTTAAATCCTAAAATAGAGGAAGTACAATTAATCTGGATTCAACCCAGTAGGACTGCCACATGAAACGTCAGGGTCACAACCTAGCTGAGCAGGGGTTTTAATCTAGATTTACTCACATGCACAGCTTTGTTAATGATTGAATTGTGCTTGGGTGAAGCAAGAAACCTTGCTTGCTTTCTGAACCCAACCTCAGCAGTAATTTTCCTCAGTGCCACCGTCTTCTCAAACACAATAAACCTCACACTATATTAATTTTTAAAACATCAACAGTGTTCAGAAGAAAATTGCCTCGTGCCCTTAGCTATGCTGTAAGAGTTCTCCACTCATGGAATGCACATATAAACACCCCCTGTTTCAGTTTCAGAGCAAGGAATAATAATAACAGAAAAATAAAAACATAAAAGGGTAAAAATGAAAATTTGTCCTGTTTGCTGGAGTGAAACCACAGAGTTATAAAGGACCCTCCAAACAATATTGAGTTTAGGGCCATACAATCACATCACAAAAGATTTACCTTCACTCTGCAAATTCAATCTAGGGCAATAACAGTCGATTACAAGTGGAGCAATACAACATCAAAAGAATATTTAAAAGAACTAGACAGAACCTTTACATCAAAACAATCGAATTATCCTCCCCCAAAGAAAGCACTCATGGGACAATGTCTGGTATTTTTTTCCAAGAGTGACACCAACAGTTATAATTTGAAGTGTGCACTAGGTATATCTTGCCCACCACAGCTTGACTTTAACCTTAATAAAGCAAGTGGGGCTGATAGAAATGCACTCTGGAGAATCCAGGTGGATTGTGCCCTAAAATAATTGATGTTAGGTAATAACCATCTGAAAGGCCCAAGATAGCCCCAGAGTGAGCTTCAAGTTATGAACAGTGCAATCATATGCACAGAAAGAGACCTGTTGCTATTGGAATGTGAAGTCTATACTAGTGGTTCCCAATCTTGGCTCCCCAGATATTCCTGGACTAAAACTCCCAGAAGCCTTCACCGCTACCTCTGCTGGCCAGGATTTCTGCGAGTAATAGTCCAAGAACATCTGAGGACCCAAAGTTGGGAACCACTGGTCTGCAGCATCGCAAACCAAGCACAGGAGGCATAAAATTCCACAACTGTCTCCACCCCTCAGCAAAAATGAAGTGAGAGGAGGAGGAGGAGGAAGCAGGTTATAATTCACAGTACTTCCTTGAACCCTGAAATCTGCTACCTGAGACAGTGACTTCATTCTCCTTAATAGTAGCATAATGTGAAACTTCGAAGGCGATGAGGAGGAGATCTACAGGAATGGGAAAGAACAACAACCAAAAGACAATGCTTCTTGTCCTGGCCATTGATATGTCGCAACCACATGCACGGCAACATACTTGTGAACAAAACAAATGCAGAAGAAAAGTACTGTAGCAACTCTAAGAGTAACAAATTTATGTCAATGAGGGAAAGTTTTGTCATATGAACATCAGACCTACAGCCAGATGTTTCATCAGCTTAACGATGTACATTTTATCTTGAAATAATATGCGTGAAATTCCATGAGGAAGTGGTGGTTTTCCAAACCACCAAAAATATCCAGGGGGATCTGTAGGTGGAAGGGAGTACAGGCTGTTTCACAGCATTTTTGAAGAACAACCAGTCAGGGCAATCCCTTCGTCCCTGTTATCCTCAAACTTCCTTTTAATCATTTCTATTGACTGGATAGCTCAGTAAGTTAAAGGTTGGGAGTTCGATTCCCTGCTGTACTTCCTGCAAGTAGAGCCATCCTGTGTAGCCTTGGGCAAACTGCACAGTCCCAGAATGCCCGTAGAAGAAGGGAATGGTAAGTCCTTTCTGACAACTCTCTACCTGGAAAGCCAGGCTCACCAGAAGTCAGAATCAACTAAACAGCATGTAAACTAATAACTGTATAAACCGATTTCCTATTGTGGTCATGGCTGGAAAAGGATTACTATGTAGTTCTTACATGTAGTGTTTTCACACCACCCACTTTCCCCCTGAAAACTAGAGCAAAGTTCTTAGCAAACTCCATTGTATAAATCAGTGGTTCTTGTTTTGAAGGCTAGATATCATGGAACATTTTTTTAATCCTTTCTTGATAAATGGTCTGTAGACTAAATAAATCAAGACCAGTCAAGTAAAATTTAGGAGAATTCAAGAGAAGATATTTCAGAAGAAAAGCTTAATACCTTCTTCATTTATTGCTCATGAGGACTGTTGAAGGAAGGTATCACAGAGCATGTGTTAAGGCATTCTGAAGCAGAACAGGAATCGTTTTACACCCCAAATTCAGGGGAATTTGATGCCAATTAATGTCACAGCCTGACTTGGTTGACCATCTTTAAAATCAAAGGCAGTGCCGTGCAGGCTGTGGGATTGAGTTAACTGTAAAAATGGCTCTTGTGTAAATCCCAAGATGATACCTGACACATCTGAGCCCTAACTTTGCCGACATAAGTGCAGGAGATAAGCAAAAAGTTGCACAGGCGTTCTTTTGCATTTGGCCCAAGAAGCTAGTTTAAAAGCACAAGGAGGCTGTCCTGCACAGCAAGTGAAATACTTAAATGTCAGACGGGTATTGTTGAGACTCTATCTGCATTTGTAGCAGTGATCATGTGTACAGCCAAGAATAGGCTTCGTGAAGAGTATTCAGGAAGAATAGGCAGTCCCCTGTTTTATCTGCTCCCAGGTGGCCATGTAAAAAAATCCTTTAGCAATTAAAATGTTATTAACATTTGCTGACCTGCGTGTCATGTCTCTCCAGAGCCACAGTAAATATACAAAATGTTTCGGTAAAATAACTAAATTTCTAGCACAAGTGCCAAACAATAGAGGTTTTCTTTGTGTCTTCAAGTTTGGTCCCAAAGTTTTGTCATTGTTCAAATACAGCAGTGCAGAAAATATGTCTGGTTCCTACGTCCACTTACTCTTCATGAAGATTGCTGTAAATCTAAGGATCAATCTTTGCCTGCAGGTTCCAGGCTTTCCTGAGCAATTCAGTAGTGGTAACGGTGGTGGTTTTGTTTTTCCATCTGTCTTCTGTCCACATTCTGCTACAAACATCACTGACTGATCAGCACACAGATTCAGGTACTTTTAACCCGAAAATGATATTTCTCACATAAGGGTTTTTATTTCAGCAGCACGGTCTCTATCTGAAGCCTGCTCTATTTAGAAAGGCCTTTTAGATCTTATTAGTGGATAGAGTCAAAAATTGAAAAAAAAAACACCTCATAATTAAATTTGGACTGTTGTTGTTGTTTAGTCGTTTAGTCGTGTCCGACTCTTCGTGACCCCATGGACCAGAGCACGCCAGGCCCTCCTGTCTTCCACTGCCTCCCGAAGTTGGGGCAAATTCATGTTGGTTGCTTCGATGACACTGTCCAACCATCTCATCCTCTGTCGTCCCCTTCTCCTTTTGCCTTCACACTTTCCCAACATCAGGGTCTTTTCCAGGGAGTCTTCTCTTCTCATGAGATGGCCAAAGTATTGGAGCCTCAGCTTCAGGATCTGTCCTTCCAGTGAACACTCAGGGTTGATTTCCTTCAAAATGGATAGGTTTGTTCTCCTTGCAGTCCAGGGGACTCTCAAGAGTCTCCTCCAGCACCACAATTCAAAAGCATCAATTCTTCGGCAGTCAGCCTTCTTTATGGTCCAGCTCTCACTTCCATACATCACTACTGGAAAGACCATAGCTTTGACTATGCGGACCTTTGTCGGCAAGGTGATGTCTCTGCTTTTTAAGATGCTGTCTAGGTTTCTCATCGCTTTCCTCCCAAGAAGCAGGCGTCTTTTAATTTCGTGGCTGCTGTCACCATCTGCAGTGATCGTGGAGCCCAGGAAGGTAAAATCTGTCACTGCCTCCATATCTTCCCCTTCTATTTGCCAGGAGGTGATGGGGCCCGTGGCCATGATCTTAGTTTTTTTGATGTTGAGCTTCAGACCATTTTTTGCGCTCTCCTCTTTCACTCTCATTAAGAGGTTCTTTAATTCCTCCTCACTTTCAAATTTGGACTAGAGCTCCCCAAATGCCCCAGCCATCATGGCAGCACTCACTAAGGCTGAAGAATTCTGGGAGCTATTTTTGTTGTTACATGCCATCAAGTTGCCTCCAACTTAGGGCAGCCCTATTGAATGAGCGAGCCCCTAAAAGTTCTGCCCTCAACAGCCCTGCTCACCTCTTGCAAACTCAAGGCTGTCCACATTCCTTTATGGAATCAATCCATCTCATATCTCATATACCTCTCTTCCTCATGTCCTAGCATTATTGGGGGGGGGGGGTTTCCAGAAAATCTTGCCTTCCCATGATGTGCCCAAAATATGACAATTTCAGTTTTGTCATTTTTGCCTCCAGAGATGTTCAGGTTTGATTTCCTTTAGGACCCACTTGTTCATCTTTCTGGCAATCCGAGGTATCCAAAAGGTACTCCTCCAGCACCATATTTCAAACAAATCATCTTTTTTTCTGTCACCCTTCTTTTCAATGTCCTGCTTTGACACCCAAACATGGTGACCGTACTGTGGATGATCTTGACCTTGGTCTCCAGTGACATATCATTACACTTATGGCCTTTTCTAATTCCTTGCTGCCTTTCTGAGTCTCAGTCTTCTTCTGATTTCTTGGCTGCAGTCTCCATTGGAATTGATTATTGAACCGAGGTATACAAATATTTAACAAATCCAATGTCTTCGTTGTCAACATTCAAATTGCGTTGTTCTGTAGTCATGATTTTGGTCTTCTTAATGTTCAGCTGTAATCCCGCTTGGGCACTTTCACTTTTAGTAAAAGTTGTTTCAAGTCATTGCTGCCAGTAAGATGGTGCCACCTGCATATCTTAAATTATTGATTTTTTCCTTCCAGTTTTCACTCCTCCTTCATCTGAATCTAGTCCAGTTTTCTGTAAGATATGTTCTGCGTATCGATTGAACAGATAGGGAAGTAAAACACACATTTGTCCGACATCTTTGCCTAAAGGAAACCATTTTGTCTCTCCATACTCTGTTCTAACTGTAATTTCTCGTCTACAATACAACTTACATATCAGGGTAATCAAGTGCTCAGGCACACCATTTATTTCAGAACTATCCGTAGCTCCTCATGATCCACACAGTGAAAGGTTCTGTTGTAGTCTACAAAGCATAGACTGATCTTCTGAAATTCTTTTGCGCGTTCCAGTAGCCAGTGTATATTTGCAATATGATCCTGATTGCCTCTTCCTTTTCAGAATCCAGCTTGAGTATCAGGCATTTCTCACTCCATATAAGGTAAACACCTTTGTTGTAATACCTTGAGCATCACTTTGCTTGCATGGGAACTTAGAGCAATGCTCTAGTTACTGCTCTCCTTGGCATCTCCTTTCTTATGGACTGGAAGATATATTGAATGTTTCCTGTCTGTGAGCCATTTTTTTCCATATTTGTTGTTAAATTCTTGTTAGAGTTTTGACAAATTTAGTCTCTGCAGCTTGAAATAGTTCTGTCGGTATCCCATCTAACCCTGGTGATTACACATATACACATCTGTCATTAGATGTCCTTTTGGTTTTAATCTAATTGCATCATTAATGATAGCACTATTCATACTTGTCCTTTACTTTTCCCCGGAAGCTGATTAAGTGCTTTCTGACATGGGAGACTCATCTTCCAGTACTATCTCTTGTTTCAATTTGGACTGTCTTATCATAGGGTTTTCAGGGTACAAAAGATTCAGCAGCGGTTTATCATTCTTCTGCAGAATACTAACAAAAGTTAGCTTGAGTGTCACTGACATTGTTTGTGAAAGATCCTCCACCAGTGTCACCTTCAACTGCTGCTGCTGCCCAGTAGGTGCAATCCAGAAGTTTCGCTGCCTTTTTCACCATTGGAATGATCCATTCTCTTCTGCTGATGCTGCTCTTACTCTAGAAGAGGGTAGATGCATCTGGGTCTGGTGCCTCAGCTGTGAACATTACTTGTTGAGTGACCCTGCTAGAATTCCAGACTCATAAGGGTGTCTCGCTCCCTGATCACATTGCGCTCAAGCTTCTCTGACACATGCAAATCCCATCACCATATTAATGTATGCATCTGTGACGGACAGTCCAAATATCACGCCTGTCCATCACGTTAGAACCCTGATGAGGGAGCCAATGACAGAACAGGAGGGCGGAACCAAGGGAGAGAGGAGAAAAAAAGGAGGACAGTTGGAATCAGTTAGGGTAGACAGTTATGAAAAGTGATGAAGAGTTAGAGAGTTAGAGAGAAGAAGGAGTGAGGTTTGCTGAGATAGATAAATAGATAGTCAGAGATAGAGAGAGAATTATTACAAATAAATATACAATGGTTGAAGGGAACATAAGTAAACAAGAAGTGAGTTAATGTAGAACATAAAATATGATATTTCAGTGATTGTGATCTAATGAAAATAAACAAAGACCATCTGTGATTCTGAATTACCCTTTCATACCCTTTAATAAATCTAATTCTGTTATTGACAACAAGTGTGAAAGTAAAGTTCTTTACTGTGTGGATAAAAGAAATCCACTGGTGGCAGCGAGAGAGAAAGAAGGAACGTCGCCAGCGTGGACCTGAGTTGAGGGAATCAAACAGGGACACGGGGTGCACGTCACAGCATCCAAGAAGGGGACTTGGATACATACTGTAATCCCAACCAAGTTGGGCTATAGTTTTGTTTTTGTTTTTTGCAGTATATAGTTAGAACCATAAAACTTGGTTGGTACTTGTTCACCTTAGCATTTATCCTGCTGCAGGTACCAGGCCAAACAGATAGTATCTCTGTTTTCCTCAGGGTCCACAAAATCCATTATTGGCCCATACCTCCCTACCAGAAGCAAACAGAAAAGTCTCCCTCCACATACACAAACCCCCCTCCAAAATACACTCCTTTAACAGAATTAGCCCACTGTAAATTAATAAACAACCATTTAAAAAAGATAATGAAACATAGAAAGCACACACATGGAAAAAATAGCAAGATTTAAACCAAGAAAAGCAAGTAAGCAAAAAAGGAGAGAAAAAAGGGGGGGAAAAAAGGAAAAAAGAAAGAAAAAAGATAAAGAAAAAAGAATAAACTCCCCACAAACCTACTAGAATATGGAGAGATTTCTCTTCCCCGTACAACTTGATGCCTTCTCTTCCCTTATCTGTATCCAGCAGGAAGGCAGCAACAAAAAAAGGAAAGGACAGAAGAAGAAGAAGAATCGGAGGGAAAAATATATTTAAAAAATCCCAAGATTTGCTGGCACAAGCAGACTTCTTGGGAGAAGCAAAAATTATCCAACGAAGGGGGGCAATCCACCAAAAATCGAGGAGAAAAAAAGGCAAACAAAGAAAACAATCCAAGATAGAGGCAGTCAAACAGGAAGGGAGGCGAGCAGACAGCAGTAAAAGATGGAGGACATGTGGAGCTCAGCACAGAGTAATCCCACTCACAAGAAAGGACTGAAAGAAAGAGTACTCCTCACTGCTTTCCAGGCCCTTCTATACAATCACAATTCTGGCTCCTCTTGTACGTTTTGATTGGTTGCTGACAGTTCTTATGGCACTATTTGGATGAAAAAATTCTCAAGCCATTTGAATATGCCGCTGCTGGGCCGAGGCTCCAGCAGCGTGGTGTGCCTTTGCCCTGCTTCCCTGGATGGACGCGAGACAACGAGGCTGTCTCACGAGAGCAGCCTTGGAGGAGGGGTGAACGGCAGGTCATATAAGGGTCATTCACCCCTCATTGTTTCCTCTTTCTTGCTGGCATCCCACCCGTCCGCCCTATATTCTAGTGTGAGTTTATCTGGTTGCCTTTGGGGCCCGGATAGGAATTTTTGACCCGGTTCCTGATTGGCTCTTGGAGGCGGGGAATTTTTGCCTATCCCACACTGGATTAGGAGCGTGGCCATTTGAAGGGTGAAATTTGGTCGCACTGGCAGTTAGCGCGGATTAAACAGATATTTGAAGTGGGAGGTCAAATTGTAATAGCAGGTAATTATATCTCATCTTAACTCCCAGCACTGCGGATTGTGCGATTACAGTGCTTGGGGGAAAAGATGCACTGGGTGACACACCCGGACCAGCAGTCAGCACAGAGAGAGTGGCACGAGGTCCGGGGTGGTCAAATTTGGGCCGGTAGTTTTCCCACTGTCTTCAAGAAGGGGAGAACTGAGGCCAGGGTTTAGCGCATTGGTTGTTTAGAAGGGTCATTTTAGACCCCAAGTTAGAAACCTGAATCCGCACTACGGCAGGACCCCCCTTTGCCAAATGATTGGCAACAATGATGAGATTTGAATAAAGTTGAATAAAGTGTGGCCCGTGTTTAACCCACATACTTGGTCTCGCGTATTTATTCCGGAGTAAGGGGGCAATGACAAAGATGAGAAAAAGGTTACATGAAAGAAGGAACATAAAGCTTTCATGAACATCCCGTTCCTAAATACAAATCATTCTGCTTTCAGCAATGGATGGAAGAATATGAATTACATGACACAGAGCCTCTTTCATGTTTTAGGCCTTTTGTTAAAATGCAAAAGGTCTATCCCTAGTTAAAACACCCTTTACCCATTCTTTGTAACAAAAGGGTCTTAATGCTATCTCTTCGTTTCGTCGTTAAGTCGTGTCCGACTCTTCGTGACCCCATGGACCAGAGCACGCCAGGCCCTCCTAGCTTCCACTGCCTCCCAGAGTTTGGTCAAAGTCATGTTGGTAGCTTCAGTGACACTGTCCAACCATCTCGTCCTCTGACGTCCCCTTCTCCTCTTGCCTTCACATTTTCCCAACATCAGGGTCTTTTCCAGGGAGATTTCTCTTCTCATGAGATGACCAAAGTATTGGAGCCTCAGCTTCAGGATCTGTCCTTCCAGTGAGCACTCAGGGTTGATTTCCTTCAAAACGGATAGGTTTGTTCTCCTTGCAGTCCAGGGGACTCTCAAGAGTCTCCTCCAGCACCACAATTCAAAAGCATCAATTCTTCGGCGGTCAGCCTTCTTTATGGTCCAGCTCTCACTTCTATACATCGCTACAGGAAAAACCATAGCTTTGACTATGCGGACCTTTGTTGGCAAGGTGATGTCTCTGCTTTTTAAGATGCTGTCTAGATTTGTCATCGCTTTCCTCCCAAGAAGCAGGCGTCTTTTAATTTTGTGGCTGCTGTCACCATCTGCAGTGATCATGGAGCCCAAGAAAGTAAAATCTGTCACTGCCTCCATATCTTCCCCTTCTATTTGCCAGGAGGTGATGGGGTCAGTGGCCATGATCTTAGTTTTCTTGATGTTGAGCTTCAGACCATTTTTTGCACTCTCCTCTTTCACCCTCATTAAGAGGTTCTTTAATTCCTCCTCACTTTCTGCCATCAGAGTGGTATCATCTGCATATCTGAGGTTGTTGATATTTCTTCCGGCAATCTTAATTCCGGCTTGGGATTCCTCCAGTCCGGACTTTCGCATGATGTATTCTGCATATAAGTTAAATAAGCAGGGAGACAATATACAGCCTTGTCGTACTCCTTTCCCAATTTTGAACCAATCAGTTGTTCCATATCCAGTTCTAACTGTTGCTTCCTGTCCCACATATAGATTTCTCAGGAGATAGATAAGGTGGTCAGGCACTCCCATTTCTTTAAGGACTTGCCATAGTTTGTTGTGGTCCACACAGTCAAAGGCTTTTGCGTAGTCAATGAAGCAGAAGTAGATGTTTTTCTGGAACTCTCTGGCTTTCTCCATAATCCAGCGCATGTTAGCAATTTGGTCTCTAGTTCCTCTGCCCCTTCGAAATCCAGCTTGTACTTCTGGGACCCATGTAAAAACAACAAAAACAAAAATAGATTCCTTTATGTTCCTTCTGTTAGCACAAAATGTCCTTCCATTGCCCAGAGAAGGGCTTAATTGGGATACTTTTCTTTGCATGCAATCACCCTGCTTCATTCCCAAAATTTGGGGAGGGGCTGCAGCAGGGAAGTCCAGGCAACATTGATTTCTATTGGTAACCCTTTGGCTTATCTTACCATTTCCTTTTTTCTTTACCACAGAAAATCTGTTAAAGAAGAAAACACTTCCCACACATTGCCTTTTGTTTGGTAGACTAGAAGCCAACTTGGAAACATCAACAGTAGTGGTGGGGTGTCTGTGTTAAAGTTCTAGAACTATCCCCAGAGAAAGGCTTGTTAATGTGGAGGCAGAAAAAGGCAACAGCTTTCTAACAGTGTTATGTCAATTACTGATTGACCTTCATATTAATAGACACCAGTTGCTGCTGCTGAAAAGTTTTAATACTGTCCCTCTGTTTTATTTTTCTTCCTTTTACCATGCTGTTGGTTTTATATTTTGACAGTATGCATAGTTTTTATGTTCTAAGCTGCTTTACAACATAAGGCAGGTATTTCTTTTTCTAAGTAAAATAAAATAAAATTAAAAAGGACTGTTGATTGCAACTTTACTCAGTGTTTGATATTTCATTTTTCTTAAATGTTGAAATCTGGTATAATCAGTTTCTTTTTTATAATTTCTCAACTGATTATCTTCTTTCCACCTTGATGAGGAGACTAGAGGGGGGGGGGAGAGAGCTAAAGATATCAGTATTGCCAACAGTCTGTGCAGGCAGGCATCTTGAGAACATAGATTGGAGCTGATAAGAAGCTACTTTAGAAGACCTTAAAAGCTACTGAAGAAACTAACAGGCCCCATTAGATTTTCTGTCATGCATATGATGAGGAAAATACACCAGCAGAAAATCCGCATGATTGTCTTACTGTGACAGCAGTAGCTATTGTGCTGGGGTGCTTTTTGGACTGTAGTTCCACCTTGGTGTTTATGCTCTACTGGTTAGCAGAAGTTTCAGGGGCAGTTTCCAGACAGAAAGGGCTTTGTGACAGGATAGGGCTGTTGCAGTACAACATGCGCCTCACTGGTTTGACAAGAAAGAAAAAGTCTCGGTGAAAGGAGTCTGACTTGGTCTAGTTTCCTGTTTCAGGCTCAAAGCATTTGCTGTGCCCACCCCAACAGTTGTCCAAATGGCTAGCAAAGACATTATATTTTAGCCCTTCTTCGGGAACAGCACTGGGCCAGCTTCTGGTGAAGTATAATTACTAGCATACTGTACACCTCCACTATAGCTTAGGAAGAATTAAATGCTGCTGGGGGATTGGGTGGAGAGGGCTTAGTCTTCTTTCTTTGTTCATGTCAGTACCATTGCCATACAATTAATAAACAAACCAGATAATTCTCATCCAGTAGCAGGCAATATGAAGAGCATTTGAAGTAGGTAGCATCAAGTCTTCCGTGGTGCATGCTGAGGAGCATAGAATACACTGACATAGGTGTGAGGTTGCCTGTTCTCTGCACTTGGAAAGGACTGTGTTGGTGCAAAATCCCAATTTTCTTTGTTCCTGCCAAGTCTACTCCGTAGCCTACTACATCCAAGTAACCCAGTTCTCCATGTGACCAGGGGTCAACTTTACTAGGATTTCTTCCAATTTAAAAGATGGGTAGTTCTTTCTTTCCACAATATAATCCTGTTATTCTCTGATTTTCCTTGAAGATCACAAAAGTACCAATGAGAGAGCTTATCACGGAAGAGAAAGCCAGGACATGGTGATGGCTACCAGCCAAGTTTAAAGGAAAGTATCTGTGACTTTCAGTTATGATGTATGCATCTTTATTGATTTATTGATTAATACAGAAATTTCTATTGTTCTTCAGGCCATTTTACAAGTTAAGATCAGATTAAGTATCAAGAAATACAATAAAACACAATAAACCCTCATGAAATACAGAAGGATGGCATGTACTATGTTACATGCCTTTATATCAAGGCATGCAGACAGAAAAGGAACCATGTGATCCTTCCATAGGAACAAATTCCTAGATTAGGTAATACGTTTACTGAATCACTGAGAAGTTACACATTAGACAAGAATTCTAATTCTCTGTTAACTTTTCATCAGGCAAACAAGATATAAAACTTGGGGTTAAGGCAAATAGTAACCTTAACCAAACTAGTTTGCCTTAATCAAAAATTGGTTCAGATGTGATACCCTTTGCTCTTGAAACAAGATTGCCATCAAGTCCAGATGGAGTTTGTAGATTCAACACTGAGACAAAGGTGTCAAGGATATCAATTTACAGTCTTTCCTCTGTCTCCAGACAAAAGCTTGGTTTGGATCCCTGTTGAGTACTATGTATGGACGTGAATGTTGGACAGTGAAGAACACAAACAGGAAAAAAAGTAATCCATTTGAAATGTAGTGTTTGGAAAGAGTTTTACAGATACCTTGGACTGCCAAAAAGACAAATGAGTGGGTGCTAGATGAAATCAAGCTTCCCTCTAGAAGCAAAAATGACTAAATGGAGGCTATCATACTATGGAGACATTGTGAGAAGACATGACTCATTGGAAAAGACAATGCTGTGAAAAGTTGAAGGCAACAGGAAAAGCAAGAGACCAAATAAGAGATGGATCCAAGAAAAAAAGCCACAATCTTAAGCTTGCAAGAGCTGAAAAGAGCTGTTAACAACAGGGCCTTCTGTAAGTCACTGATTCAGAAAGCTGCCATAAACTGGAGGATACTGGATGGATCTGTCCACTGCCTTAGGCAAGGCCAACAAACCACTTTGTAGGCTTATGGAGAAGAATGTGAATGAAGTTCAACAAAAGAAGAGATAAAATTCAAGATATTGCATCAGGTTAAAAAAATCAGTTGTGGAATCAGGAAATGGGTGGGTCTTCAGAAGTTTCTGCACAGTTATGCCCATCTTCCCTCACCTCTGACTATACTGGCTAGAGTGGATAGATGAGAGTTGGCACTGATGTAATGTGGGGAGCCACAGGGGCGGTTGCCCCAGGTGCAAAATTTTAAGGGTAAAAATTCTTAGGGGTATGTGGGCCATACTGCCCGGCATACTCCTGCAGATGCTCCTCGTGCTCCTCTCCCCTCATCCAGCATTCTGAGTCTGAGCCACCAGAGGCACTGGGCCCACCGCCCCCACTATTCCTGCTGCTAGTGCAGACCTCAAGAAGCTCCATGACCGCTTCATGGCACCACCCATGCATTGCATCACAGAGCCAGCACGTGACCCACGCCCCACAATAATTGTCTTGCTCTGGATGCTGGCCACCCACACTACGCCACTGAGAGTTGGAGTTTTAGAACATCTGGAGAGTCACTGCATAACTCAGTGAGTCTCATGATTCAGTGAGGGCTTGAACTTCAGTCTTCCAAATTCCAGTCCAACACTCAACCCAATGCAGCACACTAGTCACAGGTGCCTGGTGGAATTAAAGGTCTTGTTGTTCAGAGGAACTAGAAGGCTGGGCTAAAGGCTTCATGAAAAAAGGTGGGTTTTAAGGAAGGTTAGAAAGAAGTAAGAAAGGCAGTATTTCACAAAAGCCATTTGAAAATGGGATACATCACTTGGTGTTGGGATGAATTATCTTCATGATGCACATCTTATCACTATGCATTCTATGCAATGATCCAGAAGTGACAGTTTTCCATGTCAAGGCATAACCGATAAGTGAAACTACCGCAGGCAATCTTGATTCACTTCCCACCTTCCTCCAACAAATGTCACATTTCAGTGGTGGCTATGTTTTGTGATATGTTCAATGACAGAACAGCTACAAGTATCCTCTTCCTTTGTAAGCCCACCCTCCTTATCCTCAAATGTTCTCATTTTAATTCATTTTTACTTCTGGTGCTGTTGTGGTTTGATGTCTTGTCTACTCAAAGTTGTGGATCTCCCCACTTGCAGCAGGAGAATGGACACTCTTGCTGCTAATCATACAATTGATAATGGATGCATATTTTCCCATTTTTTATCCATGACCTCTTTCCCCCCCTGCCACCTTTCCCCTACTATGTGTCCCTGTTCTGCTGGTATGGGAACTCAGCACTTCATTCCATGGACTAGTGTCAACTGAACATGGAGGAGGGTAGGTTGCCCCATATCACCCCAGATGGTTAGAAAACATGTTGACTGCCCACTACCGAACTAGAAAAACCCTTCTTCTTCACTAGGAATATCTTCCCATGGGGTTAATAGGTAACAGGGCTCTGACACCATTTTTAACAATAGGCTTTTGTGGTGTTAAACCATTATACCATTCCATGGGGAATGATTGGCTGGTGTTGCTGTGTTGCTGCCAGGTCACAGTGGCATTATGTCACAATGCTGGCATGGCCACAGAATACCACCTTCATGTGAATCTGCGGTTGGACATTAGCTGGTAACACTGAGTCTCCAGAATCAGGTGAAGTATTTAAAAGTTTCTACGTATAGACAAGCCAACTGTGGAGTACGTATAAGAAGGTTTACACATCTAAGAAGAAGACAAATTAGGACAAACACACTGTGAAATTCAGCTATTTTCAGTTCCAAAGATGACCCATTAATAACACACTGATCTACTTCCCGCAAACTATGAACTCAACCCACATGCAGCAGTTACTATGTCTCCATCCAAGTCAGAAGATACTAGTTTGTAGGGTGGGTGGTGTCACCCACACAAATACAGGGAAAATGATACACAAGGAATGAATACACAAGGAATGCAGTTATGGTGCATGCAGGAATGTCCCATATACAGTTTAGTGTGGGCACATGCAGTGCAAAAAAGAAAAAGAAAAGAGAAAGAGCTGACCATTTGGATACCAAAGACAATAACAATAACCAGTTCCAAAATATTTACCAAGTGATAAATTCCATTATATGCCATGGGATTTTCTTCTACCTGTTCCTGGATCTGCCAGGGGAAACCATGTAAACAAACCACATGTTTAGCTGTGAAAGAGTCAAAGTCTTTAGCACTAAAGCTCCTAAAATCCAAATATTCTGATGTTGGTACCAAACCACTTTCCTCTTCTTAAATTGGCCTGGCAAAATATTGAAAGAGAAGGAGGATATATAGGTCATTAGTCTTCCTTGGTATAGAAAGAAGGTTGTTTACATACTTTGTTCTAAGGCATCCCCAAGTATGTGTGCATCTTGCAAGTCGAGAGCAGGTTAGGTGGTTTGTCGACTCTATGACTGGCAGGTCTAGGCTTGGCTGGTGACAGTGTCATTTGGGAGACCCTTCGTTCCCAACCGCAAGTCTTCTGCAGCCTGTGGTGTCATGGAAGGACAGCCCCCTGGGGTAATGCCAAGCTCCTTGCTGTCAGAGTGCTAGGACCTGGACTAATTCATTGCAGCAGAGTTTAATTAAACTGCACCAGAGTTGTTTCCCTGGTAAAATAAGTGTGGGAAGAGAATGTGTGTCAAAAGAGACATACCCCTGACTGTGTGTGCTTTATTGTTACCCCACAACTAATATATTGTGGGAATTCCCATGGGGTCCATGATAAACTGTATTATCAGCTTCCCTAAAATAGGCAGTCGACCAGTGTAGGTTACCACTGTAGTCTGCAACTCCATTAATCCTCCTAATTTATTATATTATAGCTGTATGTGAGGTCTCCTAAATTCATTGCCCTCCTTTTATCTTAATAAAAATGCTTGTTTTTCCTCCCACATGAAGGCAGTTATTATTTGTTGTGTCTGTCTCTTCAAATCCACTTGCACAAAAATATGATTACTGACTGAGAAACGTAAACTGCATTTGACATGTTGTCTACAATAAAATGTTAAAAAAAACAACAGATCTACTTACTGCTGCAGTGGTATATGAAGACACACACATAATACATCCCACATACTGAATTTTTATTTAGTTCTCAGTTTATAAGTTATTTTATGGAGTTATGTTTTCATGGGGGTGAGGTGGAATATATATCTATATCTAGACACAAAAGGCATAAGACAAATGCCAAAATCTTTATTATGGCAATGGTTTTGTAAAGCCAATCCAAAAGGCAGAAAAATGTGTGAAAGCTTTTCAAATTTTTAGATCCTTCACCAGATGAAAAAAAGTTACAAAAAGCATGTGGGCAAAATAAATTTAAGATCAGGCTTCCTGTGTCCCTTTCATTTCACCAACCTGTTTTTTAAATCATATCTTACGTCATGAAATCTCAAAAGCCTTTTCCTTTTTGTGCTTTTTATCTAATAAAAGTAATACCATGACATGGATTTTGGACTGTATCTACAGTATATGTAGACCAATTATCTATACATGTACACACACATGTCATTTCTACATACATCCAAACACACATGAAAAGAGCAAGAGAGAGACACAAACACACTTCAAAAGCTATACCTGTAGAAACCTTTCATTCCGTAAGATATGAGATCAAGCAAGGCCAGCCTGCCCTTTTATATCACTATATAAAGATATAATAGTAAAGATAAAAACCCAAGACCACATGGGTTTTGGTGGAAATGAAATAGAGCCACACAGCTTACCCTCCAACATTAGACAGCTGGTTGGGGAACCCTGCTGAATGTGGCTCAACAGGGAGGGGATATCTTGAAAATCAATCCAAAGCACCTTCTATGGGGCACTTGTGGTGATTTCAGGGGCTCATTGGCTTTTATGGGGCTTTCACTATAGAATAGTTTCCCTGCCCAAAAGTCACTTGTTTCAGTAGGTATACACAGAACATGAAATGAGGAGCTATGAATTGGAAGGGAGGGGGAGTTACTCCCAGGTGATCTGAGTAAAAAGTATGAAATATACTCTATGAAATATATACTGTATTCAGTGGTATTTTCAAGTAAAACAAACTGGGAGAAGGAAGCAGTAGCTACAAATTCTTTCTTTTCTTTTCACATGGCATCAACATTATGGTATCAATTATGTATACATACTTATAAAGCTCTCATTCATTTCTATCTACTATCTTGAACCAGAACACAAGTCATGTATCCCAGAATCCAACAGCTAGTATGTAACTTTACCTGTTCACACCAGGATTCCCTGCTACACTTATTTCTCCAGAGTCTCGCTTGCCATTTCCATAGTGCCCTATTAGCTCCTTATCTGGGAATTCACAGCTCGTCACCTCCATCTCTTTTTTTTCTCCATATTCATTATTATGAATATCTGCCAACCTAGTGCTAAAGGGCAGGTGTACTCATCAAGTTGTTTTCCTCCTGGAAACTATTCGGTGAGACAAAATGTCTGTTCGGCCTTCAGTCTTTGTCAATGAGCGAATTTCTTCACTTTTGTCAAAGTGCATCATGCTTCTGTACTGAGTTAATCAGGTACATGTCATTACACACTCAGGTTCACGTGTGTGCATGAGGGCATCGGTAACAATAGCACTTGAAAACCTACATCTCAGTATCTATGAGTTACATATGGACAAGAATGAGGATAGATTTTCAAACAGACAATACACTAGTCTATTCTCCAGAGCAGAACCTTAGAAAATTGCATCAGGTAATTTCCAATAAAATAGTATCGCATCTTCCATTATTTATAGGCACATCTATTTGATGGCTTTTATTAATTCATGAGAATATGTAGGATTATTAAATGAGGTCATAAGGAAACCACAATCTTGTGGGCAACAGGCTGTTTCCATCTTTTACAGATTCCTGTTAGAATGCAACATGTATACAGGCACAGGCACCTTCACCCGCACAATATATCATACAAAAAGAATGATTCATACAATGGCAATTAGATCTAAAACCATTTGGCCCTACTGTAGTGAACACACAGGTCTGGAGATGCCAGGCATGGTACTTTAGTGACTGGAGAGATTCTGTCATCCCATTCCCCATCGGCCAAAGTGTCTGAAAAATGACAGGCCCCTTTGGTGCCATGTAAAGCATGTGACCTTGCCCTCCCAACGCTTGATCTTTGCACTTGAGCTGGTTATTTGTCACTGTCCTAGAAGACGGAACTCAGGTGGCTTAGCATGTGTCTTCTCTCTCTCTCTCTCTCTCTCTCTCTCTCTCTGTCTCTGTCTCTCTCTCTGTATGTGTGTGTTACCAAGCAAAGTGTAATTTCCCTCCTTGGACCTAATGGCAGCAAACGCTTGCTTGCTTGCTTGTTCCATTTATATGCCACCTTTCCCATGATCAGCTCAAGGCAACACACATGGCTGTCCCCCTCTCCACTTCATCTTCATAACAGCCCTTTGAGGGAGGTCAGGCTGAAAGACAATGGCTGACCCGCACTGATCCTGTCAGTTTCCATGTGGAACGGAGTCTGCATCTCCCAGCACTCATTCTATCACAGGAGGGTGGTGACTTGGATTTTATGGGTAAGCTCACTCTGGGTTTTAGTCCAAACTGTGAAGGAACCATTCAATGTTTTGAACCTATTTGGGGGCTAAGGTCCAGCACTTTGGATGGCACTTTTAAAGTGTGGACTAAAACCTGGAGTGTATTCATCAACACACCGCCCCCAATCAAAATTGAAGTCACCAACTTCTGTTGCAGGCCATCCCTCTCAGCACTGTACCACACTAGTTTAGGGGAGCTGTGTAGGTTTCATGTCACACACAGGCCTACCCTTCAACACCTTGCCATTGGCCTATACTACTCCGGCATCTGCTACTTGAGGTAGCTTCTCCACACTGACAAATGGTAGGGGCACTACCAACCCACGTTCTCAGTCCCAGACACTCTTAAACTCCCCTGTCACTTCTCAGGAAGGGGCAATGTTGAGTTTGCCAATGGCCAGGTTAATGTAAGCAGTGACTCTTGACAATGAAAGGAGAACAGGGAGAAGGAGGGGAAGCAATTGCCTTTGAAATCAGAAAACCAGAAGGAACTGTAGCTAGATCCCAGAGGGCCTGCTTGCCCATTCTAATTCTAATTCCCTGTGTCTATAGCTGTCTTGCAAGTAAAGTGAGAATCTTGTGTCAATGTATTTCCATTGCTCTATTCTTCTTCTTACACAGGTAATGCAGAGGTCAGAGATTTTCAGGTGGAATAAACAGATCAAGTATCAGCAACCATAGCTACTGGTCCACAGGTACAATGGTTCTCTCAACTTCAGAAGAAGAAGGAGGGGGAGAGAATAATTAAAATAGAAAGAAAGGAAGGTAAGGAAATTGCTCTAACTAGGGTACTGCATGTGAGGAGACATACGTTCTTGTGGAACAATGTCAAACGTGATAGTGGCAACGGATGTATCCTGCTTTGACATCCCATTCTCTCAAATACATACAAAAGCTTTTGTGTTCAGAATTAAGAGATGCAGCACCATAATGACTGCAGTTGAAAACACTGATTTAGGCAGCAAGGCCTCACAGCTGAAGCTGAATAGTGGGAGATGCAGGACAGGTTTTAATGTCCTTAACACTGCACTAGGTTAAACTGTGAAATTCATTGCCACATTCATGTTGTCAACCTATGGTTGACAACATGAATAGCTTTAAAAGGGGTCTGGATAAATCCATAGATAAGGTCATTGGTTCAAGATGTCTATTCAGTTCTTCAAAACAACCTCTGGTTTATGAATGTGGAATACTGTGCTTCTGTACCCAAAATTCAAAAAGCCAGGAAATGGTCTAATATTGCTGCATGATATCATGCCTGCATTGCCAGCAGGAAAAAGGATGCCAAGCTTTACATAGCAAAAGGCAGCCTGAATGATGACAGCACTAATGGCAGTAGTCAAGATGGTCTACAGGATACCTTTTTCTGCTCACTACCATTCACAAAGTGATACCATGCAAGGGAAAATCACAGAAGGTGACTCCTTTTTCATCAGTTAACCACTTCAAACCCAAATAGAAAGCAATTGCCAGGGCTCTTTTTCAACAAGTGTGAACACTAGTACATTTTTTAAAAATCATAACTCAGAAACCATTAGCCCAAACATCTCCAAATTTGTCATAGAGCAAGAGAAGATTGTCTGCTACATCTGATACTGATCCAAGGTCTAGTTTCAAAGTTATAAGTTTTTGTTTGGGGTGCTCCCATTTTTTTAGTTGGCTTATGGAATGCTGAATTGGGCTGTCACACAATACCTATTGGTGCACTCCCATGCACCAATAATATCTCACCTTAAGTATCAGAAGTCACATTGCTTCTGTACACTGTTTACCGGGCTATGTGAAAGTCAGATGTCCTCATTTCCTGCTAATGGACTCTCTATTGGTGATCATGGTCAGCCACTTTGAGAACAGAATGGTAGACTAAGTGGCCTGATCCAGCAGGGCTCCTCTGGTGTTCTTATGCATGTATCCATAGGAAACCTTGCTTATAGGCAGCAGGTTTAGAGGATACGGAGTGGGCCATGTGATATACACAGCTCCAATTCCTTCCACCACTCCCTATTTCCCAGTATCTGGTACTCAAAGTAATTGCCTCATTCTGCTTATTGGCCCAGCTGGACCCATCAGCAGGCAGATCTCTGGGCAACTTGTAAGTATTTCTGACTTTCAATAATTAGCAATGCTGTTTTTGTTTTGTGCTGTCAAGTTGCTTCTGACTTATGGAGATCCTAGTAGGATTTTTAAAGCATGCGAGATGTTGAATGAGAGGTTTACCACATCCACCTCCCCAGTGAATTTCCATAGCCAAGCTGGAATTTTAGCATAGGTTTCCTGAGTCGTAGTCTGATGCTTTATCCACTTGACCATACTGGATCTGTTTAATTAACAACTGGACAACTAGAAGTTCTCTCTTTGGCTGCTGGAATGAACAGGGCCAAATCAAGATATTTTGCTGCCCGAGAAGAAGCACAAGATGGCTGATCTCTCTAAACTTAATTCTGTACTGATAATTAGGGTTGCCAGATCCCCTGGCACTGCCTGAAGTCCCTGTGAACTGCTATGCCACTCCAGGTCACTGGCAACAGAGATAAATTGTGAGTAGCACTGGAGGAGGAGAAAGTGCAGTCGTTTGTGAGGTGATTGTAAGCCCTAAGAACCTATCTCTGCCCACCCCCAGCTAGGACTAGGGTTTATAGGCTCAATGTTTGTACATGTGTTGCACTTGCACAATGTCTGCACAGAAAACTCAAGGAGTGAGTGGAGAGGATTGGACAGAGAGATCTTAGATGTATGCATTTGGGCCTCTTGTGGCACTTGGAGCAAGCAGGGAGTGGAGCACCAAAATCATAACTCATGAGCTTTCTTGTTACACAGGCCTTGCAGCAACAGTGCAGTACCTGACTGAGGTAGGGGAGGATCATTCGCATTGGTTAATGCTGAGCCTTCCACAAGCATTAGCAGCCACACGGGCTTGAGAAAAAGGTCATATGTTACGCCAGGCCTTGCAAGAGCAGGAGCTATGTGAACCATAACTCAACCACTAAAAAAATAGCTCCCCATTTGCCCCCTGTTCTGTGTAGTTATCCAGGTTTTGCTTGTATTCTGGCCTCATTTATCCAGCTTCCCCTCATGCATGTTGCCACAATCATTGGGTCCAGCAGCAATTCAAACCCCTTGGTCGCCCTGCATCTGTGACATTCCAAGGACATGAGGATCCAATCTCAGTCTCAGGTTTGGGACTGAAATCTAGGGAAATGGGATACATTGACCCAGCAATACTACTGATGATGGGAAAGCATCTTCCACCACTTTTAAGGGGCCCAGGCCAGATTAGAATATGAAGATAGGCAGGGTGGCACAAGCAGCTGTATCTTCCAGGAGAAAAGAATAGCTGGATGGCTCAGTAAGTAACCATCTGTAGGACTCCGCTTAATAATAGGGCCAACCATGGAAATGAAGAAAACCTGGGAAGGACTGAAGTTACTGTGCTGAGTAAATGCTCAGAAATATGTCTCCCCACCTGAGCTATTGTGCAACCACTTGTCTCCAGTTCGTAAATCTGACACTTCAGTTTAAAAAACAAGCAGACATGTTGCTCTCACAAGCTTTGACATCTTCAGACTCCAGGTCGAAAGAACATTTGTCCCTTGTATATAATTAATATATAGAGATATCCTAGTGCTGTCTATGGCTATAAATACAAATCAGAGGGACAGAACTTGGAGGAGCTATAACAAAGAGGGCTAAAGAAGCGAAAGAATACCAATCCATCCTCCAAAACAGACAAAAGCTTTTGTTTGGGGAGGAGAGATGGAAAACTTGATCATTACATGTGTCTACCAAGCCTCAAGAAATTATAACTGATGAAGGCAGGATAAATCTTTTTAGCAAGTCGTCTGGAGCTACATAGGAACAAAATGATTGCTGTTTGATAATAGCACTCTAAGTGCTTTATTTTGGGACACAAAACCATAGACTTGAAGATTTTCAGTGGCGAAGTTCGCCTAGGGAATATATGAATTAAGATAGTATACTGTATATATATTTAAAAAAATATTGACCAAAACCAGCACCCATATGCCCAATACACACATAAGTTTAAGGAGGACAGCTCCTAGGGCTGAAACCATCTCCATTCTTTTTCCTTATATTTTTATAAATGATAATTATAATATATAATACTTATAGTATACGTATAATTATCTTACTAGGTTTGTAAGAAGAAACAGAAGTCAGGAATCATCCTCACATAGTAATCACTGCAAAGATTTTCTGGTTTGGAAGATGTGGGTGAATCGTCTATTTTTATGTTTTTGCCTTATATTTTAAAGCAAATATGTCTCTTGGTAGATCAAGAGAACCCACCCACCCCCCATTGTTATAATTTTTATAGTCAGTTTTCTGAAGGCAAGGATACTTTTATTTTCAGTAGTCATTGCTATGGTCATTGTGAACCTCCTGACTAACGGATAATTGGTTGCACCATGAATTATGTTCCCTGAGCTAAAGGTGAGAGTCAAAATCTCTCTTGGTCACCAGAACAACAAAGACACTTATTGTGGCTGGAACCCCACTCAAAAGACACAAGCACCTTAGCTTTGAGAGGAAAGCCTGCTTTATTATTTGATTTATATCTCTCTTCTTTTCCCTGTCTAGTCTTCTTCTGTCCTCCTATTAGCAATGTTGGCATCTTGCAGACAGAGAACAAACTGAGAAAGAGAATTGAAAGCCTGGACAATAGGACACAATTTCCCCCAATATACATATTTACACAGTTTTCTCTAACACATGAATTTTATATGTAGTTATTGCCAATACAATTCAGAAAAGTGTGGAATAAAACAACAACAACAAAACCACCCAAATGTGTTGTAATCCATGTATCAACCAGGGAAGGAAACATTACCTCAGGTTGCTTTAACAAACAAAATCTTCCCACATCCCTACATTATTTGTTTGTTTGTTTGGCTTTTACCCCGCCCATCTAGATTCTAAACGAATCTACTCTGGGCAACTTACAGTCCAAGCAATATAAAATAAGAATTTAAAACAGACAATATTCTAACAAAAAGGAAGATAAACAAAGCCCAAGATGGGAAAAAACAGAGAATTAAGTGATGGAAGGGGGGGAAGGCCTGCCTGAAGAACCAAGTCTTCAGCTTGTTCTTAAAAACTCCAGCGAGGGTGCCAGGCGAATCTCAGGGGGCAAGATGTTCCAGAGGCGAGGGGCCACCACCAAGAAGGCCCGGTTTCTAGTTCTCTCCTTCCGGGCCTCTCTCGGGGTCAAGCCCCTCAGCTGCCCAGCCTGGCTAGATCGAGTGACACGAGTAGAGCTAGGTGGGAGCAGGCACTCTGCCAGGTATCAAGGTCCTAAACTGTTTAGGGCTTTATATGTAAGCATTAATACCATGAAGTCAATGCGGAAACGAATGGGCAACCAGTGTAAAGCCGCCAGAGTGGGGGAAACGTGATTATATTTTTTTACCCCGGTTAATAGTCTGGCGGCCGTGTTCTGGACCATTTGTAGTTTCTGCATCAATCTCAAGGCCAGCCCCACGTAGAGCGCATTACAGTAGTCTAATCTCGAGACTATGAGCACATGGACCAGAGTGGTGAGCACCCCAACATCAAGATAGGAGTGCAGCTGGGTAATCCACCAAAGATGTAGATGGGCGGTGTGGACCACAGACACTACCTGGGACTCCATGGTAAGTGCTGGGTCAAAATGGATCCCCAAGCTGTGGACCACATTCTTTGTGGTGAGAGTCGCCCCTCCAAAAGAGAGGGAGCTTCCCAAACCACTGATAGGAGGGGCGCCCACCCTCAAGACCTCCGTCTTGTCCAGGTTCAGCTTCAGTCCATTCTCTTGCATCCATTGCAGTACAGCCCCCAGGCAGCACTCAAGGGACGCAACGGCATCCACTGCTGTTGGAGAAAAGGAGATGTAGAGCTGCGTGTCATCAGCATACTGATGACACGAAGCACCACACCCCTGGATGACCCATCCCAGCGGCCTCATATAGATATTAAACAGGATTGGAGAGATGATTGAGCCCTGCGGCACCCCACAATTGAGGATCCACGGGGCCGATACATTCTCTCCAAGCTGGACTCTCTGGGAACGGTCCTCCAAAAAGGACTGGAGCCAAGCAAGAGGTAGGCCACCAATCCCCAATTCGGAGAGCCTCCCAGGAGGATACCGTGGTCGACGGTATCAAAGGCGGCTGAGATATCAAGGAGAACCAACAAGGACATTTTGCCCCTATCGGCCTCCCTCAGTAGGTCATCAAGCAGGGCGACCAATGCCATTTCCGTACTGTGACACGGCCTGAAGCTCGACTGGAACAGATCCAGGGCATTGGTTTCATCCAAGACAACTTGAAGCTGATCGGCCACCACCCTCTCTACAACCTTGCTAAGGAAGGAAACATTGGCAACGAGCCTATAATTGCCAATGTTGTCCACCGCCAAGCTCAGTTTCTTCCTAATGGGCCTAATGAGTGTCTCCTTGAGGGCAAGGGGAACTCTGCCCTCCTGGAGAGACCCATTAATTATTGCAGTGGCCCATTCAGTTGTCACAGGCCTGGCTGCTTTGATTAGCCAGGCCGGGCAAGGGTCAAGGGAGGAGGTGGCGGCACGGCAGCGATCAGGTACCTTGTCAACCTCAAGTGATGTCACTGGCTGAAATTAAGTAATTCTCATCGGACAAGACAGTGCGCTGGATGTCTCGGCTCGATCTACTGGTTTCAAATAGGGGGTCAGGTCACTTTACCTTTAAAAAATGTTGCAAATTGGTCAGGTGAGATACGAGGGGGGGGCCAATCACTGTGACCAATTCCAGATAGATCACGTACTATGCGAAATAATTCCGCCTGCTGGTTGGAAGCTTTGCTTATCCGGACATATGTCAGTTTGATGCTACTTAATTGTTTTGGCTCATCCCAAGGAAACCTGGATATGTACTTTGACAAGGTAATTAGAATTCTCTGCTAGACAACCCTAGCACCATTTTCTGAACTGCAGCAGAGAAGGGAAGGTACTTCACTAAACTACAGGATTTTAAAGAATGGAGCTACAGTCAACCCTCGACTTACGAACTTAATCCGTTCTGGAAGGACGTTCTTAAGTCGAAAAGTTCGTAAGTCGAATCAGCATTTCCCATAGGAATGCATTGAAAACCAATTAATCCGTTCCGGCTGTTTTTGGTTCTTAGGTCGAGGGGCGGTTTGTAAGTTGAAGCATTAGTTCCCATAGGAACTAATGCAAAGCCGGTTAATCCGTTCCTACCACTAGGGGCAGAATTTTTTTCTTTTTTTTCCTTTTAACCTAAGATGACTTAGGTTTTAAAAAAAGGAAAGAAAAGAGGGAGGGAAGGAGGGAACAGATACCTTTTCAACAGAACACCTTGAAAGTTCAAATTTCCTCGGTGTATACACCGAGGGAAGAAACAATGAAATTTTGGAGGGAAAATGGATTGAATGAAGTTTAATTCTAGTCCTGAAGGTGATGGGGGCACTTGTGAAATTGTATCTTTTTGTTTTTTATTGTTTTTTAAATGTTTTTTATAGTTCTTTGTGTGGCAGTTGTTTTATGTTGTATTAATAAAAAAGAAAAAAAATGTAAAAAAAAAAAAGAAAGTTCAAATTTTGCGCTTTCCCCGCCTCCCGCGCGTTTTTTCCTCAGTTCGTAACTCGAAGCAAAGTTCGCAAGTCGAGGCTATATTTTTCTATCAGAGGGGTTTGTAAGTCGAAATGTTCGTAACTAGGGCCGTTCGTAAGTCGAGGGTTGACTGTATGACATTTAAAGTGATATCAAACTGTTATAACTGTACAGTGTGGACCCACTTTTAGAGGACATCAGTCCCTTGAATTTCTTACGCATACGCTTTTACACTGCCCATTTTATGAACAAATTAGGAATAACCTAATCTGCCCATTGCTGAACAAGTTTCAAGACTACCCTTCCAGTTGGTTAGTACAATACTGCCTATTAGACCAAAACCCTTATATCACGGTACAGGTAGCAAAGTTTTTCATAGCTGCAATGCGTAAGAGGGCGGAGTTTGTCCCGATTACTTAATTTCTCAATGCACCTATCTCCCTGTAATCCCTATCATTGTTTTACTGTATACTCTTTTTCTATATGGATCATATGACCGCAATAAACTTATTTGTATTTGAGGACATCAGACTTTCAAGCCAATTGTTTCCACAAAATATTTGCACCTGTTGTAAATAGAGATGGGGTTATTCATATACGAATATCCCCCCACAGGTGCAGATAACAAGGGTCCAGTCCCCTGGGGCCAGACCGACCACTCACGATTTCGCCGCTGCTGCGAACTCCATGGAGCCTTCCTATTGCTCCGTTGCTCGCGATGGATTAGCCAGTCCTGGCAGAAGGCGGAATGACGAGCCTCTCTGCCAGGTCGCAGAGTGGCTAATCCATCGCGAGCAATGGAGAGATAGGAAGGCTCCGTGGAGCTCGCAGCAGCGGTGGAATCGTGAGTGGTCGGTCTGGCCCCAGGGGACCGGACCCTCGTTATCTGCACCTGTGGGGGGATATTCATGTTTGCATACAAATACCCCCATCTCTAGTTGTAAACTACAAGATAAAGTGTTTCTCATAGTTTAAAAGGCAAAGGAGAAGACACTGTCTTTACTCCACTTCCGTTCTCTGAGCCTGGTTCTTTCTCCCACTAGTGCAATAGTTCCCAACCTTGAGTCCCCAAATGTTCCTGAACTCCCAGAAGCCTTCACTGTTAGCTGTGCTGACCTGAATTTCTAGTTGTAGTCCAAGAACATCTGGGGACCCAAGGTTGGGAAGCACTGCCCTAGTGCTTCCTACTTACACAAGAGGGTTTATTGAGTTGGCAGAGGAGCTGATTGCAAAGATATGAGTTCAAAGAGACCATTAAAGCCTCTTTAGTCAATTTAAAGCCTTCCCAGTTAGATCAGAGAAGTAATGATAGCAGCTAACTCTGCTATTGACTCCATGGAGTCAGCCACCTCAGTCTGACTAGGAAGATCTGAAACTAAACATATTTCCACATTTGTAGCATTCACTGAATGTGCCTAACATTTCCTGGATCAGAAATTGGAGGCATGAATTGGTTGTGCACTAGCTGTCTGTCTGCATTGCATTGCTTTTGGTAAAATGCATACTTGGAAGTACACCCAAATGGATATTGAATTTCAACCTGGAGTGTGCATTTGGGCTGAGCATCAGTGTTGTGAAGTCCACCAAATGCAATGCATTGTGGATGGAGAGAAACAGCACGTAAGTAAGCATTCTGAGGCACACAGAGTTTAGGCCATCCACACATAACAGTCAGTTATTTACAAATACATGAATCAAGATGAAGTTTGCCAAGTGACATATAATGTACAGTAAGTGGTCCAAACATTCAGGTAAATGAAGTTTATTAAAATGCATACAAGGTAGGTGGTTCTTGATACCCTGTTTCCCCGAAAATAAGACCTAACCTGAAAATAAGCCCTAGTATGATTTTTCAGGATGCTCGTAATATAAGCCCTACCCCAAAAATAAGCCCCAGTTAAGTGAAACCCCGCCCTCCACCATTGTGCAGCAACCAGAAGAAGATGACAGGACTGTATTTGAATAAATGTCGATTGTTGTACATGAAAAAAGTAAAACATCCCCTGAAAATAAGCCCTACTGCGTTTTTTGGAGCAAAAATTAATATAAGACCCTGTCTTATTTTCAGGGAAACACGGTATCTAGGTTTTAAGATTGACCTATTCTGAGAAAATAGGAGGGAATGATTGGAAGGTATGGAGGGTTATGAGAGGAAAATAACAAAGGCTGAAGCCGATGTTAAATTTGAAGAAAAAGGTACTGCAATGGCATAGTGAAAGGCTCCTCTGACAGTGTCCCATGACAGGTTTTTTTAATAGGTCAACCATACTGTAAACTGCTTTGGGAAGGCAGGTGCCCTACAAGGGAGATTAAACACATATATTAAGTGGCTAAAGATGGAATGATATGCAAATAATATAAAATGAATAACTAACTGGCTAATAGCAAGTTGAAAAAAGAAGACAGAGAGGAGATAGGATAGCACTTTTCAAATACTTGTAAGGTATTTGAAAATACAGAGGGGCAGGATCTGTTCTCAGTCATTCCAGAGTGAAGGGCATATAATCATGGGGTTAAGTTAAAGGAAGCCAGATTTCTGTTAAATATCAGGAAAAACTTCCTAACTGTTAGAGCAGTAGAACAATGGAACCAATTACTTCAGGAGCACTCCAACACTAGAGGCATTCAAGAGAAAACTAGTCAACCATCCGTTAGTTATACTTTGATTTGTACTCCTGCACTGAGCAGGGAGTTGGATTTGATGACCTTACAGGCCCCTTCCAACTCAATTATTCTATGATTCTAAGTGAGTTTGCTACATGAAAATGCCTTTTCCCTTACTGGAGATATTGTCAGATTGTGTCAGCCAGGTAAACTTTTAAACCAAGCTATAGACTTCAGCAGCTTCTGCCCCAGCTGTATGTTAGAGCAACAGCGAACCTCACAAAAATTGGACCACACATGGCATTTCTTGTATGAGCAAATGACCATTGTGGGTGAAAAATACCAGCCCAAAGTAACACGTGAAACAGTTTAATAAATCCAACTAAGCATTTGAACCTTGAACTGCAAAAGGCAGCTTGCCAAAATCCCTAAGGAAAGAAATCTGGTGCCTGTATTTTTATTTTTTAAGTGGGAAGGAAAAGGAAAAAAAAAAAAGGGGGGGGACTAGCCCAGTGGAATAGATCGCATTTATCTGCACAACATAGGAGGTGCTTTCAGTGCAACCTTGCTGAAAGGGATGGAGAAAAGGTTCAAGGAAATCAACTGCATTAGATTACCATTACCATGACAAAGTACTCAGAGATCTAAGGTTCATTTAGACGGAACATTTTTGTGATGAGACAATAAAGAAGTATACAGTTTCTAACTTTCCTGTGCAAAATTATCTTCAGCCTTGTTTGTCTAACCCAGAGCTAAGCATGAATGTATATGTGTCTCTTGCTCCCCTCACCCACAGGAATTTGCTGTTTGATGGGGAAGGGAGAACCACATAGAGGCTAGCACTGCAGTACTGTGTGTGCATATTCTGTGGTCAGGCCACTTTACTTCTGGACAATCCTTACTGAATGCAATAGAATTTAATTTTCAGTATAGATATAGTTGCACCATAAATCTTTTTTTATTTATGAGCCTTAATTCCAGGTAGATCTAATAAAGATTTTAGCTTAAAATAGTGTATGCTTAAGCATCTTGAGATGTCATCCTTACACTCTCTATTAACCTGTTGATAATTCTAATGGCTTGACTTTAAATTGCATTGACATGAGAAGCATGCACCATCATTTTCACATGGTAATATCTTTCTGGTTAAAATGTACATTACATACTTTGTAGAATCTGTCTAGTGTCAACGATTTCAATGTGTATCTACAGAACTCTTTATGGCCATTTCATTGAAGCCTGAGAGACAGCAAACTTCACCTGCAGGACAGTGTATATTTGCATCTATCTTTGATATGACTGCATTGGATCATGTATACAATGCATTGAAATGTTCCTTCCATTTAAAATCTTCTGTAATTCTTACAACATTGCCCAAGGCATGCCAGTGGCTTTAAATGCTTCCATATTTCAAACTAGAAAAGGTTACCAACTTCTGACATTTTTCCCATGCTGGTCTAGTTTTTCTACCCCTGTACCAGTACTGAGCAGATACTCAATTATTAAATTGTTGTACTACATTTAGAACGGTGTTCTAACTATACTGTGTGTTTCCATGATAGTCTATTATTACCCAAGCCAAATGTTTGAAATAGTGACTACAATATACGTAGATTGATGTGTGATAAAATAAAGAGAGTTAACAGAAACCTGATGGGTAAGAGATGACTTAATTTGAAGCCACAGGAAAAGAATCTCATATAGTGGGCCTAGTTAGGAATCTCGCAAGCCAACTTTAAGATATAACAAACCCAGATGCTTAAGCTATGGAATGAGTTGTATCCATGCAAAAGCTCGTGGTTTAGTTTCTTAACATTCTGGAGATCTTTTGGGGAAAACAAACAAAATGTCAGAGTTATGCATAAGATATATTTTGGGACATTGTAGAATTGGGCCAGATAGCAGAATGACTTGCCCATGTATAGTAATTTTGTCTACCAAATTACATCCTAGTGCCCCATGAGAATTTAGAGACACCCCGAGAATACGGAAATTGCTTATTTCTTATTTGAAATGAATAAAATGTTCTTATTTTCTTAGCAGAACAATTATGTGCATTGTATTCTCGAAGGCTTTCACGGCCAGGATCCGATGGTGGTTGTAGGTTTTTTGGGCTGTTTGGCCGTGTTCTGAAGGTTGTTCTTCCTAACGTTTCGCCAATTTCTGTGGCCAGCATCTTCAGAGAACAGGAGTCAGAACCCAGAGCACAGACAGAGTTCTGACTCTTGTCCTCTGAAGATGCTGGCCACAGAGATTGGCGAAACGTTAGGAAGAACAACCTTCAGAACACGGCCAAACAGTCTGAAAAACCTACAACAATTATGTGTATATCTCTTCAGATGTAAGCCTAACAGGACTGAATGGAACTTGTTTTCAAATAAGTGAGTATAACATTGCAGCCTAAGCTATATTATAAGACGCTGCCAGAAGTGTGGGGTTGTTTGATAAAGTCAGAAGATTTGGTTACCTTGCTCTTCCCTTGGGGGGGGGGGGCACAGATATCTCTTACACAATTGTGCACATGGCTGTTGTAAGCTGCAAACACAGATACCCCCATTGCTCCCTGAAAAATATGAAACATGCTTTGCTAATCATATGCCACATTAAGAATGGGTGAGTGGCTACTGCATCAAATAAGCTGATCATGCCCTGGAGATATTTTCTTTTTTTAAAGATGGAGGTGTTCTGTGTCCCAGCTCTTAAAGGTGTCTGCTTCTGTCTCCCCTCAACTTGTTCTAATTTGGCACTGCCCTTGTCCTCTGGTTATTGCTGATTAAAACAGGCATGAATGTCTAGCACACGCTGTCACCCAGTTCATGTTTCACCTTGCTATCATTCTGCTTTGTAACATTCTCCTCTGGGATGAATCAGGCCCTTTTCTTAGCAAACAGGAAAGTCTTATATTGAACAAATTTAAGATTGGGGCTGTAATGATTAATCATAGGAAGAACAAACTCCTTGATGGCTGAAAAAAATCAGTTAATCTGCAAAATCTTTTTACAAAGGACTTGACTCTCCAAATCCCCATAGATTTAGTGAGCCTACTATAGTGGAATTTACTACACTAAACAGGATTTTAGTCACTGTGTTTCAGTGGCTGAAATCCAGTAGTAGGTAGCAACTAGAGTAAGCCTATTCAATCAGTGGGGATTTTGTGAATCAACTCCTCTGCAAGTTCTATTGATTTCATGGGCCAACTCACTACTGGATTTAATGGGCCGACTCACTACTGCAACTCACTACTGGATTTCAGCCATTGCCATTTAACCCAGAGATCTTCTGCAGACTTGATAGTCTACTTATTCGGATGCACAAAGTGTTATATACACAATAATATAGAGGAAAATATGGCATATGGTTATATCAGAGGTATAAACATTACTTTTTGGGACTCAGAATACCAGCTGTGTTATTCTAGGATTTGTGGCTCCAAAATGTATGTTTTCTCATCTCTGGGATAAATGACAATGGCTGAAATCCAGTAGTGAGTTGCAACTAGGGTAGGCCCATTGAATCAATGGAACTTGCAGAGGAGTTGATTCACCAAATCCCCATTGAATGGGCCTCCTTGTTCTGGCACGAGAAACCTTCTCCATCACTATTCACCTATCTTCCACTGGTCCTTGAAAAGCAGGAGGATGGAATGGGCACTTCAGGGGTGGACTGTGAGGAAACTTGTACAGTGGTGCCTTGACTTACGAAACTTGTACAGTGGTGCCCCGACGTACGAACATTTTGACTTACGAACAGCTCCGTTCGCAAAATTTTGCTTTGACTTGCGAACAGAGCTTTGACTTACGAACAAAAAAAAAACCACGGGGAAAGCGGGAAATGGACTTTGGACTGCCTGGTACTGCCTGGTACTGTAATTTTAAAATGTAAAAATTGGTTTAAAAGCTGCTTGGTTTTAAAGGTGTTCTGTTTAAAAGGTGTTCGTTCCCTCCCTCCCTCCTTTCCTGCCCTTTTTTTTAACCTAAGTCATCTTAGGTTAAAAAAAATAAATTTCTCCCCCTAGTGGTAGAGGACGGATTAACCGGTTTTGCATTAGTTCCTATGGGAACTAATGCTTTGACTTACAAACGGCGCCTCGACATAAGAACAAAAAACAGCCGGAACGGATTAATCGGTTTTCAATGCATTCCTATGGGAAATGCTGATTTGACTTACGAATGTTTTGACTTACGAACATCTTCTGGGACGGATTAAGTTCGTAAGTCAAGGCACCACTGTATTCACAGGAGCCCAAGCCCTCCAATTCCCCAACAAGTCAGTGAAGTTGGTCAAGAACTATCACAACCCTGGAATTTGTGCAGTTAATTGAACACCGTTGATTATAATGGAGTGGGCATAACTGGAAAGGTCCATAGCTTTGAAAAGGCCAAAAGGAGCCAATTCTTCCACCTGCCAGTGACACTCAACTGGCAGAGTATACAAAGTAATGGAAGCTAAAGTACAGATTCTTCCTTTTGGACACCATAGAATTCCTATGTAAGTGACCTTTTGCAACAACAGTAGTAACAGTAAATGGCTTATTGCTCAATTCATATAATTATATAGAGGTAACTGGATTGAAAAACAGCATTGCCAACTTTTTAATAGATTGTGCTGCAGCAGGTTTTAACAAGGTACAACGACTTTCCTGACTGGTTCATTCCATCCAATGCTGTCTTCTTTTGAGGTTAATATTTAACTAGAGGGCTCCTACACTATCTAACCACTTTTAACCTTCCCTTGTATCCCTAATCCTACAAAGACCTTCTTCCACTGTTTCCTACAGAAAAAGTTTAAAAGTCTGATTCATGGCAGCCATTTATCTGAAGATGTGAGTTTTTCTTTGCCATGTTTCAGAAGGAAGAAACGGTAAAAAGACTCCAGATAGAAAAGGAATCACATTGTGCAAGGCGTGTTCATAAATCATTAAAAAAAAAAAAAGCATCGCCAATAAGAAAAACAAAAGACATGGATTTGCATAAAATTTATGTAAACCATTTCATATGCATATATGCAAATAGAGAAATAATTTCTATAATTTAAATAGATACACACACATCTCATCATCGTACTTGGAAAGACTATGAACAACTGACCTCTGTGGTTGCTTAGTCTGCTGTCCAGACACAAAATGCTGAACTTTAAGGTTCCTGTCCTTACTTATAGCTACACCTCAAATAGATAACACGGGAAACCTTTGACCCTCCAGCTATCTTGTTCTGGAGCTTCCAAGAGTTCCAGCAATCTGGAGGGCTTAATGGTCACTCATTCCTACAAAAGAGTGTTCCTTGGCAAAGAAGATCACATAGTTACCTTAGTGCACTGGAAACAACTTCCTAATGCTCAGCATCTTTGAAATAACCCTCTAGCAGAGGCATGTAAAACTGTTTTAGTTGCCCTTTGATGAGATGTCTTCTGTTATGCTGCTTGTGCAAATGTTACCATCATGCAACTGGAGGTTGCATTTTCTTAATGCAAGATCACTGCTTGCTCAGTGCACAGACAGTGCATTGCACAAACAGTTTGATTCAACATTATTATGCTAGTGTGACTTCCACTCAGTGGAAGCTCAGCAGTATACTGGTCATCATAGTCTAGTCTCACCGATTCCCCACCTCCCCCCAGCTTCTCTCTTATCTCTCCGTGATTCAGGAAGAAGTTGCAAAAATTGAATAAGTCTTTGAGCGAATACAGGATTTCATAACACAGAATGACTCATCAAAGAAATCCTATAAGCCACCCAATGAGTGATTAATAATAATTGTGTATTGTGAAATTGATTCCAACTATGGCAAGGCTTTCCAGGGTTTCCTAGTTATAAAATACGCAGAAGTGGTTTACTGTTTCTTCTTCCAGTGACACTCTAGGATTGGGCAGCATGCTGAAGATCACACAGGCTGGCTTTTCTCCTTTAAGAGACAGGGGAATCAAACTCCCAGAGCTATCCCACAAGTTCTGTTAAAATTTCAAGACTGTGGAACATAGAAGGATGACTTACATCAGTTCAGACCACCGCTCTATCCATCAGAGTATTATCTACAGACTAATCAGCGGTGCCTCTCAAAGACTTCACCAGGCCTACCTAGAGATTCCAGGGAGTTCCCAGTGTTACTTAGTTGGAGATTCCAGGGACTTTTCCCATGCGGAACATGTGCTCTGCTACTGAACTATGTCCCTTCTCCTCTGTGTATTCTAATAGATTGATGTGGAAAGTGATGAGGAGAAGAAAACTAATTAACACATTCCCCACTTCTGTGTAGCTGTGTTGCTTGCAATCAGCATACAACCTGAAGCCTTCACCAGCAGAGATAAGACACACAAGACTAGCTATTGTAAGCAAGCACAGCTGTGGTTTCCCATATATTTCACTTAGTGACTATCTGCATACTAAAAGGAAAGCTATGGAAAAAGCCATCACTGGATGCTATGCTTTGGAATGCAGGTATTGGATCATAGGTTTGAATTATCCTCAGCTGTTATTGTTGTTTTAATCTTCCTTTTTTACCACACTAAAAATTCATGAAATTTATAAGAGCATATATTTGAAGATTTTCTGCCAGTTTTCTTTTGCACACTGAATCTGCACTATCCTGCTAATGAGTATTTCCTGCTAGGAATTTTTAAAAGAAAAAAAAATCCTAGAACCTCTGTACATTCTGTAACCTTTTCATAACTCTTTTCGATAATGACCCTGAAGTTAGTTCCAGTCATTCTTTTTTCAATTGACATCCCATGTTTTTGCATGCTTTCCATATATGAAACATAATAACGTGTGAAGTTGCCCTTAGTTTTGTATGTTTAGAACTGAGCTGCGAGACTCATAAGGAATGATTGATATAATTTATTAGAACTCCAAGTACAATTTAAACCACCTAATGAATAAGAATATTCATTCTTATTTATATTTGTTTGTTTATTTGTTTTTGCTTTAGAACAAAACAAAAGTTATCCTTTACTACTGGAGTATAATTTCATGTTGGAATAGGTCAAAAGGGAGTGTTTTTTAAATTAAAAAAACACACAACCATATTACAGAGAAAACAACATAAAACATTAAGGAAAATTAATTATTAATAGAAGAAAAGGTGAAATATTAATATAGATCCAGGAAAACAATTCCTAAAGGAAATATTTATGAATAGTTCCACATAGCAAACAAAAAACAAGGCCTCATACATGTAGTCTCCATAGGTTTGCCCACTATATTACCACAAAAGGAAAAACAGATCACAGGATGATACTGAGGGTTGGCATAATGTAGTCGTTTAAAGTATTGGACTAAATCCACAATTAGACAAGCAAAACATTTGGAACTCTCTTATACTCTCTTCCTATGGCTAACACATAAAAAAGAACACAATTGTGTGGAAGCTACACCCAGGAGTGGTCAAAGAAGGTTCAACTGGTGAGATTCCCCTTTTTCTCACAATCTCTAAAGGCGTGGGGATCCTTTTGTATGTGGTCACCCCATTCCCTTCTTTTGCATGCCCTCAGATCACCCCAAAATGGTGCCATAAGGTTTCCCAACTGTCCAGAGCTGGCCTTGGGGGACTTTCCACTGACTTCTGTCATTCTGCCCCGGAAGCTCACCACTCCCCAAGCAGTATAAATCAGAAGATTATGGGATTGTGTTGCAAAGAACTCACTTAAGAGACTCAATTTCATTCCACAGCTGCAATATGAGAACTAATAATAGTGCCCTGTCCTTTGTTGTAAATATGAATGAGATAGTATATACCACCCTCTAAACACTGGAAAAGCCTGCATAAATGTTATATATTGTTTGATAATTTAAAATCTAAAGACATCATTATATCATAACGACAATGTATCTGCCTCCATGCTGTGTTGATCCCGATCCTTTGAAGCAGGCCTGTAATCTGTCTCAGTCAACTAATCATAGGTTAATTGAGTGATTGAATCTGAATACAGTTACATAGATAAAAAATTATTCTGTGAAAAAGATATATTTTGCTTTCATGTAATACATGCATGCAAAGAGAGAGAAAGAAGGGGTTAAGTCTTGTAAGATAATGCTTGTCACATGCAGTTTTATATGTTGTTGTTATGTGACTTAAGGCAACCCTAATAGGGTAAGTGAAGAATTTAAGGAGAGGTTTTACCAGTTCCATCCAACCCCTAATGAGTTTCCATGACAGAGCTGGGGAATTGAATCCTAGTCTCCTGCGTCCTAGTCCATTACTCTATCCACTACATCAGTGGTCCCCAACCTTTTTGGAACCGCGGACTGATTGGGGGGCGGGGTCCGTGTGCGGGGGAGCAGGGGTATAGTCGCAGATGGGCGTGGCATGCTCATGGTTGGGTGGGGTGTGCTCGCGGGTGAGTGTGGCGTGCGCACACATGTGCGTGAGCATGTCACACCCACCCGTGAGTGCACCACACCCCTCCATGAACACACTGCTCCTACCCACAAGCACATGCATGGCAAGCGCCCCACACCCATCATGCATGCATTCGGGGGGCGGGAGATCTGTCTCCGCAGCCCGGTCCTGCGAAGCCCACGGACCGGTACTGGGCCGCGGACTGGGGGTTGGGGACCCATGCACTACACCACAATGGGTACCCGGTTTTATATGCACTTGTTTAAATATAATGTTTAATTTTTAAAAGCCTCTTTGACATTTTTAATAAAAAGATATTAGCTAGAAAAAAATGAAACAAGAAAACAAACTACAACCTCCTAGTTAAATCCAACATTCAGGTAAACAATCTCTGAATCTTACAATAATTTTGATTAATAAAATGTTCAGCTCACCAATGACTACATAAGAATAAGAGGGAAAATATTATGGTATTCTCGAAGGCTATATTATAGATTTATTTTCAGTCTAAGTATTATTTTAAAAAGTCAGGGAATACTTTATCAGGGAGAATTTTTTCCTCTTTCCTATAATGCTACCAATTAACTGGATGCAAGACACGTTGGATTCCATCTTGAATACAATCCAAACAGATCTTTTAATTCTTCAGTGGGCTGGATCCAGACCAGGCATACTTAGAGAGAACTAACTTAAATCCGCAAGACTGACTTAGATTCCAGTGATTTCAAGGAGTCAATGTAAGCATAAATATGTCTGATTCCAAGTCACTGGGAACTGATTATCTATCTATGCATATTTATTCAGAAATAACTCACTGTGGGATTACTCCCAATAAATTGTGCACAGGATTTCAGCTGTGATTATGAACAGGAAGATTCAGTTAGTTTCTCAATATCTTTATGGTTAGAACCGCTCCCCTTTTGTTACTGAATATAGCACTAAACTCTCATTTAAAATCAGATCAAAATGTCTGTTGGGACTATCCATATTCTTATGTATAGCACTGAACAAAGGCTGGCGATAATTCATTCTTCTTTTTAAAAACTACAATAAGCAAGTCCTTAAACATTTGCTTGATAATTAAACAGTTAATACCATGCATTCTAAGGACTTGAAGCTTTTGGTTTGTAAAAACATGTATAGCCACCTCCTGTTCCTTAATATATGTTAGTTTGTGTTTCTAAATGCATTGAACCATGAGATATTTAGTGCTGGTTCATTTATATCAGACGAAGTGTGACTGGAAATAAAGTTCTATCTTCTTTTTTTGAAAAAAAGGACAGTCGTCTCAGATCTGTATTCCAAAAGCAAAACAGACAGGCGTATTATGTTTAAGTGGCTACGTTTCACCACAGTCATTCTGTTTTAACTTCTCCTTCCTATGTCAAGGCGAACAGAAGGACAATTGCTAAAGAAGCAATCATAATATCCCTGTACTCCCGAAATCCAGACTTACGGCTACTCAAAGGAGAAATACATGACAGATTCATTGTTCTCTATTAGCAGGATATTGTCCTAGCATAAAAACGCATGCAAACTTTGAAGCCTTTGAATATTTAAGGCAGGACACTAGTGGCTCATCCCAGTGGGAACGACCGAAAAGGGGAACCTGATTAAATTTAATGTCATTGTCACTTTTTTTCTTTCCATTGCTAAGAATTATATAGGTAGCCATAGCTACCGCACTATCCAGACAGCATGACCACAATATTCTCCCTCAGAGGTTGGCGTCAAGGGACGAATTGTTCACTCAGAGAATGTAAATTCATTGTGGGATTTTATTCTTATCAATTAAAAAGATTCATCAGTGGATAGGTAGATAAATGTTATTTGCCATTAGCTAAGAGGTACAGCAATATTCAGAAATTCTGTGATTTGTTCAATAACAAAACATTTGCTCCATCTCCCCAAGCTGACAATAAACCCTCCTTGGATCAGCAGGGAACTGACCATAAACAAGAGAAATTGCATGTTCCTTAATGCTCTGATAAAAATTATAACGGTGGTCTGTATCTTGTATATATATGGGGGGGGCGGTGCAGAAGGAAATCTATGCATCTTTTTCTTGATTAGAACAGCCCAATGGAAAAGCTTTTTGTAATCTAACCATGCAACTCTGTATAAATGACAGAAATTCTCTGTTCAGGCTACCACTATGTACCACGGTTCTTATTCCACCACCATTCCTCTATGTGAAGAAAAGTACATTTTGTAAATGCAGAAACTGCAATCCCACATTGAACTACCAAACTGTAAAAATTCAATTTAAAATGAAATCCATTAGATGGAAACGATGCACTGAGTTTGGAGCAATAAATAACTTTCTCGGAATACCACTACTTGGAAATGCAGACAAGATCTGTCTTGAATGGAAAATAAACTCTGTTCCAAAACATTACATGAAATTAAGGCTTGGTAAAAGGGATTCTCTTCCATTTAATATATACTGTAAATTAGATATATTTTGGCTATAAATTGGAAACTTTTTTCAAGAATTAGAAACAAATAAGAAATAAAGTTGATGCTACCTTTAAAAAAAAAAAACTTCATTCATGTAAAGACAGCTTGCTAAAAGATAGAACATCCTGACTCCACAAAGTATGAAACAATAGCTGTAATGTATCAGCTATGCTCCATCCCAGAAAATAACTATTCTTTATTCGAATGGACTAATTAGACTAATTTCCATCCAGAATACTTGGGCAAGCATGCCTCATTTACCACTCACTGAGATGCATGAATAAAGAAATGTCTCTATCGTTCAAGAATGGCATGACTGGAAAATAGAAAACAAATGACTGGCCAAAGAATAAAACCTCTCTGTCTTTCTCTCCCATAACTACTATGATGGTTTAACATTTAATCCTGATTCATGCTTTCTGTGATGGGACAAGTGGTCTCCCAGCAACCATGTTGTCACTCAAAATGTGACTCTCAGCAAAATTCATTATATTTAAAAGAGGCATTTGTAAACCAGAGCTTAGAAAAGTTACTTTTTGGATTACAATTCCCAGACATCCCCAGCCAGCATGGCCAGAGATGTCTGGGAGTTGTAGTAAAAAAAAAAAGATAGCAAATTTCTCAAGATCTGCAACAATTTTTTGGTGGAAATGTGGCTAATCTAGATTCTGTATCAAACGCCCGTTCTGCTGAGGATTATTGAGATCATGTTGCGGAGTTCTTGGAAAGGAGTGATAACAAGGCTTACTCTTCTTATTGTATAGCTGGTTGTGGCAAGCAGGGTTGATTTGTTGCCAAATTTGCTGCCAATTTCATTCCAATAGTTGATGAGAGCAGTGGCGCTCAAATGGCAGGCTTCAATGCCAGGCGAGTTATGTGAACAAATAAACTGGCAAGCATTCCAAGGAACGGGTTAAGAAGCCCTCATCCTGAGCAAATCATGCCAAATCAGAAGAAAAAAGGAGCAGGTGTTAAATAGAAAGTTCTGCCAAGACGTCTACTACCCTAGAGTTCTTTTAATCCTAGGCCAGAGCTTGTGAAGTTATTCTGAAAAACTAGTAAGTTATAGTTGCCATTCTAGAGGCCCCAAAATAGTTTATGGCCATTACAGTTACAATTTTAAAGTAACTCTAAATGCTTTCCAGAGTGATTTTTAAATGAAATCTGGATGCTTTTCACCCAGGACCAGAAGGCACATCACTTGAATCGGGTGATATTCATTTCCAGTTATTTAATAAGACCAGCCTGTAATTGCAAAAGTAACTACTCAACAGATCTGCTGTTATCTTCTGTTAAGATGCAGTCATAACAAATGTAGTTGTACTTTGGTGATTGGAGAAAGGAATTAATTGTGGGTAAGGGTTTATCTGTAATAGATACTTCCAAGCCATAGGCTATCACCTCAGTGTGGAGGAAATAATACACCGTACATGTTAAGCGTCATTAACTTTTATATCTGAGTGTGCAATGTTGATGGGCCTGGGAGCCAATGTCCAGCTCCAAGATCCTCCAGGGACCACATGGGGCACTAAAAATGGCAGCAACCAAAAAGCATGTAAATGGAATGGCCAAAAGACCATTAGTTGTTTTGAAAGTGTGAAAACAGTGCAGGAGCCTAGTTTAAGTGTGACTAAGCCTGCATCCAACCCAGTTGTAGCTTTTACCGTGTTTCCCCAAAAATAAGACAGGGTCTTATATTAATTTTTGCTCCAAAAAATGCATTAGGGCTTATTTTCAGGGGATGTTTTATTTTTTTCATGTACAACCATATACATTTATTAAAATACTGTACAGTCATGTCATCTACTTCTAGATGCTGTACAAGGGTGGAGGGTGGGGTTTCACTTAACTGGGGCTTATTTTTGGGGTAGGGCTTATATTATGATCATCCTGAAAAATCATACTAGGGCTTATTTTCAGGTTAGGTCTTATTTTCGGGGAAACAGGGTATAAAAGTACAATACGTCTATACCTGTGTTCCTACTTAGCAGCTGTCTGGGTACTAAATGTTGACGGAAGACTTCAAGGCTACACGTCTCCTTCTTCGAATTATTTGTCTTAGACCCAGACTTGGAGAGGACAGCCTTCCAAAGACAAGCCAGTGACAAATAAGGGGCCAAACATTTGTTGTAAAAAATGTAGGACACAAGGTTGTTTTCAAGGTAGACTTCAAAGGCTTCCTTTTGGTTCTTGTTTCCTTGTTTTTCATGAGAGGTAGGTAGAAGGGGAAGAAAAGGCTTTTCAGTAGTATCACTGAACAATGAAATGTCATCCCAGGGTAGGTTTGTTTATTTATTTGTACCACTTATTAAACAAAAGTTCTCTTGGTAGTATATAAAGAAGGAGCACGAGGACAAGGAGGAAGATTTTATGTGCTAGTCAAGTCACATTCGACCTCCTATGATCCTAAAAGGCTTTTCAAGGTATATTTAAGGACTGGTTATACCAGCACCATGAGTTTCCATGGCCAGTGAGAAACCATTACATATAAAAATAGAGATAAAATTAAAAATAAAATAAAACCAGTAGCAGTTGTCCCCAATATCTAAAAAATAGTAAAACATTAAACAGAAGACCATGGAGACAGAAATGTCTTCGCTTGGCACTTAAAAGACTACTCTGTAGATGCAGGGAAACCCTACCAGAGGCTCTGTCAAGATGAAAACCTCTCCTTAGCAGCCAACCCTACGTTGTGGCTGTGTCATGGTTCCAGTTTTTCCTATGTACAAGCCACAGGAAACAATATGTTTTAAACCTTAAACTAAGAAAAATTATTAAAATTGAACTTATGCTTTTGACACATCATGAGAAGACAATACTCACTGGGAAAAAAAAATAATGCTGGGAAAAGTTGAATGTAACAGGAAAAGTGGAAGACCAATAAGAGGTGAAATTACTTGATAAAGGAAGCCACAGCCTTGAGCTTTTGCAAGAGCTGAGCAGGGCTCAGGACCTTTTGGAAAGTACTGATCCACAGGGTTGCCGCAAGTTGGAAATGAATTTATGGCACATAACAGTAAACAAACACAGAGGCCTGCCCCCTACTGATTTTTTGCTGAGTAGGAAGTCCAACCTGCATCATAACACAGGATCATCCTGCATGTGCAGGCACTGCCCACTATCCACATATGCAACAGGAATGCTTGTACAAGCAGCACAATATTGTACTATTACAGTGTGGGCACTTTTTATGCAGTGAATGTTCAGTAGAATGTTGGCTAGAGAGTCATGGTGATAAAAGGCTGCTACCCTATAACGGCAATAAGAATACATTTTCTACCCAGTCTCAATGAACTCCCTAAAATCCACAATGCTACTGTGCTTTGTAAAGGAAGCCTGGCATCTAGTGGACATTTAGCTGATGTGTCGCAGTCTTGCTATGGAATAGATAATTCCTGGAAGTCTGCACAGAAGAAAAGAAAGGCCAAACCGCCAGGCCTGCAGTCAGACATATGGGGATGAGAAGGTTAAAAGGAGACAGAATAACTGCACAAATCTTTAAAAAATTGCAATTTCCCCCTTAGTGAGCAATTGAGCAGAATCCATCTTATATGCTGTTAATTGTATTTCCAGGTCAGTGTTCTCATTCCCTGATGTTTTGGCCCCCAATTTGAGACTAGGGATGTGGCCCCTTGTGTTATCATAAGGTCCTTGTGATATTACACATGTGGGGCAGGCAAGGCTCTGAACTGTTTCTGTGTCAACTGAATGCGGAAATAGGCATGAAGTAAAAAAAAATGTATCTCAACCCATAACTTCCTCCCAAAATCTCTGAGAGCGTTCTTTTACACAAGGATCAAGGCACAAATACAAGTTGTTTCACAGGCAAAACCTTAAAGTCCTAAAACAACATTTTAAAATTTGCATAAACACATAATACCACCATAGGGACTTGCCCTTCTGTTGACTCTGCCTCACATCTGTGGAGATGTTGGGCTAAAATCTTATGTTTGTTCACATGGAGCATGTAGTTGGGGTGCACCTTTGTTTGGGGAGGGACAAAGCCAGCATATCAGAGGAAAAACAACTCAGGAAAATGTGGAGTTAGAATAACTGAATGTTTAAAATGTTATTGTAAAATAATGGACAAAAATTCTGGTGCAGTAGTTATGCCGGCATGAACAAGATCTGACATCAGAAATATTTGATTTAAATGAATTGAATTATTCTTATGTCGCCATTTCAGGTTCTCGGACTTCTGACAGCTCCCTTTTGCCTTGTGGAACCCTTTGGGGGCCTCAGGAAGTGGGGGGAGCCTTTAATAGTCATAAATTGCTCCCAAATCACCACCACCACTACCAGCAATCTAGCGGCAATCAGGCTTCCTCTTCCCATCCCAGAGACTCCCAAAGTATTTCCTAAGGCAAAAGGGAGCCCTAAAGAATCTTGGTTCCTAAAAGGGGGGACAATAAACATTCAATTTGTTTAAGTTTATTATTTTCAGTGCTGGATCTGGTTTACACAGGCAGAACCTAACACAACAGGATTTTGCCCAATATTTACAATGTAATATTTTAAAAAAATATTTCAAACAGTTGCTGACGTAACACAATTGACCGCTGTAAAGAAGTTCTTCTAAATTAAAAGAGATGTTATTAGATGGGAATGCTGGTGTCTAATTCTAGATATGAATGAATTGCAAACTTTTCTCCCCCTGGTGGACAATAAAACAAGGTTTGTTTTGTTTTCCAAATACAGCTTGACTTCTGCCTTTCTTGCTCTGGCAAAGGACCCTTTGACAGCTCAGCTGTGTTTATGGCTTGTCCAATAAACTGCATTTTCCCCAAATGTGGGGACAAATCTCAGTGCAAGTGACAATTACTGGGAGGACTGGCTTCACTCCTATAGAACACCACAGTTCTTTCTTCATATCCCTCAACAAAACGTGGGGCGTGATCAAACAGCAGCAAAAGCACATGCCTGATAAAAACCAGAAAGAGCCAATTTAATGGGAGTAACCTCCCTTAAAGTAACCCTTCCATCTGCTAGGGAATCACTCCAGTCGGGGCCCCAAAAGTAGAAGCCCTACAGCTGAACTGAAAAGCTCCAACTTGAGCACAGATTGCAGTTGGTCTGGACTGCATTTCCTTGTGGGTCATGTGATCACCATGAAATAAATTGCACCAGACTGCTCCACAGTTGGTCCAAACTGTGATCAATTTCCTGTGTGATCAAAGCTTCATTTTATCTATCAAGTGTTACCAAAGCATATGGAATTGGATTTGACTCCACCACCACCCACCCTCACTTGCGGGGCTATCACAAGATATGTTACTTATCACAAGAACAGCAAATGGTGCCCATATCTCTTAAGATAGGCCATCATTACTATTTCCAATAGATTGTATTACTGTGAATTACCAAGTTAACACAATATGTTAACAACATTTCTATCCCACCTTTTTTCCATAAGGAAGCTGAAAGCAACACACATAAAAGCAGCTCAGTGGTCTTCCATGATTAGATCTCAACTTGCTAAACCTCAGCATGATGATTATATCATGATTTTTCAGATTTCCCATTCTTGGTATCCTCCAGATGATTGAGCTACAATGTCCACCCCCACCCACCCATACTGCCTCAGGACGACATATGTAGTCTAACTCAGAGGTCCCCAACCCCCGGTCAACGGTCCGGCAGCAGTCCGCAGCCTGTCCAGGACCGGGCCGCGGACACAGATCTCTAACCCCCCTCGAGTGCCATCGCACGCATGCGCGTTCCGCCCCTGCGAGTGCACCATGCGCATGCACACGAGCGCCCCACGCAAGTGTGACATGCGCATACATGTGAGTGCATTCCGCCCCCTGCGAGCGCACTGTGCACATGTGCGCATGCACCCCGTGAGCGCGACATGCGCATGCGCGCGAGCGAGCTCTGCTCCCCTGCGGGTGCGCCACACACACACAACTGGTCCGTGGTTGGGAAAAGGTTGGGGACTACTGGTCTAACTCATCTGAAGAGAACCAAATTGCTTCCCAATGTGGTGTAGTGCAGTGGTCCCCAATCTTTTCCCAACTGTGGACCGGTTGGGGGGGCGTGGCATACTTGCGGGGGTGTGGCACGCCTGCAGGGGGGCGGAGCATGCTCACGCACATGCGCACAGCAGCGCTCGTGCAGGCTACTCACGCGCATGTGCATGTCATGCTCGCAAGGGGCAGAGTGCACTCACGCGCATGCACGCAGCGGCGCATGCAGGGGTACTCACGGGGGGAGGAGATCTGTGTCCGCGGCCTGGTCCTGTCTAGGCTGCGGACTGCTGCCGGGTTGCGGACCGGGGGTTGGGGACCCCTGGTGTAGTGGATAGACTGATGAATTAGGACTCTGGAGAACAGAGTTTGAATCCCCACTCAGTCATGGAAACTAACTGGGGGAGTGGAACTGGTAAAACCACTCCTTAAATATCTCACTTACCTCAAAAGCCCTATTAGATTGCTATAAGTCGGTTGCAACTTGACAGCACAGAACACACACACACTAAAGCATATGTATTTCAATAGCAGCAACATCCTTATTAAGATCTCAACTGGAAGAATTTCTTGGTGAATTGTGCCCTTCACTTCATGCTATAATTAGAACACTACCTATAACTCCAGTAGATGTTTTGACGAAAAATTTACTGTTAAGGAACAGACTTAAAGATATTATTATTGTACTATTATTATAAGTCCTCTGGCATGTACCTTTAACCGAAAATGCTTTACTAGAAAATAAGCATTTCATCAATCACTTGGGCTAGCTCAGGCTAGTAAACATTCATTTTATAGAACATTGAGAAAGAAAAGGGGCGTTATTATCACTAGGTGTGGTTCTCTGGGTGGATGAAAAGAAAGTGGCATTGATCTTTCCTGGTACTGCAAACACACAGGCAACTACCCTAACTTCATGCAAAGTGGAAAAGCTGTTATTATTTTTTTGTAGGCAGATCCCCCTATTTAAATATCTAGTTCTTTTTGCCACAAATTGCAAAATCAATTTAAAGCAGGTTTTTATTAATTATTATTTGCATTTATTTCCTAACTTTCCACTAGCTAGCTCAAAGACATATATACAGCTCTCCTCCTCGCCATTTCATGCTCACAACAACCTGGTGAGATTCATCAGAGAATGACTGATCCCAGGTTATCCAGGTTATTTCATGGCTCATTTGCCACTAGAATTTGGATTTCCTACATCCCATTTCAAATGCTTGTCCCTGTATTAGGCAGTAGAATCTTACAACAGGAACCAGAAAACTGACCAGGAAGGGTAGTCACCTGTTGCATAGAAGACACTACAAAGCTAGGCACAGAACAAGTCAGTTTACTTTGATCTTGACACTGTAGGACCCCTGTGTCCATGGGACTGGTATCCGTGGTTTCAATTATCCATAGTTTACTACAGCTGATATACTACAAAGGGGCAGACCTTGTGGCCTTTGTCCCACTTCATATGTTGTATACACTATATAGGGTTCACTAATACGTAATCATGTTTTCAACATTCATGGTAGATTATGGAACAGATCCCCTGCAGATATGGGGTCCTACTGTATGGTCATTTGTGAGACTTGGAACTCAATAGAACATCTCTCTTGTCTGATAAGTATTTACCTAATAACTAAATTAAATCTATACATGCAGCCTTTTTCACAAACTAAAATTTAAAGATGCACACATAACAGTGTAAAATTAGAATCTGACAAACACCTGTACTCTCCAAAGTTTATTTGTTTGGAGGTTTCCACTTCCTGACACACATGAGTGTGCTGCTGTACAATGTGTGAAAGCAATTGGCCTTCAGGCTGAAGTCTTGTTCTCCCTTTCTCAGGAGCACATCTTGGAAAGTTACTTGCTTGGGCCATAACTCTCATAATCTGTCATGCTTGCCTGGCACCTATTTTCTAAAAAAGTTCTAGTTCTGCTCCCTCTTGAGCACCATTAGATGGCATGGTTTGTACTGTACATCTCAGCACACATACATGGGACAAGTCACAAATGTGCCTTTACATAGAACCATATTGGCTGTGTATTGATTGGGTTGCATCATGCTTCTCCAGAGAGCAACATTTTGAAGCATGGATGGAGACTGCCTTTCAATCCAAGGGCTAAATTAAATTTACTCCCTTTTATCAGGAAAAAATAATAGAAAAGGTAGGAAACCATCAAACAATGGTGTCATGGAAAAGGGGGAGCGACCATCTGGAGAACTGCACAGAACTGGATTGGGCCCCAGGGCCTAAGGTCTCCTACTCATGTTTTGCAGCATCAGTTTTCTGGTGAAGATCAGGCTCTGGAGACTGAAATTTGTTTTGTTCACAAATCTTCAGAAGGTCACCCATTTTAGTTTGGACCTGTGCTGCAAACTTGCAAATGGTTCTATGACACCTTAAAGGTTTAGATATCTCCCTGCAGAGCCAAAGATTGGGAGTTCAGTTCCTCACTGTGCCTCCTGTGAACAGAGCCAGACTGTGCGGCCCTGGGCGAGCTGCACAGTCCCAGTGCTTCCCCAGAAGAAGAGAATGGTAAACCATTCCTGAGTGTCCTCTGTGATGATATTGAAGGAGAGTGGGACTTGTAGTATGAGGATAAGAGAAAATGGAGTCAGGTTTCAAAGTGAAAAGAGTTGAAGACATGGGAATGTGGTAAAGGCTGAGAGGCTGTTTTTCCTAATTTACAGCCAGGCTAAATCCAGAAGAGTGGAAAAGGTCATTGATTAGCTGCCATAGAGAAGTCCTATTTAAACGAGCTGTTGTGAGTTCTAAGGAATCACAAAGCCCATGTTGAAGTACTTGCAAAGTACTGAGTAAAGTAAAGTGTTCTTTAAGGGTCAGGCTTGTTCAAGGCACATATGCTATGCACTGCTGAGGCTTGAGGACTTACCTCAGTACAAAGTGGTAGATTTGTGGCCCGTGGAACTCCCTGTCCGAATGCCATACGCTCCTTAGGGAGACTTGAGCATCACATTCTCTAGCTGGAAAACTCTGTAAAGCATCAGAATTGACTTGATGCTACATGATGATTATTATTAAAGGTTAAGAAGTCTCATGCCAATAAAACATAGTATTTAATGTATCACAAGACTCTTCATTAGCTCTGTTTTCAAATATGGAGTTAAGAACAGATGAGAAATACGTAGCCGCATAGGTACAGTAACAGTTCTAAAACATTAATTCAGTAATACAATATCCTAAAAGTGCTTTCTGTTTTGCTCTGGTTTTGCCTGTCCAAGTCACCGCTTCCCTGTCTTTACTAGCAAGTTCCAAACCAGAAAACTATTCCCACAACTTCTGACAAAAATCAAAAATACATAAAGTAGGGATGGAGAACACATGGCCCCCCCATATATTATTGGGCTGTTTCTCTCTTCTGAACTGGCTAGCATAGCTAACGATGGGGTATGATGGGAACTGCAGTCCAGCAACATCTGGAAGCCTACGTTCTTCTGAACTCTTTCACAACTGTGAAAGGATTTTTTTCTAGGAATGCTTCACAAGCATGAGTGGTCAAAATATGCGAGTGAAATATACTGGATTCTGCTTGGAATTAACTGGTTCACAAAATCCCTGTCTCCTCACTTAGGAGCACACAGAAGCAAATCCCAAAGAATTTTACAGTTAGGTAATATGCTGTCAAGTCAGAACCAATTTATAGCAATCCTAATATTTAAGGAGTGGCTTTACAGTTATACGTTTGTTGTTGTTGTTGTTTAGTCGTTTAGTCATGTCCGACTCTTTGTGACCCCATGGACCAGAGCACGCCAGGCCCTCCTGTCTTCCATTGAGTCAAATTCATGTTGGTAGCTTCGATGACACTGTCCAACCATCTCGTCCTCTGTTGTCCCCTTCTCCTCTTGCCTTCACACTTTCCCAACATCAGGGTCTTTTCCAGGGAGTCTTCTCTTCTCATGAGATGGCCAAAGTATTGGAGCCTCAGCTTCAGGATCTGTCCTTCCAGTGAGCACTCAGGGTTGATTTCCTTCAAAATGGATAGGTTTGTTCTCCTTGCAGTCCAGGGGACTCTCAAGAGTCTCCTCCAGCACCACAATTCAAAAGCATCAATTCTTCAGCAGTCAGCTTTCTTTATGGTCCAGCTCTCACTTCCATACATCACTACAGGAAAAACCATAGCTTTGACTATGCGGATTTTTGTCGGCAAGGTGATGTCTCTGCTTTTTAAGATGCTGTCGAGGTTTGTCATCGCTTTCCTCCCAAGAAGCAGGCTTCTTTTAATTTCGTGGCTGCTGTCACCATCTGCAGTGATCATGGAGCCCAAGAAAGTAAAATCTGTCACTGCCTCCATATCTTCCCCTTCTATTTGCCAGGAGGTGATGGGACCAGTGGCCATGATCTTGGTTTTTTTGATGTTGAGCTTCAGACCGTTTTTTGCACTCTCCTCTTTCACCCTCATTAAGAGGTTCTTTAATTCCTCCTCACTTTCTGCCATCAGAGTGGTATCATCTGCATATCGGAGGTTGTTGATATTTCTTCCGGCAATCTTAATTCCGGCTTGGGATTCCTCCAGTCCGGCCTTTCGCATGATGTATTCTGCATATAAGTTAAATAAGCAGGGAGACAATATACAGCCTTGTCGTACTCCTTTCCCAATTTTGAACCAATCAGTTGTTCCATATCCAGTTCTAACTGTCGCTTCCTGTCCCACGCATAGGTTTCTCAGGAGATAGATAAGGTGGTCAGGCACTCCCATTTCTTTAAGAACTTGCCATAGTTTGCTGTGGTCCACACAGTCAAAGGCTTTTGTATAGTCAATGAAGCAGAAGTAGATGTTTTTCTGGAACTCTCTGGCTTTCTCCATAATCCAGCACATGTTAGCAATTTGGTCTCAAGTTCCTCTGCCCCTTCGAAATCCAGCTTGTACTTCTGGGAGTTCTCGGTCCACATACTGCTGAAGCCTACCTTGGAGGATTTTGAGCATAACCTTGCTAGCGTGTGAAATGAGTGCAATTGTACGGTAGTTGGAGCATTCTTTGGCGATGCCCTTCATTGGGATTGGGATGTAGACTGATCTTTTCCAGTCCTCTGGCCACTGCTGAGTTTTCCAAACTTGCTGGCATATTGAATGTAGCACCTTAACAGCGTCATCTTTTAAGATTTTAAATAGTTCAACTGGAATGCCATCACCTCCACTGACCTTGTTGTTAGCCATGCTTTCTAAGGCCCACTTGATTTCACTCTCCAGGATGTCTGGCTCAAGGTCAGCAACCACACTATCTGGGTTGACCGGTTATATATATATAGTGTGAAGAATTATTCATGAGATTAACTGCCAAGGAGTTTACTTAGTGGGGCTTAGATTTTCAAGACCAAGTTAAAAAGAACCCTCTTACATAAACAAGAGAGGAGATCGTTTGGGCACAGTTTCTACCTGAGGCCTTACCAGAGCACTCCCTTCAAAACGCTGTGGGAGTCTTTGCTTAATGGATGGTGCTGCTGGCAGAGCAACCTCATGTAGTATTTGTGGAGTTTTTCACCACTTTGCCAGCTACAGATGTGTGAGCTAGTTTAAACATCTTTGGATTTCTTTTTTAAACCGGCAATCAAATACAATTCCATCTGCTGTTGACAGCTTGTCTCATTGCTCCAAACTTATAAGAGTAGAAATACCTCCCACCAATTCTCTTTTGAAAGAAACAGGCCTCAACGTGCTCTTTAAGAATCTAAGACCCTGTGCTGTGGCTTACTCTTTCATAGTACCTGATTTCAGAGCAATTTTAAAGCTTAGTAGGTATCTGCAGAGAAAAACTAATAACCAAGGAAACATAAATTCAAGAATAGAAGCTTTCCTGTCTATTATACAGTTTTCCTTTAGAACAGGCATGGATAACCATAGGACTGCATCTGCCAAACTGTGACATAGCAATACAACATGCTTTAGGGGGAGTGGTCACTGATGTAAGTTTAGACAGCTTATTGACCTTTATCACAAAGTAAGTTTCCTTTTGGGTCCTAGCAAAACTCCAGAGGGCCACGAGTAAGGTTAAAGAAGGAAGTCCAAAAGCAGGATGATAATTGGGCATTAAGAAGACAACAACTCTGACTATAGAAGAATTAAATAACTTTAATCTTCATAATGAAAGAATTGAAATAGTTAAGTGATTTTCTATACCTTGGCTCAAATCATCAATGTAAACTGGAGACTGCAGTCAAGAAATCAGAAGTAGGGTGAGATTTGGAAGGGCAACTGTGATGGAACTAGGAAAAATTCTTAGAAATACGTTGATCATCCATACTATGGTGCTCTCAATTACTTTGGATGGATATGAATCTGGAAAGTGAAGAAAACAGGCAGAGGAAAATAAATTCATTTGAAACGTAGTGTTGTAGGAGAGATTGATGGATACTGCGGAGAGTCAGAAATACAGATAAATGGATGCTACATAAAATTAAAGCAAAAATGACGAAATCAAGACTATCATACTTTGGGTATAAGAGAAGATTAAGCTCACTAGAAAAAAACATTAATGCTGCAAAAAGGTGAAGACAACAGGAAAAAAGGAAGACTGAATATGAGCTGAATTGACTCAACATAAGAAGCCAAGCTAGCCTTTAGTTTGTATAACCTTTCTATTTTTGATGTTGCTGGTGGCCACATCGAGGAAGAACAGAAATCGTCAACTAGGAACCAAGCCTTCTCAGTAATGGCTGACTCGCTACAGAATTCCCTTCCAGTGGAGGTGTCTCAAGCCCGCCACTCTCCTTGGCTTTCGGAAGCAAATTAAAACATGGCTTTTTACCAAAGCCTTTGAAAGCTTAACCTCATTTTAATTTAACTTAACGGCCTAATGTGTATCATTTATTGTTTAATAGTTTTATTTGCACCATCTTGGTCTTTGCTAGAGAGTTGGGTTTTTGGGTGGACTTTTTCCCTGTTTGTTGTTTTCATCTTGTTTATTGTGTATTTTTGTTTATTTCTTTTGTAGCCACCTAGAAATGGGTGGCATATAAGTTAAATAAATAAATAAATCCTGAGCAGAACCTTTTGCTACAGGACCTTTTATTTTAGTGGGGTTGCGACAAATCAGAACAATCTAGTGTTAAAGATACTTGGAAAAAGTGAATCTATTGAACACAATGGTGCCTTGCATTCAAATTGCATGCTTTGCATGCAATTCAGTCACATAATGTCAACTTCATGGCACTTACTTCATCAAGGATAAGGAACTAACTAAATGGAGAATTAAAAGCAGTAAGTGCACTGGCTTTAGTGGTACATGTACTCAACTGAAAAAAACGAGTGTTTTGTCAATTTTCCAAAATATTATTCCAAACATATTTCCTGGTCTCTGTGCATTTTTCTCAAATTACTGTTCTTCAGATGTGCATAGAATATATTCCATATATTTTAAGAACATCTCTCTAAGAAATCACCATTTTTATTCTTCCCACTGGATTGCCAGTTATTTACCAGCACCAATATGACCACTTTTTAGAACCTCTTGGCTCGTTTATTAAATCTCTCTGTTGGTTCTCTGCCCATTTTCATTGCCAGGATATCATCTCAGATCATAACATTTTACATTGTTAACCACACAGGGCAATTACAAATCCAAAGGTGTTAAAAATAGTTAATCCATCTATTATAGTATTATTCAAACTTCCACTAACAGTTGTTCAGTACCTAACATGCTTTGCCTTGTTCATAGTCTGTATCTGTGTTCCTTCCAACCTGTCTCTATTTTTTTTTCATTTTCTTGCATAGACAAGCAATAAAGAATTGCTCAATTGTTGCAGTATTCTTTGGACAGTCTGCTTTTGTATTTGGCATCAGAAGAATGTGGCAACTTGGCAGTGGCTCTGACACTCTCCAACATGTCTGCATCCACACTAAAACACAGGCAGCCAAGCAGAGGCAGAGACCGGCCCTGCAGATGTTGTTGGACTGCAACTCCCATCATTCTTTTCTCTTGGTTTTGCTGACAAGGGCTGTTGAGGTTTCAGCCCAACATCTGGAGGCCTATTGTTTTCCCAAGAATACTGGGATCAGCCCACTGATTTCAAGGAGTGAAAGAATAACTTCTGTTATTAGAGGTAAAAGCAAAATAGAAATAAAAGGTTTAAAAAAAAAGATAAAAATGTGGTGGCACCTTAAAGACTAACTTATATATATATTTAATGTTTCTGTGGACTAGTCCACTTCATCAGACATGAGAGAGATTCTGATGGAGTCCGTCTCATGTCTGATGAAGTGGACTTTTCCACGAAAGCTCACATTAAAAAATTATAAAAACTAGACTTTAAGTTGGCACCATGATTTTGTCCTTTTTAAAAAACCCTTTATTTCTATTCTGCCTTTATCTATAATGCCTGCACAGACTAACATAGCTACCCCTACTACAATTACTTGTATTATTAGGTCAACCCCTGCAGCTTCGGACTGTGGTTGGTTTCCAGGCAAACCAAAAGGTACAAAATTGTGTGCAATCTTTCAAGGCCTTAATATATTTTATCATGCAAGATGTTACAAAATCAAGTGGGGCGGGGGAGGATCTATTTTAAGTCTTTTGGCTGGCAGCATAAAGGCCACTTTTTGATTTATTTTTTTCTTATGGCTTAAATTTTCCATGGGCAATTTTCCATATCCTTTTATTATTTCTATTTCGCATCCTTTTATTATAATTACTGTAGTCCAGCAGAACACGGTGAGCCTCTTGAATATGACCAAAAATTCTTGTTCCAAGGCCAGGCTGTCACTTGGGAACTAATGGAGGAATGGGGAAGCTTTGTGTCCCCAGATTTTTGGCCTACAACCTCCAAAATTCATTATCATTGTATATGCTGGCTGGGCCTTTTTGGAACTGAAGTCCAAAACATCTGGAGAGGCAGAGGTTCCTCACTCCTGAATTAATGGGTATTCACTTCTCTGATTTACTGCAGTGTCTGAAGTACAGATGTCCTTCCTTGTTGCTGCTGTTGTTTAAAACCATATTGCAGGTTTTATTTGTACAGGCAGAACAGATTAAAACGGTTGTTTTCTTTTTGCAGTTCAAGGAATAGAAGATACATGTTCTCATCTGTTCTTGGTTAGCCTGATGCACACCAAGGCCATGTGGCTGCCTAGCTTCAGAACAGATAGGTTCTTTCACTTCCATGCCTGATGTCATTTTTTCCACTTGGACTCTGATGATATGTGCGTCTACTTTTGGTGCAACCTTGTATTTCTCTGTTGCTCTGAAAGTGAATCCCGAACTTGAGGTAGTCTACCAGATTTGTAACTGATAGCACCTTACTTCAACTCTCCAGTTTTAATGAACTTATGTCTGTGCATCACCTTCATTTTCTGCTACACATCTGGGATCCAGTCTGTTGATGAGAAATGGAACAGAAACCTTTTCCTTTCTATTAATTTTATTACTATTCTACCTCTCACTGTGAGGGGGTGCTCCAGGCATCCCTAGCAGGCTGTCTGCCCTTGTCCCACACTCCCTGGCACACTTGATACTGCTGAGCACCAGGAAGGTGCAGAGAGGGAAAGAGAGACTCCCAGTGGGAAAATGGACCCAGGGGAACACAAGCCACGCCTTTAGGCAAGGGCCAAGTCCAGCAGGCAAGGGCCTCATATAAGGCAGGAGGAAGAAAGGGAAGGCTCATCTCTCTGTAATGAATCAGAGCAGAGGGGCTGGATCCAGTGTTCTGCATCATGAGAGAAGAGGCCATAAGTGTCCAGAACCCTTGGACTGGGGCCTAGGTCTAGGTTGAAATGGCACTGGTCAAGGGAAGAGGGCACTAAAGTAGCACATCTATATTCAGCCCACTTTTGATGCCAATACCATCACTAACCCCATAGAAACCAAGATGGCCAGTAGGGCACTCAAGGAGTGCTGGAGGAAGATGCGTTAGGAGCTCCTTGGGGGACCTGGCACCGTTCAGTGGATGTCACTATGAGCCTGTCCTGAAGGGAGGTGGGTGGCTCACAGCTGTGTGGAAGACCCAGCTCCAATCTTGGGCAGTCTGCAGTCAGCGAGTGGAACTAGCCTTCAAAGACTGGACTTGACAGACGGCTAGTGAAGCCAACTCAGCCCCACCCCCCACCCCCGGGGAACTGGCAGGACAGGGCGCATCTGGTGCTTAGTCCTTTCTTGCACCCCACTTCCTGATATTAATAAAATTCAGCACCAGCAACTCTGGGAATCTCAACTTTATGGACATCAAGCTGAAGAGGGCCTCTTGGGCAGAGGTGGCAGCGCTCACTGGGACCAGTTTTATGTATTTGGCAGAAAAGATCGAAGCAATCCGCAGGCGTTGTGAGAACAGCCGGCTCTGTCCCATTTTTGAAGAGCCACTGCTAACTTGGACCTCTTTTCCAAAGGAGTGGCGCTCCAACTGGAAACAGGCATAACCAAGGCAATGGCGCGCCGCAGGAGGAAGCCTCCAGGGCCCACACCATCTGAGCAGCCGCAAATCTAGCACCCCAAATGCTCGACACCTTGGCTGCTGGTCGGCGGTGCACCCGAGGCTACGGGAGACGTACAGAAAACTGGTGGGGAGAGAAAGCTCAACCAGCCCGCCGGTCACCTTTCACTCGCACATGCGCAGTGCCCGGACCTCAAGAGGAACGCCGCCTTCTAAGCAAGCGACAGGGAGGCTGACAACCGCGCATGCGCGCCTGATGTCACCCGGCTTCTGCGCGCGCATAGTTCCAACACACACACACACACACACGTGTGGGGGGGGGGAGAAAGAAAGAAGAAATTCATTGTCGTGGAAGAGGAAAGAAACGAAGAAAACCTGAGAGGAAAAAGAGAGACGGATGCTGGGAAGGAGCCCTTTCAGTGAGGTCATCACTAAGCGTCCCCTCCCTCTTCGGTACCACTCCCATTCTTTCCCCCCCCCCCTCCTCACGCTCTTTTCTCCTTCCCCGCCACTGCTCCTGGGGTGCTGCTTTGGTCCTTCGTCGCTTGCTTTTGTCGTCATCAACCTCGTCCTCGCCGTCGCCGCTGACTGTCGTCATCGCTGGGCTCTTTCCCCCCCCCCTTCGCCTTCCCTCCCCCGGCGAGACCCCTCGCTCTTGCCGCCGCCGCCGCTGCCGCTGCTGACCCGTGTCGGCGCTCTGAAGGCTCGCGCCTCCTTGGAGTGGGGGCGGGGTAAGGAATGCCCTGGGGGGAGGGGGAGGGGGAGGGGAGCGGGGGGAGGGGAGGGGAGGGGAGGAGGTCCCTGCCTCAGCCGGTTGCTTCTCGCTCTTCCTCCCCACCCCCACCGGCCTCCTTTGTCTGCATTTCTCTCTCATACACACACACACACGCTTCGATTCATTCACGGGGGAAGGGCGAGAAGGAGGGAGGGAGGCAGACAGACGGTCCCCGTGTGTGTGTGTGTGTGAATTGTTGCGAGGGGGCGGTTGTGGGGTTGTGTGTGAGGGCAGGTGAAGGGGCGGCGGCACAAGAAGAGGCAGTCAGGCAAGAAAAAGAAGGAAAGCCCCCCCCCCCCCTTTTCAGGCAGGGAGTGAGGATGATGGAGACTCGAGGATGCCGGAGAAGATGGGGAAGGAAGAAGGGAAAGAGCTCTTGAGGAGTTGGGATTATGAAGAAGGAGGGATGGGATCGGGAGAGAGAAGGTTGCGGGGCGGGGGCGGTCTTGATGGCAGTCGCGGGTTTTCGGATTAAACCCTCCAGGCATGATGGGTCTTAAGGTTGATTTTTTTTGGAAGGATCGTAAAGAGGGGCAAGTGAGTGCGCTAGGTGGGAAATGTCAGATTTCCCTCAGTGGGAGTCTGCTGCTGTGAGGCTTCCCTGTTGGTGAAGCCTTTTTAAGGTCACATCCGGGGGGGGGGGTGGGACCAACCCAGCCCCACATGTTTGTATGCCTTTGCTGGGTTGCTCATCTCTGACTGAATGAGGTAAATGAAACAAATGGAGTTAACAAAACAAATTGACTTTGTGGGGTAAATAAATAATAATGGTATGCCATCAAATCAGTTCTGACTTATGGTGACCCTTTTTGGGGTTTCCTAGGTAAGGAGCATTCAGAAGTGGTTCACCATTCCCTTTTTCTGGGCTGCATCCTGGGATTGTGCAGCTTGCTCAAGGCCGCACAGGCTACCTTTTCTGGAATGCCCAGTGGAGAACCGAACTCCCGGCCTTTGGCTCTGCAGCCAGATAACCTAACTCACTCCAGCCAGCTGGGATAAACAAAACAAAAATGCAAAAACGTTAATGTGATTTCTCAGAACATAAAGAAATTTGTAGTCAGATACTAATGTGTTAAAACTAGTCCAAAAGTATTAATGTCCCCAGTCTAGCATTTAAGAGGCATGTCAAAGTCAGCAATTTGATTGTTTTGTAGGAGAATGAAGTCTTTTAGCTGTGGGGTTATCATAAGATAATTGTAGAAGCATGCATAAGCTTGACTTAGTCAAGAAAGCATCATTTTAAAGGTCATGGTAGAATATGAAAATGGTTGCTGAGGCGTCTAGGGTCCAAGGTATTGGAATATACATAGTTTGAAGCCTAGCATCTTCAGTTATGTACCGTGTTACAGTGAAGAAGCCAGAGTACTTGTATAATGAGTTCTTAGTTATACATTATACAGCCTTTCATTGTGTTTTGTGCCAATTGAATCTTTCATGGGCAGTCTTCATTGTATATTGTACTGATATAGTTTTATTTACATACAGATGTCTGCCTGGTAACAAACAGAAAGAAGAATATATATGTTTTTCCCCCCTGGTGAATATATAAGATTTGCTACAAGGTTAATGTTAAATGCATCATAAGAAATTTGTTTGGGTTTTCAGTGTAGAGATGGGCAAAAACTGCTAAGTCGGCAGTTCAATGCGGTTTGTTTCCCAGGCGAACAGCTGATCCACAGTTTAGCACTGCCTCCAAGTGGGTACCTTGAGGGAGCAGAGCACTGAACTGTGGATCAACTGTTCGGCTTAGAAATAAACACTGCTGAACCATCAAACGAGTGGTTCGTGCCCATCTCTATTTCAGTGCATTATCCTTGATGATCACACAAGAACGTTGCAGAAAAACAGAAACAAAAATACTGTTCCTCTGCCTGGAGTATATAATGTGTGTCCTATTCCTGTTAAGTTACAAGACCAATCAACCACTCTTCCTTTAGTTCCTGTTACTGTCTCCTTTCATATGTACCTGAACCAGGGCCAAACAGTGAGCTACCACTGCAACTGCAGAATTTCACCTGTTGAAAGATGGCTGTCTGTACACAATCTGCCTACTAAGATATGGCTCCCAAGCCTTGCATACATGATAAATAGTTGTCACTGCTGTCAAATGATTCCACTTGGTGAAAGAAAAGATGAATCCTGGTCATGGTTCATTCAATTAAACACTATAGAAAATAATAAAAGAATAGATGTAAATTCGCTTGAGTGATTTATTGTTAAACATAAAAATTAGGCTGTCAGGACAGAAATCTTCTGTCCCCCAATCTGATCTTCTCTGGATGTTTTTGACCATCAATTCCAGCATGACCAATATTCGGGAATTGTGGGAATTTCAAAATGTGTGGAAGGCACCAGTCTGAAGAACAGATCTGAATAGAGCTGTGCCTATTGATAAGTACAAGTACAGGGTATTAGAATAAGGGGTTTCTGTCATGTTCTGTGGCTCTGCCTTCTCATTTCTAATCACAAATTGCTTTTTCTCTTCTTAGATACTTTTGACTTACATGGGCTAGCAACATTTTCAAGGACTAAAGTTAAACTCTATTAACTGGCAGAAGTGAAGAACAAAGATCATGAGTTTCTTTAATCTAGACCGCTTTCGCTTTGAAAAGAAGGCAAAACTTGAAGAAAAAAACCCTTGCCTTTCTGCAAGTCAGGATGAGGCCACTGCTACTACATCTTCTTCTTTGGATACTGTAGAAAAGAACACTTCACTTTCTTCTTCTTCAGAAGACAATGTCACTACTGTTGGTAGAGAAGATGACAAAGCTACTGACCGTAGTAGCAGACCAGCCACTCCAGCATCTGATGTATCAGAGAAAACTGGTAAGTTCTCTTCTGTCTGATAATCTAGCATTCATCATCATAAGATGATGCGCATAGTATCTTCCATGAAGGTCTGTGGTTTAGATTAAAAATGGAAAAACCTTAAATTGCAATATTTTATTCATTAGATGCAGTTTAAACTTCTCAGGGTCACAAAGCAGGTTATACTTACCTGAAATAAATTGTAATCTTAAAGAGACAGCCATCTGATCTACTTTAATTTGGATTCCTGCATGGAACAGGGGTTGGGCCCTATGGCCTTAGAGACTCCTTCCAGCTCCATTTTTCTATGATTTACAATCTTGCTTAACTTTTACAGACCTTTCCTTATGATTGTATAAACATACAGTCATGGCCAAAAATATTGGCACCCTTGCAATTCTGTCAGAAAATGCACCCCTTCTCTCAGAAAATTGTTGCAGTTGCAAATGTTTTGGTACTCACATGTTCATTTCTTTGGTTTGCGTTGGAACAACACACAAAAAAACAGAAGAAAAGTCAAATCTGATACAATCCCACTAAAACGGACAAAAGAAAGCTGCGCAGGCCCAGGATGCCCCCCCAGAAGAAGGGAATAGTAAACCACCTCTGAATATTCTGTATCTGGAAAACCCTGGAAAGGGTTGCCATAAGTCAGAAGCAACTTGACACTACGCAAGTATTAATTAGCTGGTCAAATTTGCCTGATAAAATGGATACCTGTTAAAAGTTGGCTTGCTGAATTTTGAACAAACAAATTAAAGGCTGTTGGATATTAAGAATCAGAATTTTTCACTCAAGTGTCACACTATGTTGCTAAGATCACCTGAAAGATTCTGTACAACATACTGTTACATACAGTAGCTTAGGAACTGGAAAGAGACTGGAATAATGCAGTATTGATCACTTGTGTTCTCTCATTCCATTCCCCATCCTCTTTACCCTGTTTCAGTGTGATTACTAGTCTCAGCTCTGTCTTACTGGTACTTAAATGTAGGTCAGACGAGTCACTGAATAGAAGGGGAGTGTGGGGAAACATGTAGTCCCATGGCTTGGGACCAAGCAAATATCTGCTTGAGTGGCATTTTTTCATTCAAAATCTACTGCACTCCAAGTAGTAAATTCTTTCTTGATTTTCACCGCACTGCTTCAGTAAATCTCTCCAATTGTATGCCTCTTTTACCACTTAGCAATAAACTAACTACAACTTAGGGGGCATGTCACATCTCCCAGTTTCAGAGTTCATGCTATGTAGTATTCTTCAATGCCAGTAATTGGCCTGAGGTTATAAAAAGCTCAAGATTTATTAAAATTTCCATCAAGCGTCTCTCAACTGTTTCAGATTTTAAATTTATTTCCCATAAACTTTTGTCAGACACAAATCGCAGTCTGCAGCTGCTGGTCTCTTTTGTGTGTTGCCTTCTTCCCTCTTTAGTCTTGCATGCCTCTAGGGTCAGAAGATTTCTAGTTCTGAAAGGAATTATAGATTGGTGGTTGCTTTTATTTAGATGAAACACAATAGGAGACCATCATCTTTTTATTTCTTTCCTCGTCCTTCCCACTGCCTCTCATAGAAACTTCTTTGATGCCATAAAACTTACTCAGATACTCTGTTTCTTAGTCTATATATGCCAGATGTATCTTCCACTTGTTCTCTGCAACACTGGTAAAAGCTAGAGACTATTTCTTGAAAAGTAAGGTGAGGTTGTCAGAATGCCACAGATTTTATATTCCTGTATCACTTTTTAACATGCATTCTGTAAGCAGCTTCCATATGTTAAATGCTTGAAATTACAGAATCTTAAATAAACCAAATTATAAAATATTCAAAAGCAACTATTAAAGTATATCTCTAGCATGACCACTGTATATGAAATTAGTTACAGCAAGATATTTGAACTCTATTGCTGTATAATATATATTCTTTTTCCTTCAAAATGCTTTCAAAGATGACTCCAGTGTTCCTGAAACCCCTGAAGCTAAGAGGACAACACAGTTATCTTATTTTAAGTATCGAAGAGATGTTATTGAATTATCATCAGAAAGTGAAGATGAAGAGCCATCAAAATACTCCCATGCAAAACAACACCCTGCTCCCAGGAAGGATGTGATTGTAATGTAAGTTTCTGTAACTTCTTCTGTAATGCTTCCTAGTTTGTAAATCTGTCTATCAAACGGAATTCCCTAGTTTTATCTGTGGGGTCATGTGAAGCCTTATATTTCAGTACAGACAATACTGAACTTTTAGTATAAAAACTAGTAAGACTGCAGCCCTATACCCACTTACCCACTATACACATTGAACCCAATGAGAAGTCTGTGTAAACTTGTATAAGATTTGCATGGTAATGTTTTTGAGTCTGTACTTTCATGAGACCCACTGAAAAAAGTTTGGGATTTGGTCACCTAATCTACTCAGCAGTGCAGGTACTGGTTATGGAGACATATCTCTCTCTGAACATTTGCATCCTGCATGCAATATTATGTCTGTTTTTATGTAAAAATATTTGTTTTTTAAGCATCTATGTATAAATATAATTCTTCAAAATCTTTGTAAAATTCAGTCCTGTCTTTGCCTCCTTAGCATCCCTGTTTTGTAGACTCTGAATGGGATACCACTGTACTTCCTGGAATGGCAAATTACAAGAACCATTTCTAAATTCTTGGGCGAATAGCAGGCCTTGGTCCTTCTGGCTTATCACCAGGATGCTTGAATATCAGTCTTTTTAATGTAGTTTTCCTTTAATCAGATTTTCCTCTAAAACTGCAGTTATCCTTTCTTTTAAGGAATTATTTGATTAATATCAAAACAGTAACAGTATCTTTCACCGTACAAGTTTGAGTTAAAGAAGGCTTTTCCATGTAAGAAACTAATCAAATGGTTGTTTTCTGAAATTTGAATGTTTACACTAGGGCCACTTCAGGAGGTCTTAGGGTCATTTTTATCCTCTCCAGGCCTCGGTAGGTGACACTGACTCTTTCCCCCCACCCACAAAAAAGGCAGGGGAACTCTTCCATTTACTCATATTGGGGGGGAAAAGTTCAGTGTAAAAGTTACTAGTTGAACGCCTAGAAGCCATTGGACCACAGTTGGCCTTCTAAGTCATTTTGGGATGTCCAGTTCCAGTTTTAGATCTAAACTAGCCTTCTTGTCTGGTTCTAAGGCTATTCTGGGTCTAAAATAGGCCTGAGCTCTCTCAAAATTTCATTTAAATATGTAATCACATCTCATTTTACTCCAGTTTTTCCCCAGGCAGGGTGTTGGTGGGATCTCAAGCCCAAATTTTGTCCACCTCAATATAATGTCTGTCTATTTAACATAGGTACTTCATAAAAATAAATTGCTGTAGTTAGTCTACTGTGGCCAAGATCGAACGGTGTAGTTTGAAGTCAGAACTCTTATTCCCCTTCTACTGTTTACCTTTCTGTAGTGCCAAAACCTGCTGCAGAGGGTTTTCTAGCTCTGTGCGAGAGATTTTTAGGGTGCACTACCAGGGATGTTTAAGAGGAAGGTAAAATTGCCAGACATGGAAGCGGTAGAACCCAGTGCAAGTATACTATAGGATTCTGGACTATCAGATGTTTTCTTATCTGTTGTTGGTATTTAAATCTGTGTGCTGCTTTGTTTTTGTGACTGGGGCATGGCATAGTGAAACAAAAAATAGCAACACTGGAAGGATGAAAACAAGACAACATTGTCTTGTGTGAAAGTTTCTGTGTTTCCGTGTTTAATTTCACGAACTATAATTTCTAATGATCAAAATACATGCCCCATATGGTACTATTTAAAGGAAAGTGTGTAAAATGTATACATTTGTGACAGAGAGATGGAAGTTTACACAGTTAAATGAAAAATCAATTTAAATAATACCTTGGTTGTCAGTATACATGGTTTAGTAGTCAGATTTGCTCCATTGCATAGAAATAATGTAGAAATTACTGATAATTTAAATCAGCATTTTAATTATTTAAATTACTGATTTATGTTGACTTATACTAAAACATTGATTTATATTGCCTTAATTTATATTTTGCTGATTGTATGTGTGTGAATTCAGTATAGGAAGCTACTGAGCAAGGCTTCAGGAAAATATCTTTCTCAGTTCTGATCTCTGAGACCCCTTTAACAAGATTCTGGGACAGGAACTTTGGCCTTTATGCTTGCAAAATATGTGTTGTACTGCTATGTTATATCCCCTTCTTATTTAAATATCTTCTTTGAAGATTAGGCTGCATGCCTTCGACCGAGCAGGTTCTGATACATCAGTGGCAGGCAGTGTTCTTTGCACTCATCTCTCCTTACCTTTTATCCCCAGGAGAAGGCACAATAGAGAGCAAACCTTATGCAACCTCTTGGAATTCAAGAACTGCATCAGAAGCAGAAGTTGTCTTCAAAAGGGATTCACTCCTTGTAGAAATAGAAAATCAATGAGTAGAGATGGGCACAAACCTTGGTTTGGAGGTACATGCTGGTTCATAAGCACAACACAGTAGGTGCTGTGCTTTCCCTTCCCCTGCCTCCCCGACTAATGGTCCACTCACCAGCCGGCATATGCTCCTCTCCTCCTCCTATTCAGCTGTTCAGCCAGTCCCCAGCAGGAACATGGGCTTGCCCATTCCACCTCCTTGTCTAAGTGGGCGATCAGCCAAGGAAGTGGGGCAGGGAAGCCTGTGCTCCTGCTGGGGACTGGCTAAACAGCTGAAGAGGGAGAGGAGCATGCGCCAACTGGTGAGTGGGGGAATCCAGCTGGGGAGGTGTGGGAAGGGAACATCTGGTGCCTGTGGTGCTGCACTTACGTACTAGTATGACCCTCCAAGACAAGGTTTGTGCCCATCTTTGTCAATGAGTAATCACTGCTGTGCGCCTGGGATTTGTGACATTTCAGATCAGATAGGGAAAGGAAATGCAATTTTGTCTGACTGATGAAGAAGATGGAGTGTTTGCACCATGCAGATGCTGCATGGATGACTCTGACTTGCCACTAGAAATGTAGTGCTAACAAAACATCTAGAGATGAACAGAGGTGGCTAATTGGGGTTTTCTAAACTTAGTTTATTATATGGAAAGGTAGAATATAAATATAAAGGTTGCCGCCCAGAGTAGACCTTTGGTCTAGATGGGCAGGGTAGAAATCCAATAAAATAAAAAAATAAAATAAAATAAAGGCTTTTGTTTTCACTAAATTTCTTGTTTTCTTAGAAATGTTGGACAACATATGTGCCAACATATTGGTAAGATTGCTCATGTAAGAACATTTTGTGTAGTATACATTCACATATTCCATAATATTAGTAAATTTCATACTGTTGAGAGCAGAGTGGTATGTTTAAATTATTAAAACAAATGTGCATTTTTAGTATCTTTTCTGTCTCTCTTAACTATGCACAACTTTTGAAGTCTCAATTTTAAATCTTTTTTTAAAATTATAAACTGTGTAAAAGTATGAGGAAAATCACATTCCCAGAAGAGTACTTGTTTATATGGTAAATTGAACATTTGTGACTTTTTCCATAGAACTTTATTTTGGGTTGTTTTTACACTTTTATGCTCCATAATTACACAACAACTTCAAGAGGAAAGATTATAAATTACAACAAGTTGATAATTGGATACACTCTTTGATGTGCCCTCAGGTATTCAGTTCTATACAAGTTCCATTAGATAATGTGTTGTGCATTAACTGTTCAGAGAAGGGAATGGGGCTTTGAATTGTCTTATCTTTGCAATTATCTGTAGATATTTAATGTTGTTTCCCTAGGCAAATCTAAAGCAATCGACAGATATTTTAACACCTTTTCTTAAAAGGCTTTCCTCTGATCAGATGATTCAGGGCATCAGGATGAGGAAAGTTTAGCCTTCATGTTGTTGGTAAACCACTGTCGCGTCCACCCAGTGTCCCTTGTTTATTATCTCTTAAACATAGGTTCACCCCCTGGATGCGTTTCCTCTTTGCACGCTGCCACCAAGTATTATTCACACAATACCAAATACGTATTTCAGACACGTGTGCTGCCAACTATAACAGGTTTATTGAACTTTTAAGTTTGAGAATCACAGGAGTAAATTATAGATGTTCTTTTATTGTTATGTAAATCACAAAGGGAAAATCACAGATGTTCAGGATCACTCATTAAATAGGATTTGGTTATGCATTGGTTTAAACGTATTTTTATTCACAACAACAATATACTTTTACTAGTTATCTATTCTCTATTCCTTATAACTCTTCCCCTATTCTCTCTATCACTCCAACTGTTCAATCTATGTATTAACCTTCTCAATTCCTTATCTCTCCCCTGCTTCTCTCTCTAACTGTCTCTAACTGATTCCAACTGTTCTTTTGGTTCCGCACCTCCTGTCCTATCATAGGCTCCTGCACTTGAGCTCCACATGATGGACAGGAGTGACGTAATGTGATGGCATTCCGCCACAACCACCACTTCCATTATTCCTCACCCTTGCCCAGGCTAGCAGGAACTGATGATATTAGGAGTTGAGCAACATCTGGAGGACAACCCAGCCTTACAAGATATTATGGCTGCTGTTCTATTGGATTTGACATGGGTGAAAAACGCAGTCAGGCATATGATAGGAACCCCTAAAACTAGCTGCTTACACAACATCCATTCCGTGCTCAATAAACCCAACAGGTTTCTGGCCAGTGAATTCCTTACCTTAAGTATATAAACTAATATTGTTGGAATCCAGAAAAGGTCACACCTAAATGAATCGGTTAGTCTTAAATATGCTACTGTACATCCATGTGTATTATATTTCTTGGAAAGCAGTTTCTTCTTGTGTATTTCTAGTTCTTCTGCCATCTGTTAACTATTACGACTCTTACTTCTCTCCCTCCTGTTGCTGTCCAGAAATAATGTATGCTAAAGTAAAGTAACAAATGAACTAACAACATTTGTAGACATGTTTTACAAGACTAAATTATCTCTTAAAATAAAGTTCCATTTCATTTTCTGGGTTTGTAGAATGACTTTGAATTGCCTACAAACTTTGTGTGTAGGCAATCCGAAGTGAGTGTCCTGCCTGTTCCAGTTTTCGGCCAATAATTTTTAAGTATGCACTTTAAAAGCACACACACACACACACACAAAAACATATGTAGTAGGATGTGTGGAAGGATGTGGTAAAAGGTTCACACCCCCAGTAGTGGATGACTTCACCAAGAAATAAGGCAGAAAAAACTGCAGATGAACTCAGGTTGGTTGATGAGTTTCCAGTTTAGAAAAGCAGCCCCCCTCATTTGTCTGCTGTATCATCTCAATCCACACAGTAAGATAAACTGTTTTTAATGTATATAAACTGCAAATCATTCTAATTACCATACTGTAGGTGGCAGAGATAATGTAATTCATGTAAGCTTGACTGTTTACCTGTCAGAAAGCAAGAATCTCTCTACATTACTTTTTAAATAAATGCAACCTTAAAAGCCAGTTTGAGGTACATTTTTGAAACACTGATCCACAATATGCTAGAATATAGCAGCCATATCTTTGTATATCCTGAAAAATGTATTTTAGATGTAACTTAAGGCTTGTTGATAGAGATGTCTTCTTCGTATTCATATCCACTAGATACGAATATGAAGCACACACCTCTACCTGTTAACAAATGCATGGACAGAGTTTTCACATTGCTTCCTTTCAGCCTGGTTCACCAGCATTCACTAAAATGGCACAATCCCAGTTTAAAATAGTCTTGTTGATGAAACAAGTGGGCTTTCTTGATCATTTTTCTGTGTGAGATATTCCACAGATATTAGCAACTTCTTTGAAAGCTTTTTTGCTATCAGAAAAGGATAATTTCATAAATATTAGCTCTCACCTAACTGTTGATGAAATACTGTATCTTGTTATAGTAAAGAGTAAAGAAATTCCCCATGCTGGAGTTTAATGCCTGCTGTCCTGAAAATTGAACTAATCACAGGTGGTTTCTAAACATTACTTCTTTTAAAGTGTTGTTCCATTTCATTTGTTTCTTGAAAATTACATTTTAAAACTAGACTAAAATGGTCTTAATATTTCTGTATTCATGCATGACAGCTCAGAGCCTTCTGAAAGTGATGATGATGATGATGAACCACCAAAATTACATAGAAATGGCCCGGCCCACCTTTCAAATGCCACAAAGGAGGAGGAGGAAGACGAGGATCTGAACTACTGCAAACTTCAAACACTAAAGGAACTCTTTCCACAAAAGAGTGACCAAGAGTTATTACAAGTACGGTAATATATAATTTGGGGTAGCTAACCATTTTTTAAAAATATAAAGAGCTCTTGTATATTTGAAGACAAATCATATTCATAGAAATCCTGTAATGGGTATGAAGATTGGTTTGTTCACAACATTAGTGAACATTAGTGTCACACAACTTGACAGGCAACAGATAATGCCTACAGAGATTTCTTAACTTATGGCAATTTGCTTCCAAAAGTTAAACCTTTTGAGTAGTAGTGCAACAGGATTTCAGCAGTGTTTTTAAGGTTTGCTAAGATGATGTACAGAAAGTACCCTGGAATTCAGAGGAACATAAAAATACTAAGTATTGTCATCATAATTATCAAAGCATGAGACTGTGAGTTGTATTTATTATATTTCCCAAAATAGATGGATGAATAAGATTTTCAGTAGTCAGGGGGCAAGGTACAATGTATTCTTCTCTCCCTAACTAGGAGAAGTAGGGTGAAGTAAGCAAATGAAAATTGTTATGGAGTAGTCATGCATAATACGTACATGTTACAAGATATAGTGCCTTTTTAAGCCAGAAGTTGGACATTGTGGAACTTGAGAACTTACAATGAGATCTCACTGTTAATTCTTCAGAATGCAGTTAAATTGAGCCCAACTTTTTTTAAAAAATATTTGTTGTTTCTGTCTTCTTTGTAGCTGATAGAATCAACTGCTACAATGGATGAAGCTATAGCTGCTGGCCTGAAGCGAATTGAGGAAGGTATACAGTCATTTTTTGTTAAATATTTTTTGTTAGGCTAAGGCATTTTGTTTTCAACTAGGGCCCCAAGGCTTGGAAACATTTATTTCTGTATATTACATTTCTTAGAGTTTGCCTGCTAATGACTGAAAGCCTGTTGCTTAGCGTAGTAAGCCACAGCTACAGTAGACCCATTGAATCAGTAGTACTTACAGAGGAATTGACTTACTATGTCCCCACTGATTCATTGGGCCTACTCTAGTTGTGACTTAGTACACTAAGCAACAAGATTTCAGCTAATGTTTTCACTGGCCATACTAGCTAGTGGGATTCTGAGCAGAATTAACCAGAAAAAGTAAGTTTTTCAAGCTTTGAATTTCAATAAAGTTCTCAGCTAAACAATATACTAGTAAAATGAAACACTAAATAGATCTGAGTTTTCATCATACTTATAGACTACTACCTACAAGGAATAAGAGAACAGCTTCCTCTTCTGAGGGCTTACAGTGGTATAGTAGAGGCAACAAAAGAGTGGGAGAGAAATGAGTTCTGCCCTATAATCTCTATAAAACAGAATCCTCTCTTTGTCTGGTTATGGTGGGGAAATTCTAGCACTGGATTCTTTGCTTCTGTATTGCACTGAATGCCAGTGTAATAGAAAGCAGACCAACCAAATTGCTTCCATCCTTTCTCTGTTGCCTCTCTGGGCTATTTTTTTCAGTGTCCTTTTAAATACAAGAAGTATATAACGGTTTCTTATTAAGAATAAAAATACATTGGTATCAAACTGCAGGAATTCTGTTGTCAGTTTTTGTGTTGATTCCATGTGGTTGATGTGGTGCCTCTGTGAGTTCTTTAAATCTTATTCTGTATTGCAAGTGTTATGTTGCAGGTTCCTTTTCAGCTTCCCACCGTAAGCTTTGTTTGGCAGTTGTATTTCCATTATTTTCTCCAGTTTATTTGTATTTATTATTGTTTACATGCTAGTAGCAATGTTTATTTAGTTTCATTTTGTCTACTGTATTTGCTCTAAATGGTGAAGCTCATTTTGAATGCTAGGAGTGGATCAGGCAAATAAGCTCATACTAAAATACAATGATCCTCTATATAGTAATACATTCTTCTAAATTAAAGGTACTAATCACACAGTCCTCTGCATGTTAACTCAGAAATAATTCCTATTTTGTTTGGAGAGACTTTATCCTGGAAAAGTATACATAACACTGCAGTCCCTAAGATTACTCACATTTTGGATGTAAGAGACTATTCATGCCTTAAATGGTGAAAATGTTGTTGTGTCTCTTCTTTTACATCTTGGCCTTCTTTAGTCTAGTTTTTATTTTTCTAAAAGTGAAATTTCAGTGATTGGTTATCTTTCAAATAAGTATTTTCTCTAACAGCCAACTTTTGTGGCAGCTTGCAAACATTATAATGAGTGTTCCTATGTACAGAAATTCAACATGAATTAACTTGCCTGTTCATAATACCATGGTGCCTCTAAGCCTTGGCATGTTTTAAGAAGACAAGAAATTGTTGAGCTGCTGTTTGCTTTTTCTGAAAGACTGTAGTTGATTGGGTCACTTTAAAAGAGCTGACAAAATTACCTGTTTTTGACTGCTTAATTGATGAGAAGTGTTAAATCAAATTTCCCATTATTTAATACTGTGATTAAATACTGTTATATTTATAGCTTGAATTGGGTTGTTTTAAATTAGCTACAAGTATTGTTTGTACTCCTTTAGGCCATAGTAGATACTCATATGAAGCACTGCTTACTAACTTCTATAATTATATTACAAAATACAGTTCTTACTTGAAAGTTAGGCTGTGACCAAGTTCCAGCAAAGTTACTAGATTCACATATTCAGAGGTTGTACTCATACAGTTTTTCTTAGAAGTTATGGCAGAGCGCCATGATGAATCCCTTGAGCTTCGAAAGTGACCTATCATTATATGCAGAGATGTGGGGGGGGGAGGGTTTACTTTGCTACAACAACTTCAGGTATAGAGAGTGAACAGATAAACTAAAGGATACACAATAAAATTGTGCAGTCATCTGAATTGTGATATGTAGTAGTTGTTGTTTTAATAGCCTTTAAGAAAGTGCAGTGTTCTTAACTATTTAGACAACAGTGGATGGGACACACTGGATTCTAGATGTTAAGTTTGCAATCTCACCCCACTGAATCTGTTATGTAGCATTCTAGAGCAAGGAATTATTTTGAGTATTTGAGAAATGTTGTAAGAATTTGGAAGGAATGACAAAAAATGGAAGGAATAACAAAACAACAAACACTATTTTTATTAATTTGCATTGGGTAGAAGGTCCTGCATTGAGCCAGGGGGGTGGAATTGATGGCCTTGTAGGTCACTCCCAAATCCATTATTCTGTGATCCCTATCCTCTCTTGTCCATTATTTTATGATGCTGATGAATTGACTCAATTTAAGTTCTTGAATGATTGTAATTTATATTGTTTGAGAGGGTTTTTTTTTTTATAACTCTGGCCCCAAATCAGGCAAGCATTTGTTAAAGCAAATACCATTCCAGCCTCCTGAATGCAGCAGTGAAAGCACAGATGACTAAATAGTTAGCCCCATTTGACTTACCTCAGAACATAATCAACAGGGACTGATTTGTAACTGTATAAATTACTAATTGAGTGTCAGATCAGATAACCTGAAGCTTGAACCTCCCTAAGAGTCCTATAGAACTTTTTAGACCTCCAGGGAAAAAAATCAGAAGTCTGTGTTATTTACAGCTGGCATGTAAAGGGTTAAATCCAGTGTGATCCAGAGGAATATTCTGCACCTTGTATAATCTTCCCTTCTTCTGAATATCCTCAAAATTGTTTGTTCCATGCAAGTAAACTGAATGTCCACAAAAATATAATTTCTACTTTTCTTCCTTTTATTGAATAGTCATGTACAAGCAGATATAAATGTGTATATGGTTGTATATCTATAAACTTAACTATAAAAAACTAACACAGAACTATAAAAATAAGAATATAAAAACTTAATAAATAAATAAAAAATATAACAACTCTAACTAAACATAAAATGCTCCAACAAAATTAATATGGAGCTTTAAAATAAAATCATAATGTTGTAGGTAAAATATTATAATTTATATAAAATACCTAAACATAAAAGCATTACAAAGACATATTCTCTAAAGTTAAAAATATTTAACTCACAGTTAAGTTACATCTATGAAAAATATCTTAGACATATATAAGCAAAAAATGATATTAGAGCAATAAGCAATTATAAAATCACATAGGCATATATGAAAAACTTTTTTAAAAAATCCTGCAGAATTTTCTCCCCTCTCATGGTATTTTCCTGACATTTTTTGCTTTTTGCCTTGACTAGATTTTCTGGCAGTTATTTATACCCTTACCATTACTTTATCAGTTAAAACAATCTTATCTGCAAGGCTTGGAAATCTAAGAGCTTAGAAATCCAGGGGGGGGGGGAATTAATAGAAATCTCAGTTGTTCCAGTAGAGCTTGTAACTTCAGAAATTTGTTATTTCATATCTGGCAAGTTGCCTTTTTACTGATAATATGCATGATTTGACTAGATATTTTGCAAAGGCTGGAGTTTCAGGGGTCCGCTTTATCAAAGATTTGAAACCCTAAATTCTTAGAAGACCCAAATATTGTAATATAAATTCACTGGAACTACAAAGAGTGCCAGCTATCAGCTGTCTAAGTTGTAAAAAACAAAACAAAAAATCATTCAGCTATCAGAATGTTATGATTCAGTGACCTTGTTCAGCTTGAGATCCAGCCAATTGTATTTACTGCCTTTAGCAAGCCACATTTTAAAATGTACTTTTATTTTCAGGGCAATTTTTTCTATATCCCCCTTAATTATTTCAATATGCAATTTTAAATCGTGACATGAGTGCCATTGTGGTTGTAAATTAGGTTCCAGATCATTTGGGAAAGCGATCTGGGGACATCCATATCACATGAAAATTGGCATGCCATTTGGAACAAGACTCAATTCAGTTTAATTTCATCCAAATTTAAGGAGTAGAGATGGGCATGAACCACCAGTTTGGCGGTTTGGCCAACAGCCCAACAGGTGTTCAGCAGTTTCCAGCCCTGCCTCTGCCAGCTGGCACCATTCAGAGGCAGGGCCTGGAGGAGGTGGGGCAGGGAAGCCAGGGTGCTGCTTCTGAGTGGGTGCCTGCCGGCGGACGTGCAGCCAGAAACCACCAAACACCTCTCGAGTCAGTATACGGACCAGCACAAACTTCTGAACTGGGTGGTTTGTATCCATCTCTGGTTTTAATGGAAAAATGAACTCATCAGATTAAATCAATTAAACAGCCACACACTCAAATTGATTTTTTTTCAACATATGATTTCCTTTGGTTGATTATGTTAATAGCGATAGTGGAACTTATTTCTCAACTGGCTCTCATAACAGTATTCAGCACATTATAATCTAGGATATTGACTGGGTTTGTGTGAGTGTATGTTTTTGCTCTTATTACTTTATATTTGGTGCAATGGTTACCTGGAGACAGGTATGGCTGATAAGAGTTCAATGAAAGACCTGTACTAGTGTTGTTGGTTTTTTAAATTTGTTTGTTTTGTTTTGTTTTTGTTTTTTGGTTGTATTCTCTATTTATTATTCAGTTAAAACTAGTTTGTTTAATTGCAGAAAGGACCCAAGAAGCCTGAAGTGATACATTAGAGTACAAGTATTTTCGTTCTTTTTAAAAAAACACTCATTTGTTTTAGAAGGTGGATCCCGAAAGAGGAAGCTTGAAGAAGGTTCTGAGGATGGTCCTGAAGAAAATGATGACCAAAGTACAAAAAAGAAAAAGCTTGATCCTGTAAGTAGCTGGTCATAATTCTCTTTACATACCAGGACATAATCATCTGTAAGGACTTTCTGTTTCCATGTCTTAAACTAATTGTTGATGAGATGGTTGCTACAAAAATCTATTGTTGGTAGTTATCATAAGTATATTCAACATTTCCTCTAATTTTCATACCCGCTGCACAGGAGCCTTGCCCTGTGTGCATGGGGAGGGGTGGGCCTTTATCCAAAACAGGAAGTAAACAAACCAGCTGCTGGCTGCCCACACACAGCCGCAGTGGAGCTCTGTGCATACGCATACCTTAGAGCAGTGGTCCCCAACCTTTTTGACACCAGGGACCGATTTAGTTGAAGACCACTCTCCCAAGGGCTGGAGGGGGGTGTACTTGTTATGCAGTAAGTTGTTGTAGGATAGCTTTGAATCGGGCTCATTACATGTATTGTGCCGGGACACATGAGCAGCGAGCAGAAGCAGGAGCAGGAGGGGAGCTGCAATTGAAGCTCTGCCTCCTGTTAGATCAGCAGCGGCGTAGAACCTAATAGGAGCGCAGGCCCTTATTAGATTCTAATGCTACAGGCACAGCTGATCTAGCAGCAGCAGGAGGGGAGCGGGAAGCAAAGCTCCACCTCCTGTCAGATCAGCAGCGGCATTAGAACCTAATAGGAGCGCACTGACAGGAGGCAAAGCTTCGCTCACCACTCACCTCCTGCTCACCGCTCACCTGTCCCAGCAGCCCGGTCCTTCCAAGGCCACGGACTGGTACCAGTCCGCGGCTCGGGGGTTGGGGACCCCTGTCTCAGAGGGAATGTTGAGTATATTCCTTTCGTGCATTTAGTGTTCTGTATTAGTAGCCAGATCTCCAAGTCACCTCATAGAAAAACATTACATATAGTTGAGCAAGTGATTGCTCTCTTGAGCCTTTTTTCTTGTGGTCTTTTCCAAACTTCAGGTATGCTGAGAAAAGTGCTGATGACATGAAGATCTGAAATGCTTGTTGCTTCTGTTGGAGGAAGAGACTGTGTGTATAGATAGATATTAAGCAGTAGCTGCTATGTTGTTATTATGGTTGTTTTTGTACAAAGAGCATGTAAAGATGAGACTTGTAGAACTGCAGTTTTCTAATTAGTGAAATGAGCCTGAACGGTAAAATAAATTAATCTTTTTCTGAAACATAGTTGCAGAGTCCTGAAAACCAGTGGGAAAAGCGTGAACATTTGGTTAGCAAGCTACATAAAGAATTTCCCAGTTTGGATAAAGAGGTATGTTGCATTTGGCACAAAATATATGTTTTGAATAATTCATATGCAGAAATTAATCATAAATCCATATTCCAGCTACTAGCATTAGCTGCAAAGGAACCTAAATTATTCCATTCACTTTGATCCTCTGGAACATGGCAGTGTTTCCTTGATGCATAGTGTATCTTTTCCCTCCTGCCTGGCAGCTGTAAGTATAGGAATTTGGGAATATGTTAACTGAAATATAGTAGTAAGTCACAATTGGAATAGGCCCATTGAATCAGTGGCAATTTGGTGAGTCAACAGCTATCAAAGTTCCATTGATTCAATGGGCCTGCTCTGGTTGTGACTTAATACTGAATTTTAGTCATTATGATGTAATCAAAACATGAATTTTGGCTTTTCCACTGGGCCTAAATTTGTAATCCCGGGGACACTTAGTCCATGGAATTTAGTGACCCTTTTTTGTGGTAAGTACACATAGGAATGTACTCCTCCAGGGTCTAGACATCTTTTTGATTTAGGCTTTCAACTATCAAATATGTCTTACAGAGTTCTCAGTCTAGTTTATAATGTAAATAAATGACACTCCTCAGACTTATATCAGAATATTACCATGTACACTGTATTTTTCAGGATTCTAGCGAGCCATGGCCCTTTCCAGGACGTTTACTACATTTCATTCTTCCTTGATTGAGTTCTTCCTCAAGTTCTAGGTTTTCTTCTTTTCAATAGAAAAGGGGGCCCAGATAGTCTTGCCTAGTTATACTGGCATAACTCAGAAACATAACTTCTGGAGGAGAATTGCCTTAAGTTCAGAAATTACTGTAGATGCTATCCATTGTGTTCTCAGTTGTGTACAACTTGAAAAGTCTACAATAATTTCTTAACTTGGGGCATTTTGCCTCCAAAAATTATGACATTTTCATGGCTGTGCAGCACCAGGGATGATTTCAGCCATGGTGTTTTCGTTGGATTTTTTCTCTCTCTTTAACCAGAATTCAGAATTCTGCAAGAGTGTTCGCCATCAGGTTTTCTTTTTCTGTATTTCTACAAATCTATGCTTTAAAATATGCTGCATTGAATGCTATTGTTTTGATTGCATAAGGATCTGCAATTGGAGAAGGGATTTGCTGTTAATATATGCACTGTCTAGAGAAGCCTAGCAAGATTCAGCGAACAGACAGCCAGCATAAAAAGAATAGAAAATTATTATCAGCTTCTATACATACTTGCTGAAATCCTTTTGTGCATTTTTGCAAAAGGCGTAATTTTAGAGCCAAATTGCCTCAAGTGAAGAAATCTCTGTAGGCATTACAGTGGTGCCTCTACTTACAAACTTAATCCGTTCCAGAAGATGGTCGTAACTCGAAATGGTCGTAAGTCGAAGCACCATTTCCCATAGGAATGCATTGAAACGCGATTAATCGTTCCGGCTGGAAAAATAAATAAATAAATAAATAAAAACTAAAAAAACACCCAAAAAAAACCACTGCAAGACCCATCGGAAACACGATTAATCCATTCCGGCCGAAGGAAAAAAAAACCCAAAAAGCAAACAAACCCTGCAAGACCCATCGGAAATGCAAAAAAAAAAAAAAAAAAAAAAAAAACCTGCAAGACCCATCGGAAATGCAACCCCCCCCAAAGCAAACAAACCCCGCAAGACCCATTGGAAATGCAAATAAAAAAACCCAAAAAGCAAACAAACCTTGCAAGACCCATCGGAAATGGGGAAAAAAACCCCAAAAAGCAAACAAACCCTGCAAGACCCATCGGAAATGCAAAAACAAACAAACAAACAAACAAAAAAGCAAACAAACCCTGCAAGACCCATCGGAAACGTGAAAAAAAAACCCCAAAAAACAAACAAAGACTGCAAGACCCATCACAGCACAGAAACATAACCCCACCAGCCCAAAACCACGCTGCAAAACCCACCCAGAACAGGCAGTTTTTAAAAAGCGGAAAGCAGCACCTTACCAGGCAGTCCGCAGCCTCCCTGCAAACGCACACTCTCTAACCGTTGGGGCGAAAGAGCTACAAAGAAGCAGCCTCTTCGCCACCAACAGTTAGCAGTTTGAATTCCCTGCCTTTTTCCCTGCCTTTTTTCCAATCGTAACTCAAAGCTCCGGTCGCAAGTTGAAGCAAAATTTTGCGGCCGGAGCTGGTCGTAACTCAAATTGGTCGTAAGTCGGGACGTTCGTAAATCGAGGCACCACTGTATCTGTTGCATACTGAGTCACTTGCCTTGGCATGCACAGATAATGTCTGTGGAAATGTCATAACCTGAGGCAGTTTGCTTCTACAAGTTATGCCAGTTGCACAACAGGATTTTAGCCAGTTATTGTGTAACATTTTGAACTTCAGTACTTTGCTGCTTATTTTTTCTTTCAGTCTATGGTACTTTCCACACTAAAAATTGAAAAAAAACATAAAAAGACAATGGGATGTTGCTTATTTTCATTGTAGGTATAAATGTGAAAGTTCATAGTGTTTAAATACGCATGGATAAAAAAGATTGTGTAGTTGTGATATGTTACTTTTTATAGGTTATTATTGTTGTGACTATACAGCATTCCTTATAATACTTTTCATGAATAGGAACTGAGAGATGTACTTCGGGAACATAACTGGATATATCAAGAAGCTCTGGAATCTTTGAAAGTGTTCATGGAAGATCAAGAGGGTAATAATTACTTCAGTTTCATTAATACAGATTAGATATATATATATGTAGAGAGAGAGAGAGAGAGAAACTAATAGAAGAAGTACAAATCTTTTTTTAAAACTCCCTTAGTATGTTTTATCTATCACAGGGAGTTGAATAGCTTGTTGTAGTAATGTTTGGCAGTGGTTTTCAATTGTGGGAAGATAAGTATAATAGTTTTCAATGCAGAAATCTACCTTTTACCATCAAGGATTTTGTAGAAGAAGAAAAGTTGAGGACCTGTTATTCACCTCAGGTTTAAATGAGAATTTTTGACTTTTGAAAGGACTTCACAAAGGACTTCTGAGTAGGGCTGAAATAAGGGTGAGGCTGAATGTGCAGAGAGAGCACCCAGAAAGTCTCATTAACTTTACATTGCTTCTGCAGAGTCCTGCTATAAAAAAAAAAAAAGAATATTCCTTCTCTCTATTCAGTTATTCAGAAGTGTATAAGAATTGTGTATAAGAATGATGTAGAAGCATAGTTAGCTAGCTGAGCACCTGGCTGCAGATCCAGGGGCTGGGAACCAATTCACCAGTGTGCCTAGGAGAAGAGTCACCCTGTGCAGCCTTGGGCAAGCTATATGATCCCAGAGCATCCCAGAACAAAAGAAAGGTAGACTGTTACTGAGTACTTTGTAGCTAGAAAACCCTGAAAAAGGTCACCATAAGTCGGATTCAGCTTGAAAGCATGAAATTATTATTTTAGAAATGTAGGTGTCCTACATGTTCTAACGAGCTACTTTTCTTCATTAATGCCCGTTCATCACTACTATTGCTCTTTGATTCTTTTAGATACTAAGCTGTGTGGGCAGGCACCTGTGTGTTTCATTCTAACTACAGACTGAAGTGCTTAACACAGTGCTGCCAAGATGGATCCATATATTTTCACACCTGCCCTTTCTTGACTTGAAATACTAATTCTGGTATTCAAAGATAATGCTTTTTTAATTTTCAGTTAAAACTTCTCTGCTAGACAGCTGGCACGTACTGCCCCATGTTTGCTACCACCAAAGCTGCTTCATAGCTCTTTAGATCCACCAGCATATTGTTTGCTTTGTCCTTTTTCAATCTTAAAAGAAAACATTAATTGTTAGGGGGAAAAAACAACAGCATGAAAATGACTACATCTTTGTGTTTTAACTGTTAGTATACCAGTCAGATGAGCCTTTGGGCTTTCAGAGTTAATGCATTTATGCAGCTTTTCTGTCTTTCCCTCCTCTGTAGTCCCTGTGCCTCCTGAAAATCTGCTTATGGGGTTTGAGGCACCCTCAAAAGAGCATGGTATGTGACGTGGGCAGCTAAAGCAGGGTGGGGCTTTGTGTGAACGGAAGTACTTTCTGCCTGTATGGCAAAACTTTAGGACAAGTCCATGTGCAGTTTCTAAACAAGTGTGGTCTTATTTCTGCTCTCAGGTTGACGTCCAAAGGGGCTAATTCTATGAGCTAGAGCAGAAGTCAGTCAGTAGTAATGTGGAAAAATTTCTTTCTGATTTCTGAAAAAAATGACTGTTTAGATGGGGTTCTAATCGAATAGCCAATTCTGAATAGCAGCTTATGATACAGTTAAGATTCCTGAAGCAGCCTTTTCTTTTCATTTCTCTATGTTATACCATTAATCTCTGGACATACAGCCTAGACCAGTGGTGGTGAACCTTTTTGGGCTCGCGTGCCCAAACTGGGGAAAAAAACAAACAAACAGCGGGCGGTGTGCCACCGCCACCGCGGCGGAACCGGAAGTGGCAGCAGTGGAACCGGAAGTGGCAGCGGAAGGGGGAATCCCGGCACAGAGGTGCCTCGAGACCCCACTCCGGATTTGCCGCCAGCGCCAGCTGCTCCGGATCCGCCTGCTGAAGCGCCAGCACCTCAGCTGCAGCCGCCTTCTCAGGTTTGGCTGCGGGGGGGGGGGAGTAGCGATCCGGCAACTTATGGCTCGTGTGCCAGCAGAAAGGGCTCCGCGTGCCAGCTGTGGCACGCGTGCCATAGGTTCGCCATCACTGGCCTAGACACTCATCCATTCAGCTTTTTATTTTGGTACCAGACACTGTTTATCATGCTTGGTCTGTGCTAGTAATGGGCAGCAGTATACCCATATGAATAAGCAAGTTGAGTGGGCCAAAACCTTTTGGCCGTCTCAAAGATAAAAATGGAAAGAGGATATGAATCTTTCCTGGAAAGAGGATATTAATCTTTCCATGTTACAGGACAAGAAACTTGCAAGTGTACTGCCCCCTTCACATAATGACAATAAGGAACAGGGATGTGTGTTCTAACTGTTGCTCTTAAAAAAATTGTACTGCTAACATATCATTAAATATAGATATAATTTTGGTGCATTTAAACAATGAAGTCAGGACTGGTTTTCTAAATGCCAACTGGAATTTTTTGCTTTCCTCTTTCGTAGCGCACTTACGTATGTCAGCAAGTCTTCTCAGTTTTCAAACCAGTTTGCTGTGTATAAGAGACATGCTGTTTGAGAAACACGTCAAGCATCCTTGGGCTCACCATTCTTTCATCCTGTCCCTGATATACAGTGAACTGCATTATGTATTGCTTCATCTATAAACATGTTGGCTCCTTTAATTTTTATTTTAAGTGTTAAGTGAATTAATTTGATGGATACAAATGCTGTAGTAAATATAGGACATTAACATCCTTGATTTTAGAGTTTTGATACATCCATTCTGTTTGCCTCTGTAAAGATTCAAATATGCATTCATATTGTATACGTTCAGTGTATTTATTAAATTGGTATTCCAAAAGGGCTTAAAATGCAAAGTTTATTTATTATAGCGGAACTTGTTTCACAGCAGTGTCTTGTTTCAAAGTTCAGTCTTGTCATTGGCCCTGTAAAAAAATGTATATTGCTGTATATTGTATATTGCTGCTGAGAAATATAAATAAGAGTGGCATTTACTTATATTAGTTATCCTACTGCTAGAAAGAGAGCAGAAAAGATCACTGGGTATGAAACGTATGCATGAACTTCCTGAAATATCTCACATGTACAAAATATCTAACATAATCAAAATATATGATTGAGTCCCCTCATCAGGGGAAAGGCAGCTTACAAATGACACTAAATAATGAATAAATATGATTACATAAAAGTTCAAAAAGTGCTTTGATCCCTAGCCCAGGAGTCTGTTTTACTGTTAGTGCATAGTGTTGAGTGGCAGATTCATATTTGAAAACACAAAATAAATGTTTATGCATAAAACAGGCAACAAATGTCCTGGTGATGAAACATTATATTTAAGAAAAATGTAACGTTAAATAAACAAAGCAGGCTAATGCTGTGATTTAATCAAGTGAGAGTTATGTAGCACTTGGAAAGCAAATAGCTATTCCTAGGTTTAGAATTTATACTCATCCTATTAAAGATACTTGTAATAATACCTATTTAGATACGCTTGCATAGTATTCAGCTGGGATTGTCTCAAGTATCAAAGAACTAAGATGTAATTGTGGGAAAACTGCCAGATAGTGGGTAAAATATGTTTATGTGAGGTAATGGCAGTATATTCCAGAATTTAGGCATTGGTATCATGTAGTTTCCTACCTAATCTTTACTGGCTGCTTGTAAGTTCTCTTCCTTTTTTGTTTACGTTGAATATACAGATACACAATATCCTTCCAAAAGTGAAGTTTCAAATGGAAAAGAGGTCTCCTTTAATAATACCTATCATCAACAGAATGACACTAATGTAAAGCTCAAGGAGAAATCTTCCACAAAATCTCAGAATGGCTTCAGGAGAAAAGATAAAAAGAAAAAAATTTGGAACACTAAAAAAGACTCCCAAGATATGGACTATGAGTCTGCATCAGAAGCTGGAAGCTCCCTTGATGAGGACTATAGCAGTGGTGATGAAGTGATGGAAGATGGTTACAAAGCTAAAATACTTCGCTTTCTACAAGATGCTTCACTTAGTGAACTCACTTTGATTCCACAGTGTTCTCAGAAAAAGGCTCAGAGAATAATAGAACTCCGTCCCTTTAATTGTTGGGAAACTCTGGTAAGTATGCATTCCCTTTTATTTTAAATATCCACAGTATGTAATACAGTCAAGCATGTCTTAGATCCAAAAAGGCAGTGATGGGTGGCCTTTTCCTGTTTAGGCTAATACACTATGCTCAGTCTAAGCCAATAGCATTTCAAATAGTGTCAGATGACCTAATTTTGAATGAATTAAGGGGTGATTTTTCTGAAAAACACAATCTGATTGGCTGGCAAAAACTGTCAGTCACTCTTGCACACTGAAACTTGGTTCATTTCACTGCAGAAGAAGAATTTAGAGCTTTCATCTGGGAAGCTGTTCTTTGCTAGCCTGTTCTGATCTGCTGAAGCTGAAAAACCATGCAGAAAGCAAGAAGGTAGCAATTTTTTTACTGCACCTACTTCAGAGAATCGACAACCAACATCCTGGGTTGTTCCATTATTGAGGACACCAGGATGACTATTTTAAGTATCCCTGTTTTGAAGAAATGGTTCTTTTGATTATTACTTTGTTCTTGTTCCTCGATTAAACCTTAACACACTACTGTCTTTTTAACCTTGATTTTGTTAAACTAAGCAACGTGACCATTTTATGAAGTGGTATAAGTACTTGTATCATAACATCCTAACATGGAAGTGGAAAGAAGAAAGTATAACTATTGGTGAGTACTTGGTATATTGTCTCAAATGTCAGTTTACTGTTTTTCAGATATTTTCCATTATTGTGTGCTTCAAGGTTATGTGAACAGTCTGACTTTGTGAATGGAAATGCTGATTATTCAAAGGACAAATTGTGAAGTTCCAATATTTTTGACAGCGCAATTTCTGTTTGACTGTTTTATAAAAATAATTGAAAATGAGGCCTTTTATCCAAGTAGCTGTTGTTCATAGTGTTTGTTCTTTGAAATAGCTTTTTCCAGACAAGGAAGGAGGGATTCTCTAAGTAGAATTATTTGTATCCATCCTTGTCGCTTTAATGCTTTGAGTGTTTTTTGAAGCATTTTGGGGTATGGTATAAGACTATATACTAGGCATTTCATCATAACAATGTAAGATAACTTGGTCAAGTTTCTGGACAGAAATCCATGTATATTTTAAAGCACATATGTGGAAAACGCAGAAGTACAGCTTTATAGTGAGGCTCCTCCGGAGACTGTTTTGCCTGAAGCCTTTGACTTTGAATGGAACATCTGTCCCTTTGAAACATGTTGGGCTTTGTCTGAACGGATTATTTTCAAAAGAAATTGCTAAAGGGCTGCTGTTTTCTGAAATAGTTTTATAAAATTAAGTTGTGTGGGCTTGTTTGGTTTCAAAATCCTTTTCATAAAAGGTGCATTTGTCAGCACCTCAGAAATCTACAGCTGCTGTAGCTACATGCCTGCAACATTAATGAAGTGCAGTTTTTGCAAGTGTAAAAAGGGAGTAGCTTCTAACTGTAGTTAGGGTTTGTTTAGCAGTTCAGCTTTTTTGATATTCATTAATAAGACAATGCTTTGCGGTATGTTTAAATTTATCCCTCATATTTGCTTGAAGTTGTAAATAAAGAAGAAAATGGTTCTATCTGCTTTCAATATATGCATGTGAGGAATATTTAATGTTATTCTTCATATTTAGTCATATATTCTTCATATATAGTCACTTCTTCATATTTAGTCATAGCTTAAAATACATATTTTATGTATTTATAAATTGACCCCTGCTCATTCTAATTAAAACAGAATTAAAAGAATACACTGTAACATTAAAATAAAAGTTGAACCAGTCATCACAATATCACTAGAAGGCAACAATAAAAATACTAAAAGTACAACAGAACAATATGGTCTTCACATAAAATATAATAGAAAGCAAACTCCTCTTCCCCCAGGAAGATCATTCGAAGGAGAATCAAAAACTATCTCTTATTTAAGAAATAGCATCCTTTAATGATAATAAATGGAGAAATATGCCAAAGCAGAATGAACATTAACAACAACAAAAATCATTGCAGCTTTGCAGTTATGTGAGATTAAGCATTATGCTGTATGAAGTGCCCATCTATCCAACAATAAAAGCTGCTTGAACCATTTTCTGAAGAAATAAATTCTAAAGTTATTTATGAAAACTGTTCATGTAGTTTTATCTTTTTTTATTCTGCATAAAACAGCAATGATGTTAGTAGGAAGCATGCCTCATTAATTAACCGATACGTTGTTAAATGCACTGAATTGCCCCCAGATGTTCCCATTCACCAATGAAATGGATTCCTCTGAAAGAAGGATGCCTTTTCAGTGCAAGCATATGTGACATGATGATTATGTCCACTTTGCCCACTTACACCTTTGTAGAGGGATAAAATGAGCCTCACATTTTTCAAGGCATATTGATGATTATGGTGAAGTAGTGGGAAGTTTTGTTTGAAAGAAAATCTTTATTTTTTTCTTTCCTCCTCATAGACAGAAACATGAAATTTGAAGCAAATTTGCCCTAAATACAAAATGTTACATTTTACTCTGTAAAAGTTCATTTTCTGCCAATTGTAAGATTTGTGTGGGAGAGATAACTTTCTGTAGGTTGCAAAGTGTATCTATTTCTGTTACAAATAACACTTAGTGCAGCAGTCATGGGGTGACATGAAATACAGTGGTGCCTCGCTAGACGATTGCCTCGCAGGACGAGGAAATCGCTAGACGATGCCTTTTTGCAATCGCTACTGCGCTTCGCAAAACGATGTTTCCCTATGGCGATTTTTGCTAGACGATGAGGTTTCCCCATAGGAGTGCGCCGACTAGTGGTGAAAAGCTGTCAGTGCAGCTGTCAGTGCATTCCTATGGGGACCCGCACTCGCTAGACGAGGTTTCCCTATGGGAAATTTTCGCTAGACGACTGCATTTTCCCTTGGAACGCATTGAAGCGATTTCAATGCATTCCAATGGGAAAACGTGCTTCGCTAGACGATGTTTTCGCTAGACAGCGATCCTCGTGGAACGGATTAACATCGTCTAGCGAGGCACCACTGTATGTATCTTTGATTCCCTTTGCTGGGAGAAAGGCAACATGGAAATGTAGTAAATAATACAGAATACCACAATTTGGAGATGCCGAGAGATTTTTTTTTTTTTTTTACAATAAGCAGTCATCACTGAGTAGGTCATATCCATAGTGCCCACCAACCTGAAACATTCCCCGACGGATCTACAAGAAGGACCTCTAAAGTTGACCTCAAAATGCAGGCAAAGGTGATCCTTCTGATGATCCTTCTGATAATTTGGCTACAAACTATCTGGGCAGCTGTTAAATGTGAGTCCCACTACAGATAACTCTCTAATTTTCTCTTGAATGCCTCCAGTGTTGGAGCGCTTACCACTGCCCAAGGTATTTTGTTCTATTGCTGTACTGCTCTAAGAGTTAGGAAGATTGTCACCATACTTACCAAACGGAACAACTTCTACACTTAAAACTTCAACAGCAATGTGTAAATTGGATCTTATCAGGTCTTATTATTCATAGGGCTCTTATTGGATAACAGCTTAAGGTGCTTCTTGTTGTAACTTGGAAACATTTGTTAACAGATTGACATGAAAACCAATTAAATAGTTTTTATAACAGATGGTTTCACATGAGGTACATTATTTAAAGATTATAACTGTTATTTTCATGCCATCCTGAGCTTTAGGCATTTGGTATAATTATTAGAGTATTCAATCTCATATTAAAAATATACTTGTAATTTTAAAAGAATTCCATCTAAGCTGTTGGTAGTTCAGGGTTCAAATTCAATAATATTTTGTAAATGTGTAAACTTATTTCTCGAAAGGTTTCACCAAAACTGCCAAATCAAAGCTTGAAAGTGTTTCAAACTCTGTATGCTTGAAAGTGATAAAACTTTTTTTTTGCAAGTGCAATGCTCCTTAATAATAACTGTTACTTATATGAAATAATTAGTCTACACTTAAGGATTAAATCGTGTAAGTTCCATTGGTATGTCACTTAAAGTAATAGCCCAGAAAATAACAATTAAGGCCAAATCAGATATGACTTATCTTTAGAACAGGAATTATTGAACTGCTTAGAGTTTGCTTTCTTTTAAGGATGAAGTAACTAAACATGTGCTGGTGAGGCAGCTAAGTGAGTTGGGTACCTGTTGGCAGGGCCAGAGGTTAGGAGTTTGATTGTCCACTGTGCTTCCTGGGAAAAGAACCATTCTGGATACACGTAACCTAGGGTAAACTGCACAGTCCTAGAGCACATCCAGAAGAAGGGAGTAATGTGAGTGCTCTGTAGAAAACCATGGAATGGATTGCCATAAGTTGGGTTCAAAGTGACAGCACATAATTATTATTATATCTATACATACTCCTCAGAACTTTTGCTTCACTATGTCATGGTTAGGGAACTGAGCACACATATCATGGGATTTGTTTTTTCCTTTCCTTTCATCCAGAAATCATCTTAGGTCCTTATTCATTATTCAGTAGCAACTCATGAATTGTGAGGATCACTTTTAGGACCAGTTTCACACTCTCATTAAGAGCAAGTCATTGTTTATATAAATCACGTTAAATGTTGGTACTGACGTAACATTTAATTATTAAATGAGAGGAAGAAGTGTATAATCTCGTAACCCAAACAGATTTTAGCAGCAGCCATGACATTAACGACATTACTGTTAACCACGGCATTCATCACCCTGCAAGATGACCTTTTGAGGGAGGCTGATAAGGGCAAAACGCCCTTGTTGGTCCTCCTCGACCTGTCAGTGGCATTTGATACCATCAACCACGGTATCCTCCTGGGGAGGCTCTCTGGGTTGGGGATCAGAGACCTGGCCTTGGCCTGGCTCTGGTCCTTCCTAGAGGACTGTCCTCAGAGAGTACAGCTTGGGGAGATGCGGTCCGCTCCTTGGATTCTCAATCGTGGAGTCCCACAGGGGTCGATAATCTCCCCAGTGCTATTTAACATCTATATGAAGCCGCTGGGAGAGGTCATCAGGAGTTTTGGAGCTTTGTGTCACCAATATGTGGATGGCACCCAGCTCTGTCTCTCCTTCCACCCTTCTGCAGAGGATACCATCCCGTCCCTTGAGTGCTGCCTGGACACCATGCTGGGGTGGATGAGGGATAATAGACTGAGGCTGAACCCAGACAAGATGGAAATCCTGAGGGGAGTGCCTCTAGTGTTTGCGGTTTGGGGGCTTCCCTTTCTTTTGGGGGGGCACTCTTTCTGCAAAGGATGAGGTTCACAGCTTGGGCATACTTCTGGACCCAGCACTATCAGTGCAATCTCAGATAGCATCTCTGGCCTCCTCTGCCTATTTCCATCTAAGGCGAATTGACCAGTTGTGTCCCTACCTTGACAGTGGGTCCCTCACCACACTGGTTCATGCATTGGTAGTCTCGAGATTAGACTATTGCAATGCTGTCTACGTGCGGCTGCCCATGGGGCTGTTACGGAGATTTCAGCAGGTTCAGAATATGGCAGCCAGATTATTGAGTGGGATAAGGAGACATCAACACATTTCCCTCACTTTGGCTGCCCTGCACTGGTTACCTGTCCGTTTCCATGCCGGCTTCAAGGTGATGGTGTTAACCTATAATGCCCTAAACAGTTAAGGATCCAGTTAACGATCTGGCAGAACACCTCCTTCCCACTAGATCTGCCCATCCTGTAAGATCTTCTCAGGCTGGGCGGTTGAGAGTTTTGACCCCGAGATAGGCCCAGAAAATGACGAATAGAAATCTGGCTTTCTCAGTGGTCGCTCCGCAAGTCTGGAATAGTCTCCCACCTGAAATTCACCTGGCCCCTTCACTGGGAACCTTCAAAAGACTACTAAAAACATGGCTTTTTAGACAGGCCTTCCTGGACTCTAGGACGTCTTAATACTGTACAGTGGTGCTTTTAACAACTACACATTCAACCCTCCTTTTATTATTGTAATTATTTTTATTTTCGTTATTGTTGCACTTTGTTTTAAGTTGTTAATCGGTTATTCTTTGTATTGTTGTTTTGTAATGATGGAATTTGTAAACCGCCCAGAATGGCCTTAGTAGCCAGATGGGTGGTATAAAAATAAAATAAATAAATAATTTATGTTTGCATTGCCCATAAAAGTACAGATGGAATTTCTGTGTAGGTTAGTCATTGACTCGGTCATTTGTATTCATGACTAAAAATTTCTGCTCTTCCATATTGCTAGTTACTGTGTTGTGTTTTATGTGGATGTATCCATACTGTAAGCTGTATTTCTGTGCTTCAAATTCATCCTGTGTATGTAAACACCCTACTTCTGCAGATTGTATGGTCATCTTCCTCTGTCCTGGTACTTGTACCAGGTGACTACTGCACAACTTCAGCATTTGATAAAGCAGCTAACTTGGGTATGATATGTACAGTATAGGTAGGTAGGTGCACATGAAGAAGAATATGAGAATGACCACTGCTTCATATTGTAATTTTAATTCTCCGTGTATACAACAGTCACTTTCAAAATAGAAAACATGCATATTAGGGAAGAATTTTCTCTGAGACGTTTGCCTGTTACACTAGCTGTATGCAGGGAGCTTTTGATCATATTTTCAATTCCCTAGCCTCCTAGCTACAGCCGGAACTCTGTATAATCATTTCATAGTATGGCAGTTATGGATCACATCATCTTCTTGGTTCAAAGGAAGTGTTAAAAAGAAGAGTACATTGTGATAATTTTTCACAAGACATTTTGTTGGAGCCATAGTTGTGAAACTGCACGTTGGCAAAACTGAATGATAAAAAGGCCTGTTCATTTACAGAAGATTAACTCACAGATGCTTATCTCTCAGCAATTTTGAACAGTGAATTCAACAAGACTCTTATAGCTTTGGGATTAGGAAAATGTAGCTTATTTTGCATTCTTTCCTTAGTATCCTTGAATCACTTATGTGTTTAGACAGGCATGGAGGGTGGTTCTCTAATGCTGGAGGCAGTCTTAGAATAGCAGCCAGGTCTATGACAAGTATTGTCCAGGGTGATTGGCTTGGCTTTGAAAGAGCATTTCCCACATTTCTACATGGGAGGTACAGCATGAGAAGGCATCTATTCACATCTTTGGAAATGATGGTTTAATACATGGCAGCCTTTTGCTATAATTATTGACCATTACAATTTGGTGACTTATCCTAAGCAAATCATCAGAAAATGCTATGAAAACATTTTAGTTTTTAATCTTTTCAAGGATGTGAATAATCCATACGTTATCCTCCGTAGTTCAGGCATGAAAAATAAAGGTACACCCAGACATTGTAGAACTATTTCAGTGTAATCCGACCATGTTTCAACTCTGTATTGAGAGTGCCCTCTCTTGTTGAAATATAAACTTTAGGTTTTTCTACAGTATTCTATTGTAGATGTGATAGCTAAAAATGATAATAGGTGTTGATAAAATTAATGGGTTTGGTCTTAGTAAGAATTGGTTCAGCATAAGAAGGCAGGAGGAGCACATGAGTCCATTTCATAAGACTGCATTTTTAATATTAATTTTAAAAATATGTAAATGTTGACAGTAATATTTGATAAATCCTTTCAAAAAGTCTGTTTATCAGTAACAATACAACTGTGACATTTTGTTTCCTACCTTCTCAGCTGTGTGGCTTTCTTGCCCCAATAGGTCTCCCTTATAATTTTTTCCCTAAGTATTGCCCACTTCGTTGACCCATATCAGTTAGTGAAAGCAGGATGAAGATGGGAGCCTGGACTACTTGCTTGCAAATCCACAGATCTGTGAAAGATGAAAATGCACAGCCATCTGATAATAATCAAAATCCTGTTGTGTAACAATACATTTGCAAATCAAAGTTGTGCATGTGGTAGTTGTGCTAACGCCAAGGCAGAAGTGCCTCTGAAGCTCATTTCTGAGTGCATTGCACTATCAGTCATGACCGATTGCACAGTTGCATCATGCAGTTCCTTGTTGCTGGGTGTAATGCGTGGCATGTTTATGGTGGCACATCTTTATATTATGCCGGCATGAACAGGATATTGGCCAGTGCCTACTAGATTTCATGGCTGAATGAAACTGTTTCATGATAGAAGTGTAGGGGCAACTCTTTCCCACATTTGACAATTACTTAAAAGACCTTTGTACTGTAAATGCAACAACCTGAGATAATCCTGTTATTTTTTTAAAAGCATACTGTATTTGATAACTTTTCAATGTTTGTTTTGATATTTTAAACTAAACAGTTTCATATGCCTTGGCAGAAAAATATGTGTATTAGTCAGTAATGGCTATGAACAGATAACAGCCACATTGGCTTTGCCTTCATTAAAATACAAATACTCTTTGACCTGGCAGAGAGGCTTGTCACCCTGCTTCCTGCCAGGAGTGGCTAATCGACTGCGAGCTCCGGAGTGATAGGAAGGGAGCGCGGAGCCCGTGGCAGCAGCAGACAGTGAGTGGACAGTCCGGCCCCCTCGTTATGTCCACCTGTGGGGGGGGGTATTCGTATTCGTATATGAATACGAATACCCCCATCTCTAGTCTGAATTAGTGGGTTTATTAACTCCCTACAACTGGTCTCACATGGTTTCTGTAAGATATTTCTCTCAGCGATCTAGCTGCTGTATATAGCTTTAGTTTCAGGCTCTGTTTAATCTTCAGGAACAGCTCTTTGTAGAGTTCTTTGCAGGAATATAACAGGGAAGGTACCAGTGCATGAACTAATGCCCTGGGTTCTCCCTGTCCAGGAAATACCATTGCTGAACTGCAAGAGTTTGAGAATATAAGAGGTTCTGGACGATGGGAAGAATTGCACTTGCTTCCTGCCTCTTACCCTGTGTGGGCCAGCCTTGACTGGTGGATATCTTGTACAGATACAGTCCCAAAGGGCCTTTAATATTCAGGACTCCTGGATGTTTTTTAGTACCAGACATTTTAATGCCCTTTTGTGTTGCCGACATGTATCGCTGTGGTTTGGATACAGAGTTGTGCACAGCAAAACTGTTGTGAATTGGATGATTTACCATGGAGTAGGGGAGATGAAAAAAGGGACGTGGTGGCGGCGCTGCTGCAAGGTCAGAAGACCAGCAGTCATAAGATCGAATCCATGCAACGGAGTGAGCTCCCGTCACTTGTCCCAGCTCCTGCCAACCTAGCAGTTCAAAAGCATGTAAAAATGCGAGTAGATAAATAGGTACCACCTCGGTGGGAAGGTAACGGCGTTCCGTGTCTAGTCGCGCTGGCCACGTGACCACCGAAACTGTCTTCAGACAAAACGCTGGCTCTGGCTTGGAGACGGGGATGAGCACCGCGCCCTAGAGTCGGACACGACTGGACTAAATGTCAAGGGGAACCTTTACCTTTACCTAGGGGAGATGAGCTGTGACAGTTTGCAGGGTTGGGCATGTACTTCCACAGTGTGAGGTGGCCCTGGGGGGATGCATAGAAAAAGAAGAATCAGTGAAGATCACTCCTCCTCCAGAAGGGAAGTTCCCTTGGTTCTAGTTCCATCGCCAGCAGAAGGAACCATTCCCAGAGATTCTGTTCTGCACTCAGCTCAGTGCTTTAGAGGAACACCTGGGTTGTCTTGTGAATACTGATGTGAGTTTCTTCAGGTTTCTTTTGGGTTTTTTCCTGTGTATTTGGAACCAACGGCTTTTTCTTTCTTTCCTTTCTCAGTTCACAAAAATGTGCAGGACCAATGGCTTGTCAGAAGATATTGTATGGAACTGCAAGACATTATTGAAAGAGAGGGATGTTGTGCTAAAACTTATGAATAAATGTGAAGAGATTTCAAATAAACTGACCAAGCAGGTGACAAAGATCACTGAAGATGGAGGAGGTGGATGGAACATTGAACAACCTTCCATTCTGAATCAAAGGTTGGCATGATTATTTTTTAGTTGATATAGATGTACAACAGAGGCGAAGGCTGAACCAGTTTAAACTCTTGTAGTGCCAAACATAAGTATCAGGATGCCAGTGTACCAGCAGCTATCTCTTCCAAAAAAACCTATAACTTGGTCATTGCTAACGGTTTTTAAAATAAACAAACACTATCCTAGTTTGCTTGTTATTCAAAGATCATTCCTAGAAACAGGCACAAACAATCAGAAAAACCAACAAATTGGAATGGTTCATGGTTCGTTTTGCAAATCAGTTCAGAGATCCTGTTTTTCTGAAACAAAAGGGGATGCCTGCCTACCCACTTCTCACTACCTCCGTTGCTCACCTACCTGGTCCTAGTGCCACTGCTGTGCCTGCAGCATCAGGCCCAGCTTTGAGGAGCTGGCTTGTTGCCTCTAAGCATGTGCCAGCCTATCAAGCTGGGCAGCAGGCACATGCACACAAGCAGCAGGCCTGGCTCTGGGAAAGCAGGCAGGGCCTGCTACCTCTGAGGATGGCAGCGGAGGTGGCAGGACCAGGTAGGGATGTGGGTGGAAAGGGGATGGGCAGCAGGCGGAGGGCAGGAGTAGGTAGGTCCCTCTTCCCAGGCATGAACTGGAAAAATGAATCATGAACCAGTTCATTTTTCTGGGGGTTTGTGGTAGCTAACCACAAACTGATTTGTCGTTCTTCAAGCCCATCTCTAATCGTTAGGTTTTTTAAAGTTATGTGTGCTATATAACAAGTCATACTGAAAGGCACTCAAATCCAAATTCAGGCTATTTTGCACTGAAATGACTAAGTAGCAGATTTCCTAGCTTTGCTCACAAAATAATTCTCAGCAGAAGTTCTTCTGCCTTGAGACGTGTTATAATAGTAAACAATAATATATAATGTTTATACATCGCTTCCAGGTATTGAGTGCTCTACATGCATTCGCTTGGATAATCTTGTACAGTCAGTGTTGAAAACGAGGTTCTTTTTACCCCAGTGGGTAGGAAAGCATAACCAAAAATGACACTAGGCTGCTTAATGGGAAGATTTATTTAAGTTTAACACAAAGAACAGACAGAAATTATGAATGTCTTTTGTTAGTTCAGAAAGGATGAAAGATGTTCAAGTAGAAATCAGAAACAGTAACATTCCATGAAGAGAACTATACCATTCACAAAAATCAAACCAGTTGTTACATACAGAAATTTCCCCACCCAAAGCAGCCTGTGATTCCATTTTCACTGAAGCCGTCTAAATTGATGCGATCCCAAAGTAACTAAATTAACTCTTTAAATGAAATCCATAGCCTGGAAAATCAAGGCTTAAGAAATTAGCAGCTTCTTGAAGTATCATCTAGCACCACCTAAACTTCCTCTGGTCCTGACTTTTAGAAGCAGGCCTAAAAGTTCCCAGCTATATGGCAGCAAAGCTGGCAAATCAAAATATGATTAAAACAGAAGCTAAAGTATTATATCTACCTAATCCAACGCAGGGGTGAAGAGCTTGGTCCCTTAGATCCAGATAGGTAGGTCCAGCAGACCCTCCTCCTAGATCCCAGACGGGGGACCCTGGAAAGACTCATTAGGAAGGTTGGTTGGGAGAATGATGAATTAGGGAGAGGGAAAGTGGAAAGAGAAAGAGACAAGGAACCAGGATTTAGGGGGAAAGGTTGAGTGGAGAAAGCCTCTTCTCTCAGGGCACAGTGACTTTTTGTTCTATAGACAGCCCTAAAGTTTTCTGCTTTCTGCTTGGCTTCTTTAACTTCTTCACCAGTTGCTAACTACAAGATGTTTCTTCATTGGTGAATAACATGGTGGGGCCCAAACTTGTGGAAATAGTTCTCTATTGTTTTCAGAGGTGACATAACCCTAGGCACCATATCTCTATATAAGGAACATCCCAGGCTCATGGGGTAACAACTTTCTAATGGTCTATGCATCATGTATTCATCTCCATACTAGCCCATAGTTTCGGGCTTAAAGAAGCTGTATCAGCACCATGAAGTTGTTCCAAGCATCCCATTTTCCAGGCAGGTGTCATTTCCTGCCCCGTATGAGAGCCAGACCTGCATCTGAGCCATCTTCTTGCCCCTTTTTCTGGCTTGTTCCCTTTTGAGCTCCCTGTTCCTGACATACAGGGTGTCTTCAGGATAAGACCTGAGTAACAAATGCTGTTCCCCATACTATAGTTGAATTAATCTGAGGCTTCGAAAGAGTGGCTTGCCTGAGGCCAAGGAGTAGGTTCGGAACAGAGGCAAGACTGAAATGGAAACTTGCTGATCCATAGCTCCATTTCTTACCCCATGTTATGGTCTAGTAAACTGCAGGTGGTTCATTTGAGTTTCCATAAGAATTAATGGGGTCCTTTCTTTTCTGTTGTCAGCATGGAACTAAAGCCATATCAGAAGATTGGCTTAAATTGGCTAGCACTTTTGCATAAGCATTCACTAAATGGCATTTTAGCTGATGAAATGGTAAGTTTGGAAGTGATTTGATTTCTTCTCATTGTGATGAAACAGTCTGTAATGGCATGACCTATACTGAGTGAATTGTCTAGGTTTGGCATTAGTTATCTAGGGGGACAATGGAATAGGAGATGGAAGAGGAGTCCCTTCAGTCATGAACATGTTTTTCTGCTACTTAGTAGTGGCAGGGTTAAGAGAAACAAGCCAAACAACTGTTTTCCAGCAATCCAATAGTTTTAGTTTCTGGACTTCAAGGTTTAATGAAAAAAGTGATCATACAAGTTATGCTTATAAATGGTTAGGCCAGCTTAGGCAGAAGAAGGGAAGGTTTAAATTTCCCATGTAGTGTTGCAATGGATCTTACATTTCCAGTGTACCTTAATTTGCATGTATAATAGGAGGAAGCATGGCCAGTGGAAAACCCTTGGTATTCAGTGTCAGCAGAATCATGCACGTCTTTCCCTTCCCTGCACCAGAATCTGCTTTAGGTGTTTTTCTGCCCTTCAGAGAAGGATTTTAGGACAAATGACTGAAGGGCATGGGGGAAATGGTGTATTATTTCTGTTTATTTATATACTTTATTTATATCCTGCCTTACTCCCAGTAGAGGGACTCCAGGTTGCAATTTTCAACTCTGGTGGAACCTTGGAATCCAGAGGCAATCTACTGTTGGATCTCGGTCCATGTCTGTATAACTGAACAACCACTGTTCATAAAGATTCAGTTAAGTCATACCAAATACAGCATGCGCTGGAGCAGGCCAGTTAACCTACATTTCAAATGGAAAAAGAAATGGAATAACCGCTTTGCAGTTGTAGGAAGTAGGGATTGATGAGGTGATGATCCAACTTGGAAACTACTGTTTTAGCTGGGATTCCAGAATACCAAAGACTGGTGCAAAAAGTGCAATCAGGTATGGTTAGAGTAGTTGCAGTTGCCTGTAAGGACCTATGAATAAGGATAATAGTAATTGTTCCAAGGTTTCTAACACTACAGAGTATATTACATGCTTGTAACAAGAAGGAAATCAGTAATTTTAGCATTGTTTTTAAAGTATAAAGTTCAAGAAGATGTCTCTTCAATATTTCCTTCTAAGCCACACATTTTCCAATCTTAAAAAGCAGAAGTAGCCAGAGTTATTAATATGGTGTTAATTTCCAGTCTCAGACTGCAAAAGTAATTGGATTATAAATAACTTAAATTACTCCTTTTTTGTTTGTTTGTTTGTTTGTTTGTCTAGGGTTTAGGAAAAACAATTCAGGCTATTGCATTTCTGGCATATCTTTTCCAAGTGGGTGATATGGGTCCACATTTGATTGTAGTACCAGCATCAACATTAGGTAAGATATTCCATCAACTCTTTCTTTTAAGATGCAGTAATAAACAAACTTATATACAAATATGTTTTATTAAATGTGAAATTTAAAATCCAGGTAAGCATGAATACTTATTTTATACTTTGTACTGTGAAAAACCTTGTACTTCAAAAAATGTTTATTTTTTAAATTACATGTTTATCATCTTCGGGATGAATGTATAGCAGTTATTTTTAAAGTAAATGGATAAGATCCCACCCTTTTCCTCAGTAGCTTAGGACAGCACACACAGTGCTTTTACTGTTAACAATAGAATCCTATTCATAAATTCTTCTGCGTTCAGTGAGAATCTGTCCCAAGTATGTGTAGTATAAATTCAGGTGAACAACATTAATGAACCTTAATTGTTAAGATGCTCAATCAGCTTAATAGCTGAGCAGAATGGTATTCTCTATTCAGTTATCCTCTATGCATTCCCCACGAGTGACTGCAATAAAAACAGTATTTTTGATAAGTAGTTCAGTAGAAGGCCAATTTACTCCCTGGAAAAGACCCTGATGTTGGGAAAGTGTGAAGGCAAGAGGAGAAGGGGACGACAGAGGACGAGATGGTTGGACAGTGTCACTGAAGCTACCAACATGAATTTGACCCAACTCCGGGAGGCAGTGGAAGACAGGAGGGCCTGGCGTGCTCTGGTCCATGGGGTCACGAAGAGTCGGACACGACTTAACGACTAAACAACAACAACAGAAGGCCAATTAGAACTAATATTGATTTGTACGTACAGTTGTAAATGCCCTCTCTAATGATTTTGAATCATCCTTCTTCTTTTCTTTTATTAAAGATAACTGGATAAGAGAAGTTAACCTGTGGTGTCCTGAACTCCAAGTCTTATTTTATTATGGTAAGAAATTCTGCTTCAGGATAGAATATTTACCTAAAATATATCCAGTGTATCTTTTTTGCCTGTAATATGATGAGGTTATGATTTGCAGTAAAGAAATTTTTAAGAGTTCTGCAGAACTGCAAAGGAAAATCCTAGTTCAAACTTGTATTTCTGCCTAGGATCACAAGATGACAGGAGGCATCTCAGAATGGATATCCATAATAAAGTTGCAGATTTCAACGTGATTGTGACAACGTAAGCATAAGTATTGTGTAAAATTTAGTTTTTTCCTTACAAGGCACTTTCCCCCCTAGCTTTCTCACTTCAAGCATGAAATTGAGCCTTGTTATCTATCAAATTATTCAACATTCTATTGTGAAATATAGAATGAGGCTATATACAGAGAGGAGTAAGTGTGGCTACCAGCTTTTATTCCATTGATGTCTCCATAGACGTACCTTCCTTTTCTCCTGTATAAGAGAATGGCTATCACTCTTAAGGGAAAAGAGGGAAAATGTTGCATTGTTGTTGTTACAGTGAAAGCAAAGGCTGCTCTTACGACATCCAAGAGCTTTTGTACTTACAAGATCTTTCTTCATCCATAGCCAGTCATTATCACTCTTAATCATAGGTATTTTCTAGGAGTCAACAATTATCAGTACCCCACATGGAACAAGGAGGGAGGAAATATTATTGCAAGAAGAGGAATACAAGGAGTCCTTACACAGATATAAAGCTTTTAAACCCATGCAGAAGACAAGGTTAGATCTTAGAATTGCAGAGCTGGAAGGGACCCTAGGGATCATTGAGTCCAGCCCCTGTCAAGGAGGCAGGGATGTTAGTAAGTCTTTGGACCCGAGTCCCAAGTCCAAGTCTTTGGTACCAAGTCCCAGGCCTCAAGTCCAAATCCCAAGTCTCAGGCGGAGGCCAGGAGGGAACATATGCCTGCACCTGGCTTCCCTTCCCAGAGCAGGCCCTTGCCTCTGTGCGTGCTCAGAAACAGTGGGCCTGGCTCCCTGCTGCCTACCTGTCACTGCCATGCCCCCGCCACTCCGGCTATCCCCCACTGCCTACCTGCCACCTCTCCTCACTCCCCCACCCCCATGGCTACCAGCCTTTGCCACTCACCACTGTCCTCAGAAGCTGTAGGTTCAGCTTCACTTCCAAGAGCAAGGTGAGCCTGCTCCTGGAAGGGAAAACAAGCCTGCTGCTTGCTTCTGAGGACAGTGCCGTGCGGCGGCAGCAGGAGCAGGTAGGTGTTGGGGGGGGGGCAGTGGGGGCACTTGACAAGCAACTTGGAAAGTCAAGTGCAAGTCTTGGGGGAAAAACCCCAAGTCAAGTCTGAGTCAAGTCCCTGGTGTGACTTAAGTGCGACTTGACAGCGAGTCTCAAGTTGCAAGTCCCCATCCCTGCAAGGAGGCATAGTGGGGAACTGAACTCCCAGCCTCTGGCTCTGCAACCAGAGACCTTACTCACCGAGCTATCCAGCAATTGTAAATTAGTGTATCCATTTGAACATAGGCATTAATTGTTATATTTTTCATGTAGCATCCAAAATAGAGTGGTAGAATATACCAAATGGGCGGGATATAAATCAAATAAATAAATAAATAAATAAATAATAATAATAATAATAATAATAATAATAATAATAATAATAATAATAATAATAATAATAATAATAATAAATATAAGTTATTTTTATCCTTACTTCTTAACATCAAAAGGTAAAAGAAACAGGGAGCAGTTTTAAAATCTTCATCCAATGCTAATTTTTCAGTATCAGGTTCTCAAGATATTAACTGTTGTTGTAGAGCTCTAAATAAATCCAGCCCTTAGCATTCAGTTAATGTCAGAGATTCCCTTTCATGTGTAGCTGTTTTCTGCTAGAAAGGTGGTTCTCTACTCTAAAAAGCAAAACAAGTAATGTTCTTGAAAATATGGTGTTTTGACTCCTGATGGCATTTGTAACAAAACTCTGCTGGTTTTCAGTATTGATTATCATGCTTTGACTTTGGGCAATATGCTTAAGATTAAAGTGGAGGATGAAATTACCTTTTAGCAAATGTGATGCTGAATGAAGATAAGTAGCCAGGGTAGACCCCTGCAGTATGGCACACTATTACAGTAGATAGTCACATCTACTTGTGCAAGTGTTTGCTGAACAGTTCTACTACTGCTGGTTATTTTCCTTGTACTCCCAATTATGTTTCAAGGTTAAGTCGTTGTTACATCTACCTAAGTGCTAGATGGAAAGCTTGAAGGTGAAGAATACATCATTGTGCTATCTTAACTGCCTCTCCTAGACTTTGAGAATGTAAGAATGTACTATATTTATGTATGTGGTTTATGCTCATAGTTTACTCTCTCAATAGGTATAATTGTGCAATAAGCAGTCCAGAAGACCGTAGTCTGTTTCGCCGAATGAAGCTTAATTATGCAATCTTTGATGAAGGTCATATGTTAAAAAACATGGGTTCTGTACGCTATCAACACCTGATGACTATTAATGTAAGATTTTTATTGTCTCCTTACACATGGCATTATCACTTAAACATTATTTTGTATTTTCAATTTTTGTGAATAATATATTCTACGAATGAAATTGTTCTACGAAGTGTATAGGATATAGTGTGATTCCAGTTTTACTCAAGCTACAATCCTCTGCACATTTGCATGGGCTTTTCTGTTGAGTAAGCATAACTAGAATTGTGATGTAAGCTAGATAATCCAAGTCTCCTACGAAATGTATTTGTCAGATCCTAAAAGCAATTGAGAATTGATTCTAAATATTTTTTGGATTTAAATCTACTGAAATTTGAACAACTTCACGTTTGGGAAAAATTGTAAACCTTATACAGTGGTGCCTCGCTAGACGATTGCCTCGCAGGACGAGGAAATCGCTAGACGATGCCTTTTTGCGAGCGCTACTGCGCTTCGCAAAACGATGTTTCCCTATGGGGAATTTCGCTAGACGATGAGGTTTCCCCATAGGAGTGCGCCGACTAGTGGTCAAAAGCTGTCAGTGCAGCTGTCAATGCATTCCTATGGGGACCCTCACTCGCTAGACGAGGTTTCCCTATGGGAAATTTCGCAAGACGAGTGCCTTTTCCCTTGGAACGCATTGAAGCGATTTCAATGCATTCCAATGGGAAAATGTGCTTCGCTAGACGATGTTTTCGCTAGACAGCGATCTTCGTGGAACGGATTAACATCGTCTAGCGAGGCACCACTGTATACACAGATTTGTAGTCTAAATTGCCTGTTAGCTACTTAGCCATAATTGATGACAGTTATTAGCTACTGGAATGGTTTCAGTTGTGATGATATAAGAAAGAAGTGCAAACATTATGCACTGATTATCTCACTGTTTCAGCCAATATAGAATTTTTTCTGTCTCGTGGTAAGGAAAATGCGAAAGTATGGAACTATTTTCATTTTCTGCTAGTTTCTCATTATCCCTTACTTTGTATTATTTACCCAAGCTGTTGCACCTACTTGCCCTTATCCAGAGAGTCTGGAAGGAAGCGATCAGCAGCTTTCATTTCTACTTTAAATTAACCATGGTTCATCAGTCCTGATCAGGTTGATCTGGATCTATTAATAGTTTGCTAAATAGCTTGGGAGTGTGACAGCTAATTGTTCAAACAATACTAGCAGCCCACACCTAAAAAAAATACTTCCTTTTCTAGTTACAGCAGATCAGGGAACCCTGATGCAGTTTTGCATGTGCCCTATGTAGATCATCTAGTCACTGTGACTTGTGGGGCACAGTGACTAGTTCTGTCTTCTGAATAAGAGACAACTGTGATAAACCCTGAGTTCTAGTAACAAACGCTGATTCTACCTATGCTTGTTTTGGGGAAGAGGGGAAGCTTCCTTCATACAGTAGGTGCCTTGCTTCCTAAGCGATCATTGAGACTAAACACACACTATAGTAGTTTGGGCATTTTAATAAGCTGTAGTTGGTTGGAAGGGAAATGGGAAGCTTATAAGCCTGAGACTCCGTAATGCAAAATCGTAGTTTAATGTTACATTCAAACAAAGCTGTTATCTTCCTATCTGATGCTGTTCCTTCATTGAATTAGACCTATTATTTTTTTAAAAAAAATATGTTACTAGATAAAACATTTCTTGACATTGCTGAGACTGTTGTAGCATCTTGCTGAATAAAAGACAATGATTTAATTTTACAATCACTAATTCTTCTCTGTGTGTTTTTTTTTTTATTATTATTATGGAAATAGGCAAAAAATCGCCTGTTGCTAACAGGAACTCCAGTGCAAAACAATCTTTTAGAACTTATGTCACTGTTGAATTTTGTGATGCCACACATGTTCAGTAGTAGCACCAGTGAAATTCGGAGGATCTTTTCTTCTAAAGCAGTAAGTTATTTTTAATGCATTATTATGGCTCGGAAACTATACTGTTTAATTTCATGACAGCTTTTCATTGTGAACATGGATATATCTCTTACATTAAATAAATAATTATAATTGTGTGTTGTCAAGTCAATTCTGACTTATGGCGACCCTTTCCAGGGTTTTCTAGGTAGAGAATACCCAGAAGTGGTTTACCATTCCCTTCTTTTGGGTGCATCCTGGGACTGTGCAGCTTGCCCCAAGCCACACTCTACTCACATGAAGCACCATGGGGGATTGATCTCCCAACCTCTGGCTCTGCTAGCCAGATACATAAATCATTGAGCTATCCATCCAGCTTCTTATACTAAAAGACAACCCAAAAAATATGCTTCCTAAAAATCACCATATACCCGTCAACGATGGTATCCATCTGGGCTGTTTCTCTGGGATGGGACTTGGAGACACTGTTTTACAGTGGCACTGGTTCTTCCTGGAGTGGAAAACCCAGAGAGTAGTGCTGGGGGACTTCTGTTCAACACCTTGGCTGTTGACCTGTGGTGTCCCACAAGGTTTGTTTTGTCTCCTGTGCCATTTAACATCTACAGTGGTGCCTCGCTAGACGATTGCCTCGCAGGACGAGGAAATCGCTAGACGATGCCTTTTTGCGAGCGCTACTGCGCTTCACAAAACGATGTTTCCCTATGGCGATTTTCGCTAGACGATGAGGTTTCCCCATAGGAGTGCGCTGACTAGTGGTGAAAAGCTGTCAGTGCAGCTGTCAGTGCATTCCTATGGGGACCCTCACTCGCTAGACGAGGTTTCCCTATGGGAAATTTCGCAAGACGACTGCGTTTTCCCTTGGAACGCATTGAAGCGATTTCAATGCATTCCAATGGGAAAACGTGCTTCGCTAGATGATGTTTTCGCTAGACAGCGATCCTCGTGGAACGGATTAACATCGTCTAGCGAGGCACCACTGTACATGAAACCACTGGAAGAGGTTGTCTGGAGTTTTGGGGTTCAGTGTCACCAGTATGCAGATGATACCCAACTCTGTCTCACCTTTCCATCTAAATCCAAGGAAGCTGTTCCAGTTCTAGATCAGTATCTGCTGTCAGTAATGGACTGCATGAGGGTAAATAAACTGAAATTTAATCCAGAGAAAACAGAGATGCTTCTGATCAGTTGAAAGGCAGATCAAGGAATAGGGATCAGCCTGTGCTGGATGGGGAGTGTACCCCCATCCAACACAGGCTGAATCCCTATTCCATGAAAACACAGTTGTGCAGTTTGGGGATGCTCTTGAATTCGTCTCTGAGCCTGGATGCCCAGGTTTCCCCTTATAGCAACTCCACTGGCTGCTGATCTGTTTCCAGGCACAATTCAAAGTGCTGCTTTTAAACTATGAAGCCCTAAACAGGTTGGGTCCAAGCTATCTAAAAGACTACATCTCCCTCTGTAAGCCTGCCAGGGCATTAAAATCATCAGAGGAGGCCTTTCTCTCAGTCCTACCACTCTCACAGGTGTGCTTGGAGAGGACGTGGGAGAAGGCTTTCTCTGTTGCTGCTCCCAGACTCTGGAACTGCCTCCCATGGGAAGCCAGGCTGGCCTCATCTTGGTTGTCCTTTTGCAAGCAGGCAAAGATCTTTCTCTTTAGGCAGACTTTTTCTTAGTGACTGGATGTCTGAGAGGGAATTTTGAATGAATTGTTACGTTATGTTGCTTTTAAATGTGTTTTTAGTATTGATTTTAATTACCATTTTTAATATACTTGTTTAATTCTTTTTTAATATTTGTCTACTTATTGTTTTTAGCTTTTAAATATTGTTCTCTTAATGATGCAAACCACCTTGGGTTCTTTTAAGGAGAAAGGTGGGGTAAAACATTTTAAATAAATAAATAATAAACAAAATTCAAACTTAAAATCTCAAAGTTGTTCCAGTTTTTTTAAACAACTGAATTGGTTTTTTACTAAATCTTCAAGAATTTATAGATGTTTATCACGGTCTTGAATCACAACATTCACATTTAGAACAATGTGTTCTAGTGGATCCAGTAGTAACACTTCAGCTCATGTTAACATATTGTAATTGCTTTTACTGTATGATTTTTTTAAATTCTCCATAGAAACCATCTGAGGAACACAGTATATATGAAAAGGAGAGAATTGCTCATGCCAAGCAGATAATAAAACCATTCATCTTGAGAAGAGTGAAGGAAGAGGTATGTCTGTATTTTCAGACTATGCCAGCTACTTTGGTCTTCAGTATAAACAACAAACAGCTGGGCTCATTTTCTCTTTATGGAATTGAGTTCAAGTAAGTATATAGCACTGCTTCAGTGTAATCTCCAAATAATTGCTTTGCTCTCCAGGTTCTCAAGCAACTTCCTCCCAAAAAGGATATTGTTGAGTGGTGCGATATGTCTGAAAAACAAGAACAACTATACCAAGGTCTCTTCAGCAGCTTAAAGAAAACTATTGATAGTCAAGGTATGCAAGGGTTTAAATATTCCCTCCAGCTGTTTCATCTTGTGGTACAGAGCAGAAATGCCAAGGTCTGTTGGATTTACCGGTGTATAATTTTTGTAAAGAAACATAGCAGCAGTAACGATAGAATTTACTGAACTGATTTTTATTTGGTGTTACGTTTATATGTTTTAATCCTGTATCATTTGTGTTTGTTGGTAGAAAAAAGTTCAGAAATGGGCAATGTAATGATGCAGCTAAGAAAAATGGCCAATCATCCTCTCTTACATCGCCAGTATTACACAGCTGAAAAACTTAAGGTGATGTCAGAACTCATGCTCAAGGTAAGATATTAAAATAACTCAGTAATTTTTGGTGCACTTTTAAGTCTTAGAATGGACCAAACGGCAGTTGTTTATCTGTGTGTCCAGCATTAGGCAAAAGTATTGGGTTAAATCCAAATTTTAGCCTAACTAGAGTAGATCTTTCAAGTGGGTGGGAATTGCTAAGTCAACACCTAAGTAAGTCCCATTGATTCACTGACTGAAATCTTATTGCTTAACTTAGCAAGTCTCAACTAGTGCGGGCACGCTAAGTCAATAAGGATTTGATGAGTCAACTTCTCTGTAAGTTCCATTGATTTGGTGGGCCTACTCTAGTTGTGACTTACTACATTAAGAAACATGATTTCAGCTAGTGGATCATCCTCTCTAACTGGAACTAACAATTGGACTGATTCTGCTATAATTAAAGCATAAAATCAAATGCAGAGAGACCAGGTTTCCTTAGAGAAAAAGTGCTGGAATTGTAGACAGGTCACGAAAGCATGTAAAAATGTGAGTAGATAAATATACCACCACGGTGGGAAGGTAACAGTGTTCCGTGTCTAGTCGTGCTGGCCACGTGACCACGGAAACTGTCTTCGGACAAACGGTGGCTCTACGGCTTGGAAACGGGGATGAGCACCGCCCCCTAGAGTCGGATACAACTAGACAATTTGTCAAGGGGAACCTTTACCTTTACCACACGTAGAATTGTGGAATAAGGCAACCTGCCTGTGGCTGCAGTAAAGTTCCATGACGGGATGGTAATGTGGACACATTGATCATTATAGCACACAATTTACTTCAAAATGCAGGTGTCAAAGCAAGGTCAAGCCTTGAACTTGTGTATTTCCTTCCCATGTGACCAAGTGGATGAGTTTGGAAACGTCTATTTCTAGGATCTTGGAGTGAAATACCTTAATTATGATTAACGCTCCCACATGTCAGGATTATAGTGTTTTAAGGCTGAGCTTCAGGACATTTGTGTGCAACAAGGGTTGTGTTAACCCTTCCATCCCTATTCCTAATGTTATGGAAATCTCCACCATCACTAATCTTGTACTGCAGTTAACAACAGTGAAAAAAATCCCATTGGTTTCATATCTGCTGTGAACAGTCCAACTATCATGTGAAGGTTTGATAATACTGTGTATGTATAATATATTTGAATGTTCTTGACACCTCCTAAATAACTTCCCATTTTGTTTCAGGAACCTACACACTGTGAAGCAAACCCTGATCTTATATTTGAAGATATGTCTGTGATGACAGATTATGAATTGCATTTGCTTTGTAGGCAGTATTCAAATATTCATGACTTCAAGCTTGAGATGGATCTGATTTTGGATTCTGGAAAATTTAGAACGTTGACACGCATTTTGTCTGAATTCAAAGAAAAGGTTTGCTCTATAAATATATTTTGTACATCTTACAATGTACACATTTTACAGCAAGTGAACTGAACCCTTTTTCAAAGGGATTAGCCATGTTGGTCTGTTTAAAAAAAAAGTTTTTGTGGATTATTATCAACTTCATCAAAAGGTATTTGATGAAGTGGATCTGATGGCAGCCCATGGAAAGTTATGCCATAAAAAACTAGTTCATTGTTAAGGTGCCACAAAACTGTGTTCTTTTCATTGAGATCAATTGTAATGTTCTGATCTCATAAGAACTGGTAGAAACCATTAGAGTGCTCAGATTGCTGCTTGTGAAAATCATTTGGAGACATAATATGCAAAATGTTAAGGATTAAGAGGTCAGTGTTTGTTTGCCAAAACATTGACAAAGATATCCCTTGCAACCTCTTCTGCCTCTGATTTTTATTAATTGAGGTTAAAATTCCTACCTGCTCTCAGTGCAGGAGATAAGCCATTTGCTTAGGGACTTTGTCAGGAAGGTGCCTTATGGAATGATTATACTAAGTAGGCATACCAGTTTCCTTAGATTCAAAGCCAGCTATGTATGTACCAAAAGAGGAGGACATTTATTGAAGTATTGCATTAATTTGCAGTTTAGTGCCTGAATCTTGAGATTTATTTAGAAAATAATTAAATCAAGATATCATCCTTTGAGATTGGACAAAAATTCCACAGTGTTTTTGTCATTTATTAATGTACTTTTTTTGTTCTTTGTTTTTTGGTGGGGGCTGTGGTTATGTAGGCTAACATGTTTGCTTCTTTAAAACTGGACAGATACTTAGCATTTTTATGCTATTTAAGACAAGATAAATTAGTTTAATCCTATGACAGCTTCACCCACTTTCTGTGTCTATAACATTGCTTGCAATAGCATTTTACTTATGTCTTATAGATTATTACTAGCCACTGCTAGCAAGGCATGTGCAGTGTTTATCTTTTGACTTAGTGAGGCTCTGCGTAGGGACCAAAGTTCCCTCTAATTTTTCGCTAGTGTGGGGTGCGTCTGCTGCATGGGGTTCCAGCTGCAACCAGAAGCAAATGGGTGTCAACTCTTGCTCGTCTGCGCAGTCACGCAGCTTAGAAGAACATTGGTAGGGACTGTTTTTCAGACAGGAAAGAGAATTGAGCAGCTCTCTCTTTTTAGGCTCTGCTTAGTATGCATCTTGGGAAACCTTCAGAGGTTTGATTCCTGGCTTTCTGATACTACTTGTTCAAGGCCCTGAGCTGTGCATATAAATGGCATACAAATGTAAACCAAACTTCACTTTTTCTTAAAGTATCCTCTTTTTGTGTGTTAGGGTGACAGAATTGTCCTGTTTAGCCAATTTACTATGATGCTGGACATTTTAGAAGTGCTTCTGAAACATGAGCAGCATCGATATCTTAGGCTGGATGGAAAAACACAAATTGCTGACAGGTAGGTAAAACTTTGATGAGGGGACATCATTCTTAGGTCCAACTAATGTTCATTTCTGGTCTTAGTTAGATTTGATTGTATGTATGTCCTACTGATGTAGGAGGAAGTATGAAACATATCAAAATAATGGAAATCTGTTTTAAAACAAAAATGTTTAAATTTCATAAGCTTTATGTCGGTATCATTAAGAATGAAGAAAGGTATTTACCTGAAAAGGAGTTCTGTGTGCTTTAGAAATTGTTCAGAATCTCCATAATTTGAGCATATAATTTCAAAATACTGTACAAGTTTCTCCCATTACATGTAATGTATGGAACAGGAAATGAATACACGTGAAATTGCCATAAAAGCAAAGATTAAAAAATGAACAATATACACTTAATTTGTATGTAAAGCTAGATTATAAGTAGTCAAAGAGACAACAGAAGCTTGGAGCTGGTTTTCATGCAAATACATATCATGGATTTATGTGTATGCATTGATCAGTGACTGAGTATGTGAACTGGTTCCTTTGAAATATATTGTATTCCGTAAAGGTTATATATGTCGAGTGAGATTTATGATGGTTTATCTGCACATATCCTTGATGTACAATCAACAAGTGAACATGCCTGTGTAATGTCAGCCTCTGCAGTATGACTAAATTGAAGAGGACTAGAAAACTTATATTCAGATGATTGATTTGCTTTCTCTTTCTTTTGTAGGATACATCTGATAGATGAATTCAATTCAGATATGGGTATCTTTGTCTTCTTGCTTTCAACTAAAGCAGGGGGTCTTGGGATTAATCTGACCTCAGCAAATGTGGTTATTCTTCATGACATTGACTGTAACCCTTACAATGACAAGCAGGCTGAAGACCGGTGCCACAGAGTGGGGCAGACTAGGTATGGATTTGTCTGTTTAATCTGTGAGGGCACAGTTGTGTATGGCACAGATTTTATTCTGTTTACCTATATTGGGTTCCTCGTAGAATTTTAAATGAGTGTATATGTAAACCAGCATAGGTGACATCACCCTGTATAAAACTTCAAATGTTTCCCTTTTTGGCTTTCTTTCGCTTTTTTTTTTAAGTGGGCATAGTTCTAGGGTACATGACTTTGCACAGTGGCAGCATGAGCTGATACAGAAAAGGCTTTTGATCGTCTCATATGAGTGGGATGGTGGTTGAAATATCAAAGCACAAGTGAGGCTATCAAGGCACTAACCTTTGCAAACTGGAGACTACTGGTTAAAATGCATTCTTGTTTGCTGACGTTCCACAGTGGCTTGCACCTGACTGGAAGAATTGCCTACCCTGGAAAAATACAGAGTCAGTATGCAGTTTTCTGTTTGTGACGTCGCATGCGTATGATCCACCACAGATAGAAATGTTCTTATCATTGTGGGCGACGTGCGTGTGATCTCAGATTTCAGAACAGATTTTATATTGACATGACTGATGTTATTTTTTCCAGAACGGTATATGTGATGAGGCAGCCACACTCTCTCTTTAAAAAAAAAAGTGTGCTCGCACTGTGTTCTGTAGAACTGTGTGGAATTTAAGTGGAAATAATATATTATTTAGGCTAAATCAGCAATATTGATTGGCAGAATTATAGAATAGGGGGGTTTGTGTGTCTTTCAGAGAAGTGAAAGTTATAAGGCTCATAAGTAAAGGCACTATAGAAGAATCCATGCTCAGAATAAGTCAGCAGAAACTAAAGCTAGAACAAGACATGACAGCAGCAGAAGCAGGTAAGTTTCCACAGGCCATGTTTTGACTATGCCAAGTTGTAAGAGACCGTGCAGACCTATGTGAGATTGCTCTTTACTGTTATTGTCCCTGGAGATTAATGGTGAAGAGAAGGAGAGTTTATGGGCAGGTGCAGTTAATGATATAGTTATTCAGATGTTACAAATCCTTGAAACAGAACCTGTAGTTCAAGCAAAATCTATTTGAACTGATCTAGAGCCCAAAAAATTATGTAGTAGCAAGTACGTTTCTGTACTTTCAGCGTGATGGATACTGGAGACAACCATGTTGCATTTCTTTACCAGATAGGTTCTTAAGACATTATTCTAAATGAAGAATTGTGGAAGAATTTAGTAAAGAAATAGGCTTAACGGAGCAAAGTAAGATGTAGCTAGTTTGAATACTTTTTCAGACTGCTGAATTCATTCCCAGCTCAATATAAGGCTGACTGCATGGTATTCCCAGAGTCTGTACTGATTACTCCTCTATTGATTTAGTCAAGAGCTGCTGGTTTCACTTTGCACGTGTCTTTTCCATTGGCAAGAGCTGGGTGGCAACACAGGCTGAAAATGTGGCATTTATTGTTTGTTTTTAGTTCATTTATGTGCTATGCAGAAGAGTTTAAAACAACAGGAGATTATAATACAACAAAATCACAAACATTAAATCTGGTTATATAACTCAGTTATATAATTCAGTCATATAATTAAAATGCAATTACAATTAAAACTCTTTAAAATACAAATCCTGTCAGCATAGCTTTGCATTGTGTAGCCTGGATTGGGTACTGGAAACATTTAATTCAAAGTCATTAAAAGCTTCCTGTTCCTTTCTTGTAAGGTTCTGTGGCTCCCTAGGACACCCTTTGGCCCTAGGAAAGCCTGGGGATGGGGATGAGGGGGAGCCTTTAATAGTAAAAAAAGAAGAAGATTGCCACCAAATCCCCACCAGAGACCCCAGTGACAGTGGTCATCATCATCATCATCCTAGAACTACAGAGCTGAAGTCCAGCCCCTGTCAAGGAGGCACAGTGGGGGATTGAACTCCCAGCCTCTGGCTCCTCAGACAGAGACCTAAATTATTTGGATAATTTGAATTATCCAAATCCAGCAGCATTTTATATTATTATTAAAGGCTCCCCCATTTCCAAGCTCCCAAAGGCTTCTCCAGGGCAAAAGGGGGCCCTAGGGAGGCTCAAAACATAAAAGGAGGGGACATAGGAAGCTTTTAAATTACTTTTGAGTTGAATGGTTTGGGTACCCAGTCCAGGTTACACTGGCGCCCAGTTACATAAAGGGATTTTGCCCGTTGTGTAAAATCAAGGGGTGTGATTCCTTGACAACATATAAAATTGTTTGCTTTTCTAGGGATTTACACAGGTACCTCAGTTTTCATTTTAGCCTTTCTGCTCTTAAATCAAATCCCATCATCTTCTGGCCACAATCGAAAGATGCACAAGACTAGTTCTGCAGTCTCAGGCACATTTTGAGCTGGCGTTTCTCAAACTGGCCCTTACAGCAGCACAGTGAACCATTTAAGTGGATTTTCAAACCCCTTTTTGTAATAAAGTGTTGATATCTGCTGTCCAAAGATGACTTTATGTTAACTCCACAAGCTCTTTGTATGTCTGTTATTGCTTTTTGAATACCAGCTTCTAGCTTTGTCGGCTTTCCCAAGCGTTCATAGTGCATGCCAGGTGCTTGCATTGCCCACGTCAACTATACAGCTTCCCTTACTGGATCACAGCTTGTTCAGACATGCTGTTGGGCCCAGAAGAGGCAGAACAGCAACTGTTGCCCAAGACCTGAAGAGTAAGACCTCTCATGGCCTCATAGATTGTAGTTATTTCAGAATTTTAGGCATACGGGCCCAAGCAACTCCTGTGTTCCTGATCTTCTCTTGCAATAATGTAGCATCTTTATTAATCCAAAAATCACCGTAGCAATTTTGCTATGCTAAAATGTTTGGAGGGCTGCAGAAAAATGATTCTTTGTTTCTTTCATTCTTTGAATTGCATAGCCTATACATATGAGACTTGTGTACATCGTTCCTTACATGTCCAATTCTGATATTTTCCTTTCATTCTGCAGGTGAAGAAGGGGCCATTCCAGCAGATATAGCAACACTACTAAAAACATCGTTAGGTCTCTAATAATAACATAAAGGAAAGCATTGTAGATATTTTTTTTAATTTGAGGGAAAATGTGGTGCTTCAAGGACTTTTTTGTTATTAAATACATTTGTATGGACATTTATAACTTTTTGTAATTTCCCTGTTGTATTGCTCATGACATAGTTCCTTCCCCAACCCCCCTGACTGGTACTAAAAAACAAAATCGTAGAGCTGCTACGAAAATGTAGTGCATAAAATACCACGTAAGCTATCTTACCAAGGCAGTTTTAAATGGGGACCTAGTTTTAACGGAACTGCTAATGCTTAAAATTGTTCCATATTTTTGTAATTATTTCTACCTCTAAATATATAAATATATATATATATTACCTGTCTATTTCACTGGATGTTTGATTTTTTTTACATGTGCCTTATTTGAAATGCTCATATTTGTTGTCTCCTTGCTTGTTTTTATTTGAAGTACTGTAATGTTTTGTATGAAACTGTTCACATAATAAAAACTGGACCGTAACAGTTTGTGTATTAGCCAATGGTGGAAGGGGAGGGGGCAACAAAAGATTAACCTCTTTTAATTTTCTTCTTCATAAAATATTGGTAGCTTTGCATTGAGGTGTACTCAGTAGTGGTTCTTTTGGTTCTATGGAATTCTAAGTCCATATGTCACCTGACTTCAAGTGTAGTCAAAAAATGGTAAGCAGCAAATCTGTCAGAAAACTGACTCATGAATCTTTGTTGTTGTGTGCCATCAAATTGTCTCTGACCCTTTGAGTGAGAGATCTCAAAAATGTCCTGTCTGCAACAGCTCAGCTCTTGTAAGCTGAAGGCTTTGGCTTCCTTTATGGAGTCAATCCATCTCATACTTGGCCTTCCTCTTTTCCTGCTGCCTTCAATTTTCCCCAGCAAATCATGTCTTCTCATGACATGCCCAGAGTATGAGAGCCTCAATTTTGTCATTTTTGCCTCTAGAGAAAGCACAGGCTTAGTTTGCTCTAGGATCCACTTGTTTGTTTTTCTGGCAGTCCAGAGTATCTGTAAAGGTCTCCAGCACCATATTTCAAACAAATCAATTTACTCATGAATTACATGGTGTGTGTTTTTAATTAATATCCAAAGTCATTGTGTGGTTTCTTTCTTTTTTCTTTATTCATATCATATCATTGCACAATTTAGAATTTTGGATATATGTAAAATACAGGTAAACATAAAAAAAATTAAAATATTAAGACTGTTTTTTGACCAGTAGTGGACTACTTCAGTAGCATTATCTCAGACATTTGCTAGATTTTTGTGTGCATGTGTGGGGCATGAATTGCATGCACAAAAGTACTTCATTGATTGAAGTCACAGAAAATCTGTCCTGTAACCAAGTAGCCCCATTTGACTTAATTATTAATGTCAACTGTAAAAAACTAAGAATGTTAAACTCAAAGAACTTTTTAGCATTCTATAAATCTATTAATGCTTCCAAGTTGTCAATAACAGAGTAGGATGAGTCTCCATAGAGAGACCATTTTATAACTTTTGAGAGTGCTTTAAAGGCCCTCTCTTGTATGATCAGCGTATTTCTGATTATCATGAAATTGAGAGCAGGATCTCTCTCACTTATAAGTGAGCAAATTGCTGGTTTGGTGGTCTACCACCAGATGTCCAGTCTATTCATGGTGTCTCCATCCAACTTGGCCAGCCTTCTTCATTTCAGCACATTACAACAATGGTGAACCTATGGCACACGTGCCACAGCTGGCACACACAGCCCTCTCTGTGGGCATGCGAGCCATAAATCGCCATCGAGAAATACCCATCCTCCAATCCTGGATTTCGGCACTCCCCTCTGCTGGTGCAGTGGTCCACCAGTCTAGCCTGACGGGGGAATAGGAGGACCGGTAAGTATTTCTCTGTTAATACCACCCCTAGAAAAAAAACAAGCATTTAACCCTTGCAGTGCAAGGGCAGTTGTTTTTAAATAAGTTAGTTTTGTGTTGCAGTTTGGGCACTCGGGGTCAAAAATCAGTGGCATATTATATTTGGAGAAGATTATTATTAATATTTTGTTTAACCATTAGGAGGCATATGTTTAATTCAGTCAGCCTAAGATCTCCAAGAACATCTAGATCTACCTTTTGCTTCTGTTTATAGTCTCACTGTAGCTTATCAAAAAGATGGTGTGTGTTTTAAAGAACACTGATCTCGGATTTAGGATTGAAGCAGTAAAACCAGCACACTGAGAGTACACTGAGTTAAATCTGAAACCTACCAGACGCCACTGGAGTTACTTAAAAATCAGAAGTAATATATTTCAAGCTGTGCAAGTTGGGTACCTGACTGTGGAGTCAAAGGTCTGAAGTTCAGCTCCCCAGTATGCCTCTCAGGAGACAAGCCAGCCAGTATGGTCTTGGGTAAGTCGCACAGTCACTGAGCACCCAGTGAAGAAGGGAATGGTAAACCATTTCTGCGTAACTTGCAAACCCTGAAAAGGGTTGCTATGAATCAGAATTGACATGAGAGAATATCATTAATTAGGCCTTTTAAGACTTGCATTCCCACAATTTGGACAAGTTTTAGTTTTCAGGTATTCTTCAGAAACTTCATGCATATAGATCATCGGTGTATACTATCTGGAGATCATAACATTGTGAGTTTTTTTCATCAGGTCCTTGCTGACTGGGAAAGGTTGCAGCTGGCATATCAGCCACAGCTGATAAAAGGCATTCCTAACCACCATTTCCACCTAGGCATCCAAAAAACACACAACAAAAACATAGTCTTTGTGTTTAATACTGCTTGAAGGGAAAGATACAAAATTCATATCAATTTCTACAATGCTTGTGTACATTTGGACTCACCTTTGGTGATAACCAATCTACTGTAAGGTTATCCAGGAATCCTGTGGGGTCAGTACCAAGAGAACAGTATGAGTTTGAAAACCCTAGTTAAGAGATGTTTTCCCTATTTGTCCAATGATACTTTACAGATATACACATTAGGCATCCTTCAGTCTTAAGAGACTATGGTAACATGCTCTGAATAGAGGACTTGGAACAGCGTCTAGTGTGGCTGAGGAGGCCAATTTGAGAGTGACAATCCCTTCCACACTGAAACCAAATACAATCTGTCCCCTGTCCAGCTCCCTGATTTTGCTGCTTTCGGGACTGCCTCTTTGCCTCGGCCTGCTGGACAAGGGTCTCTTCAAATTGGGAGAGGCCATGATACACCGCCTGCCTCCAGGCTGAACGCTCACATGTCAAGGTTTCCCATCTGTTGAGGTCCATTTCTAAGGCCTTCAGATCCTGCTTGCAGATATCCTTGTATCGCAGCTGTGGTCTCCTTCTGGGGGCGCTTTCCCTGCACTAATTCTCCATACAGGAGATCTTTTGGAATCCAACCATCAGCCATTCTCACGACATGCCCGAGCCAACGTAGACATCGCTGTTTCAATAATGTATACATGCTAAAAATTCCAGCTTGTTCTAGGACTACTTTATTTGGAACTTTGTCCTGCCAGATGACAGATATACAGGATGTTTCTTATATACATGAGGAACTGAATGTGTGTTTTATGTTACCTTGGGAAGAGTTTATTCTCTGCTAGACCTCAATTCCACAAACTCCAGAAATATACAGTACATCAGGCACAACATCACTGCTAAAAGCTAAATACACCCACTTCCATTCCTACTAGACTAATTAGCTGCAGCCAGTTGCAGAATGCAAATTTCTTTCAGCATTTATAGTGTAATTTCCTCCTTATACAGCATGTGATTTACAGGCAGAAAGGCCCTGGGCTCCACCCCAGAATCTGTAAAGGGATCCTGTAGTAGGTTGTAAAAAACACCTGTCCCTAAAACCCTGCAGAATCACTGCCAATTAGAGTAGACAAAGATTGAGTACATGGCAGTTTCTTGTGTCCCTGTACAATAACTAGATGGAGCTGTTAAGTTCTGCCTTTCAGGTTATGCCACCTTACCTTCCTGAATGCCCTTTTCTGATTTTGGAAAGGGGGGTTTGAATTTGGATGGGAGTACCAGTGTTAGATCTAATGAGTGTTAGATCTAGTGAGGTGAAATCAGACATTTGTGTATGAAGGGTCCAAGTAAATCTTAGCAATTCTGATATAATTATTCAGTAAGCATTTGCTTCTGTGCACTGAGATACATGTGGTTTGTACAGGATGATCTGCACACGCTCACCTGCTAGTGACGTGATTTCAGAGGCTTGGAGACAAGTGCCTAGCAAATGCTACAGGGCATTTATGTTCTTCATTTCTCCCAGAAGATGGCAGCATTAGACTTGAAAGAGAAGTGAAGAAAGTCAGTAAAAGAAGGCAGAATTAAGTTGGGGAAAAGGGGAAGACAATCTAATAAAACAAGAGTTAATTAGAAGTGTGTGGCCCATAACTGTAAAAAGGAGACTGATCCATCACCATTTGTATCACTGTACTTTACACTAATAAACAGAATGCATGAAAGCTAAGCTGACAACGTGGCCAAGCTCTGTTCCATCACTGTCTGAGGTGTACAGTCTAAGAAATAAAGGGAATGATGTGCTACTCATTAGTGGTGCCTATGTTAACAAGCATAAAGGATGTCCTCCTGGTCACTTCGATGCCTGCCTTGTAGAAGGCAATAGTTTAATTTAATGTTAACTATTTACATTATTGCCTCTCCTAAGGAAGGTTTTTCACGTTGCTATTTTATTATGTTCCTTGCTGTATATTATAATAATAATAACATGCCATCAAGTCAGTTCATGGTGATTCTTTCCAGGGTTCTCTCTCTAGGTAGAGAATACTCAGAAATGGTTCACTATTCCTTTCTTCTGGGGCAATTCCTGGGATTGTGCAGCTTGCCCAAGACCACACAGGCTGGCTCTTTTCCATGAAGTCACAATGGGGAACTGAACTCCCAACTTCTGGCTCCACAGCCAGATACCTAAACCACTGAGCTATCCAGCCAGCTTCTTGCTATATAATATATATTATTGTAATGTTCTGTGGTGAACCATTTTTTTATATGCTCACTTCAGAAAGACAAGATAAATTGTGGTGTGGTGATCAGAGTGCAAGACAAGATTGTGGTGGCGCAAATCTCCCTTCCACCATAAATCTCAGTGGCTGATCTTAGGCCAGTGACTCTCACTCACCCCAGCCTATTCCACAGGGTTGGTAGGAGGATAAAATTGGCATGAGGAGGGGGAAAGGATTTTGAGGTGTCATCAAAGGTTACTGCACTCTGTGCCCCCTTCCTCCTGAGTTTGTGGCAAAATACATACTCCTTCTATTCATTAATATACATCACTTTCTACATGTCTACATTGTTTTTATTTGTTTAAAATATATTATCAAATTTGTTTCGTGAACAAGGGCCCAGGTAATAAACATGAGTAAGAATACATTCTTTTTTAAAAAATAAATTAATATAACAAAAACTTAAATGACAAATAAAATCACAACTCTAATATACATTGTAACCCACCATCCTGGGGAATATAAATTTTATACAAAATTCTATATAAGGGGTCCAAATCCCATTAAAACTATAAGAATACATTCTTAACATTAAAATGGTTTGAGCCAAGACAGAAACAACGAGGTTTAATGAAAGTAATAGATAAGAGGCTTAGTCATAAACATCAGTCTGTCACATGGCAAAAGACTGACATGGTATATAAAGAAATTTGTTATAATTAATATAATTTATAAAATGATATCTTATATTAAAGACTGGGACCTGGGTCTTTGATTTCCTTACTTTCTACACTGGTATATTTATATATTTCTATAAATCTTCAGTACATGAAATCTAACCAAGGCTATGTAGAAAAATCTTTATCATGCGTTTTCATTAATGGTAGCTATCACTTTCAGAAATGCTATTCCAAAGGGCAATCGAAATCTATGCTAGCATAAGCTGATAGCCATTGATTTTGATCCTCCTGTGTGGTGAATCCGTGTCTTTGGAATAGTAACACACACCACTTCTGTTATCAGGCATCTTTATGACATGGTAGGGTTACAAAAGAAAAGAATACATATACGAAACAAGATTGCCTGAATAAACTACATTTTGGATCCCTCTAATAAAATGCCATTTTAAAATCCCAGGAATGTCCCTGCTTTCCTTATTTCTGTTTCCCCTGTCTTTATTTCACATTTCTTTACCATCACTGTTCTCTACTTATTTGGTGTCCCAATTTGCCAGCTTTTTCATTGCCTCCAACCTGCTCATGATTTGGATCCCACTCTCTTGATGTGCATTGCAGTGCCCCCTCACTCCCCTTTTGCCTACATTAAAGCCGTTTAATATTGTGGGCAGAGGTTAAACAAAGATCACGCCAGTGATCAGACACTCACGTGGACCCCAAGGCCTCATTTGCTAATGTTACAATCCAGCAGAATAGAAACTGGGAAAGATGCTTGGTGTGTTGAAATAATGCTCCCTCATCCACCTGTATATTCATGCATTGGGAAGTTGACTGCTTTAAAATGTATGTGCAGCAGGTGTGTATTTATTTTAAAAACAGGCTAATCACTGCTAGAAGAATCTTTATTGAGGCATCGTTCATATTCTCTTCTAGATCTTGGATCCGTTTGAAAATAGAACGAGGCCTTCTTTCTGCTCATGGTCTAGAACCAGTCCTGTCAGTCAAGTCATGACAATTGCCTATTTCTGGGTTACAAGATTAGGCTTAGATCAAGAAAACCTGAGTTCAGTTCCAAATCTATGAAGAGTTGGATACAAAGCAGATCACACATCACAAATATTCAAACTAGACTCAGCTCTGCCTTTAGGACAGGGAAGGGCAAAGCATAGCCCACTGGCTACACATGGATCCCCAGTGCAAGGTTACTTTCTGATTCTAAAAGAAAAGGTACTTTTAAGGCCTAAAAAACAAGCCTGGAGTAGAATACATTTAATATGCAAATCATGCCCACTAATGGTTCGGAGAGGATGCAATTTGTAATTCTGGACCAAAATGTATTCTCTCAGAGGAGTTTTGGAAATCCTCCAAGGTTCAGGGGACAGGAAATATGGACTGTAGACTCTCAGAAGTGGCACACCCTGCCTTTGGTGGAGTTATATTTGTCTCAGGAGACAAATATAGACGGAGGGGAGTGACCATGGACGGTGATCTCTGTGTTGTGCAGCCTGCTTAGCAGTCCCTAAACTATTCTGCTGACAGGAAAGCATCCTCAAGTATGGTTGAGGACACTGTCCTGTTACTGTGTTGAAGATTCAGCGACCAACCCCTTTGGCCTCTATACATGGAAGGGTGTGTGGAGAGGTCAAAGCAGCCATCTTGTCCTGCTGTCAAACTTCACCTCTCCAAATCTGCCTGTGCCTCATTACAGCTGAATGAATTGTCATCGTTACAGTAATTGCCTTTCTTCATGGTTTGCCTCCAGGCATATCAAACACAGTTGGTGCTCCCCACCCCGTAATTCTGAGGATTACAGTAAGCATACAAATAAAAGAAAATCCTATACAGAACAGGAATGGGGGCAAAAACATACCTAGACTAAAGATTTAAAATAGGAATCACTGGAAATAAAAATCAGTAAACATGTTTCCTTTATTTTGCCATGGTTTCAACAACTATGTACAGGGGGAAAGGCTTTAAATAATACAGGTCTGCTTCAGTTCTTAAGAAGGAGCCTATACTGTATTGCTTTCATCAAGAAATCCATTCTACTTCTAGCCTTTTCTGTTCCAGTGTTGATTCATAGCCTCCTGTACATTCCTCTTTACATTGTTCTATATCTGCATCTCTCATTAATTCTACAGGCCTTCAAAGGGACATTGCCTATGTTTCCTTTCTTGCATTTTTAGGCTGTTCACAAGTACAGCAAAAGCCTTTGGGAAGGAGCATTTTAAGAGCCAGGATGTGTGAGTACTGAACAGTCATAATCACTAAGGACAATTTTATTGCAAAGATAAATTTCAGTTTGAAACAAAGCATGGCAGGGGTGGGGTGGGGGTAGAGAATTTGGCTGTTAGAGACATATTATAACAGAGGTGGGTTAGAAGTTGAATCTAGGTAGAAATCACTTTCCGGGTGCTGATGCAAGGGCCATTCTCCATTGCTGAAATAGCCATGGGAGTTTCAGTCCAGCAGTATCTGGAGGACGGCAAGTTTTCGACCCATACATTCAAGAGCAACGGATTTACATCAGGCTGGGCAACTCCAGAGATCTGGAGGCAAAGATTGCCCATTCTTGAACCTGAAACTTAGAAGATCACATTTGCTCTGATGATTTCCACCATCAACCCCACCCCACCCCCCAAAAAAGCTTACAAGATGTCCTCTGTTTCAAGAGTGGCTCAATCCAAGTCTGACTGAAAGGTAGAAAACAATAAGGAGAAAAATTAGGGATCACAACATTGTCCATCTGTATGTGGCACATGAATAGCAGACTCAGCAGGCATGCATGTCACCTTTTCCCCATTTGAATGAAGCATACTGCAATTCTGTTTACATGGCAAAAATTATTTTTAGTTTGCATCAGTACCTACAAATTAGCAGTGGAGTTTTACACAAATCAATGTTCCCTCCTCTCTTCCCCTTCCTCTCTTCTTTTTGGTGATGCATGTTCCCTATTTGGTGAAGCCTAAATTGACACTCTACTTGCAAAGCTCTCTAGTTACTGTTGTGTCATTGTCATAGCTACATGATGCACCATTGTCTGCAAGTTTTTTGAGCTATGTGGCACCTTAAAACTGGCCCTACCATTAAGCATAGTGTGGCAACTCAACTCAGGTGACAAATCATAGAAAGAAGAATGGCAGCTCCCCACCCTCTCCACCCAAGCCCTTGTCTTGAAGGACAAAACTGTGTGTGACAAAAAGACTATTGTGTTACACCTCAGTAAACTGCCTCTCTTCAAACATACCAAAGGCTGTTGCCAGTGCTGAAGAAAGATATGGCTACAGTCAATCCATTTGGCTTCTATATGTAAAATCTGAGGAGCCACCATTTTGTCCTTTCTTTTAGGTGGCAAAAGGTCTTATGCCAGCACTGTGCCCCTAACTCACTTTTCCTTTATAAAAGTCACTTCCTTGTGCAGTCTAGCTGGTTCTAATTAAAAAATTGCTGGGATGGAGAAAAAAAAAGGAATCTTCTGAGTATAATTCTCTTAGCCACTGGAAGTCCTGTGTTTGTTTGTGACCATGGGCTTCATGCCTGAGGCTTCTAAATCTAACTGAACAACCTTTCAACAACAGAAGAAAACATTCTTCAGTTGGGTGCATTAACCTAGATATAGACAGGGAAGGGTGAATAGCGTTAGTGGCACCATTCTTAAAGAATGACAGGGGGGGAAAACGTACCCCACAACAACAGCCCCACAACATTAATGAGATTAACAGAAGAAAATGGATCTGAGGTGACAGCCAGTTTCTTCCTTAGGCTGTGGAGAAAAGGTGGACAAGGCTGAATCAGCTGTTTTTGTTTGTTTCTCCCACAGCCAAGGGTATGCCTTTTGGTGAAAATGTCACCTTTAATTGCATTTTCCGCTCTTGCAAATTAGTTCCTGCAAACCATGTTTATTTATGTTGCAGCCATGATTAGGAACGAGGAGTCCCTAATTGTCAGGGGAACCAAAGGACTGCTTTTTCCCAGACTTTCGAAATATTTGAAAGGTCATCCAGACTTGGGGAGTGGGAGGGGGGAGAAGAGGTTAATTCTTTGTGCAACATATAGATTCTGGCATCTTTTTGTTTTTGTTTTTTTACCGGGGGCCTTGTTCGCATAATTTTGTCAGGGGACAAAACTCAACGGTTGCCCCTTCTGTTTCTTAAATAACTGTAATGTGTTATTAGGCACCCATGTCTTCTTTTTGATCATTAAAGACCAGTAAAAATCATATGCAGGGTGATAATAAACATTGCTCATTTGAAATATGGCCAGCTCTATCTTTAGGCAGAATGCGGCAGCTACCTCAGGGTGGATGGCATTAAACTCCTTAGCAAGTTCTGCCTTCCTGAACTTATGGCAGTGGCTCCTTTATACTTCCAGTCAATGCCACCTGGTTGTCTACCTAGTAGCCTTCTCACAATTGTTCATGGCTAGCATTGCTGGGGAAACCCTTAATCAAATGGGCAGGTGCAGAGGCAACCATTCTAGCCACATATTCCAACAGATGTTGTGCATTGCACTGCTCATGTGGAACTGCTGGATAGCTCAGTGGTGTATGTCTCTGGCTGCAGAGCCAAATGTTGGGAGTCCAATTTCCCACTACGTCTCCTTGACAAGGGCTAGACTGAATGATCCATAGGGTCCCTTCCAGCTCTGCAGTTCTAATATTATTATATTTATTTGGAAGGGTTTCAAACAAGAACAACAAAGCTATGAGCCCATGAGAGCAGGGCACCATGATAGCAATGCTCATGCCTTGAAGTCTGTTCTATGGTGCTTCACAAATAGGATGACTTCAAATATTGTCTTCCAGTGGAGTTCCATTGCCTGTACAGAACGTATTATTTCTTGTATTGTATTTCTATTCCACCTTTCTTCCAATTGAGTCATAGAATCATAGAAGTATACATCTGGAAGGAACCTCAAGGATCACCAAGCCCTCTGCCCGTGCAGGAAATCAGGGATGTTTTATCTGGGATTTCCTGCACTGGCATGGGGCTCTGACTAGATTACCTGTATCCCTGTTCAGTCTGCACTGCAGGTGTTAACTGTTGATGGACAAACTCAAGACATCATGTCTTCCTCAGGATACTTTAGATTTAAGGTAGACTTGTATTGGACAACCCTTCCAACAAAAGATGCCTTCAAACAGAGGATTGCCATCTGACAGCTCTCCAAATAAAGGGCTCTGTAGAGTAAGATATATGGGCGTACTTTCTGGTTATCATGGGCTAATCTACCCAGTACAGAATCACAGAATCATAGAATCATTGAGATAGAAGGGGCCTATAAGACCATCGAGTCCAACTCCCTGCTCAATGCAGGAATCCAAGTCAAGGCAGATCTGACACATGGTTGTATCCTCTTCTGTCATTATGCTGGTGGCTCTGCAGAGATCATGCAGCAAATGTGAGGCCAATTATATAATACGATGGTGAAGGAAACAAAATCCCCGTAGTCAGTCCTCAAGATGAGTCTCCTGGTGCCTCACAATTACCAGTGGAACATCTAGAAGTTCAACAAAGAAGAACAGAACACAATCCTTGTATATGACTCCCTGCCCCTTTTTCAATTTTGTTCTTTTGGTGAACTAACAGAGATACCCTGAATAGGCAAACAAGGCACCATCCGTAACCAAGCATAAACATGTAACATTGCCCAAGCAGAATTACAAACTAACATTTTTCTCCAACCACTAGGTACTACAATTAGTTTGGCTGCAATTGGCTGACCTAGTGACTAAACTTCAGCCAAATGTCTCTGATAGGAGGTTTGCCACACTTCTGCCTACCTCCATCTGCTGCCAAAATGGAACTCTGTGTTTCTATATAGGACAACGGATAAAGGGGAATGCTGAAAGACTGGCAGCCCTTTGTCTTACAAAATTGGGAAATGCATCCTAATCTACCCCACCAGAGGTGGTATTTGAAACCTACATCCCAGACTTGAGTTTGCAACCCCCATTTTGAAACCCACCTTTAACAGAGGAACGCAGCATGGTCATCTATACAAGATTTTCGGGACGTTTATGTTTTTTTCAGCACCTTCCACAGACTTGCAGTACCCTACCTGATGAAGACCTGTATGGGGTCAAAAGCTAGCTTCTGTTCTTTAATTTTTAGTGGTCTAACAAAGGTATCACCATCCATTGGTTTTGGATTGCCCTAGAAGATATTTTCTGGTTGGAGAGATGGAGATTAAACACACCACAAGATAGTCACAAATGGCTGTTTGCTGAAAGGTACAGGTGTTTTAGTGTCAAACTCTTACTCTTGACCATTGAGACACAGATTGTTCACCTGAAGGATCATATGTGGTGGTTGGCTTGGTGTCAAGGATCACATAGGATGCTGGATTAGAGATGACACACAACTGTATACACCAATAATTTTCTTTCCTTGTTGGGAATGAGTAGAAAGGTTCCAATACCTTCTCCCAGTGATTCACCAAAAGACCATTCTTTCCTTCGGGCTGGCAGCAGAAATCAGCAGCTAGGAGAGAGAAGTGTGTTCGATGTCAGAGGGAAACAGACAGGGAGAGAACTTGGTGTCAGTGGGGCTGCCAGTTGTGCATCCCTGCCTTGGACCAAACATTTAAATGTTACAAAGAAGCCATGTCACACTGTAGCTACATGTGCAGAAGATCCTGAATTTTACCCTTTAACCTCAAAGAAACCCTTGCTGAATGCTATGAACTATACAAGCAGACCACCCAACGAAGCAAACTTTCTTTTGGCAAGGGTAATTTCTATTTAGGAGAATTCCCTTGATTGTTCCTCAAAAACATTTCATATTATTTTTTCCAATTCTGGAGATCAAAGCTTCTCTTTGTCCACATAGTTCAGTGAGTGGAAGAGTTGTTTTCCTCCGCTGGGGAATGTGTCAAACTACACTAGAGTTCTAAGAAGGAATTATAAAATTGCGCACATGTTCATGGCACTATCAGCATATGTACAACAATGTCACAAGCTAGTGAGAACAGTTTTTGGAAACCATATAAGCTGTTCCCCCCCCCCCCCATTTCCATGAAAATTCATGAATAGCAAGCAGTTTCCTTGAAAGTTCATGAATAGCAAGCAGTTTCCTTGAAAGTTCATGAATAGCAAGCATGCCAACTCTGAATAGAGCTGCAGGACATTCAGGCAGCATTAGTTTAAATGTCAGAGTTATAATAGTGTATACGTTCTGGTCAATGTGATCAGATAGCAATGCTATCCTTGTCTTCCAAGACAAGATAAGGAAATTATGTAGATATGTAGAAGTAAATGCTAGCCAAGTTTCAAGCATCTAGAATTCTGTTTGAACTCTACAGTTGATTTTTATATTAGCACTGGAAGTGGACAAGAATCCCGTAGAAGAAATGGAGTAGCCCTCATAGTCAACAAAATCAGATTGATTATGTTCTCTGCAGCCAAAGATGGAGAAGCTCTATACAGTCAGCAAAAACAAGACCTGGAGCTGATTGTGGCTCTGATCATCAGCTTCTTATAGCAAAACTCAAGCTTAAACTGAAGAAAGTAGGAAAAACCACTGGGTTAGTCAGGTATAATCTAAACCAAATCCCTTATGAATACACAGTGGAAGTGAACAACAGATTTAAGGAAATAGATTTGGTGGACAGAGTGCCCGAAGAACTATGGATGGAGGCTCGTAACATTGTACAGCAGGCAGCAACAAAAACCATCCCAAAGAAAAGGAAATGCAAGAAAGCAAAGTGGCTGTCCAACAAGGCCTTACAAATAGCAGAGAAGAGAAGGGAAACAAAATGCAAGGGAGATAGGGAAAGTTACAGAAAATGGAATGCAGACTTCTAAAGGAGAGACAAGAGGGCCTTCTTAAATGAACAGTGCAAAGAAATAGAGGAAAATAATAGAAAGGGAAAACCAGAGATCTGTTCAAGAAAATTGGAGATATTAAAGGAACCTTTTGTGCAAAGATGGACATGATAAAGGACAAAAATGGGAGGGACCTAACAGAAGCAGAAGACATCAAGAAGAAGTGGCAAGAATACACAGAGGAATTATACCAGAAAGATCTGGATGTCCCGGACAACCCAGATAGTGTGGTTGGTGACCTTGAGCCAGACATCCTGGAGAGTGAAGTCAAGTGGGCCTTAGAAAGCATGGCTAACAACAAGGCCAGTGGAGGTGATGGCATTCCAGTTGAACTCTTTAAAATCTTAAATGATGACACTGTTAAGGTGCTACACTCAATATGCCAGCAAGTTTGGAAAACTCAGCAGTGGCCAGAGGATTGGAAAAGATCAGTCTACATCCCAATCCCAAAGAAGGGCAGTGCCAAAGAATGCTCCAACTACCGTACAATTGCTCTCATTTCACACGCTAGCAAGGTTATGCTCAAAATCCTCCAAGGCAGGCTTCAGCAGTATGTGGACCGAGAACTCCCAGAAGTACAAGCTGGATTTCGAAGGGGCAGAGGAACTAGAGACCAAATTGCTAACATGCGCTGGATTATGGAGAAAGCCAGAGAGTTCCAGAAAAACATCTACTTCTGCTTCATTGACTACACAAAAGCCTTTGACTGTGTGGACCACAGCAAACTACGGCAAGTGCTTAAAGAAATGGGAGTGCCTGACCACCTTATCTATCTCCTGAGAAATCTCTATGTGGGACAGGAAGCAACAGTTAGAACTGGATATGGAACAACTGATTGGTTCAAAATTGGGAAAGGAGTACGACAAGGCTGTATATTGTCCCCCTGCTTATTTAACTTATATGCAGAATACATCATGTGAAAGGCTGGACTGGAGGAATCCCAAACCGGAATTAAGATTGCCGGAAGAAATATCAACAACCTCAGATATGCAGATGATACCACTCTGATGGCAGAAAGTGAGGAGGAATTAAAGAACCTCTTAATGAGGGTGAAAGAGGAGAGCGCAAAAAATGGTCTGAAGCTCAACATCAAAAAATCTAAGATCATGGCCACTGGTCCCATCACCTCCTGGTAGATAGAAGGGGAAGATATGGAGGTAGTGAGAGAGTTTACCTTCCTGGGCTCCACGATCACTGCAGATGGTGACAGCAGCCACGAAATTAAAAGACGCCTGCTTCTTGAGAGGAAAGCGATGACAAACCTAGACAGCATCTTAAAAAGCAGAGACATCACCTTGCCGACAAAGGTCCGCATAGTCAAAGCTATGGTTTTTCCAGTAGTGATGTATGGAAGTGAGAGCTGGACCATAAAGAAGGCTGACCGCCGAAGAATTGATGCTTTTGAATTGTGGTGCTGGAGGAGACTCTTGAGAGTCCCCTGGACTGCAAGGAGAACAAACCTATCTGTTCTGAAGGAAATCAACCCTGAGTGCTCACTGGAAGGACAGATCCTGAAGCTGAGGCTCCAATACTTTGGCCATCTCATGAGAAGAGAAGACTCCCTGGAAAAGACCCTGATGTTGGGAAAGTGTGAAGGCAAGAGGAGAAGGGGATGACAGAGGACGAGATGGTTGGACAGTGTCATCGAAGCTACCAACATGAATTTGACCCAACTCCGGGAGGCAGAGGAAGACAGGAGGGCCTGGCGTGCTCTGGTCCATGGGGTCACGAAGAGTCGGACACGACTAAACGACTAAACAACAACAAAAACAACAACAAGTGTACAATCTGGGGAAATATTGGACCGATGCATTACTATTTCATATGTAGGAAACTGCATAAGTCTAAATATGGTGTTTCTTTGACATAACCAAAGTCAGTTTTAAATCAGGCCAGTGTAACATACAACAAATACAACTGCATGATATGGATAATGTGTCACCACCAACAGGAATTCTGTAAGTGTTTTATGATGCCTGATTGTCACAGCACAAGCATTTTACTATTTTATTCCGTGCCTAAATCTGCTTTTTTGGTTTTGTTTTTGTCTTAGTAGTGGTGTTCTCATGGTACAAGATTAAGATGGAATATTTGAGAACAAGCTTCATATTAGCTTTTAATTCCTTAGTTATAGCATAAGCTATTTTGTTTGTTGTATACCTTTTTGTATCCTTTTGTTTGCTGCACATTTAACATCCTTTTGTTTTTTGTTGTGAAACAGCAACAACAGCAACAAAATGCTGTAGATTTAATTCTTGGAATTCATACTGAATTCTCTGTTTACATAACCTCAACATTGCCCATCATTTTAATGTAGCCTCTGCACTGAGGAAAAGTAAGGGGAATTCTCTCTGCTTTTCCCTTCCCCTGGCCTCCAGAAATGGATGGAGAGTGTGACTGGCTGGCACTGTGTATGCTCACAAAGTGCTGCACCTAGAAATCTGGCTGCCCCACTGACAAAGAAGCTTGTGTTTCAATGCTATGTGTTTTAATATTGATTTTATTTACCATTTAATATACTTGTTGAATTCTTTTTTGTATACGTTTTGTTTTTAGCTTTCAAATACTGTTGTTTTTTTTTAATGATGTAAGCCATCTTGGGTCCCTTTAAGGAAAAAGGCAGGATAAAATATTTTAAACAAATAAAACACACTTTCCATAGCTTGCACATTGGCTTTATTTGTTGTCTCTGGATACTGGAGGGTAACCAGAGACTTCATTTGCAAGTATGTCTGCTTAGGCATGCAGATTTATGTCTCTGCAGCATTGACATGCCTTCAGTATCTAGCAACATGCTAAAATGTATAATTTGACAACAAAGGCATACCAAATGAGCTATCATATCATTCCATGTAAACAGACATGCCCCTTCCTTGTGACTAGACTGCACATTGTACAGGTTGCATTTGAAGCAAAGAAATCATACAGGATGTGGGGGGTCATGTGGAAAGTTCCTACACCAGTGCATCTATTCCCCAATCCCAGTGACTTTGAGGCAGTTCATATGCATGATACAGACATAAAAGAAGGAGAAGGAGAGAAGGAGAAGATGGCTGTTGGGCTTATGGACCTGTGCAATCAGACCTGTGCAATTTCCTATATACAAAATATCAATATATTTATCCAATATTTCCCTAGACTGTCAACTTCTGGTGTGTTCATAGAATATCCACAGTGCATCACATTGGTTATTAATTCTTCCATGTAACTGTATCTGTGAAAATGAACATGCTTAGCATGCAGTATTTTACCGACATCTCAACTACTCTATAGGCTGGCTGTACATATATAGTGAAAAGAAGTGGTTGAATCCTGAGCCAGTAGAATGGGCTCTGAGGGCGGGAGGTGATTCCGAATGCCTTCCATGTACAAAATAAACACAAATAAAACATATCTCCCAAACAAGCAGTTGCCATATCAGGGTGTAGCATGGCTTTCATCTGTTACACTGATTCTTTATTTCCAAGGAGCCTTCACAGGGAACAGCCTACTCAACAATCCAAAGTGGCACAGTCGTTCTACAGTTTCATTCAGCTACATATAAAAAACTAAGCCCAAATGACGTCCCCTCTACTAAACTTAAGGAAAGCCTAACCCATTCAATGCAATAAGTAGAGAGAGCCTCTTTTAAGCAACTTCTTTTCATGAGACCTCCATGCCAGTAAGATATCCAATAGTAGCCTGAATACTCTCCAGACAAGTTCATAGATACATGGGTTTTGTCACTCTACACATTACAACTGTCACGTGGAAGATATTCAAAATGCCATCATCAAAGCTGAGACAATTTCCTTTCTTGGACTACAGTTCCCAAAATCCTCCAGGCAGCATGGCTAGTTTAGTTGACACACCATTAAGTATGGTTGCAGTTTGTTCTATTATTTTATTCTTTATTCTTTAATCTGCCCTTTGATTCCTTTTCTGGTCATTTCTGCATTCTAAATTGTGTTCCTTAGCCACACCCACTATCACTGAAATCCCATGGTCCACTAATGTATATACCATGTTTCCACAGTAGGGTGAGATTCTAGGGGTTGTGGTCCAAAAAAGTAATTTCCCTAAGGTCTAATCACCATGTAATAGTTGTAATTGAATGTCAGTAATAAACCTATTGCTTTCAGTGAGTTTAGCCCCATTTAACTATGCCCAGACTGTAGTTCTGAAAGATCTGAAAACCTTTAGATTTTTTATTCCTGCTCCCGCTCCCATTGGTTTCACACTTTTCAGCAAAGAAGAGCACAATGTTATTTATTTATTTATTTATTTATTTTCATTCATTCATTCATTCATTCATTCATTTACTTACTTACTTACTTACTTACTTACTTACTTACTTACTTACTTACTTACTTACTTACTTCTATCCCACCTTATTCCCCAAAAGGGATCCAAGGTGGCTCACATCATTAAAAAGACAATATTTAAAAGCTGGAAACAGTAAATAAACAAATATTTTAAAAAGGAATTAAATATGTCTTATATTAACAATGGTAAATAAAATCAATATTAAAACACATTGAAAACAACAGAGCGGAACAATCCATTTAAAATCCCCTCTCAGACTATCAGTCATTAAGGAAAAGCCTGCCTGAAGAGAAAAGTCTTTGCCTGCTTATGGAAGGACAGCAAAGCTGGGGCCAGCCTGGCTTCCCATGGGAGGGAGTTCCAGAGTCTGGGAGCAGCAACAGAGAAGGCCATCTCCCATGTCTTCTCCAAGCGCACCTGTGTGGGTGGTGGGACTGAGATAAAGGCCTCCCCTGATTATCTTAAAGCCTGGGCAGGCTCATAGAGGGAGATGCAGTCTTTTAGATAGCTTGGACCCAAGCCATTTAGGGCTTAATAGGGCTTTATATATACTTATTCAGAAGTACATGTCATTGTGTTACCGAGGTACCAGGCATAAGACCAATGCTTAAGTGTTCCTTGGATTGTCATCTGGCAGAGTCACCGCCGAACTTGCACTACTAAATTTACTGAGTTTTACCATGGGTCTCCCAGAATTCCTTGTTGAATGGGGGTGGGCAGAGGAAATGGGCAGTTCCAGTATATCTCACACTGATATCAAAGACTGAAAATGAAATAATAAACCCAATTATGAAATTCCTGACCATCTTGTTTCTATTGACAACAACCTTGTTCAATTTCCTTAAATTCCAGCTTTTTCCAGACATATTTATTGTCCTTTCTCCAGACGATGACTTTCTGTTACAACATATGACTTCAGTTTCACAGCTATGTTTTCCCCTTCTTTTTTGTAATGAACTCTCTGGGCACTTGAAATATAGCACTCCCAGGAGCCACAAATCTGTCTGTCTGTTCCCCGAAGAAACAGGAAATAAATGAGTTCTGTTTTGCTGATACATTGCAAAGATTTTGGAGAAGTTACTTTTTGGATTACAAGTTCAAAAACAATACAAAGCACAAATTTAGCCAACATGACCAGTTCTTCTACAAAAACGTAACTTTTCCAAGCTCTGCTGCATCTCTAAAGACTGTTTCTGCCATTGCATGCAATATAAATAAAGGGATGCTAAGCTTCTTCTAGTTCTTATTTGGAATAAGCATCAAAAAGAATCTTGCAGTTGTTTTGGAATATTCTTTGTGAGCTTGGATACTCATTTGACTGCTTGGCATGCTTGTCAAATGACCACATACAAGAAGGCTTTTTAAATTTTAAATTCCTGTGTATTTATTTCCTTATTTTCAGCACTGGTAAGTCACCCTGTTTGCACAAGTTTCAGGCTTAGAAGAAATAAAACACCTTAAAATGGAAAAAACAAAAGAAGTATACAGACACCGTAACATAAGAGTCACAAAGACTAAGAATAGCCTAAAACTAGCACAAATTAAAAATTGTGGGAAGAGGGTCTTTGCTTGGTGTTGAAATTATGGCTAGAATCCTAATACGTATGTATGTTCTAAGTCAGCCATTCTCAAAGGGGGTCATATGGCCCCATGGAGGGCCCTGGCCACAGATTAATCTATTTGTGTTGTGCCCTTGTTTGCACACAGCCAAAGGCTTTCTTGTTTGACAGGGGGGTCCAGAGCTCCCAAAAGTGCTGTAGCCCAAAAAGGTTGAGATGGTTGTTCTAAGTGCAATGATGTAGATCACAGCAGTGAATTGCCACTAGTTAAGGATCTGACACTTGCATTCCTCAGAGCATGCCAGGTAACCCAACTAGTGAGTGATAACTGGTGACTCCTTAACTAGCATCAATTTTATGCTGCAATTTACACCATTGCACTTACACCAGCATGCATAAGTGACAGGATTCTGGCCAAGGACTCCAGAATAGACATCAGACATTCCTCTGTGGGGAAAGCCATCACTTACAACTGCAGAGCTGGAAGCGACCCTATGGGCCACTGAGTTTAGCCCCATCCAAGGAAGCAGAGTAGGAATCAAACTCCCAACCTCTGGTTCTGCAGCCAGAGACCTAAGCCAGTGAGCTATCCAGCAGTTTCTTAAAGGGTCTGCCATAATCCCCAGTCATACTCCATTTGGTACACTGCAAAGAACATCACAGAGCAGTCACATCATGGAAAGTAACCACAGGGAAATTATAACATGCTAACCAATTTATGAGACAATCAGAACTTATAGAGAAGCCACAATCTTTCTTTTAATTTCTGTCTTGAAAACAACTAAAAAGCAAACGTTGTTATATTTCAGAAATTATCAAGTTTCTATGGCAAAGCTGAGGTTAGAAACCCAGTATGTTTAGAACTGAATTATTATTTTACAGTGCATCAAATCAGGATCAACATATGACAACCCTAATAGAGCTTTCAAGATAGGTGAGATGTTCAAGGAGTAGTTTTATCAGCCCGCCCCCATCAGTCTCCATGGCTTAGCAGGGATTCAAACTCAGGTCTCTCTCTCTGTCCGCTGTAGCACACTAAGTATCAATGAAATACAGACTGTGTTAATTATGTCAAAGGGAACAGCACACTCCTATACATGACTCCTCAGAAGTAAGATCCACTGAGGTTCATGGGATACCAAAACAAACCAACATAAGGTTCCCAAAGTGCAAGTCTGGGGTATCTGGTGCAAGCTGGGCTCCAAGAAGAGATGGAGGCCATATCAGGACCATATTAGAAAAAGGTAGGAGTCAAAATCACACTGACATCTGGTCTGGGGGCCCACCCACTGCATGCATGCAGCTCTTGGAAAGGAAATCCAGGCCTCTGGCAAAAGAAAGAAAGAAAGAAAGAAAGAAAGAAAGAAAGAAAGAAAGAAAGAAAGAAAGACTTCCCACTCTGTGCTAGAATCTCTCTTTGAGGTTTCTTCGTTCAAGAATGTTCTGTTCAGAGTAAGCAACGGAGTGCCTTTGGAAGTCCAAATGTTTCTTAATATGGTTCTTTATGATGTCAGATTTACATCCTTTTTTTTTTTTTTTCCTCAGAAACTGATCTCTTCTATTACTTGTCCAAGCCTTTTTGGTTCTAAAATATTCATTCCCAGCTGAAGAATGCAGAGACAAACACATGTACGAATCCTTTTGATTAAACATATTATTTAAACATAAGATTATTTTCTGATGCTAATCGTGCCACCTGATCCTCCCTGCCTTCTCTCTGCATGTAACTCTAGTCATGATTACTCATTGCTTATCAGAGCTGGATCATGGACTATAATTAGGAACAAGTGAATTGCCAGGAGCCATGACGCTGTATCAAAAAGCAAGCAGGATCCCAGAACAAACTGAGAGGCAAGACCAGAGAAGAAACCAGAAGTCAGGTTCAGAAAGCAACCGGAACATGTTCTTTTATTATGTGCCATCAAGTTGCTGACAACTTATGGCAACCCTATGAATTAGTGTCCTCCTAAAGGTCGTATCATCAACAGCAAAGAGGCAGGTAGACACAGGATAACTGGAGGCAGCCTGAGGGTGTGGTGGTGCAGGGCCCGTTTGCCCTTATGGATGAGCTACCACTGCCCAAGTCCATATTGAGAAAGAGAAAGCAAGAGAGAAAGAGGTCTCACTAACCAAGCAAGGTTCCACTGAAAGAGGAAGCCCTCTTGTACTTCTTCCTGTCCAGGAGGATCCAAGGCTCCTCAGCTCATGTAGGATTATGCTGTCAAATTCACATAAAAACTGTTCAAAACAGGAGAGAGGGAAGCAATTTTTCAACTATCAGGAAGTGCAAGGCATAAAAACCCTTTCTTAATGTAGATCTCAAATCAGCTCAGCTGAGTATATGTTAAATGCTTGTTGACCTCCTGTTGGAGAGTTGGGTTTTTGTTTTTTCTTAATTATCTTTTGGCAGCTCCCAACAGGCAACCTGCAGAAACATTGTTCATCATCCTGCTGTTCAGAGGTATCTCTCATCTGTTCTGTACACTTGGTGATGCATGTGTTCTGAATGCAGCCAGAACTGCTTATCATGAATTTATGTCCTAATACCTTTCATTCAGATTCCTGCAATGTAATATTTAAGATAATTATCAGGAGCTATTTTTCAAATTAATTGCTGGATGTAAACCAACAGTTATGTAAATCCCATTGACTCAATGCATCTATCTGCGATTATTATTTGGGTTTAGGCTGTTATTAATCCTTCTTCAAGGGAAGGATGTACCAGATGGGATATGACAAATATGTGGCTGTTGGTGTACTACTGCAGCTTCTTTCAGAACAACTCAGAATGAAACAATGGACCAACATTCACAACCTATGAAGTCAGAGCCAGGCCATAGGCACCCAAAGTAAAGGTCATACAATGAATTTTAGGGGCAACACACCCTACAATTTCAGGAAGGTGTCCCTCTTACACTGGTCACAAAAGGCTTGATTCTTTAGCCTCCTAAATCTGCAATGAAACAAGGGAAAAGTGGGAAGGGTTGGCCCTACCATTAGACAAAGTAAGGCAAGCTCTTCACGTGGCAGATGCAGGGAGAGCATAGGTGCAGGCCTGTACCTCCTGAGCCTTTTGGCCATTCATCTACAGTATCTCAAGTGTGGGGCTTTGGGAATATATTTTTGTAAAGAAAGAATCTCTCAAGCCGCTTGGGCGAGAGAATTCCATGTGCACATAGCTAGAATGGGCTGCTATGTGGGTTTATTGAAGCTCTTACAATCCTAGCTTATAAGGGAGGAGTTGATTCTCCAGAATGTATCCACTACATGTGCTTGGTAATTAGACATTACCGCATTCAGCACCGGACTTCCGGTTCTTTCACTGTTTGTATTCTTCAGGCTTGCATATTGTTCTTGTTTACAGATGATGAGAGGAGTCTGGAGAACAGTGGTTCCCAACCTTGCGTTCCTGGAAGTTGTAGCCCCAGAACATCTGGGGACCCAAGGTTGGGAAACCACTGTTCTATAGAACGACTTGCCTGAGAAGGTTTGGCACATTCAAAAGGGGGTTTCAAGAAAGGGTCAGACCACTTATTTAATCTGGAGAGTGAATTAATCTCCATCAGATTATGGTCTCACCACATTCTGCTCACCTTCCCCACCATTGAGATGGTGGCAGAAGGCAATAAATTCAGTCCTGTAAAACTGGAATAATTTACACTGCTATACTTGAGAGTAAAATAATGAATTGATTTTTGCTTAGACACCCTTTGGAAATGAATTCTTATAGTTTAAGCCCTTTAAGGGAGGGTCCCACCTCCCATATTTCAGCCTGTGGCAGATGCTTATATAGCATGAAAAGGTGAATACCATGTTGTCTCCTTTTATATAGCCAAGCAGGCTATCTGGGTTATTAACATTCCTTTGTTTTACCTTTGAAACCCTTCAAGCAGTTTCTAACATTTTTATGCTGCCCCTCAGTGCTGAGTTTTAGATCAGCTGTATGCTTGAGTATATCTGGGAGAGACAATGATTTACCCTTGGCTATTTTTCCATAGCTAAGAGCCAATTCACACTGCATGGGTTCTGTAACTGGTCCTTTTCTTTCTCCTGCCCACAGCAGGCTCTGAAATCTATATGTTTCCCACTGAAGCTGGTGACAAGGAAAGTACATCATGACTGTGCACTTTTAAAAGAAATGTTGAAATGCAAAGTTCTAACTAAGCAGCTAAATCACTCCTATGCAGAATATGTTCTACTAAAAATAAAAAAATAATAGAATCTACTAACGGTTCTGTGTCCCACAACTCACTTTTCCCCCCTCCCTCACCGGCACTATCCTCGGAAGGTATTCTGTTGTGTTAGGATGCAATAACAGTACCAGTCAGGTACTACATCAGTGGGATTCTGTTTGGCCTACGGTTTTCACACCTAAGCCTGTGATCAAACTACTATCTGACTTTACTTTTATCATTTGGGCTGTCACTCCTGGTTGATCAGTTATATGAGTCCCTGCAGGAAGCATCAACTGATTTGTGTAATTTGCAAAGAACTGCATTTAAAAAGAAGTAGTAATGATTCCAAAGAAAGAGTTGCAATCCAATGGTGCAAAACTGCTACCGTTTTAAAGGGATTAGTTGCTATACAAGTGGACCTGGGCAGCATCTCACCTATAGTGGGCACCTGGAAGAGGACCTCTGGAACAGAGCTCAAGCCCAGGTAGGCACATGTGAAGAGAGCTGAAGTTCCAAATTATGAAGAATCCTGAAGGTCAAAACCAGCATATGAAATTTTGCCAGGAAGTGGATTGGAAGCCAGTGAACATATGGAAGCAAGAAAGAACTCTGTTCTACTCACCAGTTCCAGTTAGCAAAGTCATAGTAAAAGTCTGGACTAGCTAGAGTCTCTGGATCATTTTTAAAGGCAACCCTACATATGAAATATTACATTAATTCATCTTTAATTGATCAAAATGCTTTAAATCAATTAATCTATCTGACTCATTAAGACTTGCAGCTCTGTTTGTTACCTTGAAAATGATTCCACAGTGAAAATAAAGCATAATAGAATTTACTGTAATAACTTCCACTATATTACCAGATCTCTGATTCGATTTTTACACCCTTGTTTGGGCAGAAGTTCCAACTCAGTTCTGCTACAGCACTGAATGACAGCAGACACATCTGAGAACAATGGTAAACTTCCAATACTCAAAGCGAAGTTGAAATCCAGAAGAATCAGGGCAGTCTACCTGCAATATAACTTTGAGAAGAATTGTGGTTTTATAAAAAGTTCATATATCAGCTGTAGCAACATGCCCTGATACATTATGAAATCTGAATTGAGGGAATTCAACAGTTTTTTCCCTACCAGCAGGAATATTACTGCTTTGGCAATGCTCCACCTCCTCTTATTTGCATCAGGTGAATTCATCTCAGGATCCTACTAAAAAGAGGTACAAAGAGTTCAACGAAAGACCTTAGGGAGAGAACAGTTTCTCCCATTGTTTTTTTTTTAATAAATTTTAATAAATGCATACAGTAGGACCCCCGTATCTGCAGTATATCCATGGTTTCACTTATCTGCAGTCTGAAAATATTAAAAATATTAAAAGAAAAAAACTAGAAATAAATATTTTAATGATGTAGTTATGGGAACACGCTCCCTCTAGTGGCCAGTTCTGGTAAACACATTATTAAAATATTTATTTCTGTTTTTTTTTCTTTTAATATTTTTAACATTTCACAGGGTGAAACCCATTTTTTCTGATTTTTTCCTTTTCCATGCTATGTATAGCATTCACTATTATTTGTGGTTTTCAGCAGCCACAGGAAGCAGACTTGGAACTAATCCCCCACGGATACAGGGATCCTACTGTTCACATATACACATTCATATATTTCTGTACGCTTCTACCCTCCTACTCTCCCTTTCCCATTCCCAAACCACTGTCATATCCAAATTCTTGCAGGGGGAGGATTTCTATGACATTTCACACTTTCTCTGCAACCTATACTTGAGCATGTTAGACCATGTTTATGAGTAATCTGGCCCTTTTCACCAGATTACTCATAAACATATCCTAACCCATTTATAAGTTCAAATACAGGGTGCACACACAAAAAAAGACATGTCATAGAAAGCCTCCCCTTACTTATGAGGTTGCACTGGGGAAATTATAATGAAGTATATTATAAAGACCAATAAATTCTGTATGCATTGGGGAGTCCATTATTATCTATTCCATTCAAACACACAATAAAAGAATGTCAGTCAATTGCAAAAGAATCCAAATGTTTTATCACTTTAGCAATATGTAGTTTGGTGATTAATTTTTCCTTCAATACTAGCAGCCATACTCCTGTTTTTTCTCAAATATGTGGCCATCTACCAAAGCACTCTTCCTGGTTTTGGTATATTTCTGCAACTCATTAAGACACTGCACTGTGCATGTGTGACTTCTCTCTTCCTAAGACTGCAGAATAAATCTGTATTATCCTGACCATTTGTGAGTGCATAGCTCTTCATCCAGTGGGGTTAATGATCCCACCAAATGGTTTTTCACAGTCTGCGTTACTTCTTTTTTTTCCTTTTCATTTCATTTTGGAAAATGCACAGGGAGGATACATTAAAGAAGATGAGAACATTAATTAAATGGCATACTTTCTTGATGAATTCTGAGGCTCTCCTCTTTTATTTGAAAGCACCAACTAAATCCAGAGGAAGTCAGATGGATTAGCATTAAATCCAAGATTTAGTTCGGCAGATGTCCGTTTTGGAAGGTTCAAGGGCTATTACTGGATCAGTAAATCATGGTTCAGTTTTGTCCATCTCCCATTCTCAGCAGTCCTGCAAATATTGTTGGATTGCTATCCTGACCCCACCTCCCACCTCCTTTTTTTGTGCCATAAATGTCTAATGAAGACAAGCCACATTATTCTCAAAGATCATTCCAGGGCTGTGTTTTTCAGGAAACAAGCCTGATCATAGTTCATCCAACTGCAAGAGGTTGAACACAAAGTCTGCATTAAATCACTACATTTGCGTGAGAAAAATGGACCAAGGGATTGGTTTTGTTCCTATGCAATTACGGACTTAAGCAACCACCGCCTTTGCTGAGAGGTGAATTTAGGCAGTCTTTTGAGAACTATATGGAACTTGTTGTTATGAATGTGTTGAACAACACATCTTAGGGCTATCTGTCACTACTAATTATGTTCAGAACAAAATGGAAACCCTAGACTTGCTGAGTATGTGCAGAGTAAGGAACTGCATTTTAAATGCCTTCACAAACCATAAGAAACCACAAAGGCTCAGTGAGACAGAATCCAAGATCTGACCAGTCCAACATCCTTGGACTCTCTGAACTGCTGCACTTCAGGAGGTAATGTTGGAAAGACTCTGAAAGAGCTGGTAATGATGCTAAGCTAGGTGAAGCAATGTTTTAGCTCAATGGCCCAAATCCTGTTGCTTAGCATACCAAATGGCAGTACAGTGGGGCACTGAATCAATGGGGATTTAGTGAGACAGCTCCTCCATAAGTTCTACTGATTCAAATAGGCATACTCTAACTACAACTTACTATACTAAAGTAAGTCACAGAGAAGGCCGATTTGAATCAGAGGAGCTGACTCACCAAATCTCCATTGGTTCAGTGGAACTACTCCAGTGTGATTCACTTTGCTAAGCAACAAGATGTTAGCTTAGCAAAGTGAATCACATTAGAGTGAGTCCACTGAAGTGTAAAGTAGTTTCTTATGTTCCTCCAGCAGGCAATCAGAATCTTCCAGGAAGCTGGACAAACATTTGGTGAGGATGAGAGAGGGGGATGATTGGTGATGATTGGTGGCCATACCCAGGCTCTGGAACTCCTTCAGTATAATCCTTCTGCTGGCAAACAAAGCTGTTTCAGTTCAGTCTTTTGGATTATAAACTGGTCCACTGTAGAAATGTGTCTCACTGGTTGGATGCTGGCTATGTCTTTTATTGTTGTGTTTTTAATCAATATTTACATTCATCTTTAATGCAGATGCTGTTCTTAATCTATTTTATATTGTTGTTATTTCCTTGGATGCTCTTTTTTGATGGAAACACCAGATGTAATTCCCTGAATGAATGGATGGATAAGCAAGACAAGTCCCTGCTGTCATTAACTGGTGCTCAGATATATAACATGCTATGAAGCTAGATGGAAGGGACGTGGTGGCGCTGCGGGTTAAACCGCAGAAGGCTCTGTGCTGCAAGGTCAGAAGACCAGCAGTCGTAAGATCGAATCCACACGACGGAGTGAGCTCCCGTCGCTTGTCCCAGCTCCTGCCAACCTAGCAGTTCGAAAGCATGTAAAAATGTGAGTAGATAAATAGGTACCACCTCGGTGGGAAGGTAACGGCGTTCCGTGTCTAGTCGTGCTGGCCACATGACCATGGAAACTGTCTTCGGACAAACGCTGGCTCTATGGCTTGGAAATGGGGATGAGCACCGCGCCCTAGAGTCGGACACGACTGGACTAAATGTCAAGGGGAACCTTTACCTTTATGAAGCTAGATATTCTATATAATCTTCATGATTAAGAGTCATTGGCCAAAATCTTCTTATATGGTTATATCGGCATTAGAGACAGGCATGAACTGAAAAATGAATTGAAAACATCTACGAAACAGGCTGGTTCATGGTTTGGTTCATAGTTTGGTTCAGGGATCCAATTTTGCTGAAATAAAATGAAGCACTGGACTTTTTTCCACTCAACACTTTGTTTTCAGCAAAATGGATGCCCCGACCCCAATCCCACTGTTCTCCATTGCCTCCCTACCTGGTCCTGCCACCACCTCCTCTTCATCCTCTGTCACCGCCATCTTCAGAGACAGCACCCCAGCTTCCCTTCTGGGAGCTTGGCCCACTGTACGTATCTGCACACAAACCAGGAAAAAACAAACCACGGATCATGAAAAACAAACAAACCACAAACTGGGTAATTTTTCTGGAGTTTGTCGGTGCTTTGTGGTTTGCGACTACCCACAAACCACCCTGATTTGTCATTTTCCCAGTTCGTGCCCCTTCTTTAATAATCAGCAATAATACAAACAGCATACGATTTGGAGGCAAGTCCTTTCAAATTAAGAAATCACTGTAGATATTATCTGTGGTATACTGTGTTGAGCAACTCAGATAATATCTACAGTGATCTCTTACCTTCAAGCAATTAACCTCCCAAAGTTACACTGTTTGCATTATATTAGTGTAAGCTATGCAAGAGGGTTTTGGTCCCTGAAAGCCATATCAAATGCTTCCAGATGGACAGCTTCTAGCACCACCAATTGACCACACTGCCCAGTTGTGTTTTTTTTAAAAAAAGACAGAGCCCAAAATCCTTTTGCCATTTCACACTTAATATAAGGGACACTGTACAAATCTGGATGGCAAATTGCTATTTATTAACAAGGAGCTAGCTGCGTGCCTGAGTGCAAGCCCTATAAATCACCAACAGGATTCTCAATTGTGATAAAATAGTGCAGGTTTATGAATGTTTGGACTGAACCATTTATAAAATCCAGTGTATTTAATTTTTTTAAAGAGCCACCCACCTCTATCAGTGGTCATCAGGTTTATTTTGTCATGGTTATTTCATAAACGTTGTGTGAAGAAGTTATGTCTAAGAGATACATGAAGAATTATTTATTTTCTTTGTTCTGAATCCCCTGGCAATAAATTTCATTGCAAACTTTCTACTACTACATGCAAGAGAGGGGGAAATATTTCCATTTATCCACTTTATAAGCACACGAGAATCATTCTGAATCATGGCCAAATGCCTGTCTGGTCCAGCACTGTATGCACACAACAGCTGTGGGGACCCCATAACCCAGATATGCCCACAACAACCCTCCCTCTGTGACCACGGTCTGTACTTACCAGCAAGTGATATACGGGGAATACAGTATTGTAATACATCATGTATTGTAATACATCATGACTCGAAACCATATATAATTTTACCCAGAGCTTGAAACTTTTAGAAAATTTGCTTTATTGAACTACGGTTTGCTGAATTTCCACTGGGATTTAGCCACTGGCCACACTGGCTGGAGAATCTGGGGGGTTGCAGTGCATATGGACAATATAGATCAGGTATAGAGAACCAGTGACTACTTTCTGTGGTCTAAAAATGAGCATATCCAATGAGCATATAGTCTGCTTTTAACTATAGCATGCATACTTTCAAAAGGTTATACCATTTACTCACCTCTAGTCATCCTTTTCCTAAATTATAAAGTTCCATGCCTTCTTCATATGTGTGAACCAGCCCTGAGCAGATAAAATGCTGGTGATAAGGTGCACTGATTGAAGGAAGGGGAGTGGAAGATTGTAGCAGGGAACTTTGTAAAGGACGTAAGGTTAAAAGACTCCCAGGTCACCTTCTGCTGTTCTGTTCTTTAATTCTCCTAACAAGCTGTAAATTCCCTTGTTGTTTTCTAATGGATGCTTTTTAGGTTCTGTTATAAACTGATGCTAAGAGTTTCCCCCTGGCACAAGGTGCTTGGAAACATATTTCCTTGATATGGTCTCTCACTTTTAAAATTAATGGTTAAGCTGTCTGATGTCTGGAAATTCCAATAAGCATATAATTTCACAGGGAAAAACAAGTCATACATCAGCCTCTGCATAACGTAAAGTAGCACAAACATGGGTTTAATTTGCCAGTCTCCACTTCCATGAGCCATACAACATCAAAGGGCATACATGCTTCCCCATCATGGGCAGGCCCACTTTTAGAGGCCAATGTGTCAATTCCCTCTTGCACAGCTGCAAAGTTTAGTGGCTTCACACATTCTGTTTTTAGTTGATACTTGATATGCTCTTATGTTTCCATCCTGCTTTGTAAAAGCAAATGGAATGAGGCCTGTTTTAGAAATGATATGCCACTCTGCTTTGATGTAAACACGAGACAAAAAGTATTGTACTTGTTAAATGTTGGTGTTTGGGCCAAATCTCCAATCCTCCACAAAATTCACTGGGTGACCTTGGATTAACCAGTTACCTACCTTGCAAAACCCTTGTAAGGATTAAGTGATACAACCCCTTCTGCACCAACCTGATTCCTTAGAGCAAAGGTAAAATACAAGTGGGAATAAAGGTGTTTGTACATGTGATTCTTGCTTTCATCCCATCCCGTTCCTTGCCTGTCCTGCTTTTGTAACATCACAAGATATCACAAGACCCCTGCTTCCTGGTCTCAGAATTGCCTTACTCATTCTCAAGGGCACCCGCTGCAACTGACAAATGCTTTTCATGGAGCAACCCTAACTTCCTGGAGAGAGAGACTGAGAAGCCATGAATTGTAGCAGACCCTTTTCTCCACCCACAGAGAAGGAGGTCTGTTACTAGAAGATTATACAGTGGTGCCTCGCTAGACGATTGCCTCGCAGGACGAGGAAATCGCTAGACGATGCCTTTTTGCGAGCGCTACTGCGCTTCGCAAAACGATGTCTCTCTATGGCGATTTTCGCTAGACGATGAGGTTTCCCCATAGGAGTGCGCCGACTAGTGGTCAAAAGCTGTCAGTGCAGCTGTCAGTGCATTCCTATGGGGACCCTCACTCGCTAGACGAGGTTTCCCTATGGGAAATTTCGCAAGACGAGTGCCTTTTCCCTTGGAACGCATTGAAGCGATTTCAATGCATTCCAATGGGAAAACGTGCTTCGCTAGACGATGTTTTCGCTAGACAGCGATCCTCGTGGAACGGATTAACATCGTCTAGCGAGGCACCACTGTATATATATAGGCAACAGCAACTGCGGCCTACTTCTGCCACCACTATTCCTCTGTCATTGTCAGTTTAATGATGATGATGATTGAAAAAGCAGTGTATCTGGGGAGAGATGCTAAAATCGTTCAGTCTCAATTTTGTTGCCTTTCTCCAAATCTCACATGTTTTTCTTCCTCTTTGTGTTTTGTATGGAAGTGTCAAAACTGAAATTTGCACACATTCTTGTGTTAATTTTTCCTAATGCACACCTTTATTTATTTGCCTTACCAACTGTACATATTTATGCATTTTCTCTAACATACACATTTATTTATGTATTTTACCTAATTTGCACATCCCCCTCCATTGACTGAACCATATATTTTGTATATTTTGAAAAACTGCATGGGTTTTAGTGGTTCATGTTTTAAAGTCTGTGTGTAGTTGTATGTGCTCTCTGTCTTTTCAAACTGCCCATATAAGCCATGCAAATGCTTACATTTGAGACATCTCAAAGCAAGTTGTTTCATCTTTCAACTAGACTCAGTTGTGTGAAAACAGTACTTTCACTGAGATTGTTGAATCCAACAAAATTCTTTTCCATCCTGTGTCAGGCATGTGGTGGGAGAAGAAACTCCCATTGAAATCAGAACAAAAAGAAAGCCCCTGTCTTCAGTTCTCGTATCTTGTCCGATATAGTTTTGTTGGGGCTTAAAAAGAAGCACTTACTCCATCATCCACCTCCCAAACTGCTATAGGACTAGGTGAATCCAGAATTAGTCATACTTAGAGTACTTGCATGTCAATGAACACAGAAGTTCTGGGAACATTTGCAGAGGTGGCATGCATCAACAATAGATTGTACAGTCTTTGGAGGATTATACGAAAAAAGACTAAGGATGCAACTACATTGTAAGGGAAATATGAATTAATTTGCATTCTCCCACATGAAGCCACACTAGGGCATTTAGTTATCTTCAATATAAGTGGGCACACAGGTGGAGGGAAAAAAGCCTTCTAATTTGGGTAGTGTGGGCGGCATATAAGTTAAATAAATAAATAAATAAATAAATTGCAGCTCCATTTAAAGCACCTGTAGGTGGCAGGGTTTGAAGGAACTGCCTTAAGAAGACTTTCCTCCTTGATTACTCACTTCCTCATCTTATCCTTAGAGCTCATTAAGCTGTAAATAAAATAATAAATGAAAAGGAGCTCTGCCCAATGAGAAGCTATTTTTTAAAAAAAGAAGAGGAAAAAGTGTATTGGGAGAGAGACTTTGAGTAGAGAGGTGAGTACTAGTGCTGTGTATGCATGTGTACTCTCCTCATCCTCCCTCATGAGACAAGAGGGGAGGGGAGAGGTGCTTTACTAAAGCACTACTTCTCTCTCTTTGTGTGTGTAACTGTTTGTGTGCTCAGTTAGTCTTTCCTTTCTGCACTGATTTAAAGCAACCACACACTTTGAATCAAAGTGTAAGGATTCAACTTTTAAAAAGTAGAAGAGTCTCTGGTGGGGAGGAAAACTATGGATTGGGACTGTGGGACTGCACTGATTCACATTTCGCATGTGATCAACAGAACAAAAATTGTGCATCAGATCACCCTAAATTCAATATTTCTCGTATTTTTTCCTGTGTAGTCAGGTTCTAACTTGAGCTTCAATGGCATGAGGTGGACTATGCAAGGAGTAGAATGGGTAGATTTAGAGTAAAGATGGCCAACTTCTATCTGTCTTTCTGGAATCTGTTGTCAGATGCACCCAACACAACTGTGTTGCTTGTATTTGGTGACTAACCAATAAACCTCCTTTAAAATGATCCATAAATGCTTCTTTTAAAGAGATTTTCATGATTTTTTTTGCTTGTTTGATTTACTTCTAAAATGCAGTGCTGAAGTTAGGAGGGAGGCTTGGGGACTGGAAAAACAGTCTAGGGAGTGGAGGGGGGCACATGCTCTCTATTCCTGATCTAAAGCACCACTCAGAGAAAGAAAGAAAAGTAAGAGCAAATGTATTAACTTGTTTCATGGAAAGGACAGACTTTGCTTCTGAGCAGATCAAATTACTCATAAACTCACAGTTTATCCTGGCATGGAACAGTAACTGAACTTGAATTCTGTAATTGGTGTTGATGGGACAGAAGACCATAACATGCCCCTCTTTCTCACAGCCTGATCCGTCCGACATTGTTGGACAAGGGCAATGATGATGAAATTGATGGTTGGCTGAGTCATTATCAGGAGACACAGAGCACTGCATCCTGCTGAAAGCAGTTCAAAAATAGAGTAATTTTTAAAAAAGTGACAAGAAATAACAATAAAAACAAATGTAAAAAGTTGCTTTGTTGAACTGGGATGAATGGGGTATTCTTAGTTAGTCAATGACAAGAGGATTTAGGGGAGGGGGTGTCATCCAGAGAAAAATAGTATCTGAAAGAGAATTTAGACTTTATTTGTCAAGAAAATGGAGGTCAGTTTCCACATTGACTTTTGGGTTTTCTTTTTTCTCTAACTGGTTCTCTTAAAACACTGAGAGGAAATCAATCAACCAATCAATCAATCAATCAATCAATCTATCTATCTATCTATCTATCTATCTATCTATCTATCTATCTATCTATCTATCTATCTATCTATCTATCTATCTATCTATCTATCTATCACATGGCACTTTCGAGGTGGTTTACAATTGAGAATTCAATCAAACAAAACACAAAGTACTAGAAACATACAATTTATATATAAATTAACCCCCTGCCACAAACAACTCATTAAATAAAAATAGACAAACAGCTTAAAATCTCAGATCAATATTAATAAAATCTGCTTTTAAAAGTAAATTTTTTGCCTGCTTCTCAAACACTTGGTGGGAAGGAGCCTGTCAAGCTTGCTGTTGGAAGTTTATTCCAAAGAGATGGAGTCACCACAGAGAAAGCACAATTTCGTGTGTTTAATCTTTTGGTCTCCTTTGGTGTAGCTATTCTTAGCATCATGAACTGTGAAGAGCAGGTGGGATGGGTAGCTGTTTTGTGGGAGAGACGTTTTGGCAAGTATCGAGGGCTTTATAGGTAATAACCAGCATCTTGAATTGTGCACAGAAACTAACAGGGAGCCAATGAAGTACTATATCTTGTCTTTTCTTGATAACTTTCTGTAGATTCACTGTTCTTTTTTGTTGTTTCTGTACTGCCCTCAGTGTACATAAATCATTTTTTTTACCCTCATGAACCTACTGTATATTCAGTTGAGAGAGCTGAATAAGATATGATCTTCTCCATTTCATAGGTGGACCTATTTCCCAGGTGTCTTGTAGGGGTCAAAGGGTCACCCAACCATCACCCAAGAATAGGGAACATCAGATCCTTGGACCAAATTCAACTCCCTAGTTCTTTCCACCTAGATTGTGATGTCCTGCAGTGAGACCCTGATCCAACCCCAAAGACTTGTCCCTCCCCAAAGCCCCCCTTCTTCAGGAAGTAGAGATCAGAGTGTTTAAGTTGGAAAATCAATCTTTTTTGCTCACTCTTCATGTCTCATCCTATACCAACCCAGCCCCATTCCTGTACATTAAGTGCTGCAGGCTGCAGAGGGGCAGTATTCAAAGGGACATAGGTGTTTGGGGGCATTGTGAATGCTATACAATTAAGGATGGTGGATGGAACATGCTGGCTGAAGGGATTTGTAAACCACTTCTGAGTGCTTCATACCTAGAAAAACCTGGAAAAGCCTGCTATAAGTCAGAATCAACATGGTGGCATGTAATTATTATTTTGGAACATGGCCATGCTGGCTGGAGGATGCCTGTAGCTGTAATCCAAAAAAAGTAACTTCCCCATGCTCTCAACTACAAATACATATGTGCTGATCTGTAGGTGTCTGCACTGAACATGCAGGTATCAGGAGATGAGACTGGCATGGCTCTATTCCATCCTTCACAAGTTAGACCAACACTTGGAGAACCATATTAATAGGGTTCACCTCTCCTTAATTTTAGGAGATATTATCAATCCAATGAGCTGTTCATTTGTCTCTGTTTGCAGCCTCCAAAAAAGCAGATATCTTCTCTACGTGATGCACGCAGTGGTGCTCTTAACATCTTTGTATCCTCCAGAGTTGCTTAGTTTGCCTCTAGGCTTGCCTTGGTCTTGCATACCCAATGAGATGAAAACATCCCTTTAGTTGTTTTTTAGCACTGCAAAACTGCAGAAAAAAAGAGCTGCCAAACTCTTCACACATTACTGAAAGCTCAGCTTCTATATGGGTAGAAATGGATCCAATCTAGCCTTCAGTCTTCCCCAAACTAGCACCCTCCAAATATGTTCTGCTACCATTTTCATCATACTCAGCATGCTGGGACAATAATGGGAGTTGTACTCTAATCCATCAGGAAGGTACACGGCTGGGAGAGGCTGTTGCAGTCTATAGTAAAAAATGTAAGCCACAGCTTTCATGCTAGGGCTTCTGGGCATTTAAAATTACCTTAACAGGTCTCACTTTTCAGAAAGGTGGTCTTGTCAGTCTGTTTCTGCAAAAACAGAAAGGAAAAAGAAGAAAAGCAGCCGTATTATGGCACCTTTAAGATGAACAGATTTGTTTTCAATATGACCTTTCATGGAGCGACAATCCTCTTTAGAGAAAAGCTCCTGCTGAAATAAACCTGTCCATCTTAGAGATGCTGCAATCCATTTCTTTTCCGCTTGTTTTCTTCATGTAAGTAAACTTACATGCCATTGCTTATAAAAAAGAGTAACAACCCGTAGATACCGTTCTATTTTACAGGAGTACACCAAACTATCTTTTTACAGCTATTTGTTATTGAAGTTTTTTATTTCTTCATTTCTAGCATTTATATCCTGCTTTTCCTCACACAAGCTCTCCTCTCTGCAGCTTTGGCTTCACAACAATTCTGTGAGTTAGGTCAGCCTGTAAAAATGTGATTGGTTCATGCCAGTGAGTTTAATGGCCCAGAGGGGATTTGAGCCCGGTCTCCTGCGTTGTAGCACTATATACTCTAAGCAAAGAGTCCTGTGAATAACTAAGAGTCCTCGTGTAGAAACAAAACAAAAATAAAAAAATAAAGAAGAAAAAAACATTGTGGCACCTTAAAGTCTTCTTGTCCACAAAGCTCACACTAAAGTATGGCGGTTAGTCTGTAAGGTGCCACAATGTTTTTTGTCTTCATTATATATTTTTTTGTCGTCTTTATTTTTTATTTTTGTTTTGTTTCTGCCTGATACGCAAGCATAGACTAATGTGACTACCTCTTCTAAGAATCCTCAGACACTCTTAGATTTATTATGGCACTTATTTATTATTTATTTCATATATTTATATACAGCGGACTTAATGAAAACACTACTCTAAGTGGTTTACAACACAACAATGGAACAGTAACCCATCTACCGCACAAACCCGCATTAAACATTCCTAAATGAACACAGACAGTAATTAAAAAGAGACTCCAAAGGATGGTAGAATCAGGGAACACAAAGAGGAATTAACTTTTGTTACAGAAGCACTGCATTTTGAAACTCTACAGCCTATATGATTTCCAAATTTATTCATCAGTACTTTAGTGCTTAATACACTTCCCATTGATAAGAATGTCTGTGGAGTCACCACGGTCATTTATTTGGTGTTTCCTCCCTCTTGGTTCCTTAATTTGCTCCCCTTCTCTTCATAGTCCAAACCCCTCACTGGACACAATATCGGAGCTGCCTTGAGAGGAGGAAACAGTCAGCTCTCAGGATCCTGACCCCCTGCTCCCGCCGGACAGAAGAATAATATATTGGAATGTTGCTAATATTTTGAATGTCCATCTAATCCTGATTAGTCAGGGTAGAGTTCTTGAAATGTATTTTTTATTATTATTATTTGTGGTTCACCTTAAGGTAAATGCTTTGGTACTTGTTGTGGGGAGATACTGGACCAAAGGATAAAGCCTTAAAGCTTATCCTTCTTTAGAGAGGAACAGGCAAGCAAAACCATTAACATAATAGAGTGCCAAGTTTTTGACTGCTTTGCTGCTCTACATACCAATTCAATTTCAGTATGGTATCTCACCAGGCTGCAAGCATCAGAGGGCCTTTAGATGAGTGCTTCTCCATCTTCTCTATATTCTCTATCTTACACCCCACCAATGTCTCTGTCAAAGAATCAAGAGTCCCACCATGATTTTTTTAAAAAATAACTTTCCCCAAGATAGATATTTATACATTTACAGATATTCTATGATTATAGTGATTATTTACTTTATTCATTAAGAACATAAACATCACCATATCACTGTTGATAGCTGAACATAAACAAAAATAGTACCTCCATTTGTAGTTGAAAATTGTAACAATATGTTGAGTATAATTTATACTGCTATACAGCCCATATTCACCTGTTGCTTCTGTCAAAACTGGTGAACCCCCTTTCACAGCTCACCATACATCCTAATGACTTGTTCCAACCAGCTGGGAACCCCTCTAGAAAAGATGTCTGGCATCACAGAGGACTGCAGCAGAAGAGGGCATAGAAGAAAGTCTCAGTTCCAGCAGCAATGGTTACGAAGGATAAGCCATTCAGATTTCTTGGACTCCAAGTCCCAGAGTTCTCTATTCTGGGAGTTCCACCTGCCAGACACACACCTACAGACACATAAATTTCGCTCAGCTGGAGAAAGGCTGGACTGGAAGATTTCATGGCCTTGGGAAAAGCAAGCTCTGGCTTAGTTTCCTGTTAGAAAAGGAAGCTGCCCTGGTGCTTGATGAGAATTGTTAGGGCAACTGCTGCTATGGTCACAATCCACCATCTCAGAGAGGAAAAGAAAGAGAAGAATGTTGTTCTGATAACTAAGGGAGCATCCCATCAGGTGAATTAGCTAGAAGAAGAAGCAGAAATCATTCTTAAGCCCAGCCTTTCCAAGATGATACCCCCTAGGTACATACGTAGGACCATCCCCTCAGCAGCAGGGCACTGGCCTTTGGTCTGGGGATTATGGGAGTTGTAATCCAATGCATCTGGAGAGAACCAGCTTGAGGAAAGCTGATTTAGTGTCTACTGATCTCCTTTTTCATTGTATTAAAGTTGAGGGTAGGAATATATATAGAAATGTTCCTTTGCTTCCTCTCCCTGCCTCGATTCCTTGTGGATTTCCTTTTATTTATTAAAAAAAAACATTTTATGTCCAAAAACAAATATGACACAGCAGTGCTCTATGAACACCATTTTGGATAACTCCTTCAAAGTCCAGACTAAACCCCAGAGCAGATTCAGTGCCCCTGTGAAATCACCAGCCTCCATGCACAAATGCAAACTTCCTTCTCTGCCCTTGTATAAATAAGAATGTGTTTGCCAGAAAAGTAACACAGAAATGTTCTTTTTTTCCTCATTTTTTCCACAGTATCACAGAAGGTGGTGGTGGTGGGAAATCCTTAAAATGTAAGCACTTCCAATTGCTGAAACACTTGGTAAACTAAAGTGCCTAATGGAAACAATGCTTGAGAACAACATTATTGTCTCCATACCTTCTTCCACAATGGAACAATTTTTGGACTGGGTCAAACCTGTTAGATGTCTGATGCCTTTTGCTAAACCATGTCTGGCTGCAACTGGTTTTAGATATTCCAGAATCAGTGTACATAACACAGTGAAATTACAGGACTTATACCCCTTTTTTCATCCATGACCTGTCTATCCATAAGAATATATATATGGATAGACTTATAGAAACCTATGTATGTTTCTATGAGTTTCTATAAGTCTATCCATATTTTCTTACCGTATTAATATTAATATACCATATTATTTAGATATATCCAACTTAGATCTGACTAAATAATTTTTAGATTGTATCTGCGGAGCTACAATCTGCAAGAGATATGAGAATTTAAGTATTCCTGTAATAGTGAACTGTCATATTTCATTGTATTTTATTGTTATTCATGGGTGGTACTAGAGAGAAAGCGAAATCTGTGTACCAGGGGGATTGTAAATCTAAAGTCTGAGAGTGAAGAGAGAGTGGGGCAGGAAGCACAGAAAGTGTAGAGGTATAGGAGCAGAGCTTGGAAAAATATACATATATATAATACAACTTCCAGAATACTGGCTGGGACATAGTCCAAAAAGTAACATTTCAAAGCTGTGGATAGGAGTACAGGAAAGTAGTGACAACAGTCTTCTAACACCTTGAAGATAGCAAGTTCTGTTTTGCATGAATGTTTGTGGATGGTAGCCCACTTCTTCAGATGCATGAAGTCAGCTACAGTCCACGAATGCTTATGCCAAATAAAACTCTTTAAAGTGCCACATTACTCTTGGTTGTTTTTCCTGCAATAGACTAAGATGGGTATCCTCTTGAAACTTTTGGAACAAATATTGTATTTTTATAGTGATATTACAGAGTACAGTGATTTGGAGCTGAGCTTCCAGCTAGTGAGAGTAAATAAATACTTCGTTAATTTTTTAAAGAAAACTTACACTTTATTATTCACAGAAATCCAGTTAGAGATTGGTCAGAAGAGAAACCCTAACTTTCTTTACAAAGAGTTGGCTTTCAAGAGTGTGGATGTGTTTGCAGTCATTACAAAAAAGACATACAGTATGCTGCCTTTTTCTAGGACAAAAGGAAGAACCAGCACCCCATAGAGAAAAAGCGGGAAGGAAGCAGAGTCTAGGAGTTGAAATCTCTATGTCAATAAGTAGTGAATTAGAAAGACAGAAAGAGAGCAATACCTAGGTCTATCAGACTATCTTACTATCTATCACCCCACTCCCACAGGTTCAGGCTACTTATTAATAGTTTTGGTGCTCAACTTAATAAATTCCAGATAATTGTCAGCAAGAGTTGTTACAGGAACCGAGAGTTCATTTCAATAGGAAATTAAAACTAGTAAGCAAATCAAGGGCTTAGTGAAAAGATTTGGAGGAGGGATATGAAATGCTGTTGAATCCTGTTCAATCATTCAGCCTCAACTAGATGTGCCAACCTTCCCCAACCTGGTGCTCTTCACATATATTGCAGTACAATTTTCATCAACCTCAGCAGGTTGGAAATTGCAATCCAATACATCAAGAAGATGCCAGATTGGAGAAGACTGTGGTACCCAAAACATGTAAGGAGTACAAGATGTGGGTCTTTGCTTCACACACACACACACACACAAAAATATCTTTTTGTGTGTTGGATTTGCTTCTTTGCAGCCTGTGTCTTTGCCACATTGAGCACATGGGTCAGAGGAGAAGTGATCTTTGCTTAGCTGGAATATAAGGAGAATCCTCAAGGTGATGGGAAACTCTGCCCTACCTGGATCCATGGTCACTTAGAGAGTTCTGCTTATGCCCAAGCCACTACAACCAGAACTCCTATGCAAACCTTGCTGCTTTATGTGGCAAGATTGGAAATAAGAGGCAGGGTAAGTGTGCATCACCCCTGTGTCTCACATGCATTTGTGTATTTTATTTTGGTTAAATGAGTAAATGTGACTTCTCTCTTCTTTCAGATTCTTCCTCAAAATCCATCCCTGAAGTCCTTGATTCAATTGTTACTCTTTATTGCTAATTATAGCTGAAATGGCTTACGAGCGATCCACCCAAAAGAGGAGTTGATTCCATATATGTTTGCTTCATTATTAACATCATTTTTGTAGGGTGTTCTCTAGTTGCTGTTAGCATTGTGCTGGGTATAAGCCAATGTTTTTAGCATGGCTCAGACCCAACTACATAGTATAGAGTCATTAGGTGTTTGTACTGAGGATGAAGCGCCAGCTTATGCCAGATATCTAGAGAAGAACAAGAATAAGGGAAAACCCATCACACTTTTGTCCTCCTAGAAGCATAAGTGAGAACAGGATGCTGGACTAGCTAATTCCATCAGGGCACTTTTTATGTCCTCATATTTGTGGTTTGCTCCTACAGTTAGCTGCTTGTGAAATGGGCTATCTTGCCAGCAATGAAGCATTAGAGGAGTGGCTCACTGGAGAGTTCAGTGATTAGATTTCCCCCCACTAAGATAGTCACTGTGATCTTTCAAAAGTAGCTCATCCACAAAATTTTTGAAGAAATCCTTGAGTAGTTCTTTCTTCCGGTAACTATAAAAAACAACTCTACTTCTTAGCTTCTGCCTAGATGTATTTGCTCTTTTCTGGCTGCTGATTCATTCTGCCTCCTGGATACAACCCTTCAGGAGATCTAATTTCAACCTTAGTTTGCCCTTTTGCCTCCAATGAAAAGAAAACTAAACCGCTTCAATGTTTCATGCACTCAGAAAAGGAAGAATAATGGCACTAGGTAGTCAGTTTAAGCAGAGACAAAGTTATATTCCTAGCTGTAGATTTTAAATGGCACGGGTCTCAGTTACAAAGGCTGAAATTCATGTTCTTGCCTTTGAAGTCTAAGACCAAGAAGAAGATTGTTCACTATTAAGCTAAGCTTGGTGTCACCTTTTTAGGGATAAATCCAGGGTTGAGCCATACCATTATTGAATCACTGAAGTCTCAGAAACAGGGTGAACTTCTGAGTTCTCCAGAATTAGATAGTATCCAATTTGGAGATAGGGCAGTGTCATCTAAGCTTGAAGATATATTTGGGAGAACTTAAAACCTCACCTTCTTTTTAAGCTACCAGTGGTCCAATAATGGTACACCCAAACCCAGGGTTTCATTTTGACTCATGGTTTGCAGAACAGTTTTCTTCTATCAGCAAATACAAGTTTACATTTTGATCCATGGATTAGTCCTGCTATATCTGAACTGTTGCTTTGAAAAACATAAAGAAGGATCCTCTCACTGGTAGAGGAACTTAAGTAATTGCACTGGCTTTCTGCCCTTCCTCCTGCATTGTCCTATGAATGTAGCCACGTTAGTGAACACTAATGTTCAGAATTCATTAGAATAGTGTTAATTAGAACACTAATGCACAGTATTCACTATAGATTGTAACCAGTGTAGCTCTCTTAGTTGGACCTACCTCAAGGTTGTTATGAGGTTATCAGTGAGCTCAGTGGAGGAAATGGGATATAAATGTAACTAATTAACAAATAAATGGAGAAGATGAAACAGGTGTGCTTTCAAATGCAATACTTCTCCATGTAGCTTCTGCTGTTGAGTTTGATCAGAGCAGCCTAGGACGCTGATAAAGAATATAAATACCAAACAAGCCCAAATTTTAAAAATGATGAAGTCCCACTGGTCTACCATAATAGAATAACTTTCTGATGTTTTCAATGTCTGTATTACATGAACAACAAGCTTGAAGTGATAGCTTTTATTTTGTTCACTTTGAGAAAATGGTGCCATACATCCCACTGCAAATTTTAGTAACCCTGAAACTTGCTGAAACTATATTATTATGTAGTTGGTGCACCTGTTATGTAGCTTTTTCCCTTTTGAGGTTGAAAAAGCATGTGGGAATGTGATTCTCCCAGGCTGTGTAAATTTCTTCCAAGGTAGCCTAGGTCCCCACCTGCCAACAAAGACATTTTTATACAGATAACCCTGTGGACAAGGGTTCTATTAATGGGGGCTATTGTGATTTCCCCCCCTTCTGTTTTGCTTTTAAATTGCTTTAATTTGGTGCCTGTTTCTTATATGACCACTTTTTAAAATGTATTATTTTATTACAAACTTCTGTGTTTTTAGATGTATCTAACATCTGATGTATCTGTTTTTATTTCATATTATCAAACATTATGGGTCCTCCCGTAAGACAAAGATGGGATATTAAACCAATCAACTGATCTATCAGTGAAATGCTGAACAGGAAATGAACAGAAGGGGAATCCCACTATTATCTCAGTATTAAATATGTGACATTTAACCATAGGGTTAAACATAGAACCATAGAATAATTGAATTGGAAGGGGCCTATAAGGCCACCAGATCCAACCTTCCTGCTCAATGAAGGAACCCAAATCAAAGCAGATCTGACAAATGGTTGTCCAATTTTCTCTTGAATGCCTCCAGCATTGCGGTGCTCACCACCTCCCGAAGTAATTGGTTCCATTGTTGTACTGCTCTAAAAGTTTTTCCTGATATTCAGCCTAAATCTGGTTTCTCTAGCTTGAGCCCATTGTTAACATGTCCTGCATTCTGGGATGATTGAGAACAGATCCTGCCCCTCCTCTGCATGACTACTTTTCAGTTATTTGAAAAGTAATATCTCCCCTCAAGCTTCTTTTCTTATGTTGGGGGTACTGTTTTTAAAATGAAGTTGGGGGGACATTAAGTCTGAATGTAAAATCTAAACTAGCATTAAAAATTTAAGGCCAAAACAAAAGGAGAAAAAAAAGGAGACCAGAAAGTGACACCTTTAAGACTAACTGCTATATTTTAATGTGAGTTTTCGTGGACAAGTCCACTTCCTCAAATAAGTCGACTTCCTCCAGATTTAGAGAAGATTTTGAATTAAGAAGGAAGGAACAATGATATGACCTGTTTCACAGACCTCACTCTGTGTGTTGCTTTCCCTTGTTACGAAAGAGAATTGGGTTTTTTGGTTGGAAAAATGTTGGCAGTGTCCCTCTTCTGCTAGAATTTTCTCACCAGGAATGAGTTCATTAGTTTACTTCTAGTTTCCTCCATTTATTACATAATAGCAGCATTTGCTAAGCCTCCCCAAAGTGGTGTCTGGCAACATGTTGGTATTCACAGTGCAACGTGGCTATGTAGACCACTTGCTGGATGGAACCAAGAGAATACACTTTCAAAAAAAGAACGTTTCTGTTAGTGGCTGCTTGCTTTCCTTTTTAATTCTGAACACACTGGAGGTGGCCCCAGAGAACATTTACTGCATGGACATCTCACAGGAAGAACTGACCACTTTAAGATGCCATTATGATTTATTTTAGTGGGAACACAGGTGTTTTATTTAGACAGAAATAAAACACCACAGAAAGTTGAGTGGCACCTTCACGACTAATAGGTTTTATTTGGCATACGTTCCATGGACTACACAGCCCATTTTCTTGAAGTGCAGATTTGTGACAGTCCAGTCCACAATAGTTTGTGCCAAATAAAACTTGCTAGGCTTTAAGGTGCCACAAAACTTTTGTTCTTTTTGCTGCAAGAGACGAAGAGATCTATGCTTCTTGACATTTATTTAAACAAACACAGCTGCTTTTTTTGAAAATCACTATAAAGACGTTTTGTAAGCATAAAGTTGTGTTTTAACTGTATTTGTTTCAACCTTGTGAACCACCTTGAGTTCTCTTATGGGGAGAAAGGTGGTTTATAAATATGATTAAATAAATAAAATAAATAAATAGAGTACATTTCTCCCTTCAACAATGCTGGAGTTAGGGGTACCAGACCCCCATGTAGATTAAATCTTCATTCAAAATCTGTGTTTAATTCTTATGTCCCCCAAAATGTAAATGTAACTACAGAGCACCAACAATGGATTAAAACACATGTACACACACACACACGCATACAGAACAGGTCTCTCTGTTGGGGTTCTTTTCCATAGCATTGACAATCCTTTCGATACAATATTATGTCTAATGAACCTTAAAGGTCCCTATGACACACACCGAGAGAGAGAGAGAGAGAGAGAGAGAGAGAGAGAGAGAGAGAGGCTGAACTAGAGTTGTTGTGTTTTGGGGCAAGTAGACACTTTGATACCTTCAGTGTTCAACTCATGGAGTTCTGGGTGATCAGGGGCACAGTGTTTATTGGATATTTATTTATTTATTTATTGGAACATTTATTTATTTATTCACTGAAAACTATCCATGTATAACCAAAACCATGCTCTCTCTCTCTCTCTCTCTCTCTCTCTCACACACACACACACACACACACACACTCACACACACACACACACACACACACACACACACACCCCTTTTCGAACCCTGGCAAATATCCATTTTCTTGTTGCAGACCTTGTCATAGAAGACGAATGTATAGATGGAGTACACATACTTCATTTTGACTTGTGTCCCAGATGGGCACTGAACATATCATGTTTTCCAGGTTGATGTAATTGTAGGCAACAAGTAGGAGAAAAGTGGGATAAATCAATTGGTTGATTGGAAGCACTAAGAATGCAGAGCTGAGGGGGTGTACAGTATCTATAACAAGCTGTGACATCTCAGTCTCTGTTTTCTGCCAACTTTGAGATGAATAACCTTTTGTCAGAAGTCATCTGCAAATAGACTTAACAATGTCCCAAGTTCTAGCTGGTTGATTTTTATAATAACACTTACTTTGTGTAGCAGACATTCCTAATAATTTCTTTACAGAGATGATTAAAATGTCTTACTAGTGATGCACATCTGATTGGATTTATCCTTAAAAATGACCTCCTCTTCCAAAACCAATCAACCAAACACACAAACATTGATTTTGTTTTAACGCTAAAGGCTAATCAGATTGTTAGCCACACAGTTCTACTCCACTGAGCTTCCAGCTGTGTTCTAGATAGCTGACATATTTTAAAATGCATTCTTTTAAAAAAAAGGTTGTCACATTTAATTTTTTGATAAGTCTTGCAAGAACGCTTTGGTTTCTGTTTGTAATATGGTACATACACACAAACAGGAATGAAAGCCTTTAAAACTAAAGATAAGCTTTGACTACACAGCCTTGATATTGCACTAGCTGAAAAACATAATAAAGGTAAATAAATTTTAAAAAAAACTTATAATAATGATAATAAACTCTCAGGTAAATGCATATCAGAAAAGAATACCAACAATAAAGTACTACAAAATTACAATTATGAAAACTAAAACAGGAGGAAGAGGAAGAGAAAACAGCACCACCAACTTGCTAAAAATAGAATTAAATGATATTTTAGGAGCCACTGAAAGCATCCAGACTTACAGCCTCTACACATTATTGCATTGTGTTTCAGTTTGGCCAGAATCTTGTTGACACAGTAATCATGTATCTATCTTTTTTGGGGGGGTGGGGCTCTTCCCATCATGAAAAAGTTTAGGCTGGAAGGAATTATCAGCCCTTTTTGCCAACAGGAAACAGTCAACTGTGCTCTTTATGAAACAAACCAAAGATTTCCTCGATGCCATTCCATAGGCAGGCTTCAGGAGTTAACCTCGAGGCAAAATCCAGAGCCGGAGTCCTGGAGACAGTTTGTGACTGTGTACAGTCACGCTCTGGCAACTCCTGCGATGTTGCTGGAACCAGTTATATTGGCTCTTGCCTTTCCATTGGACCACTTCAGTGATGTCGAGAGGGGGGATTTTTTGCTTGGGTAACAGTCTATCCTCTGTATTATTTTACCCAGGCTTCGTGCTCTGGAGAGGACACTCCAGCTTCGCATACAGCGTTAAAATAACACGGGAAGTAGCAGTTACTTCCCGTGACGGTTCTAAGTCTTTGCTCGATTGGCGTAGAGCATGATGCCAGGGGCTACTTCCAATGGTGGGAGAGGTCATTGCAACTCACTAGGTAGCTACCACCCACCTTAAGCGCAGCACCTTACCCCAGCCAGTAAGGTGCTGCCTTGCCATGGTCTGTTAACCTCACGGGGTGTGTGGGGTTTAGGGTGAAAGCCAAAAAGCAGATCTATCGATAACCCTGCACCATGCAATAATTATAAGAAAACTTCTGCCCTAAAGTTGGGCACCTGGAATGTTTGGACAATGACCCCTGGCTTTTCTGACGACCTGCAGGAAATAAGTGATGCACGCAAGACAGCTGTCATCGACATGGAACTAAGTAGGCTGCAGATGGACATTGTTGCCCTGCAAGAGACGAGATTGACAGACTCGGGTTCTGTCAAAGAAAAAAAATTCTCATTCTTCTGGCAGGGAAAACCATTGAATGAGACCAGGGAATATGGTGTTGGCTTTGCGGTTAGAAATACTCTGCTGAGATCCATTGTTCCACCTACTGCGGGGAGTGAAAGAATCCTGTCTTTGTAGCTCAACTCATCAGCAGGACCAGTCACCCTCATTAGTGCATATGCACCAACACTGTCGTCTACAACAGAAGTCAAAGACAAATTCTATGATGACCTGGCAGCTACTATCAAAAAAATCCCCAAGAGAGAGCCGCTGTTCATTCTTGAAGACTTTAACACTAGAGTTGGTGCTGATCACAATTCTTGGCCCACTTCTCTAGGCTGTTTTGGCATTGGGAAGATGAACGAAAATGGCCAACGCTTGCTGGAGTTTTGCTGTTATTATGGTCTCTGTGTCAGCAACACTTTCTTTAATATGAAGCTTCAACACAGAGTCTCTTGGAGACATCCAAGATCGAAGCATTGGCATCAGCTCGATTTGATCCTCACTAGACACTTCCTAGTATTACGATCACACGCAGTTATCAGAGTGCTGATTGCGATACTGATCACTCCGTGGTGTATAGCAGAGTCAAACTGTGAATAAAGTGATTGTATCACATGAAAAAGGAAGGAAGACCACGTATTGACATCAGCAAGACTCTCGATCAGAGAAAAGTGGAGGAACTTGCCCAAGCGCTTGAGGAAACTCTTCCAGGCCCGGTTGTTGCAAATGCACCTGAATGATGGGAACATTTTGAAGAATGCTGTTTATAACACCACCTTGTCCGCATTTGGCAAGAAGACCAAAAACACGGCAGACTGATTTGAAGCCCATTCGGAGGAGTTGATGCCAGCCATCGAGGAAAAGAGGAGAGCTCTAGCAGCATACAAAGCCTGTCCTAGAGAGTACAACTTGCAGGTTCTTCGAGTTGCTCATAGCAAAGTCCAACAGACTGCCGGGAGATGTTCTAACGATTATTGGCTTCAGCTCTGCTTTCAGATACAGACAGCATCTGACAGCAGTGGACACAGGTAACATCAAGGGAATGTGTGATGGAATCAAGCACGCTTTAGATCCAATACAGAATAAATTTGCTCCTTTGAAGACTGCTACAGGCATGATCATCCAGGACCGAGCACAGCAAATGAAACGCTGGGTGCAGCACTACTCTGAGCTATATTCTAGAGAGAATGTAGTAACTGAAGAGGCATTAAATAACATCAAGTGCCTGCCTGTCTTGGAAGAGTTGGACAGCGAACCAACTTTAGCAGAAATAAAAGCGGCCTTGGATTCCCTCGCCTCCGGCAAGGCACCTGGGAAGGATAACATCCCTGTTGAAGTGCTGAAGTGCTGTAAAGAGATCATCACCACTGAGCTGTATGAAATCTTCTGTCTTTGTTGGAGGAAAGGTGGAGTACCACAGGACATGAAGGATGCAAACATCGTCACATTGTACAAGAACAAAGGCGACAGGGATGACTGCAATAACTACCATGGCATCTCTCTTCTCAGTGTTGTAGGGAAGCTGCTTGCCCGTGTTGTGCTGAAGAGGCTCCAGGTGCTTGCAGACAGAGTCTATCCAGAACCACAGTGTGGATTTCGAGCTAATAGATCCACCAGTGATGTGGTATTTCCCTCAGAAAGTTGCAGGAGAAATGTAGGGCTACTCTTTGTGGCCTTCATAGATCTTACAAAGGCCTTTGATTTGGTTAGCAGGGACGGCCTTTTTAAAATACTTCCCAAGATTGGATGTCCACCTCGACTCCTTAACATCATCAGGTCCTTTCATGAGGAAATGAAGGGCACTGTAGTTTTTGATGGCTCAACATCAGATCCCTTTGACATCTGAAGCGGAGTGAAACAGGGCTGTATCCTCGCGCCAACCCTGTTTGGGATCTTTTCTACTGTCATGCTGAAGCACGCCTTTGGAACAGCAACAAAAGGTGTCTACCTCCGGACTAGATCAGATGGAAAACTCTTTATTCTCTCTAGATTGAGAGCGAAGACCAAAGTCCAGCTAAAATGCATGCGGGACTTCCTCTTCGCCGATGATGCAGCTGTTGTTGCCCTTTCTGCGGAAGAGCTCCAACAACTTATGAACTGTTTCAGTAAGGCCTGCCAAGATTTTGAATTAACAATCAGCCTGAAGAAAACACAAGTCATGGGCCAGGGCTCACCTCCCTCTATTACCATCTCTACACAAGAATTGGAGGTTGTTCATGATTTCATGTACCTTGGCTCAACGATCTTGTTGTATACATTACTGAAGCAGCGACGTCTATGTTGACTTGGGCATGTCATGGGAATGGCTGACAGTCGGATTCCAAAAGATCTCCTGTATGGAGAACTAGTGCAGGGGAAGCACCCCAGAGGGAGACCACAGCTGTGATGCAAGAATATCTACAAACAGGATCTGAAGGCCTTAGAAATGGACCTCAACAGATGGGAAACGTTGACATCTGAGCGCTCAGCCTGGAGGCAGGCGGTACAGCATGGCCTCTCCCAATTTGAAGAAACACTTTTTCAGCAGGTCGAGGCAAAGAGGCAGTCCCGAAACCAGCAAAATCAGGGAGCTGGACAGGTAACAGAGTGTATTTGTCTTCAGTGTGGAAGGGATTGTCACTCTCGAATTGGCCTTCTCAGCCACACTAGATGCTGTTCCAAGACCTCTATGCAGAGCACGTTACCATAGTCTCTCGAGACTGAAGGATACCTACACAAGTTGACTATTTGTAGCTGTGGGATCGGTTTTTTGTCATTTTCAGGAGATTGGGTGATTATGGTGATCAGGGTGTCTTTTCTTATGGGTGTATTGTTGTGATAATGGGGGAGATTATCTGTCACTGTGATTGATGGGTATCGTTAGCTAGTCTTTTGTGTGCAGTGATCACCGGTCCTTGTGGCTGGGTAGAGTTCATTGACCTTTTGCAGGCTATATTTTTCAGTGCTGGGAGCCAGGCTTTGTTGAGTTTTAGACTTTCTTCTTTTTTAAAAAAAATTATTAATTTTTTTATAACACATAAAAACATATTTCCATTGTCATTCATCATGTTCACTGGATATACATCAAATTGTTCATATCATATCATGTCTCATTTGTCTCTGTACCTTATTTCTTTGCTCTAGCCACTCATACATTTTAATCCAGTTTTGATAATATTCCGAATCCTCTTTCCCTTTAATTGTCATTGTCAATCTATCCATCTCTGCACAATCTAAGATTTTTTGTACATTTTTTCTTCTAACAGAGATTTCTCATTTTTCCAGTATTGAGCCCATACTATTCTAGCCGCCGTCAATATATGTAATATAATATAGCTGTCTTGTTTGTTAATATTCTCTGGCATAATACCCAATAAAGACAACTCTGATTTGAGTTCTATATTCAGTTTCGTTATCTTTTTTATCCAAGAGTGTATTTTAACCCAATATTTTTTTGCTTTTCACAAGTCCACCATACATGATAATATGTTCCCTCATGTTTTTTACATTTCCAACACCTATCGGAAACATTTGGGAACATTTTTCCTATTCTAGTCGGTGGTAAATGCCATCTGTAAAACATTTTGTATAAATTTTCTTTATATGCGGTTGCTAAGGTTAATTTACAATTATCACTCCATAACTTTTGCCACTTTTCTAGCTGAATTGTGTGACCAAAGTTTTTAGCCCAATGTATCAGTTTCTTTCACTTGTTCATCTTCCATTTTCACTTCTAAGAGGAATTTATAGATATTCTTAATTAGCTTATCTTCTGTAGAGAGTAGTATTTTATCAAATTGTGGCTGTTCCTTGTAGAAATCTTGTGTTCTAGAGTCCTCTTTATGTATTGATTGAATTTGCAATAAAGCTAACCATGATAGTATCAGTTCTTGGCTTGCTAGTTCTTCCTTGGTTTTGAGATTTCCATCTGGATTTAATATTTCATTATATGTCACAATTTTCTCAAAGTTGATAAGATTTGGATAAGTAAATGCTTCTATCGGAGAGACCCATCTCGGTATTTTCCTATAGATTCTGGTTTTTACTTTTTCCCATATAGTTAGCAAAGTGTCTCTTATCAGGTTATTTTGAAAGTATTTGTGTGCTTTAGTTTTGCCATACCATAAAAAGGCGTGCCATCCCATCTGCAAGTCATGTCCTTCTAGATATAAAAGCCTTTTATTCCTCAGACATATCCATTCTCTCAGCCATACCAAAACTGAAGCTTGGTAGTACAGTGTCCAATCTGGTAGGCCAAAGCCTCCTCCTTCTTTCGCCTCCTGCAGTAATTTGGTTTTTATCCTTGCTTTTTTTTTTGACCAGACGAATCTTAGGGTTAATTTATTCAATTCTTCAAAGAACGTCCGGTTAAGCTTTATTGGAATTGTTTGAAAGACGAAGAGTAGTTTTGGTAGTATGTTCATTTTTATAGTTGCAATCCTTCCTAGAAATGATAGCTGTCTGTTCTCCCATCTTTCCAGATCCTGCTTTATTTCATTCAATAGCTTCCCGTAATTCTCTTCTTTTATTGTTGAGCATCTGGCTGTCAGGTAAATTCCCAAGTATTTAACTCTCTTGACTATTTGAAGCTTGGTCTTCTCTGTTAGGAGATTTTTCTGTTTATCCGTCATGTTTTTTACAATTAGTTTAGTTTTCTCTCTATTTATCTTCAATCCCGCTACTTCTCCAAATTTTTCAATCTGTTCCAGTAATTTCAGAGTTGAGTCTAATGGGTTTTCTAATATAAAGACCAGATAATCCGCAAAGGCTTGCAATTTGTACTTTTCGTTTTTAACTTGGGTCCCTTTTATTTCTTCGTCTTGTCTTATCTCTCTATTCAATATTTCCAACGTCAAAATAAACAACAGTGGAGATAGAGGACATCCCTGCCTAGTTCCTTTTTTGGATCTCAACTATTCCTGTAGATTCTCCATTGACTATTATCTTTGCTGTTTGTTGCTCATAAATTGCATTTATCATATTTATGAAGTGTTGACCAAAGTCCATTATTTCGAGTTGTTTCCGCATAAATTTCCAATTTACGTTGTCAAAAGCCTTCTGTGCATCCAGAAATAGTAAGGCCTTCTGTTTATCTGGGTGTGTTTCATAGTACTCCAAGATATCCATTATAACTCTCAAATTATGCCTCAGTTGGCTCTTAGGTAAAAATCCATTTTGATCTGGATGAATAAATTCCCCTAGATATTTTTTCATCCTATTTGCCATTATTGTTGCCATAATTTTGTAGTCCACATTCAATAGTGAAATTGGCCTGTAGTTTTCTATCACTTCTAGTTCCTTCTCCTCTTTAGGAATCAAAGTAATAAATGCTTCCATCCAGGATTTTGGTGCTTTTGCTTCTTGTTAAACCTCATTACAGATATCTTTCATGGGGTTACTTAGGATCTCTTGAAATATTTTATAGTATTATACAGGTAATCCATCCGGCCCTGGTGATTTTTCATTTTGTTTTTGTTTTTTAATTGCTTCTGTTATTTCCTCCATTGTAATTTTTGCATTTAATATTTCCTTATGAGCTTTAGGAATTTTAGGTAACTTTGCCTTTTCTAAATATTCTTGGATCTTTTCTGAAGAGACTTCTTGCGCTTTATAAAGATTTTGATAGTATACTCTGATTATCCTTTGGATTTCTTTTTCTTGATGTTGAATCTTCCCTGTTTCATCTTTTAATTTATTAAGTTGTCTCTTTATTTTTTGTTTTTTAAGTTTATAGGCTAGCCATCTTCCTGGCTTATTTGAGTTTTCAAAGAAATTTTGTTTTGTTGTCTTAATTTGTTGAGCTATTTCTTCTGTTTCTATTAAGTTTAATTTATGTTTGATCAGTGCCATATTATTTTGAATTTGTTTTTTCTGTGGGTATTTTTGAAGTTCTGCTTCTAGTTTTCCGTATTCTTCCTTCAGTTTCTGGTACTGTTGCTTTTTCATCTTGTTTTTCTTTGCTTGGTATGTTATCGCTATTCCTCTAAAGAATGCTTTCGCGGTGTCCCATATATTCTGAAGTGTTGTCTCTCCTTTTGTGTTTTCTTTTTTAAAAAGTTCCATTTCTTTTCTGGCCCTCTCAATGAATTCTTTTTCTTTCAAAATTGCTGCGTTTAAAGTCCATTTCTTATTTTTCCTCTGGATACCTCTCCATTTAATTTTGTTTCGGTTATGGTATGCCCATAAATTAGTATCTATTTCTACTTCTTGTATCTCTAGCTTCAGTTCTGCTGAGGTCCATATCATGTCTATTCTGGACCAGGATTTGTGTCTGTTCGAGTAAAAAGTAAATTGCTGTTTTTCCCCGTTCAATTCTCGCCATATAGCTTTTAACCACAATTCTTCCACCATCTGAAAAAATATTTTTGGTAGCTTCCTTCTTCTTGTCGTGGTCTTGTTTCCTTTCTTATAATCCAATCTTTCATCTGCTATTGTGTTGAAATCACCCAGTAGATAAACATATTGAGGTTCCTTTTCTGCTATTTGGGTATATAGTTTCTTATAAAAGTTCTCCAGGTTATTATTGGGTGCGTAGATTGCCAATAATAGTGTTTTTTTCTGGTTTATTATGGTTTCCAGCATTAATATTCTTCCTTCTTTATCCACATAGACAAATTTGCCTTCTCTACTAGGTTTCCTATATATGGCTATCCCTCTCTTTTTCTTGTCCTGGTCAGCTGAGAAGAAGAATTTTCCCAATTTCTTACATTCTAGTAGTTTATGATATTGTTGTTTAATATGTGTCTCTTGAAGGCAGATTATCTCAGCTTTTTCCTTTTGTAATTAAGCAAATATTCTCTTCCTCTTCATTGGAGAATTAAGTCCGTTTATATTAACTGAGAATATTCCTACATTTTTCTCCATGTTTATTTATACAGTGGTGCCTCGACTTACGAACTTAATCCATTCCGGAAGATGGGCGTAAGTCGAAATGGCCGTAAGTCGAAGCACCATTTCCCATTGAAATGCATTGAAATGCAATTAATCCGTTCTGGCTGAAGAAAAAAATCACCAAAAAAAAAAAATCAGTGCAAGACCAATCGGAAACGCGATTAATCCCTTCCAGCCGAAGGGGGGGGGGGAAGCAAGCAGAGCATGCAAGACAGATGGAAATGGGGAAAAAGCAATGCAAAAAGCAAGTGAAGCATGCAAGACAGATCAGAAATGGGGAAAAAGCAATGCAAAAGCATGCGAAGCATGCAAGACAGATCAGAAATGGGGAAAAAGCAATGCAAAAAGCAAGCGAAGCATGCAAGACAGATCGGAAATGGGGAAAGAGCAATGCAAAAAGCAAGCGAAGCATGCAAGACAGATCAGAAATGGGGAAAAAGCAAAGCACCAACAAACAAACAAACCCCCAAGACCCATCGGAAATGGGGAAAAAAAACCTCCAAAAAACAAACACACACCCCAAGACCCATCACAGCACAGAAACATAACCCCCCCCCAGCCCAAAACCACGCTGCAAAACCCACCCAGAACAGTTTATAAAAAGCAGAAAACAGCACCTTACCTTACCAGGCAGTCTCCTCCGATCGCACACTCTCTAACTGCTGGAGCGAAAGAGATACAAAGAAGCAGCCTCGTCGCCACCTACAGTTAGCAATTTGAATTTCCCACCCTTTTCCCCTGCCTTTTTGTGTTCGTAAGTGGAAGCTCCGGTCGCAAGTAGAAGCAAAATTTTGCTGCCGGAGCTGGTCGTAAGTCGAAATGGTCGTAAGTAAGGATGTTCGTAAGTCGAGGCACCACTGTATCTGGGGTTTATTGTCCTGGTTTATCTCTTCTCTTTCATGGGTGCATCTCGTTCTTGTTCTGTCTCTTCCAGTTCTTTATTTTTATCCCTTTGTTCTTGTTCTTCTCTTTCCTTACTCTGTGGTCTCAAAGAATATTCATGTTCTTTTCTCCTTTTCGGGGTGTCTTGTTCTTCTGTTGTCTTAATATATCTATCATAGAAATTTTTGGCTTTATCAATGCTATCCAATCTGAATCTTTTAGTATCCCAATTGATCAGTATTCCCTTCGGCACTAGCCATCTGAAATTTATTTTTTTCTCATTGAGCTTATTTGTTAAGAATTGATATTGTTTCCTCACATCTCTTATCTTCCACGGTATTTGTTTCATTACTACTATATCTTGATCTTGACATCTCAATGGTTTGTCATTTGTTACTCTTAATATCATATTTCTCATAGATTTTCTCAAAAATTTCACGTGCACGTCCCGGAACGTTTTGTTCCTCTTTGAGAAGCTGGAGTTGACTCTGTAAATTTGATCTATTTCTTTTGCCATCTCTGGAATTTCGAGGCCTGCTACCTCTGCCAATGCTTCATTCACTTGCATGAATAGATCCATCTCTTTATTTTCAGGAATATTTCGAAGCCTCAAAATATATGATGCTCTTTCCATTTTCAAAGTTAACATGGAGACTGCATAGCTCTTACAGGATGCCTGTGTTTTTTCTCTCTCTTTTCAAGGCTCCTGTATCTCTTCCTCAGTTTTTAGTGTTCTTTCTTCAATTTTCTCAATTTGTTCTTTATTTTCGTTAACACTTTGTTGAGTTTGTGTTAGTTGTATTCCCAGCTGGGTTAATTACAAATCAATCCGGTTGATTTTCCCCTCCAGTTTCTGTTGGCTCTCCTCTATTTTTTGTTGTGTTAATTTCATCCCTTCTTCAGTTTTCTGTTGACTCATTCTAATTTCCAGAAGCATCTCTTGAATAAGTTTGGTAAGAGTCTGTAGGTCTTTATTTGATTTATCTGGCTGTAATAAGACCTCTAAGGTTCTCTGTTGCACCGGGCTGGCATTTGTTGATGAGGGTTTACTAGATGGTGCTGATCCTGGCTTTCCCCCTGCTTTATCTGGATTGGAAGCCATCTTAAATTAGCTCCTCCCTAATTCAGTCCACCTAACTTTTACTAGATTAGTCAAGAATACACTGTACAGTCTGCTTATCTAAGATCCAAAATTCAACATTTAAAAAAAACAAAAACAAAAAAACCAAACCACAACACACCAATAGTTAGCAAATCTTAAACTTATTACATTAAACTAATATTATTTCTGTTGTTTCAGTTTTAGTTCAGATAAACCAATTTTAAATAGCAGTATGTCCACCCCCCAGAGCTGATCCTTCTGTTACAATCCTTATTTTATTTCAAAACCTTTTATACTCCAAATATAGGAAAGAGTGAGATAAACCCCCCTGGTAGCCCCAGTTACTTATAATCCACTCCTTTGAGATAGTCACTGTTTATACATCCAAGTGTCTTCTTAGTGTCTTCTAAAATCCAAGTAATATCAAAAGGAAGTATCTCTTTTTAACTATAAACTCCACAACTATTTGTAGCTCCAAATAGCACAGCTTATTTATCTCCCAAAAATGGTGAAGGCCAAAGAGAGGGCCAAAGAAGCTGTGCTGATGTTTGTGGATTTCAATGGCTTCCCTGTGTAGTCTAACTTAGTCTAACTTAGTTAGACTACACAGGGTTAGAATACAGCCTGCAAAAAGGTCAATGAACTCTACCCAGCCACAAGGACCGGTGATCACTGCACACAAAAGACTAACTAACAACACCCATCAATCACAGTGACAGATCATCTCCCCCCCTTATCACCATAATCACCCAATCTCCTGAAAAGGACAAAAAGCTGGTCCCACAGCTACAAATAGTCAACTATCCCACACACTACACCAGAACACAGAGTTCTAACTCCTGTCCTCTGAAGATGCCAGCCACAGAGACTGGCAAAACGTTAGGAAGAAAAACCTCCAGAACACAGCCAAACAGCCCGAAAAACCTACAACAACTATTGGATAATTTCTTTACTGGACCATGAAATGCCTGTACTGAGGGAGAAATGAAACCTGTACTGTACAAAGCTTGTACTAGGGGAGAAACAGAAAACATCAAAATTAATCCTGGACAGATGTTACTTCAGTCCCAAAATGGAAACTGCACACTTAAAGAATCAATTTCCTTTCTCTTTAAGAAAGCACTTGCAAACAGTGAGTTTTATGACAGTGGACCAAAATGTACCTTAAAGATAACCCATAATTAAAAAATGGAATTTCTTAACTGCTGCAAATGTTTGATTGTCACACCATAAACTTTTCATATCTCCCTAGTTTCATAGATACACACATATATGCATACACACACAATACTGGTTTAACTCCAGGAAGAATTTTGTGTTGTTTTTCTCTAAGCAAGTACATCTTACAAAACCTATGGTGAGACTTTTTTCTTGCCACTGTGAGGCTAGAGGCATCAATTCACACAACTATGCCCCATTCTATTGATTTAGATTTCCCACAGTGAACCAGAGCCTCAGAGAACACATTGGGTATATCTTTTGAAGGAAATAGCAGAACTGAATAATTTGCTTCTTTCAGAGATGGAAACCCCATCATATCACCCTGGCAGCCGATACAAACATCAGATTGAAATCCCACCCTCCTGACTTAAATTGTGGTGTGGACATCCAAGAACATAAACATCTTTATTCACATAATGCTACAGCATTCATAAGGGTATCAAAAGCAATTTTCAAAGCAATATGTGGTGTTCAATGACAGCTAAGCCTGAGCAGTTGTCATAATTTGAGGGCAAGCAACAATGAGTATAACTTTCACTCTTTAATAGTCAAGACAGCAAATGAGCCTGTTTAAAGGGAATGCACTGTAGGTGTCCAGGATACGTACATAGCTGACAAGAATTGTTAAGGTTCACCTCTAGGGAACCTGAAATATCACTTAAAGAGGAGATAAGTGTTATCCAGTTGTACTGTGCAGGTTTGTGTGGGAATAATTCTAAAAATGTTATTTTTTATGTATACATAATTAGAACTTTATCCTGGATTAATTGAAGTAATTGAAGATTAAAACATAGGAGCTTCCTGATAGATTGGAAAAATGTCTCCTTAGGAGAAAATACTTCAAATTTCTTAAGTATGCTTGAGAACAGTGATCTCTAAGAACTCTGAAAAGAACAGATCCTGACATAGACTCTAAATCAAACTAGCATATTCTATGGGTGAAGAAGTAAGAGCTATTTACAGAATGCTAACTGGCTTTGTCATTACTTTTAAAAAGTGTAAGTAACAGCTGGACAAGAGGCTGTTGTATTCATGCAAGCTCTCTGTCAAGCCACAACATGAAAAAAAAGGGAGTTTGGCTCACAAGAGGAACCAGATAGAACAGCCTCCCTCCCCTCTTCAGATTGTCACTTTTTCATGTTGAAAGTGATGACAGAAAAGGCAGGGCACTCTCCATACACTTTCAGAAAGCCTGAATAGGGCTTCTGAAACAACACCACTTTGTAAATAATCTCGTACAATTTTTTTTAGTTGATTGTTCGTAAATGGAACAGATGCTGTGAGTAGTAATAGGGCATAGCCCCCATCAAATCATCATTTTGACAGGTGCCCCGCCCCCTGTAAGGTGGGACATAAGGCTCAAGGATCGATTTCCGGGGGTCAAGGGTCAACCCTGGCCCCTACCGCCGGAAGGGGCGGGTTGAGGGGTGACGTAAGGGGTTGTGGAGGTCAGCGTGGACCTATAGGCGTTTTCCTAGAGTCCGGGGTCCCCCCGTGACCAGAGGGAGACCTGAGGATTGGCCCCCCCAAAGTATCTTGTCACCCCACGGCCCTGTAGGCCAAGAGGCGGCTGTAGGGCATGCCTTGGCATGCCCTTAGGCCGCCTGGGGCTGAAATGCCACAGCAGGGGATTTCGGGGCCCTTCTGATATACTGTAACAATAAATTAAATAATTAGCCCTTCAAAAGAGGAGACAATTTTAAAGCAATGGTTAAAAAGCAACAACAACAAGCCTCTTCTGTTATGAATGATTTCGGGGCCCTTCTGCGCGCGCTTGCCGCTCTTTGCAGAGACGGGAACGGTTTGGAGACGATGGCGGACCAGGAAAAAAACCTGCAATAAGTTGAACAGTACAAAAATAAAAATAAAAACCCACGTTTTAGTAAAACTGCTTTAAGACTATCCAAAGTAAAACATTTTCCACATTTTATACTCGTGGCCTTTTCCTAGAATCTGTGTGTGTGTGTGTGTGTGTGCGTGTGTGTGTGTGTGTGTGTTAAACCCCTTTTTATTTTACCAGGAATCGCCCCATAGAGTTTTAAGCCATAGTTTTGCAGAGAGATGTTGACCAGAACTTAATAATAATCCACAAAGTAGACAGCTCTCATAAGGCCTATAAACTTTTGAAAAAGCTTGCAACTTAAAGACAATGTGTAACTATCAAAAACATCAGGCGGCCCCTGTAGACCAATGAGAAGCGGCTGGAGGGGTTTGGCTAGAAAAGGGTGGGCCTCCTGTCTCGGAAAGGCCCCAGCAGTGTTTTTGGAGAGTTCTGCGAGCGCTGACCGTTCTTTGCAGAGGCTGTGCTGCTTTGGAGACGATGGCTGACAAAGAGAATCAAGCTCCCGAGACAAGCCAAAAGGATCCGGGGAGACCCAAAAGGCGTTTGCGACCCAAAGGTTACTACTATGGAGCTGTGGGCTTTTCTCAGCCCCTGTACCCCTTAGGAACCCCTACAAGGCTCAGGGGGTGCTTGCCTGAAGAAAAGCTAAGAAAATACAAGTCTGCAGAAGACCTGTACGTATTTAACGCAAAGACAAAAAAGCAGCCACCGAAAAGCACAAGAAAGCCGCCTGTACCCTGATGTGGGGTGATGAAGAATCTGATGATGAGCTCAATAGTGCTTGTGACCAAGGGTTAAAAGCAGGTTTGCAGAGGCCGCCCGGAGAGACCCCGAATCCAGTAGAGGATGTGGATGGCGGTGTGCTGGCTACACCGGGTTTTGTGGGGGATGACAATGGCCCTGAGGATCTGACCGTGGAAGAGGATCAAGATGAAGGCTTTGAGAGCAATACAGAGGCCCAAGTCAACCTGGTAAGATCAATTTTCTAAAAGACGTAGTTATGGGTGACGTTAGGGGATGGTGGTGGTATGGTCTTTAAAAAGCTTACTAAAATGTTGTCTCATTCTCACCCACAGGAGAATGCTCAGCATGATGCATGATGATGAGAAATCGCCCTGCAGGAATATACAGTCTGTAATCTGTCCTGTATTTCATGTGTTTCTACAACCCCTGAAGTTTAGATGTATGTTTTACAATGCCCTTATAATATACTGGTTTTAATAAAGAGCATTTATTGTACCATAACTTGTTCATATTTGTATACATTTATAATAGGTTAAAACAAAGTAAAGCTAATCTGTATGTCATGTGCTTCTACTAGCCCTGAGGTTTAGAGGTTTGCTTTACAAAAGCCTTGTAATATACTGTCTTCTAATAAAGAGTCTTTATTGTACCATACCTTGTGCATATTTGTATATATTTATAATAGGTTCAAAACATTATTTATTGCAAGGATTCAGCACAGATTGGCAGTAAGGGGAAAAAGAAAATGAGTCATTTCTGTTTACCTGTGAAAATCGAGATTTCAGACGTTTGAACTCACATCAGAATCAGGTCAGCTCAGGACCAAATAGGTCCAAAACCGAACTGCCAAAAGAAGTGTTAAGAAATAGCTGTGAGTGAGTGCTAATGGTTTATGAATGAAACTCAGTTTCAATATTCAAAATCCTCAGTGGTGGAAAAATGTTAAGAAAGTCAAAAGTGTTGAACTTGCTGAGCATCTCCTGCCTGTCCAGCAGAGTTAGTCCACTTTCCTGCAACACAGAAAGGGAAAGAAGGGTTTATTTCTTTGTAGAGGCACATCTAGTATAAGTGAAAGGCTACATAGACTATCTTTAACCCAGCGTCCTCATAAAAGTAAGAATCAGCACTCGCTTGTCTAAGGCTTTGTCAGATCCACAAATTCCACAGGCTAATAGAGCTGTAGTGATGAAAAGTTTTGAAAAAAATGATTCAGAGTTATACTATACCATCTCTCCCTCAGAGTTTTGATACCCATCAGCGTGCATATAGAACAAATAGATCAACGGGGTGCTGTAGCTTTTTTTATTATTATTACACCAGCATAATGCATTGTTACATGTGGAGCAGTAGGGGAACTATGTACAGCTGCTTTGTGGACTTCAGCTCGGCCCTTCATACCAGCCGCCCTCAGAGGCTAATGGTTAAACTAAGGGGTAGTGCATGCCATATTCCAATTCTATGTGGATATAGTGTTGTTGTTTTTTTGTCTGAGCACAGTCAGAGGGCTAGAGTAGATCAATAGTCATCTATTATACACCCTCATCAGCGGGGATATTTGGCGGTCTGACCCTCTCTTTAGGGAGGCCAAAAAGCAGATCAAAACATTGAAGGTAGGGGATGTTTCTCAATGGCTTTCTGATCAGGACGCCTATACATTGCATAGAGAACAGTACAAAAAACCCCACATTTTAGTAAAATTGATTAATTTTTCTACCTTTTTATACCCAAGGAAGATTCCTAGAATCTCTGTGCGCGTGTTAAAATCCCTTTTGATTTTCCAGAAGTACCCCATAGTTTTAAGCAAACAGTGCTTTAAGAGATTGTTAAGTTGTATTTTATGAATGAAACTCAGTTTCAATATTCAAAATCCTCAGTGGTGGAAAAATGTTAAGAAAGTCAAAAGTGTTGAACTTGCTGAGCATGTCCTGCCTGTCCAGCAGAGTTAGTCCACTTTCCTGCAACACAGAAAGGGAAAGAAGGGTTTATTTCTTGTAGAGGCACATCTAGTATAAGTGAAAGGCTACATAGACTAGCTTTAACCCAGCGTCCCTCATAAAAGTAAGAATCAGCACTCGCTTTGTCTAAGGCTTTGTCAGATCCACAAATTCCACAGGCTAATAGAGCTGTATGTTGAAAAGTTTTGAAAAAAATGATTCAGAGTTATACTATACCATCTCTCCCTCAGAGTTTTGATACCCATCAGCGTGCATATAGAACAAATAGATCAACGGGGTGCTGTAGCTTTTTTTATTTTTATTACACCAGCATAATGCATTGTTACATGTGGAGCAGTAGGGGAACTATGTACAGCTGCTTTTGTGGACTTCAGCTCGGCCCTTCATACCAGCCGCCCTCAGAGGCTAATGGTTAAACTAAGGGGTAGTGCATGCCATATTCCAATTCTATGTGGATATAGTGTTGTTGTTTTTTTGTCTGAGCACAGTCAGAGGGCTAGAGTAGATCAATAGTCATCTATTATACACCCTCATCAGCGGGGATATTTGGTGGTCTGAACCCTCTCTTTAGGGAGGCCAAAAAGCAGATCAAAACATTGAAGGTAGGGGATGTTTCTCAATGGCTTTCTGATCAGAACGCCTATACATTGCATAGAGAACAGTGCAAAAAAACCCCACATTTTAGTAAAATTGATTAATTTTTCTACCTTTTTATACCCAAGGAAGATTCCTAGAATCTCTGTGTGCGTGTTAAAATGCCTTTTGATTTTCCAGAAGTACCCCATAGTTTTAAGCAACAGTGCTTTTAGAGATTGTTAAGTTGTATTTTATGAATGAAACTCAGTTTCAATATTCAAAATCCTCAGTGGTGGAAAAATGTTAAGAAAGTCAAAAGTGTTGAACTTGCTGAGGATGTCCTGCCTGTCCAGCAGAGTTAGTCCACTTTCCTGCAACACAGAAAGGGAAAGAAGGGTTTGTTTGCTTTTTTTTTTTTTGTAGAGGCACATCTAGTATAAGCGAAAGGCTACATAGACTAGCTTTAACCCAGCGTCCCTCATAAAAGTAAGAATCAGCACTCGCTTGTCTAAGGCTTTGTCAGATCCACAAATTCCACAGGCTAATAGAGCTGTAGTGATGAAAAGTTTTGAAAAAATGATTCAGAGTTATACTATACCATCTCTCCCTCAGAGTTTTGATACCCATCAGCGTGCATATAGAACAAATAGATCAACAGGGTGCTGCCTGTCCAGCATAGTTACTCCACTTTCCTGCAACACAGAAAGGGGAAAAGAAGGGTTTATTTCTTTGCAGAGGCACAGCTACATAATGTGAACTTGGGGGTTTTGCCATGCCCATCCTGTAACAAGGTTCCTAAACATTTAGAATTGTTGGTTTCTAGGGCAGCAGGAATGTGAATGGGTAAGCGCCCTAAGAACTGTCCCACCTCTCTTCTTTTCTCTAAACATGTTCAGTTATATATCAGTGACAGAAAGGAAACATCATTTCATGACATACAATACTTTTACACAACTAACCTTTATATACATATGTTTGTCCACCTTTTTGTGGCTGAGTATAATTATGGCTTTCAGGATGAAAATGTAGAAATCATGACTTATATAAAACAGAACTACAAAAATCTCTTTTGATAGTGGTAGAAAACTGCTAAATAATACAAGAGGCATTCAAAAATCCCCATGAACTACAGTTAAATTGGTTAGAAATAGCATGCAGAACCTCGGGCTGCTGTCTTGGGATTATTAAAGAGAGGGCTCTGTATACCTAAAAAATAAAAATCTTCTGTTAGCTATATTCTAATGTGTTCATGAGGGTGGATAAAATACTGTCCTACCTAGCTGAGCTATGGGGGGGGGGGGGGCATAAAAATTTGCTATTGCTCCATCACTGAAAGAGCAATTTCTTTCAAAACATTTTTAAAAAACAAGTTCAGTTATATATCAGTGACAGAAAGGAAACATCATTTCATGACATACAATACTTTTACACAACTAAACTTTATATACATATGTTTGTCCACCTTTTTGTGGCTGAGTATAATTATGGCTTTCAGGATGAAAATGTAGAAATCATGACTTATATAAAACAGAACTACAAAAATCTCTTTTGATAGTGGTAGAAAACTGCTAAATAATACAAGAAGCATTCAAAATCCCCATGAACTACAGTTAAATTGGTTAGAAATAGCATGCAGAACCTTGGGCTGCTGTCTTGGGATTATTAAAGAGAGGCTCTGTATACCTAAAAAATAAAAATCTTCTGTTAGCTATATTCTAATGTGTTCATGAGGGTGGATAAAATACTGTCCTACCTAGCTGAGCTATGGGGGGGGGGGGGCATAAAAAATTTGCTATTGCTCCATCACTGAAAGAGCATTTCTTTCAAAACATTTTTAAAAAAAACAAGGGGTGTGGGGTGGGGTTGAATGCTTGGGGAAGGACAATTAAGAAGGTTGAAATAATGGCGCAGAACAGGGTGGGGGAAGAATGGTTGTTTGACATGTGCACACTTGAAATATGGCTGTGCAATAGTTGTAACAAGCTGTATGACCCAGGGTGCTAGCAAAAATAGGGTCCAGTTTGGGAGTCCTGAAAGTTGCCAGTTTCCTCTGTTATTAAGCTGTGCTGAAACCTGGGATGTTTATTTTCTGGTGGATATATAGAAATAAGATCTGGAATTTTCTTGAAAAATTCTTCTAACTTGCCCCCATCATTAAAGCTTTGGCATTTCTGTCTGTATCAACAAACAGCAAGTTGTAATATTGCTCAAAGGAAGATTTCATAGCATGAGGAACAGAACTGATAATTACTAATGCATAACTTATCTGAAATAGTTAACTTACTCCAAAAATGGCTGCTAGACATAACCTGTCTTAACTAATGTGGGTGTTTAAGTCTCACAGGCCAAGCTTCTCTCACTTCTGAGATTATACACATTAGCTTGCTTTGTTTGGTGATTGGTCTTCAGAATTTAAGCATGGAGTTCCTTGGAAGGCTGGTTTCACAAACTGTGTAGTATTGTTTTAATTCTTGAACAGAATGGCATCTTTTCTGTGCAGGACTCGCCAGAAAGGGCATTATACTGTACAGAATTTCACAGCTTCCTGCACAGAATGGGCAAAAATAAATAAAAGCAAAACTGTTTCCTCATGTTCATGAGAAGCCATGTGCCATTTTGTTATCTCAGAGATACAGACCCCTGACAACGCCTGTTTTGCTAGGGTGTTGCAAAAAGCAAATGTTTCTGTCTGCAGCAGGTTTCACACACACACACACACACACACACACACACACACACAAAACGCATCATCCTCGAGATGTTTAACAAATCTACTATTGAAACTTTTTCCATTAAATGTCTTGTCGCAATAAGATACCTCAGAGAAACAGGTCCTGGCAATTCTGTTTATTAATTATCAATAAGGCAAGGTAAATTAACCTTTCACTAGACATTTTTCTGTGTTCAATAATGCAAGGACTGAATAAAAAATCCCCTTTTCGAAATGAACTGTCTCTCACAAACAAAACATGGATGTACATAAACACTCTTATGAAATGCTTAGAAACCTCTCAAAAGGCCTATTCTTTTTTAAATAGATTATGGAAGCCAACAGATGATCAATTTCTACAGGATGTCTTATTAATGGTTAAAATATTTTGAGTACTTGCGATACCCTCATATACATGCATATTTATTTGTTACATTTCTATATTGCATTTCTTCAATGAGCTCCTTAGAGTTCAAGGGTAACTTTAAAAAGTTGTCAAAATGAAGCTTTGTTTCAGCATGTTTCACAAGGCTCCTACATTCTTTTTGGGGGGAAACGAAATTTTAATTACAGCTCTCTGAGGCAGGCCAGCCGTGTAACAACAATCCTAACCCAAATAGACCTCAGAGCTTCAAAAGCATAATGAAGGCTAGCTGGAACGGCAGAACACGTGGGAGGGGGGCTCTTCCTTTGAGAAGCTGGGACATACGTTCTAAGCTGTTACGTGAGGCAGTTACCCCCACCCTTCCCCAACCGTTGCATACTGCTCAATAAAACAATGCCAAGAAACTTATTTTCCAGTGGCCCAATAAAGGTATATCCTATTTTCTTCCCTCCCCTGAGATTCAAAAGCCCCGCGCTCACCTTGCAAGCCTCCGTCCTCCATTGGAAAAGGAAAGAGACAACGCGCCCGCGGCCTCTTTAAAGATGCAAGGACCTCCGCCCCACCCCATCAACAGCTAATCAGGCGCCTGAAGCAAGCAGTAAAGCTACTGCAAGCATTTTGACTACAGCTCCCAGAATGCCTCTGTAAGGTCCCTGGTTACAGTGCACAGGGGGGCTAGTCACTTCTTCACTACACCCAAGCCAGCAAAACTTACCCAAGTGAGAACTGTTCTAAATTTATGAAAAGAAAGGATCGTTCTAGCAGGCCCATTTTTACATATTTACCAGCCAAAAGGGATGGCCGTAGGTAGGGCCATTTGCTAGCTCATAACTTGTACTACATCCAAAGAATGTTCTGCATATAAAGTTGGGGTGGGGGCTATCATGGCTGCTAGAATCCATGTACATGTAATGCCCCCTTTCCTCTATGACAGGTGGCTCTAGTAATGGCATATATGAATAAATTTAAAAAGAGGCAGGCACAGGAATTATCACATGTTCTCTCTAGTTGTTTTTTTCTAACCCTGGTGGTTATTCTGTCTACAGCAAGTTTCCCAGACACACACACACACACACACACACACACACACCCCGCATCATCCTCGAGAAAGTCAAACATTGACGCCGTGGAGAAGCTCTATTCATTCAGCAAAAACAAGACCCGGAGCTGATTGTGGCTCTGGTCATCAGCTTCTTATAACAAAACTCAAGCTTAAACTGAAGAAAGGAGGAAAAACCATTGGACTAGTCAGGTGTAATCTAAACAAATCCCCTATGAATACTCAGTGGAAGCGAAGAACAGATTTAAGGAACTAGATTTGGCGGCCAGAGTGCCTGAAGAACTATGGATGGAGGCCCGTAACATTGTACAGGAGGCAGGCAGCAACAATAATCATCCCAAAGAAAAGGAAATGCAAAAAATCAAAGTGGCTGTCCAACAATGTCTTACAAATAGCAGAGAAGAGAAGGGTAACAAAATGCAATGGGAGATAGGGAATGTTACAGAAAATTGAATGCAGACTTCTAAAGAATAGTAACGGGCCTCCATCCATAGTTCCATCCATAGAGCTTCTCCACGGCGTCAATGTTTGACTTTCTCGAGGATGATGTGTTGTGTGTGTGTGTGTGTGTGTGTGTGTGTGTGTGTGTGTCTGGGAAACTTGCTGTAGACAGAATAACCACCAGGGTTAGAAAAAACAACTAGAGAGAACATGTGATAATTCCTGTGCCTGCCTCTTTTTAAATTTATTCATATATGCCATTACTAGAGCCACCTGTCATAGAGGAAAGGGGCATTACATGTACATGGATTCTAGCAGCCATGATAGCCCCCCACCCCAACTTTATATGCAGAACATTCTTTGGATGTAGTACAAGTTATGAGCTAGCAAATGGCCCTACCTACGGCCATCCCTTTTGGCTGGTAAATATGTAAAAATGGGGCCTGCTAGAACGATCCTTTCTTTTCATAAATTTAGAACAGTTCTCACTTGGGTAAGTTTTGCTGGCTTGGGTGTAGTGAAGAAGTGACTAGCCCCCCTGTGCACTGTAACCAGGGACCTTACAGAGGCATTCTGGGAGCTGTAGTCAAAATGCTTGCAGTAGCTTTACTGCTTGCTTCAGGCGCCTGATTAGCTGTTGATGGGGTGGGGCGGAGGTCCTTGCATCTTTAAAGAGGCCGCGGGCGCGTTGTCTCTTTCCTTTTCCAATGGAGGACGGAGGCTTGCAAGGTGAGCGCGGGGCTTTTGAATCTCAGGGGAGGGAAGAAAATAGGATATACCTTTATTGGGCCACTGGAAAATAAGTTTCTTGGCATTGTTTTATTGAGCAGTATGCAACGGTTGGGGAAGGGTGGGGGTAACTGCCTCACGTAACAGCTTAGAACGTATGTCCCAGCTTCTCAAAGGAAGAGCCCCCCTCCCACGTGTTCTGCCGTTCCAGCTAGCCTTCATTATGCTTTTGAAGCTCTGAGGTCTATTTGGGTTAGGATTGTTGTTACACGGCTGGCCTGCCTCAGAGAGCTGTAATTAAAATTTCGTTTCCCCCCAAAAAGAATGTAGGAGCCTTGTGAAACATGCTGAAACAAAGCTTCATTTTGACAACTTTTTAAAGTTACCTTGAACTCTAAGGAGCTCATTGAAGAAATGCAATATAGAAATGTAACAAATAAATATGCATGTATATGAGGTATCGCAAGTACTCAAAATATTTTAACCATTAATAAGACATCCTGTAGAAATTGATCATCTGTTGGCTTCCATAATCTATTTTAAAAAGAATAGGCCTTTTGAGAGGTTTCTAAGCATTTCATAAGAGTGTTTATGTACATCCATGTTTTGTTTGTGAGAGACAGTTCATTTCGAAAAGGGGATTTTTATTCAGTCCTTGCATTATTGAAACACAGAAAAATGTCTAGTGAAAGGTTAATTTACCTTGCCTTATTGATAATTAATAAAACAGAATTGCAGGACCTGTTCTCTGAGGTATCTTATTGCGACAAGACATTTAATGGAAAAAGTTTCAATAGTAGATTTGTTAAACATCTCGAGGATGATGCGTTTTGTGTGTGTGTGTGTGTGTGTGTGTGTGTGTGTGAAACCTGCTGCAGACAGAAACATTTGCTTTTTGCAACACCCTAGCAAAACAGGTGTTGTCAGGGGTCTGTATCTCTGAGATAACAAAATGGCACATGGCTTCTCATGAACATGAGGAAACAGTTTTGCTTTTATTTATTTTTGCCCATTCTGTGCAGGAAGCTGTGAAATTCTGTACAGTATAATGCCCTTTCTGGCGAGTCCTGCACAGAAAAGATGCCATTCTGTTCAAGAATTAAAACAATACTACACAGTTTGTGAAACCAGCCTTCCAAGGAACTCCATGCTTAAATTCTGAAGACCAATCACCAAACAAAGCAAGCTAATGTGTATAATCTCAGAAGTGAGAGAAGCTTGGCCTGTGAGACTTAAACACCCACATTAGTTAAGACAGGTTATGTCTAGCAGCCATTTTTGGAGTAAGTTACTATTTCAGATAAGTTATGCATTAGTAATTATCAGTTCTGTTCCTCATGCTATGAAATCTTCCTTTGAGCAATATTACAACTTGCTGTTGTTGATACAGACAGAAATGCCAAAGCTTTAATGATGGGGGCAAGTTAGAAGAATTTTTCAAGAAAATTCCAGATCTTATTTCTATATATCCACCAGAAAATAAACATCCCAGGTTTCAGCACAGCTTAATAACAGAGGAAACTGGCAACTTTCAGGACTCCCAAACTGGACCCTATTTTGCTAGCACCCTGGGTCATACAGCTTGTTACAACTATTGCACAGCCATATTTCAAGTGTGCACATGTCAAACAACCATTCTTCCCCACCCTGTTCTGCGCCATTATTTCAACCTTCTTAATTGTCCTTCCCCAAGCATTCAACCCCACCCCACACCCCTTGTTTTTTTAAAAATGTTTTGAAAGAAATGCTCTTTCAGTGATGGAGCAATAGCAAATTTTTATGCCCCCCCCCCCCATAGCTCAGCTAGGTAGGACAGTATTTTATCCACCCTCATGAACACATTAGAATATAGCTAACAGAAGATTTTTATTTTTTAGGTATACAGAGCCTCTCTTTAATAATCCCAAGACAGCAGCCCAAGGTTCTGCATGCTATTTCTAACCAATTTAACTGTAGTTCATGGGGATTTTGAATGCTTCTTGTATTATTTAGCAGTTTTCTACCACTATCAAAAGAGATTTTTGTAGTTCTGTTTTATATAAGTCATGATTTCTACATTTTCATCCTGAAAGCCATAATTATACTCAGCCACAAAAAGGTGGACAAACATATGTATATAAAGTTAGTTGTGTAAAAGTATTGTATGTCATGAAATGATGTTTCCTTTCTGTCACTGATATATAACTGAACTTGTTTTTTAAAAATGTTTTGAAAGAAATGCTCTTTCAGTGATGGAGCAATAGCAAATTTTTATGCCCCCCCCCCCCCCCATAGCTCAGCTAGGTAGGACAGTATTTTATCCACCCTCATGAACACATTAGAATATAGCTAACAGAAGATTTTTATTTTTTAGGTATACAGAGCCTCTCTTTAATAATCCCAAGACAGCAGCCCGAGGTTCTGCATGCTATTTCTAACCAATTTAACTGTAGTTCATGGGGATTTTGAATGCCTCTTGTATTATTTAGCAGTTTTCTACCACTATCAAAAGAGATTTTTGTAGTTCTGTTTTATATAAGTCATGATTTCTACATTTTCATCCTGAAAGCCATAATTATACTCAGCCACAAAAAGGTGGACAAACATATGTATATAAAGTTAGTTGTGTAAAAGTATTGTATGAAATGAAATGATGTTTCCTTTCTGTCACTGATATATAACTGAACATGTTTAGAGAAAAGAAGAGAGGTGGGACAGTTCTTAGGGCGCTTACCCATTCACATTCCTGCTGCCCTAGAAACCAACAATTCTAAATGTTTAGGAACCTTGTTACAGGATGGGCATGGCAAAACCCCCAAGTTCACATTATGTAGCTGTGCCTCTGCAAAGAAATAAACCCTTCTTTTCCCCTTTCTGTGTTGCAGGAAAGTGGAGTAACTATGCTGGACAGGCAGCACCCCGTTGATCTATTTGTTCTATATGCACGCTGATGGGTATCAAAACTCTGAGGGAGAGATGGTATAGTATAACTCTGAATCATTTTTTCAAAACTTTTCATCACTACAGCTCTATTAGCCTGTGGAATTTGTGGATCTGACAAAGCCTTAGACAAGCGAGTGCTGATTCTTACTTTTATGAGGGACGCTGGGTTAAAGCTAGTCTATGTAGCCTTTCGCTTATACTAGATGTGCCTCTACAAAAAAAAAAAAAAAGCAAACAAACCCTTCTTTCCCTTTCTGTGTTGCAGGAAAGTGGACTAACTCTGCTGGACAGGCAGGACATCCTCAGCAAGTTCAACACTTTTGACTTTCTTAACATTTTTCCACCACTGAGGATTTTGAATATTGAAACTGAGTTTCATTCATAAAATACAACTTAACAATCTCTAAAACACTGTTGCTTAAAACTATGGGGTACTTCTGGAAAATCAAAAGGCATTTTAACACGCACACAGAGATTCTAGGAATCTTCCTTGGGTATAAAAAGGTAGAAAAATTAATCAATTTTACTAAAATGTGGGGTTTTTTGTACTGTTCTCTATGCAATGTATAGGCGTTCTGATCAGAAAGCCATTGAGAAACATCCCCTACCTTCAATGTTTTGATCTGCTTTTTGGCCTCCCTAAAGAGAGGGTTCAGACCGCCAAATATCCCCGCTGATGAGGGTGTATAATAGATGACTATTGATCTACTCTAGCCCTCTGACTGTGCTCAGACAAAAAAACAACAACACTATATCCACATAGAATTGGAATATGGCATGCACTACCCCTTAGTTTAACCATTAGCCTCTGAGGGCGGCTGGTATGAAGGGCCGAGCTGAAGTCCACAAAAGCAGCTGTACATAGTTCCCCTACTGCTCCACATGTAACAATGCATTATGCTGGTGTAATAAAAATAAAAAAAGCTACAGCACCCCGTTGATCTATTTGTTCTATATGCACGCTGATGGGTATCAAAACTCTGAGGGAGAGATGGTATAGTATAACTCTGAATCATTTTTTTCAAAACTTTTCATCACTACAGCTCTATTAGCCTGTGGAATTTGTGGATCTGACAAAGCCTTAGACAAGCGAGTGCTGATTCTTACTTTTATGAGGGACGCTGGGTTAAAGCTAGTCTATGTAGCCTTTCACTTATACTAGATGTGCCTCTACAAAGAAATAAACCCTTCTTTCCCTTTCTGTGTTGCAGGAAAGTGGACTAACTCTGCTGGACAGGCAGGACATGCTCAGCAAGTTCAACACTTTTGACTTTCTTAACATTTTTCCACCACTGAGGATTTTGAATATTGAAACTGAGTTTCATTCATAAAATACAACTTAACAATCTCTTAAAGCACTGTTGCTTAAAACTATGGGGTACTTCTGGAAAATCAAAAGGGATTTTAACACGCGCACAGAGATTCTAGGAATCTTCCTTGGGTATAAAAAGGTAGAAAAATTAATCAATTTTACTAAAATGTGGGGTTTTTTGTACTGTTCTCTATGCAATGTATAGGCGTCCTGATCAGAAAGCCATTGAGAAACATCCCCTACCTTCAATGTTTTGATCTGCTTTTTGGCCTCCCTAAAGAGAGGGTTCAGACCGCCAAATATCCCCGCTGATGAGGGTGTATAATAGATGACTATTGATCTACTCTAGCCCTCTGACTGTGCTCAGACAAAAAAACAACAACACTATATCCACATAGAATTGGAATATGGCATGCACTACCCCTTAGTTTAACCATTAGCCTCTGAGGGCGGCTGGTATGAAGGGCCGAGCTGAAGTCCACAAAAGCAGCTGTACATAGTTCCCCTACTGCTCCACATGTAACAATGCATTATGCTGGTGTAATAATAATAAAAAAAAGCTACAGCACCCCGTTGATCTATTTGTTCTATATGCACGCTGATGGGTATCAAAACTCTGAGGGAGAGATGGTATAGTATAACTCTGAATCATTTTTTTCAAAACTTTTCATCACTACAGCTCTATTAGCCTGTGGAATTTGTGGATCTGACAAAGCCTTAGACAAGCGAGTGCTGATTCTTACTTTTATGAGGGACGCTGGGTTAAAGCTAGTCTATGTAGCCTTTCACTTATACTAGATGTGCCTCTACAAAGAAATAAACCCTTCTTTCCCTTTCTGTGTTGCAGGAAAGTGGACTAACTCTGCTGGACAGGCAGGACATGCTCAGCAAGTTCAACACTTTTGACTTTCTTAACATTTTTCCACCACTGAGGATTTTGAATATTGAAACTGAGTTTCATTCATAAAATACAACTTAACAATCTCTTAAAGCACTGTTGCTTAAAACTATGGGGTACTTCTGGAAAATCAAAAGGGATTTTAACACGCGCACAGAGATTCTAGGAATCTTCCTTGGGTATAAAAAGGTAGAAAAATTAATCAATTTTACTAAAATGTGGGGTTTTTTGTACTGTTCTCTATGCAATGTATAGGCGTCCTGATCAGAAAGCCATTGAGAAACATCCCCTACCTTCAATGTTTTGATCTGCTTTTTGGCCTCCCTAAAGAGAGGGTTCAGACCGCCAAATATCCCCGCTGATGAGGGTGTATAATAGATGACTATTGATCTACTCTAGCCCTCTGACTGTGCTCAGACAAAAAAACAACAACACTATATCCACATAGAATTGGAATATGGCATGCACTACCCCTTAGTTTAACCATTAGCCTCTGAGGGCGGCTGGTATGAAGGGCCGAGCTGAAGTCCACAAAAGCAGCTGTACATAGTTCCCCTACTGCTCCACATGTAACAATGCATTATGCTGGTGTAATAATAATAAAAAAAAGCTACAGCACCCCGTTGATCTATTTGTTCTATATGCACGCTGATGGGTATCAAAACTCTGAGGGAGAGATGGTATAGTATAACTCTGAATCATTTTTTTCAAAACTTTTCATCACTACAGCTCTATTAGCCTGTGGAATTTGTGGATCTGACAAAGCCTTAGACAAGCGAGTGCTGATTCTTACTTTTATGAGGGACGCTGGGTTAAAGCTAGTCTATGTAGCCTTTCACTTATACTAGATGTGCCTCTACAAAGAAATAAACCCTTCTTTCCCTTTCTGTGTTGCAGGAAAGTGGACTAACTCTGCTGGACAGGCAGGACATGCTCAGCAAGTTCAACACTTTTGACTTTCTTAACATTTTTCCACCACTGAGGATTTTGAATATTGAAACTGAGTTTCATTCATAAAATACAACTTAACAATCTCTTAAAGCACTGTTGCTTAAAACTATGGGGTACTTCTGGAAAATCAAAAGGGATTTTAACACGCGCACAGAGATTCTAGGAATCTTCCTTGGGTATAAAAAGGTAGAAAAATTAATCAATTTTACTAAAATGTGGGGTTTTTTGTACTGTTCTCTATGCAATGTATAGGCGTCCTGATCAGAAAGCCATTGAGAAACATCCCCTACCTTCAATGTTTTGATCTGCTTTTTGGCCTCCCTAAAGAGAGGGTTCAGACCGCCAAATATCCCCGCTGATGAGGGTGTATAATAGATGACTATTGATCTACTCTAGCCCTCTGACTGTGCTCAGACAAAAAAACAACAACACTATATCCACATAGAATTGGAATATGGCATGCACTACCCCTTAGTTTAACCATTAGCCTCTGAGGGCGGCTGGTATGAAGGGCCGAGCTGAAGTCCACAAAAGCAGCTGTACATAGTTCCCCTACTGCTCCACATGTAACAATGCATTATGCTGGTGTAATAAAAATAAAAAAAGCTACAGCACCCCGTTGATCTATTTGTTCTATATGCACGCTGATGGGTATCAAAACTCTGAGGGAGAGATGGTATAGTATAACTCTGAATCATTTTTTTCAAAACTTTTCATCACTACAGCTCTATTAGCCTGTGGAATTTGTGGATCTGACAAAGCCTTAGACAAGCGAGTGCTGATTCTTACTTTTATGAGGGACGCTGGGTTAAAGCTAGTCTATGTAGCCTTTCACTTATACTAGATGTGCCTCTACAAAGAAATAAACCCTTCTTTCCCTTTCTGTGTTGCAGGAAAGTGGACTAACTCTGCTGGACAGGCAGGAGATGCTCAGCAAGTTCAACACTTTTGACTTTCTTAACATTTTTCCACCACTGAGGATTTTGAATATTGAAACTGAGTTTCATTCATAAACCATTAGCACTCACTCACAGCTATTTCTTAACACTTCTTTTGGCAGTTCGGTTTTGGACCTATTTGGTCCTGAGCTGACCTGATTCTGATGTGAGTTCAAACGTCTGAAATCTCGATTTTCACAGGTAAACAGAAATGACTCATTTTCTTTTTCCCCTTACTGCCAATCTGTGCTGAATCCTTGCAATAAATAATTGTTTGAACCTATTATAAATATATACAAATATGCACAAGGTATGGTACAATAAAGACTCTTTATTAGAAGACAGTATATTACAAGGCTTTTGTAAAGCAAACCTCTAAACCTCAGGGCTAGTAGAAGCACATGACATACAGATTAGCTTTACTTTGTTTTAACCTATTATAAATGTATACAAATATGAACAAGTTATGGTACAATAAATGCTCTTTATTAAAACCAGTATATTATAAGGGCATTGTAAAACATACATCTAAACTTCAGGGGTTGTAGAAACACATGAAATACAGGACAGATTTACAGACTGTATATTCCTGCAGGGCGATTTCTCATCATCATCATCATGCTGAGCATTCTCCTGGGGGTGAGAATGAGACAACATTTTAGTAAGCTTTTTAAAGACCATACCACCACCATCCCCTAACGTCACCCATAACTACGTCTTTTAGAAAATTGATCTTACCAGGTTGACTTGGGCCTCTGTATTGCTCTCAAAGCCTTCATCTTGATCCTCTTCCACGGTCAGATCCTCAGGGCCATTGTCATCCCCCACAAAACCCGGTGTAGCCAGCACACCGCCATCCACATCCTCTACTGGATTTGGGGTCTCTCCGGGCGGCCTCTGCAAACCTGCTTTTAACCCTTGGTCACAAGCACTATTGAGCTCATCATCAGATTCTTCATCACCCCACATCAGGGTACAGGCCGGCTTTCTTGTGCTTTTCGGCGGCTGCTTTTTTGTCTTTGCGTTAAATACGTACAGGTCTTCTGCAGACTTGTATTTTCTTAGCTTTTCTTCAGGCAAGCACCCCCTGAGCCTTGTAGGGGTTCCTAAGGGGTACAGGGGCTGAGAAAAGCCCACAGCTCCATAGTAGTAACCTTTGGGTCGCAAACGCCTTTTGGGTCTCCCCGGATCCTTTTGGCTTGTCTCGGGAGCTTGATTCTCTTTGTCAGCCATCGTCTCCAAAGCAGCACAGCCTCTGCAAAGAACGGTCAGCGCTCGCAGAACTCTCCAAAAACACTGCTGGGGCCTTTCCGAGACAGGAGGCCCACCCTTTTCTAGCCAAACCCCTCCAGCCGCTTCTCATTGGTCTACAGGGGCCGCCTGATGTTTTTGATAGTTACACATTGTCTTTAAGTTGCAAGCTTTTTTCAAAAGTTTATAGGCCTTATGAGAGCTGTCTACTTTGTGGATTATTATTAAGTTCTGGTCAACATCTCTCTGCAAAACTATGGCTTAAAACTCTATGGGGCGATTCCTGGTAAAATAAAAAGGGGTTTAACACACACACACACACACACGCACACACACACACAGATTCTAGGAAAAGGCCACGAGTATAACATGTGGAAAATGTTTTACTTTGGATAGTCTTAAAGCAGTTTTACTAAAACGTGGGTTTTTATTTTTATTTTTGTACTGTTCAACTTATTGCAGGTTTTTTCCTGGTCCGCCATCGTCTCCAAACCGTTCCGGTCTCTGCAAAGAGCGGCAAGCGCGCGCAGCTGCAAAGAGTGGCAAGCGCGCGCAGAAGGGCCCCCGAAATCATTCATAACAGAAGAGGCTTGTTGTTGTTGCTTTTTTAACCATTGCTTTAAAATTGTCTCCTCTTTTGAAGGTCTAATTATTTAATTTATTGCTACAGTATATCAGAAGGGCCCAGAAATCCCCTGCTGTGGCATTTCAGCCCCAGGCGGCCTAAGGGCATGCCAAGGCATGCCCTACAGCCGCCTCTTGGCCTACAGGGCCGTGGGGTGACAAGATACTTCGGGGGGCCAATCCTCAGGCCTCCCTCTGGTCACGGGGGACCCCGGACTCTAGGAAAACGCCTATAGGTCCACGGTGACCTCCACAAACCCTTACGTCACCCCTCAACCCACCCCTTCCAGCGGTAGGGGCCAGGGTTGACCCTTGACCCCGGAAATCGATCCTTGAGCCTTATGTCCCGCCTTACAGGGGGCGGGGCACCTGTCAAAATGATGATTTGATGGGGGCTATGCCCTATTACTACTGCTGTGTCTAGATGTGCATAATTTTAGCAATGGCCTCACTGCAGAAATGCTTTTGCTGGTTTCGTTTCATCGTGCTTCTTTTCTCGACTATGTCAAGTTCCAGAGAAGCCAGCTCCCCATGTTTAGCAAATATTAACTGCTCGTAATGCTGATTGGCTAGATACTGATGACATCAATAACCTACTTCTCAGTAACCCACTTCTTTCTGAGGCAGTTTTTGTCAATATTCTATTAATCAATATTATCAAATGCAAGTGGACAGAATTGCATCAGAAATACTCCTACTGACAATCTCATCTGGTACCCACATTGCTGTCTTTCTGGCCAAGTTTAAAACTTCTTTTGGAAGGGGGAGTTCAGGGCTTTAAAAATACTTTTCAATTTAAGGCCCTTAAGTGTGGCGTCAGTGCTTCTATTTGATGGAGGCATAAGTTTTGGTATCCTTATTATATTTCATGCTGTGTCTATTACTTTATGTTGCACTGGGTTTTACTGTTTTATTGTGATTTTATATTTTTAGGATGCTGCCATTATCTATTAAATTGAACTGTACAAGCCAAGGGAAATGTATATACAATTTAAATTTGAATAGCCCCTGGTGGCCATAAAGATAAATCAAGAATGTTAGTTTGTAAGACCCGAGCAGAACTTACTAGAAAAGACAATATTACTAGGAAAGAGAGGGCAGTAGGAAGAGAGAGCAAGATCTGAACAGAACTGTTAATGATATAACATTTGAGAGAGCATTAACTCATATAGCCACTACACATCAGAAGTGACTTGATGGCACATAACATCTTTGGAAGTATTTTTCTTAATTACTAGATAACTGTATAGTGACAAGATGGGTAGAATGCTTGACATATGGTATGTAGTCACTGAAGCTCTGCTAACATCAAGACCATCCTCAGCCACAAGGCAAAAACACCCGCCAGTAATTACACAGCTTAAACAAATGAGCTTCTGAATATTTGTTCTCTATTCTTTCTTTTTTTTATCTTTTAAAATATTTTTACACTCAGACACAGAATCTCTTTGTAAGCATGAATGCTCGTTTGTGCCAGGAAGAAGTGAAGTTCTCCTTCTAAGAGTCAGTTAATTGGGTCCTGACAGACAGGGTCAAAAATTCAGATTGCCCCAGACCTGGAACTGATTTCCCTTTTTGCCCTTAACCGGGAACTGATTTCCCCTTGGAAGCCTGGTCTCAGAAATTCTGAGAGAATGTTTACTAAAAGCACTCAGAGCTGGGATAAACACAACTGCTCTGTGCTTTTGTAATGCAGAAACACTTTGAATATGCCTTACAAAATGGTATGCTAATTCCTTGGAGATATATAGCAAAATGTCCCTTTCTGGAGGACTTTCACTTCATTACTTTCTTTAAAGCAAGCCTAGATTTTTTTTACTCTTTAAAGAAAACCTTTAAAGAGTTTTGACTCAGTTTTCATTATCTTTCATTGCCCTGCAAACTTCTGCCCATGAAGCTGCAACACTGTATCTACTTTGGAAGACTCTTGCTGGTAAGACTGTTCCACACATGCTCAATTTATAATAAAGTCACTATTTTTCCCTTTTGAAGGGCTTTTTTGTGGTTTACTATTTCAGCCCTTGCAGCCTGGATTCTTTTCAAATAAAAAAGCAGGTGGAGCCAACCATTCTCTTTCAAGATAAGCAAGATTGGTCTTTTCAATTTCTTTGATCTGTTTTAATTCTAGGGATGTTAGGTGTCACCTATTTCTGCACTGGGGGGGATAGTTTCATAACTCAAAGCTCTTTGCCCAAACTTCCCCAAACACGACACAGTGCAAGAGAAGACTGTCTGCTACACCTTTGCCAAATTTGGTGCTGATCCAAAGTCCAGTTCCAAAGTTATGTTTTGTTTGGGCTGCCCCATTTTCAGAATTGCCTAGTAGAATGTTGATTTGCTCTGCTGCACAATAACATAGATGAATACCTACTTTTGCTTCTGGCTGTGCCTGTCATTGCCAATGTGCCTTCTGCCTCACCAACTGAAATGGGCACTGAGGGCTGCTGTGTATATGGCAGGAAGGTAAAACATATTCCTCTCAATGCTCTCTATATTTAATCTGGCCAGTGGGTGAAAACTTCATTTCAGTTCTTTTAACAAGATTTACTGAAATTTGCACATCACATATTTGGAGTGGAAAGAACTTAAGCTTTAAACAATTCTGATGCAGTAGAAAGCAAAACTGACATATTTTCCCACAAAAAATGGGGGGAAAGGGGAAGCCAAATGGCTCATTACACACAAGCCAAAGACAAGAGTGACTAGTGCCTTTATTATACCACTAAAAAGAATTGCAAACATAAGCTAGTTTTGCCCCCTCCCTCATGGGTCTTTGTGAGGCTGGGCATCAGGAACGGGGGGGGGGGGGAACCATGTAAGTTACAAAAATCATTGCCAGATGTGTGTGCCATTCTCCTTTGTTGAAAGGAAGTTTTAAAGTGTCATCATATAACAGAGTGGAAGATGCTGAATGACTGGCAACCCTTTTTTCTGACAAGACTGGGAGAGACATTATAAAAATCACCACTAGAGGCAAAATTTGAAACCTAGAACTCTGAGCAAAGTCTACTACCTCCATTTTGAAACAATCCAAACAGTAGTGTAGAATAATAACAATAATAAAAACTTAGATACATATACAGTATATCACAGAAGTGAGTACACCCCCTCACATTTCATAAATATTTTAGTATATCATTTCATGTGACAACACTGAAGAAATGACACTTGGCTACAATGTAAAAATTACTAGATACTGTACACGTATCATTCTCCTGTTTTCCTTGAGAATGACATTTCCTTGCAAATTCTTCACTCCATCACATCGGCAGAATTTTTATCTGTAGGTAAATGAAAACATGTGACTTTTTTAGCATTGTCTTCAAAATAGCCCTTAACTTGGTATCTTTATGTTATACTTCAGGGCTTCATTCTGGTCATTGACAGTTGAATAACTAAATTTTCATTCTTCATTAACCAAAAGCCTCAAAGCAGATTATATAAAACAAAATTTTAAAACCAACCGCATAATAAAAACTACCCACAGTAATAAAATGTATTACTCACGTAGGTCAACAAAAAATAATGAAGCCAACGTTTTACCATAATGGGCCTTCAAATGCTTCTCTTGTGACAAATCTTTATTTAGCACATATACAAAAGCAACAATATATTTCTGAAATAAACATTTGGGAATAATGTAAATGTGGAAAATCCCAATGGCTCATTCAAAGCAAATGTGCATGCAGGAGCACTTTAGCAAATAGACAATGAAATTTACTAGGAATGGCTCTGAAAAGCAAACTGTAGATTCCAAGGATTAAGGAGACAGATGGAGTGAAGAGAAAAATGATGCTTGAGGGTGATGCCAGGGCACAGCTGGCCAGAGAGACTGAGAAGAAGGACAAGAGAAACCAATAACCTCATTTTATGCAGTAAGTTAAAAACTGGAAGGACAAAGCAGCCTAGCCAATCAATTGATTACAAGTAGTCTGACAGTTCATGGATGGTGAGAAACTACAAAAACAGTAATGATATATTTTACTGTCTTTTCCCGTGCAATCTTTTACAGGTTTACTCAGTAATTATCTCACTGTATTAAGTGGGAATCATTCCTGAGAAGGAATTGAGAGTAAAAAGTTTTATGCTTCAGACATGTGGAATCTGTCATTCAATGAGCAGCTGCCTTTGATCTAATTCCATTGTTGTAGACCACAAGCTGAATATCAGCCATTCTCCCCAGTCCTACAACAATTTAGCTACTACTTCAATTTAACTACTCCATAATGTTGGATCGCTCAGTGATTTAGACCTCTGTGGACCCAGAGGTTGGGAGTTCAATTCCCCACTATGCCTCCTTTGACAGGGGCTGGTAATCTGTTAAGAGGCTGCATGCAGTGGAGACCAGGGCTAGAGCCAGAAATAAGTATGCCAATCTTCCCACCACTATTCTTCTTCTTCTCTACCTTTCTATCTCTCCTTTCCTCTCCCCCCAGCCCTTTCTTCTCTCTCTCTCTCTCTCTCTCTCTCTCTCTCTCTCTCTCTCTCTCTCTCTGCACCCTCCCTCCTCATTCTGGCTAGTGGTTGACAGGAGAGAAGCAGATAGTTCTTGCCAGAAGATTGAATGGATCACTTATCTTGGGGTTTTGAAATCAAGGGAAGGGCCACAGGTTGCCCAGCACTCTGTGTGGAGTGGTTATAGTAAATATAGATCCAACGATTATTTCGGGCAATGGAAAGGATTAATTTTCCAAACCAAAAATAACTTGGCACCAAATTTTATAGGACATGTGGGGTGTAAGCAAGACAGGGCCCGACACCAAAATGATTGTTTTGTTCTCACTCTACCATCTTTTTTTTTTTTTTTTTTGGCCTACCAATATATGTAGGTTTCAGAATCACTTGGGACCTGTATTTTCTGAGGACTTAAGAGTTTGATGGTCTGATGTTTCTTCCCAGGAAATGGGGTGTTGAAAACAGAATACGTGCTGTCTTGAAATTGCAGTCTCAGCAGTTGTATTTTGTTTTCTTTTTAAAAAAAGTATTGAAAAAAGAAACTGTTGAAATCCAGGCAGGAGTTGTGTCATGGTTCAAGGCATAATACAGAAGCAGTGTGATATAGGCAAAATACGCAAGTGGATTATGTCAGTTGTGGCTAGGTGTGAGGGGATTACCTTGAGTAGTCATCCAGAATTTTTACCAGGTGACTCTTCAGTCCCTGGCCCCTGGGAGGAGGGTCAGCTGGACTCACACTGGCGCCCAATGTGGGGCTTCTCCAGCTGTCCCAGTTGGACAATAGAGCAATGGTGTTCTTGGGCCTTGGAGGATGTCCTGATTCACTTTCAATTGTCTTAATTTCCTTCCTGCACCATTTCAATTGCATTTCAACCATGGGTGTATTTTGTGATGAATGATTGACATCGCAAGGTCATTCTCCTTATTCCATATTCTCATTTCTGCTCCTTGTGAGCTTCTCCTGCTTGTTGTGGTTGACGTCCTGTGCTCCCTGGTAATGGATTTCCTTTTCCAGAGCAGAAGAATACAATTATTACTGATGTTTGCAAATCAACATCTCCTCCTTATTTACTTGTGACCACTTTTCTCCCACCTCCATTTCTCCATTGGATTAGTAGTGTGGTGTTCTTCTGCTGTGGATATGACTTAGCATTTCAGTTGCATACTGGCATTGCAGAAGATGCAGGGAATTTACATTCTTGCTACATCACCATGTTGGTTCCATGTTTTGCCAACTGCCCACCATCCTCTCCCAAGGGAGATTTGCTGTTGCCGCTATGGGACAGGGCTGTTATGGAATTATGATTTCATGGGAAACAGATTTCTGGTTGCCACACAGTTAATGTTATATTGTATGTCACTCTGCTGCTACGTCACAATGCTGGCTGGGTGCCCTCCCATCACTAGCAACAGCGTGCTCCTTTCAGCCTGATCTGGGTTGGACATGAGCCAGTAACAAGGAGTTACTATAATCTTAACGAAATATAGAGACATTTCTGCTATAAATAAGATCATTGAGGGGGCCTGTAGAATGTGTTTGCATCTCCAAGCAGAGAAGCAAACAAGATGCACACACTGTTTGGAGTCCCAAAGATGCCCCATTAATGATAAATGTTCTGCTTGTTATGAAGCTAACCCACCCACAGAAGCAATGAAAAAGTATTACGTTGAACAAACCAGTGTAATATATTTTACTTAGACATAACAAAATGAAGCTGCTACAACTCACATTCAAGGCGTTGCCTTGAAATAGAGCTTGGAAATAATTAGACAACTGTTTTTCCCAATATTTCCTCAGCAGCCATTCAACTGCCAAAAGCCTGTGTGAATAAAATGATATTTTTCTGTACAATGCTGATGGGGTAGCCTAGCTTCTCTTCAAGAAAACTCTCTACTTGGGACCAGTCACCAAGAGGCTTGTGTTCTCACCAAACATGCCTCCTGTTATTTTTCAAATTCTTCAGATTTTTCAATAAATGGGACAACCAAAACCTCCTCAATCCTAGTTCATAGTGGTCCCCAACCTTGGGCCTCCAGATGTTATTGGACTACAACTCCCAGAAGCCTTCACCACCACCTCTGCTGGCCAGGATTTCTGGGAGTTGAAGTCCAAGAACATCTGGAGACCCAAGGCTGGGGACCAGTGCACACCACACTGGGTATCTATTTTTGTATTAAGGCAACAACAAATCTTATGCTTGATTGCATGATTAATCATACCAAATGAAAAAGAAGGAAACTAATCATACCTGGACAAAACAATTGAATAATAAAGTGAATAAATTAAAATTATATTATCTGGGATTAACAGCGGCTACCTGGTTGTGAATCAGTTGTGTGGACCTTTCCAGTAACCCAGTACTGATGTAGTGAAACAAGCCAGTATTTGCTCTGCCACAGCTAAAGCAGATTAATATGATTGGACTGTCCATTTAACGATATGTCCCGCCACAAATGTTATTTTAAAATCATAAGCTGCTTAGTCAACAATTTAACTAAGGATTATAAGAATCTGAATATAGTGACCATCATTCAGTATGTCTTCACTCCGGATCAGTGTCATAGCTGTAAAATGATAATGTACCTGTTTGGGAATTGTAAAAAAAACACAATGGACCAAGCCCCATGGCACAGTGGTTAAATTGCAGTACTGGAGTCAAGTCTCTGCTCACAACCTGAATTCAGTCCTGATGGGTTCAGTAGCCAGCTCAAGGTTGATTCAGTCTTCCATCTTTCCGAGGTCAGTAAAATGAGTACCCAGCTAGCTGGGGGGCAAGTAGTAGTTTGCACAACTCTCATGTAAACCACCCATAGAGTGTTCTAGCACTACAGAGCAGTATATAAATAAAAACAACAATATATTGCTGTCTCGCTCAGTGCTTTAAGTATCAGGCTGCAGAGCCACAGGTTGAGAGTTCAATTCCCTTTGGTAGGAGCTGAACTCAATAATCCATAGGGTCCCTTCCAGCTATGCAGAACATGTAGGAAGGCAGACGTTGGTAAACATATTGCAATGAAACTGACAATGTGAGTTTTCAACTGGTTGCAATCCTATGCATTCTTATATGGGAGAAGACCTATATAAGACTACAGCCCTTACAACAGGAGTGGGGAAATGGTGAGCCTCCAGCTGTTGCTGTACTCTGAACCCCATCAGCCCCACTAGGAATGGGTAATAGTGAGAGATTGTAGGAGTTACATTCTGGAGAACCACAAATTCTCCATCTCTGTTTTACAGACTATTTTTTAACAATCAGAAAAGTTTCTTCTTCTGAACCTTTGGAATATATAAATCAAATTTTGAAATATTGGCCATACTGAACAATAAGAGATATTAAGTCTATCTATATATTTCTGTGTAGGATACAAATAACTCATACAGCAGTGCCTTGCACCTAGAAAGACATTTCAAAGCAGAAGTGCTCTGAACTTTTTGCATAGCATTGAGAACTATTTCACTATATCTAAAGCTACGCTGGGACTTGAAAGCTATGAGTGAACACTCTATTTATTAAGAAAGCCTTTAAATAGATTGAGTACTTATCTGGCTTCCTCTTCAGGATTTCTCTAATCTCTTAAAAACTGAGATTACGATGACAGTTCATTCATCATCTAACGAGAGAGAAGCATCTGCATTCCCAGAGAAATGTAATGCCACATTGGTAGATATTATTGATTGGAAGTAAATTCTACTGGAGGCCAAAGAAAGCATGAATGCTTTGCATGCAACTTGAACTTCACGATTACTGCTGACAAGATCTCAGATGGAATTAGTATAAATTGTTAAATCTTTTCTCTGTATAAGGACTGGATTCATTTTGATGGATTCTTTTAATAAACTCCAAAGAGAGCATTTTTACCTCTTCAGATTTGCAATGAACAACTGCATAAAGATTTGAAAGATTTTAATTTACCTTTACCTGGATGTCAAAAGCTTGTTGAAAGCAAATAAAATATACATCTTACAGGACATTTCTACAGTGATTGTTCTTAAATATACTTCTCCCTTCAATAACATCAAGGTTAGGGGCACCAGACACACCCCCATGTAGTTCAATATCTGTATATAACTCTTATTCGTATGTAACTACAAAGCATAAACAGCTGATTCACTCACACACACATTCAGAACAGTTCTTTCTATGGGGGTTCTCTTCCATAGCACTAACAATCCTTTCCATACAATACGATGTGTAACGAGCCTAGGGGCTGAATTAGAGATGTTGTGTTGGGGGGCAAGTAGACAACTTCAACACCTTCAGTGTTGAACATGCCCCTGGTTTCGGGTGGCCAGAGACATGGTATTTATGGAATATTTATTTATTTAATAATTATTTATTGAAACATTTATTTATTGAAAAAATCTATGTATAACCAAAACCATGCTGCTCAGACCCATTCAATTCAAGGGAGAAATGCAATTTCTAGTAAGAAATAACTTACATGATTCTATTCCAGTGAACTATTCCAGTGACTAGTTTTCAGAGAGTACCTATGTAAGCACATTTCAGGAGCAACAAAAAGAAAGCCAAAATAGTTGTGTTGTGGTACCTTTAAGTTTGACAGATTCAGTGTGAGCTTTCATAGATTACAATCCACATCACAAAAATGTGAGTCTATGTGTCTGAAGACATGGTTTATAATCCATGAAAGGTCACACTGAAATAAATTTGCTCCTCTTTTGTTTTGCTGCAACAGACTTCTACCACCACTTTCCTGAAAACTGCTGTATACTGAGTCAACTTGTTAGCCCATCTAGTTCAATATTTCCAACTCTGACCAGCAGCTGGTTTTAGGGATTTCAGCTAGGATTCTGTTTCCTGGTCCTACCAAAGGATTTCTGGCAGTACGGCTCCCATCCTAACCACGAAGTCTGACCCTGCTTAGTTTCCAAAATCAGAAGAGACTGACGCATTGAGGGTTACTGATGGTTACTACTCAATACTTCCTGACTTCAAAATAAGTAATACAATTGCCGAAATCCAGTAGCAAGTAGCAACAGCGGAGACCCACGGAATCAACGGCACCTACAGAGGAGCTGACTCACCACATCCCTCCTTTTTTTTTTAATATTTATTTTTTAACAACTAAGAATAGGGTAGGGAATACAAAAGGTAAAAGGAAGTGGGGGGAAAGGGAAAGGGTTAGGGGGATAGGAGAACACAAAATATGCAATCATCCAATCTATTCATGTTTCAATAACAAATCAACTTTCTGTTTTTTTTTGTTTTTTTTTACTATTTGATTACCCTCCAGCTACCACATCCCTCCTGATTCAGTGGGTCTTCTCTAGGTGCAGCTGACTGCTGGATTTTAGCCGAGATATATACTTTACGAATTAGATTATCATGTAATGGTCTCAAGGAACCTCCCTGCCGCTGAAGAATTAGCCAAGCAAGCACACACGTGTAGCCTGAGGACCCGCTTTCTTATTTTTAGGAGAAATTTCTTCTAAGGCAAGAGCCAGAGGACGCATTTCTCGCCTGCAGCGGCGAAGGAGCCCTCACGACGCATCGCCTCAGCCCAGACGGGAAAAGTTGGAGACGTTCGCGGCCGAACTCCCCCCCCCCCCCTCTCTCTCTCTCACACACACACACACATTCCCTTCCCTGACTCCGCCTTCCATAGGTTTCTCGCCTGACGCTCCCTCGGGGACTGTGGGCGGGGGAAGGGAGTAGAGAAAGCCTCCCGCCGTAGCGCGCTCGTTTGGGTCTCATTTATTATGATGACCAGCGAGCTGGCCAGGTTAAATAGGCTCAGGCTGGTGTCGCGGCAGCTGCCGCCCTCCCTCCTTTCTCCTCGCCCGGACAGGAGCGGACAGCTGCCGCTTGACCAGCCACCTTCCTCCACCTCCTCCTTTCCCTTCCGCCAGCATTTCCCCGGTGGTGGTGGTGGTGGTGGAACCGCTCGAGGAGGAAGAGGCAGCGGCTTGCGCGGACGAGCGGGGCGTAGAGTTCCCGCGCGCGGGAATGGAGTCGGGGAAAGAGTGAAGCCGCGGCAGCGGCAGCGGCTGGCCGGCCGGCCGGCCGGCACCTGGGTTGGAGCGGCGCGCACCACACGGCCGCCCTGGAGAGGTCGGGCGAGCGAGCGAGCGAGCGAGCAGCATGGCAGACCCCGAGGCGCATGAGCAGGTAAAAGGGGCAAGGCGCGTCACCTGCACGGAGAGGAGCCGGGTGAACACCCTTTGGGGCTGGAGGCTGCCCCGCTCCGGCCCGGGTTGCCTCACTAACCTCTTCACGGTGTGCGTGAGGGAGGAAGAGTTGGCGCCTTCAAAGGGAAAGGGACATTGAAAAACTTCAGAGCAAAGGATGGATGCCCAAAGACGGGTTCTACAGGCGCAGCCGTCTTAACTGTTAGAACAGCCTTCCCAACCTTGGGTCACTCAGGTGTTCTTGGACTGCAGTTCCCAGAAGCCTTCATCACCGGCTGTGCTGGCTAGGGTTTCTGGGAGTTGCAGTCCAAGAACACCTGGGTGACCCAAGCTTGGGAACCACTGCATTAGGACCATCTAATGCCGATGGGATTTCTTCCCAGGTAAGTGGGGATAGGACTGGAAGCACCTGTGACTTCATGGAGCTCAAGGTTGTCTGTGTTGTACCCCTCTCCATTTGTCTTCTTACAACAACCCTGTGAGGTAGGTTAGCCCAAGAGAGAATGCCTAGTCCAAGGTCACCATGTGAACTTTGTGGTGAATCGGGGAGCAAAATCTTGGTCTTCCAAGGCTTTGTGCAATATTCTAAGATTAATCATTGCACCATTAAGGTGATGTGCGTGTGCGTGTGTGTGTTTCCGTATATGGAGAAGTTCCAGCAGCTGCCATATCTGTGTTGATGGGCTATGGGCTGTTAGAAGATTCTTCTCTTAGCATGGGATTACTTTTTTGTTGTTGTTACATGCCTTCAATTTATGACAACTCTCAGAATAAAGAGTTGTCATAAATCTCCAAACTGTCCTAGGCTCAGCAGCCCTACTCAGCTCTTGTAAAATCAAGCCTGTGGTTTTCTTTAGTGAGTTGATCCATCTTGTATTTGGTCTTCCTCTTTTCCCGCTGCCTTCAGCCTTTCCAACCTGCAAATTCTGTTCTCATGATGTGTCCAAAGTAGGACAGCCTCAGTTTGATTATTATTATTTTTTGCCTCCAGAGATATTTCAGACTTGATTTTTATCTAGGACCCACTGGTTGGTCTTTCTAGCAGTCCAGATTATCCACAAAGCTTTCCTCCAGCACCATATTTAAAATGAATCACTTTTTTTTTCATGTCAGACTTCTTCACTGTCCAGCTTTCACACCCAGACATAGTTATCAGGAATACAATAGTATTCTCACAATAAGCCTGTGAAGTAGGTTAACCCAAGAGTGAGGGCTGATTATCTTAGCATTGATCTCCAGTCGCACATCCTTACAGCTGATGATCTTTTCTAATTCCTTCATTGGTGCCCTTCCAAGTCACAGTCTTCTGATTTTTTGGCTGCAGTCTCCATTTGGATTAATGACTGAACCAAGGTATACACAATCTTTAACAATTTCAATTTCTTCATTGCCAGCATTAAAGTTGTATAGTTCTTCTGTAGTCATGATTTTTTGTCTTCTTAATGTTCAACTGTCATTCTGCTTTGGCACTTTCTTCTTTCACTTTCACTAAAAGTTGTTTCAAGTCATTGCTGCTTTCCGCAAGAAGGATAGTGTCATCTGTGTGTCTTAGATGTTTCTTCCACCATTTTTCACTCCTTCATCTCAGTCTAGTCCAGTTTTCAATATGTTATGTTCTGCATATAAATTGAACAGAGAGGGATATAAAATGCATCCTTGCCTGACACGTTTGCATATAGGAAACCATTCTATGTCTCCATATTGTGTCCTGACAGTAGCTTCTTGTCCACAATACAGGTTGCGCATCAGGACAGTCAAGTGCTGGGGCACACTCATTTCTTTCACAAGAACCCATAGTTTCTCATAATCTACACAGTCAAAGCCTTTGTTGTCATCTACAAAGCATAGGTAAAGGTAAAGGTTCCCCTTGACATTTAGTCCAGTCGTGTCCGACTCTAGGGCGCGGTGCTCATCCCCGTCTCCAAGCCGTAGAGCCAGCGTTTGTCCGTAGACAGTTTCCGTGGCCAGCGCGACTAGACACGGAACGCCGTTACCTTCCCACTGTGGTGGTACCTATTTATCTACTCGCATTTACATGCTTTTGAACTGCTAGGTTGGCAGGAGCTGGGACAAGCGATGGGAGCTCACTCTGTCGCGTGGATTCGATCTTACGACTGCTGGTCTTCTGACCTTGCAGCAAAGAGGCTTCTGCGGTTTAACCTGCAGCGCCACCACATCCCTGGTTCTACAAAGCATAGACTGATCTTATTCTGAATTTTTTTGTGCACTCCAGTAGACAGTGGATATTTGCAATTTACTATAATATGCGTTTATTATGGTCATATGACCTATTTCAGATATACATCAACCAATTTGCACACAATAAAAAGAACATAGAAAGTTTTTTAAAAAACAGAAAAGTTATCACGGATCTTCCAATAAGTAAGCCCTTCTTCATATCACAGCAAAGAAAAAGTTAGCAACCTGAGCAATAACATAAGGATTCCAGTCTGACAGACAATACATAACCAACCACTTAGGATAGCCTTGAAATTTTTGCAAGAAAAAATATTTACAAATTGATCTTGAGTGCCTCTTCTGTTTTTGGAATCCAACTTGAACATCAGGAAGCTTTCTCTTCATGTTCTAGAACTGCAGATTCTTCCTCACAGGATTCTTCTTCAAAGGAGTTTGTCATCATTTTATCTCTTCTGTATATGTCTTCAGTATACAGTACTGTTTCCACCTTTATTTTCTTTTGGTCAGGTAGTGTGCTTTCTTGTTGGTCATTCAACATTCCTAATCTAGGCCTGAATTTTCCTTTGATTTCTTGATCTTCTGGAAAGAGATATCTTGGTGTGTTTTTCTCTCTCTCTCTCTTGTTGTTCTCTTCCATTTCTTTGCACTGTCCGTTATAATAGTTCTCTTTGTCTCTACATGATAGTTGCTGAAAAGCTGCATTCAGGATTCTGACCCTACTTCTGTCACCCTTCCTGCCTGTCCTTGACAATTTTAAGTGTTTCTTCTGCCATCCATCTAGGTTTTTCTTTTCTTTTTACTATAGGAATTGAATTTTTGCATTCTTCCCTAATAATATATCTGGCTTCACCCCACAGTTCTTCTGGTTCATGGTCTATTATTGAATTTAATAATGCAGAACTCTTCCTTATGTAGACTTTAAATTCCTCAGAAATGTTTAAGTTATATTTTGGCACTTGAATTCTTTTAGTGCTCTTTTTTAGGGCACTGGAAACAAATTCCTGTGCTGCAGAACTGAGCATTTTCCATTGACTTTTAGCAGAGGGCAGTTGAGCTGCAATCTCTTCTAAATCTGTTTTCCTCAAAGGTTCATCAGAACATAATGGGATAATGATGAGGTGAAATAGGACAGTTTTGTTTTGCTGTGCATACACTTAATTGAGCTCTCAAAGAGCTGAGTGTGTTGTCTACTTGGAAAAAAGTGTTGAGTAAAGGAGAACATCTTTAGAGCAGATAGCCTCATACAGATGTGATATTTCTAAGCTGCAGTTCAGAAAAACTCAAATTTTCTTCAAAGGAAAAGGCTCTGTATAAATGTTAAGGAATTAAGGATGTAATAATTGAGGAGAGTGTTATCAGTACTGGTGTAATCAGTTTACATTGTTGCAGTTCTGAGTTCTCATTTGAACATCTCCAAAGGATAATTCTCTCTTTGTGTTTTTAAATAAGAAGCTGCATTTATACAATAGAATTATAAATTAATAGAAACAAGAGTCTTGTGGCAATTTAAATACAATTTAACTACATTTTATATGGCATTAGGTCTTTTAAACAGCAGCTGGCTGTCCACCAAAGCTTCTGCAAAATAAAATCTGACAATCTATACAGTTCCAAACTATTTAGTATTCTCGCTGCCACATAGTTAACGTGGTTAGTCCAGTGGAAATTAAATTTGTTACAAGGTGACTTATCTGTATGTTTGCTTACTACTTGTTCATCTGTCAGAATCTGGAACCATTACACCTTCCTGTGACCTTGATATGTTGATGAAAGGATATGAATATTTACAGGAGTATAATTTGGAGAATATAATGCAGCTGGGAATTTCATTAACTGGTGTCTTGTAAGCTAGCAGTTAATAAGTATAATGGAGAGTTTAATGATTTCTTTGTGGGTCAGCTTGTAATGGGTAGCTTTCAATAGCTTTGTAATTGAAAGCTTTCAAGAATTTCAAACTCAGAAAGGGGAAATTTTGGTGTACTTTTACCAAATCACTCAAACCAGAAATCTTTGTCTTCCATGATATAAATTAGTAAACATTCTGAGGCCAGGGAGGAACACTGCCAAGAGTACATATTTAGATTTATGTCTGGCAGAAGAGTAAAGGGATGTCATATATATCATTTCAGTTTTCTGTAGGAAAATAGTGTTGCTTTATGAATGATGGTGGCCACATTTCCTAAGGGCTGTTTCATACATCACACATCTACGAGTCCAAGTTTGTCAACAAATGTCAGCTTTCAAATGCCTTTGTCATATTTGTGTTCATTTAAGTGTACACCTAAAAACTGACATAAAAGACCCCAAGGTGTCAAGGGGACCTCTCTTGGGAGGTACACACAATCAGGCAGTCTCTTCTGTGCCGTTCACTGAGTAGGCTGGTAAACAACCCACTTTACTTCCTTTCCATTCAATACAATAAATATTTATTTATCTGTTTGGTTAATAACTCACATTTCGCCTTAAAATAGGGACCAAGAGTGTGTTGCTCTCTTTAATGGGTTCTCTTTTCTGGGAGTTGGGATACCCAGTGTGGTGTAACGTATAGAGTGATGGACTAGGATTCAGGAGGCCTGGGCTTGAATCTCCACTCAGCCTTGGATAATCAGTGGAAATGTGGAACGGGTAAAACCACTCAGAAATATCTCCCTTACCTTGAAATCTCTATTAGAGTAGCTGTAAGTCAGTTCCAACTTGACAGCACACAACAAATGATGGGAATTGGGGTAAAAACCATACTTTTTAAAAGATGTGTCCCCTCCTTGGTTCTTCCCAACCCCCCCCCCCCCTTCACTTCATTCTTACCATCAAAGGCTCAATGTAGCACTGACCAGTCTCTTAAACTATGTCCTACCGTATACTGAAAATTGGGCAAAAGTGAACCAGTTGTCTGGTTTTGCCTTAAGTTTGAAGAAAAGAAGAACACTAGAGTCCATCTAACTAGAATCAGCCCAAAACATTTTGCTGCCTGTGTCAAATTAGAAAATGTTTCCTTTATCCCTTCCCTGCTTCTATCTCCAAAAGCCAGCCAGCTGAATCTGTTTAAATGGTGCTTGAATATTACTTCAACACTGGCAACAGGATACTGTGTTGCAACAGAAAGATTATAGTTCTGTGATATCTTAAAAATCTCACAAATATATAAAAGCTGCCTTGTAAGAGCTTAAAGTATTTGACACTTCTGTTATGTAGAGAAATGCCACTGACTTACTATGACTTATATTTGTGCCCATCTCTCTCAAACCTCTGTGCATGTACTTGTGTCTACTGACATACATGCAAACGCACACAGGCCATTTAGTTAACATTTCATCTCTAAAAGCTTATGTTCAGACCAGTAAACTCGGTATAGAAGGCTCAAATTGAAACTGAGCATCATTTGAAGGATCAGAAAGATTCACGGGCTTATGTGCTCTTTCCTATCTGAGCTATTGAAAGCAAGCCGTGCAAGAAGCTGATTTTTTATGCATCTGAATTTATCACTGGTTCCTCGAAGGACAACATGCCTCAACATAGTTATTTAGATTCTCTTTGAACAGCTGAATATTTCTGAATGGAGCTTTTACCTTCTCTAACTTCCAGTATTTCCATTAGATGTGTTTGAGCAGGTAATCACTCTACTGCTTTGAGACAATGTGAACATATGAGATATGAAGGACAAAAGCTATTTGCCTTGTTTTTGCAATAAAAATTATTTTCACCCTGCAATGGCTTTTAAGTTACACTTTTTGTTGTGTGCCATCAAGTTGGAGCTAGCTTAGAGCAACCTTAATAGGGCTTTCAATTTAAGTGAAATATTTAAGGAGTGGTTTTATCAGTTCCCACACCCCAGTGAGTTTCTATGGATGAGCAAGGATTTGAACCCAGGCCTCCAGAGTCCTAGTCCATCATTCTATCCAATACACCACCCTAAGTATCCTGAGTTGCACAGATGTACTTCATTACCAGTTTTTTCCCCTCAGAAATGCAGTCCACTTGAACTTAGTTTTAAAAACTCCCTCAACTCTTTTGCAACAAACTGGAGTCAGTGCTGGATGTACACTCCATGCCTTAAGGTACACAAGACAGACCAAAAGCAAACTTTGCTGTGTGTATTTCTTTATGACATAGTTCAAGTGATACCCTTTCTCAGTATACTCCATTTTGTCCACAGCTCGGAAAAATTAATTTCAAATCAAACTGTTCAGAATCCCCCAAACTACATTAGTAAGACTGGCTGTGAGATTCTGAAATTTGGAGTCTAACAAAGTAAAAATTCCAAGCTCTGGTTCTCCTCAATTTTCTATTCTCTCTCCTGCTTCCACCACTCTTGCAACAATCCGCCTGGATTTCATTTCCACTTAATATATTCTATTCTTGTTTGCCTATTTTAAAGGCTATCGGCTTCAAAAACTTATGATTTTCCCCCCCCCCCAAAACTCCTTATAATCCGGAGTCCTTAGAGTTTTCAGAGTCCTGCTGATCTCTCTCTTATGCAGGTATGATGAAGCATCGGCTACAAAGCAGCAGAATTACAAGTAACACAGCTAGCTGCAACTAGCTAATTTTTGGTTTAATGGTATAAATAAATTTTAGTTTGGCAGTAATACATTGAGCAGACACTACACTACTTTACCGGTGTATTGAGTTACTTGATCTTGTTACTTTCAATTATTTTTAAGAGCATTCTAAAGCATTTTTGGAGATAATTTGACACGTCTCCTCTTCATTTGTAAGCCCCCAAGTAACAGAGAGTAAAGGAAAAGTTTAAAAAGGGACAAGTAACAAGTTACTTTTCAACCATTACAACAGGCAACAACTGTTGCAAATGTTCACAAAGTTAGAAAGGGGGAAAAAAACCCTATTCTTTTGGTTACAGAATAGGTGCTATATAGACATTTAGCCACTTAGTCCCGCAATAAAGATGGGTCCAGTACTGAATATGTTCCATGGGCAAGATTCCCTCTAAGATGTGCAACTGCATGAGCGTGCTCGTCTCGGTCTCCCACTCAGCTTTTCTCCTCCTCTGTGCACTCACATTCATTGTTTCCAGCCCCTCTCATTCCAGTCACAACAGAACCCTGCATGGGGGTATTGTGGGGGGTGGAGCCCCGTGCATTGGGACTGAAAATTATAGGGAATATTGTCCATAGGTGGTTTTGGTCAATTTTTGATATTCTCTAGAAGAAGAATAAAAATAATGTAGTGTCTGTGTGTATGAAAAGGAATTCCTCCTACCTGCCTCATACTATGAATGTTTTAGATTAAATATCATTCTACAGTAACAGTCAGAAATGGCAAGGCTTCTTTTTGAGGCAGAATATGCTATTTTCTTGTAAACTACTTCCAGAATTTTTAATGCAACTTGTTGCAGAAAACAAAATAAAACCCCACAAAAACATAGGCATTTTAATGATCTGTTGTTAGTCTTCTTTAACAAATGGTTATTTGATTCTTTGGAGAACTTTGGGAAAACATTTCTTAAATAAGCAAGAAATCTTACTAATAAAATTGGTCTGATTCTAATCTTGTTTGGTGTTAGTATAAAAAGTGATATTTTCATTTTGGAAGATAAATATTTGTTTTGTTGGTTGTAATAAAATTGAATGTAGAAGGAAGCATCTTATTGAGTTTAATAAAGCTGGGATTTGTTTCTGTAAAAGGCATAAAAAATAAAAAAGATGTACAGTGGATGCTGGAGATAGTCTTTAAGGATAATAGCAGCAGTTAAAGAAATGTTGTACAAAAATGCTATCTTGAGTGCAATTTCATGCTTCTTTATCAGCCAATCCCTGAAAGATTAGATTATTTTTCCAAGAATCTACCAGGTTCCAGTGAGAGTTATGCATTATAATTAAAATTAAGAGTGCCTGCTTAACAATGTAATTAGAAGCCTTTAGCCGCCAAATGTCCTTAAAACATTATGCTGAAATCGTCAGTGACATCTTAAACTGGAAGTAATGAGAAACACTTGAAAATCATTGCTACTAAATGTGCTGGCAACCGTAAGCATAAACAAAATAATAATATGATTCTAAACACTAATTAACATATACAAATATTCCTTAATTATCTGATCCTAGTTAGAAGTGAGTAGGTATAATTCAGTAGGGTAGAGCATCTTGCTGCTGAGCGAAGGGTCAGGAGTTCAGATTCACACTGTGCCTTATAGAAGAAGGGCCATCTGAGATAATCTGCAGCATGTATGGTTGATAGGGTTATATGCCATGCCGCCTTGTGACTTTCAACGAGCTGCATGGTCCCTGAGCATCACAAGAAGGAAGAACCGGTAAACCACTTCTGAGTATTTCATACCTAGAAAACTCTAGGAGGATCAACATAAATAGGACTTCATCTAACAGTGTGTAACATAAATACTGGTAATGTCTGACTATGATATTGGAATAATATTTTTGTGTTGTCAATATAAAATCATAGTTTAGATCACTAGAGGATGTTTCCTGTGCAGTTGTTTTGTATGGAACAGGAAGCTGGATTTTTAAAATATTATTACTGTTTTAAAGAATACATTGAGTAAGTCAAAACAACTTGTGATGCCTCCATCCAGTTGCAATCCATAAGTCATGTATGATAGTCTACCAGGACTTGGAAAACCTTCTATGTTTGCCTAACTAGCACTGCAAAAATTAGATACATTCCAAACATGTGGAATGGGTGCTGTTGAAACATAACAGCAGTAGAGTTCCTGATGTTTTTTGTTTTGTTTTGTTTTTAACTTAGTGCTTTGTAAAGCTAGTGGTTTGGGTATCTGGCTACAGAGCCGGAGACTGAGAGTTTGATGTGGCTCCTGTGGGTGATCTTGGGCAAGCTGCACAGTCCCAGGGTGCCCCCAGAAGAAGGGAATGGTAGACCACTTCTGAATACTCTGTACCTGGAAAACCCTGAAGAAGATCATCAAAAGTCAGAATTGACTTGACAGTACCTGATTGTTATTATTAAGGCTATCTGGTAGGTAAACAAACATGAGCCCCCCAAAATCAGCTCATTTGGTTTAGAAGACTTGGTATTGCTTTGACACCAGACCCTGGTTTAATTCTTTAAATTTAGCTGTGAAAACTCTTGGGCTTCCACCACTCTTCACCTTTCATCTTCCTTTATGCATGAGGACAGAAACAGTCAATAGAGAGAGCCCATAATTAGAGCTGAAAGCACATTAATGTTTCAAAGTGTTGAATGAGGTTGTCTTTCCTTGTGAGTGAAGTCAGACTCTGAAAGAATCCTGTGCTTAAATCCTGAAGACAAGTCACCAAACAATGCAAAATAATTTACCTAATCTCAGAGATGGGATAAGTTTGTACTGTGATACTGTTCATGGCAAGTTAAATAAGGTTTTTCTGATTGGACTAAGTGTGAGAAAGAAACATAGAAAACTGTAATGGACTCATGCTCTATTGTGGATGTGCATAAATATTCTCATGCTTGTGTATTAAAGTACATGGTTATTAAATGGTAGACCATCATCTTGATTGTATGTATAATATCTTACAAGCCAGAGGCAATGGAAGAAGCAGTTAATCAGATGAAGAAAATTCTAGTTATGCATTTTCATAATGTTATTGCCTTTATATGGTACTTGTAGTAATTTCTCTCAGAGCAATGCTTTCCTTGTTTATGGAATGAATGTGCATAATTTTATCTTCTCTCATCCTTTTCTTTTTTCTTCCCAGTAGGTCTGGTATAGAAAACAGTTATTTTTATTTGCTTGGTCTAATAATTGCATGATGGGAAGAACTGGGGGCTGAAGTGGATTTTCCATCTTGCTGTGTAGTTTGTAAATCCATGCTTTTTTTTTTTTTTTTTGAAATGAAGTTTCCTAATTGTGGGGCTCTTGCTGTGAATGCTTTGCTTGTTGTTTGCAAATGGCACAATTCCAGAAGATAAGTTGACAGGATCGAGTTCCAAAGACCAAGCCTGTTTCTACAAGGGGTTATGGTATTGGTAGTCTTTTTGCTAATTAGGCTCGGTACAGAGTGCCTTTCAAAAGAAAAAACTACCAGTCCCATAACCCCTTGCAGATCCCCTGCAGCTTAGCCTCTCCCAGTCCCATCCTCCGTCACAGCCTAAATGGAGCTCAATAAGGAAGCTTTCCGAGGCTTACCTCATGAGTGACTAGAAAAACATCTCTGAGGATTTTGATATCTTGACTGTAACTCCCAGATTTCTGGCTAGTGGAATTCCTGGTGAATTCTGGGGATTGCAGAGCAAGAAATATAAGAGTCTGATGCCTAGTTGTATGGATGTTTGTGTTTTTTAAAAACATTCAGCTAGTCATTCTGTGCTTGCTGTTCATACAGCATGCTTTGCTTGTCAAGGGGGAGGAACTACAAAGATACTAATGAGGGGGGGAAAGGGCTCCTCTTGTCTGGCTCTTGACTGGAGACAAGGAATCTCATTGGACTTTAAAATATCTTGCTGAAATCTCTTGTCAAAGTGAGACAGACGAATTCAATGAGTACAAGGATTTTAGCAAGTATTGTTTGCACCCCTGATACTCGCCCATTCTCTTTCGCTAGAGGTAAAATGAAACTTACCAGTGGAATGTCAGTGGATTGCTGTAGCGTCAGACTTCAGAGCAATACCTTAAGAGATTCATTTTTTTACTGTGGTGGCAGGCTGAGGGAGAGGAGGAGGAGGAGGAAGCAAGGTCTACACTGCTGAATATAGATCTGTTTCTGCATGATGTTATAACAAGAACTTGGCTTTGTCTGGGGACTCTCCACAGACCTACTGATTACCTGCCACTGTTACCTGATTTCTATTTGTGGCAGGCCTCTGGGCAAATTATTGTCATCTTGAACTATGGACTATGACTGTGGTCACGGTGCCCTGACACTTCCTATTCCTTTCTGTTTAGGTTGAGCCAGTCTCCAAGGGCAAATTTCCCTTCCTGTCTGCAGGCTCTGCCAATTAAGACAGGGCATTTACCCAGCTATTACCAGCTGTTGATAGGGGAAGAATTGGGGTCACATTGTTAGTTCATCCGTTACCTCCCTCTTGTTGACCTACATCTGATCCTCACAAGGCTGTACATCTGATCCTCACAAGGCTGTGCACGCTACAGAAACATCACCATGTTTGCATTCATGAAATATTCTAAGTGTTTTGCTGTACTCATACAATGCCATTGTTTGTTATATTAAAATTGTTCAAGAATTCTGGTTCGTTTGTTACATTACACTTCTTCAAGAGCTCTTGCATTTTACTCCATTTCTACAGACTTTTGTCTCTAAGACAGATCAGATTGTTAGTGATATCAGATATCACACTGAGCATTTTTGCTAGAAAATTAACATTCATTGGAGTCTGTGGAATGTCCTTCAAAACCATATTTATGGTTGACTTCTAAAAACATGTGCACAGTGTTTCTGAAAGAGGTCTATTTAATGAGCATTCATCTGTAAGAACATGGATTTCACTGAGTTCTAAACCTGAATGGGAAAAGTTACATGTCTGAGCCTTGTTAGATTGGTTCCAATGTACAGTATATCACAGAAGTGAGTACAACCCCTCACATTTCATAAATATTTTAGTATATCTTTTCATGTGACAACACTGAAGAAATGACACTTGGCTACAATGTAAAGCAGTGAGTATACAGCTTGTATAACAGTGTAAATGTGCTGTCCCCTCAAAATAACGCAACACACAGCATTAATGTCTAAACTGCTGGCAACAAAAGTGAGTACACCCCTAAGTGACAAAGTCCAAATTGGTCACAAAGTGTCAATATTTTGTGTGGCCACCATTATTTTCCAGTACTGCCTTAACCCTCTTCGGCATAGAGTTCACCAGAGCTTCACAGGTTGCCACTGGAGTCCTCTTCCACTCCTCCATGACAACATCACAGAGCTGGTGGATGTTAGAGACCTTGCGCACCTCCACCTTCCGTTTCAGGATGCCCCACAGATGCTCAATAGGGTTTAGGTCTGGAGACATGCTTGGCCAGACTTCCATCACCTTTACCCTCAGCTTCTTTAGCAAGGCAGTGGTCATTTTGGAGGTGTGTTTGGGGTTATGTTGGAATACTGCCCTGCGACCCAGTCTCCGAAGGGAGGGGATCATGCTCTGCTTCAGTATGTCACAGTACATGTTGGCATTCACGGTTCCCTCAGTGAACTGTAGCTCCCCAGTGCCGGCAGCACTCATGCAGCCCCAGAACATGACACTCCCACCACCATGCTTGACTTTAGGCACAACACACTTGTCTTTGTACTCCTCACCTGGTTGCCGCCATACACGCTTGACACCATCTGAACCAAAAAAGTTTATCTTGGTCTCACTGGACCACAGGACATGGTTCCAGAAATCCATGTCCTTAGTCTGCTTGTCCGCAGCAAACCGTATGTGGGCTTTCTTGTGCATCATCTTTAGAAGAGGCTTCCTTCTGGGATGATAGCCCTGGAGACCAATTTGATGCAGTGTGCAGTGTATGGTCTGAGCACTGATAGGCTGACCCCCACCCCTTCAACCTCTGCAGCAATGCTGGCAGCACTCATACGTCTATTTCCCAAAGCCAACCTCTGGATATGACGCTCAGCATGGGCACTCAACTTCTTTGGTCGACCATGGCGAGGCCTGTTCTGAGTGGAACCTGTCCTGTTAAACCTCTGTATGGTCTTGGCCACCGTGCTGCAGCTCAGTTTCAGGGTTTTGGCAATCTTCTTATAGCCTAGGACATCTTTATGTAGAGCAACAATTCATTTTTTCAGATCCTCAGATAGTTCATTACCATAAGGTGCCATGTGGAACTTCCAGTGACCAGTCTGAGAGAGGGAAAGCGATAACACCTGCTCCCCCTTCACACCTGAGACTTGTGACACTAGCAGGTCTCATGACACCAGGGAGGGAAAACGGCTACTTGGGCCCAATTTGGACATTGTCACTTAGGGGTGTACTCACTTTTGTTGCCAGTGGTTTAGACATTAATGGCTGTGTGTTGCGTTATTTTGAGGGGACAGCACATTTACACTGTTATACAAGCTGTATACTCACTGCTTTACATTGTAGCCAAGTGTCATTTCTTCAGTGTTGTCACATGAAATAATATATTAAAATATTTATGAAATGTGAGGGGGTGTACTCACTTCTGTGATATACTGTATTTTAAATGTGTTTCCCCCTCCCCCCAAATGTGTTTTTTAGTGTGTTAATAATATATGGCCAGATCATGGAAGGAAGAGCAGACAGATGGAAAATAATTGGGCTTTATGAGCTGTAGTGTATTTTGCTGAATCCTGAAAAGTTTCTGTTCACTCATAAAAAATCGGGAATATATGTTTTGTTGGAGTTACCTGTTCAGAAGAGGTGATGGACAGGAATTAGAAAATAAATGATTAAACTATAAATGATTGGGCAATTCCAAATGGCCTGAAATTAAGTAATGCAAGTGGAATTGATTGCTAATATAAATAGTGTATTCACAGCTAAACAAAGCGTTAACTTCATAGTCTATACCAGCAGAACTTATATATTTTACATCATTAAGTTTTACTAGAATTTTGAACAACCATTTTGCACTAATCTATATCAAAAACATTAACAAATATTGTAAAAATGCCGAACTGGGATTGGGAGCCTCCTTTATAATCAAACTAGCTGATATATTTAGCACATTTGTAGAAGAGGTGGCCTCTCAAATAGAAAAAAGATATTTGTTTGTCCTAGCACACAATGTTCCTCTTATACGTACCATATTTTTCCATGTATAAGATGCCCCTATGTATAAGACGCACACCCCACTCCACCCCACTTTTCTAACCCAAAATTAAGAAATCTTAACTGAGCTTTGAGTATTCAGCTTTTGGGCTCAGAACACTCTGACATTATGAATCCCTGTTGAATCTGAGCACTGCCTACAGGCTCCACCTCCAACGAGGTGTGTTCGAATTGGTTTGTACAGCATCAGCTGACATCAGTTACATAAGGCTAATGATTGGAGGAAACGAAGTCTCCTGACTGTAGGAAGCTACGCTGCGTGATTGGAGGAAGCCTGTTTGCAGAGGCAAGGTATGGGCCGTTTTCTCTCCTCAGCTTACTTCCGTGTATAAGACGACCCTCAATTTTTAGTCTAAAGGTTTTAGACCAAAGTATTGTCTTATACATGGAAAAATACAGTATGTTGCATTTAACGTGTTTTGCTAGTGGTTGGTCCTTGGAATGTAAAGAATGGAATGGGCTTCATTTGGTCACTAGAATGTGAATGCAGGATTAATTTGCAAGTCTGATTGCTGAAGCACATCTCTCTGTGGAAATATTATTGTGAGAGGACAAACAGATTAATTGCATTCATCACAAGAGATAAGGATTCCCATTAATACTTTAATATGACCCTTAAATTGGTGCCATTTTATGATACTGTGATTCAAAATTGGTTTATTCAGACATTTTTATTTTGGAGGAATGGACATTTGTGATTGATCTCGGAATTAGTTGGGTTGTCTCAATACAGAGAACTGAAATGTACCAAGAATCACAAACCTGATAGGATCGGCAGGAGTTGGAAGTGGTTTGATGGCACATAAGAACAGTATCTTACCCAACAGAGATGGGCTGTCTCCTCAAGACAAAGAATGGTTCAGAAATAAAGCAGAAAGTAGAGAGGACCAGATAACTTACAAAAATTACTGAAGTTCACATATGACTTCATGTTGTCAAATTACTATTTGATAGATGCTTTATAGTTACTTTACACTATTCTTACTCTTGAAATTAACTCTCAATTGCAAAAAAAGAGTTTATTCTAGCATCATCACAATGGGAAAACAAAATATTTGGATAACTCCTGCTTCCTTACTCTAATCATTCAGCATTCTGCTGTTATGTATGCAATACCTATGCATTTCTGAAGTCAAGAAAGTTATTTTGCAGTAAGAGCTGGGAGCACAATGTTTCATGGGAATATCAAGTGGTGAGGAAGCAATAGTATTGCTGCTTATTAGGCTCTATTGCAGGCCCCTCCCAAAGAACGACCATCCCATGATCCCTTGTGATTAAGAGTATTAAGAGAGTTTCCTTCTTGAAATAATCAGTACAGAGGCAGAGACTGAATATGAAGGGTAGGGATAGTTCATTTGTGGACTTTGATGTTTTGGGGGCGGGCAGCATCTCCCAGAATTTTGCCTAGAGAAAGTCCTAGTGAATGCTGGAACTCGCAGTCTAAAAATAACAAAAGTCCCATTCCTAATTCAGAATACGTAGGTGCCTTCCTAAAAAAATGCTGTGGTAGAAAATGAAAAGGGAGGAGAGATTAATGGATATCACACGGCTGGGAGTTCCACTCCTGACATTCCGCTATAAAAGAAGTGTTCCCATTTATCCAAGGCCTTCCAAGTGTTGGACCATGGAGAAGAGTTGAAACATAACATTACTTATGGATGGGATGCAATGGGAGGAGGCAGTAGATTTTGGCTTTTGTGTTGCCTAGGTATTTTCTTATTCCCTCCCCCTCTAATGCTATTTTTAAATTAGCTTCCTATAGAAGAGTTGTTTCAGTGTATTGATTCTGTGCCTATTCTACAGGTTTGGATTTAAAGATGAGTTCTACTAAGAGAGCAACAATATTGTTGCAAATTCTCTCTGTAATAAGGCATGTAATTGGTTTGTTTGTTATGCAGTCCTTCTGCTGATCTGCTATCTTAATCAGAGAGGAGAAGAGTTACTTTTTCTGGACTAGAGCTTCCAGAATACTACAACCAGCTCTGATCTTAGTAGAACCTGTGTAACCATAAATAGCTGCCACTTTACTGAAAAAGGATGTTTCTAGATTGCATATTCCTTAAGAATAAGAACAACACATCACTTAATTATTTCATTTATTCTGGCTTTTTAAGAACTAGTAGAAGGAAAAAAAGGGGGGAAACACTAACCCATGGGTTAATACAATTGTAAAATTTGGTGCAGGATAGAGGATTTTGTTTCATGCTGACTAGGGTCTTGAATTTATCATGTTCAGAGCTGTGGACTGGTTCAAGACTTTTCCCTTATTTTTCTGTTGTTATTTTGAGTATACTGAAAACAATGTTTTAATGTGAGCCCTACCAGTTTGTATGTTCATTCATGGCAAAATGCAGTTTTAGGAAACCTTTCATGAGCTTTTGAGTTGAAAATAACCATATGTTGAAGAGAGAGTACCCAGCAAATAGCAAAGCACAAATATAAGGCCCATCAGTAAGTATCTCTTTTATTTGTATTGATCAGAGCTGTGTACTCTCATGCTCTGGTGCAAACCATGTTTATAGCTGTCATGTTATATTAAATACAAAACAGTTGAATTCAGAGAGAAACTCAGACATTGATTCATGACAGTCAATATACCAGAGATTCTGAGGTTACTGCTGGGTAATGTCAGGAGTATAAATTGAACTGTTCTCTTTTTGTATTCTCAAGCTGAAATATAGCATTAAAATGTATAGTTTAAGTTCAGTTATATTATTTTACAGTTCTTAAAACCAAAATAATGGTTTACGACCCTTTTCTCTTACAAATTATTGGCCTTCTTTTACAAATAAGGAATTAAAATCTAGCAATATGTTGAGGCTGTACCTTTCTTACATCTTTCTCACAGTCAAGGCAGTTAGCATAAAAATGTTAAACACAAAAGTCCAACAAAAATGTTTATATTCCTCCCCCAATAAAGAATGACATAATAGCAACATTGTATTAAGAATTTATCCACTGTATTCTGAGATTTGAACCTGTAACCAAGTGAAATACTTAATTCACTGAACTGCACTAAGAATTGATGATAAGATAGTCTCTATGTGTTGCTATTTTAAAATGGGTGGGTAGTCTAGAAAGTAGTTCATGAGTTGCATGTGCCACCTCGGCCCTCCTGTATCCACAATTTAGTGGAAATTTTAACTGCGTATCCAAAACCTTTATAACGTACCCAGTGCAGTCTTTTTCCATATTGTACCTCACCATCTGCAACTATATTATTTTGAAGCAATTTTGTATGTTTTTCTTCAGTCAACTCTCTTGATCAAAAATATTGTTACATAACTGTCAAAACTAAGTACATGTGTTTATATTTTGTTTGCATTTCAAGAGGTGCTGCCTTAAAAGAATACTAACAGAATACTAAGTGTTTAGTAAGTCACTGTCATTTAGTTTTCATACTGTAAGCAAGTGCAAATGGCTTCAAGTCAAATAATTCTGCCGAAAATTGCAACTCGGAAGCCCCAACAGTAGAGTTCCAGCATTGTTTGATGGGACAGATAGTGAGAATATTTTATTGTTGAATGCTTTCATCAGTTATTTGTTACACCAAAACCCACTTTTCCCCAGCTGTTTTTCTTCTTAAAATAAAAGATACAGACCTTATTTTTTTTAACGTTTCAATAAGAAAAACAACTTGAGAAATATTATTAATATTTTTAGTTCATAGACTGCTGTGACACAATTCCTCTGCATAAAGCAGGCATTCTCAACAGGGATCATACAGTCCTCTGGAGGGCCCTGTCACATTTGAAGGGGGTACAGACTGTGAGAAATGTGAGATGTTTCTGAAAGATATCGGTTCGTGCTGTGTCCTTGTATGACAGGGAGGCCTAGAAGCTGATAAGAGCTCCTAAAAGGGCCGTGGCCAAAAAAAAAAAGGTTGAGGATGGTCTAAAGGCTTCCAATAGCCATTTGACTTTAGAAGTGAGTTGTTTTGATTTGCAAAACAGGACAGACTATGGTGCATTCTGCCCCCTGATTCAGTACTGTTACCTGAGTAGAATATAGAGTTTGCCATTCGTGGTCTTGAAACCTAGAGGGTGACCTGTGCATTTAAGTTTTTGGATTGCTACAGCTAACAACAAAGCAGCATTCCTAATTTGTAATGGTGTGTTGACAGAATGGAGCATGTAAAGTGTTCTACTATGCAATTGTCCACTGTCGCAAAAGGCTTGTACCAAGAATCATAGAAAAGTTGGAAGGGATCTACGTACAAGGCCATCAAGTCCAACCCCCTGCTCAATGCAGGAATACAATCAAAGCATATCTGCCAGGTGATTATCTAAGTTTTTCTTGAATGCCTCCAGTGTTGGAGCACTCACCAACTCCCAAGGTAACTGGTTCCACTGTCGTACTGCTCTAACAGTTAGGAAGTTTTTCCTGATATGCAACCGAAATCTGGCTTCCTTTAACTTGAGCCCATTGTTGCATGTCCTGCACTCTGGGATGATCGAGAACAGATCTAGCCCCTCCTCTGTATGACAGCCTTTCAAATATTTGAAAAGTGCTATCATATCACCCCTCAGTCTTCTTTTCTCAAGGCTAAACATGCCCAATTCTTTCAGCCTTTCCTCATAAGGCTTGGTTTCCAGCCCCCTGATCATCCTTGTCGCCCTCCTCTGAACTTGTTCCAATTTGTTGGCATCCTTCTTGAAGTGTGGTGTCCAGAACTGCAGTGACTGTCATTTGTGTCAAAAACTGGAAGTTCAGGAGCTGATTACATGAATTGGTACCTGTATAGCATATACTGGTTTGTTTTCTTTTTGTTCAGTTCTGAAATCTATTTTTCAGGTAGTCTAAAAGAGAGAATCTATGGATTACACTATGTAATGCTCTGGACCAGTGGTTCTCAGCCTTGGGTTCCCAGATTCCCACAAGCCTTCAGCCCTAACTGTGCTGGCCAGCAACATACCCTCTAATTTTCAGCCCTGCTGGGTGGGTTTCTGCCTCTCGCGTGTGCAACTCTGCCCCCCCCGCATGCTGGGTTCCGTTGCTACGGGAACCTAATGCGATCGCTGCGCAGAGGAGGAAGACAGCTGTGGGGAAGGAAGCGGAGTTGTTGTGCCCAGCTTAGTAGGAACCTTGCTGGCCAGGATTTTTGGGAGTTATAGATGCTGATAGAAGGAAGAATCGTATCAGATCTTCATTTAAAAAAAGGGGTGGTGCATTCTATGATAATGGTGTAAGTGGTATTAATAATAGTAGTAAATAATTACAACAGCAATGTGTCATCAAGTCAATTCTGATTTAGGGTGCCCCTTTCTAAGATTTTCTAGGTATAGAGTACTCAAACGTGGTTTATCACTCCCTTCTTCTGGGGATGCTCTGGGACTCTGCAGCTTGCCTAAAGCTACACAGGCTAGTTTTTCTTCTGGGAAACAAAGTAGGGAATCAAATGCCCAACTCTGGCTCCACTACTAAGTACCAAACTCATTGAGTGCTCTAGCCAACTAATACATTCTATACATTTTGTTTTCTTTCTTCTGTCAAGATGTACATACTTCCAAACAATCACTGCTTGGAAACAGCTTTGTCCTCTTTAGGAGAAGCACGCTGATATGCCTATTAATTAATTTATGGTACCTTACACCAACTTTTCCAAACTGTTTTGCAAAGTTCTTGGGCCTAATACAACTGCTGGTCCCAACTAAAGTATCAGTGGGAGTTGCATAAGTGCCTGTAGGTACATACAGTTACTGAAGATAGTGATTTAAGAGCTTTGAATTATTCATTGGGTGCTCATTGGTTCAGATAAGCAGTTGGGTTTAGGCTGTTTTTATAATCCTTACCTTTCCTAGCCACTGAGCCTTGTGGCTAAAGCTGGTGAGGACAGCTGTCCAGAACATCAGGTGTTGATGGCTGATTAATTCTGATAATTGAATGTGAAGCATACAGCATACACTGTCTGAGATACATCTGTTCATGTTGCCAAAAGGATTCAGACATATTGTGTATTGCATTATGGGTTGTGATTTGCAGACCAAGAGGCTAGTATACAAGGAGTCAACTTTTACTTTGTTTGATATGGTTCTGGTTTATTTTATGGCAAAACTAATACTGTGTTTCAGAGTGCCTGTGGCAAAGGATGTCCCACACCTTTCATGGCCACAGGAAAGCTATCTGCCATGTTGAGTTCCCACAGTATTGCAAAGATATACTAATTCAGCCACTCAGGAACATTATGGGAAATTTTACATGATATAAAGGTCTTAGCCCTTGCTACCAGGTAAGCCACCAGGAAAACAAAAATTAATGCTAATCCCCATCAGTATTACCAGTGTGCTGGCCCTGTTTGCAAGCTTGTCAGTACATAAGGTTACTTTGCGATAGTGACTTAGAGCATGGAATCAACAAGCAGAGAAAGGGATAAGCATCAAACTTCTCTTCTCAAGTGGGATTTTTTTTTTTAAAAAGCTTTATTGTTGAGCATGTAGATGCACTGCTACTGTTGTTCCAGTTTAATTCTGATTCATATCAAGAGGATTTGGTAGCCAAGTTAGTGTTAAGATAAGCACAGGTGTCTTTTACTTAAAGTAGCTAGGACTAGAGCTGAGGAGTAGAGGGAAAAAGAGAAAGCCAAGTGGGATTGGGCATCTTGGCTTCTCTTGGTTTTCCGTAAGTGACTGTGGCCACTTCCAAATCTTCCATGTGAACAAAAGTCTCAAAGGGTCCCACAGGTCCAAATGTAAGGTCAGGAGTCAAAACTTCTTCCTGGTACAATATTTATTAATTAAACCAATGTAGTATCTCCAGACTATTCTAGTCATTTAAGCCCTCCTTTGGTCTACCCAAATCAGTCTGATTCTGGGAACCCTAATGTGAAGTAACCACATAGACCCCTCATGAGTCTTTAAGGGCTCAAAACTGATGTTGCCACTTGTAGATTGTTGCCCTTCTTGATTGCTTCTTTCTGCCTCAAGGAGATAGTTCTTTCCTGCATCTCATTCATCTGTAATGGATGCATGGCCCTGAAGGTGCTTCTGTTTTGGCCTTCAGCACACTTGCAATTAAAGTAAACTCTAGGGGCTTCTGTATGGTAGTGTAGGTTTCATCCTGTACTGCTTTCTTGGAAGAAGAAATGCAAGTTTCTCCTTTTCTCTTACCATGAGCATCCTGAGTGATTACTCACAATCCCCTAATTGTGATTAGATTGCTTAGATGGGCCCCTAGTCTCTGAGGTGGGTATCTGGTATCATCTGTATAATCTATTGAGGAATGAAATTCCTTCTCTAGTGGACTGAAGGAGATTTCCACCAATGGATCTGTCAGATACTTGGCCCTTTTGTCTAGGTCCCTCTGGGCTTGCTTCAAGAACTCTGATGTGATCAAAATTTCATCTCAGTATAGAAAGAAAGGAACCTTTGGTTTCTCAGATGTAAGCAGGGCCTTTGTAAACAGCCTTGGGGCAGAGGATAAACCTAATGAGAAGGCTTTGTATTGGACATGTTTCCCCAGATTGAAGATCCTTAAGTGCCTTTTAGATAGAGGATGAACAGGAATATGGAAGTATGTCACTGTCAGGTCTAGAGATATCAAGATCCTTCCTCCAGTTTGCTGACAGGTTGCAATAAATTCCTAGAATTGCCCCACCAGTTTACATGGCAAAATTTAAATATAGTTCACATCAGGAAGAGAAAGAGCAAAACAGATTGGTATAATGGTTAAGTCTGAATTTTTTTACACTTGGTTGAACAATGATGTGCATCATGATCTCCAGGCAAAGAACAAAAAGAGACAGTTTCATCAACAGTTTTTACAGTTTGTAGAGACTGGCTGAGTAAGTAGTAAGGCAAGGGACAGGCACCCTAAGGCATAGAAGCTCTGTCTTCTACATAGTCTAGCAAGCTGTAGATCTTCACAGTAGGAAGTGAATTCTAGCATGAAAGCTCATTGACCTGCTTTCTGTAGGTTGTTTTCCAGAAATCAAAAAGTTATATACGGAAGCTTTTGTAAGCCATAAAATTATGTATCCAGACACTGGCATTAGGTGTTTAGGATTTATTCTGTTTGAAGCTAGTGAGAATACCATATCATCATTATTTATTATTTATTTACCTATGTGCAATTTTTATTCTGAACAGATAAAGTCCTTCCTTCCTTCCTTCCTTCCTTCCTTCCTTCCTTCCTTCCTTCCTTCCTTCCTTCAAGTGCTAAGATCCTCAAGAGAGGCCTTTCTTCTCGGTCCTGCAACCTTCACAGGTGTGTTTGATGAGAACATGGAAGAGGGCCTTTAGACATCCTCTTTGTTCTGTTGGTGCGGTAGGTTGTGGAGTGGCTTGCTGCCTGAAGAGAGGGAAAAGGAGGTTGCTTGTGTCAGCCTTCCTGCAACCAGGAAAGGTGGCAGCTTTGGACTAGCCTCCACAGTCTGTTTAACACCATGCTTGGAGGGTCATCAGCAATAAGGCACCATGAGAGACGAGTAAAGGGCATTACCTGTGTAGTGAGTGGCACAGATGAATTTTCAAGCAACACTTTCCATTGAGCTTTGGCTTAGATGACTTCTCTGTGTCAGGCATTATACAGGTAGAGGATTCTGGAGCACACTAGAGGAGGGAAGGTGGATGCTGTGAATTTCCCAGGCTTATGCTTCACCACTTGAGATGATTTTAGTGCTGGTGATTTCACCAACCCGGAATTTATTAAATTAAGAATCACCTGAACATGTTTTAAATAAAATAAAATAAATAATTAATAGACCTGGTTTTATATTTTCTCTTTTTTATGTTTGAGAAAGTCCATTTTTATGTTTGAGAAAGAGTTCCAGTTCACCTCTGCTCTCTTCACAAACAAATAACCTGTGTATAGGAAGCATGCTATCTAGAAAGTATGGCGATCGAGGCAGCCATGCTGGCTCTTCACCCTTCCACCTTCCTCTTCACTTCAACCTATACAGAAAACATTGCCAAACCTAGAAGACCCCATAGTTGATATTTATTTATAATTGTGGGAAGGAAGTATCATTTAGTGGACTTAGACCTAGGTAAGCAGGGGTTTGTTGTTATTGTTGTTTTTCCTCTTTAAAGAACCAAAGAGTGGAGCTTGCCTCTTTTGTTTACTTGGAGTTAAGACACAAAAAGGGTGCCCATGTTTTGAGTGACTATCTTTGTCGGGAGACCAGATGAAAAAACAGATAGCTTGCATTAAAAGCTGCACTTGCAGCAATTTTCTTTTCAAAGCAACTATTAAAGGAATAAGGAGCACTGCCCTCTTTACTTTTTTTTTTGTCATTCTAGATCTGTGGCCCAGAATATCTGGGAGGGGACAGAGCTTCAACCATATATTTTTTCCTTGAACTGTGTAGGCTTTTTCTTCTTTAAAACTTTCCTACTTTGGTAATTCAAAGCATTTTTGAAGAATAATGTTTGAATGAAGTCTGTCTTTTCTGTAGAAGCATCAGCACTCTCTCACATAAAGAAAAGAAAAGTGTACTATGTTACATGGGCTGAAATCCAGTAGTAAGTCATGACTAGAGTAGGCCCACTGGATCAGTGGGACTGACATAGGTGTTGACTCACCAAATCCTTACTGATTCAGTGGGTCTACTCTCATTGCAACTTTACTGGATTTCAGCCATGATGTAATTGTCTTGGTAGACAGGTCCTCAGTGATAATGAACTGAAACTCCCAAATATGGCACGAGAGAGGAATTGCTGGATCCTGGAGACTCTGAGGTCCAGGAGGCTGAACCCCAAAGAAAGCAGCACTGTGCCTAAGTTAGAGAACGAGGCTCAATTACCTTCCAGTTTCCATTAACACCATTTTATAAAAGCATGAGCCTGGTTAAAACTCCATGGGCAAAGTATTTGGCTGGACTTCTTCTCTGGAGAAGAAGCCTTCTCAAGAATAGGAGGGTGTCTCCCAGTGAGACCAGCACATCCTTCAGCAGAAATTCTGGACTAACTTGCTCAGCTGTGTTAATGGCTGCAGCTGAGCGCTAGGTGGGGCTCCAGCGGCTCAGTTATATAAATTTTAGGCTTAGGTTGGTAGTTTTTTTTTTGCTGGAAAGAGACATTTCTTCTAGTTTCTGATTTTGTCTCCCGTGTATCTTGTCACTGACTCCTAGTGGTTTATGATGAGGGGGACTTCCTGTAGTAGAAGGTGGGGCTCCTCTACTTTGTAATCATTGCTTAAAGAGCAAGATGACAGCACATTCTGTTTTTACTGCACGCTGCATCTGCTTGCATTGTCCTATTTCATTTGGTCACGTTTTGTATGAAATTCCGGACCAGCTTGACATTGCTTCTTGGAATCCTCTTGTTTGTGTCAGTGGCTTGATTTAGGTTTGCTTTTTGACTGTGGATTCACACTTCATTTACCTGACTCTCCAGTAGGTCTCTGATTGCTATTCCCCTGTGACCGGCCCACCCTGAGAGCAGGACAGTTGAACTCAAATATTTCCTTCAGTCAAACTACCTTGATTGTGGTAACAGCTTGTTTCCTCTGTTCTTTTTCTTCTAGACACGGAATATGGGAACTCAGCACCAAATAAAAGTGGATGTTCCTGACCATGTTCTATACACTGTAGGCTCTTGTGTTCTTGTAATCGGTTGTATTGGAATTGCAGGAAACCTCCTTGTCCTTTATGCATTTTACAGGTATGGCTTTCCGGGTTTGGGGTTTAAGAGAGATTTTTATATACAGTATATGTTTCTTAAAAGGCAAGGAATCTACAGGTTTGGAGGTTTATCCAACCAGTACTCCCTGTTCTCACTGTACATGGAGGGAGATTAAGGAAACAGACTTAAGGAGTCTGGAAGGTCCTTATCTCACCCCACATAGAGATGAAAACAGGAAAGCTGTAGCTGGAACTGCAAATAAACTTCCATAATTGGGTGCTTAAATTCTGTTACTTGGCTTACATATTGTATCAATTTTATTCTGCTTCTAAAACTGTTGGGAGGAAAAAATAATGACAGTGTGTGAAAATAATTTGTAACTGCCAAGCAAGGGAATACATCCTGAGAAATGCAGAGCAAGAACTCAAGGGCAGATTCAATATATAGGCCCAAGTCTAAGTTGGAAGAATGGATAGCCAGGTTTCAGGGCAAAAACTATTGTGCTCCTTCATTACTCATTTTGACCATCTTCCTGGCCATCTTGCTTGATACACTTTAGAGCAGCATGATCTAAAGCTGGATCTTTTCTGCAGGGATTAACCCAAGAGATGGTACTGAACATATTTTGCTCTACCACATGGTGGCTTTATGGCTTTGCTGGTGCCTTTACAAACTGTTGAAATACAGTGATTCCTCGCAAGTCGAAAATAATTCGTTCCGCGAGTCATTTCGTATTGCGAAAATTTCATCTTGCGAAGCGCGCAGTTTCCCATAGGAATGCATTGAAATTTAAGAAAAAAATGCAAAAAAAATTCGTCTTGCGAAGCACGGCCATAGAAAAAATCATCTTGCGAGTCACCAACAAAATCGCAAAACGCTTTCGTCTTGAGAGTTTTTCGTTGCGCGAGGCATTCGTCGTGTAAGGCATCACTGTACGTCATATGGACCCTTCACTAAAATGTGATAAATAGGCAGATCTATCCATCTATTGTCATTGTTCCCATTGTCATCCATTTACTTATATCCTGCTTTCCTGCAAAGTTGTGCCAGGTGGTTCGTGACATAGGCAACTAGAAGCCTTCTGATTTGAACTCCAGTTTGAATTTTAAAAGCCATGAGCAGATTTGCATTTGGCAAAATATCTGAGCAACTCAGTTTGCAAAGGCAATCTGCCTGGGATTAATAATTTTCTTCAAGTGGCCCTAATATAGCCTAGAGGTAAATGAGTACGGTATTAATGAACAGAATACCCTTTGCCTGATAATTGATTTGGATTTAATAGTAGTGCAAAATTAGGCATAAAGATAGCAAAAAATAAAAATCCAGAATATGAATGTTTACCTTTCTCTTTTAGCTTCCTTCCTACTCAAGTTAATTATTGCAGACTGTGCTGGGTAAGGAGCATTATGCCATTGCAAATCATGAGGCAAGATTAAATTTTGGCAATAGGCTCTTAGTTATGAGTCATAGATTTTGATCCATTCAGTGCAAATTGACAGTTTGGAGCAGGACTTTGAGATTTGAAGTTTAAAATAATATTATGTATTCTGGTTTCTTAAAACATGTGCTAGTAGTTAAAGGGTAAAGGTAAAGGTTCTCCTTGACGTTTAGTCCAGTCGTGTCTGACTCTAGGGCGTGGTGCTCATCCCGGTCTCCAAGCCGTAGAGCCAGCGTTTGTCCGTAGACAGTTTCTATGGTCACGTGGCCAACGCGACTAGACATGGAACGCCGTTACCTTCCCACCGTGGTGGTACCTATTTATCTACTCGCATTTACATGCTTGCGAACTGCTAGGTTGGCAGGACCTCACTCCGTCGCGTGGATTCGATTTTACGACTGCTGGTCTTCTGACCTTGCAGCACAGAGGCTTCTGCGGTTTAACCCGCAGTGCCACCACGTCCCCGTGTGCTAGTAGTTAGTGTAAGACAACTCAGTAACAATTTGCATTGTGTTTAAGGACTTTTTTTTTTTTTTTTTGCATTGCGTTTTAGACTTTTTATAATGGCTGCAACCAACATTTTTGCTGCCTAGAAGTAGAATGGGGCTTGTTAGTCACAACCAACTCAGTTCTCATTGATTTCTTTAGGTCTGCTGGAAGTAAGATTAATTTTGGATTTAGACTAATCTATAGAAACAGCTGTTCTTTAGTTGTATATGTAGGATATCAGAGAAGAACAGTTACACAGGATGGGATTTTTATTTTGTTTTTAATACTAAATAAGTTCTGTGATCTCATGGAAAATGTAGGTCAAGATTTACTACTCCATTTTCTCCAGATAGTTATTCTTCCATTTGTGAAACAAAGCTACACATTCCCACCTAAACTTGTTCTGAGTTCCATAAGGATGCTTGACTTTTACATGTATTTATAGTGTTACGTGGCAGCATTAAATGTTATTTCTGAAAGACTTAGTGGTTTTTGTATTTCTGGGATGTTATATTGTAACTGTGTGAAAAGCAGCTTTAAAAACAGTGAGAGAATGGTGTGAAGGCATCCTTAGAGAATAAGGTAGATGCATATCACACATTTACCAAAATTCATTATCCAAGGAAGAAAAAAGACAACATGCGTTTAGGATTTTTTGGAATGTTATTACCAAAAGATATACTAGCTGAGGCAGATGTTGTAGCTGATGACTTGAAATTTGTTTGTAACTGGATTGTTTTTTTGGATATGAAGGAGTTTATACTCGGTGCCCAGATATTCTGATGAACTTTCCATGAATATTGCCAGCAATTGTTTTGTGCCCTAGATGAACTGAATAGCTGAGTAATTCCACATGGATCAGTGAATATAAGTCAGATAATAATGACTTTTGGTCTTGCTAAACCGGGATGGCTTTGACCCAGTGACCTAAAGAAGCAGTAGTTAGATTGTACCATATTTTTCCGTGTATAAAACGACACTTTTTACTTAAATAATTAGACAAAAAATTGAGGGTCGTTTTATACACGAAAGGCAGCCGCTTTCCCTGCCTTTTGCAAAGCCACAGGGTAAAGCAGCCGTGAAAGGGTGGCACGCTCGCACCCCTTTGACCCTGAAGCAGCCATGAAAGGGCTTCAGGACCAAAGGGGTGCGATCATGCAAATTTTCTAATTTGGGGGTTAGAAAAGGGGGGGGGTCATCTTATACATTGGGTTGTCTTATAAACAGAAAAATACGGTATATTTCTTACCTCTTGAGTCAATCTGTTTTGTCTTTCAGCCCCAAAGATAACATATCATTCAAGCATCTTTAAAGCTGTGTATCTTTTGTGGAGATATAGTGTGCTATGAAAGCAATATTGTGTTGTAAAACAGATATATAGTGGGTTGAAATGGTGTATAGTAAAAGTTCTTATACTAGAAAGAAAAGGTGATATGCTGATATTTTCTTGAAGAGAGTACTAGAAACAAAACCACAGTAAGGCAGATTTTAAGGTTTAGGGGAGCTATTCATTTTCTTTCTTTTTTTTTGTTTTTTGAATGAGACTTTGAAATTAATCAGTAGTTTTAGTGACAGTTACATGTTGCATGGTGTATTCGGTTGTTGCAGTTGTAGTAATTAGACATGGGCACAAAGTGCTTCATCGAGCTTCAGCCCGATTCATACATTCCTTCCCCCAGCCAGCTGCCCCACTCACAAGCCTGTGCATGTTAGCCGGAGTGTCGTCCTGGGGCAGCTGTCCAGTCCAGGCAGGAGCCCAGGCTTCTCTGCCCCACCTCCTCCAGCAGCCGATCACTTAGCTAGGGAAGCTGGACAGAGATTCTTGATGTGCAGCCATTGATTTCAGCTGCTGGAGAAGAAAGGGAAGAGAAACCTGGGCTCCTGCCGGGACTGGACAGCCGCCACAGGAGGATGACCCAACAGGCTTGTGATTGGGGCAGCCAGCCAGGGAGAAGGGGAGAGAGAATGTGTGGCACCTATCAGGCCAAAGCATGACAAAGCACTTTGTGCCCATGTCTAGTAATAATGGAAATTTTCCTGCACTACTTTTAACACTACTGTAACAGACTATATATGCATCTGCAACATAATTCTGTGATTTTTCTCCCTCTTTTTTTTCTTTTTAAACATATTACGGTATTTCCTGCTGTGTGTAGTTACACATGCAAAGATGTAATCTTTTAATTTGACTTTAGGTGTGGAAGCATCATACCAGTGAAAAGCAGGACAGCATTTTAACAAGCATGCTTTCTTTGTGTTACTAGAAATGGCTTGTTGCACATGTGCCTATATGTGCCAGATCAGTGATTCCCAACCTTGCGTCACCCAGGTGTTTTTGGACTGTGAGTCCCAGAAACCCTGACCAGCACAGCTGGTTGTGAAAGTTTCTGGGAATTGCAGTCCAAGTACACCTGAGTTACCCAAGGTTAGGAACCACTGTGTTAGGTTCATAACCTATATGTGAAAAGCTGTGGAATTTTCTTTGATTGTGCAAATTTATATATTTCGCTACACTGAAACCAAGATAGAACTATTTAAGTGGTAGTCTCTTAGTATGCAATAGAGTTTATATAACATCACTGTTAGGATCATTTTCTTTCTATAAATGTCATGGGCAAATACTGTTCCAAACACTCACAGAGGGGCATCTATTATATGTATAAATTAATTTATAACTAATTTGGACACAGATAAAAGTGTAGCAGTTATTTTTGTTTCTGTACTGTTGAGTTTCATTGACTGTTTTAATTCAGAATTTCAGCCAGGGTGGGGAAGCAAGATAAGTATGAAAATAAACTTAGAAGAATTTATTTGTTGACACATTGCAGTAAAAACTGATCATGTAAATTTGCAGTTCGCAGATGCCAGGTATTAAGATCTTTGAGTAATCTCAATATGTGGTGGTACCAGCATTGTTTCTGTGGCAGACATTTGTAGCCTGAAAGATATAAAAGTAGTCCGTAGTTCCTCCCAGACTCTCTAGAGAAGGTTCTTATCTGTCCCTAGTGATCAGCTATTTAAGGGCCAACTTAATAGAATGGAAGGAATCAAGAATGATCTCCCAACTGGGGATTTTGCACACTGAAAGTGGGAAGAAAATATTGCCATTTGTTATTCCCAAATATCTTTGATGTTCTTATAAAACGAGGAGAAGCTAGTTGCATCATCATCATTATTTTTTCTTTGCAGCCTTTAGTGCCAAAGGTATTCGTGTGCCTTTGGTTCTGCTAAACAGCTGGCAAATGCTAAAAATATAGTTTAGAGGCTTGTTATAAACTGAATTACAATAAAAGAGAAACTAACAGAACACTTCCTTTTTCTTTCCTGCTCTTCATGTCCTGATGATGCTCGTTAAGCAACAAGAGGCTGAGGACTCCACCGAACTATTTCATAATGAATTTAGCAGCAAGTGATTTCTTGATGTCTGCAACTCAGGCTCCCATATGCTTTCTCAACAGCATGCACAGAGAATGGGTCCTTGGAGATATAGGTACTTTTCCAATACTGTTTTGCGTACAAGCCTCCCCAGTGGCTTGAAATTGTCTTTGGCATTGCCTATGTGGAGCATGACATGGATGTTGCTACCTATAATTAGTTTTTTCGGTCAAAGAAAGGCAAGACTGTACTCCCAGGATGTAGAGAATATAATGCTCTTTTTTCCATTATAAAATGCCCTTCTTCAAGGGCTGTATAACATTAAACAAAATTCAATTACACCATTATAACCTTCTGGAGACAACATCACATTAATAAATTCATATACCCAGAATACATACAATCTTTTATTGTATTCTTTTGTTAATTAATGATACTCTTATTTAGAATGTCGCACTAATATGTTAAAATTGGGATTGGTGGATATTAAAATAATATTTAATTTAATCTGCAGTCAGGAATATTATCTATACATACTGTGTTTATTTAACTCTAATTAATTAAGTGGATGTACCAGTTCCTTTCATTATTTGCCTATTATTAGTTGCTATTATTCTGCTAAAGAAATATGTGTTCATAAACTTAGTTTTTTCTTCCTTCTACTTCCTTGAAATGCAAGGAGACAATAACTAGCCTTAAGAAAAATCCTAATTGTGAAAAATTATTAACAATTAATTATTACCATATTTTTCCATGTATAAGATGATACTTTTGTCTACAATCTTTAGACTAAAAATTGAGGGTCGTCTTATACACGGAAGTAAGTCAAGGAGAGAACCGCACAATTGCAAAATTGCCCACACCTTGCCTCTGCAAACAGGCTTCCTCCAATCACGAGGCTTAGCTGCCTCCAATCACAAGGCTTATGTAACTGACGTCAGCTGATGCTGAACAACCTAATTGGAACACACCTCATTGGAGGTGGAGCTGTAGGCAATGCTCAGATGCAACAGAGACAGTACTGATATGTAAATACTACCTAATTACTAAATAAAAATGTATTATGTTTCATGTTTAAAATATTGATTTCTTAATTTAGGGTTAGAAAAGTGGGGGGGGCATCTTATACATGGAAAAATACAGTACATAGCTACTTAATTGTGTAAGATCAGTTACCATGAGTAGTGATAAGTGGATAATTTCTTGTGCAGATTTGTTTTTGCTTCTGGTTTATGGCATATATTGACTATTCTACTTTGTGTCATGAGAATGTGAGAGAGGCTGAGGTCCTTTCTGTTCTTCTAATACCATAGTAAGGGGAAATCACCTTTGTGCATCAAGAGTTGCCAGGACATGAATTCACAATTATATGCAGATGAACTGTGTGATGAGCAAGCAATTGGAGATGGTAGCCTTTCTCCCAGGCATGCGCCCATAGGTCCTGGGTGGACATGGTCCAAACTGTTGCTTTTTGCACCTTAACAGGAGAAGGGCTATGAATTCTAGCTGAGCAATGCAACTGTCCTAAGGTTTGATACGTTATTCTACCCTTCATCAGTTCTTCGGTGCCGGCCAACTGATTTCTCCTTTGCTATTGACTTGCTTGATTTATCCTTTTCTGTGTTCCCTGGTGCAACCCCTGCTTCCTAGCTCATCTTAGACCACCATCTATGCTCATTTCTGACATCTTGAGCAAGACAGAATGTAGATATTGCATTGAGATGGGTGAAACCTGGAAGTGAAAATTCTTTAGGTAAATCCACTCATGAAGTATTTGGGGGTAGACTTCCACAGAATCTGAATTCTGCCCAGAACTAGTAGTAGGTTGTAAAATGGCATATAAAAGTCCACCTATTCTGGAGGGTTTTTTTGCCTGCTCAGAGGTCTCACTTGACCATGTTAAAATCTGGAATAACATGTTATCATTAACAGTGTGGCATGTTAAGAATTTACTTTTGGAGGATTAAGCATTTCTATTTGTTATTCAGTGTAACAACTAGTAAAGTCATTGTATTTTGAGGGGTAATGAATAGTGCTTTATTTGCTTCCTTACCTGTTGTCTTTGGAGAGGGGCGTTGCCATTTACCTTAACAAAAGAAGGTGGCTGGGGCGATTTTGCTGTAGTTTTTTACTTTAGAAAAGGATCCTGTGCCATTCACAACTATCATTGTCAGCCATACTTCCTGGAATAGCTTAAGAGTGGTGTATTTATCAGAGGTGCCAGTGAATTTATCAGCACTAAGAGGTGTGGGGCTCCTTCTCTTCTACTGCCTTCTATAGTAGTGATTTTGCAAGTTCTGGGTCTGAACTTTAAGCACTACGATGTGCCTGTGTATTGCATGTACTTGGTGTGTTCTAACCCTGTACCCGTTTTAACCCTACTGTTAAATAATAGTACTGAACAGCACTGTTGAAAATGTATCCACTTTCTTCAAGCTCGACACCATAGCTGACCTTAGCAAATTTCACCAGGTCTTTATTGTTCCAGTTATATTCTGTAGGACTGAATCCAACTAGTCCTAATTAGAGTAGACACATTGTACCAGCGGGACTTAAATAAGGATAATTTTAACCAAGTCAATTTGTTCACTGGGTCTGTGCTGGTTGGAATGGAAAACTGGTTTTTGTCATGGCAGGTGGGGGGGGGGGTCCTGTTACACCCACTCTGCCTTGCTACCCATTTATTTTCTAAGTGTGTATGACACCTAATTGGAGTAAACTGTGGTATTGGCTGCAAAAATCTGCCTGAAGTCTCACTTCCGAGGACACTATTCTTATTGTGCTCTCAAGGAAACTAAAAATCCAGAAAGCCATGCACTAGGACACCAGTCTTACAATGTAGTATTGCTATCACAATACTTTAAACAAGAGTTTTCTCAGTAGGTAAGTTTGGATTTAGTACCATGTGTCCTGAGTCAATACCTAAGCCTTGATAGGGAGAAGATTTGTATGTTTATTAAGGAAAAGCAAAAAAGGTAAGAAAGCAAGAGGCAAAAATAGTTAAAAATAGAAAAGTTTTTAAAAAAGCAGTTTGAGACAAGTTTTGGGAATAACAAGAAGTCATAAAGGAAAATAGCAAAGCTAATTTCACTATCTAATACATAACTATTAATATAGGACAATGGTTCCCAACCTCTGGTCCCCAGATGTTTTTGGACTAAAGCTCCCAGAAGCCTTCACCACTTGCACCACTTGGGAACCACTGACATAGAGGACCACATAGCTTCAGAGCATGCACAAAGTGCATCTTTAAGGAATTGCAACACAGGATAGCAGTTGAGCATAGCATCCTCGTATCAAGAAGGCTAAGCCGACGGGTGTAACTTCTGTACATTTCCATGCTGACAATCGGACCTCATTCTTCTCTGAAACTGTGAAAAGGCAGATGCCATTTCTCTCTCCCTCCTAACTGAGACTATTCTCTAATTAGCACCATACCAGACTGATCTGCTAGACTGACCTTTTAGATGATCGTTCTTGGGAGATATGACACAGGTGGTTGCTGTTCTGATGCTGGGTGGGAATCTAACTACCATTTACCTTCAAACTCAAGTCTGACTTTAGATGGTTTCCAAGTCCTGCACTCCACTGCTTCACAGTTTCTTGAAAGTTTGAGCATCATCTTCATTTATTGCATAAACCTGTGAGAAACTGCTTGCTGCATCTTGCACATTTGAGAACAGTTTTCTACAACCTCTAAATAAATCATCCAGCACCTCCTTTCGGTACTATCTGGGAACAGCAGAATTACTGTCTAGCATAGATCCATATCACATCCCTTCTGAACCAGAAAATTAATTTTACTAGCTGCTTGTTAGCTACATCTCTTTAAAAATTATAATGGAATGCAAGAATCTCAGCATTTCTTAAATTTTTGACATATCAGATTTAAAGAACTTTCATTTCCATCTTCAGAATAATAAATGCATGTTTTTAAAACATGTAAGGTCATTACACTAGGCAACATTCCAGGAAAAATGTAACTTTAATTGTATTGGATTTTCTTTGCGGCATTTTTCCATAAACAAAGCATGTTCAATTACAGGGTACAGTAAGATATGGAACACTTTGCTGTTATGTATCTATAATAATAATCGTGCTGTCAAGTCAATTCTGACTTATGACAATCCTTTTCAGGGTTTCCCAGGTAGTGAATATACAGAAGTTGGTACACCATTCCCTTCTTCTTTCGGGGTTGTCCTTGGATTGTGCAGCTTGCCCAAGGCCACACAGGCTGGCTTTTCTGGGATGCACAGGAGGAAAATTAACTCACATCCTCTGGCTCTACAGGCGGATGCCTAACTCACAGAGCTATTCAGCCAGCTGTATGTATCTATATCTATATTTATTTATTTATTTATTTATTTATTTATTTATTTATTTATTTATTTTATTTTATTTAACTTATATGCCGCCCACACTACCCAAAGGTCTCTGGGCGGCTTACAACAGTTAAAATACAATAAAAAGACAAAACAATTAAAATGCAATTAAAATATATACTCTAAAAATTGCCATCAGGACCCACAGTTGATATTATTTCAATTAAAAGCCTTCTGGAACAGGAAGATTTTGACCTGGCACCAAAATGTCATCAGTGTCGGCGCCAGACGAATCTCAGTCGGGAGGGCATTCCATAGTCTGGTGGCAGCTGCCGAAAAGGCCCTTTGTCTACAAGCCGTCCCTCTTACCTTCTTGAGGGACAGCTCTTTCAAAAGGGCCCCCTGGCTAGATCTTAACTGCCGGGTAGGTTCATATGGAAGGAGGCGGTCCTTCAGGTATCCAGGGCCCAAGCCGTTTAGGGCTTTATATGTCAAAACAAGCACTTTGAATTGGGCCCGGGCAGCAACTGGTAGCCAATGTAATTTAAACAGAATCGGCTTGATGTGTTCCCTAGCGGCCCCACCACTCACCAGCCGCGCAGCTCGATTCTGGACCAGTTGCAGTCGCCGGACCGTCTTCAAAGGCAGCCCCACGTAGAGCGTATTGCAGTAATCTATGCGAGATGTTACCAGTGCATGTGTAACTATCATGAGACTCCACTCATCCAGGTAGGGCCGTAGCTGGTATAATTTCCGCAGCTGAAGGAAGGCGCCCCTGGCCTCCGAGTCCATCTGGGCTTCCAGTGTTAGACTGGGGTCCAGGAGCACCCCCAAGCTGCGGACCCTGTCCCTTAGGGGGAGTGTAACCCCATTCAGGGCAGGGAAATGGCCCTCCAGCCTGTCCGGCGAAGCACCCACTAACAGCACTTCCGTCTTGTCTGGATTGAGTTTCAATTTATTAACCCTCATCCAGTCCATTATCAGGTCCAGACACGAGTTCAGCACAGAAACCGCCTCACCTGGATTGGTGGAAAACGAGAGGTAGAGCTGAGTATCGTCAGCATATTGCTGACTCCTCAGCCCAAACCTCCTGATGACCTCTCCCAGTGGTTTCATGTAGATGTTAAACAGCATGGGGGACAGTATCGAGCCCTGAGGAACCCCATGACATAAACACCATGGGACAGAGCAACTGTCCCCCAGCACCACCCTCTGGACACGGTCAGCCAAGAAGGAGCAGAACCACCATAAAGCGGTGCCCCCAACTCCCAACCCAGCCAGCCTATCCAAAAGGACACCATGGTCGATGGTGTTGAAAGCTGCTGAGAGGTCCAGGAGTATCAACAGGGTCACACTCCCCCTGTCTCTCTCCCGGCAAAGGTCATCGTACAGGGCGACCAAGGCAGTCTCCGTACCAAAACCCGGCCTGAAACCCGATTGAAATGGATCCAGAAAATCCGTTTCATCCAGCAGCGCCTGGAGTTGCCCGGCCACAACCCGCTCCAACACTTTGCCCAAATAAGGGAGGTTCGCCACTGGTCGGTAGTTAACCACCAGCCTTGGGTCCAGGTTAGGCTTTTTAAGGAGTGGCTGAATTACCGCCTCTTTCAAGGCAGTAGGGACCACTCCCTCTCTCAAGGAGGCGTTCACGGCCTCCTGGACCCAGGTGCGAACCCCCCTGGCAGATCTTCCAATTAGCCAAGATGGGCAAGGGTCGAGCGGAGTGGTGGTAGAATGGACAGATCCAAGCACCCTGTCCACATCCTCAGGTCTCAACAATTGAAACTCATCCATTAATATTTGACCTAAGCACGGCACACTGGACACATCCTCTGATTCTGCAGTAACGGTGGAGTCCAACCCACTGCGAATCTGAGTGATTTTTCCCTCAAAATGAATGGCAAACTCATCACAGCGAGCTGATGAGCAGTCCGGGACCTCCACCGGATTTCCCGGTTGAAGAAGATCCCGGACCACCCAAAACAGCTCTGCTGGACGACATTCTGAGGAAGCAATACGGCTGGAGAAATATTGCCGTTTCGCCAGCCGTATTGCCACGAAATAGGCCCGATAATGGGCTCTAAGTCGTGTTCGATCGGACTCCCAGCAGGATTTCCTCCACCTGCGCTCCAGCCGTCTCCCCTCTCGCTTCATCGCCCGCAGTTCAGAAGTATACCAAGGAGCTGTCTGGGCTCTGCGTGCAGGGAGAGGGCGCTTAGGCGCAATCGTGTCAACCGCCCGGGTCATCTCCCTATTCCATAGGGTGACCTGAGCTTCGACAGGAGCGCCGACCATATCAGACGGATAATCCCCCAGAGCATTCAGGAAACCATCTGGATCCATTAGTCTCCGAGGGCAGATCATCTTAATAGATCCCCCACCCTTGCAGAGGGGAGAAGAAGCTAATAGACTAAACTTGACCAGGAAGTGGTCTGACCATGACAATGGGGTCACAACCAGCCCCTCCACATCCAAACCACCATCTTCCAGTCCTGTTGAGAAAACCAGGTCCAAGGTATGGCCCTTCTCATGTGTCGGGCCGATGACACATTGAGACAGCCCCATGGTTTTCATGGCGGCCATGAAGTCCTGAGCCACCCCAGTCAAGGCAGCCTCGGCATGGATGTTGAGGTCCCCCAGCACCAACAGCCTGGGAGTCCTCAACACCAGGTCCGAGACTACCTCCGTCAACTCAGGCAGGGAGACTGTTGGTACGCAGAAGGGTGGGCGGTACACCAACAGAATCCCCAATCTGTCTCGTAAGCCCAACACACAATACAGGCCCTCAAGACCTCCTCTCAAAGGAATAGGAAGCCTGGTCAAGGAGATAGAACTCCTATAGACTATAGCAACTCCCCCTCCCTGACCCTCCGAGCGACATTGGTGCTGGACCGAGTACCCAGGTGGACACAGCTGGGAGAGGGGAACACCACCCTCCTCTCCCACCCAGGTCTCAGTAATGCACGCCAGGTCAGCACCCTCATCCAGAATTACATCATGGATGAGGGCAGTCTTATTTTGTACTGACCTGGCGTTCATCAACAGCACCGTGTGGCTCGAGGGTTTGCTGATATGGTCACCTGATACCACCTGGTTGGGGGTAGGACTAGAAGAGGGGATAGATGTAAGATATCTAACCTCTCTTCTCCTACATGGGCATGTTCTACCCCCACCGCCATTCCTTCCCCTACCCAGCACCACCTCAATGGCTGCCCCCTCCAATGCCCTCCCCCCTTCCTGTTCCCTCAAATCCACTGTGGGTCTCTCTTACTTGATAGCAATTATTCACAATTTAAAAATAAATTAAAAATAAAACCCTTCTAAAGCCCCTTCTCTCCTCCCCCCCAGCCATGTGGCTGATGTTGAGGAGGGGGTGAGGCAGCCAGGAGCAGCAGGGCCCAGTCCTGCAAAAACAGAGGGAGACCAAGCCAGCTCCCCCAGAAAAGAGTTGGCAGCCGGCAGGAGCCCAACCACAGTCCCACTGTCTCCCACACAGTGAGCTGCAGCAGGCAGATAGTCTTTGCTTCCCTGAGTGCAGGAACGCTGGTCCAGTAGGGTCCCAAGAGCAGCTCCGGCTTAAAAGCCCTCTCTCCCCCTGAGCCAGATGGCACGGATACATATATCTGTATAAACGTACACATACACTTAAAAGAGTGACTAACAAGCAGAAGTATTTAACAAAACAGTTCAAGAACAAAATATAATAGTGAAATTAGGCTACTAAAATGAAGAGAGCTTGGGATAATCAGAAATGGATTTATATGTGAAAGAACTATATGATATCATTAAGTTTTGGTACTAAAACAAATTCCTTGATCCAAAATGTGCTCAGAGACACTCTTCAATTCTAACTCTTGTTTCTTTAATTCTAATTTTTCCCTTGGCTGCTTTGTGGATCTTGGGAGTTCTGACATAAAACAAGATAAATTGAAAAATTCACCCTTGTATATTAAGCGTATAGTTGTACTTATGAATACCAGCCTATTTTATTTTACTAGGAAACAACTTTACAAAAACTTTAGAAAAAGCCACCAGTCTTCAACTTCCACATTTAATATCCTAGATTGTTCTCTCACTGATGACCAGAGTTTCCAGGTTTGGATAAAAAGGGAAATTATGATTAGAAGCTTCCAGGTTTAATCAGGGCTCACACGAAGGGTCTGTGCACCTTGGCAGAAGAAAGCTATATACGTCAGCCTAAACAAAAATATTATTGCCCCACCATGACTGAAGGGATTAGTTATTGATACATGAGGAATCTTACCTCAAACGTGTGAAAAAATGGGACCAAAGAGAACAGTGTTTGTTCACTGGTTTATCCAGAAATATCCATTCCAATATCAGCTGCAAAACAATATGTATGGTTTTTTTTCCTATTCATTCCCCTGCCCCATTTGAAAACTAAAACTTCTCTCTTTTCTTCTTCAGGTTGCAACTTGTATGCTTTCTGCGGGGCACTCTTTGGAATAACCTCAATGATGACCTTATTAGCTATTTCAGTTGATCGCTACTGTGTGATTACTAAGCCTCTGCAGTCCATAAAAAGGACTTCAAAGAAGCGCACGTGTCTAATCATTGTTTTTTGTCTGGCTCTACTCGCTGGGATGGAGTGTGTGTCCACTGTTTGGGTGGAGTAAGTGTCCTATTCTTCTTTTAAACCCTGTATGATACGATATCGTGCATTCTGTTTTCCTTTGTTCAGTAGGTATCAAGCAGTCTAGTGACATTGCTGAGGTTGGCAATTCCTCTTGTACACACACAGGTATGTGTCTGGCATATGTGCCTGCAAACACTCAGTTTCCAATAGACACCATGCTCCTCTGATTCTGATTCTGATTCTGATTCTGATTCTGATTCTGATTCTTCTTCTTCTTCTTCTTCTTCTTCTTCTTCTTCTTCTTCTTATTATTATTATTATTATTATTATAGAACTTTACATTTTAAAAAATAGTCACAAAATATTGGCTTCCAGAATCATCTGTAGTCCAGCAGTTTGTTTTGAAGTTCACCTAGATGCCTAGAGAAAAAGGAAAAAAGTAATGCAGGCAAGTATCTGAAACACTCACAGCTTGGAAAAGTTAATTTTTTGAACTAAATCTCAGAACTCCCAGGATTCTCCCATCTGCTGCCCATGCTGGCTGGGAATTCTGGGAGATGTAGTGCAAGAAACAATTCCCCCCCCCCCAATTTCTGTGAATAGGCACAGTTTTCTGCTTTATGAAGGCAAATAAAAGCTTTGGGGTTTGGGGGCTCAGACACCACTTCTGTCTTCTGTTCATTTTCTTGGTTGGCCTTAGTTTGTAAGAATATGAAAAGACTAGTCTGGAACTGATTGTTCAAGACTTGCCAGTGCATTTTCAAACCCAGTTGTATCATTTGTATTATATATCTTCTAAATCTTGGTAAGTCCAGTGGGTGCCTTTCAATAGCATTTAAATGTACAATTTCCATTGCAGTCCGGACATAAACTGTACAAAATTATACCATTTCATTCTGCATAATGTTTACTTGAGATGAGGACGGAGAGCAAAATCTATATGAACTGTACAAAATAATACCATCTTATTCTGCATAATGTGTAGCTGAGATGGGGACTGAGAGCAAAATCTATAAACTGCATGACTCCTCGCTAGGGAAACAAACACTTTATCTGAAAACGATTGGAAAAGTTAACAACATGTTGCCCATTTTTCTGTCTCCCAGTGTTGTGAAATCTCATAGCACTATTTTCTTTCACTCTAGAGATTTCAAGGGACTGTGTCCCTCTATACAAGATGAACAGGTATTCTGGTATCATGGAAAGAAGTGCCTGTGGATATGTGGTACTTATTTCATTGTCCTTAAAAAAGAAAAGCACATCTCAAACCTGAAAAATGCTTTCTCCATTGGTCTGTTAGCACTCCTGAGGGTTACCTTCAAGAATATTACACACAGTCTTGAAATTAAGCCAGAATCTGAGATTACACTGCTGAATATTTATTGCTTGTAACTATACTTAATCAAGCAAAATCAACCCTTGCTGTTACTGTAAAATTTTAAGATGGGGTTATTATATTAAAATGTTTCCCCCATAAAATACTCTCTGTGTGCACAAAACTTGTATTTTAGGGGGAAAGTCCTACATCAGTCTTTTCTTTTCCCAGGGAGGGGTATTTTATGGGAGAATATATATAAATTGCATCTGAAGAATCACTTTGCAATTTCTTTCTTCATACTCCAGTTAGCTGCATTCTTTGTAAGGAGCTACTTCGTGTTCATTGTTCTAAGAGTGTTTACTAGGGTGGCATTAAGGGGACATTAAAAGGCCTGAATAATGATCCAAGGAAAAAGGTCACCAGCAAGACCCATAGTGCAGTGGATTGGATGGTAGCAGCCACGGGAGCAGCACAAGGCCTCTGAGTAATGCTGTTTAGGGATCAGTGAGAATTTGGGTTCAGTTCGATTTTTATAATAATTTATCAAAATTCCAATCCCATCCAAGCTCAGAGTTTATTCTTAAATTCTGGATTTGAATCTCTGTGTATCAGTCAGGGATGCTGGCAAATCTTTGGGTCCGAGTCTTTGGTACCAAGTTCCAAGCCCCAAGTCTGAGTCTCTATTAAAAACAAGCTTTTTTCTTCAGAAAAAAAGAGAGAGGGTGGGTTCTGAGTCACAAGTTGAGTCTGAGTCATTGGGGGGGGGGGGACACAAGTTGAATCACTGCGACTTAAATCTGCCTTGACAGCGAGTCCTGTGACTTGAGTCCCTATTGCTGGAATCAGAGCTTGGAAATTTAAGTTTGGGGACTGCAACATCCACAATCCCCCATGCTATGCTGGATGAGGATTCTGGGAGCTGCAGTCCCAAAAGCTTAATTTTTTAGTGTTATGCTCTGTATTCAACCACACTAGTGCTGAGCAGAGGTTACCACTTCTTGCTTCATCTTTCACACCTACATGATAGAGAGGTACAACATGGTTATCTCCATGCTGTGAATAATGATACCTGTTGAATTAGCAAGTGGGAGAGAAGTTAGTGTAATTGGAAAGGAAACTCATTTTGGTTTATTTTTGCAGAATCTATAAATATTCACATTTTTAAAAACATATTTAGGACAGAAAAGTCTTGAGAGTTTAATAAAATGTGAATTTGGAAAAAAGAAAACACATCTCAAATGTTGTTCCAGCTGTCCACATGTCTGCTGCTGCCACATGAAGACTACCACTACCAGGGTCTAACACATTTTGCTACCTCCAAAACATTCTTGCTGCTTCCTAACATCTGCTGCCTTAGGTGTCTGCCTCACTATGCCCATCGTAGGGCCGGCTCTGACTGCTACAGATGTGTGGCCTTTCAGTTGTCATTTAGCCACCATTCTCTTTTTACTAGCTTCCACTCTGACTCTGTGTTATATGGGGTGCAATGCTAAGTACTATCGAAGGCTGCAGAATTTTGTTCTTGAGTATAACTGCTTACTCCTGCTTGTCTGTTTTATTCTGTTGATACGATTGTTTGACATATAATAATCTGTATTTATATTTGTAAACCACTATGAGTTTGTCTGCAATAAAGGACTAAAAAATGCAAGGTTAGACTTATCATTAAGATTCGTTAATGAGGCATTTAATGACTAAGGACCAGCTCAGACTGCTGGCTCCTACCATTACATTGCTAAATTTACATATACTCTCATTAATTCTGTCCTTCTTTCAGTCAGAAGCCATCTGCTGCTGGGTTAAAAGAAGAGATTTTCTGCACTGCTTTTGCTTTTTGTAAGCAGCCATGGAGAAAAAGTTACTCTTTTTTTTTATTATACCAAGACATTAAGAAAGCATAAAATGTGATGTGGTAGTTTAGCTGCGTATGCATTTTTGTTAATGGAAAAAATGTACAAAATACTAGCTTCTTAGATGGAGTTCAGCAGGATCCCCTTATTTCTGCCTACCTCAGAAGCCCCCGTGCATAAGGAGCAAGATGACCATGCCTGCTTCTCTATCCCATCATAATTGGAAAATTTCCAGGCTTTTGCATATATTTTTTCTCATTCTTAAAGGTCAAAATGCCTCTTCCAAAGCTTAGTTACTATCAGTAAGAAATGTAAAGTAAGAAATAAAATTTAATCTACTCTTTTTCCCCTTTGGCCATGTTCACCACTGGAATGTGTCCTACCAAAATACTGAATTTAATTTAAAAAATTGTTTTTGACCCTTGATTTGAAAGAGGTTTGCCATCCATTGCCAGTTATCAGTCACCCTTCCTTTCCTCTTCAAATTATGATACGGACACACATGCACACACTCCAAAAATTCAAAAATGCAGGCAGCCCATATAACCATGGAGTAACAAAACCACAGTTACTATAATTAGCTGGTCAATGCCTCTGTCAAATAAGTTTCTTAAGTGTAGGAAAAGTCTGGGTTACATTTTTCTAGAAGCACAACTGCAGCAAGTCTTGATTTGCACATGCATTCATGTGCACTTAGACTGAAATAGAGCAGTCTGTGAGATTACTAGTGCATTAGGATTCCAAAGGCTTATTTATGTAGGGATGGTGTACATTGGCTCCTTTGTATCCATAAAAAGGTGGCACATAGCAAAGTAGGCAGTGGGCAGAATCATGTTGGATCTTCATGGCACAAACCCAAAACTTCATAATTGGTATACATGATAGTTTGAGAGCCAGTTCTAGCTGGTTCTCCCTCACTTGGACATACCCAGGTCATGCATTAGGTTGCACACACAGGCATGTAACAGACAGGCAGATAAATGGAAAAACTGCTTGCACAATTTCCATTACGCACACAGACTTTCACAGTAGGATGCTAACCATTATGGTTTGCATTTTTTATTTAATTCAAAGTTAAAGAAGGATTTGAACCAAAAGCTAAAATCCTGTTGCTTACTTCAGTAAGTTGCAACTAGAGTTTGTCCGTGTGATCAGTGGTACTTACAGAGGAGTTGACCCCCAAAGCCCCACTGATTCAATGGGTCTATTCTAGTTGTGACATAGTACACTAAGCAACAGGATTTCAACCAAAACCTCCCTGTTCAACATCTTTCAAACAAAATTTTCATACAGTTTTGGGATATATTCATAAACCTCACATTTTTGGTAAAATATAATAACTGGATGTTTAAAATAGCTATGCGAGTATGATTTCCTCAAGGTTTTATGTGACTAAAAACTTGAACCCATGTATTATATTGCCATTAAGAAGAAATGTCCCTGCTATAAAAGTGTCTGAAGACCTTTAATGAATAGGGCATTACTAGCTGCACCATGCAGTTAAGTTAATAAAGGTTACAAATTTGAGAACATAACTCTGCTCTTTGCTGGCAACATTACTGGGCACTTTCTTGCTTCCTGGGTAGAATTCAGAATGAGCATTTGACGAATTTAACAGGTTTGCCATGGGAGACTGACAGTTTTCTCATTACTTGTGTCTAATACATTTATTCTTAATAAGATAGGCTCAAATGAGTGACAGGATGTATCAGCTTTAAACAGTGGAATGAATACCACATGTTCCGGCATAGAATTGAACTGCACTGCAGTTAATCTTTCCTATCCAGGCCTACTTCCCCCTGAGGTGGTAAACACCTATGAAGGTGCCAGTGGCACACAAGACCAGAAATAATGAATTAGATTTTAATTATGCTAATTTATTAGAATTTCTGCTCACATTGGGCAGACTATTAAAATTAAAGGGAAAAGTAAATACTGTAGTGCTTAATTCTTTAATTTTACTGTCAAAAGGTTACACTGAAGCATTTTTTTTTAAAAAAACACCACACATAGTAAATAGTGGAGGTAAGTCAAATACATCTTTTTTTTCCTGTTTTGTAAGACTGACTTAAACCAAGGCATAATATGAACAACTTGGAAGCAGGTTCTTTGTATCAGAATGATCTTCCTGTGTTCTACATCAGTTGCTGCATATAACAATAATTCCCAAGATAAGAGGCCCTAGTTGTTCTTAGACTACAATTCCTAAAAGCCCTGACCATTGTCTATGCTGGCTAAGGCTTCTGAGTATTGAAGTCCAAGAACATCCTAGTACAAACTTGCCAATGGTTCTCAAACTCTCCATGTTTGAGAACCATTGGCATAGAGGCTTCTCTGTTCCATTTCAGGAAGCTAAAAAGTGGAGCATTTAGGGAGGAGATTATATAGCAGGAGAGAAGGAAGACAAGATGAGTGGCTTTAGTTGGGCAGTTGAAAATGGAGATTTCACCATCATGCAGCTATTCCTTCTCTGTCCTAAGCTCAACACTGGGAGGAGAAGGATAAAATAATGGACAATATTTTTCAACTTCTTTCTGATGAGACTTTTGCCACACTCTTGTAATGTGAGCATCAGTCTGGCATTAACAGAGTCTCTTAAAAATTTGCTCAGTCCAATGTAAAGCTGCATGTTAACTCTTTTCTACTAGTGTTCCAATCATTGGAAATTCAACACTTAACAGTGCAAATTTTTGATACATTGTTGGGCCTTACTGCTTTGAGTGTGTTTTTGGTGTTGCTTTCGTTTACCATTTTTAATGTGGCATTTGTTTGATCACCCTTAGTACTTTGTCTACTTACTGTTTTTAGCTTTAAATTTTGTCTTTTAATGCTGTAATCTGCCATGAGTCCTTTTTAAGGAGAAAGATGGGGTAAAAATATTTTAAATAAATAATAATAAAATAGAGTAAACTTTAACTAACTTCAATGTATCTTCCTGATGTGAAGAAGTGAAAGGGGTTGTGCATCATTGGTGTGTGTGCAGAGCAGTGCCTTGTGGAGGAGTTGCCACTTCCTGGACCCATTAGGCATGTACCAGAGAGCATGAAGGGTATGGGATCAATAGTCTTATTCCTTCTGACTCTGCTTCCCCATATTTTTTCTTCAAGGAAAAATAGATCTTCCAGTTCCACTGCTGGTGTAGTTTCTCCTCTCTTCCAGGTGTCTCTCAAATACAGTTTTGCTGTGACTTATAACCAAAACTAGGTAAAAAAAGTGTAATCCTCCCACTAAAGCATTAGCTAAACCAGAACGAAGATGTGGAATGGACTTGAAATGTAATAGTGTTACATTTTTACTCTTAAGAAGGTGTTTTATGGGCATGGTACATTTGTCAAATGCAAGGGAGCTTTAGAACCAGCAGATCCAAAACCTACTCTAATCGACTCTACCCTAAAGTGCCACCTTTTGTCTTTCATGTCTGTGGAGCAGCCACAGCAATTGAGATTTTCAGTCCTGGTCACTTGTGGAATTCATGGCTCCAGGACACCCTCCTAGGAATCAAAATTCTGAATCCTTCAATAGTTTGCTTCTTTATATTCTGCCTTTAAAAACAAGTTTTCTTGCACCAGCTGGTACATGAAAGAAAAGAACATTAAACACTGAACGGGTCAACATAAAACGTTAACAACACAATTCAATGCAACAACACAAAAATATTTTCAACCTGGATGTCATTGCTAGGAAGGGAACTGCAGGACTTTGGTGGTCACTGTTAAAAGGTCCTTGAGCTCCAGTAGGTAAGGTAGGCAGATTAGGCTAAAGCTCTGTAGCTGGAAAAACTAGATATCAGAGTCAAGAGTTTTTCTAGCTTCGTTTTCTTTGATGACGTGTAGTCTTCTGTGTATCGGAGACACGGAAGATTGTTCAAGTGAGAATTCAGACCTTGAAATTCCTTTCTTGGGAGTAAGTTCTGTTGAACCTTCCTTCTACATAAGATTAAGTCACAAGACTTGGCTATATAGTACAGTAACTGTATATATTGCTACATAACTATATATTGTATATAGTTATGGCACAACTATACACATAGTTGTATCAGAGCCAGAGGAGTTCTGGTCCACAGAAGTTTATGCCCAGATACATGGATTAAATTGTCTTAATTGACAGGCTTCTACTTCTGTTCTTTCTTATGCACTGCATAATAAGCATGCTTTCTTATTCTTAGGTTCCTATATACCTGAAGGCTTGATGATATCTTGTACTTGGGACTATGTGACCTATTCTCCAGCAAACAGAAGTTATACCATGATGTTATGCTGCTGTGTGTTTTTTATCCCACTGATCATCATCTTCCATTGCTATCTATTCATGTTTGTGGCTATAAGAAATACTGGCAGGTAAGCAGAACATTGAAATAATAGTATATTCTTCATATATAAACTGTTAGGACCTCAGTACATTGCAGAATGCCTGCTTCCAACAGGGAATGACTGTCCTACCCACACATCCCGGGCTAGATGACTGGGGGTGTTAACCCAGAGGGAGACCCGGAGGGAGAAAAGTAGGAGCCAGGCTTTCTCAGTGGTTGGAATGAGCTGTCACCTGAAATCTGCCTGGCCCCCTCTCTGGTGACCTTTAAGAACTCTCTCAAAGCCTTATTTTGGCAAGCTTTTCAAAACATGACATCTAAATAACCACTGAGAGTTTCAGCCTATCATTTTTAACTGCCGCCTGTTTTTCAATGCAGTATCAAGTTAATTTTAATTTCACTTTTGATTATGTTTTTGTTATTTCATGTTATTGTTATTTTATGACTTTTGTAAACCACCCAGAGTGACCACTGGATAACCTCACACACATACACATATACAAAAAATAACTTGTGTTGTTTGAAAACTCAGTTCTTCCCAAGAGTCTCTGGGTATATGATAATATCCAGTTGTGCCTCTTAGAGATTTCTAGGGTCATAATTGGCCATTTTAATTGCTAAATATATTTCTTTATTTTAAAATGTTTTAAATTGATATCCATAAAGAATAAAACAACTAAAAATAATCCACATATACACTTACTGTGCATATATGCACAGTAAATATATTTCTTTCAATGTATGGTGTTTTTTGCTTTGTTTTGTTGCAAGGGGAAGTCTTCCCCTTACCCCAATGGTGAAATAGGTTTTGGGAACGTCCACACTTCATTGTGAGTGTAGATGACAAAGTTCCACTTTGGACATTCCAAATTACAAATTAGGTTATATATTCTGTCCATCTCAACACAAAAATCCAGAGCTGCTGTTAGTGTAAAGTACCACGTGGTGGAGGATGAGACCAGTCTATTTTTAAAAATAGGGGGAAAACAGAATGAAAATCAGAGAACATGTGTATTCATTCTATCTCCATTTCCAAAGTGTTGTGCCATGCTCTGTTATGTTTATTACTAGTAATGCTGACACATATCCATGCAAGTCTGGTGTAAGGTTTTGCCAGCATCCTGGGCACAGTGCCCTCTGGTAGTTCCTTCCAGAGAGCTTACCAGAGGGCAGATGGGGACAGGCAGTGGACTGCAAAGAGGGTGGGTGGCAGTACTGAAATCATCAGAGCTCCAGATGCCTGATATTCTCTCAGCTTAGTATTGAAGAGAGAAGGGCTGAGTGAATTAATGCAGTTTGTTTCGTAAAGATCAAGGAGACAGCATATATTGTGAAACACAAAAATAGCTCTCTTGAATAACACATTTTAGCATAAGTATTAGGAGACAACGTTCAGTTGAGAAGTACTGCAGGGTGTCATGGTATTGTTCCCTTCCAAAGACAGTCATGCTGCTATCATAGTTTCAACTACTGCTAATACTTATCTGTAATACTTCCAGGCCCCACCCCAACTACATGTTGTGGGCAGGGACTGGAAGAATGGTAGAAAAGGAAGATAGCACTGGTTGCAGCTTGCTGACACCAAACTTTTCTTTATAATTCCAGGCCATAGATTAGTCTTTTAAAAGTGCATTGGTTGGGGGAAGCTGATGTTGGCTGCAGTGGCCCTTCCATGGGGAGGGGGTATCTTCAACATACATTTGTAGACATTTAACTGCCATAGCACCATCTGCAAAATGCTCATGTTTGTAGATTGGTATGTTGTTGGGACTCTTCTGCTATAGGTACCTCACCAAATTTCAGGAGTCCTTAGTATCAAGTCATGGCAGTTAAAGCAATATGGAATTATTGTAGCTCTGTAGGGTAGCTGTGTGCATAGTATTCAGTATTTGCCCCACCAGGTAATATACTGGCATGGCTAAAGGAGTTTTTAATAATCGAGACCTCTCTCTCTCTCTCTCAGGAATGTTCAGAAATTGGGATCAACATATAACCGGAAATCCTCTGTCTCACAATCTATAAAGAGTGAATGGAAGTTGGCAAAAATTGCCTTTGTGTCCATTGTTGTGTTTGTCCTATCATGGTCTCCATATGCTTGTGTTACTCTCATTGCATGGGCTGGGTAAGTGGTACACCACAAAATGATGCCATCTTAATTAAAAACAAAAAAATAGAGAAGGAGCAAAATAAATGTGGTTCCCCTGAAGAACATATTTTTGCTTGCTCTGTGCATGAGGCTTGATTTGAATATTTACGTCCTGAAAACTTGTGCCATTTACATCTACTGATTGCCAGGATTATGAGATAATCAACATTTTTGTGTTCACTGCCTGGGTTAATAGTACCATTGACATCTTAGAAGCTCATTACCAAGTGTTAAAAGAGCTGTTGTGATTTCATTTGGTCCCATCCAAACACTCTCGTTCCCACACTTTGTCCACCTCCCATCCCAACCACCAGGTATGCTGTGTATATATATATATGTATATACTTTTGGCTCAAATTTTGTGCTTCATGTATTTTAAAAAGTAGATTACAATCCACCAAAGCTCACACTGAAATAATATTCTTAGTCTTAAGGGTCACAATACTTCTGTTTTTGTTGAAGCTTATTTGTAACCAGCAATATCAGCTGCAAGCAGTAACATCTATCGGCAGAGCTAAAAGCAACACCAAATTAACCCTCACATTGTGTGCTTCCCAGTTAAGGGGACTCTTGGGAGGTACCATTAAAAATACCTGTAGCTGTCCAGTTTTCCTCAGTCAATTTGTTTGGGTGGGGAAAACAGAACAGAAGAAGAGATGGGGAAACACAGGACTGTTAGAAGCCAAAGAATATGCTATCTGAATTCCATGAATGAAGACAGTGCAATTACATGACTATGTTTGGAATCACCCAGTTTGCATTTCTGTGTAACCACACTGTTGTGATTCAGAATCAAAATACTAAAGTACTGTTGCCTGGTATTTTTGTTCGGGCCTGGCAGTGTCCATAAAATTGACACTAAACAGAATATAGTGTAATGAAGGGCACTCAAAATGCCCTGAGTTGCTGGTGAAAAACAGCTGATCAGAGCTCTACAATCTGATCTCCCATCTTTCAGTTATTGTTTCTTGGAAATCCTGAAGTTTGACCTCGGAAGAATTTGTTTATGAAATTTGCTTTTTTCCCCCAGACCAAAGGTATTTGTCAGAACAGTGGAGCCTTGCATCAACTAGAGGAGTTTCAAACATTGTGTGTGTGTGTGTGTTTAGCTGATGAAAGATTTGTTTCTAAAATATTTTCCCTACTTCTCACTTATAGCTATGCCAGGACTTTAACTCCATATTCTAAATCTGTGCCTGCTGTTATCGCCAAAGCTTCTGCAATCTACAATCCCATAATCTATGCAATTATTCACCCAAGATACAGGTACAGTGAGTGGTATTGTGTGTAGAGATATTAACTTATACTGACCTGGTATGGGTTTTTTAGGTTCATGGAATTGTTTGTTTTGTTTGTTTGTTTGTTTGTTTGTTTGTTTGTTTATTTATTTATTTATTTATTTATTTATTTATTTATTTATTTATTTATTTATTTTATTGGATTTCTATCCTGCCCATCTAGACCAAAGGTCTACTCTGGGCAGTTATCATTTATCATTGCTGTTCCCCCCACCCATAGAGTGAGGATTTGAACCGAGGTCTCCAGACCTGATCCAACACTCTATCCACAACACCACATTGGATCTCACATAGGGAGGTATAGATGGTTTTAGAGTAAATTTATTTTCAGATGGTGAAGAGAATGACTTGGCTTGGATCACTTCACTTGAATATTCACTTGAGTTCCTGTATTCTTGAGCTGCGAATTGGCAGTCCCTGCCCATCTCTAGCTATGATTTCCTGAACAATCAGACTGACTGAGTTATAACTAAAATGGTTTGTGTTCTTCTAAGTATAATCCAAATAACAACAGCTCATACACGTTTAGATTTCATACCTTTTTTGTAGCATCTCCTTGTCATTGGTGTCCTTGAAATAGTAAAAAAAAATATGAGTTACATAATAGCAAATCATATTATGTGCCATCAAGTTGTTCCCCAACTTCTGCTAGGCCTATGAATTGATGGCTGAAATCCCATTGCTTAGTATTCTAATTTGCAACTACATTAGGCTCATTGAATCAGTGGAGATCTGATGAATCAACACCACTGTAAGTTCCATTTATTTAGTGTGTCTACTCTAGTTCCAACTTACTACACTAGATTAGGCATCCTTCAGTTTCGAGAGACTATGGTCATGTGCTCTATATGGAGGACTTGGAACAGTGTCTAGTGTGGCTGAGAAGGCCAATTCGAGAGTGACAGTCCCTTCCAAACTGAAGACAAATACAATCTGTCCCCTATCCAGCTCCCTGATTTTGCTGCTTTCGGGACTGCTTCTTTGCCTCGGCCTGCTGGACAAGTGTCTCTTCAAAATAGGAGAGGCCATGATGCACCGCCTGCCTCCAGGCTGAACGCTCAGATGTCAAGGTTTCCCATCTGTTGAGGTCCATTCCTAAGGCCTTCAGATTCCTCTTGCAGATCTCCTTGTATCGCAGCTGTGGTCTCCCTCTGGGGCGATTTCCCTGCACTAATTCTCCATACAGGAGATCTTTTGGAATCCGACCATCAGCCATTCTCACAACATGCCCAAGCCAATGTAGACGTCGCTGTTTCAGTAATGTATACATGCTAAAAATTCCAGCTCGTTCTAGGACTACTCTATTTGGAACTTTGTCCTGCCAGGTGATACCAAAAATGCCTCGGAGACAACGCATATGGAACGTGTTCAACTTCCTCTCCTGCCGTGCACAAAGGGTCCAGGACTCAATGCAGTACAAGAGTGTGCTCAGGACACAGGCTCTATAGACCTGGATCTTTGCTCCCTAATAGTGCAGAGTAACTACACTAAGCAACAGGATTTCAGCCAATGACCTCCGAAATGCTCTGCTCACATGTTGCAGATTAAACACCATAGTGTTCTTTATTGAGTCAGTCCCTCTCATGTTAGGTTGTATTGTGTAGTATTGACATTAAAAAGAAAGTGCATAAACATGCGCTAGTAGCAACGCAGAGGTCTGATTCCAAGTTCATTGCTATGTGCTAATTATACCTGAATGTTATAGGTCTGTAGAACATTGTAGCTGATGAAAGATACAGTACTTGTGTGCATATATTTTTTATAAATCTTATCTCAAAGAACTCCCATACACTTCAAAAAAAGATTTTCAGAGTTCGGTAGTGCTGGCTTTTTCCTTGTGTATAATTCATTCTGTTTGGTATCAACTACGTATATTAATCTCAAATCCTGAACACATTCATTTCCTTTTTGTATCAGATTTATCTCAGAACCTTTTTTTCATCTGAAATAAAAACAATCATGAACACATAACATAGCGTAGGATAGATTCTGTTTCCCATCAGGCTTGAATGGTGTGAAAAATAATAGATTGTCTTCTTTACTGTTAATTTCCTTTTATTCTTTCTCCTTATATTACTTTTGTTATTGCTGTAATAGAAATAAGAAAGAATTTTCAGTATTGTCAGCGATAGTAGAATATTTTTGCAATAAGCTTGTTTTTGCTTCTAGCTTTTTAAAAATAGTCTAGATTCTTTGCATATTTAAGACCAATTCGCCCTGCCTTTCATTTTTAATACAAAGAATAGCATTCTATAATAGGAGAGAATTGCTGGCTGGATACCGCAGTGGTTTAGGTATCTGGTTGCTGAGCCAGAGGTTAGCAGTTCAATTCCTCACAGTGCCTCCTGCGAGTAGAACCAGCCTGTGTGGCCTTTGGCAAACTGCACAGTCCCAGGGCAGCCTCAGAAGAAGGGAATGGTAAACCACTTCTGAGTATTCTCTACCTGAAAAACCATGAAAAGGGGTCGCCATAAATCAGAATAGGCTTGATAGCACATAATGATGATGATGATGACGATGGTGATGTTGACGATGACAACAATGACGATAGAAGCTGAGAAAGAGAGTAAAGGAAAGAAACATACATAGAGATATTTTCAGCTATTTTTAAGAAAATATTTCTTGCAAATAGCAAGATTACACACTATGCACAAATAATTGTATTAAAGCATGCATGACTGTCTTGGATTAAAAATAATGAAGTATCTCCAAGACTAATAAATCTTATTTGGCATGACCTTCCATAGCCCATGTGCATCTGAAGAGGTGAGTTGTGCCCACAAAAACTCATACTAATGAAGGCTTGTTAGTTTTAAAAGTACCACGGGATTCTTTGTTCTTGCCGCAACAACCTACCATGGCTAGTAGTGGCTGTTTTCGATTGTAGCTGAACTTTACTTTTACTTTACTTTATTGGATTTTTACCCCGCCCCCCCTAGACAAAGTCTACTCGGGGCGGCTTACAAAATTATAAAACATCATATATAACAAATAATTTAAGATCATAAAAACATCACAATTTTTAAACAATTAGACCAGATCAATACCAAGATGGAAAATTATAAGACAAAAAATAGATATCAATTATTGACTGAAGGGAAGGCCTGCCTGAAGAGCCAAGTTTTTAAATGGCTTGTAAAAACACCCAGCGAGGGTGCCAGTCGGATCTCTGTTGGTAGACTATTCCATAGCTGAGGGGCCACTGCCGAGAAGGCCCGGTTTCTTGTTCTTTCTTTCCGGGCATCTCTCGGCGTTAGGCCCCTCAGCCGTCCCTCCTGGCTATGCCGAGTGATTCGGGTAGATCTAGGTGGGAGAAGACGATCTGCCAAGTATCGAGGTCCCAAACCGTTTAGGGCTTTGTACGTCATCATTAACACTTTGAAGTCAATGCGGAAACGAATGGGCAGCCAATGCAAGGCAGCCAGAGTGGGAGAGATATGTTGATATTTTCTCACCCCACTTAAAAGTCTGGCCGCCGCATTCTGCACCATTTGAAGTTTCCGCATCAATCTCAAAGGTAGCCCCACGTAGAGCGCATTACAGTGGTCTAAACTCGAGATTACGAGCGCATGGACAAGAGTAGTGAGGGCCCCATCATCAAGATAGGGTCGCAGCTGGGCAATCCGCCATAGATGGAAATAGGCGGAGCAGGCCACGGACGCCACCTGGGTTTTCATGGTGAGCGCCGGGTCCAGATGTATCCCCAAGCTGCGAACCTCACTCTTTGCGGTGAGAGTCGTCCCCCCAAAAGAAAGGGAGTCACCCAATCCGCTAATGGAGGGACCACCCACCCTCAGGACCTCCGTCTTGTCTGGGTTCAGCCTCAACCCATTCAGCTGCTTCCATTGCAGTACAACCTCCAGGCAGCGCTGAAGGGACAGAACGGCATCCACTGAAGTAGATGAAAAGGAGATGTAGAGCTGCGTGTCATCAGTGTACTGGTGGCACGATGCCCCACACCCCCTGATGACCCCACCCAGCGGCCTCATATAGATATTAAACAGCATTGGGGAGATAATCGACCCCTGCGGAACCCCACAATTGAGACTCCACGGGGCCAAAACATTCTCCCCAAGCTGTACTCTCTGAGGGCGGTCCTCCAAGAAGGATCGGAGCCAGGCAAGCGCCAGGCCACCGATTCCCAACTCGGAGAGCCTCCCCAGGAGGATACCGTGGTCGACAGTATCAAAGGCAGCTGAGATATCGAGGAGGACCAACAAAGACATATTGCCCCTGTCTGCCTTCCTCAACAGGTCATCCAACAGTGCGACCAGTGCCGTTTCTGTGCCATAGTGCGGCCTGAAGCCCGACTGAAATGGGTCCAGGGCGTTGGTTTCGTCCAAAAGTGTCTGAAGCTGGTCTGTCACCACCCTCTCCACCACTTTGCTAAGGAAAGAAACATTGGCGACGGGCCTATAATTTCCAATATCATCCGCCGCCAAATTTGGTTTCTTCCTAATTTTGGTTTTGAAAAGGAAAATGCACAAATTTGCTCTTTTTTGACTCTTCTAAAATATGCTTCCAGAATACTCCATGTTGTCTGAGGCATTCTAAAGGCTATGGTCCAAAGAAGTAACTTTTCCCATCTCTAAAATGCTGCACAATTTTTAAGGAAAGAAAAGGATATGTCACTCCATCATTAGGTGGCAGCATAAATGATCAGTGTGTGTTTTTAAAGCTTTGTGAGCAAATAGATAAGTAACCGCAGCACTGAATTATACATAGAGATATGGCTTTTTTTAAAAAAAAATTATTTACTTGCTTTGGGAAATTGTTCCCATAGCAAGGGCAGTGTGAAGCATGGGAACTGAGGGGTTTTTTTACTTCACCTTGAGTATCTGCTTGTGTAAATAAATATGAATGTTTGCTCCCACATCATCCATGAACAAGGTAACATGTGCACAACAAATGTAATGAGTCTAGGGAGATGTGTTTAGGATTTTTTGAACTACAGATTCCATAATTCTCTTTTCTGAGGGTCCCACGTGCAGAACCCAGACTTTACATACACCTAAATTGTGGTCATCTGGAGACAAGGCTCAGCTGGCAGGCCTGCCTTGGATAGGTATAACGTCCTGTTTGAAAAAGATGCTGTTCTGGTGATTACTGGGAAACTTCCTTTTCAGACAAGGTTAGGTCTATTCAAGGCATGAAATCTGCCAGTTGGGCCTTCTTTCCAAGTGAGCACAATGTAAGGTCTGAGTCTCACAGGTGAGGCTCCCAGAAAGGACAGTCATAGGATCTGTAGTCTAAAAAATCCAAAATGCACATCCCTACTAATGTCGCATCTGTCAAAGAACCATTGTTGCAAAGTATTTCCGATGGCATGTGCACTGGTGCTGCAATTTTTGAATTGTTTCTTTAATGGATCAGATTATGAGGACCAAAATATATAGCGCTCCTTGCCTTGTGATCAGCTTTAAGCACATAAGATCAGTTGCTTATGAAAAAATGTGGCCTAAATCCAGCATTAATGCTGAAAGAGTGAAAATCCCTCTTAGCCCATTTGTGCTGGGTTACACCCTTGCACACTTGTGGGACAGGAAGCAACAGTTAGAACTGGATATGGAACAACTGATTGGTTCAAAATTGGGAAAGGAGTACGACAAGGCTGTATATTGTCTCCCTGCTTATTTAACTTATATGCAAAATACATCATGCGAAAGGCAGGACTGGAGGAATCCCAAACCGGAATTAAGATTGCCGGAAGAAATATCAACAACCTCAGATATGCAGATGATACCACTCTGATGGCAGAAAGTGAGGAGGAATTAAAGAACCTCTTAATGAGGGTGAAAGAGGAGAGCGCCAAAAATGGTCTGAAGCTCAACATCAAAAAAACTAAGATCATGGCCACTGGCCCCATCACCTCCTGGCAAATAGAAGGGGAAGATATGGAGGCAGTGACAGATTTTACTTTCTTGGGCTCCATGATCACTGCAGATGGTGACAGCAGCCATGAAATTAAAAGACGCCTGCTTCTTGGGAGGAAAGCGATGACAAACCTAGACAGCATCTTAAAAAGCAGAGACATCACCTTGCCGACAAAGGTCCGCATAGTCAAAGCTGTGGTTTTTCCAGTAGCGATGTATGGAAGTGAGAGCTGGACCATAAAGAAGGCTGGCCACTGAAGAATTGATGCTTTTGAAATGTGGTGCTGGAGGAGACTCTTGAGAGTCCCCTGGACTGCAAGGAGAACAAACCTATCCATTCTGAAGGAAATCAACCCTGAGTGCTCACTGGAAGGACAGATCCTGAAGCTGAGGCTCCAATACTTTGGCCATCTCATGAGAAGAGATGACTCCCTGGAAAAGACCCTGATGTTGGGAAAGTGTGAAGGCAAGAGGAGAAGGGGACGACAGAGGACGAGATGGTTGGACAGTGTCACCGAAGCTACCAACATGAATTTGACCCAACTCCGGGAGGCAGTGGAAGACAGGAGGGCCTGGCGTGCTCTGGTCTATGGGGTCACGAAGAGTGGGACATGACTTAACGACTAAACAACAACAACAACACCCTTGCACAAGAGGCCATGCGAATGGGTTTGCAAATGGTTGTGCAACCCTTTACATGGTGGTTGTACAATTATTTGTGCAACAGAAATAATATCTGGTGCCCCTCTCATTCTGATTCTGATAATGTATAACTACTAGTATCTCTGTTCTTGAGCAGACACTGAATCATGCCTATGTTTTCAAATACGTAGATTCTTTGGATCATCTAACCACTAATCTGAATCGATGTATCTCCCTCCCTTTTCAGAAGAACAATTCGAAATACTGTTCCTTGCCTGAGGTTTCTTATACGGATATCAAAAAGTGATCTTTCAACAAGTTCTATAAATGACTCGTCATTTAGGGCCTCTGTGTCCAGCCGTCATTCTTTCGTTTCCAGGAACAAAAGCAGTTGCATTTCCTCTATTTCTGGTGCAGAAGCAGTAAGTTTTGGGATTTGTGGTGGTAAGAAAGGGCACACCTCTTCAAGGTCACAGCAGAGGATCACAGCTTTTTTACTTGACAAACACCCTAAAGGCAGACCAACTAAAGTCAGTTGTGTCTATGTCACTGCTAACCTGTGTCAGTGGATTTTCGTATAACTTAAATTGTAGCTAAAATAGCTTGTGTGATTTAGCATTCTCATGTCAGTCATGACGACCTTATGATAAAACAGCAGAAATCTCACTTTCTTTTTGCCATTCTTCTTAACTTTTTGAATTGTGTGGCAGTTTAAATACAGATATCGTGACTGTGTACTTAACACACAAAACTCTACATATTTACTCTTATGAGTAAGTCACAGAAAGTTCAGTGGAATCTGGTCCTGAGTAAGATGTGAGAGGTGTTGCATAAGGGAATTTCAACAAGTAAAATGCTGTGCAGATAAAGCAGATCAATATGTTTATCTTGTAATCTCCTTGAGCTCAATTAAAGCTGTTACATTGACAAAACCCCTTTTATGGCTTGTCATTATGTAGCATTACCATTACTAACATAATAACCAGAGATCTAGGGTAGCTTCTTATAATAATAGTTTCCATAAATACCTGTAGTTACATAGCTGCAATATATTTTACCTCCTCAAACCATTACTGATATTCAAGGTGTCAGTAAGCTGTTTCTTTCAACCCAAGCATTGCCACTGTTGTCTCTAGTTTTTGATGTTCATAAGTGCTTACACTGGTGATGTACTGGGGCTCTCCCGATGAGTACCTTAAATGCGGTTTAAGCAGTATTGACCAGAATCCTGTTAGTTCTCACATAGGGTTTGCATAACCTGCTGGTTGCATCTCAGTAGCATGCCTGATCACACAACCAAGATGCACCTCAGCACCTCATGAAATAGCCACAATTAGCTTTGATGTGGTACACAAACTTTATGTGGAAACTGAAGATTTTTTTAGGTAAGGGGAGTGAATCAACTAACACAAGCTAGCTGTCTTGAGGGACCTGCTGTATTGTACGCAGTCAGCAGTGTGTAAAAACTGGTATGTGGATTTACAAAGTGAGCAAGTTCTATTCACTGTCTGTCTGCCTTAACTCTTTTCATTGTAGACATACGCACAATTTCTTTGGAGATATTGGATTTAGAAAAAAGGCAAGTAAAAAGTTTATCAGTAGATATGTAGGTGTTCAGGTAGGCTTTTGAGCAATAAGTGGGGGTCTAGGGAACTCTCTATGAAATGTAGATTTTTTTAATGTTTTGAAAATTATTTTTAATCTTGATTAGAGAGAGAGAGAGAGAGTGAATGCTCTATAAAAATGGATAAGGAAAGTTGTTGTTTTTTTCCTGATGTAATACCAGAATCTGGGTGCATCTAGTGAACTTGAAAGCTGACAGGTTTAGGACAATCCAAAGGTCCTTAAGTTATGTTAATTATTCACACAGTGCATAATTAAACTGTCAATTTTGCTACCACAAGATGTAGTGATAGCTTTTAATTTGGATTGCTTTAAAAGAGGAGATAAATTAGTGGAAATTACATCCATCAGTGGCCATTAGTCACAACAGTTGCATATTCCTTTCTGAATTAAAGCAGCATCCTCCTGAACACCAGCTGCTGGAGAACAAGAGTGGGAGAATCCTGTTGCTCCTATGCCTTTCTTGTTAGCTTCTCTGTTAATCTGAAGCAATTGGACTCTTCTTATATTTAATCCAGTGTTGATTTTCCTCTTTTCTACACACCGAAAAAGTGTGTAATTCATGCACTTTGGCCCAATTTTTGGCTGGCTTTCCCCCCACTTCATTCCATGTGTCTGCCACATTTATCTGATTAAACATTTATTTGACACTTTTTAGAAAGCCAACATATTGCTGTTGCTGCTGCTTCATTTATAAGTCTTCTTAGAGAAGGATGAATTGGTGGTTGCTGCAAGAATCAACCAGTCATTTCTCTGTACAGTTGGTTTCTATGGAAAATAGTCTTCACTGGTAGAATATCACACTGAAAGTTTAAATAAGGATGCCAATGTTTGAAAATAGCTATCACTAAAAATGGCAAAGTGCATGAAAGAACTATCGAAAAAGGTGCTTTAAGAAGTGTGAACACTTATGATAGTTCTTAAATAATGAATGATTTTTTAAATTAAAAAGATCTTCTCCATTGCGAACTAGGACAATAGTTCTGCACCATGATGTTTGCATGGCTCTGTGCGTAGCCAAGAGCAGGATTAAAATGCAGATGGATGGCAATCAAGCCTCCTGAATTTTAGAATCGAAATACACCAACTAAGGTGAAATGTTCATGTATGTCTATGAATGTAATAAGAATATAAAAGGGAGTCATGAATATATTTTTCTGTTCTGAAGAAATATACTTTGTCATAAATTAGGACAACTGCATTTGCCTAAAGGAGAATAAGCTCTTGACAAGGATCTCTGGTGCTTTCAGCAGATCTTGCTAGTTGTCAAGAGCCAGAGTCTGGAAAGTTACTTTTTTGGACTGTAGCTCTCCAAATTCCCAACTAACAAGCTATGCTGAAAACACTAGTGTAAATTTTCTCAAATATAAATGGGATGCTTGCCCGCCATAAATAATGGTTCCAGCATGAATTGCAGTTTCTGTCTTACATTGCAATCCAGTGTTTGCTCCCAGTTTGCAGTAGTACCAATGCACAGAACAATCTCCTTTGATGCAAACAGTGGTAGATAAACGCACCCAACTAGCCCTATTGTTAGGCAGAGGAAAATAGTCACCATTAGCTGCATAAGCTTGATGGCATTATTACTCTTACCAGATATTCCTATCCTTCTGAGATGGTTTATTTGTGGTGGTGATTCTTGCTTGTTGCTGGTCTGGGACAATTGCCTTGTATTTCCCTAGTAGATCCATGACCAAGAAAACAACCCACCATTCCAGCAGGCTTTGTGCATTTGGTTGTGTTGCCTTGTATATGAGACACACTGGTGCTGCTACTGCATTCTACCATTTGTTTTAGCAGGAGAATGCAGGGGCCAAGATGTTGGAGACAGATGTGTGTGCCACACAGCTTGACTTAAACAGCATGAGCTAGCCTGCTGCTGAACTACCCATTCCTGGTATTGAAGTAATATTTAGCTGCCAGACCAGATAGCTTTTGTAACATAGAAGGAGCCTATGCCTCCAACAGAATGCCTTGGTCAGCCCTGTTGGGACATTTATTTGCAATGACCCATACATAAGGTTATCTTGAGTACTAGAGAGAGAGAGGTGGATTGAAAAGTACTTTACACTTCTAAAATATGAGGCAGTAATGAACTATGGGGGGCCATAGCAGAGATGCTTAAATCAGAAAGAAGAGAAACAGAAAAAACAGCCATGCACTTTAACTACTTCGTTGTCTTTCTATTATTTCACAATCTTCTTTGTTTATGTCCAACATTTTTTCACATAAAGGCTTTTGTAAATCAATAAGAATCAAATGACATTCTAAGGTGTGGTAAAGCATGTTTTCCAGCAGTTGCTATATAATGAGGTATGCCACTTTTGATGCTGGAAATGATACATAGCCATTGATGGCCCTAACCTCATGAATCCGTCTAATCTTCTTTCAAAACCATTCATAGTGACATCCAGCACTATATCTTCTGACAGTGAATGTTTGCTGTTTAATTATGCACTGTGTAAGGACATACTCTTGGTTACTTGTCCTGTAAAAGAGTTTTTATAGTAAAAATGTAAACATTATTGCCTCTTGGTCATTTGCATCAACAAATGAGTTCATCACAATTCTATATATCCATCCCCATTTTCTTTATTTCCTAGGCTTGGAGTGATGTGGAGCTTGACCCTGTTGAGGTGGGCCAAAAGAGGCAGCAAGGCTATCGGAGTAACTCTTTTTCAACCAAAGCAACAGAAGAAACGAGTGGATTACTCCTGAAGTCTCATAGCTGCCCTTCACCCATTAAAGAAAAGGTTAAAACAGCAATTTCTAACTCCCTTTTAAAGATGTTTCAGTGGCAGATCCTCTTTGGTGTTTACTTACAGTGATCAACCCTGCATTACTCATCATGGGTCCATACCCTCTGTGTTGAAATTAGTTTTCAGTAGCCGAAGTCCTTGTGACTTTGTCTTGTTCTGTCCTAAAGAAGAAGAGAATCTTCTTGTATAAAAGGCAAACAAAGGCAAATCCTCCCCAATATAGGTAAAGTTGTAGTGGTCTTTTTTCTCCATATTTTCCTTGCCATCATTTCTCCTCCTCATAGTCTTGGTAAGTTCCATTACCTCCATCTCCTTCAGATCCCACTTTAAAAATCAATACAAAATGGTGGGATCTGTTCTTGTTTAAGAAATGTAATAAGATATCTTGTCTTTGAGGGGGAAGATGAAAAAGACATTCCTGTTTCTCACTGACAGTGGGAGACTCCAGCAACTGCCACCATCATGAAAATGAAGATGGTGAGTATGGAGTGTATCTTTTGCTGATGCAGAAGGGAACTGATGGCCAGTTGGCCACAGTTCAGGGTCCTTCTCAGCAGCCTTCCTTTCCATAACATGGAAACTTCATGTAATCACATGAAAGCTGGTGCATGAACACACACATTATAAATTGTACTCAGAAGACAACCTTGTCCCATAAAGAGTCTGCTCAGAGTTTGAGGTCTTCAACAGCGTCCCTGTTGCATATCCCACTAATCCCAAGAAGGTAAATAGGTTAATACATGAGGTAGGGCCTTCTTTGTAGCAGCAACACAGGTATGGAGCTTCCTTCCAAGGTAAGTCTGATTTTCCCCTTCCTTGCTTAGTTTCAGAATTTCACATGTGTTTTTATTCTGGTTTTAGGTTTTTTTTAAAAAAAAGATGTATTTTTATCAGGGATTAACAAATACTTCTAATAAATAAAATTAAAAATTAGTAAAACTAATCTAGATGGTCCTCCAGGATTACTTGGCAGCTTTTTCCCAATTCCACCCATTGGCAAAAAGTAAAGACCTTGGAAGCTCCAGGGGCCCATAGGTCAGGGGCTAGCACCAGATATATTTACAATGAATTCCCCAATCTTATATCATCTTTGAACATGTGCCAGATGTTGTATTAGTTATGGGCAGCTGATTTAGACTGTACTTAGAAAAGTCTACTCTCAAACAACAGGAGAAAGTTTATATTTTGGTTTCTACTTAAAACTATGAATAGATGTATTTTATAGCTGGGATGAGGATCAGACGCTAGGGGCTTATAGTCCAAAACACTCCATAACTAGTCAAAATTATTTGTGCAGGTTTGATTATTTGAATATGTTTATTTATTTATTTTGTGTATTTATATACTGCCCAACGTAGTGCAAGCCACTACTTTAGGTGGTTTGCAGTAAAGAAGTAACCTGTCAACCCAACATAAAACCAACAAATAGAATAAACCAGAATAATTTTTTTAAAAAAAACCCCAAATGATAGTGGAATCAGGGAATGCAAGTATAAACTAATGCAAGAGAGGATGTCTTTAAACACTCCTTGGAAAAGTATGGTCTTCAATATCCTCTTAAAGTAGGGAGGGAGGGGGCCTGATGCACCTCCAACAGGAGCCCATTCCACAAGGATGGGGCCGTGACTGAGAAGGCACGATTTCTAGTGGAAGTCTTCTTTGCCTTTCTCAGTGTGGCGACCTGTAGGAGTAAGGCCTGAAGGATTGGGTGGTATGAATGATGTTCTAGGGGAAAGATTCTCTGACAAGTAACGGGGCCCCAAACTGTTAAGATTTTTGTGTGTGCTGACTGTGAACCCACATGTAGTTCAGTACATATTTTGTGTGGCACCTTGAAATCCAAGGCAAGGGCTTCCAAACAGCCTCTAACATAGTACAGATGTATGGGATATGAAATGAAAGAGCTTGTAGTTAAAACGAAAGCTATATGAATAGTTGGACACTCAAGAAGGTTGCATGATTCTTCCTGAAGAAAAAAAGCTGAGCCTGGAATGTTGAGTCCTTTTTCTTCTCCTTTTCCCATAGGTTGCTCTGTCCTCCATCAGTTTGGAGGAACCACGTGGGCAATCTTTAGGACCAAAGCCCCCAGAACTACTCCTCTTAAGCAGTTCTTTGAGAACATGTTCTCTTCCATTCGGATTGAATAGTAGCAGCACAGGGGAGAGTACAGATACATCTCAAGTAGAAGTTCAAGAAAGCCAAATAAACGGAAGTCTAGACTCCTTCATAAACCCTACCCTTCCACAAATAGTTATTGTTCCTACCTCAGAGACCACTCTCTCTGAAGGGCAAGCAGACCTTGGAAATGGACAGGAAGAAAACACTGATTTATTCTTCTCTCAAGGAAAGAATCATCTGTTGGACATAGGAAGGCTTAGCTCCTCCACTGAACTTCTGGAAGCAATTGAAACACTTCTGTCATAAATATAGAAGAGAACAATTCTCTGGTCTCCTGTACTGCTTCTTTGCATTATTATACCAAAAACAAACTCAAGAGCCTTGTAGATTTAAAAAGAGCATTTTTACTATATTTTTAATGCACTCGTTAGACCATTCCTGAATTTTATGCACTTTGCAGAAGAAAACTACAGTGATAGATGCTGAAGGCCCAAAGCATATGTAGCTTAGATAGCAAGCATTTGCCAGCCAAATCACCTTGCATTTCTTAGCAAATGCATTTGGGATAGATTTTCAATCTTTTGATACCTTTCTGAGCACTGCCATAGGTGGAATACCCAGCAAGATTACAGCCAGCCATGGCTACAGATTCTGAGGTTAAGTCACAAAAGAAGTCTAGGGTAAAGTTGCTACTATGTATCTCACAATGCACCATCTCCAGTAGTTTCTCTATCCTGATTTCAACCCTCAGCTGAAAGATGATGGGTCCTTGTAAGCACGGCTGAAGATCACATGCTACAGTTGCTCAAAGACCTGGAACTTGTTGACTTTTCCTTCTGACTTGCCAAATGGTCTGTTGACCAATCATCCTGAAACTGTGATCAAAAGAATGAGAAATGAGAGTAACAAGTGGCCACTAGGAATGTCCTGCTGTCAGACAAGCATTCCAGTTCTTCTGAGATAATAAATTAATTTGGAAAAAGCTCCTGTAAGCAATGAAAGTGACAAAAACTATGCATAGGCAATATATAGTTTAGCACATCTTGTATGTCCAAATGTAAAAATGTCAGCCTCCATTAAATCACTGGTGATCAAAGACCTCTTCCTATCCCAATGGTAGAAGCTGAATAAAGAAATAACAGGAAGCAAGACTATTGTGCAAAACTACTACAGTAGTAGTACTTCTCCTAGTAGCATTCTAACAATGGCAGAAAAAAAAAGTTAGATTGTGGTTAACTATGTGTGGCATTTAGTACTGAAATCACTGTTGAATTCTCACAGTTGACTTTACTCACTAATGACAATAATAAAAAACACTCAGCTACTTTGTTATTGTCTCTTTGGGGTTGATTGCAAGTTTTTCAAGTTTCCATAGGAGTATTTAAAAATACTATGTATGTGTTTTGTTGTAAGGGAAGAAGCTGGGATGACAGTCTCCATATATGACATAGAACGTACCTGAGGAAGACACTCAAAATACAGAGACCTGTACTTGACTGTAGTTCTAAAACTTCTAAACTGGTAATGGGAATTAATTAAAATATATCATGGAACATCTAGTTACTGTATATCATGGAACATCCATAGATTTAGAAGTCAGGTCTCCCAATAATTAGACAATTGTAGTGTGAATATTCATGGTGGTCCTGGCATACTCATTGACATATATTTGAAAAGCATCTAACAGAGGCTGTACATCCATCACTTCTGTTGCTGTCATTTCCTGGGATCTCAATTCTTCCCCAGACACCCCCCTCAAAAAAAAAAAGGGCAAAAGGAAAGAGAAACTCTAGCCTTTCTCTCTTGCCATCTGAATGGCAAGTGCACCTTTCTGGATTGGTATAAGTGCAGCCATAATCATGCAGCCTCATGTGGGGAAAGAACATACATGGTCATTGAATGCATTCTTCAAAAAATTGCCAAAAAGAAGAATCAGTCTGGCATTCAGGAGAAGGGGTCAAGGACTGTTTGGGAGAACCACCTGCCAATGCTACACACCCAGATGTATTGGAAATCGGCACCTGTGCCTCCCTTCTGTCTTTCATGACAGATACTTGGCATCATAGCAATGTTACCCTACACCTGCCTGCTGAGAGTCCTAATCAGATAAATAGGGCTAATAACAGGTTGCATTTCAAGAAATCGTTGCACCAAGCATCAGTGAAAACATGATCATGTTCCTAATACATATTCGGCTTTAATTTTTGAGATATCTATGTAAATTTTGTATTCTGTTCTAATACTGTTTTGACTGTGACTGTCTGCTTTTCTGTCAGACGTATTAGCCAACTACAAAACCTAATTTAATTTCCTTTTTAAATGCTGATGAGGAAATCCTTCCTAAAGAGTGCACTAGAGGTTCAAACTCATTGCATCATCCCTTGTAAGTATGGATGAGACAGAGATTAATTAAAGGGAAATTGATCATGGATAAGCTTGGACAGCTGATCAGGATTTAATGTTTATGATCCACTAGACCAAAGTAATTCTGTGGCTTATTGCAACTCTCTGCACATTGACTGCACCATCACACCCATATAATTAAAAAATGCCTTGTGCAAGTCACTTTAACATACATACTTAAACCCCTGTTGCCGAATACAGGCAGACACACCACAGTCAGACAAATTTGGAACAAGATCCCACCCAAAAACTTTGTTTTTAGATAATATCAGGATGTTGAAGGTAGTTCTTCCATCACTTTCAAGACACCATAGTAAATGCAAAAAGATTGGTGTATTTGTCTGGTTCCATTTATGGGAGGTGGAATGACATAGACAGTGTCAGTATTGAGTTAGATGTCATGGCGTCAGTGGTGACTGTTAAAAATTCCACAAAGAAAGGCAAAATATTTTTTAAAAGCAACTTGCTTTGCATTTTAATTGTTATCCTAATATGTGCTAAATAGAGATGGGCATGAACCTTGGTTCGGAAGTTCATGCTGGTTTGTACATGCAGCACACCGGCATTGCATGTTCCATTTCCTTGCCTCCCTGGCCGGTGACCCGCTCAGCTGTCAGAGCACTCTCCTCTCCTCCTCGTCTTTGGCTGTTTGACCAATCCCTGTCAGGAGCATGGGTTTGCCTGTCCTGCCTCCTTATCTGAGTGGCCAATCAGCCAAGGAAGCAGGGCAGGGAAGCCCGTGCTCCTGCAAATTATGCCCATGTATCTGAGATTCAAAATTAGCTAGGTCACAAGATAAGGACTCCAGAAAGGTCTGAGCTTCTTAGATTTTTCAGATGGTATTTTTCTGCTTTCTGGTAAAGTTGCAGAAATCTAACATAAATATCAAGTGCACTATGTATATAAAATTGTTGCTCCTTCCAACTTAACTCAATTGGATTTTTGAGCTGGCTAACAGTCAAATCGCCTGTTAATCAATTCCTGCTATTTTTTGTCTTGCCAAATGAATGCAAGTCTCGCTGGAGAATGAGTCTGGAAAGGTTCCTTAGCAAGAAGAAGAACTACTGGTTAGAAATAGCTCAGAGGTGTAGTCATATTTGTATGTTGCAACAAAAGCAACAAAGATCCTTGTAGCACCTTAAGATTGGAAACATTTCATTTAGCAAAAGCTTTTGTAGACTGTTGCCCATGTCTTCAAATACTGTGGGGTGCAATCCACAAAAGTTTATAACCAGAAAAATGTGTTGGTTTTTAGCCATGTGCTGTCAAATCTATTCTGACTTATGATGACCATTTTCAAGGTTTTCCAGGTAAAGAGTACTCAGAAGTGGTTTATCATTCCTGTCTTCTGGGGGTACCCTGGGTCTGTGTAGCTTGTCCAAGGCCACACAGGCTAGCTTTACTCCCAGGAGGCACAGTGGGAAATCAAACTCCCAACCTCTGGCTCTGCAACCAGATACCTAAACCACTGAAATATCCAGCCAGATGTTAGTCTTTAAAATGGCACAAGATCTGTTATCAGTGAGAATGGGGATAGGTTTGAAGTGTTTCACCATCCACCCAAGATGTTATCCAGTTCATATTTCTGATTACACTGCAGGTGACTAATGATGGATGTGGTAGTGCCTAATATAATTACGCAAGCCCACAGAATCATAGAATCATAGAAAAGTGAAGTTGGAAGGGGCCTACAAGGCCATCAAGTCCAACCCCCTGCTCAATGCAGGAATACAATCAAAGCATATCTGCCAGGTGATTATCTAAGTTTTTCTTGAATGCCTCCAGTGTTGGAGCACTCACCAACTCCCGAGGTAACAGTTCCACTGTCGTACTGCTCTAACAGTTAGGAAGTTTTTCCTGATACGAAATCTGGCTTCCTTTAACTTGAGCCCATTGTTGCATGTCCCGCACTCTGAGATGATCGAGAACAGATCTAGCCCCTCCTCTGTATGACAGCTTTTTAAATATTTGAAAAGTGCTATAATATCACCCCTCAGTCTTCTTTTCTCAAGGCTAAACATGCCCAGTTCTTTCAGCCTTTCCTCATAAGGCTTGGTTTCCTGCCCCCTGATCATCCTTGTCGCTCTCCTCTGAACTTGTTCCAATTTGTTAGCATCCTTCTTGAACTGTGGTGTCCAGAATTGGACACAATACTCAAGGTGAGGCCTAACCAATGCTGAATAGAGGGGGACTAGCACCTCGTGGAATTTGGAAACGATACTTCTATTAATGCAGCCTAAAATAGCATTTGCCTTTTTTGTAACCACATCACACTGTTGGCTCATATTTAGCTTGTGATCTATGACAATTCCAAGATCCTTCTCGCCCGTTGTTTTGCTGAGCCGGGTATCCCCCATCTTGTAACTGCAATTGGTTTCTTTTTCTGAGGTGCAGTACTTTACACTTATCCCTGTTGAATTTCATTCTGTTGCTTTCCGCCCAGTGTTCCATCCTATCAAGGTCATTTTGAATTTTGTTTCTGTCTTCTAGGGTATTAGCTATTCCGCCCAATTTTTTGTATCATCTGCAAATTTGACAAGCATTCCCTGCACTTCCTCATCCAAGTAATTAATAAAAATATTGAAGAGCACCGGGCCCAGGACTGAGCCTTGGGGTACCCCACTAGTTACCTCCTCCCAGTTAGAGAAGGACCCATTAATCATCACCCCCTGAGTATGATTCTGTAGCCAATTGTGTATCCACCTGACACTTGATCTATAGTATCCAGCCCACACCTAGTTAGCTTGCTAATCAGGATATCATGGGGCACTTTGTCAAAAGCTTTTTAAAGCTAGCCAAAGATTTAAAAACAAGCCACAAAATTGTTCTTGAATTTTCAGGGCCACAGGATCTTATAAGATGTACCAAAAGTGCAGCAGTACAGAGGATGGATGGGGAATGGAGAGAGAAAAACAAAGCAAAAAAGCAGCCTTGAGCTTAGTCTTTGTGCCCTCATTCTGTTCCAGTTGTAGTGAAGAAAGGAGGAACAGCAGCTATTCAAATGTGGCTCTCTCCAGTGGCATATTAGTGATCTTGGACTGTAGCAGACAGTAGACTCTCTGTTAGCTGGCAGTAATAAAGTGAGGAAGGTTTTGATCCTTCACTGCTGTAAATGTAAAGTCTGCCTGTGAATTCTAGCCTTTCTCTGTCTTGTATGAAGTTCATAGCTCCTTATCGGACTGAGATCAAACACTCACTAGGCAAACTCTATATGAACATGCCAAGCTAGTTTGAGGTGTTGCACCTTGAGAAAAACTGTTACTACACACTTCATAATAATTACTGCTCATATCCAAGTCTGCACAGATGCATTCACCTTTCTTTCTCAGCATGTTAGGGCTGATAATGTGAATTAGCCTCAACATGCAATATAGCTGGAAGAAACTTCCTCACTTCCATCTCTGGCCTGATGTCCAAATGAATGCAAGTCCACACACAGCATTTTGTGCAAACCTGAATACATTTTGCTAATGGCAAAACAAACCAGAGGGACCTGATTAGCCTACCAGTAGGTGGCCACCAACATGTATTGTTCTGTCATCGTTATATCTTTACATAGTGAATCTTCCTTCTACATTGCATCCTATAAAAATCTCAGGGGAAGCAAGTGTGTGTGTGGCCTTCTAAATGCCAAGCTGCAACTCCTATGAGAGCTCACTGCATAGCCAACAGGGAGGGACTATTAGGGTTACACTCCTAAACATCTGTAAGGCCACACATTCTCCTTGCCTACATTAGTTGGTGAGTGTTATGGCAGCTGTGAGCAAAAGCCAAAACAATAAGAACTAATCACAGAGGAAGTACACAGTTGGTGTCTGACCTATTGCATCTTTCCTCACATGACTTTGCCTGCATGCAGTCTCCCCTAATTTTTCTGCCAGCAGGCTCGTGTGCTGTCAAGAGACCCATTGTAGAGGGAAAAGATTTGGCTAAGGGAGGGAAACCAAGGAAAGGCCCTCCTACCTGCCACACTTTATGCTGCTGATGTCAGATGTACATACCCTCTCGATCCCTGCTTTCTATTTTTTGTATCATACAGGTTTCAATCACGAATCTTCTGCTAAATGAATTTACTTTGGCCCCAAATAGTGTACCCTTGGGGAAGGTACTAGGAAGGTATCCCATACCTGAGAAGTTAAGGGCACAGCTTGTCCTGAGATTTTTATAGGCTGCAATGTAGAAGGGGGCCTTATCTGAAAACTCTAGAGATTTAGTGTAATTATAGCATGGCAGATGGAAGTAATGTGACCAAAGAAAGCACATTTACACATAGTTTTCACACTCTATGAAATGCACTGCTCATATGTTGGCATTGAGAGTTCCTGGTGCTTAAAATAGCTTAAACAGTGGCCTAAAACTTTTCTGTTCAAAAAACAATTTAAAAGCAGAAGCCTGAAGTGTCTTAGCCGCTAGGTGTCGTCAGTGAGGTTGTTTTCAAAGGAACTCTGGTCTAGAGTTGAGAGTAGAAAGCTCTCTACTACTGTTCAATAATTGGTTTTCTTTCATTTCCTAAAAATAGGCAGAAACATTTTGTAACATTTTTCTCAGAGAAGCCAACAAAGATCTTAAGTTGTGCATATTCTAACGCTTTCCCCTCTCCATCTCACTGGAGCAGAGAGAAAATAAATCTGGAGTGTTACTGACATTATTATAGCCATTCACTTGCTTGAGCAACTGCATGTGTGGATAAGCCAGGGTTTTTCACCACCTCTAAACCCACCTCTCCACCAGCATCTGTGATAATACCATGTGCTTCAACAGGGGCAGCTCCTCGACTCCCAGTCAAAAAGCATTCTGCAGCTATTTTTCCTTAAGAGATCTTTTGTGTTCTGGGGAAGAAAAGATGCTAGAAATAATGGAAAAACATGGCAGGGTTAAAAGTGGAAAACAACAACATCTATAGTCCAAAAAAGTAACTTAGCTCTATGTAATGTAGTTGGAAAATGTCATTTGACATTTGTCATCCAAACTCAATCCTCCCCTCCCCTCACAACACCAAACCTTTCTCCATGTGTTCAGCCTCTTTGTTTGTCACAAAACAAGAAGCATAGCTGTGTGGTCCATGTGCACAGTCCACAGTCAGAGTTGGACTACTGTCTTTGGCAGCCAAAAACGAATCATATGTTTAAACAAAAGGCATGTAGAATTCACTGAACAGCTGGTGGTTCTTTGTAAAGATGAGGAAAGACAATTGATTTTAGATTTGCTGATGTGAAGATAGATACCACCAAACTTGGAGCCAATTTTTCAGATTAACAGTCTCCCTAGTTTAACTTTAGTCCATCTACAGAATCTGTAGACAACTTTAACAACTAATCAGCATTGTTTGGGGGGCTTTTCTCTCTCTTCCCTTCTCCCCATCTGCTACGATATCTAACCGAGAAAGAGTCGTCCTGGACTCGGAAGCTTGTCTTCTTGGGACATTAACGGTATGATAAAGTTATGGCCCAGCTCTGGTTTTGGTGTTTACTCTGAGGACACAGGCCCTTTCATTCTTCTGCTCATTTTGGCAACCCCATGGGCCTTCTCAGAAGAATTCTCTCTGTGGGCAAAGTGCTTAAGCAAAGTGGGACTGCTTCATTTCCAGGCACTATTGGATGAAACAGATTACCTAGACCCATTCTGGCCCAGTTTCAGCCCTGATTTATTTTTGGCACAGAAACCATCTTGGCTGCCGTGACCTATGTTGTTAGAGAAACAGAGGGGTTGTCATCCTTTAAATTCTCTTTGCCCAGCAACTGTTGATACAAAGAAATGTTGTACTTGGGGTTTTCATTTGTTTTTGTGTGAGAGAGTGAGTGAGTGACATTTGTACCCCATCTTTCCTGTAAGGAGTTCAAGGATCTCCTCCTCCCCTCCACACAAGAACTCTGAGAGAGAGATGTCTGATGATTAGATTAGGCATCCTTCAGTTTCGAAAGACTATGGTAACGTGCTCTGTATGGAGGACTTGGAACAGCGTCTAGTGTGGCTGAGAAGGCCAATTCGAGAGTGACAATCCCTTCCACACTGAAGACAAATACAATCTGTCCCCTGTCCAGCTCCCTGATTTTGCTGCTTTCCTGACTGCTTCTTTGCCTCGGCCTGCTGGACAAGGGTCTCTTCAAATTGGGAGAGGCCGTGATGCACTGCCTGCCTCCAGGCTGAACGCTCAGATGTCAGGGTTTCCCATCTGTTGAGGTCCATTCCTAAGGCCTTCAGATCCCGCTTGCAGATGTCCTTGTATGGCAGCTGTGGTCTCCCTCTGGGGCGATTTCCCTGCACTAATTCTCCATACAGGAGATCTTTTGGAATCCGACCATCAGCCATTCTCACGACATGGTTCGTGGCTTAGCAGAGATTTCATCCTGAAGCCTCCTGGCCCCAGTCCAACATTCTAACCACTACATCAGCTGGCTGTCCTGGAACTGGAACTGTTGTGGGATGGGATAAGAACTCTGAGAAACAACAGAAGTGGAACTGACATCTTCACATATCCTAGAATCATGGAAGGTATTTTCTAATAGAAGGTAATCAGGGCATTAATTCGGAAGTCCAGTTGCTGAGGCCTGCAGCTCTGAGGCAATCCTATTGGTGGGGAATTAGTTTGATTGGATTAAATACATATTTCTTTTAATGTCTACTTTGACTTATTGTCAGTACTAGAAAGTAAAGTTGGTGTTTTTTTTCTCCTCAATCCTTCACCACTTGTGCAACCATGTTTTCAGGGGCTTCTTTATCTCTCACTGCCTTTGACTTCTCTATGAAGCTACCAGGTTGAGAACATCCAAGGTGAAGTGTCCTCTGTGTTTCTCCATGACCTCTGAATCATGTGAATAAATGGTAGTGAATGGTGTTGAGTCAGTGTCTGGCTGCTATGATGGGCTGGACGATAAACTCAAGTTGATGGAAGAACAGAGGGTGGTTTGAACTCAGATTATAGCAATTAAGGTTTCACTGGTTTGGGAGGGGGGATGAGCTCCCCTGAAAGAGCTGGCATGCAGTTTCGGAGTACCCTTAAAAGTACTTAAAAGCTTTTGCAGCCAGAGGTCCTTCACCTGACTTGCCAGTTGCAAACAAGTGGACAACAAGAATGAGACCAAGCTAGACAGGGGTTTCAAAGCAAAATTGTCACACCCAAGTTCTTCATTGCTGCTACTGCTGTTTGTTGCGGCCAATCCACTTAACATGTGAAGACAAGGTAGGCAATCTGGTAGCTTACTGCCATTCTAGAATTCTGGTGCCTGTGCTTCTTTATTTGAAGAACTGGGGTGTGATATTCAATCAACAGCTTCCTTGGCTGTAACTTTAAAGCTACACCTCCAATGTGTGGCTCATCAATTGCATTTTTCCTATCTTACATCTAAAAAAACAACAACAGTTGACAAAATCCATCTATCATGAACTTTTGGGAATCTTTGTTCTCTGCACTAATGACAAGACACCAGTGAAAGCCTGATGAAATCCTGATCCATGAAAGCTAATACATTGTATGATCTCTTTAGTGGTCTATAAAAGTATCAACTACTCCTGTATTTGTACGGTATAAAAAGGCAACACATAGGGAACCATAACTACCTGTTTCTACTTTTATTGTTCCCTAGAGTCATACAGGCAGTTCCGTAAGGATAACTTCATATTGCTTCACTTCCAGCAGGATGAGGATAAAGCATAGGCTGGCCCTCAAGCCTGATTTACAAACACAAGCAAAAGAGACAATAAATATAGTACAGTCAACTCTAGTTCATTAGACATGAGTTGGTAAATACAGTACCACTTTTTAATGGGCTCCTGAGTGCTGGCCTTTTTAACATGGTGAGGGACAGGTATGCATACTTCTGCTGCTTTTATAAAGAAAAACAACAGAATAATGTAATTGCTTGCCGTGTGTCACTGAGACCAAGTAAGCATACTTATTATTGAGTTTGAATGAATAGTGTGTGTTATCAATGCTAGAAGGTGGATGGGTAGTCACACAAACCAAGCTGGTTCCAGTCCTTTGATTCCTTTCCTGTCTCCGGTCTTTCATCTCCACCACATGTTTTATCTCTTGGAAAAAATAATAACATTGGTTCACTGATATTACCCTTTGGCAAGATGAGAACCATGATTTCTATATTTGAAATGTTAAGCATGGGAGTGTCACCTTTGTTTGTTTATATCTAGGGACTCAAATCACTAAGGACTCTTTTCACCCTGAATTAAAATTCTGGGTGTGGGTGCGAGCAACAGAGGCACCAGAGCTTCTTTAACTTGGCACTCATGCTGTCAAGCCTTTGAAAAGCTTTGGGATTTGACTGTCTCAAGTTCCTTAGGATGCAGGAGGTCTGGGAGTGGCAGAGGCTCAGGCCATGTGTACAAAAGAGACACACTCAAAGGGTGCAAGAATGCAACTAGATGTTTTCATTGAGTCACAAGGGCATTAGGCCAGCCCAACCTGACCTCAGGTTGCAAAGGCAGTCACAGTTTAAGAGTAGCAAGTTTCATCCTGGGTTAAGAGATTCTTAACAGGATTTTAACACTCATTCCTGAATATATTCAAGATTAGCAACATAATGCTGGTTTATCTGGAATTAAGTCCCGTTGTCTTCAATAGAGCTTACTCCCAGGAGACTGAGCAATCCCTCTCTCCCCACAAACATATTTTTAAATATTTAATGTATTTGTTTGTTTACTCATTCAGTTTGTTCCTTGCTTTTTTCCCTTTTCTTCCAAATGAGACTCAACATGGCTAACAGTAGAATCAAGTTCCACATACACAGTAAATAACATTTTAAAAATATGATTTAGAAAATATATTTTTAAAAGCAATCAGAAAGACACTGAGGGGAAAACAAACTAAGCTCCTCCCCCCCCCCAATAAAAAGCCTACTGGTAAATGATCATAAGTACCAAATGCCTGTACAAAAAATTCCTGCTTGAGCCTCGTGGCGCAGTGGTTAAACTGCTGTACTGCAGCCAAAACTGTGCTCACGACCCAGGGTTCAATCCCAGGTAGCCGGCTCAAGGCTGACTCAGCCTTCTATCCTTTCGAGGTCGGTAAAATGAGTACCCAGCTCGCGGGGGGGGGGCAATGTGTAGCCTGCATAATTAACTTGTAAACCGCCCAGAGAGTGCTTGAAGCGCTATGGGGTGGTATATAAGCAGCACACTTTGCTTTTTTGCTTTTTTTGCTTGCTAGTAAAGGGTCAAGAGATATGGATCAAGTCTTGCCTCCTTTGTAAGGGATTTCACAGCCATGGTGCAACCATAGAGAAATCTCTCTTTCCAGATGCCACCACAGGTACTCCAGAGATCTCAAAGCCTATGCAAGTGCATATGGTAAAATGCAGCTCTGCAGATAATCAGAGCTCAAATTATAAATATATGAATTGTGCTCAAAAGCAGTCTAATAGCCGATGACCAAAAAGGTATAACAATGTACTGGCACGTTTTCTGTAATCCATTTAACAGTCTGGCTGAGCCATTTTGGACCAACTGAGACACTAAGAACATTTCTTCTAATTGTATTTTATATCATTAGCAATCTTATTAATATTTAACTTTTTAATATGTATTTTATTTATGTAAAAATATTTATAAGCTATTTTTAGTGTAAACCCTCCCATTACATATTCAACCCACAAGTCACAATAGAATAGTGACCAAATGACAATAAAAATGAGTATAATATCAATATCAACCAAAAGAGATAGCACCATATACACAATAACAATGTATGTATTATTAATTAGTTATACAAACCTGAGATGTTATGATTTTACCTTGTAGGTTTATCAAGTTTAATGGTATTTATGGTTTGTTTTGATTTTAATGATTTTATGGTTGAATCCATTCTTCCTACTGCTTTTTTAAAGTTTTATGACTGTAAGTTACCATGAGTGTTACCAAGAAGCGGAAAGGCAGTGTATAGATGTAAATAAGAATAAGAATAGCACTGAATAGGGATGGGACTTTGGGATTAATGAGATTGGGGGGAGACCCAAAGAGGCTCTCTTTTTGTGTTGGGGGGAGCTTCTTTTATGGATTCCCAAAATAGAGCCTCTTAAACCCAAAGGATTCATTTAAACGAAAGAGGTGGGCATGAAACGTATGTGTTTTTTCTTGTTTCCCTCCTACGTTAAACTTTTCCTTCATTGAAATCGCCCGGGAAATTTTCCTCACCTCACGGCCACTGCCAGGTGCCTCCTTGCCCTGCTTTCAGCTCTGGCAGACCCGCTTTTTCTCCTCCCTCTCCTTCTCTCTTCCTTGCTGCCACTGCCTCAGTCTTTGCCCTGCTGCCATCTCAGCCAGCCCACTTTCCCCTCAGCTTTCTTCCCCCTCTTGTGCCACCACACTGCTTACCCTCCTGCCACCCTGTCAGCCCTGCTTTCTTCTTTCCCTGCCCTGCTCCTTCCTTCACGGCCACCACACTCCTTATGTTTTTGCCAGCCCAGCTTTCCCTGCTGCTGCTGAATGGGGAAAAAGAAACCAAACTGACTCAAAAGTTGTTGTTGTTGTTGTTTAGTCGTTAAGTCATGTCCGACTCTTCGTGACCCCATGGACCAAAGCACGCCAGGCCCTCCTGTCTTCCACTGCCTCCCGGAGTTTGGTCAAATTCATGTTGGTAGCTTTGATGCGTCATATCTTTTAGCCTTTTGTTTCTGTTCATGGGGTTTTCTTGGCAAAGATACTGGAGTGGCTTGCCAGTTCCTGCTCCAGGTGGATCGCTTTTAGTCAGAACTCTCCACTATGACCTGTCCATCTTGGGTGTCCCTCCACGGCATAGCCCATAGCTTCTCTGATTTACTCAAGCCCCTTCACCACGACAAGACAGCAATCCGTGAAGGGGTGACTCAAAAGAGATGTCCCTTTTTTGTGGTAGACAAGAGGAGTGGTGCAAAAATAAAAATAAAAATGCAAACAAGCATAAAGAGTTGCCCCCTTCCAAAAGAAATTGAACCCAAAAGGTGTCCCTAGCACTGAGTACAGTCCTAATGCAGTTATAGGCCCAATGATTATAATATCAATATGAATCAAAAGACATAGCACCACAGATACAATAATTATGCAAAGACATTATGGCTCCCTTGAAGGTCTGCAAAGTTGCAACCTAGTTGTCTTAAGTTCAAGGAGAGGTCAGAAGAGAGTCCGCTGTTAAGAATGACCTGGCAGTTAAGCACACCAGCACACCAGCCTTTTTTTATTTTTTTTTATTTTTTTATTTTTTGACAAAGTCAAGTAAGAGCCTCTAAAGTTACGCTTAAGACCATAAGTAGGTTGGGATGAATAAGGATTGTCTTTCAAACAGCCTGCACTCAAACTGTAAGAGGCTTTAAAGACTTGTACAAGCCCCCTTTCTCAATCAGATTTGTATCTCCATATCAATTAAGTACCCATTGAATGCACTATAAATATAGGTGCTTCCAAAAAATAATCACATAAAGACAAGTATTTCATCCTTCCTATACATTACTTACTATGCTCCCAGATCCTGGTGAGCATGCCATATGAGGGAAGTTGGCATTTTGACATTGTTTATTCCACATTGCTTTTGGTTGTTTTGCTCACTTACCAAATGCTTTTGTTTTGATACAACAGAGTTGTCCTTCCAGTTGTCCAACAGAACATGGTGATAAGGGGTGGGTAATCGGGTGACTGTTCTGTGAGGCAGGCTTCTGGATGAAGCAAGGAATAAACAAAAGCATAGCAATGAAGTCAAATGGATACAAGAGAAGGAGTGGCTCAGAAAAATACGAGACCAGTTGCAGTATGCCAGGATTCTAAAAATTCTTTCCAAGTTAACAAAGCCTCCATAAAATTATAAGCTAAATAATACAGTCATGGTCCATTTATTCATGTGGTGACCTTGCTCTTTCTATGCAGGAGGGCTGTCGATCACCCAAGATTGTTCCCAAAAGCTTATAATCCAGATACAATGATATTGCTTTTACGACCCCTAGTTTCAAGCAATCCTTTTGTGTTAGCAGAGATGATCTACTGTTCCAGTCCATGCCATTAAGCTTCATGTGAGGAAAGGTCAGCAGCAGAAGGGCATAGTTCCTGTTTTGTTTGTAGTTAATCACCTTGACTCTTTCCAATTTTCTCCCATGGGAAAGGCAGCCTGGAACACTTGGCCCATCCTCCTCTTCCTCTCTCTTTATATTAGAGGGACTAACAAACCAGACATTATAAAATGCTAAAGCATGGTGTTGCCGTTTCTGCTTTGAAACAAAGGGTGCTGCGGACAAGGCGGCAGTGACAGAATACAGGGGATGGAACATTGCAGAACTGACGAATAATGTTACAGGGTGTCTTCAAGGGCAAGGCCAAGTCTTTATGCCCAGAGCTTCTCCTTTCTTTCCTCATCTTTTTCTAATGTTAGGTCTGCTTGAATTTCTCTTCCAGTAGTGACAAATCTGGTAGGCCGTGAGGTTCCCGGATGAAATGGTTGCCTCTAGTTGTTCTAATTTTTCTATCTCAAGATTGCTGATTTGGAATATACACTGATGCAGAACATCGCATTCAAAACACAGGACCATTCAGAATACGAGTATGCTTCTCGGTGTTCCTGAACCTTAAAATGAAACGATGCTAATATGTATGGGGCACAATTCAATGAATGCTTACATAAAATTGTCATTAGCCACCTTGTCTGCTGACTTAAAATAACAACAGCAGAATGAAAGGGTGGTTATATATTACACAGATGAGTGCCACTGCCTTGTTGAGGAAGGGCTATAGCTTAGTGGAACAGCACATGATTTGCATGAAAGCATCCTTGTTCAGTCCCTGGTTATCTCCAGAAAAACTGAGGAAAGACCCCTGAATTGGACCTCTGAAGAACCACTGGAGGTTCTCACTGGGCATCCATTCCAAATAGGACATACCATTGTACTAAACTCTACCCCTGGAACAAAGGGCTTTAAAAAAAATAGACCTTTCGGGGGGACGAAAAGGTAAGGAAAGCCACAGAAAAAGTCACTGCACTAAGTGAGTAAAAAGGAATGTAATAGAGTTGGAGGAATACATACAAACTGATAATTTCAGTGCATAACCTACTGCATTCAGGAGGATTAACGTCCCATCTGGAATAGTCCTTAGTTTCCTGTGTTCCCTTCTGCTGTTGTATCTCTTGGATTCTTTCCTCTGTTTAGTGCTCATATGAGGACAATTGGAGAAGTCAGAGGTAGTTACAGGCAGTTTAGAAGTTATAGAGAGTGTAGGAAAGAAGCTAGATATGAACTGAAGAAGAAGCATTATGCCCTTACCTTGAACTACAACTGAACATTCTGGCTGGAAAGGGCAGGAATTATACTGAAGGCACCAGGCTGGGAAAGACTGGGATAGCCTAAACCAAGCCGTTGGGCAAGTGTGAGTTGAAACAACAGTAGTTTATTATTCTTTTTGTTGGTTTGTTGGTTTTTCAGGGAAGAAGAAAATGCAGACACATAAAAATATTAAAATGGTGTTCTTTATTCAGACTCAGTGAATTAATTGTATACTATTATTTTCATTGTATTTATTTATAAACTTTTAAACATTCTCAGAGAGTTTTGGAGTACAGTCAGTCCTTAGACTATTGATTGGCTCAGCTGGGCAGGTACAGGTGCTCATCCAGAAAAGTAGGTTCCAATTCTGTTAGGAACTGGGTTACTTGATCTGTTTTTGTGATTGGCTTCTTGTTTTCCATAGAAAAATGTCCCTTTTCATTGATGCTGGAATAATGGATCAAATGTTATTTTCAGAGGTCTGAAGTTAATTTTGATTCTGCATGCACCATTTTCATACAGAGAATTCTCAGGAGCAATTTGCCCTTGGCTAGTTAAGGTGAACTCCATCAACCTGAGTATTATGGATCTTCTTCATTCCTCATCTGTGAACATTTCCATTTTTCTCCCTCATTGGTCTGCCACTGGTCACCATCTTGAATCCTCTGCTGCCTCACACAACCTAGCAGCAGAACTGATCTCTTAAGTACAAACCATTCTTCAGATTCAATCCCCCCCCCCGCCCCCGGTTGAACTAGGGAAAGCCCTGATGCAGACTTGTATTATTAGCTCTGCCAGGAAAAAAATAACCTTCAACAAACCTTAGTAACAGCTATCCACATGGGCCCTGAATAAAGTTATCAGAGGTCATCAGACAACATAAAATGCTGCATATTGCAGATCCAGGTTAAAGTTAAGACCTCAAAAAGAGCTAGGCTACTAGTTTGTGCTATGGCCAAGCAGTTCTATATAGCTTATGATCCATTTGAAAGATGTTAAAGCACTCTAAGTCTAATTTCCAGATTCCAGAGAAATGTATTATCTGTACAAGTAGAGAAACATTTTCATAAGATTTGTGAATCAGACACATTACCTACATTTGGAGTAAGTTAAGTTTTGAGTTCAGAACTAGAATAGGAAGTGTGTGACATATATTACTATGATATATTATGGCACAAACGGCATTCTGGGTTGGGCTGAGACCTAGTCTTTGAGTAAATTAATTGAAATCAGTGGAAACAAAGTTGGTCATAATTTACAAGTTCTTTCTATTTCAAAGGATCTATTATAAATTCAGATCCAGTTGCATGGAAAATGTTAAAACTCTTTACAAGGAATATTGTTCTCAGAGGTAGAAGGGGAAGAAGTAGAAGGGGAAGCAGGATGGGTTTGCTGAACCCCTTTCCAACCACATTTTTTCTTACCAGAATTTCTTTCCTCTCCACAGAAGAAAAATATGTAGGGACTGTATGTCTCGTCACTCAGTCCTTTTCTGTTCCTGATCATTTCACCAGCACAAGTATGCATACAGACTTGATAAATGTTAGTTGGACACCTGAATGTCGTCTGGCTCAATGTAGAGGAATGGAGTGTTAGGAAAGGAATGGGGAATCATCTGGACTCATTCACTTCTTGGTGAGTGGCTGTATTTTACTCCTCTTGAGTTTTGCCTGGAAAAAATTACCACCTGCAGATTTCATTTACTGGACCATGCAAACAGAGATTACTTTGGCTGTAAAAACAGATTGCTAACACATTTTCCCCCTTAAAAACTCCCTGGCTACTTCAACATATAATATGCAAGGATATAATAAACGTCTTGGTGTATTATTTCCCTTTAGATCAGGGGTTTATGCACGTTAATAAAAAATGGACTTCCCCATCCCACTCTACAAATGAAGATAATGGAAGTTTAATTACATTCTGTAGCATCCCAAGATGCTGAATAAACTTGGATGAACTCATTTAGGGACGCATGCAAACATTTCATTATACTCATTATTTCCACATTTTCATAATGACAGTTTAAGCAATTGATATAGCTATCCTGTATATATCTACTCAGAGGGAGGCGTCACTGAATTCATTAGCATTTAAGTGAGTACAGGTCTGCAGTCAGAGTTATGGTAAACATTGCCAAAAAATTCTCTAATCCAATGGCACGAAGATACAGACCAGGCCATTTTCTGAATGCACAATTTTCGTGCATACAAAATTCCTTATTTGTCTATGCCAAATTGTCTCCTGGCCGCTTTGTTTTTTAAAGTGTTGCAGAAATGTATCAGAAGGTTCTCAAGCTAGACATGAATATGTGACCTGATTTGCATATATGTGTGTGACTAAAAGAAATGCATGCATTCATAAAACGAAAGCTTTCATCCAGATAAGAGAGAAATGGAGACAGTGTTTCTAGTATTAACATTTCCTGTCTAGAATCATATCACAAGTAAATCTTACCTTACCCATTTGAACAAAAACCAGTGCTTTTATAACCTTTCCCTAACTACAGAGAATATTATTCATTTCCTGCAGGCAATGTTATTGATTTCCAACACCAAGTATAGACTGTTTTAGTAGCCAAAAGATACACAGAAAGTAATGCGTACTATGGTTAAATTGTCATTATTTTTGATGTAATGAATTAATAGCACAGTAAGTGAACCAGCTTGATGAGAATCCACACATTTTGAGAGACAAAATAAACTCCCTACTTTGAAAGCCAGTGATTGCCATGTCTGAGTCTGGCTATCCAATTATTACAGACAATATCAATGGTCTGGAAATGCTTCACAATCACAGTAGAATATTAATTCATCTTTTATATAATACATTTTAAAAAACTAGTGTTTAAATAGTTCTTAAATGTCAACCTTAATAGTTTAGGAAGAGAGCAGATTTTAAACAAAGACATATCAAAACGGAGTTCAAAGTTCTCCTGTTGTCTGGAAGAGGACAGGAAAAGACTGTCAGTTCCCATTTTTCTCAAGCCCCAGTTTTTGTTTTTGGCTTGTTCTTCTTTCAGAAAGAGAGCTTGATCATCCTATATCAGAGTCAGAGTGCTTCTATATATCATCTGCTGGAGAACAAATGTGTACCTGTGGAAGGTACTGTTGCACACCTCTCCTGATTTTAGGGAGACGACAAGCCGGCCACCACATGAATGGAATCTGGAACTAGATAGCACAGGTCTTCTGATGCTGTTATATTAATCTTCACCTTACCAACATGAAGCATGGATATGATTTTGCTACATTCCTTTAGGAATCATCTTGGAATACGTCTGTAGCCCAGCTCAAATGGCTGGCATTTTCAGTCAAAAAGATGATTAAGTTCAATCAGGGACAGGCAGTGGCAATTGATCCATAGGGCAAATGGGGTGATGTGCCCAGACAGCTCGTTCCTGTTTGCCACCTTGCCAGAAACAGAGGGTCCTGTGTCTGTGTGAGGGGGGGGGGGGTGGGGAGAGAGGGGGCACCAGAAACAGCTAATCATCTGTGATGCCTCAACATTGGCTGCTCGACTTTCGCCCCACCAACCACAAGCATCAGCTGACACAGGGCTAATCCTACCATTAGGCATGCTGAAGGGTTTCTTTCAGGTGGCAGATACAGCATGATGGCAGCAACGTATTAGAGGAGAGCGTTTTCTACCCTCTAAAGCCATCCTGATCCCTTCAGGTGTGGTGGAAGATGTTGTCTAGGGCTGTAACCAGGGCAAGGTAGCTGAGTCTTTGCCCCAGAATAGCAACATTTAGAGGACATCATAATCTACAGGTGAATCTACTGGTGAATGTTACAAAAATATGTTACCCAGCCTTATTCACTTTCCTTTTTTTAAAAGCACAATTTTTCCTTTTGTGGGGGGCATCCCATTTACCTCCCTCTTTTTCTTCGTGGTTGTTAATTGCCTGTTATACCCGAGAGCAGAGTGGGTTAGACATGGTGCAGCTCGTTCTGGTTGCCAAAATAGCTGTTTATGGCTGTGATGTTGTCCCATCACCAGTGCTAAAGAAAGGTTCAATGAGTGTTCCAACAACTTTCAGAAGAGGCATTGAATTAAATATTGAAATTAATATTAAAGATTAAAGATTGGATTTAAAAAATGTATCCATAATCCCCAAACACTTGCCAGGTCTGAAATCAATCGTTCAATATTAATGTACATAAGTAGGTAACGCAAGTACAGCTACGGGAGAAGAGTTCCACTTGGCATCTCAGCCGTAAATGAAAAACAGCTCACTCTGACTCCATTTATGAAATGAGGAATAAGATTCTCCCGAAGAAATATAGCATGGCCTGCAAAGCATTGTGATTCTGGATATTTTAACAATTCAATGATTCTTAGTCATAAAGAAGAACTTTTCCAGGATAGGAAGAGAAAACCCCCTAAAGACTACAGTATGAAACAACAGATGTCGAAAAGTATGCATGATGTAGAGCAGGGAAGGCGAAGTGTGGACTGCAGCCACAGGTAGCCCCTGAGGGTGAAAAGGATGCTCTTGCAACACCTCCTGTGGTCACTTCTGGTTTTAAAAAAGACCACTTCTGGGCAAAGCTGTAAGCTACACAGGAGGTCAGGGGTTTCTGTGCCCTATAAGTTAAGTTTGGGCCACATGAGACAGGCATATGAGGAGAGAGGACAAAGATATGGGGAGAAATACCTGGGACTGAGCCCATGACAACCATTTTCATTCCTCGCTGAGGGCCTCTCCCCCAGTTTGTGCCTCTTTCTGCCCGAGGAGGAGTGACTGGAACCAAGAGATGTGCTTCAGACAAGCCCTCTTGCCTCTTTCCAGCAGCCATTAAGAATAAACAGGTTTTCAACCACCCAGCAGCAAATATTATGGTGCCCTGGGTCAAAATCCCAATCATCCTGCCCTCCCTATGGCTCTGCGTCTGGATCTAAAACAGCCTTGGGAGCATAAAACATGGTGAAATTGCCCCCTTACATTCTAGATGGCATTAGGAGCCCTTCAGAGTTGGAAAAAGAAATGAACATTTGGGAGACCCTCCAAGGCCAGGGCTTGGCAACGGGGGCCCCTCAGTTTCTGGAAGTTGCCTATACAGAAAGGAAAGAGAGATCCTTTCTCATTTCTCACTCTCACACAGCTTCTTACCATGGTAGAACTCTTGGCCATCATGAGAAACAGAGTGTTTGACAAAATGGACTCACTATCTCATGCAGCTGGGCTCTGGTTCTGTTTTTAGCATCACTAAATCTGCTTTGGAACAGAGTTTGCTAAGCTGTCCCTTTCTGTAACATTCACTGGTACACTTCCAAATGAAAGACTCTTCCATACTTGCCAGAAAATATAGTTAATTATTGGGAGAGTCCATCATGCCACCACATTTCTGCCACCTACTAAGTTTTGAAATTAATTCCTCATGGTCTCACAGCCACTGATGTTCTCAAAAGAGTTGAACCAAGGCATCTTGCAGAAATGGTTCCCTCATATTGGCTGACAACTCTCCTACACATTGCTTTTACTTCATGTCCACATGTTTTATCTATCAAATATCACAGCATGTATCTGAAGGCATTTCCATCAAGACACCGAGGTCCTTAACATTCATTTTTCCTATTCTATGTGCTGCTTTAGCTATTACATCTTATAATTAAACATATTAAAAAGGATTTCCAGAGAGGCACCTGTGTTACTGTACTGCAGCAAACCCAAAAGGTCCGTCCCATATTAAAGATGAACAAAAATTTATCACGATGTCCAGAATCCTGTTGGATGGGGTCCATTTCCACAGCAGGAATGACATCACTGCCCCCAGAAGACTGCCACCAGTCATAGGCTTCCTTTTGCAATTTCAGGGTATGCATGGCGCATATACAAAACAGAGTCACATGCACTCCGAACTCATGTGCACCCCCCAAAAAGGAAGCTTTTAAATCTACCGTAGCCAATTACATTGTTTCTGTTGTGGAGACAGCTTTGCAAGAGGATTTCAGCCACTAGGTTTTTGTGGATTACAGCCCACAAAGTGCTATTCAGAAGAAAGAAAGAAAGAAAGAAAGAAAGAAAGAAAGAAAGAAAGAAAGAAAGAAAGAAAGAAAGAAAGAAAGAAAGAAAGAAAACAACCTTCTGCTCCCAGTTGCCCCAAATTACAGATTTTACCCCGAAAAGACACGGGGGGGGGTGTAGTTTGACCCAATGAACACAACATCTCCAGGCCTGTTTTAGGCCTTTATTTAAAAAGAAGTTGGAAATCACTGGTTGGTGTCTTCTTCTTCTTCTTCTTCTTTACTGACAGCAATAGGAAGAACAGAACCAATGTCAGCTTGCTGATGGGGAAGAAGCAGCCTTCAGCTCTGATTTCACATGAGGATAACTTGCTTCAGGTTAGCAGATAACCCCCCGCTAAAAAAAAAGAAAAGAAAAGAAAAAAGAAAAAAAATAACCAGAGGACATTAGAAATCCCCAAAGCAGTATATTTTTCTATTTAATGAAAATTAGGTGGGGTGGAGGAAGAATTCAAACCAGCCCATGAAAACTGGTCTACAGACACATCAGAGGAACCAGCCCACTTCCTGAGGCAGTCTTTGCCACTGCCAAACAGCTCTGTTAGATGGCTTCTCCTGGTGTTGTGCCACTTGTTCTTCTAATTTATTTTCACCAGTTCACTGTGGGTGGGGATTAATTGAAAAAAGTCAGCAAACAGGATTCAGGATGTGGGGAAAATTAAATAAGCTTCTGTTTGGAAAGTGTGGGACAAAGACTGTACTTTCTTATGCACATCAGATTTTTTTTTAAGCTTCTAAAATGCTTTCGGCCATGCTTGGGGGGGGGGGTCTTTAGCAGTCCACCCCAGAGCTTCTTATGCAAAAAAGAAAACAAATGAGGAAGCAGGACAGAGTTTTCCTACTTTCCCAAACTGATGTGTAGTTTGGCACAGCATTTGCTTTTCTTAGGTACTCAGTGTGGTATAGTGGATAGAGTGACAGACTAGGACTCAGGCTACCTGGATTCTAAACCCTGCTGGGCCATGGAAACTCACCTGGGGAGGAGTGACACTGATAAAACCACCCCTTAAATATCTCACTGCTCCCTGAAAAAAAAAAAAAACAAGTTTGTTGCCATCTCTATGCTAAACAGCACAACAGTTTCAACCATTTCTCACACACCTTGATTCCAGACTTATTACTATCCTTTTTGCTCTTCTCAGCACTCCAATTTGTCAATGTCTTTTTTAAAATGGACATTGTACTGGGCACACTAAATGCAGTCTGATGAACACAGAATAGACAAGACTATCACTTCCCATGACCCAGATGCTCTGCTTCTTGTAAAGAGGTTTAAAAAACTGAAAATGAGCAACAGGAAATTATAATGTGTGATGGGAAAAATTGTGAAATACGCTGGAAGAAAGACCAAATGACCAACTGGAGATAAGCATATGAATTGCCTCTGTCACTAAAAATGACCAGGATGAATTTCAAAAGAGATGGGTTATGTCTATCCTGTTTGTTTATGTGGAAAAAAGTTCAAAGCAGGTTTTGATATGTATGGCATCTCTGGAAAGGTCCCTTTCTGCTCAGAGGGCATTGCAATTCGTACTGAAGAATTAAGCCCCATTAAAGTGGTAATCCATTTGCTGAGAGACACTTCAAAGGATTAGCCTGGATAGCAGGTACTTGATACCTGTATAACACCAGGCTTTTATGCTCTATAAAGAAGTCAGAAACAGGCAGATGAAGGGAGAGAAGGAGTGTGCTCATGTTAGGGGTAACACTCCCTTTCATTTCACCAGAAGTGGGTCTGCTTGCATGAGAGTAGACAGCATGGATTAGGTATAAGTAAAGGATAGGTTAGTTAGATTTTCTTATGTTCCTAAATGTGTACCTTCTTTGGAAAGGATCCAAGATTGATTTTGTAACATGTTGTGGTTTTGTTCCATTTTATCACGAAGTGCTTTTCTAGTAACTTTTCTGGGTTTTTTTTATAACCATTTAATCTTTGTCCTAATTCCTTTCCTTTTTTTTTTTTTTAACTTATTTTTAATAAAATATATTAAATCCTGTCCAGGAGTTGGATGGGTTTTTTTTGTGTACAGAAGAAATCTGTAGGTAGTGACAGTGAGAACATGAGTGCATGAGCACAGAGATGTAACACTACCTAAAAGTCACAACCTCAGGAAAGGGTTGCATGACAAGAAATGGAGGGAAAATGCTTCAATAGGTTCTCTCATCTTGTGCCTTCCTTGAGTTTCCCCGCCTTAGGGTGGAAACGGCTAGGGAGTAGAGGGATTATTGGAGGAAAGGGCTGGGTAGCTGGGTAGCTACAACTGGGCCATTGTCACACTTCTGTAGATGCAAAGCCTTACAATTATTCCTTTTGAGATTAACATTTTCAGACTGAGATTTCTTTTGAATCTTGATCCTGTTTTGGACCTTCTGTGGTTTTGGCTAAGACTTCCTGGTTTCTGTTATCTACAAAATTGATAAACAACTCCTTTAAATCTTCATCCACTCATTTATAAAAATGTTGAACAGTTCTCGGTCTAGGACAGAGCCTTGTGGCACTTCATTGGAGACCATCCTCCAAAAAGTTCCTGAGCCCTTCATCAGTATTTATTGACCTAAATTCAGTTGCTGGGCTGAAGTAGTGTAAACCCATAGAATCAGTGGGATTTACAGAAACCTTGACTTGGCAATTTAGCAATTCCTTCAATGGGTTGGTTCTGTTTGAGACTAGCAGGTGGATTTAGGCCGCCAAGTCTGGTTGTTCAACAAGCTGTGGATCCACCTAATACTAATAGGGTCCCCACCCACATTTTTGTCAACAAAGACAACATGGGAAACTGTCAAATGCTGTGCTAAAATCAAGATCTACACTGTCCACAATACCACAATGGTTGAAATCCAGTAGTAAGTCACAACTAGAATAGGCCCATTGAATCACTTGAACGTATGGAAGAAATGACTCACCAAATGCCCACTGTTTCAATAGGACTACTCTAGTTGTGATTTACTACTGGATTTCAGCCACTGTGCATCTTCTTATTTGTCTTTTATTCTTGAAAGATGTCACTAACTTGGGAGAAGTGAAAATGGTTCTCCTCATGGCTCCTGTGCATATTAATATATTTTATCTAGAGATCAGTGTTGTTCTTATTACCATTTCCTGCCCTAAAGGGATGTTGTGCTGGATTGCGCTGACAGCAGAAACTTACAAGAACCTAACCAAATGCAAGATAAACAATGTAAAAGAATTATTAAAAAGCCAACAGGGACAATAAACGGAACAGTATTCAAGAAGTGGAACTCATTAATGTGGAAATCCTTTGGAGCCTGAATCAACTCAAGGAGTGCTAGTGAAGATCCAGTCAGCCATTTGTCTTCAGAGATCACCTTTCAAATTTCCATTCTTCTAATCACAGCTTGGAAGGAATGTGTTAAAAGTAACCACAAGTGTACTTCTTTGGGTATCAAGTGCATAATCAAGTTACATTTCAGAAGGAATATAACTGGCAGGAATGAAGTCATTGCATTGGTTTTTAAAAGCCTTGTAAGGGACTTTTTTGAGTTTTAAAAAAAAATTCCCATGTTTTATGCCACGAGAATGGCATAAAACCTGAAACACTGCTCTCAAACTACCTATTATGATGCCATAAAATGCCCTTTAAAATGTACTACCTACATTACTCATTACTCAAAAAGTAACTAGGGACAGGTAATTATGTTATGTGCAACTAATTACTTCCAAAGAGCTGCAAAATGTAACTTTTGCTGTTGTTGTTTTTAACAATCACCTATATTTTGGACCACAGAGAAAACACTTCCCAGTTTTCACCCAACTGATCCGTAGCCTTGAGTACCATGTGGAGGAGATCATGAGGCAAATGTCCAGGGCTTTCTCTCCCTGTCCTCAGAAGTAATATAAGCAGTCAATTCCTAAGGATTTTGACGTGGCCTGTCAGATTCATAGCAGCCTTTGCATCATGTCAAAACTGGAACTTGCAACCCAAATGCAAGATAAACAGTAAAAGTGAAGCTCATGCAACCCAGTCCCACTCAAGATAGCCAAAAACTCTTTTGAAAAGGTCTGTAAACAAGCATACATTTGCATAGTGTGTTATTTTGCACTTTGGGGGGAGAATAAAACAACATCTATCAGGGAATTAGCTATTAGGTATAGTTACTCTGCTATACAAACTTCAAAACCTCACATTAATTTTGTATTTTAAAAACAAGTGGGTTTTCTTTGCATGGCTGAGGATCTAAGCACTATCCTGCTCTTCTTCAGTGTCATGAAAGGAGAAAATAAAACCCTGATGAAGAGCCAGTATGTTCCATGGAACCCAAGTAGTAGATATATTAATAGAACAAACATGCAGCTCTTCTCCATAGGATCTCAGTTAGAGTGCTTCTCATTCCAGAGATGGTTGGCCACTCTTTTATCAACTAGGAAGACTGAGATCATTCTCACTAACAGGTTGGCTGATTTCATGTTGAAAAAAGGTAATGCCATAGCTCCCATTCCCTTTGAATTAGCTACCGGGTTTCAGAGGACAAACAAACAGGTCTCAAAAACAGGTCATTAACTTGAACCGCAAGGGCTAGATGGTTCCTCTACTAGGCACGGCTGAAACAGGAGGCATGACAGATGTTCTTCAGATTAAATGCACACAAATTATTGCCATTAGGGATGACAAATCTAAAGGCTTGAGGCACAGTGCAAATATAACAGAGGAGCAGAGACAAGAATATTATAATTAGAGAAGGATTAGCAGCTTAAGTAAGTGTAACCCTCGTCAAGTGTTCAAAACTAATAGAATCCTGCAGTAGAAAACAGTAATCCCCCGCTCCACGTCTGTGGAGAGTGTCAGGTCTGAAGAGTAAGACTTCTGCTATCCACGAAGGTTCTCTAAGGCAGTTAAGAACCTGAATTTCCAGTGTCCCAAATGATGTGAAGGGCCCCCATTGATAGGAGGGGATGTCTCTCTTTAGACTTGGTGACCTCCATGTGTAGGAAGGCAATAAAAGTGATAGCAGAGGGGATGGAGCTAGAGTGCCCACTCTACATGGATGAGGGTTCTACCCATTTTTGTACAGTTTATTAGAGATGTTACAGGTGATTCATCATTAGAAATGAAAATTTCTTAACCTGTGAAAGCAGCTGAGTCTGCAGTGGATTTTTTTTCCTCCTGTAATTTGCAAATTAGCTTGCTTTGTTTTGCGATTGTTTTTCAGGACAGGATTCCTTTGAATGCCTAAACACAAAGGCGGCCTAAATCAGCTTTGTTGAATACGAATGTGCATCAGCTTTAATTATGGGCTGTGTATGTTTCTTTCTGCCCCGAGACTGGTGTGTTTTTTCAGTTAGATCAAATATAAAGGATAATATAACTTTGTGGGTCTGGCCAAAAACCTGCCACCCAAGGCATCCATCATCATTCTCATACACTTTTGGTCCTGCTGAGTCTTGGCTGTCTTACGTAAGACTCTCTCATCTCAACTTCCCAAAGAAAAGCCAACAAAGTAACTTCTGGCACCTTCAATTTGAACAGCTGTATTATTCCATATGCTGTCATAAACTAGAGTCTGGGATCCAGAGAGCTGTACTCCAAATGGGTAAGGTTTCCAATTCTAGGTTCGATGCACCACAATTCTTCTCATGTTCCTTTCCTTTCAGTCTAATAAATATCTTTCCTGTATGTGGGGACTAGAATCGTGGAACATGACCATTTAGAAGTTTAATTCTATTGTATCGAAATAAATCTGTCTCTTCATTCTTCCTCATGGAATCACGCAGTGACTGTAGTTGCCAGAGTTTCCCGTTCCTTGTGGTTTCAGGGCTAAAACCTGAGCCCCGTGGGCAGGATGTGTTGTAACAATAGCAAAATAATGTGTGCATGTGCATGCATGAGAGAGTGAGACAGACAGACATATATACACACATAAATATATTCACACTGGAACAATTTTACTTATATGGAATCCAGACAGTGTTTTTTAATCCCATTTCAGTCTGTTGAATTTTACTCTACATCTTCCCCTTATCATTGCATATCCTGTTGTACCTTCCCACATTTTGCTTCCAGACTGACCAGTACTCCCCTCTGCCCTCCTTTGAACCGAAGCAGGAAATATAAATGCCAATGTTGAAGGAGAAATCTGATCGCAACAGAATGAAGGAACACACCCATCTTTGCCCAGATCAGCCACAAAATGAAATATGCCCACTGCTGCCCTGAAACATTTTGACTGATATCCCCATATTTTAAAAATGTTGCAAAACAACCTATCTTCCTTTCTAACTATGGATCTTTTCATCATCATCATCCACCCCACTGACCCTGTTAAGTTTGAGCTTAACTGCAATTCTCACTGGAACAGGGAGGGAAATAGATGCTCCCACTAACAGTATACTGTTGTGATGCAAAAGGTTTGAGGGTGGTTTGGCTTTGAATGGGCAATTGAGAGCCATTAGTTTTACAAAAAGATCTGCTCTTTATTTGTTGATGTAGGCCAATCCAGCAGCTTGTATTTTTGGACCCCACTGGGGACTGTCATGATGAGTAGCTGCTCTTCCAAACTTATCACGGCACCATTGGGTGCCAGGTTTCTGAGTACTGGTTGAAGTCTCAGCAAATTGCTATGCTTACCTGGATCTTCAGGCAGAGTCAAAAATCAGGGCAAGTGAAGCTGAAGAAGATAAAATGTGTGTGTTTGTATGAAGCAACTTTAAAGCCTGGGGATCCATTCTCAGTTGGTACCAGGGCTCAAATGGGAAGATGCCCCTATATGTTTTCTGTTTGTACGATGTCAATGCACCCAAAATACCAAAGGTAAAGATAAAGGACTAGGAAGTAAGCAATAGAGTGCATGCATTTAAGTTCATTGTGCCATTTTGGAGACAGGCATTGGAACACCAGTGCCATATGTGATCCTTCTTGTTGAGTAAGCCCTGACTGCAGCAAGGTAGGACCTGGAAAACAACTTGCCATGAGCTGCTGCTCAGCCTTCCAGAAGCCACTGTCACACCTGTGGAAAATTCCCCCTGTGTCATATGTGCCATAAGAGAGGCCACATAGAATGTGAATCCTAGCGGGTGATTATGTGGCAGCTGGGCAGATTTTTCTACATGCCTAGATGCTGAAAAATGTCTGTCCTTCCAATCTGGTTCTTGATTGCGTTATTACCTAGTTAGCTAGGTTTTATCTAGAATCTGGGTCATTTAGCTGATTTTTCCTTGTGCCTGCTTCCATTCAGTTAGCCCAGAAGCAATTCCAATCTCAACTCTTGTCTGCTCAGCCTCAGTGACATCATAAAGACCCACCCCTCTGACATTAGAACTTCCCTCCCCTTGGTCTAAGATTCTAGTTCTGATTCTCAGGGAATTGGAAAATGTCCAAAATGAAATAAGAGATAGTGCTGGAAATGATAAACTCAGAAGAAATGGAATGGCTGTAATACTGAGGCAAGTTTTAGCGCAGGCAGTGAGGGGCTATAATGCAAGTTCTGACTGAATAATATCAATCAGACTTTGTAGAAAACCTATCAACATAACCATCATTCAAGTCTGTGCTCCAACTACAGATGCTGAAGAAGAGCTTTTATGAAAGCCTCCAGGAGAAAATTGATCACACACCAAAACGAGACATGCTTAAAACCACAGATGACTGGTACACAAAAATAGGAAACAAAGCAGAAACAAATTTTGGAAAATTTGATCTAGGATAGAAATGAAGCAAGAGAATTACTCATGGAGTTCTGAAACGAATGATCTGTTTAGTGCAAATACATGCTTCAATCAACCAAACAGACAACTGTACACATGGACATCACCAGATGGTCAATATAGAAACCAAATAGACTATGTAATTGGAAGCAAGATATTGAGAAGCTATATCATCTACTACAAGACCAGGAGCAGATTGTGATACTTATAATGAACTGTTAATATTCAACATTAGAGTAAAGCTGAAGAAGAACACCAGAAGAATCATAGTGCCAAAATCTATTTTAAACAACATTCCTGATGAATTTAAAGTCCACATAAAGAACAGATTTGCATTACTAAACTCAATTGACCATGAACCTAGAAGAACTGTGGACTGAAATCAGGGATATAATTAGGGAAAAGTGAAAAATGCAATTCCTATAATAATAATACAGGTAATAAGAAAAGAAAGACTAGATGGATGATGGATGAAACACTACAATTGTAAAGGACAGGTGAGAAGCAAAAGGAAAAGGAAACAGAAATGAAGTCAGAATCCTGAATGCATGTTTTTAGCAACTGTCACATAGAGACAAAGAGAACTATTAAAATAGCCAGTGCAAAGAAATAGAGAACAACAAAAGAGGAACTACAAAAGATCTCTTCCAGAGGATTCAAGAAATTAAAGGGAAATGTAAGACTAGATTAGGAATGCTGAAAGACCACTAGAAAAGCACACTATCTGACCAAGATCAAAGACCTATGCAGCAGAAATAAAAGCACAACAGACTCCTTTGAAGAGGAATCTTATGATGAAGAACCTGCAGTTCTAGAAAGTGAAATGGCAGCTGCTCTGAAAGCACTAGGAAGAAATAAATCACCAGGAGTAAATGGAAATATTTCAAGCCACAGGGATTAAATCTATCAAAATCCTAACAAGAATATGCCAACAAACATGGAAAATAAAACAATGGCCCACAGCCAGTTCAATATACTTTTCAATGGCAAGAAAGGAGATTCCAAGAAATAGAATAACTATAGAACCATTGCTCTAATTTCCCATGCAAACACAGTGATGCTCAAGGTGTTACAACACCTTATACGGAGCTAGAAATACCTGATGTTTAAGGTGGATTCTGACAGGGGAAAAAACCCACATTCATTTGAAATATGGTGGTGGAGGGCTTTGTGGATACCCTCGACTACCAGAAAGACAAACAAGTGGAGCAAATCAAGCCTGAACTATTTTCTGGAGGAAAATATGATGAAACTGAGGCTTTCATATTTTGGGCATACCATGAGAAGGCAGTAATGCTGGGAAAGGTTGACGGCAGCAGGATAAGAGAAAGACTAAATACGAGATGGATTGAGTCCCTAAGGGAAGCCACATTGACTTGCATAGCCATACATACTCTCTCCTAACTATACACACTCTTCCAATGTGACAAGTCTAGCCACAATTGCAATGTTTTTCATTTTGAAATTTACAGGATTTTGGTGCATAGTTTTGTCCATAGTGGCAACAACCTTCCAAAGATACATCCATTCCTTTTCCTGTTCCTTTGTAAGTTTTAAACATTTGCTGCTGTTGCCTCTGCCTTATCTTTCTTGCCAGTTCCCAGAAATCGTGGGAACAGTGCCTGTGAATACCCTTACACTTTTATTTGCAGATTCCATGTTTTACAGCAGAGGCAAAGGTTAAGTGTGGTTCAAAAGGTGCTTCCTCTGCATTTTTCATCATTAATTCTGCAAACTAACTCCTGAGACCCATACCCAAATCTGGAGCCAATCATGTGATTTTTTTCTAAATGCTTCATGCATTTAGAAAAAAAAGGCAGCAAGATCCAAACACATTGTTAATACATCTAGGATGTGCTTTCTATTTCACCCACTGCGTATGATAGTGAGATACCTTTGCTTAATTTCTTGTTTTGGTTTCCTTATATCTTTTATTTTCCATTAACATTTTCATATGTTGATTGAGAAAACTGCCTAGCTGTACTACCACCTGCCTACTATTATTATTGAATACACTGTCAAAAAAATCTTTGATATACCAGTATTTGTCATAATGTATATCTGACACTGGGCTCAACCTACTTTGCAATCTGAGATAATTACATGACCTAGATATGGTGCCAGAAGAGAGAGCACAAGAGAGAAATCAGATGCATAATGTCATCATTTTGGCAGTACAATATCTTCTTTTAATGCTAAGGGGTCATGTTGAGGGTGTGTTGAGGCCACCGAAGGGAACATATCAGGTGCAGAAAAAAAATGTGAAGATATGGAGACTGCACAGTGAGGTCCATGGAGCAAGACTAACTTCCCTCTCTGTTTCTTTTCTCATGCATTTGACAAAAGGCATCTGTTAAGAAAAGTACTGCCAATATCATTTATGTGTATCTCTCCCCCCCACCACCACTTTTCCAGCCAATGTTGTATCTTCTTATTTGAATTGGATTGTAAACATTTATTTACTGTAATATTAATTTTCCATTTCACTTCTTCGTAATGAAAATCAATTTTAAAAAGACCTGCTAAGTCACTGTAAATGAGGTGTGAGGATGGGCACACAACGTCACAAGTTTCAGTCAATCAGCCCTGCACACAGCTGGCTTGGGCCATAAACAGAAAGAACTGATTTCCTTGCAATTTGCTGCAGGACAAAGAACGGCACCTTTGGATATGATGCCTTAAGTGTTCTTGTACAATAGATTAACCGCATATGACAGCATATGATTATGCATACTTCAATATTGATAAGCCATACATTGCCCAATATCTTCTAGTGGTCACTTTGAAGGTGGTATGAAGGTGGTATATCAGTCGTGGAACTTCCTTCCAAGGCTGGTAAACTGAGCACCTAGCTTGCTGGGGAGTCAGGGGGATATATAGCCTGCATAATTAAATTGTAAACCACCCTGATAGTGCTTTAAGCACTTTGGGGCATTATATAAGCAGCACACTTTGCTCTTTTTTTTACTTTATGTTTTCTGATCACTGTCACCACACCGTGGCAAGGGCAGGAGGTCCCTACAGCTCTCAATGTGAAAAGGATCAATGTGTATGGCCCTGTCTGCTCCACAGTTCTCCTCCTCCCCCTGCAAGGGCTCTGATATAGTAAGCTGTCACACAGGAGCAGCGTTCTGGGTAATCTGCAACTCTGTGCCATACAAGGATTAATGCTGGGATAGAACATGGTGAATTCCAAACTTGAAATAAAATTATTGGGATGAGGAAATAATCAGCCTCACAAGAAAAACAGCAACGTTCTTTGCATACTGTACTGGTCAAGGCCTTCAAATTACATCCTTACACTTGCTGTCAATTCTCATTTTACTTGGATCTGTCAGTGGCATTTGACACCATGTGATGCAAGGCGAATTCACCGGGTCCTGTGCTTCTAGCCATCCTGACTGCTGATGGGATAGCAAGCCACTCAGCTGCTTCCAAGCTCGTAACTCTTGTCATCCCCTTTGTATTGTCCAACAAAATATTTTCTCTCTCCTCGAAGTGTTTGAGGAGAGTTTACCTGGATGCATTTCCCCCTTCTGCTAGAAGACTTGTAGGCTCTTAATCTCTATTTCATTCTTGGCTGTTATCCATTTGCCTTGCATATAACGTCTTTCAGCTAGAATTACTGACCCAGTGCAGGTTTCATTTTCTGCTGACGATGTACAGATCAATTTGACTGTAAGTACAGTCTTTAGCAACGAAGGCAATGCGTATTTTGATTAATCGTTTAGCTAGAGAGCCTGATCTAGGATAGAGGTTTATATTCAGTTTGAAGTTAGGGTGTTGAAACAGCCCAACAATGTTAAACATTTTGCCTATAAATGTACACCCTTTCTTTCTCCAGCTTCTCCTGTCAGCTGAACTTTTATTTATTGTGGGAATGTAGATTTTGGACCTCTTCCTCTCTCACATGCCAACAAGTTCAATAGCTGCAAGAACGTTAACTGTTAGTTAGCATACTGTTAAGAACCTTTATTTCCAAGTTTAGATTTTGCCTGATCACAAACACTATTAGGCAAATTATTACCTATATTCTTCTAGTCTGTGGGTTGTTGTTGTTTTAATTGACAAAGTCATTCCTGAAAATTGGCTTCAAGGAGAGATTTGCTCTGCTGAAATATTTCCTATACTTCTGTCCCAGAATACATAGATCTCTTGTATGTACTTTTCAGCTTAACTTTGCTATACACGGGTGATAGGAAGTGTAAAGGGTAGACAAGGTGAAGGCTACAGGCCACACGCAGTTCAACAAGGCTCTTACTGTGGCCTTCCAACACTCCTCAGCATCCCACCAGGGGCCCGATTGGCCCTTTGTGGTTGTTCACCCACCTTATTCTGGTGGGTGAACAGCCTCAAATGGCCAGATCTGGGGAGCACATCTGGTCCCCAGAATCATAGACGCTGCTCACCCCAAGTGTACAAGAGCTGTTCTTTCCTTCAGGGTGAGTACACTGGCCAATCCAGAGGCTTCCCCATGTTTCAGTATGAATGCCACAGATGAGACTAATGGCTCGATCCACAAATTTAGCAGATTCAGAGTGATCCTACTACAGTCTTTCTCCATTTTTGTTTAGTCGGGCCTGAGAGAACTTTCCCTTAAAGTCTCAGGAAAGCTTACAGAATGCCATAAAACAGGGATTACTTGGTCAAGTAATGCAAGGCCGTTGTGTTCTTCCAGTACCAAGGCCACACTGTGGGCTTTGCTCTGATTTAAGGATGTTGAGCTGTCAGTCATGGGAGATGGTAGGATGGGACATGTATATGAACTATATGGACTTTTCCCCCAGTTGTCCATCCTTGCACTGTGGCAATCTATCATACATTGAAGAGTCAAATTATATATCACAGATAAGCTATAATTATGGGGAAATCACACTGGTTTTCAAGGAATCTAATTCTGGTAGGCTTTTGTGTTTGGGAAATGAGTCTTGCCAAGGAAGATGCTTATGTCTTTAAAACCACTCACAAAACAAAGCAAGGTAATTTACAAATTATAGGAGGTAAGAAAATATCCCACTGTGAAAATCATGCACGATCAGAACATGAGGTATTCCATCTTCTAATAATGGGTTCTTTATAACATATAATTCAGCTGCGACTGTACCTAATAATAGGATGTCTCTGGCCAGATGATACCCATAGCCAAAATCTATCTGGCAAGTTTCATACCCATCTTTTCCCTCAAAATCTAGAACCATCAAGTTGAAATGAATACTGAAAGTTCATCTAGCTCAGCCCATGACAAAATTGCTGTGGGCACCCCACCTGCTTTTCTGAATGATGATGCTTTTGAAATCCAGTTATTTTTGCATGACAGAGGGAGGCATTTTCTTCCTTATTAACATGTGTTTATTTAAAACCACACAAGCAGAGCATACAGGAAACAAGGAGACACCAAAAGTAGATAAACTGCTGATCCTGTATTATAATGCTAGAAAGCAACTGTTGCAGCCAGCTCTGGGAAAAACAACTGCTTGGCCTCTTTCTGTCCTTTCTATCTGTCCAGGCTCATACTTCTGTTCCTTTCTTATCCTACACATACCCTGCACAGCCTGGGTCTCTCTCTTAATCTTTAGGTGAGTTGTCCATCGAAGAAAAGAAATTAGCTCCCAGTAAAGTTTCCCAGCAACTGGTAATGCAGACATGCTTCCTCTGAACCTGCATATGACACATGACCAGCAGCCACTGATATCTTGTCCTCATGTCCTCCTTGCAGACTTCTTGGAGGAGTGTGGTTGACGACTTTGAAAACAAAATGGTAACTGGATACCCCTATGGTCTGGTATAGCAGGGTTGTTTTGTTATGGGAGGAATATGTAGTACATCTCTACCCTTGTGCATTTGTCTACTGAAAACCAGGTTCAGCTTAAGGTGTGTGGAGATAGAGTGAGGGTTGACTGCATTCGTAGTTCAACAGCACGTTCAAGATGCAAAAATAATTACCAAGACTAATATTCTAAAATTGCTGCCAGACTTCAACCAGAATGCATTTTCCCTCTGTGTAAGGTATTTATTACTGCCCTTGGGTGTTGTGGTCTAAACCACTGCATTCATGAGTTACCAAACCCAGAGATTATCATGCTGCAGCTTGATGATATTTTCCTCTTGGGGAAGATCACTATGTGAAAAATTAACAGCAGTGTGACTCCTTTTGCATCACAGTTACAAGCCTAATACCTAACTAAGATTTTTTAAAAATGTAATATATATTTTTTTAAGTTACAAGACCAAGTGGAAGCTTTCAACATCAATTTGCAACTATTACCACAGTACGCGTTCTTGTGGCTAGTTGTCAGAAACATGCTGTACCAAATCATTCTTCAACTGGGACGACTAGTACCTGGCCTTTAAAAACAAAGTATTACTCTGCGTAATCCACTCCCTATCACCAAGGCAATGGAATCAAACAAAGATGGTTGGCTCTAGTTTTATAAGTAGCATAGCTGATGGATACACTTCTGCTTGTACTGCATGCCCAACCTCTTTGAGAATTATGGCCGTACAAACACACATTTTGTCTGCATTTTGAAATTTTCATGCACAAGGTTTTACAATTTACTTTCCATTCATGACATTCCAACTTTGTATTCAACTCTGCTTCATATACAGTATGTTGTACATTTGAGCAGGCAAATTTGGATTAAAGTTCAGAACTTTACGGTCCAAAGGGATATATTTAAGTACATCTTCCATATTTCCATTGAAATCAACATAACATACCCTGCAATCTTATATGCTTGGTCAGAAGTAAGTCTCATCAGTTTCCTGACAAGCAGTTGTGCCTAGTTTTTCTTAGCTGTGAGACTTTTGGATGTCTTTCACATGATTTAAGTATTTGCACCTAGTTTTTTCACTGCTGTAAATTTAATTTCTGTATAATTGAAATGTGGCTGTAACTTCTCAAAAACACAGAAGCAATGTAGACATATAAAGTTTGCAGACATAGACAAGCTAATATTGCCTAGAATTGTTGAAACAATGAAGCTATGTTTACCTTGATATCCAGATGAATTTTGATGTGGTTGGAGATGGTTATCTGGTTTCATACTGGAAATAACCCTTTCAAGGCAAATGCCAGCTGTGACAAACTTCTGATTTTTCCTAGAGGTCTATAAAGGTCTATAAGGCTCTTAGGAAGGTGCTCAAGTGTCAAACTTTCTGACCTGATACAACCATTTTAGTTAATCTTGAACCACCCAGAGTAGACCTTTGGTCTAGATGGGCAGGATAGAAATCTAATAAATAAATAAATAAATAAATAAATAAACTAACAAACAAACAAACAAACAAGCAAAATAGAAAAACTCAATATTTTTGTAGCACAAATTGAGAGTTAACATTAAGGGTAAGCTATGTATGGGATACCCAGTGTGATGGATAGAGTGGACAGAATGATGGACTAGGACTCCAGAGGCTTGGGCTTGAATCCTTATTCCACTACAGAAGCTAAAGATCTGGAACTGGTAAAACAATTTCTTACATTTTAATCTCATGTACCTTGAAAGCCCTATTAGGATCGCTATAAGTTAGTTCCAACCTGACGGCAAATAACAACAAACTACTTATAGAATAGGGACGTGGTGGCACTGCGGGTTAAACCGCAGAAGCCTCTGTGCTGCAAGGTCAGAAGACCAGCAGCCGTAAGATCGAATCCACGTGACGGAGTGAGCTCCCGTCGCTTGTCCCAGCTCCTGCGAACCTAGCAGTTCGAAAGCATGTAAAAATGCAAGTAGATAAATAGGTACCACCACGGTGGGAAGGTAATGGTGTTCCGTGTCTAGTCATGTTGGCCACGTGACCACGGAAATTGTCTTTGGACAAACGCTGGCTCTATGGCTTGGAAACGGGGATGAGCACCGCACCCTAGAGTCGGACACGACTGGACTAAATGTCAAGGGGAACCTTTACCTTACTTATAGAATATCTGTCATGGTATATGCACACTTACATGTAAATTGTTAATATACCTTTGCATATCCTCCAGGCACAAAATAGTGCATCATTGTCTGGAAGGCACAGTTTCCCTGGATGTTTTGAATTGGAATTTAACTTCCATTTGATTGGGAGTATAGAGAGGGCTGGCTCCACCACAATAAAACAACTGCCACCGGCAGCAGATGCTAAGAGTCACAGAGTGAAGAACCATGAACAGAGCTGTGTATGCTACATAATCAACCTTACACATGCCTTGAAGGGGTTATTTATTTAATTTTTTTTTACATTGCCTTTCTCCTTTAAAAAAGGACCCAAAGAGGTTTACATCATTAAAATACAATATTTAAAAGCTAAAAACATTTTACAAATATTAAGAATCAAACAAACAACACACTAAAAATGGTAAACATAATCAACACCAAAACCAGATTCAAAGCAACAGGGCACAACACTCAATTTAAAAAAAAAACCCTCTCAGACAGCCAAGCACTAAGGGAAATCCTGTCTGAAGAGAAGGGTCTTTGTCTGCTTGCACAAGGAAAGCAAAGATGGGGCCAGCCTGGCCTCCTGTGGGAGGGAGTGCCAGAGTCTCGGTGCAGAGAGAGAGAGAGGGGGGATCCACTCCCATGTCCCCACCTGTGAAGGTGCCTCCCCTGATGATCTTAACACCATGTTGTGAAGAATGCTGTTATGTTGCCAGTCCTGCAGTAAAAATTCCACTGCAAGTCCAGTCAGTTTCTGTACACTGAGTTGAAGAGAGGAGTATCTTAACTTTCACCTCAGGCAGCACAATACCTCAGCTGCCTTGGTATTTTTACATTATTATATGAAAGTGTGGTGGTATTTGTAGATGAGAATTGGCAAGCAGGAAGAAAGAGCTAAATCCTTCCCAGCTTTCCCTTGTTTTAACCTGTTTTGCATTAGCTGAGTTCATACATGGGCGGAGATGGTTGGGATGAAAGCTGTTTTCAGGAGAGTATTGACTATGTGGGAAAGGTTAAACACTGCACCTGCCATTTACCAATTATTTCTTACTGGCTAACTTTTTGGAACAAAATGACATTAATTTTGCACAGGGACAGTTAGTGCAAATTACAGTGATCCTGGCAAGAAAAAAAAACCCTAACTGTCTTTGTCTTACTCTTGTCTAGAAGTGAGGAATCTCACAGGCATCTTATTTATTGCAGTGTCCTTTCATCAAGAAGGCCTAAATCAATGAAAACAAAGAATTTAGCATGTCAGAAAAACAGCCCTGACGATTGCTTTATGTTTGGGTTAGGCGATTTAAAAAGGATTCAGCTTCTGTGATTTCCCCCTGCTTGGTGTCTCTTTGTACATGCTGGTGAGTAGAGATGGGGGCATTCATATTTGTATACGAATACGAATACCCCTGCACAGGTGGAGATAACAAGGGTCCAGCCCCATGGTGCCGGATGGTTCATTCACCGATCCGCTGCTGCCATGGGCTGAGCGATCACGTCCTATCATTCTGGAGCTTGCGATCGGCGAGCCACTTTTCGACCTGGCAGAGGCTTGTCATCCTGCCTCCTGCCAGGAGTGGCTCGCCAATCGCGAGCTCCGGAGTGATAGGACGGGATTGCGCAGCCCGCAGCAGTGGCGAATCAGTGAGTGGACCATCTGGCACCATGGGACCCTCATTATCTCCACCTGTGTGGGGGTATTCATATATGGCCCTCGTTATCTTCACCTGTGTGGGGGTATTCTCCACCTGTGCGGGGGTATATGAATACGAGTCAACCCTCGACTTACGAACGGCCCTAGTTACGAACATTTCGACTTATGAACGGCTCCGTTGGAAAAAATTGACATCGACTTGCGAACTGAGCCTCGACCTACGAACGAGGCTCCGTTCACAAGTCAATGCCAACGGAGCGATCGGCGCCTTCGGAGGTCTCAAAGGGCTTTCCCCCTGACATCGGAGGAAGCCGTTTGAGACCTCCAGGGCTTCTCTGCCACCATGGGAGACCTCCCTGGGGATCCCCGCCGCCGCGATCGGCGCCTTCGGAGCTCTCAAAGGGCTTTCCCCCCTACATCGGAGGAAGCCCTTTGAGAGCTCTGAAGCCAAAAAGGCAGGGAGAAAGGCCTGGAAATTCGAATTTCCCGCCCTTTCTCCCTGCCTTTTTGCCTTCGGAGCTCTCAAAGGGCTTTCCGCCCGACATCCGAGGAAGCCCTTTGAGAGCTCCAAAGGCGAAGATCGCGGCGGCAGGGACCCCCAGGGAGGTCTCCCATGGCGGCGGGGAAGCTCCCAGGGCTTCTCCGCCACCATCGGAGACCTCCCGGGGGTCCCCCGCCACCACGATCAGCGCCTTCAGGCTTTCCCAGGGAGTAGACCGGGCCTACCGGGGGAAGCCCTCCCCTGGTAGGCCCGGTCTACCAGGCTTTCCCGGGGAGTAGACCGGGCCTACTGGGGGAAGCCCTCCCCTGGTAGGCCCGGTCTACCAGGCTTTCCCGGGGAGTAGACCGGGCCTACCAGGGGAGGGCTTCCCCCAGTAGGCCTGGTCTACTCCCCGGGAAAGCCTGAAGGCGCCGATCGCGGTGGTGGGGGCCCCCCGGGAGTTCTCCGATGGCGGCGGAGAAGCCCTGGGAGCTTCCCCGCCGCCATCGGAGACCTCCCTGGGGTCGCCCGCCGCGGCGATTGGAGGCAGCGCTCACCCAGCGCCGGGAGGCTAGAGCTGGCCGGGTGCTTGGCCGCTCGCCCCGGCCGCGGAGGAGGCAGCGGAGCGCCGGGAGGCTAGAGCTGGCCGGGCGCTTGGCCGCTCGCCCCGGCCGCGGAGGAGGCAGCGGAGCACCGGCAGGCTTCGGACTGGTAAGTCCTTTTTAAAAAACTTTTCTGTGTGGGTTTTGGAGGGTGGGTTTGGACTGGGGGGTTATGTTTCTGTGGTTTTTGTGTGTGTGTGTGGGGGGTTTTTTTTTGCAGTCCCAGCGTGGGACTTGCTCTTTTTATTTTTATTTTGGTATTTTTTTGAAATGCTGGAACGGATTAATTCCGTTCCCATGCATTTCAATGGGAAATGGTACTTCGACTTACGAACTTTTCGATGTACGAACGTCCTTCCGGAACGGATTAAGTTTGTAAGTCGAGGGTTGATTTCTACTAGTGAGCACAAGAAGGTATTCTGCAGACCATCTTGACTACTGACATGGGTGTTGCCAACATTCCAGCTGCCCTTTGCTATGTAAAGTTTGGCATCATTTTTCCTGTTGGCAACCCAGACAGGAAAATTGTGCAGCAGTATCAAGCCATTTCCTGCTGTTTTGAATCATGGATAGAGAAACACAAAATCACACATTCACAGACCAGAGGTTTTTGGAAGAACTGAATTTCTAAATTTGCATGCACTTTGAATATCAATTACATGTACCTTGAAAACTGGTAATTTCCCCATCAATATGTATCACAAATATTCTGTACAGTCATTTTGTCCACAGGTATGCCAGCTAATTTATCACATTGTAGTCAACCATCAGGTAACAAGCCTTTCTATAATTAGGTTGGATAGTTCTTGAAAGGAAGCTGTACTGCCATGGCCATACTTTCAGATTTATCAGCTTGGTAGAACCTGACAGAACTTGTCCTTGACAGGTACAGACCTTGAGAGACCAGGGTCACTTCTATACTACAATAAGACAACAGAGTACAATGTGGAGGACATTTTCATATATAACACTTGGACATGCAAATATGCTGTGTCCTCTTTTTGTTTAATTTTTTTGATGCTGTTATTCCCTTTTAATTTGGCAATGCATTGAACGTGGGGCTAGTGTCTTCTGAAGCAAAGAAGCTATGTTTGTGCTTCTAACTTAGTACAGCAGACAGTAAATTCTTTTCATGTAGCTAGGAGGTGATGAATACCTACGTCACTGTGGGTGGTAAAGAAAGGCTGACATGATCTAACATGTTGGTAACAGAACTTATTTTTCCAGGGCTGGCAGTTTACTCTGGTACAAAGTAAAATAAGACAAAAGTCAGCAGATTCAGGACTGGGCCTGTACTCCTAAAGCACTGTAACAGGCAGGAAAGAGGAACAGCTGTACTTGTCTTGAAAAATGCACCTGGGTACGTCCATTATACTTATAATACATACAAATTTTAAATACACTTTTCATGTAAAGAAGTTAAGATAGTATATATGGTTTAACCTAACAATCGCTCTGTAAAGGTTGGGCTAAGAGAGCATGACTGGCATAAGGTTTATCTGGAACCTCTACAGCTGAATTGAGATTTGAACTCAAGGCTTCCCAATCTTAATCCAATGTGCTAATCACTAAACCACACTGTCCGGCATTCTGAATAGAGTAGCCAACCAGCTGCAATGAATGCAACTGTATACTCACTCTTACATGTTTTCAAGCAACTGCTATCAGTGCTGGAGTGGTAAATTTGGAATCACAGTTGCTCATCAAGACAGTCCTCCCACCAGCCATCCCTTCCTTAGAGAAAGTCCACAAATGCAGGCTGCTGAATTAATCCCGATTAAAAGGGGGGGGGGCAGATCTTTTATAAAGCTAGTGGCTCTCAACTGCCATTATAAAACCAAACCACTCTCAAATATTTTTCATTTACAAGAGAGACAGCAATATATACAATGTTATTTTTCTCCCAGTTGATGCGAGCTTTGCAACTAAGTTTAGAGGGAATAGAGAAAAGCGTAGTGGCAGGTGATATTACAGTTCTTCCTATTCAGAAATTTTTGGGGCTTCCACCCCCCATCTGGATTGAACTACTGATAAGTGATCCACTATCATTGATACCAGAGATGATATTGACTACTGCCCGTTAATCTGAATTCAGTCATGAATTCAACCAGTCCTTCTTTCTAGCTACCTACCGGGTAGCAACCATTACTACATCCTGTGGCAGCGAATTCCACAGCTTAACGACGCCCTGTGTGAAGAAGTTATTTCCATTTATCCTGCCTCTCTCGCAATACAGCTTCAGCGGGAGACTCTCATCCTTCCAATGCTAGGAGAAAGCCAGAAAAAAGCCTTTCTGTATGCACATTCTCCACACCGGGCATAATTTTAGACACTTCCACTGGGTCTTCCAAAGCTAAGGAGCGCCAGCGCTGGAACCTTGCCTCCTACAACGGTTTGGAGGCGCCTCGCTGGAACCGGGCAGCGCCTCGAAGTGTTGCTGTTTCTAACACTATAGTCTTATCTATACACAGTTGCTGGGCGGAAGCCGGAGTCCCGCGGGCACACAGAAAGAGCTCGAGGCGTCAAGCCGGTTTGCCTGGAGCTCGGCTTTCCAGCGTCGGGACTGGGGCGAGAGCCGCCGCCGCCGGCAACCCCCCCACCCCCCGCCCCCGCTCCCTCCGCGCGCGCCCTGTTGTCGCAGCCGGCAGGTTTCCTCCTCCCTCAGCTGAGCGACCTTCCCAGCCAGTAGTCCCTCCTCGGCTGGACAGGGGAGGAGCGAACGGGAAGGGGCGGAAGTGCCAACAAGAGCCCGACCCCGGCGAGCCGAGGCTCGGAGTTCGCGCTTGCACGCACGCGAGGTGGGAGCCGCAGCGCCTGCGCGCCCTTCAGTGCCCGGCGCCGTCCGCCCCTCGGTGCGCGCTTCGGGAAGCGGCCACAGCCGCGGGCGCCGTCGTCCGAGGTGAGCGGAGGGGCACCTGGGCGGGAAACCTGGGGGACGAGACAGGGAGGGAGGGAGAAGGAAGGAAGGTTAGGGGAACTTTGCCGGCGTCCCCGCCCCGCGAGCAGGGAAAGGCGCTGCGCCTTCAGGGGCGCCGGAGAGCGCCCGGGGCTCCCCGAAAGAGGGACGCGCGCGGGCGCGGGTGGCTTCGGCGGCGGCGGCGGCGGGAGAGGAGGAGGCGACGCCTCGGCAAGCACCTTGCTGAGCGCTCCTCTCCCGAGGCGCCGGCGAGATCTCGAGTCGCTTGAAAGGAAGCCTGAATTTGTACAGTCAGTGAAGAAAGAAAGGAACAAATGTGGGACTGGCTGACTCAATGGTGTGAGAGCGAAAGCTGCAACCAGACCTGCGTGGAGAGAGCGAGAGAGAGCAGCGGACCGTTTCCTTTTGCCTGTTGACAGCCTGAAAACATTTCGGTGGATTATTTCCTCTTTTTTTCTTTTCTTTTTTTCTTCCCTTCCGATCGCCGCCCCCAGTCCTTTGGCCTGTTCAGAGAAAAGCCGCTTTGCCCAAGAGTCCTGGCCATTCCCCCCCGTTCTTCTTGAAAAGACCTGCGCCCAAGGGAGGGAGGAAAGAAAGAGGCAGGCGCAGGCATTTCTTGAAGACGTTTCCGGGTCTGGAGTTTAGGGCGCGCGGCGGGTCATGGTTTGAGTCCTTCCTTGGTTTTCTGCCTCATCCCAGCAAAACCCCAGCTCGCCAGCAGCAGGACTGGAAGGGGGCCTTTTGGGCAGCCTGCTGGCAAATCGGTAATTCCGAGCGTGGTAAAGGTAGTGTGCGGGTTTTTTAAAAAACGAAAAGGTGGCAGGGCACATTCAGGCGGGGCCAAAAAGTGACCCTGTTTCCTCCTTGTTGTCAGGACCTTTGTAACTAATGATAATCATCATCATGTGCCATCAAGTCAGTCCTGACTGATGGTGATCCTTTTCAGAGTTTTTCAGGTAAAGAGTACTCAGAAGTGGTTTATCATTCCTTTCTTCTGGGGTGCCCCGGGACTGTCCAGCTTGCCCAAGGCCACACAGGCTGGCTCTACTTGCAGACGGCATAGTGCGGAATTGAACTTGCAAAGATACCTAAACCACTAAGCCAGCCAGCCAGCTCTTTGTAACTAAGTGGCAGAAAAGGATAACTCTCTCTGGATGTTGGTCATTCCTTCCCCCCCCCCCTCTTGTGTTGCTATTTTATGTCATTTATCTGAAGCTGACTCTGTAGTATTCTTCAGATAAATGACATAAAATAGCAACATTTTAAAAATATGAGATCCTCACTAAAATATACTAGCATTTATTTTTCTTTTTTTAGTAAAATCTTGTGCAATTTATGATGCACCGAGGCTTTCTGTTATGACTCTTAGCCAAGTAAGTTGGTCTCATATCCTTTGACTTGTTTCTTCACAGAAAGATTGAGGATATTACAGTGCAAAAAAAATGATGTTGATTTTGTCTTTAGACAATATCTTATGTTTCTGCTACTTCTTGCTTATTTCAGGAAAGTTCAGATGAATTTTTGAGCCCATGTCACACCTTTCAGACACCATCCTCTATGACTACTACTACTAGTAGTAGTGTGCCATCAAATCAGTTGTGACTTATTGCAATCCTTTTCAGGGTTTTCCAGGTAGAAGTATTCAGAAGTGGTTTACTGTTCCCTTTTTCTGGGAGCATCTCTGGGCTGTGCAGCTTGCCCAAGGCCACAAAGGCTGATTCTTCTCCATAGAGGCACAGTGGGGAATTGAACTCCCAACCTCTGACTTATATCTAAACCACTGAGCTATCCAGCTAGCTAGCAGGGAGTAAAAATACACTGGAATATACCCAAAGTATGATCTAGTGGATGTGAGAGACTACAGGCAGCTTCATTTCAAGCTGTGTTTTTTTCATGATTCTTAAACATTGATGACACAAGTAATTGAAACTGGAGAAAAAGTTATTGTTGTTTTCAAGGAACTTTGAAGTTAAACCAAGTTTGTGGATTGTGGCAATATATATATATTAAAAATACTTTACTTTCCATCAGACCAGGTAACTGTCAACCATAGTTTCATACAACATACAAAGCAAGGGATTTCCAAAATCTGACAGCCTCAATTTTTTGTTGTTGTTTAGTCTTTAAGTCGTGTCCAACTCTTCATGACCCCATGGACGAGAGCATGCCAGGCCCTCCTGTCTTCCACTGCCTCCCGGAGTTTGGTCAAATTCATGTTGGTAGTTTCAGTGACACTGTCCAACCATCTCGTCCTCTGTCGTCGCACCCTTCTCCTCTTGCCTTCACATTTTCCCAACATCAGGGTCTTTTCCAGGGAGTCTTCTCTTCTCATGAGATGGCCAAAGTATTGGAGCCTCAGCTTCAGGATCTGTCCTTCCAGTGAGCACTCATGGTTGATTTCCTTCAAAATGGATATGTTTGTTCTCTTTGCAGTCCAGGGGACTCTCAAGGGTCTCCTCCAGCACCACAGGAGACTCTTGAGAGTCTCCTTTGGCCATCTCCAAAGTATTGGAGCCTCAGCTTCAGGATCTGTCCTTCCAGTGAGCACTCAGGGTTGATTTCCTTCAAAATGGATAGGTTTGTTCTCTTTGCAGTCCAGGGGCAGTGCACAATTTTTATAGAGTGTTTTAATCTAACAGTTTTAACATTCCAGCTTCTAGAAAGGAAGATAAACTACTTCTGTGTGATTGGAGGGGACCTTGCTAACCTCTGTCCTTGACACAGCAGTATGTTCCTGGCTTGTACCTATGGCTAATGGTGAAATGGAATATTTCCCTCCAGAAATAAGTCTTATTTTAGGGGATATAACAGAAACTTTCAGTCCAAATGAAACCAGAATATGATCAGTTCAAGTGTCTGTTCACATGCTCAACATTAAGTCCATGCTCTTTCCTGTAAGGGATGTGTGCAATGATAAACTTTTATTTTGCTAGCATAATCAGTGCCAAGCACAGTGTTTTCAGTTTTATAGATTTGAAGTCAGTCCCCCAGGCAAACAAATATGCTACCAAGAACTTGCTCATCTTTTATAGACATGCCCACATCACTTGCTTAGCTGACGTTCCACCTTAAATATTGAGATCTGGTTTGCATGCCATGCTGTGGTTTCATTTTACAGTCAGTGCTGCTTCTGAGTTTTTCCAAATAATAAAAACAGAAGACTGTTTTTTTACCTAAGCAATAATAAAAACAGAAGACAGCTTTCCACCTAAGCAATATTACAGAAATGTAGCTCATGGGATTCTTAAACACTTCTCTTGCACACGGAGCAGCAACAGTTTTCAGTGTCACAACATGTGTCTTAACCTTCTTGCAGAATTAGTTCACTTTCAGATTGTTGGCTTGTGTTATGTAACATCTTCTGACTATTGCTCTGTAAGTCATGAGTTAGGTAAACTATTACAGTAAGAGAGTTAGAACTGGGAAAGACCCAATTGTAACTGTTTTATTTATTTTTCTGTTCTGTTTTTCTGAGGAAGTGGATGGTATTTAATGAAAGCTCACACTGAAATGATTCTGGTAGTCTTTAAAGGTACCCCAATACTGGTTTTTATTTCTGTTGTACATGATTTACTTGTTGTAACTGTTCTTATTGCAGTGCACCTATGTAAGTGTTGGTAAATCTGTAAAGCCCAATAAATGTATTTTTAAGAAAATGATCTAATTGTTTTTCTTTTAAAGAAAGTATTCATTTCTTGATCATTTAAATAATTTGTAAGGAATAGTGGTGTCTGTGATGTCTTAAATATTGATATATACTTATTGCTGTATCAAAAATAAGTTGTCAGTAGAAGTATAATTCCTATTATACTTCTATTAAGCATAATGTCAAAGATTAAAGTTGGTGGTTGCTTAGTATTGTGACCTGTGTGTGTCCATGAATGACTATGGATTTTATTTCCATCTTTGTTAGTATGCTTTTATATGGCCCTTAGGTTGTATATTTAATTAGAAGAATAATATGTAGTTATTCAACCAGCAGTAAAAGCAAACATCTTATACAAAAAAACTTGTAAAATTTCTTACTCTCTGGCCTGTGATACAGTACATTCACTGAAACCCTGCCTGATTGTATGATTCTATATCTCGTATCCTGCCTTTTATCTGCAAATTACACCTGTGTAGTTTTTGTGTTATTGTCAGTGTATTTTTATTTTAACCTCTTGGGTTGTTATGCTTTTCTCCACATTGTACACTGCCCAGAATAGTGCATTGCACTAATGTGGCATTATACAAATTTAAGAAACAAACAAACACTGCTCTTGATACTTACTTAAACAGTAGATAAATGTTTTTTTCCACACCTCCTGGGTGAAACTGAGGAGGCAGTGCCACTGAAAGTTTAGATTAGTCCCATGAGGCTACACTGAACCTAAATAACATCCAAGGCTTTGGGCAAGATAAACTGCCAGGAGGCCCATCTTAATGATACTGTCCTGATAAGCTTCTGGGTTGTTTCAGAACTCTAGAAACAGAACAGACATAATCTAGAACCTTTCACATGCTGAGCTTGGAGTGTAGTTCTATAAAGGGTAAATGCCAGGTGTTTTGCATTGTGGATACATGCAGGGCATTCCCACTTCAGAAGAAAATGAAAAGCCTCTGATAGGGGTAGCTAGAGCCTCTGCACTGAGGCCAGCATCTATTTTCAGAACCACTTCACCAAAAACATGCTCTATAAATACCTGAGGGCAGTTTCCTCCAAACTGATGCCTTCCAGATATGTTGGAATACAACCTTCGCCATCTCTAGCCATGCTTGGTGAGAAAGACGAGAGCTGTAATCCAACACACGAAGAAGTAAACCAGTGTTGATCAGGGTTCAGATACTACATTTTTAGAATTTCATGTAGAATACTTTAAACAAAGTATAAATGAAACAAATGTTTGGTTCTTATAGGTTCCCTTTTTATAGAGCTAGGAAAGCTGTGGCTCCATGTTACATAATCTGAGTTTCTTGCTTTATAATAATCAGGCCAGATATTAAGAAACACTCCTTTAATCACCTGATATTTTAGGAAGAAAGTGGAAAGGGATTTTTCCCCAGGAAAGATTTCCACATAAACTTTTCTACTAATACTAATAATAGCAACTAGCATAAACACTAGTAATACAGAAAAATGAAGAGCATAACATAATTATGTACAGTATGTTGTGTATGTAGTAAAAAATGAAGAGCAAACTTGAAGCATGAGAAAAATTAGTGACCAGAAATTCGCCCATGGTGATAACAAAAAGATGTTTAGTAAACGTTTAAAGCAAGGCTTCTCAGATATTCTCTGGTCTGGTAGCCATTATTTACAGTTTCTCTGATTGTTGACCTCTGGCATGAACTAGGGATTCTTAGGGGGATTCTAGTTTATTATGAGGTTTGGAAGCAGTCAAATGTGGGAAGGAACTCTTTGGATGTTAAACGTTGCTTTTCATCTCTCCAAAACAACCCAGCTGAAGGCAAGAGAGAGTAACCACCCTGCTTGTTGACAAGGATTATAACCGTTCAGTGTTGTGCAAAATAAAAAGCTACTTATTCTTCACTCATTTGCATCTGCCTGTGTTCGTACATGTCAGAATATGGAGAAAAGAGTTTGTTGTTCCACTTGGAACTAAACCAGAGACTCTTGCTGGTTTTTTTGTAGGTTTTTTTGGGGGGGGGAGGTACATGTAAATTTTGTGTCAGGAAATAGAGATCTTAGTCCAAGATGATCTCTCGTATACATGTAGTCGGGAAAAGATGCCAGTGGCTACCTACAGACTGTCTCTGTTCAAAGCCATAATGCTATCATCTGAAGTCTTTATTGCTATTATATGTGTGTGCGTTTCTTCAACATCCTAAGTAATCTTTCAACCTCTCTTGCAGACATTTATTTTTTGGAACTCGATCTTAATTGCCAAGCACCATGAACAATTACAGTGTTTCATTGGTTGGTCCAGCCCCCTGGGGATTCAGGCTTCAAGGAGGCAAAGACTTCAACATGCCTCTGACTATCTCTCGGGTAAGCATATTCTACCTTTTAAAACCATTCCTGAGGAGCTGTCTGCCTCATATGCTGCCTGAAAAACGAGTATTTTTGTGACATTATCTGCATTTTATTATATATGTATCTTGAAAATTCAGAGCTCAAGAAATGTATGGCCTAAATGTGGTAACAGGTATCTTTACAGTTTGTGGTTAGAATCTTGTTGGCTTACTTAGTTGTGTAAGGCCAATTATTCAAGCAAGGTGAGCCATTTCCCCCACTGCCTGTCATGTAATGTGGCTTCTTCTGTTTGTGCAACCAGGAACAAACAGCCTAGAAAACTGAAAAGTGCTTCCACAAATGCCCTTAGGTATAGAATGCTTCAATTGGATTTTTGGCCTTAATATTTAAGAGTGACTAGTAAGAAGTTTGTACATAAAAACTTGGAGCAGAATTATAGTAGGAGAATGGAGCTGATCTTAGGCATCGTCTTGAGGAACACTTTCTGGTCCTGGTACTAGAAAAAGTGACAGTCATATTCTTGAATGCATCTGTGAGTGCATTTGAACTGTGGTAGTAGGACACTTTTTCTCCTGGTATATGTTGAGAGAGGCAGGGGACAGCTGTATCAATGGAGTATTTGGTCTTATTTGAGTGTTTCCGTCTGCCTTCTCAACATTGTCTTTTTGGGAAAATTAGGCACTGACTAGACAAATGTGATGGTCTTTGGGATAAAGAAATGGACATATGGTTTGTGAAAGGGTAATGCCTATGGTTTCCTACCTAGAAAATAGGTTCTTATTACTATTTCAGTTTACTGTAGTATTCTTCTTCCTCCTCTTCCTCTTCTTCTTCTTGCTAAATCTGATGCTTCCAACAAAAAAAGCTTAAATTACGGTATCTGTAAAACAGGCCTTGTATATGGTGATGGTGGCATAAAAACTCTTCCTGGCCTTTACTTATTTTTGATAGAAAATTTAAGGATATGGATCAATCTATTATTAGCTGAAATGCTGTTGCACTAGGGTAGGTCCATTGGATCTGTGGGGATTTGGTGAGTCAACTCCTCCATAAGTTCCATTGATTCAAATGAGCCTGTAGTTGTGAATTACTCCTCTAAGCACAGGATTTCAGCCTCCAAATGATTCATAACTGTTTCAAATTGTTTGTGTTTATTATTGTTGTTATGTGCTGTCAAGTCAAAACTAACTTATAGTGACTTTGATAGGGTTTTCAAGGTAAGGGAGGTATTTAAGGAGTAGGTTTACCAGTTCCACATTCTCCAGTGAGTTTCCATAGTAGAAACAATGGAATCGAAACAAGTTCTTCTGAGTCCTAGTTCATTAGTCTCTCCACTAAACCACACTGGGTACCCTGTTGTATTAGCAGAGCGTTAAGATAAATGTGACTCAAAATGAAGAAATCAAAGAGGGGAGGAAGAGGATAGAAATGCTGCTACTTCATCAGGTAAGGTCACAGACAGGAACTATGTTTAAAGTCAAACTGCATAGTTGGGAGATTATCATATCAGTAGGCTGACCATACAGTTCAGTAGATGCTGCCAAAGCTATGTTTTATGCTCAGAGGTGATAGGTTAGGTCTCTTCTACCTTTTACTGATATCCTTAGGAGGACAGATGGATCCCATTAGTCTAATTATGCATCTTCCCTTTGTTTTTCTTTGGAAGACACAGGGAATTTTCCTTGACTTCTTTATTTTTAACTAAAGGGAGGGTTTCATTGTATTGCAGAACTGAAAACTTCTTAGAATCTTGTTATTACTATTGTTAATCTCAGTTATTTTACAGCCTATATTAATACGTTTCAGAAGCATAAATAAAAAATTACTTGAACGGGTCTTCCACTCAAAAAGCAATGGAAACGTTCTTCAAGGTAGTCCCATGAAAAATTCCCCCTTTTGTTCTAGGCTGAAAAGAGGGGTCTTGGTCCTGAGAATTCCCTGCCTGCTGTGTATGTTTTTCTTCTGGGAGACTAGCCTTAATACGTGGAAACCTCTGATCTGCAAAGCCCCTTTGAAATGAATGCAGTCTCTACATCTTGCTGTGTGCATGGTTGTGTATGTTTGTATCCATTCTGGACTGTCCCCATATTCAGTCAGTCCAATATTTTTCATTAATATTATTAATAAGCCTTTCCAAAATGTAAATTGATGTTCATGTGTAGTATATATTCCTTTGCATGGCCTGCTCTTTAAACTGGAATTAATATACTTCATTCTGGTATGCTGATACTGTTTGTCTGATAAAAAGAAAGAGCTGCGCTGGATTGCTGCTATGTTGGGACAGAGTGTACAACATAGCACTCTTCTTTTCCTGGTATAGCCAGAAGTGCCTGCTAATTAAATGCTGATAAAGAAATTCAAGAACAAAGGAGCAGAGCTGTTTATGTGCCCTTTACAAAGGTCCTGCTGTCTGTTGTGACCTTCTTAGGTTTGGGGTAGTCATGCATGCAATTCATTCTGGGCTGCTTGAGCAAGTTATTTTTATGGCCTTTGTTTTGGGAACTGGCATCACAGCACTGTTGCATGCAAGTCAGTTTAAAACTGCTTTCCAGCCGCACTTTAAAACAGTTGCTAAATAGAAGTTAGTTTGTAATGGATTTATTTTTAGCAAGACCATTTGTAAAATCCAGTGCCATATCCAGCAAGTGCCCAAAGCTTCCTTCATTAAAACCCATCTGTCTTACTCCAATAACTTTAGTTACATTGTTAGATACTTATTTGAAACGGAAAAAAATGATTACAGCTTTTGGACTTGGGGGAAAAAGTAAGATCAAATGAATGGAGACTGCACGAGATTTTAAGCTATGCAAATCACAAGCTATGCAACTTTATTTAAAAAAAACACCCTCATGTCATTTTGTCTCCAGGGTTGCCCTAGCATGTCTGCTATTTTCAGCTAGTTTATGGTGCAGGAAAGGGGCTGGATCATCAAGGGTGGGGATGGGATGTTGATTTAGGAGACCCATGGGATCAAATTTGATTTAGGGGCTAACCTATAGGATGGAAGAAGTACTCTCTTTTTTTTGGTAAGGAAAAGAGAAGCTGGGAATTGAAATCCTCAGCTTGCGGATTTCTGTGCAAGTCTCAGAGGAAACAACCCTAGCTGATAATGGCTGCCAGAACATACAAGATGTAGTCCTTTGTAGTGCACAGCTTCCTCACAGATGCAGATGCTATGATGGCATTTCACAGTGCTCAGGTGCAAAGAGCAGGTATAAGAGTCTACCACCATTCTTCCCAGTCCTCCGATCTTTCAGTTGTGGTGGTCAAGGAAGACTGTGAAATATAAGCAAATGAAGGAGACATAGGGAAATGTTAAAGCAGTCATGAAGCTGTGCCCCTGCAAGTTTTTTTGGATTGCCGTTCCCATAATGTATCACCATTGGCTGTGCTGCCTGAAGCTGGTAGAAGTCAGAGTCCAACCAATCGACTGTGCATTGTGGGTGATAAGTGTTCCTTACCTATACTGGAGGTACTATGAAGTTTTCTCACACTCATACTTGACTATGACTGTTTTGTGTAAGTAATGATTGAACCTTGGTGTAAGTGAATTTAAATAAGTGCATAAAGAGAGGGTTCCATTACCTGCCCTTAGATTTTGGAGATATTGGTCCCCTGTCTCTATCTAGCTGCATTTATTTTTATTTCAGAAGTGATGGACTAAACCAGTTCCCAACTTTGGGTGCCCAGATGTTGTTGGACTAAAAATCCCAGAAGCCTTCACCGCTAGCTGTGCTCACAAGGTTCTTCTGGGAGTTGTAATCCAGGAACATCTCGGGACCCAAGGTTGGAAAGTACTGGACTAGACTGTTGAAGCATAGGTCTGCTGGTATCTTGGAGCTGCCATAGCAAATGCAGTCTAGACATGCTGAATGTCCAAGTTGGGGATGATACTACAGTTTAGAAACTTGACTAGACTGAAATCATCTTGTCCATAACTAGAACTGCATGAGGTCCTGATATTTGCAGGATATAACAAATAGTTTATAATAGCAATAGTTTTATTACATTATGAGGAAATAAGTTTGATTCTTAAGGTGAAAATAAACTTGAGACCTTCCACCACCATAATCCAAGTTTTTAAAAGGCATATGAATAGTACGTATGCGTTATTTTTCCCATCAAGTCTTGGATTAATTATTTAGCAGTGTTTTAAGTTTAAGCATAAACAGTTTGAAAGATCCATGAGGAACTCTGATTCCTCCTCCATGCTTTTTTTTTTCTCTGAGTTAGAGGAAGATGTTCATTTTTCCATAAGTTGAGCATACGTTTTATGAAAGGAACAAAAAAGTTACTGGGTTCTGTTGGGTTCTAGAGTTCTTAGATTTGAATCACTGGAGGTTGTACAACCACAGGAGGAAAAGCGGAAAGAAAAATATTCTTCTTACTTTTATTTTCAACCAGTTTGTGAATCAAAGCCATTAGGGTATTCAGTTGCACAACAAAATTAATGTAGTTATTTTATAATTAAACAAATCTTCTCTGGCTTTGCCTGGATTATGTAAAAACCTGGAAGGCTCAGAAAGGCAGGCATAAGATATAATTCTTGTAAGATGTAATGTTTTAGGGAAGAGGAAACTGTAAACATCAACTCCTCTTATCTTCCTCCTGCCAAAACCTTGGATTCATGCTGCCCTCTGTAAAATGTCTATCCTATGGGTAGCAACAAAGATTGGATATACTAAAAAAAAGAGACAGCAGCTGCATGTGTGCACACCGCCTGATAGCCAAACAGATATGAACAACAGTTATACATTTGTAAATGTTTGTGTGCTCATGTATTTTATGCATATGTTCCTCTCTTGTCTGTTTTATCTTTGCCTCTGTTTATCGCACACGTACATACACAAAATATACATATGTGCCCATTGTACACAGTAGTACTTGCATATTTGTTTGGCTTTGCTATCCCCATCTGATGCTGGAATAAGTCCCAGTGAACTTGGTCAGACTTCTGAATAAATATGCAAAGGGTTACACAATTTCTCTTAGCTATTCACCAACATTGTCTTTTCTACTGTGCACCTTCTCAACCATAGGACGCAGCCCTGTCACTCTCTTGGCCAGTGGTTCCCAATCATGGGTAACCCAAGTGTTCTTGTACTGCTATTCTCAGAAAACCCAGCTATTGGTTTAGGCTTTTGGGAGTTGCAGTCCAAGAACATCTGGGTTAGCAAGGTTTGGGAGCAACTGCTGTAGGCCCTTGTAAATTCTTCAGCTTAAAACATGGTCTGCATCTTCAGTAATGGCTGCTGTGTAATTGTTAAAACCACTCTGTAAATACCTCATTTACCTTGAAAGTCCTGTTAGGGTTGCTATAAGCCAGTTCTAACTTGACAGTACATAACAAATATGCAATGATAAGGTCCCCCCCCCCCCCCCCGGCGCCTTTTGGCATACAGTAGAAGGAAGCAGGTGCCTAGTAAACGTCTGCCTGCAGCTTCCATGTATTTTCTGGGAGTGGGAAGCAGCGGCTTTTGCACCTTATTCCTCCTTTGTCATACTTGGTGATCAGCTTCAGCATGGAATAAAACATAAAGAGCTACCCTAGCAGAATCTGCTTCTAACTATTTCATTTGTATTCATTTCAAGACAAAACAAAACACAAACACACACACACCTCTTTGAAATACAAAAACTGGTTGAAAAAAATTCGGAATACGCCTATGGACAAGGTCATTCAAATACAGTCCATTTAACGTAAGCAGAGAAAAACTGAGCCCTTGTTTTTCTTGCTTTCCTTCTGAGCCTTGAGGGCTGACTCCTTAGTTGGATGTCCCCACTGCTTTAATGAGCTATTTTTAGTCTAGCAATTTTCCCATTATTCATTTGTGATGGTTATCTTTAAGGGCATTGTGAGGAGAAACATGGTGTTGAAGGGCTTGTTTGTTTTTCTTGGGAAAGAGCCAGAAGATAATATGGGTTCCTAACTTTTAGAAAAGATAGGGGGGAAAATTCATGCTATGCTGCCATCCATAAAAGGAAATGCATGACAGAAGATTATCTTTTGTTTGCTTAAAATAGTGGGAAAATTGGTATTTCCTTGACCAAATAAAATGTTTTCATAGTTGGCTTCTGAGCTTTGGGAATGCAGAAATTCATGTCATTTAAGCCCTTAAATGGGTGCACACATTAAATTTTAAGTTATTTGGTCTGGTATGTGAGGGGAAAACATTTTTTTTAAAAAAATATGTTTTCTACATATTACCTTAATTAGATCTACTGAGAATGTCTGTTCTGAGCAAGAATGTAATCTTCTGTCTTATATGATATTGAAGATTTGTGATTTTAAACTTAAGTAGCTGCTAGACAACAGGAGTGAGTCACATCCATTATGACTGGTTCTTGTGTTTTATTGATAGGATTCTGTGTATGTAACCTATATAATTCTGTGACACACCTGCTGTTGTTTTTCCCACTGCCTGACCTTTTGTGTTTGCTTACCTAAAGGGGCCCACAATGCCTGTTGTGTACTGGGGCACCTATCCACTTACATGACTGTTTTGCACACTTCAGTAATTCAACTGTGGCTCATACAAACTTAAATCCCTCAACTGCAACAAACTTTACACAGTTAACTTTTCAGGAAATTAGCAATTGATCAAAACATCCACGTTTCTGGTTGGTGAACTCTTGGCCATGTATTTGATAGTGTTGCCTACAAAGATGAATTACCTTTCCATTCCTATCCTAAATGTGATATTGTTGCTTTTCTTAATTTTGTTTACAGCACTAGTATGCTAAAAATGTAAAATGTATGCATGCTATTTAAATTACAGTCGTCCTAACTTTTGTTTCTGTTTCCTTTGAATATTATATTTGAACAGCTATATTACATTGGCTGAAATCCTGTTGCTTATTGTAGTAAGCTGTGACTAGAACAGACCCATTGAATCAGTGGGGATTTGGTAAGTCAACTTCTCTCTATCTTCCATTGATTCAAATGGGTCTACCCTAGTTCCAATTCACTATACTAAGCAACAGGATTTCCAGCCACTGATTTAGATCAAGGGTAGGCAAAGTTTTGGCTTTTGGGTCATATGCACCTTTCCCCCATCTCTTAAAGAAAAATAAAAAAAAGAACAGAAGAGGAAAAAAAAGATGAATTGCATCTCTTTAAAGCTCCCAAGAATATCTATTGACCTTTTTAGTAGGTCACAGTTTCTCTCTGCAGTTTTAATGACCACAAACACGTTTTCAAAAAATGAAAGTTGACTTCTAACCTATTCTAGTTTCATTTTCTTTTTCTTTCTTTTCTTTTGCTTCTTTTCATTTTTTTTAAAGGATTTTGGACAATCTGGAGTTTCCAGAGGATTCACCAGGGGAGAAATTTGGCACTTGCACCTGTTAAAGTTGTCCACTTTCTATTAAATCCTAAGATAAGTAAAGCTAAGGACAGTTCCTAGTTTCGTTGTCACCACTGCAGTACTGTATCTTTACCAGAACAAAGTGGTAAGGGGCATAATTTGAGAACAAAAAAATTGACCAGGATCTTGCTGGGTGATCCACAAGGCAGTGAAGTTGTTTAAGTTAACTGACTTACATTGAGATCTGAACCATTCTACTCCTGATCAGGAGATAATTCATGGTGAGTCTCTGGGCCAGTTTTGTCCTGTGTGTCAGTTTGTCCTTTACTATCCTGTTGTTTTCCAGAACGTCTGGTATGCCTTACCGTCAGCAGTAAGCTTGGCCACATTAAATAATTGTGTTTTCTATAGATACTGCACCTGGCTGTGTTGTCATTTTCTAGATCTTCCATGAATGTGGATTTAAGCTCTGCAAGAGCCCATGACTTTTATTACATAATGCTCCATGCATGTTATGCTTAAGTGCTAAAGCAAATACTCTTTACATACAACCCAAAGAGCTTTTAAACATATGCTTTCTTGGCTTATGTAGCTTCTTTGTTCTCTGCTAGTTACATATGGGGTTGAGGGAATTAGCTGTTCCCATTTTCTATCAAGTGTTTGGCAAGTCTTCTACAATATACATGTCATTCATTAGCGTTTTGCGGTAGTAGTGCAAAAGGGAATGCCTTTCTCTTTAAAAGTTAGTAAGATATAGGGGGAATTCAAGCATTTTGAGATCATTTTTCTTGGAATTCCTACATCTGGAGGGCGAGATGGCTAAACAATATTTTGAAAAAGTAGGCACTGACATTTTTCCATAGTTTTGTTCTATATTTGCAAGCAAAAACAAAACAAAAAACAAAACAAAACAAGTTCAATGAGCATAAGACAAGTACTAGCATGGAAGATAATCTGTATAAAGGCCAGAATTCTGTAGCTACACCCACTGGCATAGCTCCATCAGCATAAATCGCAGCTGCAAGTTAAGAAGTCAGTAAGCTGGCTGGCTAGTTCAGTGAGTTAGGTATCTGGCTACAGATCCAGAGGTTGGGAGTTCTTCCCAAGAGAAGAGCCAGCCTGTGTGCCTTGGGCAAGCTGCACAACCCTAGAATACCCCCAGAAGAAGGGAATGGTAAACTACTTCTGAGTACTCTTTAACTAGAAAAACCACTATAAGTTAGAATTGACTTGATGGCACATCATGATGATGTCAGTGTAGGTATTTGTTGTTGTATACCAGCCATGTGATTCAGTGCTCAAAAGTGACTGCTTTTGCTTGTGCTGACTTCTTAACTTGTGACAATTTGCTGCTAAATTTTATGTACCATTTGTTGAAGGGATGGCCATGGTAGTCTGCAGCAAAACAAACATGACTGAAGTTGCATTAATCAAACAGATTATTCCAATTACAGTCCTAGTTTCTTTCTACTTAATTCTGAAATGTGTTTAGAATTAAATGGAAAAAGTATAATTGGTTAATAAAATATTATAGGTATGGCCACTAAACCAAAAATATATATTTGGACGATACTTTTATTGTCAATCTGGTATTCAATATTGATTGTGTTAGAGCTATTCTAAGCAGAGAAAAAGTTCCCTTCCACTTTCTCCTGATTCATGTTTATTTGTTGTAAGGCAGCATTGGGCTTACCAGGATTTGCATCCAAACTTTAGTTTTAGATTTTTTTGGGGGGAAACTAAATCCAAAGAACTTTTAAATAATTAGTTAAGAAATCCATTTCCCTGTATACTTTCTCTTCTAAAGCAATTGTTTGTTTCTCTTTCAGTTTGAACCTCACTGAAAGGTTCTGATGAGAAAACTGAGTGTGGAAATGATCAATGTTATAGAAAGTGCTGTAGTGCTAAACTCTAACCCCAGAACAAACCAGGAAACAACATAAACTATGCTTTCAGGAGGAACAAAAAGACATAGGAAGGCATACATGCTGTCACTGTAGTTACTAGGACAAGTCTTGTGTCATGTGGATAGCTGGAAAATGCCAGTATCATCAGAATAAAAAAAAAGAATATTGTGGAGACCAGATGTTCCATATGGAAGATGCTTGAGTTAAAAGCATTCACGTTCAGAATAAGGAGTTGCTGCTCTCATAAAGTGAGAGACAGACAGATTCAGAAAATACAGATCTCTTTGTTATTAGCTTATTATTGTATTCATTTGCTGAAAGTGTTTCACAGCTTTCCATCTTGGAAATGAAGAATATGGGGCAGAGTAATATACATAATGTTCAATAATACTATTGAATTCCAAAGGTGGGGGTATGTCAGAATTTAACATTGTCCCAAACAACACTTAAGATTAAACCTAGGAACTGGCTACTAGAATGCAAGATACTGCCGTTGGATTATGTGTGGCTAGGCATGACTGTGCCTCAGTATTAAAAGAGATCCTATGATGCATTTCTGGACTCGTACATTGCTTCCCTGGTGTGCTATCCCACATGTTTTCTGTGTTTGTAGAAAATGTTGCCACATTGGGGCACCCCCAGAGACATGATTATTCTGCTTGGCATTTTAGTTAGTACAGTGTAGATTGTTTTTGACTGCAACGTCTGTGATAGACATTTCAGTCTTTTCGGAGAAAATTGTGAGCTATTCAGCTAAGTGAGGTTGTGGTAATGATTTCCAGACTTGTTAGTGTGGTGCAGAAATTCCAAGTGGCCTTGACAACATTTTTCCCTCTATGGTATGTACATGCTTGCAAGTGCCATTAAGTGGCAGACTGGTATCTTAACGGGAAGACACATTTCCATATTTGGTCTTTTCTAAAACAACTGAGCTGAACTTAAAGAACAAATAGTAGTGGTTTCCTTTTTTCATTCCTTTTTTTAAAAAATTTGGATGAAGTTGGAGGAAGGACTCTATTTAAAGAGGTTAGGGTATTTGCTTTTTGGAATAAAGTTAGACCTTCTGCAAAATATCACATTTTGGTTTTGTTGTAATGAGCACTGTGCTAAGAAAAATTGATTAATGTTTTCAAGGGTATTTCTTATTGGTGCCAAATTGGAAACTGATGCTGCAGAAGTGTTGCTTTTGGGTAGTCTGGCATAAAGAGTTTGTGTCTGTCTGTTTAGACATGGAAATGATTAAACTCCTTTTAAATACATTTTTAGAACCCAAAGCTTAAGAAAGACTTGGAAACTTCAATGAGATCTTTTTCTAGTACATTTAGCTTTTCAGACTGTCCAGTTTTCCCATAGGACCATTTCCCTCTTCAGACTGAACATTGAAATCAAATGTTGATCTCTGTGAGATTGAGTGTTGTGAACTTTGTTTTGATACTTGACCTGGTGAAACTGCTACTGCTCTATGTGCTTAGTATCTATGGTCAGCCTAAGTCAGTGCCACAGTTCTGTACAGAATTAAATGTATGTCTGGCACAGATATTGCAGCAAATGGCATCATTATTTTTAAGTATCTTTACCTGGCTGGATAGCTCAGTGGTTTAGGTATCTGATTATGGAGCCAGAGGTTAGGAGTTTGATTTCCCATGGTGCCCCCTACAAGTAGAGCAAGCCTGTGTGGCCTTGGTCAAGCTGCACAGTCTTAGGATACCCCGAGAAGAAGGGAATGGTAAACCACTTCTGAGTATTCTCTACCTGGAAAACCGTGGAAAGGGTTGCCATAAGTCAGAATTGAGTTGATGGCACATTGTTGTTGTTGTTGTTGTTGTTACGTGTTAAAACTGAGTTCTAGAATTAATTTATCATTTTCTGCCTTACACAAATATCTTCTTCAAATTGTCTACTAGAGCAATTGAGAGAGCTCAGTAGGCTTGAATAGGGAGTGTGCATAGCTCCTTCAGATACAGTAACTCAGTGCCCTAAATTTGCTTAGTGCATATTCTAAAAATGTAACTGGCTTCAGCAGAATTATAATGTGTGAAATGAGCACACATTAAGTAGATTGTGTCTGGATTCTTAGAGCAATGTGAAGATGCTGGGATTACTCTTCTTGTATTTTAAGAGGGATATTTTCCATAAAGAACAATGAATTGGATCAAGACCTCTTCATGGTTAAAGTAGGCTCATCCAAATCAATCTGAAAAGTTTACTATGTGTAACTTAAGTCCTTGTGATTTCAGCAATTCCATTCTAATATGAAGAATAAGTGTACCATTGATCATGAACAGTTGAAACCTGACAGCTTTACTTAGTAAATATCTGGAATATTTTAGGTTCCGATAGTAATGGTCTGAGCCATTGAGATGAACATGCAGTACTTCAGGTACCATGAATTTATACATCATATCATGTTTTATTTAGTAGGTCTTGATTTAAATGTCTAATTCACCTAGCCTGGTAAATGGCTCCATGCTGCAAGCCGACCATTATTCTTCTACAGATCTATGGAGCATTAAAGAGATAAATTTGCCTTGTCTTTTAGTAATACATCTACTGTACTTTAAAGCCCATTTTCTTTCATAGCATTTCAAATGTGTAATTTATAATCAGCATGTCCTATAGGTTTGTAGCCATATGCCAAACTAATGACATGCTCCACATCTTTTTACTGCAACAATCCATGCATACACTAAGTAACTCCAGACTGCTCCCATGACTAGTCCTCTCCATTACACATTAAGATCACTTTTCTGTGGTGGTTATGTACATAAGATATATAAACATGGAAAACATGAGTTTCTTCTGGTCCCCTCCCCTCTTCTTTGAAGAAGTACTTAATTTAGCATTTTGGAGAGTGAACTGCTTTACTATGATTTGATCAAGCTTTAATCAAAATAAGTCAAAATACAAGTAGCGGTTTTAGGTGGGGAAAGTCTAATTTGATAGTGCTGGCTGCAGCTGACATAACAACATAATTACTCTTTCCATGCATAGAAGGCTAAATCTCTAACCCAGTATCAATTCTTTATAAATTCTATGCTTTTATTCTATGGCCAACTAAAAAATACATACATACATACATACATACATACATACATACATACATACATACATACATACATACATACATACATACATACATGCATACATGCATGCATACATACATATAATATGAACCAGTCATCTGTACTGGTCAAAATAATAACAGCATTTAGTTGCATTATACAAATATGTTTACCTCTTCTAATTTCATTGATAGCCCACTATCCATTGCTAGAACTCAAAACACTATAATGTAGGTTGAAAGGCTTTTTCCCATCTGGATTTTAACCAGATGCAGACCAGCATAACTTCAGTAAGACTCTTGATCTATCCATGCCTCCTTAATGTTGGCTGTTCTTTAAAAAAAGAGAGGAAAACTCTTGTTTTAACTGTAAACACCTTCTGTGCAATGTTTTTATGGTTATAACTCAAAGCTGCAAAATGTACTTTATTTTGTACTGAAATTGTGTTATTTGGAGGTGCAGAAATGCATGAATATAAGACTTGTCTCATATGTGTAAGTCACACATATGAGACAAGTCTTATATTCATGCATTTTTGCGAATGTTTTCTTTGCTACAGTACTGTTAAGTGCTGAAATGAGCAGAGACTGTTTTGGAAGTTCAGATTAGGTGATGTATTACAGCTTTAAGCCAACAAATTGGTGTCGACTGGACACATTGATCTACATCAGAACACTGTGTCTCTAATTTCGAGTGTCCATGCATGACGTATATGACCTCTGGTGTACATCCTTGTGGACTTTCAGTTCCAAAGTCTGCATAGGAACTGTGCAGCCAGGAACACATGGAATCTGAATACACTACTATTTTTCTCTGGTTTCTTTTAGCACGGAGGTACTTCACACTTGTTCATCAAACATAGCAGCAGGAATTGGTTTCTCTAGGGAAAGAGGTATTTCTAAAATGGTTTAAAGGTTGTAAAAAGCAGGATGAGAGTAATACTCTGTTTTCAGATAATGCATTTAAAACTTTGAGTGTTTCTCAATATTTTATGCATTTTGAAGCTAGAGTTCTTTGGGAAAGTTTTGTATAGAATGTGCACTTTTTCTTCCATATACAGTAGTGCATTATTTCTTCCAGGGATGTAGTAATGTAGCCATGTTAACCTGTTGTAGCAAAAACAAAGGAGAGCCTTGTGACAGCTTCACAGCATGCTTTCTTTGCTGAAAGTTTTCATGGACTCTAATCTGTTTTTACAGATAAATCCGAAGTGGGCTGAACTCCAGGACAGTCTATGCCAAATAAAACCTCAGTCTTTGAGGTGCCACAGGACTCTTGGTGGTTTTACCTCTTTGAAGCATCTCTTACGTATTCCTTGTAAACTTACTTGCACATCTGGACATGGCAGAAGCTTTTGTTTCAAACTCTACATGGTTCTTTGGAAAATGTATAATATATAAAGGAAACTGTTGTGATATCCATGTACTCTGGGCTTAAAAGTTCATTATGTAGCTGAGCTGAAATTTAATATGCAATGCAGTATGTAAAAGTGACATGCCAGTGTAGTGTGCCAAGGCTCTAAATAACTCCTGCCCTCCCCAGCGTATCAATGTTGAGCCTCTCTTCTAAGTCATTGCTGAAAGTAGAGCTCATTGCTTGCCTAAGAGTTTCTTCTTTAGTTAGCCTTTGTGGAACGAACTTTGCACATAAAATATGGTGCGGGGGGACACAACAAAATGTTATTTGTCTACCATGACTAAGGTGTGACTTTAGTTCTTGATTAGTCAAACAGATATTTCAAACAGCAACTAATTGTTAGTACTTAACTAGGTAATCACCTCTGAGAGTAAACTCAGAACCTTGTTTTCATGTTTTGAGGTGAGGGTGCTAGATACCAGACTTGATATATGCCTTTATCAGTTTCAGGTGAGGTAGATGTGTTAGATCACTGTAGTGAAAAGTTTAGCTGTATTAAATCATAGAGTCATACAATAATTGAGTTGGTCTATAACGTCATCGATTCCAAACCCATTTTCAATGCACAAATACAATTCAAAAGATATCTGCCACGTGGTTGTCTAAATTTCTCCTGTAACTTGAGCCCATTGTTACGTGTCCTGTACTCTGGGATGATTAAGAACAGATCCTGCCTGTCCTCTGTATGACAGCCTTTCAAGTATTTGAAAAGTACTATCATATCTCCCCTCAGTCTTCTATTCTCAAGGCTAAACATGCCAAGTTCCTTCATTCTTTCTTCATAAGGCTTGGTTTCCAGCCCCCTGATTATCCTTGTTGCCCTCCTCTGAACTTGTTCCAATTTGTCAGCATCCTTCTTGAAGTTCAGTGTCTAGAACTGGACACAGTACTCAAGATGAACCCTAACCAGTGCCGAATGGAGGAGTACCTTGAGGGATTTGGAGACTATGAATAATGATGCTCAGTTTTCATAGGGAGGACATGAACTCCCATGGACAAAGTCTATTTCTTTAGATGCATGGAGTGCAGTGTTCAAATAATGATGATGATCATGTGCCATTAAGTCAATTCTGACTTATTGTGCGACCTTTACTAGGGTTTTCTTTATATAGAATACTCAGAAGTGGTTTACTATTCCCCTCTTCTGGGAGTGCTCTTGATTTGTGCAGCCTGCCTAAGGCCTCACAGGCTGGCTCTTCTCAAAGGAGGCACAGTGAAGAATTGAACTTCTAAACTCTGACTCTGTAGTAGCCAACTCACTGAGCTGTCCAGCCAGCTTAAAATAGTTATGCCATGGGTTTTTGTGCACACTGGTTATAATTACAGGGCTGGGATGAAAAAAAGCTGTATAGAAAATGAATTATATTAATTATTGTTTAGACAGGAATTTTTTTATTTTTTAAATGTTTTATTTGTTGATTTAAAATTAATCAAAGTAACATCTGTTTGCCTTCAAAGCTGATTTTGCAACAGTGGGAGGTTTGTATGGTCAGTGAAAACTGAAATTATGATTCATTTGTGCTTGTTCATAATGTGGCAAGGAACATAAAAGCCAGAAGCAGCTACAGGACACATTACTCTTTTTGAATGTTGACAGTGAATGCAAAACTCTGAGCTACTGTGTTTTATCACCATTCTGTTCTGTTCTTTGTCTCTTTGATGATTTCCTGTAGCAGCAGCACATAGCTAATCTTGTTTTTCAAGCAGTTCTCCCTCTTACTTTTTAAAATTGGTAGCTTCTAATTAAAAGGGAAATTAAAAATGGCTCCTGTACAACATACCACTTTCTTTTTCCTTAATTGAACCAGTCTGCAAGGACAGCTGATTTCGTTAATTTTGCTTGCATCAGTTTGTAAATGGAAATGAAATCTTAGCAGCACACTTATTTTGCCTTGTGTGCTTTGTTGGATATACTTTTGGACTTGATTACGATACACATTATTGCAAACTTTAATTAACTGAGAACTTGCTTAATGTTCTTGTGAAAGTGAAGGCCAGCAGTTATGTCTAGATTCAACCAGTGAAGCTTTCCAGTTTTGAAATAAGAATGTTTACAAATGTCCCTGGTTTCTTTTGGGGAAATAAGAGGATGGCAGTTTATGAAGCTTGTTAAGGCTTCAATCTAGCACTTTTGCATTATCTTAGAATTGGCCCCACTGAACTAAATAGGACTGCCTTCAGTTTAAATTGGAAGGGGAATGCAGTGCACAAGTTCCTATAGTAACAATAGTAATGACCATGTACCATCAAGTCAGTTCTGACATGGTAACGCCTTTCAAGGTTTTCCAGGTAGAGAGTACTCACAAGTGGTTTACCATTCCCTTCTCGAGGTGCCCTGGGATTGTGCAGCTTGCCCAAGGCCACACAGACTGACTATGCTCACAGGAGACACAGTGGGAAACTGAACCTCCAACCTCTGACTCCACAGCCAGATACCCAAACCATTGAACTATCTAGCCATAGAAAAGAGACATAGCAGGGGCTGATCTCAGGTTGTCCCATTCCATGTTGTCCTTTCACTGTTAGGCAAAGACTTATTTTACTGACCACCTGCCAGATCGGGGACTTTTAATGGGTTGATGCTGCACCTATTTCCTAATTTATTTAAAGGCAGTTCTAATTTTAGCCTACTTATTCAGTGTTAAACTTAATATGTATAATTGTATTTTAATATTAAACAATATTATATTAACAACTTCCTGTGTTTTTATTTGCATCCATTTCTATCTTGTAATCTGCCTTGAGCATACAAGGTTTGAGGAGAAAGGAGAGGTGCAGATCAAATCAAGAGATAAAAGAAAATTATATCTAAATTGAGCCGGTCATATTTTTATCAGTAAGAAGCACAACATCCATTTCTATCTTGTGATCTGCCTTGAGCATACAAGGTTTGAGGAGAAAGGACAGGTGCAGATCAAATCAAGAGATAAAAGAAAATTATACCTAAATTGAGCCGGTCATATTTTTATCAGTAAGAAGCACAACAACAAGTACCCTTAAATAGTATTTAATATGATAAAAGATCCTCTCTGGATTTCACTAGGACTGCTTCCTGTGAATACCTTTGCTCCACTCCCACTCCCATCCCAATTTGATAAAATGCTTAGAAGGTTCAGGAATGATATTTGAATAGTTTAAAATAAGGGCTGTTCTATGTTGTTGTAAGGAATTGTTATGATTATGAACCTGTGCACAGTTTTGCTTTCCTATTTGTTCACTTTAATACTTCTCTGATTTTCTTTTCTTTCTTTCTTTCTTGGCGGTGTAACTATAGACATCTAGTCAGGACATGTACATCCATGCTCATTATATGCACTGTATTTTGGTGTGTTTCTGTGTTTTTCTTGTTGCTTAGCACTGAAGATTTGAAATTCGTTTTAATGTATTTATGGTTGATTGAACTACTGACATTTAAGTTCTCATTATATAGATCTTTACTTCTTAAATCTGCAGATTAAATCACAAGCTTCATGGGACAGAATCTTCATCTCCCCCATCCAAGAGCCCCATGTAATTCAAATTATGAAAGCCATTGACAGTGTACCTTCTTGTTGTTGTTTAGTAGTTAAGTTGTGTCCGACTCTTCGTGACCCCATGGACCAGAGCACGCCAGGCCCTCCTGTCTTTCACTGCCTCCCGGAGTTGGGTCAAATTCATGTTGGTAGCTTCGATGACACTGTCCAACCATCTCGTCCTCTGTCGTCCCCTTCTCCTCTTGCCTTCACACTTTCCCAACATCAGGGACTTTTCCAGGGAGTCTTCTCTTCTCATGAGATGGCCAAAGTATTGGAGCCTCAGCTTCAGGATCTGTCCTTCCAGTGAGCACTCAGGGTTGATTTCCTTCAGAATGGATAGGTTTGTTCTCCTTGCAGTCCAGGGGACTCTCATGAGTCTCATGAGTCTCCTCCAGCACCACTTCAAAAGCATCAATTCTTCGGCGGTCAGCCTTCTTTATGGTCCAGCTCTCACTTCCATACATCGCTACTGGAAAAACCATAGCTTTGACTAAGTGTACCTTAGTGGGCTGTTAAATATTTTTTTCATATTTTTTTTGAATGAAATGTCCCAGAACATGCAGGTTTACCTGTTTCCACATGAAGGAGCTGTTTCTCTAATTAATCCAGTAATATTTAAAAATATTTAAAAATCTTCATTCTTCTTACAGGTTTGTTCTCTATTGTCTCTTGGCTTGGTGGTTAGCTTCATTAGGTGTGTAGAAGAGTGGGACATATATATATGCCCAATTCAGTAGATATATATATATCCTTGCTGGAGATCTCTTGGGCTCTCTGGTGGTTTCCCATCCAAGTGCTAATCAGGCCAAATTTAGCCTGATTAGCACTTGGATGGGAAACCACCAGAGAGCACAAGAGATCTCCAGCAAGGACTGAGAAAGAATTATGCCAGAAAAATGTGGGTGTTACAGTCAGTCAAAGGGCCTGTCCAGTTTGGGTGTGAGGTGGATCAGGCTGCTAAGGGTCTGTTGAGCTGCGGAGAGGAACAATGTACCCTTTGACATGCTCCTTCCATCTGAACAGCAAACAAACCCTTGTAGCCTAATCAATTAAGCACTTCCCCTAATCATTTGCAGAGGCTCAGGGGAAGTGAAATTACTTTTTTGTACATTGCCATTCTGTTTTCTCCCTTCTCCCTTCCTTTCTTTCATTCTCCCTCCACTTACTTGGAATTTGCAGTTATGTTGGCTTCCAACTACGTAAAAAGGCTAAACAGTGACCGCGCAAAAAAGAATTCAGGCCTTACCACTGGGCCAGAAAGGTGTGTGACAGCTCTTAAAGGAGAAGGATGGGTTGTTCTATGTAGAAACACTTGTGGATGAGGTCTCCCCCCCCCCCCCATTCAAACCATGTCCTCAGCGATCCATGTACCATATCTATATGCCAAACTGGACAGGTCCAGAGTTGCCAGTGCTAAGCTAGATGGGTCAATGGTGTGACTCATTATAAGGCAGCTTCTTTTGTGCCTAACTGTAGCAAGGGAGGGGTGGCTCCCTCCATGCCTTGGACTATAACCTTAATCACTATTGTGACTCGCAGTTTTGTTGTATTGATCCAGGGTAAGCCCTTGGTAGAGAAAATTCTCCACTGATTTTTATTTATTATTATTTGGTTTGGGCTCTTTTAAAAACCAAATCATGAAATCAGATCCTTATTTTGATATTAGAGATCACAACATGATTGAAAATTGGTCATGCAGAAGTGTGTGTTTTACCTCTCTCTGTAGAAACTTGCATATGTGCAGTATAGGTGCATGTGCATATGTAATATATAGTCTCAAGCATTCTGTACTGCCTTTTAGGTAGAAGTAATTTCTCTTCTCTGAACAATTAACAGTAATGTTGGGAGGGTTGCAGCAGTAACCCAATAAGTGACGGCTGGGAAAGGGTTCAACTAAGAGGTTGGCTTAAAAGATGAAGAGTTGTTGGGGAAGAGCATACTGATGCTGCAATATTAAGAGCCTACGCAGTCTAAGAACAGAATGTCTATTGTGCAGTGTTGCTGTGATGTGATCAAACAATGTCCCATATGAAACAAACAGGAATGTTCTGCTTATGAACATACACAGAAGACCTGCTGAAGTTTTTCGTCTCTACCCTGAAAGTATTTGAAACTCCCACCCCTTCCTTTGACAGAGTGGCTGAGAAAAGAAATGGTTGTTGGTTGAGCTTTTATTTTCTTTTGCTTTAGCCTCAGGGTGTTTGAATTGTATAGGACTGGACTGTAAACAGTTTAGGAGTAGATAGTTATTCACCCTTAAAGCTTCCCAAAAAGCAGAGACATCACCTTGCCGACAAAGGTCCGCATAGTCAAAGCTATGGTTTTTCCACTAGCGATGTATGGAAGTGAGAGCTGGACCATAAAGAAGACTGACCGCCGAAGAATTGATGCTTTTGAATTGTGGTGCTGGAGGAGACTCTTGAGAGTCCCCTGGACTGCAAGGAGAACAAACCTATCCGTTCTAAAGGAAATCAACCCTGAGTGCTCACTGGAAGGACAGATCCTGAAGCTGAGGCTTCAATACTTTGGCCATCTCATGAGAAGAGAAGACTCCCTGGAAAAGACCCTGATGTTGGGAAAGTGTGAAGGCAAGAGGAGAAGGGGACGACAGTGGACGAGATGGTTGGACAGTGTCATCGGAGCTACCAACATGAATTTGACCAAACTCCAGGAAGCAGTGGAAGACAGGGGGGCCTGGCGTGCTCTGATCCATGGGGTCACGAAGAGCTGGACACGACTTGGCGACTAAACAACAACAAAGCTTCCTAGGTTAATCTCAGGCCAGTCACATGCTTTCAGGTTAAGTTGTCTCCAGGCTGGATATAAATCAAATTGATTTAAATCACAATTTAAATTTTTTAAATTATTTTTTAAAATTTAAATCATCAAAAAGATCTGATTTTTTTATTTAAATCAAACCCACCTTGCTTGAGTCACAGCATAAAATTTGAGGATGAAATGGGGAAAGCCTTTGTACTGTCCAAAGTGCATCTGGAGAAAAAGAAAGATATACATGTACTAAGTAAACAATAATGAATGAATATTTAAAGAGCTTTGTTAATAACCCCCAAGTTATTCGACCACATTGTTTTTATGATTTGTTATGTATTTGTTGTCGTTACAGCCTGTCTTTCCTTCAGTGAGCTCAAGGTAGCATACATCATTCTCTTCCTTCCCAATTCGTCCTTACAGCAACACTGCAAAGAAAGTTGGCCTGAGAGTTTGTGACTGGCCCAAAGTCACAAATGTTTCATGGCCAAGTGGAAATTTCAACTCAGGTCTCTTGAGCCTTGGTTCAGCATTCTAGTCAGTACACCACACTGGCTCCCTTAGCTCCTTTTTGCTGCTGGTAGAGGCTCGCAGATAAAGTGGTTTGCCCATCCTTTGCCAGCCCATATTATGAATAAAAAGCAGACTTAAGAAAAATTTGCAGGCTTGGAATGCATCTCGGTTTCATGCTTGCCTGATTGATTTGTATACTGGACTCATGTCAAGAGGCTTCGTTCACTTCCTGTGCACCAACTTGCAAGCAGAATGGGTGATTAGCAGAGAAATGAATCTTCCTATCTCTCCTTTGTCAGTTCATTGTGTTTTTGTGCTCACCATTTTGTGTGTATGTTTGGCAGAGGCTTCCTAACAGTGTGAGTGGTAGAATCTGTGCATCTTCCACCCGGCTGCTCAGGCAAATAAAGTTTTCCTGGAGTTCCTGGTTATCTGTGTTGATGAAGCAAGAGGCTAAATACAGGACTGTAGTGGATAAGAAATGGGAGAGTATGGCATAATTTCCAGGTTAAGGAGCACATGATACTTTTTATAACAGTGAAAGAACAGCATTCTGTTGCAAAATCATACTGCTGGTGTCCCTCCGCCCCCCACCATTATAATATGGGGTGCAAGGGGAACACAGTGTAACTTTTAAAGCTGATACATAGTTTTAAAAAATCTTTCCACTAGAGTAGGTTATAGTAAACACCATGCAGCATTCCCTCATTTGTGCAGAAAATTCAGAAGAATATTGTCACGCTGTGAACAAAGAAAAACAGTGACTATATATATTTAACACAATGTGGATTTTTGACGTTACTAACAAAAAACATCCAAAATCCTGGAAGCAAGAACTGTTATTACATGCAGGAACATATGTAGATATCAGAGGATGCAGAACTTGAGGTGTTTGGTTTTGCACATCGCATATGTAGATAAGCTCAGTTCATTCCCTGGAAATGAAATTGAAAGCAAATAAATAAGTTTTTCTCTAGTGAAAATCCTGATAGTTGTGTCAGGTTAAGAAAGGAAAAAGTTTTCCTCTGACACAGTTGAAGCAGAAACATTCCTTCTGAAACCTCTGGACAGCGTTTCTGGTTTTCATTGCTCTAAAGATATTCCTTTTCAAAACAACTTAAATGGCCTTATATTTATTTTGATATGTTGCCTTCCTTAGTGGGTTCCAGTCAAATTCTGGAAGTAGATTTTATGGGACACCTTCTACAAACAAACCCAAATTGTGCTTGAGTATTAAGAGAAGTATTTATTTTTCTTTCATGCCAACTTAGTCTGTACCCTAGTGGTAGGTAAGGCTGCCCATGCCATTAATTCAGAAGGAAACAAGGAAAGGATTCATAGTGCCACAGGTGTAGTAAAATATTTTCCCACTGAGGATTTTAAAAGATTATCTCTTTTGAGAGTTTGTCTGAATTGACCTTTCAGGGACCTTTTATGGGCTATTAGTTCTAGCTGCAAAATAATCCAGTCTTCTTTCCAGCTATATATTTTTAGATTTCAGCAAGTACATCTTTTATGAGGAAACCTGGATGTGGGACCTGTCAAAGTGCTGAGAATACATACCCAATGATCCATAATACTGTATTCTCTTGATGTGTTTCAATGGGAGCTGGCCTTGGAGAGGGATGATTTACTTCTTTCTATCTCTTCCTTAAGAAATGTATTGATTCAGGGGTTTTCCAGAAAAGGAGTTTGTTCTTCAAAATATTCTTGACTAATCTCTGTGGTTTTTGGCATTTTTCTGCCATCCAGATGATATGAGGGTTGGCTCAGTCCATCCAGATGATATTAGGGTTGGCTCAGTCTGTCTAGCGACAAACTTTCACAGATACTAAGATTTGGCAAAATGTCCCTCCTTTGAGGCAAAGTTTATTTCTTTCCCTGATTTGTCACGGAACAGTGATGATGCTTTTTAGCATTATTGTACAGTGATTTATGGTCCATTTCTGCGGTCAGAGCCAGATCTGAAGCCTTCAGTTATTTTGTGGTGGGGATTGGGCTTTTTTTTAAATTGTTCTTTTGATTGTTTGTTTCTTCTCTATTTTGTATTTTCTTGATGCTTGTCCAGTGCCAAAACTGAAATCAGAGAAAATCAAAACAAGTAGAAGAGATGAACGGCAATGGTGTTCAGGAAAATATCTCAATTTTCCCTCTTCTTGCTGCTTAAACTCAAAGAATTGGGGTGTGTAGTGTGTGGTGGGGTTTCTTTTGGTATAAAAATTACAGCATTTACCTGCCTGCCTGCCTCCCTGTCTTCAGAAGGGATGGACATTAGCACTGGAGAAGGCTGGAGCATGAGAGAATCCCATCGTGCCTTGTCAACCCCCCCCCCCCACACACACACACATACACTTTTAGATATGTTCTTCATTGACATGGGTATTGGTAAATCACTCCCTTTGAAGGCAAGCCATACCTGAAACACCAAAAATCAAAAAGGAGTTAAAGGAGTGGAAGTTAGCCCTGTGTGGAATAACCCTTCGTGTTTTGTGCAAACAATAGAAGGAAGCTAAATCTGGATCTGAAAAGGAGGTGGAGAGCTGACTTTGTTCTGGATCAAAATCCTGTGGGGCTGTAGATCTCCCATGACATCTGACAGGGATATGAATCTGTAAATATACCCCAGAGACACAATAAGACTGTAGTGATGTCTTTCGAAGGAAACCCAACACTAGGTTAGTGCTTGGACCTCCTGAAAATTCTTGCCGTACAGTAGCAGAATGCATGTAATAGTATCAGGAAACAGCTCTCTTCCTTATCTTTGATATGGCTTCTGATTTGATCCTCCACTTCAACCATGCTTGCCAGACAGGAAGCTAAATATGCCAGGCAAGCTCATCCAACTATAAATTCATTTTCTTATGCAGCCAAGCAAACAATAAATGCAGGAAGGGTATTCTGGAATCCTTATTCCTGAAGTGTGGCATAGGGGTTCTGGTATGTGTCTAATGACATTTACAGTGTGGATGAATGTCAAGTACATTTTCATGCTGGGCTTTGGGCTGGGGCAAGCTTTTTTGCAGCACTAAAAATACGTTGCACTGATTTAAAGCATATGCTATTGAATGCCCAAACTATCAGCACTCAATTTCTGCAACATCTTCTGTGCATCAGAGGAGCTAATGCTTTTCCAAGCAATTTGTTCCTCTTTGATACATGAGACACCTTTTAGCTATGAAATGAAAGAATCTCATCAGGAATCTGGAAGCTCATGTAAATTAATTTAGAGAGAAAGTATTTATACTTATCTCCCAAAGCATCCTTCTGGTTGGGCTGATATTCCATGCTGAAAATTCCTTCATGCCATCTTCAATTTTCATTATATCTGTTCTTTCATCTTTTTCAATCAAATGTTTGGTAGGTTGGTTTCATTACACTTCAGAGTTATACAAGGAAAGCTTTGAGAAGCAAAGTATATTGGTATTAACTACACATTAGATTTAACATATTACTTGTGCAGATAATTAGATTAGTTGAGTGTACTCGCTCAACTCTATGCAAATTTTTAAAAAGACAAACTCAACACCAAGGCCAGAGAAATGCATTATAGCTGTGGTTCCCAACCTTGGGTAACCAGGTGTTCTTGGACTGCAACCCCCAGAAGCCTTCACCATTAGCTTTGTTGGCCAGGGTTTCTGGGAGTTGCAGTCCAAGAACATCGGAGTTACCCAAGGTTGGGAACCACTGCATTTTAGTAAACTTGAATTCTGATGAATAATCATCAGTTACTAGGGTAACTGAAGTAACCATAGAATACATTGGAATTTCAAGTGGGATATTTTTCTTGGCATGAGCAGGTTTAGGATCTGTAGGCAGACTGGAGGAGGAGAATGTAATCCTGAGGTATAATAGGCTCCCATCCTGCTATGGTTATAAGCTTTGAGATGCTTCTCGCATTTTCACTGGCTTAAACAAAAAAGTAATCTCTGTGTGATCACAGAGTCTAAAAATGTTCTGTTTTGGGATAGGAAATTTCAGCACTCATGTGTTATCTAAGTTACTTGTTCAAAGAGAACTTTGCTTGTATTTGGAAAGGAGGAATCAAGAACACCCCAGTCCCTCACTTCAGCAGCTATCAATTGCTATCAAGTTATAAGAGGATACAGAAGGAATAAAGAAAGCGATCCCTATAAATAGCATTTGGCTGAGTTCATTAATTTTTTTCTTTCATGAACCAATCCAAATCAGATATCTAGTATACACACTGCCAAAAAGCAACATGTGTTCACCAAAGGGAGCAGCAAATCTGAGTGTCATTTCATAGGCACAGTTCAGCCACAACACTGTCGCTTTCAGCTGTCCCATACTGTGGATGAATTGCAAAAGAAACTGCGTGAAAACAATACTGTAGATAAGCTGCTTTCAGTATCTTTTGGCACTTGGAAAAAAGGGCCTTAAAGTTGGCTTAACTTCAGAAGAACAGGGCACAGAAATCAGCAAGACTCTTGTCGGTGGTGTTCCTTGATTTCCATGCTGGTCCCCGCCCATTTGAAGCTGGGTGTATACACATGGCACACCCATCCTTGCAAACGATCTGGCTCTGTAACAAGACATGAGCCTGCTTAATGATGAAAAACAAGCCTGATTGAAGGAGGAATGGCCTTTGGATGGCTTCAAGACAGAATGTGCAAGTGGAGGGATGCTTATATGCTTCTCTATCTTTGTTCTCTCCCTTTAATACATTGTTAAATGTATTACATTGTTGAAATCCTAGAAGTGCTTCTCTCTTATTTTTCTATAGTAGGGAAACTGCAAGTTTGAAGATACTGTAGCTGTATTCTGCAGAATTCTGAATTTTATAATCGAATACCGGATTCTTTATGTCACAGGATCAGCTGCTAGATGGAGCAGTTGGAAAACAGCTTTCATAAGACACCTCCCTCTGTTCTTCACAGTTTATATTGAATTTAAGCTCAGTTTTGCTTCTCTTATCTCCATGTCTGGGTGCTAAATTAGCCTAGCTTGCTGCTGCATCTATTCGTACTACTATTAACCTACTTGTTTTTGAGTCCACTAAACTAGCATGCCAGGGTTAGTCTTTTTTTTTAACGTAGGAGGGCTTTCAAACGTGTCGTCTCTCACTTTCAGCCTAATATAGTTCAGCTCAGGACTGGATAACACTGATCTGTTTTTTTTGGGGGGGGGGTATGGGTTGGGTATTAAAGTGGTGTATGCATTGTTGGATACCCAGTCTGGTGTAGTGGATAGAGTGATGGGCTAGGAGGCAGAAGACCCAGGTTTACATACCCACTCAGCCATGGATACTGACTGGAGGTGTGGAACTGGTAAAGCCACTCCTTAAGTATCTCACTTATCTTGAAAGCTTTATTAGGGTCACTGTAAGTGAGTTCTGACTTGATGGCACCTAACAACAACAATAGGCATCAAAATTTCATGAAGACTTGGTAGTGTTGAAGTATATTTCGGTGCAGTCGCCTATTCATGTGTTATGTTAGCATCCCATTGGTCATGCACTGACATTAGCTGGAATCCTGTTAATGCCTTCTGTGGTTAATTGTGGCTAATTCATGAAGTGCCAGGGCACATCCTAGTTTATTTATTTAAAATATGTTTCCCTGACTTTCTCCATAAAAGGACCCAAGGTGGCTTATATCATTAAAAGACATATAGTGTAGATAAAAAGAATAAATTATCCAAATATTATATAAAAAAGAATTAAATATAAATTATATTAAAATGTTAAATAAAAGCGTTATTAAAAACAAAATAGTAATCATCCTGATTTAACACCCACCAACTCTCCCACCCACATTTAGACAGCCAGTCACTAAGGGAAAGCTACCTGAAGAGAAAAGTCTTCACTCGTTTGTGGAAGGTTAGCAGAGATGGGGCCAGAGATTATGCTAAATAGGCGCGATCGTGTCTATGGCCCTGGTGGCAGCGGTGGACCAGCTGTCAACCAGAGCGTCGACAGGAGCGCTAGCCAGGTCAGCCGTGACCCCTCTCACGGCATCCTGGAATCCAACCGGATCCAGTAGTCTTCGAGGGCGGACCATGGAAATAGGTCCCTGCTCCCTGCGAGAGGGGAGAGCCACTGTGAGGTTACATTTTATTAGGCGGTGATCTGACCATGACAAGGGGACTGACACAAGGTCGGTCACCATCAGATCACACTCGCTCCAACTAGAGGAAAAGACCAGATCCAACGTGTGACCACCCACGTGGGTGGGGCCGTTGACATGTTGGGACATGTTCAAGGAAGCCATGGTTTCCAAGAACTCAAGAGCTGGCCCAGAAGCCTCTGCCCCCGCATGCACGTTGAAATCACCCAAGACCAGAAGCCTCGGGGATCCCAACAGTGCCGCGGAGACAAAGTTGGCCAGCTCCGGAAGGGAAGTGGCTGGGTTGCGGGGAGCGCGGTAGCCCAGCAAAATCCCAATACCATCCCTGGCCCCAATCAACACGTGGAGTGCCTCTAGACCTGGCTTTACCACCGAGGAGCGCCTAGTAACCTCCAAGCTGGATTTATAAACAATGGCTACTCCCCCCCCTCCGCCCCTCCAGTCTACCCTGGTGCTGGACAGCATAACTGGGCGGACAGACAAGAGCGAGGAGAGGACCCCCCTCTCCGCCAATCCACGTCTCGGTTATGCATGCCAGGTCTGCATCCTCCTCCAGGATAAGATCGTGAATCACCTGGGGCTTGTTGGATACAGACCTGGCATTCAACAGCACCAGAGTTAGAGTGGAAGGCTGGCTGAGCTGGCTGCCTCGGTACTGAGGGTTGGTCACAGTCTCAGAACAGTGAACAGCCTTCAAACATCTGTTCATCGTTCTTCTAACACGAGTGGCTCGCGTGCCCACAGAGAGGGCTCTGCATGCCAGCCGTGGCACACATGCCATAGGTTCGCCATCACTGCACTAGAGGGTGCAAGAGACCATGCTATGTATTCTTCACTAACACATATTCATAGCATGGTATCTAGCTCCCTCTAGTGGTTGGTTCAGGTAATCCATGTAAAAATAGTTTTTTATAGATTTCTTTTCTTTCAATATTTTTAATATTTTCAGACCATGGATAAGTGAATCAGTGGATACTGATCCCATGGATATGGGGGTCCCACTGTACCTCCTTGCAGCAGGGTAGGATCCCAGCATGCTTAAGGGAGGCAATAGTAAGACCATTTTTTAAAAAGCCCTTCTTAGATGTCACAATATTGGATAATTATGAGCCAGTCTCTAATAGGTTGTGGCTTCTCAGCTCCAAGGGATCCTGGATGAGATGGATTATCTAGATTCATTTAAATCTGTCTTCAGGCTTGATTATGGGCTGGAAAGTGATTGGGTCACCTTGGTGAATGACCCACGCAGGGAAGCAGACAGGGGGACTGTGTCCTTCTTAGTTCTGCTGGACTTGTCAGCAGATTTTGATATTATTGACTATGACATCTTTCTGGGATCTCTGGGATGGGACTTGGTGGCACTATTTTATGGTGTCTCCGGTACTTCCTAGAGGGAAGAACCCAGGCGGTGGTGCTGGGAAACTCCTGTCTGGCACACTGGCTGTTGGCCTGTGGAGTCCCTCTGCGTTCTGTTTTGTCCCCTTATGCTATTTAGCATAATTTTAGGTATGCTCTACGAGCTCCGCCGTAGAGCTCAGCCAGCGCCCTGGTTTAACCAGGATCTTCGAGCGATGAAGCGAATGAGGAGAAGACTAGAGCGTAGATGGAGGAAGAACCCTACGGAACATAATTGGATAGCTGTTAAGGTCGCAACTAACCTTTACCTGAATAAGGTAAAGGCTGCATGTCAATCATTCTTCGCTAACCGGATAAGCGAAGCATCAAACCAGCAGGCGGAGCTATTCCGTATAGTGCGCGACCTATCCGGAATTGGTCCGGGAGATGGGCCTCCCCCTAGTTTCTCACCGGACCAATTTGCAGCATTTTTAAAATCTAAAGTGGAGGCCATCCGCCGGGAGCTCTCTCCTTTTTTGAATACAGTGAGTCGAGCAGAGATGTCCAGCGCTCCGTCTTGCCCGGTAACTTTTGACTCCTTTCAGCCTGTGACGCCTGACACTGTGGACAAGGTGCTTGATCGATGTCGAGCTACCACCTCCTCCCTTGACCCTTGCCCGGCCTGGCTAATCAAAGCATCCAGGCCGAAAACAACAGAATGGGCCACAGTAATAATAAACGGGTCTTTCCTTGAGGGCAGGTTTCCGCCTGCCCTCAAGGAGACACTCATTAGGCCCATTAGAAAGAAACTTAATATGGCGGCGGACGAGATTGGCAATTATAGGCCCGTCGCCAATGTTTCTTTCATGAGCAAAGTGGTCGAGAGGGTGGTCGCCGATCAGCTTCAGGCCCACTTGGATGAAACAGATGCCCTGGATCCATTCTAGTCGGGCTTCAGGCCGCGCCACGGTACAGAGACGGCATTGGTCGCCCTGTATGATGACCTGTTGAGGGAGGCCGACAGGGGCAAAGTGTCTCTGTTGGTCCTCCTCGACATCTCGGCGGCCTTCAATACCGTCGACCACGGTATCCTCTTGGGGAGGCTCTCCGAGTTGGGAATTGGTGGCTCGGCGCTTGCCTGGCTCCGTTCCTTCTTGGAGGACCGTCCCCAGAGAGTACAGCTCGGGGAGAGTGTTTCGACCCCGTGGAATGCCAATTGTGGGGTTCCACAGGGGTCGATTATCTCCCCAATGCTGTTTAACATCTACATGAGGCCGCTGGGTGGGGTCATCAGGGGGTGCGGAGCATCGTGTCATCAGTACGCGGATGACACCGAGCTCTACATCTCCTTTTCACCAACTGCAGGTGATGCCGTCCTGTCCCTTCGGCGCTGCCTGGGGACCGTACTGCAATGGATGCAGGAAAATGGGCTGAGGCTGAATCCGGACAAGACAGAAGTCCTGAGGGTGGGAGCCCCCGTGGCTGGTGGCCTGGGTGACTCTCTCTCGTTCGGGGGGGTGACCCTGGCTGCGAAGAGTGGGGTCCGCAGCTTGGGCGTATACTTGGACCCGACGCTCACCATGGAAACGCAGGTGGCGTCGGTAGTCCACACTGCCTTTTTCCACCTTTGGCGGATAGCCCGGCTGCGGCCCTACCTTGACACGGGGGCGCTCACTACCTTGGTGCATGCGCTCGTAATCTCAAGATTAGACCATTGTAACGCGCTCTACGTGGGGCTGCCTTTGAGGCTGATGCGGAAACTTCAGATGGTGCAGAATGCAGTGGCCAGACTCGTTACTGGAGTGAGAAAACACCAGCTCATTTCTCCTATTCTGGCCATGCTGCACTGGCTGCCCATTCGTTTCCGCATTGACTTCAAAGTTCTAATGCTTACCTATAAGGCCCTAAACGGTTTGGGACCTCGATACCTGGCGGAACGCCTGCTCCCACCGAGATCTACCCGGATCACCCGCGCAAGTCAGGAGGTGAGGTTGAGGAGCCTAACGCCGAGGGAGGCCCGGAGGGAAAAGACACGAAACCGGGCCTTCTCGGCGGTGGCTCCTCGCCTCTGGAATAACCTTCCTCTGGAGATTTGCGAGGCCCCTACGCTGGGTACATTTAAAATCCAACTAAAAACATGGATGTACATCCAGGCCTTCCCTCCTGTCAGCACTTAACTCTTTTTCTTTTGCTATTTATCATTTATTATATTTTTTCACTGTTTTTATTATTGATTATGTCAATGGTTCTGTGTTATTGTAATGAATATATGTTTGTTGGTAGCCGCCCAGAGTGGTAGAATATACCAGATGGGCGGGATATAAATCAAATAAATAAATAAATAAATAAATAAATAAAATAAATAAAATAAATAAATAAATAAATAAATAAATAAGTCTCTGGATCGCTACCCCCAGCATCCAAACCTGAGGAGGCAGCTGTAGCCATGGTGCTAATGCCCTGACAGGTGGCGGGCCAGGATCTGGAGCAGCTGGCGCTGGCGGTGGCGGGCCAGCCGAGCTATAGGCCGTGGCGGGGTTGGGCACAACTGGAGGCGGATCCGGAGTGGGGTCTGGAGGCACCTCCATGCCCGGGATTCCCCCTTCCGCCGCCACTTCCTCTTCAGCCGCCTCCGCTTCCGCCGCCACCCGCCACCCATTGGGTTGTTGTTTTTTCAGTTTGGGCACTCGGGCTCAAAAAGGTTCGCCATCACTGCTCAGTATCCATGAGGGGCTTGGAACAAATCCCCAGCGGATATGGAGGTCCTAATGTATTCACCACTCCTCTTACCCACTTGGCCAATCCCTTTCTGGCAGTTTTTGTAAGCCAAGAAGGGCAAGGGTCCAACAGACATGTGGAAGCTTTCACCTCTCCATGGTTCTATCATCAGGCTGCAGTGAGGCTGTACAACTGTGTACGTGACTGAAATGTCAGTCAGCTGTAATTAGCTGTGATAAATTATGGACCCCTTATATAAATGCCAGTCATCCTGTGGCCATTGTTCTGTATAGCTCACCATCACCAAATCTGGTGGTACAGCCCAAGGGTTTCAGGCAAAGGTGCTTAAGAGTTCCTTGTGGTGTCCCATCCAAGTACTTAACTATGCCTTATCCTGCTTAGCTTTTGAGCTCAGAGGAAACCTGCTGTGTTTAGTGGTGCCTGATCCAGTGTTTTTAAATGTGGTCAGATGTAGGTGGAATGCCCACGTTCCTCACCCTCTACATATTTAATTCTCTCTAAACATTAAAGAACCTGTGAGGACCTAGAAATACAGTGGGAAGGCAAGCAGCCATGTTTTATTTGCAAGGTTAAAATGAATCAACAGAGTTAAGAGGGTTAATTTATATAGCAGTGTAAAATAAAAATTTTATAGGACTTAAAGTGCATTGGCAAGAATAGAATCAAGCATAATTTACCGTTGATGGATGAATTATATTTAATAACTGAGAGTAGTAAATGGCAATGTGAGCAATGGAAAAACTTTTTTTCCCAAGACTGAATATTTTTTTATGTTAGTGGGCCAGGGCAGAGGTCATTAATTTCTCAACAAACAGGTCTGTGTAGCAGTATAATAAATCATTAGAGAAAGCTATGGAAGGCCCATGCTGTGAGACACTTGAAACTAGACAGAACAGAAGCATATGTGAATGTACAGTAGGGAATAATCCTACATTGGCAGGCTGAATGGAAAGGATAACCTGTTCTTTCCATCTCTATGTTCTTTCAAGACTTTGTATATAATCCCGGTGGTTGTGCCGTTCATTCAATTGCTGCTGTTCATAGTCTTCAAGCAAGATTCACTGGTGTTGACTTTATTCTCAAATTTGCTGTAGGTCTTTAAATCTCAAATAGCTTGCTTAAAAGCTGTGAGACGGTGTCCCTAATTTATAGAGAGGTGTTTTCCCCCATCTCTTCTTAAATTTTATATTGACAGATATTTCCAATAATTTTATTACTAGCTTTGTTCTTTCTAAAATAAGCTTTTCGGCATGGAATCATCCAGTGGTCCCCAACCTTGGGCCTCCAGATGTTCTTGGACTTCAACTCCCAGAGATCCTGGCCAGCAGAGGTGGTGGTGAAGGCTTCTGGGAGTTGTAGTCCAAGAACATCTGGAGGCCCAAGGTTGGGGACCACTGATCTACACTAATGTCGCCTTTAACTAATTAAAGGCAACTTGAATATAGATGATAAAAATGTTTCCAAGTGTTGTAGGGTTTGCATTTTTATCTGAAAGCTGTTCCAGATGCCCTTGGAAAGAATATAGTAGCATGTGTGGAAGGCTGATATGCTTTTAATATTGTCATCTTACTATCCTCTACAGTGTATTTTCTAAACTGACTGAAGTTTTACATTTGAAGGAGTAGGAAAACATCTGGTCACTTTTTCATATCTTTTTTTGTAGTTAACAATGTCAGTTTTGTGTGAAGGAGAGTTGTTCAGAAATCTAATTCAGGAGTTTTTGCCTGCAGTATAAATAGAGTAATGAGATTAATAATTCAAGTATGGACAAAGGAAAATAGTTCTGTTCGGCCATTCATTTTGATTTATTCTTCCTGATACATCGCTTCAGTTTGATTGAGAGAACATTGTTATTTTGGTACTGTCTGAAAATTATGCATGCACTGAAATCAAAACTCCTGTAGCTTACATCTTAGGATAAGTTAACTTAAGGAAAGTAATAGAAGAGAGGTTTCTCATCTACTCTTGAACTACTTTGCCCCCAGAAAATCTTCCTCTTAGAGGATTTTGGCCCTCCTGAATGACGTGGGTGGGGTGCTTCCAGAAGAGAAAATTCATCAAAAGTTTGGCTTGGGTCCTACAATAGGCTGACATGAGAAACAACACAGAACAGACATATCTGTGAAGATTCTCAGTCATGCAAGTGAGGTTATCTGGAAGTTGAGTGATGGCCACTGGACTTATTTCTTATTAGGTTGAAATGTTTTGCTACTCATCCAAGTAGCTTCCAAGAAGTAGCATCCAAGAAGCTACTTGGATGAGTAGCGAAATGTTTCAACCTAATAAGAAAGAAGTCCAGTTGCCATCACTCAACTTCCAGAACACAGAACAGACGTTTCATTCTTCCTCTCCACTACATCTGGTCTCACCTTGTTCTTATCTCAATATAAGCTTTTATTAGCCACCCAGAGTAATAGCCTAGCAACTAGTTGGGCAGGATAGAAATGTTAATTAATTAATTTTTGCTTTGTGTCAAAGGAGCCATACATCAGAAATCAGTGCCACAAAGTAGTGACATACTTCTGTAGAACGATCTAGAATTCTTTATCCGAAGGTTTTAGAGCAAGACTAAGGACATGAAAGAGATTTCTGGTATCAGGGCTATGGGACACAGACATTGTTCCATAATTGATCCAGTGAGCGGGCTGTTTATCTGTACAGCTTCTTCCACCAATGAAACTGGTTTCACATGCCTAGTTTTGAATTGTGTAGTGATGTTTATATGTTTAGACTTGTTCATTGGCATTCCTGGCCTCAAACACTAAAGATACAATCTTTTTCCTCTTCTAAAATTGTCCTAGAAAATTTGACCGTTGAGAGTGGGCTGTTTGGGTTTGAGTTGCAAAGACTTCCTAGTTCATGCCTGCTATCAGAAAACACTAAGAGGATGCTAGCAGTGAAGACACTTGCAAGAGTCATTAAAGTTATGCATGGTTGTAGCATCCCTTTTCCCTTTAAATTGACTTGTAATGATATACCCAAAAGCTGGGTACTTTAGAGCTCAAGAACTACTGTCATACATGATACTCAGTTGCCCTCTTTACCATGAGAAGATGAGATTCAAGTGTAGACTGAATATGTTCCAACGGCCACCATGTCTGCATTGGGGTACACAACTAGCTTCTTGATGAAACCCAGTAGAAGAAATTTGGGAATCCCTAAGTGGAAAAGAATAGTACTTAGACCTAAATCCAGTTGCTAGTCCCAGTCATGATAGCCACTTACCTATCACCAAAGGAAAGCAAGCATCACCAAAAACGAGGATGAGAAAGTACACTGATTTGCATAAAACTGTATGTGCTAATTCATGTGTGAAAATGAAAAATTAGGAATTATTTGATTAACTGAAGCAGGTTTCTAATGTGTATCTTACTGTAGTGGGGAAGGCAATGACCAGGTGTTTTGTGTGCCTGCTCAGTCTGCCAGTCAAGTGCTCACTATGGATGTGTAACTTCTAGGTCCCTGAACTTGCCTTTTGTAATCCTTTATCATTAAAACACTCCTATACTGTATAACCCTTCAAACAGAGAACCCCTTCAAAAGGAGGATTGTCGTCTGGCACCTCTTCAAACACAAAACAGTCTTTTCTGAAAAAGGATATATGGACTCTCTAGCCCCAGCTACTATGTTGACTTGTGAATGATGTAAATCCAGTTGATTCAGTGAATTTACTCCCATAGACTACTACTTTGGTTGGTGCCCAATAGATTTCGGGCTGTGGTTCAACGTGAAACTTTATTAGATCATGTTGCTAGTTCTGAAGCTAGTACTCTAGGAAGTTGATTTAAATGTGGAAGGTATTTTCAAATGTAACAATGCTTACACTGTTGTATTTCTGATGTTGCAGTTGAGTGATGGAGGCAAAGCGGCTAATGCAAATGTTGGAATAGGTGACATAGTTCTCACCATTGATGGGATAAGTGCAGATGGCATGACTCATCTTGAAGCACAAAACAAGATCAAGACCTGTACAGGCAATCTGACTATGAATCTGCAAAGGTAAAAACTTCAGGGTTTTTTGTTTCTTTCTCCCTTTTTTAAGAACAATTCTGCCTTTAAGGCAGAAAATCATGGATTGTTCTGTGTCGAAATACTTGTAATTCCTCCTGTGTTTGACAGCAGCTATTACGTGTAATTTAATGGTTATGAAGGTTCTAAAGCTATAAAAGGGTCCTGTCATTTATTTTTAAGTAAAATAATCCAGCCATGACATAGTCCCAAACCTCCAAGCATACAGATAAAGAAATTTATAATCCTTCAGTTTTCTAACACAGAGCTAAAATATCATCTAACTTAGTGCTGTTCCTAACATTTCCTCATTAGAATTCCTGTTTGAAATTGCATACCCTACCTTCTTCTTCTTCTTCTTTTAATCTTACTGCAAATGAGATTAGACTGATTAAAATACTGTTTTTAGAAATTCTGTTTCTGTGCCTACATGTGTAACATGCATGGAAAAGTTTCAAGTAGGCATGTGTCCAAGTTTAAAAGTTCTAGTTTCTGCTGTTCGTGTGGAGAGATTTGATTTAGGAAAAAGGAATGGCTGTAATAATTTCTTACTAAAAAGCCAGAGTTTAAGTCAAGGCCAAGCCAATGAGTCAGTTTTCAACATGTCAGCCCAGGAGTATGACAAGTAGCAGTAAACAAGACCAGGCATTTCTCTCATCATTGCAAAATTGATTACAGCTCACCTAGCTTACTTGGAGACCTGGGTGTCCATGTAGGAGGGTACCTCATTCAGACAGCTTTATATTCTAATATTCCTCTCCCCAATGCTGCTGAATCAACAGATTTTTTACTAAATCTATGCTTTTTCCTCCCTTTAAGTTGCAGGTGTACAGATCTCTCCTTTTTTTTTTTAATTGTGTATGCTGTCCTCTATAACATCTGGTACCTGTCTGACAAATACAGTTATAATAATTGAACACTGACACAAGTTTTGTTATTTTGGCTGTTTACCAAAATAAATTCAAGTTACAAATAATGAATATGGGCTTAAAATGCAGTCTCTCAGCTTTACCTTGAGGATATTCACATCCGAATTGGATTTAGGAATTAAAGCTCTTTAACATGTAGCCCCCTCTTTTTCAAGGGACCAAAAGTAATTGGACAGTTGACCCAGAAGCTGTTTCATAGACAGGTGTGGGCTAATTCTTTGTTATTTTATCATCAATTAAGCAGGTAAAAGGTCTGGAGTTGATTCCAGGTGTGGCATTCACATTTGGAAGCTGTTGCTGTGAACCCACAACATGCGTTCAAAGGAGCTTTCAATGCAAGTGAAACAAGCCATTTCATAGGTTACAAAAAGAAAGAAAGAGAGAGAGAGAGAGAGAGGGAGGGAGGGAGGGAGGGAGGGAGGGAGGGAGGGAGGAAGGAAGGAAGGAAGAAAGAAAGAAAGAAAGAAAGAAAGAAAGAAAGAAAGAAAGAAAGAAAGAAAGAAAGAAAGAAAAAGAAAGAAAGAAAGAAAGAAAGAAAGAAAGAAGTCCATCAGAGAGATAGCAGGGACATTAGGAGTGGCCAAATCAACAGTTTGATACGTTCTGAGAAAAAAAGAACCCACTGGTGAGCTCTGCAACACAAAACGGCCTGGATGTCCACAAAAGACAATAGTGGTGGATGATTGTAGGATCCTTTCCATGGTAAAGAGAAGCCAACATCCAGCCAAGTGAAGAACATTCTCCAGAAGGTAGGCATATCATTATCCAAGTCTACCATAAAGAGAAGACTTAACAAGAGCAAATACAGAGAGTTCACCACAAGGCGCAAACTATTGATAAGCCTCAAGAATAGAAAGGCCAGATTAGACTTTGCCAAAAAAAATCTTTAAAAGCCAGCCCCCTACTGGAACAGCATTCTTTGGACAGATGAAACTAAGATCAACCTGTACCAGAATGATGGGAAGAAAAAAGTGTGGAGAAGGCATGAAATGGCTCATGATCTGAAGCATACCACATCATCTAACACTGTGGAGGCAGTATGATGGCATGGGCATGCATGGTTTTCAGTGGCATTGGGTCACTAGCGTTTCTTGACGATGTGACAGAAGACAGAAACAGCCGGATGAATTCTGAAGTTTATAGGGATACCGTATTTTTCCGTGTATAAAATGACACTTTTTCCTTAAATAATTAGACAAAAAAATGAGGGTCGTTTTATACACGGAAGGCAGCTGCTTTCCCTGCCTTTTGTGAAGCCACAGGGCTTGGCAAAAAGGAAGGGAAGGCTCCCTTCGGGTAAAGCAGCCGTGAAAGGGCTGCACGATCGCACCCCTTTGATCCTGAAGCCCTTTCATGGCTGCTTCAGGATCAAAGGGGTGCGATAGTGCAGCCCTTTCACGGCTGTGTTACCCACTAAGAACGCAGCCGTGAAAGGGCTGCATGATCGCACCCCTTTGATCCTGAAGCAGCCATGAAATGGCTTCAGGATCAAAGGGGTGCGATCGTGCAGCCCTTTCACAGCTGCTTTACCCACTTCCTAAGCCTCGTGGGGATCAAATTTTCTAATTTGGGGGTTAGAAAAGGGGGGGGGGTCGTCTTATACATTGGGTCATCTCATAAACGGAAAAATACGGTATATTGTCTGCACAGATTCAGCCAAATTCAGCAAAGTTGATTAGATGGAGCTTCACTTTATAGATGACCCAAAACACATTGTGAAAGCAACCCAGGAGTTTTTTAAGGCAAAGAAGTGGAATTTTCTACAATGGCCGAGTCAATCACCTGAGCTGCAGTAAAGGCCTGGCAAAGCATCACAAAGGAAACCCAGCATTTGGTGATGTCCATGCATTCCAGACTTCAAGCAGTCATTGCCTGTAAAGGACTCTTGACAAAGTATTAAACATGAACATTTTATTTATGATTGTGTTAATTTGTCCAGTTACATTTGACCCCCTAAAATAAGGGGACTGACTGTGTATGAAAATGGTTGCAATTCCTAAACGTGTCATACAATATTTTTGTTCAACCCCTTGAATTAAAGATTAAAGTCAGCACTTCAATTGCATCTCAGTTGTTTCATTTCAAATTAATCGTGGTGGTGTACAGAGTCAGAATTATGAAAATTGTGTCGGTGTCCAATTATTTCCAGACCTAACTGTAAGTTAACAATAAGGTACAAGGTACAAACCTTCTCTATAGAGGAGGGTTTTTTTTAGCATACTCTTTCTGAAACATTGTCCTTGTTATAAGTAATGAGAAGCCATGTTGTCTTAGATAACAAGTTTGCCAACAGAACTGATTTTTCCTTTCCTTTTCCTTGAGTTGGCCTTGAGATTTGCAAGAGCCATGAGTTTCCTCATCAAAACCTGCTTTTTTGGGAGGTGCCATAATGGACCACTGATAACTCATATACGAAAAGAACTAGAAAAGCATTCCTGCTTTTTTGGTTTAATGGTGCCTAGTTTCGAAGATCTTTGGAGCTTTCTACTAAATTGTTCTGATAGCAAATGAGTCAGTGTTTTATCCCCCATCCAGGATATGAGTCACTAGTGTCTGCTACCTGACAGCTGGAGGCAGAGTCAGTTTATCACAGGATTAGACGAGCAAAGATCAAATAAATTGTCTTCTGGTTCCAGACCTGGCATCTTCACATTGTTGAATAGGGAATGTTGTCTTATGAATTTGTGCCAGTTTCCAATCCCATATTCTCCATCTGTTTTTAATCCTCTTTGGATCCCGGAAGCTTTGGACAGCATTCTTCAAGTAGCAATGTCTGTGAAATATTTTCCTACTGTCACATATAGTAGCAAATAGAGAGTTCTGTGACATTTTAAAAGACTACTTAGTTTTCATAGGCTTTCATCCTTCATCAGAAGGATGAAATGTTTCCCTGTTTGTGTTGGCGTCAACTCTGTTCTGTGAAGAAGTACCGTATTTGCCGGTGTATAAGACGACTTTTTTGCCCTGAAAAACATGCCTCCAAGTGGGGGGGTCGTCTTATACGCCGGGTGCACTTCAGTTGGGCTAGCCTCTGCAAGCGCCCCTTGCCAGCTTTGGAGGTCCCCCGCCAGTCCTCGGATGGTGCAGGAAAAGCCTCCGAAGTGCTCTGAAGCCGGCGCGCCTGGTTGCGGGGTACCCCTGCCAGTGTTCTGATGGCTTTCTCTGCACCATCGGAACACTGGCGGGGGTGCCCCGCAACTGCGCGCGCCGGCTTCAGAGCACTTCGGAGGCTTTTCCTGCACCATCCGAGGACTCGCGGGGGTGCTGGGCTAGCCTCTGCAAGCGCCCCTCGCCGGCTTTGGGGGTCCCCCAGGGCTTACCTTGCACCATCCCAGGACTCGCGGGGGTCCCTCCGCGCGGCGATGGGCATTTGCAGAGGTTTGTCCGGCACCATTTTTGAAGTTCCCGCCCTTTCCCCCTGCCTTCGGCAGGCCTCGGAAGGTAAAAAGGCTTTCTTTTTTTTCTTTTTAACTTTCCGAGGCTTGCCGAAGGCAGGGGGAAAGGGCGGGAACTTCAAAAATGGTGCCGGGAAAACCTCTGCAAACGCCCATTGCCGCGCGGAGGGACCCCCGCGAGTCCTGGGATGGTGCAAGGTAAGCCCCGGGGGACCCCCAAAGCCAGTGAGGGGCGCTTGCAGAGGCTAGCCCAGCACCATTTTTGAAGATCGGGCCCTTTCCCCTTGCCTTCGGTAAGGCTCAGAACGGAAAAAGGCTTTCTTTTTTTTTTTCCCCTTTTTCCGTTCGGAGCCTTACCGAAGGCAAGGGGAAAGGGTATATAACAAACTCTATATTTTGACTGGAAATGTTGTGGGGTCGTCTTATACGCCGGCAAATAGTACTTTCACATAAGTAATTTGCATACTGTTTAGTATTAACATAATTATCCTGGGCTCTTTAGAGTCACATCATATTTTCCGCTGTTTCCCACTGCTTTGACCTGTGTTCGCAGATATTATCACATTAGCATTAGTCCTCTTGTGCTACTGATCACACATTTTCAGAGTGTGTCCAGGGTCTTATCTAATGCAGTTATGTGCAAGGAATTACCCACCTTGCGCAGCTGCTTCCTCAAACACCCGTGTGCACATTTCTTTCATGGTGGTGTGATCTGTCATAGGTGCTCCAGCAAAAATGTTCACTTTGATACTCTCATACTAGATTTGGAACACAGAACATGAGGGTAATACAGTTATCTGTGGTTGTTGTTGTTTTGCTATGTTGTGTTAAGACAGTTCTTGATGACATGGATAGCCACATGTATTCATATGCCTCTTGTTTCTTGTATGAAGACATTTAACACAAAAACTGCTACTAGTCATGATGGCTATTTTTGCTAGGTTCAGTGATCGTATTGTCTCTGTATACCATCTGCTGGAAACCATGAGTGAGACGATGCTTTTGCACTTACACGTTTGCTGTACATTTCCTGTAGGTACCTAGTAGGTCACTGTGTAAACAGAATACTGGAGAACATTTGACTCTCTGACTGATCCAGCATACTTGCTTTTAAACTGTTTTAAAAGGTGCAATCAGAGGAGTGATGAAAAGGTCACTTTTCTGACTCACCATTTAGCTTGTGAAAGGGATTTTTCTTCCAGCCAAATGAGCAAGACTGGAAAGAAAATGGAGTGTAGCATGGGAAGGTGTGTGAGAGAGGCATGATTTAGCTTCCCTCATTATCATAGTAATATGTTAATAGTAATATAGTTGCGTTGGATCACCAATCCCCTGCACTTTGCCCCATACTAACTACCCTCTCTTCTCTAGCTTACTCTTAATTAGAATAACAGGGACAAAATCAAAAATGTTTCACTTCAAATAATGCAACCATAGTTTGCTCCAAATTTTGAATTTGGGGAAAGCATTGTTAATTCAAGGCTGTAGCTTGAAATGAGTCTGTGTTGCATGGCGGGGCTGCCAGATTTACCAGGTTTGATTTTGAAAGAACCTCTGCATGCATTTTGGGGGGAGAGATGGGTCCTCTGTGTCTATAGAATTTTGCAATCCTTTGTTTCAAACATGAGTCATAGTTTTTAAAATAAACCGAATGGTTGACATCTTTCTTAGTGGAAAGAGAATAGCGCATTAGTGTCATTGATTTTTTTTAAAGCTGAAAACAATCTTATGCATGTTTGTTCATTTATTCATTACTAGTCTGCCCCGTATTAGCACAGTTTGTGGTGGAGTGCAAACTGTTAAATTCTGCAAAATTAATCTATTATAATAACTAGATACCTTTTTATTCCTCTGTCATTTTGTGTTACACAAGTATAAAACTAAAGGTTATTTTTTATTATAGTTCTTTCTTTCTGAGATGTTATTTTCATTGAAAACATTAAAATCCAAAAATGTTCAAAAAGCAAAGTGTGCTGTTTATATACCATCCCATAGCTCTTAAAGAGCTCTCTGGGCAGTTGAAAAAAAATTTTTTTTTTAATTATGCAGGCTTCACAATACCCCCAGAACTGGGTACTCAATTTACCGACCTCGTAAAGATGAAAGGTTGAGTCGGCTACCTGGGCTGGAGATCAAACTTGGGTTGTGAGCAGAAACTTGACTGCAGTACTGCAGTTTAACCATGCCACCATGAGGCTCCTATAAAGTCCTGATTGAGGAAACATCTGCAAAATTGCATGGCTTATATTAAGGTTAGGTTGACAATTTTACTGCTTTGCAAATGACCTCTGAAACCTGTATAAAAAACATGTGGGAGTCCAGAAACATTTCAGTGTATTGTGTGCATGAAAGAGGCTTGGTATTTTGCACCTCCCTACATGTAACCACTGGCCCACAGTCTCTATATCTGTGCCCTGATTATAAGCTTGTCCCTGTAGAATTCAACATGATCCAAACCATGCACAAGTCAGGGTTCCCCTGCTCAGGCACCCTTTTTACAATATATAAAATGTTAAGCGTAGAGATGGGCACGAGACTCAGTTCGGAGGTTTGTGCCAGTTCATATGCATGGCACCACAGGTGCTGCACGTTCCCTTCCCCGACCTCTCTGGCTGGATCTTCCACTCACCAGCTGGTGTTCCTCTCCTCCCCTTCCTCTTCATCTGTTTAACCCAATCTCCAATACAAGTAAGGGCTTCCCTGCCCCACCTGCTTGACTGATCACCCATTCATACAAGGACACAGGACAAGCAAACACGTGCTCTTGCCAGGGACTGGTCAAACAGCCAGAAAGGAAGAGGAGAGGAGCACGCTCTAACTGGAGAATGGGCCATTGGCCAGGGAGGTGGGGAAAGGGAATGTGTGGCACCTGTGTTACCCTGTGTAGAAACGGGCACAAACCTCCAAACTGAAGTTCGTCCCTATCTCTACTTAAGAGAGCTTTTAATATTCTCTGACTTATAAAACACTTGAATAAATATACAATGTATGCCTGAAAACTCACAAGAGATGCAAGTGCAATTAGGGGCAGTAGATCTACCAGAGGGATGTATTCATGTTAATGCTTTTAAACATCTCCTGTTCTTTGTTAGATATAGTCTGTCACTCATCCATTTAAAAAGAAAAAAAATCATGTACATTGTTTTAAGTGGTTTGTTCTCCTAAGCATGGCATTTTGAAAGTGGCAAGGCCTGCTGATAATGTTTTCAGCGGCTGCAGCAGTTAGGGAGACTATCTTTATCAGCATCAGGAGTGTGTCAGGTGTTGGGCAGCACACAGCATTGTTATGTTCTCTATCCAGAGGCCTTGCAAATATCAGGCTGACAAGAAGAGAGTGGAACTCAGAGAGGAAAGAGCAAAGGGGTGGCCGGTGTTGAGATGACAGGAAGTATACAATGGTAGAATTCTTCTTGGGACCCTTTTCTGCCAATTCACTTGCAAATTCCACATTAAATTACTTGTTTGGTGAATGGGATAGTTTTGTTTGTTCACATCCTTGGATATATGTAGTCTGTTTAAGGTTATAAATATGTCAATAGGCATGTTTATTAGTAGGTCGGTAGGTATTGTAATCCAGCCTCCCCAATGGCTTTGTAGGGATTTTGCTCCTCAGTATTTGATTTTTCTTTTATGTTCTTATTTCCCATGAGAACAGATAGAAACCAGACTTTTTGTGTGTGTGTGATAAATGTCAGCTCCAGCCATTCAGCCCATACTTAAGTTATTTTGTAACCTACTGGAAAAAGAATTGCTAACTGGTACCTCTATTTCAAACAGGATTGAATAGAATACTCTGTTTCATCTGCGAAGACAAGTCATTGAAAGAATAAGGAATTGAAAACTGTAACATCAAACACACACCCCTTTTTGTCCCATGAACATGGGGAATTTGATATCATTTGGGGATATTAAAAAGGGAAGTAAAGGGAGGGACCCGGCAGAGGTGTGTAAAAATATGTATGGTATAGTGAATGGAGAGAAGTCTTTCTCCTTTTCTTATAATCTTAGAATCAGGGAGTATTCAAAGAAGCTGAATGGTGGGCAACAGACAAAGCATATGTAATCCAAGGAATTGACTTTCACAAACTGTGCAGACCCTAATGTGCTAAGATGACATTAAAAAAAAAGAACTGGACAAATTAATGAAGGATAAAGAAATTAGTGGCTACGAATCATTACACCTTGGACTAAGTGGATGCACATGAATAATATTTGCTGGAGAACAGAAACGGGAGTGAACTATTGTGTGTCACCCAGCTTGAAAGGCTCTTGAAGATATAATGTTGACTGCAGTGAAAAACAGGATGCTGGCTTAGGTAGATTTTCAGTCTAATGCAACACAGTTATGTCTTTATGTCTCTCTTCTGTGACCTTGTGTTTTCTTTGCATGTAAGGTGCCAGAGATCACCAGGGGATAGATAGTTTCCTTTTGTTCCCTTTTCTTTCCCAAGGAAGCAAAACATTACTAGTGTGAAAGAAACATCTGTAGATAGGAAAAGTGACAGGTGTGAACCCAGTTTTCTAAAAACAAGTCTTTTTGTTTATTTATTATTTTTAGCTTGGAATGTAAAACAGCCCAGGGAAACAAAAAAAAAACAAGGATATCCTTAAGGAAAAGGCTTTTGAGATGAATATTATTTAAACTATTAATAAGTGTCCCTTCTTCTTGATTTGAGTCTTTGTTTTATGTTATCTCCCTTTTTATTGGGGAATAAGAAGCTAAAGAGTGCCTTGATAAGAATGTGGGTCGGTAAACTTGTTTCTGTCTGCTTTTTCTCTTTCATTTGCAGCCAAATTTTAAACTGTAAAGTTGCTCATCCACTTTGTTTATCTAGAGCTTTAATGGGGCATTTTTAAGCAGCTTGATGAAAATTCTGTGGAAAAACTGGATCAATCATCTCTGACTTAAAGTACAGGATTGTCTTTAGTTTTTCTCTGCTTTTTGTAACTTTGGGTTCTGATTTGGAGAGAAGTTATTCCTCTTTGTTATACTGAGAATTTCCTTTGTGCATTCTTCTGTCTAGGATTAGTATGAAATGAATCTTTGGCTGTGTAGTATTTTATGCCTGTCCAAAACCATACATTTCTTCAGTATTACTTCTCCCCATGAATTCCTATGTTTACAAGACCTTAACCACAGAAATTACATCTTTGTGAGCAAGAGGTTCTATGGATATTAAACAATAGTGTTGCAAAATTTTTCTGTCTGCAGAACACATGTAACACAGTGGCTTTCATCATGGGTATTTCCAGACTGCTCAGCTCATAGCATGCATGCCAGGTCCTATATGTGCTGAAAATGTGCCCTAAAACAGAGTAAATATTTGTTTGTGTGTTTTGCATGTTAAAGGGAAATGTTAGTTGTGTTTGGGTAGGTTATGGTACATCTTTCAGGAATATGACTTTACTACAACAGATTTTGCCTTGAGGAGCCTCTCCAAAAGCTCCAGAGGAAGTTCCAAGTACCTAAACAGCCATAGTAGATAAGAGCAGATGCCCATACAGTTCTGTGTGTCATTCCTATAATGGCTGACCAGGTACTTGTAAGTATCCACAAATGGGATGCAAGTGTGATAGCACCCTTTCCTGCTCATGTTCCTCATAATTAGCATTAATTAAAAACATAACTGCCTTTGATACTGGAGGTGATGTATAGCCATTAGAAGTAGTATCTATTAACAACTTTATTCTTCATCATCAAACCTTACCTTTCATTGTCTATTAGGACAATGGCCACCCATATTCATTTTCCCTCACTACATCCTGTTGTTGCAAGTTTCATAGTTTAATGATGTACTGTGTGAAGATGTGCTTTTCCAGAACCCCTCACAGCACATTTAAAAAACTTGACTTCATGAGAGGGAAAAATATAAGCCTAAATCCAGTTGCATGTCTAAATAAGACTAGACTGGGATTGATGTAAGTAGACTGAGAATCAGTGGGGTTTACATAAATAAATGACTTACCATTTACTGATTCGTTCCATAACTCTACCCTGCTTGGGACTAGCAGTTGGATTTAGGCCTTAGGTTTTAACTCACACTCAGCACAGTGCAGCTTCGCTTTACAAAAAACAGCCCACAAAGAGAAGGAGTAATATTTGGATATGTGAGAAATGCACCTCTGCAGAGGTGTTTAGGGCTCTTTGGAACTCTTGAAAGGATACATGGAGTGCATGATCGGGATGCTTAGAGGTACAGGTATGTTCCTTGATATTAGGATGAGTACTGTATTTGCATTTGTGAACTTTGACAATGACACCTTATTAGAAGGTAGTTGGGACAGGAAGAAGGAGCAGTAGAACTCGAGTTTCAGGATTACTGTCTTCAAAACGTCTAATCCATTCAGCCAAAATTCATAGTAATGATTGATAGCTGGCCAGGAGAATACAGCAGTGCACAACCAACTTATGTTAGGTAAAGCTGAATAATCTGTCTGAAATTCAGATAACAATTCTCCCATTACTTTACATCGCTTGAGTTGGCAAATGTAGGGATGCTTTAATTCTGTTTTCATAGATGAGCTACATCTATGTCAGAGGAACTCGCTTTGAAGTACTTGTGCTTATGCTATGATTAGTTGCAGTGTTCCTAGCGCAATGTTTCTTGAAAGCTGTTTTGCCTTATGCTTGCTGTAAAGCTATTGTTGCTGGATCCTCCCTCGCCTCCACCAGTTTTGATTCAGAAACTGGATTTATTTTATCACGAAACTCACTGAGCTCTTTTCTCTTGCTGCCAAAAGTAGGTTAAAATGTTAGTTAGCACTGTGTTTAGACAGCTAACTGGCTTTATTCATTTCTCTTTTCATTCTGGTGGGTATTTTGCCAATAGATACTGCAGCTCTTTTGAGATGCAGGCTGAAGTAGATGCCAATTAGTTTCCCAGCTGAATGCAATTTTGTAGAATTTACTATGTTTCAGAATGCCCAACACATTAAATAAATGCAAAGTGCACAGTTCTTGGTTCCAGCTGGGTTTAACTTCCCCCCTTGGCACATAATGCCTTCTACAATACTCATCATTTGCAAAAACATAAAGCATGTTGCAACTGATATTATTTCTTGTAGCTTTAATCCATTGATCTGGGTCTTATCTTTTGGAGCTGCATAAAACAAGTTTGTTTCATCTTCTCTAGGTGACAAATATTTGAAGATGGCTGTCATCTCACTTACCCAGGGACAATATAACTAACTCCCCCAACTATTCCTCCTAAGACTTGAATTCCAGACTTCTTGTCATTTTGGTCATCCTCCCTATCTTTAACAGAAAGAACAAACACAACTTCAAAATGCTATACCACTTCTGTGACTTTGGTTACTGTTCACTTGCTATATTCTTTACATTAAGCAGTAGCAAATGCTGGCCAGAATCCTGTTGCTTGGTATACTGGCAAAAGTGCAGTGGCATACCTCACATTGGCAAATGGCCTCTAGCAAAGGAGCCACTGCTTATATTCCTGATCATATGTCAAATCATGCAGCTAGTGTGCAGGAAGGAATACAAGTGTCAGTTCCTTAACTAGACGCAATTTGCTCCAGTGATTTATGCCATTGTTCTTATTGTATACTGGTGTATGTAAGTTATACAATTCTGGCCATTCATTTTTAAAAACCTAACATTTTCCTGACATCTCTGCACAGTTGAGCCATTCATTTTTGTCCAGGGCTTTATTTACTAAGTTCTTCCCTTTCTTCTAAAGAATGTTTCAACCCCTCCCCCAATGCCAAAAGTGCTTCCCACTAACAAATCTCTCAATATGTAACATCCTTATTGAGTCATTTAGAATTGAATCGTGCTGACCCATGGCAACCGCATAGCAATGCCCCAGTTCTCTTTCACAGTCAGGCGAGACTACTTCCTATTATGAAGTGAAAATATCTCCTCTCCAGGATCTGTGGAATCTAGATTAGCCGTCCCAAAGCTATTCTGTTCCCGTATTTAGCCACCAGACATATTGCAATGACGCAAAGACTAATTCACCTGACATCCTAATACAGTAGCACTCTTTATTTTCCTGCTGATTGACATTGATTCATCTGGAATGCACTTTTGAAAAGAGCAGTAGCAGCTGAAGAGGGAGCGTGTGTTGCTGTCATACAACTTTTATTATTCTGTCTTCCCTTTCCCTCTCCCCTCTATTTTATTGGATTGGCAGGATCATGGAGGAAAATAACAGAAAGAGACTTTGTCAGGCAAAATGCAAAGAAACAAAACAAAACAAACAAAAAAAGACAAAAGCATGTGGCACCTTAAAGACTTAATTATTATATTTTAATGTAAGCTTTTGTGGACATGTCCACTTCGTCAGACATAAAGAAACAGAATAAAATGGAATGAAATGTAGATGAAATACCAGTTCTTGTATTCTTGTTTTGAGATTATGTTAAATTACTGTAATTCTGTCTGGTTTTTTATATTTGATAAAAACAAAATGTAATGGGTACAAATCTCTAACTTTAATGCACAGTGTACAGAAATCAAGATATTGGGTGGATGTGGGAAAAGGAACTTCCTGTCTGTCCATTATGTCCAGAATTTCTAATCATTGCAATTCTAGAGTTGCTCCGAGGCATCCTGGTGCTTTAGTGCTTTTAATGTTCATCTGTGAGTCTCTCTGTGTTGCTGTATTATATGCAAATGGAAACATTAATTGAATTGGCTACATATATTCACACATTTCCCCAAATCTGGAAACCATTGCTGTGTATTAGTCAAAAAAGGGGTTGAGGATTTTTACTGGAGATATTGGTTATCTGGTCTGGGACTTTTCATAAGCAAAGTATTTGTTCTACTGTTCAATGAAAGCCTTTTCTCCTGTTGTTTAGAACTTTGTAATGTACTTGATTTTGTAGAAAGAGAAGCCCAGTCTGGAAAGAGAAGAGAGACTTGTGTATTATGAGGTTGTAGTACAAGCTTTGGCTTGTCTGCTTTTGTGCAATATGCCTATAATTGGACATCATCATCTGGTAAAGTATTTTGCTCCCAGGATTTTTCCCTTCTACCTACATTCTTCAGTTGTAGCTTCTTGACCACTTCTTTATGACTGCAGTATTCAGTGCCACATGAAATAGAGATCCCAGGGAGACTTTTGCAGTATAAGGACTATAAGGTATAAGGACTATTCTGTATTTAGCCTAGAACAAGTTTTTGGCCTGTTCAGTTTTCTTTTTTCACTTTTTTAATTAATGTGGTTGTTTTAGCAGTTCTGATGTGGCTACTTTAAATAACATTTTTTTTATTATTTAATGTTGCCATTGCAAACCAAGATATGAAACGGGTTGATCTTTCTGGATTTTGGTAACTTGCTACAGTGTTACAATTTACAGCCATGCATGCATGTAATTTAATGGCTAGAATCCAGGGAAGTTGTTTTAAAGACTCACAATTTTATTTCAGGGAGAGCTTTAATGGATCAAAGTCCAGTTTTTCAGACACTTTCATGGACTTTGATTAACTAAAGCTCACACTGGAATAAAAGTGTTAGTTTTTGAAGTGCTACAATCATTTATCAGCCACCCAAATTTCTTCTTCTTTTGCCAGCGTGCTAAGACAAACTAACACAACTATGTCTTTGGAAAATCTGTCAGATCTTTTACCTCCCTATCTTTTCCTTTATGCCAAAATTGTTAACAATAGCTTAATCTGTTGTAGTTGTGGATTTTTTGTTGTTTTGTTTTGCTTTTGCTTTGTTTTTCAAGTGGAGTAGATCCAATTTACAAAATTAACATCAGAATGTGCTGGCCAGCCACAGGTGACAATCTTGTCAAGAGCCACATATCTCTACAACCACATATCTGACTCCCTCAAGCCAGGTAGTTCATTTCTACAGCTCTGGATTTTGTTTCCTTAAATTAGAGATGTCCAGCGCTCCGCCTTGCCCGGCGATTATTGATCTCTTTCAACCTGTGACGCCAGATATTGTGGACAAAGTGCTTGATCGCTGTCAGGCCACCACCTCATCCCTTGACCCTTGCCCGGCCTGGCTAATCAAAGCAGCCAGGCCTATAACAATTAAATGGGCCACAGCAATAATTAATGGGTCTTTCCTTGAGGGCAGGGTATCCCTTGCCCTCAAGGAGACACTCATTAGGCCCATAAGGAAGAAACCTAGTTTGGCGGCGGATGAAATTGGCAATTATAGGCCCGTCGCCAACGTTTCTTTCATTAGCAAAGTGGTGGAGAGGGTGGTGGCCGATCAGCTTCAGGCTCATTTGGATGAAACAAATGCCCTGGATCCGTTCCAGTCGGGTTTCAGGCCGCGCCATGGTACAGAAACGGCATTGGTCGCCCTGTATGATGACCTGTTGAGGGAGGCTGACAGGGGTAAAATGTCTCTGTTGGTCCTCCTCGATATCTCAGCCGCCTTTGATACCGTCGACCACGGTATCCTCCTGAGGAGGCTCTCCGAGTTGGGAATTGGTGGCCTGGCGCTTGCCTGGCTCCGATCCTTCTTGGAGGACCGTCCTCAGAGAGTACAGCTTGGGGAGAGGGTCTCGGCCCCGTGGAGCCTCAATTGTGGGGTTCCGCAGGGCTCGATTATCTCCCCAATGCTGTTTAATATCTACATGAGGCCGCTGGGTGGGGTCATCAGGGGGTGTGGAGCATCGTGCCATCAGTACGCTGATGACACCCAGCTCTACATCTCCTTTTCACCAACTGCAGAGGATGCCGTTCTGTCCCTTCAGTGCTGCTTGGAGGCTGTACTGCAATGGATGCAGGGAAATGGGCTGAGGTTGAACCCGGACAAGATGGAGGTCCTGAGGGTGGGCGGCCCCACCATTAGCGGTTTGGGAAACTCCCTCTCATTCGAGGGGGTGACTCTCACCGCGAAGAGTGAGGTTTGCAGCTTGGGGATCCATCTGGACCCGGCGCTCACCATGGAAACGCAGGTGGCATCAGTGGTCCATTCTGCCTATTTCCATCTTTGGCGGATTGCCCAGCTGCGTCCCTATCTTGATGCTGGGGCGCTCACCACTTTGGTACATGCGCTTGTAATCTCGAGATTAGACCACTGTAATGCGCTCTGCGTGGGGCTACCTTTGAGGTTGATGTGGAAGCTCCAAATGGTGCAGAATGCGGCGGCCAGACTCCTTAGTGGGGTGAGAAAATACCATCATATCACTCCCACTCTGGCCGCTTTGCATTGGCTGCCCGTTCGGTTCCGTGTTGATTTCAAAGTATTAATGCTTACGTACAAAGCCCTAAACGGTTTAGGGCCTCGATATCTGGCGGAACGCCTACTCCCACCAAAATTTACCCGTATCACTCGATCTAGCCAGGAGGTGAGGTTGAGGAGCCTAACACCGAGGGAGGCCCGGAAGGAAAAAAAAAGAAACCGGGCCTTCTCGGCAGTGGCTCCTCGCCTTTGGAATAAACTCCCTCCTGAGATTCGTATGGCCCCTTCGCTGGGCATTTTCAAAAGCCAATTGAAAACTTGGCTGTTTAAGCAGGCCTTCCCTCCAGCCACTATTTGATTTATGTTTTTTCTTTTTTCTTTCCATTTTGAACAATTGATTATTGATGTTATATATTGATGTTATATTTAAATTGTTTTACTTTAAGTGTTGTTAGCCGCCCAGAGTGGTCAATTGATCAGATGGGCAGGATATAAATACAATAAATAAATAAATTAATTAATTAATACTGTAAACACATATTGGTTTAATTTGACCTTAAAAGTCACAATCCGAAAGGCACAATTTTCTCTGTATTCTTACGTTTCGGCTTTCACCCAAGGAGGTCCCTGGCTATACCAGTCTCTAGGTTTCTTTTGACTGTGTACTTTCTGACAATCCAGAGGCACACGTTATTACTAATTATGAGTGGGAGTGCAAGCATGCATAGGGGAGGGAAAATATTTCTCCACCATTACAACTGCTGCTTTGATTGAATGGAGCTGAGCAACCATGTGCTGGTACTTCAAAACCATACCAAATCTGCTGTGATTCCCTCACCCTCTTTGCTCTCAGTTTGGAGAGGTTGGTCAAGTTGTCTTTGTGCTGCATAGTCCCCTTTGTGTGGCATTCCTATTCAGTTGGCATTGGGATTTTCTGAGCAGCCTTCACAACGTGGTACCATTGTCCTTGTACATTTTATTTTAAGCTCTGTCCATTGGGATAGGGAGAATATGACAAAAGGAAACAATGTCAGTTTGGCCAGCATTTATCATAACTTCTTAAAATAATACAGATGCTTTGGGCGGTGGCATGATCTCTGGTGACATTTAGTCTTGTTGGCACTGTTTTTTAAAAATAGCTGCTTGGTACCAATCAAAGCATTGCAGTTAAGCTGAATGCCCTTGGTTGAGCTAAGAAACAAGATCCTGTCAACTTGAATAGATCTGAATTTTAGGCTGTGATTGCATTTAATCACTGCCAGTACTAAGCAGTACTTTTTATTGTGTTGTAATAAAATTTATAAGAAATAACTTTGAAGGTATATTCTTCACATTGCAATTGAATTATTCTCAAGGTGGCTCATGAATAACAGACAACAGACAATATAAAATACTAAAATACCCACCCATGATCGTTCACCCTTCCTCACTCCTGCAATGGATGGACCCAGAGCATGATCCCTTTCTCTTCTGTAGTCCCAGAGCTACTGGAAGTTGGAGTCAACTGTTCTCATTAGTAGGGTGTGGGCAGGCAGGATTCTGGTGGTTGTTTCTTCTTTGGCCAATGGCTGGCACTTGTCACCTCCTTGATATAATATTCTTTCTGCATTCAAGAGAGGGTACAACTTTGCAGTACAGCAGGCTGGATAGCTTAGTGAGTTAGGTGTCTGGCTGCATAGTCAGAGGTTAGGAGTTTGGATTCCCTGCTGTGCCTCCTAGCAGAAGACCCAACCTGTGTAGCCTTGGGCAAGCTACATAGTACCAGCCCCCCAGCCCCATAAGAAGGGAATGCTAAACCACTTCTTAGTATTCCAGTCCTAGAAAACTACAAGTGAGAATTGACTTGATGGAACATAATTCAATTAACTTCACAGTTATGCTTATTTCCTTAACCAGGAGCAGAAGCTAAAATTTGCTGTCCTCCTCCTTTTTTGTCCTAGGGTAACTTGGTATTGAGATAGAGGTGTGTTTTTTTTCTTGGAGGGTTGAGGGAAGCAAATTCCTACCCCAGTTCCTTGTTATTCCTGTTTAAAGGAAGCTTAACCAGAATTTCACTGTTTGAATATGTGTGCTCCTTTTAAGGAAGATCCAAATGGTAGTGACAGCTCCCACACTGAAAAACGTACAAGGCAGCAAGAATGGTAAAGGAAGGCCATGAGGGAATCCTCTCCAGATAGGTATCATCATGCGTACTGCCCAAGGGAATGTGTTGGCATGGTTTCCTGGACTCAGTAACATAACCTTTGCAAGAGACATGATAACTAGCTTAGGAACAGGTCTGAAAATGGAAGGGAATTAGTTTGTCAAAGTTACTCCTTGTCCCTGAAAATAGACTTGTCTGGTTGCAACCCATATTCTCATTGTTTGCTTACATCACGTGGCCTGCAGATCTCCAGTCTTTGCATAGTCAGCCAATACAGCATTCCACAGAAATCTAAGGGAGCAAGAGGTGTTAATATCTATATGAAATGGAGTACTGAGACTGGATTTTCACAGTGATGTAATGGTGGCAATTTTTTACTGTATTGATCTAAAACTGAAGTAGCTCTTAATCTAGAAGCCATTTGTCACGTCTTCATCGTGGCTTCTTTTACTCTGAGATAGGGGCACATCTTCCTTATGCGACCCCCGAGCAGTATCTATTTAATTGTATTTTAATTGTTTTATCTTTTTATTGTATTTTAATTGTATTTTAATTGTTTTAAGCTGCCCAGAGACCTTTGGGTAGAGTGGGCGGCATATAAGTTAAATAAATAAATAAATAAATAAAACCACAAAGGTTGCATTAGGATCTCAGCTATCACACTGAATTTTCTGTGACATGGTTTTAATATCTCTATTTTAATTTTTGTTTTCTATTTCATATGTTGTAATTCGCCCAGAGTAGTGCTGTGATACTAATGGGAGCGGGATACAAATTGAATAAATAAATAAAACGAGTAAGCCTGATTGAGCTGTTGTAGGTCTGAATAATGTGCCGGGTTCTAAGCTATAAGCAGAGATATTCATCCAAGTTAAAGCATGCCTGCATTGTCCTTCAAATGAATCAGAAGCAATCTCTGGTTCTAAACTGCCTAATTATTATTATTTTTTAAATTGTGGTATCCTTTAGGAACTTAATATGTTTGTAAGCTCAGCACAAAACTGATGGTTAGGAATCTGAAATAGTTTTCCAGCTTTTGCCTCAGAGCCATCGCTTCCTTCTTTTTTTTCCATTTTATTGCATCTTCCATGTTGCTGTGTTCACCAAATGGGAAGATAGCTTATCACAGAGCATCCAAATCACATAACAGATGCAACCTCAAGAACAGGAATGATTAGAGTATTCCAGTTTGTTGTTTGTGATGGGAAAATATAGTTTACTTTCCAACCTCCAGCTTCTTTCTCCAGTTCTGTTAAAGTGTAGACATCATCAGATATATATTCTTTCTACTTCTTCTACCTTAAAGCAAACAATCTCATTGCTTTCATTTGGAGCATGGCTCATGGCAGTACTGACAGTGAAGGCCCGATTGGTTCCCTAGACCTCTCTGTGAGTGGAATGCTCAATTAAGGATGTATTAAGAATATATTAATTAGGCCAATGGGTCCCCCCCCCCCAATATATGAGCAGAATTTGTTATGGGAAAGCATGCAATGGGAAATAATTGATTTTTTGTTGTTGTTACAGAAGTTTGTCCCCTAGCTTTATACTCCTTACATTCTCCCTAGTATTTAGCATACATCAGTGTGGTTTACAAATCACTTTGGTGCCCCCTCATATACAAGAGCAGCAAGTGTTGAATGTCTCTGATACTGCTCCACATTTTTGTACCAGTAGGAGCATTCAGAAGGCCAGTGATGATGAGGTTCAGTTTACTGAAAGCTACTCTTGAGAACCCTGGATGTCAAATGTTTAGTTCTCTGGTAACCAGCTAAACACTCAGTTCTGTAATCCCAGGTTCCCTTTCCCTGCAGTGACATCATAGTATATCAGTCAACAGCTTCAAGAGAGATGGGCAGTGAGTCGAAAAAGGAGTTTTAGTGGCTACTATAGCTTATCATAGTGATGTACTGTCCTTTGCTAGTTGTATATACATGCAAACATTCATCAAGGGTTTACTATGCAGTGTCTTGAATTATTACTCTTTAGGCATTTTTCACTCTTTGTGTTTTACACTGAAAAGTTCTGACCACATGAAATCAGTGGAAAAAGATTTCTCCTTCTAACTTGCCCCGTTCATTTAGTGCTTGAAATAAGAACGATGCACATAAGTAACAAGTGCAATATAAGCCTGACTTTTATCTTGTTCATCATCTCAGTTTCATTTCTAGAGCATATTGGGATTATTTTAAAAGCACATGTAGAGGGCAGAAAAGCTGCTTTGCTGGAACTCTGTGCTTTAGCATGGCAATATTTATCATCTGCTAGTTTCCTTTGGCTCAGCTACTAAAATGCTTCTACTGTACTAATTTTTATATTAGAATCATTGTTGACTTCCTGCAATAAAACTGTCATCAACTTTTTTTTTTGTTCTGGTACATGTTCTTGTTGCACCTTTTCTAATAAAACATCTGCTGACTGTCAGTTTCCAGTTACTCATACGCTTACTATTTCCCTCCCTCTTTTCCTCCCTCTGTCCCTCTAACTCTGTAGACAGTCAAGGCATTTCATGAACCAGGAACTGCATTTGATTCTAACTCTTGCCTATTAGTCAATAATGATAAGAAAATATAGGGTCTGCTAAGTAGTGAGTAAGACGAGAGAAATTATTTATTCATGATTATGTTGCTATGTGCAACTTTAAAATTTAGTAGTACAGATATTGGTACATATGAAAGGGGATGCAAAAATGTAATGTAACTATATTGGAATCACATGGAGTATAGGAAACAATGTTTCAATATGTTGTGGGGGTTTTCCCCCCAAATTGGTCTTTTTTCTGGCACAATATTATTGGCAAGAATCCTATAGAATGTTTGTGTAAGGTTTGCATAACTTGCTGTGGTTAATGTGGTGAATTAACAAGGTGCTGGAGTTTGTCTTAGTTGCACAATCAGGCAAGTGACCAGACACATGACTGAGATGATCCCTGGTATCATTTCAATTAGCCACAATTAGCTGTGGCAAATTACGCAAATGCTAGTAGGATTCTGGCATGTGTTAATTTTTCAGCAATGTAATAGCAAGACATTTGTGTTCCTGTTTAGTGGTGAGAGAGTGGAGTGGAGCTGCTGGGTGGGGTCAGAGACAGGCAGCTCCATGGGCAGCTGGGAGACAGCCCCCCCCCCACCAAGTGAGCATCTGGGGCTGCACCAGCCCCAGCCAGGCAAGGCAAGAGCAGTGCAGCCCAGGGAGGTGGCTGGGATCAGAACCACCACACACTGAGAAGGAGCTGCGGCTTGGGAGCAGAGATTTTGCTGTGTGTTCCCTTCCCTTTCCCATGGCACCCCTCGGGAGGCACAACGGTGCACCCAAATATTGCAGTGCACACATTGGGAAAGACTGTCTTACACGCTAATGTGACTTAAGTGTTAGCACATTTCAAGACTCTTTCAGTAGAGTTATTTTGAACCACAAAATGTAAAATGAGATATGTTGGGGGAGGAATCTGTTAACCATTTTAAAGGAATTGGATTGATCCAAAACATAAAAGAGAAGTACTTTAAAGCAAATATTGCCACCAGTTTCCCAGAACTTATTCAGAAGCATTCTCTACCTCCCAGCTTCTGCATTTAATAACAGTCTCTTAGAAATTATGCTCCTTTAATTCTATAATTATGGGTTGCCCTTAGTCAGAAGAGACTTGATGCCAGATAACAAAAGTTCTGGAATAGGCAAATAATATTTAGCAGTTGTGAAGGAAGAAGAAAACAAATCCGTTTTGTGTGCTATAAAGCAATTTTGTTCATAGTGAGGACCACGTTTTCATGGCTTTCACTTTCTTCGTTCTTTCTTTCGACCCTGTGATTACTCTAACACAGAACCTGATTAATGTGCGCGTGGACAAAAGTATAGTTCTTATTGTCCATTATAATTTGATACATTCAGTGTGCTGGGGAGCAGGGATAGGAAGCAAGCTTTAACTGAACAGAATGCTGCATACAAAAGGTTCTGAACAATGTGCTTTGGTATTCATTCCAATGATGTCAAAGACAAAAATGTTAATTTGAAGCATTCCATTTAGCTGTAGAAGACATTTTAGGGCAGTTGGAAAACAAAGGGATGTTCAGATATCCAGGTGAATAATTAGATATCAAAATATTAGTTTCGACATTCCTAGTTCTGTTGTGACAGCACTGCCAAAAGACGGTATCATTTTTATATACAACTATAGGCTGAAATCAACTTGACTACATAATTATGAATTGCTAGAATCCTATTATATGTACTGGTCCAATGTCATTCATCTGGTATGTGATAAGGAATACAACTGTTGACTTCTTGACTAGTAGGATATTCCCAATGCACTTTGCACTGTTTGATTTAGGCCAGTGTACATAAATAATAGGATTTTAGCTGTTATGAAAATATAATAATATCATGATAATCTTAGAACTGCAAGGCTGGAAGGAACCTATGGATCATTGAGTCCAGCCCCTGTCAAGGAGATGCAATGGGAAATCAAACTCCCAACCTCTGGCTCTGCAGCCAGTTACCTTAACCACTGGGCTCTCCAGCAGTTCTTAAGGTTAGGTGTATCTGCAATTAAGGCTTTCTACATATTTAAGCTTTGTTTATTTTTTTTCCCTTGGTTTTTCTTTTCTCCTTTAAGAAAATAAATTATCAGCATTAAAGCCATTTAGTCTCAACCATTACAAGTCTTGTGAACTTGGGAGAAAAATACATTTTATAAATAAGGCAGAAACACTCTGTTTGCTCTTATTTCTCATACTGTTAATTAGCATGAATTCAATAGTGAAGAGGAAATGCTCTGCAGAATTATTTCTAATCTTGGTGAGATACTTTAGGAAGCTGGCTTATTATCACAAACTAAAGTTTCAGATGACACACTATGGTTAGTCTAAAGGAAGCTGAAAACTTCTGAACTTGTTGCTGCAGCAAAGTGACAAGGGGATAGACTCACTTTGTAACACTAAACTATGGTTTAATGTTACATCTGAAAGTAGCTGCTAAGAGTTTTCTCATGCAGCAGCATGCAAGTTATTCTTGGATTTGTCTTAGGTGCAATTCAGTGGCAGCTGTATGTGCATGTAATACTAATATCTCTCAAGAAGCAAAACTTACTGGCTTGATGAGATAATGTAGACAGCTTTCCTTTAGCCACCCAGAGTACACTTCGGTCTAGATGGGCGGGGTATAAATTTAATAAATAAATAAATAAATTTATGAGCTATCATTCTATCAATGTGCAAATGGTGTGGTTTCTGTTAATCAGTTTGTTGGAGATTCTGTTTTGTCTTTGTAACTTACACATGAAATAATTAGGCTACGTATTCAATGCAGTCTGCAGCAGTTCTTGTTCAGTGGTGGGATTCCTCTGGTTTCCTACTGAAATATTAAATTAAGGAATTTATTTAGTGTAGTTTGCAGAGAGATATTAAAATCTAAAGAAACTAACAGCTATGAAACTCAGTGGGCTCATTGGGGTCATGGAGATTTGACCAGTTAACCATGTACTTAATGCAGTCTCAGAAGGCTTAACTTTGATTGCATTGTCCTCTTGAGCTGCTTTTTTTTGGAGCAACTGAACTGTTGCTACTGGAGAGATTATATATTCTGTTAGAATTGACATGGCCTGTTTCTTTTCTATCTCTTTCAGAGCACCTGCACCACCGAAACCTGATCCTGTTCCTGTGCAGCAGGTAAGGTGTTTTTTTTCTTATTATCCAATTATTTACATACATCTGTATCACTTAACTCCACATTTTTGAAAGCTTTTTCTTGACATCCACTGTTATTTGAATAGCTCCTCCAGTGCAACAGGCTGTTCTCCTCCCCACTCTAAATTTAACATGTCAGGTTTTTTGAAAAGCCCTACTTTGCTTCAGCCTCCACAAACCTAAGTCTGCCTTCTTTGGCTCATTTTAAGGTTCAGTATGTCAGCTTTGCCATAACCAGACGCCAGTTTAGTTGCTCAGAAGCTGGTGTAATACTTAGTTCTGCTTAATACTGTACCCATGGGTGTTGTCATACCCATCATCCTGTATGCATGGAGGGCAATGGATTGAAGGAGAGAGCCTTCTGTATCTCTGAGGACTCTGTGTGAATTAGAACCTTCATTTTACAGGGTTCTTGTTCATATTGGGCGCCCCGCACCTTTAGGAGGCTGTTGTCTTCAGACTCATTGCTCTTCAGATGCCAGCAGTGACAGAACTGTGAAGTCATTGTATCAGGGCTAAACATTCTCATTACTTTTGCATTTAGCCTCAACAGATTTTGCACTACAGAATGCTGTTGATGGTAACGATTGTGGTGAAGGATATTTGTATGCCTCATTTCTGAAATCCACCAAGGAAGCACCCCCAAACCCCCTCCAAAAACAAAACACTAAAATAAATTAAGGAACATTAATAATTATAGCAATGCTGGAAAAAGTACTGTGAGGCTAGAAATTTCTGTCTCATTACTGGCTGCTTTTTATATTAGAGATGAAGAATAAAATGTGAAAACTTGCTTCATGGGAAGCCAATAGTTTGGATGTGTCTAGTAGGATTTTTAAATTCTTCTGCCCATTTCAGCAGCAGAGACCTGCTGATACATCAAACTCCTTTTGAAACTTATGTGATTTCCAAAAGAGGTTGGCCATGTATCCTAGAGAGTAGTTGTTCGAGAAACACAAATCCAGAATTTGTTGGGTGCATGGATTTAGTCAAAAGGTTCTTCAAAGCTGTCCGCCTACCTTACTCATATTTTATTATGAGGTTTATACTTTCTGTTCTTCATCTGTCTGTTGCACTGGTTGAGTCTCCTTTTCCTCTTAATTGCTCACCCCAATTGTCAAACTTATTGGCCAAGGTCATCTTAAGATCTTTAGAATGTCCAGCTTGTGCACGAATAATTTTATCCCTTCAATAATGCATGCCTTGTGTGTAATTAGTTTATAGGCAAAGCTCTATTGTTGTAACACAACATCAATTTGTGTTTCAAGATGACACTGCTGTAGATGACAATATGTTGCATGCCATTTACCTGTGTGTGTGTGTGTGGCTTTCTTGTGTATTTTTGTGTTTTTATTTCACATAGGTAGAGCCTAAGGAGCTAGTTAAGCCTGTGCCCATTGCATCTGCAGTCGCACCCAAAGTTTCACCCACAGGCAGCGTGGCCTTCAATAAGGCCCCAAGGCCGTTTGGGGCTGTGTCATCCTCCAAGGTCACCTCCATTCCATCGCCATCATCTGCCTTCACTCCAGCCCATGCAGGTTTTTCATCACGTGCTTCCCCAACACCGCTGGCCACTGTCACGCCTCCCCCATTCACTGCCTCTGGACTGCATGCTAATGCCAGATCTCATGCTGACCAGCGTTCACCTGTGCTGAGCGCGGCTAAACCTGCAGTTAATGTCCCATGGCAGCCCACACACAATGCATCCTTGAACACCCCTTCCAACGAAAATGCCCAGGAATTGGCAGAGGGGCAACGACGAGGAGTCAGAGAAAATGAGGGTGACAATAAAGAGCAAAATGGGTAGGTGGAATCAGGGTACCTTTTTATTTTTTCCATTTTTTCCAAGGCAATTTATTTATTTGGTTTTCTACCCTGGGGAATAATAATTTCCTGGGGCATGGTAGTTGTTTATGAAAAACTCTCTGGGCTAATTCTGTATAATTAACAATCATAGTTTTGTTTTATGTCCCTCGAACTGCCATAACTTTCCTTCTGAGAATTTAGGGGATTACAGTAAGAGCTTAGAACATTACATATTTTAAAAAACAAGGTAGCTAATTACTTCATGATAGCCGGATTCCTCTAATCACAAAAGTAGTTTGTTGTGTCATTCCTAGTGCTTACAAGTAGGCCAGAAAAATACAGGGAAATACTCTCTGGTTCTCTCTAGTGCCAATTTCGGATATTACACTTTGGAAATACAGTAGGACTCCCTTATCCACAGGATCAGTATCCACTGATCCACATAAAATCTGAAAATATTAAAAACATTAAAAGAAAAAAAAATACAGAAAAAACTATTTTCATATGTATTACCAGAACTGGCCACTAGAGGGAGCCAGAGACTGTGCTATGAATATGTGTTAGTGAAGAATATATAGTACGGTCTCTTGCGCCTTCTAGTGGCCAGTTATGGTAATGCATGTGAAAAAATTTTTTTCTTTTACCATGCTCTCTCTATAGTGTTCACTATTATCCATGGTTTTCAGTATCCACGGAGGAGCTTGGAACCAATCCCCATTGGATATGGAGGTCCTACTGTACTTACAAAAATGTACTACGTATCTTCCATTGGAACAGTTTTCAGGGAAGTAGCTGTTAGTCTGTTTCAGTAAGGATGAAAACAGACCTTTGATGGCACCCTGGAGACCAATGACTGTTTCAGTATGTGTTTTCATGGATTGCAGTTTACATCTTCTTCCTGGCTTCCTCCATCTTTTTCCTTTTCTTCCTGATTTTCATCTGTGCCCTTCACTGTTACATCTGGAGAACATTAATCTGAGTCTGCCCAATTTTTGAGACACAGGGAATCAGGCTAACAGCACCCATAGTATTGATAGCTTGATTACATGTGTCTCAAGAACTCACCCTGAAATAAATCTGTTAGTTTCAAAGATGCCACAATACTTTTTTTTTTCTTGCATGAAAGACAAAAGAATATTTCACTTGCCACTCAGGATTGATAAGTGAATGGCATAAAGCTTGAAAAATGCGGGGGGAAATGTTCCTAAACACTGTTTAAAAGTAACTTTTGAAGCTTAACTGTTATCCAGCACACTTAAAAAGTAATTTGTAATTACTACTTACATTGCTTGTTACACAAACAGCGAGTAGTTGCAGGTGTCTGTGTTACATCTAAGTATTTCTGATTCAAGTTTGCTTAGAATTCAGTATTAGAGATACCTAAGCTTCTTTAGAAAAACAATGGTTTCCGGACATTCCTGAGAAAGAGAGAAAATGTTGGGCTGGGAATATGCCATGGCATGTCCCTGGCTTTCACTGACTACTTTTTGGCAACAAGTGACATGGACAACTTTTGTCCCTGACTTTTGTAGACAAGGTATATTAAGTTCTATATAAAGCAATTAGAATATGCAACAGAGTGTTACAGTGTGGCTCATACAACAAAGTGTTGCAGTGTAGAGTACTACTGCTCAGTATTTTCATGCAGGCATGCTCCATCATCTTCTCTCTCTCTCTCTGGTTTTCATCCATGCCCACCCTCCACAGACAGCATTTCCTGGCCACCAAGTTCATATAATCCTCATTGTGCTCCCTCTGTCCTTAGGATCTTTTTTTCTGGAGATTTCTTACCCATTTGTTAATTTTGGTGTTTCCATGCACATGCTGATAATATCCATGCACATGAGTAGTGGCATTCTGGTCACATAATCAATGGCATGCATCTCTGGAGATGCAGGGAAAGAATGGGAAAATGCCCCACACCATCCCCATGCAGCATTCTATTAAACCATCATGAATGATGTGTTATAGTCTGGACTTCATTGTACATTTACTCATCTTGAGATTTTTTTTAAAAAATCTGACAGCTCGTTGTGCTTGACTTTGAAACCATCAGTGTGCCTTGCAGTATGGTTTGAATCTCAGTTCTGTAAGAAGAGAAGCAGATATCAAATAATAAAAGGTGTTTTGTTAAAGTTTCTTTAGGAATTGTGAAAATTCAGCCAGTAACTGGACCTGAAGAGGAAATAACCTTGACTGTAGGCAGCTACATACTGAGAGTTTTAGCACTTCATTCTGAGGAGAGGAGAAATGGCAGATGGAAAGCTTATTATGAGCTAGTAGTCCTAGTTTATACTCCTGGGAAATTCCATTGCACATAGCATCGAATCATATATTTTAAAAATATCCCTTTTTTATGAGATGATTGCTTTCAAAAAGATTTGTTGGTTAAGGTCTGTCAAATACACCCCCAAGTGCTTGATTGCTGAATATGAGTCCCCCCTAAATCTTTGTAGATTCATGAGATATGGAAGGAGGGTCAAAAGAAACAAATACATAATTGATACGAGCTAGACTCAAGAACCAAGAATAATAAACATTAGACGGGAGAACCAGAGTCAGAGTGGAGTGCAGCTATGAAATGACACCTGAGTAGTCTACTCAAGTAGAACTGGGGAAGGAAGAAAAATACAAACTAGAAGGCTGGAAGAAGAAATGGATTACAAATCCCAAGACTCCTCTTGACCTGGGCAATCACTCTTATTTAAGTTTTAGTCTTAATTAGCCTGAACGGCTTAGGTCGAGCTAAAACTGTGCAGAGTTGTGTAACTGGCATAACTTCTCTCTTTCCTCCATCTCGTCCCCACCTTTAGCTCTCTTGCCAGCAGGTCTTCATCAGCAGAGTGGTTCTGCTGGTGTATACCTGAGCCTAGCTTGCAGAAGGGCGTTTCTGCTGGCATCTGCAATTGATGTATCATTGAATTAGGCTTGCACAGTTATGTGAAGTCACGGTGTCTAGTGGCGCCAGGTAGGAAAGTCCGTGAAACGAAGCCGAACCCACCGATTGCTCAGGTGAGCAGTTAAATGCTGCAGACAATTTTTTAAAAATGCTCCAGCCAGCCATGGTCTGCTGTTGATAAAACACAGGGAAAAATAAAAATGGAATTTTTTTTTACTTGAATAAATTTGTTTTAGCTTACTATGCTGGTGGGGGGCGGGGAGCACTAAGAAGTCCTGCCTCCAAAAATTAGGATGGGGAAGCCTCAAAATAACTCAGAAATTAAGTTTTACAAAGTTTATAAAAAATGATTAAATGCCCATCTTGTTTATCTTCCAGTATCCAGTTTTTCTGGTGATATAGTGCCTTAATAGAAACACTGTATGCTTTTACATGTAGAGACTTTGTCACCGTTTTAAAAAGCTATTTCACAGAGTGAACAATTTAACTTTACTCAGTTTATTTTTGAAATGAATCATTTATGAGGAAACTGATATTCATGCCATGAGTTGCTGCTTTGTTTTTAAGAAAAGGTCCTTTCTTTTTAATTGTGATGGGATTTCAATAGAATTCAATTGTGTGTGTGTGTCAGTTAAGTATGTCTTAACACACATTTTTCAAAGCAATATTAAATAGGCCAAAATCCAGTTCATTGCCCCAACTAGAGCAGATTCATTGAATCTGTGAGTTAACAGATTTCCAGTGATTCAGTGGCCTGAACCCTACTGTATCTTTCTGTGTTCTGTGCTGTCAAATCAGAACCGACTTACAGTGACCCTAATAGGGCTTTCAAGGTAAGATATTTAAGGAATAGTTTTAACAGTTCCATACCCACCCACACCCTGCCCCACTGAGCTTCCATGACCAAGTGGAGATTCAAACATTTGTTTCCTGAGTCCTAGCCCATCATTCTATCCACTGTAGTATACTAGAAATCCAGTGTGTATCTTTACACACACACAAAAAGGATTCATGGAAGGCTTTGTAATGAATTGACAGGGTACTAGCTGTATGTTTGCTGTGTGCCTGGCACTTCATCAGTTAACTGTAACTCACCACAGCAGCTTCCACAGTTCTATTTCTGCATGCATTAAATTGCAGTAGGATTCTGGCCAAAGGGTCTGATCTCATTGGGACTGACAACTGGATTTAAACTGTAGTGTTTGCTTTTTAAGAAGCTACCAGGAACAGTGAGAGGGATCTCATGTACTGAGATGTTGCTGCCACCAATCAATATGTATAGTTAACAAATGCTAGGGAGTAATAAGAAGTGACATTGGTACCTATGATATATATATATATTCCTCCATTGGCTTATTTATTTCAGCAGAATTCTTACAGAGCAAACCTTAAAGATTTTATGTTGCACAGATGGCATAGCAATTGTCACTCCTTTTACAAACAGATGATGCTGTGTTTTTCCAGGCTGTCTGAAATAGAGAGGAAGTGTTCTTATAATGTTTCATAGCAAATAGAAGGACTTAAAATATATATCTTGATAAATCTGTTGTAGCATTCCAGGAAATCATGCTTTTGCAAATATAAAGAATGTGGCTGCCATTCAGCTACAAAATAAGTAAGTTTTAAAAAAATCACATTTGACAACAGTTTACAAGAGCTAAAATGACATAATACTTCAAAGACTCTAACATTCTCCGGAATTAAGATCTAGTTTCCTGGAGTATAAGCAACTTTTTAGCTTATAAATTCAACAGTGGAGCCAACCTTGATTCTTAGATTTTTAAATAAATGCTTCATATTGAAAATTAAAGTTGCTTCTTGCACTACAGTTAATATCCACTGATGTTCTGCTAGTGCAGATTCTGTAGCGGTAGCAGAGGTCCCTATTCTTTCTAGAAGAAAAAGTGATGAAACCAAGACTGTTGTGCTATGGGGACATCATGAGAAGACAAGGCTCACTGGAAATGACAGTAATGCTAGGAGAAGTTGAAGCAGCTTGAAAAGAGGAAGACTGTATATGCGATGGATAGACTCAGTAAAGGATGCCATGGTCTTGAGTCTGCAGAGCTGACAGGGCTGCTAATAATAAGGTGTGTTGGGTGTTTACTCATCCATAGAGTTGCCGTGGGTTGAAGGCAACTTGATGGCACATACAACAGCAGAAATCTAAATCTGCACTGTGGGCTGCGGAAATTCAGTGCGATTTGCTGTGTGTACATAATTAAGGCAGTGTAATTGTCTTTCTCTTTCTAACAAATGAATATATTCACACTTTACTATGCATTAGAATTCTTTTGCAAGTAGGGACAGTAAAGTTTATACCAACAGTGCTTGTGCATAGTCTTGTAGGTAGCACAGTGTGAGCCACTGGCATGTTTCTACACTTTTCCCTTTGCAGCTGAAAAATCCTGCTTTCCTTCTTTAGCACTCTGTTTTCCTTCATTGGTGGTTTTCGATTTAGCCCACTGTCTTGTGGTGCAGTGGTTGAACTGCAGTACTGCAGTGAAGATTCTGCTCCTGACCTGAGTTTGATTATAGACTCAGGTAGCTGGCTCAAGGTGGACTTAGCGTTCAATCCTTCCAAGGTTGGTCAATTTAGTACCCAGCTCACTGGGAGGGCAGTCTGCATAGTTAAAATTGTAAACTGCCCAGAGAGCACTTTAAGCACTATAGGTCAGTATATAAGCAGCAATAATAAAGATAATAATAAGCAGAAATAATTCTCCAGGAATTATTTTAGCAGTCCTATATGATAGATTACTAAAGTGACCTCCAGATTGTAGATGTGACATGCTGAAGTTGTAGGTGGCATCTTGCCTAATGCAATCTTAGAGGGGTGTACTAAACCTCAAAGCGTTTTACAGTATTCAAAATCACTCTACCCAGAACTTGTTTGCATGCATTCAGTGATATTATCTGGCAATGTGGAAAAGCTGTAGACTTGTAGAGCTTAACTGTGCTGAAAATATTATGGTTTCAAATGATGCTGGAGCAATTATTAGTGTGAGAAGAATTTGCTTACACATGAGAGATCTAGTGCTGATTAAACAGCAAGACATTGCACTGCCCTTTTTATAAATATATTTAGATCTCAGTAATACAATCTGTTTACTGAAGGACTTTGCAGTCAGTCAGTGCCACATCACATCTATACATGCAGTGTACTTTTAGATTACGCACAAGCAATTAATAGGCCTTCCTTTCTGTGCCTTGAGGACATAGTGTCGTTGCTTACAGAAAATTACACAGCAATTAAATGAAATGAAAGCAGAAGTTATCCATGTGCAAAATTAGTAATAATGTGTGTTTAACTGAACAGACATTTCCAATTCCTAATGCTTGATCAAAATCTAAAATTATGAAGTGTTTATAAGAAAGGAAGAAATGCACATTAATCTTTAGCCCTAACTTATATAAGTTTAAAGCTACAAAACTATACACACATGCAGGGCCCATGAGGTGAGCTGCACTGAATACAGTGGGACTTACTATGAAGTAGCTACATACATATAGGATTACAAGAGCATGTATTCAACTTCCGTAAGGTAAAGGTAAAGATTCCCCTTGACATTTAGTCCAGTCGTGTCCGACTCTAGGGTGCGGTGCTCATCCCCGTCTCCAAGCCGTAGAGCCAGCGTTTGTCCATAGACAGTTTCCGTGGTCACGTGGCCAGCGCGACTAGACACGGAACGCCGTTACCTTCCCACCATGGTGGTACCTATTTATCTACTCGCATTTGCATGCTTTTCGAACTGCTAGGTTGGCAGGAGCTGGGACAAGCGACGGGAGCTCACTCCATCGCGTGGATTCGATCTTACAACTGCTGGTCTTCTGACCTTGCAGCACAGAGGCTTCTGCGGTTTAACCCATGGGACCTAGTTATTCAACACAGATGATTTAAGTAAATTCTAAATACGCTTTTTAGGTAGACCACTGTTACCATCGCCATGTGGGTTTCCTAAGTCCTTTGGCAGAGTCATGATGGAACTGAGATTTGAACTGGAGACCTCTAATGTAGGCGCTTAATCACTGAGCTACATATGGCTCATGAATGTGTCATAAATGTTTATGTTGCTGACACTCTGTAATATATACCTTGAAGTCAAGTTTCACAATGATTTAAAGTCTAAAAAAAAGAGTGTTTGCAAATAATAAAAATTAGATATGCCTAAATTAGATCTGTTGCACAATGTTTTGTGTTTATAGGTAAGTAAGTCCCCCTAAGTGTTTGTAAAAATGTAGATGCATAACAGGAGCATTAAGGAGGGTTTGCACTTCACCGTTAACTTCATTAATAGTATGTTTAACTATACTTAGCTACAGGGATGCAAGCCGCTATTTCAAGGGTATCCTTCTGCAATCAGCAAGTGAAGCAAAGATTAAGACCTGGCCCCCTTGTCATAAATTTTTTCATGTTAAGAAAGCAAGAGACAGTTTGTCTGTTTCTTCAGCATCCAGCATAGCCACTATGTGCAGGGGAGAGGGGTTTCAAGATATCTTCTTTTGTCAATGTTAATATCCTTGAAAGGATTGTATTTGACTATGTAAGCATGGGCTGAGTGACAGAGCATTTGCTTTTTAAGTGTCTTGTCAATGCCTGCATGAAATTTGTTCTTTTGCATCAGGCTGTTCACTTCATTTCTCACCGGATAAGGCATTTCCTTTTAAGGTTACTAGCATATTTCAGATCAGAATGTGTGAGGACGTTTAAACTGAGATGCCCCTGGGACATGTTAGGGTAGAGGAACATGGATGTTAATACAGTAAACATGTTAAATGCTTTTTTTCCTTCACAGGCCCCAGCAACAACAAAGTTAGTATCAACAGCATGTGGTTGACCTGGTGTTTTAATGCTTTTGAATAACTGGCGTGTATACCTGTAGCGTGTGTCTCAGAATTGCGATTTTGCAAAACAGCCTGGGCTTTTTTATTTTAAAGAGAGTAATATAAGCTTGAATTTATGTTGCGTATGGTTTGCCTTTTTTGCAGTATTAATCTTTATTTCACATATGTGTGGCTTTCTCGAGGAGCAAACAGAAAAGATAATACCAATGATTAGTTCTTTTGTTTTAATGTCTAATCGTTATGATTTAGACATTAAAATGTTTAAAAAGGTTGTAGTTGAGACAGCTGAATGTTGCTAAATATATTGAAATGTTAAACATGCTTCATTTAAATCTGAGACCAAAGGAAACAAAGATTACTTTAACACCTGGTTTTGTCCAAATGACTCCTCCTTCTGGCCTGAGTGAGTTAAAAGCTTTAGTGTGTAAATTGACTTCCAGAAAGAGATGTATTGTAACTTTATCTTTGCCTATGGCACCATCTTGCTGCCAGTCTTGGTAACTGTTAGAAAGAGCCAACAAGAAATATGCTACACTTGCCAGTGATAAGGTTGGCTAGCTTTTAACTAATAAGATTGTAAATTATTGAATAAGCATGCTATTAAATCTTAGTTGTTTAGATTTATTCCTTTTCTTCACAGCTTTAATTTCCATATTAATTTTCTATTAACTTTTTTCTTGCCTCACTTCTATGTGATTTCATCTCTATGCTCCATCGCCTGGAATCTTCTCTATTGTCTGTCTTTGTTCTGTCCCTCCTTCAGTAACCCTGATGAGGTGTAAGTATTTGACTAATACAATCTGCCTCTTAATATCTAAGCAACTGTTGCCTCATAACCAGAAGTAAAATAAGGCTGTGTTCCTTATCTGTCTTTTGTCAACTGGCTGCTGGGTTTCCTCAAAACAGTACGCACTTCTCAGTCCTTTTTTTTTTTTTTGAAAAAGCAATCTTTAAGAGCAAAATCACACAGGTGCATCACACCAAGGTACACAAACTCAGCAGTTTAACGTGAGGAGCATAGACCATCCATTGTGAAGGAATGATTTTCCTCTTCTTGTTTTATGAATGTGGACTGCATTGCTTCCATCAGAGAGAATGGGAAGGGGCTGTGGCTTAGTCCGCAAGTAGCCCATGCATTGCATTCAGGAGGTCCACAGATGAAGCCCTGTTTTTTCCAGGTTGGGCTAGGAACAAATCCTGTCTGCTATACTAGAGAGCTGCTCCCTGATAGTTTTGACAGCATTGGGCAAGATGGGACCACGGTCTGACTCAGTGTAGGGCAACTTCTGATCTTCCTATCTTTGCTCAGAAAGTATATATTTTGCAAAAGGAATGCTTTAACTAAGCAGTACAAGAATCCTTTAGCATCAGAAGTATTCAAACCGAACCCTTTTGAGGCTGTTAATGGTCGCATCCAGTGTTAGTTCTGGACATGGACTAGATTGACATTCAGGTTCTCTTCCAAATGTTAAAACTATTATAGATAGTCATGTCTGTCTACACCTGACTAGGATTTATGACAGAATCCTAAATGTAACTATTCCTTATTAAAGGCAATTGGCACAAGTACTTCTCACATTCGTGGTCTGGAATATATAGGCAAAAGTGAGCAAAATACCTCAAAGACCCAGTATAATGGAAGTAATGTGGCTTCTTTTTAGGGACATTGGCACAGCCTTCTAAGAATTCTTCATTAATTGGATTCAGTCTCTGTAAGAGTAAATTAGGGGCTGTGAGCAGGTGAAGCTGGGTTGGATTTTGGGTTTTTTGGTCAGGATCTTGTTGATGTTAATGTAAGGTTTGTGTAACTTTTCAGTGGCTAATTGACGAGGTACTGGAGCATGCTTCAGGTGTGTGCCTGATCATGTGTCCATTTATGGAACTGAGATACACCCCAGCACCTCATCAATTAGTCATGGCAAGTTACGCAAACCTTACACAAACACTAATAAGATTCTGGCCATTGTTGATTAATGTTTTTTTTTTCCACCATAAAGGAATTAAGATTTTGGGGACTGGTTTAGAAATCCATGAAACAAAAGTGATATGTACTAATTTACAGAAAGAAAGACCCTTTTTATGGACTGTAGAAAAATAGAAGTTAGGATAATTAATGACTTAGTAAAGTAGTGGTTTTTCAAATTCTCATTGTTACTTTTTCCTTCCTTCCTTCCTTCCTTCCTTCCTTCCTTCCTTCCTTCCTTCCTTCCTTCCTTCCTTCCTTCCTTCCTTCCTTCCTTCCTTCCTTCCTTCCTTCCTTCTCTTTCTCCTACTGGTTACTCTGGATCCTTTTTACTCTGCTGTCATCCCTTTTCAAATACATCAAAGGAAAAATCCACCTAAACGGTAATTGTTAAAATATGCCTGTATGTAATTTTTCAGTGCAGGCCTCATAGAATGTATATGTTCATGAGCAAGTGATTCAGAAATAGGTCTTGTGATACATATATTTTACACCTTCCTGCATCTCTTCTGTATATCCAAAGAAGGAAGCCTTGTTAGACTGTTTCAATGTGATGGAAGAGGAAAGAAGAAAAAGTTGTGGCACCCTTAAGAGTAATACATTTATTTTACCATGATATAATATGTATTATAGTAATCTGTGAAAGCTTGTAGTAGAATAATTCTGTTGTTAAGGTGCCACAAGCCTTCCCAGTCCTCTTTCTTTGTTATTAATAGATGTTCCCTTTCTGCCTCTACTGGCCTCCTGCAGTGGGGAAGTGTTCCCCCACCTGCTAAAGCAGGCAGCAGTCACTTTTAGCCCATGATACCATGTATCTGTTATGAAAACATGATTCTACCACGTGTGGCAGATTTTGCAAAGAGATGGTAAAGAGAAAGGAGGTGCCCTTGCATCAGTATTTCATATGAATGGCAGTGAATCCATATGAGTCAATTTATAACATGCAAGTGAAGGTAAAGAGTTTATTTATGTAAAGTTCCATGTTATTGATTACCTGTTTAACATGCTTTGTTGCTGTTGCTGCTGATGTTTGTTTTGGAAAGTATTGAAAAATGCGGTAGCCAGAAACCTTTTGGGGTCTATGTAAGGTTCCTGTAACTTGCTGTAACTTAATTGCAGCTGCTTGATGAGGTTCAGGGCACATTTTGGTTACATACCCGGCTATGCATCAAGTTGCACAGCTGGTGTGCACCCTGGCACCTCATCAGTTAGCTGTCCATGTTGTGCAAACCATATGTTCAAACCTTCCTAGCAGCCTTCCTTTGCAAGCACTGTTAACATTAAACAAGGTATGACCTGGAATACAGACACTGGTCCTGTATTTAGGCACTGGTGCCTAGGATTGTTTGTTTGTTTATTAAGAACACATTTAAATGAGGTTTTAGAGTGCAAGGAACTAGATGTGATACAAGTGTTTTACTGGTGCCTTTTGTACAACCACTTTTAATGTGGGCATAATAGAGAAGTAAGTAGTAATCATAAATAATTTTCAAGAGGGGAGAGTGGACCATTTTCTTTACATCTAAAGGCTGTAGAGATGTATAGGGTTGTGATGTCTCATTAAGAGATTAGTGTCTCAATCGAGCCAAAGATGCTAGTCCATGAATGTGTTGCAGTGGTAGAAAACTCATGTGTAGGTTCTAAATAGGGATGGGTACAAACCGGAAATATGATGAATCAAGGTGTGTTGTGGTTCATGGCTACCCAAAACCACCCCTGAACCCTGGAAAAACAAACAAAATGAATGCCCCTTCCCCCTTCCTGCTGCCCCCATTGCCTCTCCACCTGGTCCTGCCTCCTCCTCCTCTTTGTTCTCCACCATCTTTGGAGACGTCAGCCTGGCTTCCCTTCTGGGAACTAGGCAAGCTGTCTCTGTGCATGCACATGCCTAGACAGCCACCCTGTTTCCTGGAAGGGGCCACAGTCTCTAAAGATGGCGGTGGTGGAGGACGAGGCAGCAGGACGAGGTAGGGAGGTGCCGGGGGCAGTGGGAAATGGTTTATGGTCCACTTCAGGGATTCCATTTTGCCAAAGCAAAACAAAGTGCCGAGCAGAAACAGTTTGGCACTTCATTTCACTTTGGCAAAATGGAATCCCTGAAGCGGACCATAAACCATCCAGGCTCGTGTTTTTTTCCTGTTTGTTCATGCCCATCTCTAGTTCTAAGACAAAAATGAATTGTACTCGACATTGTGTGCAGCCACTGTGACTACATTATATGCAACTACTATGGCTATGCTAGATGTTGTAGGCTTAAATCTTGAGTGCCTTAATATGCGTTAATTCTAAACCCAGTTATACTGAAATAATTGTTAATTTACTAAATATGAAAACAAAAACTTACTGGTTTTGCATCTTTTCTGTATTGCATTAGTCCTCCACGAAAGCATGTTGTGTACACAAACACCGAGTTCTACCACCCACCCACTCACAGCAACAACAGCAAGAAACGACTGATTGAGGATACTGAGGACTGGCACCCAAGGACAGGAACCACCCAGTCACGTTCTTTCCGCATTCTTGCCCAGATCACTGGCACCGAACACAGTGAGTATCATTTGATCTTATAGCAAAAAACAAAACAAAAATAAAAAACAATGTGTGTAAAATTTCTGCATACATCTATTTCCCCTTTTTACAAAAAAAAATTTGTAAAATATGAAAGATAGGGTTTTTCTTCCATAGTGCTGTTTTTGAACTTGGAATGTTTGCAGGTACTGTTAATGGAAGATGTACAAAAAGATATACTTTCACTGCTGAGACTTTATGAATCTTTGTACCTGTTTCCTCTGACTTTGACTGCTATTTCATTAGCTCATTGTTATTTTCCACCGAGAATGAAAAGAGAGTTATAACTGAAACAGAACATGAACCCAAATATAAAGCTGGTGGTTCAGAAGGTTTTCTGTACATCTGGTTATTTTCAGTGTAGTATAAAGTTTGATACTGGTATGTGCTATGGAAACTAAAACAGGTAATGGTCACAGTGGGTAGAAAATACCTGTGAACTGTCTCCTGTGAGTCCAGTAGGATTTTTGACTTTGCTGCTGTCATCAGCCTGCCATGTGCTAAAAGCAAACCTCTTGTGGAAGTGTGAGAGCACTCGAAAAGGTTCAGTGGAGAGAATAAAAATGTTAATTGGGGTAGCTCTTGGGTTCCTGACTAACAAGACAATTGATTTCATGTCCCTGTATGGTTTGTTTTTGCCCTAATTTTTTAACCTTAACTTGCAAAATCTTTAATGCTTAAATATTTCCTTATTTAAAATATCTTATGTACTGTCCTTCGAAGAGGAATTAGGTGTATCAGAAGAAAATAGCAAATAAAATCCTTACCAGTCAAAATAGTCACAATAGACCAAAAATGCAAATATTTTTGCAAGGCACCCAGAATACTTCTGCAGGGGTACAATATATATATTGTACATATATGTATATATATGCATATATATGTATATATGTATACATATGGCAATGAAACTCCAATCTTTAGGTATAATCATCTTTTTGAACACTCATAGTACGTTTATTAGAAGAAATCAAACGTGAAAGGGGGGGGGGGGGAAGGCTTGTCTGACAAATGTTTCCTGGCTTTGTATTTTGGGAAATAAGACTTACCATAGGAGTTTAAAACTCACAACAGATACCATGTCAGTATATGCTTCAGTATTTTTGGAAATTGTGCTTTTGGGCCTCCATGGCTTTCTTTGTTTTCTGTCACATTTCCCAAATTTTGTTTGTTTTGAGTCAGGACTATAAATAACAGTCTATAGACTAAACTTTAGGAAGCTCTCTGCTAATAATGAGAGTGGGTAAAACTTGGAATGTCAAGGAAAACTTTGTCATGAACTTCACAGAATACTTTTAAAATGAGGCATCATATGACATTTGTGATTTAGTTGGGTGGTCAGGTTAGTCTGTAACCTGTTCTACAAAAACAAAAGAAAACAAAAAACCCAGAAAGAGTCTTGCGACATATTGTAAACTTACAAGTTTTGTTTGGCCTAAGCTTTCATGCACTGTAGACCACTTACCTCTGCTCACGTGCCCTGTTGTGTCTGTAGTCCGCTTGCATTATGCATCTGAACAAGTGGGCTACAATTCATAAAAGCTTATACCAAATCAAATTTGGCAGCCTACAGGTGCCCCAGACAATTTTTGTGATTTTAGTGTAAGCTAGATATTGGTAATTAATGTTTATACTGCCCATTTATTCTTCCTGGAACTAAAACTGGCTAAACAAGCCATTTAGTATATGATTGGCTTGCTGGGAGAATGTGAACCTCCACCATCACACTGCTCATGCGTGCTGCAAGGACAAGGGTTATTTGCCTCCCTCATGGAGTAGGTGGGATGGTGTGGATGGGGACCCCATGCATGCATGGGGACACTTGAGGTGTCCTTATGCTCACTGGGATTGGGGTTTAGGAGGATTTTTATGAAGGTTTTCCTACCATATCCTCGTCTCTTTTCTGCTGGTGCTTGGCCCACCCTGTGGGTCCAGTGCAAAATTAACTTCCGGGCCGGATAAGAATTTTTAGCCTATTTTATTGTCTGATTGGCATATTAAACAAAAAGCGGGCAGGAATTTTTTGCCTATGCTGCAGTGATTGCCCGCAGGCATTCTGTCCAGATCAGAGTGTAGTGTCAGTTATAAATGGGGCACCCAGGTGGGTCATGTGAAGAAGGAGTCTGAGGAATTGTGAGCTGCTGGGTGGCACAGAGGTGTGCAACAGCATCCAACAGTGCAGCACCACAGCTCCTGCTTTCCTGGAGTTGGGTTTGAGGATACAGGAGGACAAAACTAGAGTCTTGTGTGGGGGATGGCATCTCAGAGATTCACAATGCCATGATGGCTGGCAGCAAGCTGTCGATAGGTAAGATGCCTCAGGGGATTGGGGGCTCACCTTGTAAGGTCTGGAGAGGTGGATGGAATCCCTGCTCCTGGCCTAGGATCCTCATTACAGGAGGCCTTGTTGAAGGCATTGGGTAGTTTAAAAGTTAACATTTAATAAAAAAATTAGCCCTAGTTATCTGTGTATTACCTCCTTTATTCCAGATTGGGGACAAAGAAAAGCCATCATTTGTGGTTTGAATGTTGTACGAAACAAACTGTGAACAGAAAGTGTGGTTTGTTTAGCCACTCCTCCTTGCAGGAAGAATCAAACAGGTGCCTTGCCTATAGTACAATAAGCTAGAATTCTTCTAGAATTCTGGTTTATTGTGACCTCTGAATGCACTCAATATCATTCATAAAGGAATTAAACATCATGGTTCCAGAAGGTACTGGGGAAATGCTAAAAAACTCTTTGCAGCATTTTCATGGTGAGTAAATTTGTGGTTCAATTTTCTTTTGCAGTGAAAGAGCCTGAACCCGATAATACAAAGAAGACAAAGTAAGTTAATAATCTATATTTTGATGTGTCACATGGTTTATTTTTAATTGATGGTGAGAAAAATACCTGTTTGTGTGCATGTGTATGTGCAAAGTTGGTTGTCCTTTAAAGCTCTGGTTCCTTTATTTTCATGTTGTCGTAGACAGTAAGGAAGCTCTTAATAACTGCCCTTTTCATTATTTTTCTATAAAACTGAGCAATTTTAGAAGATTGTTCCCTACAAAAACAAGGATTTGGGCAGATAGCAACAATAAGATTTATACTGAGATACATAATATAATCTCCTGAATACTGGTAATCCTAACCAGATATTTAGAGAAAATGTCCTGTGCCTTTTTAGGTTGTCTTCACTACTGTTTTGGGTTTTTAAAAATTCTTATTACATGAGGTCACATTGTCAAGGTGATCTGCTAGGTATTAAGACTTTGGCTATATTCTAAAGAGGCATCCTGAGCATGTTAGGCAAGAAGTGCTATCCAATGCTTGCTTTGAAAAGCACACCACATTAGCAGAGAGGCAGGCTATTACTCCTTAATGTCCCAAAGTTCTTATACACTTGCGCATGTATGGGGGAATGCTGAAGCCTTTTCTATAAGCTGCATGTTTTGTGACCTGGATGATGAACTCTTTCTCTACAGGCATTCACCAGTACCAGTTGGAATGCTGGCTTAGTATTGAGATGTGCCTTACCTCAGATGGTCACATTTTCTCTTAAATGGAGGGCAGTCCTCTGTTTGAAGGCTTCTAGAGGACAGCCCTCTTACTGAAGATGGCCTCCATTTGAATGGCAGTCTCGTTCAAATCTTATGTAGAGATAGAAGCCTAGAAAGAGGGAGACTGTAGCACTTGGACAGTAGCCTGAACAGTAGGTACATAGGTCATCTGGACAGAGACTTCCCCGGTCTGGTGAGATGGATCGCTATTCTGTTCTAATTATAGAAAATAAGTCATGGTTTTGTTCTGTACATACTGTATAAGCTAGCACATGTACGTTTAGCATACAACTTGGAAGACCAAGGATAGAACTCAAAATGTTTGTCTGAGTGGTTTCAGTTGCATCAAAATTGCTGTACACACATCATGGTGGCATGCAGATATATATCCTGGTCTTAATTGCAGTAAGGAAGGATGAGATGGGAGTCTTTTACACTTTGTTACCTTACCAGATGGGAACATTCTGAGTTATAAAAGGCTACACTTACTCAGAATTGCTCTCTGTTTTTTAAAAGCAAACCAGGTTAAAACAAACCAGGATTAATTGTTCATATCCAATAAATATTCTTTGCATTTAATAGATCAGTTCTGAATTGGATGTGGTATATCTGTGTGTCACTAGTTTATAAAACAGCAGACGTTCTGTAAGACATGGTATGAAGTTGAGTGTTTGAGATCAGTGCTGTAGCTCTAATATTGACTGTGAATGAGGGATAGTATATGTAGTAAAGTACTACCCTTGCAGTTTATGCTGTCGTTGCAGACAAATCTTTTGGTAGTGATACTTCCAAATAGTGTTTTACACAGCAAAATGAGCTTAGCGTTTTTGTCCTTAGGTAGAAATAAAACCTTATTCAGCATGGAGAAATATTAAATTATACAGCTACTATAAATTTATGTAGTTGGGAAAAATGCATAATTTGTCTTGCATAAGTGTGATTTACCTCGTTGTGGAAGAGGGAAGAATAATAGAGACCTCTACCCTTGTACAGCTGCTGAATCCTCCCTTTGTTATGGCTCCTGATACTGCAGTGCATTTTGACCATCTGCTCTCCAGTGTTTCTTTACAGGCATAAGTGTTAGAAATTTGCTTTCTGTTAAAGTCCTTTAACTTTAATGAAAGACAGTTGGATTGCCAGTAATGCATGCAAATCTGCATGGTTTGGTTCCTGCATGAATCAGGGTTGAGATACAAGACTCTTCTTTCCTTTCATCTATCTCTTCTGTCACTTCTCTCTGCAGGGAAAAGGTTCCCCTCCACGTCATAGGCCCCAGATATACAAAATTACGTGACTGGCACCATGGCGTCTCAGCACGTGTCCTTAACGTCCAGTGACCGGCCAAGTTCTAGAAACAAAACAAAACACGTGTCCTTTTCTTCTTCCTCTTTTTCTTCCAGATGCTTTGCAAAGAAAGAAATGAGAAAAATAGCTTTAACTACCCAAGAAATTCTGTTCTTTTCTATACTTTTTTTCTAACAATTTCCTACCTATGTATAAAGAATGAGATGAACATGTTTTATTTTAAAACCAGAATAGACAATCAGTATACAAATGGCATGGAAACATATGTGTAATAGCATGAGGATAATTAGCTTGCCTCTTCTGGTGAGGAGGTTGGGCCTTTGCTGCAGAACTTGAGTATATAACCATTGCACCAGAGTACAGATGAAGAATAGGTTTCAAAAAAAGCATAACTTGAAAAACAGGAGCAGTAAGGCATTCTTCCTATATAGCTTTGTTTGAATTATGTAAAATAATTATTTTCTGGTTTTCTATATAGCACTGTATGAGTTCAGTGGTTGATACCATTTAGAGCAGGATGTAAATGTTTTCACACTAGTAAAAGAGGACGGGGAGTTTTTTTTTGTTGCTGTTCGAGTTAAAGTAATTTTAACAATATTAGCACAGCAACTCTGCTCTACGGGAGAGGAATGTTACAAGCTAGAGAATGTTTCTGAATTCTCCCTGGCCACAAACCTAAGGGGAAATAATAATATAGCAGTGCAACGTAGCACAAGAAATGAAAATAGTATGAATGAGTGAACATAGGTTTATTTATTATAGGGTGCACTTTTTTGACTTTTTTTAGATTTTGGCACATATTACTCTGTAATATAATGTATTATAGCAAATACCTATTCATTTAATTTCTGCTTTTGTGAAGCTTGAAGAATACTTAATAAATGTTGCCTTTAACTTATTTCCACCCCATGTGCATTTTTATTTGAGATCTTTTGGAACCTGTCAACAGAAATTTTCCATATATGTTGAATCAATTCAACAGCATTGACGCTATTACTGAAGAAAGCATACGTATTGCTCTGCTATAATAAAGTCTGCCGCTTGTGGCAAATTCTATTCAGATGGGCCTGCATTTTCTTCTTATAGTAAATAGCATTCAGTTTTTAAACAGAATGATCCCTCTTGCAGGAAAGTTATTTCAGGAAGAATATTTATATTTGTACTTACACAAACTTTGGCTCCAGCTGCTCCACATTTGAGTCTTCAGTAGAAGTAATTCCATGGGAATACAAGTCATTTAGATATGTATATTGTCCTCTCCTACAATATTTGCAGTTCACTGTTTATTGACTTATTCTAGGGAAGGTGAAACAGAAAATGAAGATCAGAGGTAACTAACTATTCACTAGTTTGACATTTAACAGCCACGTGTGCAGAAAAATTAAAACAATATGATAAACAAAACTACTAAAGTGTGGTTGTGCCTTCTTATTTGGTAGAATTAAAACACCAGTCTGTAATACATTCTTAAAATCTGTATTTCAGTTATTTCTATTACAGTTTTTCACCATCACAAGCTCTTCCTTTTGCGGCCAGCAGCTCATCCTTAGATTTGGTCAAATAATTCTTATTTCATAAGAAATAATTATCTTACATGGTCACGTGCGATACTAAATCATCACATTTCTGTTTAATGCATGTAGGTGCTACTATACAGTCTGAACGCTGGATGTTAAAAATGCTATTGTGAATTTTCAGTATGTCCCTTAAATTAAAGGTTTTGATCAGAAAACAAAATGTTTTTCATACAGTACTTTCCAAATTGTGGAATATATATTTCCCGCCCACCCGCCCCCACCCTTTTTTTTTTTTTTTTTTTTTTGCAGATGCTATTGTTTAAGTGTGTGTTTTTTAATGGCTTGTCCACTTTGCTGTAAATTACATATGATGCTTTCATTTGTAGCATTCTAGTCACAGACTTATTTTTAAATTAGTTTTCCGCAACACCCGACTAGGTTCAGAATCACAATAATGCCCTATAGTTGTGAAGGAGAGTAAGCTATGAATCAGAACATTCCTGCTTTGTGAATCTCATCTCTGCCATAAACTGACTCAATGACATTAGGCAACCAGTCTTCCTCTCTCAACCTCAGCTGCTTTCTCCACATCTGCATTTGCAGTATTATGGCAGATGATGATAACAACAACTCCTCTTGACTTTTTTTGTAAGAGTTGTGACTAGCAAGTAAACGATACATGTCTTGAGCACTTGAACACTCTGTACAAATGACTGCTGCTATTCTTCTAAAGCGTATGCTAATGTTGTTTGAGAATTTCAGAGAAATGAAGTGGAACACATCCCTTTCTTTGATACTTGAAATGCTGCCTCCACTTTCCCACTCATAATCTGATACAGAAACTGCAAGAGTTGTCAGTGCTAAAGTTTAAGGATAGTATTAGGAGTCCTCCAATTTTACCAAATGTCGGAAGCTACTTTGAAATGTTCGGGTGTACAGAATCACTTGGTTGCTTGACCACAATGTGTATAGTCCCCAAGAGTAATACTTCCCATTGAAGACTCATTGGTCTGAGGAATAGAATTCACTGTGGGATGGACTGGACCTGTATCCAGTTATATTACTGGACTACATCACAATCTGTTGTGCTAACAGTTGTGCAGCCGATTGTGCAAGATGTTTTATAACTTCTTTGTAATTCCTAAGTGCTACAAGCTTTGCACAATGGCTTATGGAATGGTGCAGCCGAGCACATCTGCACTAGCAGAGATTTTCACTTTGCTAGTATTACAACTGGATTTAGGCTGTGGTTGCTTTTACCCTAGGATCTTAGTACCTAACTCTTATTTGTATTATATTCCAAATATTTTGGCTTTTACTTGAATTAGGCTCAAAGATGATCTCAATTCAGTTCAATTTATTGTCATTGAACGTATATACACCGTATACACATACAACGAAATTCACAAAGAACACTCAGAGACCAGACCAAAAACACACACACTCATAACAAACCCTAATATCTCAGAAATATTTAAGAAATTATATTTCATTTATGTACACTGTCTGTGAAATGGGTGTTTTTCCCCCTAGTTTTGCTTCTAAGACAAGCAAGATTTTTTTAAACAAATGCATAGTTCCTTTAGAATACGCTACAATATATTCATATTAATGTTCCTATTGTGATTTATTTTGTAACTTTGCATGTAGTGTTTGGATGACAAGAAATTCTTCAGTTTCGATGCAGTACATAACTAGCTTTCCTTGTGCTGTGGTGGATAGACAATGGAAACCATGTAACAACCATGGGGCTTGTTGTCTTGAGTTAAAATTCCACCTTGCTTGGTATAAATGGAATTGTGTCACACAAGAACATAATTTATGTTAGAGAGGGTCAGAATGAATCATCATCAGTTTGCCACATGCCACTATAAATATTTGGGAAAGTTTATTAAAATGTGCATTAGTGTCTGACAATAATAACTCAGTAAGACATTTATAAGGAAAATGTTGGCAGTGAATCTCAAGTTGTGATTAGCTGTCCGGTGGTCATTTTTTTGTCTTGGTGAGGAGTGTAAAACTCAAATTGGTTTTACAGGCCCTGTTTCGATTATTGACACCTATGAAAGAGAATATCACTTTTATTTTCTAAAATTGGAACTCTTGACCTATTCAGGTGGTCTGGTTCAGAAGCCAGTAAACACATGAGCAGGGGCTCACCTTGAGGCCATTGCATAACCATTTCTTTTCTCCTTTGGGACTCCTTGTGACAGAAATGGCATTGGAGGGGGCAGATCATGCATAATGTATGTTTTCATGTGTTTACTTGAAATTAGAATTCCTAGAAGGTTCCTATCTTTTCTCTAACAGTTCTTGTGTTAATTACCCTTTTACTCCCCTCTAGATCTCATAGATTGAATGGTAATCTGACTCATTATAAGTTTCTTTCATCCCTTCATGCCTTTTTTTTCTGTGCTTTGCCATAGCACATACTGTTTTTCTCTCAGTTTGGTCAGGAGTATACAGTTCAAATTGCTCTTAGGATCACTTCTTCTGATTCCTAACTACCATAGAAAAGCTGGCTGGCTGGCTAATTGAGTTAGGCTTCTGACTATAGAGCCAAAAGTTGAGAGTTTTGTGCCTCCCAATGGGAATAATTAGGATCCTGGATCTAGCATTAGGCAAGATCCACAGTTCTTGAGCACCCCCAGAAGGAAATGGTAAAACATTTCTGAGTATATGTAGAAAACCCTGGAAAGGATCATTGTAAGTCGGAATCAACTTAACACCATCTAATTATTATTATAAGAGAATCACTGTGGCAATCAAGAGAGATCCTTTTTCGATGCAGGCTACTTATGATGTCCACACCATTATCTGCCACCAAACTACCTCTTTTGTGTTTCTCTATCTACAGACCTTACTGCAGCCCCATTTCTGAGCTGCTTTCTTTGGCCTGTAACCCATAATATCAAAGTTAGGCTGTGGTCACACCAGCAAAATGTTTCTGAGTTGCTCCTCATGAATTTCTGCCCTTTTTACAGTTCAGACAATGCAAGGCCATTATCAATTATTTTGTTCCCCCTCCGTGCTATCTCTACATCAAATCCAGTCCACTGGGAGGATACTACTATATTTGTTCCGCATTTCACCACATAGTAAAATTGACATCCCCTTGAGTGTGTACTCCAAAACGGATTCATTTCCTATGAATCTGGCATGCGGTCCCACTTCCCTCACCTGCTGTTGTTCGACTCCCTTAATTTTTAAAAATTAATTCTCAAACGAGAATGTTGGCATGTTGGTATACTTCTGTCAAATATGGAGCATCAGTTCCTCTACTGTCTTTTGACCGCCACTGCAGTGCACTGTGGGTTCTCCTTCATGGAGGGTAATGAAGGATGGAAATAGGAAGAAATGGCCCAGATCAGTACATAGCCAGCAAGGGTGTTTTGCCAACACAGTGATGTACCCACACATTTTTTTTTTAAAAAGGAGGGGAGGGGGACAGAGAAAAGCACAAGAAAAGAAAAGGGATATGTCCCCCTCAAGAGGTATAGATAAACGTACCCCATCTAATTCACCCCCCAAAAAGCCGAGCGGTTAAAAAACATGAACCACTATCACAAGATATATGCCACATGAGCACAACACACAACTGTACAGGAAGCAGAAGATGCGAGAAAGAAGGGGGCATTTCCCTAGTGTGACCGCTGCCTTATTCTGCATTGCTGTTGGTTCTCAATGCATGAGGATCTGTGTGGCATTTAGTAGTGTACGATGCAACTAAACCTTCCCCAATATTTGTGTGCCGTTATTATGACAGATCTGGAAGTATGGAAAGCCACTTGGCTGCCTCTAAGCTCATAATTTTTGTCATCACTTTTGTGTAGTCCAAGAAAAACTTTTTCCTGGCACAATAAGCATTCATCTTACCTGGATTCCTATCCCCTTCTGTTAGAAGAGTTGGAAGTTCTTAATAGATACCAGATTCTATTTTACTCTCAGCCGTTATCCATTAACTGCATCTTTGACTTACAAATATTCAACTAGTTCAGGATTTTGTCTCCTGTTTCTGCACAGATCAGTTATATTCCAAACATGGCATTTTGCAGTTAATGTTGCTCCCCTTTGTTCTCCTCTATCATAAATCTATCTATACCTCATCTCTCAGTCATTCACTTATTTCCCCCTGCAGACTCTTTGTCTCTGTTCCCTCTGTTTTCAGTCTCCTTTTCTTATATGTTCCTTCCTTTTATTTATTGAGTCCAGTGATAATTTCACTCAGGATAGATGTGGTGGAAACTCTTGGGTATTTCCACATTGTTATGGAAAAGGGTCACAAACAGAAGATTTCTGGAATCCATTGAGGAAGGCATAGGGTTTCTTTTTTTCTTTTTTGTGGGCCTGGTTAATTGCTCACATGTGGTATGGAAGAAAGGTGGAGCAGGTCAGTTGAAGAGGCAGGGAGAGACTATCCCAAGGTCACCAAGGAAGTTCCAAGTCCCAGTCAAACAACTGTACCAGTGGGTATGCTGTGGCTGCCTGGAATACATGAGGGTTATAGACTCCATAAAGTTAAAAAAATTAACATAAATAAAAACATTGGTGTAAATAGCATGCAGTTTGTCCAGAATTCTTCTCAAACAACGAGAAAAGAAGCACATACAAAGCATGAAAATGAGTCTTATGTAGAGTATGACGTTCCCCTTCCAATTTATTTTAACAGTAGGAACAGGCTAAGTGTATAACATATTTTTGGCGGGGGGGGGGGTAAGTGCAGAAATTTTTTATCTCATCACCAGTTAATGTAGTTTTTATGCAAGAAAGTAGTGTGAATTGTGCAGTCTGTGTAAATATGCTAGCAGAGGGCTCCTGCACTAATGGGAGAAAACTATCTAGAGCTGTAGATTAGAAAACATTAATAAAAATAATTTAACTAGGCATAAATATTTCATTTCTTACTTTACAGTAGCTTCATCCTTATTAATGATGCTTTCAAACCTCTTGAATGCCAAAATATGCTAATCAAAATTAATATGCATTGATATGTACTTGTTCCACACACCATTGTGTGGTTCAGAATTTATCTTTCCGCCAGTAGCTAGAGCCTTTAAAAATATTGTAATTCTGGTAGCTATTATTCAAATGGTGATACTTTCAGATCGATATTTGCCAGAGGTCTTAGGCTAGCAATTTTGTGTCCCATGACAATGTTCTCCTAAATGTTATCTAGCTGCCAAAGAAGTGTCTGGTAGTGTGACCTCTCTGTGTTCTCTGTTATCACTGTATGCAAAGCATCTCTGCAGATTTGACTAACGGGTTAGAGCCGGATCATCTACATTCAGTAGCTACCCAGACCTGTGAAATTCAAATATCTGATGTGTCAGAACAGCCAACGTCACTGTCACCAGCTCAAAGGTCTGCTTCTTTGTTCTTGTTCCTGCAATTCAAGTTCACTGGCACCTAACTTTATAATGGAAATTCATGTGTCACACATATAGTGCTGCAAATTAGAAGTATTAAAGATCACTTCAATTTTTAAGGAATTAATTGTAATGATTCACATGTGAAGGGTGAAATACCACCTTTGCTCTAACTTTCACTGCCTAACTACATTGCTTACTACTGGTATGTGGCATTAATTGATGGGGGATTTTTCTGCATGGATAACCAAATATGAGGACAAAGTAGATGTGATGTAAGTTTGGATTATCCTTGCTCTTTTATATGAGAAATCTAAACACCCAATGCATATGTCATAGTTATACATCTTCCATTGGCCAAAAGGCAAATGTTATTTCTCTGTTGGACTACAACTAGATTGGATGTGGGTGCCATTTTACCAAACTTTCTGGTATTTCAAACATGCTTTCGAATGGATTTAAAATGAAAAGTGATGGTTGATCATTGTTAGTTTCTCCTGTTCTGGACAAGACACAAAGTGTAGAATGTTCACAAAGGTCTGAGCTGCATTGCGTCTACCCAGCTTTTACTATTTCCCATAAATGGCAGGGGATCTAAAAGATAAAGGTGCAGCCATCCTTCTGCTTTGGTGGGACCAATTAGTTTTTCAGCCTTGCAGACTGGCAATCAATGGAAGAGATTAATACTTCTGAGCCCACATATAATCTGTAAATTCATAGTAATTGTATGTATTTATTTAAAATATTTTTAACCCTTCTTTCTCCTTAAAAAGGACCCGAAGCAGCTTACAACAATTAAATTAAACAACAATTAAAATTTAAAATAAGCTATTGTATTGTAAATATATCTTTGTAAACTTCTTCTCTGATTTTTGGAATGGAAATGAATTGCTAGCAGGGCAGAAACAAATTCAGCTAGCTCGTTGGTAACAGATCCATCTTGTAGCACTTTTTCTTCTACCAAGTTTTTTGGACCTATTCTCTCTACAACTTCACTGAAGAGGTAAATATTCATTTTTACATCATGATTGCTTTAAAGCTATTCATTTTCCTCTTAGTTTTCTGTAACTTACATAAGTAGATGAGTTATTTTAGTTTCAAACTGATCAGTTTAGCACACACACACACACACACACACACACACACACACACACAGAGAGAGAGCCATGTATGCTTAAAAGAGTCTATCTCATTGTGTGTTATGCCTGAATTTTCCACCAAATGACAATATATTTATCAGATCACAGCTTGTCGGAAATGATATTCCTCAAACATAAACCTCCCAAAACCATATGCTTCACAATTTAAAATCATGTTTAGTATTTAACATAATGAATTAAGTGGAAGGAGCAGCCAGCTACCCCACTTTTAGATTCAGGAAAGCTGTATGTTATTCCCCTTTTAGTTTTCTTTATTTTCACTATACAGTTTATGTTTTAAAAGCCATGGGTGGGATGGAATTATTAGTTGTTTTCCTTGGCCCTGTGCACTGACCATTAATTGAGGTGTAGTACTCACCTCTAAAGCTGGGATCCGGTTGAAGCACATAAAATAATCTAAAGTAAGAGTTGGGACATCAATTCCTTTTCCTACCTGTTCTCTAAATTACATTTTAGAGTTTCTCCCTTTATTACCGATATTGAAATGTTCATAGAAAAACTGTGTAATCCTGGACAAGCAGAAGTAGTTATGCTAACAAATGCCACCACTAGTTTTATGATAACTGGAAATTCTAAAGGGCACCAAGAATTACATTTGAATAGATTGTGTATACAAGATTTTCCCAACCTTTTGCCCTCTGGACAGATTGGATAGCAATCTCTATCGCTCCTGGCCAGTGCTGTCTGTGGATTATGGAAGTTGTAAAAGCATCTGGAGGAGAACAGTTGGGAAAGTGTGTGGTAGATGACAAAACACAATTCAATATAGAGTCAATCATACAGAGATCAGCTGAAATTAGTGGGGTGTAAATTAGCTATGATGAAGCTCAAGTCAAATGGATTTCTATAAATTTAGTATTAATATGGATCCAACCCATTATAAATTATGTGCTGCAAAATCCAGTGCAGGATTTTATATTCATTATTGATGTTGATATACTGAACATTTCAATATACACATTATATTTAGTGATCTATATATACAATATTGTATTAACACTGAAACCAATTCTGAATATATTTGAACAGTGGAAAGAGACTGTAAAAAAAAGTGATGCTGGGAGCTTTTTTTGTTTTAAATTCATGTCATAATTTTTTTTTTCTTCAGAGAACTTTTTTTCAACAATCCTCTGGAAGCCTTACCCAAGTGTGCACCTCATCCACCTGCTACTGTTCATATTTTAAGCACTAACAGCCAAATAGCTGTTGTGTCCAAAACAGCATCAAGTTACGCTAGGTAGTTTGAGATTTAATTACATTCTATTTCTGCTGCATCGTAAGTTATAACTGCTTTATACCTGTTCCTCTAATTAAAAAAAGGGGGAGAGTGGAAAAGCAAGAAACCCTTCTTTTTGGAGTGTATCAGCTGCTTTGTATTTTCTCCCACTTCCTTGCTTACCTCCTGAGGCTTCTTCTGTAGTTCTGATGTACCTTTTGTAACACCCTTTTTGTTTGAACAGGAGGGAGAAGAAAATTCTGCTCCATATTCAGTGAGACCAGCATAGTGGAAGTTCTAAGTGTCCTTTATATGTGATATAGCTAGATTTGGGGGGAAAGCATCAATTACTAGAAAAGACTCCTTTGAAGACATAATTAAGTAAAATATTCCAAGACTTTAGCTGTTCAGATGTGTTAAATGAGGGCAGTTCATCTGCTTGCATTTGACTAGCTTGAAACACACATGTGTCTCGGTAGGCAGATCTAATGTTTGTAACCTTATATATCATGCACTCCACAAGATGGCAGCAGTCAATAACTGCACAGAACGTCCGTCGTTCTTTGTGGCATTTTTATTTGTGTTTGGTTAAAAGAAAAGTGCTGGCTCTTATGGGAAGATCTTCTCTTTGGCAATAATGTTTCATAAATTATAATTCATTCCATAGGTGTCGCCCCCACCCTTGTGCCCTTTAATGACACTGCATCTACCTTGACTGGGTAACAAGCACAAGCAACCTCATTGGTGTACCCTTAAAGGCCAAAATGCTTGCACCACGTGGTAAACATTATGGGGCGTACTCTCTGGCAAACACTGAGAACTGTATTTCTGAGGAGCATCAAGTGACCAACCTGAGTATAATTTACATAAATTTTATGTTCCATAAATCATAAGCACCAGCCAAATTCTCTGTAAGGATGGGTAAAATTTGGTTGTGAAGGTTGTGAAGAGAGTGAAGGTAGACATGGGATTTTTGTGGTCAGTCTATTACTTCAATCAAGTGTTCTCATTTAAAGTTGCTTTCCTTCAGTATCCCAAGGAAAAGGGAAAAATTATGATCATTGGAAACCTTAAATACCACACGCTATACTATAAACCTTTGATTAGGTATAGTTTATGTAAACAATAAAGACCTCCAACAATGCTGTAAAATCAGATATGATTTTCACTCTTACAATATTTGATTTCTTATTGAATTAAGGTCAAGTAGGATAATAACTGGTTCTCCAGAGCTAAACACCCCAAATGCTGCAAAGTTGGGATTAAATGAAGATGGTAATAAAAGGAACTTTCCCATGATAAGTACAGTGGCAACAACCAGTGAGCCACTTGTGTTTCCAGTTGCTCCGGTGGAAGGCAGTTTGACTGTCCAGTCTGTGACATCTGCATCGGTGCCTCCACTTACTGGCAGGTACTCAAATCCCAGCTTTATTAAGACATGGCTGTTGTTGTAGTTTTAGAAAGTAATACCTTTTAAAGCTCAGGTCTGAACAGAAACCTTGCAGAGGGCATTTGAATGTAAACCAAGGACCTCATGCAGTTTAAAACTACAGGTTGCCTACCCATTCAGACATCACCTTAGTGGTGGCTGGGGTAAAGTGAACAGTTACTGTGGCCATTGTAACTTGATGGATACAGAGTGAAGAATGAGCATGCTGATGATATTGGTATAGTCATGTCTGTCTGTTCAGTAGCCCAGCATATTTGGTATTGCATCTGGAATATAATGGTGTACCTTGGATTTTTGAAAGAACAGGACCTATTTTTGCATTAAAATACCTAAGAATATGAGAGTTTTGCATCATATACGCATTTCATCTAATCCAGTCAAGGAAAGAGTCCCAAGGGTGCTTCAACCTCAAGGGTGGTTCCAGTGTTTAAGTTCAACAATAACCCTTTCATCTAAACTGGCACCAGTCTTTCTGTCCAGCTCAGACTTACAAAGCTAAAACCAAACTCTTTCTCCCTCAGAGTCACAGGCTAGAAGCCAATTCCAGTAATAGATAACCAAGCAGCAGGTGCTGGACTTAGTACCATGAAATTCACACAAGCTGTGAAGGGTGTGTATGTGTGTTGCTTTTTTGATAATCCATAAAGAAAGTAAGAGAAAAGCCAAATTAAGCGAGAGAATCACAAATTAGAGAACATTTTTGACCAATATACATTAGGACAAAATTTATACAAAGCTGACTTCTCTGAGTTTTCCTTACAATACCACATACCTCACCAGAACAAGCAATTGATTATTATAACTCATCACAAGAAACCTAGAACAAGTAGAAGTGTCTAATCTGAATAAATGACTGTCAGAAAATGATTCATCTATAAGCAGAGACTTAAACCTTTATTTTATGGAGGCAGTGACAGATTTTACTTTCTTGGGCTCCATGATCACTGCAGATGGTGAAAGCAGCCACAAAATTAAAAGATGCCTGCTTCTTGGGAGGAAAGCGATAACAAACCTAGAGAGCATCTTAAAAAGCAGAGACATCACCTTGCCGACAAAGGTCCGCATAGTCAAAGCTATGGTTTTTCCAGTAGCGATGTATGGAAGTGAGAGCTGGACCATAAAGAAGGCTGACCGCCGAAGAATTGATGCTTTTGAATTGTGGTGCTGGAAGAGACTCTTGAGAGTCTCCTGGACTGCAAAGAGAACAAACCTATCCATTCTAAAGGAAATCAACCCTGAGTGCTCACTGGAAGGACAGATCCTGAAGCTGAGGCTCCAATACTTTGGCCATCTCATGAGAAGAGAAGGCTCCCTGGAAAAGACCCCGATGTTGGGAAAGTGTGAAGGCAAGGGGAGAAGGGGACGACAGAGGACGAGATGGTTGGACAGTGTCATCGAAGCTACCAACATTAATTTGACCCAACTCCGGGAGGCAGTGGAAGACAGGAGGGCCTGGCGTGCTCTGGTCCATGGGGTCACAAAGAGTCGGACACGACTTAACGACTAAACAATAACAAAACCTTTATTTGTGTACAAGTCCAGTTTCCTAGTTCCTGCAGTAGCCAGGAGTCTACAAGCAGGTATGACATTATCTGTGCTGTCTGAAGTCAGAACACAAGATTCCAGCCTGGAACCTGGTATTTTTTGATACAGTCAAATTCTAAAGAGTGGGATATTTTTTCCCCTATTAAAGAATAGGCTTTCACAGTTTCTCAGTGAGGTCATGTGCTAGCTTGCGCCTAATGGTTTTTCACAATATCTTTGAAATTGTTTCTGTAAAGTATTTTGCTTGTCTAACTTTCTCTTTGTCTGCCCTTTCGCTTTCTTGGAATTCATTTGGATGAAACTGAAACTAGGGAATTGTCACTGGAAAATCCATTAGGAAGTGGTCTAACGCTTGTTCCCAGTCCTTCAACTTCACTTCCAAGGGTGGCATCGTCACAAGCTGCTGCTGCTGTGTCTGCTGCTGTGTCTCTGCGGTACAGGTAGAGACTTGAGTCGGACTGTTCAGATACCTTTGAATTTCATGGAAAAAAGAGAACACTCTTCATTAACAAATGTGTATGATTTAATGTGGTTTATTTTAACATAAAGTCTTTAGTGATCCAAAGTCTTGGAAGCTCTTTGATTCATCTTTTAAAACACTCTTCATCAAGAAAGGTTTGAGAATATCTAGCAGAATCTTTAATAAAAAGCAACTGGAATTTAAAAGCCTTCCAAAGTTTGGTTTAGATGCATAGGAGCATCATTTAATGATGACATCAATGTTACAAATAATTTTGAAACACTCATTTGTTTATTTATTTATTTAAAATATTTTTACCCTGCCTTTCTCCTTGAAAAAGGACCCAAGGTGGCTTACAACAATAAAAACAATATTTAAAGTTGAAAACAATTAGTATACAATGGTGGTTAACATCATTAAAAGACAATATTTAAAACTATGAACAATGAATAAAGAGGCATCTTACATCATTCATAGGCAATATTGAGGCAAAGATCAATAAGTATACAAAAATTTTAAAAATGCCACTCTGAGAAATGGAAAACACAAGTAGTGCCAAAAATTCAGTCAAATCAGTAATGAATAGCAGTCTATCTAAAAATCACACACAGGTAGCTGGTTACTGAGAGAAAGCTTGCCTGAAGGGAAAGGTCTTCTCTTGCTTGCGGAATGACAACAAAGAGGGGGGCAGCCTAGCCTCCTGTGGGAGGGAGTTCCAAAGTCTGGGAGAAGCAACAAAGAAGGCTGTCTACTGTGTCCCCATCAGATGCATCTGTGAATGTGGTGGGACTGAGATAAAGGCATCCCTTGATGATCTTAACACCTGAGCCAGTTCATAATGGGAGATATGGTCTTTGAGATAGCTTGGACCCAGGCCATTTAGGGCTTTACAGGTTAAAACCAGCACTTTGAATTGTGCCCGGTAACTGATTGGCAGCCAGTGGAGCTGCTCTAACAGGGAGGTTATGTGATCACTGTAACCAGCCCCAGTCAGCAATCTGGCTGCTGCATTTTGGACCCGTTGAAGTTTCCTGACACTTTCAATTGCCAGCCCCACACAGTACGCATTACAGTAATCCAGCCAGGAAGTAACTAGGGTGTGTATCACAGTGGCCAGATCAGATCTCTCAAGAAATGAATGTAGCTAAGGGTCTGGGAGTAGGAGAGGATTTTCTTTTCTACAGAGTTCTCTGTAAAGTGCTATACAATTAGCATCCCATTTCTGAATCAAACTGAGGACATTGCATCTACCTTGACTACCCTGTCAAGATACGTGCAGCGTCACTAGCATAGAGGGTTTTTCTTGTATACTTAACATATTCTTTTTAAATGTTCACTAGACTCTCTGATCCTAGCACCTATCGTTCTCTCCTGGATGCCCTTCTCATTACTCCTATTATTAAGCCACCACCTCCGGAAAGTAGACCATCAAGGAAATCAGCAAGTACTTTGGAAATGGAAAGGAACTGGCAATAGTAAGAATTCGATAGAAGTGGCTCATGCACAACACTTGCATTGGTTTGGTTTGGTTTGAGCACACCATTCACTTGCCCCTTGATTTTGCCTTCTAACCTGATGGGCTGTCTGGAATTAAATCACATGTAGCTATTGTGTTTGCATATTACAGGTTTTCTTATAGCTAATTATTTGGGGGGGGGGATGGGAGAGAGATCTTTTAGTGCTTTATTTGTGGTAGAAGCACGCAGCCACTACTAACATTATAACTCTGTCAGCCAAATAGAATGGAGGGAGGGAACTGTTGGAGCAAAGGAGAACTGTTTCCTGTTCACCATTCTAAACTTTTGAATAGAACAACATTGTAAAATTAGCTAATATTATTTGTAGCATCACAGTGTGCAAATTACATTAATTTAAAATAATACAAACTGAGGGCCTTCCTAACTTGTTTTGATTTTATGGACTAGTTCATAGGATACAGCCTTTTGGTTTTATTTAAATCTCATGCATAGTGGGGCCCTGCAATGAGTAATTTTTGAGGTACATTCCGACCCTGTTGGCATTCCAGTGCACTGAGAGTTATCAGCAGGGAAAGGGTTGAGTTAAAGACTGGTTTTGACCAACAAGAAATTTAGTGTCACTCCTCCCACACAGGCTTAACCTCTGAACAACCAGAATTTGTTACTTTATTTTATTTATTTATTTATTTATTGCACTTATATGCCGCCCATCTAGACATAGTCTACTCTGGGCGGCTCACAACATACAAGATAAAAACAATTCAAAATATATATTAACAGTTTTTAATACTTCTATTTCTTGGCATTATGGCTCATCAGAAAATGGCCAGTAAACTTTTAGATACATTACATTGACTGGAATAGAAAAGTACCCTGTTTACTGACTGAATAGATTTGTTGGGACAATTTTAGTCCCAGCTACTTTTGTCAATAAAAGGAAAACAAAAATGTACACGGCAGCTGAAATCTGAGATGTTTTCATGTGACAATGCTGTTGAATACATACGTTGTACACCCAACTCTACGCAGACTCTAGAACAAAATGTGACTCTGGAAAAATAAAATGTCCTCTTTCTAGTATACAAGCATGAACCAGAGCTGTAACAAGCACTTCCAGCATCTGGGGCTTTACTCTGCTGTTGCTTAAACTTGGTCACATGAGACTGACATATATGGGGAGAAGAATGGAAAGAAACACCTGAACCTGTCTCTCTTGTGTTTCCTTCTACCAAGGAAAGAGGCTGTGTGTGTGTGTGCTTTGAGTGGGAGCAAATGTTCCAGGAGCAAATGTTTGTGCCCTCTAAATTTTGGCACCCTGGGCCAAAGCCTCAGTCACCCCACCCCCGTTACAGCTCTGGAATTAAAGACTTGTGACCTTTCAATGAATTCCAGTTTGGGAAAATATTACTAGAGTGGAATCAGTAGTTTTGAATGAAGTACTGGCAACATTTCCATCAGTGAGGAAAACCACAAGTTGTTCCAGAGGTGTATTATTGGAACTGAGAGTTTCTCGTTTTTGAGATATTCACTGACTTAGTATTGTGAGACTGTTACTATTGGTAAATGGGGCAGCAAATGATTTTTACACACATCTGCCAGCTACTCTATAAAGTGCTTCATGTTTCCTGCTGGGGTGGGACGTTTTGTTCTGTGTCATACATCCTGACCACAACTATGGTAATATTAGACCCAACTTTCCTTGGAATCTTTATTTAACCTACAAACCAGACGTCTGTGTTTTGATGATTTAGATGCTGCTACCTCATTTATTGTGTCTAGCAAAGTCGTTTCCTCTAGCACAGCATACATGAGCCATTTCACACTTCAAGTGCCTCACTGGTCAGCAAAATCTGGAAGATCCTACTGTTGCTTTATAAGAGAGTTTTTATGTTGTCCCACAAGTGTCTTAACCTGTGCATGCCTGTTCTGTTGCCAGATGATTGTGCCTTTATAGTGACTATTTTTTTGTACTTTGTGAAACTTTGTCCTTGCTGCTCATCAGGTCTCTGCATTATTATGCCAGTTCTAGGCCAATTTTGTAATATGTTAAAGTACTACCATATGTGAGGTGCAGAAAAGGTTGGCAGACCGAGCTTTTTCAGAAAATTGTAGGCATATGGGGGGAAAAGGAACTTCGGAAGAATGTCCTTTCGTATTTTAGCAACTTGGTCAGCCGAAAGCTGTTAACTTTTGTAAGCTATATTTTAAACTGGAATAATAGGTAATATGTTTGCATTGATGTAACTGCACACACTCCTAATGTGCTTCCACAGGTCTGACCATTGCAATAAATTCCTGCAGTCATTCAACCACTTCTTAAGGTGTGCCTTTGACATTATACGATGTGTTCAAAACTGCAGGAGCAAATTTAGTGAGGTTTCATCACCAGATGCATCCGATTCATGGTGAGGTTTTGCCACCTGCTCTACCTGGATTATTTTACACATTCCAAGGAAACAACAGTAGACACGTCTTTTAGACTAGGATGAGATTACAGGATTGTGACACATCCTTTTGCCTATTTACTTGTCTGGCTCTTACTGTCTGGTTTTGTGCAAACGTAGCACCAGTGCCCTGCAGTGGCTTCATAATTTGGAACTTCCCTCTGGATTGCATCTGCTTTTGCCCTTGAGAGATTCTTTATGAACTGGAACTGGTTTGAAAATGGAGTCATGACTGGACCTGATAAATGTACAGTATAAACCATTGGTTAAAGTATGTGGACATGTGGCTGAGCCCTGATTGACTCTGATGAGAAACAGGAGAGGAGTCTGCGCTTGAGAGGCAAAGAAGCACACATTCCTCAATTTGTAAATCATGGTTTGCGTTGGGTTTGCATCGTGTCTGCACTTGAATTGCAGTGTTCATTCTGTGAACATCTAGAATGCAGTCTTTAGACTGTGAAGGTTTCCTTCCTGCTAATATCAAAAGACAGACAGAGCCTCATGTACACATTTCTCTTACTCATTTGCTGTGTTTTTAGAAAACTTCTAAAGTCTAAAGACACTTAAGATGGTGCTGCAGTGGCAGCCAAAGAGCCCAGTGCTGCAGTGGTTAAACTGCAGTACTGCAGTCAAGCCTCTGCTCCCAACCTGAGTTCAGTTCCGACAGATTCAGGTAGCCATCTCAAGGTTGACTCAGCCTTCCATCCTTCCGAGGTCAGTAAAATGAGTACCCAGCTCTCTGGGGAGCAAAGTATTGTTTGCGTAATTATGTTGTAAACTGTCCAGAGAGTGCACTATGGGGCAGTATATACATCAAAACAACAATAACAATAACAACAAGTATGTGTTATATGAGATGTGTGGTTATACGTCACGATTTGGCTTTTTACAGCAAACATTGGCTGTCTTAGCTGCTCGTAATCCATTTTATTTATTTCTAAACTGCCTTTCTCTTTAATACCCTCAAGATGGTTTGCATAATGTAAATCACCATAAAAACTGGCAGCAAAAGTACCAAATGAACTGGCATTAACAGCACAATGTTAACCCCAGAAAATAAGACTAAAATCAGATCAAGTAGTCATGGTTAGAAATGTCACCAAGTCAACAGAGGCACAGTAAAGACAGATTTTGAACAAATTAGTCTTTGGACCAAAACTATTAGCATGAACATTGGCTCTTTGAGGTTTTATTTCTATAGAAACCACATAAGACAGTTTAGAATTTGGGTCTCTGTGTTCATTTTGAGGCAGAAAAGTAGCACTTGAGGTTGATATGACTGATACCCTTTCAGCACTTTTTGGGTGGCCTTTTAAGACATCTGAGACAAAAGAAGTATTAGGAGTATTTTTCTACTTGTTGTCATCACCCTCCACTTTGTAAGCTTGGCATTTCCTTTTTCCTCATGAACCACTGGAAGACTGTTACCTTTAGCAACATAAACATTTATCTTTGTAATTTTACAGTGGAAGGTTTTTTAAAAACAAAACCAGAGTAGAATTAAAGACAGCAAAGTAAGAATTTCTTGTGTAAAACATTTCCCTCTGTGTCTTATGTGACCCTGGAACTAAGCATTCTTTATGTTGCCATTACAAAGGGATTTTTTCCTAAATATTGGTCTTATGTCTGTAAGGTAAGCATTATGAAATGACAGCTTTATATTTACACCTGTTACTCTTTTTTGTTTAACGTTCCAGAAATTACACATTGAGCAGATTTTTACTATTGTTATAAAATAGAGTTGTTTTAAAAGCATACGTTTTTAGAAGTAGATGTTTTAAACATTGCAAATTATTTTAGTTTTTATTACAAGTCCTTCTAGAGATTAATTCCTGACATGTAGCTAAAGCAGCACTCTTATATGCATTTCCTTGAGTTCAGGTCCCAGTGAACTCAGCGGGATTAACTTCTGAGTGAATGTGCATATGATTTATCTGTATTTTTAGTTTTGCAGATCTCCCTTACAGAATTAATACTGTCTCGGGGAAATGCAAGACATGTGTTGCATTAGATAACTCCTTTGCATAGCTCAACTCTAGTATATCTCATTAACTTTTACTTAAATAGCTGTATTGCTCTAATTCTTTATTAGTCACTGTAGTTTGTGCTAAATTTCATTAATGCCATCTTCTGTCTATTTCACAGCAACATTAGTACAGTTAGTGAGTCTGATTTGATTTCAGAGGACCTGAATGAGGTTCTTGAATCTTAAGGTGGAGAGTAAAATGGCCATTATATGCAGTCTCAGAAGTTAGACAGAGAAATCAGTTATCAGATTTCAGGCAAATTGACAGTGTGGCTCCCTTACTGTGAATTGAAATAAGGGGGGGGGGACACAATCCTTTATTGCTTTGGTCTGGGGTGGGTTCCATTTTCCTCTACTTGCTGCTTGTTGTTTAGGGCTCTATCATACTGGCCTTCTCAATGCTATCTAGTTGGCTGCTATGGTGAGTGGGGCGTGGAGGATGATATTGACTTTTCTGCACTCTCATGGGTGGGCAAGCTAGTGAGTGAGTGAGCAGCCACAACTGCCAACTCCTGCAAGCAAATCAGCCCCTTACTTTGATGGTTGCTGACCCTCCCCCAATACCTCTTTCAGCAAACCTGATAGAATGAGAGTGAAGGGAAGCAGAGCCTTAAAGAAGCCTTTAGTGGCAAATGAGGGAGAGGTGAGGAGGAATCTGATATCACGGGGAGGGGGGCTTAGAAGGATCAATGGTAACCATAGGGGTCTTCTTGACCTTCAGATCGAGGACAATTCAGTTGTTCAGTCCAGGACCTTCTTCCATCACATTTTATACATGGCCAAGGAACAAGATCCATGTCAGAACTATGCAGACAGAAGAAAGGTACTTTCTGAGTTGCTGGGAACATCAGGTGGAAGGAAGATGTTTATGGTACCCCTGAATTGCATTGCTACTAATTACACCTTTAGGGAGAAAAAAAAAGTGTCACCCTTTGATAAACCAATTAAGTTGTGCCTCTCCATATTGCAGAGGGCCAGAATGTCCATTTTTCTAGGTTTGATAAAACGTGGTGTGTGCAGAGCTGAACCCCTTCTCCTTCCCTGTCTTAAAAGAGCATTTCATCAGGTATTTTTCTTTTCCCAATGTATCTCCAGTATTAGAAAGAAGCTGAGCTGAGAGAAGTACCTGTGGCATCAGAGCTCAGGAGTTGGAGAATCCTGCTCCTCTCCCATGCATCCTTAGATTTCCTTGGTTTTGCTTTTTGCACGAATTGGGCAAACACATGACCAACAAACATGGCTTTCCCATTTTATCCAGGCTGGCCTTTAGATAGCAGGGGAAAGCAAGACACCAGTCTGGTGGATGGGAGGGAGAACACAATTAATGTTGAAGGAGAAATCATTGTGCCAAAGTGATATTGGGTAACGAGGAGTGGGAGGGATAAAAGGAATTGTGTGATCACACCATGTCAGCCTCCCTCCTACCTGCCCAACTGATCATAGTTGAACTTTCATCAAAAGTTTTACGATTCTCATTGCTTATTATTATGCCTAGATGTGACTTCTTAAACCTAGTCCCTTATTGAATGAGAATCAACTCGTAATAGCTAAGAAAATAGAAATTCTATCTTGCACCAGGAGATCCCAAGTAAAGAAGAAGAAGATAGTATTTGATGCTGTTTTCCAGCTTTTTGGGAAGAGAGTGGTAGAGAGCTCTTGAGGAACATAAGCAGATGCTTGGGGTTTCACTGTGGAGCCACTTTCCTCAGTATATTAAGAATGAACATGACAGACGAGCAACTCCCGTGTGAGTGTTTCTCCATATGAATGTGGGATTTTCTTCCCTAAGTGCACTAGCCCATTCAGCAGCCTCTGACTAATAGATGACATTATGTTGGAAAGCTATGAAAATTAGCACTTTTTGGTCAATATGTTGTATTGACAAAATTGCCAATTATTACTTTAAAAAGATGTAAAGATCACTGCTGGAAGGAAGCACAGAGGGAGCAAAAATGTTTTCTGATTTAGTCAAATGAACCTTCTACAAACAAGTCCAGGGTGACAGAGAGTCTTATGTTAAGCTCAGTGGACAGAGACTTAGGCTATAAATGGAGAGTTCCATGTGAACCCCATTTTTACATAGGCTTCAGGTTCTGTCCCCATAAAAAAGCCCACAGTTCTTTGCACACTTACAATGAATCATTTTATACACATGTACTTTGTACATCTGAGGAATGGAATCTGTAGTATGTTGCATACAAAGCATGCTGGCTATTAACTATTGCTGTTACTATTACTGTTAATTACATTTCTGTCCTGCTTTTTCCACTACTAGTTAGCACTCAAGGTGCTATCTAATCATCATAAAAACAATTAAGCTACCATTAAGGTGTGGCTCTGCTAGCTTGGATGATCATGGACATCCAGAATTGTTGTGTTTTATTTTTCTAGGAAAAGAGGAGCAGAATGTTACATGATTGTGATTCACACTTGTAGCAGGCATTGTTCCAACACATCTACATATTTTCCTTCTATGTGTTGTTTAGGATCCAGGACATTTACAAGCCTATACAAGGAGTAGAAAATCATGAGTGTTTTTCAGCAGTAATGTAGAAGAGGATTATATTCAAGCTTCACAAGAAGCTTGTACTCTAATAATATGATTTGGAGTCATGGATATTTTATAAAGCAAGGTCTAAGAACAATGTTAAAGAAGACAGATGAACAAATAGAACACACTAGTTTTAAAAATGCCACGTTAGATGTTTTCTGGCATCACTGTATTTAACACTGACAGCTTAACATGATGTCATGACAGGGGTTCATGTCCTGGAATGATTTCCTTCATATTTGGAATATTGGTGAGAGAAGTGTTTTGTAGACAGGAGAAATAGAGTTTGTAGGAAGATATTTGGACCAAGGAAGGAGAAAGGTACACTTGGTCAGGGTTTGGGATTTTGGGTGAGATTGAGCTGCCCAGTTTTTGTGTTCTTATCAGTGTTATCAAAGCACTACACTTGTCACACTGATATTCATAATGTTGTTTTGAAAACATCAACTAATATAGTAGAACTCACTTGGGTTTTGAATTCTTTTGAAAGTGCACATACTGTATATTTTTGAAAACTGACAGCATCTGAGAATATTTCTAGTGTTTCTGGTAGGTAAATGGTGGAGCTCCACCTGAATCCTATGTAAGGATGTAACAGATATTCACAGAGTTTCTCATCCTTGATGAAAAAAGATGACCAGCCTCTTCAAAATCATTTGCTCTCGTTGGAAAGCAAAAAAAAAAAAAAAAAAAAAAGGTGTTAAACTGGTGTCTCCATAGGGAGTATTCACTAGCTAGAGCCAGTCATTGAATGCCATCCTCTACAGAGTGTCTACCTATCCTGAAGTACCATACAACCTTTGTACTTGCAAGGTTTAATGTGATGTGGCCCTAGTTGCTGAAAGGATGATATAAGGGAAACTCCATTGCCTCAATACTGTGTCCCTGTGGTTCTGGGGATTCTGAAAGATTATTTCATATGCAATTCAACTGTAGGTTATATTAAGAGGCTAGAAGCCTTTCCAGGCTATTTTGGTGAAGGAGGAGAGCAGAAGATTAAAACTACCCAGAAGGGCACAATATTTTAAAACGTTCTTTTATATACTAGGCCAAGGATGCTAATAAACTATTAATTTTATAAAGTTGTTTCCCTACTGTTGTTACAATTTATATTGCAGTGCAGTGATTGGAGATCATCATATAGCCTCATCTTCCTTTGTACATTTTTGTATATGTCATATGGTCAATGAAGTATATTTTTTAAAGTATATTTTGTAACAAAAAAGTGTATGCTGCACATGACCCTTGTATTGCATGTGCAGTACAAGCTTTATGTGCAGAGGCCATTTCCATGAAAAGCCATCTCCTACACAAAGAATGCATAAAAGCGCCTCTGATTTCACACAGCAGGGAGAAAGTGAAATGTTTAATTCTCACCTGTGAGAACAAAACAAGCAAGAAATTATCCATTGTTTCTGGGAGATGGAAAGGCCTGCACCTTGACTGCTCTCCAGAAGGAGGACTAGTATTGTAAATTTTGAAAAAAGAAGACCATCCAAAAGGCCATGTTCCATACAACATTTGCCAGAGTTTCAGCTCTCTTACTGCTAGTGCAGAAGTGAGTTCCATGCATATTTCCTTATTATGTTTCCCCAGGGGTGAGTGGTATACTATTTGTCACTGTTTCTTTAGAGGACAATGGACGGCAACTCTCAGCATTCCTCAGCATTGGCTACTCTGCCAAGGATTGATGAGAGTTGCAGCCCAACAGCCTTTGGACTTAGCCTGACCTTTGGGTGGTGTACATGGAGCAGGATTTGAAAGCAGATGTCTAAGGTCCTATACAGTCAAATAAGGCTTTCAAATACAATGGGGGCTGACTTGTCTTCTTGGTTAATATACATGACCATCTAAATGAGTGGTGAACAGAATGAGTTCTGCGAAACTGGTAACTCTGGAGTCTGAATTTACCTCAATTCTACTGCCCGCCTCTGAATATCCTTCCTCCAATCTGAGGCAGTTCAAACCTTTGTGAAAAGACAAATCTAACACTTCCACGATGTATGTGATCCTTTTGTTTATTCTCTAAACCACTGTTTATTATTATGAGGATTATTTTGCGTTACACATTTTAACTTGAGACTTTACTAGGCATCACAGCTTAGTAAGCGTTGTAGGCGTGCTGTAATATATCCAGTTGATCCTCATAAATGAATCTGCCAGCAAGGTTTGCAAATGGCATGCTGACTGAATGACTGAATTAGAGCAACAGCAATGAGAGAGAGCTGTTTCAGAAAGGTTCAGTAATTTCATTAACCAATTAACCTTAGTGTTTACATAAAATAATATTTTCATTTAACGTCATTGAGTCTTGTTGGACGATCACTGTAAACTGAAAGGTAATATTCTGTCTCGAAATAGTGATCCCCTGGAACCAGCTCAGTATACTGCTGCCTCATTAAGGAGTGTGCCTGAAAACCCAGAAAATGGAGCAGATAAACCAGTTTCTGCCAATGCAACATCTGTACCGGCCATCAAGCCAACAGGACCTCAGTATGCTGTAAAAACTTCAGGTTGGCAGTCTTCCAATCAGCCAGGTAAATTTTCCAATTTCTGGTTTTATTTATTTGTCTAGAAAAGCAAAAGATTTTAAAGAAAAAATAAACAAATAAAAATCATTTTTTGAGTTCTTGTTTTTCTCAGTTGCCTTACTTCACTTGTGTATTTAAGAAAGGATGTAAAAGTAAGGCACTTTTATGGAAAATAAGAAAAATTATCCTTCCAAGTTATAGCAGGGTAAATAAAAAACTAACTCCACATCCTGGTCTACAGTGAGTAAAATCAAAATTGCAAACAAGAGTTAATTTTAAAAAATCATTTTCAAATGCTGTCTTATTCTACAAATATTTTATTTCATTTTTGCACCACAAGCAGCACATTCAATATTTAGTAGCCAGGTACCCATCATGGTGCAGTCAATGTAGCTATCAGATTAAAACTCAGGAGACCTGGGTTCAAATCCCCACTTAGCCATGGAGACTCACTGGGAGTGGTAGTGGAAATGGCAAAACTACTCCTTAAATATCTCACTGACTTTAAGAACTCTATTCAGGTCCCTATAAGTCAGTTCTGACTAGACAGCATGTAACACACACATAAGCAGGTAATGTCTGGTGCAGCACACAGAACCAGGAAAATTCACTTTTTGAACTACACTTCTCAGAATCTTGAAGTTTGACTAGTGGCTATTCTGTCTGATGTATTATATGAGCTGTAGTCTGATAAAATAACTTTTTCAAACTCTGGTAGTGCATAGGTAAGTATTGTATGTACACACCGTACTGCTTATACCCTTTTAATGTAAATTGAATTGCCATTGCATGTATATTGCATTGTATATAACAGGAGGGCAACAACGATGATCAGGAAACTGGAAACCAAGCCCTGTGAGGAAAAACTGGAAAAACTGGGCATATTTAGCCTTGAGGAAAGAAGACTGAGGGGAGATCTGATAGCACTTTTCAAATGCTTGAAAGGTAGTCCTACAGACAAGGGGCAGGATCTGTTCTCAATCATCCCAGAGTGCAGGACACGTAATAATGGGCTCAAGCTACAAGAAGACAGATTTAGGCTGAGTATCAGGAAAAACTACCTAACTCTTAGAGCAAAATAGCAATGGAATCAATTACCTTAGGAGATGGCGAGTGCTTCAACGTTGGCGGCATTCAAGAGAAAATTCAACGACCATATATCAGATCTACTTTGATTTGGATTCCTGCATTGAGCAGGAGGTTGGACTTGATGGCCTTATAGGCCCCTTCCAACTCAATTATTCTATGATTCCATGTACTATATACTTTGAAAATGGGACATAACTTCATAAGAAATGGGTAGAGAAGAGCTAGTTACCTGGGTGCCACTGTGCCATGTAGTTAATTCACATGAAAGTTTCCAGGACCATGGACTGCAGAAAGGAACCTTACTAAGCATTACTGGGTTTGGTCAGTGCCTAGATGGGAGGCTCCTTGGGAACCATGTACACTACCCTGAGTTGTATGGAGGAAAAAGTTGGGGTGCAACTGTAGCAGCTAGATAAACAATAAACACATGCAGGAAAGAGAAAGACCCCTTCTCTGTTCTTGCATATATGGAATCCATTTCCACAGGCCATGTACAAATTGTCTCTTAATCTGTTGAAACTAGTGGTTTTTCTCTCTGCAATGGTCAAGTACCAATATTTTCTTAGCTAAAGCCCCACTGGCAAGTTTTATGCCTTCCATAACAGTACAATGCACTTTTCAGCTGCTTTAAGGTGAATATCACACATGTTTATAGTTTTCATTCTTCGCAGATATTGCTGTGCCAGAATTTTTTTTTGTATCTGTGTTCATAAATGTGTGTGTAGCTCTGCTTTGTTTCAAAATTGTTGTCCCAACTGAATTTTCTATGTTTCAAAAAGTTATTTTCAAAACCAATTTTGTGTTTGGAGCTTTGATGCCTCACTGTGTGGGAATGAACAATCTTTTCTTGAGGTTATTGTTTCATTGATACACTTGAGGAAGTTTCTTCTGTTATCCTGCACCTCCAGTGCAACGTTTCTCAACCTTTTTTAAAGCCATGCCTCCATTTCATAATCATAAACATTGCATGCTCTATCTTAGACCTTCAGAATCTAGTTATTTTGTTTGAAGAGGTACATGAAATGTTTATATAATAAAACAGTCTCCTGAGGCATCTGTTCTGAGGTGTGAAGCAGGTGAAAATGAGAAATGCAGGTTTCTGGTTTTGAATATATTGTCTGGGTCATCAGTGAGCATGACCAAGGCCAGTATCCCACTTGCTTAGCAGAAGTCCTTCTGGGTGAGATTCTTGCTTTGAGCTTGTACCATCTGCCACCTGCCTGCTGCCAGCTGTGAGCAACATCTTCCTCTGAAGGACTTTTTCCCAAAAAAAACATGTTGGTTCATGAAGGACACCTACTTCTAGCAACTGGAGATGTTCCTCCTCCTTTTCACATGCACTCAATCACTAACTTCCTGCGGGATAATGAGGTTGAACTCTCTTCTCCTTGTGTGATGAGATCCCATCATTCTTCTCATCGCCCAGTTGATAAAGCAACTGAAAGACATGTCCAGTTTTCCCAAACAGTATTTTTATGTAAGAAATGCTTTGACCAATGTCCTACTGAGCTTTTGCTGAGCAGAAAGTCACACCAGCAAAGAACTGTGTTGTTACCTCACTTGCACAAGCATTGCCATTGCTGGCAGCACTATCCACTCAATGGAAGTAGAGTAGAACACTGGCCAACATTTTGTAAATTTGTTTAGTGACATAATGCATTAATCAGATTAACATATGATAAAAATTAACATGGGCAGCAATACCAGAATGGTTACAGTTCTTCTTTGGTCAAACATATTATGACATCCCACCCACCCCTAGTATTTATCTGTAGGAATTGCATATACAGTGGTGCCTCGCAAGACGAATTTAATTCGTTCCACAGTTAATGTCGTCTTGCGAAAAATTCGTCTTGCGAAACGCGTTTTCCCATAGGAATGCATTGAAATCTAATTAATGCGTTCCTATGGGGCAAAAAAAGTCAGAACAAAGTCAAATTTGGTTTACAAAGGGTTTATTAAGTGCTCTTTAAAGCCATACATATTGTGCAGATGATTTCAAAAATTTCAATCAAAAAACTTTAACTTTTTAAACATTATAAAAAACATTTAAAAATAAGCAAACATGAGGCAGGAACATCTGCCTTCACTGAAACTGAACAGAAACAGTCACTAACAGTCCTTGGATTGTGCAAAACTCTTCAGAAAGTGCATTTTCAAGGCATGTAAACATACAGAAACCAACAGTACAGAAACTTTTTACATTTCACATTTTAAAGTGAACAAGTGAGGCTGAAGTCTCTAAACCACCAGGACCAGTGTTTTAAGTCAGGAAACGAGGCAGACAGAACTGTCTCCACATCACAGCAGCAGTCTTTTACGTTCCCAGAGCTGCAGAGAGTCTCTCTGGCGATGGCCCAAACGATAGTCAACTGGGAGAAGGCTTTAAGGCTTGACCTCAAGGCTTCTAGGAGGACAAGGAGGAGGAAGAAGGCAACTGGGCACCGCTGGTAGAAGCAGCAGGTTCATCTTCCTGTCTTGGCCTCTTCGTGAGGAACCTCTCCATGGTCAGCTGCTTCTGCCGCCTTTTCAGCATCCCTCTGAAAGGGGACATTATCCTTTCATCATATGTGTTTGAAAGGTCATGTGCCAGAGCCTTGTCCAGGTGGTACCGCTGTGCTTGAGTCTGCACGTTTTGCCACTGTTCTAAGAGCTCCTTCAGTTTAGTGGTGGACAGCTGTTCCTCGCCTGGCTCTTCTTCCTCTTCCAAAGAGGCCTGCTCCTCCATAGCCACTGCCTGCAGTTCGACCAGCTCCTGGGTGGACAGCTCCCAGTTGTGGCCCTCCACCAGTTCACAGATGTCCTCCTCTGTGACCTCGAGGCCCATGGTCCTCCCCAAGGCAACAATGTCCTCCATCACTGTTGACTCTGGTGCAGGCGCAGAAGCATCAGAGTCACTTGTTGCCACACAGTCTGGCCACAGGTTGCGCCAAGCAGAATTAAGATTTCTCCGGCTGATCCCGTCCCAGGCTATGGTGATCAACTTCAAGCAGCTGACAATGTCAAAGTGGTCCCTCCAGAATTCACGCAGGGTGAGGTTGGTGCAATCGGTCACCTCGAAGCAGCGCCTGAAAAGCTCCTTGGTGTACCGTTTCTTGAAATTGGCAATCACCTGCTGATCCATTGGCTGGAGTACCGGGGTGGTGTTAGGCGGCAGGAACATGATTTTAATGAAGCTGAACTCCTCTAACAAGTCTTCCTCAAGGCCTGGAGGATGAGCAGGAGCATTGTCCATCAGGAGCAGGGCCTTCAGCGGCAGGTCGTTGTCCAGCAGGTACTGCTTGACAGCAGGGCCAAAAGCCAGATTGACCCAGTCCACAAACAGGACGCGTGTGACCCAAGCCCTGGCAAAAAAGTTCTGAAAACCTTCAATTTCTCCAAAGACAGGATGCATCCACAACACAGACCACACCAAACACAGGATGCGCCCACAACACAGACCACAGTTGCTCCTCTCGAAGTCAACCTTGGAACTGCACATGGAAAAGTGAACCCAGGCTGCATTGGGGAGGCTTTTTAAACCTCCTGGCACAATGCATCCTGGGTATTAACGGTTGAGATTTAAACTAAAACAAAACAAAACAAAACAAAAAGCAGAAAACATTCGTCTTGCGAAGCACGGCCATAGGAACATTCGTCTTGCGAGTCATCAACCCCATCGCCAAAACCATTCGTCTTGCGAGTTTTTCGTCCCGCGAGGCATTCGTCTTGCGAGGCACCACTGTATATGCAATATGCGAGAGAAGGGCCTCCTCTGACTATCACTGTAAACAGACCACATTGAATGTACTGTGCTTTTGTGTGTCAAGAAGAGTAGCACACTCAAGATAGGCTAAAGAATCTCCATCACTGGATTTTCCATACAAGCTTCTCAAAACCCACATCCTGTGCTGCCATGCTAAATAAGGATCTGGGACAGCTGGCTCAACGTGCCCAGTGGGTTAAGGTCAGTAAACTGGAGTGTCCAAAAAAGTCTTTGTCATCCCATTTTTGGGAGGCTCTTTGTTTATTGGCTGAAATCTTGTTATGCAGTTATGTAAAAGGCATCACTTTTAAAGGGAATTGTCATTAAGAAATCTTGATAGAATTATGTCTTGCAAGCCAAGTCATGTTACTCTGTGTGCAACAGATAATATTTAGATTTCATAAGTTACAGCAGTTTGTCTTTAAACATTACACTTCTTGCATAACCACACAGGAGTTTTAGTCATTGAGAGTTAATGGCTAAAATCCAGTAGTAATTAAAACTAGAGTAGGTCCATTGAATCAGTGAGGATTTGATGAGTCAACTCCTTTGTAAGTTCCATTGATTCAATGGCCTATTCTAGTTGTGACTTGGTACCAGACTTCAGGCAGAATCTCAAATTGCCCTATTATAGAGGATAGCTTTGAGCTTTAAAGCTTCTGCCTCCAAAATTATTTTAATTCCCCCTCCTCACTGACACTGGGAATATGCAAGTTATTAAGCAGTTTATTCAGCATAAAGGGATTTTGCTTCTCTGGGGAAAAAAAGTTCATTACAAGCTAGAAGGAAAAAGCCTTGTTGAAAAACAACAAAGAGAAAATGCAGTGTTAGCATGGCATTTATTTTTAATCATGCAGCATTTTGTAGCATATGGTTGCATTATAACTCTTTCAGCTTTTGAACTGTAGAACTTCAAAGTGTCCTCAAGGTGGCAATACATGACCACATCTGTGAGATGATGGTCAAGGTTGATTTTTATACCACAGCTTAGATTTCGGGTACACTGTGTTCTTTTCAGATATGCTACATTTAACCAAAATGTCCTTTAATGTTTAACCTTCAGCATATTCTGTGCAATGGCAGTAGTAGTATGTAGTCGTCCAGAAATTACTAGGTTCCTATTCTTTTAAGATTATTTTCAAGCACTCATTCCTACTCTTTGTAGCTTTCAAATTGCCACTGTCACCATAAACCTACACTCTTTAACATTAAATGCCTTTTTTGTCCTTATCTGTGCAGTACAATAGACCAGAATGATTTTCTAGTTTATTGTGGAGTGAACAAGCATGCTCAGAGTATGCTGCTTGATCATGACTGCTTGATTTTTCCAACAGATGCTGATAAACAAGCCAGGAATTCTCTGTCAATGTCTGTGGTTTGTTTAGCACAGTGGTTCTCAAACCTGGGGGTCCAGATGCCTTTGGATGATGTTTCCCAGAAACTCTGACCGTTAACTGAGGTGGCTCTTGCTTCCAGGACCTGTAGTCCTAAGAAGATCAAGGTTTGGGAGTCACTGGTTCATCATGATGGCAGAATTGGTATCTCTGGTTTCTTCCTCTTGTAATAAGGCAGTGTTGTTAGGCAAGATGTACCTCTGCAGGCTTAGTTGCCCGAAGCCCATTTATTTGGCTAAAGAATTTGAGCTTATCAATACATCCAGCCACAACCACTGTGTGGCACGCTACACAGAAATTAAGCTACTTGGTTCTTGAACTAGAGAATTCACAATTAAACACAACATACCTTACGCAGTTGGCAGAATCACATGATTTTTTGTTGTTTTGTGGCATAAATGCCCCCAAATGTACATTTTTAATTTTTGGACGTACATTTCAAAAATCACACCAGTTATTCTAAAAATACAGCTAATGGTTACTCTTGCCGTTTTAGTATTTGTTTTTCGTTTAATTTTTTAGTTTTTTACTTTTAATAATCTGTTTTTAAAAAATAAAGTCATTTCTGTGACCTTCTCTTGCCTTTCTCCAGTGCCTGCAAGCTTTCATCTAATAGCCTTCCTTTCAGGATTGGCTACTTTACACTTCACCACTTTGGGCAAACATAAGCTCCTTCATATATCCTCCTGCTGGGGTATAGGCTGTCCCCAAGATTTATACAAAGATCCAGCTCTCACTCTCACCAGTGTATAAGGTCTGTTGTGACACCTTTGACTATTAGCCACTACTCATGTATTGCCTAGTGACGAAACTGTAGGCATGGCTTGTCAAAGGAAACAAATAAAATGCATTATTTGCACTCTCAGGATGCTGCGTACTTGCATCTGATTTGTTAATCACTCTCTCACTCCCAAATATATCCTCTCAAGTCCCTATCTGCTGCGTTTACCCTCACAAGCAAACCACACCAATTTATTCTGTCCCTTCATTTTCTGTGAGTCAGTCCTGTTCATATGCAAATGTACGATCCGTCAGTGGTTGCACATTTGTCAGTCCTTCTCTGACAATACTTACCACATAAATTCACTGTACAAAGGTGCAAATCCATATTATATTATATCATAGTTTATGTGACATAATAGCTGTCGAGAGCACTGCTTTTCCTGTACAGGGTATATATTTATTACATAGAAAAAGCAAACTGCCACCAAAATGTGCACCTTCAAATCATAAAAGTAACGGGCAAGGTTGGGACACAGGTAAGGGGACACTCCCCCACCCTCGATTTCAGGATGAGATTACATCCCAACTCAACCCCATTTTGTGCACAGGCCACCCAATGGCAGAAAGCCTTCTTGGTTGCTTGTTTGATAAAATTCTTTTTGTTTTATGATGTTGAAGTGAGAGCTCTTTGAGATGAATGATAGGATGAAAACATTATAAGAAAAACAAGCCAAAAGATGCAGATATATGGTTCTTCCACATCAGCAAATAACCATTTGCTTAGCACGTTGAACAAGTGAATGGTCAAACTACCTGTTAGTTTGAAAGTCATGCAAGTAATCTTTTCTTCTCTGCCTTAATCAAAAAGCAGCTCAGTGAAGCTGATCTGAGTTGGGACTATGGTTCAAGCAGGGGGTACTTTGTCTCTTTGCCCCAGCTGTGTTCTCAACCAGGATAGATTCCCCACACCTGCACAGCCAAAGGATGGACTGAAACAAATGGATTGTTAATGTAGATTGCAGGTGTAGTGAATGGTTAGCAGGGGACAATAGTTCAAGTAATCCCTCAGTCCTCCATGCAAGGCTTTTGATCATAACTGGATCACCTGTGTTTCATGTTGGAAAAATCTATAAGTGCCAGCTGTGGCTTTAAAGTAACATAAGAGTTTGATGCTCAGAATTATTTCTAGATGATGGAGAGAAAAAGGCAGAGTTAGTGTTTTTAAATTTAGAATTCAGCGTGTTAAAGTAGAAAGAAAGATGGGGTAGCGTATATGACAAATTGTAGAAGGATGACCTCAGCATTAGTGGGAGATATAATTTTGACAGAGGCACTGAGAATTGTCCAAAAGTGGGAGGTGATTGACAAGAGGGAGTAGAAGTTATTTCTGAGAAGTGTGGTATTGTTGCTTTCAAGTAAAGTTGTGTGGGAGGAAATTTAGTATATCAGATCTATTTAAGTGAAAATAAACAGCAACAGCAGGTGGTTGTTTTTATATGAAAGCTGTCATACAAAAATTATCCAAAAAGACCAAGGGGTAAATATCTGGCAGCGTTTAAAAACAGATTGCTGCTGCCCCAGCATAAATCACGTGTATGTTGTATTTCTTGGTGATGAGTTTCAACTGTGAAGAATGGAGGGGAAGAAAAGTTACACAATAGCTGAGTGTAGCTGGAGAAATGGGACTTCTTAATGAAGGAGTGGATGGTCTGACATTTTATGTAATCCTGAACATATAGCTATACAAATACAGTAGGTGTAGAGTTTTCCTGGTATTAAATGTTGATTCCTTCAAGCAGATAATATTGGTCTGTGTGAAGCTACAACTTTGTAAAATATGAAAGTTTTTGTTCAAGTGGTTGCTATAATAATAAGGCCCTGATTCGTGCAGCAGTAATGAGGTATGGACTCTTTAAATTAAGGATTTTGAAACAATGGCCCTCCATATTCATTGAAAGACAGGTTGATAAATTATGTAAATAAATCTGACATCTTATTGTTATACCAAATGTAAATCGTTAGGAAAACTGGCCAACTTTAGTGAAGTTTATTGGGCTAAGTAATTAAATGGGCTTAGTATTGGTTTAATACAGCATGCATTTCTACCAGAACTCCATGGAAGAGCTAGAAATATAAATCCATCAGTTAAGACAAGCATCTAAGCACAATTACAGCAGTAACTGAATCAACAGGTGTTTCTCTCTTTTCCTCACGTGCTACCATACCTCTTCCTCATCACATCCTGTAGATAGTCAATACAGACTATAATATATCTAAACCCTTAACAAAATATGGACACATCCCATGAAACATGACCTTCCCAGTTCCTTTTATGCTGTGACTGCACTAAAGGCAGCCATCATTCTATGTCAGCAGAAACTCTTCAGCAGGTCAGTGCTTGGATCAAAGTAAGCCAAGCGTTTCAGGACTAAACAAAGGGTTGTGAAGCTTAGGCAAGACTTATGTTTGCATTCAGACACTCGTTCCACTTCTTGGTTTCATTTAGTTGACATTCAGTTTTGTCCATATCCTTTCTAATTCTGCTTCACCAATGTTTCAAAAACTCTCAGAAATTCCGCTGTTTAATTCACTTCCATACTTCTGAATCAATTGAAACATAAAGCTTATGTCAGTGTGGAATTTTTTTAAAGAGTTCTGAACAGTTTTTAATGGGAAGCTGTGAAGGCAAGGGATTGTGGGACAACATAGCCTGAAGTACAAGAGGCAACATCCTTCCTGAAGGCAAAGGCGGATGTTCACTGTCTGGTTAAGAAATCCCATGGATGCTGCTGCCTTGATTCTATGGTGAAAGAAAGATAGGGTGTAGATATAATGGATAAAGTATTTCAGTAACATAATCAAAATCTCTTTAAAGACAGACTTCCACATACTATGTATTTTGATGAAACATCAAAACAATGGCAAAAGTCCTGTTCACATGTGAGATCATGGAATAGTAATCATTTAAGTATTCCCCACCCACCCAACCCCTGTAGGACCTCCTTTACATGACTGATCGTGTTCTGGTTGCAAAATTCAACAAGAGATAACCTACTGGAGGAGAAAAACTGCTGTGCAGTTGCTATTGTACGAGCTGTTGTGTGAAACAAAATTTGGCTAATGTGTATGTTGTCAGCCAGTATCCTGTTGAGAGGGGAGAAACATAACACTGTACTACCCACAGTGTTCCATGATCTCCAGCTTGAAGTTGCATAAACTAGGATCACCCCTGTTGTTTTCAGTGGAGCTTAATGCTTGTATGAGGAGTTCTTGGATACCTCTCTGTACAAGTTCCAAAAAAAGCCCCACCATTAATGCATGGCTCCATTGTATGTGCAAAGAAAGGACAACAGGATTCTAAGCCACCATCTTCACCATGAATTCATTACATGCTAATCCTTTCAATTTCATGGTGGCAAACCACATGGCATAATGACACCTTTTGTTTAGTACGTGGTCAGAATTTCAGTCCGCTGTCATAAAAAGTAAACACCTCTCCTCAGTCATAGTTCTGCTGCAGAAGAAGCCTTTGTAAATACATAACACATGAGGAAGGAGCTCTGTTTAAAACATTTGTTCTGGTTAATCAGTAAATCAAGAAAATGTTCCCTGTTGCTGCAAAAGTATATGAGAAAATATTAATGCTTTTGACAGTAGAAATGCTTTTTATGACAAAATGTTTCCAGTGACTGCTGTGGTTGAATATTACATATTCTACACAGCTTACTCTGGAATGAACGAATACTGTTGAGAACATTCCTTCTGTTTCATAAAATCTAGACGTTTAGACAAAGACCTGCTCCTATTTCTGACAGATGTATTAAGTGGGGAAATTTCTTCTCCTTTTTGTGAAATTGAATGGAATGCAAATTTAAGTAATTGCCCAAATCTGTGGTTGCCTCTAAGTGTTGTGCATAAATGAGGGTTCAACACCAACATCAGTGGAGTATGAGTCTGACGAATGGACTGTCTAGCATTAATAATTCCAGATTGTTTTTCTATCATGAGGCGGCATACCACAAACTCTCACAAGTTAACTAATGTGAATTCCACTGTAGCCAAGTAAAGCCTATTGTGAAACCACAGCAAAGCTATTCATAAATGTCATCTGTTTAAGCTGGGGCATTTACTTGTGGTGAAAAAAATATTACCCTTTTGAAATCTCTGTGGCTATACTGGATATACATTTATGGTAGCATTCCAGTGTGAATCAAAAATATGCACCATCAAAAATACGCACTCTCTCACCATCAGAAAGACACTCAGCCTTCCATCCTTCCGGGTTAGTAAAATGAGTACGTGCTGGGGGGCAAGTTGTTGTTTTCATAATTCTGTTGTAAACTACCAGAGAGTGTTCTAGCACTATGGGGCAGTATATAAGTCAAAAGAACAACAACTATTGTTTTTGTAAGACTGTTTTGGTGAAACTCAGTTTTGTTTGCTTTGAATGAAACTATATAGATCATGTGTCATAGCAGTGACCAATGGCATATATTGGTATATCTTAGGACAGGCAACAGTAAAATGATAAGAAATGTTTGTAAAGAAAAAAGATTTTTATTACAAAGGAATTAAAAGGGTTCAGTAAATAGAGAAGAACAAAATGCAGGAACAATGTTTTAACTGTCAGTTTCGTCAATATATAATAATAAGCCTTCACCACTCCTTATAAATTTAAATAGTTTCAGTGATCCTTATAATATGCAAATAAATACTTGTTTCGACACAAGTACTATCAATACTAAATTGCTATTCACAGCTTCTTCTTGAAACAGACCACATTTAGCTCTAACAGTACTAACTCTGACTAACTTGCACCTCTTTCTTAACTGACTGAAAATCTGACTGGTTCTCTCTCTCACTCACCCTTATATACAAAACAGAATCTCTCCAGCCAGGAACCATACCAGCCAGTCAGCTCACAGTCCATTCATAAGTGTTCTTTCACACTTTTCAGTGATCCTAGATGCCAGTCCTCACACACATCCCACACACAGTTGTTAAGCAATCCCAGTTACTTACCTTTCAAGCAATAGAGACCTATCTACAAACAGATTTGTAGTGTAAAAATTGCCCAAATATATAAGTAAAATAAGATGCATTTAGAAACCTTTTGCAGTGCCAAGGTAGAACCTAAATTAAATGATAGATGGAAGCTTGTGTATATAAGTAATTCAGAATGCATTTGGACAGCTATCTAAAAAACCAAAGTATGTCATTCTCTGGGTTCACCTCAAAACAAAGGGTAATAGCAAAAAGCTGTTAAAGGTTGATTAGTTAATGGGCATGATTCCCTACTGTAACATATACTTTTGCAGAGAAGATGCTATCAGATCAAAATGGTAGCACTTGACACCAACCTTGCATAGGTTGCACATGATTAGACTGATGCAGGCAGTTCAAAATCAGCTCAGGTGTTGCTACAGCACTTTGAAAGATAGAGGAAAGAGGCAAATGTGGTTTCGTGGCAGATGAACTTTGACAGAGCAGAGATACAAGGTTATGTAAAGAGTGATGAAAATGAAGGTACAGTTGTCTTGGTGAATGTAAAGATCATAAGATGCCAACTGTACTTTACCTTTTCCTATCGCTTTGGGTGACTCTTCTTCTTAAGACAAATTTCTACCTTTTCTTCCTCAGACTTTTGTAAACTTTGTAAAAGTGTCTGCAGAATTATTTATTTCTTTGCCGCTCAGTTCTTTGCTTCTTGCGTGTTTTCTCAAAGTAAAACCACTGTAACCTGACACTACCTTCCAATCTACCAGGACCTACCTACCTTCCTTCCTTCCTTTGTATCCAGACCTTCTCGTAAGTGTCAGAGTATTTATCCTGAATGGGCTTCTATTCTCTTTAAACTGATAGGTAGCTTTATTATATTGTACATTCACATATTATTTAAGCATGCATTTGCAATGTTTGTAATGCCATTTATAATACTTTGGAAAAGTGGCCTGGAATTTTTTTTTTAAGTTATTAGTAAATATTAGAAATAAATGAAATTATGTATGCATGCACACAAGGAACCACAATATCACTTAACAACAGGGCTACAGTCCCAAATTGGACCAAACAAATTTTTGCTAGTTTTCTTTAAAAGTTCTTAGAATGAGTCTCTTTGCAGTTGGTAAAAAAAATGTGAGAAGTAATAAGAGAAGAAAAGAGACCCCAAAGTTTCCAGTAACTATCAGTCTATCACATTAATTTCCCATACAAGTACAGTGAAGTTAAAATTTTTACAACAAAAATGTTTGTATATATAACTCTGTGTAAATTATTCTTACGTTCATTCAAACTGGTGTTGGAGGATAACTTTATAGATACTGTGGACTGTCAGAAAAAGCAGTAAGGGAGTCATAGATCAAATCAAGCCTGAACTGAGGCTGTGATGCTTTGGACACATCATAAGAAGCCAAGATTCATTAGAAAGGCACAGCTTTTCTCCTCCATACAGCAATTGTTTTCAGCCCCTTTGGTTCCAGTCACAACGGAAGCCTGTACACGAGGGAGGGGGCGGAGTCACGCACGCACACAAGGGTGAAGTCATATGTGAGAGAGGCAGAGCCCCGCCCAGTGTTTTTGAAGGAAGAAGTGTTTACTGAAAATGTCAAAGACTAATCCCATTGCATCTTGCATGTGAGGCAAGAGCTCTACCATTGGGTGAAGGCGATTACCCATTTTACTAGTAAAATCAAGCAGCAGAGACACACTAAGCTTGATTATAAGGAACTTGTGGCACAGAGCATATGCCAGAAATGAACTAGCTAGTCTGGAACGTGTATGCATTCCAGAAATCTCCTCTCTTAGACTGACTTCGTCAAAACACTATAGCCTTCACAAGACACTGATATATGTTCGGTGTCAAATAATACACATAATGCAAACCATACATAACTGAAACGTATGTGGATGTAAAGTGGAAAGGGATGATACTCCCAACTCTCTCTGTTGGTATCATACTTGTTTTGCCATATTTATTAAAAAGTAACAGAGTTCTTTAATTATGAGAAACTTTGAGTGGTTCACAGTGAAGAAGATGACCTGATCCAGGCCAACAAGAATGTTCATTTTAATTAAGCAACTTCACAGCCCATTTAATCAGAGCTCTTTAAAGATGAAAGGCTAGCTACTACAGCAGGAAACTAACTCTCAGAAGTTGTGACCGGGCCTCTAATGCACCTGTTCTGATTTGTCATGGTGCACATTCTAGCTTTCTCAGTCATTTTAAGAAATGATAACAGTTTAATCCTTCCTGTTCTGCCTTTCATCATGGGAGGATTTAAAGCTTTAATTGTATTCCACAGATTCAGCCAAAAAATAAATAAATGTGGCTGCTGAAGGCTTTTCCCTCTCTCTGTCGCTTGCTTAAGCCCAAGCTTTTGGAGGGATCTTGAGAGACTAAACTGTCTCATACATTTAGCATAATTATTTTTTTATGCATTGTAGTCTGATAAATTCCCCCAGAATCCATGTAAGTTGGAAATAAGGAGCTAGAGAAGTTGTCATTATATAAAAGTGTATTAAGTTATAATTGTGTTAAACCACCTTCATATTCTCTAGTTGCTATCAGTAGCCTTATATAAATTGCTAGATTAGAGCACTTCAGAAAGAAATATTGGCACTTACAATTCATTGAAGTGCCTTTGTTATTTATAGGTATTACATGATGCCTAGTCTTAAGTTTAAGTGGGCATCAAAATTCCAGTTTGTATTGTTGCTATGGACAAAAGAACATATGTCAAAGTAAATTTCACTCATGCAGCAGACTTTACTCACTTGAAGTAATAGTACACTCTTATGCCTTATTTGTGGACAGTATTAGAATGAGCTATTCATAAAACCTAGGGTACCCTAGGTAAAGGTTCCCCTTGACAATTTGTCCAGTCATGTCCGACTCTAGGCGGCGGTGCTCATCTCCGTTTCCAACCCATAGAGCTAGTGTTTGTCCGAAGACAATCTTCCGTGGTCACGTGGCCAGCGCGACTAGACACGGAACACCGTTTACCTTCCCACCGAGGTGGTACCTATTTATCTACTCGCATTTTTGCATTTTGCATGCTTTCGAACCACTAGGTTGGCGGGAGCTGGGACAAGCGACGGGGGCTCACTCCGTCTCGTGGATTCGATCTTACGACTGCAGGTCTTCTGACCTTGCAGCACAGAGGCTTCAGCGGTTTAACCCGCAGCGCCACCACGTCCCGTTCTAGGGTACCCTAGATGTTCTCATATTTGTGTTTTTGTGTTCACAAGTAGTGACACAGAAAGCAAAAATAGTTCCTGGTAAATGTCTCCTTTTGGTTAGCTAAGGCAATGGTTCCCAACCTTGGGTTCCCAGACGTTCTCAGGTTGCAACTCCCAGAAACTCCAGCCAGAACAGCTAGTGGTAAAGTCTTTTGATAGTTTTAGTCCAAGAACATCTGGAGATTCAAGATTAGGAACCATTGATCTAAGGGAAAACAGTGTTAACAGAGTAATACTAGTTTGGTAATTGTTTGTTCCCATTCCATTCCATTTTTGTCATTCTAGTTACTATTTTTTTGTTTGCTATATTGCAGAATAAACAATATGGGGTAGAGGGTCATGCAACCCAGGATAGATAAGGAGACGGTTAAAGAATATCCAGCTATATCAGATCATGTGATTTGCCTCATAGGGCACTAAAGGCAGCTATGGACATAATTTCTGAGGCATGTCTTCTCATCTTTGAGAATTCTTGGAAAACACAGAAGATGGCAGAAGACTGGAACAGACCGTGCTGTCTATAGCTAGAAGAAGACAGATCAAAGATATTGAAGACTAGACCCTGATCTCATTGCTAGCAAATATTCTACAACAGATTAGTAAACAGTTAATATTCATCTGGAAAAGAATTGATTAATTCTTATAATAAAGAACAAGGCACACCAAACCAAATGTACATCATTTTTAATAAACATCTTGCACACTGAAGGGAATTCAGTGCTCACCTGAGTTTCTGTTCCTTCAATTGTTTTCAGTTCTGGAGCTTTATCTGGGATATGGGAAGAAAATGAACTCTAACCATTTCTTTGTAGAAATTGAAGATTGTTACCCAGAGGCAAGTTTTTCTCTTATAAACTTTGTCACATGGAAGAAGAATTTTTAAAGGATCCTTTTTAAAACATGAGGTACCTAGTATGTTGTAATGGATAGCGAGACGGATTAGGACCTTGGAGACCTGGGTTCAGTTCCCTGGCTCTTCCATGGAAGCTCACTGGGGGAGTGGAACCGGTAAAGCCACTCCTTAAATATCTCACTTACTTGAAAGCCCTATTAGGGTTGCCATGAGACAGTTCTGACTTGACAGCACATAACTAATTTTAAAACATAATAAAAGTAGTCCTAAATGTATTTTGTTGGGAATATATAATGTTGGGAAAGTGTGAAGGCAAGAGGAGAAGGGGACGATAGAGGACGAGATGGCTGGACAGTGTCATCAATACGACCAACATGAATTTTACCCAACTCCGGGAGGCAGTGGAAGACAGGAGGGCCTGGCGTGCTCTGGTCCATGTGGTCACGAAGAGTCGGACACAACTTAACGACTAAACAACAACAACAAAATGTATTTGAGCCACTATTAGGCCTGACAAATCTGCAAATATGCATTTGCTTTAGTGATCTCCAAAGAAACTAACAGTTTTGCTATAAGCTGGCATCTGGATAATTAAGCAGTACATTATGTGAGGCTGGGCTGGAAAGTGTAATTTGTAATAAAAAACAAAAAACAAACAAACAACCCGCCACTGCCATACACAGATTTTCTTGACAAAATCTCTCACACACACCTCTGTTATCTGCACTTACTCATAAAGTTGAAGGACATTTATAATGCAAAATAAACTGCAGTGGAAAAATCATGAGGTCATAGTAAAGTGCTTTAGAGATATGAGGTGGCAGATGGCAAATAATACTGCATTTCTGGACGCTGATGAATTTCTCATCTTACCCCTCAATATAATCTGCATTGGATTCTGTTTTCATATCTGTGTATTTTTCCACCAATATTCATAATTAAATATATATATATATTCATGGCCACAGTGAAAAAAATTCATTTAGTTCCTGTCAAATAAGGAAGCAGAAATGTGGCAGAGTGAGTTATCTTTAAACTTACATAACCACCATCTCATTATCAAACGTTGTAGTTCAATTAAATAGAAAATTTGTGTGGCTGGTCAACAGAATGACCAAAACAGAACTAGATTTTTAAAATATACGCTTTAGTGAATCTGACCACAGGCAGAATTGAAATGTTCAGACAACTGTGACTAGGAATTTCTGAGGGGAGAGAAGGTATACAGAAACAGTGTCACCAGGCTGAGGACAGATGAAGTCTGGTTTAGCTGCTCTGTGCTAGCTGCCAAAAAGCCCTGTATCTTATGTTGATGCCCAGTTCAAAATTGGTCATTGAAAACCAGAGCTACAATGGAGACATAAAAAGCTGCCCTAACTGGTCCATGTAATTCAGTATTTCCTATTCTTTTTATTATTATTACTTATTAGTTGAATTTATATCCCACTTTTCCTCCAGTGAGCTCAAGGTGGCATACAAAGCTGCTGTCCCTCATTTTATCCTCACAACAACCCTGTATGATACAGGCTGAGAATCTAAGATTGGCCCAAGAGCACCCAGTTCCTGTATTGCCAAGTAGGGATTTGAACCAGGGTCTCCAGCAGTCTTAAACACTACACCATGGACAGTGTTTTTTCTGTATTGCCATAAGATTCCCTACAATCTATCTGCAGTTGCAAGTGATTGAATATGGAATCTTTTGGATGCAAAACATGTGCATAACCACTGAGCAATGGCCTTTACCTTGAAATGTGTCCACAGTCCGTGATGTATAATATAACATCAAAATGAGGTCACATTTATATTTAAGATATGTGATTCAAGCAGTATGTCTAATAAATCAGAGTTAAAAAGAAAAAGAATTAACTGATGTGCAAAATATCAGCCAGCAAACAAAGCAAGTTAATGGACAGTAATGGCAGTGGCTGCCCTTTGTGGCTGGTGGAGCAGAAGGCACAGCAGCCAATGGTGGATGGAACCAGAGGCAAGAGTGGGTATTCATAGACACATACACATGTAAGGAGGTAGACATTCACTCTGCCCCCACCCCACACACTCCATTTGTTCTTTCCATGGCTTAGCTATTGGGCAGAAAAATATACCTTACCCTCAAGGTAAAGAATGCTTCTATTGGCTGCTGTTTCTTTCTACTCCTTCCCTTTATTCCTTCTACTCCATGTGCTTCTCTTCCACACTCACTCATAGTATAGGATAAGTCTGTGAGATCAGTTTGAGGGGAACACAAGCAGGACCTACTGGCTCCACTCAAATGCTCCACATTTGAGTGGACTACCTGGAGGAAGCCTGAGGCTAAGGCAGTGTCCCATTTGTCCTAGTGAACCCAGACAGTGGCAAAGGCTCCTGCTGTAGCAACCACCTACAGACAGTGGTTAAAGAATCCCTTCTTTTAACTGTAGGTTATCAATAACCTTTTCTTTGGCCCTATAATATGCTAATTTCACAGTTATCTTGTATGCAAGATTTACCCAACAGCAGTTTTGCTTCTGAGCACTTGCTAGCCTTTCTTTCTGCATTTTTGTTCTAGGTGCCTGTCCTTTACATGTTCTCTTTGAATTTCCCTCTGTTGTGTTGTTTGTTTCTGGTTGGCTGGTTGGTTTTTCTTACTTGGGTGTTGACGAGTGGTAAATGTGCCAAATTGAGCAGAATATTTTATTGTTCTGCCTCTTGGGCCCAAAGGGCCTTTGGATTTGTCATATTCTGTGTCTTATTTATTTACCCAAAGGAGACCCAAATCCATATGTTCTTTGGCTGATAATGCACAGATTCTTAAATACACATGCTTGATCTTAGTCAAAAGGCCATGAAGCAATAAATACAAGCTACATGCAACTATAAAACTGAGGACATCTTTGCATCAATATTGTATAACTCCTGGTAACCACTGAATAAATGTTCCTTATGGGGAATTGCCTCCATTTGATGAGATTTATTTCTACAAGCCTTTATGGCTTTCCCTGGAGATACTGAGATCTACCACTTGTTTCTTGGTGGTCCCAGTTTGGTTCCATTTCTGTTAGCTCTGAAGAGAACTGTCCATATGCAACATCGCATGGTGCACCTGAGGTCGTCATCCTCTACTGGATCCTCAAAAGGAGCTTTCTCAAAGGCTTTCTTCTTGGCAAGGGGTATCAAAAGGAAACTTGCATGCTTTAAATGTAGTGCCAGTAATCTCCGAGCACTCCTTGTTTTGCTTCAAGAAAACTTTTGTCTGTTAAATTTTATAGGTTTCTGTTTGCCTGTGCTGTCAGATGGTGGCATATCATTCACTTCTCATTTATTTGTTTAAAGCTTTATTATTTGTTTAATTTGTTGGTGTTTTGCTACTGAACCATGCTATGCCAGCAGCGTTTCAATGGTATGTGACTACATTTGCTCACAAATTGTCTTAAAGTTCAGTTCTTAGAGGAATATATTTTTTTATAAGAAGATCATAAGTAATCTAGTACTGAACCTAATGGACCAACTCTACCAATATGAGCCCCTGCACCAATTGAGGTCATCTAGAATTGCCCTCAAAACAACCTCTTGAATGTATTTTTAAAAGACGTTTCTGTGTTGTTGCCTCCATGCTCTGTAATTCTGTTCCTGAGTCCTTGCAAAGTATGAGAACCCTGCAGATATTCAGTAGGGGGTGGAAGACAGAATTGTTTCGGCAGGCCTTTGGATGTTAGGAACTGCTGAGATTCTACCACTCCAGGTGGCAAGCATTTTTACATAGTGCTGTATATAAGGTAAAATTGTCTAGATCGTTGATAGGTTTTATTGCACTGTATCATTTTTGTGAATTATTTTATTGTGCATTGTGCATTATTTTATTATCTTATTGTGCACTGTGCATCCCTCTTCTGGGATGCACAGTGGGAACTGAATTATTGTCGTGCGTACTATACATGCATTGTTTTTGTGTTGTGGGCTTCTTTGGAGAGAAGAATTGCATATGAATGAATGAATAAACACATTTGTGATTTTTTAAAATGTTAGAGATACAATATAACAGCAGTAACTATGGGTGTCATCAGTGTTTCAGTTAAATCAATGAAAAAAATCTGTTTGAAGTATGTGGGACATTTGCATTTTTTTGGCAAATTTCTTTTTGCCAATTTGTTTTAAACTGAATGTTCTTGATTGTGTTCTATTGTTATGGGTCTGATTATAAATCTTCTCTCTTTTTGTTCTGTCATGGCTGTTTGATCAAATATTTGATCTATCATAAGAAAAAAGTCTTGGCATCTTTATTAGCTCTTCTTAAATATAGATGTTGAATTTAAAGATTGAAATTGTACAGTCATACTAATACCATATTGGATACCATTTCTGCATAAATTTTCCCATTGTTTATAGAGCTTTCCATGTTCATATCAGCATAGCATAGTAACCATAAGCCATGGTCTACACTGTACTTATAATAATAATGGTGTGCCGTCAAGTCAGTCCTAACAAATGGTGATTCCCTTCAGGGTTTTCTAAATAGAGAAGAGTACTCAGAAGTCATTTACCATTCCTTTCTTCTGGAGCCACCCTGGTACTGTGCAGCTTGCCCAAGATAACACAGAGTGACTCTTCTGGGATGCACAGTGGGAACTGAATTCCCAACCTTTGACTCTGCAGCCAGATTCCTAACTCACTGAGCTATTCAGCCAACTTACAATAGTGGCCATAGGTTTATCAACATGCATCCCTTTCAGTGTTCACAAGTTTGGTTTAAAATTGATTGTTACATATTTTAGGCCTCAAAATTCAGATTGTTTGTATTTCTGACTATTACACAAGCCTAGTTCACATTTTTCCTCCTTTTTATTTTATAGCAGCTGGAAGTGGATGGTCATCAAACAATGGTGCAAGACCTGCAGCAGCTGTGCCAGGTGAAAAAACCACTGTACCTCCTTTACCAACAGATGAAGACTCTCTGGTTCAGAGAGCAGAGCATATTCCAGCAGGAAAGCGAACTCCAATGTGTGCTCATTGTAATCAAGTAATTAGGTTTGTACTTACTTTCCCTTGCGTATTTATTGACAAATGACACAGGCTTTTGAATTGTAAATCCATACAATTCTCACTGATTATTCTTAAGGCATCGACTGAGACCGCTTCAGATCTGTTCATCTGACAGAGCTTTATGAGTTTTAAACTTTAATAGCCAATGCTTAAATAATCCATTTTAAACAATTTCTTTTGTGCATCTTTCTCGTATTAATGGCCACTGTGGGTTTTCACTGCATATTTGCAATTGCATGAACTGAGGTGGCAAATTGCCTCTAATTAATGAATTGCCAGTCACATCCCTAGTCATATCACTTGGTGTGCAACTAAGAATGTGGGAAGCAATTCATTAATTAGCAGCAGTTCACTTCTGTGATTTACAGTTACACTTAACACCAGTGTATGTCCACAATAGGACAATATATATTCATGTGTTTATTTAAATTAGAAAGAACAAAACAGCACTTCATTAATTGCTGCTTGCAACCCATGGAGGAGACAACTTGGTAAATATAGATAAATAGATGTAGATATACTGAAATAATATCATTAGCACTGCATTAATAAGTCACATATGAGGCAATCATCCATTTATTTCATCAAATTCATTTTGGACAAAAAACGTAACAGATGAGAAACAAAAATTGGATGTGCAGTGACAAAGTTTTGTTAATGGCTCCAGCTCAGTGGTTTCGGTATCTGGTTGTGGAGCCAGAGGTTGGGAATTCGATTCTCCGCTGTGCCTCCTTGACAGGGGCTAGGCTCAATGATCCATAGGGTCCCTTCTAGCTCTGCAGTTCTAGATGATGATGAAATCCTGTTGTGTAATTTATTCTTGCAGAAGGGTGGTGGAATTACTGGCAGGAGGAGATTTTCAATAATTAAATGCTAGCTGCTTCCATCACATGGCTTCCATGCAATGAAATGGTTTACACAAGAGTTGGAAGAGCTCTGGGTAAAAAGTAGGAAGTTTTTAATAACCAAAATAGCCCTCTGCCGGTGCCATCACCACTCTACCACAGGTGTAAGTTACATAACAAGATTTCAGCCAATGCATAAAAAGTATCTAGAAGACACTTTGGGGATGCTAAGAAAATTAGATGCAAAGCATGAATAGAAGAAGGGTGAAGCTTCTTATTCTGGATGGAGATCTACATGATTCTGGCAGGGAGATGATGAGCCATTAGCTGTAGCTGACGTCTGAGCACTCTGCGAAACTCTGTGGGATCCTGTGTCAAAAGCTGCAGAAATATTTCAGAGGATCGGCAAAAGGGCATGTCTTGTGGATTGTATAGTTACAGAATTAGGTATAGATATTAGCGGTCACATTTTCCCAGTGCTTCATATGGGAAGTGAAAACAGGAAACATTCAATGGTAAGCATATACCTTGAGGCCACCTGACAGTACTTTAATCAATATATCATGTTCTCCTTTTACTCTTGCACTACAGTGCTTTTGGAAGCTTGTGATAGCATTCGGCATTGAGTTTTTAGCATAATTACAGTTCATGCCCTTTGAGACAGTATTACCTGTGAAAAGGTAAGCGCTGGATCAAGTAACATTCCACAGCACACCTGTTTTGCAGCCAAACTGTATTGTAGACCTGCTTACTTTACATTAAGGCATAAAATAACCATGACATGCAAGCCCCCCAAATTTAAGAGAGGCCATCTCATAACTATTTCATTTGTATCTTTAATTATTGATAATGTTTCCGAACTAAAGCATTTCTTCGCAAATGTTTCTCTTTCTTCTCAGTTGTACAAAGCTACAACACCATCTCTTTTTCCATGTATAAAATATGACTTGAATACATTTAATGTGAATCTGATGGAGTTTTAAATGATGGCATCCAAGAACGTTTGGGATGTCTTCAAGTGCCGCAGTAAATTTCTTGACCATTTTCAAAACCAATTTTTTATTCCCAAGGCCTTTGTTACATATGCTTTTTTCTGTGGCTTATAAGTAAGCGGAGTTTAATTTTGAAAACTTATCAGAGTTTAATTTTTGTTGTCAATTCTTCTTATGTTTAAATAATTTTTTCATAAGGTTTATGGGTCCCTAACAAAGAGAAGTTTTTTTTCCAAAATAAATAAGAAATTTACAGAGTGTAAACAGCTTACATAGGAAATAGAGAAACAGCACAGTGTAGAAACAGTACACTTCGGATACAGTCTTTATATTTATAATCCCTTTGTGCAATTTTAAGACATCAGACCAGATTTCTAGACATACTTGTACTATCTTGTTTATCTGAATGTGCAGGTGCTGACCTGTTTCGATAACGTGCAACAAATACATGGCTCAGACAGTGCCACTTCTGTTATTACAATGCTCAGATGATGCAAGTCAAGAAATGCTATGTTTTCATATGAATTTTTTTTCATACATGGAAACACATGTAAAAATGTTAAAACCAGCCCTGAATATCTACTAACAGCCATATTGGGAGGCCAGTGAAGCTCAAGATGATAGACCCTTGAAGCAGACTTGTAGTCCCTTCCATCTTAGGGACTACTGGATCATTCTATGCCAAATCATAGATCTGCTCCTCTTGGAAGTAAATATGCTAAGTAAATATACTTCAGTGTAAATCCTATGGATACTTCACCATGAAACGGACAGAGAACCAGTCTGTTTTATGTTGCCAGCCAGTACTGGCATTGTTTTTCTCCACACATTGCAAGGAACGTGTGATTTTATGCAGTGCAAGTATTAATCTTCAGATCAATGAAAATAATGGTGCATTGGTGTCTTTCGCTTAGGTGTGATTTACCTAAGATTTAATGCATTCTGTTGATGATTTTAATTGCACAAGTCAAAAATGTGGTCTGAAAATATGATGTTTTTTGGAAGCATGACTTTCAGCAGTTTTCTTCATGTTGTCAAAAACTGTAAAATACAGACTGAAATGTGTCATGCATCAAATTCCTTTCCAAACATAACAGGTGGTATCAAAATACTTTCCCCTCTTTCCTACATTGTTTGTATTCAAGTCTATCATTTTAGAGCAGACAGATGGAAACTTGATCCTACCAGGGGCCAGAATAACCTCTTCAGTGTTGGTCCTTTCCTAATGAGTCTGGTAAATTAGCCTGTGCTGACACAGTGAGAAGAGAGCACTTTGTTGTACATAAGGACTTGTATTGTTTGATCGCTACATAACTGAAAGGGCATTGATGTAAAAAGGTGCTTGTACAGAGGTTGGAGGGTATCAGGTTAGGTCAGTGTTTTGCACTTTTCAGGTTACCACACAACAGCAGGGGTGTGTCTAGAATTCTGGACAGGTTTCTTAAAGCTGCATGAAGGAATTCTTGAAAAACAACAAGCACTAAACTACATTTTGCAATATACTCTAAAACACTTGCCTAGGGGGTCACAGTACACAGATAGAAATCAGTTTTACAAAGGAAATAGTATGTATCCAGTTTTTTGAACACTCAAATAGTTGTATAAACATGCACCATATTTCACTGATCTGGTTGATATTTAATAGCTTCTGTTCTTTGGTAGAAAAAACCAGTTAAATGAGTAACATAAATAAATCTGATACTGATGTTAGCTAAAAGTTAATTATTATAACATAATCAAGTGTTTCAGGAATCTTCTGTTAGATGTGCAGAAGTAATGTGCAATGGACCCAAAAGCCTACTTTTCTGAAACAAGACATTTTATTCTCCATTATACAAATGAGTCTTCTGTTTCAAGGAAAAGCATAAGTGCAATGCTGTTGGCTGTGTTGAAGTTGGTTACAATGCAATTCAGTTTCAGTGTGGCTTGCCTTCTCACATCTTTCTTAGCTTGTCTGCTCAAATTGGCATTGATTTCAGGTATCTCTTGTATACAACTTCATTCTTTTCATCCTCATTGTGTTAAATTATTTCAGCCAACTTGTCTTTCAAGAGATGGAAATATCTATCGAATGCTTGGTTTAAAAAAAAAAAACTGATCGTACCAAGGCAAGCTTTGTTAATGATGTTAAATCCATTTTGAACTTCTACTTGAAAAATATTATTATGTCTTTTCATTCTGTCAGTAATATGTTTTGGTTTGATTGCACTATTAACCAGATCATATTTTTATTTGTACGATGCTAAATGTGAACTTGGTGCTACTGTGAATGAATCTGCTCACCTTTCCCAACTTCTAATGACAAGTTTCATTACTTTGTTTTTGCTTAAAACAGAGGGCCTTTTCTTGTGGCCTTAGGGAAATCGTGGCACCCAGAAGAGTTTAATTGTGCTCACTGCAAAATCTCTATGGCTTACATTGGCTTTGTGGAAGAGAAAGGAGCTCTGTATTGTGAAGGCTGCTATGAGAAATTCTTTGCCCCAGAATGTTCCCGATGCCAGCGGAAGATACTTGGCGTATGTAATAAGTCAGCATGTTTATAAAGTTTTGGGCTTGGGCTTGGAATTTCTGACATTAAAATGTCTACTTAAAACAGTCTTGATATTGGTACAGACATAACAAAGAGCTTGGAAAAGTTACCTTTTTTGGATATAACGTCCAGAGAACCCTAGCCAACATAGCCAGTTAAAAGACTGAAGGAGGGCTGCAGAATTGCTCAGTTTCTCCACCAAGGCTTCCTCTCTTTCAAGTGAATTATCCCCTTCTTAACCTTAAGCAGGGTTAGTTATTACTGCAACAGTGGGAAAGAATCAGAACAAGAGTTTTCAGTCATTCAACTTCTTCTCCCTTCCCTCTTTTGCTTGCATTGAACAAGCAAACTTTCTGTCTTTTAACTATGGTTAAGAACAGAGTCTAGCTATGCTGGTTAGAGTATTCTGGAATTTGCAAGAAAGAGCAATAGTTAGTTAGTTAGTTAGTTGATTTTTATACCACCCATTTGGTCAAAGGCCACTCTGGGCGGTTTACAACATAAAAATAACGACAATAATCACAACACAATACAACATAGCTAAAAAAATTTAAATCAAACCTCAGTAAGTAAATTTCTGATTAAAAATCTTACAGTATTCTATATGTTCTCTTTGTAAGTAAATTTCTGATTAAAAATCTTACAGTATTCTATATGTTCTCTTTTTTATTCTTTTTTTTTTCTTACTTTCTCTGGTGCTTAGGAAGTAATCAATGCTTTGAAACAAACCTGGCATGTTTCCTGCTTTGTGTGCGTGGCCTGTCACAAGCCCATTCGCAACAATGTTTTCCATTTGGAAGATGGTGATCCTTACTGCGAGACAGGTGAGCCTTTGACCATCAGACCCCAAATTGGAATGAAAGGATTAGAAACAGCACCTTCAGCATTTGCAAGATAGAGCTTCCCTCAATGAAACTGATCAGGAGCTATCTTCCTGAACTTTTAGAACAAGTACAGATAAATTCACGCTTCATTTCTAGAGAGCATACATCTTTCCCCAGTTCAAGCTTACACACATTCATGCTGAAATATGAAAGAGGCATAGTGTCTTGTAAGCAGTTGCTGTTTTTCCCCACTTTGCATTCAGTTTTGTTCTAAAAGCAATGCTTCTTCACCATGACAACTGAAAGTTAGCAGCCAATTAGGGGTTTCTTCCAGAGGCAAGAATACTGAAGTAAAGTTTGGTTATTTGAGGTGTCTGAAAAAAGGAATTTATAGATTGCAAAATATTATTTCATTTTTTGGTAAAACATTAAATAGTGTTCTGGCTTGTATTCATCTTTACATAATGTTTCTAAGCAACAAAAAATGAAGAATTTTAAATCAGTACTATGTTGCTTTTTTGTATTTTTCATGATTAATTATTTTCTTTGTAAGAAAGTAAAGTTGTCTGTAAGTTGTTACTGCTTCCGCCCATGAGATACTTCTGTAGTTAAAAGAAGTACTTCTGCAAAATTAGGAGACAGCCTTTACAGTACAGGATAACACATTGCTATGTAAATTAAGGTGTGTCTCAAATGTGGCAGTAAGTAATTAAGAGGAGATGGTCAGGTAACAAAGCACTGAAGAAACTTTTAAGTCAGTTCCAAATCGTTCACAGGAAGTAGTCAAGCCACACGGTGGACGAAAAAAAAGTTGTTTATGTTTAAGCGAAGATGCAAGGGTTGCTTGCAGTGAGTGCTCATGCTAGGTTCCTCTTCAGTTGAATTTCAACTGGGGCCTCTGTGGAATCAGAAACTGCAAATTAAATGTCCAGGCAGGAAAACAGCACATTACTGACCTGCCTTGTAAACTTTCTGCGCACAGATTCCTTCAGACTGCTGTTACCATGGTTAATGTAACAGGAGAAAAATCTTAGACTATATGTCTGAGGTTGAAAAGGAAAGAGAACAGAAGCTTTTCAGTCTGCTATGGCTACTGTTTTCTGTCTTCTGTTTTGTGTGTTTTTTAAAAGAGCTTGTAAACGTCTTGAAACTATAAACAGCAGCCAAGTCAAACAGCATACACCCATTCTCAATATGGTACTGTGAAAAGGAGAAGAAAGGACATTGTCTGATTTAAAACAAATATGTGTGAGTAATTTGTTATACCATAGGAAACCTACTTTAGGTGAGCTATTTGAGTGGTGACCCTAGTTTCCCTGTGGCTGGTAGGTATGGAAGGGCCGCACCTAGTGGTTTTCTGAACATATTGTCATAAATGTAGGAATTAATATGCCATCTACCTGTGTTTCTTCTTTTTCACATCATATCACACCATTTATTCAGTACGTTCATGGGCTTACTAGTAGAGTTGCTTAGTGGCAAAAGCAGTTAGTTAGTTAGTTAGTTAGTTAAAATATTTTAATCCTGCCTTTCTCCTTAAAAGGACCCAAGGCACTTGTCCAGCATGTATCTGTTTTTAATCCTCTTACAAACAATGCAGTACTAATCTTTGCAGCCGTATCAGGACATAGCAATATTAAAAAATAAATGTAACCATTTTTGTGCTGGTTTTAATTGAATCATTCCCTGTTGCTGAAGAAATTAAGAGGACTTGCAAAGTCCCTAATGTAGGAATTTCTGATGTAATGATCTTTAAGAAATATAGAAGTTTGGTGAGTCACCTCAGTCAATCTTCTGGTTGACTCACAATGCATCTTGTTCACTTGATGAGTGTTTCTGCCTTCTGAATCTCATTCTTTGAGACCCTGGTTGGGTTCCTGTGCAAAGATTGGCCACGTCAGATGGAGCATTATTGCTTGTTTAAAGCAGCAAAATTCAGCTTCAGATAATATAGTGCAAAGAATAGGTTGTTCTGAAAGATGGTCAGTCTAGGAATGATAACCAAGCTTGAATTTATGATCAAGCTTGGCAGACCTTACAAATGCAAATTGCTGATATCACCACACACATTTTCCATTTTACTTGATTATTAGTTCTTTGCAACAATAGGGATCACATAGAGAATGCATTGGTGAGAGCCAGTGACTCAGTGAATAAATTATTGGCCATTGGGGAGACTTTATAGATACCATGGATAAGTAATTATCTTATACATACCCTTTCCACATCTGTTACATCTTTTTTGTAATAGCAATGTGCTGGAAGAGTGTTCTTTCGACAAAACAAGGTATAAAAACTGTAATTTTATAAATCTGTTGAACATCATTTTCTCATTTATTTAAAAAGATGGAGGAGGACAAACAGAAGGAAAGTCTCACTGAAAATGCTTGAGGTAGAGGAGCTCTGCAGAAATTAGATACTAGTCTTATTCCCCCCCCCCCAGTTCTTATTAATATATGTGATGTGTCTTGATACATCTCATCTCTTGAATATCAGCCCAACATGATGTATTTACAGAATTTACTCTATTCTGTGCCTTGTTATAAGTCGACATGTTTTGTGAAATGTCCATGTTTGTGTTTATATTTACAGACTACTATGCTCTCTTTGGTACCATGTGCCATGGTTGTGAATTCCCCATTGAAGCTGGAGACAGATTCCTGGAAGCTCTGGGAAACACATGGCATGATACCTGCTTTGTGTGTTCGGTATGTATAGGAAATATGCAGTGTCTAGTATGTGAAAATGAGCTTAGAAACAACTGGCAATGAGGAAGAATCAGTGTTATAGGTTATGTGCACCAGATAACAGTGTAGGTACTATGATTAACATCAGCTGTAGGTTTTGAACAGTTTCAGGGGCAACTCCATATACTGGACTACATTTCTTGGGGAATTTTAGGGAGGGTTTTTTTTTTTTTTCAAATGTTAGGCTATATATGTTTTTGCTTCTTTGAGTCAATTTTAAAAAAAGAAATAATGAAAAATTAATGAACTCACCCATTAACAATGATAAGCTACCTAGGAGTGGAGGCAGAATACAGTGAATTGATTTTTAAAAGTAACCTTACAAGCTCTGGTCAAAAGCAGATGTGTTTACCATTTTTTACTTTCTTTTTAGACATGCCCTGAAGACATTTTTTTGTTTCAGTCTGCTTGTAGTTTCTGGAAGGTTAAATTATTGGCATCCTTCGTATGGCCCCTTCGCTGGGCATTTTCAAAAGCCAATTGAAAACTTGGCTGTTTAAGCAGGCCTTCCCTCCAGCCACTATTTGATTTATGTTTTTTCTTTTTTCTTTCCATTTTGAACAATTGATTATTGATGTTATATATTGATGTTATATTTAAATTGTTTTATTTTAAGTGTTGTTAGCCGCCCAGAGTGGTCTATTGATCAGATGGGCGGGATATAAATACAATAAATAAATAAATAAATAAATAAAATCCTTTTATTCTGGCATTTTTTCTTCTTTTCTTGGGCTGATGTTTTGGTATTACACTACTTTTTTGCTATTATACCACTTGTACCGTTTTTAAAAATCTTGTTTAGACTTATTTATAATTGGTTTATGATTTTAATATTGGAGGTTATATCATAGTAAATATAACAGGTATAGTGAGGGTTTGTTTACTATTACTTGAGCAGACTTTACTCTTGAAGGTCAATGCAGAAATAGTTAAATATTAGTATCTAAAACTGCCAAGGTTGTTCCCAGTACTAGCAGGCTTGGAGAAGTCCAAGATACACACAATTTCATATATATATATTAAAGAGAAAAGTCCTGAAGCAAGGTCGAACCCCAGAGCAGCTCAGTGGGAACTCAGCACGTTAGTGACCATGGAATTCTGATTGATTGTAGGGACAAGGATAAAACTTGTGACAATAGGACTAATGGAATGGAGCAGCAGTTCCCAACCTTGGGTGCACAGATGTTCTTGGACTAAAATTCCCAGAAGCCTTCACCACTAGCTGTGCTGGCCAGCATTTCTAGGAGTTATAGTCCAGAAACATCTGGGGACCCAAGATTGGGAGTATCATGGAAGACATGACTTCATGGAACCTTGGATACCTGTACCACATTGCAAAGATTTGCTGAATGCCCTGAACATGTATAATAATGTAATAATAAACAGAACGGCAGGGCTGGAAGGGACGCTAGGGATCATCGAGTCCAGTCCCTGTTCCCTCAAAAAAAAAACAAAAAAACACACACACACACACAAAAGTCTGATTGATCTAGTCCCAGAATATCAGGCACCAATTCACCTTTTGGGGATTTTAACGGAGCTGACAAATGGAATGAAAATGAAATAGAAAAATAAAATAAAAAAATGGAAGCATTTGTAATGCTTAGTGAATGTTAAGTCTTTCTTGGATCCAGAACCAAGAAAGGAGTACTAGAAATCTGAAAGTTCATAAAATTCAGAAAACTATATAATGAGAAATAAAATGTACAGATTGTCATGGCTGACTAAAATAAAAGGAAAAAGAAGTGCAGGAAGGAGAACAATGTATTAGTTAAAGAACCTTAGGCACAACATCATTGTTTAGAGCATCTAAAGTCATTAGAGACATGATGATGTCAACATTGGTAGATGGGGAACAACAACAGGAAATACGCCCTTATTATTATTCATATGTATTAATGTTTGGAGTTAGACATTATCCATGATCTCTTTCTTCTTTCAGGTGTGCTGTGAGAGCTTAGAGGGCCAAACTTTCTTCTCCAAGAAAGACAAACCACTGTGCAAGAAACATGCTCACTCTGTGAACATCTAAAACATTCAAAGTTGCTGAAATGAACACAATGACAAGAAGAGAAAGTTATCTTGTGTGGGTTTTCAGTAGAGTTACTATAGTATTTATGTAGAAAATTTTAAATTGTAGAAGTAAAGATGTGAGAAGGGATAGTGCTTATTGACTTTTCATGTAATACAACAGGAGGCATTTTGAGTGTTAGACAAAAGAAAACAGACATTTTCTTTTAATGAGAGAAAAACTTCAGGAATATCTGGTTTTGTTCTTTTTTTAAATATAAAACATAATGCTGTTTCAGTCACTCATTTTGTAGTTTAATTTGCCTTACCAGTTAAGCACCACAAATAGTAAAATGCTTCATAGATGCAAGGCAAATGTAGAATTGGTTTTCTTGCTGTTTCGTATATAATGGAAAAGAAAGAAGGAAGCAATTTGAGTGGAATTCTTGCTTTCCTCTACTAATGGAAGGCATCCACTAGCTTAAGGAGTAGTAGTGCGATTTTCAGATATATCACCGTCTCTTGTACCCTCTGCATTCTCCCCACTGTCTTTTTCAGGGGGTGCTGTAACCTGTCAAAACGGGGGGGGGGGATGGAGGAAGAAACGGCAAACTCTGAAACTCATGTTTGGCTGAAGACCTCTGTTGGTGGAGGGAAATATGCTGTATTCAATTTTTTATTTTTATTTTTTAAAAAATATTACTAGCTATATTAACCTGTATGTGGGCATGAAAGAACATATTCATGTTGTAAGTAATTAGAGAGTTTGAAATAGACTGCATAAATGATCATGTAATACCCCATTGTTTTCATTTACTCTCACAATATAGAGTTCCTATTCATTTTTCTCTTCAGTAATAAAGAAGAAGTAAAAATTTCATGCAACAAGTAATGAAAAACTTGATCATGCAGAAAACAGCTTTTATAAGTGTTCAGAAAGAACAGGCAACTTTGTTGCTCCCAAAATGGAAGAAATAGAGCTGTAAGTGATTGAAGGGATATCTGTAGAGAGAGGGGAGGTCTAAATCAGATACTATAAGGTGGTATTTTCATATACTTCTACATAGCATTGGAATATACTTGCACATCACATTTCTTTTGGTGTAAGAATGACAAAAGGGAGAGCTGGCACATGAAACAACTTCAGTTTTCTTAGACTCAAAACTTCTGTTTCACAAGAAAGCAAATAAATACTCAGATTGTTCTTTTCTGTTGTGGTCTTGCCATTAGCTGCTTGTATTATGTATAAATTCATTGTGCATTATGTTGACTTGCCATTTTAATGAACAATACTTGCTTGCCTACCATAATATGTAAATACACATTAGTGGAAGTTTTTCTTATCTATCTTAGCTATTTTTTCAGAGATGGAGGGATGCTGTTTTTATAATAATAATTAAAAAATCATTTTGAAAGAGGAAAGGAGGACAAGAATTGAGACTGTAATGTTTCTTTCTATGAAAATCTTTTGAAAGAATATTTCATCCTACATCGAGCCAAGAAATTCCTGGATGGGAACAATCCAATCTCCAAATGGCTGAAATCCTGATGCCTAGCATAACAAAATGTGTAACTTTCAGTCTGTTTCAGCAAATAAAAATCACAGCAGGGAATTTTTATTTGCTGGCTAGGAATGGACTGAAAGTTTTTAATTTCCAAGGAAATTGTAATTTAACAGATTGTGGCTACAGCACATTTAATTTAGTGGAATCTACACAGGAGAAATTTGTTAAGCTCTTGTATTTAGCTTTCTAAAAATGTTTCAGACTCAAAAAACCCTTTTCAGGCACAAATTAGGCCAAAAGGGTGTATTTTAGCCAGGTTTTCCTGGATTCTCAGTGACTTCTAAAAGTGACCTCAAAAGAAAAGATTGCTCCTCAAATTAATGTTGTGTCATCTTGTGATGAGTTCACCGGCTAGACTATGGGGTGGGGTATGAAACATTCGGATTTCCACTATATTAATTTCCATGAAATGGTATGTGGAGTATATTTTTCAGCTTTTGAACTGTAGAAATAAAGCATGAATGGTGGGAAGCAGATTTAATCATGCTTAGAGCAAACTCATTAAAATCAATGGGAGTTATGGTCATTGCTAACTTAAATCCCATTGATTTCAGAATGACTAAGTCTGTATGTTTTCCAGGCACAGCATTTAAAATACTTCGTCACTATTGACTTGGAAGTGACCACATTAACTTCCACTGCCTCAGTCAACCATGGTGCCTGGTGATTTTCTTCACTGTATGATAAATTGTCTACTTCTTTGGCATATATTCAATCCTGCTTGTTCTCTGGAGGGAAGTAAGTTGCGAGTTTCCACTTTTGAAGAGAAAAATGCATTTTGGATTAGTTATATTTTGGGGACATGTCAGGATTGAGACCAAGACAAAGAAGAGAACGATACCCCATATAGTTGTTGATTTGTTTCCAGTAAAGCAGGACTGGTCATAGCAGTTGGCAAGCTAAACTGGGTGGTCGCTAGACTTTCAGCCCAGTTCAACATCTACAGTGAGCTAGGCTGAAAGAGGATGACATACATCCTTAACCTTTTTTTTTTTCAACGTTCTTTAGGTTATTTTGGTCTTAAATAAAAAGACAGTCATCCACCAGTTGCCTTAAAGTACGTTTCAGTTTCCAAGTGGTGGTGTTCATTCTAGAACATGGCTATGGTTTCAGGTGACTGGAACTGGAACTACAAATACTATAAAGATTACAAGTGCTGCAAATAATTTTTTAAAAGATACCGTGTTTCCCCAAAAATAAGACAGGGCCTTATTTTAATTTTTGCTCCAAGAAACTCATTAGGGCTTATTTTCAGGGGATGTTTTATTCTTTTCATGTACAACCATCTACATTGATTCAAGTACAGTCATGTCATCTTCTTCTGGTTGCTACACAATGGTGGAGGGCGGGGTTTTACTTAACTGGGGCTTATTTTGGGGGTAGGGCTTATATTACGATCATCCTGAAAAATCATACTAGGTCTTATTTTCAGGTTAGGTTTGACAGGGTAGCTATAAATCCAGCTACAAATCCTATTTACCCTAGGACTAACCCTGAACCTAAGAGACTACATGCAGTTACTAGTCCCTGCCCAGCTGCTGAATGATAAGTCAACACTTAACATAAATCTTGTTGATTCAATGGATTTAATCTAGTTGGAATTAGCAGATGGTTTCAGGGTGTCTGGATGGATCCACGAAAATGCACTTCTAATAGAAGTGGTTAATTTGACTGCATTGTGAATAAATAACCAAGTGATGTTTGTGGGTATAGATGAAGCCACAATTTTTTTTCTGACCAAAAAATGAGGGAAGTTTTATCACTTATATAGGGCCTGTTTGCAATACAATCCTCCTGGTCAATTGGCAGAACAATGCAGATTGCTGGCTCAACCTTTTCTTTCTTTCTTTCTTTTTTTGCCCACCATCATAAACACAATATGGAAGAAATATAGGCTGAATCAGGATAGTATAAGTTACATAACAAACTTTATACGGTGATGTGCGAAGAATTATTTCCAGTCTGTGGCCCCCTTCAAGTTTGCCAGAGTCCCTGAAGGGACCATATGGCCCCTGTTGAGAATGGCTGGTCTATATTCATCTGATTTCTGTCACAAACTAACGCAATTGTTAAGCATAGCCTTTATAACCTTTTATGTTGTTCATTTGGGTATGAATTCAAATATTAATTCTGCAAAAGAAGTATGAACAAAATGTAAGTACTATGAATAAGTAAAAAAATAGCAATAAATCCTAGAGAAATCAAAAGTCCACTACTTCACAGTAGTGTTTAAATTCCATATAGGTTTTTTTTTCACAACAGTACCTAAGGTTTTTAGCAGGGTGCTTTAACTAGTAATAGTATATTTCAGTGAGTGGATATTTATTTGGTAGTGGAAATCTTCTATAAATGTAATGGGTTGGAGCCAGACGTAATTAGGGCAGATCACTGAACTCAGTGGGACTTTGGCTAGTCACAATATCCTTCAGATTTCATTTGTTCTTTTCTAAGTAATGCTAGGTCTAGATTGAACATAATATATCTAAAGTTATTTTTTCATGTTTTCCTGATTTATAATTATATTGTTTAGATATGCCTTTTTTTTTTTTTCATTTTCTACGTAGATAAACTACGTAGGAAATGAAACTTCACCAGCTCTATAATTTTCTGTAAAGTTTACAACTTGTAAAATTACCGGTATGTTTCAAGTCACTTTGATCATACCATTCTGTGTCCTGTATCTAAGCCATTCTGTTATCAGATATTTTGCAAATGTCCTAGAAGCGATTTCTAAAACATGGAAGATTAAGTTGCTTGTCAAAAGAGGGATATCTGTATGTTTGTTCAGAAACACCCAAATTGGCAGCGTTTTTTCATAGATAGAATTGTAACCCTCAAAACTGTTCATGAGCAACAGGCATTACAAATCTTAAGAGGAAGCTCTGTTGAAAGATTTTAGGTTTTTTTCTGTAAATAGAATATTTAAAGTTTCACTGACATGAGAGCTAAAGAGAAAAATGGCAATGTTTTGATCTGCTCTTTAGTATTTAGCAGTACTAAAGAGGTGGTGCCAAGAACAAACAGAAAAGGAGGTGGTGGTGGATTTCTCTGTTTATTTGTTGAATTTTGTTTTGCTTTTTAAATTAGATTCTGGTGATCTGTATGCATAATCTTATTTTATTTTATTGCTTGTAACTTTTTTTAGAAAAAATTCTGTTGGATGTCTTATTGATGCTTACTGCTCTCTGTGGTGAGCTGTCTGGACCCAATTGTGATGAAAAGTACCAACAGCAACATGATATGGTGTACATTTAAATAAAAAGACACTTGTGGAAATCCAAAGAGGTTTTCCCTCACTTTTTAAGTCTCAGTGGCCAAATTCTTTATCTGCAATGAATGGCCCCTCTCCTGTATGCCTGACTTTATCCTCTCTCTCCAAATCCTACCCTGAAAGCAGAATATTTGATAGAGTTGTGTGCAAGGATTGTTTGATGCTCCCTCTAAACAGGAGACAGTTAATAGGGACTGCAATTCTATCTTCTCTAATTTGGTTTATCTGATACTGTATTTAGCCTTAGCACAAAGCATTCTCTGATTTCGCCTTAGGATACTTAACCATCTATAGTAACATGGCCAATTACTTCATGATAGCAGTAACCTCATAAGATTCTTATGAGCTGGGTATCTTCTGACTAGGAGAATGTGCTGTTGTTTTCTCCCTTGTTTGTACAAGGAAAAGGGAACACTGCACATGACTATAAAAAGCTAGAGGCAGCTTTACAGGAATCCAGCCTCTGCTCCAAGTGTTTAGACTACAATTAAAGACAAATGCAAGTCTATTTGCAAACAGTATATTAAACTCCAGAAGCCAAACTCTTAAAGGCATCAAGGCTACATTTGACGTTTTAACAGCAGAGGGTTGGTTTCTATCAGCCCACAATATAATTTAACATTAAAATGCAATGAGAAACAAAAATAAGGGATCTGTCATTCATTCATTAAGAAACTGTAATCTAGTGTAATATTTATAGCCTTAAAACTCAACAGTGTGTTTTCACAATAAATCCCCTTTCACTGCTCAACCTAGAACAGATCTTTCAGTCAAAAAGTCTGCTGCCTGAAATGTCCCGTGTTAAAGATCTTCAAAGCCTTTCTTACAGAACGACACATAAATCCTTTTAACCAGCAAAAGCTTAATTTAGGCTGGAGTTTTACTTTTCTGGGGATGTTAATATCTTGTGCTTAGACAAGATCTTGGTTATATCAGAAACACGTAGGGCCTAATTTATTATTAGCCGTCTGGTGTTAATTAGGGGGAAGTTACCAGAAATAGTTCACTGGATGGAAATTTATTAGGAAATCACACTTTACTGATGGCAAAATAGGAGCCACTGAACGAGCACAGCTCCCACTCAAAACCAGCTAATTAACAAGGAGTCAAAATTCCTCTCAGGAGAACTTGATTCTAATCATAGGAACCTCCCAAGGTGACTGGCTTCACTGTGCTATTTCAATTTTAAAATGGGGGAGGCGGGAATAGTTCTATTCAGCCAGAGTTTCCCAAGTGGTGAAATTATTCCATTCAAACTAAAAATCATCGATATCCCAGGGTCATTATGGAGAATAGTTGTCCCACTCTTTTTCAAACAGAAAGCAGCTTTATACTTCCTGGGTGAGGGTAATTTCTTTAGCCTTGTAAAGTAGCCATTAGTAATCAAATACTATTTTTAGTTTTTTTAAATAAAAAAAACTTGTATTGGGAATCTCAAATTCTATCTAAAGCATTTTGAAAAGGAAAAACATACTAGCTTTATATTAAGCAGTATGTCAAGGAAAATGTGTGTTTCTTGACTATATCAGAATATTGTTTCAGTGTTCCACAGCTATGTTTAACATGGCACTTAATTGTGTGCTTCATGCCAGATCTTGTTAAAAGACACACAAGATGGTGGCATATATGCAAAACTATATTCATTGGTTCATTAATAGTAGAAGGTGGTATTTTTGAATAACAGAATAATTCTGCTGGCTCAGAAGAATATGATAAAGGAATAGGAACTGAAATTAAAGTACCTCTATAGCATATGTTTATAGTTATATATTTCTTAGCTGAATTTTGCTGCATGTGATGGACTCCCCAAACATTCTTTTAAGCAAAGGTAACATGGTCAGACTTTCTGCTAAGCAAAGATAACACAACAAATCCTGAAACCTGTAGTCTGTCCAAAATCACTCAGTATTTTGCAGATCTTTGCTTGAGTGAACTTCAGTTTCTGATGACTACGTTTACAATTTTCAAAGACCTGGCTGCATTCATCTGTTTCAGGAGCTATAAATAAAACTAAAACAAAGTCTTGTGGTACATTCTAGACCAACAGATATATTTTAGTCTGGAAATTACAACATAAACAAGGATTCTTGTAGCTCCCTCTTGGATCCCAAGATTCGTATGGGTAGGAATATGAAGTATGGTGGGCCAATGGACTGCAAATCCCCATGTATGTGCAATATGGTGTGTACATCAGGCAGTGCACATGCAGGATCAGTATCTACATTTCTTTGCCCTGAAAATTATAAGCTGCTGTCAAAAACATGTGAAAAGTACAACTGCAGATGTTTGATTCTGTGGAGCTTCCCTGTGTAGTGAGCTATTAGAAATATGTTTATAGTAGGAGTGGCCAATCTAAGTGTGTGGGGGGGGGGGACATAGGTTGTACCAGGTTCAGAAATCACTCCCCCTCCCAAAAAAATGAAAGGAAGTTCCTGGATGAGCACTGCCGGTGCCTAATTTGGGATAAATAAGGTGTTGGAGAATCTCCCCAAAGCCCATAAGCTAGAAACTGATGCTCCTCGATGTCTCTAAAAATGAAAACAGATCTTTGGCTTTTAAAATGGGTGTTCACTGGAGAACTCTAGAGTAGCCTGCGTGGACAGGAAAAATTCCTATTGTTGCCACATGCCAGTGAGCCACATTTTATTTGTCCTGGCTTACAGTATCCTCCTGGAAATTAAGTATTTTCCAACTTCATGTTAGCCATTGGACTCTGAAATGAATGAAGGGCTATAAAATTCTTTCCCTGTATTTTGCCCTATCCTGAGCAAGGAACCACTGGGTAATCAAGGATGCTGCCTGAGCTTGATAATGAGCTGGATGAGGATAAGCAAGTTGAAATGAAGGCCTGACAAGATGGAAGGCTGAGTGAGGGATGGAGCTTCGAATCTGCCCTGGAAGGGGTTGTACTCTCCATGAAAGATTTAATGCATACTGTAGTCTGGGAGTGCTCCTTGCCTGTGTTAACTACAAACTTCTAGAGTTCAGTGACAGCAATGGGTGTGCTAACTACAATCTTATCTGAATCATCAGTCTCTGTTGTCTTAGTTACATGGAGTGTTGACTACTGCACCTCACTCTATGCTGGAAAAAGAGCTGCAGGTGGTGCAACCTGCCATAGTCAGACATGAAAATGCTATGCTGGTGCACTGAAATCATATGGCTTTGATACTGAAAACTTTGCACTGGTTAAAAAAACATACACACAAAGGAAGCTGTGTGGTCACTACACAATACAAGTGTCCATGGGATCAGTATATGAGGTTTCACTTATCAGCTATCTGCAAACAAACAAACAAACCAGAAATACATGTTCCCAAGGTGTATTGCCTGGATTGGCCACCAGATGGAACCAGATAGTTGTCGTTAAGTTGTGTCCGACTCTTCGTGACCCCATGGACCAGAGCACGCCAGGCCCTCCTGTCTTCCACTGCCTCCCGGAGTTGGGTCAAATTCATGTTGGTAGCTTCGATGACACTGTCCAACCATCTCGTCCTCTGTCGTCCCCTTCTCCTCTTGCCTTCACACTTTCCCAACATCAGGGTCTTTTCCAGGGAGTCTTCTCTTCTCATGAGATGGCCAAAGTATTGGAGCCTCAGCTTCAGGATCTGTCCTTCCAGTGAGCACTCAGGGTTGATTTCCTTTAGAATGGATAGGTTTGTTCTCTTTGCAGTCCAGTCTCTTTGCACTCTCAAGAGTCTCCTCCAGCACCACAATTCAAAAGCATCAATTCTTCGGCGGTCAGCCTTCTTTATGGTCCAGCTCTCCCTTCCATACATCGCTACTGGAAAAACCATAGCTTTGACTATGCGGACCTTTGTCGGCAAGGTGATGTCTCTGCTTTTTAAGATGCTGTCTAGGTTTGTCATCGCTTTCCTCCCAAGAAGCAGGCGTCTTTTAATTTCGTGGCTGCTGTCACCATCTGCAGTGATCATGGAGCCCAAGAAAGTAAAATCTGTCACTTCCTCCATATCTTCCCTTTCTATTTGCCAGAAGGTGATGGGACCAGTGTCCATGATCTGGAACCAGATACTATGCCGTATATAGGTGGCTTAACGGAAATACATTTGTGGCCTGACGTTGCCGAGGGAAGTAGCTTCAGGTGAAATGGCAAAGCCACATTTGTGGGGGAGACGGGGGAGACAGCAGTTGTTGATTTCAGGGAAACCTTCCTTGCAAACAGGAGGGCAGGAAACCCAGTCCTTTGGCAGGATTGGGCCAGGGCTCACTCTCTCAACCATGCGTGGACAGCAAAGAAACTAGAAATAAGTGGTTCACTTATCTACTATTTTTGGCATCTGGGGGGGCTTGGAACCGATCCCGCATGGATACTGTGGTCCTACTGTAGAAGAAAGTGAAATTTTTATTAAACCACTATATATATATATATCAAACACTGTGAGCTTTTGTAAATTAAAAATCACTTCTTCAGGCATGCACCAGTACCTTGTGGATAGTGGAGAAAAATTATAAATGAATGTTCTAAAAATTCATGGAAAACGTTTGCCAGGCTTGTTCTTAAGATGAGTTTACACCCAGGCATTGGGTCTGTGGTTGTTAGTCATTTTCTAGACCCAGATGAACATATAAACTTTGCAGTTCTAAATGCATTGAGGCCTGGCTATCCATGGAACAAACTATCATTACAAATCTGTCCTGATGTTAGGATCTCCAGGAGAGGCTGTCTTGAGAATTCCAAACACCTACAAAGGCCTACTTGACACAGGGGAGATAGGAGATGTACAGTATTTATCCCAAATTGTGGAATTCTGCCCCCCATCCCCCGAAGGTTCTGGAGAGTTTACATTTTCATTGCTTTCCACTTTCATGGTGAAGACAGCTCTTCTAGTAATTGACTAGTATGATATTTTAATGTTATGGCTCAATGTGTTCTTAATGATATTTTCAAGCTGCCTTGAGTGTAATTTTTTAATGGGATGAAAATAATAACAACAATCCTCCTCTTTTTCATCCTCCTCTCTTTTTTACAAACAAGACAAAGTCTTATGACTGCAAGTCAAGAGTCAGCAGATGTGATAGTCAATGATGAGCCAGATCTGGCCCATGGTTGCCGATTCCTGATGACTATCTTAGAGGCTGAAAGAGACTTTCATCTCCATTGAATTAATGGAGCAACTCTCTTATGCTTAAAACACATATCTTTGAGAAAGAAGAATGCAATTTCACACATGTCTTACATGAGCAAGGGAGAAATAAAGAAAACAGCACCCACCATTTTAGGTGATCAATGTTGTTCCCAACAGAAATAATCTACTGAAGGAAGAGAGAAAGGCACCTCACACATACCAGGCATTTGCATGGTCTTGATGCCCCATAGATCTACTGATGAGTATTGCCAGTTTTCAAATACTTTACTTCTACCCATTCTTGTTGAAACTGAAGCCATCCCATACTGCCTCCGAAATTTAATTATCTACAGATAGTTACGAATCTAACAACAGGTATTTTTATATATTGATCACTCTTAAAACTAGATTATTGCATTATAATCTATATGGGACTGCTCTGGATCTGGAATCCTTTTCATGCAAAGCATAGTTATCCATAGATCTTGCTCTCCTTGACATCCCTAGTGTAGTCTCCCGCATATATATATATACCACAAATATACATATATTGCTGCAGTTTGTTTGGAACATGGCAGCCAACCTAATACTAACATTACCCCAAGAAAATCTAACACAGTGTATGGACTTTTTCCTAAAATAAATTCAAGAGTCTGGTACTAAATGTTTTTAGTAACAGTAATTCTAGTGTTAAAGATCTTAATGGTTTAAGGCTAAGATATTTGAGGCACAATATGCTTTCCTAACCATTAAGATCTGGAAATTAAAACTTTTAGGTGGTTCAGTCTTGTGAAATGTACTCATCCTGTGTATTGATCTCATAGAATCATAGAATAATTGATTTGGAAGGGGCTTATAAGTCCATCAAGTCCAACTCCCTGATGAACGCAGGAATCCAAATCAAAGCAGATCTGACAGATGGTTGTCCTATTTTCTCTTGAATGCCTCCAGCACTGGAGTACTCACCACTTCCCCAAGGTAATTGGTTCTATTGTTGTACTGCTCTAACAGTTAAGACATTTTTTCCTGGTATTCAACTGAAATCTGGCTTCCTATTCAGCCCATATTGTTTGTGTTCTGCTTTTCTTGGATCTTGTCCCTTTTAAAGACATGTTTTGACTCTTTAAAAGCATTTGTTCCTTCTTACTCTTCTGTGTTTAAGGTGTTTTAAATGTATTATCTTGTTTTACATACCCCTGACCAGGTCTTAAAGGAAACGTCATGATTGAAAAATGGATTATGAGTTTCTTAACTATATGCCTAGGATTTTCTATATGGAGTTCTCCCTATTTACATGCATAGGCAGTTTGGAATAGCAAGGCTCAAAGCTCCAAACTCTCTGTAAAAAAAATACTTCTATGAACTCATTATAAACTCATTCAAATTTAGAACATCTCTCACGTGTGGACACATATCTCTAATGTGACATGTTAGAGTTTTTCCAAATCTCATTGCATGGGTATACCTATAATGTAAGTAAGAAATCTTTGCAAAGTTCACTTGAACACCCTTTAAAAAAAAAAAAAAACCTTTTACAATGTTAAAGACAAAGAGATATTTTTTAAAAATCTGTCTGAGCACAAAAGATAGGTTTTGCATGGTGGAAACAAAATACAAGCACAAGAGTAAACTTCTAGGCTTTTCACAAGCAGAAGTTTTGTGCAGCTGCTTGAGAAGACGGAATGATCTTAAAGGTTAGTTGCCATGGCTCACTGCATTAAACAAACCCCACTGTGTGTTTGTGGTATGTGGATTATGTGCTTCATCTGGTGATACTCCACTGCACACATTTGGTAGACTACTTCATGGCATTCCCTGGGGGGGGGTGGGGGAATGTTCCTGCATCTCTTCGACCATAATCTCCGGTTTGATACACTCCTTGTCATTCAACACAAGCTCGGAACTCCTTTGGAATTCCTTTCCATCTGGAATAGTTCTCAATACAATGTAATATGGACAGCAGCCAATATCTCCTGCTTCATTCTCCCTATCTCTATCCCCCATGGTGGTGTTAAACGTCTTCCTGTGGGCATGTATGTTTTGGCAGGAGCTGAATTAAATGTTGGAGAAGGGAGGGAAGATACACATTTGCATACAACTTTTAAGAAGAGCATTGGGCTTTTTGTTTCGTGGAATTGCCATTAATTTACAAGAGGGAGGAAGCATGATAGCCATTACAGTAAGATTACATCATTGGGGATAAACTATTAATCCTTCAGCTTTTCATCTCCTAACTGTGTTTCCTAGTCATTTTCTTCCAAAATTCCTTCGATGCAAATAAATCTCAAAGGCAGTAGACATATATTGGGTATATTGTTCTGGATGGGATGGTCAACCTGAGAATTTGTTCTTTATCACAGCCACAATTCTGTGATCAAATGTTTTTCTCTTCTGCATCATAAGGAATGAGATAGAAACTCACAATACAGCCTGCAGAAAACATGCAGTTGAAAGTGTAACAACCTACTCTGAATGGCTGGTGTCATTTTGCTTACAAAGGCTATTGTATAACACAACTGATCAAAGGGGTGTTGTTGTTTTTTGGCAGTCTAAACTGGTCTTTAGGTTGCACAATGGGGAAAAAGGTACATGCAGGATAATGCAAACCCTTGTTCCTATGCAGAGGCCAAACCATCCTTTTGTTTTAACTAACAGAACCTTGCCTTCTCTTCCTCCTCCCATTATGGCTACTGCTGGAGGAGAATATCCCTTATCTGACTTTCTCTAGGTTTAAGAGTTAATATTTATTCTCTGGAGTAATCCCATCCCACAAGCACACTCCATTTTCCAGGGCACTCTTTGGGATCATGTTGGGCCACAAATGAGTAGCTAGTTGCTATTTCAGAAACTAAATCTGATTACAGACAAAGCCATTTATTTAGTTAGAAAAAGTAACTGCAGCTGCCAGCCACCTTCATGTAAGATATTCAGCTATACATTTTCAGTGTCTGTTGTGAAAATTACACTATTGTTTTTGCAAGAGCTTTTTGGTCATCCACAAGATAGGAATACTTGTTAATGAAGGAAAGACTGGCAAAAGCATTAGGTTTAATGCAAAGTAACTATAGACAAGTAACTCCAAGACTATATTGTCTTGGAGAAAGCTGCCTTGTCATGAGAAAAATGTATACAAATATTTGAGACCTGTTTGGGAACTTCCTAGTGATTTGAATAATCTGTCAGTTATGCAATGCTTAGCTTGTCTTCTTCATTGGGTTCCATGCTCTGCTAGGGATTTTTTAAAAAACTTCCATAATGGTTCTTCTTAATCTCTTGAGACTCAACTAGTGGGGTGGGGGACAATGTTGAATGTAATTCATCTGTTCATGCCTGTTGCTTTGAAGTTGACCCAAGAATTACAGTTTCAAAAGATCTCACGTGAAGTCACATTAATCTGGGTGTCCACCCACAAAATCTGCAGGATAGATACTGTTTTCTTACAACCAACAGGTTCAGCATAATCTCTTTTCCTCAGAACGCATAACTTGCCAAGTAGCCATCTGACTTTAGGTGGTCAAAGCTCAAGGGTTAAAGTGTGGGCAAGATCAGGCTGTCTCTGAGTTATACTAATCTGCATAATAAAGTCAAAGGGAATTAAGCCATATGGGTACATAGTCAAGTAACTTAATGGGTAGCTGCAATATTACCAGGTGAATTGTTAATAGAGTTCAGAATATCCTTTCCATTGCTGATTGTTGATCAATTCGTTGATTCATATTCATATGAATCAATGCCCCTGACAAATCTGAATCAACAAATCTTTAGCAATTTTTAATTTGTTGATTTGTTTGGCAAAAAATACCCCCCCCCCCGGCACCTAGAGACACCAAAATTACAGAGAAGCTTTCTCTGATGCTCCTCTACAATCCCTTCAAGTTTGGTGAAGATTGGGTTTTCCCAAGCCACCTGCTCAAGGGCACTTTCCTGGGGGGACCCACTTTATGGGTGTATACCTTGGATGTCTGAAACCCAATCTTCACCAAACCTGGAGGCATTGTGGAGGAACGTCAGTAGAAGCTTCTCTGTGGTTTTGGTGTTTCTAGGTGCTTGGAGAAAACTTTCCTGGAGTGCCCGCTTTGTGGGTGTATAACTTGGATTTCTAAAACCCAAACTTCACCAATCTTGTGGGGGTTGTAGAGATGAGTTAGGATGAGCTCTCCTGTGAATTTGGCATCTTTACATGCTCAGGGGGTTGTTTTATATGGTTTTAAATTCAAAAATGAATTTCCAAATCGATTCATTGATTCATCAGGAAAAAAAATGTAAATTTGTGATTTGTCATCTTGAAATGAATCATAATTTTTCTGATTTGTGCCCATCTCTAGTTGTAGTATAACTTTGTTCTCCACTCCCACAAAGATGTTTTGTGTGTTGTTGGTTTTTTTTTGCAGTGCCACTGGTCATTCTTTAGGATTCAGACCTGTAGAAGGAGTTACCTTATGATGTCTTTGCCTGGGCTATAATTGAAATGCAAAAACTGGTGGGGGGCGGCAGGCTGCTGGCTGTCACAGAGATGGCTGTACAATGGAAGACAAAACATAAAATCACCTCAGCCACTGCATAAATAAGGTAAGTAGTGAATCGTGAACCTTGCCCATGGGAATTTCCTGAAATTTCTCCTGCTTTGAAATTCTTTTCAGAAATATTTTTTTTCCTATCAAATTCCATGAGAATATGTAAAATGATCATGGGAGAAATTTTGGGCACTGCACTAGCCCAGAAGGATTAGAACTAGAAGTAGAAGGAAAGACGTCAACTGTGCACATTTATATAATCTTGACAAATTCTAGACTCTAATCAGACATTGCTTCAAGCCAAAAACAGTGAGAGGTCCACTTTTAGTTATGAGACAGCAAATCCATAACAGGGCTAACATAAATATCTGCATCAACAGAAATGTACTTGGCTGGCACAAAAAAGGCATGACCATAAGGGTTAGGTATGCAAAACTAATTTCACAACTTGATTCCACTGAAAAAGAAAGGCCCTTTCTTCACCTCCCACTTAATAGAGTTCAATAGATGGAAGGACTAAAGAAAGGCTTCATCAGAACTTAAAAGATAGGCAGGTGTGGACAGGAGCAGGTAGTTACTGAAGAACTCTGTTCCAAAATACCTAGAACTTCAAAGTTAAGCTTCAACAGATTGACTAGTACTCAGGGAGTCTGTTTTAACACCGTTAAAATATATTCACGTTGCAGCAGAAAATAGGCAATACAATTTCCTCAAAATATTGGCTTAACTTTCCTGCCTCACTTAGCGCTCACTATTGTATACTTTGGCATCTCTACCTGTAACTTCGTCTCCAAGCCACTCCATTTGTTTAGTCTACAGGAGCAACACGTTATGCTGTTGTTTTTTTAATAACTACAAAAAGCTAAAAGGTCCTGGGTTTTGTGAAACTGTGAGGGCTCTCATAAACTTTTGACACTTGTTCCTCACCTCAGGAGATACTCCTTAGGGACATTCAAATCATATCTGTACTACATGGAGTACAAATATGATTTTATTTGTATGCTGTAGGCAAGGCAGTTTACTTTTCAAGATGGACTCCTGTCAAGAGACAGGTTGCCTCTCACTTGTTATTGTTGCTTTATGCTGCCAATGGTAGAATTCTTGTCTCACAAGATAAGCCAGGATCAGTCTCTGGCATCTCTGTTGTATTAAAAATGAAAAGAATAATGTTATTGTCCTCACATTATTGTCTTTTCCAGTGAGGCATGTCTTCTGTGATGTACCTGAAATGTGATAGGCTCAGTTTAGTCATTTTTGCTTCTACATGGAGTACAGATATGATTTTATCTAACAACCGCTTGCACCTCCCAGGGATTTGAAAGAACATACACTGATCAGCTACAACAGTGATGGCAAACCTTTTTGAGCCTGAGTGCCCAAATTGCAACACAAAAACCAACCACCACCGTCCTGAAGAGTCCCACTCCTCCAGCCGCACAACCTCCAGTGCCTGCCCATGACACTCCCCACTCCACCTCTGGCTGCAATCCTTAAAGGTGCAGGTGGCAGGAGCTGGGTGTTTCCATGCCTGGTGTCCGGGCAGGTGTGTGTGTGTGTTTGTGGTGGCGGCGGCAGCCATTGCTGTCTTGGCTCTCCCTTCCAAAGAATTATTCCCGAAATCCAGGATTGGCGGACGGGTAAGTATTTCTCAGTGACGACTTATGGCTTGCGTGCCCACACGTGCTTTGGGTTCGCCATTGCTAAGCTACAACATTAAAACCACCTTCGTAATATTGTGTAGGTCCCACTCATGCTGCCAAAACAGCTTGGATGTGTCAAGGCATGGACTCCACAAGACCTCTGAAGATGTCCTGTGGTATTTGGCACCAAGACATTAGCAGTAGATCCTTTTAGTCCTGCAAGTTGCAAGGTGGGGCCTCCATGGATCAGACTAGTGTTGCAGCGCATCCTGTAGATGCAAACCTGTAGTGTCCTTTTAAGGAGAACATGGAGTTCCATCGAGTTGCCAAATCCTGGATTCAGTGGTGCAATGGCAATCCCAGTTTTAATTGCCTCTGCTGCTGCAGCTCCCTGCCCTTGGACATATCCTAACAGCAAATGCTCAGGGGATTTATAAGCTATGCCCACCTTTGAACTGGAAAGAACCAATGTGTGTGTGTGTGTGGGGGGGGGGGACACTTTCTGGTGTCTGTGCCTGCTTCAAGATTTCATTGGTGCAGACAGACATCATTTACAGATTTTGTTCGCACCCCAGCTCCCCTTCCCTTGGAAACCCTATGGCAACCCCAATCAGGAGACACTGAGATCTCTGCCCCAACTACCCTTGGTGTCAGAGTGTCTTCAAGTTTCATTTCTCAAGAAATCATCCCAAGATGGCTGAGAAATAGGGTTCACTGTCACTTCTTCCTCTAGCAATCTAAAATCTAGCCTTTTGCTTTCTAATCTATAGGAGTAAACGGGACTCCAAATATTAGGAATTATTATTACATTATATTCAGAACAATCAAATTTTGATTCGGATATCTTCAGAAGTATCCAAACATGGCATTGGTGAATTCTGAATATTTCCAAATCCGAATGCACATCTCTAGATGATAAACACCAAAAGCCTGTTGAAATAATGATAATAATAATAATAATTTACTGGCTGCTGAAAAGAGAGGAGAGAGGGAGCCAGCCTAGCTTAACGAGAGAAGGCATTCCATAACATGGAGGCAACCAGTCAGAAGGCTCACTCTTGGATCCCAGTCAAACATACCTGTAATTTTATATTGATCTCTGTACAGCTGATGCATTATACCTGCAGTAGATGTATATGAAACTGGATTCTATCAGCCTGTAAAAATATGTATTGTAAGACTAAGAGATGATCAGACATTTTTCAAAGCATGTTTTTCACATTTATATCTAGTCTTCGTTACCGAGAGCCTGGTGTATTATTTGAGACTCTTGGTTCGGCCACAGCCTTTGAGCACAATGTCCAATAAATTGCTTCTGTTTTAAATGTGTGTATAAGGATTACATTCCATGCCACATTAAACGTGCAGCATGAAACTGTGATATAATTTATTTTTTGCTTACCGGCAGGGATCAGGGCAAATCAAGCACATCTCACACAAATTAGGGAGGTTTAAGCTTTTTCCTCAGTAGACATTTCACCCTAAATTACTCCCTTCTATGGGAGTAAAAATCTTTAATCCACAAGATCCTAAAGAAGAGAAAACATCCCACTAGTCTCAATGTTTCTCACCCCATTTTTAATCCCCACATGGAGGATGCTAAATTCAGAGGCACAACTATGAGAGCAGGAGATGGTTAGCTTCCACTACTCATACAGGGAGGGTCAATGGCATGGAGCTCTAGTTGAGCAGAAGTAGTTTTTCAGTGGCAGCTGCATAGCTATAGTGATAGTTCATTCTTGAATTTACCATTTCAATATGCAGAAGCTTTAGGAGAAGCTTAATTGCCCTCAATTCCATGTATTTTAGACTGTTCTGATGCTACTTGGCTCCCAGGGAGGGTCCAATGCTGTGCAACTGTCTACCATACCATCTGGCCCATACTGGTTTTGGGGTCAACATCTACATTTCTCACAATTCCTATGTAATACATCTGTTTATAGTACTTTACTAATTTTGGATTTGGATTTTGGATTGGTTCTCTACTGCTCAGTAGGGACTGAAATCTGAGCAGTTCAGATTTATAGGAAAGTGAGGAATAAAATATAGTGCCATAGGCAGAAATCAGTATGCAGGCAGCATCTGAAGGCACCAGGGCCCAGGATATTTTAATGCCCCAGGCATGCAGTAAAATATACTGGCTCTGTTACAAGTTGTGAAGCCAAATAGACCTGCAATTGAATGTATATTGGTGATACATGACTTTAAAGTTAACTTTATCTAAGGCTAAAAGGGTAACGTAGTGTATTGCAGTAGGACCATGGTATCCATGGTTTCATTTATCTGCTGGCTGAAAATATTAAATAACACACACACCCCGAAATATTTGTTTCCAAGGTGTATTATCAGAAGTGGCCACTAGAGGGAACCAGAGACTATGCAATATATAACATTTATCCCATGCAGCAGTGGGGGACTTGGAACTGGTCCCCCATGGATATGGCAGTTCTACTACATATAGCTCTGTCCTTTCACCTCAAGTCTACTCCATGCCCCTTGCTTCTTGAGATGCCCATATCACTTTGCCTAAGAACAGAGCCAGCTCTGGAATAATGTAAGTTAAACTCTTAGAAATTTGCTAGACCCCAAATATGGGGTGTCACTAGTACCAAAAATTTAACACAAAACACAGCATAGGGGTACATACATTTGATCTATGCTGCGTTATGTTGGGAATTGGCAAGGAAAAGCCCATTGTCCTGAGAATAGACTTCCATTATCACTTTGACTATAAAGTCTTAAACAGCTTGGGTCCAAGCTGTCTAAAAGACCGTATGACCTACCCAAGTACTAAGAACATCAGGAGAGGCCTTTCTCTTGGTCGCACCACCCTCACAAGTGTGTTTGATGCTACTCCCAAGCTCTAGAACTCCCTCCCATGAGAGGCCAGGCTGGCCCCATCTTTGCTGTCCTTCTGCAAACAGACCTTTCTCTTCAGGCAGGCTTTCCTTTAAATGACTGATTGACCAAGGGGATTTTTTAAAGGGATCAATTTATTCTGCGTTTTACTTGTGTTTTTAATATTGTTCTTATTATGAATTTTAATATATTTGTTTAATGCTTTTTAAATATTGTAATAATTTATTATTTGGCTTTTAACTTTGTTTCTTTTAACACTGTAAGCTACCTTGAATCCTTCAGGAGAAAGGCAGCATATAAATATGTAAGTAAGTAAGTAAGTAAGTAAGTAAGTAAGTAAGTAAGTAAGTAAGTAAGTAAGTAAGTAAGTAAGTATCGGTCACACCTTTGGTAAAATTTCTTTTTACCTTGTGGTGCTATTTGGCAATAGTCCTTATACTTCAAGACATTTCACAATCCTTTAAAAGCTTTAACAGAGCATGTGTCTAATTTCTTAATGTGCTCCTGTTTGTTTCTTTTTTAGTTATTTTTGGTATGAAGTTGTAACTCCATGGTGTTGGATTTTATGGCTTTGGCACTGTCATGTTCCCTCTAATTTGAGTCTGTGTCAAAACATCCATTTTAAGTTCTTGTTTTTAGCATTTTATGACCTGGGCGTAGAGCCGAATCCTTACGTATATGTTCTCCACGATATTTCTGTTTTATTATCACTTTCAAAATTAAGTTTAAACAAGACCAATATGGCTAATTTTTTAATAATTAAAACTTGCAATGCTTTTCAGTTACCCTTGGGTACTTTTCCAATTAGTTGCATTTTTGTGTTAAGCAGGAACTGTTAGCGTTAACTTCCCGTGATTTCAGCAAATGTATTGACTGAGTACCATGGGATGAAATTCAAAAAGGACTGCCCATCAGTTAGCAAACAGTGCGATTTCATTGCCATTAACCTCTTGTAAAACATTTAAATAGACATGATATTAAACATTGAAAGGGGGCTATAATTACTTTGGGGCATAATTTTAGACGGATTTTTCTCTTACTTTTCCAAGCTGTTCAGTAATGAAAATCTGTAATGAAGGAAATCTTCGTTGGTGAAAACTAAACAGTCTTTATAATGGCCAACATTCAGAACAAGGTTTAATACCTTGGAGCCAGACCCTGGGAGGAGTGCAAGAAGGCCATTTGACCTAGACCTCACCTGACAAGGAGACCTCATGTCTGCCATGGGTGCATGACTGTCATGCCTTCTACAAAAAACTAAAATAAAGTAAATGGTGTGCGATTCTTTACATTAAAATATTGTATTTTCCAAACAATGCAGGGCCTGCACAATGGACCAGGCCTCATTTGAGTTCCCTGCACCGCCCCCAGGACAAATTTAATTACTCTAGCGACCCCTGGAGCCATTGCCATCTTGTTTCTTTTGTCCCACCCCGGCACACTCACCCCCACGGAAGAAGTGCTCTGTTGTGATTCTTCTCTACATTCTGTTACAGTATATTGTGCCTCTAAGCTTTTCATTTGCTTTCTTTTGGATTGGTACTTGTTCTACATTTTGGAGAGCCTTTGGTCAAGATTTTATCAGTGGGCTTCCTCCCTAAATTACTCACCTCCTCTTCACTACAGTTCACTTGTCTTTTCACTCTGGAGGACGATCCTTTATCTCATCATTCTGGCTACTTAATTACATATATAGCATAATCATGCAGAGATGCAGCCTCTTCATCAGAAACTTTCTTGGAGTTCACAAGAACAGTTAATTTTATTTCCTTTTTCTTCAGTCTCCTGCTGATTATTTGGGAAGTGCTACCCAGTGGCATATTCCGGGGGGGGGGGGGGGGGAACGGGACGGGATGGGACTGGAAACACTTGACCATCTGGCCAAAACGACTTTGTAGTGCAAAACTCTACCATAAATGATTCAAAATCTAATGAAACAAAACACAGTATTGTGTGTTAAGCCTTTAAAAGGGTTTCTTTTTTGGCTAGAAACTAAAGCCCTATGATGTTGACAAGCTTTTCCAATTGCATTTGGAACAGGTGTCTTCAGCAAAGCTTAGGAAACAGAAAAGTTAACACCAGGAATTCCCAGGCTTTGAAAGAACTGTGCGGAAGGAGACTACAAGATATATATGAGATGGCGGGATGTTCAAGATTTATGTGAGAAAAAGCAGGACCATGATAATTTAACATTGTGTTCTGTTTTTTTTTTGTAAAAACAGCAGACAGCTGCCTAGCAATAAGAAAAATGCACATATGAATAAGAAAAAGGTGAACAAATAGTATCAATTAATAAACTGGTTAAAATAAATGTTAATGAACAGTGAATTATACAGTTTAAAGCAGCATGAACAGAAATGTAGACCTTCCGTAACAAAAAAACATATTCCCCATCTTTCCCTCTATTTTTTTATATTATTATATTTTTAAATATTATTGATATTTCTTCCGGCAATCTTAATTCTGGCTTGGGATTCCTCCAGTCCTGCCTTTCGCATGATGTATTCTGCATATAAGTTAAATAAGCAGGGAGACAATATACAGCCTTGTCGTACTCCTTTCCCAATTATGAACCAATCAGTTCTTCCATATCCAGTTCTAACTGTTGCTTCCTGTCCCACATAAAGATTTCTCAGGAGGTAGATAAGGTGGTCAGGCACTCCCATTTCTTTAAGAACTTGCCATAGTTTGTTGTGGTCCACACAGTCAAAGGCTTTTGCGTAGTCATTTTGGTTTTGTATTACTTTTTATTTTTACTTTGTTTTCACCATGTATTTGGTGCAAGTTTTCATAGGTCACAGATGAAGATCCCTATAGTGCATGATAGGTTTTGCAGGTCAAATAACATTTGTTAGCCTTTAAGGTGACACGATTTTTTTTTTCTAGATCATTATAACTTTTTCAGAGGCAAAAAGATTCCAACTGACAGAATGTCATTATACTAATAGAATCGTAACAAAAATTTGGGCAACCAATAACTAGTCTGTGTTATCCTTCCTCCCTTTTTTCATCTCTGCAAACAAATCACTATTCACAGATGATAGCAGGGGTGAGTGATTTTTCTTGGAGGATTCAAAACATCACAGTTATTTTAAAAAGTCCAATCTTTTAGAGCAGGGGTCTCAAACATGCGGCCCGCGGGCCATTTGCGGCCCGCCGGATGATAGTTTGTGGCCCCCGCCTTGCCTGCCCCCCCGAAGCGCCCACGCGTCCTCTGCTGTCAAGAGTCAAAAAAAAGCCTCGCCTCGCTCGCCAGCTCTCTCCCAAGACAGCGCCTCTTGCACCCTCCATCCGGAACTGCAGCCTGCCAGCCAGCCCGCCTATCTGCCAGCTGGCAGGCTGCAGTTCCGGATGGAGGGTGCAAGAGGCGCTGTCTTGGGGGAGAGCCGGCGAGTGAGGTGCGCTGCCGGCCCTTTTCCCCGAGCGCCCGAGCCGCCGCCGAGCGATGCCTGAGAGCGGAGCTCGCTCCCAGCCCGTCCTCGAAGAAGAGCGCGTCCAAGCCGCCAACAGCAGCTGCCGCCGCCACCTCTTCCAGGGAAGCGGCTCTCTGGCTCTCTTTCTCTCTCGGCACCCCCAGCACCAGCCCGGCCAGTGGCCGCCTCAGTGCCCAGTGGTGCTTCCTCCTCCTCCTCCTCGTCCTGCTTCAGCCGCCTCGGCTCTGGAGGCTGCCTGGGCTCGCCTCGCAAAGTTTGCTCCTCTGTCGTGGTGGGGGTAGCTGCTGCTGCTGAGTGCGCCTTTTTTTGATGGGGGGCCCTCAGAGGAAGGTTGCCGGACCTCCGTGTGTGTTTGTGTGTGTGTGTGTGCACGCACACACACCTGTGGGGGCCCCCCGCCCCGTTCTGTTTAATTTCGCGGGTACCGGTGGGGGCTTTTCTCCTTTGGCAAGGCGAATTCTGTGAGGGTTTTTTTTTTAAATTTTATGTCGTGCCCTCCTCCCCCCCCCCAGCTAGGCGGTCGCCGGCGCTCCCTCCCTTCTCCGCTTCTTCGTCCTGCTGCTGCTGGTGGTGGTGGTAGTGAAGAAGGAGCCGGAGGGGGTCATGGCCGGCGACGAGGGCTCGCGTGCCCCTCCTCCTCCTCCTCGGAGCCCCAGCCGGGCTAAGGAAACTCCTGGGTGGCTTCCTCGGGCTCTTGCTCCGCTTGGCGGAAAATCTGATGCGGCCCAGCCTCACCCAGACTCTGCCTCCAGCGGCCCCCAGGTAAATTGAGTTTGAGACCCCTGTTTTAGAGCTTTGGGAAGTAGATGGGGGAGTAGTAACAGCACTGAGGGTATTTCAGATGTATTCCAGGTGGCAGAATCTTTGAAAGCAGGCACAGACATTATTCTGGAATAGTAAAAATAATAAAATGTGCAGTGGGGACCACCATAGATATTCAGGCACATTCTACAAAAAATCCTAGATACATTCCAAGTAATGAATTAAAGCAGGTGCAGCATTCATGGCCAAATCCTAGGCTCATCAGATTGCTTTTCACAAAGGGAAGAGCGGTAAGGGTGTGTATGTGTCTAAATGCTGTGATTTTCTCAAGGCTGGGTTATTTTCTTTTTAAACATCTTTACCTTTAGTGTTTTAATTTGTAGATCCATCCTGGATAAATACCATAGTTACTTTCAAGGCTGGTAGGTTCCTTGAAAATGTTAAACAGTTTTTGGAGTCTTCTGTTAACAAGGATATTTGGAAAGAAGGATAATAAATAACCCAATTTTAGAGCTGACGTGTTTTTCTGCAGTAGTTCCAGGGATTTTCTTCACTCACCCTCATCTGCCTCTCATTGAAGACATAACAGCCAGTATTCGTCTTGGCACCAGCTTCTTTTTCTCCTTAAAATGCATCCACTTTTTGCTGAGGCAACTAGGAGGCTGACTCAGGAGAACCATTAGTAAGCTTCCAGAAATTGCTATGAGTATTGCCAATTAAACTATGTTCTGGAATTGTGTGATACTACTGTGTTGATAGCGGCAGTGGGTAGGGTGTCTCAGTACTCCATTTTTGTGATCAGATATTCTTTGTGAAGATGCAGGCTTCAATGAAAAGCTATAAGGTTGGTCCTTTAAGTGGTTTAGGCATCTGGATGTGGATCCAGAGGTTGGGAGTTTGATTCCCCACCAGGCCTCCTTGACAGGGGCTGGACTAGATGATCCATAGAGTCTCTTCCAGCTTTGCAGTTGTAAGATGATGATGATGAACTGGACTATATAATTCTTTTGCATGTACATCTGCTGCAATATATCAGCATGAACCCACTTAGATACTTGTTAAAGAATGTCCCCTTGACTTGCAAAAAAAGAAAAAAAGAAAAAAAAGAAAGAACATGACCAAGGAAAGTGAAACTCAAAAAATTAAGGTAAAGTCACAGAATTATGCAGATGGAGATGTTGGAGAATACAACATGCCCAGTGAGTATCAGTATACCACTTTTCTTGAGCATGATTTATATTCCACTTAGACACTTTTCCAGGCTTCATAGTATTGTAGTATACATGACCATGCTATGTCTTTCAGCTTTCAGTGTTTTCAGTTCTTACTTCACTATGCTAATTAAGATAGCAACAAAATCAAAAAATATGGAAACAGAAGGCAGTTCCAGATTTTTTTCAGGTTTTAAAATCTGGACTTGAGGGCATTCTGTTGTTGCCAACAATATACTGGTACATGATGTTATTTCAAGAAAGTGCATTTTCTGATCCAGAGTGGTTCTATATGGAAAATGCCATGGAATTTGTCAGAAAAGGTCATAAATGAGTCATTCATGCTTTAAGATATTCATTGTTAATCTGCATGTTGAAAAGAAATGGGCTTGATACAGCCATAACGTAACCCTCCTGCTACATGTGGGAGAGGCTGTAAAATCTTGGGATGCTAATTGATTAACTGAGATTCCTGTTTGCTCCAAACTAGCACAGATGGCATAAGCTGCGCTGAGAGCCAGAGAAGAAATAAAGAGGCATCAAAACTGTTAATGTCGTTGGATCTGTGCAGCTGAACTGTTTTTCAAATCTTTAAACCTTTGAAGCTTTATAGGAAAAAGGCAATTTCTCAAAATCCCTCCACTCTCTAGCATGCTTAAAAAATAAAAATCAATTTGGAGCTATGGTGTTTGTGTGGGCTGAGTTTTTAAAACTATGGGTTCACTAGACTGGCTTCAAGCTGGTAAGGATTTTCAACATTCTTCAGTGGCAGTTCCCCTCTGGTGGGCACTATTTTGATCACTGTCAGGCAGCCATCCTTCTAATTTCGCTACAATGTCCCAACCATAGCATAGCATTCAGGCACTGACACATAGAGTGTAGGCAGATGGTCTCGGCATGAATGTCTTGTCAAGCTTGACAAGAAGTTCTTGTGTAACCCGTTGACAATGAACCCATCACTGGAGAAAAGGGCCCAAAACTGTATTGAAGAGACAGTAGAAGAGAAAGCATATTGTATGCAACAGAGTAGTGAATTATTCACGCCCCCTTCTGCTCACTGGGAGCCCATGGAGAATGGCAACCTCTGAGAGATATTAATTGCACAGCACCTCTCTGGAGCAGGTCTCAATGATGGCTAATATGCCCAGTACTTATATACCTTTTCAGAGCATGCACCTGTTCATTCACACAACTCTATACAGCCAACTTTTTTGATGTTTATAGTCTACTAATTGGCAACAGAGCATCTCATTAATGAGCAAACTGGTAACCAAACCAGACATCAAAGGATAGCAGAACAGGACATCAAAGCATAAGACCTGCTTGGAAGATCCAATCTGGGTATGCCTTATCACTTTTTGCATACTTCATCCCAGAATATCTAGATACACAATTTGGTAACTTCCTCACTGGTTTGTGCCAGTTTCCAGCATTTGAAGCCTTCCTCGGATAACCTCTAGTAGTCCATGATGCCTAGTCGTTGTCTGGCAGCAGCCTAAGCATCTGCAGCATGTTAAACGCTGGGCACGGAGAGGAATATTTATAATCTCCTATTGTCTTCTGCAATGGGCACTACATTGACCAACTAAACTAGTGTGCTTAATATATGCAGAGCTCTGTTGTGCTGCAGAATTTTGCGGACACCTGTTCTTCTCTTCACATTCTTAAAATTTTCTTCTTCTAATGAAAGCGGTATGTGTGTTTGCTGAAAAGATTGATTGTACTGCCTCCTGAGAAATCAGAAATTTTGAAAAGGTTTCTGAAGAGCTGTGACTTTGGAAAAACTCCTGAAAACAATTGTGTTTCCATCATGAAAAAAGATTGATTTTCCAGGTTTCAAAAAAAGCACTTAATTAAATTAATATGTCTGCAGGTCAAGAGGGGAAAAAAGCTTTGTTTGGAAAATAAAAATTGATCTTTAAAACATGAAGCTGAAATCTCAGTTGCGTATCACCTCATTCGAAAAGAATGTGAGAGGTTATAATCAAAGGGTTATATGAGTTGAAGATTCAGCCATAGCTCTCTGCCTCCTGATGGTATATTCAAACAAGATTCCAGACATTAGTTTATACTTTATGGCTCGGATGTTCCACAACACTCATGAAAGACGTTTGGACTACTACATTTCTAACTTTGGGAAGTATTTCAGAATACAAAGCAAAGTTAGATTCTATTAATTTTGAAAACAAAAAGATATTTTGGGAGCCAAAAAGAGAGGAAAAAAACTATTTTGGATGAATAAAGTCACACTTTATGTGTGTCATCAGCTTTTAAAAAGATCCTTTGGCAGTGTTTCTATGATATCATGCTAACTTTGGGGTAAAAAGGCCTTTAAGTAGTTGGTCAAGCAAAGTAAGGTACTCTTTCCTGCAATAGGCAGCAGTGGACAATTTATTTCCAGGGTTTTGCGTAAAGAATTAAATAAATCTGGACAGACAGTTTGTATGTTAAAGACTCATCACTGGAATTACAATCCCAGGGTGCTCATGTTTTTGCTGGAATATGGAAAGACTTAGGCAGATAAAGCAGTGAGGTGGAACAGCAGCTTTTATACTTTCCAAAAGAAGCTGTGAAAAATAATTGTTGCTTGTAAAAGAAATAATGGCTCCATGTTATATAATGGAGGACGAAATGAATGATTTGCATAGCTTCCTGATTTATTGTAACAAGTGTGTCGCTCTTGGGTTCACCAGTAAAGGAAATAATCAACAAGAAACAGCTTGTTTTAGAAATTTCACCAAAATTCAGGGTAATTAGTGGTGCTTGCCCCTTCACGGATTGCTGCCTTGTTGTGGCGAAGGGGCTTGAGTAATTCAGAGAAGCTATGGGCTATGCCGTGCAGGGACACCCAAGACGGACAGGTCATAGTGGAGAGTTCTGACTAAACGCGATCCACTTGGAGCAGGAACTGGCAAGCCACTCCAGTACCTTTGCCAAGAAAACTCCATGGACAGAAACAAAAGGCTAAAAGATATGACGCTGGAAAATGAGCCCCTCAGGTCGGAAGGCATCCAACATGCTACTGAGGAAGAGCGGAGGACAAGGACAAGTAGCTCCAGAGCTAATGAAGTGGTTGGGCCAAAGCCGAAAGGACCCTCAGCTGTGGACGCACCTGGAAGTGAAAGGAAAGTCCGATGCTGCAAAAAAAATACTGCATAGGAACCTGGAATGTAAGATCTATGAACTGTGGTAAGCTGGATGTGGTCAACCAGGAGATGGCAAGAATAAACATTGACATCCTGGGCGTCAGTGAACTAAAATGGACGGGAATGGGCGAATTCAATTCAGACGATTATCATATCTACTATTGTGGGCAAGAATCCCGTAGAAGAAATGGAGTAGCCCGCATAGTCAACAAAAGGGTGGGAAAAGCTGTACTGGGATACAATCTCAAAAATGATAGAATGATTTCAATACGAATCCAAGGCAGACCTTTCAACATCACAGTAATCCAAGTTTATGCACTAACCACCAATGCTGAAGAGGCTGAAATTGACCAATTCTATGAAGACTTACAACATCTTCTAGAACTGACCCCAAAGAAAGATGTTCTTCTCATGATAGGTGATTGGAATGCTAAAGTAGGGAGTCAAGAGATAAAAGGAACAATAGGTAAGTTTGGCCTTGGAGTTCAAAACAAAGCAGGGCAAAGGCTAATAGAGTTTTGTCAAGAGAACAAGCTGGTCATCACAAACACTCTTTTCCAACAACACAAGAGGCGACTCTACACATGGACATCACCAGATGGGCAATACCGAAATCAGATTGATTATGTTCTCTGCAGCCAAAGATGGAGAAGCTCTATACAGTCAGCAAAAACAAGACCTGGAGCTGATTGTGGCTCTGATCATCAGCTTCTTATAGCAAAACTCAAGCTTAAACTGAAGAAAGTAGGAAAAACCACTGGGCTAGTCAGGTATAATCTAAACCAAATCCTTTATGAATACACAGTGGAAGTGAAGAACAGATTTAAGGAACTAGATTTGGTGGACAGAGTGCCCGAAGAACTATGGATGGAGGCTCGTAACATTGTACAGCAGGCAGCAACAAAAACCATCCCAAAGAAAAGGAAATGCAAGAACGCAAAGTGGCTGTCCAACAAGGCCTTACAAATAGCAGAGAAGGGAAGGGCAACAAAATGCAAGGGAGATAGGGAAAGTTACAGAAAATAGAATGCAGACTTCCAAAGAATAGCAAGGAGAGACAAGAGGGCCTTCTTAAATGAACAGTGCAAAGAAATAGAAGAAAATAATAGAAAGGGAAAAACCAGAGATCTGTTCAAGAAAATTGGAGATATTAAAGGAACCTTTTGTGCAAAGATGGACATGATAAAGGACAAAAATGGTAGGGACCTAACAGAAGCAAAAGACATCAAGAAGAGGTGGCAAGAATACACAGAGAAATTATACCAGAAAGATCTGGATGTCTGGGACAACCCAGATAGTGTGGTTGCTGACCTTGAGCCAGGCATCCTGGAGAGTGAAGTCAAGTGGGCCTTAGAAAGCATGGCTAACAACAAGGCCAGTGGAGGTGATAGCATTCCAGTTAAACTATTTAAAATCTTAAAAGGTGACGCTGTTAAGGTGCTACACTCAATATGCCAGCAAGTTTGGAAAACTCAGCAGTGGCCAGAGGTTTGGAAACGATCAGTCTACATCCCAATCCCAAAGAAGGGCAGTGCCAAAGAATGCTCCAACTACCGTACAATTGCACTCATTTCACATGCTAGCAACGTTATGCTCAAAATCCTACAAGGTAGGCTTCAGCAGTATGTGGACTGAGAACTCCCAGAAGTACAAGCTGGATTTCGAAGGGGGAGAGGAACTAGAGACCAAATTGCTAACATGCGCTGGATTATGGAGAAAGCCAGAGAGTTCCAGAAAAACATCTACTTCTGCTTCATTGACTACGCAAAAGCCTTTGACTGTGTGGACCACAGCAAACTATGGCACGTTCTTAAAGAAATGGGAGTGCCTGACCACCTTATCTATCTCCTGAGAAATCTATATGTGGGAAAAGAAGCAACAGTTAGAACTGGATATGGAACAACTGATTGGTTCAAAATTGGGAAAGGAGTACGACAAGGCTGTATATTGTTTCCCTGCTTATTTAACTTATATGCAGAATACATCATGCAAAAGGCTGGACTGGATGAATCCCAAGCCGGAATTAAGATTGCCGGAAGAAATATCAACAACCTCAGATATGCAGATGATACCACTCTGATGGCAGAAAGTGAGGAGGAATTAAAGAACCTCGTAATGAGGGTGAAAGAGGAGAGCGCAAAAAATGGTCTGAAGCTCAACATCAAAAAAACTAAGATCATGGCCACTGGTCCCATCACCTCCTGGCAAATAGAAGGGGAAGATATGGAGGCAGTGACAGATTTTACTTTCTTGAGCTCCATGATCACTGCAGATGGTGACAGCAGCCATGAAATTAAAAGACGCCTGCTTTTTGGAAGGAAAGCGATAAGAAACCTAGACAGCATCTTAAAAAGCAGAGACATCACCTTGCCGACAAAGGTCCGCATAGTCAAAGCTATGGTTTTTCCAGTAGCGATTTATAGAAGTGAAAGCTGGACCATAAAGAAGGCTGACCGCCGAAGAATTGATGCTTTTGAATTGTGGTGCTGGAAGAGACTCTTGAGAGTCCCATGGACTGCAAAGAGAACAAACCTATCCATTTTGAAGGAAATCAACCCTGAGTGCTCATTGGAAGGACAGATCCTGAAGCTGAGGCTCCAATACTTTGGCCATCTCATGAGAAGAGAAGACTCCCTGGAAAAGACCCTGATGTTGGGAAAGTGTGAAGGCAAGAGGAGAAGGGGACAACAGAGGACAAGATGGTTGGACAGTGTCGTCGAAGCTACCAACATGAATTTGACCCAACTCCGGGAGGCAGTGGAGGACAGGAGGGCCTGGCGTGCTCTGGTCCATAGGGTCACGAAGAGTCGGACACGACTTAATGGCTAAACAACAACAACAACAACAATGGTGCTTGCTGTAGATTAAATGAGTCTGATAGCAAAGAGTTCACGTCTGTTTAAGTCCAGAAAAAGAATTATTTATTATTATAAATCTACCTTGCTTTTCCAGTAAAAGGTAGCACTCAAGGCAACTTACAACATTCTTGGAAGAATAAAACCAGAAGACACCATATTTTGCTTTAAAAAACTTGTAAATTTAATAACAGTACCACTGTTGTTATATTTCAGCCCCTGCAGCCTTGATTCCTTCCAAATTAAAAAACAAACAAACAAACAAAAACAGTGGGTGGATCCAACCATTCTCTTTCATTATAAGCAAGATTAGTATTTTAAATTTATATGACTTATTTTAAATTTGGGAACATTTAGTGCCACCTGTTTCTGAATGGGTAGTAAAACTATTTTACTATTAAAATAATGGCTCCTTGTAATCCTCTGTACTCTCTTTTCAGTCTTCAGCCTTTTCAGAAGAAAGTGAGAGCACATTTGGGCAAATTATGAGCAATGGAAGCACCCTGTCTCCTAATTGTTCCACTCCAGAAGTGCCATGAGATCACATCCAACACAAATGAAGTAGTATAATAAAGGTTGTACATTAATTAGCTCTGTTATCTGCAACATCAACATTAAAATAAAGAAGGAAGAGGAAAATGTGACAAGTCTGCCTCAAGGAATCAAGGCAAGAGCAACTGTGTTTAGGTGGTTCGCCTTCACCCTCTTAAGCCATCATCCCATTTCTTATCTTTTGTGCATTGCAGGGGGTAATTCAGAGATAATGATGTACAAGTGGTGTACTCCTTTCTTTTCCTTGTCTAGCCAATATTCATAAAATGCCATTCTTTCCCATATCTATCTTATTCCTATCAGCCTGAACAAAAGGGATAGGAAAGTCTTTCAGAGTGATGTATGGACACTTACGTTTAACTCTAACATTAGATTTTTCAGGTTCTTTTTGTGACCAGGAACTTGAACCACAAGCTCAGTAGTATCAAAACAGTTTCTACCCAAAGTCCAGCAAACACCTAGAAGTGCCTATGTTTTTTGAAACAACAGTTAAGCAAGCCTGACTCTCTGATTGTAACCTTTCTGTTTACTTTATTTGGCTTAGATTTGCCAGGACTTGCAGGCAAAGTAAAATGTTTTTAGTTGGTGCTGCTTAAACGTGTATTCTTATATCTATAAGTCATCTTAAGCACTACTCTGGAAAAGCAGGGTAGAAATGTAACTACAGTAGTAACCATAACTATAATAGTAATTGTAATAACAACTTTTTAATACACATGCACACACACAGAGACACATGCACGGACGCACACACACACACACAGTATATTATGAATCTACCTTTCTTCCTCAATACATGTTTTATTTTCCTCCTGTCAATACCTAATTTATTTATTGCCATCTTTAATTGTATTAACGCTGTTGTTGTTGTTTTTTTATATTGTTATTATCTGAATTGCTGTTAACCGCCCAGAATAGACTTTGGTCTAGATGGGCGGGGTATAAATAAATAAATAAAATAAGAAGAGTTACTGGGACAACTTATCTCTTTGGGCTTAGACATCAGGACCACATATAACCTCTAGTTTCAAAGGCAGTATTTGTCTGTACATCAATTATTGGAGAACATGAAGCAGAGGGTGCAGTTGTACTCATGTCTTCCAGGCAGGATCCCCACGGGTAACTGCGTGGCCACTCTGAAGATAGAATGTGGCATGGGACAGGCCTTTGGTCTCACCCAGCAGGGCGTGTTTTTTTTAACATTCTGGTGAACACAGAGAGGTTTTGTTGTTGTTGTTCAGTCGTTAAGTCGTGTCCGACTCTTCGTGACCCCACGGACCAGAGCACACCAGGCCCTCCTGTCTTCCACTGCCTCCCGGAGTTGGGTCAAAGTCATGTTGGTAGCTTCGATGACACTGTCCAACCATCTCGTCCTCTGTCGTCCCCTTCTCCTCTTGCCTTCACACTTTCCCAACATCAGGGTCTTTTCCAGGGAGTCTTCTCTTCTCATGAGATGGCCAAAGTATTGGAGCCTCAGCTTCAGGATCTGTCCTTCCAATGAGCACTCAGGGTTGATTTCCTTCAGAATTGATAGGTTTATTCTCCTTGCAGTCCAGGGGACTCTCAAGAGTCTCCTCCAGTACCACAATTCAAAAGCATCAATTCTTCGGCGGTCAGCCTTCTTTATGGTCCAGCTCTCACTTCCATAAATCGCTACTGGAAAAACCATAGCTTTGACTATGTGGACCATTGTTGGCAAGGTGATGTCTCTGCTTTTTAAGATGCTGTCTAGGTTTGTCATCGCTTTCCTCCCAAGAAGCAGGGGTCTTTTAATTTCGTGGCTGCTGTCACCATCTGCAGTGATCATGGAGCCCAAGAAGGTAAAATCTGTCACTGCCTCCATATCTTCCCCTTCTATTTGCCAGGAGGTGATGGGACCAATGGCCATGATCTTAGTTTTTTTGATGTTGAGCTTCAGACCATTTTTTGCGCTCTCCTCTTTCACCCTCATTACGAGGTTCTTTAATTCCTCCTCACTTTCTGCCATCAGAGTGGTATCATCTGCATATCTGAGGTTGTTGATATTTCTTCCGGCAATCTTAATTCCGGCTTGGGATTCATCCAGTCCAGCCTTTCGCATGACGTATTCTGCATATAAGTTAAATAAGCATATAAGTTAAATAAGCAGGGAGACAATATACAGCCTTGTCGTACTCCTACGTACTAGGGTAGAAGCCCTACCACTATTGCTAACTGCAAGAAGACATGTATTTGGGACCCTGCTCTGGTGGGCAATACCTTTATTCTGCAGTATCCTGGGGCAAATTGCCCTGGTCCCATAAGACAGTGTTAGAAAAAAGAGGAGCTAGCAGAAAATAAGTGGGAGCAGTTGGCTTTAAAAAATTCCTGGAAGAAGGAAGAAACTACATTTGGACTAGGTGCTGCTGCTTACTATTTTTATTAGACAGTTCCCATTAGTTGCTGGAAGAATGGGACAACAGAGTTTTCAACCTGGCAATAATGCTCTAGTCAAGTTGTCTGCTTATGAAAGGAACTTTAGTCTGAAGATTTATATTCAATCACAAGTTCTGGGCTCTTTGTCTAATTAGCTACAAGAAAAACACCCAAATCAAGACACTAGGAGTTGTCAAGACATCTGGCTTGCTAGCCAGATATTTACTAGCTTTCTTTTTCACTTCAGCTGTTGCTTTTCAGCCATTGAAGCATACAGCTCTTAGAACGATCAGCAACAACTTTGCAAGTTGGTTTTAAATATATGTGGGCATGCTTTTGTATACCATTAGATTTAGAGGATTTTAAGTTTAAAAGTTTCAAATTGTATATTTTTAATTTTTTTTCTTTTGTGGTGTGTTTTGTTGTTTTGCTGGCTGAGTTGATTAGTGGTTGTGTTCGCTATTCTAATAATTATTGGCTGAAATCCAGCAGTAAGTAACAACCGGAGTAGATTCACTGAACCAGTAGGGATATGGTGATCCAACATTTATGTAAGTTCCACTGATTCAATGGGTCTACTCTAGTTGTGACTGATTACTGGATTTCAGCCACTGTATTATATATATTAGAAATTTATTTGCTGCCTGGCTTCTGCAGCAAACTTCTGAAGAAGAACTTTAGCTAAAGAAACAAGGCTGGATAAATCTCATATCAAGAGAAGAGTCGTTGTTTTTTATGTAAATCAAATCAGTATTTCAAACATTCTTTTAGCTGATTAGATGTTACTCAGATTGGTTTCTTTTAAACTTTATTCACAAACAGAAGTTAAAGATAATTGAATCTAATGTGTCGTCATTTTTAGAAAATGGACACAGAGTTTTCCAGGGGCTCTTTTTTATATTTTGTATACAAGTGTTAGTACTCAAATAAAAGTATACGTGTATTCATTAAACAGAAAAGCTCATGCTGTGGCATGTTTTATCAGTTTTAACAGAGATCTAGCATTGAATTTTGGGATACCCAGTGTGGTGTAGTGGCTACATGAAAAGACAAGAATTCAGGAAATCTAGGTTCAAATTCATACTTGGCTTTAGAAACTCAGTTGGGAGAAGTTGAACTGGTAAACCCATTCCTTAAATATCTCACATACCTTGAAAGCCCTATTTAGGGTTGCTGTAAGTTGGTTCTTGACAGCACATAACACAGAGAGAGAGCATTGAAATCAGGCACATTGCAGTTAAAATATTAATTTTAACTACCGTAAATTTTGAGTATCTGCTGGATTGGCTAGTTGGCTCTCAACCCAGCTGGGTCTGACACCACTGTGTTTGTGTCATAGTGGCACTTTTTCTTTCCACCAAACAAGTAATAATTTGCAAAGCTTATCCATTAATCATATGCTTCTTCTGTAATAACCACATATTGCTGATCATTTTTCCTTGGCTATTACACTGGACAAGAAAATTGAGTGAAGAAGAAGAAGAAGAAGAAGAAGAAGAAGAAGAAGAAGAAGAAGAAGAAGAAGATGATGGCCCAAACTTTGAAAATTAAGGTTTACAATACATTTGTTTAGAAACAAGGACATTAAACATTTGCGACAAAGAGTTTGCAAAGACTCATCAAGCCATCATCTCTTCCTTCTGATCCAAGTGGGAACAAATTATTATGCCTGAGAAAGCCTTCAGTATATTGCAACTGCCTGTGAGACTTCTTCCTGTTCAAAGACTTAAGCCAGGAAGAAAGACAACACTAGAGTGAAAAATTACAGTCTGTATCTTTAGGAAAGGTCTGGCTTCTTGGACTATTATCCGCATATCCATGATGAAGGAGAACTCCTAAAAAGAGATGGGTTACATCTCATGTTTTCTAGAAGTATTGCCTACCTAGTCTGGAAGGCTTTAAACTGAATCCTGTTTGGGAGGCAAATGGTGTCCCAGAGGACAAGGGGAGATACCACAGGTGTGTCAGTGAGGGGTCAGAACCTGGAATGGTGGTAGAGGAACCCACTAATGGATGGGAAAAACCAGTAAGGAAGGAGCTACAGGGAGTGACTCATATACTTTGTGTCAGTCTTCCGCCACCAGAAAAGGATCAATGATGACAGCATCCCAAACAGATAGTGCAAGAATGCCTAACTGCTTTAGAGCAGCTGAGGATACAGACAATAGACAAAGAGACAGTGCATCTTTAGCACACACCTATTGAAATATTAATTATTAAGAGTAATTGCACACCATAGCATAGTGATTCTTCCATCAATCTGAGCCTGGATTAGTCTACACCACAATTACAATTTGTGGATACCACTATGCAACTGATACTGTCTTCTCCCATCCCCCATTAACCCTGATCAATATGTACACTACATCAGGATGATGGGAGTTTTAATCCAGCAAGATTTGGAGTGCTATAGATCCCTTGGGAAAGTAGAACTGATCCTTATCCAGAGTATGCAGAGCTCTACCATCTTGAATATGTCAAGTATACATGCACGCGTGCGCACACACACACACACACGCGCACACACAGAGTATATATATACAGTGTGTCTCTGTGTGTATAAAACTTTTTTCTGTCTTCATGAGGTGACTGACTAGTTGGGCAGAACTTGAAAATGGCTGTCAGTAATATGTATATAAATTACCTTTTTAAAATTACATGAAAAGTCTGTGTTCTGCTTTTGTTAAGGAAGACAACCGTACAGTATTAAAAACAACCAATCACTATTTATTTTCCTTAAGAGTTACTCAGTAGAAAAAGAACATTCTGTTCTTTAATCTAAGAAAAGATAGTCTTCCTCCTTCTGTTCACCTGTCAGGTAGAGATTTGAGGGATTTAAAAGGTTGTCATAATACACTGTAGGCTATTTCTAGTCATCGGGGTCTAACTTGAAAAGAAATGGGTGCCAAGCTGCTGGGAATATAATGTGCCCTGCCTTCGAAGCCCTGCTTCTAATCCTAAGTGTTTTGGGACTAATGCAATTACTCAGTGGTGAAGAAAGGGCTGTGAAAACCACTCCCCTGTACAATAAAGCTAAATACATTCTGCAAGAACTGGGTGAAAATTTTCCCACAGGACACATGCGCTAGAGGACCATGTGCCTTCTTTTACATAAATCAGACAATTATTTAAAGGCCATTCCTGTTAGAGGGCATTCCTCTTTGGAAGTTGTTCTTTATTGGAAGGACTGCCAAGTCTCTTGTAAAGATAAAGAGCTGTAAGAAGAGAAACTGGAGACCATGAATTCCTGCTGTTTACCTAGAAATAAGATTATTAAAATCTGTTGTTTGAAGATGTTGATACTATCACAGTCGGTGTCTCTTTTCAGCTTTTTCCCTATACGGGTAATGCACTGTATAGGAAATGGAATGGCTTGTGGGATTATGCTGTAGTGTTTATCTGGAGTGGAAGTTAAGGTACCAGAAGAATTCATCAGTGTGCATGTGAGAATGAGGTGTGTGTGACCTGTGTTTTGAAGGTCCTTGCTCTTGGAAAGGAGAGCTTCCATTGTAACCTTTCCCCTTCAAATGCAAGATTCCCCCCTCCCCCGTTGGAATAAGAATAATTGCCTATGGAAAAACACAATGGCCAAATTCTGTTTGGTAGCTCTATTGCTGCAATAGTTACAATACTGCTGGCAGTGGCAGGTTGCTGATAATTAAAGACTTCTCCCTACAGTTTAAAGTTATGTGTGTCTTGCACCCATAGAGATGGAATCACAGACAACCTGCAAATGAAACAAGTTTAATTGATGACAGTCTGCTGCTACTAGTGACATTATCCCTGTTGCACCAACCAAACTACACAACACAGGACATTGGTCAATAATGCCTCAATAAATGAATATAATGTCCAAAAATCTAATCACAAATGTAAACATTGTGTCTAATGGCAAATTTTGAAGCACAGGTCTGTGTGTATCTGTTTGTGTAACACAAGTGTGGTTCTTGACAGTGGGATGAACACAATATCTTTCTGCAATCCCACATATCAAATCTTAGTTAAGAAAAGAAATCATAATCAAATGCACAAGTCATGCAGTGTATTTAGTATGCATTTTAAACAAAAAAATTGTGGCAAAATTCTATCCCCATGCTCCTAGCTGGGGCTGGGTGTTCTTTTCATAGCATATTATATCCCTTTGGTTCAAACTCCATTGATGGATTGTTTCTGACTCAGTTTAAGATACTAGGTTTTCACTTTTAAAGCCCTAAACTTGATACCTGGGTATGTAACACTTTTAAGTTCTATGGGGCTATTTTCTTTCTTAGATGAGCCTTGCAAACACAATTTCACAAAACGAGTATCTTATTCACAGTTATATAACAGACAGATTAGGCATCCTTCAGTCTCGAGAGACTATGGTAACGTGCTCTGAATAGAGAACTTGGAACAGCGTCTAGTGTGGCTGAGAAGGCCAATTCGAGAGTGACAATCCCTTCCACACTGAAGACAAATACAATCTGTCCCCTTTCCAGCTCCCTTATTTTTCTGGTTTCTGGACTGCCTCTTTGCCTCGGCCTGCTAGACAAGTGTTTCTTCAAAATGGGAGAGGCCATGATGCACTGCCTGCCTCCAGGCTGAACGCTCAGATGTCAAGTTTTCCCATCTGCTGAGGTCCATTCCTAAGGCCTTCAGATCCCGCTTGCAGATATCCTTGTATCGCAGCTGTGGTCTCCCTCTGGGGCAATTTCCCTGCACTAATTCTCCATACAGGAGATCTTTTGGAATCCGACCATCAGCCATTCTCACAACATGCCCGAGCCAATGTAGATGTCACTGTTTCAGTAATGTATACATGCTAAAAATTCCAGCTCGTTCTAGGACTACTCTATTTGGAACTTTGTCCTGCCAGGTGATACCAAAAATGTGTCAGAGACAGCGCATATGGAACGTGTTCAGCCTCCTCTCCTGCCGTGCACAAAGGGTCCAGGACTCACTGCAGTACAGGAGTGTACTCAGGACACAGGCTCTATAGACCTGGATCTTGGTATATGCCATCAGCTTCTTATTAAGCCATACTCTCTTTGTGAGTCTAGAGAACATGGTAGCTGCTTTGCCAATGCGTTCATCCAGCTCGACATCTAGGGAGAGAGTGTCCGAGATCATTGAGCCAAGGTACACAAAGTCATGAACAACCTCCAATTCTTGCGTGGAGATGTTAATAGGGGGAGGTGAGTCCACACCCTGGCCCATGACTTGTGTTTTCTTCAGGCTGATTGTTAATCCAAAGTCTTGGCAGGCCTCGTGAGTTGTTGGAGGTCTTCAGCAGAATGGGCAACAACAGCTGCATCATCGGCAAAGAGGAAGTCCCGCATGCATTTCAGCTGGACTTTGGTCTTTGCTCTCAATTTAGAGAGATTAAAGAGCTTTCCATCTGATCTAGTCCAGAGGTAGACACCTTTTGTTGTTGTTCCAAAGGCGTGCTTCAGCATGACAGTAGAAAAGATCCCAAACAGGGTTGGCGTGAGGACACAGCCCTGTTTCACTCCGCTTCGGATGTCAAAGGGATCTGATGTTGAGCCATCAAAAACTACAGTGCCCTTCATTTCCTCATGAAAGGATGTGATGATGTTAAGGAGTCGAGGTGGACATCCAATCTTGGGAAGTATTTTAAAAAGGCCATCCCTGCTAACCAAATCAAAGGCCTTTGTAAGATCTATGAAGGCCACAAAGAGTGGCTGTCATTGTTCCCTATATTTCTCCTGCAACTGTCTGAGGGAAAATACCATGTCAGTGGTGGACAACATAAGCAATTATAGCAACAACAAAATGCTACAATTTGTGCACCCAAGTCATAGGCAACAGCACCAATAAAGAAGTTGCTTGTAGAATTGCATTGTTCAAGTGTCCTTTTGAATTCAAATTCAGACAAAAATCGAAAATATCTTCCTCAACTGGGTTGGGTAGCCATAACATAGAGGAATCAGCTCTATATGCAGAAACTCCAAAACTCTAGAATAAAATATCAATTCAGTTGCATATACGTGAATTCACTATGTGGATTCACACACACATCCAACACAAACATATAGGAATTATACCTGGACCAAGTTGGCAAGGGCCTTAGCAGTCTAAGTGGCAACAGCAGTTCTGGCCTTTTCAGCTCTCTCACCTTTTCTCACAGCCCCTTTCTTAGTCCCCCATCCCTTTAGGCTGAACCAATATTTCATAGAAGTTACAGGAACTTCAAGGATCTCTGCCAACCATATAGTCCATCCCACATGCACCATTCTGCATCCATTCTCCATTCTCTGAGATATGATAGCAATAATTATGACCACTTCTTGCCTCTATGCTGTTTGTCAGGCTCTGGCACTGTATCCTAAGTATCTTGTCAAAATATGACAGTCCAGAAGGCTTTTAGTTGACTGTTGCTCTGCTATTATTTTAGTGTTTTCCTCCATGATTTTATATATGAACAACACTTTTAGTATCTCAATACCACAATATATGTCTACTTATTATCAGTTAGTTATTGAATAGTCATTGAAAAAGAACCATTAGGTGAAATATCCAAGTAATATCCAGAATGCCTTCTAAATCAATATATAAATTACCTGCACTGAAAAATACATGCTTTTTGTGGACGTTCTAGTGGATTTTTGCATGATGTTTGTATGCTGTTACTTCATTTCTGAAAAAAGTGGGGATATGTATTTGTGCATGTGCATAGGATCACCATATTCAAAGACTGGGGAGTTTTGTATTCAAATACTCACTAATCATGAAAATTACTGGATGTCCTTGGGCTGGCTGTTACCACTTAGCTTGTGAGGATAAAAGTAAGGGAAGAAGCATATATACCACTGTTTAATACTTGGAGCAAAGCTGAGCAGCTGCATTACAGATATGTTCCAATACTGTCCTATTGCTGAAACTGGCAGAAAAAGCACATAAGTTGTATCTAGCAGCGGGTTTCCATCTGCAGGTCTCTGAATACAACTCTGTGAAAACAAATTGTTCTGGTTACAAAGATAACAAGCCAGCGGTCCTTAAACATTTTCCTGAAGGGTCTTGGCCATGTACAGTATCTTTAATTGGAAAACACCTGTTGGTTGGTTCCAATCTGGAGCCCAAATTAAAACCATCCACCATATCCAAGTTATTTGGAATTCATGATGCAGAGAGTGTGGATAATCCACCATGAACGCCTCCTGCACACGCTTGACTGAAATGAAATGTGTATGCTAGAGCAGAGGTGTACTTTCACATAGCTCCTATTTTTGTATGCTTTTCTGTGACAAATTCATGGCAAATTCTTCCCATCCTGAATTCCCAAATGGGTTGCAAATGACAGAATGCAGAGATAGTCTTCTTTTAAACTTCGTTGTGGGTAGAAGAGATATATCACATACCATGCACCTTACTTTAGATCTAGACAGAATACTTGTGATCTAGGAGCTTATTTTTTTTGTTTACCTTTGTTTTGTTTTTTGCTTACTAGATCAAAAGATATCTGAATCCTTTGGAGCTTAATTGGACCAAAATAGATGATGTTCAACACTGTAAATCCCCCCCTGGGGTAGAAGAATTGATCCAGCAAATCATGTAACATAGTTTTTGAAAGGGCAGCATGCAAAAACTATTGGGGAGCATTTCATCACTTCTTGGTTTTTATTTTTAGAAGGACTAATTGATGGACAACTATGGGGTGATGATGTTGTATGCTGAGAGACGCCGTGAAACAACACTTTGTCATCTTCTCCACTATAAGAAGGACATTTTTTGGCTCTAAACAGTGGTTTTTTTCCCCTAGAGTCTGGAAACATTACTCTTTGGACTTCTACTCCTAGAATCCCATAATCTATGCTGGCTGCAGAATTCTGGCAGCTGTAATCTGAAAAAAAGTAACTTTTTCAAGATTTGGGTTAGCTGCAAAATCGTATGTCCCCCCCCCCTCCCCAGTATAGATATATTCCCATTTTGTTTTAGAGTGTGGTAAAGGGCAGTCGTTTCATAACAAAATAAAAACCAAATGCAAAAATAATCAATATTTATTGTGTGATGATTTTTAGTGGTCTATAAAGGTATTGCCTATCTTTACATTTGTACTTCAGAGTGTTGTTCTAAGAATTTTACGGGATCCAGACATGATCTTTTTTCCATTTATAACTCTCCTCCATCCATTAAGAAAGAAAAGATGAAATAGCTCCAGAATGCCTTCTTATTGGTAGCATAAGGAACCCTCTCTATCTGGAAGTACCTTTTTTATTTCTAAAATCCATAATAATAGCAAAGTACAGAAAAGTCTTTGCACTTGTAGGCAGTGCTATATAGGGTGTCACCTACTGTCATGATTTATGGAAGCTGAGCTTTAATATTTAAAAGGTAACTATGAAACTTCAAAAGATAGGTAGGATGCTGGTTGTCTCACATTCATGGTTGGCCATGATGTGAACAGAATCTTGCACTAGAGAGCCCTTTAATTCAACTGGACTCTCCTTAGATTCTTACAAGGATATCCTGTGACCACAATCTGAACTCCACTCAGTACATTATCCCATTAGTACTTCCAAGAAACAACACTGAGGATAGGGCTATCCAAATAGTTCTGTGACAAGGCTGTTTACTTTAAATGTTTCAATGTGAATGCCTCTTTATCGTTTTTAATTAAAGTAAGCAAGTGGGGAGAACAAACATGGTGTGTATTAGCTTCCTTGTACTTTGGGAGGGCTCCAGAAAATGTCTAGAGAACCTTCTGATGTTAAAGACCTGGGGCGGTTGTGGGGGTGGGGTAGAATGGCGGGTGGGAGGGAGTTCTGTACAAAGGTAGCCTGGATTGAAATGCAAAAGGAAACAGCGAGTTCCTGCTTTAATATGCCAGCCCATGTGAAATACAACTGGCATGTTTTTCCAAGTTCATCGGCAGAGAAACTTAAGATATTGCCTAAATTCATTCTGGGTGGAAATGCAAAATCAAAGGGAAAAATAAGTATTCATTGCCAAAGGCAGGAACTCCCTGAAGCTTCGGATTCATTCACCCATGCAAGCCTCCTTGTTAGACTGCCTTGGATGAATGAAGTCTAGGGGTCCAATTTCTATTAAAAACAAAAGAGCAACAGGTAAACCTACACAGAATTAACATAACATCTGACTTGAAACTTTGTTTATGGGATGGTGTAGGTTGACAGTCAATTATATGCATACATTTCAGTAAATAATGAAAAGGAGCTCCATGTGCTATAACTGCCCCATTATAATGTTCTGCCCACTTTCTCTGTGTTGGTGCAAAGGTCTACGGTGTGGTATTTACAAAGTTTTCAGTTCCTATTGCAAGGAGGTTTCTGGAGATATACGGATAGTGTTTTGTAATATTTGTGTTTATTTACCAATACAGGTTGAGCATCAGTTAGAGGCACAGCATAACCACTCTGCAAAGTCAGCTGCCTAGTTAATGAAGGTTCCTTTCCTGAAATGCTACTAAAGAGCTGAAAAACTCAGCTGGATGATAACGATAGCATATTGCTAGACACAGGAATACCTTAAGTGCTGAAGACATCTGATTCTTGTAGAAGGAGCCTTTTAAAACTCATCTTCTAAAGCTTGCAAATGAGTTTGTTTTGTTCTGGGATTGGTCATTGGGAGATTAGCACAGGCTTTATCTGCCTATGCAATTGCAAGAGTCTTTTTTTAAAAAAAGGATCTTGTTGATAGTTTCCAATCTGTATCATACAGCTGAACCTCTGTTTCTCTTAGCCTTTCTCCCTCTTGCCACCACGGCCTGTGGTCTAAAGCAGGGAAGACGTCTCATTCTGCCTCTGCAACATGTGGCACCCTCCCTGGTCCGACCATGGGTCACCACTCACTGCGAAAATATGTCCCACACAGTGTTTCAGTTTCTCAGAATGTTTTCCTTAGGAAAAGCTAGATGAAGCAGAACTAGGAGAGAGTAAAGGGGGATCTATTTCTTATAGTTCAACCTGGAGATGTGGAAAGGGCAACAGATTTTAGGCCAGATTGGCCAAAATGCTGTTGCTTAGCATAAGCCAAGTGCTTGGAGTGTGCAGGCATGCACCCATAGCAGGCCCCAACAAACAAGGATCAGGCAGCTGGCAGGAAAGTAATTTTTCTCAGAATCAGGCTGACACAGCTGAAGCAGAGACAGTTCTCTGATGAGAAACAGCTGGAGAAGGCAGGGGTCAGGGAGAATAAAAGAGCAGGATGGTGAAGGCATTGGGGTGTCCCCTGTCTCCAAAGTGTTGAAATTTCTGAGAGTCTACACAAGCAAGTGTGAGTATTTAAAAAAACAACATTCAGATCATGGATAGATTCTTCCATGGAATACATATATGAACTTGTGTGTGCCAGTAGCTGAAATAATATTCATGGAAAAACTTCAAGAATGTTTATTGTATAACATGTTGAAAAACAAACTAACAGTACTTGAACATTTTTTTGCTTGGTATAGATTTGTGCTTGACAGACTTCTAACAGTTTCATAATAGCTTCCTTTTGTAGCATATTAATAGCAGACAGCATAACTGAAAAACACTGCTTCTCAACAGAAAAGCCTCATGCTAACAGACAAGCAGAATAAGCCTCATCCTATTTGTCACTTCTTTCTGGCAGTTAACCCCTTCAAACACCCACTGGCTAACACCAGACAGAATCCCATTGGTTACAGTGTTCTATTATGTAAATAACATCTCAATCATTCTTATATACACATATATGCATGCTGGGTTGCACAATTATATATTCGAACATGAAGAAGAGAATGTATGGGAGGGTGCAACAGAGGAGAATACTGGAAGTAGTCTACCCTTGCCAGGGTTGGTTGCTTGCAACAGGAGTCAGATACCAGAGACTCCAGCCACATGTTTGGACATGTCTATGTTAACCACTGCAGTCCTGGAGAGGCAAGAGAGAACAAGCATGGTTAGAGATGAGCTGCAGAGCCTGACTTCGTTTGCTTATCTATACAAGCCTTCCCTAAAAGGGGTGCTTCCTGGACCTAAGCTCTCCTCTCCTTCCTGCTTTCCAAAACCTGGACTCTGGGGAACTCCAGTGAAGTTAACTGATTCCCCAAGTTGACAAATGGTGCCCAAAGGTTTAGAGACTATAATTCAAACCTATGAGTCTGTGGGAGGAAAGGAAGAGAGAAATTATGCTGTACCGCTCAGAACACCTTCTATTAAGCTGTTCTAGGCCAAGAGGCTTAGCTGGAGCCTATGGAGGTTTTGCTGGGGTACCCCTGATCCTGCTGCTGCCCCAGGAAGGGGGGGGGGCTGGTGGAGTGCACATCAAATAATAGATTTTGTTCTCTTCTTTCCCAGTAAGTAAACTACCCCTGCTGCAATTCTTAGGAGCATATGCACAGGCTGGCTTGATGCATGCATGCAAACCCCACCAGAATTGCAGCAGAGATAGCTTGTTTACCAGAGAAGAACAGACTAAAAGTTATGATTGGCTTAAACTAAGCAACAGGATGTTGGCCTCTGTTTGTCTTTAATGGGCCACAGTTCTCTTTGTTCATTCATTGTGACAATATTTTGCTGCAACAGACAGAGTGGCAGAACAGATTTATTTATTTATTTCATTTATACCCCGCCTATCTGGTCAATTGTGACCACTCTAGGCGGCTTATCCTTAAGCATGAGATGTTCTCATGCTTAAGGATAAGTTATGCCACTCCAGGAGTGGCATTCCAAAAACATCTGAAGAAGCAGAGTTGCCTCCCACTGTGTTAGATCAATAATAAGTATTACTATCACCATAATACTGTAGCAGGGCTTTTTATAACCATGTATATGATCTTCTACTAAAGAATATATAATGATTATTAAAACCAGTAACATAAGGATTATGAATAGTCTGTTGAATGGAACATTGTTAGAGAAAAGGTAACCGTTTAAGACTTAGATCACAACTCAGCAAATTGTGTGTGCGTGTGTGTGCAGACCCCCACACACATGTCTAAAATAAAAGGAAAAAAATACAATGACGCTTACACTGGTATTGTATATCAACTTAACTAACAAGTCAGCACTGCTGAATAAATACCATTAGATTAAACTAATTAAAGCCATAGACTATGAAGCTAAGAATGGGATTAGTCTACACTGTTCAAGTAATGAGTGGTTCAGAGAACAAAATGAAATAAAATACTGCCCCAGGAAAATGAGATGGAGACAAATGATCTTTGAAACATCCAGGAAATGTGAATAACTTTACTCATTTGAGTAATGCTACTAAGCTCAAGTGCACTACTCTGTTTGTAAATCAGCTTGTAGACTAAGTATATGTTTGGTGAACAAACCTAATTGTGGGAGGTGTTCTGGGGCAGTGGGAGGCTAGGAACATTAGGAGGTTATTTTTATCCTAAGGCATTTTATTTGTTTGGAAGTCTATTTCCATGGATGCAGCTACTCTTTGTTTTTATTGTTATTGTTTTGAACTTGTTCAAAGGCTCTTCTGAATAAAGCATGATAATGTCTACAGATGGTTCTCCTTCTGATTTCCAGAAGCAGAGGTTATGTAAGTGTAACTGCTTAGATATATTGTATCACCTCCATAAAATGATTCCACAGAGACTAGAATCACCTATTAGCTTGTCTTCCTGAGGTAAGACACAGAAGGAAATGCTACATTGTTGTTGTTGTTGTCATCTTTTGATGAGGATGTATATACAACAATTCTCAGAGGCAGATCTTCACAGACTTCAAAACATAAAATATACTGAAACCAAGAGAGCAGGGATAAGGCACTTATCTCTGACACCTCCAGATGTTATTTGACTGCAGTTGTCATTGGACTGACCAATGGCCTTCCTGGGTGGGCCTTATGGAAGTTGAATGGAAACATCTGGAGAGCACCCTATTAGCTACTGCTGGAACAGAGGATCTAGGATGATCAAAACAATTGGGGAAAAAATCCAGTAGTCAGCTATTCCAATTTTCCTCTAAAAAAGGAAATCTGGTTCTACAGTATCCCTAAAAGAGAGGGCTAGGGAAGCCGTGAGTCAGAGCTCACAATGTGTACGGTCTGAGACAATATAAAGCAGTTTCCTATGTCCCTTGGGTAAGCACATGGAAATTAACTGGGTATCTTAGCCATTAAGACACACTGATTTTATAGGACGTTTTCTCTTAGCATGTCTAACTCTAGATCCAACCTGATGAGCTGGAAGGGATAAAAGATGGGACCTGAATAATGAGTGAAATTTTAGAGATTCTCTGCTGCTGATTCACATGCAGCTTTTTTTGTGTGCTTCTGATGTCATTTTTTAAATTTGCTAGTTCTACTGCACATAATCTGTTTTTCAGTTAGATAAATTTTAATACTTAGATATTAATCCTCACACGGAGCATAACAGATCCATGTCCAAGGTGTTCTTTCTCTGATGATCCTGAAAATCACCACCAACAGATGACATTATCAACAGGGAGAGAATTTACGTAATGAAAGACTTCCTCATCCTACTGCACAGCTCCCATGGCTTCTATAAATTTACAGGGATTGCACAGGAGTTGGAAAAAGTGTGGGACTGAAGTAGGAGGTTTTTAATGATTGAAAATTGCCCCTGCTGATGACATCATCACCCTTCCACAAGTATAAGTTATGCAGCAGGATTTCATGGATGGATTAATCCTCATACTTGGATATTAACTACCAATCAATGAATTAAAAAACTTAAACTTAGTGTTTCTGGGGTATTTTCTGATCTCATGGGAATTTTTGTTTATTGCAGTATGTGAAAACAGGAGGGTTTGTGGGTACAGAGCCAGAACATATGTTTCTGTGAGCCAGAATTTTTTTCTCAGGAGCTGGCAGTCCTCTTTTTTTAGCTAAAAGTATAAACAACACAATATCTCTTTCTTAATAATACTACTGCTGTTACTTCCAATTGAAATTCCGAAAAAATAGGAAACTAACACAACCCTATGGGGAAAAAATGTATACGGCAGGTGACTGAAACCTGGGGACATTGTTTACAACTCTTCAGGTGACAGTGTCAGAAAAAGCGGGCTTTCACAATCTAGTTGCATGGGACTGCTGCCACAAAACATGATTCCTGGAGTACAAATACGTTCCATTTACCTGGAAGAGGGTTAACCAAAAAAGGTGAATATGATATCCTAAATCTACTGTGGTGGTGTTTGAAGAAATACGATCCTCTTAGTGAAAAGCAACAATTAACAAATAGATTTATTCAGGTTGTTTACAGTAGTGAACATAGAGCACATAACTTAGGAAAATGAGGCCTTTTATTTTTATTTATTTTTATTTATTTATTAGATTTCTATCCCGCCCATCTAGACCAAGGGTCTACTCTGGGCGGTTTACAAATGTAAAAACAATAAAACCAAAAACATATATTAAAGTCCAAGATGGTGAAGTATAAGTAATTAAGATATGGCAGTTAAGATATGGCAGGAGGGAAAGCCTGCCCAAATAGCCAGGTTTTAAGTTTATTCCTGAAAACACCCAGAGAGGGAGCCAGGCGGATCTCCACTGGCAAGTTATTCCAAAGGCGAGGGGCCACTGCCGAGAAGGCCCTACTCCTTGTTCTTTCCTTCTGGACCTCCCTCGGCGTTAGGACCCTCAGCCGCCCGGCCTGGCTGGAACGAGTGACTCTGGCAGAACTGGGTGATGACGGCCCCTAAATATTTATGTACACCATGAATAACCACAGAGCACATGATGCTCCAGGCCTAGACTGGGTCAACCCCTAGGACAGGAGAAGGCTGAGTGTTGGAGTTTTTACAACCTCACATGCTGCCTGTTTGTTTGACTGGGAGGGACTTTTCTCGGCTGGGGTAACAGTCTATCCAGCACTAACCAATCATTCCCTCCCAACTGAATTCAAAGAGAGCCTTGCTTTTCTGCTGAGCTGTATCTTTTCTCTTTCTTTAATCTTTGAAATCAGCTTGTTACTTTGCTGTTGGTCTGTTCAAAATGGTAAGCAATGAACGTTTTTATTCTTTTCCTACAAAGGTCTCAGAGTGAGTCATGCAGACCTGGAAGTGCCAACGAATGAGAAAGGGGTGGACTATCGGGGGAACTTGAAGCTATTCTCCTCTGTCAATTTCTGTACTTCTGCTGTATAGCAAAAGGAATTTTACCAGAAATTCAAAAGTCTGCAACAGAGAGTACCATGAAAGACTGAAAAAATTATAATTTCATTTCTAATTATTGCTGCAGTTGTTTATAGAAGAATTGTTTGTAAAGTTTTGCCCCCCCCCCTCTTTTTTTTTTTTTTTTTTTTGTCCTTGGCAGGAATGGGGAGAAGAGAGAGAACACCTACTATTTCATTTAATGTTGTCCTTTGGATATTTATATATCATTATAGGAGTTTGTCTCGTATTGGCAGTTAAGATCAGTCTGCCATTCAGCACAGGCCAGTGAAGTGAATCAATGCTCAGAAATATCCACAGGGCTTCCCCCCCTGTCCCCCACTTTGGTAGATTTTGTCTGTTTGCTTTGGAAGTAATATCAGAGCTAGACAATTACTTGCTGACTGCTGTTGCAGCTGACAACTCCAAGCAGCATCTTATCAGATAACTTTTATCACTTCTCTGAAATGTAACTGTTGGGAGCCAAGAATTTGTATAAGTGCTGTTTAAAAAGCCCCCCCCCCCCCAAATTGGAGTAATGTCTTGAAGTGGTCTCCTCAGGCAAAACCATACAAAGTAGAATGGCAGAAAGAAAGAAAGAATAGCTTTTATATGTGTGCTAGTGCTGTGCTGAAAAATTTCCCCATAAGAATTTCAACTGTTTTCAATCAGTCTGATAGAAAACAAAGTCACTTCAGAAAGAAGTTCAAAGGAAAAGAAAATTTAGATAAATTGTTATGGGTGAGGTTCAGGATTCTTGTGCTTACCTTGCATATTATCTAGCTGAGACGAGTGGGTATATGGCTTGTATTTCATTGTACAATCATTTATGTGGAGCTGGTACAATGCCATTCCAACCCCCCAGCTTCCCACACTTCAGTTAAAGCCCAGAGGATGGTATTGGAAATAATTATGTACATATGATGCTGAAAAAGGGGAACTTTGCACAGTTGGAGCCACTGGATTGTAGAGCAAAAAAAAACACAAAACAAAACACCAAATAAGCCATATGGACTTTACACAATACAATTGCAGAAATAGGCAATATCTTTATTATATCACCAAGAAATCAAACAATCAGCGAGATTTCATGGGTCAAGTCCATTTCCTCAGGCCATACACCAATGTCTTGTGGACAGTGCAGAAAAATTGTATAAATGAGAGTACAAAAAAATTCATGGCAGATGGTTGTGCCAGGCTTCTTTCTTAGAAGTGAGTTAGAAAAAAACGCAGGCTTCATTGGAGATATGGTTTTTCAAACTACACCTGAGGTAGCTGTTGATTGGAATTTTTAGTGGTCGAATAAAGGTATCACCTGCTCCTGCATTTGGATTGTAGAAGTTTCCTAGGGAAGAGAAGAGAGCTAATCTATGTTTTCCCTTTTGTTGTTGTTGTTCAGTCGTTAAGTCGTGTCCGACTCTTCATGGCCCCATGGACCAGAGCATGCCAGGCCCTCCTGTCTTCCACTGCCTCCCGGAGTTGGGTCAAATTCATGTTGGTAGCTTCGGTGACACTGTCCAACCATCTCGTCCTCTGTCATCTCCTTCTCCTCTTGCCTTCACACTTTCCCAACATCAGGGTCTTTTCCAGGGAATCTTCTCTTCTCATGAGATGGCCAAAGGATTGGAGCCTCAGCTTCAGGATCTGTCCTTCCAGTGAGCACTCAGGGTTGATTTCCTTCAGAACGGATAGGTTTGTTCTCTTTGCAGTCCAGGGGACTCTCAAGAGTCTCCTCCGGCACCACAATTCCAAAGCATCAATTCTTCGGTGGTCAGCCTTCTTTATGGTCCAGCTCTCACTTCCATACATCGCTACTGGAAAAACCATAGCTTTGACTATGCGGACCTTTGTCGGCAAGGTGATGTCTCTGCTTTTTAAGATGCTGTCTAGGTTTGTCATCGCTTTCCTCCCAAGAAGCAGGTGTCTTTTAATTTCGTGGCTGCTGTCACCATCTGCAGTGATGATGGAGCCCAAGAAGGTAAAATCTGTCACTGCCTCCATATCTTCCCCTTCTATTTGCCAGGAGGTGATGGGACCAGTGGCCATGATCTTAGTTTTTTTGACGTTGAGCTTCAGACCATTTTTGGCGCTCTCCTCTTTCACCCTCATTAAGAGGTTCTTTAATTCCTCCTCACTTTCTGACGTCAGAGTGGTATCATCTGCATATCTAGTTTTCCCTTTTAGATGTTCATTTTCTAGTTGTAAAGAGAGCTTCACTTAAAAAGAAGAAGCATATAATACTTAAAAATTCCTCACCTGAAGTCTGAAAAAATAGTCTAACATCCAATTTGTTTTGTAGGCCTGTTGATCACATACTCCTACTCTTAAACCTGTACCATATATTTTCTTTATTTTCTCCTCTTATTTTGCCTCCTGTTGTCTAGAGATTCCTAATTTCTTGTTAATTTCCCTCTCCTATGTTTTTAGATTGTGAACATGTAAGCAAGAACATGCTATTGAATTTAAAATTTTTTTCAGATCCTTGTGGTTAATCAATTCTAGAATACACCACCCATGCAAGTTAATATGTAACATGAATTAGGGATGAGGGAATAGGCAGATAGATAAACCAAGTGTATTTTCTACTCTAATCTTTCCTAGGGCTGTGTTTAGATTGGTACTCTTAGGCTTATTTCCTCCCTCTTCCTTTCTCTGAACTCATTTACTTTCTTCTTTTCATAACAGCAGTACATGGTTTTAACATAACACAGACTTGCATATATGGAACCAGTTGCAAATACAATTATATAAATACAGTTAGATAATTTTTATTTCCTTCACTAAATATTAATGTGTTTTCTATAAAGCCAGTTAACTAGAATAACCTGTTGAATGAATGGAACTTGTTAAATCAACTCTTATTAAGTCACAGTGTTTCAGTCTGTATATTCTAAGAGAAACTAACAACTGGATTTAATCTTAAGAGGTCCCCCAGTCTTGCTTAACTAACACTTTCCAGAGTGATTACATTTGTACAGCATTCACAAATTCAATACTAAACCATGTCACACGTGATTTATCATTCCATTCTTCTGGGGGCACCTTGGGACAGTGCAGTTTGCCCAAAGTCACATGGGCTGGTTCTGGTTGCAGAAGGCACAGTGGGGAATTGAGCTACCAACCTCAGGCTCCACAGCCAGATACCTAACTCACTCAGCTTCAGCATAACTCTGACACTAGGTCCCATTCTGTCCTAGCATTTGACTATTTCTTCTGCCTTAGAGGTGAACTAGATGATGCTTTAAAGGCATTGTTTTCCACATTCTGGAATAAGCACTGTAATCCAACTTGGGACCCATGTGTGCACGTGTGTGTGTGTGGTTTCAAAAATTTGCTTTGATGCCAATTCTGCACCTTCTATTATTATCACCAATTTTTTTTATCACATGTAATATACTATGTCTATGTTTGTCTATGGGCATGCGCTTAAGCAAATGCATGTGTGCACACTCCATGAGCCACCCAAGAGTATGTGCTGATGAACAGGTATATTATTACTATTACTATTACTATTTCCACCCTCTTGAAATGTGGCCAATATTTTTCCTTTACCAGACTTCCACAACTGGTTCTCTTCTCCCCACATGGAACACATTCATGTATTCTCCCTGTAAGGTTGGGTTAATGTTGTCATTATTTGCCCCTGTATCTCCTGCTTTTTTCTCTTTCTCCTGATCTGCTCTTCTTGCAGTACACATACGCTTCTTACTCTCTTTCTTCTGTTCTGCACAACACAGCTGGACAAGCCATCAAAGGAATATTTTGACAGGAGGTAGCAGTGGGTGGCAGAAACCTGCAAACATTGATGAAGGGATCTATTAGTGATCTGGGCAAGCAAACTGGCAAAAGAAGCCAGAGATGTTGGATGTGTGAGGCTAATTTGTGAACACGAATGTTGCTAACCCAGGGCATGCAAATCAATCAAGAACAAGCCTCCTTACAATACTTCCAGTATTTCTGCTTTCAGGCGCAGCCAGTCTTAAAACATTTCTTGCATGCTTTAAGCAGTCCTGGCTTGGATCCAGGCAAGGCCGACAAGCGCAAAAGGGCATGAAAGGAAAAAGGCAAACAAGATTTCACCCAACATGTCAAGGGCTTAATCAAAAGGCTGCACCCTCAAAATGGGTGAGAGGTCAGGTTGAGGAGCTTTTCCTTTCCCTGTATTTGCTTTTGAACTGGTTTGCATGCTCCTCAGTATGTTTCAATATCCCAAAAACTTGCAGTGGACCTTGCAGTGGCTGTTTTGCTATCTTTTGCCCTTTACCTCCTCATGCCACAAAACAAAATGGTGCATATGCCTCAGAGATGAATTGGTCAGGTTCTGATAGCCTGAAGCCTACAGCACGACAATCATATGATTCTCTTGGGGCTGCTAATATCTGGGAGGCCATGCAGCTTAAACTGTGCAGAAAAGTGGAGACCTTCCTGCAGAATCCAATGGAGGGTTGTTGGGTGAGTAGAACCACAGAGTAGGAGGGAAATGTGAGAGTGAAGGCAGTCCTTTGAAGAGAAGGGATCTTTGGAAAGCAAACATTTTAGGGATCTCATGCAATAAAGAAAATTCTTTTTGTACTCATACATTCCAAATGGCTACCTGGCTGGGTCTAGGTGTCCACTCTGAAATGGTGACAACATGGGAGATGGGGCCCAGGGGTTCTTGAGAAGATCTAAAGAAGGACAAACTCTGGTATTGACTTTATTGGCTACCAGTGCCTACAGATAGCTTTGCTTCTTTCTACTGAAAACATTCCCATTGTTACCTTGGGGAATCTGCTCAGGCAAGCAGCTCATAACTGACGGAGTGCCAGATTTTCTTTTGAGCATTGAGGAGTCTCTTGAGATAGACTACATTTCTTATATTTTTAATGTTTGTATATTATTTCTAGTGTTTATTTATTTGTTTAAATTATTTTCCCCACCTTTCTCCTGAAAAGGACCCCAGACACTTTGTAGTCCTATTGGATTATGATTTCCTTTCCATGAGCTGTTCTGGCTTGATCTGACAGTGCCTAAAGGGCCACACGATCCCCATTCCAGCTCTACTCCTTGACTTGGTGTGGAGGTGGCTGCATCCAGGCATGTATTCTCTTTGGATTGCTGTTAAAACTGTCAGAACAAGGATTGTGATGGAACAGCCTTTCCAGAATGTCATACTGCAAGCTCTCTGAGAACTAGCCAAGCCAATGGTGAGGAATTTTAGGATTGGCTATTCAAAATTGTCTAGAAGATGACACATCCAGCATCCCTGAATAAGATCCACTACTGAAATAAGTGGGAGCAGGGGAGAACTTATTCATTTGAGGATCTGAATTGCCATCACACAAGAACTGTGTGGCAGGAGCAGTTTTGAGCTTCTAAGCCAGTTTTTGCTCCTGGATTTGCTCAGTGGGGTGGGAAGAGAAAAGGGTGATTCCACCATAGGCTTGCTTGTTACTGGGCTAGAAATCAGAATCTGGTGCAGTCATGTTCTGAGTAGGCTTCAGACAAAGGGTGAGGGAGGTCCTTCTTTTGTTCTGCATACAAAAGTTCACCCTTCCTGAAAGAGTGTAAATAATCTTATTCAAACATATGTGTTGGCACAGAGAGTCTAAATGGTAAATGTAAATAAGTTAAAATAAAATAAGACAACGTATGTCTGTCTCCCACTTTTCCACTCCCCCTTCTCACTTTTATTTCCTTTCCAATTGAAGAGTGTTTGTGCAAATACAAATATTAGTACCTTCAATAAATAAATGTTTAAACAAACAGAGAGAGAAAATTATCTCTTCTCTCTTTTAAAATAGTCACACACTTGGTAATTGAGTGGAATATAGAGGATATATGATCATAATAATCTTTGAACTCCAGGGGATCCTATGGGCCATCAAGACCAGCCCCCATTAAGGAGGCACAGTGGGGACTTGAACTCCCAGCCTCCGGCTCCCCAGCCAGAGACCTAAACCACTGAGCTATCCAGCAAGTGGTATATCTTTGATTTCAGCAAGGCTTTTCATAAGGCCCCTCACTTTTTTCTTGTGGTACTTGATGCTACTGTTAGGTGGACTTGTACTGATTGATGGGCCACACCCAAAGAATGCTCACCAATTCTTCCTTGATTCTCTGGATAAAAGTGGGAAGTGACGTGAAATTCTGTCCTGAGCCTGGTATTGTCCATCATCTTTATTAATGACTTGGATAAAAGTATGGAGTATTCACCAAATTTACAGATGATACCAAATTGGGAGGGCTAGCTAATACTTTAGAAGATAGAATCAAGATTCAAAATGACTTTAATAGATTGGAGAAGTAAACAATTAGAAGGAGTTCAACAGGAAAAAAACACGAAGTTCTAAATTTAGGCAGGAAAAATCAGATGTGAAAACATGGGATGGGTGATATATAACTTACCAGTAGTATATGTGAAAATAATTTAACAGTCGTAGTAGCACACAAACTAAACTTGAATCAGCAGTGTGATTTGTACACAAGGCTGCATCAACATAAGTACAGTGTCCAGATCAAAGGAAATAATAATATCAATCTATTCTGCTTCAGTCAGAAGTCACCAGAAACACTGTATGAAGTTCTGGGGATCACATCTGATGAACAATATTGATAAACTGGCATATGTTCAGAAGACAGCAATGCACATGATAAAATTCTGATAATTAAGAACTCTTGATGGAATTTGGGTCTATTTAGCCTGGAAAGTCAAGGCAGAGATGCCGTATGATAGACATATTCAAATATTTGATGGGCTGTCACATGGATGATGGAGGAAGAATATGTTTTGTGACTCCATAGGGCAGTGGTGGCGAACCTTTTTGGGCTCGCGTGCCCATACTGGAAAAAACAAAACAAAAAACAAAACAAAACAGGGGGCGGCAGAACCGGAAGTGGCGGTGGCGGAACCGGAAGTGGTGGTGGAAGGGGGAATCCCGGGCACGGAGGTGCCTCGAGACCCCACTCCGGATCCGCCGCCAGCACCAGCTGCTCCGGATCCTGACCCGCCGCCTGTCCGGGCACCAGCACCGCGGTTGCAGCCACCTGCTCAGGTTTGGCTGCGGGGGGGGGGAGGGGGGAGTAGCGATCCGGCGACTTATGGCTCGCATGCCAGCAGAAAGGGCTCCGCGTGCCATGCCGCGTGCCGCATGCCATAGGTTTGCCATCGCTGCCATAGGGTATGGCCTGTACCAGTGGGTTCAAATTACACATAAAGAGGTTGTGACAGAGTATTGGGTACAATCTCTTGACTATAAGAGCTGTTTGACAATGAAATATATTACATTATAATGTGGGGAACTCTTCTTCGTTGGAGGCTTCTAAATAGAGGCTAGATGGGGATCTTTCAGGCATGCTATAGTTGCGAGTTTCCTGCTTCAGCAGGGGATTGGAGTCCATGTCCCTTGGTATTCCTTCTATCACTTCGACTCTATGATTTTTTGAAATAAATATTTAACTCCAACACTTGTTAGAAAGGATGGAGCTATCCTTGGAAAAGTTACTTCTCTAGAATCCCACAGCAGGCTGGGGAAATGCTGTGAGTTGTAATCAAGAAGATTAACTTTTCCAAACCCTCAGATACTCTTTGTATCAAAATTCTTGAGTGATGAAACAGTGAGAGTGAAGCACATATTCAACACATTACAGACCCTACAATTTTAAAAATGATTTACAAAATTGGTACAATATGTGCCATGACTGGGATTCTTCTGTAGGCAAAAGAGAAAAGAAGCTGTTGGAACTGGCAACAATAACATCATTCAGTAAACATTCAATATAAACTGAATGCAAGGATAAAAAACTATTTCCCCAGCCACTAAATCTCTCCCAAACCCCATTACAGTACTTTTCCAGTCTGAGTAAGTGTTCCATGCAACTTGAAATCTTACCTGTTGCTTTGTGATTCTTGGTTGGCCCTAGAAGAGCATAATTTCCCTAACCTGTTGAGCCATGCATGGTACAATTTTCAGAACAAGTTGATTATGCACAGGGAATTACACATACCTTTATCTGCATCTATATAGATATACAAGGAACCTTGTGGCACAGTGGTTAAACTGTAATACTGCAGTCAAGACTTTGCTCACAATTTGAGTTTGATCCCGATGAGCTCAGGTAGCCAGCTTGAAGTTGACTCAGCGTTCCGCCCTTGTGAGGATAGTAAATTAAGTAGACAGCTTACCATCTAGTCCTCTGTCGTCCCCTTCTCCTCTTGCCTTCACACTTTCCCAACATCAGGGTCTTTTCCAGGGAGTCTTCTCTTCTCATGAGATGGCCAAAGTATTGAAGCCTCAGCTTCAGGATCTGTCCTTCCAGTGAGAACTCAGGGTTGATTTCCTTCAGAACGGATAGGTTTGATCTCCTTGCAGTCCAGGGGACTCTCAAGAGTCTCCTCCAGCACCACAATTTAAAAGCATCAATTCTTCAGCGGTCAGCCTTCTTTATGGTCCAGCTCTCACTTCCATACATCACTATTGGAAAAACCATAGCTTTGACTATGCGGACCTTTGTCGGCAAGGTGATGTCTCTGCTTTTTAAGATGCTGTCTAGGTTTGTCATCGCTTTCCTCCCAAGAAGCAGGGGTCTTTTAATTTCGTGGCTGCTGTCACCATCTGCAGTGATCTGGAGATAGATAAGGTGATCAGGCACTCCCATTTCTTTAAGAACGTGCCATAGTTTGTTGTGGTCCACACAGTCAAAGGCTTTTGCGTAGTCAATGAAGCAGAAGTAGATGTTTTTCTGGAACTCTCTGGCTTTCTCCATAATCCAGCGCATGTTAGCAATTTGGTCTCTAGTTCCTCTGCCCCTTCGAAATCCAGCTTGTACTTCTGGGAGTTCTCAGTCCACATACTGCTGAAGCCTGCCTTGGAGGATTTTGAGCATAACCTTGCTAGCGTGTGAAATGAGTGCAATTGTACGGTAGTTGGAGCATTCTTTGGCACTGCCCTTCTTTGGGATTGGGATGTAGACTGATCTTTTCCAATCCTCTGGCCACTGCTGAGTTTTCCAAACTTGCTGGCATATTGAGTGTAGCACCTTAACAGCGCCATCTTTTAAGATTATAAATAGTTCCACTGGAATGCCATCACCTCCACTGGCCTTGTTGTTAGCCATGCTTTCTAAGGCCCACTTGACTTCACTCTCCAGGATATCTGGCTCAAGGTCAGCAGCCACACTATCTGGGTTGTCCGGGACATCCAGATCTTTCTGGTATAATTCCTCTGTGTATTCTTGCCACCTCTTCTTGATGTCTTCTGCTTCTGTTAGGTCCCTCCCATTTTTGTCCTTGATCATGTCCATCTTTGCACAAAAGGTTCCTTTAATATCTCCAATTTTCTTGAACAGATCTCTGGTTTTTCCCTTTCTATTATTTTCCTCTATTTCTTTGCACTGTTCATTTAAGAAGGCCCTCTTGTCTCTCCTTGCTATTCATGACTTTTGGGGGATCCCGAATAACATATATCCACTGGGCTCCAACACCCATTTCTTGCCTTAGTATATTTGAATTTTCGAATTTCCAAAAATTCTGCTTCTTCCTCCCAGCTCTAGGAGTCTAGTGTTGTAATCTGATTTTAGAATAAACTCCAGGGATTACAGTGAAACTCACCTTTGAATAAATATTCCTTAGAGCAGTGGTTCCCAACCTTGGGTAACCCAGATGTTCTTGGACTGCAACTCCCAGAAATCCTGGATAGTAGAGCTGGTGGTGAAGGCTTCAAGGAATTGCAGTCCATGAACAGCTGGCTTACCCAAGGTTGTGAACCACACTGCCTTAGAGCGTTGGAGTGGTTTTGTGGAAACTCACTGGGGTGATGGTGGCGGCGGCAATGGTCAACTGCTCCTTCAACATCTCCTATACCTTGAAAACTCTATGAGGGTCACTATGTGGTGGAAGTAGTTTGGTGGCAGGTAAACACCGCCAGAATATTTCTATCATTGCTTTGCTCCTTGCAGTACCTTGAAGACCCTCTTGCATTGTGAGGGCTTGGCTTAAGAAACAATATTTTGATAGTACAGTATTTGTCGCAAGTATTGTGTACACAGGCAGGTCAGCCCTATTTAATGTGTTGCTGGTTAAATAACCACCTTGCTCTGCCGCTCTGAAGCCACAGCAACAGTGTACGGGGGCGGGCTTTTAAAGGCAGAGAACGCGCTAAACAGCTCACGTGAACGACACGCAAGTTGCACGGCATCTTTTGGGCTTGATAACATGTGAACCGGTCCTCGTGAAGGAAACGGTCTTGGCGGGGAAGGTGTATGTGTGTGTGTGTGTCAGGTTTGGCGGGAAGAGCCGGCGAGAGCGCTGCCTTGCCTTCCTGCAGTTCTTTCTCTGGAAAGCCTTTGGCTCGCTGCACTCACTAGTGGGAGCTGGCGAGGGCCAGGCAGCCGTGAGATCAAGCAGAGCTGCCCGGAGGGGCGCGAGAGCAGCTGGGAGCCTTGGCCGCGCGCCTGAGGGAGAAGTGAGGAGAGGCGTGGAGGGTGCAGAGAGAGCGGCCGAAGGGTGCGGATCAGAGGAAGGCGAGCCGGCCGTCGCTCGGGGCCGAAAAGACCGGGAGCTTCTGCCCTGCGCCAGGGAGGACACGCTCCCTCCTCCCCGGGAAGCGGGAGGGGAAAGCCCGGCGTGACTTTTACCAACCCTCCTTCGCAGCCTTCTCGCGCGGCGACTCCCAACTTGCAGGACTCGTGAGTGAGTTGGGGCGCCGGGGGTTGAGGGACGGGGGGGGGGCGCGCGCCCGAGCGTGTGGGGTTGTTGCGGCTCTTGCTCCTGGCTGGGCGACCCTTCTTCCCGCCCGCTCTTCATTTCGGAGGCGCCCGGCGTCTCTCCCCCACCCCCCCCCCCACCTCCGAGTCAGGGGGGGGGGGTCTCCTGCCGGCGGCGGAGAGAGGCGGCCGTCCATCCGGGGCCCGTTACGTGGGGAGACTTGAACGGGAGGGGTAACGGACTCGTGCCAAACTTCTCTCCTTCGGAAGCTCCCGCGGAGGGTTTTTCCCCCCCCCCCACACACACCCTCTCTCCTTGCTCCCGGGGGTGCTGCGTGCGTTTCCAGGTAATATGTTAAAAGTCTGTCTCTAAGCCGCGGGGCTTGAGCGGGGCGTTCTCCAGAGGCAAATGCGGCAGAGCCGACCCGCTCGCCGGGCAGCGCCTTGCTTACCTTCGCGTCCCACGTGGGGACGGAGGGGTCGGTCTGGCGCGTGCGTTGCCAAGACGGGGTGTGCCTGCGCGCGTGCCGCCTCTCTTGTGTCCTCCCACGCACCCACCCCGCACGGAGCATCCTCCAAGGGCTGTTCGCAGAGTTTGAGAACTTCGAGAGAGACACCCGCCCTTCTCGAACCAACGAGTTGAACTCGGGGACCCCCTGCGTGGAATGTGCCGTCAAGAGACAGGTTTGGGCGGTGACGGTCCTGTCCCCATGGCACAAAATAGGCACCTGATAATTCTCTTGAAAGCATCACAGGGTCCTTGTTGTTGTATTGGAGCAAGGGCCAAGGACCACCTGATCTACCTTGATCTGCTCTTTGGACCTCATCAGAGGAATGATGCTCCATTTTGGTAGTGTCAAGAACCATCAATAGAATCTGACCGTCTTTTTTTGGCTGGTGGCTGACCAGAGTCAATGACTCTGGGTGAATCCAAAGCACAATATAAGAGCAATAGTTTTCTCCCACTGTAGAAAAACTGGCACTCTTCTGGGAGGGCATGGGGCTACCATCACTGTTTTATGCTGTATTTCCTGCTCATCCTCTTTGGGCTAGTACTGTTCAGCACAGGATTGCTGCATTCTCCATGGGGAGTGTAGGCATTTCCATGTGTTCGAATCTGATCCTTGCAGCTCTTTCTGTCTGCAGGATTTAAAAATCTGAGCAAAATACAGAGGTATTGAGTCCCACTTCTGTGGCGTGAAACCATGTAATAAAATGGTGATAACTGAGATAAGAGTAGAATAAGGATAGAAAAATAGATAGATAGATGAAAAAAAATTAGACAGGAAGTTTTTGTGCATGTCATATATTAGAACCCATGATCACTCACTGAAGCTGAGGGGTTAGATGAAAAGGAAGTACTTCTTCATAAAGCACATAGTTAAACTGTGGAATTCACTGCCACAAGATGTAGTTATGGCTGCCAGCTTGGATGGCTTTCAAAGATACTTGGAAAAGTTCATGGAGGATAAGGTCATTTATCACTGCTAATCAAGATGGCTATATCATCTTTGTGTAAGAAATAGTGTGCTTCTGTTGCTGGAGTACACAGAGGGCTATTGCACTCAAATCCTCTCATAGGCAACTGATTGGCCACCATGTGAATAGAATCCCAAACTACAAGAGCTGTTCTTATATTTTCAAGCTAAATTACTACTGTAAATTGCAAGTTTGTTTCAAATTTGTCAGCAGTTAAATTGACAGGTGATCATATCTGAAACTTACACAAGCCACATGCTTGTGTAAGTTTCAGATAGTGGACTAGCTTCTGTCGTTGATCACTTGCAGAATGGATTGGTCCCATGTGTAGGTTTAGGTGTGCTGGAACTTGGAAAGTTAACGACAAGAGAGGTTCTGTGCATGTTGTATCAATAAAGGTCAAACAGGTGCATAGCAGTGTAGTACTTGGTATAGTACAGTGTCTTCTTTCCTGTACTGACAGCATCTGCAATCTCCATATTCTAACAGGTGTTCTCTCTCCTCCTCTTTTAATTTTCCACCCCTGCTGGTAAGATGAACCACAGTTTGTTGGGAACTTTTATTATTGCCTCAGCAAGGGCATTGTGTCATAGGATACGCAGTGCACTTGCTTGGTTTGCCCTTTTCCATGCCAAAGGATAGGCTAAAATATTTACACTGATGCCTTCTGATCTACCTTTTTGGACCTCATCAGAGGAACAGTACTTCATTCTGGTACTGTCAAGAACGTTCAGTTAGAAGGTTGTCCCTTTGACTGTTAAGAGCTGAAGTTTTCTTGGAGGAACACTGTTCTGAAGTCAAGGGAATGAATTATTCTGTATTCATAACTTCAAGAGTAGTGAATCTATGAGAAGAAGCAAAAAGGAAAGTCTTAAAACTGCTGTACAAATATCCTGCTCTTGATAAGACCTTGCCCAGAGAAGATCTACACTTGCTGACATTTATAGGAGAGCCTTTGGCTAAGTTTTAAAGTACTGGTCACATTTAATCCTTGAAGGCAGTAGAGCGGGGGGGGGGGGAATATCTCTCCTTGAGATCTTACAGAACTAGTCAAAAGTCAAGATAGTCCATCACACCAATGGAGTGAGCAGTTTCACTTGTCAAAAAACGTTCCAACTTCCATGTTCCCTCACTATTGCCCATGTTAAGTGGGTCTACAGAAAACTGTAGTCCAAGATATTTGGAGGGCACCGGGTTAAGGGTTATCTGTCCTGGGGCTCTGACCTTCTTGCCCTGAGGTAGATCTGCTAGGTTTGGCTGAATGATTGCAAATTTGCCCAAAGTTTAGAACCCCATTCTCTTTAGTAGATTTTATACAACCTGTTACAGGAGCTGTCTTTTGTCTAGCAATGTTGCTGAGCCATATTTCTGGATTAAAAAATACAAGTGTTTAAGAACTGAGCAAGGTAAACATCTTTTTAATATAATAAATAAATGTGATGGCATATCAAAACCTTTGTGGCTGTTTTGTGTTCTCCAAAATACAAACAGTGTATCAATAGATGCACAGACTTTTTGATGTGTCCTTGTGTATTTAGGTGAGTGTATTCTCAGTAAATAGGAGAAGGTGGTTTCTAGGTAATTTCTTTACCTCTTTTTTGTAATATATTCTGTTGCTGCTAGCGTAACACTTAGTGATGGAGCTGTAACTTCATTATGTTACACAGTACATTCAATAGAATGTGCATCTGCATCTTTAGCTGCTGTTCCCCCTACAGGTTGTGCAACATTGCTTTTTCACAAAACACTTCCTCTCTTACCTAGTTCTGGTCTCTTTGAATCTCTGTGTACTTGGATCCTCTCAAGTTAGATCGCATAGGACTGTTGACTCTTTTACTGTTGTAGCCTCTAAGAGTCTAAGCCCTTGAACACTATCAGGGAGGCATATTGGGGAATTGAACTCCCAACCTCCAGCTCCACAGCCAGATACCTAAACCACTGAGCTATTCAGCAGTTATTTGCCTTATTCATTTCAACAATTGTCATTGTCATTTCTCTAACTGTTCTATTTTTTTTATTACAAGTGTTTGTATTGTATTTTATTCTTTTATGGTTGTTTTAACACTTTTCAGGATTCTTATGAATGGCAGATTATAAAACAAATAGAATAATGTAAATAAATAAATGGTCTGTCTTAGCTTATCCAAAGACCCAATTAAAAATGAAAACAAAACAATCAACAAACTTTAAAACCACTAAGCTTTATGGATTCCAGGCACAAGTGTTAACATTTCCTTGATACACATTTGCTTGCTGTTGTTGTTGAAAGCATTTGTTTATGACGTTTCTACCTAGCAGGGCTCCTAAACAAATTTGTATTAGATTGACATTATTGAAAATCAAATAAAAACATTTAAAATATTATTTAAACATAAATTTAGACATTCTCCAAAATCCAGTTTAAAAAGAATCCAAGAGACTAAAGGCCTTTAGGAATAGTGTAGTTTTAATTTCCTGATGGAAACTCAACAGAAATGGAGATACCCTAACTTCTTTTATGAGGGATTTTCACTGTCAAGGTGGTGCTGCAGAGAAAACCTGTCTTGTGATCCTGTTGAGGATCTCAGACTCTGGACAAGCACCTATGAGAAGAGGTGGTCTTTCAGTTATCCTTGAACTGAGCTAAGAAGCAAATTGGATGCCAAGGTAGCTGGTCCAGGACTAGTGCTGTGTGGTCTCTAAAGCTCACATCAGACAACAGTCCAGTTGCTGTTACATTGCACTAGCTGCAGTTTCTGAACACTTCAAAGGCAGCCCCACATAGGACATATTAAAGTAGTCAAATCAAGAGGTGGTTAAGGCATAGATCTGTGTCCCCTAGGGAGGAGGGCAGCTGGCCCATCAGCAGAAGCTGGCAAAAGGTATTCCTGACTACAGCACCCCCCACCCCCGGTTTCCCAAGAAGCAATGTGGGGTCCAAGAGCTCCCCTCCTCACCAGCTGCAAGTGTGCAAGTAGGCTTGCAACAGCAAACAGCTATGCTTATTATTATTATTATTATTTTAAAGTTCCAACAGTTTATAGCTGAGAATTGTGCCAATTGCATTACATGGGTGTAAAACCTGGTAGGATTCTGGCCAGTATGTTTGGCCTCTGTTCAGTGGAGGCTAGTCAGTAAGTGCAAATGGGGTATCAGACAGTCTGCTCCTTCTTTCCTTCTTATCAGAACTCTCAGCCTCAACCTGGCACAGAGGGAAGTAGCAGTAGATGGGAATGCGTTTAATGTCAAGGCAAGTATATTCTTGTTTCTCAGCTGGGATGTAAAGTGAATGCATGGGGTAGGGGTGATGCCATCCTTGAGTGAATGCCTGCCTGCGTACCTGCTTCTGTGCATGTGTTTGCCTGCCTGCGTATGTTTATGCTTGTGTCTAAATGGATTTGCCCCCGGAGTTCCTGGCTCCACCTACTATTCGCCACTGTGACTCCTCTTCTGACTACAATTGTGGCATCAATTGCCACTATCACCATTGTTCTCCCCCCCTCCTCCAGTCAGTGTAACGTACCAGATGTTGGTGCAGAACACTTTTGTGCATGCATGTGTGTGTCCAAAACACAACTTTATTTGTTACAACTGCAGCTGGTGAAAAAAGTGCTCATCTTTCCACTCTCACGCAAGAAAGCAAAATCAAACAGTGGCTGCCAGTTTTTTAAATGATGTATTGTGATGTGTTAAGAAACTCTTTTTCATTGAGAATGAGAAAAGTTGTGAATATTCATTACATGCGTAGTTCTTAAGCAGATGAAGCATTTCTTATGTTCTGAAGCAGACGGAACAGATTTTGAAAACTTCAGCGTTGTGGATATACTGGGGATAAGTGTATCTCAGGTACAATGTAGTAGGGATAAAGCCCAGTTCCTAGCTTTCTGTCTCAGTGTGGTTTAGTGTTATCATAAGAATTGAGCCCATGCAGATGCAGGCAAATCACTTAATTCCACCCCCCCCCGTTAAATAAATGGCCGCCTTGGGGTGGGTAGAAAGTGTTTGGGGGTAACTTCTTTGAGAGGACAAAACTGCCTTTGACTTACATTATGAAGTGACCAACTTCTTGCTGACAGGTATGCCTCAGGGAGCTGCAAAGCCTGGAGAGGTGGGGGCTGGAAGGCCTGAAATACAAACTCTCTCTTTTCCCATACCCCACACCTGTCATAATGATGTGCCCTTTCCTAGTTGTTGTTTCTTAAGAAGCCTTTGATAGAAAATAGCTGAAATACTATGTTTAAGAACAGTTTTATAATTAACACTTACTACAGTTTTTCTAACAGAAGGTTGCATTTATCATTTCAGAGAGAACCTGTAGGAGGCTTATGCAACCTGATGCCTCCACAAACACCCAGACCCATGATTCTTCCATGGGAATTGTCATGCTCATTATAAATATGTATTTTTAAAAATACTTAGAATATTACACATTCAAAGTGCTGGTGATTACATTTCTCCTAGATATGAAATGGCTACAGTCTTAGAACACCTCAGGGACTGTCTGCTTCTGTCGCAGCCTGATCCTCCCTAACTTTTGGTAGAGAAGCCCTTTAGAGAAGTCTTATTTGTGATGTCAGTGCAATTTATTAAGGACTTTCTTGGTGGCTGCACCTGTCTTAGGGAGCAACTCTGCTCAGTGAGTTTATTTGGCCCCTAGCTGCCTTGCTGTTTTTGGTCCTAGCAGGCTATTGTTGTATTGGGCAGATGAGGCTTCTGGCTGGTTTAGCAACTGCTATGGATGGGAAGATGCAAGTGATATTGGATAGGTTGCATGCATTAGCATACAGCTTGTCCATCATAAGCATTGGTTTTCTGGAGTTCTGGCTTTCTGTTTCATCCAAATGTGGCTGTAGTATGGTGATGAATCATTCATTTTCTTTCTAAAGCTTAAAGTATTTGAAAACAGGTATCTGAAATTAGGTAGAATACAGTTTAAAATCATTTCATGTTAAGCTTGAAGTGAAAATTATTTTCTCTGCATTGCATCCAAATGCTGAAATTATGCTACATACGTTCCTTGTATTTCTTTCTCAATAACTGTAACTAGTCATCTAGCCATCCTCACCCTGGTGCCCTCTGGATATTGTTGAACTACTAATTTCATCACTCCCAGTAAACATAGCCAATGATCAAGGTTAATGCGAGTTCTAGATTAAAATATGTGTTGGTGCCTGGTTTAATCCTATGATTAAATTGATATAAATGTTATTTTTCTATATGGAAATATCAGTATACTTTCTTACTTTTACCAGCTCCTCCTCCTCCTCTTGCTTTGTCCAAATATCAGAAGTGTGTGATTTTATTAGGGGATAATATGAATAACTCATAAAAAAGAACAATTTTGATTTAAATGAAACACGTTAAAGAACAGATATGAAACTCATCTGTATCTAACAAAATATTGCATATTTATAGTGTGGTGGAACTTCATTACATTGAGTTATTGAGGAAAGTGACTGGAAAGCTGCTCATAAAACTGGCACTTCTCATCTAGAGTAATCTTGTATATAGAAGTGTTGGCTATAGTGAGCAATAGATGATAAGTCTCTGCAGCTGGAAGGGAAGAGGGTTTTCAGAGGTAGTAGTTCTTCTCCCCTTGCCACACACCAACCAATTCAAAAAGCAGTAAAGCACCCAAAGGTTAGAAACAAGAAAGCAACAGTATGAGTTCAGTGCAACCCACTCAGCACAACAGACCTCCTGCGGCAGGGCAGCACTATAGAAAATAAAGGAAAAGAAGCAGGCAGGCACTGGCTGGCCACCTGGCACACACCAAAGGAAATGACACAAAAGAGTTCCCCACACCTCACCACAATATACACCTTTAAAAGAATAAGTATACACCTAATTAACAAAATAACAATTAGAAAAAACAAACGGAAAAGCACCCACATAAACATAGCAGGGAAGAAAATAGCAAAATAAAACACGCATATATGCAACCCCCATTTCAAAAACCAAGAAAACCAAGCAAACAAAGGCAATATATATATAATCAAAGCACCTCCAAAACAAAAACTACTAGAATATGGGAGATATTCACCTCCCACCACTTGATGCCTTCCCTTGTTTTCTTTTTTGAGTTCAGCAGGGAGGCCAGGCAAGCAGTAGCAAAAATAATCTGCTCAACCCCAAAAAGGAAGGGGAAAAAGACAAAGGATAAAAAAATGGAGCAGCCAGCTAGCCACCTAGCTTCATCCAAGATGGAGGGCACCAGGAGCTCAGCAGTGCACAGTAATATCACTTACTAGAATGACTGAAGCAAAAGATCACTCCTCACTGGTTTCCAACCAATCCAAATGCTTTCACAGATTAAAAAATCCTATTCCTCCCTGGATGTTCTGATTGGCTGCTGATATAGCCCATCTGACACTATTGGGTGAAAATTTTTCAGGGCTATTTGACAGGCAAAGGGTGAAAGAAAAGTTAAATGAAAGGGGGAAACATAGAAAAGCATGAAACTTTCTTGTACCCCTCTTTTGTTAATTCAACTTGTTCAAAATTTTTAGAGGCTCTTTTTAGAAATTAACAAAAGAACACAAAAGCAAAAACAAAACAAAACAAAAAAACACCAAAAACCCTATTTTTAAAAATTAAAACATTAAAGTCCCATCCCTAGATATCATTATTGTATTGCTGATAATATGTTTTAATAGATGGAGTAAAACCCTGAAGGATTAAAATAAATAACTGCCCCTGGCAATTGTAACTCCTGGTTCAGTGGGTATAACTCAGTTATTTATGAAAGATGTCGCAGTCTGAAGAGCCTCTTCAGAACGAGTAAAACTCATATCCTGAAGAGATTCATTTCAAACAAATCTGTGTGAGATCAAATAGCTTGGTACTGTTCTTTGGGCTATATGAAGACAGCTGCTTGATGCCTGGTAATGAGTTTATAGAAACACTTATTTCCGTTCACTTCCTAAAGAGGATTAAGTGATAGAGTGTATCTTCTGTCACTTAGTAGGTCAGGGTGAAAGATATTCCATTTATCCAAACTTCTTGTGTTTAGGAAGCAAGGATGTCCATGTGTCCTTCTTATGCGAGAAAGTCCTCTATCTGGATGGCTGTCAGAGAACAGTTATGTGTTTTGGAAGTATCCTATGTTTGAAGGTGTGCTCAGTTTTAGCACTGCCAAAATTACCATATGCAGGAGATTGCAAAGATCTTGAAGTTGCTCCTCAACCGTTAGCATCTGGAAGCAGTTTTCCCTACCAACAAGAGATGGATTATATTTACTTTTTGTTGTAGAAATCTGCATTTGTACATATAAATTAGCATGTGCAAGTTTTAAGCCAATACGTTGCCTTTTGTTTTCTTTTTGTCATGTGTTGTGGTGGATGGCAGGTGGAGAACTGGCATGATAGGCTTCATCTGTATGGTGGTACTATAAGTTGCTTCAAGAAAGGAAGTTCTGTTTCTGTTCTTCCCTGCCATGTAAGGATGTAATGAATGCTCACAATGAATGTCTCACAACACATCAGGACCAACCTGTTGTAAAAATGGTCAATTGCTGTGACATATTTGGCTCCTGTGAAAGTGAAAAGACCAACACTTTTTTCAGCAACATAAGGTAAGCTCAGAAACAAAATGAACCTGTGGATTTTGCACGAAACTGTGTATATTCTGTTAAAAATTATTTTTCACAAAATACAAAGATTTCCATGCCAAATGCAAGTTTTATTGCACAAAAACACTTCTCTGAATTGTTCAGAAAGAACATGGTGGAAGGTGAAAAATATGCAAAAATGCAAACTAGGTGAAGATTCCCAGTGACTATGGCAATGGCCTATACTTTATATTGTCCATGTTGTCTGTGTTGGTGTGCACCTTAAAAGCAGCAGCAGCATGTACTCCACTTGGAAAGCAGCATTGGAAATGACCTAGCATGGAAACGAAACAAAACAAAACAATGTATGACCAGAGAAGAGACTATTAGATCTCATGGGTGGAAAGAGAGAGAATTGAGGAAACGTCTCTCTCAGGTAGTGACAAAGGAACAAAAACAGTAAGATGCAGTGCTTTCTTAGCAGGGATAAATCCTCCAAGATGAGCATTCAGCCGGAGGCAAACTGATGATTGGTAGGATTTGCAAAGCTTCAATCTTAAAAGCCTGAGATTTGGGCTAAATCTCATACTTTTAAAAGGCCTAAAACAGTATCATGGGTTTATCAATTATATCACAGATTCCTAATCTATAGGTCACGATACCCATGGGGGTCACAGTGTTTTTTTGGGGGGTCACCACAGTTTTTGGAGGAGGGAGACATGTACCACCCCAAGCCAAGCTCTTTTTGCTCCACACTGTGGGGCTCTTGGTTGTCTCTCCCCCCCCCCCCGGCTGTGTACTCTGCTTGTGGAAGTGGCAGCAGTTCCTGGGGGGGGGGGACCAGGATGCTGGAATGGGTTGGCCTTGGTGTTGGAGGAGGAAAAGGCTGCTGCCATTGCCACTGAAACATTCTTGCCCCCTCCTCTCCTTAGTTATGTACCACTGCCAGCATCTTAGAGAGGATGGCTGAGGACATGGTGGGAAAGGAGCTACTGTTTGAAGGAAGGATGAAAAGGGTGATGGCTTCCTTCCTGAGGGAAAGCTCACTCTCTCCGAGTAAAACCCAATTTTAAGCCACCCTCATTACCTCACCTCCTGGAGACCGTTAAGGGACTATTAGAGGAGAAGAGTGGCTTTAAGAAATGCTCAGCTACAAGTACAACCCACATTAAATATTAAGTTAGAATTATATTCTGAAAAATGTATTTGAATGTATTTTCTTTCATCATCATCATCATGTGCTGTCAAGTCAGTTCTGACATATGTTGACCCTTTTCAGGTTTTTTAGATAGACAGTAGTCAGAAGTGGTTTACCGTTCACTTCTTCTGGGAATGCCTTGGAACTGTGCAGCTTGTCTGTTTTTTGCAAATGTGGCAGGGGATTGCAGGTGACTTGGCTTTTATAAAAAGGCACTGTGACTTGAGAAAGGTTGAGAAACACTGGATTATATGAATGGACCGATCGCCTTCAAAATAAAGGAGAGAAATGGCCACAGTCTTCTAGAGTGAGAATTTCACTTAATAAATGTCATAAGCACTTTTGCGTCACTAGGGCTTTTAAACGTGAAACTTTACTTGGTTCCTTAACCTTTTGCTAGCAAGAGTTTTCCTTTTGTAATTGTCAGCTCAGCAGTCCAGTGACATCACAAGTCACTTGAGCTTTGTCCTTGTGCCTAACCATAATGTCATTACAAGCTCCTTGATGTGTGTAGTATCAGATAGCCTCATTTGGATCTCATGAAATAAATAAAGGGAGGTATCATGGAAAGCATGAGTTGAACCAGTTTAAAACTTACATGAAGCCACAATAAATCACATGGGAAATTCAATTTGTAGGGATTTTCTAGATCTCTTTCTAGCAGTCCATATTTGGTCTAGCTATTGAGCATGTAATTTTAAATGAATAATGTAAATTTCTTCTTTCTGAGAAATTTGCTTTCCTGCAGGCCGTTTTCTTGAATTGCAAGGTATCAAGGCATGAAATAGCAGCACCAAGTAAAAATGAAAATTTTAAACTCAGGTTAATAGGCTTTTCCATTTCTAAAGGTATATTGCTTCTGTGAAATACGAAGGTTTAAGGCATGAAATCTTAGTCTTGTTTCTTGTGTGAATAGACCTATTGACTCATTGAGTCACTGTCTGGGTGAGTTCATGGAGCAGTACTTGGTGGAAAATGTGGTAATAGCCTGAAAAGTGCTTTTTAAAATTACATCATCCTCTTTCTCAGTGGTCCAGGTCAAATATATATGATTAGAGTATATAATGCTGAAAATCTGGGGGTTGGGGGAAGCAAGATTTTTTGGTTTTGCATTTTACATTAGGGCTTTCTAAATTTTGTGGATTATGTTTCATCTTAACATGCTTTGCATTTTACATTAGGACCTTCTTTGCCACAGACCTTATCCAACGAAAAGCAGTGAGTTTCCTCTTTCCCTTTAGAATATGCAAAGCTGTTACAAATTCTGTAGAAGAAATGTGGGATGTAAATGTAATAAGGAATGTGTTGAGGAAAGGCATGTCTGCAAACACTACAGGGAAAGCACATAGTGAAGATGTGGTAGGAGCTATGACTGGCTGTGACTTCCTTGCATGTCTAACACTGGTTAGGAGCAACATGAGGAATAGCACTGTAAATCCAACAAACATACCTAGTTCTGCACAATATGAACAGCCACAACTGTGTTCAAAAACTTCAAGCATGTCTCCTTTTCTTCAAGGCAGCTAATAAATATAGTATATCAGATAATTTTTGCCCAGTAATGGGCAACGACAAGAACATCTGGGGCAGCTAGCATCAGATGTTCCATGGTACATATTAAGGGGCATAGAGTACACTCTCATAGGTGTGAAGCTACCTGTTCTTCTTCACACTCACAAAGGAGTGTATTGGCCCACACACACCCTACCCCCATTTTCTTAGGTCCATCTTGGTTCTTGCAGTTCCAGCCCCTAGCCTATTAAGTGACTTCCAAGTAACCCATTTGACCAAGGGCTAAACTTTCTGGGATTTCAGAAAGGTAGTTCTTTCTTTCACATTATAGTCCTTGCATTCACTGCTGTTTCTTTAGAAGTCATAAATGTTCTGGAAAAAAAAAAAACATTTCAGAAGAATGGATGCACATTTGATGTAAATATTTTGAGTCTTTTGATATTAGCTGATATCTCTCTCCATATGTTACAGAGTGCTATGCCTGCTAGGTAGTTGCTTTTATCAGTAGAGGTTGGCTTCAGGCATCCAGTAACGATTCTACATATTCAATTGATCACACTGTTTTGCATGGGCTGAACTACACCACAATGGACTGGCATATTTGCCTGTGTAATAGCATAACGTCTAGGCTGTAGTTCTCAATATTTCTGGTCCCTGATAGCTTTTCAAGAATAGATCCTTGTGGAGAGCTTTGCTTTACATTTTGGTAGTGTTTCTTGGGATGGGAGGAGCAGAAACCTTTAATATCTGAATATAATCAACAGATCACTGTTGTGGTCCTGATCCCACTCATGGCAATCCAGCAGTGATTTTTTGATATTAAAAGCTTCCACCTCTGTCATAAGGCTTCCAAAGGCTTCCCTGTGTACAAAAAGATCTCCAGGGAAGCTTGGATAGGAAGGAACAGGGGTAGGAAGCTTTAAATTAAATTAAATTAAATTAAATTAAATTAAATTAAATTAAATTAAATTGAAAATTAAAGAGTAAGGATGTGAATTGATGATGTCATCACTATTTATATCCATGCTTTACACAACTGCTAGGAAAAGTTGAAGGCAACAGGAAAAGAGGAAGACCAACTAAAAGATGGATTGATTCTGTAAAGGAAGCTGCAGACTTGAGTTTGCAACAGCTGAGCAGGGCTATTGAAGACAGAACATTTTGGAGAACACTCATTCATAAGGTCACCATAGATCAGAGAGTACAGTTATCAATGGAATTTGAGACAATACACACCAAATTCTTCTAATGATTCTGTTAGAAGAGGTTTTACTGTCTGAAAGCTGTACAACTAAGCAGCAAGTGCAAGATGATCAGTTTAAATAAAACTTGTTGTGCCTTGAGGAAGCAGTTGATTGTTGGTGTAGGTGTTAAACAAAATGGAAGCCATTACATTGCCCTGGGATAGACCACTGTTTTGAATCCCCTATTGACTACACTGTCCTTGAAAGTTAATGTGATTTTTCAAAAGGGTAGCTCTTCCTCTGGTTCGTTTATAGTCCTTAGTTAGATTGTGGAAGTGTTGCAGCAGTATTTGACGAACAGTGTCAGCCAGATGGGCGGTATAAAAGTCAAGTAAGTAAGTAAGTAAGTAAGTAAGTAAGTAAGTAAGTGGCAAAGAGGCCAATAAAGGTTATCCTATGATCTTCATAGTTTCAGTGTGTTGTAGGATTATGCTGAACAATTCCTCCCAGGTCTATATCCCAGCCTGTGGCAGGATGGGATGTAGTTCCGCCAGTTAAGGAATAATTATTTCCAGGACTTTATAGAGATGACAAAATAGTGAGATCAGCCTGAATTTTTTGGGGTCTGTGGATTCTTTCTGGATTTCAAAATAGCTTGTCACTTGTGACTTTCTCCAAATTTTCAGACAGAGTGACAGATTAATATTCAGGAGATTTGGAGTCAGATGGGGGAGGGGTGTTGCACTGGTGAAATTTTTCCTTAGATACCTCGCCTACCTTGAAAGCCCAATTATGATTGCCATAAGTCAGATGTGACTTGATGTCTCGTAACAAACATATTTAGGACAATGATGCATTTCAAGGCTCTGTCCAATGGAATCATAAAGGCTTTTCCTATTAATGTTAGCAATGACAAGATGTCATCCTTTTTTTTCTCTCACCAAGAGCTTGCACTTAATGTTTCCTTCTACAGTTGCTTCTGATATGTGGCTTGACCTTTGCCTTGATTTTCAGGCAAAAGCCATTTTAAATTGTGAGAGGTCAGCACTTTCTGAAAAATCAGGGAATACAGTATAGCTGTTATCAGCTGAACCCCCACTGAGAGAGATTAAAAAGGTAAACTGACAGATTCTGCCCAAAATAGACATATAGGTGGGACGACAAAGATCCTGTGATCTCAAAGCCTTGCTATTTGTTTTGCATTCATGAAGGTAAGAAGGGTTAACATCTATGCTTTTTGTGTGTCTGACTCACGTAAGACGATCATTGCTCAAATTACTAACAACAATTGCCTTGGATTTGCTTCTCCAGGATTTTCTCAAGAATGTGTTTCGTGCAACGTTATAGTGTCTTTTAAACACGCAGTGTTTATTTTTGCTGCATCTAAACAAAAGAATGTATTTAATGTGGTGGTGGTGACCAAACAGAGGAGGATCGTGTTTCCTCACACTCAGCTTGCCTGTAGAAAAACCTATACCTTCCATATTTTGTAATAAAATGTAACTTCAGTAAGCAAAGCGTATCTGTTTATGTATAAGGGTGTGGTCAAGTATGATTTGTTCAACCTGAGTTCCTGGTTCCAAAAAAACCAAAGGATAATGTCCTGTTTTTGCCCGCAGTTTGGCAGGAAAGTTCACAGCATTCTTCTCAACTTTGTGCCTAGCAGATGTTCTATATGTCAACTACCATTATTTCTCACCTATTGGTTATGTTAGTTTGGGTTGGCATAAAACATCTGGAAGGCACTAGGTTGAAGAATGCTGTTTTAGGTTAGATCGTTATGTATGTTCATCTCTCAAAATATGGAAGAAAAAGAAATGGGTTTAATCCACAATCTGCCGATTCTTCTTACTCCCCTGCCATTAAGCTCAATCATGTCCTGTCCTGTCATCTCCTAAAAATAGTTGCTGAAATAGCTATTGCAGAAGAATGGGTTGTGTTGAAGGCATAGATTTGTTGGCTTTAATACACCAGAGTGGTATATTGTGTTGGATTTGGATCAGAAAGTTTTGAATTCAATTGCTGCTCAGTTCTGAAGTCTCCTAAATGACTTTTGGCCAGACATGATATTTCAAGAAATCGCCACGTAAATGAAAGTTTGTGCGGAGTAACCCTTTCATTTATGTCACCATGAGCTCCATTATTTTTGTACAATGAAACCATGAAAGGCTGAAAATTGCTCCTGGGACTGCATTTCATAGTCTTTATAACACAGTCAGTGAGCCTTCTTCCCGGACAGCCCCCAGAGCAAATGCATATGAAAAGATGTGACTCCTAATGATACCGGTAGGAAAATAAAAAACATAGTGGAATATTAAATACCTGTATAATGTATTTTAAACCTGTGCATGCAGACATACAGTATGTACACTTGCACACACATACATGTGCATGTGGAATATGCAACAAAAACGTTGTAGTATGGGATGCAGCAGTGTCCTTTGCCAGCCTTCCACATTTCTTTCCCTGTCCTGCAGACTTTTCACCTCGTCCTTTCCCAGTTCAGGTAGTGCTCTGTGTCCACTGAGCATGCTGTGTCTTTATTAGGCTGTTCTGGGTATTCCCGAACCTCTCAGATTTAAAGTTTCTTTGAACATGCTGATACTGCCCTCTTTTTCATGGCTGCAGTCTGATGCTGATGCTGTTTTGGCTACCTATTTGGTAAATAAGATTGCTCTGAGGAAACAGGATATCCCAGAGCTTGCCATTTTCATGTTGATTTTACTTGAAGATGAGCAGCCATGTCCCAGGGTGTATTGAACCTCCAGTAGCTAATGTCTATAGATGATAATCTGTGTTTGGCTTGGGAAACCAAGGGTCCCAAGTTCTGAAGGCTTCTTACAATATATGGCTTTCTCAAGTAAAAACAGGAGAAATATGGACACAATAGCTGCTAACTTGAGGTCCACAGGAATCTTGCCAGATTTGCAGTGCTGCCATATTAGGAGGCTGGTACTGTGGTTTTTCCCTTTCTGTTATAGAAGAAAATAATAGAAAGGGAAAAACCAGAGATCTGTTCAAGAAAATTGGAGATATTAAAGGAACATTTTGTGCAAAGATGGACATGATCAAGGACAAAAAATGGTAGGGACCTTACAGAAGCAAAAGACATCAAGAAGAGGTGGCAAGAATACACAGAGGAATTATACCAGAAAGATCTGGATGCCCCGGACAACCCAGATAGTGTGGTTGCTGACCTTGAGCCAGACATCCTGGAGAGCTAAGTCAAGTGGGCCTTAGAAAGCATGGCTAACAACAAGGCCAGTGGAGGTGATGGCATTCCAGTTGAACTATTTAAAATCTTAAAAGATGACGCTGTTAAGGTGCTACACTCAATATGCCAGCAAGTTTGGAAAACTCAGCAGTGGCCAGAGCATTGGAAAAGATCAGTCTATATCCCAATCCCAAAGAAGGGCAGTGCCAAAGAATGCTCCAACTACCGTACAATTGCACTCATTTCACACGCTAGCAAGGTTATGCTCAAAATCCTACAAGGTAGGCTTCAGCAGTATGTGGACTGAGAACTCCCAGAAGTACAAGCTGGATTTCGAAGGGGCAGAGGAACTAGAGACCAAATTGCTAACATGCGCTGGATTATGGAGAAAGCCAGAGAGTTCCAGAAAAACATCTACTTCTGCTTCATTGACTACACAAAAGCCTTTGACTGTGTAGACCACAGCAAACTATGGCAAGTCCTTAAAGAAATGGGAGTGCCTGACCACCTTATCTACCTCCTGAGAAATCTATATGTGGGACAGGAAGCAACAGTTAGAACTGGATATGGAACAACTGATTGGTTCAAAATTGGGAAAGGAGTACGACAAGGCTGTATATTGTCTCCCTGCTTATTTAATTTATATGCAGAATACATCATGCAAAAGGCTGGACTGGATGAATCCCAAGCCGGAATTAAGATTGCCGGAAGAAATATCAACAACCTCAGATATGCAGATGATACCACTCTGATGGCAGAAAGTGATGAGGAATTAAAGGACCTCTTAATGAGGGTGAAAGAGGAGATCGCAAAAAATGGTCTGAAGCTCAACATCAAAAAAACTAAGATCATGGCCACTGGCCCCATCACCTCCTGGCAAATAGAAGGGGAAGATATGGAGGCAGTGACAGATTTTACCTTCTTGGGCTCCATGATCACTGCAGATGGTGACAGCAGCCACGAAATTAAAAGCCGCCTGCTTCTTGGGAGGAAAGCGATGACAAACCTAGACAGCATCTTAAAAAGCAGAGACATCACCTTGCCAACAAAGGTCCGCATAGTCAAAGCTATGGTTTTTCCATTAGCGATGTATGGAAGTGAGAGCTGGACCATAAAGAAGGCTGACCGCCGAAGAATTGATGCTTTTGAATTGTGGTGCTGGAGGAGACTCTTGAGAGTCCCCTGGACTGCAAGAAGAACAAACCTATCCATTCTGAAGGAAATCAACCCTGAGTGCTCACTGGAAGGACAGATCCTGAAGCTGAGGCTCCAATACTTTGGCCATCTCATGAGAAGAGAAGACTCCCTGGAAAAGACCCTGATGTTGGGAAAGTGTGAAGGCAAGAGGAGAAGGGGACGACAGAGGACGAGATGGTTGGACAGTGTCATTGAAGCTACCAACATGAATTTGACCCAACTCCGGGAGGCAGTGGAAGACAGGAGGGCCTGGCGTGCTCTGGTCCATGGGGTCATGAAGAGTCAGACATGACTTAACGACTAAACAACAACACTGATTGTGAAGTAATAATGAATGGATTTAAAAATACAATAAAAACCCTTCCACAATATCATAAGATTGAAGAATACTGAGTTTAGTAGATTCTTTAAGGAGTTATATTGAGATATATATATTGATATATTGATAGCTAAGAATAAGAATCGAAGTGATGTTTGACACCATTGAAATTGCAACCAACAGTAATGTGAGACCTTCAGTGTAGCTATATCTCTCTTGAGGGGGCACTTAGTAAGCTATTTACTGTGATAGACAGATGTCAGTTTGATATGTGCATTGGTCAGATGAACTTAAAAGAGCCTTTCTGGATGCACATGTCGAGAAATTTGCATATGCTGTTGGGGCTCTTTTTATTTCTTCTCTGCTTATCGTCACAATGCAGAGAATGCACATGAGAAGAAGTAGCAGGGGGCTATTTTTAACAGCACTCTTGCGTAGCATGCCTGCAGAAAGTGTTCCTGTGACCCCTTTTTGTTGGCATGGTTGCACAAATTGTGTTGTTAAAAATAGCCATCATTACTGTCTTCATGTGATTGAGAGGTACTGTACTCTACCAGTGCAAGCCACCTTTATTCTTTCATCTGATACCTGCACGTGCAATGATGTATGCCCCTAATTTTAATTTCATATTCCACCAACTTGCCATCAAAGGTTCCATGGGAAGGGCTCTTTTGACAAAACAACTACTTGGAACTCCTGATATTGCCCAGAGATGGATGTAGAGGAGATGTTCACACTTTACAAAAGAACCCCAGTTATACCGTTTTGGCTGTTATTGGGATTGTTTCAAAATTTTCCATTCACATTACGTACAGCTAACATCAATTCATTTCTCCCGGCAATCGGCTTATTTCCTCCTCTCTGTGAGGTTAGTTTTAGATTGTATTGCTTCATTCCTTATCATTTCAGTATGTGTGAATGTTGCTGCCAATTTATTTCCTTTGCGAAGGGGTCAAGCTTTGTGGTGCTGTGACCACTTCATGGCCACTGTGCTTGTACCCTTTAACATTTTTTAAAAAGGAATATCAGTAATATGCTAGTAGCAGCTGCTGCCACAAAAAGTTAAGGAGACAGCCTTCCCCACTCCCTTGTGGGTGAAAGAGGGCTTCAGAAAGAGACATTTCCTGCTTTGATTTGTAAAGAAAGGGCTGTAGCATTAATGGCTCCTCTCTTTTTTTAAACCCTGCTCTTCACAATACTTTGCAAGCCTTTTAAAACCCACTTCCTCCTCTAGACACTGTGCAAAAGAGAAAAGAAAAATGAAAGTCAAGAACTGAGAAGGAGAGATATGCAGGGAAATAAGGAAAAGGGGACAAGTGAGTAAAGGAGGGGGGAGAAGAAAAGAAGGCGCATACCGCTCTATCTATATATAATTTTTGTAATTTTTTTTAAGGACAAGGGGGGCCTGATTGCCCCAAGAAACAATAGAGAAAATGAATTGATACAAAATTAAAGAGCAGTGTGGCCTGCTATAATGGTTCAAATAGAAAGAAATGTGGCGATGCAGTTCAAAACAATGTACAGTGGTGCCTTGACTTACGAACTTAATCCGTCCCAGAAGATGTTCGTAAGTCAAAACGTTCGTAAGTCAAATCAGCATTTCCCATAGGAATGCATTGAAAACCGATTAATCCGTTCCGGCTGTTTTTTGTTCTTGTCGAGGCGCCGTTTGTAAGTCAAAGCATTAGTTCCCATAGGAACTAATGCAAAACCGGTTAATCCGTCCTCTACCACTAGGGGGAGAATTTTTTTTAAAACCTAAGATGACTTAGGTTAAAAAAAAGGGCAGGAAAGGAGGGAGGGAGGGAACAAACACCTTTTAAACAGAACACCTTTAAAACCAAGCAGCTTTAAACCAAACCAAGCACCTTTTAAACCAATTTTAAAATTACAGTACCAGGCAGTCCAAAGTCCATTTCTCGCTTTCCCCGCGGTTTTTTTTTTGTTCGTAAGTCAAAGCTCCGTTCGCAAGTCAAAGCAAAATTTTGCGAACGGAGCTGTTCGTAAGTCGAAATGTTTGTACGTCAGGGCGTTCGTAAGTCAAGGCACCACTGTAAATGCTCTCACCAATATATATATCATGTGACCACTGGAAAAAAGGTATTGGTGCAACAGAGGGATAAAAATAATTGGTATAACTGGGGTTCTTTTCTCACATATGATTGGGCCCTAAAATGAGTATAACATGCCTTGTGGCTCTTACTCGGGAGTATTGAGTAACTTGCCATTTTCATTTCACTTTCTTGATGCCATCTTCAGTTCTGAAATAGGTATGCATGGATACTATGCCCCTAGACCATACTGGCTAATATAACTGTAAGTATAATAACAAAAAGCTTGTTTTATTTAAAAATTTGAAATCTAAAAGCAAAGAGAATCAGGTTGTGCCTTTGGAGACATATATGACAGAACAGTCGGATTCTTTGCCAGCTTTACCATCAAACAATTCTTCAGTACAAGCTTAATGTGTTTGTATTGCTTTTGTTCTCTTGCTATGCGACCTTTCTTCATGAGATCTGTGTTTAGGTGTGCTGTTTATGGAATGACTAAGTAAGTATTCATTCTGCGGCTGCCTTCAGTGAAGGTGTGTCCTGGTTGTCTTTGCTGTTGTTTTAAGAGTTCATGTGAGAAACTCCTTTAATCTATTACAAAAGGTTGCAAGACGTTTGTTGCTTTAGTGAATTCGTATTGTTTGTATTCAGACAGGCTTTTTTTAAAAAAGGAAGGTATCACCCAGTTTGACAAGCCCAGACTCAACCTATTTTTGATCTCTGCTCCTAATATGCCCATTTTAAAAGTGTATAATTCTTGGAAACCAAGGATATAGTCCAACCAAAGTGAAGCATACTGAAATGTCATTGATTTCTGCAGAAATGTTAGTCGCATGTTTCACATTTTTTGCCTGACTCAATAAGATTTAAAAGTGCTGAACTCTGATAAGTTTTCTAGCTAGGTTGATTCAAAGGACTGTACCCAATGGTGGAAGGCACAATAGCAGGGCCCATTGGAAGCTGGATGAGGTGATTCTTCTTTCTGGACACATTCTGGACACCTGGCTAAATGTCTGGGACATTCTCCAGCTTTTTTTTTTTAAAGACCAAAGAAGGCTAAGCAGGGATGGGGGAGAAGCAAATTCTGCTGCAGCTGCCAGTAGAACACTGGATTTAACCCACATACCGCCTCCTGTATCTTGATGTTTCTTTTTGGAGTCATTGTTTGTTATTCAGTGAGCTGGAGTGTTTAAGTACAGAACCGGGGTCAGGAGTTTGATTCCTCATTATGCCTTCTGAGAAAAGGGCCAGTCTGCATAGCCTTGGGCAAGCTCCAGTCCTAGAGTGCCATCAGAAGAAGGGACTGGTAAACTACTTCTGATTATTCTATGCCTAGAGACCCTGACAAGGATCCCAATGAGTTGGAATTGACTTGACGGTACATCATGCTTAATTATATAATGCATGAGGCTGAGATATTATCACAATAGATTATTATACACAGAATCAAGTTCAAATGCCAGCCATCCCACCACTTATTAAACTCCTACTTTGTGAAAGCGATGTGGTCTGTGAATGAATTCACATTGTATTTCATCACCCAATCACAACAAAATTTGGGAAAGTAATAATAATAATCATATGGCAACACTTTCTGGTTTTTTCTAGACAGAGAGCACTTAGCACGTAGTTTACTATTCTCTACTTCTGGGGGTGACCTGGGACTGTGTAGCATGCCAAAGGTTACAGAGGTTGGCTCTTTTCCTGGGATGTACTGTGGAGAATCATATGTCCAGCCTCTGGCTCTGCAGCTAGATACCTTACTCACTGAGCTATTTAGCCACCCTACCAATGGGAAAATAGCATAAACAAATTAAAAACATGTGCTTTATTTTGTGCTCCTTTTTGCAGCAAAAGCTAAGTGGGACCAATAGTGCTATGTACTACAGCATGTTGTCTTGTTCATGATAAGTCTGAATTTTGTAAAATTCAGGTTTAATTGGCCATACAGATGTGGTGAGTCAGTAATTTCTATTATAGTTGTCCAAAACCAGATAAACTTCATCTTGGGGCTATTCCCATGGGGACCTCTTATGAACCAATGGTTCCCACTGGGTTCCCAATGGTTCCCACTGGGAACCATACCTTGGGAATTCAGTGAGTGCTCCTGGTTCATACAATGTCCTATTTATTAGTTGCATTTATTTTTCACATTTCCTCCCATAAGCTCAAGGCAGTGTACATCCTTCCTCTCCCTCTTTTTTGCTCACAACAGCCATGTGAAGTTGGTCAAGCTCAGAAAGAGAGAATAATGTGGCCCAAGTTTACCTCAGTAAGTGTCATGGCTCTGTGTGGATCTAAACCTGATTTTCTAAGTCCCAGTCCAAATTCTAACCATACTGGAAATAATCATCATGACTGGCCAAGTCATCTTGACTATGGCCATGGGGGGGGAGTTCTAATTCACAAGATCATTTGCAACCTCCATGCAGTTCCTGGCCATTGCATTGCAATCCCTTAGGACTCTAATTTTTGTTACCTCCATCATGTCCTTTCTCAGGTACTGTGTTAGTGTCTTAAGAACTTCTGGATAGCTCAGTGGTTTAGGTATCTGACTATGGAACCAGAGGTTGGCAGTTCAATTCCCCATTGTGCGTCCTTAACAGGGGCTGGACTTGATGATCCATAGGGTTCCTTCCAGCTCTACAGTACTAAGATGATTAATCCTCCACCATGTCAAATCACTCTTCAGGTATGTTTTGATTTACAGTGGTGCCTCGACTTACGAACGTCCCGACTTATGACCATTTCAAGTTACGACCAGCTCCGGCCACAAAATTTTGCTTCGACTTGCGACCGGAGCTTAGACTTACGACTGGAAAAAAGGTGGGGAAAAAGGCGGGGAATTAAAATGTACTGACCGTTGGTTGGCGAAGAGGCTGCTTCTTTGTAGCTCTTTCGCCCCAACGGTTAGAGAGTGTGCGTCGGAGGAGGCTTCAGACTGCCTGGTGCTGCTTTCTGCTTCTGAGTGAGTGCATACAGGGTTTTGCAGGGTGGGTTTGGGCTGGGGGGGTTATGTTTCTGTGCTGTGATTTTTTTTGTGTTTTGGTGTGTTTGTTTTTTCAGCCCCAGCGCCTTCCAATGGGGCTTGCTGTGGTTTTTTTTGTGTGTGATTTTTTTCCCCAGCCCCTGCGCGTTCTGATGGGGTTTGCATTGTTTTTTTGTTTCTTGGTGATTTTTTTTTTTCTGGCCCCAGCGCATTCCGATGGGGCTTGCTGTGTTGTTGGTTTTTTTGTGATTTTTTTTTCCGGCCCCCAGCACATTCCGATGGGGCTTGCTCTGTTTGTTTGTGTTTTTTTGTGATTTTTTTTTCCCGGCCCCAGTGCGTTCCAATGGGGCTTGCCTTTTTTTTTTTTTTTTTTGGGATTTTTTTCTGGCCCCAGTGCGTTCCGATGGGGCTTGCAGGTTTTTTTGTGTGTGTGATTCCCCCCCGGTCGGAACAGATTAATGGGGTTTTAATGCATTCCTATGGGAAATGGTGCTTCGACTTACGATCATTTTGAGTTATGACCATCATTCCGGAACGGATTAAGTTCGTAAGTCAAGGCACCACTGTATTAGTTCTTGCCGGATGTAGTAGCTGCTGCTCTTTCTAAGCAAACACTTTTTTAGTGATGTTTGCCTGATGGTGAGAGTGATGTTATAGAAGGAATGTGAGCAAGGCAAGTTGGTGGCCTGTGGTGATGACAAGAGGAGAGGCACCAGCAGCCAGACAGCTGATTTATTAGCAAGCCTAGCATCCTTTTCCAGAGTCAGGATAGAAGATTTCTGGTGTGGTTTCCAGCATCATCCATATTAACTGGCCTCTGTGTCTGTTCATTCCATTAGGATGCTGTTGGTAGCAATAGGTGTGGAGTACTATGCAAACCTTCATAACTTCATTGAAAGTGTTATTATGAGTAATCTAGTCAGTGAGTCACTGGCACTTTCTAGCCCAGTTCTGCAGCAAAATAAGTACTCATTTGATATGTATTCCAGTGAACATTTTTGTACTTCAGACAGACCCAGAAGTACTAAAATTATAGGAGTTACATGCTGTTACAGAGTTAATGCAGAGCAGGGCTGGGAAACATACACACTAAATTCCTAAATTATAGTTAACTCCTTGTTCTTGTCAATTTAAGCTGCTTTGACATGACAAGACACCCTAACAAGGAATTTTCAAGCCCAGGGGGGTTCCTTGCCACTACACAAAAATGAAATATGTACTTTTTCTTGAGGCTTCTGAAATTTGCACAAAATATCTCTGCACAGCAGTGGTGTTTTTTCCCTTTAAGACGTTAAGCACACACAGCAAGCAGAGAGGAGTCTGGCTGATTTTTAGAAAGATGCAAAATAATAATAATAATAATAATAATAATAATAATAATAATAATAATAATAATAATAATAATAATAATAGGAAAAACGAACAAAGTACAGAGACCTGGCAATCGAAATATCTCACCTCTGGAAGAAACACATTTCAGTGGTCCCTGTAGTCATTGGGGCTTTGGGAATAATGTCAAGAAATTTCACAGAGTACTATAAGTACTTGCAGATCTCAGAAATCACACCATCAGAGCTACAAAAACTGGCAATATTAGGAACAGCATACATACTTTGTTGTTTAGCCATTAAGTTGTGTCCGACTCTTCATGACCCCATGGACCAGAGCACGCCAGGCCCTCCTGTCTTCCACTGCCTCCCGGAGTTGGGTCAAATTCATGTTGGTAGCTTTGATGACACTGTCCAACCATCTCGTCCTCTGTCATCCCCTTCTCCTCTTGCCTTCACACTTTCCCAACATCAGGGTGTTTTCCAGGGAGTCTTCTCTTCTCATGAGATGGCCAAAGTATTGGAGCCTCAGCTTCAGGATCTGCATACATACTGCCTTGATATTTAACAGATACTTAGGTTTTTGGTTAAAACTTGTATCTGTTATATAATAGCAGTCAATGTTTTTATAATTTTCACTGTGCCTGGAGTTGTTTAATAATAATAATAATAATAATAATAATAATAATAATAATAATAATAATAATAATAATAATAATAATAATAATAATAATAATAGGAAAAACGAACAAAGTACAGAGACCTGGCAATCGAAATATCTCACCTCTGGAAGAAACACATTTCAGTGGTCCCTGTAGTCATTGGGGCTTTGGGAATAATGTCAAGAAATTTCACAGAGTACTATAAGTACTTGCAGATCTCAGAAATCACACCATCAGAGCTACAAAAACTGGCAATATTAGGAACAGCATACATACTTTGTTGTTTAGCCATTAAGTTGTGTCCGACTCTTCATGACCCCATGGACCAGAGCACGCCAGGCCCTCCTGTCTTCCACTGCCTCCCGGAGTTGGGTCAAATTCATGCTGGTAGCTTCGATGACACTGTCCAACCATCTCGTCCTCTGTCATCCCCTTCTCCTCTTGCCTTCACACTTTCCCAACATCAGGGTCTTTTCCAGGGAGTCTTCTCTTCTCATGAGATGGCCAAAGTATTGGAGCCTCAGCTTCAGGATCTGCATACATACTGCCTTGATATTTAACAGATACTTAGGTTTTTGGTTAAAACTTGTATCTGTTATATAATAGCAGTCAATGTTTTTATAATTTTCACTGTGCCTGGAGTTGTTTAATAATAATAATAATAATAATAATAATAATAATAATAATAATAATAATAATAATAATAATAATAATAATAATAATAATAATAATAATAATAATAATAAGAATAATAAGAATAATAATAATAAGAAGAAGAAGAAGAAGAAGAAGAAGTGTGCCATCAAGTCAATCCTGACTTATGGTGACCCTTTTCTGGGTTTTCTAGGTAGAAGGTACTCAGAAATGGTTTACCATTCTCTTCCACTGGGGGTGCTCTTGGACTGTACAGCTTGCCCAACGCAGCACAGGCTGGCTCTTATCCCAGGATGCAGAATTATCACCTATAGTCTGAAATAGTACAGCCTGGCAGTGAGTTGAAGCATTGTCTGCTGTTTATTAAACAGTGAGGCTTAGGAGCTTACAATAAGTCATTCTGGGAGATCCTTAGGAATTGGATATCATTTAATAGAGCCTTCTGGATCAGATCGTGTGGTGCTTTGCTGTTTCGGGGGGGGGGGGGGATGTGCCTCCTGAAGGTGTTCCAGGAATGCAGTTGTTGGCTAAGAACTCAACTTCTTGAAAGAATGCAAACTGTTGTCCAAGGATCTGATTTTGGATTACCAAAATTTTGTTCATCTATAGGTTTTTAAAACCTGCTAAAAATATCTTGTTGCTTGAATTAGCTGATCTTCCTGCCCTTCTGTTCTCCATTTTGCCCTTGATCTAAGAATGTGTTCAAAACTCGTATATAACTTCTTCCTATAGATCAGTATTGTTTAAATGGCGACCCATGTCAAGTGTCAGAGCTCCGTAATGAAACTAAATAGCAAACAGAGAGGGATTCCACTAAATTGCTTTCTCTACCCAGTAACCTGTTCTTGAACTTACAGTCCATTTATTTGAAAGCAGAGTTGAATATATGTGTCTTTGTTTCTCTAGCTTAGTTTTGCAGTTTATGCAATGTGGAAACTATTTTACAGCACATGTACCAAAGCAGTGAGCCTTGTGTTCTATCCAGTCAGAATTTTCTCCTTTGAGCAAATGGGAGATTCCAAAATGTTTTACTTGGCTGTGGGGGATGGGAGGTGGGTGGAATAATAATTTTGTATATTGGGCTCCCTGGTTTCTGTAAAGACCTAGTACTGTGATTTTTTCTGGTCACATGCATGATACTATATATATTCTGAATTTCCTGTTTAAGAATGACCCAAAACACTGTTCGTGCATTTTGTTACAAAGGCCAGTATGCTGCCTAGCTGTGGTAACCAAAGAAACTGAAAGGTTCTAATATAAGGAAATGATCCAAATAAACAGATCATTTTTAAATGAAATAGAAGACAAAGTGGCAACTGTATGCTGTATTTAAGTATTTTCATTGTCATACAAGCCATAATTATCTACATTTCTTTTATGTTCCATATGCACAAAAATATTTCAAAGTTGTTGAGAACATCCAAAAGTCTTGAAGCTATGGGAAACTATAGGCACAAATGCTTAAAAATAGATGAACACTAAACTTAAGTTGCAAGCAAATACTTAAGTCAGAATTCAATACAATACAAAGTACAGGAGCAAAAAAAGGTACAATAAAATACTAACAAAATGTTTTAAATACATTCTAAAAATGCAGGAGTTTACAGACTAAAAAGGCATAAATAAAAAACTGAGAATGCATCTCTAGATACACCCTTTAAAAGTAAAAAGCATTATAACTCTGAGGAACCTTTAGCCTTTAAGCATATAACTGGGCACTTGAAAAATGAATCTAAGTACTCACTCAGCGAAACCAGTTTGAATCTATGGGGAAAATGCATGTTGCCCTTGTCTGCTCTTGTTGTCATTGCTACATGATGCCTGACACTCCCTGGCATCAGTGTTGTTGGTATCCGGTATGTGTGGTGTGGCATGGTGTGGTGTGCTGCATTATGTGTCTCCTGCCTCCCTATATATATAAATCTGGCAAGCTGCCACTATGATGATAAGTGTATAATTTTTTTGATTAAAATTTGACTAACCAGTAGATTACACTGAGTGTAAATCACTAAACGAGTAAAAGAGTAGAGCAAGTTACCGCATCAGCAATTGTTGCTTGTTGGTCATGTTGACAAATTGCAACAGTGTACATATACAAACCAATTATTTCAATACATTTTTAATATAATTATTCATTTGTAAACACTTTGAACTGTCAAGAATGAAAGATTCTTTTGCAAGACAATACTATTTTACAGTGTCCTTCTTCCAGACTTGGCTGGAGCTGGCTGTTTGTGTCGAAGGGACTTGTAATAAACTGCTCTTCAAATCTCATTTTTTAAAGTACAGTGCACATTTTCAGGGCTGCTTTTTCTACACCCCCCCCTTAATTGTTTTAACACACTATATCTTCAAAATTCCACATCTTGACACCAGTGTCTAGAAAAGCTAGAAAGAACCTTGCTGCAGATCTGCCTAGGAAGTGGTATATCCATGTTGACTTTGTGGGAAGCCTGAATCATCAATTAACAGACAGCACTAGCTATAGCTAATGCAGTTTTAGGCTGCATCAACAGAGGTATAGTATCCAGGCTAAGTGAAGTAACAGTGATAGTATCACTGTTTTCTACAGTGGTCAGACATCTCCTACAATAATGTATGTAGTTCTGGACACCGCTTTATTGACAAGCTGGAACATGTCCAAAGGAGAAGCAACAAAGATGTTAAAAGAGCTGAGAAAGCCTTAAAGAAACTATTGAGAGAGTTGAGTACTATGTGTAGCCTGGAAAAGAGAACATTGAGAGGTGATATGATAGCCATTTTCAAATATATGGAGGGCTTTCAAATGGAAGGTGAAGCTAGCTTGTTTTCTGCTCCTGGAAAGAAAAGGCCCCAAAATAATGATTTCAGCTTAGAAGAAAGGAGATTTCAACAATACATTAGGAAGAATTTCCTAACAGTAAAAGCTGTTCAACAGTGGTGGATAGTCTTTCACTAGAGGTTTTTGAAGAGAGGTTGATGACCATTTGGCTTTAGCTATAGATTTTCTTTCTTCAGTAGGGAGTTGAGCTTCATGATCCTTGGGGTCAGTTCCAGCGCTATGATTCTATGAACACAAATTACTGTGGGCAAGGATTTGAAGATTCTTTTAGGGATACCCAAGGCTTTGAACCTTCCCAGTGGGGTTTTCCCATCTAAATACTCTCCCACCTTATCATCTCTACCATATCACAAATAGATTTTGAAAGAAAGCTTCTTCAGATGGTAAAAGTGCTTTGCCTTTGTCATGTGAGTCAGAGAGCTCCTGTCAAGAAACACATGCCAGCTCCCTGTGAGAGATGGATTTAGTTCTGTGGTTCTCTGAATTTCTGCCTTTAAACAAAAAACGGCGATCGTAAAAAAAAATGTGGAAATTTCCATTTATAGAGAGCTCTCCTTTTCTTCTTCAAGTATAGCTGAGAAGCAACTACCTTTCTGTTTATATCCATTTTGGATTTATATAGATTTTCCCCTCTCATTATAGTGCATCGCATAAAAGACATTACCTTCCTGTCTTGTTCATTATTTGGGACTAGCTTGGCACCAAAGAAGTAATTGTACCTGCCGTTTTGGGACAGCTACAAACATGCTCATGGGAAATTGTTGCACCAGTCTTATTTATATATACAAGTGAATAAATGATCTTTTTTGGAAAACTGGCACATTATATTGGATTTACTTTGATCTTAAAGGTTTCATAAATACAAATGGAAAGAGATTACATTGGCCAAACCTAAGTAAGGTTTCTTCAAAGTTTACTTATACTTGTTTGTACACATACAATACAATACAGTATTCTTCATTTTAAACATTTTTCATTGTGCCTTCCTCCATCTGAGGAAGTGAAAAATGTTGGTCATTATGTATGTTACAAAACGTTATTCATTACTGTTTTGTTCTGCAAAATGTCACAGTTTTGCTATATGTGTAATTTGCAGTGGATTTTCCAATCCTAACATAATACTTGTCTCAGTCAGATAGTAATTTGTTTGGAATCAAAGCAAATTAAGGTACAATCAATAAGATGCCATAGCACACAAGAGTCAGTGTAGCATGTTTCTGAAAATGTTCTATGAGGATCGCTCTGTACTTTCTTACTAATATGATGGCTGCTGAACTGGAGTTACTAGGAATCACAAAGTAGAAAGAAATTAAACATAAGTTGTCCTTATTTATGGTGAATTTAGTTCTGTTACAAGAGGAGTGCAACAGTTCTTCCATAATGAATGTTTCAGATATCCCGTTGCAGATTGCTCATTTAACTTCACAGCCATTCTGTTGGTATGCTTAGCACCCATCCTCTGCACTCAGAAGTGAAAAATTAGTAGTTCCAAAAGTTTAAAATACTATGTCATGTTTAGAAAAAAAGGTCCAGGAATGACTTCAGTTAGTTGAAAAATAAGGCTGATTAGGTTAATCATGTGTCATCTCTTTGTATTGCAATTAGTAAGCATGTATTTCTGGAGACACAACCCCAGTTGGAGAACTTCAGATCTTTCCCAATGGTATATGCTGGACCAGTGTTTCTCAAATTTTTTTTGAGTTGCAATTCCCTTTTATAATAGCTAAGTATCTTGTGCCCCCTGCCATGTTTGCATAAAAAGTCATGTTTAATGGGGTGAAGTCATATCTTTTCAGAATATAGAGGCTTCTTTCTCTTCCAAAGGACCTGTTTCTTATACATACAGATACAAACTATCTTTAATATCCCGCTCTGAAAGGTCAAAGAAGAAATTATTCAACAAGAGATACAACACATATAAGGTGACCTGTGAGCCCCCCAGAAAACACTTTGCAACACTCCCCTGGGGTCCATGACCCCCCAGATTGGGAAACAATATGTGCTAGACTGAGATGCCAGTCTACTAGGGAAGATAAAAAAATTACCTAAATAATTTTTACAAGAAGCCTATAGAACTCCATAAAATTGAGGTCCCTGTTTACATCCTTTTAAAAAAAGATTATATGCTTATACTGACCAATAACATAGAAATAAATTTATAATCCCTATACAAGAATGGAACGTTCGGCCTATAACACCTTTCAAATTCAAACTAAGACTTTTTCTTTAAAAAAATTACCAAAATTTTTAAATATCTGATTCCAATTTTTAAAAATCAATTTAAACATTTGGTGTTTGGTGTTTGAAAACCATCTCTTTTCATCCACTCATTGAATGAAAGCAATGACTGATTTGACATATTGACTGCTAATAAGTAAGGGTATAGCACACCCTGGTTTTCAAAGCCTTTCTTCCACAACTCTGTCTTGGGGCTTTTTTTATTTTGCAGTGTGTTTCCAGGTCTGTGTATATGTATGAGAAAGGTTTACGAAGTCAGAAATGTGGATGATGTTATATAAACCCACACCTGTGGCTAATAAGGCATTTTGGATTTGTAGAGGACATTTAAATTTTTAATCAGTAATATTAATGTCTACGATATTTGGAAAGTTACAGGCAATATTTCTTGCAACCTTGCTGTTCTTGCTGTAATATGTAAATGAACAAAACCAGAGAGGTACCAAAATGAGATAATAGAGAGGAAGACTGGACAGGAACAGCTGTAGAAGATGAAAAGCTTCAGTATTTGGTTTGTAGATTAGCATAATTCTACAGGACATGTTTGCCTAGGTATTTATTATGATGGTGATATCTAGTATTATTTCTGTGTTTGACTGCTGCCCATTTACACTAGTATTTCCATTCAAGGAAAGAATGCTGCCTTTTTGAGGGGAATTCTTTAAATCAATGAGGCTCTGATTTGTGGTAGAGCACCACAGTAATCTGTCTGAGTAAAATGCATATTAGCCCCTTTTGTGGATGAAAAGGTCTTAATTTCTATTTAAACAGTTTTTAAATTACTGGAGCAATATGTACAGGAGAAAGATGCATAAATTTCAGTGGCTGTGATTTTTGGCTACAGTTTGTTAAGGAAAACAAACGGCGTTTTCCTTTCCATGTCTCATACTTCATTCCCTCCCAGTTCACTCGCCTTCGGTGGTTTGTTTTAAAACTAACTTTAAAATCCATTATTACAGGTTGTTGGTGAGGTGAGAGAGACATTTGTACTTATTTCATAATGAATAACTGAACAAATTTTGTAACTCCTTTAATTGTCCCGATGTCTGTGTATTAGAATTTTTGCAAAGCTTCAGTCCTGGTGTTCTGTTGTTTGTTTGTTTCAAAATGAGAATTACTTTTTACTGGATAGTCTTCTAGAAGAAGGCATGCTACATTCCTACCAACTCCCGTTCAACAGCCACCGTATTAGTAAGAATGTACAGAGCAATCCTTGTAGAACATTTTCAGCAACATGCTACACTTACTCTTGTGTGCTATGACTCTTGTGTACGATGGGAACATGGTTATCCTCTAGAATCATATTTTGATGCAGAATCTACGGAGAAGCTGAGCTAGAACGTAGGCATTCTATGACATTGTCACCTGCAGATTTTAGCCATGTGATGTACATTCATTTTATTTTATTTTTAATTTTTTTAAAAATCAAATACTTGGAACATAACTATTCCAAGCTCTTTAATCTCTCTAGATTGAGAGCAAAGACCAAAGTCCATCTGAAATGCATGCGGGACTTCCTCTTCGCCTTTGATGCAGCTGTTGTTGCCCATTCTGCCGAAGAGCTCCAACAACTTATGAATCATTTTAGTAAGGCCTGCCAAGATTTTGGATTAACAATCAGCCTGAAGAAAACACAAGTCATGGGCCAGGGCATGGACTCACCCCCCTCTGTTACCATCTCTACACAAGAATTGGAGGTTGTTCATGATTTTGTGTACCTTGGCTCAACGATCTCTGACACCCTCTCTCTAGATGTCGAGCTGGACAAACGCATTGGCAAAGCAGCTACCATGTTCTCTAGACTCACAAAGAGAGTATGGCTTAATAAGAAGCTGACGGCATATACCAAGATCCAGGTCTATAGAGCCTGTGTCCTGAGCACACTCCTGTACTGCAGTGAGTCCTGGACCCTTTGTGCACGGCAGGAGAGGAAGCTGAACACGTTCCATATGCGTTGTCTCTGACACATTTTTGGTATCACCTGGCAGAACAAAGTTCCAAATAGAGTAGTCCTAGAACGAGCTGGAATTTTTAGCATGTATACATTACTGAAACAGCGACGTCTACGTTGGCTCGGGCATGTCATGAGAATGGCTGACGGTCGGATTCCAAAAGATCTCCTGTATGGAGAATTAGTGCAGGGAAAGCACCCCAGAGGGAGACCACAGCTGTGATACAAGGATATCTACAAGCAGGATCTGAAGGCCCTAGGAATGGACCTCAACAGATGGGAAACTGACATCTGAACGTTCAGCTTGGAGGCAGGCGGTGCATCATGGCCTCTCCCAATTTGAAGAGACACTTGTTCAGCAGGTTGAGGCAAAGAGGCAGTCCCGAAAGCAGCAAAATCAGGGAGCTGGACAGGGGACAGATTGTACAGAGTGTGGAAGGGATTGTCACTCTCGAATTGACCTTCTCAGCCACACTAGACGCTGTTCTAAGACCTCTATTCAGAGCACGTTACCATAGTCTCTCGAGACTGAAGGATGCCTACTAACTAGTCCAACAAATCTATTTATTTTTGCCATTGGATATATTGTATTGTGTGGGGAATTTAAAATTGTTATTCCGTCTTTTGGACAAGTCATGATCCAGTGAAGAAAAAGGTATATGCTCTGATTTTTAGTATGTTAAGTCCCATTCAAGATGAATGCAAATATCTTCTGTTGGAGGAGACATTGGGATGCATGGAGATTATGAAGTGTCCTACAGCAAAGGATGTGTATGTGCTATCTTACTTCATCTGATGTAATTTTGCTTATATTATTTATTGGACATGGGACATTTTTATATCTTGCAATGCATTGGAATTCCTATAAGCAGTCAGATATTATCCCATAACACACACAGTCTAAGGATTTTGCACCCCCATCCAAAGCATGCTGTAGAAAATCAGGTACCAGATTTCTTGACCATGAAAGTTCCCAGGGGAGGAGACCCCCACTGAAAGTTAGACCCAGCTATATGTCACATGCAAGGAACACTCCTTTAAAATATATATATCAAAAAGCACTCCCAAGAAATACGAACTTAAAACCAAAAAGCTTGTAGGTGTCTGTGTGGGCACAGGACCTGCTTGGTTTCTACTTGGAACAGAGCATTCTGTTGGCATAAGGATGTTCCTGCCAACAAAAAAAGAATTCTGCCTGCTCAGTGGCCCCTAAAGCAGGCGCAGTTAATTAGGAACGCACTGCTATCTTCCCCTCCCCAATATAGAGTTTTATCAAAGAAATAAATACAGTTATATTTGGTTCAGATATATTGTATATCTTCCTAGTGAAAGCCTGTGCAAGCCGTATGTTTAATCCTATTAAGGCAGCTTTACAAGCACTTGTAGTTAGGCCTACGAAAACAAAACTGATTTGTTTGAAATAAGAATTTTGGAGGAAAAAAACCTTTTATGCTTCTTTTTTTGTTAGAGTATTCACTAACAATACTGCTAGCTATATTTTAGGTCTTTAAAATGAATTGGAAAGAAGAAAGTAATCCTTGCTGTTGAGCACTGTCAAAATGTTCTTCAAATTAAAATGGTCACTTATTAAATTGTGTGAGCATATGTCAACGTTGCGAAAGCACTCAGTTTTTTTGGCTCAGTTGATACTGACATTCCTGACAACATTTGAGGGTTATAAATAGGGACATTTCAAGAAAAGAGAGAAGGGGACACACCCGTCCAGTTCCTGAGGAATACACTGAATTGATCCCTTATATGGAGAAGTACTGAATAATTTGAAGAGAAACATAAGGGCATGCCCTTCTTAAAAACAGGTCATCTGGAGGGAAATAAGCTCAAAAGTTAACTCTGAAGTGGTTCTTCTACATGAGGGTCAGGTGTTTGCGTCCAGCCTTCTCCGCTTAATCCACAGGATATAGTGATGTCTGCCAGCTTGCCACCGCAAGATTTGGCTGCCAGTTTGGATAACTTTAAAAGGGAATTGGGGAAAGTCTTGGAGGTTAGTACCATGAATAGCTGTTAGGATGGATGTGCATTTCAGCTTCAGCCTATCAGTTATTAGGGAGTGGCAGGCAAAGGTGCAGTTGCACTCCATGTCCTGCTAGCCAGCTCACCACAGGCAACTAGTTGCCAATGTGTGAACAGGATTGTTAGATACTCAGTGTGATCCACTGGGGCTCTTCTTATGCTAGCCATTCTGTACAGTCCTCTACAACATCTTGTAGAGGACTGCTTGTCAGAGCAGTTTCTAGATTCTTCCTGAAATATCTGTTTGAATACAGATTCTAATGAAGTGTGTGTGTGTGTGTGTGTGTGTGTGTGTGTGTGTGTGTGTGTGTAAGAAAGCTTTTAAAAACAATAGCTTTATTCCAGTACAAACAAAAGGGAACAGTAGCAATGACACTGCATAACAATCATCATCATCACTAGGTGACAATATACACTGTTATGATTTGGGGGGTTGGAGATGTCAGGATAGTGTCTTAAATCTTCAAGCTAATAAGTGTCTCCCTAGGGTATTGTACTTGAAAGGAGAGAGCTTTATTATGAGTACATCGGAGCCTCGGGGTGAAGTACTGCAGCTAAGACTGTATTCACCATCTGAGTTCGATCCCAGTGGGCTTAGGTAGCCGGCTGAAGGGTACCTCAGCCTTCCACCCTTCTGAGGCTGGTAAATTGAATACCCAGCTTGTGGTATGTGTGTGTTGCCTACATAATTAAATTAAACCACCCAAAGAGTGCTTTAAGTACTATGGGGTGCTGTATAAGCAACACACTTTGCTTTATTATACTATTGAAAAATCATACGCTATGATGAAGAATTAATCAATGTCGGTATCTTTGTGAATACCGTATTTTTCCGTGTATAAGACACCCCTATGTATAAGACGCCCCCTTTTTCTAACCCAAAATTAAGAAATCTAAGTGGGGCTTAGCAAGCGGAGGGGGAAAGGGATCAAAGTGCTGCAGGATCACTTTGATCCCTGCTTTCTTCCTTTGTGCTAAGCCCCGTGGGGCTTAGTGTCACGTTCCTAGGGGATTTAGCAGGCGAAAGTCCAATAAGCCAGTCCAAGGTCAGAAGTCCGGGAGATACAAAACAGATGCCAAATTGTCAAAGCAAAAACACAAACCGTAGTCAGAAGTCCACAGTCCGAAAGCCAAGGGTCAAGAGAGCAAGGTTCAAGATAAGCAGGAGCGTGGACGCGAGCCAGGGAATTGACTTGTTACTTCCACAAGCTTCCAAGCCTTTGAGTACAAATTATATAGGAGCAACGATCATCTAATTCCTAGAAACATTCCATCCTGTTAAAACTCTGGGCTGGTTGACCTGATGTTCCTGTGGGAAGCATTCTTGCAAGCCTCAGACCTCCGTGTTGTGAGTCTCTGCCAAAGCTTATCTCTCACTCTGGCTAGTGGGGGAGGAGAATCTGGCGGTGATTCAGCTGTCTGTGATACTAATTGCCCAGCATTTTCCTCAGCTGTAATTAACCCCTCTGATTCCAGGCCTTCTTCGGCTGAACTCATGACACTTAGCAAAAGGAGGGGGGAAAGGATCAAAGCAATCCCATGGCTGCACAATCGCTTTGATCCTTTTTCCCCTCATGCAGCCGTGGGATTGCTTTGATCCCTTTCCCCCTCCACTTGCTAAGCCCTGTAGTGGAGGGGAAGTAGGGATCAAAGCGATCCTGCAGCGCTTTGGGGGAAAGCAGGGATCAAAGCGCTGCAAGATCGCTTTGATCCCTGCTTTCTCTCTTCATGCTAAGCCCTGTGGGGTTTAGGAAGTGGAGGGGGAAAGCAATCAAAGCGCTGCAGGATCGCTTTGATCCCTTTCCCTCTCCACTCGTTTTTGTTCTCTCCTCAGCTTGCTTCCGTGTATAAGACGAACCTCAATTTTTAGTTTAGATTTTACACAAAAGTATTGTCTTATACACGGAAAAATACAGTAGTTTGGAAATGCGCTGTTTTTCCAATAATGCCAAGGACCAACATGCTTTACCCAAACAGCACGAGAAATGTCCTCTGCTTCTTTCCAAGAATGTGCTTATATCTGTGTAGCTGCCAGCCATGGAAGATTAGTTCTTTGTGGCATAAAACTGCATTGAGTTCCAAGAATAAGGAATAAAAACTTAGTACAGTAGTTCATGTGATCTTTTGCACTGTTATTTGTTTCATTGATTTAAATACCTGTATTAGTTGCTTTAACCAGGCCACTGCAGTTTTCACATAATACAGCAATTAAAAGGAGAAGAAATGCATACCATTTCTAGCATAGTCTTCCAGATTCTTAGGCAAAACAAAGATTCAAGCAAGGCAGTTTGAATCTAGGATTACTTTTTGTTTTACCTCATCCTTGTAGCTAGAACAGTAAAGCCAGCAAACAAACTTATAAAAATTTAGGGGGAAATCATCCCAGCTTTTATTTTCATTTTGGATTTTTAAGAGGATCCCAATTGTGTATAATTCCAGCTAAGAGTTTATTAGAACTTTGATTGTAACTGGATTTTGATTTTCAGAAATTCCAGAATGGTGTAATAGCCAGTAAGTCTAATGGATGTCAACAATAACTGATAGTTTTGGATGGGAGGAATAAATCCATCTTCTATTCAGAATCTGTCTCCTCAAACTACTTTTCACAGTAGTGTAAATGAATTCTGAATTAGTGTCAAATCACCCAGAATCTTGTGCTTTTGCTAATGTTTTGCATGCAGATCAGCTTCTTTAAATTAATAGAGCAATATGTACTGGGAGGTGATTAGTATGCTTTCTGGAGTCTTTACATCTGTAATAACATGTTTCAATAAAGACAAATATATTTACTGATTTTGGATAGTTAGCTAATAGCTTCTTTGACAGGGCTATGGACCTACTAAAATGTAGAAGTGCAGTTGTAGCCAAATGTGCCATCCAGGAATCCAGGTTTAGCTCTTAGTTCAAGGGAATGTCCAGGAAAGAGCATATGAACCCTACCAGTGTAAAGCAACATCTGTATAATGGTGGCTTTCTCTACAGGAAGTGCTAGTAAGGAGCAGGTACTTAAGTTGCCACAATTTTTGTATTTTAATTAATTACTTAATTTTAAATATTTAAGTGTCTTCCTCTATTAAACAAATTCCACGGAGGTGTACAAAATTAATTAAATTATAGTACAAAAATTCCAAATAAAACCCAAAAATGTCATTAAGGTAAATATAAAAATGGGCAAATTTTGGTTAAACAGATAAGTTTTGAACAGGTGCCAAAAGACCATTAAGCATGGTACCTGCTGTGCAGGTACTCTGCACAGTGAATTCCAAAAGCATACTTACACGTGCACATGTGCATGAAAACAAGGAGACACACACAGAGAAACATCAATGGAGTTGGCATAGTCAAGTGACAAGAGCAATCAGGAGGACTTTATTTGAAAATCATAAGGACCGTGCGGGTTGATGTGGAAGAAGTGATCCTTTAGGTAGTCTGGTTCTAAGTGGTTGGGTACCCTGTAAGTTAATAACAATTACCCTGGATCGGCCGGTGCAGTTTTTTGAGCAAAGATGCTCAACCTGTGTAGCTCTTTTGAGTAAAGATTTGACTCAGTCATGGTAGGCTGCCATATTTAGTAGTCACTTGCTGCCATTTCTAGGAAGCCCCACAGAAAGTGCATTGTTGTAATCCAGTGTTGAGGTTACCAGCACATGGATTGTTGGGGGCATATTATACCTATCTGTGAAGAGAGATAGCTGATATACTAACTAGACATGGGCACCAACCAACTGTTTGGTGGCTCATGCCAGTTCGTTTATCATCCGAACAGGTGTTTGGTGCTTTGAACTGGTGATTTGTGCCCATCTCTAATACCAATCAAAGGTCCTAAAAGACACTCATGTCCCTTCATGGGAGTGCAGCCCATCCAGAACAGCTAAACTGGCTTTTTTCCTGCCCATTAACAGTGTCTCTGACCTTTCCAGATTTAGCTAATTGGCTCTTGCTCAGTTTGCCACTGCTTCCTGTAACTGATCCAGATTTGTGCGTCTGTTCCTGACTCAGAAATCACAAATAAATAGATCTATGTATCATCTGTGTGCTGTCACTATACACCAGATATTCTGGAGATTACTCCCATACTCCTATTCATATTGATACTAACATCAAGCACAGGGTGGTATCCTGTGGCACCTCATAGCATAAGTGGCAAGGGAACCAGGGAAGTGTTCGTGCCTCCTTTTCCCAGCCCACAGAACTGGCCTATTGTGGTTAATGGTATCAAAAATCACTGAGAGAGTGAAGAGAATGAGCAGAGTTCCATTTTTTCTCTCTCCCCACATGAAGCACATTTATTTGTGCTCCCAGGAATGACTGCACAATGCCAGAAATAGCCAGGATATACACTTCTGGTTTGGGAGTTTTGTGTGGTTTTTTTATTTGGGGGGTTGGAGGCCAAAGGGAACCCCTTGGCCCCTGCTGTAAAATCCAGTGCTCCTGGAAGCTATATGATATTTGTAATTTTTTAAAAAACACCTTTTCTAAGGGGGTTCTTGGGAGCCACTGAGAGATGCAAAATTACCCCTGAGGACTCCCTGCTGCCTGTGGGCTGCTCATGTGTGCCTTAGAGCAGGGGTCTCCAAACCTTTCAGTGTGAGGGCCACATCATATATTTTACACATTTTTGAGGGCCAAAGGAGAGACACTTCTGTCAGGCTTCGCTCCTCTTCTTATGCCTGGGCGGAGATAGGAAGAGGAGCAAAGCCTGACAGAAGCGATCCCCCATCCCCACTGTCTTTGCAAAGACAGCAGGGTAGGGGGGTTGTTTGGGTCCCCCTTCCCTCCTCTTCCTATGCCTGGGCTGGATAAAAAGGCAAGGTGGGCCGGATGTGGCCTGCGGGCTGTAGTTTGGAGACCCTTATTACAGACATCAGTCCGTCATGCAAAGAAGCCTTTATTCGGCTACCCGTCTCCTCTCATATATATATATTTGATAATCTTTAGCTTACCAGATGGCAACTAATAAGAATAGTTATGGGCCATCAAGTGGCTTCCAACGTCTGGTGACCCTTCCCAGGTTAAAGAGTAGACTGAAATGGTTTGCCATTCACTTCATCTGAGGGTGCTCTGGGGCTGCCCAAATAGCAGCTACTGGAAGTTAAATTAGAACATCATTAGGCACATATTTTATTTTAATTTCAGTAAATCATATATATCTATATAAAGCTAAAATGGAATTTTACATCCTGAAATTTTACTTACCGAAGTTAGAAGTGTGAATGTGAAGAGCTCTGCTGCCAGGAATATGGTAAACTTCAATTAGACACCTTCTCCTGTGTTTGATATTTTGGGAATTTTGGCAAAGGAACTTAACCACAATGAATAATTACACAATAATTTACAAAACAAGCCATGCCATGTTGAGTATTACCATGGCTTACATTTTTCACACTCTTGAATTCTTCTTGTTATACATTTATTCGTTTCTGCTAGCTGTTTTGAATTCCACATAACACAGTTTGTTTTTCTTGAATTTTACATTTACTGCTTCTAACTTTTGCAGGTAAAAAAGTAAAATGGTGTGTCTACATATTTAATTTAAATGTTGGTATGGTTATTTTAATATTTCCTCAGAAATTTTGGAACTATTCTGGAGAACATTCTTGAGAAGTCTACAGTCTTCTGAACCAACTGGCCTATTAATGTTGAAGAAGTCATTAAAAGCAGAAGCCAATTGACAATAAACGTAATGTATGTTTCCCAGAATTTAAGTACCATTCAGTTGAATAGTCATTGGGCCAGCAAAATGGCAATTTTCCTTTCTTGTGTTAATAGAATTTAATTTGTTAGTTTTTGGCATTTTCTTTAATAAGGAGGTGTGAAACTTGAATCTTTGAGAACCTATGTAATCTGTGAAGGATGTTGTTTCTTTCTTTTCCAAACTATTACCAGCTGTTGCCAGGATAACCTTTGCTTTGGTCACATTTCACCAGTCCTTCAGGATTTGGGCCAGCTTCTTTTAGTTTATTCTTTTAAAAAAGGTCAGCTTTCTTCAGCCTTTACTTCTGTTTGTCTGTGGTTAGTTCATGTTCTCTGTTCGTGTTTTGCATTTTTAATTTTTTTCATCCTGAAGATGGCAGTATAAGAGATTAATTAGATGTCACAGATTTGATGTAGGTACTTCTTTGTGGTTTCTGTGACTCTCACATATGAGTATCCCAGGACCAGCACAGAATGTCTTCAGAACCTTCTAGGAAAGTTTCCGCTTCTCTTGTTGTGTATGACCTGCAGTCTTCTTGAAAGGTGTACAGGTGCCTAAAATCTGCCGGTCACATAGTTAAATCTCCCCACAAGCATACTGGTTCACTTTTATCAGTTGGACAGCAGGTCATGTCAGGATGCCACTTTAAAAAACAAACAAAACAAAAATACCATCATCATGTCTTAATCTGTGTGAGCTGCAGAGACCACAAATAATGATAATAATCTTAGAACTGCAGAGCTGGAGGGGGCCCTATGGATAATAGAGTCCAATCCCTGTTAAGGAGACAGAGTAGGGAATTGGACTCCCAACCTGTTTAGGGGGTTGATTCCCCACTGTGTCTCTTGTGAGTAGAGCCAGCCTGTGTAATCATGGGCAAGCTGCACAGTCACATAGCGCCCCCAGAAAAAGGGAATGGTAAACCAGTTCTGTGTATTATCTACCTAGAAAACCCTGGAAACTGTTTCCATAATTCAGAATTGACTTTACAGCATGGAGTTATTGTTATATATTTTTTTCACATTATTGGTTAGCAAATGCAAGGATATATATACGTACCTGTTAGTGCTACTGTATTGAGAATTCCATATCGCTGAATATTATGGTGGGAAAGGATAGCACCTGACAGTTATGTGCCATTTCTCCCCATAACATTTAGTTACATCTCAAATTGGCACATTTGGCCTAATATAACTATATATGACATTTCAGTACTTCTGGCCACTTAAAACAACTTGGCAATACAGTGGAACCTCTACTTACTTTATTTTATTTTATTTATTTATTTATTAAATTTATACCCCGCCCATCTAGTCAACTGACTACTCTGGGCGGCTACTTATGAACTTAATCCGTCCCAGAAGATGTTCTTAAGTTGAAACGTTCGTAAGTTGAAGCAAAATTTCCCATAGGAATGCATTGAAAACCGATTAATCCATTCCGGCAGTTTTTGGTTCTTATGTAGAGGCGCCGTTCTTACGTTGAAACATTAGTTCCCATAGGAACTAATGCAAAGCCGGTTAATCCGTCCTCTACCACTAGGGGGAGATTTTTTTTTCTTTTAACCTAAGATGACTTAGGGAGGGAGGGAACACCTTTTAAACAGAACACTTTTTTTTCTCGTTTCATAAGTTGAAGCTCCGTTCGCAAGTAGAAGCAAAATTTTGCGGACGGAGCTGTTCGTAAGTTGAAATGTTCGTAGGTAGGGACGTTCGTAAGCAGAGGTTCCACTGTACCTGTTTGTTGTAGCATTGCGTGGCAAAGTCAGTTTTAGCTGAGTGGGTGTCCTTTATGTAGAATTTCTGACATGTCTTCTGAGCCAGGTTGGCACCTTTTGTCCTCATTGGCACTTGAAAAATATAGCAACTTTTTGTTGTATATGGGGAGATCAAACTTGGAGTTAGGCAACATAAATACTATTTGAAAGTGGACATAGTTTTTATCGTGAATTGGGCCTTAGTCAGTAGCATTTGAATAGTTAAATATTCAGAAAATTATAAGCTACTTTGATAATGGGTTTTCAAGAAATCAGACAGCTCTTGGAGATTTGAGGGAACCACTAATTAAACTAATGCTTTCCCCCTGTCTAATATCTCCATATGGCAAAGTACTGGGCCAACTTTTAATGCTGAATAATTTTAGTCTCCCTAATCTATTTTTAATAATCAGGAAGGGAAGTTCAACTGCTTGAAGTTTCAGGTTTCCATACTCTCCTCATGGATTTAACTAGCCTGCATTTACTGCTTGGTTTCCTTAGGTTTTAAAAACTGCTTTTAATTAACCCTGATAAAATATGCAAATTGCACTGGGGCTGATTTCTTAGAAAGAGATTTTTGGAAGACATGCTTGTCAAATTTCCCAGATTCAATATATGGTTGGCTTTATTAAGATCACCCAGTAGTGAGGAATGCAGTTTTCATATGTTTAGAATGCTGCTCAGTTGTCAACTAGGAACCCAATTTGAGTCCTGGTGCTGAAAAGCTTGTTAGATAAAACCATTCTTCTTAGATTTATTTTTTCTTTGGTTCTTGGGGCAAAACAAGGAGTATATTTATTTGTGAGCAGACATTTGTGTAAGGAATGGAACTCTTGCTGGAGATCTATATAAACGTTGCCCACAGTCCTTCATCGCTGAATATCTTTCACTATGCCCCCACGGTCCATCATTCACCCCCTACAATGAGGCATTATGCTTCCTCTTTGCTGGCAGCAATGGTTGGCACTCTTTTAATTTCCCAAAGCTGGGAACTAGAGCACATCTGTTTCTAAGTGTGACTGAGCTAGAGGTGATCCCATATATAAGCCGTTCAAGAGGACCACCCAAGTGGCTGCTCTGGAAAATAAAATACAGTCACTTAAGACCACCTGTTTGTCTCCCACCCTTGTTCTCCCCAACTTAGCTGATACTGATAGGTGGAGTAGTAGTTATAGTTTTACAGAACTGACTATTGGAATTCTCTTAGCAGATTTTTCTCACTTTTAAGAATGTAATATCTGCTATACTGAGACCACACACAAAATTAATTGGAGTCAACAAGGAGGTATGTTTCCACGCCGCACAGTTTCAAGCCTGTTGTTGGCCAAGTTAGTTGCTGCCTTGCTCTACCACTCTTTGAAAAGTTAGTTGCTGCCTTGCTCTACCGCTCTTTGAAAAGTAGTGTATCCTTTAAGAATAATTGTGCCAGACCAGAAGTTCTATTAGGAGAGGTGGAAAATGTCTGAGCACATAACCATTTTGATGGTGGTGAAAGAGAATGGGAGAAATCTTGTAATTATCTTTCAAGCTCTTGTAAGACTTATATTAAAAAAAAAAACTGAACTCAAGCTGAACATGTTTATAAAGCATGAAGTAGACCTGCAACAGAAGTGTTCCAGTATACAAGATGCAACCATTAACTTTGGCATTAAAAGGCCCGATTTCCCACATCTTGACATGACGTGGAACTTTCCAAAGCTGGGAATTCTGCTTATTACTGAGGCCCATATGCTGAGAGGCTGCCACTCCAAAATATGCCCCCTCCCAAATTGCCAACCTGGTGAGATGAATGTATGAGAGATACATTGTTGGCTCATCACTAGATAAAGTGATGTCTCCCTCCCCCATTTTTTTCACATACTACCCCTTGAAAAATGGGAATAGTATTTTAACTCTTACCTTAATATCTACTTCTGTAAGAGTGTCTTATTCAGCTGGGGATGGAGAGTTGCTAACTAGGAAGTCATCATGCCACTCAAAATGAACCCTTGGTGAAATTAATTAACATAGTCATTTCTCTCACTTCACACCTCTGACTTGTGTATCTCAGGAACAAAATATTACCTTGTCATCATATCTAGCTGCTGAATCCTATTCAAGGAAATTTCTTACATTTTTCACACATTGCCAAAATTTGATTTGATTTTCATTCACTTGACATCTTTTTAAGAGTAAAAGTACAAGAGTATAATTTCATAATTGGTGCCACAAAATGCATTTCGCTGTGAGGTTTGCCATGGAATGCATTGTTGCCATTGGAAATTAGGATGCAAGCAATCATGAGGTCATTCAGTTTTGTGTCAGATTTGTTAAACTAAAAAGAATGGTCATCCTGTCCATACTCTTTGAGTGGAGAAGTAGAAATTGTTGACAGAGCAGATCTGGAGGCAGGGCAAGATAAGACAAGCAGAAGATCAAGTTTCTCAAGCAGAATATTCTCAAAGGAGGAGGCAGGGTCTGTGCCCAAAGGCTATCAAAGGTCAGGACCTGAAGGATCTGCAGATGACATGACCCATTCAGGTAGACCTGAAGGTCAAAGACAAAGCTTGTTCCAAAATCCAGGGCAATGGAACTAGAGCAATAGGCACTGTATTAAGAAAGGCAACTTAATTTAAATCCTATAATTTTGGAAGAATCAAGCGATGTAATAAATATAAAATGCAACATGTGCAGGGGAGTTGAAAGTTGTGCTAAAGGACTTTTATCCTTCTAGAGGGCAAGCTCTCTGTAGGGCCTCAATATTCTTCATAAGGATTAGGATACCCTTGATGAAGATGATTTGACATGGCATTCTTCAGAATTATCTGACTGTGTGTGATTGTAGCCTAAGGTCTGAAATGTTCTTCTCATTTCTGGATAGCTTCCCTCTTCCCTCTTCTGATGATGGTGAAGAATTTCTAGATACTCACCTGACTCTTTGTGCTGTGAAAAATCTATAGGGCCTTCAGAATGTATTCAGGGATTAACAGATTGAACTCGGTTGTTGGCATATTCTCAAAGCCTTTTCAGCATAAGGCATTACCGCATGTTTTGTGGGGTGACTGGAAGGGTTTCCAAAGATGCTTGATTTGGAATCCTTGTATTTCTGGTTTGGCATATGATTTCACAATGAGTTACCTAAAGGCACTCCCCAGTTTAAGATATTAGAAAACCAGGTTTAAACAGTAATTTCTAACCCAGATTTGAAGGCAGATCTTCAACCAATTCCCTAATTTGGTCATTATGGCAAATTGTGTTTGAATTTATGGGGAAGTTTCCTTTCAAGCTGGTGCCCTAGTATAGAAGATGACTCAAGGTCTGACAGTGCTGACAGTCCTAAGGGATTTAGTAAGTGAATGAACATTGGATGTCTCCATGTTGGTCATTTGGAGATGGAGAAGACAAGACAATGTGTCCAGGTGGACTGTGTCAACATCTTCTCGTGTCAACATAGCGAAATTAGACTATTGAGCAACAGAAAACAAGACATCCGCACAGTCACCTGACCGGGAGTGGAACTGTCACAGTTTGAATTTCATATAAATAAAGTATTATATGATAAAGGGTATAAGAAATGCAACCCTGGAAATGTGAAATGTAATTCTAACATGGAAGTTTGAACAACAGTGAACTACCTGGTAGAGGTTACTTCAGGACAAAGAGATGTAACCTTGAAAATGAAAAAAAAAGTAACCGTTTAAGTAGCAGTGTACAGAATCCATTGGAAGCCACTGCAGAGTAATTGCAAACCTCTCATTCAATCTCATGCCATGGAGTTTGCTACCCAAGCAGACTCTATGAGAAAATGCATTGAGTCTGCTAGTTTAGAACAAAATGAAGTTAAGGGAGATTTTTTTCTTCTTCTTATCAGCAAACACTTGCTTAGGTAGCAGAATCTATGAAATTCTACATTAGCCTGCTACTTCTGGAATCTGTGGGGTTAGGAGGAAAATATAAACAAAAAAAGACACTATAAACATTTATGCCTATAAAAGGGCTGGTGTATTGTAAACAAGCTGCCAGCTAGCGAGCAAGGAGTCAACAAAGGCAGCTGAACCACAATACACAGACACAGATACACACAGACAGACACAGACACACACACACAACAGAACAGCCCAGATGAAATAAAAGACATTCCTGTGGCATGCGGTATTTCTGTGCATGTTAAGAAGAACTTTTGAATGCTGCCATCTTTTCCGTAACACTGTACAACCCTTTCAAAACCAGGCTCCTTGACAGGGAACTACAAACGGATCAACAGAAGCAGGACTAGAGAGAGAAAGGAAAGAGGGGAGGCTGTGGGCAGAAATGGAAATTGTGTTGCATCAAGTGTGAATACTGAACTCCCGAATCAATCCACTGTGTGATCACTGACTATGAATACAGTCATAATACAGGCTGGGAATCAAATCACAGCCAAGTGTAATTGCAGCCATCCCAATCCTCATTGCCCCCCTACCCCAGAATAAAGACGCGAGACCAGAATTATGGATTAAACACGGGCCACACTTTATTGAAATAATCAACGTTGCCAATCTTTTGGCAAAGGGGGGTCCTGCCGTAGTGCGGACTCAGGTTTGAACACATGGGTCTGAACGGACCCTTTAACAAACAAACAATTGGGCGAGTCCCTGGCCCACGTTTTCACAGCCGTGAAGACCGCGATAAACCCGGCCGGCCAAAATTTGACCACCCCTGGACCTCAGCCACCCTCTGCTTGTTCACTGTTGGTCCGGGTGTGGCCCCAGCGCATCTTCCCCCCCAAGCACTGTAATTGCACAATCCGCAGTGCTGGGAGTTCAGATGAGCTATAATTACCTGATATTGCTATGGGACTCACCAAAATACCCGTTTAATCCGCACTACCCGCCAGTGTGACCGAAAGTCCCCCGCAAAAGTGCCCGCGCACCGCTTCCAGTGTGGGATAGGTGAAAAATCCCCGCCTCCAAAGGCCAATCAGGAGACGGGTCAAAAATTCCTATCCGGCCCCAAAGGCGACCAGCTAAACTCACACTAGAATATAGGGCGAGCGGGCGGGTTGCCAGCAAAGGAAGAGGAAGAGGAGAGGGGGGAACAGCTCTCAAATAACCTACCGTTCCCCCCTCTCCCTCGAGTTACTCACGCGAAACTGTGAGGTCTTGCCTCATCCATGAAAGAAGGCAAAGGGAAGCCGCGCTGCCGAAGCGTGGCTCTGCAGCGGCTTCATCCCTTGCTTTTGGTATAAGGACGAATACTGGGGAAAGAGACTCACAACTCTACATAATGTGTAGTTTGAGACTTAGGAATTGTTTAAATTCACTTTAGATAGTATCAAGACCTCTGTTTACATAGTACATGAGTGATTTCCTTTTGCAAGAGAGAAAAGAAATAGGCATTATGTATTACCTATATGTTGGTTGGGATTGCAGAGAGAAATTTCTCTGCTCATCAAGTTAGCAAACCAACCCTCTTGCCAGGCAGGGAAGCTGAAACGTCTTGATCCTTACAATAAAAAACAAAAACAAAACTCTTCTTATTTTGTGTAACATGCTTTTTTGCTGACATATCATTAAGTGAAGGTAAATTTGATTGTAAACATTAGTAACTAGTGCACTTACTCTAAACATTAATAAGTAATAATTTTAATTATTCTATGAAGGTTAGTGATATTTTTATGGCCTTGGTTCCTTTCTTGTATCTTTTAATATTGAAAGATGCTTTGGGTCCTCATGAGGAAAAAAGTGATACGTAAATATTTTAAATTGTTTTTAAAGTGCAATAGCAACCTCAATTTCATCACTTGTTCTTGCTAAAGTAAACCCATTGCACCACTGGGATTTGTACACCTTTCAGTTTATCATTTGATTCCGTCAGATGGAACTAGTCTGTATTTTAGGGATGCTGCTCAGGGACATCCTTTACCCTGTGAGACAATATCTTGTGAAGTTGATTGCATTGTGAATTTTGGTAAATTATTATTTCAGAACTTTCAGAATGTATAAAATTCCTGAGGAACATTTACTATTTTGAAAGCTAAAGTGTATGTTCTTCTAATCAATATGTATGTAAGGATAGACACCAACCTAAAATAAATTAAGCCGAGAGTTGCTACTAATAAAAGTTGCAGCCATGACTGACAGAATTATGAAATACAGAAGTGAACTATTTGAGGCTCAAATGATATGCACATGAAATGGGAAGTAAAGTTCTCCCAGATTCACTGGATCTTGCTTCTGTGTAAAAATGTCTAGTATTGTGCTGTGGAGGGATGAGCTCCACAGCTGATACTCATTCCTGTAAACCAAGAATGTATTTATGTTTAACAACTAGATAAGTTCATATATGTCTATGAAATGTTTTGAAATCCAGGACAGAACATCATAGGAAGAAATAAAAATATATTTTTGAAAAATGTATTTGAAAACAATATCTCATCATACACATCTGGGGGTAAATTATGAATCTTTATTAGACAAACTGTTGCCTTCTTGTATGTAAAGTAATAAAGATATTCTTGTGTATGCTCAACATTTAAAAAATGCATATGCTTTCTCCATCGCAGTCATCTTACTTTGAAGTGTTAGCCTTTAAGCAGGTTAAATTATTATGCAAACTCGCCTATTTAGACACAGGTCCCATTGAGAAGTCTGGCTTGTTGATTTCAGTAGGCATAACAACTTGATCCTTCACATTTTTTCTTGATTATTTTACCAGTCTGGGCTTTTTTCCCCTCCCCTCACAATTCAAGTATGTTGAGACAGACTCAAGATATTTGTATTTCTGTTCCATTTATTTACTAAGGAAATTTCCTGAGTAAAATGAATGAATGAATGAATGAATGAATGAATGACATTTAAATTATTTTAAAAAAATTGTGGGAGGTGTTTGTGGTATACTAGAAGGGCACAACATTTTTGCCCACTCCTGCATATATATTAATTATGTGTATTCATGTCCTTATATGAAGCAAGTAGTTGATTTTCATGTGATGAGAGGACTCCTTTCACACCCCAGATCTATTACTGCAAAGAGGAAAAAACTAAAATACATGTATGCTTCATTTTAGAGATCTCCTCATACCAGTCCCTTTGTTTTCTATAACACTAGCATATTCAACACAACTTACGGTACCTGAAGTAGAAGTTATAGTGAGACTACACAGATTGTTAAATTTGTTTTTGAGATTGTAGGTTATGTGTTTTGCAAAAATGAATATGAAAAACCATTTCAGTAAGCTTTATATGATGTTTTATTGTTTTGGGGTTTGGCTGGGGTTTTGCTCATATTATATTATTACTAGAATGACTGCATTATTATCACCATACCTTACCCTTGGAGAGAGCCAAGATCTGGTCTGCACCTAGCCTTAGCATACAAATATAGAAATAGACTAGATGGAAGGCCTATCTAGTCCAGCATTCTATTCACAATGTTGCTAAGGAAATGTTTCTCAGGAGCCCACCGGCACAACTGCTGGTATACTGAGGAATTCTGTTTCTGATAGTGGAGGTGGTTTATAGCCATCCTAGCTAGTAGCCATTGATGTCCGTAGTCTCTCTAGATTTGTCTAATTAGACATGTAAATAAATCTTCTTAATGTCCTATTTTTCATATATGTATTAAGCTCTAGAGTATGTTAGGGTTGTTTAGCCACCCTATACTTGTAAGTTTATACTGTTAATCATAAAAATTAGGAAACATTTAATGGATTCTTTCCTTGAAGAGCAAAATAAGGGCATGCCATAGAGACATCCAAAGGACCACTGAAGTTGTGAAGAAAGTAACTCATAGTAAAATGACATATCTTAATTTCAATGTATTTTTTAAAAAAAAACCATTGCCAACGGTTCATGTTAAATCCGTATCTCTCACACCGATTTCTAATTGTTGTAATTCCTCTCTTTCTGTTTCTCTTCCTCTTCAGACTTTTTGTTGATCGTATCAGCAGTAGTCACATTGAAGAATTAAATATTAGACGTTACAGCATGTTAGAAGGTTGCAAAGGTCACAAAGTTTCTCCCTCAAGCTAGGGCAGATTAATTTATAATTTGGGGGATTTTTTTTTTAAAGCACAAGCTGAACCTTTAACCCGGTGTTTCCTGTTGAATGATTACATGATGTGAAAACTAGACTCAGTGAAAATGCTTATTCAACGTTATTGATGGAATTGGTTTAAACTATTGTTACTTTGTGTTTGATTTCATGGGGAAGTTGTATAAATTAAAATCAGTGGAGAGGTGTATTTATTGTAAAAGCACAAGAGCAGTTGAAAGTAGGGAAAGCACTGCATCAAATCTACTGGCTAATTTTTTTTTTCAGAGCAATAGAAATTTTGGCCGGTTGGTTCCTTACCTCTAAGCTTCTGAAACTGGTATTTGTTCAAGGAGTCTGTCAGCAGCAATACAGGGTCTCAAGCTGTTAATTTTCCATTATACTTGCATGGTTTTGAACAATAGTTGTTCCTTGATATTTGTGTTTCATTGGCATTGCTTAGCAAGCTTGCTGTTCTAAAATAGAAGTTACACATTTATTTACTTCAAAAGGTGCATTAGATGTTATTCTGGCTATTGAACAACATTGAAAAATGAGTTCATTTTGAAAAGCAGTGTATAGTTTGGCAAAGTTAACTATTGTATAAGTTGTTGATCAGACTGGTTTGGTATATGGATATCCTTGGAGAGCTGTGGGCAAGGTTGCATATGATGAAGTGTGACCCTTCAATTGTTAAATAAACTACTAAATTACCTTTCCTTTCATCTTTACATGAAAATAAATTGGCAGGCTAATGTTGGGCACCCTTTCTGAAGCATTACGAAAAGCAGGCTGGACAAATTATAAAGGCAGCAAAGTTAATGTGATAATTATTAACTTTGTTTCATATAAAACACGCCCTATTGTTAGTCACTCTGTATATTTAGAATCGTTGGTGCCCTCTATGAAAGTAGAGAAGGAGTGGCAGAAGGTAGAATAGATATGCTAGTAAATTTGCAGTAGATTAGTATAGGTTTCTGATTCTCAGTTTGTGAATGATAGTTACAACATAAAGATTCCTGCCGCCCTATAATTTTGGAAGTAGCCGTCTATGTCTTAAGAGGTACTTGTGGATTCTATACAATTGATGAAAATATGTTGTTAAGATATCTTTCCTCTCTGTAGAAGAATATGTGTGCACTTTGAATAGCTTTAACTGGCTATTTAATGCAAATTGCACTATAACATACCCAGTGAGGAAGCTATAGTTGTACTCTAAACCAGGCTTGTCCAACCCGCGGCCCGTGGGCCGCATGTGGCCCAGGTCGGCTCGTAATGCGGCCCAGTGCAATTTTTTATTTTTTAAGAAATTCCAAAGTTTCAAGTTACACTGCCGGAGCTTGCGGCCGGAATGCGGCCGGGGCACGTCACAACGGTGACGCCAGCGCGCTTCACCCGCCCCATCCATTATATTAGCTCCGAGAGGCCACATCTTGTAGTGCAAAGGGAGGGAGTTCGGAAGGAAGGGAGGGAGGGAGGGAGAGAGAGAGGTGGGGGGGAGAGAGGGAAGGAAGGAAGGAGCGGGAGGGGAGGGGAGAGGGGGGCTGCGTGACTGCATTGTGCCATCCCCGTCAATAGGTGCGGCCCAAACCAAATATTTTCTTTTATGTGCGGCCCAAACCAAATTTTCATCTTCTAATGTGGCCCAGGGAAGGTGAAAGGTTGGACACCCCTGCTCTAAACTGTGATCATTCTTTAGTGTAAATAATATAGTGGGAATGAGCACAAAAACAAGGACCTAGCTAAGGCTTACAGGAAATGTGTAGTCTGTATATCATAGTTTTTGAAAAGTTAATATTGAATGTGTGTCTTTTGTTGAAAATGGAGTTATCAGAGAAGAGAGGAAACCTTTTTATCCCGGCCTTGGTATCTCTGAAAATCAACTGCCTCCCATGTGGCAGTTATCGCTGGGGAAAATGATAAAGACTCTTGGGGCACTTTTAAGATTAACAATCTTTGCAGGGCTGTAACCAGCACAGGGTAACTGGGGCTGTACCCCATGGTGTCAAAACATAGAGGGTACCAAAATCTAGAGCTGACTGCCAGGGAATGTTAGGAAAATAAATAATACCACCTCCCAGCCCAATTCACTTTCTCTCTTTTTTAAATGCATAAGCTTTCTTTTGGGGGGTGGGCTATGTGTGCCACATGGACCATCTCATTTTTCTCTGTGTCTGTTCATGGCCATGCCTTTGGGCAGAGTGGGTGGCAAATGGTGCAGCTTGCCTGCATGCCAAAATTGTTCATTACAGCTATGTTGTTCATCATGAGTTGTCATGAATACAGCCCACTTTTTCTGATGCATAGAATACAGTATTCAAGCCATAGGTCTGTATGTACACCCGTTACCAACTATGGGGATGGAACAGAATGAAATAGGGTACAAAAAATATCACACTTACCTTGAAAGCTCTATTAGGGTTGCTATAAATTGGTTCTGACTTGATGGCACATAACTAGACATGGGGAAGAATAAAAAAAAATGATCACAATATTCGTAGGAAATCACTGATTTTTGAATATTCATTGCTTCATATTCATCAATTCTGGAGACCCCAACAAATACGAAGCGATGAATATTTACCTGTTTCTTAATCATCCATTCATTGCTCAGGAACAATGGCTTCTCTCTCTGCCTGTGCCTTGGCGGAGCAGCTGTTCCTCAGGAGCATTGTCAGGGAGGGAAGGCTAGGGTGCTGGAACAGGCTGTCTTAAAAAAAAACAAAAGAAAAAAAAACACCAATTCGAGGTTTGTCGGTAAAACATTAGTAAATTTGTTGTTTGTCAGCCTTGATGAACCACAAACCAAGACAAACCGTCATTTTGGCGGTTCTCTCCATCTCTTCACATAACATAGGAACCCAATTTTTAATTGTCTCCCAACAGTTTTTCTCTCTTTGGTTCAGGACAAAGACCAGAAAAGTACATGGTTGCATTTATTGAAAGTATTGTATTAGTTTCAAAGGGGTGGGATAGTGTTTCATCATATTATGTAAAATAAACTTGTAGAATTCACCGCCCATAACTTGTGGGGATTGCCACTAATCTAATTGGACAATTTCGTAGATGATGGATCTAGCAGCAGGTGTAATTCGTAATGTTTGCTGGAAATCTTTCATTCAGAGGTGATCTCCCTGTGGATGCTGGACACTGAGTATTAATGATTATAGAGCAGCTGGTTGGTAGAAGGGTTACTCTGCTTGCAGGCTTTGTGAAGGAATTTGATTGGCTGCTAGTGAAACCAGAATGTAAGAATGTGTTGTTTGATCCAACAGGGCTGTTCTTATGTCTCTGTATTTCTTAAGTTCCCCCTGTCACCACTGGCACAAATACCACCAATGGGTATGTATCAAAAAAGTTAAAATACAAACAGCTGATTATGTGGAACTTTCTCATCCATCAGTAACAGTTTCCAAACTTTTCAGTTCCTTTGAAGTATACTAACACATTTTTAAAGTTCTAAAATGCACTGGGACATGTTTTAACTATATATAAGGCCACAGGCCACATGGAAATATTTTCTAAGTTATATGCGAAGATTTTGCAGTAAGGCTTACTGTATATGATAATGATAAGGAAAAAGGAAAATCACTGTTATTTATGCAGTTATATTAACATCTTAGTTTTAAAACCTTGGGTTTCTTTACATGGTGTTCCAGATAAACCTATTGCTGTAACACTAACAGTTATTTGAAAAACTAAGGAATTTGCTCATAATAAAAGCTGTAGGCATGTTACTGTGACTTTTTGTACACTTATTCCATTTTATTTCCATTATCATTAATAAGCTAAATTGGAGATTTTTCCCCAGGTAAATTAAATCAGGGGGATGCACAAAAGTGTTGCCCTAAGAGTTATATTGAGCTCATTGGCAAATCATCTTTACAGCAATATATTGCTATCTACTTAGTCTGTGCATGCAAACTCTACTACAGCTCAGCAACTAGAAGTCAATGGACCAAACGTACCTTCATGTGGATGCTGCTTAACACAGCCATTCAGTTGCCCTCTAACACAACCATTCTCAACTTTTTTTTGGCCACGGCCATAAACACAATATGAAAGAATTATAGACTGTAGCAAGATTGTATAAGTTGCATAATGAACCTTATAAGGTTGTGTGGAGAGTTTTCCAGTTTGTGGCCCCCTTCAAATGTGCCAGGACCCCCGCTGAAAATGGCTGCTCTAAGAGATAAAACATCTGAAAAAAGTGAGATCTGTGGAAATAGAACTTGAAAGCTGGCCTCACTAGACACTTTCACTGGCCAAAGGGTACACATTCTGTTTTTGCAGATAGAAACACAGACCTACAAAGGTCAGTTTTTAGATTTCTGCTTTCCCCCTTGCATTTATATTAACATCTATACATTTCATGTAATTTAGTGTGATTTACATTATACATCTAGTGTAATTTCTACTTCTGGTGTAACTTGTAAAGTGGGAAGGTCCCACTTACTTGCCAACAATTTTTTATTTGGGATGGTCAACCAAAGACAGTATTGATTTGAGCAAATTGATTTCAAGACCTCTTCTAGCCTTTCTTTCTCTTCTTTCTTTTTTTAACCTTAAGACCCAGGAACAAAATAGATATAGTGGAAGTAAATCTGTATGCTTGAACTTCAGTCTTCTTCAGTCTTGTGAACCTGACAATTCTTCTGCTTTCTGGCATATTTGAAAAAGCTTGTGGGCACTGAGAATATTATCTGATTAGCTTAGTGCAAAGGTCTTAGTATATGTATTGTTCTCTTCGCTTGTGACTGATAGATAACTTAGGTGTGAGGTGGGTTAAGGGCATGAAGTATTTCCTTGCTTATTAGTCCATTGTAATTGTGGATGAATTATATTTTAATAGTGACCGCTGGACTTTGTTTAATCTTGTACAGTTCTGAATGCAGTGGTACTTGTTTTTACAATTAATTATAAGACTTCTAGAAAGGAATTTGAAATGTGACTTTACTTTTAGAATGTAATCTTTTATCTGTATTTGCTTTTTGCTTTTTTAAACCTACAAATGGGGATGCTATCTAGAGAAGTAAAGGTATACTCGGTGCTAATTGATTAGACTTTGCTAATATTTGAATAAGGGTCCCTATGAGTTCTCCAAGGTGAAACCAGTGTAGTTAATCTCTCAACAGTAGTATTCTCTAATCTTCGTAGCCCTTGTGTTGAAAGACAATGCATGGATTTAGAGAACATTCTTTAAAAAATAAAATTTATGAATAATGAAGTCGACTCTTTACCCAGCCATAAGACACTGATAGCATGTGTGATATGCTGACGTGTTATTAGCAGTTAGAAATATATGTGGACTGTTACAAAGAAAAGGCTGAGTAAAATGGATGTGCATTGGAAACTGAAATACTTCTGCTATGGTTCCTGGGCAATGTTTGCCACCATGTCAACCTTACAAATACTGTGTTACAACAAATATGGCAAATATTCTACATGCCACGGAACACAGGGTGAAACCTTGGCAAGCTAATGCCAGTTTGTGCACGTTTCAAGTGATTTAGAGTCCAAAGGGTCAGGTCTGCATCCTAGCCTGTTTGGTTGTTTGCAGTCTATTCCTATCAAAGATCTGGAGATGAAGAAGCTCTGGGAATAGATCTTCAGCTGAGGTTGTGGTCTCAAAGAATGCCTGGTATGAGTGCATGGTGACCATATCAGTTTCTGTGCATAAAGGCAGCTAAAGGCAGTATATGTGCACAGGGCAGGTAGGTTCATGCCATTTTAGAAGCAAATTTTTATACCTTCTAAGTTTTGGCACATTGGATCCCTGGTCACCATGCCTTCATTATGGCTCTACCTTTAGTAGCTTGCTAAGCAGCTGACTTGTTCATGTAGGTTCCTGAATAAGCCATCATATCCCCATATGAGCCTTCTCGGCATTTAAGATAATCGGAGGAGGTCCTCCTATTGGTCCTGTTGCCAGCACAGGCATGGCTGATGGGGACATGGGAGATGGTCTTCTCTGTGGTAGCTCCCAGGATATGGAATGCTCTCCCTCAGGAGATCAGGCTGGCCCACTTCCCTTTTATCCTTCTGACAACAGCTAAAGGGTATAAGTATTGGTCCAAACCACTCATATCTGGGATAGAATTGTTATTGAGGCTCTCTTGATAAAACTGAGCCATATTCCATCAACAGTGATAGTGGTGTTACTTTTAGTGCTTCCTGGAAGCCTTTGTTTTGCAAATTGAATAGATTTGGCAGGTTGCCCTTGTATAATAATACTGACTGGTGTGAGGGACTGGCTCTTTAATCGTAATCTGCCTGAGTTTGGTCTGAATGTTTACCCAGCTACTTTTGATTATATCTTTAGGTATTTAAGGTAAGCTTTGTTTTAGTTGATATCTTGCCTTCTGTAATGAAAATGGTGCAGGATTTTGCCATCAAAAGCTTGGACTTTTTAAATAATAAATATGTATTAACACGACTGGAAACCCGTGAGTTGTTTGCACACAGCTAAAGACCCATCACTTCAGACAGGCTTTTAATGGTCACAATTGAATCCCTGAATGTCTTCTTAGAGTCAGATAGTTTTTAATGTTCACTTGGTTTTAATTTTTCAATTGTATTTTAATTAGTATACAGTTCAATGCTTAACTTAGTATGTTTTTAACTCTGTTCCTTTAATATTGAAAGTGGCCTATCAAACAAACAAATGTCCCTCCTGTGCCCAACTACTTCTCATTCTTATTTATTTATTTATTTATTTATTTATTTATTTATTTAAAACATTAATATCATGTATTTAAAATATTTTTACCCTGTCTTTCTCCTTCAAAGGATGTGTTCCTTCTTTTGAGGAATAAAGGAATAGTCCTGCACCCTCTCTCTCATTCTCTTTGTTTCCACCTGGTCTGCTAGCAGCAATAGTCAGTAGGCACTGGGCAAACATGAGGTGTAAATGCAGTTTTTGGCAGGGGAATGAGAGATCTCTTCTGCATCTCAGCCTCAGTGTTATATCACAAGTTCAGCGGAACAAACCATAAATGGCTTACATAGCATCAAAGTTCAGGGTTGGCCAAATATGGTGCAACACTTTACATTTTTCCAATCTAAAACTCCGTTTTGGTTTGTTGGTGTTCTGGCTTCATGAATCACGGGCATCACATTTGGCCCTGTTTTTTTAACCTTTTGGCTCAACAACATCTTTTCCTGAAGAAGAGTTCTGCAGAACATGAAAGCTCATCTTGTTCACAACTTTTAAACTGAACCAGCAAAGATACTGCCCCATTCTGAACTTTGATGCTTCAGAAACAGTTTATCATTTCTCTGCTCATGTAAGAGTGAGCAAGTAGAAGCTAGGATTCCCCAGAATCCTGGCTTAGTTATTCTATGTGCATCTGGGCTCTGTTTCAGGAGAAATTTCATCTTAAAATGTTAATGTCCTTGGACTTTTTAGGTCCAAATTTGTACAGTCCAACATGTTATTTTTATTTATATATTTTGGGTGAGCTTGTGGGGAGGGGAGTGAATCTAATACCTTGAAGATTATAGGTACTGGCAAGTTCTTTCTTTCTTTCTTTCTTTCTTTCTTTCTTTCTTTCTTTCTTTCTTTCTTTCTTTCTTTCTTTCTTTCTTTCTTTCTCCCCAATTGCTGTCATTGCGTACCTTTAGTTATTGCTGAAATAGGTTTTTAAACTTTTTTTTTTTTTTATCAAGTGCCACAAACAGCTGCCAACCATTTTTACTGATGGGTGGCTTTATAAAAATAAACAGCAATATACATTAAGAAAGAGTGGAATCCAACCCTGACTTATTTTCCTTAATCTTTTCTTTTTGAAATGTATTGGTGTGGAAATCATATGCAGTACAATACACAGTCCTTTTTCATTCATGTTTTCTCATAGATTTTGCTGTGCAGAGAATCAAATGAAAGATAACCTCCTTCGTGTTGTAACACTTTTCTTGTAATTTGCTACACTCTCAGAAGTTTAATGATGGATGCTAATCTTTTCAAATGTTTTTGAGCTCTATTGATTTTAAGTAATTTCCTTAATTATCTTAATGCCATCCCTATAATTATTCCAAGATGTTCCTCTTTATCAGAATTTGCCTGGTGGGGCATATAATTGGCAAAGGCCAACTTGCTTTATTAGGTTACCATGGTGTTACTTCTGCAAATTTATTCACAGTGCATGACATTTTAACAGCTGGGTCTTTCTTGTCTTTTTAAATTTCATATAGAGAAGTTCTCAAAGTAAACTGCAACAACATTGTGCTTTGCTGAGAATGTATTTTTGTTTTTTTCTAGCCAATTATTTAACAAAGTAAATGTGGCTGTGTTTGCCATTGTTTTTGTAATGAAGTACACCTGGTAGCAAAATGTTCCTTAGCAGTATCTGTTTTCTTCTTACTATATCTTTGATGTTTAATTGGTGATTAAACACATCTGTAAATGTTGGAAGCATAGCTGGGGATCTCTCCAGATGTTTTAGCCTAACAAAACCACCATCCAGCACAATCAAGGGTGAGGGATTTTAGGGAATTGTAGTCACTTCTGTGCTCTTTGATTTCCGTATCAAGGAAAGCCCGGCTGGATCTTTCCTTGTTTGTATTTCTCCCAGCAGGCAAGGATATTATTATTTAGGCAGGCCTTTGGAAAAGCAACTTTACATGCTGAAGTAATTTTCTTAGCAAATAGGTGCTGAGTTTTCTTATACTGATATGCTATTAGATTGTGTTTTAATTTAAGCATAATGGAAAATCTATTTTTAAAAATCTCTGCCTTAAATTATGTTTTTTTCATTGTTTTGTGTTTCAGTTATATTTATTCCAGCCAGCTGATACTGCTCTAAACTGTTACAGAGTCAAAGGCATGGTTTAGTCATTTCATCCCAGTATTAATCCTTTATCTTCTTTTATTTTCCTTTTTTGTTCTTAAGATGTTCTTAAGATAAATAAATACCAGATCTTAAAAAAAAACACCACAACAAGGTTGTAGAAGGGATTTTGCTCCAACACTGGAAGCATTGAAGATAAATTTAGACAATCACCTGGCAGATATCCTTTGATTGGTATTCCTGCATTGAGCAAGAGGTTGGACTTGATGACCTTATAGGCCCCTTCCAACTTCACTATTCTATGATTCTTCCTCACTGCAGTCTCTGCTGGGAAGAGAATAATTATAAAAATTGGGGAAAATTGAGGCACTTGTGTCTTCCTTCTGCAATCCCCGCCAGCCCCACACCTTATTCTTCAAGAGGATTCTCCAACCCTCTGGAGAGAATTGGAGTGGGGTGTGGATACAGGCACTGCAGGAGGAGACAGGACGTTTTTCTTCTGTGAACTGACATAGAAACTAAGGCCTCAGTCACACCGACAAAATGTTTTCCAGCTCTACCCCATTGATTTTGAAATTTAAACTAGCGGTCAGACAATGCACGGCAATTACTGAATCGTTTACTCTGCCACTGTGCTGTCTCCACATAGGTTCCCGCCCACCTGGAGGCTTCTACTTTTTTTTGTTCCAGGTGTATTGTGAAACATTTGCTACAGTGACGTCATCTGTGCAGAACTGTACCAAAACTTATTTTTGTAAATCCGCCGTTTGATGCTGTCACCACTACTGTTGTTTGGCTGTCCCTTAATTTCAGTCAAGATGCTGGAGTGTTCTTCAGTCATTTTGGTCTGCCATAGCTGCTGATCTCTGCCTCTTCAGATACACTGTGTGTGTGGGGGGGGGAAGAGGGGCAGAATAAAAATGGACAAAATGACAATATCAGGGAGGCTATAAGTGATATCTTTTTTTTAAAATGGCTCTTTCTGTATTCAAATTATTGCCTTATCGGAGTATCCTAACATTTGTAAATTCTTCTAAACTTCCTCGATTTAATAAAGGAAGGACAATTCAGTGCTGGGTTGATGTTACTTTTCAGTTTGTTCCAAGTCTTTAGGGTATCTGCACTTATGAAGTACTTTAGTCACACCTCCTTATCTTTTTTTTAAAATCTTAAATATATGAATCAATTGTCTGTACGTAAAGCACCTCTTCTTTTAGTGGTCAGTTTAACATCTCCTGTCAAGGTGAGCTATCTAGTTTTCCTTTGCCTTTTTTTTAAGTTGGAAAAAAATGTCTCAGCTTTAAAGATGTATTGGAAGATATATAGCTAAACTGGCAGTTGCATTAACATGCACACAATGGGCCAGGTGTTCACTATGAGTATATTCATGTTGTTTACAGATTACTTCAGAACTGACTCATAATCTGTTGCGCTCTACTTCTTAGTTAAGATTTGTTATACTACCCCTTCCTTACTGAAAACATCTACCTAGACCTTAAAAAACACTTTTATTTGGTTTTACTGTATTTCTGGGACTCCAATCCATCTTGCTGAGAAAAAGACTTGTTCTAACAACAAAAAACACTTAGAATCCAGATTAAACAAGTGAGGAGTCATGATGGTATGTTACTTATCTGTAATATTTCTGGGTGCATGTTGAAGATAGTGTACTTGACTGCAGGTGGGGGGAGTATGTGTATTCCTTGGTTAATAAAACTTTCCACACTGCATAAAGGTAGGGTTAGCGGTGATTTTGCATCAAGGAAGTGCTTTTAAAATGTGTCAGCAGTAGAACATGAAGTTACCCAAAAGTAGTGATATAGTTCAGCAAAATCTGTAGTGCGAGATTCTCCTGTTTGTGCAGTTTGTCTCTTGCTGTAGGTTTCCCAGGATCCATGCTTGTGATTACAGATTGCAGGCTGTATTTTTCAGTGCTGGGAGCACTAAAACAACTGTCAGATCCCGGCCATGAAAGCCTTTGAGAATACATTAAAAAATTCTGTTCAGCTAGTTTGGGGAACTGGAAAAATTAGAGGTATTTGTTGAGAGATTTATATATAGAGAGAGCAAAACATCTTGGGTAGAATAACGTTTAAGAAATGTGGAGTGTAGAGGACCATGCAGTCTTTGGCCTTGCAATTGTGTGAGCAAGAGCTCACCCCATTCAGTCTATTAGGCTTTGGCTCACATGGGGCAGTAGCGAATAGCTCATTTCATAAACATTGGGGGGAAAACAGGCTCTACAAATACTTCTGTTTCTTTTTAGTTCCTGAAACTAGGTGAAACAGAATTTAAAAATTATTATTATCTCTTAAGTGCACATAAAGCACAATGCTATGCCTGCTTCTGCGGAAGTTAAGTCTATATTATGAACAGAAGGCCTTATTCCCAAGGCTGCTATTATGTGTGACAAACAATGGCACACATGGTAAAAATGAACAGAATTGTGCCCATTTCAAGAGGGATCTTGAAATATTTAATGCATGTACACGTATACATATATACATTTTAAAATGTGCACTTTTAAATGTTCAGCTTACCAGTGATAAGTACCAGTTTACCATTGAGGAAACTTACATCTGCACCTAGATGTAATCTTTTCCTCAGATTAGATAATTATGTGAATCTGTGTTTCTGAGAAGGTGCCTCTTCCTTTTTGCAGGATATGACCCACAGCTCATGTGGAAGTTCCTGTATTCACAGTTTTTGTTCCTATATTCAGAAACCAGTGTGGGGAGAGATTTTCATCCCCTAGGACATGTTGTCTCTTACCTCAAGGCACTTGTCCTTGAACAAAAGTGCTTCAAAGACAGATTCCAATGAGAAGCAATCAAGCACAATTTTATCAAGATGTTCAGCATTATCTCCTGTGACTTGAAGAAGGATAATGGCTTCCTTCTCACAACATGTGCTGAATCAAGCCAGGTCTATGGGAAATGTCTAAATTACCACTAACTACTATTTGTGATTGAGAAGGCAAATATTATTGTCTGTAAACATTGTTTCAGTTCCCTCCAACTCTTAGAATCTTCTAATTCAAAAATTCATCAAGTGGTTCATCTCTGTCTCTTGTAGGCATAAAAGATTTTCACTACAGTGCATGAGCTAATCAGCTCATCTGTGCTCTGATGTCATGTTTCTACCCAGGTACTTTTTGGGACTGATTATACTTTTTGCCAATAATCACTATTAAGGTAACAATCAATGGTAGTAGGTTTTGCATTTTATTTCCCCTTTACACCACTGGTCACATTGCCCCAGCCATTCACTAACACAGCTTAGGATGTATATGGTAAGGTATACTCCACCAGGTGCATACAGCGTTGTCTCAATTGGCAGCTTATTATATACCCGAGCTTGTGAATAATGACCTGTCATCTGAAGCAAACTCAGTGCATCCGGTAAAGTGGGCTGCGGTCCATTAAAGCTTAAGTCAAAAAAAATTTTTACACAGCTCTCTCCCCACTCCCTGAACAACAGGAGAATTAGCTAGCAGGACTGGAACAAACCACATTAAATTATTGTTTAATGTTCTTCTGATAGGTCATGTGAAAGCATGAATTATTATTTAGTGTTGTAAGTAGTAACCCTGACATAAAAAAAATACATGGGACAATGAGGAACAGCAGAAACTAACCGCATCCACAAATTCCAGACTGTTTCTCAGAGCGTGACCAGGTTATGGATGTGTTGTTATAACAAAAAATAAATGCTTCCCATTTATTTCTCTAAATGGGCAGCATATGGAGGTAGTGTTCATGCTTTGATGCTCTAGCTGGTGTTTTGTTGGTATCCTTTATTCAACTTTCCACATCAACTATAAGGATGTATTCTTTGCATAAATAAATCCTCTTAGTTTTCACGTGTTCTTAACTTAGTTAATATAAACATGGGATAATACAGACAACCAGAACTGGGGTATCGTTATTTAGAAAGAGAGAGATAGCTTTAATACGTATTTGCTAATAACAAATTCCTTGTTTTCTCATGGGACGTACGGTAAGTTTTATGAAATTCTTTTTCCTTGATACATCCGACTTGGACCTTAGTTTCCTTGTATAACCTAATGATAAGAATGTTTGTTCAAGCAAACAGAGAATAAGCAGTTTCACCAGTTCACTCTTTTGTATGAAGTTTTGTGCCAAGAATGGTAATATTAGACGCATATACTGGTTGATCACACACATCTGTGTATGATCAACCAAAAAGACTCCCATTACTATGATGGGGTTGAGGTGAGTAATATTCACAGCACAGAGATTTGATATGTCATATGTTGGACATTCTGGCCAGTGCAGGCACGGATAGTCCATGAAGGGCAATATTCCATCCCTTAATGGCACGTTCAGTTTCCCAGAGATGTGAATCACAATCATTGGTTTGTATAGGTAGGGGTTAATAAAGGAGAGCACTCACTGATACTTTTGAGGCAGGGCTAATCCTATACATTTTTATCTCCAGTAAATCTTTCTAGTTCAAATTATCTACTTTGGTATGAACTAAGTAGGAACCATTGACCTGCATGAGAAAAAGCAAGCTTGTTCCATTTATGGGGAAACCACTGCAGATAGCAGTGAATCCAGCATCTGAACTGAAAGCAGGTTTTGATTCCCTTTAATTCTGACCGAATTTCCCAAACCTCTGATTATTTTAACTGTAAGTTACTCCCACCTGCAAAAGAAATGAGGGCTATTCTTGACAAACAACTGAGAAATCTTGGATTTTGGTATGGTAATACTAATGACTGCCTGCCATAACAAAGGTGAGCCATGGAAATATTCAAATCAAGCATCATTGGTGAATGAACTCTGGACATTGCCTTCTTCAATTTAGCTGTAAATGGATATGTGAAAAATGCCTTTTTTTAAAATGCCTCATGACTCCTCTGCAATTCTATTGAATGAAGCACCTTAACTATGAGGAAGACTTTCAGGTTTGATTGGTTTTGGTTTCTTTTTTCAGGGAGTACCTCATTTCTCCCCCTGCTCTTTAGTTTACTGGTCCTTTGGTTAAACATGAAAGGGACTATCTCTTTTAGGTTGTCATTTCATTCTCTCTCGTTTAGACAGTTACAATGGAAGATTTCCCACCTCTGTTGTAAATATAAATAATTCAGAAGTTTCATATCTATGGATAAAGTGGCTGCTAGAGGAAATGATACTCCAGAGTACAGTATGAGACCCTTGTTTCCATTGCTCAAGACCAAAGGAGAGAGGAAACAAAAGAAAGGCCAAGTCTATTCAGGAGAGCTCAGCTGACCTCTGTGTCTCACTCTGGACAAGCCTTTATTTTCCTTTCTGAGAGCAAGGAACAAAATAGATAATTCAATCTCTCCTTTCTTTTTGGGGTACTCCTGGCTGACCTCTTACTAACAGTCAGCTCTCAGCCAGACAGATTCAGTTGGTCATCCTTTTGGGCCACCCAAATCAACCCCCAAGCCAGGGCTACTCACAGTGGTCACCTTGCCATCCTTATGCCCTGCCTGAAGTCTGGGAAGAAAGGTCCCATCACTTGCCACCTTCACATACTAGACACCACTGCTTCAAAATGGCTCCTTCTCCACCTCAAGCTGCAGGTCACATTGCCCATCTTGGCAAGTATGGGGAAGAGGCTCATGCTGCTGAACAGTTGCCTCCTTAACTGAGAGAGGGACCAGGTAAGAAGATGCAGTCTGTGCCTCAGTAAAGGTCAGTTGGTGCTGCTTGGGTCAGACTTTGAACCTGAGGTTTTAGGCTAGGGAGGAAATACAATGAAGAATACAAAAGAAGAAGGACAGCAAGGTGCATTGTATTTATGGTGTTCCTTCTTTTTCTGAACTGAAAATATGTGCAAATATGCAATACATGAAAACCAGGAAGTCAGTGTAGGAGGGGGTTAAAACTTCCTGCATTTTTAAGCTCATTGGATAAACTTGGAGGTATAGGACATCATGGATGTTCTGATTGGCTGTTGACAGCAATCCTCACAATGCTATTGTATTAAACATTTCCCAGGTCATTTGATAAGGTGAGAGAATGAAGAAAGGCTAAACGAAAGAGGAAACTACAAAAGAACATAAAGGATTCCCCTCTTCCATTAACACAAATCCTTCATGATTCAGAGTCTTTTTGTCGGGAATAGGCAACAGCACAATAAAATCAGAATAGGAGCTTCTTTCTTGTTCTTTCCCATTTGTATTAGCATGAAAGTCTTATACATCTTTGTCTAAGTAGTTCACAAACATGATACTGTCTACTGTTTCTTGGAAACATAGAAGCCTAAATGTATTGGTATTTATGCATAGTGTTATTTAGTGTTGATCTAGATATGCTGATGGCATACTTCATCAGAAACAGGCCAAAAAGACTTTTCTTGGTAGAGACATGTAAAGGATTAGGAAGCAATATGTGTGTTCTCTCATCTCAGTTAAGCTATTTCCAGGCAAAGTGTATGATGGATAATGTAAACAGTGCATCAGGGAGCACGAACAACCTCGACAGAGCACAAGAACTTGAAGGGCTTCTAGGTCACAAAAGATCTCTGTGTTGTTTAGGAAAATGCATATTGTCCAGCTGTTCAACATCATACAGGCACTCTAGTATGTACCAGTGTTTTGCTTTCAAAAGAACATTACAGGAACACAGAATCATTGTAATTTTATGCTAAGGTCTGAAAATTTCAATAGTTTTGTTGTTGTTGTTGTTTTAGAAAGATCAGTGACCCATCATCTCTCACTGCTGCTTCCTGACATCTCTGTAAACTCAGGACCCCATCCTCTACATACCTCATTGCACAACTATAACAGAACTTAAAGCAAAGTTTTAACCAATTTTTAATTTGTGTTCCCTACCATTAAAAAAACACAACCCAGCACATTTTGCATTACTGTAATAAAATATTTGTAGTGTTCATGTCTGCCTTTATTTGTGCATATTTGGGAGAGTGATTAACAAAGGAATATTAAAAACACAAATATTACAAGAAAAATTGTTGGGGTTGACCAATACACCTACTTGTAATACAACTGTAGTTCTTACCTTTCATCTCTCCAAGTAATCTAGGCCAGGAATTCTGTTGCATTCCCTGAGATACGTGCCTTAAATTAATTAATTAAGTACAGTGGTGCCTTGACTTATGACCATAATCCGTTCCAGAAGATGGACGTAACTCGAAATGGTTGTAAGTCGAAGCACCATTTCCCATAGGAATGCATTGGAATGCAATTAATCCGTTCCAGCCAAAAAAACAACAACCAAAAAACCCCACACAGCAAGCCCCATCGGAAGGCGCTGGGGCTTAAAAAACAAACAAAAAATAAACAACAGAGCAAGCCCCATCGGAAGGCGCTGGGGCTTAAAAAACAAACCAACCAAAAATAAACAACAGAGCAAGCCCCATTGGAAGGCGCTGGGGCTTAAAAAACAAACAAAAAATAAACAACAGAGCAAGCCCCATCGGAAGGCGCTGGGGCTTAAAAAAACCAACAACAACAGAGCAAGCCCCATCGGAAGGTGCTAGGGCTTAAAAAACAAAACAACAGAGCAAGCCCCATCGGAAGACGCTGGGGCTTAAAAAAAATAACCAAAAATAAACAACAGAGCAAGCCCCATCGGAAGGCGCTGGGGCTTAAAAAAACAAACCAACCAAAAATAAACAACAAAGCAAGCCCCATCGGAAGGCGCTGGGGCTTAAAAAAACCAACAACAACAGAGCAAGCCCCATCGGAAGGTGCTAGGGCTTAAAAAACAAAACAACAGAGCAAGCCCCATCGGAAGACGCTGGGGCTTAAAAAAAATAACCAAAAATAAACAACAGAGCAAGCCCCATTGGAAGGCGCTGGGGCTTAAAAAACAAACCAACCAAAAATAAACAACAAAGCAAGCCCCATCGGAAGGCGCTGGGGCTTAAAAAAACCAACAACAACAGAGCAAGCCCCATCGGAAGGTGCTAGGGCTTAAAAAACAAAACAACAGAGCAAGCCCCATCGGAAGACGCTGGGGCTTAAAAAAAATAACCAAAAATAAACAACAGAGCAAGCCCCATCGGAAGGCGCTGGGGCTTAAAAAAACAAACCAACCAAAAATAAACAACAAAGCAAGCCCCATCGGAAGGCGCTGGGGCTTAAAAAAACCAACAACAACAGAGCAAGCCCCATCGGAAGGTGCTAGGGCTTAAAAAACAAAACAACAGAGCAAGCCCCATCGGAAGACGCTGGGGCTTAAAAAAAATAACCAAAAATAAACAACAGAGCAAGCCCCATTGGAAGGCGCTGGGGCTTAAAAAAACAAACCAACCAAAAATAAACAACAAAGCAAGCCCCATTGGAAGGCGCTGGGGCTTAAAAAACAAACACAGCAAAACACAAAAAAAATCACAGCACAGAAACATAACCCCCCCAGCCCAAACCCACCCTGCAAAACCCTGTAAATGTACTTACTCAGAAGCAGAAAGCAGCACCAGGCAGTCCCAAGCCTCCTCTGACGCACACTCTCTAACCGTTGGGGTGAAAGAGCTACAAAGAAGCAGCCTCTTCGCCACCAACGGTTAGCAATTTGAATTCCCCGCCTTTTCCCCCACCTTTTTTCCAGTCTTAACTCGAAGCTCCGGCTGCAAGTCGAAGCAAAATTTTGTGGCCGGAGCTGGTTGTAACTCGAAATGGTCGTAAGTCGGGACGTTCGTAACCATCTGTTACGGCAACGGGGGGTGGGGGTGGCCGAGAGCCGGGAGGTCAGCAGCTGAAGCACCTGCTGGGTGCTTCGGCTCCTGGCCTCCCGGCGCCGGCGGCAACGGGGGCTGGGGGTGGCCAAGAGCCGGGAGGTGGCCAAGGGGTGGGCGTGCGGGTGGGCAGGTGCTCCTGCGCATGCACGAAGCGGTGGGGGAATGCGCGCGCGCGCACGCACCCTCCCACTCCGCGCGTGCAGCGGAGAGCGCGAGCGCGAGGGGCCGCCACACCTCCCTCAGAGGATCCACCGGGCCGCACTAAGAAAAAGGTTGGGGAACGCTGCCCTAGAACATAACATCAGAACTGCACAATACAATAGGATTTTGTGCATGGTGTTTGTTTCAACCTGTTGAACATCAGTAGATTGGTGAACAGAGATTATCCTATTCATGCTCATAAGAGCTGGGAAAGAGCCATGCTGGATGTCACCAATGTAGTCCAACATTCTGCCCATACAGAGGCCAATCAGTTGATTTTAGGAAGTTCACCAGCAGGGCAGGAGTCTGTCTTGCATTCATATAGAGAAACATATTATCCCTGATACTTAAAATAGTATGTAGCCATCCTGACTAATCATTAGGAACATAGGAAGTTGACTTGTGCTGAGTTGGACGATTGATTTATCTGGCACATTATTGTCAACTCTAACGAGCAGAAGCTCCTCTGAGTTTTAGGCTGGATTGTTTCCTAGCTGCTTCTGTCCAGTTTGCAAAGTAAGGCAACCAAAGCCATCTCTGTTCCATAACCAGGCCTGAAGCTAGATTGAAATGCATCTGGATAATCCATATCACCCAGGAACCTCTGGAACTGGGATGCCACAGCATGCTGCAAAACCTTACCCAAAAATGGAATATTGGATGAGAGATTGAGAAAAACTTCTCTCGTTTCGGGTTGGGATCACTCCTGGAGAAGGAATAACTAACCACTACACTCCCATCTTTCTTTAAAAAAATCCCCATGCTGTAATTGTAGCCAGTGGAAGTCTCCTTCCCCAACTGCTGAAGGCATGATGGGAGAGTATCATAACTAGGGAAGGGACAGGATCCTCCACCCATTTATACTCCCATGCTGAAGTTAGGAAGTCTTCTATTAACCTCACTTGAAACTTTTTTTTCCTAATCTAATTGCAGCATAGACAGTTTGGTTATATGTGTGAAAGAAAGAGTGTGCATCTGTCTGTGTGTGGTCTTGGTGGAGGCCAGGCCCCGGGGGGGGGGGGGAGCAGGAAGGAAGAGAAGCATTGCTCATGCTTTGGTGATGTTTTGCCCTCAACAAGTTACTAGTGTGGCCCTTGGGCAGAAATGTTTCCCCCCTTTGTGCTATATAGGAACCAAGGATGAAATTCCTTCTGATGTTGTTGTTTAGTCGTTAAGTTGTGTCCGACTCTTCGTGACCCCATGGACCAGAGCACGCCAGGCCCTCCTGTCTTCCACTGCCTCCCGGAGTTGGGTCAAATCCTTCTGATAGCATCACTCATAAGTAAATGTATGAACAAGATTGTAGAGTCACAGCCTTGGGGTTCTTTTAGCAATGCCATGAAGTTTAAAAGCATTAGAAATGAAACCCTATCTTTGTGCTTTATTGATCCATTCCAGGAGCTGTTCTGAGTAGCAGGATAAAAATTCTTCAGAGAAATAAGTGTGTTTCCAAAGGCATTGCAATAATTCTGGGGATGGCAAAACACTTTCTAAGAAGGAATGTGTTTTTTCCCCCTTGCCACCCTTACAATAAGGAAGACCTGCTGTCCTTGCAACTGGTTTTTGAGGTTGCAGCTGTTGGAATGCTAGAAGGCACCAGCTGGAAAAAATGTGAGGTTTTTCTGTTTTGCTTCATCTGTACATACACAAGACTGTGTGGCCAACAGGAGCCCCTGCTGCTGCAGTCACTTGCAGTGTTCTTTTGTGTGCATCACGGAGTGGACTTTCTCAGCCTAAAGCTTGCATTTCATCATACCATAATGTGGCTGTTCCAAAAACTGAGGAAACCTGAGAAGGAGATAGAGCTTTCTTGCTAGTAACAGATGGTTACTGTTTAAATGCATGCATAACCCAGCCCTTACCTCACATAGAGAAGAGGGGGGATGAGGGAGGAGGTTAGAGGTGAAAAGGGGGAGGCAAGGGATGAAAATCAGAAAAGTTGATTGGAGCCTTTTTTATATATACGCTCCTTAATCACAGTCATATGGTAGTCTTCCTTGAGCAAGCAAGAAGGAGGAGAAGGGATGGCTGTTCAAATGGGTAGTGTGCTGGAGCTCTGCAAGTAAGCTGTGTTGTCTGGTAAGTGTGGGTGGGTGTGCACATGCACGTGAGCGCACACACTCACTTTCTGCTTTTAATGAATAGAGTCCTTCCAGAGCTGCCAGGCTTGCAGCAAATGTGGTCAAGGGATTTATTATAAAATGTACCAAATCTTGGCATGGACCTAATTGTGTATAACAAGAAGTGTGGTGGAAACTGAGACGCGAGAGGTGACAAATGCTGCCAGTGTTCTACTTTTGACATCGCTGAAAGAGGTTTTGTGTAGGAGAATGTATGTATGTCAGGGTTTTATTGCTAATGAGAACAGCATGCTTTCTTCTTTTAATGTGGAGAAGAGGGACGGAGGTTTCTTATTTGGATTGCTTCCCCTCTTTAATAGCCAGCTGGGAAGAGGATAGCTCTCACCTCAAATCATAGAAATAAATGTTTAAGACTGGTTTTCCATCTGCTTTCTGAGCCTGCCCACCTAGTAACAGAGGATCACAGGAGAGAGAAGCATTGTTATGGTGGTGTTATTATTACAGATATTTATAATGGGAGTTTTAAATGAAGGGCTAAAAGGTGGGCCTTGTATTTTGAGCATATGTTTGTTAAAGTGAGCATGCCCATTGACAAGTTGTGAGGATTTTAAAGATATGTTAGATTCTTTTGTGTACATGATTCCTTCTGTTAATTACTGAAGGCTATGCTTGTACAAGCAATACCCTAGTTACCGGTAAAACAAACATAAACTAGCTGGCTATCTTCTTCTATGTTTTTCTACTCCTTTACACAAAAGTATTTATAGAACTCCCATTGATTCTTGCTGCCTGATCTGGCTAATATATCCTCTTCCAGCCACACCAAAGAAATGATTTGCATATTCTCCTTTGAGGTCAGTGTTATGTTTCCAGAGTAGTCTCCGTCAGCAACTCTGACCCTCAAAGTAGAAACACAAGCATGGGATATATTTTGTGGCATGTACTGGAAAGAAGTTCACAACTGAAGTTTATTGACTCCTTAAACATTGTGGGTAGTATTATACTTGCCTAAATTTATTGAATGCTCACTAATACTTTGAGGAATGTTAATGAATGATTAGCAACATTCTCAAGCTTGTGGGTGAGATTATTTTAGCCACAGCTAAGAAAACTGCATGAAATATCTGTTACACTGGATGTACCTAATGTAAATAGTCTATCTGACCTCAAGGTATGTCTAAAATTACTCTGTGGAGGTTCTCAATGACAACGGCTCTGCAGAAGTACTATGGCCACTGAATCTTGGCCACTTTTAGCAATAGGCTGTAGAGCTGAGGGCTGGATGAAGAACAAGTTCTGCTACATACAGAGGACGACTCAAAGAATCAGAGATGGAGTATGGTTGAACAAAAGCTGGCCAATCAAGAAGATTAAGCAAGAACATTTATTTGGCAACTATTCCCACAGTCAAGTCGCTTAGAAATGAGGAACCAGGCCTTAGTTCTATAAAATCAGGAAACTAGTGATTCCTCAGGTCACCTGGTCAAGCTAGGCTGAAGAACAGCACTCTCATTGGTGTTTGGAGCATTGGTATGGCTCCATGGTAGAAATCAATTCAATAGCTGCCTCTGCTGAAGGGCTGCCCCCTCACTGTGGAATAGTGAGCTGCGCTGGTTTCTTGAGAGGTCAGATCTGGCCACAGTGACACACACCCTAGTTACATCTCTGTAACACAATTTTAGAAAGTGTTCGGAAATTCCAGAGGGTCCAAAATGCTGCAGCCAGATTGTTTACTGGGGCTGGCTACAGGGAACATATAACTCCCCTGTTACAGTAGCTCCACTGGCTGCCGATCCATTTCCAGGGACAATTCAAAGTGCTGGTTTTAACCTATAAAGCCCTAAACAGCTTGGGCCCAAGATACCTAAAAGACCGCATCTCCCTCTATGAGCCTGCCTGGGCATTAAGATCTTCAGAAGAGGCCTTTCTCTTGGTCCCACCACCCTCACAGGTGCACTTTTCTGTTGCTGCTCCCAGACTCTGAAACTCCCTCCCATGGAAAGCTAGGCTGGCCCCATCTTTGCTGTCCTTCCGCAGGCAGGCAAAGACCTGTCTCTTCAGGCAGGCTTTTCCTTAATGACTGGTAATCTGAGAGGGGGTTTTAATGGATTGTTGTGCTCTGTTGTTTTAAATGTGTTTTAATATTGATTTCATTTACCATTTTATTATAATAGTTGTTTAACTTTTTAAAATATTTCTATACTTACTTTTAGCTTTTAAATACTGTTTTTAATTATGTAAGCCACCTTGGGTCCTTTTAAGGAAAAAGGCAGGAAATAGATAGATAGATAGATAGATAGATAGATAGATAGATAGATAGATAGATAGATAGATAGATAGATAAGGAAGGAAGGAAGGAAGGAAGGAAGGAAGGAAGGAAGGAAGGAAGGAAGGAAGGAAGGAAGGAAGGAAGGAAGGAAGGAAGGAAGGAAGGAAGGAGGTGATTGGGCTGTGCTACCAGTAACAGCTTATAGATCTTTAGGGCCTTGTATCTGCAATTCTTTGGCAGCTTATAGCACTGATTTGCATCCATTTGACATTATTTGGGTAGTGACATAAAGCCAGGTAAAGAAAGAGAGATGTGTTAATATTGCTTGAGGTACCTCATTCTATAGCTGGTAGTCCCATCCCAAAACTCGGACTGAGAAAGGCAAGACACTGGGAGTGACAATAGAAACATTGAAAGCAGAGATTTCTTAAGAGGTAATAGATGACTGTTATACTAACACTGCCATTCACACTTGTTGAAAAACAGCTCTGACAATAGCTGTATGTTTGAGTGAGAAGTGGTCGACTGATTAAAAAAAGGAGTCACCTTCTGGGATTTTTCCTTGCATTGTGTCACTTTATGAATGGTAGTAAGCAGTAGAGGGTATCTTGTAGACCATCTTGACTGCTGTTATTAGTGTTGTCAACATTCAGACTGCCCTTTGCTGTGTAAAGCCTGGCATCCTTTTTCCTGCTGGCAGTACGGGTATGATATAGTGTGACAATATGGGGCCATTTCCTTGCTTTTCAAATCGTGAGTACAAAAGCACAATATATCCAACATTCATAAACCAGAGGGGCTTTTTTTAATATAAGAAATGAATATATTTCTTTGTCTAGGAGTGTTGCAGTGGGTAGAAGCAGTTGAGTTTTTGAAACTTGTAACTTTTTGTGTTTTACGTCTTAGGGCAACCTGCAGACAGCATTATTTTAAGATCATGTTATCCTCTCTTCCTTTGTCTCTTGTTTGCTTTTTGTAACACTGTGCCTTATTAAGTAATCTTGAGCTTTCAAAAGATTTCACAAATGTTGTGCCTTTTTAGTTGGCCACGTAACTACAATTTAGATTACAGTTTCAATAGACCTACACGACTGCTAAGCAGAAGGTGTTGTCCCATATAAATCTTAACTAAGACTGCATCTTTTCAGATTTTGTAAAATACTTTGGACCAGAAATGGCCTAAGTAAACATTTTTGGGCTACTCATATAGGAATGATTATTATACCTAGACTGATCAGATCCCTCCCCCATCTCTTATCTCTCTCTCTCACACACACACTGGGTGACCCAATGTGCCTGCTCATCTAGTAGGTTCTCATGTTTCTGTTTATCTGAGCAGGTACTTCCTGGTGCTGCTGTTCAGTGATGGACCTACACAACTCATCCTGAAATAACTGACATACAATTATAATGGGATATCCATAGAGGTCACAGTGAGATCAAAGAAAAAGGTGTGACCTATGTATGTTGTAACTACTCAGGAGACGCTAGAGTTTTCTATTTGGATTAGGTGAATAGGGGGAGAGGTGGATGGATGTTGTTCTCTCTGCGTTGAATATAGTAATTTCACCAGAGACAAGTTTAGCAGTGGGAGAGTGGTGGGTTTTCTGCTGGGAACTTTGAAAGAGGTTGTAAAGTAGCCCCATCCACGCACAATTAAATCTTTAGCACAACATAATAGGTGAACTGTACATCACAAGGTCATGTAATAAGGTCACTTGTCCTCATGAGCAGGCAAGACATGAAAAAGATTATAATGCTGTGAAAAATTGAAGGTAGCAGGAAAAAAGGAAGCTTGAATACAAGATGGGTGACTCAGTGAAGGGGACTACAACCTTTAGTTTTGAAGACTTGAGCAGGACTGTTCACGAGAGGACCTTTTAGAGATCAGTAACTCATAGGATTGCTGTAACTCATAACAAATTGGTGCCACGTAATAATGATAAATAAATAAGACAAGGCAAACATGAACTAGCACTTGAGCTATATGACATTTCTCCTATATCATTTAGGGAGGCCACACCCTTGTAATTATAAACACAGCGCAAAAGTTAAAGTTGCATCACGAAAGATAAGTTACCCATCTTTAAGTCGCCAATCGCCATCATAATGTAACATAGTTACAACTTAGTTATTGAGAAAAAGGAGACTCCAAATAAGGGGCTATTTGTTTAAAGTGAGGTATTTTTGAGCTCTGGTTCCAATTCCTGTCATATTCAGTGTGGGTGTGAGGGAATCCCTATTTATTTCACTTGGCACAGAGTAAAAATTGCTGATAGAAAGTGAAAAATGAATTATTGTGTGCTACCAGTGTGTGCAATAGCAATAATATGAGAAGCTGATTAAAACCAATGCTGTATGGTTTTAATCACTATGATAACACAATGGTGTTATCATAGTGAGCTGTTTACTGGCATGCTTATATGATGCATTCAAAGTTAGGTGTGTGTGTGCGTGTGCGTGTGTGTATGTGTGCACTACAACAGAAAGTGTAATTTTCCAGGCAGCCTATCCCGTCATTATTTTCAGGGTGTTTTTCCCCTCTCTCCTTATTTCACTTGATTGATTGTATGATTTGTAAGCTAAGTGCTTGTCTTGTTGAGTAACTAATATTTAATAAATTGTATAAGCCCCTGAAGATACATTTTTGCAAAGGTCACACTACTAGTCAGTAATGCACCTGCATCGTTCCTTTTAAAACGAGGTTCTTCCCATCACTTACTAAATGGAATTATGCAAAAAACATCTGCCTGGCCTCTGGGTTAGACATAGCACTGAAACATTTGTCAGGTATGTCAGTAACAAATGCAGGTTAAAGCCCTGATGAATCAGTTTGCAAAAGTCATTGAGTCCAGACTTGGAGAAGAAACCAGTGTGGTACACTTAGTCTTAATCTATGGGGAAAAAATATGTAAGTAGGGTCCTTATGGGCTTAGGGGAGAAGTTCGCTGAAGCAGCAGACCTTGAATCATTTTTTTAGAGTTCCCAGCACATAATTTCCCCATCTGCTTCATTGAGAAAGTAACAAGATATTCAGGAAGCTGGGATTTCCTTGGTTGATACTTTTCTCAACCGGGGGTTTTCCACGAAGGAAAGTGTTTGTAAAACCTTGACAAGCATTTCTTAATTTTTTAAACAACAACAACAACAACTTCATGTTCTCCAGGTGTAGATTTTTCTCCTACCAAGGAGTAGGTGTCCCTCCCCCCATGATTCCTTGGTAAAGTTTATATATGTGCTCCTTCCCAGGTGGTTTCACATCTGGACAGAACAGCCGTATCATTTGCCTTCATAGCGTTCTCTAGGTTCAACCTAAATGAAAACAGGCTGATCAGAAGAGGGTATAGGGCAGGAGTGCATAAACCTTTGGGGACCCAGTGGTGGCATGGGATATAGACTCTCGCACACACTTAATTCCTTTCAGGTGGAGGATCTTAGGAGAATCTCTGGAAAAAAACGAAGGAAGGCCTTCGCTCCCCCTCTGTGTCAGAGATACTGTACAGATTGCTCTTTCAAAGGTGGGAGAACAGGTGGAAAGAAGGTGTTGAAAGAAGCTCTTTACACAGTGAGGGCCATGTGGACCCATGCAGAAACAAATCCCAGCTACCGTCTTTCTTGACTTCTCTCACACTTCTCCTTGTGTGTAAAGAACCTCTTTCCATATATCTTTTCCCACATGTTCTCCCAATGTGGACAGAGCAATCTGTACATCATCTCTGACAGTAAGGGTGAAGTAAAGATCTTTGTTTTCCTTTCTCAGAGAACCTCCTGAAAGGAAGTGAGTAAGAGAGGGAAATCTGTGGCAGAGAGATCAAGGGGCTCACTTCAGACCATGTGGGGCATAGGTTGTTCACCCATGCCGTAGTGCTTTATGGGATTCCAAAAGAAAAATTCAAGTAATAGAAATAATATACAAATAAATATATATTAAAAAGTTTACCACATAAGTGTGGGTGTCTAGAAAACACATAATGACTTATTGCTCTGATGGGGAAGTGGGAGTGCCATTCTGTTTTTGTTATACATCAGTTTTGTTAGCAGTAGGCATTTGATTGCTTCATTTGGTAAAATGCTATAGAGTGAATATGAACATTCTAAGTATCCGGAGAACAAAACTCTCTAGAACAAATTGTTTTGGGCAGCTTATTTGATAACTGGGAAACGTAAAGTTGAAAGTGGGGGCTTAGAATAAAATTTCCACAGGCCCTAAAGAAGAAGGAGATGAATGAGGTAGACTGAGAACTGGAAGAAGTCCTAGAGGTTAGAGACCCGAAATATTTATTGCTAGATTGTATGATTTATAAGCAAGGACTTGTCTTATTTAACAACTAATATTTAATAAATAACAGAAACATGTGAGAATACATTAGAAGGTGATAAAATATTATGCTCCAAAGATTCAAGCTTCCAGGTCAACATAGTCAACTTGCTTAGGAGTCCCATTCTTATATCCTTATATCCTGCTCTCTGAAAAAAAGCAAACTATACTTCTCCCTTTAGCTTATGGTAAGTTGAATAAATATCCTTTATTTCTTAGGGAAGCTCAAACTCCGATTGTGTCGCTGGTGTCTCATCCTTTTCAGCCTTCAGAGGGCCCTCCTGTACCTGTTAAGAGTTGCATAGAAGAGGAAATTCTGTCTGCCAGTCTTACACCATCACTGAGGTGTTGTGATCTCTCAGTCCTAAGGGACAGTAATGGCCAGGAGCAATGAAATAAAGTGCCTTGCTGAATTTTATGTATTGATTCATCATACTAAGCAGCCAAATGTTTGTGTAACTTCATCATGACTAGGTACGTGCTTTACAGTACTCTAAATTAAGATTCCAAATAATGCAAACACTGCACTTGCAGTATGTCTAATTGGCTTCTGAGCAATGAGGGATCTTACAACATGAGCTGTTGGAGTCAAGGGTTCTTTTTTCCTTCTTTTTAAAAAAAGTCTAATAAATGGCCCTTGCCTTGTAAGAGCCAAATTGCTTGGCTTGATCAGCATTTTGCCTGCCTGGTTATTTTAGAACATAAAAAGGCCTTTTGGGGAATGGGGAGCAAACTGTCTTATCAGTGTAGGCTTTCAAGACATGTTTGGTGCCTTTAAAAAAAATGAGAGAAATATTGAAATCTTAGCCACTTTTGCAGCATTTGCTTGCTTTTCCTTTACTGCTTACGTTTAACCCGTATAGGTTGATGTTCACAATAATTAAAGCCTAAAAACAGCCCTGCACGTAGTCAGGGAAGGGTGTAAATGTAAAACAGGGTCTGAAAGCAGACCCCCAGGGAGATTTTGGTGACACCCCAGCACCTCTTCTCCTTAGGCCCCACATCCACATTTAAAAACACACACATTTCTTTTAAGTGGTGGGGATTTGGCTCAAAAAGCCCCTTAAAAGTTTTTTGGCCACAAAGTGGTGGAGAGAGGAAGTATTTTTTTTAGGTTAGAAAAACCTCATTTTGGGTGGGTGGGTGGGGGAGATTAAACTGATTTTTCAATTAACAAAACATCACTATAGAAGCCTTTACAGCAACATTTAATAGTCATTGCACTACAATAAAGCCATTAAATCTGCAAGTTAGGGAGTGTAGCCCTTGAACTAGGTGGACACTGAGAAAAATGGCACTTGGTGCTGCTGGTCCCACCTACCCCAATAATGAGGAATCCCGGAGAATGGACCAATTTTAATTGTCCTTTTCAGCTACCGATAGCTCTAGACATATTTTGCATAGACATGGAGATTCCCCAGTGAATTTCTCAGTCATCTAGATACAATTTTCTAGTGTTTATGTGAACAGCAGGGAACTGCACATTTCCTTTTGAACTCAGTTTGTGGATAGTACTCCAGATTCTGAATTTGAAGAAGACTCCCAGCATAATATAGAGGCACTGATTTTTAATTTAATAACATGTTTAGACATGGGATCTTCTCATGGCCCTGGGGCTAGCTAGATCTTTGTTAGACAGCCCCTGACATGGAGAATAGCGTCACGGGAATATCAAAGAAGATCCTGCCTAAAGATAAATATTTATACAGTAATCAGTAATATTTCTGTCTGCTCTCATAACAAATATGCAAGAATCTCACTTAATTCATGACAGCATTCATATTTTTTAATTTTTTTTCTCCTTTTATAAGTTAGCAGTGTTTAGCAGTCATGTTCATATTATATTTATAAACCCTACCAAGGATGTTATATGGCCCAGGAAGACTGCATTGGTAAAGAACTGTTAGCTTGACAAAAGTATTTCATGGGAGCTAGGTGCTAATTCACCTTGAGCCTCACCCCCATAATACCTTCTAAAACAATACCAGGTTAGCAAATGTACTCTGTTCTTGCTTGCTGGGAATTTTCAGACAGACACTTGATTGAGTACTTATGACTATCCCATTCATCCATAGCTTGGACATATAATCTTTATCAGCCTTGTAATGGCATTTGTAGGTCCCTTTGGATTTGGAGCTGGCTGGATAGCTCAGGGAGATGGAACACTTGGCTATGGAGCCAGAGGCTGGAGATTTGATTCCTCACTGTGCCTTGTAGGAGAAGAGCTTACAGAACTGGCTTCTGTAGCCTTGGGCAAGAGCTTTGGTCCCAGACCACCCTCAAAAGGGAATGGTAAACCACTTCTGAGTATTCTGTACTAGAAAACCCTGGAATTAGTTATCAGTAGCCTGGAATGAATTGCCAGAAGTCAGAATCAATGTATATGCTTAGTTGGTGTCTAGTCACTTGAGAGGCTGCTCATTCTGTCCATCATCTCCTCTACACCAGCGTCTTAAATATATAGTCTCAGTGGCTTTAGGATATGGTTCCAGAATTAAGAAATTAATGATTGCAGTCATATATTTGACTGGACTGGCTTCCATTGACTAAGCCAAGTAAAAGTCATGCTAAATTAAGCATAGTTAGAAGCTACTTGATTTGGAGCCAGTCCTGTAAACTATACTCATGCATATTACAGAGTTTTGGCCTCACAGTAATGTAATGTTCACACCATTGGCGATTATGCAAGTATCTGTGCACCATTGAGCACTGCAGAAGCTGGCTAGAAAAACTTCTCTTTTATGTATTCTCATGTGCCTGCTGTGCTGACTTGGATGAGCAAAAAACCAAGCAGCAGTATCCCTTATCCCAGCAGGGGAAAGATGTAAAGAAAAATGGTCTACAAGCTATATGTTTCATTCTGTTTTGGAACAGAATCGTGGGTTAAGTTCAATGACCTGTACTTGATTCAGGCAGGCAATTACAGTTTAATTTATTGCCAACCTTTCTTGTGCTCAATTTGTGCTCTCTCCTCCCAGAAAATGGAATGCTGACTGCAGTAACGAAGTTTGTCAGATTGACTTGTAGTAGACATTATGTACAAATGAACTATTTTCTCTTCTACCATAATGTGTAATGCGCACATGATTTTCTGTTATATAACACCAGTGATTTGCTACCAAATATTACTAGACAAGCTGCAGAAGGTGGTTCTAGATCAGCCATTCTTAACACTTTTTTGTTGGGGGGCATGGCCATAAACACAATTTGAAAGAACTATAGGCCGAATGAGGATTGTATAAGTCACATAACAAATCTTATAAGATGGTGTGTTAAGAATTGTCTCCAGTCTGTGCCCCACTTCAAATGTGCCAGGGGCCCCCAGGGGGCCCGCCATATGGCCCCTTTTGGGAATGGCTGTTCTAGATAATAATGAATTTGGGCAAGGCATAATTGGCGGGACAGAATTAAAAATTGATAGGAAGGTGTGTTCCAGCACTAGGAGAATTTATTATTTGAAACTAGCTTCCGAAACCTCCAGGGTGATTGGTTGAATTGTTTTAGCTCCCCAAAAATAGCATTTCCAACCTCTGAAATTCATTAGTCATTCTATAAAGAAGACTAAAATTAGGATAACAATTTAAATGCAAAGATCTGGTACTCATTTGATCAAAGTTTTCTCCTAAATTTATAGAAACAATGGGACCATATAGTGTGGTGTGAATTTGGCTGACACATTTCATTCGGTTCTAACTTACAAGCAACTTAAATATCTTGTGCCAATAAGTTTGATGATGTGTCTTTAAGTTAAAGCTGCTCAGTGGTAGAATGACTTAGTGTGCATGTTTGGAACAAATAGCAACATTTATTTGTTTCACACATCTCGAAGCCTTTTTATTGCTATAATGGCACTCCCCTGAATGGAAGAGGTTTTATTCACCTAACAGAGTGGAGGAGCCAGGTTCGTTTATACTGGTGCACATTTTGCTGATACATTAAACAAACAAACAAACACAGAATTGTGGTGATCCTGAAGAGAAACAAGAAGAAGAAAAATCATAGTTGGACCATTACACTTTCCATATAACAAACTAAAATGTCACAAAACAATGTGAAACCGTTTGAGATCTCTAGAACTTTTCATTGGGCTGAACAGAAAGCAAGAGGTGGGGGAAAGAGGCAAATAAAAATAAAAAAGGAGAAAAATTAGGCCAGATGTTGTAGCCATGAGGTCTGCATTTAGACCTCATTAGACTCAGTCTCAAAATGGAGACTGCAGACTGAATGAATTAGTCTCCCAATTTTCTAGTTAAGAAAATGACGAATGGTTTTGCAGTGCTGTTTGTAATTGATGACCCAGTCTCTACTTGAGCTGAAGTGAGGCCACCTATCATTAGATGAAACTACACAATATATCATGCATTTGGAATATAGTGCTATATTTAGATTTTATAACAACCAAATTAAGTGTATCAGCCAATGTTAATTTAACAGGAGAAATTGCAAAACCAAGTGACTCCAATAAAGTCTTAATCCTCAAGAAATCATGATTTTAACAAATGAATAATTAATCATTTTGCTAAATCTTTCAACTCCTGTAATAGCTAATGTAATCAACAGCTCTCTACTCCAAGATAAATATTCAGATGTGTAAATGTGCAGAGAGAAATATTAATTGAAAATAACACGTATTTGCTATTAAAATGAGAAAAAAAAGAGAGCTTTGTTAGTACAATCAGCTAATATGATATTGACTGTCTGGAAATGTTTAACACCTTTGAGAATGGTAAGATTGGTGTTACATGGCCTGAAACCAAGGGCACTTTTGTAGAATTAGTTTGCTTTTCCTTCACAGATTAACACTTAGTGCCGATGGGCTGAATGTCAAGGAAAACGAGGTTCCAAAAGTGTATTTTCCTCTTATTTGTTTTTCTTAGTCTCAAAACAGCTGCTGTGTGTGCATATGAAGCAGAAAGCCAGAAGAAAAAAAGGGAGCAACATTTTAAATTAAATAATCCATTTAAAGTCTTCGGGGATTACTCTGCCTGCTTTTTAAAACCTAAATATAACCCATTTTTGGTAGACACCAAGAGGGTTGTTCACATTATAAATACTGAGACTCCAGGGCTTTTCTGAGTTTCTTTATAGCAATGTCCTAAATAGTGATTTTTTTTTTCTGTGAATGCCTGATACAAATACAAATACAGAGTGCAAGTTTGGCTATTTCAGTGTATGTTTTGTGGAGACTCCTAGAAGGAGAGAAGTTATTTGGAGATGAAGGGCAACTTTTTATTTCAGAAGCTTGGGAAGAGAAGTGGCTGACTGGGCTAGTATTTCTGGCTTATTGTGGGAGTGTGCTCATTTAGTTCCCTTTGTTAACTGGCTTCTTGAGAGAGTGCAGCTCAGTCTTTTTCCTTTTGCCCCTGTAGATGGCTTTCTGAATTTTGGGCCACAATATGTATCAGCTGGCCAGATCAACCACTGGCTGTGACACTCCCTGTGAAGGGCTCATGAGTCTATCAGTCCCACTATCTTTATATTTTTATAGAGGCAGCCATGTTAGTCTCTAGTCTGTTGCAACAAATATGACAGAGCCTTTTGGCACCATGAAGTCTAACAGGTTTTATGTAGTACAATTTTTGTGAGTGAAGAAGTTTCACATAGCCTGTTTCTTCAATTGCAGAGAATATAGCCTCAGTGGGGAGACATTTATATACGCAACATAGGGAGGGGAGGGATGTGAATTCTAATAGAAATGCAAAAGATCCAGTACAGTGATGGAATTAACAGTGGTGGTTAAGGATCACTCAACAGTCCTTGGGAGGTGACAGGTAAGGATCTTGTTAAGAGTCATTCAAAAGATTATTGAGGGGTGGCAAGTACATTCAAGCATAGATAAGCAGATTAACACATGTAAGGCAGAGAAAAGACTTTGTCTAAATCCAGGATAATGGAAGATTATGGCCTACAGATATGGTCAAGAATGTGGCCTGTACACAGTTGATTCAAGACGGAAAACAGAGGGGATGGAAGAAATAAAATAATTAAAAAGTAGAGCCAACTGTCCATACCATTGTCATCATGATACATATTGATTGATGGGGTAAACCAGTGGAGTGCTAGTAGAAGGGTGTGGCAAACTGCTTTAACAGCTGCAGTGCTTATCACCTAGAACTGCTTAGGTAATAAAAAGCTTACCTCCTTCTGTGATCAGACTTGTAGGCATATGCAAAGCACCTAGCCCAACCTGGAAGTATTGCACCATAGATCTCCATTCCCACACCAGCTGACCCCATAGTACTGGCTAATGTTCTTTGTTCCCTTGGCTCTTGGTAGGGTGGAAAGTACACTAGACCTTCCAGCACATGTTGTTTCCTCTCATGATATTTTGAAGAATAGGTTATGGGACAGCTCAGTCCTCTTTTTTTTTTCCCAGGGTCAAGTTCTGTTTTTGTTATTAAAGAAAATACAGTTTGCCAATACAACTGTGATTCAAAGTCCCCACAATCAGGTGTTGCATTTAAATGAACACTAACTGCAAGAAATTTAACAAAAGAGATCCCTTCCTGCAGCAGTTCTTGACATCACAGTGAGTGCCATGCTTGTTAAATTATGGAACATAATTTTAAAGGGCGATTCAAGATGACTGCCATCCAAGATCTGCATTATGGAAACCTAGAATAATTGCCTGGTTGGGCCAAGTGGCATGGAACTGTGGATGGAATTTCCTTATGGGCTTCTTCCTGTACTTCCACGTTTATTGTGCAGGCTGGAATTATTTGTCCAATGAAGTTGTCCTTTATTTAGAGGAAAAGGACTATTGTCCGTGGTGCTTAACTGACCAAATGTGGTACGTTGTTTCCTTAAAATATAGTTTTAACCAGTTATACTAGGGGAAAGGGGGGAGATGTATGCTGGAGGTTGTTCTAGACCAGTGGTTCCCAACCTTGGGTCCCTAGATGTTCTTGGACTACAACTCCTAGAAATCCTGACCAGCACAGCTAGTGGTGAAGGCTTCTGGGAGTTTTAGTCCAAGAACATATGGGGACTCAAGCTTGGGAACGATTATTCTAAAAAGTGGGTGGGAATCATTAATAAATTCATCCTTTGTTAAAAAAAATCAAAGAGTATTTTAATGAAAAGATAGGTTAGACATGTAATCAATCAGCCAATCAATCAGTCTCTCAAGGGCATGTTCATGTCTTAGGAAAGTCTTAAAGAACATTTGGCCCAGAACTTAGAGCACTGCCTGCTTGCCACCTACCTTACCTGACCATTGAATTAATTTTTTCTGTTATAGTGGCAGCTTCAAACTACTGGTAATCTGGCAACACTGTTGTTCATTGGAAAGGCAGAAAAGAAATGTAATTAATAAAATCCAGACAATATGACTAATGCGTGTACATCTGGTGTATCTGATGAAGTATATGCACGTCACATAAAAAATGAAATACCTTTCCATTCTCTGGAGTCATCCCTGAATAGAAGACAGAAGTCTATGAAGGCTGTGTGCATCTTTAAGACTTGGATGTATCTTTATTTGCTTAGTTTTTAAATTGTTATTTTCTGACTTGTAATGAAGAAACGGAATTTCAGAAGCCATTCATACCCGCATGCCATGATTACGTGATAAAAACATAAATGTGTCACAATAGAGAAATAATAATTTTGATGGCCTTAAGAAAAACCTAAGGAAATTCTTGGAATGTCCTTCTCATTTCCTCCCTCCTACATTGAAACTACCACAAAAACTTATGTGGAATATCCAGGGATCCTCTTGGAACTATGTAGGATAAGATGCAGTAAGTAGGTGCACTCTATTTTAAGCATTTTTGAGCTCCTTAGGCAGTTCCCATGCCTTCTCTTAAACTGACCAGGAGGCAAAGAGGGTACAGGGGAAAGGGGGACAGGATAGTTTAGTTCTGTGAGCCATCTTTAATCAACTGGCGTTGGGATCTGGGGCACAGTTCTTAAATTCTGAAAGTGGGATACAGGGAACAGTGAGGATAGGTCTATGATTTCCAAGAGAAACACGTGTGTTTTTTGCAATCGTAAGGGCTTTCAAAGGTAGTTTTCTATACAGGATGGGGGGAGTGGTATTCATTTATTCAAAGAAGAAAAAAAAGGGGGGGAGATCATAGTGCCCATGTACTACAACATGCTCTTTCACATTTGTCTGAGGGATTTTTTTTGATAGTAGGCTAGATAAGAAAAGATGAATTTATTTTTTGCATTTAAATCATCCTACATCACGAATTTTTCATTTTACAAATTTCAGGCGAGGCCTCTGAATGAAAACAAAAATAAAAACGAGCAAAACAAACACATTGAAATCCAAAACCACCATGCTGATGGAAACATATAATGCAAATACTTTAAAGCAATCTTAATTAGTAAGACTAGCTATGTGCCAGGTTTCATTAAAGCACGGGAGCGGGGGGAAATCCTTATTTTAATGCACAGGCATGCCAGTATTTTCCAAGCATTTAGGTATCAGATTTTAGCCTCAGAATTTCTGTACAGTTTTTGGATTTTAATTAGTCAAGGAATGCAAGCTAGAATTTGACCCCCAAGTGACCCTTCTGCTTGTAATACTGTGTAATCAGTTACACAAAGGACCACAATGGCTTCAAATCCTTTCCTAGGTAGTTATTTAATTGGGAAGTGTTTTGCTCATTGAAGCGTTTGACATGTGACGTGGAAGGCATCGACTTTGGTGGTACTGGGATTCTGGATATCAAAGGAATTTTTGTGAATGTCCCAAGAGGGCCTCCTGGTGCAGCGAATGTTGTAACAAGACCAAGACATTTGTTCCTTCATGGTGTGTAGTCATGTCTGAAAAGTTCAGCCTCTCATTTTATGAAGGGGCAAGCAGGAGGAACACACACCACTGAACCTGAAGGTGTTGGTTTTGTTCTGTTCATTTGGGTTTTAGAGTGCCCATGTTCCACCTCTCCCCCTGAAAAAAAGAAATAAGGATAACTAAGGGAGTAAAACTGTGATTCTCAATCAGTCGAGTGCGTAACCACAAAACAACATATCAGGATTACAGGGAAGGCATGTATAGTTTGTAGCAGGTAGAGTGACAGACTAGGACTCGGGAGATCTGAGTTCAAGTGTCGGATCAGCCATGGAAATTCACTGAAGGTGTAACTGATAAAATAACTCCTTAACAATAGAATCATAGAATAATGGAGTTGGGAGGCGCCTATAAGGCCATTGAGTCACACCCCCTGTTCAATGCAGGAATCCAAATCAAAACAGATCTGACAGATGGTTGTTGAATTGTCTCTTGAATGCCCCTGGGATGATGGAGAACAGATCCTGCTGTCCTCTGTATGACTACCTTTCAACTGTTTGAAAAGTGCTATCATATCTTCTCACTCTTCTTTTCTCAAGGCTAAACATGTCCAGTTCTTTCAGTCTTTCTTCATAGGGCTTGGTTTAAATCTCTTAAGATACCTTGAAAACTCAATTAGGGTTACTAGAAGTCAGATGTGACTTGATGGCACATAATATAACATATTGTGTAGTTTGAGAAGACATGTCCTTCAATATAATATTTGAATAATAAGATTTTTTATTTTGAAAATGAAAAAAAAGCACCACCTTATTGCTGGTGGGCTACCTTATTGGCGGGTTTGTTCACCCATATAAATAACACGAGGTGTATCCCTGGAGGCTGGAAGCATAGTATAGTGGTCCCATAGTTTTAAAAAGGTGATCGAAAGGACCCCAGAAATTACAGGCCAATAACTTTAATATATATTGTGGCAAAATATATATGCTAAATTCTGTTACATAAATTGGAGGATTGGGCTGAGCAAAATTCTGTCATAGCAGAAGAGCAGGCAGGCTTTAGACAAGGAAAATCTACCATTGACAATTGTTTCACACTCTTGCATCTGATGACCAAATACACTGCAAGAGGTGGACAGCTATATACCACATTCATTGATCTAAGTTCAGCCTTTGATTCCATCATTAGAAATTTACTATGGGAAAATTTTCTGAAAACAAATATAGACAGGAGACTTCTTCTTCTTATAAAAGCCTTGTATACAGGCACAAGTCTCAAAGTGAGAACAGGAGTAAATCATTCCCTAACTCACGAGATCCCCACAGCTAAAGGAGTACGACAGGGCTGTGTTTGGGCCCCTTTCCTTTTCAATTATTATATTAATGATGTAGTCCCAACCATGTACAATCTTGATTTTCACATGCCCAAAATTTCGGCCAGGCCAGTTAATATACTACTTTACGCAGATGATATGGTTTTACTTTCAACAACACAAGTGGGCATGCGGAGATTGCTTAAAAAGGTCTGTGCTTATTTCCAAGGAAATAACTTGGTAATCAATTCCAGTAAATCAAAAATGGTATTATTTGGTAAAAGAAGGGAACAGCACAAGTGGTTTTTGGAATCAAAAGAAATAGAACAGGTAGGTTTATATAACTACCTGGGCATAGCCTTTACGCCTACTGGATCATGGATCTCCCAGTTAAAGAAGAATGATATGAAAACAACAGCTTTTGTGCAAACTTTACATAAGTTACTGAATTATAGGTAGCCGGGTTCTTTACAGCCGATTATTAACGTTTATAAGGTAAAGGTATTGCCCATGCTAACTTTTGGTACTGAATTTTGGAGATTTGTTAAAACTAAGAAAATCGAAACAACACAGAATAAATTTTTACATTCGATCCTGGGTGTGACAAGAACTTCTCCAGCCCAAGCAGTTAGAGCTGAACTTGGGATCTCATCAGTAATAGACATATGCCACCTTAGGATATTTAATTATTAGAGTAAGTTAGCTCAAATGAATGACTCTAGGCTCCCTAAGGCATGCCTCAATGAGCAAATGATTACACCCTCTCAAAAATCTTGGTTCTCAAATTTTTCGAAATTACTCACAAACTATGTTTATAGCATTGAAGCTGTAAATGTTCTTAATTGCAATATAAAGAATGTTTTTAAACAAAGAGTTTTAGATGTTAGAGCTAGCCACACTAGCATCTGTAAAATTGATGAAATGGCTGGCTGGGGCTAAAGCCCAGTTTCAGGAAGAAAAATATTTGTCCTTTATGATGAAGAGACTTTCGTGTGGCCTTTACACAACTCTGTTTTGAACAAATGGATACAATAATGCATAGGGATCGTATTTTGGGCATACCTGTACAAAATAGACATTGCCCCTGTGGGAATGATAAAAGTGCAAGATCTTGCCCACTGTTTGCTGCACTGTCAGTTATATGCTAATATTGGAAAACATTACTTTGCCCCGCTCTTTAACAGGATGAGGACTTGGGATGACGAGAGTTGTGTGGATCCAGCATGTTCATAACAGAGAGGGTTGCTCTTTATGCGGTCAAGGCGGCCTCCCTTAGAAAGAAAGAGGATGAAAAGAAATATGTTGTCTTTTAATTATATAGCAGAGTTCTATAAGGATTTTAAATCAAGGTTTTACGGCATTAACATTAATTTATCTTAAATTGAGGACCTGATTGATATATTTGTTTTATATATGAGATACATGTGATCCATTTTTCTTTTTTCATGTAAGAGCCGATCCTTTGTAAGTTTATAAAATTCGATAATGTTATTGTATATGGTGAATGATTGATGAAATGGTCCATAGACTTCTTCATTAAAATTTGACTGACATTTAATGCAACAGTGAAAGAATCTTACAAGGTGGAAGGGGTACCTTTCTAGGTACACCAGTGATTTTTGACACTATTGTTTCTCTCTGTGACTGCAGTCACACCAGCAAAATATTTCAGAATTGCTGCTTGTGAATTTTTACCCTTTTTGGCGGGGGTTCAGATGACGTACAGTCATTATCAATTCTTTTGTTCCCCCTCTGTGCTATCTCTACATCAAATCCTGCCCGCCAGGAGGCTTCTGCTTCCCCCTCCCCACCAGGATTCATTGTGCAACAATTACAGTGGTGTCCTGTGTGCACAGCTGCACCAATACTTTTTTCTGGCAAGCCACCTTGTGTTGCTTCTGCCAATGATGTCATTTGCCTGTATGTCCCTTTAAATTTTTTTAAAAATTTTTAGTGAGCGGAGTGTTGGTGCGTTGGAAACTTACATCATAGGCCTCTGTGCGTCACTTATTTGTGGATCCATCCACCAGGTGGTGCTCCTTCCCCTGAGTCCTTTCATGTTTTCCTTTTGGGGACCTCGTGGTAGAGCTGCAATGAAAGCCAAACTCGACGACGAATTTCTTTGCTGCAAGAGGCACAAATGCAGCAGAGAAGCTTGTACCTATATATAGAAATGTCGACGAAACATTGATGTAACATTTATTTTTTAAAAAATGATACGTAAACAACCCAGAGGGAAATATTCCAGTACCGAAGTGTAGCCGGTCATCAAATTTAAGGAAATATTGTGGTAATTCAAAAACACGTTAATAACGCACACTCTGGAATATATGTCACGTGACTGCAAGGTGCAAATGCTCAGGGAATAAAAGATGCAAGAAAATAGGGGGACATTTTGCTGGTGTGACCATGGCTTATGTTGAGGGACTGAGATGCAGGATTATAAGCACATACAGCTGAAAGAAAGCCAGGGAGATGGAAAGTGCTTAGTTGGGAGAGCTAACATGCTTTTCCAAGCAAATGTTCTAGAACTCAATGAAGCATTGTTTTCTGGATTACAGGATCAGTGAAACTTCTAGTTCTAGCTTTAGTCACTTGGTTGCCGTGTAGAACCTGAATTGGTGCCATACTGTCATACTGACAGCTGAGATTGCCTTCTGTAATAGGAATGTGAAGTTCCTCCATACTACAGGTGCACACACTTTTGCAGTAACATTCCCCAGGTATCCAGTTTGATGTTGAAATATCAAATCAAAAGAAAGAGAAGTTAACTAGAGATGATGCCCTAAATTAATTGGTTAGTGTGATTTGGAAGTGCTGTTTATAATGCCTCTTCTCCCAACGGGAGACTGGGATAGTTGCTAACAATTTGTATATAGTAATGGTGGCAAGTTATAATTGGATTCAGGAAATGGATAATAATTTGTCTAGTAGCAAATGTAGAGGAAATTTAGATGTATTTAAGAGGTAATTAACTGAGGAGAAACTTGGCCAGAATATCGGCACTAACACCTCTATACTTAAGGAAATCTCTCTCTTTTTCTTTTTTAATGACTATAATGTGTTCAAGACTTTTAGTTTTTAATACCGTCTCCAAATGTTTTATAATGTCAGCCATGGTGCTAATAGCATATTTCTACATTATGTTCAGCCCTGTTACCAAAGCTGGTTACGATTTAGCAGGGGGGTTGCGACTTCTGATGCTTTAAAAAGCATTGCATATCATATCCTTCAACCAAGCTTTGAAATAATTTACACCAGCCCCTCTCTGCCATTGTAATCCTAAGTATCAATGGCAAGATTCCTGTTGCTGATTTACACTTGCATATGTGAAATCACATGAGTCTTGTTGAGAAATTGTTGTTGATTAAAGAGGTGCTGGTTGTGTTCCTGGGTGTGAAGTCAGGAGTGCAACCAGCACCATATTGAAGAGTGGGAATCTGCCTCACAATTTCCATTACACAAGCATAAATTGACAATAGGATTCTAGCCATAGATAGAGATGTAAAATTTCTGAAAATTTCCATACAGACCCCCTGCTTTCCCCCCAGAAAAAAATGGAAATTTTTGGAAATTTTACATCACTAGCGATAGAGTAAATCTATGTTAAAAGTGTTTCAGGCAACTTCAGAAATGAGGTACACAGCACTAATGTCTGAAATTGATTCACGTGCATTTATATAGACACATTTCAATGGGACTTACTTCTGAATACACATGTGTAGGGTAGCATTCATGTAAATGTTTACTTGAATATAAATACCTTCCTGTATTCAGTAGGCTTATTATACTGTGTTTGGAATGGCAGTTTTGCTTTTACTGTATTTTGCTGTATTTGACTGAGTTGATCTGTTAATTCAAAACATAACCAGAAACATTCACAAGAATACTTTTAAAAATATATATATTGTTTGTTTTAATATTGTAGGCAGCCTTAGCTCCTCTTGAGGAGAAAGGCAGAATATAAATATTTTAAATAAATAAATAAGATATTATAGGAACAAAGAAACCTACAGGAAGTTTCTTATGAAAGAGAGCATCCCATTAAAATTGTTCCGTGTGGGAGTTGCAGTGTGGGTAGAGATACAGGGAAGCACAATTTGCTCCCTACATGGGGTGGCTTTTTCATATGAGAGTCCATGTCATGTTTGGTCTTCCTCCTTGCTGCCTTCAACATGGTCCATCATTATTGGCTTTTCTAGTGAGTCTTGTCTTTTCATGATGTGCCCAAAACATGATACTTTGAAAACCCTATGATGAGATACCCATTTACATTCCTCATGAAAATGTAATAATCCATAAAGTGAGGGTAAATAATGTGCTTTATCTTTTTTAAAAACAAAAAGAGTGGGGATGAAAATAAGTAGAAATCAAAACTGTTGTATTGATTTTCTCTCTCACTCTCTCAAGATTTTGTTCTGTCCAGTTTCATACTAGGTATTTCCTTGGGGACAGTTATCATTTCTTATCCCAGAAGCTGAGTGTAAGTCTGTTTCCCATTATTTTCTAGTCACTTGTTTTATGTAGAAATTCAATCATGATCTAGGCTTGGTATTGCTTTCATATAGGAAAAGAAAAGGTAATTTATATCAGCTTAGTTTTATTTACCATTCAGGCAACAGGTGGCAAAATAAATGTGAGCATTGATAGATCTGTCTTCGGCAGAACTGAGGCCAAAACCCTTAGGTTCATGTTGTAAGAATGAGGCCAAGTAGCCTTGTACCCACATTTATCCTGTGTGTATCACAATTAGTGAATTGAGGAAGTGTATGTAAAGGGGCCATTATGGATTGCCCTTGTCTGCTAACCATGGTTTAGCAATACATCTGTATGACTCCGCTAACTCATTCATCGATAGCCTGCTGAGTGGGCTATTTACTGTGCTGGAATAGAAGTTCACATAGATCATGTTCTGACATTGGCTATATTCGCAAGGGTATGAGCAAGGGTATTCGCCTGTTTTGCTATGGTTACCTTTGTTGCAGCAAGAGACAAGCCAATATGATGCAAGAAGCCTAATTTCTTCATAAAAAGGGGAAAATATATGTATTTGGAGTACCTTGCACCATTCTGTTTCCCACGTAGGTAGAAACTTACAAATCTAAAGACTGAATAGCAAAGACTGTAATTATGACTTCACATACCTAGAAATCAGTACTTGGATTCATAATCCATTCACAAGGTCTATAAGAAAACAGCACTATATGAGGATATACTGCTCTCCCTAAGGGAGGGGAAGGCAACCAACCCCATGCTCTCCCGATGCTTCAGACTATACAGCCTATAATTCCTTACTACAGGCCACATTGGCTGGGGCTGATGGGAGAAGTAATCCAAATATCTGGAGGACACTGTGTTGCATCCTTCCACCATAGGGTATTAGAGAGTGTCAATTTCTTTGTTAAACTTTCTCAGCCTTGAGTTCCCAGATGTTGTTGAACTACAACTCTCATCATTCCCAAACAGCATAACAATGATCAAAGCTGTTTTGAGTTGCAAAAATATCTTTATGCCCAAGGCTGAGAAAGGTTATTATGGTATTGCATGGGCGCTATTGTTGGTTTCTAACAACTTAAACAAATATACGATACCCCAGTGATTCTTATAATCTACCTATTACTTAGGCCACTGTTCAATATTTTACACCATTTTTAGGAAGGGAAGTAGATTGTAGTGTAGAGAGATCTTGGAAAGCAATAACTCTTTACTTCCATGCAATACATTGAAATTTTGCATGGAGGTGTGCTTCCACTGGTTTCACGAGCCACCCTTACATTTTGCTATAATAAGACTTTAGATGCAGGTTTTCCCAGAATAGGATCTGTTATTTCTGTTGAGGGATTTTATGAGGTTCTCTTCACATCCTGACTTACACTGACTGTACCATATTCTGGAATGCTGTGGACCAAAAGAATGTTAAACACAATGCAAGACCCCATTGTAATAACTTCACAAGTTCCTTACAGCTCTGGAAGTACCTGTCTTGGTATAGTTTGTACAAATGTATTCTCAGTGAGAGTAAAATGATGTATACTGAATTAAAGACATGTTTTTTAGATGTCTGCAGTTATGTTGCCCAAAAGACAGTGGATATAATCTAAGGCCAGGAGCTCTGGTTCTAGGTCCATATACCTGCCTTAGAAAATGCCAATAGTTATTAGTATTTTCTAAGGCAGGTATATTTCTGCTCTATTGTGTAAATGTTTATGTGGTCCTTTAAAATAAAAATGTCTTAAAATCAAGCACAGCTACAGGTTTCCTGCAGTCATGTCCCACCATGTCACAATACTTCTTTAATTTTTTGTTGTTTGGTCCTTTAAATGAAGAGTAATTATTGGAAAAAGGTCTCCTCCTCCTCCTCTTCCTCCTCCTCCTTTTAAGTAAAGACAACTACTCCATTGCAAAATTGCCCATCTTCTTCACCACCTCCATAATGTTTGTGTCCAGTTAGAAACATGTGTCCCTGACATGGACTCATTGAGATATTCTTGCAACTGTGTATTATTCAAATATTTCCCAAGGAGATTCCAGCTGAATATTAGAAGGAACTTCCAGGCAGTTGGAGCTTTTAACAGTGGAATGGAAGTACCTTGGAGAGTGGCGAGCTCTTCTTCTTTGGATATTTTCAAAGGGACCTTGGATGTTCATCTTTAGTAATGCTTCTACTGTAGATTTCCAGCATTGGTGTTGGAGTGGGGTGTCTAGGTGGCCCTTGAATCCATTTGAGTTCTACAGTTTAAGATTCAGGGCTTTGGCTATGCAGATGTTTCCTAGATTTTATGTTCAAGATCTGAGGTTGCATGAATGATATACTTGGTGTGTGGGTCCTGGTTGAATGTTATGTACGTGTGTGGACATGTAGGGTCCTTGGAGGCATAGCAAGCACCCACAGGACAGAGAAGCTGCCCTTCTTCTCCCCATAAGCCCTGGGCCGAGTATGAAGGTAGTCCAAAAAGAAAATGTATTGCTGCTTGTTCTTAAAAATAAATAACTTGTGTACCCTGGTCAAGTGCTGGAAAACTATTTTCTGAAATACATACAGTGTTTTCTGTTTAACTAGCTCTTAAAATATTCTTAGATATGCCCCAGTCCTGTTCTAAATTTAGAACAGGAAATAACTGTGGTGCCCCTGTTATATGTTTTGGCGAGTACTTATTTCTTGGAACACTGAGATTTATTGTCATTTGGTATGTGACAAACATTTTAATGAGGAGACTACTACTCTAAGGACTGCTGGAAAAATGAGCACCCCAAATTGGGAACCATGAAATCGGCCCTTGAGCTTGTTAAATTAGTGCTTGATAAATGGTATGAATTAATGCATCATTTTGGAATAGTTAGTGGAAATATTTCTGGTGAACACATACAGTACATTTTGGAGAAAATGAGTAGAAAACGTTCTTGATAATGCACCTTGTCCTTAACTTCAGAAACTGGAAATGTTGAAGTAATTTTCAGATTCTTCTGTATGTGGGAGTTTAGTGTTGCAAAAAATATTGTGTTTCATTCTCAGCAAGGGAAGTCTTCTCATTCTAAACTACAGACTATCTGGAACTGTGGCTTGTAACCTTCATGGTTAGTGCATGAAATGCTTTAATATTTAAACAAAGTTCTGCTTCTTTCTGTTTTTCTGTTTTTTTCTATTCAGTTTTAATTCTTTATTTTAGTCAAATTTTTGATGCCACACTTTAATTTTGGGGCATTGGGTATATTTTATAGTACATATAGTACTCTCACTTTTATCTAGAAGGCTGAAACATTAAGAATACTGCATGATTGAATTCCATGGAGTACTTTAAAGCATTGCACAGACTTTGCAATGCCTTTCAGGTATTTGGTTTAGATTCATTTCTCCATATATAGAATTTGTATATGTGGGCAAGTACAGTTTCAAACATCCTTCCATATAGGAGAAAGTAGATGTACAGGTTCATGGTACATGTCTGTCAGCACTGGGAGTGGAGGAAAGTGCCTTCCTTATAGGAATGACATAACTAATGAAATGTCTTAACTGGCAATATGCAAAGAACACATAACCATGCAGGTATGCCAACAGTTGCTGGTTCAAATCCACACGGGACAAAACATTTGACCTGTTCAGTTCCACATGGAAATCTTATCTTTCCCTGCATCCATTTTTTTATTGTAAGAGGTTGCCATTACAGTTACAGAAACACATAAATGAATGTACCTATACTACCAGGCATGTTTGTTAAACTATTCCGAGTATTAGTACCCACACTCCTCAAGTTGGACTTAACTAGATACAGTAGGTCAAGGTTAACATGAGGAAGGCTGGATGGAGGTGGGCAAGGAGCAGACTGCTTTCAGACATCAGAACCTGAAGCAAAGAAGTTCTCCTATAGAGACTGGTGACTCCAGTTTCTCCAGGGTGATGAGCCTGCTTTAGGTTTTAATATAAGCATCAGCCTACACTCCAAAGCCATCAGCCTACACTCCACACAGGAGGATATTGTGTTCTTTTGCTTATCTTTCCAGGTTACTCTATCATGACTGGAGTGGAGTTTGATGTTGTGGAACTTTAGCATCCCATCTTGCAGATCTGGAGTATAAACTTGTACCCTTATAGTGCTAGGAAATATTCTGAACTGCAGAATAAACTGCATTATTAGCAAGCTTGATTATTTGTTTAAGCTGTAAAGCCAATTAGAAATTAGTACAAATTTGACGTGTTCCCTCTGCCTATCCAAGCTTTTAGTCAAATGTATTAAACTCATTGATTAGCATTTTGAGTTGTAAAAATATACTGTGGTTTACACATTGTCTGTTCTTAGATATTTAATTTGAAATATTGAAATATGATCCATGTAATTAAAATGAGATAGGCAGCCAAAACATTTGTATTTCTCTCTCTTTTTAAAATGCTGGCATACCTTTCCATAAGAGATATGCTGAAGCAAAACAAATACCTAATGATTGTTTTTCTTGCTGTAATTAAGCTTTCAAACCTCATGCTTATGATTAACTAGTGTCTTTCTCTTCTACTGCAGGTTTTCTGTGGTATTAAGTACATCTAAATGGTGTGAAGTACGTGACTGAATTTTAAGTAAATCTAGATGGTGTGAAGAGAATATTTTGATCCTGGGAACTACTGCAGGTAAAAGTTACATTGCTTTAATGAACTAGTCTGTCTTTATATAAGAAAATATTACATGCTCACCTCAAATTCACAGAAATTATTGTAGCAAATAAACAGTACACAAAATATATTGGCACATATACCACAAGATAGGCTCTTGATTGCATTTTCTATTTTATACAATCAGTTGTCATGCACGGCAAGATCCATGAGGCTTAGAAGACTTATGAGAGCAGTATCCTGGTTGCAATAAATTTTGATGGCTTTTGTGACTGAACAACACTACGTTCTCTTCTATTGCCTGTTCTTAAAGCTTGCTTTCTCCATATATATACACCTAATTTGGAGAAAACCTGCAGTCCAATGTCAAGACATGTACCACTGTTGCTGCTCAGGATTATCTTTTGGTCAGCACTTTTTAGTGGTAGTTGCAGTTTGTGGATACTTTCAGAGTAAAGTTGAAATATTAAACACATGTTCAGGAAAGGTTGACGAAGTGTCCTTTTCAGTCAGACATGGCCAAACTCTTGTGGTTAAAGGACAGCTTTTGTCTTACAAGACCCACTGCAGGTTGCAGCAGTTCCAAGAAATGTGAGGTAATCGAAATCCAAAACTGGAGGTGACAAAAACTACCTTGGGGGGCCCTTCTGGAGAAGAACAAGGTGGCTTATGTTGGAAAGCTGTAACCAAGGGGGTACATATCTTGTTTTTAAGAAGAATTGCTGTTTCTGAAGTAGAAATTATAATTTTTAGGCTAAATTATTTCTTTCCAGGTGGGGATCCCTCTGAGAGGGGTTCACAAAGTTCTTGAGGAGGAGGAGGAGGCCATCTTGCCTGTTGAACCATTTCTTGCCAATCTCTTTATCAAGCAGGAATAGGAAAATACAGTGGTGCCTCGACTTACGAACTGAATCCGTTCCGGAATGGTGTTCGTAAGTCGAAATGTTCGTAAATCAAAGCACCATTTCCCATTGAAATGCATGGGAACGGGATTAATCCATTCCAGCATTTCAAAAAAATACCCCAAAAAATTAAAAATAAAAATAAACAGAGCAAGTCCCACTCTGGGACTGCAAAAAACAACAACATAAATCCAAAAACAAAACAACACAGCACAGAAACATAACCCCTCCCAGTCCAAACCCACCCTCCAAAACCCACCCAGAACAGTTTTTTAAAAAGGAAAAAGCACCACCTTACCAGTCCGAAGCCTCCTCAGCCTCCCGGACTTCCACTGCCGCTGCCGGGAGGCCTCCGGGACTTCCACTGCTGCTGCCGGGAGGCCTCCCGCGCTTCTACCGCTGCTGCCAGGATGGCGGGAAATTCAAATGGCCTCCCGGCTGGGCTATGACTCCCAGCGCTGGGTCCATCCCCGCTGCTTGCTTCCTGGCTGGGCTCTGCCTCCCGGAGCCCGGCTGGGAAGCGAGCAGCGCAGATGGACCCAGCGGCGGGAGTCAGAGCCTGGCTGGGAGGCGAGGACCCATCCCGGTTTGAATTTCCCGCCCTTTTCCCCTGCCTTTTTTCGTTCGTACGTCGAAGCTCCGCTCGCAAGTCGATGCAAAATTTTGCAAGCGGAGCTGTTCGTACGTCAAAATGTTCGTAGGTAGGAGCATTCGTAAGTCGAGGCACCACTGTATTTGTTTGGGTTTTGTTCTATTATGAGCCTACCTAATTTATGCTTGAAATGTGTGAATGCAGTATAATAACAAATAGCACACAAAAGTCCGTTATGTTAAATTGCTTGCAGAAATGCATGTATTAAGTGCATAGAATTGTGGTTGTTTGGGAGAAATGGACCTGAAATGGCATACAATTATTGTGGAAAATGTAATAATCTCAGATTGATGAAACAGAAGGCAATGCCTCTATTCTCTAAGCCAGAATTGATACAGAAATTCTGAAGATCATTGTACCCTAAGAAGGGCTACAGATGTGAATAATGACAGTAGTGCAGATTAAAATGGAGGTCTGGAGAAACTTGGCCACCTTCATTCTTGCTTTTGCAACTGCAGGCTGTACTTTTGTAATCAACTCTAGGTGCATCTACCATCAAAAATGGATCACAAGCTTCAACTAATGGAGAAGGCTTCTTGTCAGCAGCATCGTATACAGTTTGGACCTGAGATGATATAAAGAGCAGTAGTTTATATTGATCATCGTTAGATGATAGGCATACAATAGGCAAACATAACTTATAGGCGCATCTCAGATTTCAGCTTCTGTGGGCACAGCATTCAACTTAATATTTTTTCAACTTCAGTCCTGTCTCCTATAGGAGACAGAGGCTTCTTAACCCTGGTTTGCTAGTGACTGGTGATTTCAAATATAACAGGAAATCACAATTAGCACAAACTAGCCAAAATCCTGTTGCATAATGTAAAGCACTCTATTCCTCCATTCCTCCCCAGTAAATAATCCCTGTTGAGATTGTTGGGGGTATGTGCCCACGCTGGCTTGTGTGCACGGACAGAGATTTGTGTTGGGGATGCTTTGTTTACCAGAGAGGAATGGACTGAAGGCTTATCACTTTATTGCTACTGGCAACCTTAACACCTCATGACCTGAACTGTAGAAGACAACACATTATATCATTCATCTACTTTAGAATACCCTGTCCCATAGGTTGTATAACTGCCACCTTCAAAACAGCATATTTTTACCAGGTGGAAGAAGGCAGAAGCTGAAATGTTTTGCTTAAACACTTCTATTTGTTAGCCATTCTTATATCTATATTTACATCTGCCTTGTGTGTTTAACTTTCAAAATATCATTTCCTAAGGGGGCATGCTTTGTTAATGTTTTATCTTAAAAGTATTCAGCAGGACGCCCTATATAAAGTCAATGAATATTCTTCAGATTGCTATAAACCAAGGCTAACCCATTCAGGCTAAATCTTTCTTTTGAAGTATTTTAGTGGCTGCTAGGTTTTTACTGTAGCTCCAGTTTCTTATGCCAGTTACTTCAGAAAGCTGCTTCTTTGCCAAACTGAGATGCATTTATAGTTCAAAGAATTTATAGAAATATTTTATTGTAAACCTGCTTTATTGTTTAGTGCTGGAAATGTTTTCAAAACATGTGGGGTACCTTGAGAATCTGTTCCATTTGTCCATACCCTTTGATTTGAAAACAGAAAGTTTTTCACAGAATGAATAGGAATACGTGTCACCTTGGCTCACGTAGCTATCTTTAAGGCCCAGAGTAAGGATATGTAAAACCTTCCTTACTATTTCCATGGATATTTCCACATTTCAGAAGAATAAATGATGCATGTCCAGGACTTAGATCTGCTAAATAAATACAGGGCACTATGTTCTGAATGGTTAGCTTTCCTTTAGATTCATTGGCTAGGAACAACTTGTTTCCCAGTCAGACTGCTGACTGATTTACTGTTGCTTATTGTTCCCAGTCAAAATGGAGACAAGCTTGTTTTTATGTATGCCTGGGCTGCTTCTCAAAGACTAGACTTTGGTATGTTAGCTCTCATTCTCTGCAATATGGTTACGTGCATGTTGCCCTTCTTGTGCACTGAATAGAAGTGTTGATTTCTTTTCTCTCCCTCCTGTTTAAATCAGGAAAATGGTATGGGAAAAGCTTATTCACCACCTCTCCTAAGAGCCTATATGAATCAGGACCCATTCAACTTTTTCTTTCTTATAAAAAACAACTAATTTCAACCCTCAGGGACCCCCCCACCCATAATATATGATTATACTTTCTCCTTAACTATAGTCATAAATATTTAATGTTTGTTTTAGCAGGGAAGTCCTATAGAAGAACTCTGGAGAACCTGAGCTTTAGGCTCAAGCTGTATGATACAGATAGAAGCAGAAATTACTAAAGTGCTGAAGGCAATCTGATCAAAGCATGAGCTTTCTCACCTCCAGCATCCTGTAAATTTTCTTGCTTTGTTTTTGTAATTGGCATTGGAAGGTAAGCAGAGGTTCCATAGAAACATCTGATTGCTCAGGCACAAATCCTTGTGGAATCATTGTTAGCTTCCACTGCTGTGCTCTGTGTGTTGTCTGATTAGACATCTGGTTTCAGGAAAAAAAAGTGGATTACAAATTGAACAACTAATAAATACTCTAAATAGACTGAAAAGCTGTTTTCAGTGGTAGTCATGTTGGTCTGTTTTAGTATTTATAGTGAAACTAAAAATGAAGGATTGTCACATCTTAAAGGCTAACAAATTTATTTCAGGGTATGCATTCTTGGACTGCAATCCATTTCTTCAGACTTCACCCTTCCCTATGAACTGCGGTTCTCTGGGTGAACTGAAACCTTGCACAGTATTTTATCCCTTCACATCAAGGGATTACCTTAATACAGACTTCTGGGATGTGGGGGGGGGGGATGTGGAGGTGAAGCTGACCTTCCTCCCTACCCTTTGAGCCCAGAACACTTCAGTTGTGTTCCTGTGACAAAATATTTCAAGGATCTCTGAAGCCTGAACTGAATCCCAGAGCAACATTTTCTTGCTTAGGAATGCTGTTCCAGGATCTATTGGTAAATATCTGGGTGAGTTGCAGTAGATCAGCAAAGATTTCTGATTCCTTCCTCCTCTCTTTTTAGCAATAACAGCAACAAAAAGACTCTTTTACTACATTATATGGCTGAAATGAAGAAATATTGGAGGAATAAGAAATTGGATGCATGGGTTTAAGATCTGTGAGTTCTATTCCATTTTAGTATTTCAACAAGTTTTTGGATCATTGGGGTTGAGTGACAAACAAAATAAAAAACACAATAGATCACACAAGACTGGAGTTTGCCCACTCCTGCTATATAAAACTAACTTTCAAGAATCCATTAGGAAAGTGCAGCTTTTGTACTAGGATAGTAACCTTAACTTTAGATTTTGTATTGTGATAAGCATCTTCTTTGTGATGCTGAATGCAGCACTGGCTTGTTCTACACAATAATGTCTTGTCCACTGAAACTGATGTAAAGAATTAATTTTACTGACAAAGCAGAACGACTGATTTCTGTTCCATGTTCAGTTGGGTTCTAGCTATCATCCTGGCTTCTGGCAAAGTCATCCATTCTAACACTTGCACATGAAGATTTGGCCTCTTAGTTCTTACAGTGTGCTCAGGGGAATGAAATAATTTTTCACCAGCTGGACCAAGCCTCTTCCCTTTGCAAAATCCCAACACCTGGACAGCTAAACTGTTGTTTTAGAATGGATATGTCTATCTTTTTTTTCATTCTCAAGCAATGGAAACAAGACTACATGCTCTCTAGACTTGACTATTTTCTTTTCTGTGCTTTTACATTGATAAAGGGGTAACAGGAGAAGTAATTTTAAGAATATACTCACAGATGTATGCACGTTATACAATATGTTGCCAAATAATAAAGATGACATTATTTGCTTGACAGACCAATCAGGATTAGTTTGCTGGGTTCATGCCAATCAATTTCTGTGCCAATGAAAAAGTGAATCAAACTCAGGTTAATTAATTAGGTTGATGTTGGTGCTCATCATACAAATTCTGTTGACATTGCTGATAACATCAACACCAAGATTATTTTTAAAAAAATATATATATATGTGATGTTCAGACAGACTGCATTTTCAAAATGTTCTTCTAGGCACTAATATTTCCATTCCCTAGTGTTTTCATAGATTTCTCACAGTAAGACAAACCAACAAGAACTTCTCCATACCAAGACCTTTGTTGTCCAAGTAGCTACATTTGTACTGATAAGAGAAGTCCCGGTTGATCTTAGTATTTTAGTGGGCTGTAGATCTCAGCCTATTTGCTTGACATATGACTAACTTGTAGCTTTGCACATTAATTATTGTCCAGTAGTGAGCATAGCTTGAGGAAGGAAAACTACAGAATCATTCAGATTACTCCATCTCAATAACGTTTTGAAAGGGGATCTCTTACTAGCTACCTTATACTGTAATGTACATGGTGTAGAATGTGAAAAAGTATTGTTTCAAGGAATTTAATGGCTTGCCTGTCTGATATATTTTAATTGATTCCAGATTTTTTCCATGACATCATTGTTATACCAGACTTTCCTAACAAATATGAACAGCTGCTGTATACTTCTTTGGCTGTTTTATGTTACAGTGTAGCAGTTTTTCTGCTCCACACAAATCATGCTGAGATAGTGATAGTGCAGCTTCTAACACAGCAGAGAGGTTAAGGCTAAGTTATCATCTAGAGTACTGTGTCCTGTTCTGGACACCGCACTTCAAGAAGGATGGCAACAAACTGGAGTAAGTTGAGAGGAGGCAACAAAGATGACTGGAAACCAAACAATATGAGGAAAGACTGAAAGAACTGGACATGTTTAGTCTTGAGAAAAGAAGAGTGAGAAGATATGATAGCACTTTTCAAATACTTGAAAGGCTGCCCTACAGAGGAGGGGCAGGATCTGTTCTCGATCATCCCAGAATGCAGGAAATGTAATAAATGGCTCAACTTACAGGAAGCCAGATTTAGACTGAATATCAGGAAAAATATCGTAACTGTTAGAGCAGAACGACAATGGAACCAATTACCTTAGGAGGTGGTGAGTGCTCCAACACTGGAGGCATTCAAGAGAAAATTGGACAACCATCTGTCAGATCTGCTTTGATTTGGATTCCTGCACTGAGCAGAGGGTTGGACTTGATGGCCTTATAGGCCCCTTTCAACTCTATTATTCTATGATTCTGTAAGCCAAGAACTTTTTAATATGTCCTGTAATTAAAAAAAAACACTTGCTAGTAAGAGCACTCCTGAGTGAACAAATGGTGGGCATGTGGTCATTATGTCCAAAATCTCATTATGTTCAGCATATTCATTGTGCTACATTCAAGTTTACTAGTTTGCATGGAGAAAGCAAACAATATTATTTTGGGGCAGACAACTTTGGTAGATTAACCTCATTCCCGAAATCATAGAAGTGTAGGGTTAGAAATGATCCTAATGATAATCTTGTCGAACCCATTGCTAATATTTATGATACACACTGTTTAAAAACAGGCTACAACTTTTTGCTTCTCACTGGTAGTACAGGAAATTCACAGCTTAGTATTTAGTGGCCAGTACCTTGTTGTATTTCTCTGCTTAATGAGAGTGACATAACTGGTAGTTACCAATTAAAGAGGCCTTTTTTCAATTCAGAGGTGCATCCAGCTCATGCACAAGGATATGGAATTGTGCACATCTTGAAAAAGAAAAAAGAAACTCTTTAGTTAGAGACAATCTGCTGTGGAGTATGTGATACCACTCCCATTGCCCTTGGCAGAACTATGGTAGTCCACCTACGGCACCTTATTTTGGCTTATTTCTTGATTCTTATTCTCAGTTGTAATCAGGGTGTAAGTACATGTAATGTTACCTGCTAATATTTTTTTTGCTTCTCCTGTTGTTTCTCTTTATGTTGACATGCGCAGATACATTAATTTTTTTAAAAGAGTTTTTCGATTAATTATGAGGATCCTTTTTTTTCATAATAACCTCCCTTCTGAGATCCGTATGGCCCCTTCGCTGGGCATTTTCAAAGGCCAATTGAAAACCTGGCTGTTTAGGCAAGCCTTCCCTCCAGCCACTACTTGATTTACTTTTTTCGTCCATCTTGAGTACTGTCTATTGATGTGTTACTTTGTTCTTATATTTTAAATTGTTTATTTTATATGTTGTTAGCCGCCCAGAGTAGTCAGTTGACTAGATGGGCGGGGTATAAATTTAATAAATAAATAAATAATGGCTTGAATTTCAGATTTTGCCATGTGCAAGTGGATTGTTGGGAGCAGCCTCTCCCATTCTCCCCAATGGGCCTGTATCCCTTTACACAGTGCTTTGCAGCAGCATCCTCAATGGGATGGGTTGTAGTATAAGAGATGGAGGATCCCAACAACTAGACCTACAGAAGGGGTTGCTGCCTGATATGGGGGAACCTCCCCTCTGTTCCACACCAAAGCTTGGAGAAACCTTAATTGTAGCTCCTGTGTCAGGATTTTCAATAATCTCATTCACCAATTTGAACACATGACCATGTTTTAGTTCTGCCTTTTCAATAATAATTATATACTGTCACGCCAATTTCGACTTACGGTGGCTCTTTTGAGAGTCTTATTGGTATAGAGTACTCAGAAGTGACTTACTGTCCCCTTCTTCTAGGAGTTCCAAGAGACTTTGGAGCTTTCCCAAGGCTACACAGGCAGGCTCTTCTCCATAGAGGCACAATGGGATATTTAACTCTAACCTCTGGCTCCAGAGCCGGGTACCTAACTCATTGTGTTATCTGGCTAGCAAGCCTGCCTTTACCTCTCTTCAGTTCTGCTCAGACATATTTGTCTGAGAAGTTTGCCTGTTCTCCTGGTGAAAAGAAGGACAATAACAGACAATATCATATTCTGTTTAGTTTTCATATACAGACAGATGTCCAGGTTTTTGCTAATTAGCGAGTAAATAAACCCTAGTTCTTTACATGATTAAATATTGTTGTGTTTTATAGCCAGATTTTACAAGATGCAGTGATAAAGCCATCTTCCAGATAACAGGTACAAATGGGATTTCAGCTGAAGGTCACAGATCTATGTAAGCCGAGATTTTCATTCTTCTTCCTCTTGTAAATGTGAGGATGCAACCAGAAGCTTTTCCATCTATGTTTAACTTACTGTTCTACATCTGAATTTTGTCAAACTGTGGTTAGCCTTAACTATGGTTTTCTGAAACAAGTCAATAGTGTGTTTTGAAACATCTTGTTAAGAGTAGCCACATTCTGATGTAACATTATAGTGGGGCAAGTTAAAACCTGAAGTAGAAGTTTGTCATTTTCCTTATAGCTGCACCAGTGATAGAGAGTGTGCAAGCTGTTCTGGCTTGTTCACATTATGCTAAATATAAAGTTACATTCAAACAAATGTGGCTGTCAAATCTCAAATGTCTAGTTAATGAGAATTACATGGAAATAGCTAATACTGTTTAGTTCTGCTCATAGTTTTACAGGGTTTGGAGCATTTTTCCCCCAAAATGAATTTGTTGCATACTACATTTTGGGGGGCCAGCTAACAGTTAATATAGTCACTGCTTTAATAACTGGACTTTAATAATTAATTATGTGCTGTTGCATCAGTTTTGATTTATGTTGACTTGCCCAGGATTTTCTAGGTATAAAGTACTCAGAAGACGTTCACCAGTCCTTCCTTTTAATGTAGGTACTAGCTAGAAATCATTTAACTGTGATTGCTAGTTCTGCTCATGGATTCCCAATATAACCAGGTTTTAGAATCCACAAATGGAAAGCAGCACTCTTTGAACCTTTTGAAGCACTAACAAGAGTTCTTAGAACTGCTTGGGAGATTAATACCAAGCATAGACCAGTGGTGCTCAAACTTGGGTACCCAGATGTTCTTGGACTGCTACTCCCAGAAATCTTGGCAAGCACTGGGTGTCATCACTGACAAGATCCTCTTTCATGTGTGGCCACCTGTTTCCCCTCAGTTATGAGGACATAACATGTTTTGCTTCAAATCATCTAACTTTGCTGTTTTCTTTTGTACCACTGAAAGCAAACCGGGGCTCTTCATTAAGTCTATGTTGTAGTGGAAAGTACAGAAATACTAGGAGGTAAATTTTTAGCTTACTGTTTATTTATATTTTTGAAATATGAAAACTAAAAGCATACAGAATGATCTGTATTCCCTGGATAGTGGAATACAATCCAGGCTGCTGGATAGCTCAGTGGTTTAGGTCTCTGGCTGTGGAGCCAGAGGTTTGGGGTTTGATTCCCCATTGTGCATCCTTGACCAGGGGCTGGACTCGATGATCCACAGGGACCCTTCTAGCTCTGCAGTTCTAAGAAGGTATTAAGGTACTGTTGTACTCATGTCCTTTCTATGGCCTTCTCCTAGGCATCTGGTTGGCCACTGTTAGAACAGAATCCTGGAATAGAGGCCTTGAACAGACCTTCTGTGAACAGGCCTTCTGTCTGATCCAATGTGACCTTGTCTACCTCAGATTTCCTAAACCCAGGAAAAGCACAGTAAATGAAGTCAGAATAGTTCTGTTAAGTCATCACTGAAGCAAGTACAGGTAGAGGGAATGGGCTAGCCCCACCTCCTCTGTTTCTGAGTTGGGTCATTCTTCTACACATGGAGGGTGAATGTTACTTCACCGCCTCACAAAAATGGGTGATTCCTTGCAGATGAACATTTATATTGAGGATTTTGGTGGTCTTTTTATGTCAATGGATGCTGGCTTCCAGAAGTACTCTTAAGAAAGACTGCTGAGGTTGAAATATACAAAGTTCCTATGTTTAGTCAACAGGAAGTCGGTTTTCAAGTATTTATTGCTGTACTTTGGCAGGATTGCCAAAGTAGATATGTGCTACAAAAAGTTCAGTCAGCTTCTTAGTTCTCAGCTAAAGCTAATAAATGAAAAATCATCCACATTTACACGGACGTATTCCTAAGTTTTCTTCCTTTGTATACAAATTATGTTTTGTTGTTGTTGTTTAGTCGTTAAGTCATGTCCGACTCTTCGTGACCCCATGGACCAGAGCACGCCAGGCCCTCCTGTCTTCCACTGCCTCCCGGAGTTGGGTCAAATTCATGTTGGTAGCTTCGGTGACACTGTCCAACCATCTCGTCCTCTGTCACCCCCTTCTCCTCTTGCCTTCACACTTTCCCAACATCAGGGTCTTTTCCAGGGAGACTTCTCTTCTCATGAGATGGCCAAAGTATTGGAGCCTTAGCTTCAGGATCTGTCCTTCCAGTGAGCACTCAGGGTTGATTTCCTTCAAAATGGATAGGTTTGTTCTCTTTGCAGTCTAGGGTACTCTCAAGAGTCTCCTCCAGCACCACAATTCCAAAGCATCAATTCTTCGGTGGTCAGCCTTCTTTATGGTCTAGCTCTCACTTCCATACATCGCTACTGGAAAAACCATAGCTTTGACTATGTGGACCTTTGTCGTCAAGGTGATGTCTCTGCTTTTTAAGATGCTGTCTAGGTTTGTCATCGCTTTCCTCCCAAGAAGCAGGCGACTATTAATTTCGTGGCTGCAGTTACCATCTGCAGTGATTATGGAGCCCAAGAAAGTAAAATCTTTCAGTTAAATAAGCAGGGAGACAATATACAGCCTTGTCGTACTCCTTTCCCAATTTTGAACCAATCAGTTGTTCCATATCCAGTTCTAACTGTTGCTTCCTGTCCCACATATAGATTTCTCAGGAGGTAGATAAGGTGGTCAGGCACTCCCATTTCTTTAAGAACTTGCCATAGTTTGTTGTGGTCCACGCAGTCAAAGGCTTTTGCGTAGTCAATGAAGCAGAAGTAGATGTTTTTCTGGAACTCTCTGGCTTTCTCCATAATCCAGCGCATGTTAGCAATTTGGTCTCGAGTTCCTCTGCCCCTTCGAAATCCAGCTTGTACTTCTGGGAGTTCTCGGTCCACATACTGCTGAAGCCTACCTTTTAGGATTTTGAGCATAACCTTGCTAGCGTGTGAAATGAGTGCAATTGTACGGTAGTTGGAGCATTCTTTGGCACTGCCCTTCTTTGGGATTGGGATGTAGACTGATCTTTTCCAATCCAAGCATCGGTGGTTGGTGCATAAACTTGGATTACTGTGATGTTGAAAGGTCTGCCTTGGATTTGTATTGAAATCATCCTATCATTTTTGAGATTGTATCCCAGTACAGCTTTTCCCACACTTTTGTTGACTATGAGGGCTACTCCATTTCTTCTACGGGATTCTTGCCCACAATAGTAGATATGATAATCGTCTGAATTGAATTTGCCCATTCCCATCCATTTTAGTTCACTGACGCCCAGGATGTCAATGTTTATTCTTGCCATCTCTTGTTTGACCACATCCAGCTTACCAAGGTTCATAGATCTTACATTCCAGGTTTCTATGCAGTATTCTTCTTTGCAGCATCGGACTTTCCTTTCACTTCCAGGCGCGTCCGCATCTGAGCATCCTTTCGGCTTTGGCCCAACCACTTCATTAGCTCTGGAGCTACTCGTACTTGTTCTCCGCTTCCTCAGTAGCATGTTGGATGCCTTCCGACCTGAGGGGCTCATCTTCCAGCGTCATATCTTTTAGCCTTTTGTTTCTGTCCATGGAGTTTTCTTGGCAAAGATACTGGAGTGGCTTGCCAGTTCCTGCTCCAGGTGGATCGCGTTTAGTCAGAACTCTCCACTATGACCTGTCCGTCTTGGGTGTCCCTGCACGGCATAGCCCATAGCTTCTCTGAATTACTCAAGCCCCTTCGCCTCGACAAGGCAGCAATCCATGAAGGGGAAATTATGTTTACCTGAATACAATTTTCAGTTAGCAGTACACTTCTCACATTCTTTATAAAACATTTGTGACACCATCTTCCCCATGATTAAAAAAAAAAAGCAATGGCTGCTACTTCTCATGTTGTGGTTTATATTACCAAAATAATGTCTGATTATATTCCTCTATATTTGCTTGATAAGGCAGCCACTGCAAAGCATTTCAACATTTGTTTATCTATCTGCTGTAATTTAGCAATAATTTTCTTCAGTTAGGTTTTGTTTTGTTCTTTTTCTAAGAAAAATTGTTCAATTTTGAGATTTTGTTTTTAGTATTAAGCATGTGCTCTGGCTGTCAGTCCTAGAAAAGTTATACCTTTGGCTCAGCCAATGTCATTTTTTTGCCTTTTGAGCACACTACATTTAGAGAGTCAGTGTGGTATTGTGGGTAGGATAGTAGACTAGGACTCAAGAGACCCCAGTTCCAATCTCCAGTCACTCATAAAACTAACTGAAGGATGGCACTGGTAAAGTTACTCCTTAAAATATCTCACGACTAAAATATCACTTTGAAAATTGTTATAGATGTTTGTCTTATTATTGCCCTTCTTCCCATGGATATTTGCATTTTCAAACTTCATAGAATCACTGAATAATTGAGGTGGAAGGGGTCTAGAAGGCTATTGAGTCCAACCCCTTCTCAAGGCAGGAATCCCAGTCAAAGCAGATCTGACAGATGGTTGTCCACAGAGTCCAGTCCATTTGATCAGGTCATCATTGTTTGCTTGGAGAGTGCTGGAAAGTATTACAATTTAAAAGTGAAAATATTTAATTTCACAAATTATCCATTTTGCCTGACAATTTGGACAATGCTAAATGTTACCTAAAACCACCTTCTCTCTCATGGCTTCTTCCCTTTCAGTTCTCCCATTGATTCTGTAAACTCTAGACTTGACCCCTGCAAAGAATACAATCTTAATGTAGGATAACATTTGTACTTCAAGCAACAGGCAGCAAACAATAAATGCTTTTTTTCAGCATGAAAATCAAACAATTGGCAAATGGTTTTCTGGACAATATTTTTTCTGGGATAAATGTCCTGGCTGCCATTCTGGTTGCAATCACCTTATTACATTTCTATTGGACATTTTACAGACACTTGTGAAAGAGAAAAGCAAAGTACAAATGCTGTTGGAAATATGATGATAAAAGAGTCTGAAGGAGTCAGCTCTCAAAGGAACAAAAGTAGTAGTGTTCTTGGGATGGTGTCTTAAAATCTTGAAGTTAAACATGGAAAATATTTATAGTTTTGTATACTTTTACTGTTGCCAACCAAAAGAAAAACAATTATTGCGACTACCTTCTTGGAATTTAGGGTTTGCATAGGCTCAGTAACTAGTGGTAAAAGTTGGGGTTGAGGGGGAGAAAGAAGTACTGTCGACAGTGTGACTAGCGCATAGGTTGTGTGCTTGATCTCAGGGCTCATAGATTTCAGTGCCTGTCTGTATGAAATCTGGAAAGGACTGCTGCTAAGTTTGTTTGTTTTTGGATAACAGGTTTAATAAAAGCAGATTTTGTATCATGTCAGTTTGTAGAGATGGGCAGGGTGAATTTTAGAGATGAGCAAGCAAATTTTTTAAAAATATGTGATAAGTATAATTTGTACCCCTGGATCCCTTGACCTCTTGATCTGCTACTTATCAAGAGCATGCCTCCTTTAGTGCCTACTTAGCCATCCTCTTACTGCTCATTGTCTCTTTGCTCTCTTTTTCTTTTTTTGTTTTTCTAGAAGAGGTTGTTGCAGAGTTTTGAGCTGCTAGTAAAATTCCTTGTGCTGTACAATAGAAGTGTAGAGACTCACAGAGGAAATAGCTTTATGTCGCCCAAAGTCCACCCCTTTCTCATTATCTGGCACTTATTTATTTATTTATTTATTTATTTATTTACTTACTTACTTACTTACTTACTTACTTACTTACTTACTTACTTACTTACTTACAAAAATATTTTACTCTCCTTTCTCCTTAAAAGAACCCAAGGCAGCTTATAACAGTTAAAATATATTATTTAAAAGCAGTGAATATACAAATATTAAAAAAGAATTAAACTTTTTATATTAAACTTTTTATATTTGTATACTAAAAATGGTCCATAAAATCAATACTCAAAACAAATTTATAAACAACAGATCATGACAATCCATTTAAAAGGTCTCAATAACTTACTCTGAGACATTTGCGGAAGAAAGAATAAAAATCTTTCAATACTTATAGTTGTGAACTGCAAACTAATAAACTGAACTGACTTCAAGAGACAAAATGGAGGGAAAGAGATGCGGAGCAGAGAGGCGGGGCTCTCTTTGAATTCAGAGGCAGGGAAGGAATGATTGGTTAGTGCTGGATTGACTGACAGTCAACCCAGTCCAGAAAGGTCGCTCCCCATCTCTGAAACCACAGGCAGCATTTGAGGTTGTAAAAACTCTAACAGAGGTCACATGTCATAAGCTGTCATCAACACAGGATGTGGCAGCTCTAAACAGTTACGTTTTCTCATCCAAACTAGCCTCCCAGGTTCTTTGGACAGTAAGTTCTTCTCCTTCCCCCACTTCTATTCATTTTACCTTGAATCATCAACAACCATAATCTATACTTTACATTTGGCATGCTGTGACCACACTAGTCCTGCATTTCCTATGCTTTCTTTCTCCTTGCTTCCCTTCTAATCAAAAATACATGGAGAGTCGCACCTGCAATTTCTTAGCAAAGTTTCTTTCAGCTAGCTTTAGATTTCCTTGCCAGCAGTTGTAATGACCGTGCCAACATTCTGACCCATCATCTTCGGCACTTAAAAACTGTTTATGCACATTCCATGACATCATTACAACATACAGTAGGTAAGACCTGGGAAGATTCAGAGATGGCAGGCAATGTTTAGTCTAAGATGTGTAAGTTGGTGTTGACTTGTTGTCAGTGCAGAAATCTCACTTCACTTAGTGATTCTAAAACAATGCAAAATGATAAAATGTGATGTTACTGTAATATTTTATGCTTTGGTTGCTGTTCTGCATTTTCTCTGTTTATAAAGCACTGCACACAGGAAAATAGTGAGCTTATGAGACTCTTCTGCACCTGTGATCCAAACTGTGATCTGGGCCCAGGCCTCTTCATTACTTCCGTTTCCCCTTGACAAATTGTCTTCTTTCTTCTGTACTGTGCATTTAATTAAAATGTCTGTAAATGGATAGTTCATCAGGGAGTGCTCCATAAAGGTGTCTGGGAAGCATTGTCATAGCCTTTCTTTAAAAGAGCAATTGCACTGAGCTTCCCTAGCACTTTAAATAATTACTTAGCCCACAGGTGCATCTCTGTTTTGTAACAGTGTCTGTGTTAGAGAATGTGTGGTGGGGCAACCCAGTAATACAGGGCATTTAGCAAAGAACTACAGGAATAAGAGTGGGAAAAAAATAAGTGGGAAAGCAAAGGCAATACAATCTTGCTATAAAATTGCATCTGGGCAGTATTCCACTGCCTCCCGGAGTTTGGTCAAATTCATGTTGGTAGCTTCAGTGACACTGTCCAACCATCTTGTCCTCTGTCGTCCCCTTCTCCTCTTGCCTTCACACTTTCCCAACATCAGGGTCTTTTCCAGGGAGTCTTCTCTTCTCATGAGATGGCCAAAGTATTGGAGCCTCAGCTTCAGGATCTGTCCTTCCAGTGAGCACTCAGCGTTGATTTCTTTCAAAATGGATAGGTTTGTTCTCTTTGCAGTCCAGGGGAGACTCTCAAGAGCCTCCTCCAGCATCACAATTCGAAAGCATCAATTATTCGGCGGTCAGCCTTCTTTATGGTCCAGCTCTCACTTCCATGCATCGCTACTGGAAAAACCATAGCTTTGACTATGCGGATCTCTGTCGGCAAGGTGATGTCTCTGCTTTTTAAGATGCTGTCTAGGTTTGTCACCTGACCATGAAGGGTCACATAAAAACACCCTTACCTGTTTCTTTCCACTGCCAACCCTTAAATAGAGTTAGTTCTCTGTATTTGGATACTGTGGAGAGAAGACCATCCGTATGCTAGCTTCTCTGCCCTGTGGGATTTCTGTACATTTCTTTTTGCCATTGGAAGTTGAAACCACAGCACTCCAAAAAATCCCCTCTTTGTGTAGCAACTGATACAATGTCTTGACCTCGAACTACTAAGGAAGTGGTAATGAACTAGTCTGAAATGAATCAGTTAATTATTGCTCATGAACTGCATTCAATCCCAGTAGATTTGGGTATCCAGCTTGTTGACTCAGCCTTCCATCCTTCCAAGGTCAGTAAAATGAGTAAACTATCTGTTCAGGTTGGGGGAGAACTGGAAACTGACCCACAGAAAAATGCCCAGAAGGAATCATCATTGAATGACACCCATCCACAAAGTGTGCAGATCAGCATGGAAGAATGTGGTACCAGGATCCACACAAACAGATTCTGCACTGGACTAAGCCAAAGAACAAACATGCATCCCTACGTAGCATTGGTTTGAAGAAGAAGAAGAAAAACCCTGGAAAACAAAATTTGACTCTGTTGAATTTGCTTGAGCCCTGTGTTGTGTGGACACAAAGATGCAGTATCAGTATCATGAGTGCAAGTTGAACAAATGTTTGGTATGTATGGGCTCTTAGCTGTACTTGTTGCTGTAGTAGCCCTTCAGAAACAGTGATGTAAATCCTTATTTGCTCTTTGCAGACAAGGTTTAGGAAATACAAAATTATTTTTATTGCACCATGAGAGGGCAAGATATTCTTCTTGCACCCCTGATAGAAGAAAATGAGAGTGTTTTGCTCAGTCCCTGTAAAGAAAGAATTTTTGCGTGTGTGGACCAAGCAAAATTATGTAAAAATAATGTTTTAGTGCACATAGTTCTTTACTGCAAATAGAGCAACTCTGAGAAGTAGGAATTGGGATACTGGCTTTGGCAACAGCCTTGAGTTTTCTATAGTATATACATTTTCCATAAGTTACCTGTTTACATGCAGTGTAATATAGTTAATGTGCAATTACTGTTAGTCGAAATTTACTTATTTTTATCATGAATTACTCAGTACAACTTGAGGAATGGAAAAGGTATTAACATTGAGAGCGCAGTAAGTCAGCCCATCTGCTATGCCATGACACCTATTTAATAGAGATCCGCTTTTGTTTTATCCACACAATATTGTTTTAACAGAAGGGCAATCTTCTGCGTTTGTTCTTTCCAGCAAATAATTGGAAATAGGATTTCAGGTTCAATTTTGTGTCTGTGTTTTTAACATTTCAGACAGCAAACAGCTTTTACATTCTTCATGCCACGTTCAGCCTGCCTCGAAGCTTTTCCAGGAAGCCGTAATAATGGATAATAGTCAAATTATTTTATCCATAGGGATTATTTCTGCAAGCTTGCTATTGATATGGAATTTCCTATTCCTGTCTCCACAGCTGAAAAGCTGATAGAAGGAAAGCACGTGGTTTTAAGGTTTAAGAACATTTTAGTAAAAATTTGAATATTAAGTCAAAACATCACAGTATTTGATCTTATCATTAAGCATCTGGGCGTTTAGATTGCTTAAAACTTTACTGAAAAGTCCTCTTTTTTCCTCATCCATTTATTTACATGCATTAATCTAACACCACTCTCCCATTTTATTTGCTTGTTTAAATAGATGATTCCAGCTATGTCTTCATTCTAAAGTCCTAGATTATCATATTTGCTTCTCCTGACTATATCAGAAGCCTGAAAAGGCTTTTCACTTTTTCTCAAATTGTTGGCTACATTTGAAAATTCCAGTATAACCTTTTCTGTGATCCATGCATTCCTAAGACTTTGCCCGCCCAACCCGAAATAACGAGACGAGACACAGTAATATGGGTTAAAACTAGGGCCACAACTTTATTAACTATTTAACTTTTAACTACATCTTTTTACAAGGGGGTCAGCCGTAGTGCTAACAGGTCTGGAACAATCGTCATTCTTGACCAACCAGTCCAAACCTTTGCCCCTGGGAGTTCCTACCCTGAGAGGGTGCTGTTGAACTGTCCAACACCCTCTTGGCCATCCACCCGGAGTGCCCGGGGCCTCCCTCTACCTGAGTCTCTAGGCTCCAAGTGACCAGCGTCCCCTGGGGTCTCCCTGTTTTCCCTCCCCTCAGCTAAACCTCTGTAAATGCAATTCTGAGAGGAGGGATCCTTTGCACCCTCTGGGTGCCTATCCTGGAACTCACCTGAACCTACCCTGTTTAGCACTACCCGCTGTCATGACCGTACTGCCAGTGACCTATTTAGCTCTCATGTGATCCCTGGGAATAAGAATGGGATGGGCGAAAAGCCACCTGCAGCCTAGAGCCAATTTGATGCAGGTCAAAAATTCCCATCTGGCCCTGAAGCGACCAGCTACTCTCATTCTTGCCCTAGGAGGGAGGGTGGGTCGCTCATCAGGCAGGGAAGAGGACGTCGCAAGCCACGAGGCCTGTTTTAAAACTCGTATTGAGCCAGGCCTGCCTGTCCTCCCGCGAGGCCCCTGCCTGTCACTCTTTGAGTGGGCTGGCAGAGGGAGTCCCCGCCCAGGCAGCTCCGCACCTTTTGGGGTGCCGTTGACTTGGATTTTTCACCTTTTCTTTTTAAGTACAGTAAGGTCTTATTCCATGCATGCAAGTATATGACTTAATTACTCAAGACTTGGCTACTTATTGGTGAGAAATGGGTCTTGGGGGCCTGTATCTGTGATGTTTGATCTAGGATGTATCTTTCCCCCTTGATGTTGTCAAGCAATAAATGGACAAGTGTAATCTGTATGTATCTCCACCTATTAAGATAACCCTATTATTATTTTCGAGGACATTTTTAGTACAATTACAAATATCAGTGCTCATGTACAGATCATTCAGATGCATTCTGTCCTGCAGTTCTGTGTATATATTCCTTACTGACGCGAGCATTAAAACTTGGCAAAACCTGACTTATTATGCAAAGCCATAATAATGGGTTGATATTTTTGTTCTTGGGATTTTAAGTCTTAATTACTGCCTTGCAGATGAGTCCATCTTTCGCTGCTTGGCTACACATACATGTGCTGGCAATATGTGTCCAGAAGGAATTTGATGGTGACTGAAATGTTTAGTCTACTTTCAAGGATCTCCACTCACTGTACTCATTGTTTCATTCCCTTCCTCCTCCACAGCCGTGAGTCCGGTGTCTTCCCAGCAAACATTTTCCAGCTGGGAGAGCAGGCAGGCATGCAGCTGTTAGTGGACATTGGATCTCCCTAATAAAATGAACTACCTGTGGGAAGCTTTGAAAGAAATCACATACCCCCTCTGCCTCCTCACTGGTAGTTATGAATTTTGCTTGCTTAAACCAGTGAGGTTGTTGTGGACCCCAGCAGCTGTCTGAAACTTTTGCAGCAAACCTGAACTACTTCAAGCTGCACATACTTTTCAACAGTTGTGAGATCAGTTGTAGTGGTGTTCCATCTGTCCTCCCCTTTTAGGTTTTTCAAGAATTTAACGTTCTCATTTGCCAGAGGTCTAATTTTCCCCTGCTGAAATTGATGGGAAGGTGAAACTATCAAAATAAGGATTTAGTCTTTTCCTTTTTTTAAAAAATGGCTCCTCTGTGGGTTTATTTCTGTTTTGGTTTTTAAAAATCTATACATTTTCAGTGTGTATCAGTAAAATAAATCACTGAAACTGTACAGATTTTAAAAACTAAAACAGAAAAAAAAACATTCCAGATTACCGAAAGAAGGAAGGAAGGAAGGAAAGAAGGAAAGAAAGAAGGAAGGAAGGAAGGAAGGAAGGAAGGAAGGAAGGAAGGAAGGAAGGAAGGAAGGAAGGAAGGAAGGAAAGAAGGAAAGAAAGAAAGAAAGAAAGAAAAAAGGCTAAAATTGATATTTTCATTATCCTGGAATGTGATAGCTCAGTGGTTTAGGTATCTTGGGAGTTCGATTCCCCACTGTGCTTCCAAAGAGAAGAGCCAGCCTGGGTGGCCTTGGGCAAGCTGCACAGTCCCAGGGTGCCTCCAAAGAAGGAAACAGGAAACCACTTCTGAGTATTCTCTACCTGGAAAACATTGTGAAGGGTCACCATAAGTGGGAATTGACCTGACAGCACTCATATTACTATCATCAGTAAAACAAAATTAAAAAATGCAACAAAGCATTATAATGGTCTGGGCTTTATTTTGATGAGTGAGTTAGCATGAATGTGACAATACAGTTAATATATCATTAGAATCAGATTTCTCTTGAGAGGAAAATACTGTATTTATTCTAATACAAGCTTGTATCAGTCTGCATTTGGCAAATGAGTATGCTTTTCGTTTGTTTTTTCTTTTTGGGAGATAAACACAGGTTTGTTTTCATGTCTGATTTCTCAGGCCTTAGTTCTGAAAGATTTAAATGTGTGGAAGGTTAGCATGCTAAGAGGAGGAAATACACATTTGCTTTAATGTGTGATCTAACATTTTCAGTGCAAAAATGCAAGGTTGATTTCTTCATAAAACTCTTTTGAGAAGAAGGAAAACAAGCAGAAGGTTGGGCCACTGCAGTACAATAGGCTCCTGCCATTATTTTTTATGAGCGAAGTATGTCATCTGGGCGTATTTGGTTGGTTGGTTTGGTTTGTTTCTCTTGCTGCTGCTGCTGTTGTTTCCTCCTCCAAGGTCTCCTAATAGCCCTAAGAGGATTGCCTAGTTGATGGGTGGTATCTTTGACTTGACAGCACACAATTGTTATTATTAATTATGTTTTCCCCAGGTTGCATGTCACATGTTTGTTTTCTCCTGGTGAAACAAATAGATACAGCAGGACCCCCATGTTCACTGGATTGGTATCCTCAGTTTCATATATCTGCAGTCTGAAAATATTAAAAATATTAAAAGAAAAAAACTAGAAATACATATTTTTATAGTGTATGGAAGCGAGAGCTGGACCATAAAGAAAGCTGACAGCCGAAGAATTGATGCTTTTGAATTGTGGTGCTGGAGGAGACTCTTGAGAGTCCCCTGGACTGCAAGGAGAACAAACCTATCCATTCTAAATGAAATCAACCCTGAGTGCTCACTGGAAGGACAGATCCTGAAGCTGAGGCTCCAATACTTTGGCCATCTCATGAGAAGAGAAGACTCCCTGGAAAAGACTCTGATGTTGGGAAAGTGTGAGGGCAAGAGGAGAAGGGGACGACAGAGGACGAGATGGATGGACAGTGTCATCGAAGCTACCAACATGAATTTGACCCAACTCCGGGAGGTAGTGGAAGACAGGAGGGCCTGGCGTGCTCTGGTCCATGGGGTTACGAAGAGTCGGACACGACTAAACGACTAAACAACAACAACAACAAATAGTGTATTTACCAGGACCTGCCACTAGAGGGTGCCAGAGACCATGCTATGTATTCTTGTTGTTAAAGATTACATAGCATAGTCTTTTGTTCCTTCTAGTGGTCAGTTCTGGTAATACATGGTGAAAATACTTCTTTCTGAAATTTTTTATTTTACCATGCTATGTATCGCGTTCACTATTATCCAGTTTTCAGCATCCGCAGGGGGCTTAGAACCAATCCCCCACAGATATGGGGTCCTACTGTACTGATTTCTCTACATCTTGAGTATTTTATTTCCTCAAATAATGTTTTTATACCTGATGTATATGCCCTTGGAATGTGATATCAATAAACTTTTTTAAAAAAACGCTAATTGTGAAATCAAATTGAATCTTTATTTTCAGGTAGGTTGTTTTAGGGATTTCATTGAACCTAACAACAGAATGATACTGTCAATGTAAATGTTGTAGAAGTTGAAGTAGATTCAAAGTGTCTGGCTGGCTGCCTGCTCTAGTGATGCAGCACTGTAATTATGAACTAATGTTCTTAGTCTGAAAGAATAATAAAGAAACAAATAAAGAAAATATCAAGAAATGTCAAGATATTCAAGCACATATGTTTTTGGTTCTTAGTTCATTTATTCTGTACAGCAAAGCTTGGTGTGGGGCTTGGCTCAGTGAATGTCATGGATGAATTAATATATATTCTGCTATAAAACAACCACAGTGAAAGCAGTTGCTCCACTGTATTCAGCTGTACAAGCCTGACAAGCAAGTCTCCCTTCTTCTCCAGAGGGCTATGATTGGGAAGGGGATGCCAGGGGTTAGTTTGGAAAGGTAAGTCATGGTTTCATACTTTGGTGGGATCTTAACCAGGATAAAGGTAACAAGTACAGTTATAGTGACTGTGGTTAAACTTTGTATGTGCACCTGACCAGTAAGTAAGATGAGATAGAGTCAAAAGTACTGGGCGTGGTTGGTGAGGAATGATACCTATGACAGAATTAATGGGTGGTTGTACGGCATTTAAGGAGCTTGTTGTGATGCATGAGAGATTTAAATCAGAAGATTTCACCTTCTGTGAAACAGAAGCAGGACTCATCTGTGAGGGAATCTTCTGATTTATGGCTAAACCACTGATACCGGAAGTGGGAAGTATGGTATAATTGGACAAACCAGACCAAAGGAGTTTGCTTTTACTGAACTCTGATTTTCATATGAGGCTGGTTTTGCTCAGTCTTCAAGGCTGACCGGAGGCCAAGATACCCTTTCATAGACCATCCACTCTGTAATGACATCTGCATGTGATCTGAAACTCAAGACTGTAATCAAGTAGGTAACATATCAGTAGCTAAGTTAGATAGATGGTTGTGATTGTACTAAGAATTCTTTACATATGATTGTTGCTTCCCTTGTTTTTTCCTCCTTTCTCCTTTGAGCATTTGGGCAGTTGGCTATATTTTAATGAGGAATGGTTCAGTCAGTATCTCCTCTGTCAAGGACTGCATGGTTGCAGAACTATTGCCTATGCGTTTCATGATCTGTGCAAATCCTTAAGAATAGTGCTTTTGCACTATTGGGATGGTATATAAATAAAATGAAAGGAAGGAAGGAAGGAGGGAAGGACGGATGGATGGACGAACGAAATAAAGAAAGTTCTATATTTCAGGTTCTGAGTGAGAAAATTTCTAATGCCTTCCTAGTGCTTATTTTCCAGAATAGAGGGAGACATACTATCGTGTTTCCCCGAAAATAAGACAGGGTCTTATATTAATTTTTGCTCCAAAAAATGCATTAGGGTTTATTTTCAGGGGATGTTTTATTTTTTTTCATCTACAACAATCTACATTTATTCAAATACAGTCATGTCATCTTCTTCTGGTAGCTGCGCAATGGTAGAGGGTGGGGTTTAACTTAACTGAGGCTTATTTTTGGGGTAGGGCTTATATTACGAGCATCCTGAAAAATCATACTAGGGCTTATTTTCAGGTTAGGTCTTATTTTCAGGGAAACAGGGTATGCAGTATGGCACAGAAACTCCCCAAGAATAGACTAGGGTATGTCAGAAAGCTCATCTCGACTGGCTACATATTTTCAGTGTTTATTTTAAGGACCCTCTTGTAAAATAGGCAGTGAAATCATTCTGCCTGCCAGTTCTATAGGATCTCTGCCTTATCTGGATTCAGTTTATTGGCCCTCGTCCTCTGTATCATTTATTCTAGGTGTCGGTCAGGGACCTGTACAGCATCACCTGCAGATGAAGCAAAGGAGATATAGAGTTGTGTGTCATCAGCATACTGATGACAGCACACCCCAAATCTCTTGAGAGACTTCTCCCAGCATCTTCATGTAGATGTTAAAGCATTGGAGAAATGGTTGGCCCTGTGGGACACTATAGCAGAGGTTTCAAGAGGTGGAAATGGCACCCCCAAGCTGTACCATCTGGGCTTGGCCATCAAGGAAGGACCAGAACCAGTGGAGAACAGTTCCTCCAATTCCTAAGCTCAATAGCCTTCCCAGAAGGATACTGTGATTTATGGTATCAAAAATCACAGAAAGATCCAGGAAGATCAAGAGGTTTACAGCCTCCTGTCTGCCTTCCTTAGGAGATCACCTTGCAGGCCAACTGATGCTGTTTCAGTACTGTGCCACAGCCTGAGCCCTGATTGAAATGGATCCAGACTATCAGTTTCTTCCAAAAACACCTGCAACTGATCAGCTACCACTCTCTTGATTAACTTGCCCAGAATTAAATATTTGAGATGGACTTGCAGTTGTTCAAATAATCTATTGCCAAATTACAGTAGTTTTCTTAAGAATGGGCCTTATTGTGGCTTCTTTTAAATAGGAGGGCATATGGTATTGATGATATGGGTGGCCCATTTTAGCATTGTATCCTTGGCAGATTTTAATGGGCAGGCATCTAAAAAAGAGGTAGTAGCTTTACAGCATGCAAGTGCCTTGTCTACATCCTCAGGCCTTACTGACTGAAACTGATCCAATGAAATCTGACTAGACAGTGCATTGGACATCTCAATTTGATCTACTGGGATAAAGACCCAAAGTCCTAACAGATGCTGCATTTCTGCTGCATTATAATGAGCACCTGTAGGAGCAGATCCGAACATGTAATATTCAATGTGCCACTAAAGTAGGAAATAGTTCTCAAGGAGAACTCATCTAATTCGTTGTATGACTCTTCCTAACCCTCCCCTACAAGCTCAACTAGAGTGAGCTTTTCTAAGAAAGTAACAAACTGCGGTGTATTGCATCAATCCTCTTTAGGTATCCAAGCAGGAATTTTCTACCATCCCACCTGAAGAACACTGGTGACTGGACATGGAACATTTGTGTGCAGAATAAGTGCTCTACCACTTAGCTTTGTGTCTTGCTCTCCTGTATCATCATAAGCCCAGTTTTCTTTTTTCTTTTTAATTAATTAATTGATTGATTGATAATTTATTAATTTTAGGTTCTGATTTATGGTGGACCATTCCAGAAGTTTCCTAATCTTTCTGGAAATGTTTTTCCTATAATTTTGTTTGTATTTAAAGCTGAGATTTCAGTGTTTAAACAGAAGGAAATAGGGACGGGTTTGTTTTTGTTTCTTTCTTTACAGGCAGAAGTGATTAAGCTTTATTGGTTCAAATCATGCAGTAGTTTGTGCATTTAACCCTTATTAGTCATGTCTTAATACACCTACTGTACGTTCCATTAGCTGAAGTGAAAAGAAAGCACAGTTGTCAGAAGTTATTTATTGGATTAAAGCCTCATCTTTTAAAATAAACAATGCATGATACATACCCTATAGGTGCTTGATCAAAGGACATAGCTATTTGCATTCCATAAAATTTGGTGAATTCTAGCATGTTATGTTTCAAACGTAGAATCTAATCTTGTGTTCTGCCAAATCTTGTCAGCCGATTGTAAGAACTGTGCAGGAACCTCGGTGTAACAAGGGGAAGGACTTGTATATTTTCTTTTATCCTGGGAGTTGGTCTTTTAGCTTGTTCCAAATCCTCTGATAGTGTAAGTGAATAAACACAGTTTTTATGAGAAAAAGATTTGGCCTTGAACATATGGTGATTTTGGTGGTTTAGGTGAAGTTTTCTAAAATGGACTGCCAAACATTTTATTGAAGCATAATTCGTTAAATCATGTAGAACAGATTGTATACCAACAACTTTGTCTTCTTATATCATATTTGATTTATTAACTTACCCTTTTAATAGACTTTAACACTAGACAAAAAATAAATCCCTGGAAATTGTCTTTTCCAGGGACACTCCTCATGTCAACATTTATTCCTATTTTCATTTATGGAATATATTACTTGCCTTTTGGGGGTGAATTTAGGGCTGTCAGAGCCATTCAGACTGCACAGATTATGATGGTGATAAAATGCTTTCCATTTCTTGTTCAGATAGGTAGTAGGCATGTATACTAAAGCTTATAGGGATCAGGCTTTCCTTAGATGCATATCTGACCCCCTCCTTCTGAGTTGACGTCTTTCAACAAATCAAGAAAACTATCAGTGCTTTTCTTTAGAGACAGAATCATCATAAAAGTATTGCAAACATGCTTCTTCTGCTTGTTTAGTTGGTAGCAATCTTGATAGTAAGACCTAACTAGAAGTTTAATGGTTATGTGTTACAGCTTCAGGGCCAAACTATATGCTACAAATAAACTGTCAGAAAATGGAGATCCTTAGGTCCTGAAAATATACAGCAGGAGCTTTTCACTCTTCCTTTAGTTTGTAAATTAGTTTTCTTTGTCTTGTGATTGGCCATGGGGAGGAAAGGACAGGCTTCATGGTTGCTGAGTCATGAAGGTCTGACTGAATCATGTATCTGCAATACTAATGGATTTTGGCTTCTCATGACAGGCTCTCTGTAAAATATAGCTGTTCCTACCTATAGTGTTTTGACCCAACTCCGGGAGGCAGTGGAAGACAGGAGGGCCTGGCGTGCTCTGGTCCATGGGGTCACGAAGAGTCGGACACGACTTAACGACTAAACAACAACAACAACCTATAGTGTTTTTTTCTTGAATACATATTAAAAAATACCATATCTTTTGTTTTGCTTCCTATAGACCCTGGTGTAAGATTTTCTTTTCTTTCAGATATTGTATATCATGGAAGACAATTCTTCTAGTTAACAAAGTTCCTACATGTCATTTACCCTGCCTTGAAAATTGTGTGTGACACTTCCAGAATGAGAGGTTCTTTGATAGTCATAAATTGCATTAGGACCAAGCCAAAAAAAAAAAAAAAAGTTTGGCTGTTGTGAAAACACATCTAGGTGAGCCTGTGACTCATTCGATCTGTTTCACCCTCTTCTTCCTGTTTTGGCTATCTGTAATTTGAGCATGCTGTCTGAACCCTAATTTTTCTTTTATCTAAATTATGGCTTATGAAAACAAACCAAGAAACCAATATGGCGATTCAGCTTTCTTTCCAATAGATTATAATTAAGACTAGCCACCATTTGTTCAGATTTGGACTAACATGTGGTTAGTCAAAAGCAGAAGTGAACATTTCCACTCTTCTGTGGTCAATTAAAAATGAAGTGAAAGCTTCTGCTCTCTTCTCACTTGAAGGAAGATGACAGTTCTTGACTGTTCAGCTAATTAGGAACCCCTATCTATCTATAGTGGTGGTGGTTATCAAGGTGAAATCTGCCCAGCTTACTCCATGAGCATTAAAAGGTGTATCAGATTAGTTGTAAGATTCACAACAGTGGCAGGGGAAAAAAAGCAGGTATGTGACACCTAAGACAGACATGTTTTACTGGGCATGTGTTTTAATGGGTATAGCCCAGATTTGCATCTGAAGAAGTGAGCACAAAAACTCATGCCCAATATAAGATGTTAGTTTAAAGGTGTCAAAAGACATTTTGTTGGTTTTGCTGCAACAGATTAACACCACTGTTCCTTTGGAAACAGGAGTGACAGGTATGTGCAATCATTTGAGTTGTATGGATTATTTTCCATAGTGGGGCACTGGCAGGGATAATTTGTCACTTTTCTATAATTTGTCAGCTACCCTCCTCATCACTATTCCATAGTTTCATAAAGAAGGCAATATTGAAGGATGTCTGACAGTGTGTGTGAAGGCCACGGAGAGTCCTGTGAAAGCCAGTTGGGGAAACCCTAGAACAGGTAATGTTTGTTTGAAGGTCATGAAATATCCTACGAAAGCTGATGGGGAAATCCTAAAATAGGCATCGCTTTCTGGTGTTCTGCCAATGCAACTCAAAGATTGGAAAGATTTTTGAAATCTTCCAATTAGATTGGCAGAACAGTGCACTCAGTCTGGAAGGATGGTTTCCTATGGCGGCGATGGTAGTTAATCATCGAAGCCATGAACAGGACTTGCCAACAGTAGTGCTAATGATTTCCCACTGTGGTGATTTCAAATGTGTGAACCCATTTAATGATCTGGCAGCTTGTTTGTGCAGTCTAACTAAAGTAATTCCTGCCAACATAGATGCTGAGTTTAGATAAATCTTTACTGTTCTGTGAATGATGAGCAAAAACATGGCCTGAAATAATGTACAAAAGCAGTTTATTCTTGCGCTAAAGGCATCACTGACTGCTTCCACATTTTCATGTCAGAAACATTAAATAAAGCAAAAAATTTAACAACTGTATTACTATTACAGATGTAGATGTTTTATTTTTATTTTTTTAATGTAATTAAGATACAAGTCATGACCCTCAGAGCCATATAAAAGGTCACCATCTGTGCACTGTGGTTCAACAGTCTTATATATACACCACTGTGGCAACACTAAAAATCCCATATGAGTTAAGTAATATGTCCCTTTCTATACCAGTACTGAGGATCCCTTCCCACTGACTGTTCCTTTTCCACTATGTGTGTTTATGTCTTAGAAAAGGCAAATATTACAGGGTAATGGTAGGGAATTAGGGGGGATTTTGCATTAAAAAAGGTTGGACTCAACTTGAAATGTGGCCAGACTAGAGATACGAAAATCCCCACACAGCTGAACTTAACAAGGATCTGCCACCTGGGGCCAGATCGTCCGCTCATGTGTCCTGCTGCAGCGCTGATCCCGCTCGTCCTTCCAATCACGCCCAGAGTGCCACTCTCTTCCCACTCGGCTGGCCACTCAACAGCTGTGCAGGGAAACTCGTCCTCCCTCCCACTGCCTGAAGCCCCACCCATGCAGAAATGGAGTGAGGCTTCCACACAGCGGGACAGAAACTTAGAGGGAATGTTGGTCACAGGTGTGTTGGGGTGTCGTATATATGTTGACCTACATGCCACTATGTGACACTGGGAAGCTCTGCTCACACCGGTTAGTAGGAAATTAAAGTCAATCCAGAGATTGCAATCAGCGTTCACACAAATGCTTCCATATGTCAAACTGATAGTTGGATTCAACAGTTACCATGCCAGAACTGGGTCATGCTAGAAATCTTGTAACTTCTTTTCTAAACAAATGAAAGTGTGTCTCATATACATGCTTTCTTGCATACATGTGCACACTTCATGCAGTGATGCTAAATGATACATCTTTGCCATTTTTCCGGGACCCAGCCTTTGACACCACTCGCTGTCCACAAATGCTAGTGTTACATGTACTTCATTCCACAGCAAATGTTCAGGTCTTTCTATTTGAATATTGGCAACTGACTGCCTTTTTTGTAAATTTTCTGTTAATTTTGCAAGGATGAAGAGGAGTGGTTGAAATTCAACTTTATAGCTGCATTTTTAAAAAGACACGTACTTTTAGATATTACATGGTAGAAGTGATATTGCTTAAAAGCAGAGTATTTATTAAGTGTCCCATCAATAGGTTTGCAGTTAATAATGAATAAACACCTACAATGATCTGTGAACAGTAAGAACCTTTTGGAGTTATGTACAATCTTCCTGTCTAGTCCCAAGACTCTAGGTATTTATTATGTCAAAACAAAAGCTCTTAGAGCCAAAGGTAAGCAAGTGGGTGCTTAAAGAGCAATGGCATGCTCATTAAATGGGAAGGCAGAAAATAGTTCATAATAGTCCTTCAGCAGGCCACACTCCATACTGAGATTTTCTTCTAATTTCTCGTCCTGTAATCCTTTCTGCTGAAAGGCACAGTTCCCTGCGGCCTTGTTCATAAAGAGTAAACTCACACATCACCTATATTTTCATGCCCTCATTAGTTGGTAAGGAATGTAACACTATTGCAGGAGCGTGTTGTCCAAACAAAGAGCCCAAGGTTTCAGACCTTTTGGTGCTGAGAGCAATTTAGGACATTAATGATATGCATGAATATAGGAAGTGTGACTCATTTCCACTTCCTGCTATGTGCATCTCTAGTGAATGTCCAGAGTTGCTCTGAGTCTAGGGTTTTTTTTAATATTGTGTACCAACAGAAGAGTTTGAGTTTTGTTGTCCATGATTTGCACTGGCCTCAGAATTTACTTGCAGATACTTCCCCAGACCCCACTTTTCCAACGTTTAATGGATGATTTGCCGAAATCTATCCCAAACCCCGTAGTCATTATTGAAATGCCCTTTTCCATATGGTTGGTGTTACGTGAATCATAAATACTCTTTAGGGATCTTGAAGACAACCCATCTTGAAGTATTTCATAGAAGGAAATAAGTACACGTGTTTTAGATTCAGGAACTTAGAGTGCACTATTTTCCAAGTCACTGAAGAATATCTCCACTCATTCACTCACTCGCTTGCTTGCTTGCTTTTGGCAACATGCACACCATTTCTTTCTTCTCTGGATACCCATGTGAAATGGAGAAAGTGGTGTAAGGGGGGGACCTGGTAATAGCATAATGTGTGCTTTTGTTGATTCAGGTAATTAGTATTGTTTGCTTTTTGAACTGAATGATTTTTGAATTCACTCATAAGCATTATGTAAATCTCATGGGTATGATGAAATATAACTTTGCATATTGATAGTATTCTGGTCAGAATTAGGCATTGCTACTCTGATTGTGTTCAGTCATCCTGAGGTCACCATAATTTGTGTTTTATTATAGTCACACACACATGCATGCGCACGCACACACACACACACACACATCTCACATGATTTATTGAATTTACATTTTTTTCAAGTGTTATGTTAATAAATGAATAAACAAAACAACAAAATAACAATTATCACAGTAATGTACATAAAATGCAGAAGTCTAGAATGCTTTGGTCTCATAATAAGAAACGAAAAGTAGATTGTTACAGTTCATTATTCAAGGTAAAGCAAAAGGGAAAAGGACTGCAGCAAGGAAATCTTATTGCTGAAGAACTTGGAAGGCTGGTTTTGATGTAACACAACATCAGTATTTGGAACTGCTCCAACCAAAGTCAAAATAGCCATGAAGATGTCCAACATCTGGAAGGAAAGAAACAATAAGAAGAAGAATGTTAATTTTATCTTATTCTTTTTGTTCCTGTTGCAATTGTTTGGTGATTTGTTTTAGAAAAAGTTGCCTTGGACTTAATTCATTTGAGTTGTGACACTAAATCTAGGGAGTTTTGCCATGGACCTTAGCTGTGTTGAGTATTGTGACTCATGTTTGTAAGAGAGCTAATCAATAAATAAGCATAAAATAACTTCACACCTGCAGATTTTTTCCTGGAAAAGCTTGCATGCAACTATTAGTCATTCCTGTCAGGTGTTCATATGGCAAGTGCCAACGTATTTCCTTGGTTTTCAGAGGAACTACAGCTGTACTGTTTCAGAAATGCATACTTTTGCTATGCACTTATCTTGTAATTCAGTGATGTCCAAACGGTGGTAGAGTTACATATTTGTGGACAGATATTTACAGTGGAGAAAAGGGGAATGATACTAAATTTTAGAAACTTAATTTGTTGGCTATATGATTCCTGATTAACTCAATCTCAAAGAGTATTACAAAGATCCACCTTGCCTTTTTGATACTTTACCACTCCTATTTACTGCTTTTGTTAAAGCTGCTTTGTCAGCATATGGGTGTTTTCTGATCCTTTGGTGTCTAGAGCTTTGGCACATTTTTGATTAGAGTTGTTTTTCTTGTGTGCTTGTGTGAATCAGCTAGTCAAGGAACATATATTCAAACCAATGATGTCATGGAATTAAATGGCCAGTCACATTTAAGACAGACAGAACTCTCAAGCTAAATCAGAGTGAGGACATTGCTCCAGTTATCATGTGAAATGAAAGAATAATAATTCAATTTTTTGACATCCTGAATTATTGCTGATGGGTGGTGCATTCTACAGGGGACAATTTTTCCCTCCTAAATAAGTATCCTTTCCTATTTGATGCAGGCTGACTCCAAATCATGTTTTGAGCATATAAAACTGCAAAAGCAGTATCAAGGAAGTATACGTATATGTCCCAAACACAGTGTAGACCCACAGAAAAGTTGTGGGAGAAGGAGCCATGAAGGAATAGAATATATTGCTGTTTAGGAAGGGTAGAGATGTTCATTTGACTGGCCAAGGCTCATGAGGTGGGAGAGATGCTATAGCATGTGCGTATGAAAGAAATCTACCAGGGAAGATTTGGACAAATGAAATTATTATAGCCAGATGTGTGTAAATGCCTGTAATTTATTGTAATTTGTTTCATGGCTATTACTGTAAACTGAATGTCCATAGGATTTTCCTGGTTCTCCCTCTCCCCAGGAGAGAAGCATTCAAAATGTAGATTTATTTCTAAGAATTTCTTGGATCAAGAATGTAACCAGTAAAAAAGTTTTATTAAACAAAATGGATAAATGCCAAGAAATCATAAACACATAGCTTAGAATTCTATTGGCGTTCACCTAAGGTTTGCATAATTTGCCATGACTAATTGACAAGGTGCTGGGGCACATCTTGATTTCTTGCCTGATCATAGGCCCAACTGTGTAACTGAGATGCACTTCAATAACTACCCACAATGCACCACAGAAAGTTGTGGAAACCTTATACAAACATCTCCTGGACATGGGAGATTCAGCTGCAGTTCTTCATTGGACCATTCACTTTCCCTGACTGGCATTTCTCAGACAGCAATAACATGCACAATACTGGTCGTTTAATGAGAAAAGAAAAATGCAGAAAATGAGAAAAGAAGGGCAGAAAGGAGAACTATTTGGCCAAAGAATCCTGGAGACTGGTTTGGATGCAGCACAATACAGAATGATGCTCACCTCCAGTAGAAAAGTAACAAGATGAAATCTGGATAGCTCAGTGGTTTAGTCTCCAGCTGCACTGCCAGAGGTTGGGAGTTTGATTTCCCACTGGGCCTCATTGAGAGGGGCTGGACTCAATCTGTAGGGTCCCTTCTAGCTGTACAGTTGTAAATCTAGTTGGTGATCCCTAGTAGGTCATCCCTTTTCTCTGAATATGATCTCTAAGGCTTCACTGAAATGTTTATGTGGGTCCATGTGAGTGGAGAGTCAAAATCAGAGCGATATTCTCACTAAATTTGTTACATTTTGCCTTCCTACCAGGAAGGCAAGTTCTTACCACAAACTTGCATGTCTTTTAGACTTTCTTATTGTGGGATGTGTTGCTGGTTTGGAGTCAAGCCAGAAGATTAAGGATGTGGTGCAAGAGGAATTAATTTGTTTTTCCACTACATAACTGGATTGGATTGAGCTTTATTATAATGCTAATTGAATATTTTGCTTAATGCTTTGACTCCAAGAATAAGCTAGATTCTAGGCATGACTGATTATAGGAAACATTAAGGAGTATATTCCCAGATAGCAAGCATGGTCCATTATGCAAAGGGAGACCACAGTTGTTCACTGATAGTAGGACATTGGGAAGTAATTTCATTCAGATCCATTCAAAGCAGAAAGAGCTGGTATGGCACTCTGACTATTAAGAGGTGTTGGGCTGGATATGGGAGATTCAGCTGCAGTTCTTTGTTGGATCATTCACTTTCTCTGACTGGCATTTCTCAGATGGGTGTTGTGAAAATAAAGAGAGGAAGAGGACACAGTGGTGAGCTCATTGGAGGAAAAATAGAATTTAAAAATAACAAGTAAATACATAATAATTAAGAGAGTTCATCAAATGATACAAAATTCAGAGGCAAGTTGCCTCTGATCTACGGAATACAATGAGATGGTGCAATTCCACCTCTTTAACAGGAGACATCTGAATAATGCTCTTGGCTTCCCAAATGTTCCAGGCCCTGTTGCTCTGGTGATATTATTAAAAAGGAAGTCCTGAGTTCTTTGATGGTGGGACAATGTAATCAAGTTCATTTGGTGTATAAGAAAGCATCCTTGAGAAAGAGATGAAGTTGGCAGTTTTTGGTTGGGATGGAACTATGTTCCTGACCCTGAGATATCAGTATTAATAGATATGCATTCAAAATTAGGAAGATTTTTTGCTTACTTTTTTTCAATTATAACTATTTTCCAGCCATACTTTAAGTAGAAAATCCAACAGTAGTTTGGTATCATAGCTTTCATTAAATGATTTTAATACATTGAAAGATATCTGTGCTTATCCATACCACAGTGGCTGAAATCCAGTACTAAGCTGCAACTAGAGTAGGCCCATTGAAGTAGTGGGGATTTGGTGTCAATATCTATGTAGATGTTGATTCAACATTGATTTAACAGGACTGCTCTACTTGCAGCTTATTGTTGGGTTTCACAAAGGATTCACCAAAGCTCCTCAACACTTGGGTCTACCCTAGTAGTGCCTAGTCTTGGGTAATCCAGGTGTTCTTGGACTGCAACTCCCAGAAGCCTTCACCACTAGCTGTGCTGGCTGAGGTTTCTGGGAGTTGCAGTCCAAGAACAACTGGATTACCCAAGGCTGGCATCCACTGGTCTACCCCAATGCCACTAACATCACATTTACCCAGAGTCTGATAAACACTCCAGGCAGTCCTAGCAAGAGAGTCACAGGACATGAGACTGCAGAAAGGCTAGACCTCTAGGTAGTAATCTTCTACATCTGGGACTGTCACTGAATGCAGACAGATTTACTTCTCAGCAGACACACACTTGCTTATCCCCATTAAGCACCCTTTATATACTACACTACTGTAATAAACTTGCAACTTCCAATTTTTCAAGAGATCTAAAATCATTAGGTATTATTACTAGCCAATATGGACAAACTACTCTTTATTCCCTATCATTGCATCTTGCTGGTTTTTAACGAATGGCCTTCCAGAAATTTTTGAGGTCCACATTATGCAGTAATTAAATTTAATGATCCTAATTGAATAATATTTAGATATATAAAGCTGTAAAGGGGGTTGGAGATTAGGCAGGTTAGCCAAAACAAAGGTAGTTCTTCCCTCCTTTTTTCCCCTTTCCTCCCGCTTTTCCTTTCCACCTGCTTGAAGAAAGCTCTTATTTCTTCAGACAAGCCTCATAACTACTCTTCTGTGCCTGATCCGAGCCTCCAGGAAAGGCCCACAGCATCTGTAAAACTGGCAGCAAAGTGGTATTTCCAGGCAGGCAGAGCACTTTGCAGAGTAGGGAGCCAAATCATGCCTTTGTCTGAGCAGCTGAGGACTTCAGCCGAGTAATACCATGGTGTACAGTAACAGAGACCTGTGCCATGAGCAAGTTGAGGAGTGAGCAAGTGCTGGGGCCAATATTTATAGACCACTACGTAGCAACTTTAGAAAGTTGGGGGGGGGGGGGAAGAGAAATACGCACTTATGCAGAAGGGGAGCAAAAGCCAGCCGAAAGCTTGGAGTTTGAAGTCTCAGCAACGTTCTGTATTTGCTTTCCTTTTCATTCATATTGTTTCCATTTAAACAAAATGTTTTCTCATTTTTTAATCCACCAGATTCAAGCTGCTTTTCATGGTTAAATTTAGCAGTCTTCTTTCAATGACGCAGAAGAAGATTGAGTAGAATAAGTGCTGTACAGGTATGTAAGGCTTTTCAATTTCATCTTTCATTCAGCAAGTGTCTTCACCTGGTTTTGTGCTGTGCTTGTTCTGAGAGGAATCAACATGTTCTGTGGTCAGTGCCTAGCGCTATGTGGTGGTTTATTATTCATTGTAAGCCTGGTTGTCTTTCAGAGTTAAGGTGTACCTAATGATCAACATTCATCTTCTAGTTGTCAAGGTACTTAGAAGAAGACAGGTTTTGGTGGTGGTGATATGGCTGTGTCCTGTTACAGGTGAAAGCGACTGTGGTTGAAATCGATTTTTGTATGCGTTCATCTTCTTAGTTTTTTGCTTTCAAATGTTCATCATGACAGTCATTTGTCTACCTACATGCAGGTGCATCCAGGACAAGTTGGCATAAATTTCCCAACACCTCTTTTAATTAAAAAATTAAATAAATAGCCTGCTATTAAAACAAAAGAACCCAGACTATTGAATTTATTTGAAGAAGTGGGTTAGTATCTGTGTGTATGCTGTTATCCTCATACTACACATGGAGGTGCCTTGTTTGCTTAAACCCTAATCCTGTAAGATGTGGTTTCATGTGTAAGATTTTTAAATCAAAAAATGACACACGTTGAGAAGGAAAACCTGTATTCTTGCCCAGGATTTACTTGCTCACATACTGTCCTCCACAGGCATTTCTGTCCTCAGCCAAACTCCAGAAAGCACAACTGGAGCAAGAGAGTAGAGCTTGGAGAAGTTCTTTCATTCTTTCTTTTTTTTGAACATGCTCATTGGGGGAATTCTGGAAGTTGCCCAATCCGAAAGGTGTAATTTTTATACCTCTTTAGGGAAGTAAGTTTATATTGTGTTAAGTTCACATTGGTGAGTCCCCTCACTCGTCTTCCAGTGTTGCAGCAGAACGTAAACCTTTTCCTCCTGGTTTTCTCCATGACTGTGGTAGAACTGGGTTTAAACAAATAAGTCTATCTGCCTCTATCATGTATAATTTCTGCCTTAAGCTGCCAGTTAAAGTTCCTGGTATAAATTTATGGTGGAGTTGCGGGGGAAACAGTGAATAAGAGTAATCATCGTAGCACACTGAATTGCCTCTGTTGTTCAAATCGATGCTAAAGCATATACTTTTCACAGACTGATGAAAGATAACAGTTAGGAACCTAGTTTCATATACGTATAGCAATGTACATGTATGTAGCAAGCAAAACTTCTTTACTGCCGTGCTCTTAGTGTGCATGTTCGTTTCAAGAACAACCTGCTTGACTTACCAGAGAAAGAACAGGAAGCAATCTCAGCAGGACATTTTGGTGCTGCCTTGAGAAGCCATACCTGAAAAAAGAACTATCCCAAACTTCTTTTTTGCCCCAGCAACAACATGCCTAAATCCAGAATTTATAGATTCTTTTTTTTGTCATGTGTAAATTCATCTAGTTCAAAAAATATTTTGCCTCACTAAAGGTTCACACTTCAGTTTGTTGTCTGCTTGTTTGGTGTTTATTTTGGTCACGTATATATGTAAAGGGAGGAACAAGCCTGAATGTCTTATTTTCACACTTCTGCTTTATGCTCCAGGGGTATACTTTTGCATTTAGAGCTGTACTCTACAATCACTTGCAGACAGTGTGGTTCTAGCACAGGAATTGTGGTTTCGCCTAGGATCTTTAAAAGGTGAACCATGAAATTTCTGTTTCAAAACCTTACTTAAGCCATAAATCAAGGGCCAAACTGGATAGGAATTGAGATTACAATTCTGTACAAGACACATTTGTGGGATCAGGTCACACTGAACTCAATAGAACTTATTTCTGAGTAGACATGTACAGGATTCTTTCTTTCTTTCTTTCTTTCTTTCTTTCTTTCTTTCTTTCTTTCTTTCTTTCTTAGCATTGCACAATTTAGAATTAGGAATGTATATGAAATATAGGTAAGATTGAAAACAAATTAAAATGTTAAGATAATTAGACTGGTTTTTACCAGAAGCAGGCTACTTCAATGGCATTATCTTGGTTATTTGCTGGATTGTCTTTTGTTTACATGGTACAAAATTGCATTGCACAGTGCACAGGATTGCACTGTGAATGCATTCCTGCGCAGATTTTAAAAACGCAAATAGAATCAGAAAAGGAGGAAAACAGTAATTGAAAGGGTCTGTCCTTCCCATGAATATGCTTTTTGCATTGGGAGGTATAGAGGATTTATTTTCAAAATAAAGTAAATGAACTTTCCCTGGAACCAGAACCCGGGGAAAATTTCATGCCTTTAGTTATCCGCAGTCCACCGACCCACCACTGATGCTATATGCATTTGTGAAAACCTGCAGGTTACATCTGCATATATTTAATTTCCAGTCTTCTTTGGCTGTCAGTAATTGCTTCATTAAAGCTGAATAGAAAAATAAAAACAGTAAAGATGGGATTGGACAGTTCTGTCTGAAAACTGTTACAGCATAAGGTGAGAAGATAGCGACAAATGTTAGTCATTCACCCTAGTGTGGAAGAAAATAACACTTGACTATCTGGTGCATTCTTCTTGTTTACCGTTTTACACAAATGAGCAATAAATAGAATGAATGAAGTAAAGGTTTGTCTCTCTAGATGTGGAATAATGAAAACGAGCTATTGTATTTTACAGAAAATGTCAGAATACTGAAAACTTCAGAAAGTTTGGGATGTAATAATTATGAACAAAGTTATAGGATTTATGTATAATGAAACAATTTTACTGAATGTGGTTGAGTTATTTCGTTTGGAACTTATGTTTTATACAGTATATAAACTGAGATTTAGCTTTGATTATTAGAAATGGGAGTGGCATTTCTTGTTTTTGTTTTATGTGTTGTTCAGTATGAACAAGTACATTCTGTATTTCATGCATAGATGTACACAAATAAGTTATTGTCCGGGATTTGATGACTATCCAGCATAATATTTGGGACCAGAGCATATTCTCACTGTACTTCATACTTATAGGGAAGATAATTCTATTCCATCCTCTGCAAATTACAGATAATGAACAAATTGGTGAGTAAGTGAAAAGAGAAAGAAAAATTTCAGCTTTGCATTTGGTCTGGTAAAAAAGAATCTATGCTGTGAATGTTATGTTCTCTTGCAAAGCTAGTTGTAAGAGATCTCAGACTAGGCTTCCCAAAAACAGCTACGATTGCTCGTTTTCTTGCTATTTTTATTTACTGTACAATTATGTGTCTGAAACACTCTGCACCCAATTGTGTCTTTGCTGAAATTAACAAAGTGAAAATAGACAATATTATCTAATTAATTAAGAACTTCATGGTACAGTGATTTAACTGCAGCATTGCAGTCAAGCCTCTGCTCATGACCTGAGTTTGAGCCTGACAGATTAAGGCAGCCGACTCAAGGTTGGCTCAGCCTTTCATCCTCCTGAGGTTGGTAAAACGGGTACCCGGCTCACAGGGGGCGCAAGTTGTTGTTCACATAATTATGTTGTAAACTGCCCAGAGAGTGCTTTAGCACTATGGGGCAGTATATAAATTGAAACAACAAACAAACATAATATGGTTTCCTTCCTATATTTTTATCAGTAAGGCTGAAATTTTATATTACATTGGCATTTATGGATGCAGCTGCATGCATATGTCTTTAGAAATAAGTCCCATTCAACTAGCTAGGATTTCTTCTGAGTAGTATATACAGAATTTGCTATCAAAAGAGTTTGAGCAGAATATGAAACACTCGTCTTACCTAAAATTATCTCAAATTTCACTTGATATTTCCAGAGTGGTAGATACTTTTTGTCTCTTGCAGCAAGAACAACAAACTTTTTCAGAGGGCTTTAAAGACTAATCGGTTTTACTTGGCATAAACTTTCATAGATTGCATGTGCATCCAGATGCACTGACGAAGTGGGTTGAAACCCACAAAAGCTTATGGCAAATAAAGCTGGTTAGCCTGGAAAACTCTTCCTTGCTCTCTTTGATGTGTAAGAGAAGAAAAATATGAGGCTGTCCTATCTCCTATGGTTTTGAGAATCAGAGTTCTAAAAGCGTCTCCTGATTTTTTGAGATTATTTATGTATAGGCATCACTTGTCTTCTGTGCAGGTTACTGCTGAGAACCTTGGTTTTGGCATAAAAACAATTAAACAGATTTCTGGCCATGTGCAAAACCTCCAACTTATGTATATTTTCTATCCTTCCCCCAGCCTCAATGAATATAGGTCTGATAGTAGTGCTCAGGAGATTAGCTATTTCTTGTGGTTTCAGTGGTGTTAATAATCTATTGTCATCACCATGAGTAACAGCTTCCTCAAAGCTATCATGTAAAACAAGAAATATCTATGTATCTCAGACTCCTGACTGTGTAATTGCCATGCTGAGAAACACCTTTATCCACTGACATAGGCTTCCTTTTTCTTTCTTTCTCTCCCCCTAACCCCTATTGTTTCTATACAGAGGTGAGCCCTGTTTGCTTCCCTACCACTGCTATTTGCATTTTTAAGAAATGTGCATATGACGTGCATCAATGCCATGCTCCTCAGCGATGAAGCATCCAGTGTCCTTTGTCTTTATCACTTCGTTCTCTAATGGCTGTTGAGTTTTGAAATACGGTCAGCCTGTTTGCTTCTCAACATGTGTGCATATGGGCATGAGAAAGAAGAGAAAAAGAGGCCAGATGGAAGGGAATTTTTTTCTCTTCTTAAGACACGCAATTCACACGGGGAAACTAGGAAGACAAAACTGGCAGTGGTCCTTTTCTTCATCCAAGCTTGGAGTATTTAGATGAATCAAGGGTTTTGCCTTGTCAGGATAAACTGACCTTTGAGAATAGTCGCCTCTCTCAGCAGGGTTCCAACTATATTAATTTTTCTATATTTTTAATGGTCCAGATCACATTTCAGTAAGACCATATGTTTAAAATCACCACCACCACCACGAAGGTCAGTATATCCTTTGATTCACACTAGAGCAATGAAGCTGGACCTGCCACTTTTGTTGAAAACTGAAATAAATCAGTGAGTTATAGTTATTTATTACATATTGCACTACTTCCAGAAGTGTAAAGTATGAGTTTTAATTAACAAGCGTATTGTCCCTGTGCCTTGATTTGGAAAATTTCCTATCTGTAACTATAGCGGCTAGCGGACTATGCTGAGATTCCCAGTCTCTATATTTAATAGCCCTCTTTTTCACTGCCATCCTTGATTCTCTAGCTTTCTACACTGCATTGTTAATAAACAATCTCTAAAGAAACAAAAAATAACAATTATTATGTGCTAAATAACAATATATCATTAAGAGTCTCTGTACTGCAATCATTTGCCTGGCTATTGATGTTTACTAACCTTTTGAAATGTAATTTCCCTGTTTATTGTTGGTACTCGGCTGGTAAATCAAGTTTGGCAAGTCGGGTAGCAGGTTGGAGGAAGCACAGCGACCCAGGACACCGAGTTCTGTTAAAATCTTTTGAAGGTTATTTTATGTCTTTTTCTAGTATAATGAATCTCATTACAAAGCAAGCAATCTGGTTAGCTAATTATTAATGGTAAGCCTCTGAGGCCTTGCGGCTTGTCTCTCTCTGTGTGCACACCTGCTAACTTGTGAATGTGGTAGCTAAACGAAATTCTCTTTTATCAATTATTAGAAATGTAGTGGGTGCAGAGTGGGAGGAGGTCGATGCCTCTGGAGAAAAGTAGAGAAGTATTAAAGATGCTGACATTCATTCTCTGGTCTTGTACAGTTAAATTCTAGAGAAAGAGTGTTAATGGAATTATTTTAGGGAAAGAAAATAATTATAAAAATAAAATGCAAATGGAACTATCTATTTCTTCTGACAAGGTTTCGGGGTGTTGCCATTTCAGGTCAGTACTGGATTTGATGGTCATCTAGTTTAATTCTTAGCAGTCAAGCAGGTTTCCTTCAGTCAGAAAAGATCACACCATGCCTTGTTAATCAATGTGTGCCATAGCAGAGGTGCATGTGAGAGAAAGAATGTGTGAAGTACCTTTACGTCACATCATTTGGATCTCTTTGTTCTGCAGACCCTTTCTTCCTCCTCCTCCTCTTCTTCTTGTTAAATCTGTAGGGGAAAGACTCATGCACTATTTTTTCAAGAGGACCCAATCGGTGTTGATGACTTTAAGAATGTGTTCACTTCAGGATAATATACTGAGATCATTCCAGACTGATAGTGACATTACAGGTGGTAGAGTAAATTTTGGGATCACTGTTCTTGGTGGTCCTTGAGAGACAATGGTTTCACTTTTTATGTACAAGGTATATGCTCTAGGTCCGTGGTTCCCAACCTTGGGTCTCTAGGTGTTCTTGGACTAAAATGCCCAGAAGCCTTCACCACTGGCTGTGTTAGTCAGGATTTCTGGGAGTTGTCACCCAAGAACATCTGGGGACCCAAGGTTGGGAACCACTGCTCAAGATGTTTTCCTTTTAAAGGTCCACAAAGGTGAACAGAATGAGAAAGACCCTTGGCCTGAAACCTCAGACAGCTGCTGTCAAGAGGTGAGCTAGATTGACAAACAGTCTGACTCAATACAAAACTGTTTTTAAATATTCAGTTAACTGTGGGAATCTATTTTTTTTAAAGTGACTATCTTGCCTCCTAGCCCATCAGGGACTCTCTTGGTAATTTGTGAGTCAACAACCATTGCAACGCCAATGCAAAAACTGGGCCCAAGAGAATGCTGCCTTTGCTCTTTGGCCTAGGTCCAGCTGAAACACTTTCCAGAAAAACCTTTAACATCATGGGCCTACAAACTTTTGATGGTGGTCCACAAAGCTTCTTTATGAGTCTGCATGGGAATATTGGGGTTCTCCTTGTTTCACCTCTGTAACTGGAGCTCCCAAGGTTGGAAGTTGTTTTGGTTTGAAAAGTAGGTTATGTTGCAAACAAATGGGTGTGTTGAAGGAGTTCAAGGAGTTTGAGAAGAGCCCCACTCACTTTGTGGTTGTGCACTGTCCTGTGCAGCTCATTTTTGTTGTTGGTTTGCTTTTCCAGTTTAATTCGGCTGGTCTGACAGAGCATTTACCTTCGATGCTAATCAATGTGCAGCATGCTTAAGACTGCAGGCTAAATTTAAGAGCAAAGCAGTGCTTTAGACTTTCTGACATTCATTTGACCCTCCCCCCCTTTTTGATAATATAGTTAAGTAAATCTATTTCAGCTTTAAATGAATTCTGCATATGCCCTCTAGTGGCTAGAATTAGATAAGAATTATCAATTGGGGAATCTGTACCTTTGTTTCTGGAACAAGTAAACAAAATCAGCAGAAGATTCTCTTAGTCTCTTGGTATTTTAACAGGGTGCATATGACACTTAGTTGGGTAACTGTAAGCTTTAAAATTAATATATGTGTGTTGAAGTGAATTGAAGAGTGGTGCTTGTCTAACCAGACTTGTTTTATCTTGTGCCTGTATCAACGTAGTCTACAAATTATTACTTTTAGGCAATCTCAGACCAGTTAAGCCTACTTGACTATGGTGGTGATATTGTTTTTAAAACTCTTATCTGCTAATATTTTTATTATTTTTCAAAATTATCTTCCACAAAGGCTTGAGAGAGATTATAAGCAAATACAAAAAAAGCCTTGAGACATGTGGCAAACAAATTAAAATACACAAGGTACCCAATAAATGTTTAAACCAAAGTGAGGCTTTGGATGCACTTTTATTGGTTATTTAGTAGGGGTTTAATTCTAGATCTATTGATGATACGTCTAGACCTGTTAGTGGCAATTCTAGACCTGTTGGTGATCTATGTGGTATATTGCCCACATGACCAGCAGAGGTACGATCTAAAGTTAGTGTAAGAAAATTTCTTGGATATGAATTGAATGACAGACTATTGAATGTCCTTCTTACTTCCTGGTAAACTGATGAGAACAGCTTTTTCCAATGCAGCAACTTTTATTCTCCTATATGGATTTGCACATGGGATATCTTTTCATCTCCACTGTAGTGACTGTTCAAAGAGAAGACAACTGTAGCAGTTCCTTGATGAAATTATTGCAGAACTCATTTACAGTTATGCTGTGCTTACATCATAAGTTTAGTTTTTGCTCTGTTGCATTCTGATCTTCTACATATGGTGCTAATAGATCCAGATGAAACACTGTTTTTCTCTTTTAGTGCTGAAAACTCTGTGACTCTTGAAATACAGTGCATAAGTGGGCTTTTAGCTGTTGTGTTTCAGGGTAGATATATCAAAGTAGTCTGTTTATCAAGGCCAAACAATTCTTTTCAGTCTTGATTTCCAGGATATCCTGGTTCCTGCGGCTGCATTCATCTGAATGCATGAAAGCCTGATAGACAACCAGGCAGAAGGGATGTTATGGGAGACACTAATGAAAGTTCCTACATCTCCACTCCAGTTCAATCCACACCACTTCCTAATTATAATTACTGAATAGTGTTTGTTTTTACCCTTGTTTAGGGCTTAGTTTACCTGCTGGTTGACAGAGTGATGAAGGACTTTTACTTACCTACACAGCTGTACTAAGTACAGTGCAGATTTTGCTTTCTGCATAGCAATGTATTTTTTTCAGTGGTGTTGTATGTTTACTTTTTCACTACCTCTTGGATGCTTGAGGCATTGGGCCACTCTCACAAAATGGGATTCCCATAAGTTGCCCTAGGGTGTGGCTGTCAGGCTGCAGTCTTCCTCTGGGTCTTTCTGATACCTACTACAAACCTAGGCGGCAGAAGAACAATATGATTGATGCATGACATGTTGGGTCAGGTTCCTTCATCATTCCTAGTCTTCTCAACAAGTGGGCTGGGGTGCAACACTGAACAGTAGTGAAGCTGCCCAATGATTGGACCCAGGCCAGGTATTATGTAAGCTATAACCAATAAATGTTATGTCCAGAATGTGATTTCATGTGTTTCTGCCACCAACTCATTTACCTCTCAGTGCTGTAGCACTAAGATAGTTATCAGAGTGGTGTTTAATTTGATGAAGAACCATTTTGCTGTAATGGGTAGAGTGTTGGACAAAGACTCAGGAGATCTGGATTCAAACCCCTGCTCAGCCATGAAAACTCATCAGGGCAGGCCGGGTGAAAAGTGAAACCATATCTTGAACATCTTATGCATTATGAAGATCCTGTTTCTGTCACCATAAGTTGGAAGTGACTTGACAGCACATAACGACATGAATCTGATCACAGTCAGGTCATCACATCTTCAAACTCTGAGAATCCTGAAATATAACCACACATGGTTTTATCTAGAAATGAAATTATGGTTTGATGCAGTAGGAAAAGAAGGCTACATTCCAAGTTGCATTATTCTGGATAAACTGAACTTTCAAAACTACACTGTAAATGTTTCCTGCTTTTTCATTAAGCAGTATTTATGCTATAAGAGAAGTTGGGCTATTTTTTATTTTAAACCAAGGCCATCATAAATCATTTGTAATAGAGACTTAATGCTGAAAAGATTATGTTTATCTCTTAGTACTACATCTGGCTGTTTAGTAGTAAACATATGCTGAGACTTTTCAAAGGAATGGCATGATGATAATTTTAAGGCCATCTCATAATCTGAAACCTTTCCCCCCCATTCTTTTCAGAGTTTCTTGTAGAAACCAATATAATATTCTTGAGTGGACTTCCTGTCAAAAGCCATCTGGAAGGGATTTTCCAGATGCACCAGTCACTACAGGTGTACCATTATTGTCCTCAATGAACAGCTGTGTGTAGGTGTAGGCCCCTCTCCAAAGGCAGAGAGATATACACTGAGCATTTTGCACGAAACATATTATGTCAGGTGTTTCTTTTTAGCACTCTCTCAGAAAGTTTCTCCATACCAGTCTAACCACTAGGAAGTATTACTTTTTGGACTACAGATTCCTAAACAATCATCACCACCCTCCTCCACCACCACTAGCAGCAGCCACAGGAGTCTTGTTGGCTGAGGGATTCTGGGATCTCTCATCCCCCCAAAAGTAACTTTTCCAAGCCATATGCAAATTTCAGTGAAACAAAAGGGGCTGACCTCTATGCAGTTCATAGCAGATTATGTCTTTAATTGTTAGAGCTTCTGTCTCTCCTGTCTGCCTTGGCTCCAAGTGAAAAACACCTTTATGAAAGCGAGCTTAGCTTATACTGATAGTTATCAAACAGTATTTATCAAAATACGAGAAACCGTGCTTTGTTTTGTTTAGTCGTGTCCGACTCTTCGTGACCCCATGGACCAGAGCACGCCTGTCTTCCACTGCCTCCCGAAGTTGGGTCAAATTCATGTTGGTTGCTTCGATGACACCGTGCTACTACTTGCATAAATTTATCAAAATACTAGAAACCATGCTACTACTTGCATAAATTTGTCAAAATACTAGAAACCATGCTACTACTTGCATAAATGCACAAACCCTACCATTCTAGACAGGGTTGGGAAGCCTGTGTCAACATATAGCACTTATGCACTCTATGGGAAAAGTGAAGCAAAATCCAGAATTTATGCTTCTGCTTTTGCAAGTGTTTACACAAACTATAGTAAAAGCAAAGCATGAAAGATGTTATAGAATTTACTGCCAGAGATGGGGTACTCGAATCGTGGGACTTGCTTTCAAGTCAGACTTAAGTCGCGTCAGTGAATTGACTCGGACTTGACTCGTGGTTTTTTTTTATGACTGGGACTTAACTTGCAACTCAGAACCCACCCATTCCTTCCTTTTTCTGGGAGAAAAAAAAGCTTGTTTTGCTAATTGGGACTCAGACTTGGGGCTTGGGACTCGAGACTTAGTACCAAAGACTCAGACTCAGGACTTGGTAGCAAAGATTCGGACTTGGACCCAAAGACTTACCAACATGCCTGCTTACTCCTATAGGACTATGCCTGCTATTATCAATTTGAAGAACAGTATTTGCTGGTATTTTTCTTCTGCTCATGATTCTTTAGATCCAACCATTCCCACGTACAACAGGTTGTTCCCTCCCTCCTCTCCACTGTGCACACCAGTGCCTTATGTTGCCTCAGGGTGATGCTCAGTCGAAGACTCTCATGAGGCACAAGGACATTTCAGACATGGGCATCCAAAAGGGGAGCTTAGATACATACTATTATGCAAACCTGACAGAAGGATATTTTCTGAGGAAGGCAGTCTTAACCGAGGAGCTATGATAGGATATAAGGGAGAAGATATTCTTCTGTAGACCTTAAGTTCTTTATACTTTCCTAGGTAAAAACTAGTGCCTTGATCAAGACTGTCAGCCTTAAAGCTGCTACAACGCTTAAAATAAAAGAAACATAAAGAAAATTTATTTTGAGAATAATGTATTTATTCCATTTCAGAACCCTCAAAAACATTTAACCACTTAGGGAGTTAGAATGTATTAAATTGGGCTGATTTTGATGACTCTTAAGCCTATGAACAATAGGTCGATCTGTTGAGAAATCTTGCATTATATTTTCATTGATTTTGTATTAATATTGGAGTAGAGACAATGACTCTTTCTGTAGTGTTTATACAGCTGTGAAAACATGCTTATTGCAAACACCGATTAGTCCTCCCGTCATGCCCACAGTATTTAATTCTCCTTTGTTGAAGTAGGCTTTCAAACATCTGTACCGCATTTAACATGCTAAGTACAGAAGTTTCAGAATACTGTGGATGAATTTCTCTCTGTTTATAGCAAAATGGTCCTTTAGTTACTGAAGATAAGGGAAAACCCCAAAACTCAGTGTAGAGATATTGCTAGGAGAAGAGAGAGCATTGTTAGTGTTAGTGACACTTATGGTAATTCCTGACTCCCATAAATACTTGGAACCATCCTGTTGAAATTTACTAGTGGGCTTCCTCTTGGCAAGATCACATTTATAAGAATATGGTTATTAATGCTGGTGACAGAGAAAAGCTTCCTAAAGTAAATATGAAAGATGCAGAAAGGCCTGAAAAAGAAGGACTGTGCACTTCTATGCAGTTTGCTATATATTCTGCACCAAGCTCCCGCCAGGCCATTGAACTGAGTGTGGTAGCTGCTGTTATGTGCCATCAAATTGCAACAGTTTGTTGTTCTATGCTGTCAAATTGCAACCAATTTAACACAACCCTAATAGGGCTCTCAAAGTAAGAGAGATATTTAAGGAGTGGTCTTCCCAATTCTACACCCTCAGTGAGTTTCCCTAGCTGAGCGGGGATTTGAAACTAGCCCTCCTGGGTCCTAATCCATCAATCTATCCATTACACCACACTGGGTACCAGTTTGACCTGTATCTAAATATTAGTTCTGAGTAGAGTAGACCCATTGAATCAGTGGAGCTTGTCCGGGTTCTTATTGATGCAATGTGTTTATGCCAGTTAGCACTAGCATTTGGTTCTAGGTCCCAGCATATATTTTATGAAAACTTGCTTTATCTTAGTGTCAAGTCATTGGTCTATCTAACCCAACACTGTCTTCTCTGTTTGGATAACTATTCATGGTCTGTTACAGATTGCTTCTCTGGGTTTGCTTATTAATACTGTTATAGGATAGAACCTTACACTAAACTGGGCTATTCATTCATGAACTGTAACTACACTGAAACATGCTATTTGAAAGTTTGACTTGAGTGCATTCTGATAAATCCATACACAAATCAGCAGCATTACATGTGGAACAATTTACAGAATAATGGGCAGGGCTTGAAAATTTTTAGAATGTCTCACCAGTCAGTCAGAAATTTCACCAGTCAGCATGACCGGACTATAGCCTTGCAATTTATGTTAACAAATTTAAACTAGGCACTTGTTCACTTTTATTTCTATGTAACAATGCGTACAAACCCAAAATAAATATACCCTCAGACTTGGGTTGCTTTATTACCTGCATGCCTGTGGGGTCATGAAGCTTGTATTTTGAATTCCTTTCTTTTGAATGTCTCCAGCAAAAATAAAACTGAAAGCAAAAGCGCCCGGCCTCTTAAGGAGCCACGGTTCCCTCCCACCCCAGGATGTGTCCTCGTTCGGTTGAAATTGGGAGCAGGGAATCTCCATATTTTCCAGCATGGGACTACTCTACATTCTCCTGCAGAGCTATATCTCTATGTACCGCTCGAACTCTCTTCTCGCGAGAAGAGGGCAGTTTTCCTTTTGCAATGGAAGGGAGGAGGAGAAGACTGCAGGATTAGAGAGAGACAGAGACAGGTGGAGGGGAAGGAGGCAGGCAGGGAGGGAGCTGTGACTCGTCCAGCAGCATTTTTCACTTGTCACAGACAAGTGGATGAGTGCATTTTTCAAGCCCTGCCTATGCCAGAAGCTGGGGAGAGTATGTCCCTGTTAGTTTTGCTGGGCCTTTCAATGGCTTTCCATACCATGGGCCAGAGCATTCGTTTGGGTCAGCTCTCTGGGACGGGGCTTTCACCATCATTGTTGCCTCAAAAGCTTCACCCATTGGTTTGCTACAGATTGGCTGAGTGTCAAAAGCAGAGGAGGTGCCAAACCCATTTCCTAGAACAGTCAACTCTATTTAAGGGTATTACGGTGCGGCTGATCAGAGAGAGAGAGCGGCACACATAGACACAGACTCCCCGTTCTCTTGAAAACGAAAAAGAAGTGTGCTGCTCATCCAGGCATTATGGGCAGCGAGGAGCATAAAGAACCCCCCAGGGACCGAAAGGTGAAGAGGCCCCTTTTGAGCCCACGCGCCTCAAAGACAGGGGCGCGCGCGACGCGCAGCCATTCCGCGAGGGGCTCGTGCGTAGCTCCGCCCCCTTCGCCTCCCTCTCTCGTATCTCCCCCACCCCCTCACCTCTGCATCGCCTGGGCGAACTGGGCAGATTGGAACTGCTGGGACAGTTTAAGGATCTCTTCCCATGTGGCAGCCATAGTCGCCTCAGGTCTGAAGAGGGGCCGGGAGAAGGAGAGGGAGAAGCGGCGGGTGAGAGAAATGGGTGTGTTCAGAGGAAGCCTTCAGAGCTCACACACGTCAACTTAAAGGCCGTTCCGGCGACGGGGCGCGAGGCGGGACAAGCTCCTTTCGTGTTTTGCAGATCGCGACCTTATCCGCCACAGCGCCATCTACAGACGAGCGTGGTTCAGTGCAGCAGTAATCGTAACGGCGCGCCCTGGAGAGGGGCGGAATGTGGGCGCGAGGTGTCTCCCCAGCCGATATCTCCCCGTTTTGGGGTCCCCTGTGCCCGATCCCCTGGGCGGCAAAGCAGGACAATGTCAGCTGGGAATTATTAGGGCAACGCGCTTCCCCAAAGATCGCATCGCAAACTGAAAGCAAAAGCGCCCGGCCTCTTAAGGAGCCACGGTTCCCTCCCACCCCAGGATGTGTCCTCATTGGGTTGAAATTGGGAACAGGGAATCTCCATGTTCTCCAGCATGGGACTACTCTACATTCTCCTGCATAGCTATATATCTATGTGCGGCTCGAACTCTCTTCTCGCGAGAAGAGGGCTGTTTTCCTTTTGTAATGGGAGGGGGGAGGGGAGGACTGCAGGATCATTGAGAGAGAGAGAGAGACGGGCGGAGGATAAGGAAGCAGGGAGGGAGGGAGGGAGCTGTGGCTCGTCAAGCAGCGTTTTTTCACTCGTCACAGACGAGTGGACGAGTGCATTTTTCAAGCCCTGATAATGGGGGAGCAAATGCTGAAAATGATAGGCACACTCTGTGACTCTGTGAGTCATAGAGTGTGTCATATGTTGCAGAGTTTTGAATTTCTGGTAAAATTCCCTTTTGCTATACAGTAGAAGTACAGAGACTCACAAAGAAGAATAGCTACAAATTTCCTAGAGTTTATTCTTTTCCAAATAACTGGCACTTAAAGTCTCAATAACTCACTCTAAGACATTTTTTAGGAGAAAGAATAAAAAACATTTATTTACTTGATTGAAATTACAGGCTTGTGCATACAGCTTCCTTTACTGGACTCATTCCTAGCGACCCACTGAACAGATCAACAACAAACAAAGAACTGCCACCAATAGACTAAAGAGAGGGAAAGAAAGCTCAGCAGAGAAGTGAGGCTCTCTTTGAATTCAAAAGCTGGAAGGAATTATTGTTTAGTGCTAGACAGACAATTAGTCCAGCCCAGAAATATTCTCCCTCCGTCACTCGAACCACAGACAGCATGCAAGGTTGCAAATAAAAATTCTGACATTTTACCACAGCAGCAAGTCCTTTATCACACTGTAACTTAAGGCAGAGAGAGGGATATAATGTTTTTTGGGAACAGAAGTTCCAAACAAGCCTCTAATTTAGGGAGATAGATTTGCATTGGCAGTCTGAAAAGTGAGAATACTATAAGATGGCATCCCCCCCTTTCACACTTTGTAACAATTGATATGTTGTAAATTCCATACTGCTAGTAAGAATAAACCTTACAAGAACAATTGAAGATGCCACATGTAATTCAAGTTTTAATAGAGCTGCCTATAACCTATCTACATAAAAACCATTTACCAATGCATGCGTATTTGTCTTATTTCCCTGTGTTGTGGTTCAGGCCTGAAGCACAAGGCAGGACAGAGATTGTAGCACCAAGGAGAGCTCTAAAGTGAGCAGCTTGCTCTGCCAAGATCAGATACGTTTTTATGCTCCAATTCAGGAGCTATCTCTAAATCCCATCTAACAAACCAGAAGACAGACGTTTGGCCTGTGGTGAAGAGTTCCAAGAGCTTATGCCAAGTACTATATTACCAGCATGGCATATCAACTCCATGGATTATGAAGCTCTTGGAGATTGATATAGTTGCCCAATGCTGGAGCTAGGCTCAGGGCTAGCTTCATTCTTCATTGCCAAATGTCTTGAACTCAAGCATGAGGATGGGGAGGTCTCTTGTTTCACAGGCATGTTCAGGTCCTGTGCCACTTCTGTGGCACCACTGATTCCTTAGCTGTGATCCCATGTTCAGGTCATTGCTGGGCTTAAGGCTCATGACACAGTTCTTTATATGTTGTCCTGTAGAGCAAAAACTGCTCTGAGCACCTTTCAAAATAATAGGAAGATTAAAACCTAAAATTACAGTGGCAATGCATACATAGAAGCAACAAATCCAAAGAAAAATAAAATTTAAACAACTAAGTGTAAAACAGTATAAGTCACAGAGCCAGATGAATTAAAACAGACACCAGAGTTATAAAATATTTTGCCACCAAAGAAGCAGACCAACATGGGAAAGAAATGGAAGCCAGGCTGAGCTCTGATTCTTAATAAGTTTTTCACTAGTAGATGGGATATAGTTCAGTATCCACCCTCCTATATGGATTTTACTTGAGCTATCTGTGCATTTACTTTCTCCTGGATAAATGAACTAGTGCCATTCATTTTCATGTCGAAAAGTAAAGGGATGCATTGTTTCTTATCCTCCACCCTAACATAAGGTGGCCAGCCACCAGCAACAGAAACGCTATGAAGGGGGTGATAGAGCATTTATTTTTGCACCAACTATATAGAGATGTAATATACAACATACAAACACCATCAGCTTTCAAGAGATCTGATTGCAGGGCTTAAGTTCTCTCTCTCTATGTATGTCACGCTGCTCAAATTATGGGCATTTTGCATTAGCATATCTGGTCACTTTTCTGGTTTGCTGTCATGGTTTGTATACATTGGAGCAGCAGGCAACACACTGTTCCTCTAAGATATAATAATAATTGTGTACTATCAAGTTGATTCTGACTTATTCTAATTTATGGTGACCCTTTCCATGGTTTCATAGATAGAGGATACAAAGAAGTGGTTTACCATTCCCTTCTTCTTGGGGGCATCCTGGGACTGTGCAGCTTGCCCGTGACTACACAGGCTGGAGAAGTGGGGAATCGGACTCCTAAGCTCTGGCTCCACAGCCAGATACCTAAACCACTGAGCTATCCATTCATCCATTGCTTTAAGATGGGGTGGGCAAAATGCAGTCCTCCAGATGTTCTTGGATTGCAACTCTTTTAGGCATAGCCAAATGATGAGGGATGGTCGGAGCCGCTGTTGCAAACTGCACTTTTCCTCTCCTGCACTAAAAATGTGTGACTTGTAAATCCAATAATACAGTCATGGGGTACACCCAGTGCCTGGTGAAGTATCGAGGTGCATTCAGAGTTTGGTGTTCTGTTACAATACAGAGTGGGAGTGGGCATGTGTGAAGTTTAAAAATCCTTCTTGTCACCACACCACTGCAGGGAAATAAAATGCTGTTTCATTGAAATACAAGGAATTAGCCCTGTTAGGAATTCTAACAGCTGCTACAGCTTTGCTGCAATAAGGCTTTGCAAGTATTGGTTGCAAATTTATGTAATACGCAGAACATAAATCATGTGCTGTGCTTACTTGAGGAAGCAGTTTAAGGGAACTGACTATTGTTGAAGGAAATGGACTAGAAAATAGTTATCATTTCCCTCTTGATAAATTATGCTATAATGCACTCAAAGATTCCTATGATAAGATGAACCCTATTCTGGTTTTTATTAACAGACTGTGTTCTGCTATTCTTAATTTCTTGACTCCTCCATATTTGTGACTAATTTTATTTTAGCCCTTGCTGCATTCTTACAATAATTAAACAATAGAATACTTCAATGGTATTCTATCTTTCTTTCAAGGACCTCAGGGTAACATACATAGCCCTTTCCCTCACTTCTATTCCCACAATAACCCTGCAAGGTTGGTTAGCAAGAGATTGTGCCAGATCTAAAATCACCCAGAGAGTTATATGGCCAAGCAGACAATTGAACCCAGTCCTCTGAGTCCTAATCGGACACTCTAGCCAGTACATTGTGCTTCTTCTTCAATCAATGTAGTTTACATTAAATATTATGTCCTCCTTTCCCATGTAAATACACAGAAGAGTTTTCAAATGAAGCAATCATGAATAAAAACATAATTACATCAATCCAAGAGTGGCAAGAGAGAAAGCATCAGAATTCTAGAACAGCATAATCAGACATTTAGACAAAAATTAAACAAAAGTCGGATGTGAAATTGTCTTTGGATTCAGTGCTAGTGATAACAATATCAGTGTGAGGCAAATTTCCTGGGGGAAAGTGTATATTACACCATTTGTTTTTATTCTTTAATTGGATTGATATCTCTGCTCCCAAAGAACAACAACCAAGGTTGTTAGCAATGATAAAATCAAACATACACACTTGAAAATACATTTCAGAGCTCTTACTTGTAATATGTACATTTTGGATTTTAGAAACCTATTATTTTCCTTTCTGGGACTTCCACCTGCAGGATTCAGACTGTTCAGACATAAATTATGCTGTCCTGGACCAAAACTCCTAGAAACCTTCACCCTTAGCTGTGCTGGCCAGAATTTCTGGGAGCTGTAGCCCAAGAGAATCTGAGGACTAGAGATGGAAATGAATCCTGGTTCCATGGTTTGGCCACACAGCTGTGTTCTGTGGGCACCCCAGGTTCCTTTGCCCCGTCTCCTCCAGCGGGTACCCGCTCAGAGGCAGTGGAGCGGCTTCCCAGCCTTACCTCCTCTGGCATATGCCCACTCAGAGGCAGTGCTTCACTCTGTTTTCAATTTTCAGTTAATATTTGTGTGTTTTTATTGGTTAGATAAGGGACGTGGTGGCGCTGTGGGTTAAACCGCAGAAGCCTCTGTGCTGCAAGGTCAGAAGACCAGCAGTCGTAAGATCGAATCCACGCAACGGAGTGAGCTCCCGTCGCTTGTCCCAGCTCCTGCCAACCTAGCAGTTCGAAAGCATGTAAATGCGAGTAGATAAATAGGTACCACCACGGTGGGAAGGTAACAGCGTTCCGTGTCTAGTCGCGCTGGCCACGTGACCACGGAAACTGTCTACGGACAAACGCTGGCTCTACGGCTTGGAAACGGGGATGAGCACCGCCCCCTAGAGTCGGACACGACTGGACTAAATGTCAAGGGGAACCTTTACCTTTACCTATTGGTTAGATGGTGTCTGTTTGCATTATTAATATTTTATTTGCCTTTAAAAATGTGTTCATTTAAAGATGTAATGTTGCATTTGATTGCAAGAATGCAACCACTGGAGCTGGGGTTTTTTACTTCTCATTTGTAAGACAAAGAAACTTATCAGTTCAGGAGCTGCTTCCATCCCTTGAACCCTGTCCCTTTTGTAAAGAGAAAATACTTCCAGTACTAAGCAAATGTTTTGAACTAGTAGGCTGATTCAGATGAGTTTTAAACATGGCTGCACTAAATATAAATCACTTCAAATGTGCCAATGGTGGAATGCTGACTAGAGGTGACAATAATTATGAAGACTGCATTGTTGTGTGTTTTATTATTTAGAATTTAATGGGAATTTTAGTTCTGTGACTTGGTTGAGTAGTGCAGAAAGCCTGAATTGACACGCTGCAAAACAAACCACCCTCTAGGGCAATAATTGACTTTGGGGAAAACACAAGGTATTGCGCTGTTCTTAACTGGGTGAATATAAGCAAGTGTTCTTTTCCTCAACATCTGTTGAATGACCTTCAGGAAACGATGAGGTGGGCTTGGATTTTGCTGGAAGTTGTGCAAATCATACTAATAATTACCCCTTGAAAGAAGTGTGTGCCTCACTGTTGCACTGATAAATATATGCTTCCTAATGAAACAGACCATCGTGCTTACAGTGTGAATTTCATCCAGAAATTCACAATGATTTGAACTTTGCATTGTTTCTATCATATTGAATGATGAGGTGCTTCTCTAGTAGAATTGAGGGGAGGGGTGTAGGAGGACTTTGTTATATTCTGGGCCAGGCTAGTTGGGGATTTTTATCTAACAAAATCTGGGAGCCCAGATTTGGAATTATCTTTCTGTGCTATACTTGAAATAATTTCCTAAGGATAGTGTGCATTCAAATAAATTTTGCATTACTGTATTTTGTGTTTTTCAATTTTGTGCAAAATGTGAGGGCAATCAGTACTTTTTAAAAGCTGAAATCCAAACTACTATGGATGGCATTTTGCTGAGGTTTTTAGCAGATTTTTAGACTTTTGAGCATAGTGTGCTAAGTTTGGTGATCAATCCCATCTCCCTACACTCACAAGTCTAATGGGTCCGTTGAATGCAGAGAACTGCTGAATAAATAAATCACTGGATACAAATGATTCTTCGTTGTTGCATAAGACCCTGGGAAAGGTGGATAAAATGTTTATAGTATGTGGAATGATTAGAGAAAGAGTGAATTAAGTACCGATGAATAAACCTATCAGTTAGATGAGTCCCACTCTTATTAGAGGGCATAGAGGACAATCATTTCCTTCTATATGTTCTGTTAAATTCTTTTTTGAAAGAAGGAACAACAACAAAAAAGCCATCCACTTGGGGTCTCTCTTGGGAGAAGAGCAGGAGTTAAATTAAGTAATAGTGAATGAGTGAATGAATGGGGAAAAAAATTTATAACTTATACTACATTTTAGGCCAGAGAACACTTGAACACTGAACTACTGAAATGCTAACAGGAATATGCGGTGGACCAGAATTTGTTCAGGCAATATGGCTGAACAAGTGTCAAGTCAGAAGTGGTAAGACTATTTTTATGCTGTTATAATTCTGTGCAGTTGCCCATTCTTTGAGGGCTTCTCCTTTTCATGCAATAGCCGGATGTGTGTGCAATGCCCTGTGCAGGTTGACTCCATCTAATTAGATACCATTTTCCTCTCCAGGATACAGATACCTGTAGCTAAAGGGTAGAACAAATGTTTTGCAAAGAGAAGGTCCCAAAATAATTTCCTCGCATCTGGGAGAAGGGGAGCTGCTGTGATTATATGATCCTTGTAACCAGCCCCAGTTAACAATCTAGCTGCAGTGTTTTAGACTCACTGAAGTTTCCAAGCACTTTCCAAAGGCAGGCCCACATAAATCATGTTACAGTAATCCAGATGAGATGAAACTAAGACATGTGTCACCGTAGCCAGATCAAACCTCTCCATGAATGGGTGCAGCAGGCACACTAGTTTTAACTGTGCAAATGCAGTCCTGGCCACTGCCACAACCTGGGCATCCAGTCTCAGAGACAAATCCAGGAGCACTTGTGTTTTCGAAGGGAGTGTAACCCCATCCAATACAGGCTGAATCTCTATTCCTTGCTCTGCCTTTTGACTGACCAGGAGCACCTCTGTCTTGTCTGGATTAAGTTCCAGTTTATTCACCCCCATCCAGTCCTTTACTGACATCAGACACTGATCTAGAGCCAAAACAGCTTCCTTGGATTTTGATGGAAAGGAGAGATAGAGAAGGGTGTCATCTGTATACGGGTGACAGCAACCTCTCAAATTCTGGGCAACCTTTTCCAAGGGTTTCATGTATGTATATGCTAAATAGTGTAGAAGACAAAACAAACTCTGAGGGACACTACAGGCCAACAGCCAGGAATCCCCCAGCACCATCTTCTCAGTTCTCTTCAGAAGCCTGGAGAGGTGCTGGCAGCCAGAACAGATAGTTCATTCATTCATTTTAATAACTGCATTTGTATCCCATCCATCTAGTGACAGGAACCACCAATGGTGTGACTCAGTATAAGGTGGCTTTCTATGTTGCTGTGTTCGCAGTTGGAAATGATGTCTCCCACCTCAGGCTATTCTCAGCCAACCTAGTTCTGGCTGCCTCCTTATCAGAGGCAGAAGATCTCTGTGTTTGTGCATATGTGAATAAGTGCTTGAATGTCACTGTGTGTGAGAGAGAGAGAGAGAGAGAAAGAGAGAGAGAATACCTACTTTTACCTCTCTTGGAGCAACATTGGTTGCTGTGCCTTCTGCCTCACCACCCACCACTAGCTGAAGTATCTGCGCAAAGACCATAATGCACAAATTCAGTGGATATATTGCTGTTGAACATATGATGGCATATCCTCCCTGTGCATAACAAGTGAACATCTGTACCGTGCTTATGATTAATTAAGTGAAAAGGAAAAGACTCAGATGAGGCTGTCTTTGAGAAATTAGCTGCACTGAAAGATAATTGAGTTTTAAAGTTCATGCAGACTGCATGGGTAGGTTCAGTTAGCTGCTACTTTCTCTCCCCACAGTTGATCTTTGTAAAGGTCACTTTTAGTTTCTCTGCATAATAAGAAAGGCAGACAGAAAATCAGGTAAAGGATAAGAGCTGAACACTCTTCAAGATAAAGTTAGAAGAAAACGGAGTGTGGTTCAGAGAGTCCTCTTCAAAGAACAAACTTCATATATACTTTTCAGAATTGCTAACATACCTTGTGAATACACTTGGAATTTCCCTTTTAAAACATGTGCTGACGTTTGTGCAAGATAATTTTGTACTGAAAACTTGAACATTATTTGTGGTTGAAATGCTTAGTAGACGAATTAGAAATTCTTTTCTCCATTGGAATCACTCAAAGCCTTGGTTCAAAACAAGAAAGAAAGGGGAGGAATTAAGAGAGTATAGCAAGGAGAATGTCATGCCACAGAAGATAACTTTAACACTTAGGTCGACTGAAATCTTGAGCCATTTATATAAAAAGCCCCTGTCCCTCTTCCTGAAATAATGTGTCTTGTGCTCCACTTGAAACTGTTGGCCTTGAACTGTGTTTACTGACCCCTCCCAGTTTTCTGTGTTAATTGGCACCTCTGATTCTATAGTAATTAGTGGGGGTTGCAAGGGGCAGGTGGTGCCATTCTGTTTTGATAATCCTTGTCAGCAGCGGCTGTATAATCTCTTTGTTTAATTGAAAGAAATGTGTAATAAGGGCTCATGAACTTTGACAGGTTATTGCTGTTGTTTTTGTGCCATTAGGAGTTCACTGGTTAAGGGCTCATTTTGGGATTGTCACAGCCTAATACACTGAAAATTCTGTTGCTGTTTAGAGATATCTGTATAGAAATATTCATTTATTAAAACTTCCCCAAATGGAAATTATTTTTTTGTAAAAATGTTTTCTCTAACTGTGCTGAAAGTACTCTCAGCGAACCCTAATGCTTTCTAAGATTAGAGGATGCAATCTCTTTACATATTTATAATCATAGTTTGTATAACACAACCTCCCTATTGTTGTTGTTGTTTAGTCGTTAAGTCGTGTCCGACTCTTCGTGACCCCATGGACCAGAGCACGCCAGGCCCTCCTGTCTTCCACTGCCTCCCGGAGTTGGGTCAAATTCATGTGGGTCACTTTGATGACACTGTCCAACCATCTCGTCCTCTGTCGTCCCCTTCTCCTCTTTCCTTCACACTTTCCCAACATCAGGGTCTTTTCCTGGGAGTCTTCTCTTTTCATGAGATGGCCAAAGTATTGGAGCCTCAGCTTCAGGATCTGTCCTTCCAGTGAGCACTCAGGGTTGATTTCCTTCAAAATGGATAGGTTTGTTCTCCTTGCAGTCCAGGGGACTCTCAAGAGTCTCCTCCAGCACCACAATTCAAAAGCATCAATTTTAGTACTACTACATTTGTCAGACTGTAGTAGTTTTATTTGCTCCTTTTTAATATTTACATACTCATTGTTTTTAGTTTTAATATTGCCTTTTAATGATGTAAGCTGTCTCTTTATACTCATTGTTCTTAGCTTCAAATATTGTCTTTTAATGATGTAAACCACCTTGGGTCCTTGTTAAGGAGAAAGACAGGGTAAAAATATTTTAAACAAACAGACAAGCAAGCAAACAAACAAACAAACACATAAGAATGTTCTTTATATATATAGCTAGTAATTTTATATATCAAATATTAAAATTAAGTTTCCTTGCATTTTGCTCTCCTATGAATAATTTATGTGTGGAAAAAAATTAGCTTAGCCTATTTCGTTTATTAAGTCCACCATTATGTTATGTGTTTCTAAAAAGAGAGCTCTGAGTAGAAAGATGGAGGCAATTAATTTATAGACACTCTCAGAATACCTTAGCCACAATGGCAATATCTTATTACATACCATTGGCCTTTATATGCATTTTATAACAATTATCTGACCATGCGTGTTTTGTAAGTATGTGCTATGTCTATACTCTTAATCTGTTCATTTATTTCTGTCTTAAGTAACATTACAAGTAGCTTCCATTCTATCAATATCATAAATAACATTTTCTTTTTTAAAAAAATCATAAAACATCAACCACACTGTTTAAGAGACACCATAGGAAAAATGAAACAAAACACAGCAGTAAACGTCAGGACAAGAAGTGAACAGAAAACAAAGCCATCCTGATGCAAAAAAAAACCATCCCCTCCAAATCCACAGTTAGATATTGCTTTTGCTATCAGCTGACATGTTGCAAAGGCATGGAACCTCTTGAGCTTTTCTGAACACTTATTCTGGTTAGATGGTACAAAAAAAGTAAGGAAGGACGAATAAGTCCAAAAATTAGTCCAGCAGAAGGATAGCAGGAGAACAATATCAATCAATAGGAGCATCGGACTCCACCCAGTATCATTAAAACAGGAAAAGTAGCACCAGACACTGTATCATATACTTGTGAAGAAAAAGCAGCACAGAATAAACAGCGCTTTAGCATCTGTTTGGAAGTTGTTCATGTTTGGTCCTTACAAAATACCTTTGCAATAAACTTCTATAACTGTCATGTCACCTCTGAAAAAATCCTCTCCTTTGGGCCCACTGGAATAATTGCTTATTGTGGTTGGTGGGTGAGTACAGTTGCCATTCTTGAAGGATGATCTTCAAATGTGAGTAAACCAATGGAGATCTAGTCCCTGTGATGATTTGTGAATTGTCCTGCATATATATTCAACAAATGACATAGATAGCATGGACGTTGCTTGCTATCTACAGCTTGTTTCACAAACCAGATTACAAACATAGACTGAGCTTTTAATTTGTTCCCCTCAACAAATAACACGAGAGTAGAAGGTTTGCACTTATTTCCTGGGGGGAGTCACAAAGCCCTGCTTGCAGAATCACTGCAGAGCCTCATTTTTCCAAAAAGGAGAAGTCTGTAATATTTGAGAGCAATAGGCATGTAAATTAGATGTCTTTGGTGAAGCAAAGGATGCTTTTCCCTTACAGTCAATCCTAGCAGGGTTTTTTTCTCTAATGAAACTACCATGGATTTCTAACATTAATGGATCACTAAAAACAAAAATACAGGGACGTGGTGGCGCTGCGGGTTAAACCGCAGAAGCCTCTGTGCTGCAGGGTCAGAAGACCAGCAGTCGTAAGATCGAATCCACACGATGGAGTGAGCTCCTGTCGCTTGTCCCAGCTCCTGCCAACCTAGCAGTTGGAAAGCATGCAAATGCAAGTAGATAAATAGGGACCACCTCAGTGGGAAGGTAACAGCGTTCCGTGTCTAGTCGCGCTGGCCACGTGACCACGGAAACTCTTCAGACAAACGCTGGCTCTATGGCTTGGAAATGGGGATGAGCACCGCCCTCTAGAGTCGGACACAACTGGACTAAATGTCAAGGGGAACCTTTACCTTTACCTAAAAACAAAAAACACCTGGGGCCCATTTAAGACTGACAAATTTATTTAGACGTGAGCTTTCATAGATTACAATCCAGCACTTCAGATCTGATGAAGGGGTCATACTGAAATAAATTTGTTAGTCCTCAAAGTGCCACAATACTTTTGATTTGGTTTTGGTTTTTATTATTGCACGGAAACACTATACTATGGCTAAATTGGGCAACCATCTGCTGGGTCTGCTTTGATTTGGGTTTCTGCATTGAGCAAGGGGTTGGACTTGACTGCCTTATAGGACCTTATAGGACCCTTCCAACTCAATTATTCTATGGTTCTATGATTCTACTTCTCTGAAGATCACTAAGGTATGATTTTTTTTTTAAAGCGAGCTTTTGAATCTTGCAGGATTCTTCATCAGGTAGTCGTTACAAGCTTAGGGTAACAGCAGAAACAGAAATGTCCAAAAATCATCCTGGCTAAAATGCTGAAGTTGCAAGATCTATAGTTAAAGTTCAAGATGGTGCCTGCTAAGTTGAAAGATCAGCTTGTGATGTGGTGGCATCAAGTTTCCTCTCAGGGGAGGCAGAATCACTTGTCTTTTTCCATCTGTATAGACAAAGGGATAGGAGTCATTTAATTAATTCTCAATTATCTTTTGTTGTATCTTATGAGTCCTGTATTGGCTGGGAGTAGAAACGTGGATTTCTGTGTAACATGAAAACCAGAGAAAGTTAAAGCTTGACATTTCACTATTATTTAAATCTAGACTGCGTACAATGCCAATTATTTTCTCTTCATGTTTGCGAGCTCTTTGGATTTTGGGTGGAATCACTTTTGTGTTGTCAGTGTGCTGGAGTTACTCTCTTCTCTCCCCTCACCCATAAAGGTATTCTCTTCCACACTGTATAAATGGAATGGTGCTTCCTTTTCAGAGGATGGGGAATTATGTGGAGAGATCTTCATGACATAAGGACATTTAGAGCCAGCTGCATGACCCTTCTCAGAATAATTTCCCCATATTGCTTGGAGATCTTTTTGGATCTATGAATCAGCTTAAACACCAACTGAACAAAGAAGGCTTGCAAACAGCCGACCAATAAGTGGCAGTTCCTACAGCATACCAGCCTTGAGAACTCACGGTTATAAATTGTTGGAAGATATTCAGCTTGTAAAACTATTCCACCAAATCAAGGCACAGCATTCCTGACCTTATATTCACCTTCCTGTCTCAAATGGATCACAGGGGAGATATCCTCCAAATTAGCACCAGCAAAAGATGCAATCCTCAAAGTATTAGTGGATGGATTAGTAATTGGATTTAAATTTCCTTATTTGATCTCTCCTTCTCTTCCATTTTAGATTCTTCCTATGATAATATTAATCCTTTTATACATAGATGGGCAGAAAATGTTGCAAAGGTGCTGAAGCTGGGTGTTTGTTGTTGTTAAGTGCAGTCAGACTGCATCTCACTTACAGCAAATCTATGAATTGATGACCTTCAAAAGAGGTAATATCCTTAATAGCCCTCCTCAAGTCTTGCAAACTAAAATCTGTGGTTTACTTTATTGAGTCAGTCAATTTATGTTAGGTTTTCCTCTTTTTCCAGTGTTGTTCACTTAATCTACCATTATACCTTTTTAGAAGCACAGTATATGGTGCATTATCCCCCAGTAGAAAATTTATCAGATAAGCATCAGATCTATTAAATGTGAGACCTCACTCTTTGAAGAGAAGTACTCTTACGTCTTTATATGTTGGGCAGACAAATAAATGTGTTAGGTCTTCAACTGCGTATGTTCCACATGGACAATCACTCCCCAAAGGAAAAAAAGGAGTACAATACGTATATTAAAGGGGTGGGGATAATGGAGATGGCTGCTTCTTTAGGCATGAGTTAAAACACATGTAAGCAGCTTTGGGCATCTGGGATGTTTAGCATTGTGCTAAATGGCTGAACAGGTTTTTTTTATTGAGGAGGTTTAAAAATATTTCACACATTATAGATACTGGGAACATGAACTTGCTACTGAATACATTCATGCTTGCTCCCTGGCCACTGTGTTTGTACTCTATAGGAATGTTTACTCCCCTTGTGTTTCACATTGTAAAGCATCTGATTATGATAGCTTTAATTGTACTCACAAAAAATATAATGTACTAAGTCTAGGTTTTGTTTGCTTGCTTATTAATTTATGTCAAATTTATGTCACTGTAGCCATGTGACCTTTTTAGTGATTGGTGGATTCCCATCCCATTTCTTCTAGGTAGACCAAATGTCTTCTCTACAAACTTGGATATACATTTATGATAAAGTTCAGTTGCAAACTATATCAGACCCTGTTGCAGCCTCAGTGCAATCATTGGAAAATCAGAGAATGCCCTCCCTGCTTGCCTCTGAATATCTTGTTACCTGTGTGACAATCTGCTTAACTCCTTCCTGCTGCTCCAGAGATGGTGGGGACAATGGTTTCCTTTTCCCTCTTTCTGGGCACTCAGTGTTTATTACACTGCTTACAGCAGCTAGCCAGGCTTCAGGAACATTCGAAAATGAAATGTTTCCTTGCTGCTGTATTTCTCAGAACTCCAAGATCCAGAAGAGGAGAGGAAGAAAAATAGAGGTGTGCAGATTTGTGCTTATGGATTGCAACTCCCAGAATTCCCCAGGTAGCATAGTGAAAGAGAGGAAGGAATTCTGGAGATTTTATTCTGAAACCTGAGAAATTCTGGGAATTATAGTGCAAAACCACAAATCTGTACATCTCTAAAAATAAAACCCTGTTATGTTTTGTCTCTTTATGAGACTAATTAGAAGGCTGGCAGAAAGAGGCCATATGAAGGTACTGGAAGATTAGTTTCACTTTTGCACCAGAAGCCTTAACAACATCTTAAGAACTAACTGATTTTCTGTGTAGCAAGGGCAATCCTGGGTCTGAACGCAGCATGAACTAGGGACACTTGTAAGTTAAATTAAGTTGTTCCTACCCTATCAACATCTTTCTGGCCTAGGTTTTCCAAGTGAATAGTAGTAATAAATAGTTCAGTTCTGGAAGACAATAAATATGGAGTGTTGTGCCTTGTTGCTTTGAATCTGTTTTTGGTGTTGATTTTGTTTTCCACTTTTTGTATGACATTTGTTTGATTCTTTTTAATATTTATGTACTTTTTGTTTTTAGCTTTTCAATTCTGTCTTCTAATAGCGTAAGCCACCTTGGGGCCTTTTTTTAAAGGATAAAGGCAGAGTAAAAATATTTTAAGTAAGTAAGTAAGTAAGTCTGAAGTGTGTTGGTGTTTTCACGCATGGCACGACTACACTCCCTTTGGCGAAACAACTTCAAAGGTGAGCAAAGGATGGGTAGGAAAAAAATTAATTTTGAGCTCTACTACGACACTTCTGTGTTTCCAATTATGCTAGTACATATTGCTTGCATTTTTTAAATGTTTAGCACTTCATCATTTATTTAGGTTTCCTAATATTAGAAGAACATTAGAAGATCTAATGAACTGTCCCTGGCATGACATGATCCTATCAGTTGGACATCTGATTCTGTTATCTTGGTAACCTGGAAAAAAAATTTCAGCCATTGTCCACTTATTTTGAAATAAAGTTGCCATGAATGTTTTCTTGCCCTCAGTGGGAAATATTTATTTATTTATTTAATAAACTTATATGCTACCTAGTTAGTGCCGGTCACTACTCTGGGGTAGAGTATATATGTAATAATATAACAGAGTAACAACTAATCACAAACAAAAAATCAAATCAATTAAAATATAATCTGGGCTTTAACTGGTAGATCAAAATGAAAGGATGTCTACAAATATCAAGACATCCTGTTGAAAAAAATGGGCAATATTTTTTGCTCCTAGATGTTAGCAAAAAGGTAAACACCTCTTCTGTCACCAACAGCATTTGCAAAACAAAGCAAAACTAGAACTAAACTGAACCCAAGTTTATGGAAAACTTGTATTTTCCCTCAAAACTTAAGTTTTCTGTGGATGATACAGAGGTTTCTTCTTTGTCCCAGAAAACAATTATGTTATTTTTTCCACACAAAAAAGTGCTAAAATGTGGAAAATACATAAAAATTATTCTAGTCTTGCCCAGCAGGGAAAAAGTGTGGAAAATCTTTCATTTCTTACCCACCAACACAAACTAAATAGAGATTTATATCCCTACTTTTAAGCATATGGCTGTATTACACACGTTAGAAAATGTCTTTTTAAAAGTACAGACTTGTGAGGAATTAGATGTGGCTCAGATCCCACTCCTGGGTGTTTAGGTATCAGGGACATGGCTACCATGGGAGCCATGAAGTGTAAGGGAGCAAAACTGTGGTTCACAAACAGGCCTAGTTTTGCTTGGTATGCAAAAATTAAAGCCATGGCTGCCTGAAATATTCAGGCACAGTTATGCTGATAGAGCTGGTTCAAGTTACTGAATGATGGATGACAGTAGACTTGCAGAATTTGCCACTGCCTGCAAGTTGAACCCAAGATGTTTCTTGTACCCTTAGAGTCATGGCATACACGCAAGCTGCAAAACAGATTTTTGTCCAGTAAGTGACTGGATAGAAAAACCTCCAAATGTCAAGTTCTTCACAGCCCCTGCTAAAGGTGTTTATTTGCATCCAATAATTTGCAGTTGCACCCAATAATTTGTCACATTTATCATTTTTGAAATGTATGGTTGTAGACATTATGTCTACATTTTTAACCATTGCTTTAACAGAGTTTTATTCTATGCTTTTAATGATACATTTAATTTTTAAAAATAATGTGACTTTTGTATTTATAATGTTTTTAAATATTTCTGTTTTTAGATCATTTGTAAGCTGCCTTGAGGCCTTCTATATGGAGAAAAGCATGGTAGAAAATAAGTAAATAAATAAAATAGGAATGGAACAACCAAGAAAATATTAATACATTTAGTGTGGCATAACTTTCATGAATTAAGCCAAAGAGAATCCAAAGAAACACAGCAGCCATTCAGGGCTGTTTCGGTAAAATAAAGGAGTTGCCAACCTGCTCTTTCCCCTACTGACTTTGGGATCCTTTCTTTGAAGTCTTGGCTAGAAATAGTGAATGCAAGCTCTGGAATCTGCAGCTTCCATTCTGGCAGCTATGACAGATTTCCCCTTGGCCACCAGTGTCTGCTTGCCTTTTTCATCTGCACACTAAAGCAAGCCTTTTCTTTTGGACTTTTCTCACGCTCTGATGTCCTGTCTGCCTGTCTTCTATAGGCAATTCTTTCTCTTCTAAAGTAGCCTGTTGTTTGCCTTCTGTTTTCATCTCTCTTTATTCAGCAAGTGGAGCAGCTATTATTTGACCTCTCCAGTGAATGCTAGCACTTCTTTTCCAAGCCCATAATACACAACCTCATCCTTGCATTGGTTGTTGCAGAGTTTATCATGTACAAAACCAATAAGAATAAAAGTATGTTTTTGCACGGTTTGCTTGTTTCTCTGACATCTCACTACTATGAATGCAGAATCTTTCTGCAACAAGTGGGATTGAACACACAGAAAATGATGTACTCTTGAAGATAATGTGATAAATTGAGTGGGTTTAGATTATGAGGAACTTCATTGGTGTGCCATGTGTTGGCAGGGTTAAGTGTGATTTTATGCCCTTGAGCATGTGTGGTGTTGAACAGTGAAATAATAATCATCTTGGAACTGCAATGCTGGAAGGGACCCTATGGATCATCGAGTCCAGCCCCTCTCAAGGAGGCCTAGTGGGGAATTGAACTCCCAACCTCTGGGTCCTCAGAGACCTAAACCACCGGTAAGGCTTGTAGGGTTACTAGTGTTGAAACTTCTTGATTAGTCAAGATTAGGGGCAGTAAAATCATCAATCACCCTTCAAATGTCTCTCTTTCCTGTGAGTTTGGCTGCTGTCCTAACAGTTACCGAGTGGGGCAGTGTTAATGAGAGCAGTCTGTTGTAATTCAAAGTATATTGGGATGGCTTGATCCTGAATGGGCAATTAAGATTCATTTGCTTTAAAAAAAAGACCTACTCCTGATGGGTGAGGAAAGCTGCTTGACCTAGTTTATTGATATTGATCCATGTTTCATGTCTACATTTTTAAACATTACTGAAGAGCTCAGCTAGAGAGATTGTTATGTTAAGCCCCTGAACTCCAAAATTTAACACAACAGCATAAATTAAGCTCCTTTTCAAATTCTGAAGAAAGCTTTATCTAGTATTGATGTTAGCATATCATGTTTTGCCAATAAACAGATTGTGCAGATTAAGTAATGGAAGCAAATACATCTCCCATTTCTTGAATTAATTCAGATTTATTAGAAGTGCGTAGTTCTGGTCAGAGCAGTGCTTGTGGGCAAAAGTTACCAAGTTCAGCCCTTGGCAACTCAAGGTAAAGCTCAGGAAATCACCCGTCTGAAACCTTGGAGGTTCTGCCAGTCAAATTAGGCAGTAGAAAGCTTTATAAAATACTGTAGTGGCAGTGGTGTACTAAAAAACAAACAAACAGCAACACACCACCTATTCTAATCTATTTTCTTCTAAGCAAATGATCTGATTACAAAATTGTATTTTAGTTATAGTAAATTCTAAAATTTCTGTTTATGTCAATGCCTTCTCATTCCGAGAGCTCAAAATAGGTAGGGAGTTTATGTCTTTCGTTCCTGCTCTTTTACAGCGTTAATCTGCAGCATGCTAAGATTTGGCAGCCTGTAATTCTAGAAGAGGGAAACATGTAGCTTTGGTAGGCAGGCATTTTTATACATATGTAGCTGGGGTAGGGTGCAAACTCCAAGAGAAATGGAACAGGAAAATTGCCCAAAGAGTGGCCATAAAACAAAGCTGGTTGGGTGGTAATGCAGAAAATCCTGCACACGTGAACTGATTAGAATATATAGTAAAATAAAAAGCTTTTATTTTAAGCTTTTTATTTTAAGTTTTTTTATTTTATTTCAAGCCACGGGGGGGGGGAGTGGAATTTTGTGATTTTTACAACACTAGTTGTATGGAGAGTCTCATGTCAATACCCCAATAGCTATTTGGGTTCTTTAGCTGTAAGTGAAGTAATATTTGTTTCATAGAAAACAAACAGAGCTGCCACAGTCTTCAAGGAGGAGGGGGAAAACATTCACAGAAATCTTTAAAGAAGTTCCAAAACAAAGCTTATTTCCACTGTATTACTGTCATAGTGTTTCGCTAGAAAAAGCATGCTAATTTATAGAGCAATTAAATATTTATGGTGCATTGTTATAAACTGATAGGTTTTTTTTAAATAAACTCACAGTTGTGTATGTTGCCATGCATTCCCAGAACATAGCAAAATATTTGCTAAGTAAATCTGTGGAAGGAAAAGGCAGTATTTTTTAGGTACCCTGTTTGAGCTGTGCAAATAACTTGTTAGTTAGATATGCCTTGCTTTAAAGCTAGAGCCTTTATGTTCATCTATTGTGTCAATTGCCTGCCAGAGTTGCTGCATGGTTCATTATACTGTGAAAGCTGTCAGTGGGTATTTATGGACAGTGATGTGCAGTGAACCCTCAAACCTGAACTGGCCTTCTGTGTGTTGCCTGTAGCAGTGACAATGTTTATTCTTAACACTACTGGCAATCATTGTTCCTAGGAGGAGAGTGGAAAGAAATATCCTACAAACTTGTTCAAGATGGACTGTTTTAACAACTTACTTTTGCTTTAAAATCTGCCTTCTGCCTTATAGATGGGCTCCTTGTGGAACAGAAAATTGAATAAAGCTTTTTTTCATCAGGCTCTGAATGGTTCCAAACCTGTCAGATTTGAGAGTGAAAACTATCATGGCCATGCTGGTTGTGGATTCTGGAAGGTGTAGTCCAGAAAAGTAACTTTTGCAATCTCTGATTGTACTGTCAGAGATGAACAGCGTTCTGGAGAGAGGATGCTTTGGAACTATCATGTATTATTTTTTTAAATTTATTAATCGATTTATCATCCAGTAATGAAAATTTTCTGAGCATCTATAATATAGAGCTACTGGGTCAGGCAGTACAGTTCTATGCATGTAATTGTAGAAAGGGTAGCTGTGTTAGTCTGCAAGCATTATAGGTAGAAGCAAAATAAAAAGTTTAAAAAAGACAAAAATGGTTGCACCTTAAAGATTAACTTTTATATATTTTTGATGTGAGCTTTCATGGACAAATCTGATGAAGTGAACTTGCTCACACTAAAAAAATATAAAAGTTGGTCTTTAAGGTGCTACCACATTTTTGTTTTTTAAAAAAGTTTTTATTTCTGTTTTGCTTTTACCTGTAGTCCTATGCATGTTTACTGAGAAGTAAGTCCTTCTACCTTTGTTTCATAGGTAGAAACAAGCATAGAACTTTAGCCTAAAATGTGAGAACTGAAAGCCTGTGGTTCAAATATCATACTAGCCAAGAAATTAAGGCAGGTGGTAGACGTAACAAGCTATAACTTATGAACTGCTCATCTCCACATTGGGCCAACAGTACTGACCTATGCTACATAGCGCTGAAATGCTTTAATGCTCTGGTGTATTCTTTTATATTATTCTTTGGTTCAGTGGACTAAACCCAAAATTGGAGTAGCCCCACAGGAAGAATGGGTTTACTCTAAGAAGGACTAATGTTGGATTTAGTTCATATTTTGAAAGAGGTGAATAGAGTGAAGTATCCTGGAAGGGGGGGCAGGGACATGCCACCTCCATCTGAAGCTTGAGCAGGATCATGGTGCTTGTTTTAAGGCCAAGCTAACAATAAAGATAATGTTTGTTCCTTATGATTAGGACATTTAACTCCCACATTTTCTCAGTTGGCTGGATAGCTCAGCAATTTAGGTATCTGGCTGTGGAGCCAGAGGCTGGGAGTTTGATTCCGCACTGTGCCTCCAGGGGAAGAGCCAGTCTGTGTAGCCTTGGGCAAGTTGCACAGTCTCAGAGTACCCCCAGAAGAAGGGAATGGCAAACCATGTCTGAGTATTCTCTACCTAAAAACCCTGAAAAGGGTTGCCATGAATCAAAATCAACTTGAGGGCATACAATTATTATTATATTCCTTGTCAATGAAACTTACAAATTAATCTTGTATCTACCTTCCAATGATCGCATAATCACAAAACAAAGCATGTCAAAATGTTGTAAGACTGTATAACTTTGCATGCATGTAGATCAGAAAACTAGTACCCGTTTCCCCGAAAATAAGACCTAACCCGAAAATAAGCCCTAGTATGATTTTTCAGGATGCTCGTAATATAAACCCTACCCCAAAAATAAGCCCTAGTTAAGTGAAACCCCACCCTCCACCATTGTGCAGCATTGTAATATAAGACCCTGTCTTATTTTCGGGGAAACATGGTATTAACATTTATTTTCTTGGAATATTCCCCTAAATATTTCTGCTGGTCTTAATTTGATAATAAACACAACAAACAACTACAAGTTGGTGTTTTAACTTTTTATCAGAATTGCTACAGCTATATGTCTTTTATGACTGCTAAATCCCCATTTTACAATCTGCCTGTGTCAGAATAAAGAGAATTTTTATTAAAGTAATTCAGTGGGGATTCTTTAAACTTTACACCGTTCTGAGATTGTCCTTTAAACATTGTGAAGGCTCACAAGTAGGTAAGTTTTGTGAGAAGTAAAAATGTCCATCCAACATATAACATAACCGCATGTGTCTGTGGTTTTCTAATTTTGGAAAAGGTTCCTTCGGAAACTACTAAGTGAGCATTAACAGGGACTTCAATTCACCTTTCCTCCTTTGCAGACTGTTGGATAAGAGATTGCCTCATGTAATCTTCCACCTCACCTGACACCAGCTTCACACTTTTGGAAAAGCCATAAATGGCATGCCTTTGGTAGTTTTCCTGTGCCACGATATGCTAGCAGTGGGTACCTAGATGTACAAAGCCACTAAACATGGAAGTGTTTTTTACAATCTAAAGTTTTTGAGCTGAAAATAGTTTATAAGGTGTTAGGTTTCTTTTGAGCAGGCTTACATAGCAAGTCATATCACAGAACCTCAGAAGACACTACTTCTCATGTCCGTCCAATGTTCTCTGAAAGCTTCCTTTATTCACAGTACTCAGAAAGGCATTGAGTGAAAACATAGCTGCATTTGCATTTACCTTTGAGAAATATGGAAATAGAAAAACCTTGTGAATATACTCTTGAATCTGATGTGAGATCTGTACTCACTACATGTGCAGGATTTACATTGAATGTGGGCAGAGAATAGAGGATATGCATCTATCCCATTGCCCTTCAGTGGGAGAAAGGTGACAAAAAACCAACCAACCAGTCATTACATTTCTGAAAATACATAGCACTGTACAGAACCTACCACCATACAATACATAGTGCTGCAACTACATAGCATTGTACAATGCATATTCTCAAAGTGTTCCATAGCTGATATTTTCCTTTGACATTAGAGATAGATAAATGTCACTTTCATGAGTACTTAAGGTTAAATCTGTTGCATTCTGTCTCCACATATATCTGCAGGTATGAAATACACACCTACACATGAAAAGTCACATTTTGCTGCTCGCAGATTCTGGAACTCCCTCCCACAGGAGGTCAGGCTGACTCCATCTTTGCTGCTTCTCAGCAAGCAGGCAAAGACCTTTCAATTAGTGACTGACTGTCTAGAAGACAATAAACGGGATGGCTTATATTTTGTTGCTTCTAAATCTGTTTTTCTTAATGCCTTTACCTAACATTTTAATATAATGTTATAAATTCTTTGATATTTGAATAATTAGCTGCTTTTAGCTTTTAATATTGTGTTTTTAATGATGTAGGCTGCCTTGTATCCTTTTTTTTTTTTTTTTTGAGAAAGGCAGGTAAAATATCTTAAACAAACAAACAAACATTTAATAAATAAATAAATAAATATTTTAAGTTATTTATTTAAAATATTTTTATCCCACCTTTCTCCTTAAAAAGAACCCAAGGCGGCTTTCATCATTAAAAACACAATGTTAAAAGCTAAAAGCAGCAAATTACTCAAATATTAAGGAATTTATAACATTACATTTTCTGTTGACAAATATATTTTTCAGTTTCCAGAGAAGTAGCTGTTTTATATTTGTAATTTATTTTCTTCCAAAATAATGATGATGATGATAATGATGTGCTGTCAAGTCAATTCTGACTTCTGGTTACCCTTTCTAGGGTTTCCCAGCTAGAGAATATTCAAAAGTGGTTTACCATTCCCTTCTTCTGGGGGCACACTGGGACTGTGCAGCTTGCCCAAGGTTGCATAGGCTTGATCCTTCCTACAGTGGCACAGTGGGGAATCTGAACTCCCAACCTTTGGCTCTGTAGTCAGATGCCTAAACCACTGACCTATCCAGCCAGCTCTTTTTTCAAAACAGACATAATGAAAATGATTTTATATGTTTTCTGATCTAGAATATCATGGCATTGGGGAGGAAGGCAAAAAGTACAAAATCTGACGGGCAAATGAGTTCCAATCTGCATATTAGTTCAGTAGAGGCAGCTCATGTATAGTGGAATTGGCAAAGACTGGATTCCTCAAGCATTCCTAAGTCTGCCCCCAGTGCACATACTTTCATGTTCAGAGAAATGTTTTGGCTATCCCACATTCCCTCAAAATTAGTAAGGATGTGTGGAGGAAGTTACACTGAGAAAGAACAAGAAGGACTCATGGAACCTTAATGACTAATCACTTTCATTTGTGAATGCAGTGGGCTACACTTCAAGAAAGCTTTTGCCAAATAACACATATTAGTCTTTGAGGTGTAAGATTCCATGCTGTTTTTGAAGCAACAAACAAACATAATTATCACTTTCTCTCCCAGAAAGGGAGACTTGAGGCAGCTATTTCTGTTAATGCAACTGTAATCTTAGTCTGTTGTATGAGATGCCATGGTGGTGTGGCTGCTTCCCATGCCAGTCTGGACCATAGTTGGGCAAACAGTGTGGTTTTCTTTCCTGCCCTGGTGATGTGACTGGGGGAAGAGACCACATCAGGCAACCCAGCCATCTAGATGTTTCTCTTTAAACAGTACCTGAATGGGATAGAATGGGATAGTTTGCTGGTAGCAAAAGTAAACCTGGTGTTTTAATCCTGAAGGGAATAGTGTTGGTTGTAGGATTTTTGCCATTTTGTAAATCATGCTTCTCAGTTCTAGAGGTGAAAGAAGGCATTCTGTTTGTCCACATTCCTTAATTCTTAATATATGAAAAAGGAAGGCTGCATTACTCATAGTGAAGGAATAATACTCTTCGTATCTCAGGGCACACTGTTTTTCTTTTGATTTAACTGCTATATCTGCTTGAGGATTCTCTGTAATGGATCCAGGATCTCAGTACCCCTCATCTGTAAAATGAAGCTAGTGTCCTCATCCTCCTAAGAGACACTGTGGCATTAGAACCATCACTTCTACTTCCTGCCTAATGTTACTGCTGACATCTTGTTTGGGAGATTGGCTGTGGGGGGCAGTTGGAACAAACATGGCAGCTGGGTGCAATGTTAGCAGCCAATTGCCCAGCGATACTGAAATGCCATACCTTTGGCTGGCTAGCAGGTAGGAAAGAGAAAACCTGCTGTTGCCTCCTCAAAGATGAGATTGCTAAGGAGCTGGAAGATGGGGAAGGCAAGCCACATCAAATTATGCAAGCCTTGTGCAGTGTCTTGAGCAGAAGAAGTGCATAACAGGCCCTATTGTTAGAAGGAAAGTCACTCTAGAACTGGTTGGGAAATCAGCTGAGGCCAGTCACCAGTGCCTGCAAGAAAGGCCAGTAAACCTGCCCTCTTCATCTGCACTTCCACCTTTTTGCTTTGGTTTCCCTAGCCCCAATGTATTGCTGCCACCTGTTCCATGTAGAAACGAACTAGAAACCAGCAGTTTGGGGGCTGCACATGGCCTCCTGTGCCATATGTGGCATGGTGTTAGTGAAATATGTTGGAATTGTAGCTGTTGTATACGTAGAATTAGTTAAACTAGTAAAAAGGTTCCCCTTGACATTTAGTCCAGTCGTGTCCGACTCTAGGGAGCGGTGCTCATCCCCGTTTCCAAGCCGTAGAGCCAGCATTTGTCCAAAGATAGTTTCCATGGTCACGTGGCCAGCGCGACTAGACACAGAATGCTGTTACCTTCCCACCGAGGTGGTACCTATTTATCTACTTGCATTTTTACATGCTTTCGAACTGCTAGGTTGGCAGGAGCTGGGACAAGCGACGGGAGCTCACTCGGTCGCGTGGATTGGATCTTACGACTGCTGGTCTTCTGACCTTGCAGCACAGAGGCTTCTGCGGTTTAACCCACAGCGCCACCACGTCCCTAGTTGAACTAGTAACTAGGTATAATATGAAATATTTAATTCTGAGATGTGTTAGCACTTCAGAAGCTGAAACTGGATTAACTATTTAGGGTAATCCGATCAAGGAAGTTAAGAGTGTGGTGCCCCTGATACAGTGGGACTACAATTTTTGTCATCCTTCACCATTGGCTATGACAATATGAGTTGATGAAGGTTGCTATTCTATAATGTCTGGAGGCCTGTACGTTCCCTAGATCTGCAATAAATGAATGTAACCCACAGGGAAATAAGTCTTAGGCAGTAATCCCTGATGGGAGAAGAAAGGACAAGTACATACGTGTGCCCTTGTTTCCCAAGTGTGAAACATTGGAGGGTATGGCCTTATGGGAAAAAAGTATATTACCTTGGTGCAGGTGTAGCTTATTCCAGTGCCTTCTTGCCATGGAGCAAACCTGTTGTTAACCTTTGCCCAATAAGAAATGATGTGTGGTAGCAAAATAGCCATTGTATAAATGGACAGAGGGTGCTATCCTGCAACATCCCTGCCCACTGACGATGGAGCCATTAATAGGTGAAATCTCTAGAACAAGAGTGGTAATTCAATGCCCAGTTCAACAAGCACAGGCTAAATCTAGCTTTCTTGAATGTTCATATTGTAAGGATTGCATTCACTTACCTAAAGCAAAAACACATTGGGACATAACAGGATACAAAACTTTACTAAATGTTGTTTTGACTTGGGTTAATATTTTAAATATGTATATATATTAAAAGCAGATCGTATACATGCCACTGCCAAAAGTATATTTTGTGCATATTTGCTCTCTAATTATGAAGACAACTATTTATTTATTTTTCCTGCACAAGTTGGCAGCTTGCTGTGTATGGTTTAACAAGTTGTTCGGAATTAATTTCTGTGGAAAAGAGATATTCACAGAACCCCACTCGGCAGCCAGTATTCTGACAACCAGTAAAATAAAGCTACTTGTTTTGCTGCTGCTGCTACAGTTTTAAATGATTTAAACTAAGGTTGCCATCCCAAACATGCTTTTTGGGGGCTAATACTGTGAATGCAGCAGGACTTGTGTTCAGTCACTACAACTCTACTTGTGTCGGGTTGTAGTGTAACAAAATAACTTCCAGCTTGATTTCCCCACCCCTCCACTTAATCACTGACAGACTCACCTCTTCCTCATGCATGTATATGTAGACACCAAAAGCAGCAGAGGAATGGTGAAGATAGCAATTTTTAGATTTTTCCTTAACCATTGCTTTTATGTGGAATGTGGACAAAACAGAAAATGCACTAAAGGAAGAGGGGAGTTAATCCATGCTGAGTGATTTTGAGAATGCACCCTGGTTGGGAGGGAATTCCTATCTGCAAGGTTTGCTTACTGCTTGAGCTGTTCTTTATAGGCACACAGGATATCAAGGATTATGTCTTTAATGTGCTGTATTATGCTACGGCTAGTGAAGTGTGCATTGCAGCACTGTTTGTTTTAGCTTCACACATTTTACAAAGTCTTGTGTTTTTTTGTGCTATGTCAGCCATTTTAAAAAAAGTTTATTCCCAGATTTTTTTTTTCCTTTTTAAAAAAATCTGTATTATAGGCTGCACTCATCCATGTTTAAGGGAAATTCTGTATGAACTGGAAAGTGTTAGGAGAGGATTTAATGAGATTATCAGGGACTGATCACCCCCTTAAAAAAGAGAGAAAAGGAGAAACACATTTAAAAAATCAAAAATCCCATAAACCAAGCAGTTGCACTGGGACAGAATAAGGCTAAAATAATAATAACAAAAAGCTTTCTGTAGTAGTTAGGAAGCAACATTTTTTTAAAAAAGAGAGAAATGCTTCTTTTGCAAGTATTTGACATCTAATCAGAAACTGCATTGGTTTGAAGCAGGAGCTACAGAGTTCTCTGTGAAAATAATTACTGCCTCTCACTCTAGGTGTGATTTACCTAGCTGTGTTTAGTCAGCCCTCTGACAAAAATGTAGATCCTTGAGTCCTGACAGAGATTAAAATCATTGTAATATCGCTAAACTCCATCTTGGCTGTGAACCGTAAGTCTGCCAGCATAGTTATGCCTTCAGATTTCCATATTTGCTTCTATCTTTCTCTCCCCCCCCCCCCCCCAATTAGACTGCTGGCCCATTTTGTCTCTGGTTTTGCTTTTTTGGGGGGAAGGTGCTTTGTTTGAAATGTGTTACTGCACTCCTGTTCAGGGCTGAATGGCACAACAGAAGTAGAAAAGGGTGGTGAGGCCATATTCTTAATCCCACATCCACGGAAATAGGCCTTGTGTTGGGTTCTTTGTGCCCCAGAGTAAGTTCTGCAGTGGGGGGGGGGGGGGCATCTGCTTGTATTGGCTCACTGTATAATTAAGAGTCCTCCTGATCCTGATATAACATCTTCATCTCTTCACTTTTAAACGCTTCCTGATTTTTAAAATTGTATTGTACAGGCTAGTGATTCTTGAATAGGAGTTTCAGCATCATACGAGGGAGAAGTAGACAGAAAGTAGCTCAAGATCTGCTGCTAGATTTCCTGTGGTCTTCTAGATCCCAACCATTCCAGCCTGGCCATTGATCAGGAATGATGGGAGTTTTAGTCCAGCAACATCCAAGTCTCAAAGTATTCACATCAGAGTTTTAACTCTCTGTCTCTTTCACAAAATGCAACAATGACAATGATTGCTTATAATGTATTTATTTGCAACATCATTCAGATGGTATGTCCTTCCGGCTGTATTTATGTATACAGCTTGTTTTAGAATCTTCAGTAGGTAACAGAGGCAGTACTTCTACAGATTCATGGGGCATCCTTGAGGCGTTCACTTTCAACCTAACCCAGGGTTGTTGTGTGATTAAATGGTTGCAAACACAGGCTTTTTTGAGCTCTTTGTGGGACAGATGGAATATAAATGTGAGGAATAAGTAATATAAATATAAACAAGATGTTTGAAACATATGCGCAGAAAGAAACAGCAAAAACAAATGTCTATTCAAGATAAAATGTCTTTTGAAGTGCCACAAATATTTTGTATTCTGGACAGTTACATGGCTGGGCAGTCTGCAGCTTAATGTTGTGTAGGTTTTCTTAGAGGAAAGTCCCACTATATTCAGTTATGCTTACTCTCTTGTAAGTGTGCATGGTTGTGCAGATTCAGCGTTTAATCTTTTAGTGGGGGTACATTCAGCAGTCTTCCCTTCCCAGTCAAAATGAAGGGTGCTTTTTGTATATGTGTGTGTATGTTTATGGGAAATTGGCTGGCATTTATTGAAGAAAGTTCATAGAGGAATTGAAAAAGTTTTCTACTGCCAAATTGTTCTTTCAGGTTTGGGACCCAAGATGTTGTTACCATTAGCAACTACAGAGAATTTTTTGGAAAATACACTTTTTTTTACAAAGTGTGTGGGGAGGACAACGGGCCCCAAGTCTTCAGTGACACAGCTTTAAACTTTATTAAGTCTGCCATGGACTCTCCTTTCCTTTCCTCAGTTAAAGAGAAGAAAAGTTTGGCAGCCTTCCTGCTGTGCTCTTGATTGATGCAAAGAACATCTGAGGGACTTTTGTTTCCTAGCCTGCTCTCCATGAGAGCATAATGTGTGAATACTCAAATAAGGTCAGCCCTTATCACATGTAATCTAGGCCTGAAAGCAGATCAACAGTGACAGTCATACCCCATAAGCAAGAACACAAATCATCCAATGCAGACTTTGGAAAAAAAAAGTGATGGGATTTTCTCCCCTCTGGATTGGAAAGATGGGTGGGGGAGGGGCGAGAGCAAGAGAGCTGAAAGGCCACAGAATATGTGCTTAGAATGTAATACTGATCATTCAGGGAGCTTTGAGGAGGGGGGAGAAGGTGGGAGGAATTATTTATTTGTAGCCAAGTGTAAGTCTTTTCATTGGGATTTTCAAGGGAGTTGTCCCTGGCCAGTGATACGGAATGTGACAAGTTGGGAATGGAGTGTGAAGAGAAGACGTAGGGGACTTGAGGGGAAAAGTCCCAAATCTGCTTTGATAAGGATTGGGAAAAATGTTGAATGGTTTCTGTTAGACAAAGCAATAAGGGTAGTCGGTGTAAGTTATTTTATAGTCAGTGTAGAGCTGGTTGAACAGCTCAGTGGTCAGGTAACTGGCTGTAGAGCCAGAGGTTGGGAGTTCCATTGCCCACCGTACTTCTTAGGGGAAGAGCCAACCTGTGTAGCTTTGGGCAAGCTGCACAGTCCCAGGATGCCCCCAGAAGAAGGGAATGTTAAACCCTCGGAAAGGGTTGCCATAAATCAGAAATGACTTGAGGGCATGCAGTTGTTGTTGTTGTTGATGATGATGTTGTTGTTGTGTGTTCATGAGCACAAGTTCTTGGAGAGAAGTTCTCATTGTTTAGGGCTGATTTAAAAATAAAAAATCTACCATGGGTCCTTCATCTTACAAGGATGTTGACCCATCACACATCCAGCCTCAGGCATAGAATGACCATGTCCTTTCCAACACACAACATTAGGATGCCAGTACAATAATCTGTTCAGTCTGCTCATGTTCCTGGAGTGCTAATGCCATGTGCTTGGGCAAGGCAACATACACAGCTTCCCAGCTAATATGGTCCTTTTCGTATAAGTGTATGGTTTCAGAAGTAGCAGTTGAAATATTGTAATTTAGTTGGGATTGTGGAGTAAACTGATTCTTTTTTGTTACAAATGCATGTGTCAACTAAAACAAGCAGCTAGCTGACAAAAACAAACATATACAGTTTATGCAATCTGCCTTGTCCTTAATTCTCTTCTATAATAAAGAGAAAAACTATTATCAACCTATGGGTTGTGACAAGCATCAGCATTGTACATTTAGTCATCTGGGCATCTATGAGTGGTGCTAATATGCATGAACTGAACTATGTACAGTATTTTCCAAGATGCAGAAGGCGGAGAAAATGTGTTGATAAATTTCCAATAAATTTGTAATTTTTAAAAAAGAAAGAAAGTCAGCACGTTTCTCTATTTTGGCCTATTATGCTTTGTTTTATTTAAATTGCAATTACAGTATGTAAATCTTTCAGTGTTATGTCATTGCCTTTGAGTTGAAAGGGAAGGAAGACAGATTTTCTTGGTATACTTATTTTAGAATCTTCAGTAGGTAACAGTTGGTTTTGTGCTCTTGCCTAATGAGTTTAGTGGCTTTCTGATACAAGAGAGTACATAGTAGTCTGATTAGAATTGAAAAAAGCATCTACCAGTGCTAGAGTTACAGTAGTGATAAGATTAACACATGTGGAAAAAATGACATCATTCTCCAAACTGTAGGAAGTGAAGGAAAGAGCCTTTCCCCCTTCATACTTACATTATCTTGAAATTTTTTATTGAAGCCTCCCATTCTAGTATTTAATATTATTCTTTGCAAACCTATCAGAGTGGGGAATTTAATATAGGTTAAATTACCTGTGTTCAAAATTCTGAAAGCCAAGAGTCCTGTTTATAAATGTGGCATAATCAAAACAGTTTCATAGCTTATTTTTCAGAATCACACTGGTGTTTCCATATATGGGACTCTCGATACTCACTAAAACAAAGTATACAACCTGGCTTCTTCATTACACCAGTACTATGGAAATAAATATAAAGCTGTGAACTGTCACAGAGAATTCTCTTTATGATTCAGTCACCTCAATTCTTATGCCAAAAAGGCAAACATCCTTAGCAGTATCATGCCTGTTTTTATTTTGATTTCCAATAATGGTAAAAAGTTGCTGCAGAGTAGGTCTATTGAATTAGTGAGGATTTGGCAAATCAACTTTTCTATAAATTCCTATTTTTGCGGAGACTAGAGTAGGCCCATCAGAATCAATGGAACTAGAGATGGACACGAACTGCAGTTTTGCTGAGTTTGGCGCAGTGCCCATACAGGTGTTCTGCGGGCACTGCACGCTTCCCTCCCCCACCTCCTTTGCACATTTGCCCACTCACAGAGTGGAGATGGAGGAGGGAAGCACACATTGCTGCTGGTGAGTGGCTGGCCACCAGCAGAGGCAAGCGTGCTGCCATCCGTGAATGGTTGAATGAGTGAAGGAGGCAGGGAAGGGAAGTGTGCAGCACCCGCGGAACACCTCTGTGAACACCACACTGAGCCGAACCACCAAAGTGCAGTTCATGCCCATCCGAAATGGGATTCAGTGGGCCTACTGATTCAGTGGGCCTACTCTAGTGGGACTTACAACAAGATTTCAGACAGTGTATCTTAAACTTTAACAGATTAAGCTGTAAAAGGCAAATTGTAGACCTAATAGTCAGAATTGTAGATATACGGATGTGAGCCAGCTGCAGCCGGCTGGGGGGAAGGAGCTAAGTGCCAGCGTGGGCAGGCCCCCTCAGCAACGGCAGAAGGGTTGTTGGCCTTGAAGGAAACACCTGAGGCAGACGAGGGTGGAGGCCCTAAAACCACCCCCAGAGAAACAGCTGTAGCTGTAGCTGAGGTAGATATAGAGGTGAGTGAGCAAGGAGAGGGGAACCAGACATTTGGGAGGACGCCTGGGAGTTTCTGCCACCTTCGGAGAAGAGAGAAAATAGTCTGCCGGGGGAGACGCTGAAAGGAGCTTCTAAGAGGCCTGCATCTCTGGAGGATTGCTGGCTTATCTGAAGGCAAGTTGAAAGCTGAAAGATAGAAGCTCCCAGGGACAGCCAGTGCTGCAGAGCCTCCTCTGCTTGCTGGACGCTGTGCTGGGGGACTCGGCTGGCAAAGACTGTTTAACAGCCTGGACCTTCCAGCCAAGATGAGCTGCCACGGGAGTGAAGTAACTCCCTCGGAGCTGGGGGCTGGGACAGAATATTTTCTCAGCCCTGGAAGGACTGGAAGGATAGAAAGATACCAATTCCATCCCTGCTGCTTGGGGCTAGAGGCCCCATCCTGCAAAGGACTACAGAGACACTTTTTCTTTTCTTTTCTTTTCTTTCTATGCTGAGTCCAATAAAGCTTAACTGATCACTAGTACCTGCTGCCTCATCATGGATACAGCGGCTGGGGCCGCTCACAACGGAGTTGTCACTTTGTGTTTGATGAGACACTTTTATGAGGATTTTTCAAACCTCCCAGGATACCACACCTCTGAGAGCCAGACAAGGAGCATTCTTTTTTCTCATCAACAACTTTTGTGATTGTTTGTGTCTGTGAACCAAGGTATTAGAAATAGTCAAATTGCACAATTTGTTTTGTTTCTGTTCAAGTGCTTTTTGAATTATTTTGCTCAACGGGAGAAAAATAAATATTTTGCTTCTCTCCTCTTGTTGTATATGCCCACAAAATACCTAAGGAGGAGAATAATTTTGTGATTCCCTGAGAATTTACATTTCTAGTATGAATGTTGAGGAGAAAGGCATAAGTTTTCCTCAGCCGCATATTGCATTGCTTCCTCTTTTTTTAGAATGGTGTGTCAGTGATTAATAAAAGCCACCTTTTTGCAAACTCTCCATATGATGACAAGCAAGTTCTGTTAGGAAAAGCTCAAAGTGGCTTTGAAACAAAACAGACACATTGAAGATACATTAAGAACTGTAATAGAATCAGTTTTGTGACATGAAAAATGTAAGATGGACCACAAATCTGTTGAAGATATGTAGCAAATAAGTTTCTAACACAAACATACCAAACTACACCTGCTCAGGAAGAAAAGGAAAACATGGAGACAAACTGTACTTGGGGATCCATGCATACTTCACTTGAATAAGAATTTCAATAATGTTCTTTTTCTGTGTTTCCTTATTGATTTTTCAATTTTCAATTTTACAGAGTTTGCTTTAGCTTTATAGATCTAATACCTATATTATCTCTGAAGTATAGTTGTTGTTACAGCCACACTGTTATCACATTTGGACTTATTACATAGTCCAGAAAGAATTAGTAAAAAGCTATGCAGTCTTAAAGATTGCACAAATGTAAGAGTAGGGTGATGCCTATATTGGACCAGTAAAAAAAAAAAATCAAACAAACTGCAAACTTTTGTGAAGAAAATACCACTTCAACAGGCTGAGTACCACCCCTTCATGGATAGCGCAGAAAAATTGTAGATAAGAGTCCCAAAAATGTATGGTAGGTATCAGTGCCGTGTCTGTTTGTGTGTGGTGAGTTCAGACTTAGGTTGCTAACGTCAGCTGGGGGGTGGGGTCTCAAGCTCCATCCCTTGCAACATGGTTGGAATTTTCCACCCCAAACTTCAAACAAAGGTTTGCTAATTACTCTGTGACTGCCCTCCTGCACGCACCCACATATTGCCTACTTCTGCAACACAAAGTTTCATTTGGGTTGTGGGGGGAGCCAACAAAGACTCAGCAACCTCTGTTAGAAGTCTGGCATCATGATTTAGTTTATTCACCAAGTAGAACAGCAAATTTTAGCCAAATTAGTCAAAATAACAGTTTTACCTGGTGAGTTGATGTTTGTAGTGACCTCAAACGGATGAATTGATGTTTCTTCAGTTTATAGACCATCTTTTTAGTGGTCTTGTAAAGATATCACCCTACTCTTACATTTTGATTTCTGTAATTCAGAAGAAATCTTCTCCTTCCTTTCAAGCAAAGGCTGGAAGTCATTATATGCCTATTGTGAGCTCAGATGTGACAGCTGTAGACAATGGTGTTATGTTTCATTCAAATCACTCTCTGAGATTGTTCAGATAGCAGATTCCTCCCTTCTTGCATTTCTTCTTCCATTTCTTTTACCTTGAATGATCACCTGTAACAATGTGTGCTTTCCATGTCTTATTATGTCACCAAAATACTCTAGTTTTCTGCATTTTATGTGCTTAATAATTTCTTGGTTTTTTTTTTATTAATTTGTCTTCTTGATGCAAGAGGTTCTTAAAATCTCCTGATAAATTCACATTCCAAATACCTCCTTTTTTGTTGTAGCTTGTGGTAAAATCCTCGCTTCCATGCCATACGGCTGAACTCAGGACAATGTACAGTGTGCATTCTTAAAGCCAACTTTTAAGTTGTTACTTATCACATTCTTCATCTTCAGGAGGCTGCTCCAGGCTATCTCTGTTCTGACTTTTTATTGCATGGCTATGATTCCACTGTTCATTCAGCCAAGGGGTTCCATTAAGAGATATTTACTGGAATGCTGTTGCCATATGTTAAGCCATGTAAAGCAAATCATGACAGTAGCAACATTATTTTTTAAAATTAAACATTTCCAGTTTCTTCCCCAAAGGTTTCAAGGCTCCCGAGTGATCATGTTCATCGCCTGGAAGCTGCTGGCTACTCGGGATGGGAGAGGGAAGTCTTTAGTTGCAAATAAAATAAAATCAAATATTAAAAAAAGTTGCTGCTGGTAAAGTTATAGAAATGATTTTCAGTAATAAAAGACTACCCTCTCTACAGCCCCAGTGTCGATGAAAGTTATTACAAGGGAGCCTCAGGATCTTCTGGGGAGAAGCTAGAAATTTTTAATTTCTGAAAAATTGCAGCAGCTACTGCTGCTGCTGTTGTCAGCCATAAATGGCATAACGTACTCAACTCCTTACACTTCAGCCCTCAAGTGTAAAGTTTGATCATGTGATTTTGACAAGTATGTCTCTCAGTAGTGAGTAGTGTCACATCTCTAACTTCAGATGCATGGGGTGTTTTTAGTATAGAGAAGCAGCCTTTTGATCCAGTTAACTGAAGCAGCTGGAATCACACTATGATATCAGCTCTTGAGCACATGAACTTGGTTTGTGACTGCCACAACAGCATGTATGTGAATGCCCCTTAATTGACTCAACACTATAGAATGAACAAACAAGTGTTACCCAGAGGCTAATAATATCTAACATTTTGCCCAAAATGCAAGTAACAAGATAATTTTAAGTACCCAAAAATTTGGCATGCACAATGAGAATTAGAGATAGAATCTAAGAAGAGACACCCTGTTCACACCACTGGCCTAACCCGATATTCACTTTTATCTACACTTCAAAAACATATTTCCATGTGACATTGAAGTACAAGGCCAAAGCTCCCTGAATGAGTGGAAGGTGCTTCATGATTTTTTTAAAATCCTACATTAGATACTTATCTCACGTGTGCTTATAAGGAAAATGTGCTAAGGTACAGTGGTTGATTTAGTATGCTTGTTTTTGTTTTCAACTGTGGTGTTTAACCAGGAATTTAGCTGAGAGGAAGGGTTCTGTTTTTTCCATATATGTATGTGAGGAATTCTGAAGTTACATAAACCATTGAAGAAGGCCAGTGGTCAAAATTGTTTAGTGTTACACAGGTCTGTTTTTGTATTCATTTAGAGGTATATATAAAAAAGCTATAAAATTTATTATGTTTATTTGTAAAGTGTATGTGAAATTCATTTATTTAATCATTTGATACTACTGTATCCACGTACTGTACATAGTAAGCTGGTGTTTACTGAATCAGGCCATCAGTTAGTGATAATTAACCGCCGCAGGTTAGATTAACACCTATAGCAGTGGTTCCCAACCTTGAGTAACCCATGTGTTCTTGCACTGCAGTTCCCAGAAGCCTTTACCACCAGCTATGCTGGCTGGGGTTACTGGGAGTTGTAGTCCAAGAACACTTGGGTTACCCAATGTTGGGAACCACTGATCTGTAAGATTCTGGCCAATGCCTTTAGTTTAATTAGAGTAAGGCTGCAGTTAGATTAAGCCATCACAGTGAGATTTTTCTTTCCTCCTCCTTCTCCTGGAGGTTAGATAACATCATAGCTATCTTATCTTTCAATGTAGCAGCTGTAAGCAGTGATGTTGCATTGCATTTCAAGGAGTTTGAATTTGCATTTCATTCAAACCTGGGAGACTGATTTAAATCAAGGTGGATAAAAATCAATGATTTCTTTTTAAGCAAAATTGATTTAAATTACAATTTAAATAAAAACTCATTTTTGATTTAAAATGTGATTAAAATCATGATTTAAATCAATTTGATTTTTTAAAAATCATTGATTTTTATCCACCCTGCTCCAAACCAGTTTCCCACATTCCTCAGTCAGTACTTTCTTCACCTTCCTACACTGCTTTTCCCACTTGTTTTATGCTGAACGATCAGCTGTAACCATCTGTACTTTTTGTTTCTCATTAAGTGACCCAAGTATTCTAGCTTTTTGTGTTTTTATGACTTTAAGATTTCTTGTTCTTTATTAAGTGAACTCCTTCACCATTTGTCAGTGATGCAAGAAATGCTTAGCAGCTTAGGATAAATCCAGATTTCAAATTTCCTGTCTCTTTTTATAGTGGCCTGTGTGAAGGTCTGTGATTCCATGGGATATAATAGAACTGGAATGCATAGTATAGTAAAATACGCATTCTCAAGGCCAGTTTTAAATTTTTGTTTCCTTTTATGTCCTTTATCTCATGAAGGCTGCTCCAGTTCATCTTTGTTCTGACTTATATTACATGGATATGCTCCTGCTGTTCATTCAACCACAATATATATATTTGCCAACATATTCCATACTTTCATTTGGGATTCTTAACTTCATTTCTTCAGCAGATTGTTTTTTCACTGATTACCATGAAGTTGGCTTTCTTGACATTTATTTTAGGCATGGGTATTACATAGCTTGCACTGACTTTGAGTATCTTTCATAGATCATTTAGTATGGTGTTAAAATCACTTTTCTTATTAATATTGATGCTCTCCTTTGAATGTGAATGTTCATCCTTGTACTTCTATTTCTATCTGTGCATCCTTTTTCATCTGAACCCTTTCTTTACAGCTGCAATTTTTTGTGGCTAGTGTAGGTTGCCAATTTTATGAATAACTCGGGAATTAAGTCCTTTGATTACTAGCAGTTGCATCATCTTGGTATGGATAAGAACCAGCCTGTACAGTCATGGGCAAGCTGTACAGTCCCAGGATGCCCCCGGGAGAAGGCAATGGTAAACCCCTTTTGTGTATTCTCAACCTAGGAAATCCTGGAAAGGGTTGCCATGTGTCAAAATTGACTTGATGGCATGCAATTATTAGCTGGCTAGATAGCTCAGTGGTTTAGATTTCTGGCTGCGGGTTGGAAGTTCAATTCCCCATTGTGCCTCCTAAGAGCAGAGCTAGCTTGTACAGCCATGGGCAAGCTGCGCAGTGCCAGGGTGCCCCCAGAAGAAGGGAATGGTAAAGCCCTTCTAGCAAACCTTAAAAAGGGTCACCATGAGTCAGAATTGACTTGATGGCACACGATGATGACATTTATGATTAAACATGCATAGAATTGTGTATATATCGGAAACAAACTAATTAAAACCAAAATCTCACCTCTTGCTGACTTCAGTTTTAGCTATTAAAAGCTAAATCCAGTTGTTAGGCCCAGCTAGGATAGACCAATTGTATCCATGGGATTTTCACTTAACAGGTCCCATTTATTCAGTGGGTGTATTCTAGTTGGGACTTAATGGTTTGATTTAATTGTACGGGAGCAATCTAAATATTAAAGGAGTTTTACATATTGAGGGAACAGCCAAGCTGGTGGATCCTAAAATCCATCGCCAGCCCCCCCCCCACTTTTTAACCAATTGCTGTTATATGCTATGAAGTTTCTTCTGATTTACAGTGAACATATGGATTGATCTCCAAAAGCTCTTGCTGTTGACAGACCTGTGTCATGTTAGGGCTTTCTTTTTTCCTACTGCTTCCTGCTTTTCCTAGCAATTTAAGAATGTTTTAAGTATTGATTTATCTGTATGTCAGTCAGTCTGTCTAGCTGTGTATCTACTGTCTTGCCTTAACATTGAATCAGTTATTTTAGCATGTACGTTGTAAGCATGCCCAAATAACCTCAGACTCAGTGCTTGTAATTTATTATTTCTATTTTCCTCAAAACCGAGACATAAGACCACTCAGAAAATGATTAAGTAAAAGATACATCTTAAAATCACAGTGAATTGTAGTATTAAATTTCAGTTGAATATATTAAAATAATCATTGGCTTAAAATAATTTTAAAACAATTTTGAAGGACGTCAGAAAAAAGATACAGCATATTGTTTCAGTAGAAATAGAAAGTAGTTGGTCAAAGGATATCTTGAACTTCTTGTTGTGTTTGCTGCAAAGTTTCAACAACAACCTCAGAATATAAGAAGAGTGCTACTAGATCAGACCAAGAAGTATCCTGTTTCTCACAGTAGCTATCAGATGCCTCAGGGGAGCCCACAAGTAGGACATGTACTTAATAGCCCTTCTTTCTGTTGTTCTTCAGCAGCTGATATCCAGAGATACGATGCCTCTGGTCCTGGAGATAGCATTATACTGCATGACTAGTAATCTTAGGTAAACCTATCCTCTCTGATTTTTTTTTCTTTATCTAATCTCCTGTGGTAAGGCCATATAAGTCAGTGACCCTCACCATGTTGTATAGTAGACAATTCCATAGTTTATGCATTGTGTGGAGATCTGCTTCTTTTAAGTTGTTTTGGATTGCCTACCTTTTCCCCTCAGTAGAATTGCCTCCCATTCAGTTTCATCGGTTGATCCTGTGCTATATGGCCAAGAAGAATAACATTTCTTTTTTCCTTACGCCAGGGATGGGTGATATATTGCTCTCCAGATGTTACTGCATTGCAACACCCCTAATCATTGACCAATGGCTGTGTTTGCTAGGGTTCGTGACATATTATGTGTGCCGTGTATCTCTAAATTGTTTGTTTGCTTTCTAAAGCAGAAGTCCCCATAGGTTGCAATGTTTCTTCACAGGGAAGTTGCTCCATATTTTGATCATTTGGGTTGGCTTTTGTTTAGAACCATTTTGCAACTGTAGAATATCACTTTGCAGAGGTGGTGACCACACTGTACACAGTGGCTGAATTCCTGCTGCTGAGCCTTTTAAGTTGCAACTAGAGCAGACCTATTTGAATCAATGGAACTTACGGAAGAGTTGATTCACTAAATACCCACTGATTCACTGAGCCTACCCTAGCGTAACTTACTATGCTAAGCAACAAGATTTGAGTCAGTATTTTAAATTTGTGCTCTCACTATAGATTTGTATACAGACATTACAATATTGACAGTTTTATTTACCACCTGTATCCCAAAGATTCCTAGCATGAATTTTGCCTTTCACACAGGTGCTTAACGCACACACACACACATACACCACATACATACTTGTGACAATTTAGACAATACCACAGTTATTATTAAGTCATAAACCTTTGTGGGCTGGACTAACAGACTGCATAGCAGAAGTAGTTGAGATGGACAAAACTTGATGACAAAAAGCATTATAATGCAGGCACTACACTAAAGGAAGAAAGAAAGAGAAGGAAACCCACCCCATGGTATAGTACAGTCATTATGAGCTTGAGTCAAATCATGTTATCTTATTCTACCATGAAATGATAAATATGTTTTTATTTCATTAAGAAGCCAGAATCTGGAAAGGGAGAATGAAAAAGAGAAGAAAAATGTAAAATTATTTTTTGGGGGTAGCCTCTTTTGTTGGTTTTAAATAAAATTTTAATGGCTAGTATCCTCTTCATGCCAGCGTAATGTACATGTCCTGGGCATTATGCCTGGGCAAGAAGGAGTTTTACTATGGAACTGTGCAATTTTTCTCACATTCCCACTGGGTGGATTTGATTTAAATCAAATTGATTTGATTTAAATTGATTAAAAATGATTTAAATCATGATTTACATTAAAAAATCAGATTTTTTGACAATTTAAATTTTGAAAATCATATTAATTTGATTTTTTTTAAAAAAAATAATAATAATTGATTTTTATCCACATTGCATTCCTGGCATGACTGATTGCATAATACACTGGCGGAAATGCATTGGGAATACACTTCTGTCTTGGTGTTAGCGCAGTGACAGCACATGCAACTTTGAGTCATGCAATATGATTTTGGCCCATGTCTGCTTTAGTGGATGGACGGGTGGGCAGGCAGGCAGGCAGATGAATAAATAAAGCTGTTCATAATAGTTAAAACGATGACCTCCTCTATAAATATGGAGCAGAGATTTATTGCATTATCCCATGAATGATTCTTTTGTAAACTTATTTTTTCTATTGTATTATTGTCTAATGTAGTTACACCTACAGTCCAAAACAGTGAAGTTCAGAGTGACTTCTTTAGAAGTTCTAGACTGTGTGACAACCCCAAACCCTGACATTTAAGATCAATTCCTGATTAATCCAGCTCATAATTAATTCAGTGCTGGCCAACTGCCACTGTTCAAGGTAACAACAACAATGTAGAAGTCTGTCTCCTGCAGCAACCTTCATTAGATCTTGAAGCAGCAATACTTCAAACCTATGTGAAATGTACCTTCCCAGGCCTTCAGGAATTTAGTAAAGACCAAATCCTAAATTGAATTGTTGGTCTCAATTAGAGTACACCTATTGAATCTGTAGGGTTTATAGAGATAATTTACCATTCAGCAATTCATCCAGTAGATTTATTAAAGCTGGTTCTATGATTAGAACCCCTAGGAAAAAGCCGCTTCCAGGAAAGCTCAATTTAGGAAAAGTTGCATTGGTGGACCACAACTTCCAGAATTCTCAAAATTATAGTCCAAACAGTTACTTTTGTTGACACCCAGCAAAGCATCTTGTGGCTTCTCAAGGACTAATATGTTTTATCTGGTGTAGCTTTCATATCCTATAGTCCTTTTTATCAGATACAGGACATACAGACCTGGATACACAGATATTTATACAGACACTGCAGTGAAAGGAAAATATGCATGCAAAAGGTACAAAAATTATAATCATTTTAATTCTGGTTCTTTAACAAGCAGTCATAGGGAGGTGGCAGGTATATTTTTGGGGGATTATTGTCTTGAATAGACAGAGAGGCATCTAGGTTTTCTCTTTTTCTATTCCTAGTAACATTGTCAGAAGCACTAAGAGACTTGGAATTCAGAATGGATCAGGCTTAAAATTAATAATTTGAGCCCAGTTTAAATTGAGTAGGGATGGGTTTGTATTTGGGTAGTCTGATTTTGAGATGAGGATGAGGTTATTCGACAGTCACCATTCCCTTCTTACTGTTTTTGTCTCTGCTACTGGAGGAGTTACTTTGATTTAGGCATCTGGTTGCAGAGCCAGAATTAGGGAGTTTTTTTCCCCACTGTGCCTCACTGAACATGGGCTGGACTCAATGATCCATAGAATCCCTTCCAGCTCTGTAATTTTTTGGTTCTAAGATTTTCACTGACTTACATGAACTTGGTTTTTAGAACATTAGTTTTTAGGCTGTGTTAATTACTTAATTCATTGATTTCACTAAGTAAACTTTGCAGGCTCTAATTGTCAGCTAGTAATATTGTATCATGTACATATCAGACATTGTTGTTAATCTGTCCACTGATGATGCGGTTCTTTGAATTAGCAGGTGCTGCTCTGAAGGGGTTCTTGGAGTACAAAATGAAAAACGGTGCAAAGAGCAGACATCCTTGTGCTCATGTTCATATTACTAGAATCTCTGAAACCTGATCTTCCAACTTTTCACTGCAGCTTTTTATTGCTAGTACAGGTTGCCAATTAAAGGAATATGTCTGGAATCAAAGCCTTTGTCTACCAATAACCGCATCAGGTCCCTTGGCAAAGACTTTGTCATAGTCTGCAATGGGAATATGCACACCCACACTCATACTGGGTCATCTCTTTCTAAACACTTATAAGCAGATAGTGTCTACCCATCACCATAGAGAATAAAATAAAACATATTACTGATTATCTAGCATCCACTACTGCCATTTAAAATCTGCAATTTTATGTGGTCAGTTTGTTCTGCTTTATTGTAGGGCTGGTGCTGAATAGAGTACACAGTGAGCTAGGACTTGTTTTATTTTTAAATGCGACTCCCATTCCCCCCCTAGTTAGGAATAGGGCAACATTTGAAACAACAAAAATAAACATTTAAAGTACCCACAACATCAAACTTAAGGCAATTAGGTGGTCCTGAAATTGTACAACTTTCTGTTGGTCAGTAGAAAGAATTAAATACTCCAAATTTATATTGCTTGTTAAAAGTAATTACAGCTGTTCTTTTGTGTTCATGGCAACACAGAGGAAGATGTTTCTGTGCATCCCTTTAGATCCTCCAGAATCTCATGGCTTTGTTTTGAGCACATGAGTGTGAAAGAGGAGAGGCGAGCTGAGCTGCAATCTCTCTCCCCCCACCTTTCTCTTTCAATCTCTCTGGCTGTAACTTTAAGTTTACACAAATTCCCTGTGTGGGCAGCGATTCACTCCATGCTCCTGTCTCAGGAATCCAGTCCAGCTTGGGAGTCTTGCTGCCCTTTTGTTGTCCTCCCCACGAGGGTGATCCGTTGAGGGCTCTGTGGTGACAGAACCAGTTTGTAACAGGCTTGTCTTTCACCCTTCTCCTCTCCAGGCATTGCAGGCACGACTCATTCAAGGATCTGAGAGGCAGGAGCGGAAAAAAAGACTCTTGAGTGAAATAAGGAAGGGAAAGGAAGCAGAGATTTAAACCACAAGCAAATCAGAGAAGCTGCTGCTCCTCCTGCTGCTGCTGCTACTGCAATGAACTGGTTAGAGGAACCAAACTGGCAGCTTCAGGTTTCCTTGCTGGTGTTGCTTTCCGTTCACACCAAGGGTAAGAAGACAAAATGTTGTGCAGTGTACTTCTGTTAAGGGTGTTGGACTGAAATATATCTAATTTGTCTCTTGCTTTTGTGGAAGGAAAAGGGTAGGAGAAAACTATCAGAACTTTGGGAGTTTTGCAAGCCACCCATACTTTGTGTGAAAAGTTCAGCAAGTTTAATGGCTCACACACAACATTAAGCTGTTGCATGGGAATTGAATGCTTGCTTTAGAAACAAATGCATGTTACGCTTGGAAGCCTCTACTGATTTCATTTTCTCCCCTTTCATTACTGGTTCTGCAGTTCTTTGAACCCCATTATAATTGTGGTTACAGTTGTGGTGATAATGCTCTGAAGTTCATAGAAGCAACCCAAATGACTGTAGGAGCACTTTCAGTGTCTGTGACAAATTATGTTTACACTTATGCTGTTGATTCAGTTGTTTAAGAATTCTTTTGTAATCTGTTTCAGTAAAACTGTAGAAAGAAGGAGAGCTTTGAAGGATGAATTTCTGGCTGTTTTCATTTTTAGAACTTGATTTGCTTTTTAAAACACAGCTGGCTCAAATGCAAATGATTACTTGAGAAACATGAGTCAGCATAATTAGTTTTGCTGCTTAGAAGCCCCGAAAAGAAGTGGTCTTTTTTTTTTGGTAAGGGAAATTCAAGAAGAAAATTAATGAATGAACTGCACAGTAAACAAGTGTTTGGCAAGTTTTAAAAGATGCAGAAATTGACACTCACCAAAGGAGGATTTTGAATGTCCGGTGAACTGATTTAATAAATGAGATTAGTAACAACAGTATGTCTGAAGATATTCTGACAGAAGCTAGGATTTTTCTAGTAACTTGGGAAATTATAATTTAATTGAGGATTTCCGTGCAGATTGGATTGTGTTTAGTGGAATATGGAGGACAGGGCAATCAAATATTAATTTATTATAGTGCATGCTTTTTGGGGGGGGGGGTCAGGGATGGAGAAAAGTGGTTGTGGGATTTCCAGTCTTGGATACCAAAATGCTTATATTAGGTGCTATGACTTGCCAGCAGCAGGGGTTCCTGCTCTGCCTCAGGCAACAAAGTACCTTGATAGTCCCAACAATGATTATTGTTTCATGGAGCTATTTTTTTCATGTATCTATGTACATGTCCATATTCCATTGAATCTGCATGTTAAACCCATTCAGATCAGTTGGCTTTAAGCATTTTAGCTTCATTTTAGCTGTTATGGTTCTCAGGGACAGTAATAAATCTGGACTCAGACTTCAGATTTAAGTTTGCAGATGAAGCCATAATGGCCTCATGTAGACAGAATGCTGAACCAGGAGTGGGAGAGCTATGGCTGTCCCCATGTTTCTGAAATCCCAACATTCATTATCCCAAGTGGGTAATGATGAATTGTGGCCCAACAGTATTGTGGGGAGGGTTTACAAGTTTTCCAGTCTGTACAGTGGTGCCTTGACTTACGAACGTCCCGACATACGACCATTTCGAGTTACGACCAGTTCCGGCCGCAAAATTTTGCTTCTACTTGCGACAGGAGCTTCGAATTATGAACAAAAAAAGGCAGGGGAAAAAGGCGGGGAATTGAAATTGCTAACCGTTGGTGGTGAAGAGGCTGCTTCTTTGTAGCTCTTTCGCCCCAGCAGTTAGAGAGTGTGCGATCGGAGGAGGCTTCGGACTGCCTGGTAAGATAAGGTGCTGCTTTCTGCTTTTTAAAAACTGTTCTGGGTGGGTTTTGCAGCGTGGTTTTGGGCTGGGAGGTGGGATTATGTTTCTATGCTGTGATGGGTCTTGCAGTCTTTGTTTTTTTGGGGGTTTTTTTTCTCGTTTCCGATGGGTCTTGCAGGGTTTGTTTGCTTTTTGGGTTTTTTCCCCCCATTTCCGATGGGTCTTGCAGGGTTTGTTTGCTTTTTGGGGGTTTTCCCCCCATTTCCGATGGGTCTTGCACGGTTTGTTTGCGTTTTGCTTTGCTTTTTTGCATTTCCAAAGGGTCTTGCATGGTTTGTTTGCTTTCCTTTTTTTGCGTTTCCGAAGGGTCTTGCATGGTTTGTTTGCTTTCCTTTTTTTGCATTTCTGAAGGGTCCTGCACGATTTGTTTGCTTTTTGCTTTGCTTTTTTTGCATTTCCGAAGGGTCTTGCACAGTTTGTTTGCATTTTGCTTTGCTTTTTTTTTTTTTTTTTTGCATTTCTGAAGGGTCTTGCACGGTTTGTTTGCTTTTTTCTTTTTCTTTTTTCCTTCGGCCGGAATAGATTAATCACGTTTCCGATGGGTCTTGCACGGTTTGTTTGCTTTTTGCTTTGCTTTTTTTGCATTTCCGAAGGGTCTTGCACAGTTTTTTTTGCTTTTCTTCCCCCCCCCCCCCGGTTCGGCCAGAACAGATTAATCGCGTTTCCGATGGGTCTTGCAGTGTTTTGTTTTGTTTTGTTTTTGTTTTTGTTTTGTTTTTGTGTTTGTTTTGTTTTGTGTGATTTTTTTTTCTTCGGGCAGAACGGATTAATTGCATTTCAATGCATTCCTATGGAAAATGGTGCTTCGACTTACGGCCATTTCGAGTTATGACCTGAGTTCCGGAACCAATTAAGTTCGTAAGTCGAGGCACCACTGTACTTGGCCTGGGTGCAAGCTATCTCAAAGACCGTATCTCCTATTATGAGCCTGCTTGTGGGTTAAGATCATCAGAAGAGGCCTTTCTCTCAGCCCCACCATGCTCACAGGTGCATGTAGTGGGGACATGGGAGAGGGCCTTCTTTGTCGTTGCCCCCAGCTTTGCTATCCTTCTGCAAGCAATCGAAAACCTTTCTCTTCAGGCAAGCCTTCCCTCTGTAACTAGCTTCCTGTGTATGATGTTTAGATAGATTGCTATGCATTACTCCTTTGATTGGATTTTTAGTACTATTTTTGTTTTCCATTTCTCAGAGTGGCATTTTTAAAAAAAGTATTTATATACTTATTGATCTTTGCCTTAATGCCTCTTAATGATGTACGATGCCTCTTTATTCATTGTTTGTAGTTTTAAATATTGTCTTTTAGTGATGTTAACCACTATTGTATACTCATTGTTTTCAACTTTAAATATTGTCTTTCATTGTTGTATGCTGCCTTGGGTCTTTCAAGGAGAAAGGTGAGGTAAAAATAGTTTAAATAAGTAAATAAAAATAAATAAATACTAAGCCATGGACTAGTATTTATAGATTTAATGGTACCCATTCCTTCTTTCTGGACATGAAGAGGAGTTCAGAAATGTTCATGTTCAGAAGGCTGGAGCAAATTATCACTATGGTCCCTTCCCACTTACAATTCCAATTCTGTTAGTCAGTTGACTTTTAGATTAACAACATTTGCTCTTCCTACCTCACTCCCCAGAAGAAGCCTTTACTCTAGGTCATAGACGAGAGGATCACAGATGCCACGGAAGTAGCCTCAGCAGGATGGACCAACCTATATATTGCACATAGGGAATGTGTCTGTCTGACTTGAAGACAGATTACAACTCCACACTGAGTGGAAAGAGATTCCTGCTACCCAAGCATATGTGAGGCAGTCAGGAGAAGCCCTGCATGGATGAACACCAACCAGACCTTTAGGTGGGATCTCCATCCCCTGTAAAGCCATGTGATCACATAGGACCTCTGTGTTTCTTTGTAGGCTAGACATGCCCTGTAGCATTCTGGGAACTAAATACCCTTCTCTTCCACTCATCAACCCTCTAAACTGTCTATGTCAAGACATGTTGTTAGCAATAGCTGCCCCCTTATAGAGCTTCCTTTCAAATAAATATGGTATAGTTTGTATTCTTTGTGAAATATTGGAGGCAGAAATGCAGGTGCTCAGATTTTAATCTCTGAGGACCCATTAGGAAGAAAACGTTCCTGAGTTGTTGAGGAAGTTTAGGAGTGGCTTTGGAAAAAAAAATTAAAGAAGCTTTAAACAGATTTTGGGTATATAGATTGTATTCCACAACCAGATGCTAAGCAGCAGTTCCCACCTTAAAAGATAGATTCTTAATGGTTTGGCTGACCCTCAAGGGAAACAGATCTGTACTAAGATATGAACATCTGTAAGGGTGTGGAGAGATTTATGCAGGAAACCTGCAGTGGGCTGCTGGAAGACAAACACTGACAATTTTTCTACGCAAAGCAATGGAATTTTGTTTTCTTATTAGAAGATTCCAAGTGGGAAACATGAATACAAGTAAAACAATATAAAGGCATAAAAATTAAGTCACATTAGAAATAAATACAGTTTTAATGTATACTGGCATAGACACATACATCATTCCTGATTCCTTTTCCTTCACTGATGGGATATCAAACTGCTGCAAGAATTTCCTGATTGTGTAGAACTGTGAAACTGGGTGTATGATCATTAAAATATCCAAATTACTAACAGGACATTTAATCTCAGTTTGCTACAGGCTTGAGAGAGGAAGATAAAAAAACAGAGAGAAAGCATACCATATCCAAGGTACAACGTGCACACATGCATGCACACATGTATGCATGCTCAGAATGAGTGTCCTTGTCACAGAAGCAAATCACAGAAGAGAACTTTAAAAACTTCCCAAACTTTACCTCCCAGTGTTTTTGTGAAAAATATTTTGCTGTAACTAGGAAGCTGAAACATACCACGTAATCCAAGTCAATCCCGGTGTTTAGAAAAATATCATTGCAATGTAGAGAGGTATTGCTGTTTCTCTAAGTTTGTATCCTGAAATAGTTTAGGCAAGTTCAGTGTGAGAAACTGGAAGTCTGTGCTTGGCTCTCCAGTCTGTCTTATTTTCTTTTGAATAGACCTATAGGATGAAAGGTAGCCAGGGAAGGGAACTGCATAGGTACTGTGGTGCTGGAGGAGAGGGGGTTAACTGTTCCCCCTCCCAGCATTTTCCTGATTAAAACAGGGGGCTGTTGTTAGAGCAACCTACAAATAACACCTATATGTTTTCAACAGCAGGACAACAATAGCTTACTGGTATATCATTTAGACTGGGAAGATAAGTGTAGGCTAGAAACAGGATAGTTATGTCCAGCAGTTTCTTTCCACTTACACTTTGTTGCACATTATGAGACACTATTGAGAACTTGTTTCATGGTTATGCGGGCCATTGTGAAGGAGCGACAATAGGTTGTTCTACTGGTGGCCAAGATATTATGCAATAAGGTAACACAACACATCTGTACTCTTGACCATTTTTTATCTGCTAACTACATTGGAGAAAGGCTATGGCAAGTACAAAGAATCACTGGCTGTATTCTAATAAAAATAGTGCACACAGAACCAGCAATTGGGAAGAAATACCATTGAGCTGAAAGTTCAAAATATGATATTGATCTTAATCAGAATAATTAGAACTAACTATGATAGTTTAAAACCAAATAATTTAATTGTCATGTATATGCAAAGATGCATACAGGTGCATACAGTGGGCAGTAATATGAGGGCCATGGTCCTGACCCAGTTTGTATCCTGCCTGTATTATTTTGAAAATAAATTTAAAGTGGAAATTTTTTAATGGTAGACCCTATAGTTTGGAATACTGGCTGCTGGAGTGGAGTATATGTGCGTTTGTTGGTAGAAGATGGGTTGTACTTTATCATCCCTTTTTTGGTTTGATCTATTGTTCATAAAATCTGTATTTATTAACTGCCTTGTTGTTTAGGTCTTAAATTGAAGTGGGTTCATATTTTATTGTAAATAAAATCTCAGATTGTTTTCTAATATTGGAATGGTGTTAGTTTTGGAGAGAAAAGTGAGTATAAATGAATATGGGATAATATCCACCATTTCACTTGTTCGGTGTGAATACACATACACACACACACAAACCTCTCTCTATTGCTAGGACTGAAGAAGTCTCTCTCTCTCTCTCTCTCTCTCTCTCTCTCACACACACACACACACACACACACACACACACACACACACACACACACACACACACACACACAGAGGGAGGGGGGGGACTGCAGAAATTTCTGTCCCTGAAAATGTCACAGGGCTAAAGAAGATCCATGCCTTTGAAAACTGAACTTTGGTGTGCAAATTGTGGGATGCACATTGGAAGTGTCTGAAAATTGGCCAGGGTTTGAAATGTAAAAAAATTCCACCACCGCCCCTGAAAAAAGGAGGTCAGTATTCTAGCATAGAGAGGGTAAAATCAGAGGTGGGATGGAATTTTGTGGTACAGAATGTGTGTTAGGTCCTCAGGGTTAAAGTTTGTGAGAGGGAAATCTTCAATAGTAGCAGAACAAGCATCCTGTGCAAGCTTTGTTGAATACCTTTTTTTCGTCTTGGCATCAGTAAATTCTTGAAACATTAACATGAACAATCTGTAAAGTCAGGTAGACAATGGATTGGAACATAGCAGCCAATGGTTGTAATAAGCCAATGGTTGGCTGGGAAGAGGTCAAAGGTGTGCCTGTACTGTACCTGGTGTCTCCACATTTAATACATTTAAAAAGGTGAGGTTAAACAGGCTCTTAAAGTTTACATATAATACTGAAGGAGAGAGATTGCAACCACTGTAGGGGACAGGATTAAAATTTAGTCATAAAATGGTGTGTTGAGTTGTAAATAAAAATAAAATTGACAAAGACAAATGAAGAAAAGACTAAAATGTGTGGTGTCTGCATCATTCGGCCAAGTAATGGTTTTCTCTATGGTTTTGTTTTAAATCTCATTAACTAATGAAAGAATAACAGGCATAGCATGATAAGCAATAATCCTATTCTCTTTGGCAAATAAAGTTGAACAAATTCTTGCCTCAGTAATCTTTCTGTAATTTGTAGATGTCAGAATAATGTGAGGACTGCTATGACTTATGGGGACAGACTTAAATGCATGTCCCCACCGTCCCTTTCAGATCCATAACCTACTTATGCAAGTATAGTTAGTAGGATTATGGTAAGTAAGCAGTAGGATGCCCTTTCAGATGAAAAGTTCTTCCTATGCAGATTTGTGAGGTCAGAACTGGCTACAACTGCTTGGAAACACACCTTGGGTTAATAGTGCTATGTTAACTGAAACTGATCAGTTTAGGGATAAGATCTGTGACTTATCTCTTCTCTGTATTTTCATACATTTGTCCACTCATCAGATGTGCTCATAATCCTATCAGCTGGGTAGAGATACCTTTTACTTTGTCCAATCACTCAAGTGCCTGATTCACCTCTTAAAGCCTACAAACAGATCTGGTTACAGCGATGTTGCTCAATCTTGGAACCCTTCTCCCTTGTCATAAACATTAAAATCTCATGCCTCCCCTTCAAACTTGCCTACTCAAATAATTATTTCTGATACTTGAAATACTGTGAGTTCGGTGAGTTAGATATCTGGCTGTGGAGTCAGAGGTTGGAAGTTTGATTCTCCACTGTGCCACCTGGGAGAAGAGCCAGCCTGTGTCGCCTTTTGCAAGCTGCGCAGTCTCAGGGCACCTACAAAAAAAAAAAAAAAAAAAAGATAATGGTAAACCACTTCTGAGTACACCATACCTAGAAAACCCTGAAAAGGGCCACCATAAGTCAGAAATGACTTATTGGCACATTATTAAAACTAGCCTGAGATTACTAAATTTGGAGGGAAATTGGGTCTTCAGAATTGTTTTAAATTGATCAGAGTTATAATATCAAATATATTTTTTCAGAGCATACACGCCTCACCTAATATGTTGATACATCTCCCTGGGTGTACCCCCATTGGTTGAGAATAAATGTTAAGTTGCAGAGTTGCTATCCAGAACAGGTCTTGGGTATCTGGAGGCTTCCATGTCGCCTAGAGAAGTTTATCTACATATTTATTTATGAGGAGTCTGTAAATATGCTGATTATTTGGAGGTGTATAGAGAGCTTCACTGATTTGGGTGTGTATAAATATAAATAATTGCAATTCAGTAGCTCACTCTTATTTCTTTATACTTCACTCTTCCTCATTTTTAAACAAGAGTGTATTATGCAAAGCAGAGGTATTTTGAACTAGGATTCAGTTTGGAGTCAGACCAAGAAAGGTAGCATTACATTTAGCTTATTGTTCTACTTCTCTCTTACCCGAAGGTGGATGTCATAATGGCTGTACCAATTTTGGATGCAGCAACTCTAAGGAATGATGATGTGTTGCACAGAAACCAGTCTCAAGGTTCTTCAACCAATAAGTTCTTCTCCTTCCTATACTCCCTTTCTGATTTACCTTGAATGCTCAGCAATCATGGAACCATCTGTAGTTTTCATTTCTCATTCCATGACCAAAATATTTAGCTCTCTGCATTTTATGATTTCTTGCTCTTTTTTCCTTTGCCTCACCATGTGGATTGATTAGTCCATTGTTCAAATGCTTCTGTCATTTTTTTTTTTTGGGGGGGGGTAGCCTTTAAATGTAGCTTATAGTGTGTAGCCTGTACTTTAGGAGTAATGGAAGTCCACAATTCTATGCCATATAGTATAACTGAGAATGCACAGGAGTGCATAATGCTTATTCTCAAAGTGCAGTTAAGGGACAAAAAAGTGCAAAATAATTAGCCATTTGTTAGGATGTGAAGGTGCCAACACTATAGCCTGCCCCATTGATCAGAATCTCTGAGCATCTGTGTATAATTTTGCTTTGGCAGGAGGGAATGCAGAAGGCTGCATTAAAACACTTTATCTGTCCCTTGTACAGTACCTCTGAGCCTGGTTTTTGACTTGCATTTTGTCAGTCTTCCTGTCATATCCGAATTAGGACATGATAGCTAATTAATTTTACCTATATTTTTATTAATTTTACCCATTTATTTGTTATTGGCTAGGTAGTTTATTGAGTTAGGTATATGACTGTAGAGCTAGAGGTTGCGAGTTAAATTCCCCGATGTGCCTCGCAGGAGAAGAGACAGCCTTTGTAGCCTTGTGCAAGTGTGCCCCCAGAAGAAGGGAATGAAAAATAATTTCTGAGCACTCTGTACCTAGACAGCCCTGGAGCTGAATTGATGGCATAACTATTTGCATTTATTTGTTACATCCTATCCCACCATGGAACTCAAGGTGATCCTCTTTCCCATTTTCATCTTCACAATGAACCGGTGAAGTAGACCATGTTGAAGATGGCGACTTCTCCAAGTTCAACTAGTAAGTTTCCTGGCCATGTGGGAATTTGAATCTAGGTCTCCCCATTCCCAAGTTAACACTCAACTACTGTAGCGTCACAGTTCTCTTTCGGGCTTAATTTCAATTTGTAATCCAGGATCTGACTTGTTAAGTGACATTAAGCTAATGTTCATACATATCAAGAAACATGGGCTTATGTGAGCTGGGAACTGAGCTCCAAAGTGGAAAGTAGTCTTTTAAAATCAATTTATTACCTTTATATCTCACCTTTCTTGAGTTAAAGACAATGCATATGGCTTTCCTCCTCCTCACTTTGGCTTCACAAGAACCTAGTAGAGTAGGTCAGACATAGAGAATGTAAATGGACCAAGGTCACCCATTTAGTTTGAAGGCTGAGGGGTGATTTGAACCAAGGTCTCCTGAGGGACATGGTGGCACATAGGGACGTGGTGGCGCTGCGGGTTAAACCGCAGAAGCCTCTGTGCTGCAAGGTCGGAAGACCAGCAGTCGTAAGATCCAATCCACGCGACGGAGTGAGCTCCCGTCGCTTGTCCCAGCTCCTGCCAACCTAGCAGTTCGAAAGCATGTAAAAATGCGAGTAGATAAATAGGTACCACCTCAGTGGGAAGGTAACAGCGTTCCGTGTCTAGTCACGCTGGCCACGTGACCACGGAAACTGTCTTTGGACAAACGCTGGCTCTACGGCTTGGAAACGGGGATGAGCACCGCGCCCTAGAGTCGGACACGACTGGACTAAATGTCAAGGGAAACCTTTACCTTTTACCTCCTGAGTCCTAGTCCAACAATGTATCCACTCTTCCACATGGGCTGTGAGAGAGAAGGGGTGTGTAAGTAGGAGTATTCCTTCTTGCCTCTCATTCCTGGCTCCTTATGTCAAACAATAATCTGAACTAGGCCTGTGTAGTGCAACATTATGCTATGTTCTTAAATCACAGTTTTTCAGTGTAAACTGATCTTGGGTACCATATGGCAAAATATAGTGGAGGTTTCAACAGTTAGGACAAATACAGCTGTTAAGACAGTTATGGCTGTATGTATTTAAGGCTATGAAAATCCAATGGGTAGCTTCCTGGAAAGACAATGGGATTGGAGTCAGTGACTTGTAGGTTGCAGTCCCAAGGTTTTATATGACACTCGCTCCTTAAGATTCCTTGCTGCTGTTCTCTGGTTATTCATTTCAGAAAATACAGTTTATGCAGATCATTGCACATGACTGAAATTTTAGATCTTTTGTGACTTACCCAAGGGAAAAGTGACAAATACATGGCATCATTTTTCATCTTTTCCTCCTGTCCTCCCCCACTTCTTTTGCTGTGAAACTGGTGTACTATTGCAGAGCCAGCTTCCACGCTGGCAGTGTCCGTTTTCCTGCTATTTCAGGCTTAAAATGAAGATACCTATCATCTTTATTATTTACAGAGTAGCAGACCTAAATAGGCAGTGCACAAAAATTAACCTAATAAGCCCCTAGCTGCAAATTTACAATCTAATAATGCCAAATTGCTTGGATTATAGCTGCCTGGCAAAATTTGACAAGTTTATTACCTATACATATTTATATAATTAGTTCATATGGGTTGTATTAAGTGGCTACTTTAAACTGATTTATTTTAATTTATACATATTATTGGAAGCTTGTTCCTAGCTGTTTTATTGAGAACATTTTTCTTTTTCTTTCTTTCTTTCTTTTTTTTAAAGCTATATAGGAAATTCCAATAAATAGGTTGTCTTCTGTCATTGTTGATTAGATGTTAATGTATCACTTGAGAAGAATGTAAATTGAAATAAAAACCCAAGTTTGGAGGTGGGAGCATGCTAATACTGTAATCACTACTTCCCATATTTGGCAGTCATTATATGTCATGTTGGGGGAAAGGCTAATGTTGTTATATGTTTTGCATATCTCAACTTGTGGAGCACAATCTCAGTGGGTTTGTAGTATCAGCAGAACACAAAGAAATCAGTAGCACTCAAAGGCTTCCTTCCAAGATTGTAATGTTATGACTAGACTTGTCCAAGGCTGTACTGCTCTAGTTAGATCCCAGTCTACTTATTATGCTTTCATGGATTTACTTCATAGCTGTTTTTTTAAAGAAGTCTTATAGGATTTCCTTTAGACCACAAAGCAAAGTGAGATAGGGAGCAATCTTGTCTTTGTGCCACATATTTTGCTTCCTTTTATAGGACAATCTGTACATAGTCGGGTGTTCTGTGCTGGTTATAAGTCTACTTAATTTATTCCTTTTGGCCAAACTTTTGGCAAATATGAGACAGTTCATTCAGTTCCAGGGCATAGGATAATACCACTTAAAAAAGAAAAAGAAAAGCACCAATAAAAGTAGCAACCTAACAAGAGTATACAATTTAACAACATCATCTGAAAGATCAAAAAGGTCTCCAGTTGACATCAGAAAGTTGCCATGCTTTCTCCCAGGCAAATTTTCTTGAGAAGGTAATTCCAGATTCTGACCACCGTGACATGAGAGGCTCTACTCCACTTCTGAAGGCTATGGAACCTTTGGGGATAGGCCAGGTTCAGTGTTAGAACACATATTTGTCATGCATAAAGCTTCAGTTCTCAACACCTCCTGGTAAGCTAGGGGGAAAAAATCTTACCTGAAACTTTGGGGAGCTCAGCCAGCCAGTGTCAGTAACACAGGCCTGAATGGACCAAGAGTGAGTTGTTAAGTACTCAGGGGAAGGCTTCAGGGACACATCATCCTGTTTTGTCAGTTTAGTGGAGGATGCATTACTACAGCCTGAATAAGATCTTAGTACAGTGTGACCATCAATGGCCAAGACTGGAGGGGGTCACAGTTGGTTTACCAACTTACGAGCCATGCATGGCAAGATATGCTTTGTACCATGAAGCCAGCTTGATCCTGCAAAAATAAGGCCAGATTAAACAGCACCTGGCTTTTAGTGTGAAGGGAAATACAACACCAAGAAATGGCTAAACAGTAATTGCATCTCTTTCTGGAGTGAGCTTCAGTTTGATGTGGCTGCTGTTGGACACTGGCACTAGAGCTATGCATATTTGTGAGTTTGTAGTTCCCAAAATTCCCTAGGCAGCATGGCCACTGCCCGATGAACTCGGATTTTCAGTCCAAAACCACAAATATGCACAGTTCTAATTAACACCAAGAGCATCTACCTACTTCTAGAATGGGATAGGCATACTTTGGGGCACAGTGTGCTTTTCGTTCATCCAGAGGTGGAAAAATAAGTTATTGTCCTTCGGACAACAACTTCCAGACTATAACCTGGCCAGCATGGCTTTTTAAGAAAGTTATTTTAAAAAGAGGAAAGCATGTAAAGAACAATTACATGAATGGCTTTCATGATACCACCCTAAACATAACAGTTTCTTCTGATTATAGAAGCCAGACAAGGTCAGGTCTAGTTGACTTCTGGGATAGGAGGCCACTAAGTGGTATGAGGGATCTCTATGTAGAGTTACTGAAGATTGCTGCTTAAAATCATTGCGATCCATTGCTGCCACTCAGAGTTAACAGTGCTAGTTAGATTTCATAGTCTGTACCAACTGTTGGATAGCTCAGTGGTTTAGGTATCTGAATGTTGAGCCAGAGGCTGAAAGTTCAGTTCCACTCAATGCAAATCAAGTATGGGCCTTTCTCCTTCAACCAAGAGTGGACGATATCATACACTTCACTCAAAAACTCATCCAAGCCCAATATGTAACGCCTCATTCCATACGACGCCTCTTAAGGCACATGGCATCTACCATAGTTGTCTTAGTTCACGCCAGACTCAGACTGAGGATCATTGCAATCCTTCTATCTCCTAGCCTATAACGACAAAAGACTCTCTTCACATCATTGCCTCAGCCAAACAATGACTCAGACAAGCGAGTGGGAACTATCCCACATTGTTTACAACCAGCTCGTGCGTTGCTGGGGCATACCTTCAGTGGACATTTTTGCCACTGCCAACAACTCCAATGCGCAAACTACTCCCTGGGGGATGCATTCACCACTGACTGGACCAAATGTCTTATTGTATATGTTCCCTCCCTTTCCACTCATCCAGCACACACTTGTGAGGACCCTTCTATGCTTCTTCAAGTGGTGATCTGTGTATCCACACAACCCACCCACATCCCCTCTTGTTTCGCCCTCTGTCCTGTGGTGGACAACTGGGACTGAGGAGAGCCGGGATGCACTTGTGTGGTAGAGGCAAAGACACTTTCGCTTTTGAGACTGGAACTTTCTGAACCAGCTTTTGCACAGGCACAAACCCCATTTGTGTGGGTACATGAATCTCCACTCGAAGAAGCATAGTTACTGTGAGTAACCACATCTTTCTTTCGGGCTGCCTTTAGGCTTTGAAAAACTCCTTCCCAAGGGAAGTTTGGTTGGTCTCATAAAATTGGGTCCTTCTCTTGGCAGGTAATGACTCTCTCTCTCTCTCCCTCTTCAGATAAACCTTTGGTTGTTGCTCATGGGAGCTTTGACTTGTTGTGTGATGTTGCTTTCCCTTTATTGCCTTTCAAAACTTTTTGATGTTCTATTTGTTTTTCTTTGATTTTACCTCTATGAGTCATTTTGAGTGCCAACAGTGAGATATACATTTATTAATTCAATTTTTTTAAAAAAACTTACAATTCATGAATGTGGGATATTGTGCTTCTGTACCCATGACTGAAAAAGCTAGGAAATGGCCCAGCCGCTACCCCTAATAAAGTAGATTCACTGAATCCATTTTTGAATGGATCAGCCAATTCCTTAAAAAAATCCTAAATTGGAATCAACTTAAAGTGACCCTAATACAGCATTCCATGCCCCCAGTGAGTTTCCATGGATGAGTGGGGATTCAAACCCAGGCCTCTTGAGTCTATTCTGCCCACTACACCACACTGGGTATCCAAAGAGGTTATTTTTCTGAGTAAAAACCTAAGGTTAACTATGGTGGAGGGAGAATTCTGGGATTTTTAGGTCAAAGACACAATTTCCCCGAAGCTCTACTCATAACACCCCATAATAGGAGGCTCTCCTTCACCACACCACATCTTCTTTCTTTCACACTGAAGACCAAGGCAGAGTTAAAAGTGACAGATACCTGCTTTGTGGGGAGACTGAAGACACATTCTGATTGTCCAGAATTCTATACTATGCAAATACCAGAAATCTCAGAAGTTATGTTTCTACACAGGAGTAAACCAGTATTATTATTTTTAAAAAATCACAACTCCAAAGCCCTTTGCCCAAATGTTCCCAAATTTAGCACAGAGCAAGAGCAGACTTTCTGCTACATCCGTGCCAAACGTGGTGCTGATCTGAGGCCCAGGTTCATAGTTATAATTCTTTGTTTGGGGCACCTCTGTTCTTTAGTTTGTCTCACAGAATGTTGAATACTGCTAATACACAATATATTGGTGCCCTGCCAGGCATGAATAATTAAATAGAAAATGTGAAAAAAAGCAGCTTGTGGTAGAGACCCATTTCCTACATAGGATTCTTTGTGTGTAGGTATCCTTCAGTCTCGAGAGACTATGGTAACATGGTCTGAACAGAGGTCTTGGAACAATGTCTAGTGTGGCTGAGAAGGCCAATTCGAGAGTGACAATCCCTTCCACACTGAAGACAAATACAATCTGTCCCCTGTCCAGCTCCCTGATTTTGCTCGTTTCGGGACAGCCTCTTTGCCTCGGCCTGCTGAACAAGGGTCTCTTCAAATTGGGAGAGGCCATGCTGCACCGCCTGCCTCCAAGCTGAATGCTCAGGTGTCAAAGTTTCCCATCTGTTGAGGTCCATTCCTAAGGCCTTCAGATCCCACTTGCAGATCTCCTTGTATCACAGCTGTAGTCTCCCTCTGGGGCGCTTTCCCTGCACTAATTCTCCATACAGGAGATCTTTTGGAATCTGACCGTCAGCCATTCTCACGACATGCCTGAGCCAACGTAGATGTCAATGTTTCAGTAATGTATACATGCTAAAAATTCCAGCTTGTTCTAGGACTACTCTATTTGGAACTTTGTCCTGCCAGGTGATACCAAAAATGCGTCGGAGACAACGCATATGGAACGTGTTCAGCTTCCTCTATTGCCATGCACGAAGGGTCCAGGACTCACTGCAGTACAGGAGTGTGCTCAGGACACAGGCTCTATAGACCTGGATCTTGGTATATGTCGTCAGCTTCTTATTGAGCCATACTCTCTTTGTGAGTCTAGAGAACATGGTAGCTGCTTTGCCAATGCGTTTATCCAGCTCGACATCTAGGGAGAGAGTGTCAGAGATCATTGCGCCAAGGTACACAAAGTCACGAACAACCTCCAGTTCTTGTGTAGAGATGGTAATAGAGGGAGGTGAGTCCACGCCCTGGCCCATGACTCGTGTTTTCTTCAGGCTGATTGTTAATCCAAAGTCTTGGCAGGCCTTACTAAAACGATTCATAAGTTGTTGGAGGTCTTCAGCAGAATGGGCAACAACAGCTGCATCATCGGCGAAAGTCCCGCATGCATTTCAGCTGGATTTTGGTCTTTGCTCTCAATCTAGAGATTAAAGAGCTTTCCATCTGATCTAGTCCAGAGATAGACACCTTCTGTTGCAGTTCCAAAGGCGTGCTTCAGCATGACAGCATGCTGGATTCTTGGAGGCAAGAGTATATATTGTTAGGGGGTGGGCATCTCTCCCATCAATAGATTTCATGGGTGAATTTGTTAATACGAACCAAATAGAAACCTTTGAAAATGGCCTGCCTTTTGCAGGTTTTGGTGGCCAGAAAAAGTCCCTCTGGGCATTTCTTCAGGCTATACAGAGCTGTACGTTCAAGAGCAAGGGCTAGGTGGGTGTAGGGGTACAAACCAGAAACTCTCCTGCTTGGATAGCAACCAAAGCTGAAGAAACAAAGAAATCAAAGCAATAATTTCCAGTGCTTTCTCATTCTTCAAGGCAGATAGTTTCATTTTAGCCCATGAAGCTTGTGTTTTGCTGCATGCCAAGCAAGCTTTCTTGAACTTCTGAGGTGAAGGCATCCCTGTGATTGCCTTGTGGGATGAAGACGAGGGACAAGCGAGGGACTGCCAGGAGGAGTTGCTTTAGTAAACCTGGTTTGTGGAATTCTACAGATGCATCACCTTGTGCATTTTACTATCTCAGTATTTATTATGCTGGGATAGATGCTGTGACATTGTATTATTAACCAAGACAGTAGTCTGTGCAGTGTTACTAGGAGCCTCTTGGTGTAATAATCGTACGTTTGTTCTATATTTCTGCCGCCATTTGTTGATTTCCTATATTTGTTTTTGGTGGTAAGCCCACTGGAGGAGGCATCTGCAATACCTGTTCTCTGTAAAGAGACAGGTACATTTGATGATGGTGGTGGTGATGGTGATGATTATAAGTAGCATTTCATTTGCTGCTTCTATTAGCCATACAAGACTGCCAGTCTAAAGCCACTGCCAGTTGAATCTAGTTACTTTTGCTTCACTTCACAGATTTTTTGCAAAGCTTACCAAGGCAACAAACAGCATTTCTCTTGCTGTAGAAGAGAAATATGCATTTGCTGAAAATAACTCTTTACAAATGAAATATCAGATGTCTCCACACTGCATGACTTTGATATACTAAATTAAGCCGAAGAAAGAGATGAATTATTTAGGGAAATTGAATTTGCAGGGAGGGTTCTTTTAAGCTTCAGAAGGAAAAGGAGATTTTTGAATACAGAAAGGAAATCTCTTCTGTGTTCAAGTAGGTCAGATGAAAATGAAGATATCCACACATATACGTAGCTGAGCTTTGGTTTCATTCAATAAGCTTAGGTTTTGTTTCGTAGACCATCAAACATCTAGAAACTACAGTCACCAATATTAATCCTGATTAGTGCTAGAAATCAAAACTCCTAATAGTAAAGCAAAGTGTGCTGCTTATATACCACTCTCTGGGTGGTTTACAATTTAATTATGCAAGCTAAACATTGCCCCCCTCCCAGCAAGCTGGGTACTCAATTTACCCACCTAGGAGGGATGGAAGGTTGAGTTAACCTTGAGCCAGATACTTGAGCCCAGGATGAAACTGAGGTCACGAGCAGAGTCTTCATTGCAGTACTGCAGTTTAACCATTAATGACATACTTTGCCTTTCTTACAGCAAGGAATAAAGATTAGTGGAAAGGTAGGCAATCTTGATGAGACTGAGGACCATTTTTCAGGTTAGCCAACAGTTCAACGCCACATGCTGAAGAGGTAGAGGTAAAAGGGATAATTTTTATTTATTTCTTCCCCCCACCCCCCAGGTACTTCAAAGGTTGCTGCATTGGGTTTTTATTGGCTGAAAAACTGGGTTACCTTTGTTGTTGTTATTGTTATATATCGTCAAGTTGCTTCTTGATTTATGGTGACCCTATGAAAGAGCACTTTCCAAAATGTCCTGTTATCTACAGCCCTGCTCAGCTCTTGCAAACTCAAGTTTGTGACTTCCTTTAGGGAGTCAATCCATGTCGTATTTGGTTTTCCTTTTTTGCTGCTGCATTCAACCTTTCCAAGCATTATTATTTCTTTCCAGACAACCTTGCCCTTCTTGTGATGTGACCAAAATATAACAGTTAACATTTTTTCAGAACTAAACCCTCCCTTGCACATTCTACTGACCAAAGATATAGTTTTTAAGTTTTTAAATGTGTGGGAGGTATGTGAGTTTGAATTTGGGAATAAATTGAGGAATCCAAGGGGTGCTGGGCCTCCCTCAAAACATGGCAACATTGTCCCCTGAACCCTTTAGTAGACACAAAGGGAATTTTCAAAGAAAAGCTTTGGGGTGTGGGGGATAGAGGATGGGTGTTGAGCATGGTACAATGTGGCCACACAAGCAAAGGAGGGAAAAAATCCTTTTAATTGCAGATTATTTGAAATGCCACGGTTCAAAGGGACTGTCATAAGAAGGCTTTCCTTCCTCAGTCACTTATTTCCATATCTTATCTTCCTGGCTGGGAGAACTCATTATGCTGTTAACAAACAAACAAACAAACAAACAAAACAAACAGGACTACCCACCAAGGAAAATGTATTTTAAAATGAAAAAAAGTGTCTTGGGAGAGGAGAGGCTTTGCAGAGAGAGGTGAATGCTGGCACTGCTTGTGTATATGTGTGCGCGTGCATGTGCAAGCTCCTTGTCCTCCCTCAGGAGGCAGTTGGTGAGACGGTACTTCCTCTCTACTGCTCTCTCTCTCTCTCTCTCTCTCTCTCTCTCTCTCTGTGTGTGTGTGTGTGCTTGCTTGGTTTTTCCTTTTTGCATTGGTTCAAAGTAATCACATGCTTTGAACTGAAACAAAAGGATTTGATTTTTTAAAAGCAGAAGCGTCTTTGGTGGGGAAGAAAAACTATTAATTGGGGCTCTGGGACTCTGTGATGCTGATTCTCATTTCCTGTTGCATTGTCTGATCAACATGTGGGGAATGCGAAGAAGCCTACCTCAAACATCTCCCCCCCCCCCCCCCCCGTATAGTCAGGCTCTTAGATAGGTTGCTGTATCATGTCACTGAAGCCATTGTTTTAAAGCATCTTGTTTTGCACAGTTTCTCTGCTTCAGATCCTTTTGTCACAGAGAAGAAGCAATAGGAAGATGCATGTTTATTTTAATTCCAAGAGGGACAGCCATAGTAGTCTGTTGTAGCAAGAGGAAGCAAAGATATTGCGGCACCTTAAAGACAATCCAATTTTATTTAGCATAATCTGTTGTGGACTGCAGTCAGTTTCCTCAGATTCATCAAATGCATGTGATAAAGTGAGCTGCAAATGCTTAGGCAAATATACAGTAACCTCTTAGTCTTCAGAGTGCTTCTGACACTTTTTGTTAATTTTATTTAATGACTCAGTTATTTAATGACTGAGCTAACAGCTTTGTCCATGCAGTAAGCATTACTGGATGTGTCAGAGAGGTTGCAGCAATTGGAAAAAATTCAGGGTTTCAGACTGTTTCAAAAAGTTTTAATGGAACGATTGGGTGAGATCCTTTTTCTATTGGCAATGTGTGTAACAATGTGTATTCTGCTTTGTAGCTCTTCTGGTGTAGTGAGAGTGGTGTCACTTGACCACCTCAGGGTTAAGCACCACATTACCATGGAGTAAAGAGTTCTGCTTAGATTTTGGGCTGTCTCATTGCATTTGAGTTGCACACAACCTGAAATCAGAGCAGGAACCCTTTAAGTAATGGCAGTATGTCACTGCTGGTAATGTCACTCCCGAAGAACAGGTTGCTGGTTAATAATTTAAATTCAAATCATGCCATTTAAAAATTAAAACTCAAACAAGTATTTCCTCACTTTTTCTGAATAAAATCTATTTTGATCTAATCATATATTGTCTAGATAGAATTGAACATTGCAGCATTCATTCATAGATTTCAGTGTGTTCTTCTCTTTCTCGTACTCCACTCCCAGTATCCTTTGGTAACTGATCTGTGGAATATCCTATAATGGCCTAGTTAGGTTGCAGATCAGCATTCTCATTTTTCCAGTAGATAAGGGTGTGAATATTGGATAAATTGTTTTAGTAAGCAAATTACTGCAACAGGACTCGTATAATGTTATCTCTTCCTCTTAGTGTTTCTAGAGGGAGTGTGCATCTTAGGCATGGCTTTGAATGACTGTGCACTTGAGTTCTGTGGTTGAGCTTTTAAGCCTTGTGTTCGATATTTGAAGGGTTTTAAAGAGCTAATTAAAGATGTGGTACATCTGGTACAGCAGTTTGTATTTACAAGGCTGTTAGTAAAATAACAAGATTTGCCTTTCACTTCCAACTTGCCCGCCTTCAAAATGGGTGTCTTTGTGTGTGTTTTTTAAAAAACTCTCATCTCTGTGGTTTGATCAGTACTGCCAGTGCAAGAGTAGGAAAAGGGTTTGGGTGTGTGTGTTATTGCAATTTTTTTAATGAATAAATCAATTTGCCAAGACACTGCAACTGTATGTCTCTCAACTTCACATATTTGGGGCTGTTCGTACTTTGTGTGAGACGGCCACAAATGTGGAGAAAGCAGGTTTGTAGTTTATAATTTGTCATCTTCAAAATTTGGATTCCTTGTCCAAAAAACAAAAAAATGTGTTTCTAGTTTTTATGACTTCATAGCTATGGAGAAAAGTTTCAAAACTGCACAAGTGTTTCCTGGCTAAAAATCAAGCAATTGATCAAGGCTGTCATTGAGCAAGCAGCAAAACGTCCAAGGCATTATGCTTTGAGCAATATTTCACCTTGAAATTTTGCCCAGATAGAGAGTAGCTCCTGTGCAGGGAAGAGTGAAGAACAAAGGAAGGAGAATCTGAATTTATTCATAGGACGGATCATACGAGCCAAAGGCCCAATCCTGAATTCAAAATACTGCTTGACCACATCCTTCCTTGTGGCTATTATTCCTTAACCTTGTCTCTTGCAGGCTGCTCAAATCCAATTTCCAGATCTTCTTCTTCTTTCCAAATTCTTAAGACAGAAAAAGAATGAAAATTTGAAATTCCTTTGACCAGCTGTATCATAGAAGTAGAGAAAATCGTAGAAAAATAGTATATTTATGTTCCGTGATGACAAAAAAAAAAAAAATAGGATCTACATGTACATAAGGCTCACACAATTATAAACATATTTAATCATCAATTAAGGCTCACACAATTATAAACACATTTAATCATAAATTATATTGTGATTTAATTATATTGTAAATGATAAACTTACTAAGTTATGTAGTATTATGCTAAGATTTAAATTATTCGAGAGTCATGTCTTACTGCAGTCATTCCTACATAATAATGATCCCAATTAATTCTTTGGATTTTGGAGCAGTTATGAAAAAGTCCTGTAGAAGGGCATGCTATCAGTCGGTTGCATTTCCCATAGACGTTCAGTGTTTAGTTTGGTTATATAAGAGAGCTGCTGACTTTCATGCATATTGTACAGCTAGGGAAGAAAACTTTTTGTTTTCCTCTGCAGAAGAAGATGAGTTGTGAGGAAAGGAGGATTAAACTGTACTGCTTATCTTTTCTGGGCTGTTAATCTTGTCAAAGAAGGAAAGCCTACGTCACCCCCCTTCAGCTCCTCCTCTCTCCTTATTTTCTTTTCACAATTTCTGTGGGAGTAATTTGAAGTTAAACAAAACATGGATTCTTCCTGTCAGCAGTTTGGATGGAGTGGAGAATGTGGATCGAAAGACATAAACAAATCTGAAACCTGTTCTCAGAACATTCCCTTGAGAACATTTCCAGAGCCACTGTCACCACCACCACCACCAGCATCACATATAGGCTGCCTGTTTATTTCAAACACCTGTACTTCCCTCACAAAGAATAATGCCGAATGCAGCACCCTCTTTGAAAATACTCTCCAAAAGATTACTGGGAGCTTAATTCTTCAGTTATTGTCACTGAAACCCTTCAGACACATGCCACAATGCAATTCAAGACGTTTCAGCAATGCTCAAAATGCACAGTATTTATTTCTGTTCAGTCTTCCCATCCCACGTGGGGCGGGGGAAGTTCTCTCCTTTTTTCACTTCTCTAAGTGGAGGAACCAATCTGAAGAGAAAAGAAGAGAAACAGACATTTGAATATACATTGTTTGCTTATGGAGAGTTTAATTCAACCCCACCTTCTTCACTTATCTCTGGGGTTGATTTTGAAAGACAGGCTGGTAGTCCTAACATTTCCCATGTCAATGTACTCTCTTCATCTCCTCCTTAAAAAACTATTTGTTCTGTATTTCCTTTCCTAGAATTAAAATGATTTGTTGACAATTTCTGCCCGCAAGAGATGAAAGTCCTGCCCTGCCCTGTGATGAAGGCTTCAGATCAGCGGGATCTTATGTGGTGATTGCCGTTGTCATCACTCTTGCTTGCAGTCTTCACCATCTTCAGTGTGGCTATTAAAAACAGGGTGGCCGCACAGCATTTTATCTAACAGTGACTGGTTCTCAGTCTTGCATAGCATTTTGTATATGGGTGGGGAATTTTGACCCCAAGAGCAACATGGGAGCTGTTGATGTATAGTAACAGAGAGAGTTGCCAGTGATGAGTTGAATTGCAGGCCATTTCCTCTTCCCTCTTCCCCCACCCCAAATAGTCATAAGCACACACTCTTTTCTGACTCTTTCTCCATCTCTCATAGGACAGGTTCTTGAAAGAGAAAGAGAAACCACAGCATACAGAAAAGCAAAATATCTTTTGTAGTTCAGTCCCATTGCATTCCACAGTTTCCCTCTCTAGAGTGGTTGTGAAACTAAGGAATAAAAGAGCCTAAAGCCCTAAACCTATTGTCCATTGTTGTTGTTATTATGTGCCGTCAAATTGCTCCTGACCTATGGTGACCCCATGAATGAGGGTCTTGTCCTCAACAGCCCTGCTCAGCTCCTGCAGACTCAATCCATCTCATATTTGGTCTTCCTCTTTTCCTGCTACCTTCCATCTTTCCCAGCAATATTGTCTTTTCCAGAGAATCCTCTCTTTTCATGATGTGCCCATGGTAGGACAACCTGAGTTTCAACATTTTTGCCTCCTGAAATAGTTCAGGGTTGATTTGATCTAGGAACCACTTGTTCATCTTTGTGGCAGTCCAGGGTATCTGCAAAGCTCTCCTCCAGCACCACATTCCAAATAAATCATTTTTTTCCCTTTCAGCTTTCTTCGCTGTCTAGCTTTCACATCCATACATAGTGATTGGATATGTGATAATGTGGATGACCTTGGTCTTGGTCTTCAGTGACACATCCTTACACTTGATTATCTTTTCCGGTTCCTTCATTTCTGCCCTTCCAAGACAGTCTTCTTCCGACTTCTTGGTTACAGTCACCGTTTGGATTGATGATTGAACCAAGGAATATGAAATCTCTAACTATTTCAGTTTCTTCATTGTCAACATTAAAGTCGTGTAATTCTCCTGTAGTCATGATTTTTCTTAATGTTCAGCTGAAGTCCTGCTTTGGCATTTCCATCTTTTACTTTCACTAAAAGTTGTTTCAAGTCATTGCTGCTTCCTGCCAATAAGATGTTGCCATATGCATATCTTAAATTATTGATGTTTCTTCCACCAATTTTCACTCCTCCTTTATCTGAATCTAGTCTGGCTTTCCATGTGATATGTTCTGCATACAGCTTGAACAGATAAGGAAATAAACCGCATCCTTGTATAACAGCTTTGCTTATAGGAAAAACGTTCTGTCTCTCCATATTCTGTTCTATCGGTAGCTTCTTGTCCACAATACAAATTATGCATCAGGACAATCAAGTACTGAGGCACACTATTGTCCATACTTGATGGTTTTTGCCCCAGCAATTTCCTAAGGAGCAGTAGCCATGTTATCCTGTTGTGGTAGGAACAACCATTAAAAAAAAAAAAAAAACCAACCGTAAAAGCAAAGCAAAAAGTTCTTATGGCCTAAATTTCTGTGGATTTGAGCAAGCTTGGGCAAAATATTTTGGGAGCATTGAAAATCCACTGCTTACAGATGGTAGTGGTGCTAGTTATTACAATGAACCATTCAAATGTGCTCCTTGGAACCACATTCTTCCATTCCACCAATAGCATACACAGAACAGGAAAGGAAGCTTACCAAGTGATTTTAAACTCACAAGTGGAAAACAGAATGGGAGGAAAATCACAGAGATAAAACAGGAACATGGCATAAGCCTAACAACCACCACCACCACCTTAGAACTCTAGAGCTGGAAGGGACCCTATGGATCATCAAGTCCAGCCCCAGCTGTTCTTTTGGCATATGTTACTAGGTATATAGGTTTTTCTGGAGTTCTGCTCTACAGATACACGCCTTCAGACACCTGCATTTCCCTCATCTGCAGCCAAGCTTACTTCAGAGGCTGCATGCTTGGCCTCTGAGATAAAATGCTACTTATTAAATTGTGCCTTGTGTGTCCTTAGAATAGAACCATTTTATATATGCAAATTGTATGTAGTTTAACATTCCATGGGCATGGCCTTGGTATCCAAAGTGAGTGATTGTCAGACTTGTGTGTTTATCACACACAAGTCCATGTTTAATCTTATAAAAAGTCATGTTCTCAAATATTTCATAATTGTACCATTTCAGAATGGCAGCCAGCCAGTGAAGCACTGAATAGTCGTTTCTGTCCATCCCCTTGTCTGTCTAGCTAACAATGTGTGCTGTTTTTTGTCTTGTAGACATTACACAGTTCTCTGTCAGAGGAACCTACTTTATATTTAGACATGCAATAAATTAGCCTTGGAGAAGACCCAAGCCATTGAGTTATATTTCTTTGCAAAGCAAACTGCATACTTATTGAGCAGATTTTTTGTTTGCTGTTTCCCCCATCCCCATTTCTAACTTCACCTGTTTCCTGAAGAACATGTACAAGAAAATATTTTGAACAAATATCAAGCATTATATTTGTTATATACTCTATAAGCATTATAGAGTGTTGGCTCTCGCGATTCTGATTTTAGGTGTCTCTTCCTCTTGGTTTGATAAATTTGATTCTATAGAGTAATAGTTTCTGGTTTTCATTATATAGGGAGGATATCTGCAGTTATCTAGGCAATAATGGTTTAATAATAGCTTATTATAGTTTTGTGATTCAGTGACAAATAGATGAATTACAGAGATGCCTAATATAGTGAAGACACCTAAGCTCAAATCTGTGCTTGATATTTCTTTATTGAAAGCACTTCTACTTTACTTATCAGTTAAGGACTTCCAAAGCATTGAATGTTATATGTGTAATTGTATGATGCTCTCACACAAAAATATAAATTGATATACTGATAAAACAGGCATGAAAATTCACCAAGCTATTTCAGGGATTGTTTGCAGTATATGGAGCATGCACCTTGCTCCTCACACATGTTCCGTCACACATGTTCTCTTCATTATTTTCAGATTCCTATTAAATCATGATAATTTGGCCAGTCATGGTTTGTTGAGGATCCTAAGCTAAGAATCAGAGAATTCCAAAGGAATGGAATACATGAAAGTGCAGAATGTAGGGTTTTCATCTGAACTGTCTCATCTCACTGTGTAAACTTGAACTGAATCTCAATCAGTAATTCTCTGCTTAAGGTACAATCACAGGTTAGTCAGAATTCATGCAGACCTTTGCATATCTCACCCTGACAGTTTGTTCTGGCTGAATTTCCAGTCATCGTTCACCGAGAAATGTTTTATTTTCCCTGGAAGGTGTGTTTCAACTGCCTACAAATCAGCTGTATTTCTTTCCTAGTTCATTCAGCCGTTGTCCTCCTCACTCTCCTCTGTCACTATCAACACCTCTTCCCTGCCTCTTCAATTGGTCCCTTAGAGCAGTTACCACTACTAATTCATCCACAAACATCTGTGCTGAACAAATAAATCAATCTCAGTATTTTGTAACAGGAAAGTGTTAGGTGTACACATACATGCAACACATACAAAATTAGTGTCCCTATAGCTTAGACATTCAAATACCTGTGATGTCAGTCAGTCAGTCTATTTTGCAAGTGATGTGATAATGCTGATCTAAAACTGTGCTGTGCTGAGAAAAAGTATGGGCAGTTCAATGAGTTTAGGCACTCCTCTCCTTGCCCAGACACCATTTAGTACTGCCAATTAGAGAAAGAAAGCTTGGTTGGTATGGTTGGGGAATTCCCTCCTCCTCCTCCTCCATGGGTGGATGGTTCCTCTCACTCTTCTCTGGTATTTGCAGGACAGTGTGTGCATGCATGTTTCATGCAATGGTATATGCAAAGGAATTTGCCTCCAAATGTTTTTTGAGCAGTCCCAATCAGCCAGTAGTCAACATAGCACTGAACTAGGAAATCAGAATTTAAAGGGAAAAACACATTGAGAAATGTAAGAGGGTTTTGACGCCAGGGATATGAAGCTGAAAGAAATAATGCTGCACCATCACACCCTGCCACACAGAAGACATCATCCGCAGTGTGGTCAGGACACAGCGTATCCATTGCCCCAAAGGACTGATATAGGTGAGCATATAAGCCAGAAGATGCGAAAACACAGTGCAGGTAAAAACCTACAAAGAAGGAGGAGGAGCAGGAGGAGTCAAGCTGTGCTGGTTGAACAAAGTAGTCAAGGAAAAGGATCAGGTCTACTTGTGATAACTATATTATGTAGTTAACAGAAAACACATTGAGAGAACTGCATCACAGAGGGACAATTTCCAATGTGGTCATGCCTTTAGCAAAGTCCAAGCTATACTTACAGATAACCCATCATTAGAAGAGGAAATTCCTTAAGGGCTATTGTGCAGTTATCACAGTAGGAGCTTTTCTCACCTCCACTAATTTGCTCATTAGTTAGTTTCTTCTGTGGTGCTCCTAAGGCCATAAGTGCTTCTTCCTTTCTGTGTTCAATTTGCAGACATAGAAAAACTGCCATAGTCCTGCCTCTTGAAGACTAACATAGTTTTAACTCTGAGGAGAGATGATCTGTAGCATCCCATTGTCTGAAATGTTAAGCCCAAAGCCTGAAAACCTGAAGAAAGGACCCGAAAACCTGAGTCTGTTTTACGGCCAAATTGTGAGACCTGGCAATCTAGTTATCTGTAATATATAATTTGACCCTCAAAGAATAAAGTTCTGGAGGTCTTTCTGTTATTATTATCCCAGAGCTTTTTCTTGGGACAAAAATGCAACAAAGAAAATAAGGAGTCAGAAGCATTTATGTGAGAAATCATTATATTCTTCAGAAGAATTTACTTGTCAGATGTTGTTAGTTTCTGATCCACTTGGCTAAGATAGCAATTTGCTGCTCTACAGATAATGTGCATGTTTAATAGGCTGCAAAGGGATGTGCTGCTTCTTTCTTGAAGTGCTAATAATTTTCATTGCTATGATGGGTATACTGGACCAGTGAAGTGTGCTTAAGGGTAATGCCAATAATAGACTTCTTAACTCAGCTTCCAGTGTCTAAGATTTACTTTAGCCCTTGGGTGTATGACCTTCTCAGGCAGCACATTTTGAGTCAAAAATGTGTTCTCTTGTTTTGCTTAGAATAATTTGGAAATAATATCCACCTGCATTCTTCTCTAACATTGAGAGTGCATAATCTACAATGTTAGCGATTACTACCACGCAGAAGGACAGTGTGTCCTAGACTTTGGCCCGGCAATGATGAACTAAATGGCTTGGAGTGCTACTTAATAAACTTAAATTGAATGGCATGTGCCTGCATCTAGCTTTATTGCTTCCTGTAACCATTGGATGATTATAAGTGCTATTGTCCTAGCCAGATCAATTACATTTATATATTTTTTAATACTTACAAATGATCTTAAAAATCCTAATCATCCTACTGATTAGATCAACTTGCCCTGTCCCAGTACTGTTCAGCTATGCCAAGCGACAACTCTAATAATCTCTAGCTAGCAATTCCCTTGTATTTTTGAATGATAAAGAAAATCCAGGCTAGCTGCTGTCCTGTAACAGTGAATGCTTTAAGAAGGCAGATTCCCCTGACCTGATGTCCCCTGGATGCAAGCCAATAGCTATTTAAAATGCATCAATAAAAAAAAAAAAGTTCAGCGACCCACTATTAAAAGCCTCTGCCTTGACCATCATTCAGTTGCCAGAATCTGAAAGAAGTCTCTGCCTTACAGCAGAAGGACAACTTGGAGGGGGCCAGCCTAGTTTCCCCCTCTGCCAGGAGGTCTGGAGGCCGGAACTGGATCAATAGGACTGCTTTTTCTCTTCAGTGTTTTTGAATGAACAGGAATGCTATTCATATGAGGTTGTAGTGCCACATGAGAAGAAGAGTTACCTGCACAGTAGGATCCCTTAGCTGTGCCAAGGCATTGTTTTTCTGCAGTCAGCTGGAAGTGACATTAAAATGGTGGCTCCATATGGCACTTAATGCAGCACCTTATTTCCCATAAGTGTTTGCCAGTGCCTCTCCCCATAAGTAAGATTGTACATGTTTATTTAGAAGTAAATCCCTTTAGAATAAAGGTTCTAGTTTCTCCACCACGGCTTCTCAGCCAAGCCATATAGCTATATTTCTTTATATTTTTAGGGAAGTGAAAAGTTCCTGTGGACATAAAAGTCATGTGTATGTGGAGAAAACAATTAATGTCATCTAATGTTCTTTAAATACTCTTGTCTAGCTCACTTCAAATGTGTGTATGTCTCAATGATATGTGCATATAATGGCCAATCTTTTTGCGGTAATATCAAATCCTTGAACCCTTTCTTTCTTTCTCTCTTAACTTTTCTTATTTACTTTCCTCATCCCAGTACTGTTCAGGTGTGCTGGACAACTTCCATCATCCCCAGACAGCAATTTTATAATACAGGAATAACATTTTCAAATGTACTCACTCAAAACAGTTCTAGAAAGAGGAAACTTATTTCCATGGTGATCCTGATTAATCATACAGAATTGCAGTGACAATCAATAAATACAGCATCATCCAAATGCAATTATGTCGTACAAATCATACTGATAATGATGTTTGTTAAATGAAAAGAGCAAATCTAATGATTTCAGTGGATTGGATAAATGGTCATGTGTAGGAGCTTGTCTGAAGGTATTGTGTGCAGCTTCCATTAAATACAGTATGAGTAAAAAGGTTAAGAAAAAGATGTCATTTTTTCATAACAAAATACTTGTTTCACAGCAAGAGTGGTGGAAGAAGGAGGGAAAAATTCTTGTAGTTAGAGTTTTGCTTGGTTTTTTTAGCCTCATCCATTTTCTTTTAATGACATGCATTTGACATCTCCAATTTTTGGTCACTTTCTTTTTTCAAAAGGAAAATTTCTAATGTGATGGATGATAAAGTACTTCTGAACATGTACAAAGTGTCCTCACATTAACTGGTTGAAGCATGTTGTTGTTGCGTGTTGTTAAGGTGCTTCTCATTTATAACAAACGTAGGGATTAATGATTTCTGAAAGACCTTGTCATTAACAACTCTCTTCAGGTCCTGGCAAAGGAAAAGCCGTGGCTTCCTTTGTTGAATCAATCTCAGATTAGGCTGTCCCCTTTTCCTACTGCCTTCCAATTTTCCAGGCATTTTTGTCTGCCCCAAGAAAAGGAGGAAAATATAATTTAGAATGACAAATATTAAAAAGTGGCAATTGATGCCCAGGAATGACTCTTTAAATCTGTAAAAAGATTGTTTCATGGGGTGGGGGCAAAGCAGTAGATAGCACTGGTGGGTGGCTGAATGCATTCGTCTTTTATCAGACAAGGTAATCGTGATAAAAATGTTATGAGAAATGTACTGTAAATGTGAGGTTTAAGAAAATAATTATGAAAACTCAGCAAAGTTACAGAAAAACGTGAAGTGGGTGGGAACATATTCTGAAGGGAAACTGGAGGAAAACAAAATGAAAGGTGAGGAAGCAAATCAAGTTTTTTTTTCAGTGAAGGGTCATGGAATCTCTCTTGAACAATGTTCATATGGGGATCAAGGAATCTTGTTTGCATTTCTGTTTCCTGTGACACTGGAAATTAAAGTGGATTAAGGCTTGATTTGTTCTTCTCAGTGGATTGTCCCCTTTATGTGGTTTGATTTATTTAAAGCATCTCGGGGGGGGGGGGAAGTGGGGAGAGGATAAAAGCTAACTGCAATTCCCTAGTACAGTATACTACCACTGATGTACCTTTATGGGCTATATTTTTAAAAATACATGCTTTTTTACATTTCAGTGTAAGAGTGAGAGCCAAATGAAAGAAATGTAGTAAATCCAGGATTGCTAATCCAAAATTTCATCAATATTTTTAAAAAGAAGCTATTGTGTGATCTGAATGGGTTTGTGTTGCAGTGCTGCAGTATCCTCTACATTATTTTCTCCATCTAAATTCCCCCACTCTAAAGCCATTGTCCTGTGGGTAAAATCCAAGGTTAGAGTAGACTCATTGAGTAAACTGGGCAAAATCCTATTGTGAAAAACAGTGTACATAATGACAAACGTTTAAGTGTTTTTTTTTTTTCATTTCCTGGACCTGCCCATGGTACTGATTGTGTGATCGTTTGTGCAGCAAAGGAAGACTGAATGTGGAATGGCAGCCCAAAAAAGGATTTCATATTGTTTATGTGATTTTCCTTCCACGCTCACACAAAGCAATAGGAGTCAGCCCACTGAAATCAAGGGGGCTTGTCACAAGTAATATACACTTGACTCTTTTCATGGGGTCTACTCTAGTTGTGACTAACATTGGATTTAACCAGTTATGTCTTCTTACTGGGGCAAGTAGCAGCTTCACACTGTGTGCATGTGTGATTTAAAATGATTTCACTAGAAAGGGTTAATCTGTCTCAACAGCACAGTCTGTATCCAGTTGAGGGTCCACAGCTGGAGCGGAGGGAGACAAAGAGGCTGTTCCATCTTCTGCATGTTGTCTAATCTGGAGCTTACACAAGAGCTGCTTAAGTGTGAACAGAAAGAATAGTATAAATTCGCCAAGTACTTTGGTGGTAGCCTTGTTGTGATAAATGGGCACCATGTTTTGCCAGCTAACAAGTAGCTATTCTGGGTGAGCCTGCATTGTTTTAAGTGGATGGCATAGCATAAAAGTGAACTTCCTGTCTTTGAAACTTATAAAATAGCTTTCTTCAAGGGAGGAAAAACACCCTCCATAAACTAAGAGTGCTAGATGTGCTGTTGCCTTCCAGCAAGTATTTGTTTAACAAGACTTTTCCCTCCCTGACAATATAAATCACATGGAGATTTTTCCTCAAATAGAAACATTCAACTCTTTTAGCTGTGAGTTCTCTTGCAGGAGCACTAGAATATTTGAATTATAAACACAACAAAAAAGAAAAAAAAATGATTCTGGAAACCAGTCTGAAGAAGAAATTTACAAGAACAGTGTAGATAGTTTACTTCTCTTTATGAGCCTGGGTTGCATCAAGGCACCAGCAGCTGGGACAAATGAACTATGCTACTATTTTAAAAAAACAAAACAAAACAAAAAACACACACTTGCTTCTCTAAAAAGCAGCAGTGTTGTTTCTGGGACAGCAAAACGTTTGCTCCATAAAGTTCTTTTTGGTCTAAAAGTAAATACATCTGCAAATGTAATGCTCGGTGAGCTCAGAGACTGACCAAATGGCATTTGGTGTTTTCTTCTTCTTTTTCATTTACAAGCATAAAACGCACCGTCTGAACAGAAGTGCCTTTTAAAGATAAAATACATGTCCTCATTTTAAAAAATGATCCAGAGAATTTAGGAAAAAATTTTCATGCACTACAGAGAACATCCTTTGTTTTTGAAAAACAAATATTATGTGCCATCAAGTTGTTTCCAAGTTGTGATCCTACCAGGTTTACAGACCACTGCAAATCTACTGAAAGATATGTGAGCTGGAAATGTTAAAGTTAGGTGCAGAAGTGCCCATCTCCGAGCAGACATTTCATCTTCCACTTAATTTCAGAAAGCAGCAGACAGAGTGATCTGTCAGCAGAACAGCTCTGCTGGCTGTAGTCTGCCAGTGGAATAGCAAAAGAGGGGATGAAGAGGGTAAAGAGCCAGGTTGGACTTGTTCCAAACCTTCTCTGGTTGAGGGACAAAGCCACAGACAAGGGCAACAATAGTTCCTAATAATGTTCAACATTGCTACTCTTGGAGAGGTTTGGATTCTGTACAGCTTCAGCTGGCCTTGTGTTTGCTCAGCTGGCTCTTGGCTTTCTGAGGCTGCACCCTTAATTCCCCCCCCCCCCCGCCTCCTCATAAAGAACTCAGCCTTTTTTAACACAGGCATGGACACACGGAGTTGATGGCTGCCATGCTCAATTCCTTCATACCTTGTTGGACATAGCAAAGAACAACTCTTTCTTAAGTGAAGCAGAGATCCATTGCTGGAATTTCCAGTGAGGACAGAGAGTTGTGGGCCTTTCCTCCAGCTCCCAGTTATTTATTGTCTTGCACCCTTGATGAGCTGTTCCATAACAAAATGTTGTCAAGTCAAGCTACATTATGAATACCAAACAGTTACAACTGTGCCAAACACAGCAACTGTAACTATAACTATAACAGAACAACTATAAAATATGTGAAATGGTGCACTGTGGAACTGGAAGAACATGAAATCAAAGGCGGATGAAACATTATTTGAGCTATATTATGGCATGGGAAAATAACTTCTTTGCACCCTAATCCCCAGAATTCTCCAGCCAGCATGGTCACTATTGATAGAGGGTGTCTGGGAGTTGTAGTTAATACCCCCCCCCCAAGAGTCTGGTTATGACAGATTTAAAAGGCTTTAGACAAACTTTAAAGGGCCAGGGGGGAAAAAGGATCTTTTGCCTGGTACCCAAATGGCAACAACATATGTGCCAAGCTAAGCTCTACGAGAAGGTTCTTCATAGCCAGGGTTCTTTTCCAGAACAGATCCTCCCTCCCTCCCTCCTGCCATAAACACTTGCCAGTGGCCTCACCTGATGATTAGCATCCAGAGAAGAACATTTTAGGAAGATCTCTGGTTTCAGAAAATAAGTAGCAGTAAAAATATTATAGGCACATTGGTTCAAATTCTTGAAATGTTCTTTTTGTAAATGTTGTCATGGGGCTAGGTTAAATTTAGCTTTCATGGTTTTTGATGCTAAACTCTTCATCCAAATAATGTCAAGGAATGTAAGTCTACCCAAGATCATTGTGGGCATGTGGTCAGATTATTATATATTTTCTAGTTATCATTTTGAAACAGTGTGGAAGAAGATCAGTGGAAATTTGATTTATTCTCTTCAGAAACAGAGATGACACTGATGAGACTTATGCTTTTTTTTTTTTTTTGCATTTCAGAAAGTGATGTGTTTTTGATGTGTTTCACAGTTCTCTATTTAAAAGGTTCTAGAATCACAAGACCCCATAAATTTTAGTGAGGTTTAGTCACACTTGCCACAGGTTTTTGAAATGTCATGCTTGTTATGCAGCCATCTGGTTCTTTTTTTAAAAACTAACAAACTTGGAAATGAAATAGACTCTGTGCTTCATATAGTTATGTCATATGTGCATGAAACAATATTAAGATGTAAATTTCAACAAATATACCAACAACATGAATACAAGTACGTTTTGCAAAAACAAAACACTAAACATTTTTCTATTAGTGCTGGTTTTACCTGGGAAATCAATCACCAAGGTTTCTCCTATCAGAATGGACCTCAGTAAGCGGGGGGGGGGGGGGAGTTTGTGCACTGCCAAGAAATAACTTAAACAGATGGCTTAGCTGGTAGAATTCATTCTTTTGTTTAAGGAAAAGCAGTATCTCCCTGGAGAAAGGCAATTTTAATGCCCCTGAGGGCAAGACTTTCATGAAGCTGAAAAAGTAAATGAAATATTAGGCTTTAGTGCTGTTGTTAACCTTTCACATAGTTACCCAATTAATTTCATCAAATCACTGTTGATGTTTTAGTGAGTGTCTGTGGAACATACGCCATTTTTTCTATTTGGCTAATCAAGAGATGTAAATATCACCCTGAAACACGCCTGATCACTTCTGATTTCAGGAGGTAAGCTGCTCCAGACCTTGTTATTGCTTGGATGGAAGATCACCAGGTAATATGAAGGATCTCTTGAGCAGTTAGGAAGAAATCCTGGGTTAAACCCTAGAGAGGCTCTTCCAGTCATAGTTGATAGTATTGGGCTAGATGAATGATTATTGGGCAAGTTACTATGTTTCTATGTAAACCCAAGCTGGGATGACTAAAGTAAGAAGAGATTCACTGATATCAGAAACTAAAACCCCAACTCCATCATAGCCTCTTCGGAAATCCCTGTCTACACAGCCTGGAGAGAGAATTATTCTTCAGCTCCCAAGTCTTTAACCCCATGCTTCTGTGCTCATTTGTTAGCTTAGTCTTCTTTCTCTACATACAGATGGGTCAAGCTCTACCACTGATGCATCTATTTGTGGATAGCAGTATGTGTATTGTATCACACCTCCAGTTTTAAGAAGAATACCCAGGAATTACATAATTTATTTCTACATTTTGAAAAGTAAAATCCTTGGAAAAATATTCTTTCTCTCTGAAATTACATAACCTGCCACCATAAAGAACATTTTCTTTAGTCACCTAGTTCTCATTATTCATTATTTGTTTTAGGGTCTGGCCAACTGCTCAGAAAGGAAGCCATTGTTATGGAACAGTATCTTTCTTTGGACAGTGGAAGAAAATTTAAAAGCCAGAGATTGGAAGGAAAAGAAAGCATTTGAGGAGGAAAACACCCTATTAACAATAACAATAGCATCAACCATTCCATTCAGAATCTCCAGAAAGTGTTGAGTTTAATATTAATCAAGTATTTGCTGTTTAGTGAAAGATGAATAGATGAATATAATGTTTTAATACAGTATCATACTCCATATTCAGTTTGATTATGCATCATCTGAATATACTGTGGCACATCTTTGCTCACAACTTTTTCTTTAAGGCTGGAGCTTGAAAGAGTTACTTTTTTGGGTTGCAGTTAACCAACTCCCTCAGCATGGTGACTGGCCAGTATAATTCAAAAGTTAACTAGAAAAGGCATCATAAAGCATCTCTTAAAACATTCCTGTGACAAAACTGGATGGTTGCAGATGGGAGTGAAGTGTGGAAGGCTCTGGGCAGCCATAAAGAATTGGGCCAAAGGTCAATTAAACATTAAAGGGAATGTGGATTACCTGTAAATAGACCTTTCTCTCTCTCTCACCATGATTTCCTCAGAGATACATGTTTCAATGATGGCATAGTGGTAAAAAGGGATGGGGTATTCAGATTTTTTTGGACTGTAAATGCTATAATTCTCCATGCTGGGAGTTCTACTTGACAGACATACACCTAAATGTAGCTCACCTGGGAGAAAGGTCATAACTGGAAGACCTAGTTCTTCCTAGCTCTGCCTAGGTTCCTGTTCAGAAAGAAATCATGGGGCAGAACTGGGCCTAACTGGGCCTCAAAACCTTCCAATTGAGGTCTTTCTCTCAGGTGAGCCACATTTATGCCTCATTAAGGCATATGTCTGTCAGGTAGAATTCTAGAATGAAGAATTATGGGATTTGTAGCCAGCCAGCCCCCGCCCCCCAATATCCATCCCTAGTGTCAAATTTAAAAGTGCACATAACAGTCTCCTTAGTCAAACCCTCCTCCAAAAATGCAGCCAGCTGGATATATCTTTTTTTTTTTTTGGTAAAGTTTTTGTTGTTTAGTCGTTAAGTCGTGTCCGACTCTTCGTGACCCCATGGACCAGAGCACGCCAGGCCCTCCTGTCTTCCACTGCCATCCATAGTTCTTCAGGCACTCTGTCCACCAAATCTAGTTCCTTAAATCTGTTCTTCACTTCCACTGTGTATTCATAAGGGTTTTGGTTTAGATTATACCTGACTAGCCCAGTGGTTTTTCCTACTTTCTTCAGTTTAAGCTTGAGTTTTGCTATAAGAAGCTGATGATCAGAGCCACAATCAGCTCCAGGTCTTGTTTTTGCTGACTGTATAGAGCTTCTCCATCTTTGGCTGCAGAGAACATAATCAATCTGATTTCGGTATTGCCCATCTGGTGATGTCCATGTGTAGAGTCGCCTCTTGTGTTGTTGGAAAAGAGTGTTTGTGATGACCAGCTTGTTCTCTTGACAAAACTCTATTAGCCTTTGCCCTGCTTCGTTTTGAACTCCAAGGCCAAACTTACCTGTTGTTCCTTTTATCTCTTGACTCCCTACTTTAGCATTCCAATCCCCTATAATGAGAAGAATATCTTTCTTTGGTTTCAGTTCTAGAAGGTGTTGTAATTCTTCATAGAACTGGTCAATTTCAGCCTCTTCAGCATCGGTGGTTGGTGCATAAACTTGGATTACTGTGATGTTGAAAGGTCTGCCTTGGATTCGTATTGAAATCATTCTATCATTTTTGAGATTGTATCCCAGTACAGCTTTTCCCACTCTTTGGTTGACTATGAGGGCTACTCCATTTCTTCTACGGGATTCTTGCCCACAATAGTAGATATGATAATCGTCTGAATTGAATTCGCCCATTCCCGTCTATTTTAGTTCACTGACGCCCAGGATGTCAATGTTTATTCTTGCCATCTCCTGTTTGACCACATCCAGCTTACCAAGGTTCATAGATCTTACATTCCAGGTTCCTATGTAGTATTATTCTTTGCAGCATCAGACTTTCCTTTCACTTCTAGGCGCGTCCGCAGCTGAGCATCCTTTTGGCTTTGGCCCAACCACTTCATTAGCTCTGGAGCTACTTGTCCTTGTCCTCCGCTCTTCTTCAGTAGCATATTGGACGCCTTCTGACCTGAGGGGCTCATCTTCCAGCGTCATATCTTTTAGCCTTTTGTTTCTGTCCATGGAGTTTTCTTGGCAAAGATACTGGAGTGGCTTGCCAGTTCCTGCTCCAGGTGGATCGCGTTTAGTGAGAACTCTCCACTATGACCTGTCCGTCTTGGGTGTCACTGCACGGCATAGCCCATAGCTTCTCTGATTTACTCAAGCCCCTTCGCCACGACAAGGCAGCAATCTGTGAAGGGTTTTGTAAAGTTAGTTCTTCTTAATTGCTCATTCATTAAATATTTCATATTGCAACAGGAATAGCTCACATCAATATGTTGTGCCATTTTATTCCTAGTTACTGTGAGAATTCCAGCTAAGAATAGAGAGAACAAAGAAGCTTGAGGGTGGTGGCAGATGATGTCACAATGCCGCTACTTTGAAAGTTCTGTAGTTTTGACCTTGCAAGTACTGCCTCCACTACACCATTGTCCCTTAACAATTGTGTTTACTTTCAAATGACAAAGCAAGACATGGTGAACTGCAAAACATTCAGTGACAAACAGATGCCATTCATTGCTTAAGGGATCACTGCTTCTAAATACAAGCCAAGTATATTTTCTGGTTTGACCCCAAGCTATAACTGCCAGGTTTTCTGCATTAGACTGGCAGGTAGAGATACTCAGAGAGAAAGTACAGTAGGAACACTGTAATCTTTAACAATCAGAAATCATATGGGAAGATTGTGTGTTTCAACTCCTGCTGTGCAAAATGTAAACGGGAGTCAGAACCTCTGAACAACTGATTACAGTTGAATAAAGTGGGAGTGCTTGATTTGTATTTGAGAGAAGAGTCAATATAAAAAATATATATAATTAATGAGGGAGCAGTCAATACATAATGTATACATTATGACACAGATCAACTATGGCCACTACCTTATCTCAGCAACTGAAAACCATAAAAAATATATGAATGGCTTCTTCTCTTTTTCTCTTATCTCATCTGTAGACACGTGATGTGCTTTACCAAACTATCTCATGTTATTTCTCCATGGCCACTCAGTGTTGATGTATTCTCCACCTAGCTTTCCTGGAAAATTAAAGGCAGTTTGTGTGGGGAAGATAGAAAGCTAGACCTGATAAGAAGAAGTACATGTGATTTCAAGAGGAGAGGACATGTGGCATAGGATTTGAATGGCTCACAGTGTTTGTGTGTTTAGATGCTTCATGCGTACAGACCTGGGCAAATAAATTGAAAGGTAGAAAGAGAAGAAATTTAGGCAATCCTAATAGTTTCAGTGGCACACAAAAGCCTGGTAAATAAAGTAATGTGGGAATGGCTAAAATAAGCTTTTTTTTAAGTCAGAAAGAAATCTCATCTTCATCTTAATGTGAAATTGAAGGAAAATTAAATTCTCTCTCCTCCATTCCCTCTTACATGATTTGTTAATTGACCATGTTCCTATACCACTTTGTTTCTTTTTGTTCGTTATTATTGGATTACAGAGGCACTATTAACATCTAAGTAGCATGAACTCTAATTTGGAGATGAACCTTACAGGAAACATTTTCCACTCACTTCCTTTTAGCAAAGGTGTGTGTGTGTTGGTGTAGATATGTGGAACGTTTTCTACCTTTACCAATGTAGATTGTCCAGGTTAAGATACATCATTGGAGCCACGGCCACCCCTATTATTAGGCAGAGTGAATCACAGCTGAGAGATTGCCCCAAGTCTTAGTGGTGCTAAAAAGCCTGTTGTGTACCCCTTAAACTAGGCTGCTATTGCTATGGTCAGGTGCCATATGCAATACTGAAAGGGTGGCCAGCTTTGCAAAATAGGAGCAGATGCAAATAGAACTTTGTCATTGTTTTAGGACAGCATGGGAACGTTTCTGGATTTCTCTCCTTTCCTTTCCTTTGGCCAGGATTACCTGAAATAGTGGCACAGGATGACCCCGTTCTTGTTCAAGAAAAATAGATGTGAGGAATATTTGAAAATTGTCTTAATTCTTGACACATCGAAACACCATGCTGGAAAAATTATAAGTACTTACAAGGTTTTTTGCTCCTGAATAAGATTGAAAAGCCAAGGTCTTTTTTTTTTTTCATTGTCAGCAACATTAGGGAGAAATGTGATTTTTTTGTGCAAAGAACTTGTGTTTTGTATTAGAACATTTTGTATTTTGTGCAAAATTAAGAGGGATTTGTGTATAAAAGAGACTTATTTGCACAAAAACCAATTCTCTCTCTGTCTCTCTCTTCTTTTTTTGCAAAAATGCCCCAGGATGCACAAAAGCCTTCGTAAATATGGTTAGTAGTGAGAAGTAGTGTTTTTTTTTTGGGGGGGGGGGGTTGCCACATGTCTAAGAATGAAATAGACAGAGAGTTATATTGATCATTGTGTGCGCAGAAGAACTGAGCTAAAGAGAATTTAAAAGTCTGCATGTGAACAAGCACAGCAGAGATCTGCATTTCAAGCTGAACCAACTTTATACAATGCTGAGAAAGGGGGAAGGGAGATTTAAAGAGATCAGAGGTGTTTGTGAAAATTAGTCAGCATTAGTGTAATATTCCTTCAGGGAGTGTTTTATAATGCCCACCGGAATGTGTGGGTGGTGGGATCAGATTCCAGACTAACTTAATTGCTTTGAATTACTGACATAACGCACACCTGTGTGTCTTGCTACTGACCTATAAGTTCCACCATAAGACCCTGACACCTGCAATTAGAGAGAATAGGTTTTGTGTCAGTGTTTGTTTGTTTTCCGTGGATGGAATAAGAACACAGTTCAGCAGGCTAGCACATTTGTAGGTTTGTGTGTGTGTGTGTGTGGTGTTTTTTTGGGATTTTTTTTTTTTGCTTGGTTTGGGTTTTTGTTGTTGTTCATTTGTTTGGCTTTTGTTTTTAGTAATGTAAAAATGTCCATTTTATTAATAAATAATAACCAAATGCATGGAAACTCATAGATCCAGTGGTTTGAACATGTTTAAAGAAGAGCCACATACCCTCTGGTGCTGTTTTTTTGTTTTGTTTTTTAACGTGATAATTGCCAGGTCTGAAGAAAGAAGACAAAAACATTGTGACAAATTAAAGACTAACTGCTGTATTTTAATATGAGCTTTCATGAACAAGCTCACTTCCTCCAGACTTAGTGATGACTGTATTTTCTTTGAAGTTTACTGATTTTGTAAGTTTAATATTATTCTGCCAAATTTGTGCCCAATACTCTAGATCAATATTATTCATACATTATTTTAATTATTTTATCACTTGTCCTTAGCAGTAGTTTATCAAATGCCGTTTGTTCTTCATAAAAGCCATTGTTTTATCTTTTACATATCTTGAGTCTAATTGCAGTCTTGTCCACCAATCTAGACAGACTTTCTGCTCCTCTAGCTCCTCTCTAGTCTTTAATACTCCATCCTTCTTAAGGAGGTCTCTATACAGTCAACCCTCGACTTACGAACGGCCCTAGTTACGAACATTTCGACTTACGAACGGCTCCGTTGGAAAAAATTGACATCGACTTGCGAACTGAGCCTCGACCTACGAACGAGGCTCCGTTTGCAAGTCAATGCCAACGGAGTGATCCGCGCCTTCAGAGGTCTCAAAGGGCTTTCCCCCCGACATCGGAGGAAGCCGTTTGAGACCTCCGAAGCCAAAAAGGCAGGGAGAAAGGGCGGGAAATTCGAATTTCCAGCCCTTTCGCCCTGCCTTCTTGCCTTCGGAGCTCTCAAACGGCTTCCTCCGATGTCGGGGGGAAAGCCCTTTGAGACCTCCGAAGGTGCCGATCGCGGCGGTGGGGACCCCCAGGGAGGTCTCCCAGGGCTTCTCTGCCACCATGGGAGACCTCCCTGGGGGTCCCTGCCGCCGTGATCGGCGCCTTCGGAGCTCTGAAAGGGCTTCCTCCGATGTCGGGCGGAAAGTCCTTTGAGAGCTCCGAAGGCAAAAAGGCAGGGAGAAAGGGCGGGAAATTTGAATTTCCCGCCCTTTCTCCCTGCCTTCAGAGCTCTCAAAGGGCTTCCTCCGATATTGGGGGAAAGCCCTTTGAGACCTCCGAAGCCAAAAAGGCAGGGAGAAAGGGCGGGAAATTCGAATTTCCAGCCCTTTCGCCCTGCCTTTTTGGCTTCGGAGCTCTCAAACGGCTTCCTCCGATGTAGGGGGGAAAGCCCTTTGAGAGCTCCGAAGGCGCCGATCGCGGCGGCGGGGACCCCCAGGGAGGTCTCCCATGGTGGCAGAGAAGCCCTGGGAGACCTCCCTGGGGGTCCCCGCCGCCGCGATCGGCACCTTCGGAGCTCTCAAAGGGCTTTCCCCCCCGACATTGGAGGAAGCCCTTTGAGAGCTCTGAAGCCAAAAAGGCAGGGAGAAAGGGCTGGAAATTCGAATTTCCCGCCCTTTCTCCCTGCCTTTTTGCCTTCGGAGCTCTCAAAGGGCTTTCCGCCCGACATCGGAGGAAGCCCTTTGAGAGCTCCGAAGGCGAAGATCGCGGCGGCAGGGACCCCCAGGGAGGTCTCCCATGGCGGCGGGGAAGCTCCCAGGGCTTCTCCGCCACCATCGGAGACCTTCCGGGGGTCCCCCGCCACCGCGATCAGCGCCTTCAGGCTTTCCCGGGGAGTAGACCGGGCCTACTGGGGGAAGCCCTCCCCTGGTAGGCCCGGTCTACCAGGCTTTCCCGGGGAGTAGACCGGGCCTACCAGGGGAGGGCTTCCCCCAGTAGGCCTGGTCTACTCCCCGGGAAAGCCTGAAGGTGCCGATCGCGGTGGCGGGGGGCCCCCCGGGAGTTCTCCGATGGCGGCGGAGAAGCCCTGGGAGCTTCCCCGCCGCCATCGGAGACCTCCCTGGGGTCGCCCGCCACGGCGATTGGAGGCAGCGCTCACCCAGCGCCGGGAGGCTAGAGCTGGCCGGGTGCTTGGCCGCTCGCCCCGGCCGCGGCAGCGGAGCGCCGGGAGGCTAGAGCTGGCCGGGCGCTTGGCCGCTCGCCCCGGCCGCGGAGGAGGCAGCGGAGCACCGGCAGGCTTCGGACTGGTAAGTCCTTTTTAAAAAACTTTTCTGTGTGGGTTTTGGAGGGTGGGTTTGGACTGGGGGGTTATGTTTCTGTGGTTTTTTTGTTTGTGTGTGTGGTTTTTTTTTGCAGTCCCAGCGTGGGACTTGCTCTTTTTATTTTTATTTTGGTATTTTTTTGAAATGCTGGAACGGATTAATTCCGTTCCCATGCATTTCAATGGGAAATGGTACTTCGACTTACGAACTTTTCGATGTACGAACGTCCTTCCGGAACGGATTAAGTTCGTAAGTCGAGGGTTGACTGTATCTCAGAAGTTTCGTTGAGTCCACATCTGTGACATACTCTTGAAGGTGTCATACCAGATCTTCATGGTGGTGGTTCTGTGTACACGTAATAGTACAAACACTATGCCAGTGGCACCATCTTAGAGCTGTCATTACCAGGTATACATATGGGAAGAACAGTATACAGTATGATTGTGAGTTCAGAAAATGTCTGAGAGCCTCCAGCGGCCTTCAGCTGTTCTCTTCAGTTTCTAGACTGAAACAAGTAAAAGATTTTAAGTTTAGAAATAAGTGGTAATTTTGAAGAAAAAAAAGTTTGTCTCCCCAAACTATAGGGCGTGTAACTGATTAGACAAGAATGTTTCTGAAAACAAAAACATCAGCGTTTATCTTACAGTGCCATGTTTTGACCACATTTTCAAACAAGGTTACAGAGCATAGCAACCTTCCCTACATTTCAGTGGTTCCAAACCGAGATATGTATGTCAAATTCTTATACAATCTAAATGTCCTTGGCATAGTGTTTTCCTTGAAATCTGTTCTGTACTTTCACAAGTTGAATTGTATTTCTTTGTTGCAGGTGTCCTAAATGAGCTGCCATGGTTGTCATTTTGATGATGATCTCGATGGTTTAGTACAGTCTACGTATTTTGTTTGTGGAGATATATTGATTAGACACAGTCCTTTGGTTTTTTTAAGTGCAAGTTTCACCACATTTTTTTCTGTTCCATCTTTATTTATGCACAGCTTATTTCTTGCAGTCAGTTAAATTGGGCAGCTTCTCCTGTTTATTCTAAAAATGCAGATAAGTAGCTTTCAGAGCACTGTTTGTAGTTTAATAGTTCCTGAGACAAGAGTCAACACATTATTTTCTAGACTCTACTAGTCATATAACTAATGATCTGTTGGCTTACAGTTCATAGCAAGTCAGGAGACAGTGAACTTTGCACAGAGAATGAGGTCTCCATACAGTATGTGAATAGTTTGGATATGGTGGCGCCTGTTAGTAAAGGCTTTCACTACTTTGCTGCATTAATTGGGAACAGAACAGAGGTCCTGATTCACCTCTAACTTACTGTCACTGAACCATTTAGCTTATGAAGATGAAGGGAAGGCAGAATACAAACTGGCATTGCTAAAGCAGTTGAGAAGGGTGGGGGTCAGTATTAATTTGCTACCTCATATTCTCTGAGGCACTGACACTCCTTTTCTACCAGTCTGTGTCACCTCACAAATGACAATCACCTTGAAATCCCTGCACTAAATTTCGTGTTGTTCAAGCGTGTGGACAAGAATGCCATGTCTTGGATATCCCTTTTACCAACTCAGGCAAACAGGCGGTGCTGCTATAACTTTGCCTCAGCTGAAGGCTGACATAACACTGCCCTTGTGGAAAAAGTGAGAATGCTTCTGGTGAAAAACACAGGCTTGTTCACATAGGTGACACTATATAAACCATTTGTCTTATCACCAACCAGTGGTGTACTTATAATTGTTATCTCTGAAAAAAAAAAGTACACAGGGTTTGTAAACTAAGAAGAAGATTATTTTCAAAAACCACACAAAGGAATAAAAATGTTCAGTTGACAGGTGAAAACAGAATATTTATTTATTTATTTATTTATTTATTTAACTTATATGCCGCCCACACTACCCAAAGGTCTCTGGGCGGCTTACAACAATTAAAATACAATAAAAAAGATAAAACAATTAAAATACAATTAAAATATAAGAACCAAGTTGAAACTATCAGTATATAATTAAGCCTTTACTTTTCTTCATAATGTCAAACACTTCCTTGTATACAGAGAGATAGACGGATGCTTGCTTTTATACAATTAACCACAAAACCACACCTTTTTCAGAACCTCTTCACAAACAGACGATGCTCATTCTAACTCACAGCTCTGTCTGACAGCACCGGTCCACAGTTCTTAAGTTACTGCCTCTCTCACACATACATCCTTATATTGGAAACAGAACTTGTCCAGCCAGAAACCATATAAATAAATCAGCTCACAGTTTCATTTATAAGCATTCTCTGATACTTTTAAACTCTCTTAACTGTGACTCCTGGCACACATCCCATATACAGCTGTCAATCAACCGCAGCCACTTATCATGCAAACCAATGCAAATTTATAAACTATGAAGTATAAAATTGCCACTCACTCGAACCTCCATATATTCAACAGGTCCAACATTTATCATCTATTGGCACAGTGAAAAGTTTCAGCTTTTGTCCTATTAATTTCAGTCAGAAAAAAATGTGCTTACATCTTTATGTTGATGTTGTTGTTGTTAAAAATACCAGGCACAGTCAATCAAAAAACATTGATTGGCGTTGTTGTTGTTGTTGATAGGTTACCTTTCTCCCAATAAGGGGACTCAGAACAGCTTGCACTATTAAAAAGAATAGAAGTAAAAGCACAGTGAGGTATCCATTAAGAACAATTAAAAACTGATTAAATACATTGAATAATTAAAACAGGTAAAATATTTAAAACTATCTTAAGTAAAAAATGGCATTTAGGGGGACTCAGTTATGAATAATCAATAATCAATAAAAGCCTGCCTGAAAAGGTGAGTCTTTAGCTGTTGATGGAAGGAGAAAACCTGACCTTCCGAGGGAGAGCATTCCATAACCTGGGAGCTGCCACAGAGAAGGCCCTCTTGTGTCCCCATCAACTGCGCCTGTGCTGGCAATGGGACTGAGAGAAGGGCATCCTTTGATGATCTTAAGCACATAGAGGGATCATATGGGAAGATGTGGTCATTCAGGTAGCCTGAATCCAAGCTGTATAAGGGCTTTACAGGTAATGCACTTTGATTTGGGCCTGGAAACGGACTGGTAGCTAGTGCAGTTGTAGCAAGAGCACTATATGCTCCCTATAACTGGACCCAGTCATCAGTCTGACCTGCTGCATTTTGAACCAGCTGAAGTTTCTGACCTGTCTTCAGATGCAGCCCCACATAGGGCATGTTATAGTAATCCAAATGGGATGTAACTAAGGCAGGTGTCACTGTTACCCAATCATCAAACGATTCAATGATGTGGGTTTGATGATTTAATTTATGGACATGTCTTAGGTTTTCTGGTTACATTCAAATACTATGCTCATTTTACCAAAAATAACAATAGCAAGGAATAAGAAAGTAGATCATATAGAGTGGTACGCCACTTAGCTACTGCAGGTGGTTTCCAAGATTTTGATTGTTTAATCTGGGGTCTGGAAGATATTTTCTCTCTGATCTCATTGCCCACATTTTAGACACATTTTTATTTGGTAACTTGTGAAAAGTGCAGCTTCGCTTGCCATGTGTGACGTTTTCCACGTGGCCCCTGCTTGTTTCACCAAACAAGGAGCTCACATTACCTATCCCACCACGTCCTTTACCACGCTGCCGCCAGTTGATCTCTTTACCAACTATGTTTCCTGTGAAAGACTGAGGTCCATTCAGTACTTAACTTTGAAATAAGAACAGGTTTATTGGTTACAAGATGTTTCAGGAATAGTTCTTAAGCACATTCTTAACTAATACAGATAACACTCTGACTGTTCACTCCCTAAACTCTCTCTCTCTGCCTCAAAACCCAAACCTTCTCTTCAAACCTCTCTCTTCTATCTAACCCTTCTCAATCTCTCTCTCTCTCTTCTACACTCTGCTTCAGCCCCCCTTCTATATAGCTGACTCCGCCTCCCAACAGTTCCCTATTGGTTCATGCAAATACACTGCTCAATATGCATGACAGGTTGACCGCTACACCATGTAAGCACCTTTCTGAAGTGTACCTGCTCTTGGCTTATGGCCCACCATCTAGATTCCTGGGATGGGGCTAAGGGTGATTCACAGCCAGGAACTGGATATGGCTTCTTCTCCTATTTGGCTAATTTGGTGCTACTGTGAGCTATACATTTCAGAAGGAAAAAAACACACATACTAAAACACGTAGCAAGAAGCTGTAGTCAAGGTTCAGAAAAGTATTTAAATATTCCTTTATCTCTGATGTCCATTTGGCACTGTATTTTCAGTAATCAGCTGCAGCTTGCAGTCAGGCTAGATTTTATTTAAATCAAAGTTTAAATTAAAAAAAGATTTTTTGATAATTTACGTTTTTTAAATGATTTTTAAAAAATTAAATTGTGATTTAAATCAATTTGATTTTTAAAAAATCATTGATTTTTACCCACCCTGCTTGCAGAAGTGGCTTTCTTAAAGCTGTCCATGCAATCAACTACATAGCACCAGAACTTGGAAAGGTTACTTGGAAGAGCTCCTTGCCATTTGGGGGAATTTGGGGAGCTAGAGACTTAAAAGTCCCCCCCCCCCCCGCAGTGCAGCAAGGTGTAAATAGCAGACAGGTACAACCACAGAACAAAAATAAACCTGGCTAGCAGTTTAAAAAGACGTGGGGAAATTAAGAAGTTGCTTGGCAGCTACAGAGACATAAAATGAAGCACCCAGTGAGCCTGCGTGGGAAGATTTCAAAGCAGCAGCTATGTTAGTCTGTTTCAGCATGTATTTTAAAAAAAATCAAAACCACCTTAACATCTTAAAGGCAAAAACATATTTATTACAGTGTGAGCTTTCATAGATTAAAGTCTAGTTGCTCAGATACATGGGAAGTGACTCACATATTGACAATCTCTCCCCTCCTCCCCCCCATACTCTGGATTTAACCACAGTCTTAGGTATAGCTATAACCAGAAAAGTTCTTTTCTTTGCCATACTGTAATCTGAGCAGAAAGTGAGGAGGAATTAAAGAACCTCTTAATGAGGGTGAAAGAGGAGAGCGCAAAAAATGGTCTGAAGCTCAACATCAAAAAAACTAAGATCATGGCCACGGGTCCCTTCACCTCCTGGCAAATAGAAGGGGAAGATATGGAGGCAGTGACAGATTTTACTTTCTTGGGCTCCATGATCACTGCAGATGGTGACAGAAGCCACGAAATTAAAAGACGCCTACTTCTGGGGAGGAAAGCGATGACAAACCTAGACAGCCTCTTAAAAAGCAGAGACATCACCTTGCCGACAAAGGTCCGCATAGTCAAAACTATGGTTTTTTCCAGTCGCGATGTATGGAAGTGAGAGCTGGACCACAAAGAAGGCTGACCGCCAAAGAATTGATGCTTTTGAATTGTGGTGCTGGAGGAGACTCTTGAGAGTCCCCTGGACTGCAAGGAGAACAAACCTATCCATTTTGAAGGAAATCAACCCTGAGTGCTCACTGGAAGGACAGATCCTGAAGCTGAGGCTCCAATACTTTGGCCATCTCATGAGAAGAGAAGACTCCCTGGAAAAGACCCTGACGTTGGGAAAGTGTGAGGGCAAGAGGAGAAGGGGACGACAGAGGACGAGATGGTTGGACAGTGTCATCGAAGCTACCAACATGGATTTGACCAAACTCCAGGAGGCAGTGGAAGACAGGAGGGCCTGGCGTGCTCTGGTCCATGGGGTCACAAAGAGTCGGACACGACTTAACGACTAAACAACAACAACAATCTGAGCACATTTTGTAAAAGCCATCTGATTGCTGTCTGTAGTAATATTCACTTCAATGGACCATTACTGTTGTCAACAATGCCTTTGTCGTTTTGACAGCCTATTACAAATGCATTAATCAGCTCCCTCCCACTGCACGATCTCCACACCTCTACTGTGCCTTTTGTGCCTATAAACCCATGGCCTCTCTGTTATGCCCCATGTGTCTGTGGAAAAGGAGTGTAATCTACAGAAGTTCACGCTGAAAGAAATCTGTTCATGTGTAAGAAGCTATGACTCTTTTGTAGTTATTTTTGTTGGTCATTATTAGGAAAAGCATTTCAGAGATGGTGTGCAGAGAATGCTAGAAGGGGCTTCTTTTAAGTTGTCAACTACCTTAACATCAGAGAGGATAACACCTGGAAAAGGACCTCTGATGATAAATGTGGTTATTCAGTCAGTTATAGTCATAGTACTTTTATTTAGAGATGGGCATGAACTGCTGGTTCAGTGGTTCATGCTGGTTTGGCCACTGGCACAACAGATGTTCTGCCCCCCTCTGGTAGATGTCCATTTGATGCAGTGCTCTGGCTTCCTTGCCCCGCCTCCTGTAGGCACTGACTCTGAGTGGGTGCCTGACGAAGGGGGCGGAGCACCAAACTGCGGAGTATCTGTTGGGCCATCGGCCAAACCAATGTGAACCCCCAAACCAGCAGTTTGTGCCCATCTCTATTTTTATTTGCTCCCCCCCCAGAGACAAATGCAATACTTTTATTTTTCTGATGGACTGGCCACAAAGGATGTGCCATTCTTTTTTAAAAAAATAGAAATCCCAGAAATCCCAGACTGCCTGCAAACACCTAAATATGGCATGAGAACAGCTTCCTTTTTGAACAAGAAGCTAGGTCTATAGTAGGCCACAAAAACCTTCTGATTAGACCTTTCTCCCAAGTCAGCCAAATTTGGTATCTGTAGGTGTCTGTCCACCAGATGGGACTTCCAAAATGCAGAATTTTGGGATTTGTAGTCCAAAAAAAGAAAGAAAGAATGACACATCCCAGCTTTCTGCTTTCTAGTAATGATGGGGAATCAAAGGCAGCAGGACTAATGGAAGAGTCATCTTCCTCCTTTGCTCTGCTCTTGTTTGATGGAATGGTTTCTGCAATCTGTGGGAACAGATTCAGGCAAATTATGACCCACCTGAACAGTGTGAATTCCTTCACTGCATGACAGGGAATCTCTCACCATTTGGAGAAAACATGTGCAATCCCTGGACCTTTGTTCTTCCAACCACCATTTATTTTTCTCAGATGTTATATTTTCCATTTTTGTCTCTCTGATGTCCATTTTTAGCATCTGGCTTCCATACTTCCTAAAAATGCTATGAGATGCAATGAACCTTCTGTTCTGTAGAAATTCTGTGAATCTTTCATGAATTAAGTTCATACATCACAAATCCTTTGGGTTTCCTGAATTAAATCGAGCCATTCTGTATGTCCTATTTGGATATAAAAGACAGAGAAGACTCTCCCTGGTTTAACAATACCTAATGGTGGCTATATTAACAAATGAATGACGGGTATACTGTGGCTTTTACTGTGACTCTGTGTGTGTCTCTGTGTGTCCTGTGCTTTCAAATTGGAACCAATTTATAGGGACCCTAATAGGGCTTTCAAGGTAAGTGAGATATTTGAGTGGTTTTACCAGTTCGACTGTCCCAGTGAGTTTCCATGACTTGCTTTAAATCTGACACCAGGCATGTAAAAGACAAACATCAAACAATCTTACTCACATGAGATCTGTGCGGGCAGCCTCATATTCTAGTGAGGTCTTCTATGTCCATGTCCGTATACCAGCTTTTAGTGGCACTGAGTGTGTATGCTTAGCAGTGACACAGATGGTTTCCTATGTTGGCCATGTAATATTGGCCTCACACAGCCTATTTAAGCTATCTGGAAAAACTGGAGACATATATTTACCAGACATACTCCTGAAAGTTTCTGTTAAGGAAGCCAATGCAGTTTCTTACAGAGCCTCCACACAGGGAGACCTGGGCACTGAATTTGTATCTCTCTCCACAGCTGCTATGCCCAGGTTAGTGACTGTTGCATGCCTATCTTATCTATAGGGTCACTTGTGAGAACAAAGCCAACCCTACTTGCCTCCAGATATGGAATTATTTTATTTTATTTTATTTCTGTGCTGCTTTTCTCCCAATTAGGGTGGCCTCAAATTATTGTAAGACTAGCCATGGATTATTAAATTAAAAAGCAATTAAGTATTTGTGAGTATTAAAATAGTTTAAAAATACCTTGAAAACAAATGTAAACATACATTGAATAATGTGCAGCACTCAAATTCATCAGGGCCCAATTAGCTGTTAAAAGCGTGCCAAAAAAGTATATTCTTCACCTGTTGCTAGATGTAGGCATCCTTCAGTCTCAAGAGACTATGGTAACGTGCTCTGAATAGAGGTTTTGGAACAGCGTCTAGTGTGGCTGAGAAGGCCAATTCGAGAGTGACAATCCCTTCCACACTGAGGACAAATACAATCTGTCCCCTGTCCAGCTCCCTGATTTTGCTGGTTTCGGGACAAGCCCATGACTTGTGTTTTCTTCAGGCTGATTGTAAATCTTGGCAGGCCTTGCTAAAACGATTCATAAGTTGTTGGAGGTCATGCCTGTTGCTAGAAGAACATGAGGAAAGGGGACAATCTGGCCTCCTGGGGATGAGATGGGAAAGTGGTTGAATTAAATCCATTATTGGTAATTAGAATCATATCAATTCAATATTGGAACACAAATCATAATCAAACTGTACCTCCTTCTTTTTTCCTGGTCCCCTTATTTAATATCTCTTTTCCACACACAGTATTAGCACATACCGTGGGGTGTCATACTTACACTATATAACATGATTATCTACTTTCAGTTGATAGTCCCAGCTAGATCCATGGATGCACTGGGCCTTTCATATGCCTTGACTTATTGTAAACCCCATTCATTCAATATGTTAACTCTGGTTGGGACTAATCAATGAGATATATTTAGTCCAGTATTTCAGCAACATACACTGGCATGAATTTTGACTGTGTGCTGGCATAAAAGATCTGTGGACATTAAGGCCATAGTAGACATTTCACACATAGATTTTATGGGCCACTTTTAGTCCATCAGGATATGGAAATAAATTCTGAAGGAGCAGTAAATCAATCTTTCTAATGCCCTACTTCCTTTTTTCTTTCACCTTTCTGCCATGACGTGCTCTATATCCCTCACGTAGCTCTGTGACAGGTTGGGCTATTTTCCGCTTGCCAGCTTTGCAATCAAAGAGTGCTCTGAGGGTCCGGTTGGGGGACAGCTGAGCTGCATTAAGCAACCATAGCCTGAGCTGCATTTCTTAACTGCTGAATAACAGATCACAGGTGCAGGATTAACCCAACATACGGTGCTCTGTTTTGTTAATGGAAACCCCTTAGCAGCAGTAGTTTAGTGCTTTGTCACATGATTCTCATGGGGGGGGGTCAGTTTGGCAAGGCTATAACAAGCCTAAGGAAATTGAATGTAAGTAGAAGAGGTCAGCGCTTTAAAAGGAATCTTAAGAAAATACTTTAGGGAAAGGAAGATGATGCAGAATGAGGTTGAGTTTATCCTCTTTGTAGTGTAGGGGAACTTCAGTGGCTTTTTACAAAAGGTCAGGCATGGAGACACATGACTGGAGAATGCTATTTAATCGAAGTAGACTTTTTCTGTATTGCTAGCTACCCATGGAAGTAAAATGACATGATTGTGCACATTGTCTTCCCTTTTCGTGTTTCTTGAGGATTTATGTTGTGTTCAGCAAAAGGTGTGCAGATGAAATCGGTGTTCTTCATGCTGTTGTTCTAAACTGCTTTATTATTGTAATTACATAGCATTCCTGGCTTGATGTAGGGGAAATTTTGTGTGACTGTAAAAGTGATGTCCAGTGATGTCATTCTACTATTACAAGCTGTTTCTTTAAAAATGTTACTAAATGTGAAAACCAAAAATAATTAAACAAAAGAATTAGGAATAAAAGCACAAGTCTTGTACAACTCATGGAAACTGAGTTTTCATTGTCATGCAAGTGTTAAGTCTGATATTCTGATTCTATGAGGTGTTGTGCAACCTAACCCACAACAGGTTGTGCAACTAGTGGCTGAAATCCTGTTGCAGGGCTCCACGTGCACAATACACAACTGCAAAACTGCTTCAAAAAATAGTGGCACAACAGAAGTGCTATTACTGGAACACTTCTGCATGTGTGCCATGCAGTGGTCATTGTGGTGGGAACCACATAATCGATTGTGCAATCAAATTGTGCAGTACTCATTGCCTGGGCATAATAGCTGTCAAACCTATGCAGGCATAACTTTGCATTATGTGAAGAAAAGCAGAATTTCAGCCAATATGACTTTGTTTATTTATTTATTTATTTTTATTTATTTATTCGATTTTTATCCCGCCCTTTTAGACAAAGTCTACTCAATTTAGCTTGGTACTGCTTTACGCTAGTTGTCCATGCTGTTATGCCAGCATGTATGTGTTTGCTAGGGAAATGATGCCAGAGTTTACAATGTTTCTGCTAATCTAACACCGATTCCTGCATTTGTAGTTATAAGAGGTAGTACTAGTGGTGATCTGAAGTTTTAATTCAGTGTTTCCTCGGTAGAAGGTGTGCTGTAAAGAAGTAAGATATTATAGATTGGAATCGTTTCTAGCTGCATCAGAAAGAATTCTTCCAGATGAACCACTTTGATCAACATCTAATCCACATACATACAGAACTTAATGGCACATTGAGACACCCTTTTCCATCAAGGATAAGAGCATTTGTGATCATGTGTTGCACTCCGAATGCCTGAACAGGCATTGTGAATCAGCTTAAGTAGGTAGGCTTTTGATAAATGCATAAATTTTATGTGTCATTTTGCACATCAGGCTTTAGATCAATAGCACCATCATCCTGTAGAGTGATTTCACAACTTGTTTTTGAAATTTCTGTCCTTTAACTCCTGGATATTAAAAGTAAAGGAGAGAAATCCATGGTGCTTTGCCAGCTGCATTGATGCTTTGCCCACCAACCACTCCAGAACAAGTGGATAGTTGATACAACATTTTCGTTTTTAATAACCAAAGACACAATTCCACCACCTGCCCCTCACCTCCCAATGTTTTGGCCAGCTGCCAAAACAGCAGATGAATTTCTCTGTACTCACGTCAGAGGATTCAGAACCCAAAGTGCTGCCACTACAGCTCAGTTTAACAGCTGTTCTGCATTTGTGAAAAACAGAAATGTGTGCGCACTGTTGGAAGGAATCTCATAAATTACATAGCAATGCTGGCTTATAGTTATTGCTTTTTCTTGAATCGTTCTAATTGTGGTTTGCCTGGGACTCACCATCCCCGCAATTAAAATGGGCTCTTGAGTCAAGCTGGCACTCATATCTACTCTCCTGTGAGTATGTCAGTTCTCCTTCTCCTCCTTCCATATTTTTAATTTTCATTTATATTTCATCTTGGTACAGACCAACAGTACATATGGGAAGGGTGGAATTATGTTAAAGGATCCTATCAAAATAAATCCAGCAATTTTGTAATAGTAAAATAACAGCATAGTGGGGATATATCTGTGAAGATTCTCAGTCATCCAGGTGAGGTTATCTGGAAGTTGAGTCATGGCCTGATGACCCCCAGTTTGTGTTGCAATGGGTGATGAGAGTCAAACTGCAGGTATTTATCAGTGTGTGTAGGCTTTCTGTAGATTTCTATTCCTAAGCTGCCATTGGATCCTATGATGACTGCTCAGTCCAGGAAAGCCAGTTGGTTGTCTTTGGTGTCTTCCCTGGTGAACTTGATATTTGGGTCCACTGCGTTAATGTAGTCTGTGAATGCCTGTACTTCCTGAAACTTGATCTTCACCCAGGTGTTGTCCACATGCCTGAACCAATGGGTGAAACCAACATGGAGGATATATCAGGGAGTCTCCTACCAACTCTCCTCAGACTGAAGAAGCTGCTTGGATAGGTAGCTAAATGTTTCAACCTAATAAGAAAGAAGTCCAGTTACCATGACTCAACTTCCACATAGTAGGGATGCGGTAACTTCTATAATCACCTTGGAACATACAGTAGGACTGTGGTATCCATGTGGGATTGGGGGGGGGGGTCCTACTGCATAAGCAAAAGCAGTGAACTTCCTCCTGAAAATATGGATGAGTGAACACTGGTAAAGCCTCTATGGGAAAAATTCCAAAGTGTTGGTGCTGTAGCAAAGAAGACCCTGCTAAGGATGACAACTATATATCCATCTCATATAAATGGAATGTATAGTAAATCATCCCCAACATGAAATTTGAGACCTGATGTGGCTGACTAGTTAGGAGGTTGAATTGTAAACTATTTAACGTAGGAAGGTTCCTTTAAACTTAGGAACATGTCTAGAGAGAGATCAATCCTCATTTGTCTAAGTTCTCATGTGCAAGAAGGAGAAACTGGAGAGAGGGAAAATTCTCCCTGGCTATGAGAAAGTCAGTTATTTTCTGCCAGTGTCAGTGACAGACCTGCCTTTGGGAGAACCTCAGTGGGTGGGTAGGAGGCCAGGTAAGTGTAAATTGCTCAGACTGCATATATTACATGGAACTGTGGTAGCTGCTGCCTTTTTGCATGGATTTAAGAAAACAAAGAGCATTGTTTTGATTGCCTGTATCAGTTTAATCAAACAACCAATCCTTTTGTACTTGCTGGGTTTACTTCACAAAAGGAAAAGACACTAGTTTTGCAGAGAAACATTCTGCACAAATGGCAGAAACTTCAGAACCAAGAAGGTAAGGTAAAGGTTCCCCTTGACATTTAGTCCAGTCGTGTCCGACTCTAGGGTGCGGTGCTCATCCCCGTTTCCAAGCCATAGAGCCAGCGTTTTGTCCATAGACAGTTTCCGTGGTCACGTGGCCAGCGCGACTAGACACAGAACGCCATTACCTTCCCACCATGGTGGTCCCTGTTTATCTACTTGCATTTGCATGCTTTTGAACTGCTAGGTTGGCAGGAGCTGGGACAAGCGACGGGAGCTTACTCCGTCGCGTGGATTCGATCTTACAACTGCTGGTCTTCTGACCTTGCAGCACAGAGGCTTCTCATCCTATTTTTGCACTGGAGGTGAGAAATCATACAAGAGGAAGTGAAGCAACAGAGACTAAGACTTGGCTGAGGAAGTGAACATACTGATTATATCCTTAATCCAATCTACAGTGTTAAGACTCACCTGCTTTACAGGGTTGTTGTAATGAGTACAAGCTAACATAAAGTGCTTAGACTATTCCAAACTTTGTCTTAACTTTCTGTATTATTCATGCAAAAACTTCCAGTTTATGAATGTGGGATATTGTGCTTCTGTATCCATGATTCAAAACGCCAGGAGATGATCTGATATTGCTGCATAATATTTTCCCTGTGTTGCCAATAGGAAAAAGGATGCCAAGCTTTATATAGCAGATAAAAGCCTGAATGTTGACAATGCCAGTGGCAGCAGTTAAGATGGTCTAGTTCCCAACCTTGGGCCCCCCAGATGCTCTTGGACTAAAACTCTCAGAAGTCTTCACCACTAGCTGTGCTGGCCAGGATTTTTGGGAGTTGTAGTCCAAGAACATCTGGGGACCCAGATGGAGACCAGTACTTGGAAAGCACTGGTCTAGAGAGAGAGAGCAGAAACATTGAGATATGATTGTCTAGAGGAAGACATCAGAAAGCTGGAGCAGAGAGCTGGTGGAGTTTATGAAGAGAAAATTGTCTATAGTAGTTAGAATGTGTGTGTAAGAAAGACTGAGAATCTGTTGGGAACCTTCTATAGATGTATCTTGAGGGTATCTCTTAACTGTGTTAAAGAGATCATGAGTGGGTTGCAAAGTTGTGCTATGGATCTTTTTCTCTCCCTCTTCCCTTTCCCTGGCATCTCAGAAGTTGAATTCCTTCTGCCTTTCCATCACCTGCCTTAATCAGAAATATTACATCAGTATAACCGTAAACACTGCTAAGCAAGATTCCCCATTAATCTGGATTAAAACCAAGTATTCAAGGAATCATCAGTATTATACATATACCATCCTGTTGATAGTTTTCTGCATTGTGCTTATGTCATCTCTGAATTGGCTTTATAAAAAGTGAAAGAATTTGAATTCCATCTGTGTTCAGTTTTCCAGCTCAATTTTGCTTCCTACATGTATTTGTATTTACTTGCCATCTGTACATGTTTACTCATATACAGTGTTGTATTCATTTTATTGCTGTGATGATAGTGGTGTAGATTATGATGGTGATATTTTAATGATTTTTATTTTATTTATCTTTTAATTTTATTTACAACCTGCATTTCTCCCATTGAAGGACTGAAGTTGACTTACAAAATGAATTAATACAGATACTCCCGAACTTTACTGTTCAGTTCTTTTTAAACTTATTTTATTCTTTTTTAATGCTTCTAAGGGTATGACTAGAATTGCTGCAATTTGATTCGCAATCTGTTTGAAGTCACAGTCAGTGCTCACACATTGATTTGGGAGTTCACTGTTCATACTGGATGTGATGCAATTTGCATTCCAGCCCACAGCCCTCCTTCTTCCTTCCTTCTTCTGGTCCCACCTCTGCCGATCCTTTACAAGGTGGAAATATAGTTAATAATAATATTGATGACCCAGTGATAAGGTGATAGGATGATCTAGCACTTAATCTCATTTTTTTAAAAAAATCAGAGAATTGGGGGGAGAAGAAAGAATGCAGGGGGGTGTTCCCCTAGTCCTGAATGTTGTTGTTTAGTCGTTAAGTCATGTCCGACTCTTCGTGACCCTATGGACCAGAGCACGCCAGGCCCCTCCTGTCTTCCACAGCCTCCCGGAGTTTGGTCAAATTCATGTTGGTAGCTTCGATGACACTGTCCAACCATCTCGTCCTCTGTCGTCCCCTTCTCCTCTTGCCTTCACACTTTCCCAACATCTGGGTCTTTTCCAGGGAGTCTTCTCTTCTCATGAGATGGCCAAAGTATTGCAGCCTCAGCTTCAGGATCTGTCCTTCCAATGAGCACTCAGGGTTGATTTCTTTCAAAATGGATAGGTTTGTTCTCTTTGCAGTCCAGGGGACTCTCAAGAGTCTCCTCCAGCACCACAGTTCAAAAGCATCAATTCTTCGGCGATCAGTCCTGAATATCATTCCTCAACTGCCTATGTCATTGAAATACCACCTACAAATAACCCCCCCCCCCCGTCTTTATAAGAACATATCACAAACACATAAGAAAAAGCTCATTTGAATCGTTACAGCTTGAAAAAGAAGAAGAAAAAAAGCTGCTTCGGGAGCTTAAAGGGCTGGACTGAATCAAATCAGCCTTTGCAACATGTGGTCAGTTAAAAATACTTCAAATTCACTTGTTTTGTAAGTGGAGCAACTATTGCAATATTTGACCATGTAGTTTCAGCTTAAGCTGTGTTCAGCACAATTTCTTAGTAAAGAGGTGGGATAAAAAGCAACAAATGAATTAATACATTAATAATAACAATAACAATTTTGTTTTAAAGGACAAACAGAGCCGTGTAATCCTTTATTTTTAACTAAAGGAAAAGATCTTTGACTACTGCTTTACTGGTGTTCCATTTTACATTTTAAGAATATTTTACACCTTCATCCTAATTCAGATATTTCGCTCTAAATAACCACCTTGCATAAGATCTTCTCAAGTTCCATCATCCTGTAGACTGTGGAGGGTTAGGTAGGTCAGTATGTGAACACTTCCAATAAAATCTTATCAGCAAAAGTTTGCTTTCACTGTGCTTCTCTAAATTACTCTGTACAGTAGACTGGGGCTGTGATTTGAGAGAGATTATTTATTGTTGCTTCCTTTTAGTGCTGTAGTTCTCTTGCTGATTGGTTGCCAAAATAATGCTGTGAAAGTTCTTTTATCTGATGCCTGCAAAACATAGGGAGTTTAGAAAGTTAATATTTCCTTTCCCCATAAAAATAATCATTTTTAGGATGTAATTTAGCTTGTTCAGTTGCAGTCAGTTTTGTTGCTTGTTCTCATGCACATGCAGCCCTACTATGGGGTATTTCCTGGTGTTGTTTTGTAAAAGGAAGTGTTTGGGGACTGTAATGAAATGTTTGGCATATGAGTATAATTAGATGCAGCAACATAAGGGAACCAAAGTTAAGTACTCTAAATTCCATTAATGGGAGATATATTTACTTTCCCATTAAAGCTGTCCTGTTTAAATGCATAGGACTCCACTGGCTGGATTTTATCCCAAATTTATTGTATTTTGTGTGTGAGAGAGAGGGGTGGGTGGGAGGGGAGGGGGAGACTGGTCAAATAGGGGAGAGAGAAACAGATTTTGTTTACTGTATTAGCTACAGGATATGAAGAAAACTTAGTTACATGTATGAAGGTGCTGTGGAAAACAGAAATATGTTTTTTTTTTAAAAATTGTTAATGTTAATATTTGTGTTTAATTTGGTTGCTCCATAAGCCAGATGGCTGAAAACCCTGCCTAGAACATGTTTGAAAATTCATCCTCTGTCTTTGAATAACAATGTTATTCAACTGCAATTCCAGTTCTGTACCAGTTTACTGAATGAGGGGACTTAGTTTTCAAAGGCACTGTTCCACTGACCCAGAAAATGAACATCTCCTGATGTTAGGTTGCCTTGTGTTGGCTGGATTTTAAAATATTCTAATCCAAAAACAATCCATTTACGAGGGTGTGGGGAAGGAACAGAGGGAAAGAGAGAGAGATTGATTTTATAAATACTATGAAAGGAGCAAAACACTTAGAGCCAGAAAATAGTTTCTCCATGTTGGCAGAGATTTCATAGACTTGATATCTAACGTTAGTTATGTTTTCATTTTTTAATTGTTAAAAATGTGAAATTTTATAGCTTCTCTTCCCAAAGAAGCCAAACAACTTGCGCACCTGTTACACTGCCTTGCATTATTATACTGGGCAAAAAGGTTCCTGGCAAAGAGCTGAACCATATGTTCAGAGATACCATGTGCTACAGCTCTTTCTTGTGCAGATTGCATATGAAGTATTGAGAGCAGCCAAGTTAAACATATGAATGGTCTCCCACCACGGCCCATGCTAATTTTTCCCCATAGGATATTTTGAAATAGAGAACCTTCTGATATGCAATCCACAACCTGCATCCAGGGAGGACTGCACCATGAGTTACCTCTGAACGTCTGGTTCAACATACAGCTTTGTATTATCTTTCTGTTTCTTACTATCAGTGCAGTAAGAGAAGCAGTGTTGATGGAGGATTTGGTTTCCCCATTGAAGTGTCTTCTGGGGAGGCTCTCTTCTACGTATGTGGGAACACAGGGAGGTGTACTCTGACCTGTGTCTCCTGGCATGTCAAACTTGGGACACTTTTAAATAAAACTGTGGTCATAATCTCAAATTGGATTGCTGTCCTCTGTTGCTTCTAAATGTATTTTTAGTATTGATTTTCTTTATTATTTTAATATGATATTTGTTTAATTCTTTTTTAATATTTGTATATTTAATGTTTTTAGCTTTTAAGCATTGTCCTTTTAATGTTGCAAGCCACCTGGGGTACTTTTAGGAGGAAAGGTGGGATAAAAATATTTTACATACATACATACATTTATTATGGTGATGACATTTCTCATATACAGAGGAGAACACCCTCAGTAGAAATCTTTTATCAATCCTTCTCAGATTAGGGATATTGTAAGTCATATTGCATACTGTAGAAAACATATTAATGAATGTCATTAGCCAATTTATGAAAGCCTAGATTTAAAGCATGTAGTCAATAAGTTCAGAAGCGTTACTAGCTTCCGAAACGTTTGATGAGCCTGTCTGCCAGAAGAGTGTATCTGCTTTATATAACATACCTGTTTTGTGAATATGTCATGGCGGACTAATGTAAATAAATAAAATGTTTTCCATTTTACAAATGCATCCCTGCCTGTTCAGCTCTAGGTGATTCTTACCCATGATAATAGGCTACGAATAGCTGTTGATAAGCCTAGTTTTAAGGTTCTTTTAAAATGGAAATAAAAAATTTGTATCTCTGCCTAATAACTTCCTCATTATTTTATTCCATTTTCTTTGCAGCAAACTTCCTAGACAGCAGGCCTCTGAGAAGTTCTGGGAAAGTGAACATGGAACCCAGGAAGGATGATAGTGGGAGCACAGCAGTTGCTCCTACTGAGAAGAAGCTGTGGTGTCACTGTCATCACTACTGTCCTGAAACTGCAAAAAACAATACCTGCAGGTTGGTGGGGGGTAATTCTTTATAGAATAAACAGTTAACACAGATTGTTCTGTTTCAAATCATGATAGTGAAACAAAGCTGCAAATATCTCTACTGGTTGAAATCCAGTAGTAATTTACAGCTAGAGGAAGTCCATTGAATCTTTTGGAATATGGCATGTCAACTCTTGTCTAGCTAATCACCCTTTTTGCTTTTCTTTAGTTTTAGTAGCGGAAATTTGAAAAAAAAAATGCAGTGGATGTTTTGGAGGTTGTTGTCTTGATTAGTCTAAGTCAGTGGTTCCCAACCTTGGGTCCCCAGATGTTCTTCGACTAGAACTCCCAAAAATTCTGGCCAACACAGGTAGTAGTGAAGGCTTCTGAGAGTTTTAGTACAAGAACATCTGGGAACCCAAGGGTGGAACCTAGTGATCTTAGTACATGTGTTTTCGCTTCCAAACATTTTGCCTTTTTAATTTGAGTAGTCTAACTTAATCTTTTTGGCCTTTCTTGTTAGTCTGTCTTTGGGGGGGGGGGGGTATTAATATCTTTCAATCATCTTTCATAATTTTCTAATCACATCTTTCCATTCCCTTTATATTTATTGCTTATTTGGTTGCGTCTGTTGATCTCTGTTTGATCTTAGTAATACTTTCATTAGATACTAGTGGCTTTTCCTTATCCCCTACATTCCCGTTTCCATACATTTTGGACTTTTAGGTTATATTTGGTTTTGATTTTTCAGTTTGCATTGCTTAGTGTGGTTTATGGTCGTCTTTGCAGTGGTAAAACCTAGTTGCAGTAGCACTACTACGTTAATTGTAGACACCACCATCATACAAAAAAAGCATTACACCTATTAGCAAACTTCAAGCAGATTAAAGCGAATGCTAAAAATGGATAGCACAAATGAACCCCATCTCTATGAAACCTATCAGGAGTCATCAACTCTGAAGCTCTAAAGTTTCCCCCCTCCAGATTCTGGATATTGTTACAGCTCAAAGCCAAGTTCATTTTTCAGATCTCATCTTATTACTATTGGGGGGGAGGGTGTATGTGTATTGTTGCTTCCAGAATTCTGAGCATTCACCAATCTTCACATTATATAAGGTAGTAACTTTTATTTCTTTTGTGATGTATCATACTGAATGTGGGGATAGGTTGAAGGCTGCAGACGTTAACTATTGTCCAGCTGGAGATATTTCCTTGATTACATCATTTCCCTGGCTGGCTGTGAGTTCAACAAAGTGGCACACTAGTAATTTGCCCCCACCTTTTGAATTTCAGAAGGGGGGGGACAAATTCAAGCTAGCACCTTGAATTTCAGAAGTGAGGTGATGCAATTTGTTTATTCTAGGAACAATATGAATCACATGGGCTCTGGCAGCTTTTCAAGGCCAATGGGGGTTGGGGTTTCCTTGTTATCTCCCATCACCACAAAGGATATGTAAATACTGTCTGGATATTTGAAGGAGGCAGTGGGCCAAGGTCACAGGTGTTTGGAGGACTGATTGATGAACAAGGACCTTTCTTCACAAGAGGTGAAAAGCTTCTGAAAGAGTCCCCAAAAACCTGGGCTTGTTAAAGGTTATGTTAGCCCTCGGCCTTTTGAAAACCTTAACTGTCTCTGTGAATAAACTGTGCACCTGGGAAGTTCCAAATATATACGTCTTATTTGCTAGACCTTTATGGGTGACTTTCCCGTAAGAAGGCTTTGATGCTGTCAAAGACACACAATAAATCCTTTTAAAAGTATGTAAGTAGGTACAGCTCAGTCATGACATTGCTTTATTTTTATAGAGTAGTCCATTAAAAAAAAATACATTCACTGCATGTTTGAATGGTTACACAGGTATGCCTTCATGGCTATCTCAGTTTTTTTCTTTAAAAATATAGTATATATTTTTTGTTATGTTCAAAACTGAATGTTGAGGTGTATGAAAGAGGGAAGAGGGAAGAAAAACAATACCAGTCAACCTATCCTGGTCCTAGGTTAAATTTGGAAGATACAGTAGAGAGTATAGTGTAGAGCAGTAGTTCCCAACCTTGGGTCCCCCCGATATTCTTGGAATAAAACTCCCTGAAGCCTTCACCCACTAGCTGTGCTGGCCAGGATTTCTGGGAGTTGTAGTCCAAGAACATCTGGGGGTCCCAAGGTTGGGAAACCACTGGTTTAGTGGTTAGAATGTTAGGCCAGAACTCGAGAAGTCTGGGTTCAAATCCTGGCTGGGTGGTAAAATTCATTGGATGGACTTTGGGCTACTTACAATTGTCTCAGTCTGACTTCCCTCATAGGATTGTTGTCAGGATAATTTGAGGGAGAGGAGCAATCACATATGCCTCCTCGAACTCCCTGGAGAAAACTCAGAATAAAAAAGTAATAAATTTAAAAAACACACACACACACAAATGGAAGGGCATCACCATCCTGCCCTTCCAACTTGTTTATTATGTACACATGAATGTGTGATGAGGACAAGTATGCTGTAAGGAGGATAGGCCCTCTTGAACATCTGGAAGACAAAGATCGTTCTTGAATAACATTAAGTTAAAGTGCTGTGATTGGTATATGAAATAAGGGCCAGCTTCCAACTCAGGACATCTGCTTAAACAGCTACAAAGCTGCTGGTCCCCCATCCCTCCATTTTGACATTTCATAAAGGTTCCTGTTAAAAATCACCTTCTTAGAGTAGGTAATCTTTAATTATAACAGCACCTTCTACTTCAAGGCCTGTCAGCATTTCCCTTACAAACTACTTTTTTTCTTTCATATGTTTTCTTTGGCTGTTAAAACTCCATTCTTGGCAGGGAAAACATGACACACCAAACCTCTGCTTTCTTAATTACTCCATCCAGAAGTTGTTCTGTGTAAGAAAATGATGCAAAATGAGTTGAGGTTTAAGTACATGTTTAGCTTTTTCTTAAAAAACAAAACAGAACAAAAGTTAAAATTGTTGGCATGTGGAATTATTTAAAGATTAGTCATGTTTCAGTTCAGATATAACCGCCTCTATCCAATAAACTGAACCATGAGCCAGAAGGCTTGTCCTTCCCATTGTCTCCATTCCCACCACCCTGCCTCTTTCACATCCTGAGTTATTGGGAACTCTTAAAGCTTAGTTCAGATATTACCTGAAATTCCCAGAATGCCAGCACAATTGGCCCTGTGACCCTCCAGATGTTGTTGAACTGTCATCAAGATTTAAATCATCACAAAATGGAGTTTGATTCATCTCAATTCAATGGAGTAATTCTTTCATACCCTTGCAGATTCTATATATGTTTAGCTGGAGGGCAAGAGCACTTTGTGGTTCAAGCAGGAGGCAATCCTCATCATTTCGGGTCTGTTTTGGAACCAGAGTTGCCCATCCATGAATGGAGGGCTCCTTCGTTTTAGAGAAAGGAGAGGCTCCCTCTCATGGAAGGGGAGCAGAAATATAGTTTAATCAGTCCGCCCTCTGAAGCACAGTGGTTCCATGCTATTCAAAACCATCTCCCAAACTGCTAGAGCACAATTTTTGGAAGACAGAGCAAAACCTTGGTCTCCTACTAAATTGAAGGACAGTGTAGGAAAAAAAAAGCTGTGGTTTCTTGTGGAATAATTGGTATCATACTTTATTTATACTAAAAATCAGTGCATCTCAGAAATGCCTAATCTTGACTGGCTGGTGCAAAACCTTTTGTTCCTCACTTCTTCCCACTTATTCTGATAATGCAGAAGTTCTTCACTCTCTCTTCTTGGAAAAACTAATTGTAAGGTTTTCACTGGCACTCATTAGTTGATTATGGCTTTTAGGTTGTGTTTTTTTTTAAAGGTTAATTGCTGTCCATTGTTTTGTTGCTGTGTTCCTCAATTATCCTTGCTCATTGATATGGGTGAATGGCACCATGCAAATAAATAACATGTAACATAATATAATATACCATCCTAATGGATGCTTTTCAGTCTCTTCTTGGCAATGTTTTCTGTCATTCTTTCCTGAGCTGGAACAATGAAGTTGTAATAGCTGGTATGCAGAAGGACAATTACCTTATTTGAATTACCAAATATGTTCCATTAATATACAGAAGTAATTATCAACTGCCTGCTTCTCTGCTCTGTGTTAATGATTTGGAAGATATAAACTGCTTAAGTTTTCTTAGATACAGATATTATGTACATCTGAATTAGTAAGCTTTTTTTTTTCTTCCTAAGGGAAAAGAGAGAGAATTTAAATGTATGTAATACAGTTTTTATTTTCAGTCCTAAATTGGACTGCGTTGAGAAACATGACATAACTTAGAACACAGCTTAAAACTGTTTGATGCTTTTACAAAAGGTACAAACCATTAATTCCTTTGTTTTTGTTTAAACAATGTACCACATGCCAGAAGCTGAGGTGAAATTTGCTGGATCAGCAGGTGTTTTGTATCTCCCACTAAGATGTAAGCATGACATAGTTTTTCTACTTTGGAAACTAGCAGAGTAGGATTTAAAACAGAAGTTGAAACCATAAACTGTGAAGTAAAGAAGAGGAGCTTTTTTATCTGGACTCAGAAGCAGCAATTGAACCTTAAAGACAGGATAAATCTTTAAAGAACAACACACCAACCCAGTGTCCCTACAACGTGTCTCCTTCGGATCTTCTCTTTTGATTAACCCCACTTTCCTCTACCCTCTAGGCAAGAAAAGTTGACTGGCCTTTTGTTTTGTTCAGTAACCATGCCTCGAAGTTGGATTGTTTTAAAATAAATGTAGTCAGGAATTAACCACTGTTGTTGGTCTAGGTAGCCTGGAAAGCTGTGGTCAAGGAAAACTAGAAGCTGGCAAATCATATAGACCCAGTAGCTATGCAGGAGAGGAAGGTATGAGGCTTGACACAGCTGGTTGCTACTTGCTCCTATTATAGGAGCACTACCATGATGCACAAGGAAGGATTTGTTGTTCACATTGCACCATTCACATTGCACCATTGAAGACAGTGGGGACATAGGAGGGCAAGTGTAGATCTTGTCAAGATACCACCTTTTGAAATAAGCTCATAGCATGTTGGAATTGGAAGCTGATCGAAATAGCACAAGTCTTAGTAGCCCCTTTCTGCCTGAGGAATATGTATCATTACATGTATGTTTGTGTGCACACGTTTTTCCCCCCATAGTGTGACAGAGGTCTGGAGAAGTAGGAGGCGGTCATCAGTAATTGCAAATAACAGTTTGTCATATATCCAGGTTTTACACATGTTCAGTGCCATTCATTTCATGATTTCAAAGTAGGATTCTTTCTGATTTAAGAAGAATATGCACAAGCAGTGTAAGAATGTTTAGCTAAATACATCTGTTCCTTTTGTTTCTTTATTCAGTACTGATGGCTATTGTTTTGCTATGGTAGAAGATGATGATTCTGGAGGGCAGACGTTCACCACAGGGTGTATAGGATTAGAAGGTTCTGACTTCCAGTGCCGGGTAAGTATATATTCTGAAATCAAACTTTCCACTGTTCTAGGTGACATTCAGCCTGGGATAATCTCAGTATGGCACAGTGGCAGACTATTCTCCTTTATTGTTATATCATGAATAGAGATGGGGATGAATCAAAAAAAAATTTCCTCATTGGATGCATCATTAGTCAAAGCTGATGAATGGACAAAGTAAAGAAGCACCAAATTTTAGTGACAAATCGATGAATATTCGTCGATAAAAAAACACAGTGTCCCCCCGAACAGCTGATTGGCAGGACATTCTCAAGCAGGCTGGCTGTGGGAAGGCAAACCATGGTTTCAGTTCCCGCAGCCAGCCTGCTTGTCAATGACCTGACAATCAGCTGAACCCCAGGTTTATCTTTCCCCAACCATCAGCTGATTGTCGGGACATTGACAAGCAGGCTGGCTGCAGAACAGAAACTGGAGTTTGCCTTCCCACAGCCAGCCTGCTTGTCAATGGGGAGACATTCCCTTTTCCGTTCCTGCAGCCAGCCTGCGTGAGGGAACAAATAAAAATGGGTAAATATTCATCCCTTCATATTCATTGGTGTCTTTGGATCTGATGAATATGAAGGGGCGAATATCCCACGAATCAGCGATATTTCACGAATATCACAATTTGTTTTTTTAAATTTGTTCCCATGTCTAACCATGAATAATGAGACTAATACAACCTCACTGTCTGTAGCTTTGTTGTTTAGGATAAAACTACTCATAACTCTGTCTATTGCAGGACACACCACTGTCCCAACCAAGAAGATTAATTGCATGTTGCACAGATCAGGATTTCTGTAACAAAGGTCTTCACCCAACTCTACCACCACTGGAAGATCGAGGTAATAGAGGAGACAAATTTTATATATCTGTCCCCATAATTTATTTAATCTCATTGAAAACAATAATCCATTTCGATCCTGTCTCTCTTCACATGTCTACCACATATTATAATATGTTTCTCTTTCTTTCTTAAATCTCCAACATAAAGATGGTATCTCCTTGTTCGTTGTGGTGCCTTGAGTTGCGAACTTAATTCGTTCCGGGATGATGGTCATAACTCAAGTTGGTCGTAACTCAAAGCACCATTTCCCATAGGAATACATTGAAACGCGATTAATCCGTTCTGGCCGTTTTTTGGTTGTATCTCAAGGCACTGGTTGTATCTCAAAGTATTAGTTCCCATAGGAACTAATGCAAAAACGGTTAATTCGTCCACTAGGGGGAGACTTTTTTTAAAACCTAAGATGACCTCTAAGGTTAAAAAAAGGGGAGGGAGGGAGGGAGCCTTTTTTTCCGGTCGTATCTCAAAGTGGCGGTCGCAAGTTAAAGCAAAATTTTGTGACCGGAGCTGGTTGTAACTCGAATTGGTCGGAAGTCAAGACGTTTGTAAGTCGAGGCACCACTGTATCTAGTTTCGTTGATGTTAAATATTCCTAATGTCATCGGCCAAAATCTTGTTTAGCACAGTAAGTTGCACCATATAGGTCCAATGAATCAATGGAGATTTGGTGAGTAATTTCCTCCATAACTTCCGCTGATTCAAATGAGCCTACTCTACTTGCAGTTTACTGTATTAAGTGACAATTAGAGTAAGCCCATTTGAATCAATTAACTTATAAAGGAGCACTTACCAACTGACTACTGATTCAGTGGTCCTGCTCTAGTGTGACTTGTCACACAAAGCAACTGGACTTGGGCTAAACAGATTCCAGGGGTTTTTATGTGACAAATCCCATTCATTTCAATGGGCCTGTTCTTGGTAGTACTAAAACTGGATTTAGAACACTGTTTTTATTTGTAAAACAAAAAACTGTCACTAAGATTTTTCAGTGGTAATAATACTATTGCAATGTGAGCACTCTGCTCATGCAGCTAAAGTTTTTCCATGATGGTTTTTCAGACATAAGCAGTTTGGTGCTATGAAATCAAGAAATCTTACTGTCTTTATATATATACAGTATAGCCTTTAAAATCAGTTTAAACTTGTATATCTTTTTAGGCAGCATCCTAATTAGATAATAGGCTGGAAAGTGAGCTCCTCTAAAGAGAAACCAAAGAATCTATTTTTGTCAGGTAGAATTCCCCCCCCCCCCCCAAAAAAAACATGCTATGTAGAAATTAATAGAAATTTAAAAAAAACCTTCTAAAGTTTTACCAAAAAACACATTCCTTTCTGGTGCTACATTGGCATCTTTCCTTGCATCCTAGGTAGCTTTTTCCTCCTTCCTGGCTCAGCTATAGAAGTGGCAGCATCAGGAATCTACAGTACAACAGAATATGCCCTATCTAGTCACATTTGGTTGTATTGTGGCATAGAGAACCATTCTCAGTGGGGGCTGTATGTCCCCTTGGGGTGGGTGGGTGGGCTGGAACATTTGAAAGGACCCACAGACTGGAAAGTTCTTCAGACACCACCTTATAAGGTTTGTTATGCGACTCATACAATCCTGATTCGGCCAATATTTCTTTCATATTGTGTTTATGGCCATGGCAAAAAAAAAAAAAAGTTGTGAATGGCTGGCAGAGGGGATTGCAAAGTAAAATTTAAAAATGGTATGTTTCTCACACAGTAGAGACCTCCCTACCATATGAAGAATGTGTGTGCATGATGCCGAGGGCTTTCATCAGTGTAGTAGAGTTAATATAAAAACTCTAAAAACAAGAGGACTGATTATCCAAGAACCTCCAGTGAACAATTCTCATAGAGAAATGAAAGATTAACATTTTATTGTCACCTTTTAAAGAATTCTTCTTTTGAAGACTGCCTTTCCAAGGATGGTTTTCTAAAACACGGCAGTAAAAAAATGAATAAATTGTGCTCCAAATTCAGAAGCCTTGCAAACAACATCTCAGGGGAAGCTTGGATTTTTTTTAAAAATAAATAAATGGGGGAGGCTGTCCAGCTGTAGGTCAGAGGTGAGTGAACTACAATTGACCCAAGCAGAGGGGTGATGTCAGCAAAATTAGACATATTGCTTCTTTGAAAGTATTCCACCAGGCCTGGAATTTGCTAGGAAGAGAAAAGTTTGTTTTCTGAATATGGGGGTGGGCGGAAAGCAAAGATGTTGCATACAGATGGATGTATCAAAATGAGGCATTGGCCAGGAGTGAGGAACAAGGAGGGTTTGGTGTCTAGGAAGGAAGCTCAACAACAGTTACAGTTCGAAATAGCCTCTTCACTCTGCAGATGAAATAAAACTTGCTGATGAGAACAAGAAGACCCAGTGCTGGTCAAGCAGTCTGCTTATTAAGAAAGCAGGAAAAATAATCAGATCCTCATATAACATTGCCATTTTAAACAATAAAAGAAATATTACTGGAAATCCCAATGAAAAGGCAGACCGTAGGCGGAGGAGAGGAGAAATCCGTCTTGACTGATTTAACGCCCTTATAAGCTGAAGTGTTGGTGCCACCATGTCTGGCTCCAAGCCTGTATAGCTGGTGATTGAATGAGATGGGCATTGATGACTGGAGAAAAGACGGTGCTTGAGATGTGTTACAGGCTGTAAGTTACTGCCCAGGTTGCTATTGCCGAACTGCCGAGCATTGCCAACCTGGAGTGAGTTTGCAATCGGTCAGGCAATTTTCCAGACGGAAATGAATAAGACTGGTTCTTATTCATTTTCTGTAGGGCTTGCTCGGTAAAGTCTTGAAAGGATTGAGGTTGTGAACCAGAAATACTCTGTATTTTTGAATTCCCAGCAAAGACAGTCAGATTGGATTCCATTTAAATCACTACACAGAAATTATCAGTTTAATCATGTGACAATTTCCCCCTCCAAAATAGCACTTTTCCTATCTATCTATCTATCTATCTATCTATCTATCTATCTATCTATCTATCTATCTATCTATCTATCTATCTATCTGTCTGTCTGTCTGTCTGTCTGTCTGTCTGTCTGTCTGTCTGTCTGTCTGTCTGTCTGTCTGTCTGTCTAATCCATCCATCTATCCATCCATCCGTCCATCCATCTAATTTTCCAGGTTGATTCCACCTCCCATCATTCTCTAGTCATAGCCACTTCCAATGTTTGAAAGTGTGCACTGGGCAAGGAGATTGTTAACAATATGTATTGTGGAAAATATATATTAATGATGTTTAAAGGTGTACTTCTGGATCTGGAAAATCACATGATTCAATTCAAATCCCTTCTGTTCTCTGCCAGAGTTTGCCTTTTCAGAGTGAGTGAGGGAATGGCTTGAGTTGGTCTACACAAAGCTGCAGAAGGACAGTAGGCTAGGCAGCCACTCAAAAGCAATCTCTCTCACTCAAGGAAATTATGAAAAGCCATACTGTAGGTTTTAATGGGAGTTCCAAGAAATTACAACATTACACCAGGTCAAGAGAAAAGGGGGAAAAGCTCCAGGGGTGCGGAAAATTCACCCAGAGCTGGAAAATTGGGCTGATCTTGTCTATTACTTCTCATTTTTGTATATTGATGTTAACATCAATATATATTGTATATTGATGTGTCCTTGGAAATGTAAGCGGTTTCAAAATTGCAAATTTTATTTTATTTTTTATAATACAGAGTTAGAATTTCTTATTTTTGTTCCATAATGAGATCTTTCAACTATAATCACATAGGCTCCTTAAAAAAAGAAGAAAAAGCATTTTAACTGAAAAAGCTATTTTAAACTGTTAAAATATGATCTTTTAAAATTTTTATACACTCTAATTTCAAGTGAGCTTTTCTTTGAAGTTGCATCATGTTCAACCCTATCGCATTAAACTCTATAGAGTTCAAATAAAACAAGATAAATTTATGAAAGTATGGTATCCCTTGTTGGCCTTTGGTGCAGGAGATCAAATGGAAAATGGGCTGAAATGCTGGTTAGTTTGAATAACTGTAGAGTTAGAAGTAAAACATATATATATATGTTTAAATATTATTAGTATACTATAGATAAGAAAATTATTGGAAGTGTAACTGTATTTATAGAAAAAAATGAGATCTTTCAACTATAATCACATAGGCTCCTTAAAAAAAGAAGAAAAAGCATTTTAACTGAAAAAGCTAATTTAAATTGTTAAAATATGATCTTTTAAAATTTTTATACACTCTGAATCCGAGTGAGCTTTTCTTTGAAGTTGCATCATGTTCAGCGTGATTTATGCATATGACTGTACCAAAAGTACTATGCTGTAAGTATCACTGCAATTCTTTGCAGCGTTTCCCTTTGCATTCCTGTCAGTTTTACTTTCTCAGTGGCCAAAATCCAGCTGAAGAAAGCCTGTGTGCATAAGAGCAGTTGTACAGCATTCCCCCCTCTTTGTGCAATCAGTTGTACAACTGGACATGTGCTAACTGTGTTGATAGTCTGGAGCTGAACACACAAAGGAGGGGGAAGAGGAATCACATATGCAAACAGGATTCTGACCTTTGTTGATCTAATGAATGAAAGTCTTTGCATTAGAAGAAAGCCACATCTCACACACTTTTACAGACTGTCATGTTAAACTTTACATTCCACAACCCATTCTGAAATATCACCAGTGAGAAAGCTGCTTTTGTGGGAATTTTCTCATAGGTTCATTCTTGTTGAATGCTTTCCCCTTTTACTGAATGCAAGAGTGAAGCTTGTCAGTCAGTTCCTGAAATTTACACCATTCTGTCACTTCTTAAAGCTGGATGCTTGCCTGCCAGTTGCTAGACAATGTCAAATGCCACCATTCATTGATAACTTGTGAAGGAGCATTAACAAGCTGCTGGCTCTTTTTATGTTGTACTACCGACATTTAGAAGTAATGTAAAAGGGATTGTACCAAGATGTTCACTCCATTTTCTTCTCAGTTATTGAATGAATGAATGAATGAATGAATGAATGAATGAATGAATGAATACTTTATTGTTGATTTAACCACTTTGGTCATTCAACCACCACTAGCATTACAATTAAAACAAAAATAGAAATAGAAATATGTACATGTTTGGAGTGTTTGCTTAACAAACAAAATGCTAGCAAATTTAAAAGTGCAAATACAAACATTCACAAAATACTGGGAAAAAACAAATTGTAAACAAGTTAAAATGCGCACACATTTTCCAAAAAAGAAAAAAAACAGTCCTTTCAATTAACCTTATAGGTTAATTCTTCCTCAATTTTTGGCAGCTATTGCAAATCTTGCTACTCTGTCTGTTGCAGCTTCATTTTGTTCTCAAACATTATGAATTTTCTGATTAGTATGAGTCATATAATGTATAGTGGAACAAATCTCTGCATAATTCGTGAACCCCCTGATGGCACCACCACTGCCCCATGAATGGGGAAAAAATGTACAGTTTAATGTTTTCATCTCATTTCAGAATCAAGTCTGATTCTAAATGGAGCATTATATCCTTCCTGCCACTGGCAGTTCCCCTTCCCATCAGTTTTAGGGAAGCTCTTGTTGGTCATAATCCACCAGTCCCATTGTGACTGTTAGTATTTTCTCTTAGGGTTTTAGATTCAAAATACGGTTTGATGTAGATGCTTGCAAGTCCAAGCAATTGCGTGTGTTGGAAGTTTTTAATGCCTATGTATGTTCCTCATGCATCATATACATATTCCTTTCAACTGAGAAATGATGCTTTTTCATAGATATCATTATATGGATCAGTTTCTGTATCGTGGTACACATGTGATTAGAACTGGTCCTGCAAAAGTTGGGCTCTTCATTTCGCCTCTTTTCAGAAATTAAACAAAAGAGCCCTATCACTTATATTCTGTCAGTCTTATGGAAATTTGAATACTTGTTGATGAGCCTGTTCTCAGACATATAATGTCCCTTCTTCTGTCATACACCTGTATGTTGCATATAGCCTTCAGCATACTCAGACTATTACAGGTGATGTATTTTGGAGTGAAATGACTAGTGGAAACATAGTCCTGATTAACAGTGACATAGAGCATTAGTTCCCCATCTGCTTTGCCCCCAGTAGCAGCCTCTTCCTTCATAGAGACGAGTTATCTCCCTGGTGGATTCTCAGTTTCCACTCCCCCTCTCTTGGAGTGACAGCTCAGGTACAAATCTGCTGGCCTAGTGAGAATACCATACAGGAGTGTTTTCTCAATTGCCAGTGTCTCCTTACAAAAGGGATTTCAAATCAACAGCAGTGTCTTGAGTGTTTACACCACTAATGCACTAGGAGCAGGTAATGTCAGATTAAAACATTGAATCTGACGCAAACAGGAGTCACATTGTTTGTCAGCTCATTTAGGAAGCAAGCTAGAAAGAAATGTTATTTTGGGGCCAAAATAGAAAAAGAAACTCAAGCTTGGAAATAAAAGTGCAGAGGAGAAAGCTAAGAGTCCCCATGGAAGCTCCTTTGTCACATCATTCCCGTAAACCTGAAATGCAATAGCCCTATTCCTGGACAGATCAATAAGAACAGAGTTCTCACAGCTCATGCCTGCTCTGCTTTATCTTATAGTACAGTACAAGATAATCAGTTTGAAAATGCCCGTCCTGATCCAAAGCAACTGGATGAACATTTGATGCATTTGTATGTTGCAAATAAAGACACCTGCTTGTAGTGGCAGAGATCCCCAGATATCCCAGAATATTTGTAGCGATGGTGAATTAAGACAGAATGGTGGCATTCAGAACAGGAAGAAGGTTAGGCTGGAAGCTTTTGACCAAACCACACTGTCTCACAGTTGCTGGTGCCAACCATTTGTCTTACTGCCAGTGCTTTGAGTTTATGACTACGGTCGTGCTTATAAGCTGCTGCAAGCATTTGGGGATAAAGGGTATAGATTGTATAAATCAGACTGACATATTTTCAGTTCTCTAATGTATTTGTTTTTATTTGAGGTACTGCAGAGGGGAATGTTCACCACAAGGCCTTGCTCATTTCAGTGACTGTCTGCAGCATACTCCTCGTGCTGATCATCATATTCTTTTATTTCAGGTGGGTCTGAAAAGTTTATGGTTTTCCATTTCTTTCTCTTACCTATGTTCTGAGCTTATGACTGCAAACAGAAAATGAATAATTTGGGGCACTTGGAAGGAAGGTGGTATTATGTTATAGTAATACTGGGATTGCACAAATGTTAGTGGAGGGGAAGAGAACTTTAGTTTCATTGCATTTTTAGTTGAGGAATGCAGTGCCACTGAATGAAAATTGACTTGGACTAATATCTAAAATGAAGCAGGAATGGACAATTTGGCATCTTTTGTGTACTATCCAATACTGAACTGAAGTAATCAACCCAGCTTCTCCAACCCCCAGGTGGAATGAGGAGAGACACCTCCCCATATATTTGCAGGTTGTGTGGCATTAATTATATTTTAAGGAATTTTTGAAAAAAAACAACTAGTACTTTTTAAATTTCATGGAATTTTTCAGGACAGCTTGTGAGTGATACTGGGAAGAAATGAATTTACCTTACTTTTGATGCTCAGAGAGGCAAGAGTGGTAGGAGGATGTTGCTATATAGCCTGTGTATCACGGGTGCATGCTTGATAAGCAAATCCCATAATTCCCTTGCTGTTTTTGTTGATGTGTACTCTGTACACTTTCTAGTTGAGAGACACAGTGCTAGCTAGGGGTGGCTTTTTGGATTCTTTTGGACTACGTATCCCAGAATTCCCTATTCTGGGAGTTCTACTTGAGTTAAACATACCTTATAAATGCCTACATGTGGCTCGACTGGGGAAAAAGGCCTAAACTGGAAGGCTTTGAGGCATAGCTAGGCTTAGTTTCACCCTGGCTTCTTGTCCCTGCCACAGTACTAGCTGGGAACTTTCTGAAAAGGAAGCTAGGTGGAGCTAGGCTTAGCTGAGCCTCAAAACCTTCCAGTTTAGGCCATTTCTCCCAAGTGAGCCATATGTAGGTGTCTATAAGGTGTGTGTAACTGAGCTAAAATTCCTAGAATAGGGAAACTATGGGATATGTAGTTGAAGAAATGCAAAAAATGCATTGCTAGTAGTGGCTGTCTTTCCCCTTCCCCCACTGAAAGATGAGGGGAGGGATTTCCTTCACCAGTGAATGGTTGTTGAACCACTGATGTTTTCCAGGATAGCTCAGTGGTTTAGGTATCTGGCTGCGGAGCCAGAGGTTGGATATCTGATTCCCCACTGTGTCTCTTTGACAGGAGTTGGACCTAGCGATCCATAGGATCTCTTCTAGCTCAGCAGTTCTAAGAGGATGTCAAGAAAAGGAAATTAAAAAGAGAAAGGAATTTTACAAGAACAGCCAGTACTTTTTAAATTTCATTTTGCATTGAAATACAGGTAACGATTCTGTATGTGTCTGAGGTTTTAAATCCAACTGACAATTTCACATTTTATTCCAATGAATGGAACTAGGCATGACTTCACAGAGGTAGCAGTAATAGGACTTTATTAGCCTTTGCTGAAAATAGCTGAGACACATAAAGCCTTCAGACAATTTACCAGGCAATGCTAGTGGGAAATTAAACAGTCCCAAAGAGTAGTTTTTGCCTCATGTGTCACACCACCCAGCGGTAGAATCACCCATATTTGTTTTGATGTAAAAATGCAGGTATAAAAGACAGGAGAGCAGGCCTCCGCGCTACAGCATTGGGCTCGAACAAGACGAGACGTACATTCCACCTGGCGAATCCTTGAAAGACCTCATTGAACAATCTCAGAGCTCAGGAAGTGGTTCAGGGCTCCCTCTGCTGGTAAGTAAGGTGTACTAAGGGAGAGTAAAAACATGGACACAGAGCACCACTACCCTCATGTTTGAAATAAAAAATCTGGCTGCAGCAGTGACTAAAAAAGAAGTTGTTGATTCAGTATAAGCTCTTATTAACTAAAGTTTTTTTTTCCCTGCAAAAATATAGTGCATTATACATCCAACAATCTTTAGGTGGAACAAGTTCTGAGAAATGGGTATGCTGGACTGAACAAACGTCTTTAGGGAGTCCACTATACCCATATTCTCAGAAACTTGTACGCAAAAACTTATGGGCGGAATAGGGGAGATGTATTCACTACACTAACTTCCAGCTTGTATCTAGGAACAATTCAAACCTTTTCCTGTCAGCTAGAATGTGGTAAAAGACCTGGAACCAGGTACCAGCTTTTTTGTCTAAATCTGTTGTTGCATTAATATTATCTAGTGAGGATCCACTTTGGGCACGCCCCAACATTAGAGCTTAGGTCAGAACCCTTTCTGTTGCAGGCTTTTCAGTTACGAAATGCCTCCTCCAAATATATTCACTTGGCATCGATTTTCATTTCGTTTAGGAACCAGTCAAAAACTGGCTTATTTCATAAAGCCTTTGATGGGTTTTAAATTGAAGAGAGGTGATTTTTTTACCTGTATTTTACACAAATTAATAAAAGACACAGTCGTCAGTGGTTACTAGTTAGGATTTCTACATCTTCTGTAGCAAAAAACAACAAAATCTATTCTGGTATCCTAACAAAAGGAGAAAGTTGTATTTCATGAACATATCACTTCTTCAGATGCATGGAATACAAACTGTTATACAAACTGGTACAGTCAACAGTGTTAGAGGGGAGTGTCTAACCCAGACACATGCACCCCCCCCCCCCATTTTTCAGGCTTCAGTGCCAAGCTGATCGTTATATGGTTTTTATTATATTATGTTATTATGATTGTGTGTTTTATTCATTAATTATTCATTTAAAATATTTTACCTCTTCTTAAAAAGGACCCAAGATGGCTTACATCATTGAAATACAATATTTAAAGCTGAAAATATTGAGTATCCAACAATGGTTTACATTGTTAAAAGCTACGTAAGAACAATGAGTATAAAGAGGCAGCTTACACCATTATGATACAATATTAAAGCTAAAAACAATAAGTATACAAATATTAAAAAGGAACAAATACCACTGTGAGAAATGGAAGACATAAGTAGTAGTAAAAACCCAGTGAAAGCAGGAATACATAACAATCCATCTAAAAATCAAACTCAGGTAGCTGGTTACTGAAGGAAGGCTTGCCTGAAGAGAAAGGTCTTTGCCTGTGTGTGGAAGGACACCAAAGATCTAGCCAGTCTGGCCTCCTATGGGAGCGAGTTCCAAAATCTGGGAGCAGCAACAGACAAGGCCCTTTCCTGTGTCCCCATCAGACATACTTGTGAAGATGGTGGGACTCAGAGAAAGGCCTCACCTGATGATCTTAACATTTGAGCCAGCTCATAATGGGAGATACGATCTTTGAGAAAGCTTGGACCCAGGCCGTTCAGGGATTTATAGGTTAAAACCAGCACTTTGAATTGTGCCCAAAAACTGATTGGTAGCCAGTGGAGTGGTATATTAAACAAACAACCAATACACTGAAGAGGACAAGAGTCCTGCTTATGTGTAGGATAACGAGCAAGAACCCAGATTTTTGCCTGAATAGGGCCACTCTATATGTTTTAGAGGCTCTTCATTATTTTGCTGCAAGTAAGCTATGGACTAACAACCCACCATCTGGGAATGTTTGTTCCAGTATCAGAAATCGTACCACTGTGAGAAACGTGACTGGAAGCACATGAACTTCACATAGGTACCTAGTTGAACTGCATTGGCTTTCGGCCTGGTCTGCTAGGGCTCTTATGTCCTTAGCTTGTCTATGAAATACTGAGGTCCATTTTCTGGGAAAGTCCCATGCTTGAGGAAGATTCTTATCTCTAAGGAGAGATAAACCTTGCTTACTGCAGGCATTTTCCAAAGACGTAGCTGTATTAGTCTGTCTCAGCATGTTGACAAAAAAAGGAGAAGGGAAAAAATGTTGTAACGCTTAAAAGACCTACTTAGCTTATCACCCCAACTAAAATCTGCTAATTAATAGCTTGATAATCCCATTCCTGTGTTGACAAACCATTGCCACTTTGTCTGTTATCTCTAACTTCACCTAAACATGAATCTTACCACCATGGAATAAATATAAGGGACATGTGTTTGGACTAGAGATGGACATGAAGCACCAGTTTGGCAGTTTGTGCCGGTTCATTTATCAGCCAAACACCTGTCCGTCGCTTCAAAGCCCTGCCTCCTCAGGCGGGCATCCACTCGGAGGCAGCACCCTGGCTTCCCTGTCCTGCCTCCTCTGGATGTTGCCTCTGAGTCTGCACCTGCCAGTGGGGGTGGGGCTCTGAAGCACCAAATACCTGTTCGGCCAATAAACAAACCAGCATGGTGGTTTGTGCCCACCTCTAGCCTGGACTACTGAAGAAGTGGATTTTCATCCACAAAAGCTCACACTGAAATGGAACTGTTAGTTTTCAGAGTATTACTATATTTTGCCTTTTCCCACTTTTCCTTGCTGTAGACCTAGTTATTATAACAGCACCCTCTTGTCTCTGTGACAGGTGCAAAGGACTATAGCAAAGCAAATTCAGATGGTGAAGCAGATAGGTAAAGGCCGCTATGGAGAGGTCTGGATGGGGAAGTGGCGAGGGGAAAAGGTGGCTGTCAAGGTATTCTTCACCACAGAAGAAGCCAGCTGGTTCCGAGAAACGGAAATCTATCAGACTGTCCTGATGAGACATGAAAACATTTTGGGTGAGTGGCACTCGTTAAAATAGAATGAAGCTTGGGGAGGGGGTTCCCGTATTTTGTTTCTATATTTTGCAACTGGTTATGGGTTACTTAGGTCTTGTTACATAAGTCAAGGATAATGAAGAACTTTGTCTCAGTTATGATAATGCAGTTGCTTCTTATTGTTGTTGTTTAGTCGTGTCCGACTCTTCGTGACCCCATGGACCAGAGCACGCCAGGCCCTCCTGTCTTCCACTGCCTCCCGGACTTGGGTCAAATTCATGTTGGTAGCTTCGATGACACTGTCCAACCATCTCGTCCTCTGTCGTCCCCTTCTCCTCTTGCCCTCACACTTTCCCAACATCAGGGTCTTTTCCAGGGAGTCTTCTCTTCTCATGAGATGGCCAAAGTATTGGAGCCTCAGCTTCAGGATCTGTCCTTCCAGTGAGCACTCAAGGTTGATTTCCTTAAGAATGGATAGGTTTGTTCTCTTTGCAGTCCAGGGGACTCTCAAGAGTCTCCTCCAGCACCACAATTCAAAAGCATCAATTCTTCGGCGGTCAGCCTTCTTTATGGTCCAGCTCTCACTTCCATACATCGCTACTGGAAAAACCATAGCTTTGACTATGCGGACCTTTGTCAGCAAGGTGATGGCTCTGCTTTTTAAGATGCTGTCTAGTTGCTTCTTATACCTGGATGCAACTTAACCTCTTCATGAGGAAGGTGAGAAGGCATGCATGCAGAGTAGTTCATGCTTCTTAGGCTCATGGTCTTTAATAAGGGCTTAGAGAGTGAGTTCTGTGGCTCAATAGGGATTTGGACCTGCATCTCCCAAATCTGCCAAATTTACCACCATGACTCAGTGGCTCAGATCGTGCTTTGCTGTATAGCCAGTTTTCTCCAAGGCAAGTTTTTCTGGATCATCTGCAAAATGTTACCGGTGAGCAGTCAGTGACATTGCCACAGAACACTGCTGTGTGACCAAGGATGTCAGCCACACTACCATTGTTAAGTATATCCTAGCATGTTGACTTTAAACATTTCTAGTTTTTGGAAGATGTTGAAAACAAAACCTTAGATCTACAGGACAATGAACCAGTAGGGGAATGGCTCCTCTCTTCCAGCTAGTAGGCCTGGAACCTCTGGAATATGCAGCTACCTTATTTTCTGCCTGATTCATGCCTTAATCATGGCATCCAAGGTTCATCAATTTGAATTGTCCCTCTTAGTGCCTCAGTGAGGGTAAGTTAAGTGTGTAAAACACTGCTGCCATTGGTACTTTAATACATACATGACAGCTTAAGACTGACCGTATTTGCACATAACCTCCCTTTGTACTCTGTGTATTTTGTACAAAACACTTGTAGCAGGAAAACCAAACTCCACCCATACCCTTTCTGTCCCTGTTTTGTTTCTGTGCACAAATCAACATTGTAAACACTTGAGTGCTAGTAATTTGGTTTCAGGCCATTTTGCTTTGCTCAGTTTCTTACCCCTCCCTTGTTGATCCCCTTTTCTCTTAATAATAATTACATGCCATAAGGTCTATTCTGACTTACAACAACCTTCCCAGGGTTTTCTAGGTATAGAGTACCTAGTTATAAGTGTCCCTTCCTCTTAGGGTATTCTGGGAACGTGTAGCTTGCCCAAGGCTACACAGACTGGTTCTTCTCCTACAAAGCATAATGTGGAATTGGAACAAGCGACCCCTGGCTCAAGAGGCAGGTGCTTTGACTCACTGAGCCTATCATTCTATTATTTTGTGCTTGTTCTAGTCAGAAATCTAGGAGAACGACTGGCCATATTTCCCCTCAGGCTTTTCTCTTCAGGAAAGGACCTGAAGGAAGGAAGTAAGTGGGAAGCTAGAGCGCCATATGGTGTTTGATCTAATTTTATATCACCCTCTGTTCTGTGGGGTGGGAAGGCCAAAGAGAGTGGAGAAAGGAAAGTGGTGAAGGGGAGCTGACATATATAAAGCGATGGTAGAAAAAGTAAAAGCCGATCTGCAAGCAATTTCTTTAGATCTCTGGCAGGACATTGAGGAAGATGAAGGGGGTAGCCAAAATAGATTAAGTGCTGGAAATGAGACGTGAGCCCTCTGGAAGTGAAAGAAGAGGGCTGTTTGATCTCTTGACAGTTTTCTGGGGTGGGGTGCAGAGAGAGAGAAAGAAAGAAATGTTCTTCCCCCACTTGTTTCAACTTTCTCTCTAAGACTAGTATCCTGATCAGTTTAGCATGTGCATCACTGCCAATGTGGAAAATCTGTATTGATGTAGAGGGGGCAGCTCACCTGCCTGTTTGCACAACTGGTTGCATAAGCAGGCAGACCACTCCACAGTTGCTTCAACAGTTACAGTGATATGTACAGTAAATTGAAGAGGATACCGACAGGCGTCTCTTAACTTTCCAAGCAGGTTAGCTGGATGGGTAACTCAGTGAGAGCCAGAGGTTGGGCGCTTGATCCCCTACTGTGCATCCCATGGAAAAAGAGCCAGCCTATGTAGCCTTTTGCAAACTGCAGAGTCCCAGAAAGTCTCCAGAAGAAGGGAATGGTGAAGTTTGAGCTTTATACCTAGGAAGCCCTGGAAGGGGTAACCGTACATCACAATTAACTTGATAGCATCAAATTATTATTATACTGATCCAAGTGAAGCATTGCATATGCTTCAAACCCTTCCTGTAGCCCAGGTATGATCTTTGTCTCTTTTTCTTGCATTTCAGTTCTTCTCCATGTATCTGCTGGTCAAATCTGAATACTGTAATTAATCCTTCTTTCTTTTTTGGTAATAAGTTGGGTATTTTGTTGTTCTTTATGATCTGTTGCTTCTTCTTCGTGGTCTCTGTGAATGCACACTAATGGGTTAAGTCTGCGCCTGCGCAGAGATCTCCGGAATATTCTAGAGCTTTATGCTAATCTACGTAGGACCGCCCCCCTCCCAACCACGAGGTCCGGCCGCCCTCCAAGTACCTCAGTTCTTTTTTACCGCCACTGCATGAGGCCTCCTCCTAGAGCTGCTCCTCTTCGCCGTCGCGATTCCTGAAAAAGAGCAAAAAAAATTTCATTACTCTCTACCAGTTATAGTAAGAGACTTTTTCTTTTACCGCCCCCCCCCTTCCCCTTCCCCCCTAGTTTTTTCCCTTTCCCGCCATTTATGGCAAGGAAACCTCCCCCATTCAAGAAATGCACTACGTGCTCTAATAAAATATCCTTATCAGACGGGCACAAATACTGCCTTTTCTGCCTGGGGGAAACCCATCAGACCTCCTCCTGCCAGTTTTGCAGAAACTTTACAAAACAAGCCCTAAAACTGAGAGAACAATGTCTGAGGTCTTTTCTTTGGGAGAAATCACTCCAGCCTCCAACCATGGACCGCTCCTCCAGCTACTGAGCCATCTTTAGCATTGCCTACTGCCTCTCCTACCCCTTCCAAGGCTTCCCTTAGACCAAAACATAAATCTAAGGCACCTCCATCTACCAAACCGTCTTCGGCACCGCCGTCTCTCTCGCCTTCTGATCTTTCCAAACAGAAGAAGAAGAAAAAATCATCTTCTCAGGCCCAACCTACTCCTGTACCGGACCTCCCGATACCGGATCAAGCCGCGATCCGTATCGATTCGTCAGAAGACGCACTTCTGATTCCTTCCGCGAAACCTGAATCTCCTATATTGGCTCAACTCCCGGTTTCACCGGTTGAGGCGGATTTGACTATGATACCAATGCCTCCGCGTTTGAGTCCACTTTCTACTCATCGCTCCACATCCTTGGGTGAGTCAGACTCAGCCTCTATGGTGCCGCAACGTCCTCTTCCACGAAAGAGACAAAGGAAAGAGCGACATACCTCTCACGGTACCGATTTGGACAGACCCACGACACCTACTGGGTCCATCCCAAGGCATAGACATTCAAGAAGGGTCAAACTCTACGAACCCAAAGAGTATTACGATCCCATTTACAAACATTCTTGATTTCGAGCACATCGGTACCACCCCTCCGAGTTCGATTACTACCAGGATCGCCGTTACTGACATCGCTATTACTACGATACGGACACTTCATCCTCATCCTCGTACATTCGGTACAGACATCGGTACCATGACACCTATCGGTCCCGGTCCTCATCAGAAATTGACTCGGTACCGAACTCCCCGGTACCGCCGCGCACATCCTGAAAGAGACAGTACACGGACGTTTCGAAGTCTCATAGCACGGTACCAAAAAAGTCTCGTTCTTCGGTACCATTACATCAAAAGACGGTACAATCAACCACAACCTATTCTGGTCCTCAACCTTTAGCTCCTGGTACCAAACAATCTACCAGGGATCATTTCAAGCAAACCTCGGTACCGGGCCAACACCAACCATCGCAAACCCATCAAACTCCTACTGTACCGTTGTCATCTTTCTCTAATTCTCTCCATACCGTGCCAGCTTCCCCGCCTCCTTTCTATGGCCAAGCTTCGCCTGCTCCTTCTTCACGCTCTACCTCATCGCGCTCCTCACTCTCTGCATCAGACCAAGGGTCCATTCCTAACCTACCAACGCCTGATTCTGACAGTAATCGCAATGATCCACTGTCTCCCTCGGATGATTTTTCCTCATACTCACAACTCATCCTACGAGTGGCAAAATCACTCGACCTAGATGTTAAACAACCTTCTCAAGTACAGACTGACAAAGTTTACGAGGACATCAATAACCAACAGTCTCTTCCTCCAAGTATGACTTTCATACCTTCACTTCTGGACCTCACCAAACAAACGTGGTCTAAACCATCTTCCATCCCGCAAATGTCACGTAAGGTGGAGAACTTTTACAGGACCCATGGGAATGATACCACATTCCTATACAAGCATCCACCTCCAAATTCACTGATCGTGGATGCAACTCAGACCAGAACACGTGGTCGCTCCTCCACAACTCTGAATAACAAGGAAGGGAGGAAGCTGGATGTTGCAGCCCGCCGAGTTTATTCCTTCGCCTCCTTCAACCTTCGCGCTGCTAATTACATTGCAGCAATGGGAGCGTACCATCGCCATTTATGGTCCAAAACCCTCCCATCCCTCCAGTCAGCATCCGGTGAATACAAGACACGAGGACTAGCATTCCATCAAGAAGCCATGACTCTGGCTCGCCAGGAAAGAATAACGGCCAGACACATCATTGATGCTTCATCTAGACAGATGGTAGCAGCAATAGCCCTTCGCAGGTACGCGTGGTTAAAATCTGCACAAATACCAGAAGACGTTAGAATGAGAATTGAAGACTTACCCTTCAACGGCTCCGGCCTTTTTGATGACAAAACCGACGATATATTGAAAAATCTGCAAAAATTACAAAAGACAGCGCGATCGTACAATACGCAAAAACAGTACAGATCGTACCGACAGCAATGGCATTGTCCCTACCAATATCACCAATCACGGTCTTACTACGATAGAAACAAATACTCAGCACAAGCTAATACTAATTTCCAACAAAGGAATACTACTCAACGACAAAGACTGAAGCAGTCATTCCGTCGCCCTTTTAAAAAACAGAAACAGGGCCTTTGACTTCACTCTGACCCAGATCCGCCATACTTACCTTCCTCCTATGCCCGCCACCAGATTAGCACCACATCTCCCAGTTTGGAACTCCATCACATCGGACAATTGGGTACTTACCATCATCGCCATTGGCTACGCCATAGAGTTCACAGACTTACCTCCTCACAATATCGTCGTAACGTCACCATCCGCCGTACTTCAACAAGAAATCCAGTCCCTCCTCTCAAAGGACACCATATCACCCATCGCCATCACAGAAGGTCATCCCGGCTTCTTTTCTTGCTACTTCACTGTTCCGAAAAAAGACAGAGGATTAAGACCTATCCTTGACTTACGGGATCTCAACTATTACATCATCTCAATACGTTTTCGGATGGTCACGTTAGAACGAATATTGCCCATACTGCAACAAGGTGACTGGTTTGCCGTCATAGATCTCAGCGATGCGTATTTTCATATCACCATACGCCATCAGCATCGCAAATATCTCCGGTTCGCTGTACGGCAATACGCCTTCGAGTTCAAGGCCCTTCCCTTCGGCCTCTCCACGGCCCCACGGGTATTCGCAAAATGCATGGCCCCCGTGGCAGCCCACCTGCACACCTTGGGAGTTACAGTTTTTTCCTACATTGACGACTGGCTTGTGGTCACTCCATCTCGCGCACAAGCTCTAAAAGATATCGAAGTTACTCTCTCACTTCTGGCGGATCTGGGCCTAAAGGTCAACGAGCAAAAGTCTATTCTCACGACTACCCAATGTATTACCTACATCAGCGCCCAATTAGACTCCACAAGGGCACGAGCCTTTCTTCCTCAAGAAAGAATAATCAAGCTTCATACTTTGATACACCAATTCCGCCCACACGCGCTAGTCACTGCCCACACTGCTCAGCGTCTCCTAGGCCTCATGGCCTCGATGACATCCACAATCCTTCATGCCAGACTAAAACTTCACTCCCTCCAGTCTTGGTTCCTCACCCTTTTCGATCCCATGACAGACAAGCAATCCAAACTTCTCAGGGTAACACCAGAACTATCTTCCCAACTCCGCTGGTGGGACAACTCATCCAACCTGCTCATGGGTCGTTCCTTCTCTCCTCTACAACCCACTATACAAATTGTAACAGATGCGAGCACTACAGGATGGGGTGCACACTGCAACAGACTAAAAATACACGACAGGTGGTCACACAAAGAACAAATGCTCCACATAAACAACTTAGAGCTCCTCGCGATTTTCAAAGCCCTCCAGGCCTTTGAGCCACTGGTAACTGGCAACATCGTTCAGATTACGACAGACAATACAACAGCTCTGTTCTACCTGAACAAGCAGGGAGGCACTCCCTCCCTCCCACTACTTTACCTAATGGTACAGATATGGGAATGGTGTCTGGAACGTCATGTTTTTCCCATGGCAGTTTACATAGCCACGCACGACAAGATAGCAGATGGACTCAGTCGTCTACAAAACAAAATGCACGAATAGTCACTAGACTACACGGTATACCTCAATCTCTGCAACCGCTGGGGGACTCCCGACATCGACATGTTCGCGAGCCACAACAATACCAAATGCAAAAAATTCTATTCCAGAGGAGGGATAGGACGCCGATCCCAGGGAGACGCTCTGATGGCGGACTGGTCCAGGAACCTGATTTACATGTTCCCCCCCTTTCCACTTCTCCTTCGCACCATATCCAAGATCAGGCGGGATCAGGCCAATGCTATCCTCATCGCCCCATGGTGACCAAGGCAACCATGGTTCACACTCCTCAAATCCCTGAGCAGCGACTACCTCCGACTGCCCCCGGTTCCACACCTCCTTTCCCAACACCACGGTCAAACTCACCATCCAGATGTGCGAACTCTCAATCTCACAGCCTGGAGAATCTCACTTCAGTGAATGAAATTTTGGCTCATGCACGAAAGCCTTCCACAACCAAGTTATACTCTTATAAATGGTCTAGCTTCACTACATTTGCTAGTCAACGCAACTTACCAGTCTATCCAACCAACCTCGAAACTGTTCTACAATTTCTATCCTACCTCTTCCATAATCATCTTTCCCTCTCAACATTGAAGGTCTACCTGTCCGCAATCATAGCTCATCAACCGCAGGACTCGGATGCCACCATGCTTTTCCACCACCCGAAACTCAAGCAGTTTTTACGAGGTGTCGCCAACATGCGCCCTTCTGCTCCTTCACCACCTCCACAGTGGCCTCTTTCTCTGGTGCTACACTGCCTCTCCCGCCCTCCGTTTGAGCCACTTGCCAATGCATCGGAATACCTCCTATCGCTCAAAACACTATTTCTCGTCGCTATCACCTCCGCGCGTAGAGCCTCAGAGCTTGCGGCCTTGAGGATCGACCCTCCCTTTCTCCAATTCCATCCCGATAAAGTTACCTTATTTCCAGATGTTTCATTCCTGCCTAAGATAGTGTCGACTTTCCACCTATCACAGCCTATTATCCTACCTACGTTCTTTCCGTCCCCTACTACGGACCTAGAACATTCATTACACTCACTGGATGTAAAGAGAGCTCTATCTTTCTACCTCTCCAGGACGTCCTCTTTTAGGAAATCTAAGAAAATCTTTGTTTCACCGCATCCGCCCCATAGGGGCTCCCATGTGTCTTCACAGACAATCTCCAGGTGGCTCGTTTCAACCATTAGACTAGCATACCAAATTGCTAAACGACCTTTACCTGATGGGATCAGGGCTCACTCTACTAGTTCCACGGCCACGTCTGCAGCATTCCTTCGCGGAGTCTCCCTCCCGGACATCTGCAAAGCTGCTACGTGGTCCACACCATCCACATTTGCTGCCCACTACAGACTGGACCTGAGGGCCAAAACCGATGCCTCCTTCGGACGGGCAGTGCTGTCTTCAATTATGTCGTGACGTCCCTCCACCTATGAGGTAAGCTGGTTAATCACCCATTAGTGTGCATTCACAGAGACCACGAAGAAGAAAGAGAGGTTACCTACCTGTAACTCTGGTTCTTCGAGTGGTACTCTGTGAATTCACACTTCCCGTCCGTCCTCCCCTCTGTCCGTCACTCCTGCGTTAATTATGCACCGGCGGACTATATATAGAACTGAGGTACTTGGAGGGCGGGCGGACCTCGTGGTTGGGAGGGGGCAGTCCTACGTAGATTAGCATAAAGCTCTAGAATATTCCAGAGATCTCTGCGCAGGCGCAGACTTAACCCATTAGTGTGAATTCACAGAGTACCACTTGAAGAACCAGAGTTACAGGTAGGTAACCTCTCTTTTTTCCACCCTCAGTGGGCACTGCACTTGCTGCTGCACAACATGCCATGATTTAATTTAAAGAGCTTTGATGTGCGTCTTTTTAGACACAAGTACAAGGGCAGACACGTGTAGGTTAGGACACTTTATTACAATTCCCGGGAAGCCTCACCTTCTTTTTCTCCTTGTAGGGTTTATTGCTGCAGATATAAAAGGTACTGGGTCTTGGACTCAGCTGTATCTTATCACAGACTATCATGAGAACGGATCCTTGTATGACTACCTAAAATCTACCACCTTGGATACAAAAGCCATGCTGAAGCTGGCCTACTCTTCTGTCAGCGGATTGTGCCACCTGCACACTGAGATTTTCAGCACTCAAGGCAAACCTGCTATTGCCCACCGGGACCTCAAAAGCAAAAATATTCTGGTGAAAAAAAATGGAACCTGCTGTATAGCAGACCTTGGTTTGGCAGTTAAGTTTATTAGGTGAGTAAAATATGGAAGAACAGGTTTATGAACACAAAAAGAAGTGGGTTGGAAATTGGAGCTGGGGTTGGATGTTGGTAGTTTATGGCAGAGAATGGGAAGCTTCATTTTTGAACTACAACTCACAGAGTTCTCCAGTTGGCATAGCTAGTGACCATGTTGACTGGAAGATATAGTTCAAGAAAAGAGGTTTCCTAATCTCTGGTTTATTGTGAAGAAAAAGAAAGTGTATTCAAGACAAAGTTTATTATAGCCCAAGCTGATGACTTCTTACAAACATCTTCACAAAAAACCTGACCTATTACTATCATTTTTGAACCTCTTCTGCTGTATGCCAATGGGTGGCAGCTGACTCCTCTTTCTCCTCCTCCTCCTAGCAAACACTTGGGAATGATACTATCAATTTGTGCATTCCGTGACCAATGAGGTATTCATTGCTGCTTCAGCTGGTCTTCAAAATCTAGCTTTTGTTTCTTTCTTAAAAAGGGAAATGCAAGAAACCATGAGGAGAACCCAGCTTCAACTGTGCTATCCTTCTCTCTTTCTCCCACCCATGGTAGTATTAAACAATATAAAATTAGCTCCTTTAATACATTTTTTTAAATTGCAGACATCGGGGCTGATGCATGCCCCATCAGCTTTTGGGGTTTGTGTGATAGGTGAACTGTATCTGTGTTAACATTCTTGCAAATCATCTTGGATCCCAATCCTGGGAAGAGGTGTGTGGGTGTACATGTGTGGAATCAGATAAATGATGATCAATAACCTGCAGCTGTAGCTGCATGGGAGTAGGGGGAAGAGTGTTTTTATCTTCTGGAGAAAGTGGAGGAAGGGTGAGGTGCTAACAGCCGCCACTGCACAAGTGCACACTTATAGACCAGTTGTTGGTTTGGGCATGGGGGCAGCTGTACTAACATCACTGGAGCAGCTGTCCATTGAGCAACCGTGTCGCTGCAGAGGGCTGGTTGCTGTAGCCCCACATCTCCATATCCCCCTTGCAATGTGGAAGATGATTGATACAAAGGCTTTACCTTTTTCTGTTGGCATGTAGTTGCAGCCAGTGGTTTTACATAGAAAACCGGCACACAGGTTGTCACTGATTGCATGTTGTGTTGTAGTTATGTGTTTTGTTTTGTTTTTTTACAACTTTGCATGCTCTCTTCTAGCTTGTTTGACTGGGTGGGTGGGGGACTTTCTAGGTTGGGTGACTGTCAATCTGTCCAACATTAACCAATAGTTCTCTCCTGTGTCAGAATTCAAAGAGAGGCTGGCCTCAAGAGAGGCCTTCATTTTCCTCAGAGAGTCTGTTTATGTATGTATGTATGTATGTATGTATGTATGTATGTATGTATGTATGTATGAATGTATGTATGTATTTTATTTTTATTTTTATTTTTATTTTTATTTTTATTTTTATTTTTTTATTTATTTAGCTTCTGTGCTGCCCATCTGGCTACTAGGCCACTCTGGGCGGTTTACATATAGCCTGTTGGTTGGTAGAAAATGTCTGTAAAAAGTCTATTGAAGCAGGATTTGGCTAGTGTAGTTCTCCAACTTCAGGAGTGGTGGGAGCATACACTTACATTCCCAAATGTGTTGAAAGAAGTTTCAGCTTCCTGTTTGGCTGGCTTCTGTATGTGAGGTTGGGGTGAGGATGAGGTTTTGTCCTTTCGCAGGGAAAATGTCTTAGACTGGCCTTGAACTCTGAATGTTTTCAGCTACAATGAATGTAAAATTAGTCTCCAGATAACAGGTCCAGTCCTCAAGAATGGTAATTGCACAGTTCCAGATTATTTTGGTCATCTTGCATGAATGGTTGAGAGAGTGAAGTTTTAGAATCTGAGCCATTTTAAGAAAACTACCTTTAAGGAAAATGTGATTGTTATCCTTGGCATCAGACTTCCTTCTTGATGCTAATGAAATCTCGGGAAAGGTTCCTAGCATCCCCTGTTGACTCAGATCTGTGTTGGGGTTTTGCATTTGAATGTTTAATATAGCCCCAGGCATGTAAACATTTTTTAAAGAAGAGTCCTTGGATAACATTTGAGAAGAGTTATTTCCCTTCAGATCACCTCTTAGTTCTGAATTTGCAAAAAGGTGGATTTAATTTGGGAGCTTTCCCTTCCTGTAGTTTAATATTTTGGGGACGTATTTCCAGCATATGTCATGTTTCTTTCTCCCTGCCCTCTGATCTTTTAGTGATACAAACGAAGTGGACATACCACCAAACACCAGAGTAGGAACAAAACGGTACATGCCCCCTGAGGTCTTGGATGAAAGCTTGAATCGGAATCACTTCCAGTCGTATATCATGGCTGATATGTATAGCTTCGGACTTATCCTTTGGGAAATAGCAAGGAGATGTGTTTCAGGAGGTAAATGCCTTCTTTTAAAAAGCTATTATAATCTCTTTTAAATAATTGGTGATGCTAAACTTAATTTATTCCCATTTCCTTCTGCTGGGACGTTTTCCCCTATGTGTTCTCGTACATCCTCATCTAGCTACAAAGATTTATTCTCTGTTTTAATAGTCTCTTTAAAAGTTGCAGTCTTTCATAATTGTAATGGCAATTTTGAAGCTCATTTATAGGCACTTCCAGAGTTATAAACATTACAGCTAAAACAGGAGCACTCCTGTTGTTTATGTAGAAACACAATGGGCTTGATTTTGCTTAGCTGTCATGATTAACAAAGATATTACATAGAGTTAAGTGCAGAAAGACAGGCACTAGCAGGTGTTAGCTAGAATTAGGATAACTGTAGGAGAAGGACAGCGCTATTCTTGCATGAAATTCATTTTATATCTGCAAAGATCTGAACTACTAAACCTAGCTCTTGTATTTTCTTGTATTTCCCTTCCCCTCCAGATCAACTCTGGCTGTTCCTTTCCTTTCCTTTCCTTTACACCTCTATAATGCTAGCATGGAGATTTTTTATGCTAGGCTCAGAGCATTTAAACAATGAACTTAAATTTTATTGTCAACTCTTTGATTAGTGAGTTCAGTAAAGTTTAGGCCTGGACCCAGTTTTGGTGTGGGGAGAGTTAGCCATGAGGCTTCTGGAAAAGGTAATTAAGAAAGTGCCTTTGAACAAGTGCAGAAGGACCTTTCATTGAACACTGATTTACTAAAAACAACTTGATTAGCAGGAAGAATTTCTGGATTGGGGTGGAAGGTGAATTCCCAGCGGAGTTGAGCATTAATGATGAGAAGATAGTGTTAGCATGCTTAAATTTGAGCTTAGTGTGTCATTAGAAACAGATAATTTTTTAAAGAAATAATTTTGTGGTATAGTAAGGTATTTCGAAGGCATTATGCAGTTATCATTACAATAGAGATAAATCTAATAAATGTTGAACCTAGTGCTGGAATGGATTCAGTACCTGTTTGGTTGTTCCCTACAACCATATTTTACAAGCTTCTAGGTTTGTCTACTATACCTCTTAATCTGAATTTTTAAAATAATAACTGTGTGCTGTGAAGTCACTTCTGACGTATGGCAACCCCTTTTCAGGGTTTTCCAGGTAATGTGTACTCAGAAGTGGTTTACCCTTCCCTTCTTCTGGGGATACCCTGGCTCTGTGTAGCTTGTCCAAGGCCCCATATGTTGGCTGTACTCGCAGGAGTCACAGTGGGGAATTGAACTGCCAGCCTCTGTCTCTGCAGCCAGATACCTAGTTCACTGAGCTATCCAGCCAGCTACATTTTTTAGCTATACAGTAAGACAACATGCAAGTGTTTCTCCCCCACCTCCAGGTATAGTTGAAGAGTACCAGCTTCCATACCACGACGTTGTGCCTAGTGATCCCTCATATGAAGACATGAGGGAAATAGTCTGTATCAAGAAGTTACGGCCTTCGTTCCCAAACAGATGGAGCAGCGATGAGGTAAGAAGAAGAGCTTTTTCAGAACTGGTCAAGTAGTTTGCTCCCATGCCTTCTTAGGCCTACTCAGAATGGGAGTCGGGTGACGTGTGGAAGGGGGGGGAAAGCACAAAGGATGCCACCTTTGGTATATTTTCAATCTGACCTCCACTAACTATTTTACAGAAAGACATCAGAAAATGGGAGCATATTTTGAAAAATCCTAGAGAGAGCTTGTAATGGTTTGGGTACGTGTATGTAGAGCCATGTTCTTTAGCTTTCCTGGGTTGCTACTTTTGTACTGCAGTTGGAGAGAAATAGGTCTGCTAAGTACTACACCCGTTTAGGATTATGTCCAGCAGTTGCTGTAATTTGCAACAAGTTGCAGGTTAGAGTGGGCTTGCGTAGATGGCATTTTCCTACTTGACAGGGGTCTCTGTGGATAGATTTTGCTTAACCTTCAACCTGGGACTGATCCCTGTGACTTATGAATGGGTCCTAGGAACCAGATAGAGAGCACAGGGTTCCATGTGGAAGTTGGTTGGTAATTGGAAAAAGGCAAGTTATTGGGTTAAATCTCCTTTGGGTTTTACGACACGTTCAAAACCTTGGCCTGTGATCGCAAGAGCATTGTTCAGGAGCAGGAACCCGGTGAGTTTTAGTATTTACAGTTCTAAGAGAATAATTATGTATGCCCCAGTAACAGCTTACTTACTCCGGCACCACCATTTAGGAGGAAAAAGTTCTTGAAAGCCCAAACATGTGACTTCTGCCCCTCATTCTTACCTTTTGTAAATGAATATAGGAAAAACGTACTATTTTTCGTAAGGGGTTGGGGGGAGAAAGGGAGGACGTTGTCTCAGCACTTTCCGCTGAGAATTTATAATGAAGCCAAATTGTGTTTTGGAATCAGTAGACCAGTAATTGATGTATCTCAGACAAATCTGCCGACAGTTATGGTGATGCTGTGCAGAGGTCATTAATCTTGTTAAGTGGTACAGTGTAATGCTATTATTGTAGGAGACAGCTGTGATTTGGGAATAGCAGTCTTGGCTTAAGTATTCTGCAATTAGATTTAAAAAGACTTAAATGGCAGAAGTTGTAAACAATTTTGAGCATGCGGGGAGGGGAGGGTCACATGGGAGTTGGAATTTAAAAAAAGAAAATTGTGAAAAGAGTGACATGCAAAAACAAGACTGAGGGAATTTAGGATTGGGGGCACTTGCCCCCCACAGAGTGAACATGTTTTCAGGAAGTCACCTGTTTCCTTCAGTTACTGATTGCAGAGTAATCATTCTGCAAACTTTGGCAGCCAAGAGAGTGATGTCACGTGTACAGCTGACACTGCACCATGTTGCTTGAATTGTTGCTGGATTAGCTGTGTATGGCTTTTCCCATCGCTAGTGGTGCCTGAAGGACTAAAACCTGAGTGGTGCTTTCTTCTAAAAAGGAATCAGCCTTTCAAACTGACCACCAGAAGAACATCTTTCTTTCCTCCATGTTCAAGGCAGTTCCAGATAAAGCAATAGCAAGAGGGTGCTGTTTCCTTCAAAGGCTCGCTCTGGCTTTTTGATTTTATCCACCAACTCTTCCACCAAATGCTGACAATTTGGCCCTTGGACTCAACTGTCAATATAGAGCCCCCAAATCCAAGACCTAAAAGCTTAAATTAATCCTAATCACATTTTGCCAACTATGGCAATCTACACCGTAACTTCTGCTTCATATCGTCTTGGTGAGCTTCCCAGAAATGCCTGGCTAGCCACTGTGGGAAGCAGGATGCTAGCCTTTGGTCTTCTCCAGCAGGGTTCTTCTGGTGTTCTTATAGTTGTGTCTAGAACAGCAGTGAGAGACAGTTGGTCCGATGTTGCTGGACTGAAACTCCCACTTCCTTTAGCCATCACAGCCAATAGTGAGGAATGGTAGAAGCTGTTGTTCATTGATATCTGGAGGACCACATATTCCTTATATTTTAGGATTGTGCAGTATTAGTCCCTAACTCAGAGATGTGCAGTGTGTCACTCTCCAGATATCTTGACATGCAGTTCCTGGCAACTTTATCTGGTATAGCCAGAGTTTAGGAATGCTGGAAATTGCAGTCTGGCTACTCTACCAATTGCTGTTCTTGTTATATAGGTTCAGTAAGTATTGGATTCAACAGCTGAAGGTCGAGCAAGTAAAGTGAAACTTTTGATGGGTAGATGTGCATTGCATGGGGTCAATAAGCTTTGAAGGAATGGGATGCCATAATTTGAGACTCGGTATGGTGCCGAGTGGTGGCGCTGCGGGTTAAACCGCAGAAGCCTCTGTGCTGCAAGGTCAGAAGACTAGCAGTCGTAAGATCGAATCCACACGACGGAGTGAGCCCCCGTCGCTTGTCCCAGCTCCTGCCAACCTAGCAGTTCGAAAGCATGTAAATGCGAGTAGATAAATAGGTACCACCACGGTGGGAAGGTAACGGCGTTCCGTGTCTAGTCGCACTGGCCACGTGACCACGGAAACTGTCTACGGACAAACGCTGGCTCTATGGCTTGGAGACAGGGATGAGCACTGCCCCCTAGAGTCGGACACGACTGGACTAAATGTCAAGGGAACCTTTACCTTTACCTATGGCTCCTTAATTAAATATATTAACTTTGCGTGTTAGGTAGCTTTCAAGTGCAGAGTTTGGCTTGCAGTCAGCATTGAATTTTGGTATGTGTGGGTGTGTGCATGCATGCGTGTAATGTCTGTATTCCTTTTTTTTTTTTTTTTTTTTGCAGTGCCTAAGACAAATGGGCAAGCTAATGACAGAATGCTGGGCTCACAACCCTGCTTCTCGGCTCACAGCCCTGCGAGTAAAGAAAACACTTGCCAAAATGTCAGAGTCACAGGACATTAAGCTCTGATCCAGCTGACAAACGGCATTTCTTTGCTAAAGCTCAGAAAAATACGGACTTTCCTTCACGTTTCAAAGAGACAGGAAGAAGAATTGCAAGCCTTCACTAATATAAACCTTGAATGCGGACTGTTGGCCAAGAAATCCAAACACAACTTCATACAGGACTCTTTCCAGGGGAAAGAAATGCGGTGCAAGTAAGAAAATCCCTTTACTACCAAAGGACAGGACATTGGCCTCTTTGGAGAACAATCAGAAAACAGTATCAAAAACTGCTTCAAGATTATGCATGCTGCTTTCTGTGAAAGCCCTTATTGTTCTTGTTGTTGTTTATTTGGATTGTTAAAAATTTCATGAAAATGAACCTTTGCGAATAGAAAATACAAGAAAAGAATTATATTCTAATACTAAAGGAAAAACAAACAAACCGAAATTTAATCTGAAATCTAAAAGTTGCTGTTCCTTCCTGCTGATAGAAAAGACAGTTGTGTTTCAAGGTAACCGAAGCCCCACCCTGTTGTGAAATAAAAAGGGAATATGTCTGTGCACATATCTAAATGTTGTCATCTCATGTAAGATGTACCTGTAAGAAAGAACGTGTCCCAGATGGAAGTTGCTTGATTTACTGCCAAAGAGTGCCTTGCGCAACAGAGATGTCATTATTTTGCAGTGTCTCCTGCATAAGCCCTTCACATTTTGACTTCCTTAAGAAAATGCCACCAGAAGTAATAATAGGAAGCTCACTTTGCGTGCAGAGCTTGGGACACGTCTTGACAAATAAATGGGAGCCACATGAAAGTACAACTTTTCAGTCTATGGGGCTTATGGAAAGGCACAGGTTGAGAATTGTGTCGTGGATCATCAGTTTTTTCTGAAATGTTAAAATATCCAAATTAGAGAACTTTTAGTAAAGCCTGAAGTGGTACATTCTTCGTCAGCCACTAACTTACCAGTAAAGTCACTAGTAAAGGAAGCTGTTCCCTCAATTGCATTTAAATCCCCTTGCCTTAAGACAATTAAGTTAAGAAGATAATGTAGACAGAAGAAGGAGCTTTAAAATGTATTGGAAGGTGGTGACTTATAACTGAAGGGTAAAAGAAATCTGCAGTCTGTTCTTAAGTGCAAGAAAAAAGCACTGTTGCCATATTTGACTATTGTACTCTCTCTCTCTCTTTCTATGTTAGAGAAATTCTGAGAGTTTTGTTTTGTTTAATGTGAAGAGAGTATTATTTTGCTGAATGCATCATTCCAGCCTTGCCTGAATTCCCACAGGAATCCTGGAGAAAAGCTAAAATGGCTGAACATTTTCCTTTTCTCATGATCTCTTCCTCCTTCCTGCCCTTCCCAGGATTAGGGAAAATGTGGTCTTCCACTATAGTGTCTAAGGCTGATTGAGGTCAAAGTCCTACAACATGTGAAGGGTCACACATTCCCCACACCTGTTCTGCTCAAAGTGTTAGCTCATCGTAGTCCCCCATTGGTGATCTAAGTCAAAGGTGCTCTATTTCATTTGAACCATCTTTTAAGTTTGGATCCAGCAATCTCTTAAGATCCGGCTTCCTCACCAAGAACACTAGAAGCTTCACCTTTTTCTACAGTGGAGGAGCTTCTTCCCTCCTCCAAAAAACAGACATCAGACCTTCCAGGGCAGCTTTACAAAAAGTGTGAGTTTTGTGGGCAGAGAAAAAGTCTTTTGGCGTTGTGTATCAGTTCTTTCAATACTTCCTCTTCCTGTGGAATCATCTTTACAGTCATTCATTGTTTTTCCTCTTGAATTCATACTGTCCCAGAGAAAAGCTGCTGGCTTATAGTTGCTTTTTCAGGAAATATATTTTGAAATGGTATAACTAAATTCAGAAGTCATTTTTATAAGCTGTACCATTGCAGCTGACAAAACATGCATATGATGGCTGTGGGTTCCAACAACTATATATTTCTCGGTTATAGGTACTTTGTAAATGTATTTAAAATCTTTATATGAAATTTTTAAGCAGATGTGAATTGTATGCGCAAACATTTATAGAAATCCTGAGTAACTGAGCAGCTTTGTCAATTGCACTGGGAGAGTACATTTGAAAGGCCTTTTAAAATAACTTTTAAGCCTCTAGAACAGTGGGATTAGTGGATAGGCATGACATGTTTTTGGACTACAAATTGCTTAATTTTCCATTCTGGAAGTCCTACCTGCCAGACCCACAACTACAGAGAAAAGGCCTAGCTAGGAAACTTTGGGATCTAGCATAAACCTAGCTTCCTGTGCATAACATAAGCTGCTGACTGAACATGAAGCTAGGGCAGAGCTAGGCTTACACCAGGCCTATGGTAGGCAATTTTCCCCCCTGGTAAGCCATATTTACATGTTTGTAGGTGTGGGTCTGTCAAGTGGATCGAATTCAAAAAACCAAAAAAAACAAAAACCCATGCCTGTCAGTAGATCATTACCCTCTTCACTAAAATAAATGGATTCTACAACGATCACAATCAGGATTCCTTCCTTCCTTGAAAGGCTATTAGATACAAGAAATTCAAAATATTAGGTAACGAACACAGTGTGTAAATTAGAACAAATTTGATGCAAATATTGGTTGAGCAAATCTAATTTGTAGTTTGATGTTATTTCAGCATGAGGAGGGAATATTAATACATCTCTGGATAGCTGAGAAGATACTATATTTAGTGACATATATGTTTAAGGTTGTAGTCAAGTAATATGAAGGAATATCACCAGTTGATCCCTTGAGTAGCATCAGATGGAAAGTCATCTAGAAAAAATAGTTTAAGCCACAAACCCTCCACATATCTCAAAACTTAATAGTCTTACTGCTTCATTCAGTTAAGCATGGCTGATGCTCATTGATCAGGGGTAATTTATAGGCTATTCTAAAAGCTATTTGACATCTGAAGCTATTAATTGATTTTTACATGAACATTGCTGGTCCACTGCCGAGTCAATCGTGCACAAAGCCTGTTTCTTCAAAAATTGTATTCTTTGTTCTTCTGGGTGCCTTGTGTCTTTGACAGCTGGCATCATAAATTCTCCTTGCCATGATTGGTGATTTGCTAATGGAGGTTAAGAATGCAGAGCCCTAAACTTTTCCTGACATATCTGGAACCAAGAGGAGGAAACCCTACTTAAGCACTCATTACATCATAACGAGTGTTTTCCACTCATGCGCCATCAGACCAAATGGTTGTATATAGCATAGAAATTCTAGTAAATATAAAAGTCACTTTAATCAATACATAACTGAATGCAGAAGTGACCATCTTAACCTCCTCTTGCTCCCTCAGGTCCCCAAGATATTATAAAAGTCATATGTTTTATAGTATTGTGGCCCTCCTCTATCTAGGTGAATTCTCTATGATATCAGCTTCTTTCTATGTCTGGTAGCTTGCCTCACATTTGAGAACTCCTGAAAGAACAAGTTCTATAATTTATAGCAAACAGACTGAGAAGCTCATTCCTGCCTCTGAGGGGAAAATGGCTATTTGCCTTTATATAGTATTCTCGGTCAAGTCACACAATCCTGACTTTGTGACTTTAAAATGCAGTTAAATAGGTTCTCTGTGCAATCTGGGCTGTGGAGAACTATTCAGAGATTGCAAAAAGTATAATTCAGCATTCCACTGGAATGGGTGGTCAACACATGAAGAGAGGGAGGGTGTTAGTCTTACCCCTTCTTTACTGTTGCTTATGTCACCCTTTGTGGTTCATATGTACATGTAGAGTCATTCATCCAGAAGTCATTGTAACTCCATTATGTATTACATGTCATGAAGCATTACATGATGCATTTGTTTATGAAACCATATAGGCTGATGGTTCATAGTGTGTGGTATGAGAAAAAAGAAGACATGACCAACATAGGAATAGAAACGCGTAATAATATGACATTTTTGTGGGTTTAGTTTTACTCAGGACTTGAAGAGTCATTTCACTTCATCTCCTACATCAGTGGTTCCCAACCTTGAGTCCCCAGATGTTCTTGGACTAATACTCCCAGAACTGGCTGTGCTGGCCAGGGTTTCTGGGAGTTGTAGTCCAGGAACATCTGGGGACCCTAGTTTGGGAACCCCTATCTTACATTAATCCTGCTGAAATCATACTATGCAACACAATTGTTCAGGAGACAGAAACCACCTCTCAGTTGTTTCATCACTAGTAGCTGATTTTACTGCATCTGTTATTTTTGAAGATTTTAAAGTGGTGATTATTCTAATTGTGAATTGAGTTATCACACCCAATACATACAAACCATTCAAAATGATACCCTTGTTGGTCACACTCAGAAATGTTCAGATAGATTTGGGGGTTTCTACTAGTTACCTACATTTAACACAATTTTTAAAGAACAGCTTTTTCAGGGACAGGTAGATTAAAATGTGTAGTTAAGATTATTTAAATTGGAAGAGGGGTTCAAGAAAAACAGTGGTTGTCCCTTCATTAGTACAGTACAAACTTTCTTTTGAAGAAAAGTTGACTATGTAATTTTAAAAATGATACTGATTTATGTTCTTTTTTGAGAACCAGTGCCTTAAAAACCTTAGGGAACAAGCCTATGTTGTAATTGTTCAAAATGGTGTATGTCGTTTCAACATTCCCCAAATAAGATGTTTTCAGTTCCCAAATAAATAAATAAATACATAAATTAACAAGTCTGATTTTCTTTTCAAATGCTGTGTTGTCTTTGAAACTTCCAGCAATGTTTGTCATTCATAAACATGTTGACTGTCAGATCCATATTTATTATTAAAACTGTTTCTCTGTGGTTTGTATGCAGTATTCACACATTTGTTGTAATCATCTTTTAAGCAGCATCAGATAATGTCCAGCCAATGCAAGGTGAGCGTGTGTTTAGAAAGTGTAACAAATTAAGGTGGAACAGTAGCAGTGCAACACGCACAACACTTCATATGCGGTCCATAGTATCTTGGCTAGAGTGAGAAAGAATGCAGTGCAGGAAGTACCTAAACTAAAGTAAGTAAACAATACAGTATAGTAGTAGCTGCAGTGACAATCAATGAAACTTTTAGAAATAACTTGTTAGAAATAACTTAATCTGTAATTGTTACCTTGGACCATGAGTCATGTCACTTAGTTACCAAGTTACTTTCTGGGTAGAAACATTTACATTTAGTTATCCTTGAAAATTACCTATAAAGGCTATTTTAAGGTACTTTGATGGGAACGTCTAAGATTTGATGCCATTCTTTTATCAACCCTAAGGGGGAAGGAGAGTATTCTTTCATTTAGTTCCCTCAATTATTTCCAAATATTTCCAGGGTGTAGTATCGGAATTGACCACAAGAGGAAACCAGAGAATATTTCTTGTATTTTTCTCGCTGTTAGTAACAGCAGCATACATTATGTGCGAAACAGTGAATTGCTCCTAAAGTTGGATCAGCGCTAATAATAACAACCTGGTTGCCAATGAGTAATGAGTAGTGCAACAACATTCTGAACTTCAAAGAAGCTAATGAACAAGCTACCCTGACAGAAAGGTTTTTTTTGAAGCTCCTTTCCTCTGTGTGATGACAGTAGTTGCCAAGGCTAGGCCTGTGTAGTTTTATACTGGTGTATTGGGATGGCATTGTAACACTAAAGTTCTGCATGTTTTCAACTGACCTTTTAAAGGGTGCATTTTAAATGTATTGTGGCTGATTTTCAGTTTTCACTTTGCATCTGTATTTTATTGTAAATGTAGAGGAAGTGCTGCGGAGTGGCATATTCTGTCATTAGTCCTGTGGAGGCGGATGGCATGGAATCAAGTAAGTAAAGCAGGTAGAGCTAGGAACAGTTACAATCATGCTGTTTCTTGTATATCACTGTTACTGTATAAAACAGAAGCCTTTGATTTGGCTCAAAAGGTGTGATCAACTGTGTTAATTAATAGTCATACAATGTTTTGACCAAAATAAAATTCCCCTCTGAGGATAAATCTGCCCTCGTCAGTCAAAGGTGCTAAACGCATTGTCAAAAATATTTCAATATCAAATAACTTTGCAAATACTACCAGAAACACAAGTGAGTTCTAGATAAAATCAAACTTGAACTCTTCCACCAGAAGCAAAACTGGACGAAACTGAGGCTGTTGTACTTTAGGCATATCTTGAGACAGCATGACAGATTGGCCAGTATCCTTCCTCTTCATGCTGGCGTAACATCAAATTATGTTGGCATAAATTTCAAGTTATGTGAAATTGCACCTTGAGTTCTGTGCGTGTAGTCGTGCAATAGAATTTTGGCCACTAGGAAAGACAAAGCTTGGAAAAGTTGAAGGCAACAGAAGAGGAAGACCAAATATGAGAGGAATTCAATCAATAAAGGACACAGAGCCTTGAGTCTGCAATATGAGCAAGGCTCCTGAAGGCAAGACTTGTGGGGAAGTCACAAAGTCATAGGGTTGCCACAAGTTGGAAGCAATTTGACAGCACATAACAAAAGGCTTCTGACACAGCTGCTCTGGTCCTCAGTGCTGTTTCCATTTGCCACTAACTTTAGCCATCTTCCATCCTGTCCTATCAATAATTCCTTCCCAGTCATCACCTGTCCATAGGATTATGGCTGTTTCCATACTTTGGACTCAGAAATGAATGTGGTAAGGAGATATAGTGTAATGGTAAGATTTAGTGTGGTATGCAGGTGTTATTGTTGATGTCTTACTCTGCTGTACTTTGACAGCTGATAGAATTATCATTTTGCTCATTAATGCTGCTCTGTCATTATTTTTCTAACTGGTGAAATATAAGCTTATAGCTGTGTTAACGTACAGGTGCCCTACAAAGTATATAAAGGTCATCGGTGAGCCTTGGTGTAGACATGATCTGGAGAGGTGCTGTATAACCACTGACTGCAGGGAGGTCACCAGCTTGTTTGGGGACTCCTTGCTAGCAGAAGGGACACAAATCTTCTCTTCCTCTGTACTTACCGCTTACGCATTCTGTTCTACAGTTCCTTTAAAAACTTTTGCACTTCCTCCTCCATGGATGTGTTTGTTGTGACCAAAAGAACCTATAGTCAGCCTTGACAAAACGGGAATCAGTCATCTGCAAACGGCTAGAGGTGCAATTTCCCCTCTGATAGAAACAGAACGTTTTATGACCTCTGTGTTTTTATTCTCTTTTTGTTTTGTGTGGTATATTCACCCAGCTCTGTAGACCTATGCATGTGTGAGCCAATCAGCCATGCCGTGACCTGTGGTACTACTGGTTGAGCCAGGTCTTGAGCCCTTTTCCCCCACAGGTTCATTGATTCACAGAAGCCACGCCATATGGCCTTGCAGCAGTTCTTCCTGTCTCCATCTCATTTGTGAAGATGCCTAGGGATTGCAGTATGCACTGTAGTGAGTAAGAGAATGCTTCGCTATGTTGCAGTTGCTATTCTTTGCATGCAAGATTTCAATGCTGAAATTACCAATACAGTAGGACCCCTGTATCCACGGGATCAGTATCCACTAATTCACTTATCCATGGCCTGAAATAATGTTTGCTATAATCTGGGTTTTTGTCAGAATCTGCGGGGGTGGCTTGGAAGCAGTCCCCCACAGATACAGGGGGTCCAGCTATAGATTCTTTTGTGTAGCATTTTCAGTTACATTATGGCTTGCTAGAATCTCTATGTGAGATCCATGGTATAGTGGTAAATTTGGACATGCAGATGTTCATCCTCATACTTCCCCATAGCCATCTCCACTCCCACAAGAAGAGTCTAGAAGTGTAGGCAGCTGATCAAGTCATATCAACAATTAGCAGGCCTTTTGTAAAGCCAGTGGCTCTTAATCACTCATTCAAGACACATTATACTCAAATACTTTGCATACAACAAAAATAGCGTTGCAACAATATACAATTCCTATAAAAATCAATTGCTCTCCCAGGTAGTGTAAGAATTGCATCTAAGCTCAGAGGTACCAGGGAAGCTTGAGGAGGGTATCAGATGATGTCATAGTCCCAGCTAATCAGAAGATTACAGGGCTTTGACCTGAATTACAGGCCTAGGCTCCGCTAGACTCCAAATCCATTTTGTTTTTATTTTTGCCTCAATGGAAGTGCAAAGCAGGGATATTCTGAACCTGGCAGTCCATAAGACACAACTTCTGAATCCTGTTCAGTGGGTTACTAGGTGAGCAGGGCTATATCCATTACATGCCCGCTACTACAACAGATTTCATCAACCTTGGGATGGCCTATGGCTGGTTTGGTAGGTCATCGGTTATGTAATTGTACACTATCATATCAAAACCAAGAGAACCATATGATTACTTTCATATTCTAAACAAAGAGCATTGTTCAGTTCAAATCTTAAAAAACCATGGAGCTTCCCCATCATTCCGTGACTCTGCTAAACAGACATATCCAAGGAACAAATTAGATAAGACTCTGGCATAATTCCTGTTAAAAATTAAGGCCAGTATCCTAGTGGAAATGTACCAGCAGTTCTATGTTCCACAAACCCCTTGTTGCACAACCGATCTCATAAGCAGTGAGAAATCAGACAGGCAAAGGGGAGTCTGCCGAAGCAGGGCAAGCATTTATGTGATTGCTCCTCTGCAGTCATGTAATGCAACAGGATACTGGCCTGTTGTTGTTGACCTATGTCATTTGGTAGGGATCAATGTAGCATAATAGAATAGAATCACAGAATAATTGAGTTGGAACGGGCTTATAAGGCCGTTAAATCCAAGCCCCTGCTGAATGCAGGAATACAAATCAAAGCAGATCTAACAGATGGTTGTCCAATTTTCTCTTGAATGCCTCCAGCATTGGAGCACTCACCACCTCCTGAAGTAATTGGTTTCATTGTTGTACTGCTCTAGCAGGCAAGAAGTTTTCCTGCTATTCAGCCTACATCTGGCTTCCTATAGCTTGAGACCATTATTATGTGTCCTGCAGTCTGGGACGATCAAGAAGAGATCATGCTCCTCCTCTGTATGACTTCCTTTCAGGTATTTTAAAAGTGCTATCATATATTTCCCCCTCTCTTCTTTTCTCAAGGCTAAACATGCCCAGTTTTTTCAGTCTTTCCTCACAGAGCTTGGTTTCCAGTCTCCTGATCAGCACTGTACAGCACTGTAAAGTGCAGCATAGTTGAACAGAAGACATAATCAGAAACCCTCTGCTACCCCTATTTTTCTCTCTGAAATTATTTCTCCCCAGACATTTTCCTCTCAGGGGAGCTCGAGATCAAAAGCAATGTCTTCAGAGAGAAAAACAGTGGGAGTCAAAGGAAAAAAAAGTCATGGAGAAAAAAAAATTGAAATAAAATTATCTGATAGAAAACCATAGGCTGGAGGGTAGGGGGAGAGGAAATTTAAAGCATCATACCCACTTTCCCAGTCATTTAAATTTTTTTATAGGAATTGAACAATGACCCCCTATTCCGACAGATAGGTTGTACCACCACTCCATCTAACATGCCACTCTTGCTCCACTATTTCATTGCGTTTAAGTGAAGTCCGAGTGAAAGACGGAAAATTTGTAGTACCATAATGAGGAAACCAACTGGGAAACAGCAGGGCAAAACAATTACTTTTAACTCTGATTTATACTCCTTTGATTCCAATAGAACAAAGCCACAGATCTGACTGCAATAAAAAAAAAATCAGGTGTCTTTCAAGTTGCAAAATTATTTCAAGTAAGAAGTACAAAAGAATCTGTGTTGTTTGAGACTCCAGAGAGCTGACATGACTGGATAACCAAATGCCTAATTGACTAGCAGGATCAAGAGGTAGGGCAAGGTGCAGGATGGAGTGAGGTTGAAAGAAGTTCACAGAAATAGCTCAGGATTCCCCCCCCCCCCCGCAAGTGTTGACTCTTCTCTTTCTTTTATATGCTGGACCCCACTGATTTAAATGAGATTTAGCCATGTGTAACTCATCACAGGAGTGTGGGCTAAAAGTGCTCTAAAAACAAAAGACGTTAATAGCATGCTAATGGAGAAAGAAAATGTGGAGCACCCAGGGTCTTGCTTATCCATGCTATTCCTCATCTGATCATTTGTGTCCCAAATTTCTCACACATTTGGATAGCCTCAGTTGTAAGAACATTCTGTGGGAAGCAGAAGGCAATGACACAGACTGCCTTTTGGGGAGGAAAAAAGTATACCTTGGGCTCGTTTTGTCCTTTCCATACCCACTAACATTTCACAAAATGAAACCTCTCTTTCAAAAGATATGGAATTTTACTACTCAGAATTTCCCTAAGCTTCTCAGACCAATGCAGCAATGGACTTTGCATCTATAAAATATGTTTGTAGGAAGAAATACTCCAGGTCCTATTTCTTTCAGATTCATTAATGTTTGGTCTGATTTTTGGATTTTGATCCTTACATTTTTTTTTCTGTGTCCATCTGAGCAGTGCTTTGTGTTTTGTTGATTTGCATTGATCAGCCCTTCCCAACTCCTAGTTCCATCTTTAGATGGATGTTTTCTTTAGTACCAGTTAATCCATGTCTGAATCACTCAATGTCTCCCTGGAATGTAACAACAACAGCAGCAGCAACAATTGTGTGCTGTGACATCAGTTCTGATTTATGTTGACCCTTTCCAGGGTTTTCTAAGTTGCACGTATTCAGAAATAGTTTACCATTCCCATCTTCTGGGGGCATCCTGAGACCGTGCAGTTTGTCCAAGTCTACACAGGCTGGCTCTTCACCTGGAAAGCACAGTGGAGAATCAAACTCTCAACCTCTACTCAATGAGCTATCTGGCTTCCCTGAAATACAAGGTACAAAATACCTCACATTTAAGCCAGCTTCTGTTTGCACTCCCTCCTTCCAGATTCTGGGCCAATATAGTGGGGGCCCTTTCGCCCCTTCCCTACTGTTCAGCCAAAGGGAACAAATTACAGTGACTTCTCCTGCAGGATTACAACTTGTCCACTAAACCTCAAAAGACTGAAGAAACTGCATAAGACTCCATTTCACAGCCCAGAATCAGAAGGCATGCTTAAGGTTTGCACATGGGCAACAGAGTACAATGCTATTGAACAGTAGACTCGGACATCACTATTCAAGCCCTGTGATTTCTTCTGTGCTACAGGAAGAGGATGCTACTTGACACACCCAAGTGCAACAAACCTTTATGTTCATGGTCTGGATGTCCTCTTTGGATCGTTTCTGTTCAGCAGACCCACCAAAAGACAAGGCTCCCTTGAGCCAACCCTAACTTGCAAAGCAGCTGGATTTCCCTTGAAAAGTGCAAACAGTTCACCTCCGTCAAACAGGTCTTTGCAATTCCTGGAGAGTGGCAACTGTGTTGAGTAGGAAATAAGGCTGAGGCATGGGTTTATATGTGGGGGAGTCAGAAGCTTTAGATGCTTTCTCTAAAAAACTAAATAAAAAGACACACACAGGCTTTTGTTTTTCACTTGCTTATAAATATAATTTATAACCTGTTTAAAAATTCTTTCTTACACTTTGTACATGTCAGGCTGACAGCATAAATGCAAGCATTTACAAACAGAGGGCAGAAGAAAAAAAGGGAGAAGGGACAGAGGCACACTCTGAACTAGTAAACTACACCCCACTGTACAGCAATACAAAGAATGCAATGGCTAGCACTTTGCTCCGTTAGTCATAGTAATTCTTTAGAAAAAGGAATTGCATAGAAGATACAGCAATAAGGGAGATTAAAGTCAAACCAAACACTTTTGTAATCTGGTCTGCAGAACAAACCCAAAGACCAAAAACCCCACTCCCAGCACAAATGTCTGTGGATCAGCTGTGAGATGCCTAAACAACTCTGAAATGAGATTCTCCTTCCAAACCCAGATGACAGATCCGTTTCTTTCCTAACTCCCCTCGGCTTTCGCCAAGAGTGCCTTTGCCTGTGTTTGAGTCGGTATCAAGTATCTCTTCTTCATCCGGTTACTGCTCAAGTGATAGATGGAAAGAGCACTTCCCAGGAAAGGAAGTCAACGAGGTTGATGCTATAATAGTGGCCCCAGGAGAATCTTATTTCTTAGCAATGATTATGTCCAATACCCTCTCACAGAAAGAGGGGCTAAAGGTTCATGGGTGGTTAGGGATTTATTTTTATTTTGGAAAGGATGATATGCAAAGGCCACAGAGGAAGGATGAAAGCGAGCGCTGTACAGCTTTGCTGTGTATTACCTTGTTTACTTGGTGGGTTATTTTTTCCTCCCCTAATCTCCTGGGTTGATATTACAGTTTGTGGAAAGAGCCACACGGAGACCACCCTAGCTCAGCTAAACGACCAAATCATTCCCCCCCCCCCTCCCTGCAGGCACAGCATATTTTTCCTCACCCCGCCAGCCTCAAATGGAATTGCCAAAGGAAATAACATTTAGCATCATAACCCAGGGAACAAAATCATCAGCGTTCCATGATGCCAGCTCTGTAGTGCCTATTAACCCAAATCTGCGGGGAAAACAAAGAAATAAAGGGGAGGAATTAATGTCTGTAGGAGTTGTGACGAGTGATAAAACCACAATATATGTTTTCACTGACCTTCCAGAAAATGCTACATTGCTCTCTTGCAACTGGACATGTTCGGGTTATCTTGCTTCTTTTACAGAAACCACACTTATAGGGGTAAATTATAATGCCAACAAGGTGTACAAAAAATTACTTAACTTCTCCATGTCTTAGTAGAGGATGATTGTACATTGTTCAGATCCACGTCCAACTATCTAATAAATTCTTTCTTCAAAGGACAATTACACCAGGAGCAGGGGAGGGAGGCGGTGAGGATGGGACAGTGATCTCAGCAATCTGAACCACCAGCTTACAGATAAGATCCCCAGTTGAGTTCCAGCCACGAGCAACAAATGACCATAGCAACTGCTATGTATTTACCATCCACCACAAAAGACATAGTCGACTATAGGGGGCCACAAGGGCATCTTGAAACAGATGTGGGCATGTGTTCAGAAGTGCACATAGGCATCAGTGATACGCACAATGGATTTTTTCTGCATGCATTTGTCTTTTGCAGAATCACTTGAAAACAATATTTGAAGAGGTTCATTAGAAGCAGCCTCTCTTGGGAGATAGGCTGAGCATCACGTCGGAAGAAGGGACATGCAAAGTGCTTGCATTAATGAGCACTTCCTGGTAGGAAGTCTCTCTGCACAAGCAATTGCTTTCCTAAAAAAAGAAGTATATTGCGTGATCAGCACCAAAGCTGATGCCACCACAGATGACATTGCCCTCTGTGTAACAGAAGCCCATGGCAGTTGGCTCTCATTTCAACATTGCCACTGGGGCAGTGTCTTCCTGCACAATACTCAAACTAGCTTATGGGGTTCAGTGTAAGCTATGTGATGCACACAGCTCTGTCACCCACACCTCACTGTTACAGGTTCAGCACCTATCTCATTCCTTGCTTACCGATACAAATACTGGCCTGGAGTAATACCAGCTGCTGACACAAGCCAAACAAGGCTCAGAATGATATCTGCTGGCCACATTGCTGCCCACTAGAATTAGCAGCTTTGCCCACAAGTGCTGGGAGAAATGCGATGGGAGAAGGAGAGTAAAGGAGAAAGTCCTTTCCAGGATGACAATAACCAAACAGGGTCACTGCAGAGACACTGGGTTAGTACAATGGGACTGGCTAAGGCTGGAGCTAGAGGGAAGGCATCTCAGAACTCCTGCTACCACCCTCTTATCCATCATCACAAGGTGCCTATCTCCCTCTCCATAATGACAGGGCCAGCTCTGTTATCTGTTTTATAAAATGCTGTGGACTTCTTTAAAGGCAATGTACAGAGATTATCTGCAAGCACATTACCTGGTTGGAGACCTTCAGCAGACGGAAAGATGGAGGTGGGGAGAGGGAATTTTTCTTCCAGAGATACTGTCCAAGCTGTGGTGTGAGTTATCAGACTCAGAGACTCTCAACAACTTCTGAACACTGAATTTAGCATCAGAAATGTATCCTGAATGTAGGAGTTAAAGAGTCATCAATATAGTTTGCCATAGCATTCACATAGCTTTTCCTTTTCCTTTTTTTTTTTTTTTTGGCATGCTCATTAGATACAGAAGCATTCTGATACTCTCATATTTGATAGAGATACTCAGCATTTTATACTGTTTTAGAGTATTCTGCATATTATTCATATATTTTCTCAGAACCTGTTCCCCTTCCTCTCAGTAATTATATAAATTAAGTGTGAGGGATAACATTCCAGCCCCAGGATCTCCTAGCTCAGTTTTTTTTAGTGCCCACCCTTCACTTATTCTCAATATGGGGTTGGTTGTTTTAAAGAAAACAAGAAAAGGGTAAGAAATTATGATAATTGCTAAGATTAAAAGCCTTAACAGATACCATCTTTGAGTCTTTGATAGGACACCGTGATTCATAAGCACAAGAAATGGAGAGGGAGTGAAAATAGGTCATTCCAAAGATGTCAGCATGGAACAGCTGTACATCTACCACAGGATGCCAATGATGTTCATCATTACAGAAATGGTCAGTACTAGAGATGGGTGTCACATGCTCCTGCCCCCCACCCACCCACCAGATTCCCCCACTCACCAGCTGGCATGTGCTCCATGCCTCCTCCTCTTTGGTTGTTTCACCAGTTGCAATAGGAACACAGACTTCCCTTTTCTGCCTCCTCCAGCAGCTGCCCACTCTAACGAGGCGGCATGGCAGGGATTGCTGCAGTGGTGCCTTTGAGTGGGCAGCTGCTGGAGGAGGTGGTGAACAGAAGTCTGTGCTCCTGCCATGACTGGTGAAATGACAGAAGAGGGGTAGTAGTAGAGTGCATGCTGGCTAGTGAGTGAGGGAAACTGGCTGGTGAGGGGATGGGACCGTGAGGACCCTTCTGCCATCATTTCAACGGAAGAGTCATGCTAAAGAGGGTGTGGAGGGAATTGTGTAGTAAAACAAAAGCATCCTTTACTAGCACGCCACTGAGAAAGGAAACTCTATTGCCAGAGAGACTCTAGAGCAGCAATGGTGAACCTATGGCACGTGCCACAGCTGGCACGCAGAGCCCTTTCTGCGGGCATGCGAGCCATAAGTCGCCGGATCACTACTCCCCCCCCCCCCCCGCAGCCAAACCTCAGGAGGCGGCTGCAGCCGCGGTGCTGGCGCTTCGACATGTGGTGGGTCAGGATCCGGAGTGGGGTCTCGAGGCACCTCCGTGCTCTGCTCTAGAGCATTAAGAGGACATTAGCATCTGCAGTAAGCCTTGCTAATTCCGAATATAACCAAAGAATATACATTATAAACTATTTAAAATATACTTTGTATGAATACACTGACAGGTGCTTTGCCAAGAAATGCTACAAGAAAGTGGCAAAAGAGGATTCCTCAATAAAAGATTTAAAATTTAAAAAAAAATTATAAGATCTCTAATGACTTTTATATAGATGTATAGGTTTATAGATACATTTATATAGTTTACTTGCATTACTAGCAACTGAGATATCAACATGAAAACCTGTATACAATAGGCACACCTTCAAATTTGCAAGAAGGAAATGGGGGGGGGGGAAATTGACAGCTCCTTTTAAAAGTACAAAAAAAGGCTGCAGGAACTGGAGAAGCTTAGAATGTTATTGTTGTTAATGCTTCTGATTCCTCAGTTAATACCTTCTGTTGACAAAGGCATTAAACTCTTCATAAAAGTAATTTGCAAAGATTGAAGCCCTTCACTGCACTAGCTCTCAGCAGTAATATCTTTAAAGGAAAATAAAGGGAGGATTTTTTAAAAATTACACTGGGTGTTAAAATAACAAGCGTTTCTCGCTGTTTTCAGAAAGGTGTTAAGATTCTGAATCCTGCCACTAGGTGGCAGTGTGCTCAAGCATTCAGAATTACAGTGGCTGCTGGGTTTCCTAAATACACTTTCCCTTCTTTTTTGGCGTCCCAAAACTTATTTCTTTAGCTCTTCATGTATGAATTTAGCTGAAATATTAACTTCAAAGAAAACACATTCTTAACAAAATAATATGGCTAAGATAGGTTCTTGTCAAAAGCATGCATGGTGGTACGTACATATTTTAATAAAACACCTACACATTTTCTCTTTCCCTTTGTCATAGATATATATATATATTGTGTGTGTATGGTACATATACAGGCACTCTCTATATGCCTGTGCACACACATATATACCATATATACACACATATACAATATGTGTATATATGGTATATATGTATATGTATGCACAGGCATACAGAGTACGTGTGTACTCTATAGTGCATGGAGACTGGGTTCCACAGGGCCTGACAGTTAATAATCCACTCCTTTCCATTCTCTCTCAAATACTGGATCTTTTATCACAATTTTTTGGCCTTTTATTATCAAACTGGAACAGCAATAGAGAAAGATGGCACTTGGCTTCCCTACAGACCTTGAAATGGTACAACTTAAAATCCTTGGAGAAAAAGCATAAATTAAGGCAATGAAGCGTGTTAAACGAGGGCAGCAGATACGTTGGCTGGAAACTAGCAAGTCACTTTGGATACCTGTAAAATATGACATACCTCCAAATTAGAACCTGCTAAGGCTGACGATATTTCTCTGTTTAGAGCAGTGGCTCCCAGCTTTGGGTCCTCAGATGTTTGTGGACTACAACTCCCTTAAGTCCTGGCCAGCATAGCAAGTGATGTAGGCTTCTGGGAGTAGCAGCCCAAGAACACCTGAGTTACCCAAGGTTGGGAATCACTGGCTTAGAGGATGAAAGTGACAGATTAATACTTCAGAAATAGAGACATGGTGGAGAAGGAGGCTTGGGTCTCTAAGAGAAAGGGAACTTGGCCATTTGAAATTATACCTATATAGCATACATTCTAGGAAATTATGATACATAGGACTGTGCCTAGTAAAAGTGTACTTATAGACTGTATAATTATAGAGCTTTGCCATATGATGTCCAGCAGGGTTCTATCCTGGCTCCTACATTATTTACAGAAAACTGCAGGGGGAGGTCATTCTAAGCTTTGGAGTAAGGTTGTCACCAACATGTTTATGAGACTCAACTTTATAGCATCATGTCATCTAATACCAAGGAAGCAACCAATGCCTTTGAAAGTTGCCCGGGTTTGATAATAGTCTGATTCCCAACCTTGGGTAACCCAGATGTTCTTGGACTGCAACTCCCAGAAACCGCAGTTAGCACAGCTGGTGGTCAAGACTTCTGGGAATTGCAGTCCAAAAACACTGGTCTGGATGAACAACCTGGAAATAAACTCTGACAAGATGGAGACACTCCTGTCAGTACAGCATTGGACTCAGGGACTGGGATACAGCTCTAAGAGATTGTGCTCACAGGTCAAAACCATGGACAGGATGGTCAATTTTGTGTCTCCTCTCCTCTGGCTGGCTCCCTGCCATCCTTCCATTTTCACACTGCTTATAAGATGGGCCATGCACCAGGAAGCCTGCTGGAGTGGAATGGGCCACATGCTTCTGCTATTGCCTTTCTGCTCCATGTTTCTGCAGTAAGATACTAGCTGTAGCATGGGAGAATGCTTTGACTCTTGTGTTGTCTCTGGTCTTCCAGGTGGCCCTAATGGCAAGGGGTCCTTTGGCACAACTCTGCCCGGTGTGTCAGCTACCATTCTGCCTGAGTTGGCCTGATTTGGCATGACTATCATCCATGCCTTAGTTGGTGCAAAATGTGGCAGCTAGTTTACACACTGGTGCAAGAAACGGAGCTCAAAGTAATCTGACATTAACAGACCTGCATTCTTCTTTGCCTTCGAGGTCCAAGTCAAGGTGTGTAAAGCTCTAAAGCATTGAGGACCTGACTGCTGAAGGGATCACCTATCTCTTATGAACATGTCCAGATGCTATGACCTTCAACCAAGGCCTTCCTGAAGATATGGTTATCTATGGAGACCCACTTTACAGGCACACAGGAAGGACCTTTTCCTCGGTTCGTTCTGGCTTGCAGAATGCATCGTCTCCTTGGAGTTGTAATTGGTTCCCTCCAAAGTATGGTGAAGATACCTTTTAAATTATGTTTTAGTACCAAAGTGATCTTAATGGTTTTACTGCTTTAAGCTAGTACAATACTGGAAATATTGCCCATGAGAATGTGGACCATTCTCCTGTAATCTGGCAGGGAAAAAATGCCTTTAAAAAAGAATTTGGGACGTGAAATTTCAAAGGAAGTCTCATGGGTGTGGTTTAGGATTTCTCTGTTCACTTTACTTACGAGGGGGCTGAGGGTGAAGGTTTATGTCCTGTCCTTCACTGTATAATCCCTATGCTGGCTGACAGCCCTCATAGCTTCTCACATTTCAATAAAAGTCTAGGGAAAGATGTCATAAGATAATTCTTCCCACAGGATCTTTCCGAACAAGATCTTTTTTTGGTGGAGGTGGTGGGACGCAAAACTGTCCTACAACTACTGCCGAAGGTAAGTTTAAGGTTCAAGATGCTGTTGGAGAATTTCACCTTTTCCTGGAAAAATCTGATGAAATCATTTCCCTCTCTCCTATGCCCAGTTTCTCTGCCCATAAACACTCCATAGAATTTTGAGAGGGCATTTGCGCACAGCTATATTTTAAATTGCTCTTAATTACCACCTGGAGAGCTGATTTTCAGCGGAATTATGAAATAAAAATGGTAATAAATAAATAATAAAATGAATTGTAACCATGACTACAAAGGAAAGGCAGGAAAAGGGCTAACCCTGTTTTGCTTTCCTTGGATAGATTCCCCCTTCTTTTTAAAAAAACCAAATACATGTGTCATCTATCCAGCAATAATTGACTGGTTGTGGGATCTACTACATGAGCCGTCTACTACATTGTATGACTCAGAAAGTCACCAGGTTGTAGAGACAACTAGATGGTAGATTTTCGAGATCTATAGGTTGCTGCAGAAGGTAGTAGAGATCACACCCAAGGTTAAATGGAATCCCCTGAATACTGATGAACAACTGTTTTAGGATTGCAGGAAACTAGCGATGACAAGCAATGACAAACCTAGACAGCATCTTAAAAAGCAGAGACATCACCTTGCCGACAAAGGTCCGCATAGTCAAAGCTATGGTTTTTCCAGTAGCAATGTATGGAAGGGAGAGCTGGACCATAAAGAAGGCTGACCGCCGAAAAATTGATGCTTTTAAATTGTGGTGCTGGAGGAGACTCTTGAGAGTCCCCTGGACTGCAAGGAGAACAAACCTATCCGTTCTGAAGGAAATCAACCCTGAGTGCTCACTGGAAGGACAGATCCTGAAGCTGAGGCTTCAATACTTTGGCCATCTCATGAGAAGAGAAGACTCCCTGGAAAAGACCCTGATGTTGGGAAAGTGTGAGGGCAAGAGGAGAAGGGGACGACAGAGGACGAGATGGTTGGACAGTGTCATCGAAGCTACCAACATGAATTTGACCCAAGTCCGGGAGGCAGTGTAAGACAGGAGGGCCTGGTGTGCTCCGGTCCGTGGGGTCACGAAGAGTCGGACACGACTTAACGACTAAACAACAACAAGCTGACTTATACTGCTTCAGACTATTGAGTCAGGTAGCACAGGTAGACTGTGTTCCCTGACTGCTACTGGTTCTCCAGGGGTTTCAGGCGGAATACTTTCCTAGCCATATCTGGAGAATTATGAAACACCTATATATTCTATCACTGAGTTCCAGTCCTTCCTTAACTGGTATGTCTTTCCTAAAGGGTTTTCAAACTAGATTAAAAAGAAATATTATCCCTCGAGGGATCATTTCTCCTACAACCATGAAAGAACTCAGAGAACAATATTATGAATAACTGCTACTAAACCAATTTTTCATTGGAGGAGTTACTGTTTACAGGACTGGCATAGCACTGTTGCCACTGCTATATAGGGCTAGGATGGGAACAGGGTAGGGGGACTACAGGGTAGGGTGCCACAGACAGCTAGTAATTTATTACCAAACTTTTATTACCATAATTAGTTAGTGCTGTCATTACTTTTTGTTGAGGATGAGAAGCAGGTAAAAAGCAAACAGCAGGTTTTTTAAAAAAAAACTATCCAAAAATTGACAGTCAGTAGCAATTTAAAAAATATATATATATAAGGTAAAGATGTACCAAAAAGCGAAGAAAATATATAGCCACTCACAAGGTTCCAGGAAAGAGTTTGCTAAAAATTTATCATGCCAGTAGAGACAAGGCATTAGCTGACTCCAAAAGTGCTCTCCAGAAATGTTTTATTTTGGAAATCTCAAAAGTAAGGTTTAGCTCATGGTCAGGATCTATCTCAGCACCACATAAATGCAGGATCAGGGAAGAGGCTGGATTGGCTAGTAATTTAGGAGTGATGTTCTAACTTTTCCCAGAGAAATGGCTGAACTTGCTGGTTTGAATCCTCTCTTTGTCCTGCCAGGTGGGAATCTCCAAAGTAAGGGACACTGTGGGCTGCATACATCTTCTGTGTCATTCCTAGGTTTCTGCATCACATTTGCAGTGTCTGTCCTGATTTGTATAATAGATGAAGTTATACAACTATTTTAAAGAGCTATAGAGGAATAATAGATGAATTAATCCACAACTAAATTTATGAGAAGTCTGAAAAGGAGAACAAAGAGGAAGATCATCTGAATCCAATGGTTTCCCAACCTAAATGTCAAATAACATGGTCAGGGCAATTAGTATATCCTGTTGCTACAATGTTTCCCTCCAGACAAAAAGTTCCTTAAAAGCTCCATGCCTGAGCAATCAGACTTACAAATGACCCTGAAAGTTGGTCATTGTGCAACACATGGAGATACGGAAAAATAAACACATCCCTTTCACTTCTAAAGGGAGCCCCACTTCTACTGATGTTGTAATGGATCTGATTTTTCAAAAGTCAAACAGAATCTGTCTCTGAATACAAAATACTAATAATAATAATTTGGTCAAGAAGGTGTCGGTGCTGGGCTCAAAAACACTCACAAAGTTTAGCTAGAGCATTCCAGACTAAACTTTAACTATGAGAACATTCCAAACTAAAGCTTGGGCACATTTTGAAAAATGTCGTGTGTCCATCCATGAGCCCAATCAAAACCTATCCTTCGCTTTCGGTTGTTCAAAGGCTGATAGCCAACTCCTTCTATGACACAGAATGCTTTATGAATGCTCCTCAGTGTTTAATAAAAACACAATCACCAGGTAGAAAATAAAAGGCTGTGGAAATGTCAAAGTGGGGAAAAGGTCAAACAATATGCACCTTTGCTGTTAACCAATGGCATTTTCACAGTTACCTTTAGAAACGCAGACTCAAGAACCTTCAGAAAAATAAAATCCTACTAAACAATGCATATTGAAGATGATATATATATACACATGCACATTCTTCACAGGCAGAAGCTGTAAGCAAGCAGCAACGGTGGGAAAACTATTTGAACATGAGAGAGGAAATGAAATAAGATTGGAAACAAAAACAAAGTAGGATGCCATGTTTTATTTTGTTTCATTAAACAAAGGCAGCTTTGCTCACAAGCCCCAACTGGTGCATCATGACCTGTTTCGTTTGTCAGATGGCCCACTTCTGCCCAAATACACATCCTGCGATGTTCGCTTGTTTTATCCTCAAACCCAAAGAATCCATAGTGGATTCTGACAATTAATCCATAGCTCTGCCTTCAGATGCCAAGACACCACATACGCAAAAAGGGATACAACTCAAGCAAACATCTTGAAGCCCAACTTTAAGCTCAGAAGTGCACTGATACTTGTCTCTATAGTGAGAAATAACAAGTCAAACTACCACGTCTTTCAGCTTGGAAGCATGCAACTACTTCCAAAAAGCACTGTTTAATGTGTAAGCGTCTTTGGACTAAGACCAAAGAGAAATACTTTAACAGAATTTAGTTTTTACTGCTATTCTTTTAAAGCAGTGATGCACACAGGATTTTGTGGTTTGGTAACACCGACATAGGGCAAATCAATCTGGGCCCCGTTGACTGGCATGAAGCTGTGATGGTGCTATAGGCACATGGAATGGGAAGCCAACATCAACACCACTAGGAGGACACATCTAAAAAAATTGGGATAGATTAACAGACAAGAGTTTCTTTTGGTGAAACACTCTGTTTGTTTGAAATGGTCAGTAATACTGTGCTTCCTTATCAATACAAAGACATTATTCTCTTTGAAGGCAATCTTGTGATGAGAAATGTCTGGTACAGTAGGACCCCCATATCTGATGGATCAATACCTGCCGTTTCACTTAACCACGGGTGACCGGTCAACTCTCGGGTATCCATTCCTTGGGGCCAGGCCAGGTTTTCAGAATGCCTGGACCAGGTGGGTTAAGCACGGGTGCTCCCATCCTAGCTTCTGCTGACAGAAAAGGCCACGATCACATCAGGAACTAGAGAGATTGGGTCTAAAGGGGTGGTGAAAGCAGCTCCAAGGCTGGGTCTGTGTTTCCCGGGCAGAAGTATGGCGCTCCAATGCCTGGAGGGGAGGCTAGAGAGGAAGACAAGGATCCAACTGGCTCTTGCACTTCCTCTGCCTCCGTCACCTGCTTGCCTCCCCTCACCATCCATTCTCCACCTTCCCCAGCTGATCTGGACTGGCTGCCCCCCCAGCAGATTTTGGACAGGAGGGCATGTGTGGGGACACATGCAAAAAGTGAGTCTTCTTTGTTGTCTGGGCTCAGGGAAAAGGGAGTTGCCGCCACCACCTCGGTGTGGAAGGGTTTGTCTGCATAGCCAAGCCGATGGCAAGGGCAGGACTTGTAGGAGCAGCTGAGCTTGAAGAGGGTGGGACGTGCTTTTCTTTCTTTAAATAACTGTTGTTGCTGTGGTGTGTATTTGCTACTTTCCATGCTTTTCAGTGTCGGGGGTGGGTGGGTTTGAAACCAACCCCCCATGAATATGGAGGTCCTACTGTACTTGATAGCAAACTATCCATTAGCTCACTGGGATCGGTTTTAAGATAAGGCCCAAGGCTAGAATAGAAAAGAGAGGAGGAGAAAACCTTGTCTTTAGAGAGTATTAGAAGTCACAAACACCTTCCTGGGTGGGTGCTGCCATTGCACAAATGATTATGCTGCAGATAAACTTGGTAAGCAAAAATAATAATACTAGTAAGAATGATGAGAAATATAATATTCCTTACACTAGGTACTATTCAGAAAATAATCATACAAGCAAATTATTATTTTCTTTTTGGTAGGGTTATCCTCCTGCAAACCACACCAAATTTTGCATCACACACACAGAGAGAGAGATTGAGCGAGTGAGAGAGAGAGAGAGAGAGGGAGGGAGGGAGAAATGATACAGGGCAGGGTATTTTGTGAGCTGGAAAAAATAAAATCCCTGCAATTCAAATCACCAAGGGATACAGGATACAGGCATCCCTGGGAAAGGGAGGGAGGGAGGATGTGCATTCCTGTTCAGCCTCAACACGATCTCCTTGCCAGATGCATGAGTGTAAAACTCTGTCTTAACCACTCTATCTAGAAAGCTGTATCATTTTATGGATTACTCTTAGACATGTGATGGACAGATTTGCAAGCATGAAATGTGTCTGAAAGGGGTGTTGGGAACTGATTTATCTCAAAAATAGCCACAACCCTGCTTTGTCTACGGCTTGGTCTAGAATGGCTTTCAACAAAAGGAGGAGAAGAAAAATGTATTAAAAAGAGAGCCACGGACAGTCATTTTCATCCCTGCTGCCCAGGATTTGATGTAAACAACATTCGTAGAAACTGGGATTGTTAAGAAAGTTTATCCATATATCTGGATAGCAATAAAAAGCGTTTCCTAGGAAACTGTAAAATCCTGTACCAAGCAGTGTACAGCCAAGCTGAGAGGGATTGGATTGAATTGAATTATATTATCAAGGTAACAACTTTGCATGATTTCTTTCAAATCCTGTGATAATGTACAAGGAGAATATGCATGTGTAGAGTCAGGATTTTTTTGTTTTTCCCTCTGGAATGCCTCTTGTTCTGAAACACATTGGCGTGGGGTGCTCGGTTTGAGTTAGTTACAGCTGACATGGTTAACATTCCTTCCTTCTGATTTAAAGGTCGCCTTCTCAATACTTCCCTTCTGCTGCCAATGAAACCACGGTCTCGTGCCTTCCCATCTCTTCCAGAACTGTGGCCAGCATGCTCAGGTTGCCATCAGGGAAATTCTGGGCTTCCCAAAGGTCTAAGATCACGCCAGTAGGGCTGGACTTTGTAGCAAAATAATTGAGGTACCTGCAAAGGGACAGGTTTTAAACTGGTTAGTCGGTGCGAGGGTATCAGACAAGAAACAAAATAAAGACATAAGAAACAAAAACACTATGGCACTTTAAAGACAAATTACTATATTTTAATGTGAGCTTTCATAGATCAAGTCCACTTCCTCAGATGTAAGAGTGAGACTACATGGCAATCATTTACACACAGTCCCATGACCAGGTGGGGATGCAGAAGGATAAAGTGACAATAATTGATTAGTCAGCCGCGACAACAGGGTGGCCCTTAAGATCTGGAAGTCGAGTGAACTCAACATGGGCCTGGCTTTTGGCCACAACGATTATAAGCAGCTGCTGGCCTATTTCAAGGTTTCCTGCACCTATGACAATTTCAACTGGGTCTGGACCTTGCAGTACCTAACACCTAGGTACTAGGTTTGGGCAGGGGGAGAAATTTTTTTTGTGTGTGTTTTTGTTGTTTTTTGTTTTTTCTTTCTCCATTGCTTTATTTTTTCCTTATTTACTTTTTCTTTTTCTGGGTGTGACAGGGTGGTGGTCTGGGTGGTGGTTTCTTGTTTTTATTCCCTTTCTTTTTAAAGTTTTAACTTTTAAGTTGCTTAATTTGATTATTGTTTAATTTAAATGTGTATTTTTATGTCATGGTTTGGATTAATTTTGTTAACCTTGTTACCACTGTATTGTTTACTTTTATTAATCTGGTATATTTTTGGTCTTTTCTTTTTCTTTTCTTTTCTTTTGTTTGACATGGAGTGGAAGGCTTGCCCCCCCAGCGGGGGTCCTTTGAACATCCGAGTGATTACGGGTAGAGGGAGGTATGGCGATGGCACAGTTCCTACTCATTTCAGAAGAACGGTGAATAGATGTTTGAAGGCTGTTCACTGTTCTGGCACTGTGACCAACCATCAGTCTCGAGGTAGTCAGATCAGCGGTCCCTCCACTCTAAATCTGGTACTGTTGAATGCCAGGTCTGTATCCAACAAGCCCCAGGTGATTCACGATCTTATCCTGGAGGAGGATGCAGACCTGGCATGCATAACCAAAACTTGGATGGGCGGGGAAGGGGGTGTTCCCTTGACTCTTGCCTGTCCTCCTGGTTATGCAGTCCAGCACCAGAGTAGACTAGAGGTGCGGGGGGGGGGGGGGGAGTAGCCATTGTTTATAGAAACATGCTGGAGGTTGTTAGGCGCTCTACGATGGTGAAGCCAGGTCTGGAGGCCCTCCACGTGTCGATTGGGGCCAGGGATGGTATTGGGATTTTGCTGGGTTACCGCGCTCCCCGCAACCCAGCCGTTTCCTTACCGGAGCTGGTGGACTCTGTCTCCGCGGCACTGTTGGAATCCCCGAGGCTTCTGGTCTTGGGTGATTTCAACATCCATGCGGAGGCAGAGATTTCTGGTCCGGCTCTTGAGTTCTTGGAAACCATGGCTTCCTTGGACATGTCCCAACATGTTAACGTGGGTGGTCACACGCTAAACCTGGTGTTCTCCACTGAGCGGAGTGAGTGTGGTCTGATGGTAACTGACGTTGTGTCAGTTCCCTTGTCATGGTCGGATCACCACCTAATAAAATGTAACCTCTCAGTGGCTCTCCCTCCCCGCAGGGAGCAAAGACCTATTTTAATGGTCCGCCCTCGAAGGCTGCTGGATCCTGTAGGATTCCAGGACTCCATGAGCGGGAATCCAGCTGATCTGACTGGCGCTCCTGTCGAGGCTCTGGTCGATGGCTGGCTTGCTGCCGCCACCAGGGCTGTTTACACGATTGCTCCTAAACGCCCTCTCTGTTGCAGAGCTCGTCCAGCGCCCTGGTTTAACCAGGAGCTGTGAGCTATGAAGCAGAACGGAAGAAGGCTAGAGTGCAATTGGAGACAGAACCCGACGGAATATAATTGGAAAGCTGTCAGGATCGCGACTAACTATTACCTTACTAAGGTGAGGGCTGCCAGTCGAGCTCACTTCGCTGTCCGGATAAGCAAAGCTTCAAATCAGCAGGTGGAACTTTTCTGTATAGTCTGCGATCTAACCGGAATTGGTCTAAGTAATAGGCCGCCTACTAGTATTTCACCTGACCAATTTGCAGCATTTTTTAAATCTAAAGTGGAGGCCATCCGCCGGGAGCTCTCTCCTTTTTTGAACACAGTAGATCGAGCAGAGACGTCCAGTGCTCTGCCTTGCCCGATGAGACTCGATCTCTTTCAGCCTGTGACGCCAGATATGGTGGACAAAGCGCTTGGCCGCTATCATGCCACCACCTCCTCCCTTGACCCTTGCCCGGCCTGGCTAATCAAAGCAGCCAGGCCTATAACAACCGAATGGGCCATGGCAATAATTAATGGGTCTCTCCTCAAGGAGACACACATTAGGCCCATAAGGACGAAACCAAGTTTGGCGGCGGACAACATTGGCAATTATAGGCCCGTCGCCAATGTTTCTTTCCTCAGCAAAGTGGTAGAGAAGGTGGTGGCTGACCAGCTCCAGGCTCTTTCAGATGAAACCAATGCCCTGGATCCATTCCAGTCGGGCTTCAGGCCGCGCCACAGTACGGAAACGGCATTGGTCGCCCTGTTTGATGACCTGCTGAGGGAGGCCTACGGGGCAAAATGTCTTTGTTGGTCCTCCTCGATATCTCAGCCGCCTTCGATACCGTCAACCACGGTATCCTCCTGGGGAGGCTCTCCAAGTTGGGAATCAGTGGTCCGGCGCTCGCCTGGCTCCGATCCTTCTTGGAGGACCGTCCTCAGAGAGCACAGCTTGGGGAGTGTGTTTCGGCCCCGTGGAGTCTCAATTGTGGGGTTCCGCAGGGCTCGATTATCTCCCCAATGCTGTTTAATATCTATATGAGGCCACTGGGTGAGGTCATCAGGGGGTGTGGGGCTTCGTGCCATCAGTACGCTGATGACACCCAGCTCTACATCTCCTTTTCTCCAACCACAGTGGATGCCGTTCCGTCCCTTCAGCGCTGCCTGGAGGCTGTACAGCAATGGATGCAGGAGAATGGACTGAGGCTGAACCCGGACAAGACGGAGGTCCTGAGGGTGGGTGGCCCCTCCATTGGCGGCTTGGGAAACTCCCTCTCTTTTGGGGGGGGTGACTCTCACTGCGAAGAGTGAGGTTCGCAGCTTGGGGGTCCATATGGATCCGGCGCTCACCATGGAAACCCAGGTGGCGTCAGTGGTCCGCTCCACCTATTTCCATCTCTGGCGGACTGCCCAGCTGCGTCCCTATCTTGATGTCGGGGCACTCACCACTCTGGTCCATGTGCTTGTAGTCTCAAGATTATACTACTGTAACACACTCTACATGGGGCTACCTTTGAGATTGATGCAGAAGCTTCAAATGGTGCAGAATGCGGTGGCCAGACTTCTCACTGGGGTGAGAAAATATCAGCATATTTCCCCCACTCTGGCTGCCTTGCATTGGCTGCCCGTTCATTTCCGCATTGATTTCAAAGTGTTAATGATGACATATAAAGCCCTAAATGGTTTAGGACCTCGATATCTAGTGGAACGCTTCCTCCCACCTAGATCTACCCGAACCACTCGTTCTAGCCAGAATGGGCGGCTGAGGGGCCTAATGCTGAGGGAGGCCCGGAGAGAAAGAACAAGAAACCGGGCCTTCTCGGCAGTGGCCCCTCGCCTTTGGAACAGTCTGCCCCCAGAGATCTGTCTGGCTCCCTCGCTGGGTGTTTTTAAGAGCAAACAAGACCTGGCTCTTTAGGCAGGCTTTCCCTCCTGTCATCACTTGAATATTTTTCCCATCTTGAACTATATTACTACTGTTGTTTTTTTATTTTATTATATAGTTTTTATTTTATCTATTATTGTTAGCCGCCCAGAGCAGACTTCGGTCTAGATGGGCGGGGTATAAATAAATAAATAAATAAATAAATAAATAAATAAATAAATAAATAAATAAATAAATAAAATTAGTGTAGTAAATACAAGTCACAAATCATGTGAGTCAATGTGGCATTTTACACTTGGCAATGACTTATGACCCCAGAACTGAGTAGTCCTTTTAAGTGGGTTTCTTGCTCTTTGAAACCTTTCTGTGCAAAGTGATAATGGTTTGTTAGTAAATGAACACGGGGCAATAGATAACAATAGCAGTGTTGACACAATCACTGTAAGATTTTACACTTGGTAATGACTTCAGCTGTGCTGGAGAGTTCAGTGGTTTAGGTATATGGCTGTGAAGCCAGAGCTTGGAGGTTCAATTCCCCACTGTGCCTCCTGGGAGAAGACCCAGCCTGTGTAGTTATGGGTAAGCTGCACAGTCCCAGGATGTCTCCAGAAGAAGGGAATGGTAAACCACTTCTGAGTACTCTCTCCTGGGAAAACCATGAAAAGGGTTGTTGTAAGTCAGAATTGACTTGATGGCACATGATTATGATTTATTAAGAGTTCTTGTTTTATTTTGTTTTGTTTCTTGTCTGCAAAAGTACAGTGGCTGTTGTTAAGAAACCTGCCATTCAACTAATCCCACATTCTGCTTCTTCAAAGTACATGATTAGTGTGTTCCAGCTGTACTTGACTACCATCCCATAATCTCCATACTGAACAGGAAGAACAACATTTGATATTTGGTTGCACATTTCAAGGGACATAGATTGAAACCCAAATAAAAATTGAGTTTGCTGGTATCCCACGGATATCCTGGTATGATTTAAGGCCTTCTTAGGCCATTCATCTAAACATGGATCCATGGTAAGAATGGTAATGTGCACATAGTCCCTGCTTCAAACACACACATATCCGACAAGTCAATTAGACCTTTGTGCACTGAGTACAAAGTTCTCGAGGAGATTTGATTTTGTTAAGTGCATTCAGCTGAACAAGCTCATATATCTCCTCTGATCAGGACATCTGTCTTATCAAAGTGTTCACTCAGAAGAGTCCTCTGTGTGTTTTTCTGAAGGTGTTGCTCATAATCTTCAGATTTTAGGGTGTTGGAGATGCTAGTGGATGGATCTTGCCTGCAGCATGAGAAGTTCATGTGAACAGATTTATTTTCACACCTGAATTTTGGCACAGTCTTCTTTGAGGTGAATTAGCCTCTACGGCAAATGGTGCTTGTACATCAGAAGTTGCAGAAGGACTATGTCATGCATTGATACAACAAATGTGAATGGATCTGCAGCATGCAGGATGCTTGGCCAATACATTTACTCACCTGTCCAATTTTAGTTTGTGAGCTAGCATCCTCCAATCGTGACCTCTTGTCTGAGGAGCATCTAAACTGCTACAAAGCTTCTGTCGGATTGGGAGGGGAATACTGAATGCACTGGGTCCTATGATAGTAGTGATGGTACTTGCTGGGTCCATGAGTGGATACTCAATGCCAGTAGGTTCCTGCATTTTAGACAAAAAAGTGGAGGACATAACAGTATTACTAATATAGGAAGGCAAATGGCTCCCAGAGAAGCCATGCAATGAGGTACTGTCTCCTAGAGAACAGAAGAACAGAAGAACTAGGTGTTACAGAATTACATATATGAAAGTAACTATTTAATATTTGTAAGCTGCTTTGGATATTTTTTAATAGAAAATCAACCTAAAATCTTTTCAATAAGGAGTCATGAAATGTAAAGCTAATCCAGGTCACCCATTTAATCTCCTGTTGCAACTGGCAGGAACGCTCCAGAGTTCTGGACAAAGTCTTTTCCACTAATTCACTGTTGTCTCAGAATTATAATATAACAAGATCTGACTCAAAAAAAAAAAAAGATGCAGGCTCGTGTGTGTGTTTACAACTGAATTGTGCTGGTTACTGCCTTTTGTATGTATTTAAATATTTTGCATAGTTACATGTGAACACCCACCCCTTCTCAAATTGTTGACACCTTATAGGCTTTATATACTACTTTATATTGAGTTTAATTTTCCACAGACTGCATGACTTGAATCAGTTGGTTCTGGACAGCTATCTAGCTGCTTCTTACAATTACACAAATAAGTTATGTTTGACTTTCTGAAACTGGATTCTGGTTGTCTTTTCTGATCACTACTGATAATGTATTGCAGTCAGGTGGTTCAACTCAGTAGGAACTTGTCTTGTTGAGTTGTAGCCAACATTTGGCATTGTAAGAGGAACTTGCTCTGCTTTCAATGATAATGCCCCTTTAGTACTCCATGGTGTAGCTGGGTACCAGTGCCTTCGGGGAAGAGTCACACAGCTCGGTGGCACATGTACCAGAGGTCAGACTTTAAAATGAAAACAACAAGAACAAACATGGGAAAACAGATTTCAACAAACACAAAAGGATGAATGGAACAGCCATGTGAAACTGCACTTTATCTGACTTACTTTCTTGATGACTATTGCTTATTTTTTAAAAAAATCGAAAAAAATGGTAAAAAACCATCCTCAAATATGTTAGGGTCTAGTACGTTAAACATTTTATGTTCTCAAATGCTATATATCTTCACTTAAAACTGGCAAAGCTCTGCAGGTGATTGTCACACATGTACATCCCCCAAAAGTGATATACATTTCGAAGGAGCCTAAAAAAAAAAAGAAAACCCTGTTTCTGCAAGAAGAAAAAGAAGCTTTAAAAGAAAGAAAAAAACCTTTTCTGCAGGAAAAAAAAAGTCATAATGGAACAGACATTTCAAATCCACTGGATAAACCATATTGACAAACCGAAATGCAAATAATAACAGATCCACATCACTGGGCAGTCCAATAATGTTAAAGACGCCCTCTCATGCAGTGTGCCTCATCTGTAATATTCAGAATCAATTTACAAAGCATAATTGCCCCAATTTGCAGATGGGGAAACTGAAATCAAAGCAGATGTTTGAGATAAGAAAACAACTCAGTAGCTGAACTAACAATCTGACCTCTACCTCGTTTTTGACTCAGCTCAGCACCCTTTTCCTTACTGTGCTGAATACTGAGTAAAATGATAGGAAACCATGCCTGTCTTTACAGAAGGAAAAGGCTGACTGCAGAACCATCAAAGGCACAGTCATATTGTTTAAACCTGTATTAAAGCATATGCACAGCATCCTAAGTATACCTATACATGAGAGAGAGAGAAATCAATGTGACATTTAGAGTAGATGAGAACAATAAAAACATCATTCCAGGATCTTACATCTGCAGCAGAAGAAAGGAAATTAATTTGCCCGTCACATCAGCCAACTGGAAAAGCGAGGTAAATGTTGCCTGTGAACTACTAAAACAGTAAAAGAGATCTGCTTTAAAATGTCAATTTCTTTATATTTCAACTAGCTGCTTTGATATCCATGACACAGTTACCTCAGCATGATTCACTGCCACAGATGAAATTGTTTTAAAACTTGCCAAGCTCCTGAGACATAAACAGAAATCACTATCACAACAAAAGAAAGTGTTCCAAATTTTTATAAACCAAGGCCAGTCCAAAGTATTTTGCTGCCTCAGACCTAAGCCCAACCCAAGTTATTCTGCCAACCAAGACAAAAAATTCCATAGGTACATCTTGCTATTTCTTCAGTAACAAAAATACAATAATAATAGTTAGTTAGTTATGTGCTGTCAAGTCGGAACTGACTTACAGTATAGCAACTCTAATAGGGCTTTCAAAGTAAGTGAGATATTTAAGGAGTGGTTTTACCAATTTGGGGATTTGAACCCTGGTCTCCTGAGTCCTAGTCTGTCACTCGATCCTCTATATGACACTCAGTATCTCAACTATTCATTTGCTGCCCCTTTATGATACTGCGAATCTGCTACCTGAAGAAGTTACCCCACTCTGCCCAATTGTATAATATTTGTTTTATCTATCTATCTATCTATCTATCTATCTATCTATCTATCTATCTATCTATCTATCTATCTATCTGTCTGTCTGTCTGTCTGTCTGTCTGTCTGTCTGTCTGTCTGTCTGCTTACTTACTTCCTTTCTTACTTATTTATATTTTTTATCCAGCTTTTTCCTTAAAAAGGAGCCAAGGCAGCTTACATCATTTAAAGACCATATTTAAACCCAACATCACTAAGTCTCCAAAAGGATCAAACTAGTAGACAGCAAACAAACACCAAAAATACATTCAAAGCAGTAAGGTACAATCATCAATTTAAAACCCTAGTCAGGCAGCCAGTCATTATGGTAATGCTTGTCTAAAGAGAAAGTTCTTTGCCTGCATGCAGAAGGGCAGCAAAGATGGGGCCAGCCTGGCCTCCTCTGGGAGGAACAACAGAGAAGGCCCTCTCCCATGTCCCCACCCAATGCACATGTGAAGGTGGTTGGAACGAGAGAAAGGCTTCTCCTGATGATCGTAACAGCAGTCTCCTAATGAGAGATATGGACCTTTAGATAGCATGGACCCAAGTAGTTTAGGATTTTATAGGTCAAAACCAGTTTCAGTTTATTCACCTTCATCTACTCAGTTACTGATATCAGACACAGATCTAGAGCTGGAACAGGATGGCAGAATGTCATCTACATACTGGTGACATTGAACCCCAAAACTCTGGACAAACCTCTCCCAACGGTTTCATAGGGGACAAAACAGACCTATGAGGGTCCCCACAGTCCAGTGGCCAGGGTGTCAAACAGGTGTCCCCCAGCACCACCTTCTGGGTTCTCTCTTCCAGGAATGACCAGAGACACTGTAAAACAGTGCTTCCAAGTCCCATCCCTGAGAGACAGACAAGAAGAAAACCACGGTCAATGGTATCAAAAGCCACCGAGAGGTCTGGCAGAACCAATAGGGCCACACTCTCCCAGTGTAGGTTATCCACCAAGGCGATCAAAGCAGTCTCTGGCCCATAACCAAGCCTGAGGCCAGATTGAAATGGATACAGATAATCCATCTCATCCAGGAACTCCTGGAGCTGAGAAACCACAACCCGCTCTAGCACCTGGCCCGAGAATGGAATATAAGAGAGGAGAATTTTTTTATGAAAGATACAGATCTTCACTTTTCACAGGCGAGAATGAAAAATTTCAAAAGTTTTCTCCTGGAGAGATTAGCTGGATTGTTTTGTGCATTTTTCATATAGTGACAATTTTTTACACAAAAATGTGAAAATAGTTTCTGTGCAAAGTCACTGGTGTTGGTCTTGGACTTCTGCTACCAATCCCTTGCAACTCTTTCAAAATTCAAGTTACATAACAGAAGAGAATGAGGTGTGTATATTATACTCCTTAGAATGGATTTTAAGAGGTGTGGCTGCGAAATCAGACAGATACAAAGAACAGCTGATAAGGGTTTTTTTCCCCACCCCTTATTGTTCTCTCACCATGTATTTCCTCACTCCACAGGAAGCAAAGTTCCAGAATAATCTGTTGTCAAATGAGTGGGAAAAATGTTGTGGAGGAATAAGGAACAAGGCATCATCTGTGGGTTACTCATGGGATGTCATTTAGGTAGGGCCACAGGTAGCCTCCCACAGATGAACCAGAGGATGGCTTTTGCCTTCACCAACTTTTATGTTCCTTCTAGAAGTGACAAAAAGACTCCACAGATGGAGTGATTTTTTTTCCTGTGCCCTTGGCTTGGCCTAGCAAAATTACCTTCCAATTTATTTTAGAAGAGCTCATTTAATTTCTGAATTAATCCAAAGGGAGATTTGTGAAGCTTTCCCATAACTACTATATGCTCACAGAATACCTGTGGAGGAAAATATATATTACTGCCTTAAAGCAGTTTGCTGCCAGACACTGGTGTCCATGAGGGAGGAACCCTCAAAATAATATTTGACAGGCATAAGGGCAAACACATGAGAGCAATGAATGAGAAAGTTTACCACCATAATTGAGCTTCATATTATTTATTGAAAAGGATCAGATCCTTAATATTGTGAAAAACTAAAATGGGGAGGGGGCAGAGGGAGAGGATATGGGAGAGAAATTTGGGCAAATACAAATCTCAAGTTAGGAAGAATGGCAGTGCCAAAACAAGACTTAGCTTTGAACCGGACTTTCAAGAGTCCTTCTAGTTTTGTTGTTGTTTTGACTTATATGCTGCTCCATAGTGCTAGAGCAGTCACTGGGTGGTTCACAACATAATTGTGCAAACAAAATTTGCCCTCTGCCCCAGCAAGCTGGGCATTCATTTTACCAAATTTGGAAGGCTGGAAGTCTGAGTCAACTTGAGCCAGCTACCTGAACCCATTGAGATTGAACTCAGGTCATGAGCGAAGTCTTGGCTGCAGTACTGCAGTTTAACCACTGGGCCATGGGGCTGAGGGGTAAGAGACAAGATTTGTGTGCCACTGCATAAGCCCTTCTCTTACCTAACTATACATAAGCAGAAATTATGGTCAGATAGTGTTATTTTACCCTTGATGACATCATCACCTTTCCGAATTCCAAAAACTACATGAAATATGGTAGACAGGACTAGAACACTCTTTTTACATATGTTCTGTGCAGGGAATGGCCACTTCCAAGGTTCATTTGGTCAGAGATGGGGAAACTTTTTTTTTTTTTTAGAGTACAGTAGGACCCCGTTATCCATGGGGATTGGTATCCACTGATTCACTTATCCACTGTTTTAATATTTAAAAATATTAAAAGAAAAAACCCCTATATATATATATATAAACGATGAAGCTATCAGAACTGGTCACTAGAGACCTAGTGGCCACTAGAGGAAGCTAGAGACCATGCTATGTATAGCATTCACTAGATAAATATATTTCCATGATGTCACTACCAGAATTGGCCATGAGAGGGAGCAAGAGGCCATGTTATGTATGGCACTTACTCTAACAATTTTGTTGTTTAGTCGTTAAGTCGTGTCCGACTCTTCGTAACCCCATGGACCAGAGCATGCCAGGCCGTCCTGTCTTCCACTGCCTCCCGGAGTTTGGTCAAATTCATGCTGGTAGCTTCGGTGACACTGTCCAACCATCTCGTCCTCTGTCGTCCCCTTCTCCTCTTGCCTTCACACTTTCCCAACATCAGGGTCTTTTTCAGGGAGTCTTCTCTTCTCATGAGGTGGCCAAAGTATTGGAGCCTCAGCTTCAGATCTGTCCTTCCAGTGAGCATACACTCTAACAATAGTGTTTGTTATAACCCATATTTTTCAGGATCTATGGGGGATCTTGGAACTGATCCCCCACAGATATAGGGGGTCTTACTGTATCTAAAACCTGCATGCTCATCTTGTCTTTCCTCTATTCCACTGCCAATCCCACTCCTGTGTTTGGCCTGACCAATTTGCTTCAATGGACAAGGGCAGCAGGATATCAAATAAAGCTTTGCCTATAACTGTTTTAGTGCAAAGGTGCACAGCCGGCAGTCAACTATGTTGTGCATAAGGTTTAAGGTGACCTATAGTTTACTTGGAATGAACTTTGAGCCCTGTTGTATATATAAGGATTCTGAAACTGACCAGTTGTCAATATTCCTACCTCAATTCCTGATATGAAGGCTCATTCTTTTAATGCAGCTGCTGAGCAACCTCTGCCCCCCCCCCCCCCGCTGCCTTAGCTAGCACAGTCAAAATTGAGGGATAATGGGAGTCTCAATGCAAGAACAAACATCTGGAGAGGTACAAGCTGCCCCTTCCTGTTTTAATGGATAGAGTCATAAATAAATAATAAAAAAATCTTACCTCTACGGGAACACTTGAAAACAAATGCTTTATGCAATGACATGGCACTGAGTTTGAAATGCTAAGTTTTGGGACTTCAATTTCCAGAATGCTAAATATGTTGGCTTTGTTGGTTAGAGGATTTTGAGAGGGATAATTTAAAGAAAGTTTCCATGCTCTAGGTGAGGCTGCAGCATACAGGTGTGTGTGGAATGTACACAACACTAATGAGGAGGCAAAGTGGGAAAGTGTATAGAAATAAAATGCACAGATTTTACACATCCTTGATGTGCAATCCTTTTGCCAATACACTGTGGTTCTGTTATCCCCTCTTATATTTCTCTGTAATGCATGGATTGGAGAGTAGAAAATATAGTACGTCTGTCTTTTACACTCTTTACTATTTTATTAGATCCCATTATATGGAGATGAAGCTTATAGAGATGGAGCGCCAATAAAGATAATACCCACTCTTCTACTCCTTAGCTAGGTTAAATTAGAAATTACTTTAGTGCCGCACTTATTGTAATAATTGTTTATGATACTTGTTTTACCATCTGCCTTTAATGTTATGGTATCCCCAGCTGAATGTATAACTTTACACCCCAAAACCATGCAGATGCTATCCGTAATGGTGCACAAAGTAGAATAAAGAAACTTTCAGTTGTTACTTCTAGGCCCTTCAACAGCGACCCACAAAAACACCACCCCCACCCACTTTGATTCAGACACTTCAAATTACTGTTGTTCTAAACTAATGAACATCATGAGGTCCTTTTGACAATGACATAATAATGGTCTCTGTACTTCATTTTCTACATGAGTGGCCAGAGTTCATCCATAAGTAGCAATTTTACAATGCAAAAGGAGAGGAGCTGTAACTTATAAGTCACTGAACAATGTTATAATGAGTGCAGTTGTGTGAAAATGAGTTACTGCTTTTTCCGAGAAAATGTACAGGTATCTACTGAATTTTAGCCCAGTTTAACACCTTTTCCTTGTGTCTCTGCCTCGTTTTATGGGGCAAATATGGCTACAATACAGCCAATCTTCACATTAAAACAAAAGAGAGAGCATGTTCTAGACTCTAAAGCACTTGCTTGAAGGGAGGGAGGGAGGGAGGGAGGGAGAGAGACACAGAGAGAGAGATGTTGTGGAGGGTCTTCCAGACCTCAGATGAGCTGATTTTTGATGTTTACCATAGTAGAAACTGTTAACAGGAAGGGAGGATTGTACCACCTCTCATTCATGCTGGATTCTGCTCTGGATTCATGCTGGATCCAACACTGGATGCAGCCCTATGTTCTTAATTATGTTTGTTTACTTTGATAACATACTGTCGCTTTTTTAAAAAAATATTAGATGGGCTTTTAAAAGCCTAACATTGTGGAGCACAGATACATTTGGGCAGCTTCACACCCTCATGACATATTTCTGACAGGGCCCCTGCATGGTGTTATCATGTGTCTGATAACAGAGAAAGCCCCCTTTCTCCCCCCCCCCCATTCCCTTACTAATATCACCCCTGCCAGCTATTCTTATTTATTTATCTACTATGTCTGTTGGTGGTATAGAAACATTATCAGCATTTCTCCCATCCATTCAGTGCGGAGGCTCATAATGCAGCCAAACGGGGAAATAAATATTTATCCCAGTTCAAATCACATAAAGTCTTTTTTTCTGCCGCTTTTTGTGATTTATTCACAAAAAGAGGGTTTTCTTCCCCTTTTTCATTTGTTTTCCTGTCTGATCCACCTTCCTCTTTATCTGCTGGCACTCGTGCACACCAAACAGATGGCTTTTATCAGAGGGATCGCTTGCCCTTCCCTCTGATCCCTCAAACACTGCTCCTTCGGTTCTTGCAGGAGTTGTGCAGTTATTGAACTTCACAGACCTGCTGGGCTGGGAAAGTAGAAACACCATCCAAAGTCAGCAGGGTGGAGCAGTGTGGCTCAGAGATATGGCTAACAGAATGAAAACTGCTGGCTGGTTGCTATGGTACCATGACACCGGGATCATTCTTTATTAATGTCAGTGGAGCTTTTGACTGAAGTTGTTTGTAAGTCAAAAAGGGTGGTGTAACTCTGGGAGGCAATGGTGACCATGCCATAATGGGCTGCAGAGACAAAAGGTGGAGAGCCTCACGGCTGCAGCCCCATGGACAAGAAGGTCTGCCCTTAATTACAGGAGACGAAAAGCAAGATAAAACATTCCATTTTGATTGTTTTGGGTTTTGTTCTGTTTTTTAATTTGCTCCTGCACTGCATGGGAGAGATAGCAGCTTTTAAAACACTTTGAAATAAAATTGCAGAGTGATAACATTTACACTAGCATTGTTTCCGTTAGGCTCCTATGTGGTCCAGAGGTCAATTCCATTGTTCTGAAGTGAAGTGAATCCTGTATAGAATTCTCAAAAACAATTCTCATCCTTCAGAGTAGTTTCTCACATATAAATATGCAAAGGGTTAGTGGATTCACTGCTTTTTCAAGCAAGCTTCTCATGACATTGCAATGTAACTCAGCTCAGACTAGGGCAACATATCATATTTGTCCAAATGCCAAAATACGGACTAAAACTTGCATGTTTCTGTGCTAACCATAAGATGCAAAAGATGTAGCAAAAAAACCAAGGACATCCAAGAGGTGGAGCAACACCCTGCTTTAATCTCTTCTGCTACATCTAACATTTATGTGGTTTAAATGTTTAAATAAACTCGATGCAAGGCAGTTAAAAGCACAGAAAAGCAAACTGATCACCGCCTTATAAGGAAGACACTGACGTGGCACCAGTGATTGATGGCTTCACCCCTCAGTGAAGCCCAGCACCTCTCCTGCACACTTTAATCACTGAAGCGCTGGAGATGATCACTGAATGAGCTCTACATATTCCTTTGAAGCTGTTCTCTGTGGCATTGGTCTTAGCTATAGTCTGAACTGTGGGACCAAACTGCCTGCACTTGGTGTTCTTGAATGTTTGTCTTTTTCTTTTAAACTCAATTACTATATCAGCAGGACAGATTGTTTAACTATCTGGCTGGAGAGCCAGAGGTTGAGAGTCCGATTCCCTGTTGTACCTCCTGAGAAAAGAGCCAGCTTGTGCAGCCATGGGCAAGCCACACAGTCCCAGAGCACCCCTAGAAGGAGGAAATTGTAAACCACTTTTGAGTATTCACTACCTAGAAAACCCTGGAAAAAAGTTGCCATAAGTCGGAATCAACTTGATGGTATGCAATTATTATTATTATAGGATAACAGACCTTCTAGGGACATGGCTGTTTCCTTGGGCTAAGCACCAAGTCCCCAAAACTGATGGCACTGTGTAACCATGAGTTTCCTTATTCCTAGGGGAAACATTTCCCTTCAGTATTTGGATATGCACAGATAACTGGTACAGACATGGATCAGTTAGGAGAACCTCTAAAAGATCACTGGGAAAATTGGGTCCCAATTTGCATGCTCTTCTTTGGACCTGAACTGTATCACAGGGCCGGTGTATCACCCTAATTTAGACTAAATCAGTCACACATACTTCCCATTGCCTGCACACAAGCTGCACCCACTTAAATTGTTTTTTCTTCCAAGGAAGCTGTATCAGGGTGGATGTTCGGCACTGTCCCTATTCATTTACAAAATTTAATATGCTGTGCTTCAGTTCAGCAGAAATTCCTAGGGTTGGTAACAATAATAGCAGTGGGGTGACCAAAAATTTAAAAGGCTGGTAAATGCAGACTTTGCCCAGCACAGAAACTGTAAAGGCTGAAAACTACTGCAGAAAGAGTTTCTGGTCTACCACTAAAAATGTACTTTCCCCAACTGTTGCATGGTTTATCTCAAATGGTAGGGGCGCTGTGACAAGATGACCTCCATACTTGAACTAATTTATTTGGAGTACATGATCCTAAGTAAATTAGGTCTTCAAACAATCTACAAATTTTGCTGGAGACCAAATGGATAGCAAATGAAGTAGCTTAGGAACTGACATGAAGTGTTTTGTCCAAGTAGTCCCAGTTGTGCTGTAGGTACAAAGGATGGCTCATGTACAACACACTGTAGAAGTCTAATCTAGGAGTCACCAGAGCATGGATAAATGGCCAAGCTATCTTCATCCAGAAGTGATTCCAGCTGGCGAACCAACTGTAGCTGGCAAAAAATGCTTCATGCCACTGATGATAATCAGGCATCCAAGGAGAGAGTTAAATCTAATAGCACCACTCTTAACTTGATCCCTTTATGGGAAGGGTAACCCATAAAAAAGAACTGAACACACTTTCCATCTTAGATGAAACCACTAAATAATATCCATTTCTCAAAATGAAGTGTGTATTGCCCTTCTCATTCCTCTGTAGTTGCTGCAGACAAGCATTTTCTAGACGAAATAACATTATGTGGTAAGGAACTATTATGCTGTCTCTGGACTGTTCTTCAGCCGGGTAGGTGGGGCTCGTCAGCCTTGGAAGGCAGCCCATCTAGGAGAAGGAAAACTCTGATTTCAAACCTCCACTGCCTTGTGGCTATATCCACTGATGGAAAAGGCTTCAGGAGTTAACCTCGAGGCAAAATCCGGAGCCGGAGTCCTGGAGGCAGTTCGTGTCGTTCTGCCAACTCCTGCGACGTCGCTGGAACCAATTGTATTGGCTCTTGCCTTTCCATTGGACTACTTCAGCGATGTGGAGAGGGGGGATTTGCTGCTTGGGTAACAGCCTATCCTCCATATTATTTTACCCAGGCTTCGTGCTCTGGAGAGGACACTCCAGCTTCGCATACAGTGTCGAAACAACATGGAAAGGGATTGCCACTCTCAAATTGGCCTTCTCAGCCACACTAGACACTGTTCCAAGTCCTCCATACAGAGCATGTTACCATAGTCTCTCGAGACTGAAGGATGCCTAACAACACGGACTGTTCTTCACGAACTATAACACAATGGGGACCCATGTAAATTAGGAAACCACATTAGGACCTATTATACACTACAGTTTTCTCTTTTCTTCCTGGTATCTTCAGATACGGTGCTGCTCCTAAGAAAGCACCCTTTTCTTTAAAAACAACAAAACAAACAAATTAGAGAAGGCTATGTGAGAAACAACTGATTGGTTCAAAATTGGGAAAGGAGTACGACAAGGCTGTATATTGTCTCCCTGCTTATTTAACTTATATGCAGAATACATCATGCGAAAGGCTGGACTGGATGAATCCCAAGCCAGAATTAAGATTGCCAGAAGAAATATCAACAACCTCAGATATGCAGATGATACCACTCTGATGGCAGAAAGTGAGGAGGAATTAAAGAACCTCTTAATGAGGGTGAAAGAGGAGAGGGCAAAAAATGGTCTGAAGCTCAACATCAAAAAAACTAAGATCATGGCCACTGGTCCGATCATCTCCTGGCAAATAGAAGGGGAAGATATGGAGGCAGTGACAGATTTTAACTTCTTGGGTTCCATGATCACTGCAGATGGTGACAGCAGCCACGAAATTAAAAGACGCCTGCTTCTTGGGAGGAAAGCGATGAGAAACCTAGACAGCATCTTAAAAAGCAGAGACATCACCTTGCCGACAAAGGTCCGCATAGTCAAAGCTATGGTTTTTCCAGTAGCGATGTATGGAAGTGAGAGCTGGACCATAAAGAAGGCTGACCGCCGAAGAATTGATGCTTTTGAATTGTGGTGCTGGAGGAGACTCTTGAGAGTCCCCTGGACTGCAAAGAGAACAAACCTATCCATTTTGAAGGAAATCAACCCTGAGTGCTCACTGGAAGGACAGATCCTGAAGCTGAGGCTCCAATACTTTGGCCATCTCATGAGAAGAGAAGATTCCCTGGAAAAGACCCTCATGTTGCGAAAGTGTGAAGGCAAGAGGAGAAGGGGACGACAGAGGACGAGATGGTTGGACAGTGTCATCGAAGCTGCCAACATGAATTTGACCCAACTCCGGGAGGCAGTGGGAGACAGGAGGGCCTGGAGTGCTCTGGTCCATGGGGTCACGAAGAGCCGGACACGACTTAACGACTAAACAACAACAACATGTGAGAAATACCTTTCAGGATCCCTTAATAAAAGAATTTAAGGAGAGATGCCCTCATTTTCTCTTGGTATATTACCGTCTTTCTTAGACAAGGCTCTTGCATCATTTGTCATGTCTTCTTTTTGGGAAATAGGACAACAGTTACGTGCTTAATAATAATAGTTAGAAAATATTGTGTAAGTGAACTGACCCAGAAATCTTGTTGGGGAGACTGCACCACATGTTCCCTTGCTCAATAGTGTGGAGAGATCTGAATCCCCTTACCTCTGATACTGAACAGTTGAGCTGGAATATCTGGCCCTCTCCTTCAACTTGCCGTATACAGAGTTTGCACACCAACTCCAGTGTGCTCAGGCTGAATCTTTCAAGGGTAAAGGTACAATGTAGATTTCTTTGACATCCACTCCAGATATGATAAAAGGGAATTTCCTGTTGAAGAAGTGATAACAATAATAAAAATAAACAGTCTTAACAGCTAACTTATTTACAGCAATCCTAGATGGATATAACACGAAAGTGACTAGGTTTAAGTGACTATTAGTGTTTAATGCTTAATTGTTTTTTAATATATAGTTTTGTACGGCATTTTAACTGTCATTTTTGTATTTATTTTAATTGTTGTGAGCTGCTTTGGGTCCCCTATGGGAAGAAAGATGACATATAAATGAATAAAGTTAATTTAACTATTGTTGAAGGTTTAGAACAACCACCACAACAAAAACACTGAAGTCGCACAATATTATGGTTGCTTGTGGTCCTATCTGGATGCTTCCCTAATTGGGCCATGAGCCTCATTTGCACTGCACAATTACCTGAATGAATTCTCTAATGCAAGAAATGGAAATAGCGATGGCTATTAGCATAGCTTAATTTGTTCTTGTTTCTCTCCTCGTTGTGTCCCCATCGTGGCTATTCTGACTTTGGATGCAGTAGCTCTAAAGAGTGATTCCATGTTGCGCCCAAATCAATCTAAGTTTTATTTTTCATTAATCTATCTTTCAGCATTTTATACGTTTTATGGTTTCCTGAACATTTGTTTGCCTTAGTATTTCTTTATTGGTCACCCTCTCTGTTCAAGAAGTTCTCAACATCCTGCAATAAATCGACATTTCAAATACATCTCTTTTTTAAAATGGTAGCATATGTCAAAGTCCATGATTCCATGCCATGAAATAAGACCAAGAGTACAGAGCACCACACAGCAGGCATTCTTAAGGCCAGTTTTAAGTTTCTGTTGTGTATTAGTCTTTGTGTCAAATAAGCTGCTCCAGGTCATCTCTATTACGGCTTTTACTTCATGGCTATGACCTCACTGTTTATTCACCTAAACCCCAAGGTGCTTACATTTGTCAATACTTTCATTTTGGATCCTTAACTGCATTCCTTGGGCTCTAACTTTTTACTGATTACCATGAAGATTTATTTAAATTAAAGCTCCGTGTTATGCAGTGGGGGGGGGGATATTATTCTTGTCACAGAAATACATTCTTCCACATGCTTGGCTAAAATAAAAAAATTAAACTAGGCAGGTAACAATTGCAAATAGAAATTGGACATCTACAAAACAAGGTGGAAAGTGCTAGTTTCAAACTAAAAGCATCAAGAACAGCTTCATGCCTCTTCCTAGTCACTGCATGTTTGGTTTTTAACTATGCCGGGCAGAAGCATAGATGGCCATGAATATCTCTAGTCCTTACTATTGCAACCTTACTTAGGATGTCAGTTGGTACTTCTAGCACTCATCAATTCATACCTGGTATTTAGCCAGCAGTTTGCTCTTCCAGAGGGAATGTGTGATATCATGAATGGATAAACGCAGGTTATGAGTGCTACCCTTAAAATGTAAAGCCTTTGGTTCTTCCAGGAGCTGTCCACCCATTTGCCTCTCCAACTGTAGCACTTCCTACATTTTGGGGAGAAAAAAAACAAGTGTGGAGGGTTTAAAGATATATATACATCACCTAATCGACAAGGCAGATACAGTACGGCCAAAATATCTGAATTCCAGGCCAATTCTTTTCCACAGACTCAGTCACCTTAAAACTGACTATCAAAAGTACTTGCTGGCTAAAATCCTATTGTGCAGCTTCGCACGAGCAATGGGGATGATGTCAGCAGCAGCAACAAACCAGAACTAAATAAGGGCTTCCCTTGGCAATTACAGGGTTGACACAACTTTTCTGCATTGTGTATTGCTCACATGCACCTTGAAATTGCTTTCAATCAGTGGAGATTTGCCTTTAATCAATGGCAATTTGCTGCTGCTGCTGCTAACATTATTCCAGTTGTGTGCACAGAGTTGTGCAACAGGATTTCAACCTGTATTTTACCCTTCTTCAATGAAGCAGATATAAAGGAGAATTATCTTATTTTATCTCCACAATGACCCCATGAAGTAGTTCAGAGCTATCGTTTACACAGTACGTTTTGTGGCTGAATGGATATTTGACTACATGGCCCAGTGGCCCAAGTCCAAATGTCCACTCACAATATGGCAGTAGCTCTCCATATAAAAAGGGCAATTTATTTTCAAACTGGTCATGAATTGAGCTGCTTGCTATTAACCAAAAGCTGGAAAACAGCAATTAGACCACTGCATTACAAGGAGGACATCTGTTGTACAGGCTTATCCTGGAAAAAGGACACAAAGCAGAATGTTTCAACACTGTAGGGAGTGCGCATAATTGTTATGCCATTGGAAGAAAGTAGGAGCACGCAGTAGGCTAGTCTGCCATTATCTGGTTTGCTAAATTGCTTGGGAGAGCTAAAGGTCAATGCCCACTCACGCTTGTACATGGACAATATGTCATTCTGGATACTGTTCAGTCTGAAGAATCTTGGAAGGTTTTTACTCTTTGGCTTCAAGAGACTTTGACTCATGATGCCACTGGAAAGTCCTGGGCTGCTTCTTAAGCTTTCATGGCTTCATGCTAAATCCATTTCTAAGTTAAGTTTGTGTAATACAAACACTGACATTTCAGAGCAGCAGAGATTGTTTTTTCCCCATAAGCACCTGGAAAAAGTGTGATGAAATTACAAAGCTGAATATAGACCTGAATGAAAAAGTGGTCTCTTTTGCAAGTATCTACTGAAAAACGTTTGCTCTAAAATAATATGCTTTAATGGAAAAAATGTTAGATTACATGTATAAATACAGGATAGCCTTAACAAGCTCACAAAATATAACCTCTGACATATAACGGTTGGATAGCTCAGTAGTTTAGGCCTCTAGCTGCAGAGTCAGAGGTTGGGAGTTCGATTCCCCCACTGGGCCTTCTTGACAGGGGCTTGACTCAATGGTCCATAGGTTCCCTTCCATCTCTAAAATTATTACTATTATTATTATATAATGAATAATGATATTAAAAACAGCCGTGATGTAGAGCGGGGTGGACAACATTGGTAGGTCTGGGGTAAACTTTCTGTCCCCAGGACACTCCAAGAGCTACAAAGAAGGTAAATGATAATTGTAATCACAGAAGTCCACTTTTAATTCTGAATTATTTTTTTTACTGTTTTACGGTAAACCTTCAGGAAGGTCCTGCAATGTGTATAAAACTGAAGTGCTACTCCTGGAGTCTCCTAAGAGTTGTCATCCACTTTGTTGAGGGTTTCCTTTCCAGGGGTAAGGGGACAGAGAAGTCTGACTGGTTGTGAGAGCCACATAAACAATGTCCAAGATGATTTTGCTGTTGGTGGTAATTTTTGGAAATTAAGGACTCCCCCCCCCCCCCGTCCTGAAGCCCTCGATGACCTCCCCATGACAAAAGGGACTGTAAGGGAGTCTTGGGAACTTGGGGGGGGGGGGATGATGTCATCAAGATTTCATGTTGCAATATTTCAGCAAGATGTCATGTTGCATTTGTTACTGGAGCTTCGTAATACAGTGGTTAAACTGCAGTACTGCAGTTAAGGCTCTGCTCACAACCTCAGTTTGATCCTGGGTTCAGGCAGCTGGCTCAGGGTTGACTCAGCCTTCCAACCTGGTAAATAGAGTACCCAGCTCACTGGGGTAGGGTGGGGTGGGGGTTGTAATCTGTAACCTGCATAATTAAATTGCATACTGCTCACAAAGTGCTTTAAGCACAATATAAGCAGCACACTTTTTTATTCGGTGGTGCACAGATTTCAGAAGCAAGCAAGCAAGTAACCAGACAAGCAAACTAACTCACAAAATAAATCAAACCAAAAGCAATGCATGGATGCATGTTTTACACATGCAATTTGTTATATAACTGTATAAATATACAGTATGTGTGTATGTGTGTGTGTTTGTGTGTGTGCTTTGCATCCATCTCTCCATCATGCTCTCATGAACTCACTGGAGGTGACTTTCTTGGTATCTCCAGTGCTGTCACATGGAACATGAAATAAATTTGTTTTCTGCTGCTCCAATGGTTATAAACTGAACTAATGGATTCAAATGACAAAAAAGGACAATAAAAGAATATTTTTTAAGAAGAAGTTTGTGATGGCAGGGGCTGCGTGCTGATGGGAAAGTGACAGACTCTTCTTGAAGAACTGGGACGACCACTTGTCAAAGCAGCTTTATCTGTGAATTCTTCCATTGACAGGAGATTGGGTCAGATGACCCTTTGGGCCTGTTCCAACTCACCAATTCTATGAGTTCTTCATTATAATTAAGCCCTCATTCATATTATCTCTATCTACCACATTTAACATATTTGATTCTATCCAATTTGGAAGCTAAGCAGAAAGCATTTTGTTTTTAAACAAATCTGAAGTGTACTAAGCTTTTCGTTCAACTGAGATATAGAACAGTGTTATGTTGTTCATTTCTCTGTCGTCCCCTTCTCCTCTTGCCCTCACACTTTCCCAACATCAGGGTCTTTTCCAGGGAGTCTTCTCTTCTCATGAGATGGCCAAAGTATTGGAGCCTCAGCTTCAAGATCTGTCCTTCCAGTGAGCACTTAGGGTTGATTTCTTTCAGAACAGATAGGTTTGTTCTCCTTGCAGTCCAGGGGGCTCTCAAGAGTCTCCTCCAGCACCACAATTCAAAAGCATCAATTCTTCGGCGGTCAGCCTTCTTTATGGTCCAGCTCTCACTTCCATACATCACTACTGGAAAAACCATAGCTTTGACTCTGCGGACCTTTGTCGGCAAGGTGATGTCTCTGCTTTTTAAGATGCTGTCTAGGTTTCTCATCGCTTTCCTCCCAAGAAGCAGGCGTCTTTTAATTTCGTGGCTGCTGTCACCATCTGCAGTGATCATGGAGCCCAAGAAAGTAAAATCTGTCACTGCCTCCATATCTTCCCCTTCTATTTGCCAGGAGGTGATGGGACCAGTGGCCATGATCTTAGTTTTTTTGATGTTGAGCTTCAGACCATTTTTGGCACTCTCCTCTTTCACCCTCATTAAGAGGTTCCTTAATTCCTCTTCACTTTCTGCCATCAAAGTGGTATCATCTGCATATCTGAGGTTGTTGATATTTCTTCCGGCAATCTTAATTCCAATTTGGGATTTCTCCAGTCCAGCCTTTCGCATGATGTATTCTGCATATAAGTTAAATAAGCAGGGAGACAATATACAGCCTTGTCGTACTCCTTTCCCAATTTTGAACCAATCCGTTGTTCCATATCCAGTTCTAACTGTTGCTTCCTGTCCCACATATAGATTTCTCAGGAGATAGATAAGGTGGTCAGGCACTCCCATTTCTTTAAGAACTTGCCATAGTTTGCTATGGTCCACGCAGTCAAAGGCTTTTGCGTAGTCAATGAAGCAGAAGTAGATGTTTTTCTGGAACTCTCTGGCTTTCTCCATAATCCAGCACATGTTAGCAATTTGGTCTCTAGTTCCTCTGCCCCTTCGAAATCCAGCTTGTACTTCTGGGAGTTCTCGGTCCACATACTGCTGAAGCCTACCTTGTAGGATTTTGAGCATAACCTTGCTCACGTGTGAAATAAGTGCAATTGTACGGTAGTTGGAGCATTCTTTGGCACTGCCCTTCTTTGGGATTGGGATGTAGACTGATCTTTTCCAATCCAAGCGTCAGTGGTTGGTGCATAAACATGGATTACTGTGATATTGAAAGGTCTGCCTTGGATTCGTATTGAAATCATTCTCTCATTTTTGAGATTGTATCCCAGTACAGCTTTTCCCACTCTTTTGTTGACTACGAGGGCTACTCCATTTCTTCTACGGGATTCTTGCCCACAATAGTAGATATGATAATCGTCTGAATTCAATTCGCCCATTCCCGTCCATTTTAGTTCACTGACGCCCAGGATGTCAATGTTTATTCTTGCCATCTCCTGTTTGACCACATCCAGCTTACCAAGGTTCATAGATCTTACATTCCAGGTTCCTATGCAGTATTATTCTTTGCAGCATTGGACTTTCCTTTCACTTCCAGGCACGTCCGCAGCTGAGCGTCCTTTCGGCTTTGGCCCAACCACTTCATTAGCTCTGGAGCTACTTGTCCTTGTCCTCCGCTCTTCCTCAGTAGCATGTTGGACGCCTTCCGACCTGAGGGGCTCATCTTCCAGCATCATATCTTTTAGCCTTTTGTTTCTGTCCATGGAGTTTTCTTGGCAAAGATACTGGAGTGGCTTGCCAGTTCCTGCTCCAGGTGGATCGCGTTTAGTCAGAACTCTCCACCATGACCTGTCTTGAAGCCTACCTTGTAGGATTTTGAGCATAATCTTGCTAGCGTGTGAAATGAGTGAGTAACTATCAATGTTAATGAGTGAGTAACTATCAATGTTAATGAGTGAGTAACTATCAATGTTAACTATTTCCAATTATCACCCTAGGTTGCCTAAACTAAAATTTGTTATATTTCTTTACATTAGTATACCAACACAGATTGTACTGATAAACATTATCACTGCATTTCACTTGTACATACATATTTATGAATCTGCTCATTATAATATGACTTCTACTTATTTTACAGTATCAAAATAAATTCACACATATTATCTCAGCAATGGTAACAACCACGTTTTGATCTGTGATAATTTGGAATATAAGGAAAACTCGCAGAAGTATTTGCTCTTGTCTGTTTAGGATGTCTTGTCTTGAGAAATTCAGCCCCACAAGATTCTTCACCACCCGGTGGGAGAAAAACAAGGAGTACTATTTTGTTACCATCAAGGTCTCTGTAACATCTGCAGTGATACAAACACCCTCCCCAATGCATTCAATCTTAATAATCATCTTAAAACTGCAGAGCTGGAAGGGACCCTATGGATCATCGAGTCCAGCCCCTGCCAGGGAGGCACAGTGGAGAATTGAATCCTCAACCTCTGGCTCCACAGCCAGAGACTTAAACCACTGAGCTATCCAGCAGTTCAAAGTCCAGGCAACAAAGCAGGAACATGGTCACTCAGGCTGAGCTGTGTTTTGTGCAATTCTGCTTAACTTGCAGGGAAAAAACCCTTGTTCTTGATCTCTTCTTTTTTTGATAGAACAAAACACTCCCGTTCCAGGTTCCTCATCTACACCTATCAGGATGCAGTAAGCAAGAATGTACATTCCTAGTGATTATATTCTTATTCCCATATTGCAGATAGAGCTGGAGTAAGGTTGAGAGGTAATTCACTTGCCTAATGACACTCAGCAATTAATGCACGTTCATGGAACTTGGAACTTTCATCATGGATTTTTCATTTTCAGGAATCTAATCCTGCTGTATTTCTATATGAATTTACCTAATCCATATCTGTTGGACTAATATGCGGATTGGCATTAAAGCTAACCACTAATTTTTTCATTTCTTTTTTAATGCTATAACACAGTTCATAACAATTTAGATATATCAGAATATGCCTTTACATTCATATTTCAATAATAATAATTATGTGCTGCCAAGTTGATTGTGACTTATAGAGACCTCTTCAGAGTTTTCTAGGCAGCAAGTACTCAGAAGTGGTTTACCATTCCATTCTTCTGGGGGCATGATCATATGGTTGTTTTTTCCTATCAGCTATTCATTTCTTCTTTCCAAAAAAGGCCTTTTCTGACCTTTGGGTAATTACATTTTAGAGGTCAAATTACACCTTGCAAAAGTTTCAGGAAGCATGATCTGCTCTTGGAGGGACCACTCTGGGGCACTAGGAGGGAGTTGGGTGTTGGTGGGTCAGAAGGACTACAGGCTGTCAAGATCCAGAAGAGGGCAAAAATGCCCCCAGGTCCTTAGATGTTGTACAGCTCTATGTTGTATTAAATTCTCACATGCAGCAGTTCACTACAGCAATTCCCATAACCATGCCCCAGAGGAAGTATCAAAATTCAGGCAGCTCTGTTGATGCACGTGAATAAATCAGTTCTGGATATTCTAATCTTTAGTAGGCACAAGTTACCTGTTGCATTACAACAAGGATAGCTCACAGCATGAGACAGTTGTTGGAAAATTAATTCCCCCCCCCCTCAGGTACTGTGAGGTTCGCAACTCAGCTAGGCTCAAAGGGAAAAGAGGAAACTGAGAGTAGAGTGGCAGATGATGTCCTAGTCCTTCTCACCAAAAGATCCTGGTGTTCTGAACTCTGTGAGCTCTACAATACCATAGTTTGGAGACACTCCTTTTCTGGGCTGCAGCTTCCTGGCTGGGGAACTGTGGGAGCTGCACAGTCCCCGAAGGCAGCATCTCCAACTTCTGCATGATACCACGGCAAACATCCCTTCCATTTCCTTCTTCTGGGGTTCCCCAATGGAAGGACAAACATTTCCTAAAGTTAGGCATATTTTTAATCTGTTTTAATATCCACAGAGAACAAAGGTGATCAGTTTGAAGGCGCTTCTGGATGGAGAATTTCTTTCCCCTATTTGAATTACTCCATGGGCTGGTTCTCTGTGTTAGAGAGGTCTGAAAGCCACACAACAGCTTTGCTGGTCCCCTGCTGTTTGCCTGCGAGGCCAAATAACAGAATGGAAACTAGGAGAATTAGTACTGGTGGCACTATCTAAAAGAGGACATGTACTGAGAACTCGCACTACGGTTGGCATCCCTTAAGGCACCTTTCCCTAATTTCAGCAACTGCTGCTTTTACTAAAATCATCTGTGCAGTAAGCTGCTTCATGGGCACAATCTCAGGCATGTGGGCAGAAGGCTTACACTGCAGTTTGCCAAATATTCCATAACTCTTGCTCTTACCAAACACCTGATGGATGACAACAAGTTGTTGGCATGCTATGTGTTCCCCTTGTGAAAGCCCAGGTTAAAGAAATGTTAAAGTAAGCTCTCTTTGTCTTTGTCTCTATGTATATATAGTAACTGCATATATGTCTAGTATATTATATGTAATATACAATTAGAGTAAAAACATGTAAGCAAACTTTTAAAAAGTAATCTCTCTCTCATATATATATAGAGAGAGATTCTGGAGATACACTGTAAACATATACTGTATGTACCAAGTGACTCTTTGCAGTGACTCTATATTGCAACTGTTCATACATAGGGAACTATCAGAATTCCTAACCACGATCCTGGAAAGAACTTCACAAGTTTCTGCAAAAGTCAGCAGGTTAGATGCCTCAGTTCCTAATTCTCAGATGTTTGTTTGTGTATGCAAATTCTGAGGAATATGAGAAGACACCCACAGATTATGAGGACCAAGATAGGCATATAGGAAAAGATAATTTATCCTTGGGAGACTCAGACCTTGACACTGCTTAGAACTTAATCCCCTTTTAATGAGTTTGGAATGCAAGTAATAATATTCTGATGAATAAAATGCAGTAATTTTCTAGCAGAAGCTGTCAGACTTTGCCCCAAATAAACCTCATGCAGAGTACAAAAGCTTTGCTGGCTTGCATCCTCTAGCTGCAGGCAGACAATGGTTTTTCAGAGAGTTTAAAAGACTTAGGGACCAAAAACATTGCACAAAACTGATTAGTTCTCATCTTGCAGTTGCCTCTGCTCAGAATAGGTATGGCAGGTTTTTGACAGACTATGAAAACCTGCAAAATTGTTCGGACTTGGATACAGGAATAAAAGTGTCCCTTCTATTCCAGTTTTACTTTTCTTCAAAAACCTTTACAACTTGTGTTCGGACTATTCCACCCAACATTTCCCAGCTCTGTTTTTGATAACTGCAGAAACGAGTTACCTAATACTTGTGACAATATGCTATAATGTTCTGGTAGACATTGTGCCAAGCACCATTCAGAAGCAAAATACATTTGCTAGCAATGCACTATGGAACACAAGCATATTCTAGGAACTGTTTAGGGATTCATTAGATACTGTTCTTAAGAGCAATCCTCTCTATAGATGACCTGCAAGTGATAAATCAGATACTGGCAATAGAGCCAAAAATTTAATAATAGGCATTGAAGCTTCACTGTACCATGGATGACACCTGTGACGGAGGTGTACTTATGAACTCATGTGAATTCATGAATCCTGTCTTATATTTAATCTATCACAGATGTTTCTGGAGTAATTTATTGGCTATGAGCAACACCTGTCTTTACCAGTCTGTTATAATAAAAATTATATATGTGGTAGAGAATATGCCTATTGTAAAATCATAACTGTGCACAATAGTTACATATCTGGTGTAAGGTCTATGCAATATTTAAAGGTTCATTCCAGAACCATGTGTACAGTCAGAGAAAGCAACAGCCGTCTTTCATTTCCATTGCAAATTCTCAGCACAAAAAACTGCAGACAAAGTCATCTAGCAAAGCCTTATAGCAGCAGGCGTTTGATTAACAACCCCAGAGCTTCTTTTATCATTATCAACTATTTACAAAGAGGCATTTATATGTTTTGCATCACTGGGGAATGGGCACTTAGCATTAAAAATACATAAATCACCAATGAAGTTTTTTGTGAACCTTATGGCAATTTAATAATGCAAAAATCTCAGAATCCAGGTTATGATACAAGGGAAGGAAGGAAGGAAGGAAGGAAGGAAGGAAGGAAGGAAGGAAGGAAGGAAGGAAGGAAGGAAGGAAGGAAGGAAGGAAGGAAGGAAGGAAGGAAGGAAGGAAGGAAGGAAGAATGCTAGTAGAGGAATTAGCCTCTTAGGCAAATAAAATAATTATTTGAGAGGCATTTTAAGTTTCTAGCCTTACTGTTATCCCCAGCCATGGTAGTTTGTCAAGCACTGTGCCAGTCAAACTCAACGTCTGCAAAAAATGCACAATGCCTTTAATCAAGAGCCTAATAAACAGTTAATTACAAACTGAAATTATACTGAAAGGAAGTGAAATTCTAAACGAGAAAGGCTGTATTACCTTAAGGGCATCTTGGGTGTCATCCAGACAGTACACACGAATGTTGTATTCCAAAGATGAGCAGATCAGTGGCCCAAAAATAGCCAGCTTGAGACGCTTTGCAGCTGCTTTGGTGATTGATTGCCCAACCAAGGCATAGGTGCTGAGAGTTTCTGTCAGGATATGGCAGGCTTCTGGATCCAGATGGATGTAGCATGGGGTGGTGAAGTTCTCTTCTCCAACTGCTACCACATCCTGAAAAAGGGGGTGGTGGAAATTAAAAATATATGGGCAACTCTTATAGAATCCAGCCAGTTAACATTGGGATTCAAGCACTGTTTGCCCAATAACAATGTTGACATTTATTTTACCCACATTTATTTTAACACCACATCTGTACTGAGTCTATTACTACAAAACTCTAGCCAGTTGACACATGATAACATAATGAGAAAAGCGCAAAGGTAGCTTCTCAGTGAAGCATCTCATGAAAGATGAGTTATCCACTCTATTCACAGATTCTTAAGGAAGAACCTGCAGATCAAGAGCACAAATCAAATCCATTCTTATGCATGCAGAAACTTCCTTTTGACTTCTATGGCGCAAACTGACCTTGCTCCATATGCAAACCAGAAGTACTACACTAAGGAAAAGTTTGTATTTTCTCACAGCCATCTGTTTCTGTATGGCAGCTTCCATTTGTGCAGAAAGAGAAGAATATGTCGAGTGAATATGAGAGGTATTTATTTATTTATTTATTTATTTATTATTTATTGCATTTATACCCCGCCCATCTAGTCAATTGACTACTCTGTAGAGGTAGAGAGTTCAGCACCAGAAAATCCCTATGATCTTTTTAAAAAATCAGCAGCACATAAAATATAAACCCAATATTTGCGGGCTATCCTGAATCTTCTTCCTTACGAGTAGTAAGAAAGTCTGCTACATGCTTTTTTCTCCTCTGTTCAACACTGTTGGGATACAAAAGGTGACTTGCTGGGGAAAAAAAAGAACAAGGATCTTTAATTCCTTATTGTAAATGCATCTTCATAAAGCACAAAGCTCTAATTAATTCATGTACTCTATCTTTCTGTTGCTTTCAAATGATAAAGCTGGCAATGCTGACGATACAAATTAACTGCTGGATTCATTGACTTCCAAGCTTGGGAACAGATTCAAGACTTCGAGTTAAAGGCAAGGTGATGCTGCACATTTTCAAAGGTGACACCATCTTTCCAAAGGGTGAGGAAGAAAGGTATCAGCAATGCTGATTCCACCAACCCCTGCTGGCCGAGCCATGAAACATTTGTGTTGGCACTTACAAGACTGACTTGCCTCCAGCAATGCAAACATCTGTTCTGGGAAAGACAGGCACAGAAGATCTGTTCCAAAATGAGTGAGGGAGTGGAAAGAGAATGAACATGCAGGAAGCAAGCCTTACTTTGTAAGAACAAAAAGTTTGGTAGACTTTTGCAAACTAAATACAAACTAAATAAGATTTGGATGGATATGAACAGATCAACATATTGGAATGTTAAAAATGAGTTTCTGTCAAATGCAACATTGTCAATTCACTCTTTGTGTACTTTGTGCGCTGCCTCTGAGTGGGTGCCCGCTGGAGAAGGTGGGACTTTGAAGTGTAAAACACCTGTTCAGCTGCTAAACAAACTGACATGAACCGCTGAACCAACAGTTCAAGCCCATCTCTATTGGGAACCATTGCTCTAGTCATTTATTGTCAGCATGGCCCATATTCCACAATTGGCAAAGTCCAAACTATTATTTACAGTACACAAAGAGTGAATTGACAATGTTGCATTTCACAGAAACTCATTTTTAACATTCCAATATGTTGATCTGTTCATATCCATCCAAATCTTATTTAGTTTGTATTTAGTTTGCAAAAGTCTACCAAACTTTTTGTTCTTACAAAGTAAGGCTTGCTGCCTGCATGTTCATTCTCTTTCCACTCCCTCACTCATTTTGGAACAGATCTTCTGTGCCTGCTGCAGGAGGTAGGGCTTTGAAGAGCCAAACAGCTGTTTGGCTGCTAAATGAACCAGCATGAACCCTGAACCAGCAGTTTGTGCCCTTTAGTCCTTGGGTCCCCAGATGTTCTTGAACAAAAACTCCCAGAAGCCTTCACTACTAACTGTGCTGCTCAGGATTTCTGTGAGTTGTAGTCCAAGAACATCTGGAGACCCAAGATTTAGAAGCACTGGAGTAGAACAACACACTGACACATTAGCAAATTTTGGAGTCATTATTGCCATTTTTTCTATGAGGAAATATGACATTAATGATCACAACAGAAAACAAAAGAACTTATGATATCAATCATAAATCTGAAGTTGTCTACTCCCAGCTATAGATTGTTTAGGTTTGAAAGTTTTTTGTTTTTATAGTCAACGGGAGACAACATTTCACATATAAAAAGCAGCACATATTCCACCAAAGAGCAGAATTCTATTCCACTCCTTGTCACTCTACTTACTTCTTACTGTTCTGTTCTTTTTGTCTTGAAAATCATACTGGCTGGAATTTCTGCTTGTCTTTTTTAGACAGTTTGATGTCAGGGTTGAACAATCCTGGACACCTACTAAACTCCCACAGACAGAAAAGGAGACATTCCCAACCATGCCAACCTCTAAAATGGCAGGGGGCAGGCACATAGTGGAGTTGAACACAATCCTGATACTTGTTCGAAAACACTGCTACCTACAGCTGTGCCTCTACTGCCTTAACACCTTCACCCCCAGAGTGCAAATCAGACTCTTCAACTCTTAATAAAATATACCATTTCCTTTTCACCCTCACTTACACCTTGTGCAAGTCAAAACTTAGCCAAAGTTGCTAAGCGACTGAAAGTGTTCCATATTACTCATTTCTATACATAATGCTGTCATAAAACTGGAAAGAAGCTCTCAACGTTTCTCAATGATCTCTTCATACCTAATGATTCCTCCAGGTCACTTTTCAACTATGAAGTCTATGCCAAATGGTATGAATGACTTAAGTTGACCACTAGGCAGCTATAGCCATTTCTCTACTCAAGAGAGAACTAAATGCCCATTCAATGCCCCTCTCTAAAGACAGTACTGCCAATCTCTAGCATGCTGTTATACACTACTTTACCTCTTTGAAGTCCATTTGCATTGTTATGTTTTATGTATTAGATATCAAATAGAAATAATTCTGTTTTAATAGCTATTTTATGCTCAATGTGCATCCTTTCTTTGGTTTCCTGGTTTTGAGTTACACTTGAGTTTTCTTCTCAAGAAAACGAAGAGGCCTTTATACTGAGTATAATGCATAATCCACGTTATTTGGAATAGCCAGATAACTGGTCTCAACTGGCCGTAGGTATCTACCCAAATCCCGAAAAAGACATTGTAATGGACTCCCTTCCACATGACATTTGCAGTCTCTGACGAAGGCCCACAATCTCACCTCCCATTGTCCCTGGACTGTTTGGTTCTTCAACTGAATCTTCCAGTCTTCCATGTTTGGTTCTGCACAATGGTGCATCGTTAGAATGACAGGCCGAGTCAGCAGTGCTCCTGGAGGTCCACAGCTTACCACAGGGGTCAAAAGGGTTTGACTGTCTTCTACTGGTGGCCTGACAAGATTATAGGGCAGAAAAAGTAATATTTGTCAGATAACAATAAGGGATCTCAGCAACAAGAGGCTGTAGTCCATATGTTAAAAAAATGTATTGGACAAAATGCATTTTTTACTTCTAACCAGAGTAGACCCATTTATGTGAATGGGGCTTATTAAGTCAATGGTGATGTATGTCCCATTCAACTAATGTCTACTCCAGTTAGGACTAGATTTGGCCCTTTGTCATTCATCACTGAAACTGGTCAATGTAAAATTCAGTATTCTTCAATATTCAAAGCATTGTACAATGATGTGGACAGAAATGGTAAAGGGATTAAAAATCCCAGACCATTGGAAGATCTGTTTCTCACCAAATGAAGGAAATTTTACACAAATTACACAAATTTTACACAAATTCCAGTTAGTTCTCAAGGCTAATTTAAAGTGATTCTTTTGACCTGTAAAGCCTTAAATGGGTTAAAATGAGGGGCATCTGAAATATTGTCTCTTCCCAAAGGAAGAAGTCCTGGTACATGTCCAGTCATCAAGAAGAACCAGGCTGGTGGGTACACAACCCATGGCTTTTTCTATAGCAGCAGCTCCCTTCCTGCCAGGGGAAGTCACACTGACCCCACACCTCTTGTGTGTTCAACAAATGGTACTGTATTGTCCTGCCAGGGCTTTGGCCCTTAAAAGAGGGTTTGGTCTGCTTTTACAAACAAACAAGCAGCTGCTGTTTTATTGGATTTTATTGTACACATTACAATAAAAGGACAGAACAATAAATTTACATAAGTTAGTGCCATCCTAATGAATCTTTTCAATGTATGCAAAAGCATTTCTCCCATCTAATGACTTAATGTTTGTTTACCTTTAATCTACTAATTAGGCAACAGTGCTGAAAAACAAAGCAATGCAGGAAAAGAAGAATGTCACTTCATACACAATTGAGCTGACGGTCTATCTTCTTTCTGATGTACCACATCAGTAAACCTCTTTCCCATAAACCTATATTGATGATATAATAATTAATAATCATCTGCTGCCATCTTGAGTCTGATGCATGGCAACTCTTCCAGGATTTTCTGGTTAAAAGCATTCAGTCCCTCCTTCTGGTAGTGCTCTGGGACCCTGCAGCTTGCCCAAAATTTCACAGGTGGCAAGGCATGGAACCCTATCACCTATACATGCTCTGTGTGATCCTGGTTGGCCCCTCTTCTGGGAGGACAATGGGAATTCAAACTTCCAGCCTCTGGTTCTGCAAACAGGTGCTCCAACCCATTGAGCCACACCAGCTCTACTGATTGTATAATGATTACTTGGTATCAAGTTGATTCTGAATTTTGGCAACTCTTTTCAGGTACACATTACTCAGAAGCGGTTTACCATTGCTACCTTCTGGGGGCACTCTGGGACAATGCACCTTGCCCAAGGTGACACAGACCGGTTCTTCTGCTAGGGGAGACCCAATTTCTGGCTCTGCCGCCAGATACCCATCTCACTGAGATATCCAGCCAGCTAATGATAAGATACAATCAGCAAAATATATTAAAGAACAGGTCTGTATGACTTGTGACTATGGGAGCTTCATCCAGCTTTATCCAATTCCCAAATTCTGCTCCTCTGCTTAACTGCAATGTCTGAGAGCACTATCTTGTCTCAGACAGCAAACTTCTCCTGTTCAGTGTGTGTGTGTGTGTGTGTGCGCGCGCACACGCGTGCGTGTGTGAGAGAGGGGGGAGGGAGGGAGAGGGAGATTAAGAGTGTGAAAAAAACCTACAGAAATGAAAAATTACATTGGGATATAGATCATGGCAAGAGACTGTGAGCTACACCCATCCACCTACACCCTAAAAGCCAAGAATGAATGTTTTTAATTATCTATTTATACAAAAGTTCGTGTAAAAAGGAACACTGGGTTTAAACTGGTTTATCATGACTCCTCTGCAGATACTCTGGCATCTGTACTTTTTATTGAATTTCTGAAAAATTCCATTAAAGATACTATCTAGTCTTCTCACTAAACCACAATTTTCAGGTTTCCCTAAGGAGAGGGAAGTCATGCTGGCTAATCACTTTAAGACTGTAGTACATACAATCCTGAGCGTAGTACAGATTTCATTAAAGCTATTACGGCCTCCCTGTCACTGTGCCTACCATTTGGGTTTCAGAAATGAAATCTTATTTTTTTTTTGACTGGCATAGAGTTTTAATAGCTGTACTCAGAGAATATGAGGAAGAAGGATGCAGAGTGAGGTAAGGGAGATGAATAACTCACAGGAGCAGATGGTAACCCTTCTAGTCATGCTAAGTGAGGAATTTGCAAATTTAAGACTCTGTTGTCTTTCTACTGTTCCTTTAGTTTATGAAAATGTTTTGTGTCTTACAAATTAGGATCAAAATTGTCTTGTGCATCCTCCATTATCCTAACATCTGTACTATCAAGTAGCTTGTCCCATGCCTGATTTATCATTTTTATTTCCTGTATTTTTAATTTTGAAAAAGGTGAACAAATTTTCCAGAAAGCGAAAAACTATTTTCAGTATTGTCTGTGACTCCAAACAGAATAAGGGAAGAAGTCTATTGTCTATAGATATTTTTATTTTCACTGCCAATGTGCTAATCTCATAAAACACACATCCACAATTAAATTACCAAATACTGAAAAGTCTGGCTTCAAATGCAAATATGTAAAACATTATTATCCAAGTTTTTTCCTTCAGGAGCAGAGTTCACCAATGTTAATCTGTTTTCTCCAATATCTGCTTCTCAATTACATACAACACTCCTCTCTCCTACATCCCCATTATCCAAACCACTTGCTCTCATATTTGTCCTATCTACATTAAACTTGGAAGTGCTACTTAGCTGGTTGTCTCTGAATCAAAGAAATAGGAAGATATAAATCATAACGGTAAATGTTAAAGCACTAAATCCAATTTTAGTCTCAGTTATAGTAACAATTACATGCTATCAAGTAAGTTCTGACTCATAGGGACCCTTTCCAGGGTTTTCCATGTGGAGAATACATAGAAGTGGATTACCATTCCCCTATTTTGGGGGGCATCCTGGGACTGTGCAGCTTGCACAAGGCTATACAGGCTGGCTTTTCTTCCAGGAGGCACGGTGGGGAATCAAACTACCAACCTCTGGCTCCACAGCCAGATAACCTAAGCCACCAATCTATCCAGCCAGGTCCTGTCCCAGTTAGGCATGCTGAAATGAATGGGACATGTTAGTTAATACTAATGGAAATCTCTATTTTAGTTGGGATTGAAATTTAATTTAGCCCAATAATTTTATATTCTAGCAGGAACACATGATGTGTATTGATAATGGATCTATTTACTTTCCATTCTGGCTTTTTAAATAACCTTTTTTCCAGTAAGAAAAACAGGTGTCAGCTTGTACAGGATGTGATAGCTTAAAAAAATTGTACAATCATTTCTACATTGGCTGTAGAAGAGGAAAATACGGATTTTTTAATTTTGATTTAAGATATACTTTTTGCTAGGGAATAATAGTTTAATACTACTTAAGCAATCAACAGAAAAGCTGGGATAAAAGTATCTCTTAGCCCTTCAGCTCTCATCCACCCAAATCTGTCCCAAACAGAGTCATATATTGTTACAGAATTCACAGAATACTAGACAGACAAGGCAGGCATTTTACAACATTACCCTTGGAGTGGTGAACAATATCCCTAAGTGCCATCTACTTGCCATATATAGTTTTGTTTCTTACAGGCAAAGCATGCTGGACCGAATATCTAAAAACAAATGCATTATCTGTTGTCACTGAGGAACTGTTTTGTCCAAGCCCAGTGTAAATTGTTGGGAGAAAAATGTCCTATGGCATTTTTCAATGAAGAAAAGAAGCAATGTTATATTCTCTGGTCATCTGGAGGCTGGCCCAAATGGGGGGTTGGGTTGCAGGGACTGGAATTTTCAGTAAATTTGGGAAATGCACCCTAAGCATCACTACACTCCCTGCCAACCTTCAATACACCGGAATGCTCCTTGGGTTCAGACAAAACTGCAGAATTCTTCTAATTCCAGTTATTTGAATTGGATAACTGTTAACATTTTATTTAGTAAATGTGTTAAGTAAGAGATGTGAAGAATTGCTATGTTATATAACAGCAGATTTCCTTATAATGAATATTGGAAAGAAAGAGTAATTTCCAGTGGAAATAAATAAATAAAAAGAATATGAAATTATGGAAAACTCAACATGTTATAAAAGAACTAAAGGAGAAAACTAAAGATATAATTATTACATGAAAATTGCTGTTATTTATTACTAGAACAACAAAGCACATTTCAAAGGATGTTAATCATGTCATTAATCTTCTATAGACTGCTACTGATGTACATAGTATTTGCAAAAATGTTTACATATGTATGTCTCTTACTATCCCCAAGCATTATAATTAAAACATATTTTAATGCACATAAACAAATGATTGGAACTATTAAAACAATTATGGCGTCTAGATTTCAAATATTTATTCAGAGCAATGGTTATCATTACATGCAACCTTACTTCAACCTTCTTCCACATGGTGCCCTCCAGATCTTTTGGAATACAACTCCCAGCAACAACCAGCCTGATTAGTGGTCAAGAATGGAGGGAGTCGTAGCTCAGTACGTATGTTGGGAAAGGCTGCCTGAAGTCATACTGAACTGCAGAACTGTCTTTGCTAGTTTAAGACAATAGAGCAAGAGCATGGGACTTCTGGGAGCATCTTCTGTAGGCATCCTTCAGTCTTGAGAGACTATGGTAACGTGCTCTGAATAGAGGTCTTGGAACAGTGCCCAGTGTGGCTGAGAAGGCCAATTCAAAAGTGACAATCCCTTCCCTAATAGAGGGAGGTGAGTCCACGCCCTGGGCCATGACTTCTGTTTTCTTCAGGCTGATTGTTAATCCAAAGTCTTGGCAGGCCTTGCTAAAATGATTCATGAGTTGTTGGAGGTCTTCAGCAGAATGGGCAACAACAGCTGCATCATCGGTGAAGAGGAAGTCCCGCATGCATTTCAGCTGGATTTTGGTCTTTGCTCTCAATCTAGAGAGATTAAAGAGCTTTCCATCTGATCTAGTCTGGAGATAGACACCTTCTGTTGCAGTTCCAAAGGCATGCTTCAGCATGACAGCAAAAAAGATCCCAAACAAGGTCGGCGCAAGGACACAGCCCTGTTTCACTTCGCTTCGGATGTCAAAGGGATCTGATGTTGAGCCATCAAAAACTACAGTGCCCTTCATTTCCTCATGAAAGGACCTGATGATGTTAAGGAGTCGAGGTGGACATCCAATCTTGGGAAGTATTTTAAAAAGGCCGTCCCTGCTAACCAAATCAAAGGCCTTTGTAAGATCTATGAAGGCCACAAAGAGTGGCTGTCGTTGTTCGCTACATTTCTCCTGCAACTGTCTGAGGGAAAATACCATGTCAGTGGTGGATCTATTAGCTCGAAATCCACACTGTGATTCTGGATAGACTCTGTCTGCAAGCACCTGGAGTCTCTTCAGCACAACACGGGCAAGCAGCTTCCCTACAACGCTGAGAAGAGAGATGTCACGGTAGTTATTGCAGTCGCCCCTGTCTCCTTCGTTCTTATACAATGTGACAATCTTTGCATCCTTCATGTCTTGTGGTACTCCACCTTCCCTCCAGCAAAGACAAAAGATTTCATATAAATCTTGATGATGATCTCTTTACAGCACTTCAGCAGGGATGTTATCCTTCCCAGGTGCCTTGCTGGAGGCGAGGGAATCCAAGGCCGCTTTTATTTCTGCTACAGTTGGTTCGCTGTCCAACTCTTCCAAGACAGGCAGGCAATCAATGTTATTTAATGCCTCTTCGGTTACTACATTCTCTCTGGAATATAGCTCAGAGTAGTGCTGCATCCAGCGTTCCATCTGCTGTGCTCGGTCCTGATCACACCTGTAGCAGACTTCAAAGGAGCAGATATCTTTTGTATTGGACCTAAAGCCTGCTTGATACCGTCATACATTCCCTTGATGTTACCTGTGTCCGCTGCTATCTGTATCTGAGAGCAGAGATGAAGCCAATAATTGTTAGAACATCTCCTGGCAGCCTGTTGGACTTTGCTACGAGCAACTCAAAGAGCCTGCAAGTTGTACCCACTAGGATAGGCTTTGTATGCTCCTAGAGCTCTCCTCTTATCCTTGATGCCTGGCATCAACTCCTCCGAATGGGCTTCAAATCAGTCTGCTGTCTTTTTGGTCTTCTTGCCAAATGTGGACAAAACAGTGTTATAATCAGCGTTCTTGAAATGTTCCCATCATTCAGGTGCATTTGCATCAGCCGGGCCTGGAAGGGTTTCCTCAAGCGCTTGGGCAAATTCCTCCACTTTTCTTTGATGGCGAGTCTTGCTGATGTCAATACGTGGTCTTCCTTCCTTTTTCGTGTGATACAATTTCTTTGTTCGCAGTTTTACTCCACTACACACCAGGAAGTGATCAGTATCGCAATCAGAACTCTGATAACTGCGTGTGATCATAATACTAGGAAGGCTAGAGCGTCTAGTGAGGATCAAATCAAGCTGATGCCAATGCTTCGATCTTGGATGTCTCTAGGAAACTCTGTGTTGAAGCTTCATATTAAAGAACGTGTTGCTCACACAAAGACCATAGTAACAGCAAAACTCCAGCAAGCGTTGGCCATTTTCGTTCATCTTCCCAATGCCAAAACGGCCTAGACAAGTGGGCCAAGAATTGTGATCAGCACCAACTCTAGCGTTAAAGTCTCCGAGAATGAACAGCGGCAGCCGCTGTTCAAATAAGCAACATGCATTAGAGAATTTCTGGGCAGGAGGGAAAAGCTGATATGATGTAATGAACAAGGGACATGGCAGACAAAAAATATTGGGTCATATCAGAAGATACACTAGTATTTTGACTTCACCTGGGGTGGCTCATAGAATCAGTGAAAGTTAGAAACTTCAGGTTTCCCATCTTAAAAAACGTAAATTTTCCACATTTAATTCAAAACTGCATCCACCCACTCTGAGAACACATGTTCCTTTATCGGTGAAAACACTGACCATATTAAAATTAATTCTTAGTGACAGAAAGAGTGAATGCTGTTGAACTTTAGCTGCTGTAGAGAGATGACAGAATGAATCTAGAGATATTAGACTGAGAGAGAAATGTTTTGGAACAAGGAGGTGGGAAAACACAGAGCCAGCATGTAAGGCTCTGAGGAATTGCACATTTCTGCTTTTAGTCTGAGCTATTAACAGTTGCCCTGTCATATTCTGAAGTGAGGCACAGGGGACTGCAGGTTTACTGCGAGGTACGTTTTGCTCTGATGCTCACAGCACAATCCTATGCATACTTATATTAGGTTCTGTTCCAAACAGATGTGCCTAGACTAAAATCTCATTGAACTAAGTAGGTTTTACTTTCAGGAAAACAAAAATAATTCTGCAATGTTTAATTTGGTTACTGTTTTCTATTTTAAAAATTCCACTGTAAACTCTACGTCACAGTTAGTGCTTAAATCATCACCATTAGATTATTTCTATTTATTTTGTTTTTGGAAAAAGTTTGCAGTTTTTATAAACTGTGCCCCAACTCAACTGAGATTTTCAGAGTACCAGTTTTCCACGTGCTATTTGCTTACACCAGTTAACTGTCGTTTGATAAATACAGCAGACCAAAGACTTATAGCAGAAGAATGTCACTTAGGTTGCTGGGCATCAGCATACCAGGACAAACGCAGAAATGGGAGTTAGAATGTAGAGAAGTCCAAATGCATATCCACTCATACAAGCAGACATGTGACCAACTTCTACCACCACTTCTGTAGCTGCCTTTATGGGCATGTACTCTGAACATGATGGTGGCGCTGCGGATCAAACCGCAAAGCCTCTGGGCTGCAAGGTCGAAAGACCAGCAGTTCGAATCCATGCGACGGAGTGAGCTCCCATCGCTTGTCTCAGCTCCTGCCAACCTAGCAGTTCGAAACCACGTAAAAATGCGAGTAGATAAATAGGTACCACCACGGTGGGAAGGTAACAGCATTCCGTGTCTAGTTGCGCTGGCCACGTGACCATGGAAACTGTCTACGGACAAACGCTGGCTTGGAAACGGGGATGAGCACCGCCCCCTAGAGTCGGACACGACTGGACATTTGTCAAGGGGAACCTTTACCTTTACCTTTTACTCTGAACATGATAATGCCCATAAGAGTTTAATTGCTATACTATTTACTGAAAAAGAAAAAGACAGTTCTGTGCACAGTCATATGCTCCTCAAGCATTTTTGTTCCACTCAAAGTTGCTTTTATTCCTATGGGGAAAGTGACAGTCAACAAACATCTGCCCAGTAATATATAAATATGGGCATAAATCCAATCAATAATGTCAACTAGAGTAGGCCTGTTGAATCAAATGCTGAATGATATGCCAACACTTAAATCAACTTGATTCAATGGACCTACTGTGGTTTTGAGTACTGATTGGATTAGAGTCATAGATGCCACAGTGACCAGGAATTTAATTCTCATGACCAGAATCATGGAACAATCTCCACCTAACAGATACAATGGGTTCCTATCCTGGCTTTTAAAAATTGCTGTCATTTCCCCTCCTAGACTCTGCTGCTATGTAACTAATTCTGCTAACAACTCCCAGTGGTTCAAATGACTAATCAAATGGCAGGAGCGTTTTAAACAAATGCTTCAGTTCCCCCTGTTTTAGTTGCTACCGCCATGCACATCTGCTCATCTTCTATGTATTATGTGCCACAGTTTAATCCATTTAACAAGTCTCAGTTATGACCTTTTGCTTTTACTTCATTACTCCATGCGTACAAATGAGCCAGAAAACAAAAGCTTTACAACAACCTACTTAATTCTTCCCAAAGCTTGGACAGGTAATTTTTAAAAAGTAGTAAATTAGAATTCCAAAGCCTCAAAATTTTGTTAATTACTTTTAGAGTTGCAGTCCATTAAAAGTACCATTTCATTTTCTTCTTATTCCCAAGAAACAAAAATATATACTTTTAGTTACTTTAAAAGCAAAACATCAGAATGCTATGTATGATACAAAACACATTGTGAAGTGATGTAAATCCTCTTAAATATGAAAGTCTCTAAACTGCTAAAACAGTTAAACTGCGAAGTGGTTAAAGGTATCCTTTGTTACATCATAATCATAATGTTAGTTACCTATATTTTAGTTAGGGCCAACATAAATGAATTATAAGTAACTTATTATTCACAACTAGTTGTATGCATGAATAGAGCCAGCCTGTGTGGCCTTGGGCAAGCTGCACAGTTGCAGGATGTCCCCAGAAGAAGGGAACAGTAAACCACTTCTCAGTATTCTCTACCTGGGAAACCCTGAAAAGGGTCACCATAAGTCAGAATTGACTTGACAGCACATGATTATTATTGATTATATATTTCATTCAAGGCTGCTTAGAAAACAAATCAATTTTTAAAGAACTAAGCTGTGGTAGTGAAGAAAAATGTGCAATGGTTCTCTGTTGTATATGGAAAAACTGGGATCACCAGTCTTTTTTGGTCTGTTATTTGAGGTCATATGAGTGTATGTAATGAAGATCAAGGTTTTGAACATGATGAATGTGATGAATTCCTGTATGAGAGTTGGAAAAAACAGGATTGGGCTTTTGGTTCTATAATACACATGGTGCATTTGCTAGCAAGATGGAGGCAATGTATGATTTCCCATAAAGGACATAAAACAGGAACTCCGGATGTTCCTAGAAGAACACCAGTTGGTGTATTTTACAGGTTTCTGTGAATCCCTTTTCTTTTTCTTTTTTAGAGGAAGAGGCAGATAAAATATCATATGGGTAAGACAGCTGCTGCAATCAACCATTTCAAAAATGCAGGATATTCTTCTCTTGGAAGAATTAACTCCTCTCAGAATTTAAGTTTATGGAAAAACACAAGGATAGGTTAAATGAAGAAAAGATGCTCCCAGTGGAACAAGTAAATAAAATTCCCTCCATCATGGGAGGCCTTTCAGGGGGGCACAAGTTGGAAGGAAGTCTTTAACTTCTGAAAATTGCCACAGCCAAGAAAGCAGTCCTGGCAGGGATTTTTGGAAATTAAAGACTGCCTTCCTATCCTGCAGCCCCCAAAGGCTTCTGCATGATGAAGGAAATTCCATGGAAGCCTTGGGACCTTCAGGGGTATGGTGGGGAGTAATTTGATTTTTTCTAAAATCGCAATGGCTAATAACATCTGCAACATTTCCTGGGAAGTGTCCTGTTCACTGCTACCTCACTAGTGAGATACACACTCCCCAGGTAGTCACACAGACGTCTCTAGCACCTCCATTCTAAACCCAGTCATCCCCTTAGCTATGTTGCTGGTTTAGAAGCTTGCCTAGGGACAGCCACTCCCAAATTCCTTGTAAGTATTTGGGGTTGACCCTTTAATTGTCAGTGCCCCCTGTCACAGCTGGTGTTTCCATTTTGATTTGTTCTTGAGTGAAAATATTCACTTAGTGAAAACTCTGGTTTCTTCTTCTGCTTCTGTGTTGCTATATTCTATACTGCTGAGTGCTAAGTACGCTCTGGTAAATCTATACTTAAAATAAATAATAAGAAGAGTTGTATTTGGATCAAACCAGATGAATTTATTTGGGATGAACAGGCATATGGGAAGAAAGGAAAGATAATTTATGAGGTAATTAACCTGAAAAGAAAAACAACTCTAATTCCATATTCATTTACTGTACTCATTAGTCATGGGATTTTCAGAATTAATGGACCATAGTCTCCCAAAATCTGCAGGGATTCCTGTCAGACCTCTCAAGGCTTTAATCAAGTAATCAAAATCCTGACAGGTATTTTGAAGTTCTTAAGTTAGTAAATTCGAACTCCACCAGCCATTTTCACCCTGTGGGGAAGACAGAGGAAATGACTGGGTAGAGCTAAGTTCCATGGGACCTACAAGGGATTATTGGACTGGGTTGTTGAGGGTTTTTGTTTTGGAGAGGCTTCCAATGCAGAGCTTAATGGGTACAGACTACCGCACCCATAATTTCTTGCAACTTCCACAGATCTTAGCCTTGCCTATCCATTTCCCCTGCCTTCTCCACAGGACAAAAATATCTGCTGAAGTCTGAATTTACTAACTTAAGAACTTGAAAGCACTTGTCAGTATTTTGATCTCTTGATTAAAACCTGAACACTTTAATCAGACTTTGGGAGACTGTTGTTTCAAAAATTCCATGCCATGCATTCACACATACTTCATCCCTGACCATTCTCTTTCATCCAAACTCATAACTAACTGTTCCCACAGGCTCTACACAGCAGACTCTCTAAACAGATGCCTCTCTTCTGACCACTCAAGAATTGTCTGTCACTTCACATAGCATCCCTTCACACTGCAACCACATGAACCAATTAGCATTCAGTCTGCATCCAACGTCCCATCATCCGTCAATTCTAGCATCCAGCCTATGCAGGCATACCAATCACGCACCCACAACTATATATCACACAAAACTGCTATTATAAACACCACACACACACACCTGGGTAGGTGGGTGGAATTGCCACAACATCATCAGCCTTATATGGCATAGTTGTGTGAACTGGATTTCAGTCACTACGTTCAACATGGACACAATGGTAAGAGTGACTATCTCTCCTGGGTACAGAATTTGATGGAGGTGATGATGGGGATTTGTACAGAACTCATGAACCCCATTAAATTACATTATATTGTAACCTCATGGCCATTTTTCTTGTGTTATTTTTTAATGACTTAAATACATCAATTGGGTAGGAAACCTAAGCAACAAAAGCAAAGAGGTTTGTGAGCTGCAAGATTTAATACCAGACTCACATACCATGTGGGAGAAGCCTCTGGTTAGATTTTGTTTTTCCTCAGCTCCCCTTCTGGCTCTGCTTGAACACATTAAGTGGCCTCAGCAGCTTTTCAGCCTTGCATCAATACATATATATGCTGATCAGAACGTTGCGTTAACACAGTTTGCCTCCTCTTAGCAATTAGTACTAAAGCAAATGCACCGTAAGCAGAGCCTTTTTTTACCTCATGTTCTCCTTTCTGTGAACTGTCACATACATTTCGTAGGCTCTCCCCTGGGGAACGGCCCCTGCAGGAATCAGCAAACTTACTCCTGCAAAACAACAGCAAGAGAGGGAGAGAGGAGCAGATAAAATAAAGAGAGGAAAAGAAAGGCAGTTTGACCTTTCGGGGGGAAAAAGCCTGCAAAGCAACAGCTCTCCCTATCAAAATCCCATCCAAAAATATAAAACACAAGGATAGTCTACAGCCATTCTCCTGCTTATACCTATCCATTTGTGACTTGGTGCTGGCTCCAACACATTGTAGGAGTTGGAAAGGAGGGTATATTTTCCCCCTCAAGTTTGTTTTATTTAAGGAACAAGCAGATGGCTGCACTGCTGCTTGCGTTATAAAAATGAAAAGGAAGCCAACAATTACACTTCTTATTCCAAATGGGAGCAATGGGATTGTTTCCCTTGGCAATTCTTTCATAATTAACACTTAAAGAAAAATGTCAGAGAACCCTGTCCCATGAAACAGCAAGGCCTCCCAGAACATTGGCTTATCTGGTCATTGTGTAACATGTATATCTACTTTCTTGTGAATTAACAAATATTTGGGTAGAAGGTGACAAGCAGATTTATTCCCTTCTGTGTGGTCAGCAGTTTGGAATGTTTCACAGACCACAATATACAAAACACAACATTTAAGGTAAACTCTGAAAGGTGTACTAATATCTAAAACACTAAGTACCTTGCTCTGAGATCTACAGATACGATGATAGGCTAGAATATCATAAATAAACAAATAATAAAATAGGATCTAAAGGTTATAAAATTAAGACAATCATTCTAAACAAGATTCCCTGCCCTGGTTTGAATTCTCTAAGAGTCTTTTCAAGGCACACAGGAAGTTGCAAGATTGAGGAAGGGATAACAAACTTTCTTCCCATGAATATTATTAAGTTATCATACTTTCACCCAGAGTTATTAATCTCACGACATAAACTCCTAAAATATAGTCCTTATGTCTTAGAGCAGTGGCTCCCAACCTTGGGTCCCCAATGTTCTTGGACTAAAATTCCCAGAAGCCTGGGAATTTACCACTAGCTGTGCCAGGGAGGATTTCTGGGAGTTATAGTCCAAGAACATTCGGTGGCCCAAAGTTCGGAATCACTGTCTTAGAACATGTTGGTTGGACTCAATGGCCTTATAGGCCCCTTCCAACTGAATTATTCTATGATTCTAGGGTGGCCAGGTTGAAGAAGGCTGCAATATGCAGTGGTCCTTTTCTCATGTTCTCAGTGACTATAACAGACTATATGTGCTTGTTTGTATGTCTGGCATTAAGGCAGTAGCCTATGATCTATGCATGTTCATAAGGACATCTGAGACCTGCACATCAAGTGCTGTATGTGCTGAGGGCTCCTTCTATGCATCTGGGAACTTTGCCCCAAAAGCCCAGTCATTCCCTTCCTCCCACTGTGGATCTATTAGATCATATGAAAAGGAACATTTTATAGCCCTAAAAAAGACTATTTGTTTCTTATATTGTCTACTATTTAAACCACCAAAATTATGCTTTTATATAAATACTGCTGTATCTGTTAAAATATACAAATAAAAATATTGAGAGGGAACAAATGTAGAGTGATGCTTTCTCCTGTATTGTATGCTTAAGAAAAGGAAATATCTCATATTCTAAACAGCTTTCTTTCTTACCATGCTATTTGTAGCAAACTGACAGCTGGATCTACTTATTTATTTTCTATTTAATTTGTCCTTTTCCCATCTACTGGCAAGAGCAGAAATTCTGCCTTGAAGCTGGGCTTTCTTTTCTCTCTCTATTCTTTCAGTGCTACATAAAGGAAAAAGGTCAAGAGTTCTGAATCCCACTTCACACAATGAAGTTGGTAAGTTTGATGTATCTGAAGGCAATGACTCAGAGCATCACAATTCTCTGCTAAAGAAGGCCAGGGCTTTGGGGAGAAAATCTATAATACTTGAGTTAATCCATATGGGGGAAAAAGCCACTCTATCATCTGAACTCAGAAGATACAGATTCCCAAGAATGACCTATATTCTTCTTTTTGTTGAGGAAAAATAGAGGGTTTTTCTCTAAGTAAGTCACATTTCTGGTAACACAATAGGGCTCTGTGTGCATATGTAATTTCATTTTCATTTACCTGAATTAGGTACAATCAGATGACCACCAAGAGAATTGAAGGTGCCAAAAGCAGTGCACGATGGGTCCGTCTGTCGTGCAAGACTCTGGCTTTTTACGTTTAATGCATCATTCTCCAGCAGGGATTGAGTGATCTGAGGGGAGAGTTTGGATGAAAAATCGGAAAGATCGTCTTGTGGAGTGACTGCACCCGAATTGTTGTAGACTTTTATCTTCAAGTTGGGGAGAGGGTCAAGAATTGGAGAGTTGGTCATTGGGATTTTATCAGAGACATCATGCAAGGCATAGACAGGCCCCCTGTACATGGCTGCAGCAGATGTTAGGTCTGGAGGCACAACCAGAAGATCTGTATCCAAAGAAAAGAAGAAAAGTGTGATTTGAAAGTTACTGGGCACAAGCTGAATTATTTATGATTTTATACATGGTTTGGAGTACAAGGAAAATCTGTAAGGAACAGCTGAAGGTGGAGAAAAAAGAACTGTCTGTGAGTCTAGTGCAGAGTTCTCAACTAGTGGTGCATGTTCTACTCAAGGAGCACAAAAGCAGTCTAGGTGAGACACAGGTTTTTTTTAATCACATTTCCTAAGAATTCACTCTCCCTCAACCCCCACATCTTCTTGCCACAGTGTCTCTTACTTCCTACTGGCCTCACCTGTCAAATGTCATCCGCCTGTAGCATTCTGGGATGCTTGTGATAGCTTTGGACACTCCACTTCCCTTAATCCCATTTTCCCCTGCCCACCAATTAATGACATACAATCACAGAATGACTGAAAATATATAAACATCCTTCCTGGGAATAGTGGGTGCTTTTGCATCACAGTAGAAAACAAATTCTTTGACGGAGTGACCTGTGGAGTGTAAGATACAAAAAGAATGGGTAACGGCTAATTTCGAAAGTACCAAGGTGTTAAGACTTGCCACAGTCATAAAGGGGAATATAATGGCTTTGACTTGGTTGCAGATTTTTTATTCCTTTTCTTTCAGGCCAAAGAAGATACTTATTTGAAGGCAGTGTCAGGAAATCTATGGTCCTTTACATGTCTTCTTACTGCAACTCCCATCATCACTGGTCATTACTCCCACTGATTGAAGCTGATGGCATGAGGCCACAACATCTGAAAGGCCACAGATTTCCACTCCCATTCTAATGGAACATATTACTAAAGCTAGTCTGTTAATATTAAAAAATAAAAACCAAGGAAGAGACATTTTCCTTCGTTTAAGATAATAATAAGAAAGAATTAAAGAATTATCTTCCCAATGTTAAAACCATTTTTACCAGAAACAAACCCCAAAAGGTATTTACCAGGACACCTATTACATTATATATATGTATATATATATGTATATATGAAGTCCACTTGGACTTCTCAAGTGGAAAGTTTTCAAACCTCTGAGCCTACATTCTGCGTTCAGATTCTCTGATATTGATCTGCTGAGTGTTTACTATCTCTGTGCAATAAAACTTTTAATTTTTTAAACAAAGAACAAATATTTTTAAAGGAGAGAGAGAGAGAGAGAGAGAGAGAGAGAGAGAGAGAGAGATCTCCTTTAAAAATATTTGTTCTGAAGAAATTTAAAAGTTTTATTGCACAGAGATATTAAACACTCAGCAGATCAATATCAGAGAATCTGAACGCAGAATGTAGGCTCAGAGGTTTGAAAACTTTCCACTTAAGAAATCCAATACCACTGCCCAAAGATATTTAACCCCATTTTATGTCAAAGTGTGAAACTGTAATTTTTCCAGTCTTTTTGAAATATACTTCAGTATTTATAACTGTGTTTCCGAAATAAAACCCTCCTCACCACCAATGCATTAATTTTAGCTAAGGTTGCAGTGTTCCTATTATATCAGTTGCTATGTCAGTTTATATGTTGTTTCTCCAGTGCAGAAACAGATGGACTGGAAAGTTTGAAAAGCAAGAATAACATTGGGGACACACATCAGGATTGGGCTGCAAAAATACTGGACAATTAACTATTAATCATGACAACTAGTACCCAGTGCAAGTGCTCTGCAGAGTAGATCTGCTTTGGCGTATTTTTTGGGGAAAATGCTGACTGCAAAGCATTAACGTGTGATCAAAAGGAACAGAAAAACAAAACAGAGAAATGCAAACAACTATGAAATCATGTACTTTATCATTCCTAGTCAGGGCTGAATTGTTGCCTATGGCATATTCTTGAATTCCTTTTGCAGCACCGGTTTAAAAGAATCCTTGGCAAGCAAACTGCAGCTCTGCTAATCTTCTGCATTGGACAAAACTCTGACGATGCTTATTTCCAAGTTGAAACTTTAATTTGCAAAAGAGTATATTGTTTTTGTTTACCCCACAGCTTTAGCAAGTATTTTCTGTCTTAACGTTTTTTGCTTCCTTCATCTTCTGAACTATCACAGTCACAAATATATTAACAGACATGATTCAGCCTATGGGTCAGTGTATACAATTAGTAAAATCAAATGTACTTTAATTTGCTGTAATGTACCATTAGAAGCTATAGGGAAGTGTATGAATTTTTAAATTCTCCAGGGGTGGGAGCAACATGTAGAAAGCTCAGAAATGAGGTTTAGAAGATCTCTTTGATCTAATATTCTATCTGTTTACATCAGGGAATTTTTAATAATAGGAAATCATTCAAACATGCAGGCCAGTGCTACAGACCAGAATTGGCTTCTAGGTTGCCCAGATTTTTTCCAAATGTTCACCAGTGACTATTCAGTGTAGAGATGGGCACGAAATGCTTTGTACCATGTTGTCTCTAGTTCTCAGCGCAGCACCATAGGTGCCGTATGTTCCCTTCTCCCACCTCTCTGGCCGGCTCCTCCACTCACTAGCCAGCACATGCTACTTTTCTCCTGCTCTTCAAGTGACTGTCCAGTCACAGCAAGAATATCTGCTTCTCTCCTCTGCCTCAAGTAATTTATTGCATCTCATGTTATTAACATGCTTTGTTACTGCCAGTACTAGTGGACATTAAAACATGGAAATACTCTCTGGAGTCATCTAATGGCCAATTCTGATACTACACTTTGAAAATATAAAAAGACAGAAGACAAAAACGAACAATACTTAGGACTGATGATAAAGGAGTGATATAAAACCTGAAAAAATCCAGTCAAATAGCCTCTAAAAATGCCTTAAAGTTCCTTTAGAAAGCAACTTTTGAAAATAAATAAGTGTTATTCATTAAACTTATCATTAAGTTTTATTTGTTGTACCTAAAAAGCAACTAGTTACATATGACTATGCTACTTCTATCTTGTTACTGCCAAACTCTGCTATGTGTAAACTGTATTTGATGTCTTCCCATTCTTTCTTCTAAGACATATAGCAGCCAACCAAATTCAATAAAGCCAGGAACTGAGCAAAAGGATCTTACTGTTTCTCGTAATGTAGTCTTCTTATCTAGGAAACTCCTCTGAGCCACAATAAACCATGGGAAGCTGACTTTAAAACTTTTAAGTGTAGTCATTAAAACGTATACTAGGGTGAAATGAACAGAAGCCATGGGTGTGGGTTAGATGGTGCAGAGTGAATTTCCAATTGAATTAGTTTTCAAATTCTACACAGAACACAAAAACTGAATGAGCTCCCTGTTCAAGGGAGTTACAATCCAGATTATCCAGAAGAAAAGGGATATTACTGGGTTTGTAAAAAAGAATATGAAGAGGAAGGGGCAGGAAGGTCAAAGTCCATGTTATTCTATATATCTATTTAAATTATTTCATTCACCACTCATTTATACCTCCTATTATCTAATTTTTAGCATATGTTCCCAGAAAATTAAGGAAGGTACATTCAGCAAATATAATTTACATGACTCTAGGGATTGTTTGCTTATGGCATATGCCTTAATTTGGACCATTCTGAACAGAAACTAACCTTGCCTTGCAGCTTTGATATTAACAGGCTGAAATCCACCGTTTAGTGCTGAGGAGTCTATAATATCTGACTCAAAGTCCCGGTGGTTCTTCCGATAGATGAACAATGCAACGATAACAGAAATAGCCAGGCACACAATTACGGCAATCACAATTCCAACGTAGAGAGCAACATCATCTGAATCAGGAGCAGCTGGAATAAAAGGGTTTGGGTTGGGGGTACAAAAGTTTAAAACATTAATAGTGAGTTCAGAAACTTTCAGAAATATACATTTAATAAATATACTATGCTACATCTAAATATGCAACCCTATCTTGAGTCCCCAGAGGTCCTTGGACTACAACAACCAGAAGCCCTTGCCAGCACAGCTAGTGGTGAAGGCTTCTGGAAGATGCAGTCCAAGAACACCCGGGGATCCAAGATTGAGATCCACTGATCTAAGTGACTAGCATCTCTTACAGAGGTTCAATATGAGTTAATTTAAAATCTGTTCCAAAAGCTCTGGAACAGAGCATTTCAGTAGAATAATATATTTCTCTCACAACTATTTTCTAATTCCATATCTAGAAATGTATCCTTCTTGTATGAAAGCAGATTGTTTATAATCAGATGAGCAAGGCAATGTTAGTTATATATACATAAAATAGCAGTTGACTGTGAAATGAACAGTTCTAATTCAACAGAGCATCTGATCATAAAACCCTCCTTTTATGTTCTTTTCCCTATAATGAATGATTTAGCTTTTTAAAAGTAAGCAACTTAAAACTAAGCATACTACTGAAAATGATGGGCAGCTCCTGAATATGATACTTCATTTACATAATTGTAAAGAGAGATAATTCAATGGACAAATGTTCCATCTTGTGTGATGGATTTAAGAAATATAATAGTGTGTTGATAGTTCCTGAAAGTTCCACCTAGATCAGTGATTCCCAGTCTTGAGACCCCAGGTGTTCTTGGACTGCAGCTCCCAGAAGCCTTCTGTACTAGCTGTGCTGGCAAGGGCTAATGGGAGTTGCAGTTTAAGAACATCTGGGGACCCCAGGTATGGAACCACTGATCTAGATATTCACTGGCCAAAATCCCACAGTAAGTCAAAGCTAGAGTAGACCCACTGAATCAGTGGGGAGTTCATAAGTCAAACCCTCTGTAAATTCCATTGATTCAATGGGCCTAATCTAATTGCAACTAACTTATGCAAAACAGTTTCTTCGGTTCTATGCAAATAGAATAGCTCTCTGCAACAAGATATATGTGTGCAAGCATGGAACTGGTACCTCCATTGAAATGAAATGAAAATCACATTTGCTTATGAACTTCATGCATCCTGTCTAGATCTAGGGTTGATGGTTACTTTCCTGCTAAAACAGCTTTCAAGCAACATTGCAATTCTGGAGGAAGCAACTGGGGAGGGAGCACAGCTGAAAAAGGAAGAGTTTGCATTTACTTCCCCATACACTGTAACCATCTCCACAAAATTGTCCCCATGCACAATTAGGGTGGAAAAATGCTTTCCACTGACACCAGTTTTTTGATCCCAGACCTTCCCCCCCCCCCCCGTTTAACTGCAGAATGGAATGTGGGGTACTGGTTTTAGGAAAAGTTAATGACCCCTCCTCACTGCTTCAATTACGTTCAAAAACGATTTATCACTGGTGTCAGAGGATGTCTTCCCCCAAGCACAGTGGATCCCAACCTTGGGCAATCCAGGTGTTCTTGGACTGCAACTCCCAGAAACCCTGGCCAGCACAGCTAGTGGTGAAGTCTTCTGGGAATTGCAGCCTAAGAACTGGGTTACCCAAGGTTGGGAACCACTACCCTAGCATATTATTGCCTATAGGGTGTCTGTGCATTTCTGTGTGTGTATGGTGGGAATTAGTACATGAATGAATTATGGATGAAATGAATATAATGTGAATTTTCTCATTCTCAAAAGGCACTCTGTTGTCAACTGCTGCCAGGTTAAGAAGAACTTTTTTTGTCAGCAGCAGCATTGACAGAATGTGCCTGATCCTTTCAATTCTAAACTTGGCATACTACTTCTTGTGGAGGGTAGGCCCTCGTGGATGGCATACAGTCTCATGAAACTAAGTGAATGCGACTTTGGGAGCCCAAAAACAGATTCACCATTACTCATGCTTTAAAGCCACGAGAAGCCTTGGAAACCTGGGGAAAATATCACAGTGTAAAAAAAAAAGCGAGAGAGAGAAATGTGCTTTTTACCCATTTTTATAGATCCATTTCTCTTTCACTCTCTGCGAATACTTTAACTGTTTGAAAACAATTTCACTTCTCTAAATGGATGGCACTCAAAGTTTGCCATTTCTCCGTCAGTGAGGACCTATGGCAATTGCCCAAGGAAATAAGAAAGGCTCACATAAGCAAGCTCTTTTGCAGCTGGACTGAGATGGGGAAAAAATCAGTCAATCCCCGTCTCAGACTATATTTAAGAACAACAAGAATGGCAGTACAACATACAAGGTCAGCATGCTTTGAATAGCTTACTGGATATAAACCCTGAGATGGAGGATGAAACAAGGACTACATGCAATAAAGTGAACTACTGTTGCCCTTCTGTATTTGCCTTGTGCATTAATTTTATTGTTAAAAACTGTTACTCAGGTGCCTCATCTTCTGAAGAGGCTCATTTTTGGCTAATATCCCCAAAGTCTGGAATATTCTTATTGTTTTAATGCCTTCTCAGCAACAGGGAAAACTTCTGATTTCCATTACAAAATACAACCTGACTCTTTTGTGTGTGTGTGTGTTGTGATGTTTTATTACTCTACTATTTTCACTCAGTAGGTGTGGTTTTATGAAGTTTGGTGTTGCAATTATTTTAAGTCCACTGAAATTTACTCTGTTTACTTTTGTTTGTTTACTGGTAGCCAGGGTAGAAGTACACAAAGCAAAAGGAACAAACACACCAAAGTTTGGGCCTCCACAAGTTTGGGACTAAAACTCCCAGAATCTCTAAAGATCAGCCATGCTGGCTGGACGTTCTGAGAGTTGAACTCCAAAACAGATGGATGGCAAACCATTCACCAACTGAGTCTCATAAGAACTCCACCAAGTAGGGCAATACTAGAATCTCAGAGATGGAGGTGGTTGTTTAAGCTGAGAAAGAGTGGCTTGTTTACTAAATTTATGGCTGAGGTGAGATTTCCACTCCATATCTCCCAGCTTATTCACTTAGCTGTATCCCATTCTCTGATTCAGTACAGAATAGAATGCTACAAAATCTTTAAAAGCAAGACAGGACTACAGTCCTCCTGTGGGAAACAGGCCAGCATGTGAGGCTTTGCACTATCTGCTTGTAACACATCTCCTTCACTAATCCCAGTGTAATACTTAATGCCTCTCCCTCCGTAACTTTCCCAAAGGCTTGAGTATGTGACAGGAAATTGGATGCAGACTTTGAGTGCAGAGAAAAGAAATCCTATCCTAAGTTTTTTTTTAAGAGGCTAAGATCAGGGCATGTAAATGTATTAGTATCTTATTTTTTTTATTAAGTCACTTGGCATACTTTCTGCATACAGAGAAAATTTTTTAAAAAATGTTAATATATTTTAAAGTTTTTGTTCTCTTTTTTCTTTAGGTCCCCAGATGACTTCCAGGCTCAATGTACTTTATGCTAAAGGAACTAAAGGCAGCATTCTGAAAATGGTGCTATTTATCTTACTGAAGCTGTCAGTCACTCAAACAAGAGTAGAAATAAAATCAGCCAAGCAGCCATTCTATCCTTCTGCTTTGTCTTCCTTCATGATCAAGTCAAATCTTTGCAATTGTTTTATGCTTCCAAGTTTCCTTCTTATGGTAGAATTTTGCATTTCACCTCTCTGGTTCTTGCTTCTATTGCTTTCTTGGACTCTTTTGCCTCTGATTCCACATATCTACCCTGGTTTCTCTAATACAGCGGGCCACATAATGTTGTTGAAGCAAGCACTGAGTAAGGCTTTCTGAATACAGAACCTCTTCTTCCTTTTATGCACATATGAGTAATCTAAAAATAAATCTTGGATCAGGAAATTAGAATCCAAGAACATAAAATCAAACAACACTTACAAGAAAATCCATATTCATTCTGGGTTCTCTGTTCAGTTGAAATAGGGTAAATGAAACCTTTAAAAGAAAAAAAAAGATGGGAACAAAATCAAATTAATGAAGGGAAAGTTTAAAAAAAACACATACATGAAAAATGGTTTAATTTAAAAAGAAAAAAGGGAAAGGAAAGAAACCCACAGTACTTTAAAATTCTGATTCAGCACACTATTATAATTTTGCATCTCCTGTCTGCTCAGGAGTCTCACTAAGAATTAATAAGTAGACAGATTGAATTTCAGAGCCAAAAATCGGTCTCGAGTCACTAACTTTGGAGTGCTTAAAGTCTTGCTTTTATTGAGCATAAACTCTAATGGATCTAATTTATTTCAGACATCAAGGGTCATTAGCATATGGAAAGTCTTCTTCCCCCAATTCTTGCCATATGCTTTAATTCCCAGGACATGTTTGGCATGGCTCTAAACATATTTTTTATTATTATTATTTAATTATAGAAGCTTGCTGTTGGCCTATTAGAACTGAAAGAGCCTTGCCATCATTGGTCAAAGGTTAAATACCCATTTACTGAGAGCTTAGCCCCTGCAAAAGCCTTCTTCCCCCACCTCCTCCTGCTTTCCCTAGATTTCCGGGGAATGGTTTTAACCTTCCCTTTAATAGAAATCCAATAGGAATTCTCAAGGGAGCAAGCAATTTGCCAGAGTTGGAAACGGAATGTGTTCCATTTGAGATCATCAGAAAATCGATAGGAGCCTCGAGATCATAAAGTAATTTATTTTAGATTGTGAAGGCTTTGTATAATATTGACAAAATCATAACACAATTCACATTTTATTCTTCTGGAGACAAACAGCAAGAAAACCAACTCCCCCCGCCCCATTTCCTGTGATTACAAGGCTATAGCATTTTTCTTCTTCCAGTCCATCAGTGTTGCTAGCAAAGAAAACATGTTTTTGTTGCTTCATGTTAGGGGTGGGCAAATCCAGTTCTACAGATGTTGCTGTACTGTAGTTCCTTAGCCAGTACAACCAGTGAAGACAAATAGTGGGAATTGCAGTCCAATAACATCTGGATTGTTGCACTTTGCCCACTCCATTTTTACACCAATAAAGTTCTGATCACTTGGAAAGCAATCAGCTATTGAGAACAGTTAGATTTGCTTCCAAGTAAATGAACACAGGATTGGGGCACCAGCTGGAGTGAAGCTGACTTGCTGGATCAGAACATTGCTTGGGCATATGTTCTAGGCAGAAAACATCAATGCTGCAATTTGGTGATTTTGGAAGTGAAGTGACTAAAGATGGTGAGATATATATGCCTGTTGATATGAAAGAACAATGAAATAATGTAGCAGTAAATATAGAACCACGGATGTCTGTGACAGCTGAAGTATCTGGAAAACCTTATCTGTCAGAATTCTTTTTTAAAAAAATCTGAAGAAGAATTTTAAAAAGAAGTTGTTTCTGTTTCTTCAGTGTTTATGGAGCTAAAGATAGTTCCGTTAACAATGACAGATTCCATGACAGCCCTGAGGGTGTGTGGAAGCTTGATGGGTGTATGATATATCCTAAGAAAAGGTCCAACAAGTGGCTGTTCTATAAATGAATGCACTTCTATTTAAGGCTTCTTGTTATAGATGAACTGAATTGGGGTGGGGTGGGGTGGAGAAGAAATCTTGTTGGACCATATTGATTCTGGAGAAAATGTGCATGCATGTAGGCAGAGCCTCAAGCACAGGCTAAGATCAATGCTGACTTCCACTATAAATTTCCAATGCCCAGCATATTCTGCTTGTTACATGCTGCTGGACAAGACTTTTAATAGATGTAGACTTGTTTAAATGAGAACCCAACTCATTCCCTCAGTTACATGGTGGTTACACACATTTTTTCCATTGGTAGCCAGAATCATATCGGTATTTGCATATGATCTGCATAACTTGCCAGGGCTAATTGCAACTAATTAATGGGGTGCCAGAACACATCTCAGTTGTGCTATCAGATGCATGGGAGAACTGAGACATGCCCTGGCACTTGGAGCCTCATGGTGCCATGGTTAAACTGCAGCAATGCAGTGAAGACTCTGCTCATGAGCTGAGTTCGATTCTGGACTCAGATAGCTGGCTCAAGGTTGACTCAACCTTCATCTTTTCATGGTCATTAAATTGAATACCCAGCTTGTTGAGTGGGCAATGTGTAGCCTGCACAGTTAAAAATTGTTAACTGTCCAGGGGGAGCTTTAAGCAGTACACTTGGTTTGGTTTTTTTTTATTAATTAAGTGCAGCAAGTTATGTAAACCTTACAGAAACACCAGCAGAATTCTGGCCAGTGTAGTCTAAACCTAGAATAGAACCTCAACACATTTTCCTGCTGCATGGTGCTTACCAAAGACAACACAGCACCTTTTTACACAACATCTAAGAAAAATAGGTATAGAAAACCAAGGATTTGTACAATACAACTCTGCGAGTTTCAGCAAGAACTTTGTGAAGGAAAACGTCCCTGCTCTCTCACTCTTAAGTAGCACCAGATATCTTTCCTCCTGGTCATTCCCTATTGACTATTTATGTGGATGTAATATGTAATGTCCACACATAGTATAGTTACTTTCAAATGATTCTCAAAATTTTGCATGCTATTTTTGAGAAGAGAAATGGCAGAGGAGGCGGCAATTTCACTGAATTTATCAGAGGGAAACATTAAGCATTTTATTTGGGAAATAGCATGAAAGGCAAGTAGCATGAAAAGCAACCATGTTGGTATTCTGGCCACCAATTTGTCCTCGGCCTTCTGCTGTCCCAGAGTACTGTGTGCTCATGACGGCAAGACGGTACCCACCCAAAATAAAAAAAAATTTGAGAAAATTCTGCAAAGCAGCCTCTTATTTCTAAGGGAGTAACAGAACACAAAATCTCAGAATATTGCCGAGGAACATGCCTTCAGAGGAATTTTGACCCAGAACTAATTGTCATGCTTTACAGTTCAGAACCTTCTCTAAATTTATAATTGGGAGGGTTGCTTAGATACATTTTGTCTCTACTGTAGAAGAGGTTTTATAATACAACTCCTGCCTGTAACATAACCCCTGTAGTAGATATGAGAGAGGGTGAGAGAGGATAATATATGCACCTTCGGGGGGGGGGGAGTGAAGATAATGCTGTGCCCTAATCCATGCTCCAACATCTCTTACGTCTTGGTTTCCTATGAAAAAAGGTTTCAACGTTTCTGCCTTATTCTCAGGGTCCTTTGGAAAGTTGTTTTTTTTGGACGACATTTTTGAACTTACTGTTAACTTAGCAAGGTAAGCAAGGGTGAGGCGCTGATTTTTCCTTTCTATTTAAACATTTCTACATTACTCTGCAGCTTCCCTGGCCGCCTCCTTTTTCTGAAAAAGTCCTATGGGAGGAGTTACTCTATGCTATCCTCCTCTGGGCTTTAACTAAAGTTTGGAAAGATGCCACAGAAACTGCTGTGCAGTGAAATACAAGACACTTGCACACATCCTCAGGAACCGAAAACTAGCGTAAGCATAAAAATCCTGAATTTCACCCATGAGAATTTGTTTGAAATTCAAATTCTTTTTGAAAGCCAATTCTTCTCGTTTGATTGAAAAAGGACCATCAAAATTCTCATGGAAGATGATTTTGGCATAGCATGAACACAACATACTTCCTGTCCTCCTTTACTTTGCATGAACACAGTTTCTCCACCCCCAGATGGACAGAGACAGGGTCTCTTTCCTGCTATGTAGGCAAGAAACAACAGAGAAGTCCACTGACCAGTGTTTTCCTCATCTTTCCAAGTTTTAGTATATGGGGGAGGGCAGATGTGATTTAACTGGGAAAATGGCATATGGGGATGAATCGCCCTGCACACCTGTGAGACAGGGGGCGAGAGTAGCAGTTCTCTCGCCGGAGTGCCGTCCCTCCCTCACACTGTGGAAAGAGAGATACAGACTCTACCCACTTCACCTCCTAAGAGGACAGAGCAACGGGGGACAGACATGCGGGAATTGGAAGAAGAGATACGAGGGTTAACGGTCAAGGGAACCGGGGAGAAATTGGCGGGAACAGAAAGAGGGAAAAGGGTGGAGATAGAGGCGGGGACAGCGGAGATAAAAAGGAAAGAGGGACAGTTGCCTCCAGGTCGGGAATGGGTATGGATGGAGGATCCATGGACTGGAGCTTGGGAAAGGCTAAGGGTACCCAAGGAAGAGGCAGATTATAGAAGGAGAAGAGAGATTCCCCCAAGACCCTCTTATTGGGGAGAAGCCGAAGCCAGGGAGTGGCAGAGGAAGTTAAGAGATGAAAAGGAGAGAGTAGAAAGAGAGAGAAGGGAAAGATTAGAATGGAGAGTGAACGAGATGAGGAAGAGAGAATACAGGGAGGATCCTGGACGACACCCACATCGACCGGACATGTCGGGTGGAGCGAAGTCTGAGATGACGACACCATACCCCTACTGGAGGGAGAAACCGAACAGATGGTGAAATCAGGTGTGAAGACAGACTGGCCGGGTCCTTGGAGTGCGGCAGAAGGAAACCCGTTTATGACCGAAGGATGGAAGCCCCTGGCGGACCAGTTGTCGACAGGAGAAAAGTTATGGGACAATTTCTTGTTAAATACCCCAATAAACCTTACCCCTGTTTCAAAGTTGAACAAATCTCACGTTTTATTCGGACAAAAGGGAGAACCAAAAGACGAACCCTCACAACACCGTATACACATTTTTTAAAAAGCCAACTTAAAGTGTACTTCTTCAGGCTACTGAACTGCTAATTTATAGGTAGGGAGGAGAAGGGAAACATGATTTTGGCAGAAGCCATCCTATATTGGAATGTAGATTGCATGTGGCCCTTAAGATACAGTTTACCTACATGTGCCCCGTCTACCTCTTCTGCATGTGGGGCTGTGTACAGAGTAGTATGGGTGGAGCTCTTTATTTTTCAGGGAACTTAGTTCACATACCTCTGTCTGGGAACCAGCCAGTAGTGAATATTTAACTTAAGAGAGATCACATTGTTTAAGAACACGTCTGGATTAACTCAGACAAAAGAATGAAGGTAATGGTGGAATGACAATGCAGCAGAAGCTACTAGGGGTGAGTGAGCTCTTTTCATGCTTTTGGATTACAACTCCCTGAATTCTCCAAGAGGTAAATAACCTGAAAGTCCTTCTCAGCATGCAGGAGTGAAATCTAGAGATCTGCAGATTTATGTTTGTGGGCTGTAATTCCAATAATTTTGCCTGGAGAATTCTTGGAAAACTCTGGGGGTTGCAATCCGAGAACATGGAAGAGTACATGTTCCCCTCTAGAACCTACTACCAGTAATTCAAACCCTGTTTTTAACACTCTATGATAAGAAAAAAAACACCACATACTATTCCAGATTCCAGCTTGTGTTATTGATATGTATTGACTAACACAGCTGTTCTGGGGGGAAATGCTTGCTAGTAATGAGTGTTACATGACCAGCTCTTGAAGGAGAGGCCAAGAGACAGCACTGCCTCTAACCATCATCATATATAAGGTGGATGGAGGACCATTTCCTAGTGAAACTACAGTGCTGGCAATGTTCTAAACACTCATTATGAAATGGAACTGGCACCCACCACACTTCCTGACCCAAAGCACCCACCTGTACTGACCCAAAGCACGTATTGTGAAGGTAAGAGGGCAAGAAGAACAACCACTCCCAAAGGAGTGAGGAAAATACTTACTTTTTAAAACAACAATAACGTTGTCCTAGGTGCTGAAAGATAACTCATTCTGTGTGGTAGCTCTTATTCCAATAAGTTAATTTCAAGGTCTGTTGTTTCTACAGAAACACTTTCACGAACAGAGGTCAACTTTAAATTAAGAATATATCTGTGAAGATTCTCAGTCATCCAGGTGAGGTTATCTGGAAGTTGAGTCATGGCAACTGGACTTTTTTCGTATTAGGTTAAAACGTTTCGCTACTCATCCAAGTAGCTTCTTCAGTTTAAACTAAGAACTTTAGCACCTTTCTGAATGCAGCTAATGTTTTAATAGGTTGTGAAATGGCAAAAACAATATTTGGGGAATACAAACAATCAGCAATTGATGACTCTATCTTCACATGCAGTGAGCCTGGCCATCTCCTTAAGATTTCCCCTTCTCATGCTTGCCTAGCTGATCTTTCACATAATAATAAAGGACGTTTTCTTCAGATAATGAGGCAAATCTGCTGAGATTAGTACCTGTAATAATGAAAAATGACTTTTCTCCTAGCTTCAAAGCAAGAGCATACAGAGCAGGGATTTGCTCTCCTTCCTCCTTGATCTATATTGCTCCCGGTTATCAGCAGTGCTGCACAGGAAGCACCTCGGGGACTTCAACTATCACTACCACATTTTTTGATTAGGGTAAATGTAGAAAAGGTGCTGCAGAATTTGACTTCAGAATAGTTCTAGGCATTGCTGATTTGTGCCTTGAGCAGCTGGTGTCACAGTCAGTAACTTGCTTTGAGAGAAAAAAAGTAATTTAAGATGCCTCAAGTGGCTTTTGATGAAACAACAACAAAAAATTTCAAAGCTTCCAGCAGTGTCTGTTGCTAACTCCTTGCATGTTTACTGTTAAAACAGGTACCTCAAACACTTACATTCACCCTTGCATTTAAATGAATGTCTCAGATTATTCAGAGTGATGGAAATTAATCACTCCTGTTTGGCAGAGGTGGGGGTGGAAAGAAAATAGGGTACAATTAACCTCAAGGCTTTATTGAAACTTCAACTACCACTTATTTACAGTACTGATACTCACTTTTTGAACATAGTTTTTTCGGCTTTATTTCAGTTCCACCCCACCTTTACTCTTCATGACGACCAAAGTATGATAGACTGGAATTTTGTCATGAGCAGCACACTCAACATGGGCTTAACTTATAGAACCGGAAATTCAAGTGCGAAAGACAAGCATGGTGGGAATTGTAACTTCTGTAGTGACTACACTTGCCTGAAATTTAAATGCACTTTTGCATTTAATACGCAGGTTTTTAAAAATACAAAATAGTAGCAGCAGTGGTGGTGAGGAGAGAGGAGAGAAAGAGAGTGAGTGAGTGAGCATAAATGTGTGTAAGGCTTTAGAAGTAAGGAATTACAAGTAATGTAGCTGTAATTAGTGACTTTTGGGGGTGATAAGAGTGTAGCAAAGTTATATTTCAGAAGTAGTGTGATGACTAGAAATAAAAGTAGTGTGATGACTAGAAACAAAAATAGTGTGATGACTAGAAATAAATATGATTTTAATGGGAATTTTAAGGCTTCCTTAGAAGCATTTTGAAAGTAATGACAAGTAATGAAAAAGCATAAGGCAGCACAAGTAACAGGATGAATTACTTTTTAAATTGCTCAGTGAATAACAAGAAGGTGTTACCTTTCAAAAACTGTAACAGGTAAGGAAACAAATTAGTCAACCCTCGACTTACGAACGGCCCTAGTTACAAACATTTCAACTTACGAACTGCTCTGATAGAAAAATATAGCCTCGACTTGCGAACTTTGCTTCGAGTTACGAACCAAAAAAAAATGTGCGGGAGGCGGGGAAAGCGCGAAATTTGAACTTTCAAGGTGTTCTGTTGAAAAGGTGTCTGTTCCCTCCTTCCCTCCCTCTTTTCTTTCCTTTTTTTTTTAACCTAAGTCATCTTAGGTTAAAAGGAAAAAAAAGAAAAATTCTGCCCCTAGTGGTAGGAACGGATTAACCGGCTTTGCATTAGTTCCTATGGGAACTAATGCTTCGACTTACAAACCGCCCCTCGACCTAAGAACCAAAAACAGCCGGAACGGATTAATTGGTTTTCAGTGCATTCCTATGGGAAATGCTGATTCGACTTACGAACTTTTCGACTTAATAACGTCCTTCCGGAACGGATTAAGTTTGTAAGTCGAGGGTTGACTGTACTTTCCCAAGTCTAATGCACTTATCTGGGGTGATCATCACTGAGATCATAACAATTGTGGGGGAGAAACAACTTGCTTCTTCACTGCCACGGTCTTCAGAAAATACGTAAACTTAACCTCCATGATAATTAAAGTTATTCACCCAAACCGTGCATGGGATTTGTGCACTTTTTTAAAAAATGGAAGTTAAATGCAATGGCAAATTACACATCATGCCTACTGTGGCATCGCAAAATATGGTCCAAGATGTTGCTGTTATGTGCCTTCAATTTGCTTCCATTGAGGATCCAAGGTAGGGCAGAGAATTCATATGAGAAAGATCAGAGTACAGTGGGAGAGACAGTGAGATGCAGCAGACAAAGTGATGGATTAGGACGTAGGAGACCTGGGTTCAAATCCTCTCTTGGCTATGAAAATTCATGGGTAGAAGGTTGGCACTTGTAGAACAACTCTACAAGTGTTCTCAATTTTAAATACTGTACATACCTTGAAAACTCAAGTAGGGTCACTGTAAATTGGATGTAAATGGATGGCACATAACAACAACATCATTGGACTGGGCCACTTTCTATAAAGCACTCAAAAACATCACACAATAAAAAGATAAGGCAGAGGAGGGTCAAGTTCAGCCTGTGGGCCACATGAAGGCCCCCAGGAGTCCAGTTGGTGCTCTCCTCCCACCCCAAGTACCCCAAATCCCCCCAAAGGTATTTTGACATTAACCCCTGCCCTCAAAACTAGCCCCCTCACCCACTCTAGTAGGCATGCAGGAAAATTTTTGCCAGGTTATGTTCCTCTAAGAGTTGTTTAAAGCTTTTATCAGACAGAAGTGATTTCTGACCACCTCTAGTTTTGGGGTAAAAGGTCACTTCCAGGCCTCAATCTGTTCAAATGACTGGAAACATCTGCTCCCTTTTTGTGCACCCCAGTATACTGCCAGTTTCATAGCCATAGGCCACATGGAATTCCCTGCAGGCAAATAAGCAGGGTAGTGAAGGACAAAGTGGTCTCTCTTCTGTCCTCAGTATATAAACCAAATGGTCAGCAAGAACAGGGAAGCAATGAATCATTCTGCTGCAGGAGGAAGAGAACTCTTCATCCCTGCTCTGCCAGCCCCCTGTAGGCTAGTAAATATTTCTATAGGCTAGTAAATTTTGTGGCTTATTACAAGGTTGATACACAAGGGAAAAATCATTTTTTTAGTATTTTTAAAATCTACTTTTTTTTCTATCTTGGCATTTGCTCTTTGACAAACTTCACACAGTTTCGTCATTTCTACTGAGATCCAGGTTCTTTTCGCTACCTGTAATTTTGATGTTGTACATTTAGTCAGGACAAACTGTATTCTGCAACTCCCTGAACGAAACATACATGCCAAATTCTGGACAAACAAGCAGAAATTAATGATTGGGTTAAAGACACTCAGGTTGGAGAGCAAAAGAGAAATATATGGATGTGATTTCTCTATTTCATGCACCTTTTAACCCCAAGCTTATGAGCTGCAGTTACGACAAATTCAATTTACCGTACTAATCTGAAACCATCCTTTTCAATATCATTTATTTTGTAATGCACACCTCTAAAAACCTTTTTAAAAAGTCAGAAGAAAGAATAGGAGAGAGAAAAACGGCTATGCAATGTGCGCCTACAGTGGTCTTCCAAACATAGAAAAGCTATGGCAAACAATCATTGGTGTTTGTTTTTAAAATGTGTGATGTGAGCACTTCAATGTCATTTTCTTTTCTCCAAGATTCAATATGAATCAGCGCTGGTGAAAATTTGGCAAAACATGGTTTATGTCACTTGTTTTCTTCTTGGAAGTCAGCAATATGCCATTTACAAAAAATGAAACTTGCTGTATACAATGCAGTACTTCATTATAGCCTTCAATTAAACAGCCATATTTTGTTGATCTCCAAATATGACAATTCTATATTAATCATAAACATAGATTTATTGAGACTCTGAGGTAAGTAGGTATAGGTTTGCAGCCGAAGGCTTTTGTGGTCTGAAAACAGAAAAGTGGCTTCAAAAAGAGGTTGCATAATTGTTACATGAAATAGCTGCACTTCTTAAATCATGAATTTAGTTGCAAGTATGCTGTGGGATGTACAAGGAAATGAATTTCTGCTGAGACTTCACTTATGTGTCAAAATGTATTCCCTTTTCTCTGTGGGCTGCAGAAAGACAAAACAGAAAATGCCTTCAAGGTATCTCCTGCAGGTTCTTTTATTAACATGCTATATTAAGGTTTTGTTAGATTTATGTGGCATGTAGGGTTAACTGCTATTCATTTTAAGACTCTATCTTGGGGGCCAGAGCCTGAGCTACATAATATTTTATTTAGTGTACTCAAATTTCAATAAATCAAACCCTAAAGCACACTAGATGCCCACTTCTGTTAGTGCACTCTGAGCAGATCTTTTCATATTTCATCTTATTCACAGTAGAACAGCTTTTACTTATGACCATAATATTGTACTAGCATAAAAGGAAAGGAAAGGAATCCAACCATACTAACTTCAGCTACTCTCTGGTACATTTTATTCCCCCACCCCAAACTTCTGGCTATTTTCATAGTCAGTGAAAGCATTTACATTTACCTACATTTCAATTAATATCCATACAGATTTAATTGTCCCTCTTGAAACAGAATTTGGCTTTCCCACCCAGTGCAGTTCTATGTTGTGTTATGTACTGTCAAGTTGCATCTCTGACTTATGATGACTCTACAAACGAGCGATCTTCAGAATATCCTCTCCCTGCTCAACTCTTTTAAACTCAAGCCTGTGGCTTCCTTTGGGGAGTCAATCCATCTCATATTTGGTCTTCCTCTTTTCCTGCTGCCTTCAACCTCTTTCAGCATTACTGTCTTTTCCCGAGAATCTTGCCTCCTCATGATGTGCCTAAAGTACTATACCTTCAGTTTCATCATTTTTGCCTCCAGAGATACTTCAGAGTTGAAACCACTCATTTGGCCTTCTGGCAGTCCAGGGTATCTACTAATCTCTCCTCCAGCACCTTGTTTCATACTAATCAATTTTTTTCCCATCAGCTTTCTGCATTGTCCAGATTTCACACCCGTACATAGTGATCAGGAATACAAGAATGCAGATGATTTTGGTCTTAGACTCCAGTGACACATTTTTACACTTTATGATATTTTCTCATTCCTTCATTGCTCCCTTCCGAGTCTCGGTCTTCTTCTGATTTCTTGTCCACGGTCTCCAGTTGGATTGGTGAGTGAACCAAGGTATAGAAAATCTTTCACTATTTCAATTTCTTCATTGTCAGCAACAAAGTTGTATAGTTCTTCTGTCTTCTTCAATTGTAGTCCTGCTTTGGCGCTTTCTTTTTTCACTTTCACTAAAAGTTGTTTCAGAACATTGCTGCTTTTTGCCAGTAAAATGGAATTATCTCCTTATCTCAGATCAACCTTGGTCCCTAGAACTTCTTGGACTGCAGCTCTCAGAACCCTTCACCAGACTGTGCTGGCAAGGGCTTCTGGGAGTTGCAGACCAAGGATGTCTGGGGATTGATGATTGGGAACCATTGTCTTAGATTATCGATGTTTCTTCCACTAACTTTAATTTCTCCTTCATCTGAATCTAACAGATAAGGGGATAAAATGCATCCTTATCTGACACCTTTGCTTATCGGAAACCATTCTGTCTCTCCATATTCTGTCCTAATGGTAGCTTCGTGTCCACAATACAGGTTACATATCAGACCAATTAAGTGCTGAGACATACCAGTTTCTTGCAAACAGCCCATAGTTTTTCATGATCTACACAAGGCTTTGGCATAGTCTATAAAGCATAGGCTGGCCTTTTTCTGAAATTTTTTGAAGAGCTCCAGTAGCCAGCAAATATTTGCAATATGATCTCAAATGTATCTTTCTTTTTGGAATCCAGCTTGAACATCAGACATTTCTAGCTCCATATAAGGTAAAAGTCTTCGTTGCAACACCTTAAGCATCACTTTGCTTGCATAGGAAATGAGAGCAATGGTCCTATAGTTATTGCATTCATTGGCACTTCCTTTATTGAGGATTGAAAGGTATATTAAATGTTGCCAGTCTGTGGGGCATTGTTTCATTTCCCATATTTTTTGGCATATTCTTGTTAGGATATTGACAGATTCAGTCTCTGTGGCCTGAAATAGTTCTATCAGTATCCCATCCACCCCTGGTGATTTATTTCTTATCAATGCTTTCAGAGAAGCTTTTGCTTCACTTTCTAGATTTGTAGGTTCTTCATCATAGGATTCCTCTTCAAAGAAGTTTATCATCCTTTTATTTCTTCAGTATAGGTCTTCAATATACTGTTTCCATCTTTTCTTTATTATCTCCTGGTCAGACACGTGTGCTTCCCTGATTGTCTTTCATTATTCCTAATATGGGCTTAAATTTCCCTCTGAATTCTTGGATATTCTGGAAAAGATCTCTTGTTTCTCCCCTGTTGTTGTTCTCTAGTTATTTGCATTGTCTATTGTTGTACTTCTATTTATCTCTATGTGACAATCACTAAAAAACTGTATTCAGGGTTCTGTAACCTCGTACTTCTGTTTCTCACATTTCCTTAACAATTTTAAATGTTTCTGTATCATCTATTTAGGTTTTGTCTTTCTTTTTTATTACAAGAATTGTCTTTCTGCATTCTTCCCTAATAATAGCTCTCATTGCAATCCACATTTCTTCTGCTTCATGGTCAATTGAATTTAGTAATGCAAATATGTTCCTTATGTGAACTTTAAATTCTTCAGGAATGTTGTTTAAATTATATTTTGGCATTGCAGTTCCTTTTAGTGTACTTTTTCAACTTTACTCTAATGTTGGATATTAACAGTTCACGATCAGTACCACAGTCCACTCCTGGTCTTGTTCTGACAGGGAAAATACAGCTACTCCATTCCCTGCTTCTAATTACATAATATGCTTGGTTTCTATATTGACCATCTGGTGATGTCCACATGTAAAGTCATCTGTTTGGCTGTTTGAAACATATATTTGCAATAAACAAATTGTTGTATTTGCAGAATTCTATGAGTCATTCTCCTGCTTCATTTCTCTGCCCTATACCAAATTTTCCAATGATATTTGGTTATGCTTTGTTTTCTACATTTTATTCCAGTCAACTATGATGATAAGCATGTCTTGTTTTGGTGTGTGATTAGAGATGAGCATGAACCTCAGTTTGTGTTCCCTTCCCCCATCTCCCTGGCTGGATCCCCCCCACTCACCAGCTGGCACACACTCTTATCCTCCTCCTCTCTGGCTGTTCAGCCAGTCCCTGACAGGACCATGGGCTTCCCTGCCCCGTCTCTTTGGCTGATTACCCACTCAGACAAGGAGGCGGGACAGGCAAGCCTGTGCTCCTGCTGGGGACTGGCTGAACAGCTGAAGAGGAGGAGGAGAGGAGCGCACTCTGACTGGTGAGTGGGGCATTGGCTGGGGAGGTGGGAGAAGGGAATGTGCCCATCTTTATGTGTGATCAATCTCCTCCTGCATGCTTGCATAAAAGCTTTCAATTTTATGTTCTTTCACATCTGTAGTTAGAGCTTAGGCTTGAATGATGGCTACGTTACACAATTTTCCATAGAGTCTAAATGATATTATTTGTTCAGACCTTGCCCTGTAGCCCCTAACTGCCTGTGTTACATCTTGCCTCAGTATTAGAGCCACTCTGTTTCTTTGTTTGTCATTTCCAGAATAGAACGCTCTATAGTTGTCTGAATGAAAATATTGCATTCCAGTCCACTTTAGTTCACTGATACCAAGCACCATGATATTTATATGTTCCATTTCTTGTTTTAGTTTCCAGTTTACCTTGATTATACTTCTCATATTCCATGTTCCAACAATATGTGCAGCATCAGACATTCCTTTCACTTCTTTCACTGGCAAATCAGCCAGAAGATGTCATTTTGTTTTAAAATCTAGTTGCATCATTATCAACAGTGCTATTTATACTTGTTCTTTGTTATTCCCCAGTAGCTGACTGAGTGCCTTCTGATCTGGGAGTCTTATCTTCCAGCACTATCTCTCATTTCATTTTGGACTGTTTCATTATAGGGTTTTTAAGGTAAGAAAAGTTCAGCTAAAGTACCCCTTCTTGGATGCACACATTAACATGGTGAAGGGATTTGAATGTGTCAGTGAAGCTGAGAGCAATGCTGTCAGGAGAGCAGGCTCCATTACAAGCAGGGTCACTCAAGGTGAAATGGTCACAGTTGAGACACTAGATTAAAATGCATCCAGCCTCTTCAAGGATAACTGCCTCATCAGCAGAAGAGAATGGATAGTTTCAGTGGTGATGGGGGCAGCAGCTACTGGGCAGCAGTGGTAGATGAAGGTGACACTGGCAGAGGAGGCAACAGGTGTGACACTCAAACTAAGTTGTGTTAGTACAGGGCAGAAAGTGGCAATGGTAAACAACTGCTAAACTTTTCTTATCTTGCAAACATTATGATGAGACAGTTCAATACAGAGCCAGAAATTACCTAAATATCATTCAGAGCACAACAGTGCTTCTTCCATGAAAAATGTTGATTGCTTTCATTCAATTTGACATAAAGAAATTCCCTTAGAAAAGAATTTCAAAAGAGGAGACATGTTGAGGAAATTCTCATGGGTGAGTACCAGAATTGTTGTGCTTACCTTACTTTTGATGTAGCTAAGGACTATGTGTTTATTCTTGTTTTCTGTTGTACCCCTCCAGCTTTCCACCATTTAAACCCCAGGGCCACTGGGGAAGGTGGCATATGGTATTTTCAGATTCAGAGCATTTTCAGATCATGAAGTGTGGGCAGCTATGGAAGCTGAAGATTGATGAAGAGATATGGAACAGAAGGAAAACAAAACAAACAAATGCACTATTCCTGGCTACCTTGCTGTGTTATGGTATGTTCAAAAATACAATCCACAGAACTTGGCTCTGAAAATAAGGCAGAAAAAGAGAAACCTCCTTTATGGTGAAATGAAGCCTTTTGGGAAACTGGAGAACAAATTATGGCATAGCATTAATTTCACCTTTTCCTGTATCTGTGCACAACACAGCTTCACATACCTGCTACAGGGCTTACACAGACGCAGCTGTATTTAAAACATCTTTGGAAGAGAAATAACTCCTGTATCTCCAATGATCCCTAAAATGTTTTACATTTGGACAGCCTGCGGAAGATGGTGAACACTGAAAAAAGACAAGTGTTGAATTAAATGTTCCCAGAATATATCTGTGAAGATTCTCAGTCATCCAGGTGAAGTTATCTGGAAGTTGAGTCATGGCAACTGGACCTATTTCTTATTCGGTTGAAACGTTTTGCTACTCATCCAAGTAGCTTCTTCAGTCTGAGGAGAGGTCCCTGATATATCCTCCCTGTTGGTTTCACTTCCCCCTGGTCTCAATAGGCTTGATAGAAGGAGAAAGGACTGGAGATGAGTGAAAATCCCACTTCTGCAGTCCTTCTCCACCCATTGTCCACAATGACTCACCCCCAGTCCTCTGTCCATCTAACGAGCCTATTCAGACCAGGGGGAAGTGAAACCCACAGGGAGGATATATCCGGGATCTCCTACCAACTTTCCTCAAACTGAAGAAGCTACTTGGATGAGTAGCAAAATGTTTCAACCTAATAAGAAAGAAGTCCAGTTGCCACGACTCAACTTCCAGGTTCCTAGAGTATGTTTTCCCGAGAAACATTCTGAGATTTTTCTTTTTCTTACTCCCCTAAAAATTGCAAAATTATTTCCAAGTGTTCTCTGCTCTCCCTTTCCCTCTCTCTGGTGGCTGCTTCTCTGCACTTGCCATTACCACAAGGCCCTAGAACAGTGCTTCCCAACCTTGGGTCCCCAGATAGTCTTGAACTACGACTCCCAGAAATACTGGCCAGCATAGCTAGTGAAGGCTACTGGGAGTTGCAGTCCAAGAACACCTAAAGACTCAAGGTTGGGAACCACTGCCCAAGAATAACACTAGATCAGTGGTTCCCAACTTTGGGCCCCCAGATATTCTTGGACTGCAACTCTCCAGAAGCCTTCACCACTAGCTGTGCTGGCCAGGATTCCTGGGAGTTGTAGTCCAAGAACATATGGGGACCCAAGGTTGAGAACCATTGCACTAGATAATGGACATTATGGGTGAAGAATGATGCTAGCTAGGCTACCAATTACAGTTGCTGTTGTTGCCACCCGGCAACAGTGCAACAAAAACCAAAACCAAAACAAAGTCCTTTGGGGAAATGAAACAACAAAACTTGTGCTATGACTGACTCTCATGTTGAGACATGCCTCTGGGAAATGGTTGAAGAATTTCTCCTTCCCATGAAAACATTTGGTGAAATTGTCTCCCCTGTTTCTCTGCTCACAAATAGGGTGGGGAACTTTGAAAGGGCAAAGCTGTAGGACACAAGTTGTTAACCAGCTCATTCTTTCTACAGTGTCTGACTTTGAAAACCCTTTGGAGCTAGGCATTTAGGAAGTTCCAAACTCTGGAAAACTACAGCAAAGAAACTGTCAATGGCTGCAAAAGACTTCCCTCTTGGGGCTAGGAAAGTAGGGGATTTTCTGCTCCAAAAGCAGCCAACTCAGTCCTCCTAAAGCTAAGGTTCACCCTGTGTATGTTGATGCTTAAATAAGTCTGCTATGGATAGAAGGAGCCCAGTCCCAACAGAATTGTATCAATGCCTCATCTTCCTCCTCTTCTGGTCACAACATCTGGCCTATATGAAATGGTGAAAGCAGACCCATCTTGTGAAGCATCAGGCGCAGATGTACTAATAAATTTGTCTCCTATCTCTTCCTCTTCAGCTCATGGGCCAATCCATTCTAAACAGCATAAATGAAGGAGGAGTTCAGTTCTAAATTATCCACAGCAAAAGAATGTAGCAATGGCAGCTTACATAATGTCTTTAGCTGCTCAGAGGTCTTTTAGGTGTCTGTCAGCACCCTCTTTTGGCAGTGTCTCTGAGTTCTTGGACACTTGCAGAATGTTGTCAAGGAGCTGTCATCATTCAAATGAAAATATTCAGCTCAAACTAAATTCCAATATTAACAGTATCATAAGAGCAACAGAGCTTGGACAGATTACTGTTTTTAATACAACTTCTAAGATTCCCTCAGGCAGCATGGTTACTATCCACACTGATTGGGGAATTCTGGGAGTTGGTAGTAGTAACTTTACCCATCACTGTGACAGATAAAGGTTTGTATATGGTATGAATACCTGATGCCTGGATCCTCCTGCTATTGATTATAGTATACCTATAAACACTCTTTAAATATGTAATTTCTTTGCAATAAACCGCAGGGAATAGGTACATACATGTTCTGCAGCACCATGACATCAGAATATGAACTGTAAAAGTGCTATGTTCCCATGTGTGTCAAATGTTCAGTTTAGTTTCATTGCTACCTAATATGTTGTTTCCTGGGAAATCATGTTAAGTTGGAACTAATGATGCCATAGGTCAGAGCTAACATCAGTTATCCTGCAGATACATCAGAATGATTTATCTTCTTTCTGAAGTGCTAATTACTGTGAGCTAGAAGATGAGTGTACCACAATGATTGATCATCCTGATGTATAACCTATAATCTAGACAAGAAGCTACTGTTAGGACAGAATATGGGAAGACAGACTGGCAAAGGTGTCAGGCAAAGGTGCATTTTATCTGTCTGTTAAAACTTTGACTGAAGAAGTGGATTTTGATCCCAGAAAGTTCACACTGACATAATACATCTGTTAATCTTCACCACGTTGTTTTGCCATTCTCCTCTTCTTATTGTCTTCTTTTTTAACAATTTTTTAATGAGGAAATCTTTGAAGATTACTGATCCAGTAGTTAATAAAAATGGAGACTGCAGAGAAGAAATCAGAAGACTGTGACTTGTAAAGGAAACTAAGAAGAAACAAGAGGAGATATTTAAGTGTAAGGATGTGTTTTGGAGACCAAGGCCAAGAAAATCTGTACTATGTTAGTCTTGATTACTGTGTACAGATGTCAAACATGGGACAGTATGAAAGCTGACAGGAAAATAACTGATTCATTTGTAATGTGTTGCTGGAGGAGAGCTTTCCAGATACCATGGACTGTCAGAAAGAGAAATCAAGTCTGTATTCTCGTTAAAACCTGAAGCAACAAATTGAGGCTATCATTGTCTAGACATATATAATGAGAAGATAAGACTCATTGGAAAAGAGAATAATGCTATGAAAAGTAGAAGACAGTAGGAAAAGGGAAAAAGGGAAAAGGAAATGAAAGAACGATGTATGCTAGGTTCCCTGGAAAAAGGTAAAACTAAAATGTAATAAATAAAATAAAGAAAAACAACATAGATTAAACCCTTTGGGATATTCTGCAAGGGGTTAAGTCAAGGGTCATCCACCACAAAATTTCCAGAATGTCCAATCACAGTCTTCAAAAATCTTTTGGGGAAAGCCATGAAATAGAAGTGAACTGATTTCAGTTTTGTAATAGATACATGGCTTTTGTGAGTTTTCATGTGTAATTCACCAAAAAGTGTGTATGTAAGTGCATGACAGATAAAGTCTGATAATGCCTGCGTAACGTTCTTACAACTTGAGATTTAGTTTTTTAATGTTTTTATATTTATGTATATGGAAGCTTTGTGTTATAAACTGGAGATCCCACATGCTCTGAGGCACATTCTCAGATTGCATATGTCTAGAGAGGTATTACGTAGTGAAAACTGAACCCTTCATAGATAAGCAAAACTGATCATTCATCTTTATGAATAAATCACTATATGTATCCTGAATACTATTAAACATATGAATTGAACCAATACTTGCACATATTTCTTTCAAATTGTTATTCTAATGCAAATTCAGAGAATTGACTAACAACAATATGTATATCCTTTCAATCAGAATATAGAGAATCACTAGTTTCATCTTCTACAAACACAACTCCTAAAGTCTTGCCCTACATAAGCTCATCCAAGTCAGCTCTGTATGAATTAATATTCAGCTGTGTTCATAGTAAAAGGGAGAACAAGGAACTGACTACTCCAACCCTCTGCCAATCCACAGAATTTAGTATTCAGGCAGCGGCCACCCAGGCTCTGCCTGAAAACCTGAAATGGAGTTCACCACACCAAGGTTGTTAAAGAGCCCACACTATCAGAAAATTCTTGCTAATATTGAGGTGAAACCCACATTTCCAAATAATTTGACTCCAGCCCTACCCTCTGGAGGAACAGAAGGAGGGAAACCCTTAATAATGTATATAATTAAAACAAAGTATTTGATCCCCATTACATGGAAGAAGCGAAGATGGGAACAGAAAGGCTTGGTTGTGGGCTCAAACCTTCTAAGTTCCAACGACTTTTGTGCTAATTGCCCTTCTCTGGATATCTCTAACAGTTTGGGCACCTCCTCATGTGATGTGACACTCATATTTCTTGTTTCAGTCTCTCAGGTTGCTTCTTACACTTCTTACACTGACTCTATCAGGGTTTCCAAGGTATGTGAGATGTTTAAGGAATGGTTTCTACTCAGCTATATTCCAGAGAGAATGTAGTAACCGAAGAAGCATTAAATAACATTGAGTGCCTGCCTGTCTTGGAAGAGTTGGACAGCGAACCAACCTTAGCAGAAATAAAAGCAGCCTTGGATTCCCTCGCCTCCGGCAAGGCACCTGGAAAGGATAACATCCCTGTTGAAGTGCTGAAGTGCTGTAAAGAGACCATCACCACCGAACTGTATGAAGTCTTTCGTCTTTGCTGGAGCGAAGGTGGAGTACCACAGGACATGAAGGATGCAAACATCGTCACATTGTACAAGAACAAAGGAGACAGGGGCGACTGCAATAACTACCGTGGCATCTCTCTTCTCAGCGTTGTAGGGAAGCTGCTTGCCCGTGTTCAGTCTCGAGAGACTATGGTAACGTGCTCTGAATAGAGGACTTGGAACAGTGTCTAGTGTGGCTGAGAAGGCCAATTCGAGAGTGACAATTCCTTCCACACTGAAGACAAATACAACCTGTCCCCTGTCCAGCTCTCTGATTTTGCTGGTTTCGGGACTGCCTCTTTGCCTTGGCCTGCTGGACAAGGGTCTCTTCAAATTGGGAGAGGCCGTGTTGCACCGCCTGCCTCCAGGCTGAACGCTCAGATGTCAGGGTTTCCCATCTGTTGAGGTCCATTCCTAAGGCCTTCAGATCCCGCTTGCAGATATCCTTGTATCGCAGCTGTGGTCTCCCTCTGGGGTGCTTTCCCTGCACTAATTCTCCATACAGGAGATCTTTTGGAATCCGACCATCAGCCATTCTCATGACATGCCCAAGCCAACGTAGACATCGCTGTTTCAGTAATGTATACATGCTAAAAATTCCAGCTCGTTCTAGGACTACTCTATTTGGAACTTTGTCATGCCAGGTGATACCAAAAATGCGTCGGAGACAACGCATATGGAACGTGTTCAACTTCCTCTCCTGCCGTGCACAAAGGGTCCAGGACTCACTGCAGCACAGGACTATGCTCAGGACACAGGCTCTATAGACCTGGATCTTGGTGTATGCCGTCAGCTTCTTATTGAGCCATATTCTCTTTGTGAGTCTAGAGAACATGGTAGCTGCTTTGCCAATGCGTTTATCCAGCTCGACATCTAGGGAGAGAGTGTCAGAGATAGTTGAGCCAAGGTACCCAAAGTCATGAACAACCTCCAATTCTTGTGTGGAGATGGTAATAGAGGGAGGTGAGTCCACGCCCTGGCCCATGATTTTTGTTTTCTTCAGGCTGATTGTTAATCCAAAGTCTTAGCAGGCCTTGCTAAAACGATTCATGAGTTGCTGGAGGTCTTCAGCAGAATGGGCAACAACGGTTGCATCATCAGCGAAGAGGAAGTCCCGCAATCATTTCAGCTGGACTTTGGTCTTCGCTCTCAATCTAGAGAGATTAAAGAGCTTTCCGTCTGATCTAGTCTGGAGATAGACACCTTCTGTTGCAGTTCCAAAGGCGTGCTTCAGCATGACAGTAGAAAAGATCCCAAACAGGGTCGGCGTGAGGACACAGCCCTGTTTTAATCCGCTTCGGATGTCAAAGGGATCTGATGTTGAGCCATCAAAAACTACAGTGCCCTTCATTTCCTCATGAAAGGACCTGATGATGTTAAGGAGTCGAGGTGGACATCCAATCTTGGGAAGTACTTTAAAAAGGCCGTCCCTGCTAACCAAATCAAAGGCCTTTGTGAGATCTATGAAGGCCACAAAGAGTGGCTGTCGTTGTTCCCTACATTTCTCCTCCAACTGTCTGAGGGAAAATACCATGTCAATGGTGGATCTATTAGCTCGAAATCCACACTGTGATTCTGGATAGACTCTGTCTGCAAGCACCTGGAGTCTCTTCAGCACAACACAGGCAAGCAGCTTCCCTACAACGCTGAGAAGAGAGATGCCACGGTAGTTATTGCAGTCGCCCCTGCCTCCTTTTTTCTTATACAATGTGACGATGTTTGCATCCTTCATGTCCTGTGGTACTCCACCTTCCCTTCAGCAAAGACAAAAGATTTCATACAGTTCGGTGGTGATGATCTCTTTTCAGCACTTCAGCAGGGATGTTATCCTTCCCAGGTGCCTTGCTGGAGGCGAGGGAATCCAAGGCCGCTTTTATTTCTGCTAAAGTTGGTTCGCTGTCCAACTCTTCCAAGACAGGCAGGCACTTGATGTTATTTAATGCCTCTTCGATTACTACATTCTATCTGGAATATAGCTCAGAGTAGTGCTGCACCCAGCGTTCCATCTGCTGTGCTCGGTCCTTTATATTATTTTTATAAATAATATAAAAATTGACTAATATAAACTAATGTCCTCATTACAAATAACAAGACTGGTAGCAGAATAAATGTTGCTCAATATGATATATGTCCTCCTCCTTCCTTTGTCCTAGTTAACTGGGGAGAACCAATTACAAATTACTCCTTGCTCTAGCAGAACTTTGGGAATTCTTAGCATTTGTTTGGATGTTGTTTGTTTGTTTTACATATAATATATATTTGGATCCTCTCAAGCTAAAAAAAAGATTTGAGACAATTGGATTGCATTCCTAACTGATCTTCCTGGAAGTAAATTCTATTGAACTTAATGGGCATTCATTCTGAGCAGCGGGCTCACATAGGGCAATACTGTAACATATTGCAAGAAGCCTAAAGCTGCACACTAAGGATGTAACACACAAATAGGTTTAAAACATAAAAAGCTAGTCTGTGTGTGTTACTATAGGGTATTAGGCACACTATCCTACCACTGAATGAGCATTGCTTCTCAGGGGCCAATTTTTCTGAGTAAACATGTATAGGATCACAACTACAGTTGAGTTGTATCAGAAACACCATGGTCAGCAGTAACCAGAAACTGCAGTGTGTGTGAAATTTTGTCTGCGGGCAATATGCATTTAATATTGAATTTGTATCTTGTGTTTACTGCCCTGTTCCAGCTTTCCCCCAACCTGTTGTCCTCCAGACGTGTTGGGCTATGACTCCACCATCTCCAGCTAACACAGCCAGTGGACTGTCACTGAGACAGATGGGAGCTGTGGCCTAACACATGGCGAATACCAGAATGGGGGAAATTGGCTTAACCAAGGGACGAAATACCCACACAGCCCCTTGTTTGATAACTTTTTACCAACAAGGCATTTTTTTTTATTCAGACAGGCCTTTGGGCCATACCCTGATTGGTAAGCATATTGCAATTTATTTCAATCTGTTGCTTATTGATATTTGGCTTGCTCTGTTTTTTATGTTCTTGTGTTTTGTTTTCTTGTATTATATTGTATTTTTACATTCATATTATTATTTTACCACCATTTTACAGAGAGAGAGGATACAAATTTAACACAATTTAAGTAAAAACAAGAAATAATAAAGGGGCACAGCCAGTATTTGCAAGAGATAATCTACATTCATGAAAAATAATTTGTTGAAATAACTGTGGGGGGAGCACACTGTCAGAACTGGTTTGTGGAAAAGTCGAAAGAGAGAATATGACACCCTGGCATATTTGCTCAGACATGTATTCTGGAAAAAAATGGTTAAAATCCAATTTTAGACCCAACTACAGTAGCCTCATTGAAATAAGTAGGATTTGATAGCCAAGAATATAGATGTCATTGATTTCAATGGGTCTGTTCCAGTTTGGATTCAAATTGTGTGCGCAACTGTGTGTGTCCACATTCTGTGAACACCAAACGTTATGCATTTGTGCCAAAAACATGAAATATTTAAAATACTAGTAGCAAGAACCTGCAATTCATTCATACTGTAGGCAGAAAAGTACAAATTACAGCAGATGCAAAGGCAAATAAACAAACATTTCTAGATGGCCGCTGGACAAATGTTAATGTGGCTTACAACATAAACTATTGGCAAGGGCTAATTAAATCCATTGCAATAATTGGTAAATTATTGTAAGGATAACAGCATAAAGATGCTGTGTACCTGGGAGGGCTCCTTTTTTAATGACAGTTCTACATTTTTACTACAGCTCGTTTTCTTTTTCAGTTTACCTTTCCCCCCCCCCCCACCATCTTGCTCCCTCCCTCTCTGAATACATACTGGCTTAATGACTATTCATCCTTCCATGTTAGAGGGAAAATACTAACTACAGAATGAGAGTGTGTGTGTACTGGCAAGATCATTAGTCTGAATAAATGTGACAGCGGAGTTACACTAGAAATACCAGTTAGCGGTAAGCAGAAACTACAGCTTTGCTTGAAAAATACTATAATTACAAGAGATGTGGGAGGAGGGTGATGGTGGGAGAGAGAAACAGGGAAATCCTCACAGTTTTTATCTCCAAAAAAATCAATACCAATTCAGACAGCTACTTTACACAGGAGTAGGGCTGGGTTCATGTAAGAGCTTATCGATTTGCCTGAGTGATCTTACTGTAGTGAATAATGGCATGGAAGAGAAAAGACTTGTAAACGCAAAGCAATCGTTTTTAGGATATCTGTATTTATTTATAAAGCTCCCTCTTGCTGACCGTGTGCGGCAGAAGGCAAGACGGATTGTTTGAGCATTCCTGAACTTATTCGAACTAGCTCAGCCTATCTTTTTCCACTTATTGGTAATTCTACTTTGTACAGCTGCCCATTGACTCTAAACTAAAGGTATGTTCCCTTTTTTATTGTTAGCCGCCCAGAGTAGACTTCGGTCTAGATGGGCGGGGTATAAATTTAATAAATAAATAAATAAATAAATAAATAAATAAATAAATAAATAAATGTTCCCTTGGCCTTCCTGTTTCACATGGGTGGCTCAGCTTTATCCTTTAGTTGCTTCTGATCAAAACCAGGGTTTGTCTGTGTATACTTGAACATAATCAGATAGATTAGGTCTTAGTTGTTGCTTCTCCCCCTCTCTCCCCTTCTGAATTGTGCAAGTTCTCTTTCCTGGGGAGGAAGTGCCAGAGTAGGTTGCAACCAGCTTGCTGTATATTTTTCAGACATGGTTTATCAGATTTGCCTTGACTTGTATTCTGATATTGGGGCAGGTCATGCTGATGTAACCTTGACAACCACTTGTCCTTTTAGCCGATTGTCTAGGACAGCGGTCCCCAACGTTTTTGGGACCGCGGACCGGCTGAGCCTCTAAGGAAGGTGGGGGGCTCCCCCACAGGTGCACGCACTCTCTCGGGCGTATGCGCGAAGTGGTGGGGGAGCGCCCGCCCGCCAGTGCCGGCGTTAGCGCTCCCCCACCCCTTCCTGCATGCGCGCATGCACGCCCACCTGCGAGCCCGTGCACCCCTTCGCGCGGGCGCATGCATGAAGGGGTGGGGGAGCGCGCGGGGGTGCAGGCGCCCCTGCGCATGCGCGAAGGGGTGGGGAGCGCTCACGCCAGCGCTGGCATGCGTGCACGTGCGCAAAGCAGCTGTGGGGAGGGGAGTGCGTGCGGGGGGGAGGTCTGTCTTCGCGGCCCGGTCCGGCTCAGGCCACGGACTGGCACCGGGCCGCGGACCGGGGATTGACGACCTCTGGTCTAGGAGACAATAAACAGAACAGTTTATATTTTATTGCTTCTAAATCGTTTTTCGTAATGTTTTTACCTAACACTTTTAATATAATGTTATTAATTCTTCTCTCCTATTTGAATAATTTACTGTTTTTAGCTTTTAATATTGTGTTTTTAATTATGTAAGCTAACTTGGGTTCTTTTTAAGAAGAAAGGTGGGGTGAAATATTTTAAATCAATCAATCAGCTTGTACGTAGATCTCGAGGACACATGAGTGCTTGGAATGGTGAGGGCTACCTTCTCTTCTCTTTGCCTCTTCTGGCTAATCAAATCTGCCAAGGTGGGACAGATGCCATGACTAAGTGAAGTAATAAATCCTTCCTTAAAAGGCCTAAAGGAAGGTGTCATGAAACCTTTCTTAAAGAAATCTGTCCTTGACCCATACGTTTTGATTTTAAGCCCGTATCAAATTTACCTTTTTTGGCAACAGTGCTTGAGAAGGTAGTGACCCCACAACTCCATGTACTCTTGAATGATACTGATTACCTGGATTCTTTTCAATCAGGCTTTCAGCTACATGAGAGATAGGCTACATGGGAATTTATCCTGCACTGTTGCCTCCTGCTGGAATAGTTACAATCGGTCTAAAAATCGTCAACTTCATGATGTTCTTGTTAGAATGATCTAGCCCGTTCGTACTGGGGACCAATCCATCCCAAGTTGGTCTAGGGTTGGAGCCTACTGTTTATCTGTAACTATTAGAATCTAGCTGGTTTTCTAGCTGTGTGTTCACCTAGACTGCTCCAATGTAGAGTCAGAAGTGAGTCTTTCCTCCCCACCCTCATGTATAAGATTGAGCACCCTGATTAATCAACTCAACCTGCTGCATTAGGTGAAATAATGAGGCACATTTGGTAGGATAGCATTGCTGGTGTGATCCATTTTAGTTTATCCTTCCTGTTATGTTTATGTACCCCCTTATTTAATGGTGCCCAAGTTTCTTTTCCCATCGGTGAACTGTTTTACTGGAAAACTTGGCTGCCCAAGGGCTACTACAAGAAAATACTATTTGCTTTCCACACCAGCTTACAAATGTGCCAAGACTGTGTAAGTAGGGACAGAGGGAGTTTCTCGGAGCAGCCGTGTGAACATTCAGGCTTGATTCAATTGCTCTACTCAAGCCCAACAATTCCAAAGTGTTCCAAAGTGTTCCAGACTAGCTCTCTGTCATTCATGTAGCTGCACCTGCTGACTGCTTTGGTTGCCTTGGTAGATAGCGTGTGCTAGGGACTGGAAAAGGGAAGTGCAACCTTATTAGCTCTCCTGGACCTTTTAGCAACATTTGATACCATTGACCATGGTATCCTGTTGGAGAGCCTGGTTAGGTTGGGTATGGGGTACTATATTACAGTCGTAGTTTTAGAACAAGTAGCCATGTTAGTTTGTGCTAGCATATCAAGCAAAAACAAAACAAAAAAATAAAGATGACAAAAACATTGTGACACCTTAAAGACTAACTGCTATATTTTAATGTGAGCTTTTGTAGACAAATCTACATCTTCAGACTTGTCTACACAAGTTCATATTAAAATATAGCAGTTAGTCTTTAAGGTGACCCAATGATTTTGTCTTCTTTATTTGTGTTTGGTTTTGCCTATATTACAGTAATTCTGATTCTTCCTGTCAGGATGCACATGAAATATTATGTTGGGGGAGAACTGCTTTACTCCATGACCTTTGACCTAGGGCTCCACCTTATCCCCTATATTATTTAACATCTATATGAAGCCACCAGAGTGAAGCCAATGACACCCAGCTCTATTGCTCCTCAAACACTGATGAAGTGGCCAGAACCCTTGACTGTTGCCTAAGCTTTATAATGGCCTGGAAGAGGGTGAATACGCTGAAACTAAATCCTGAAAAGATGGAGATGTGTCTGATGAGTAAAAAAATCAATAGGGTCCAGAATCTTTAGTTGATGCAACATACAGAAGCTAGGCTCCTAACTCGGGCACAGTATCATGACCATATGACCTTAATACTGCAGACGTACACTGGTTGCCAATGGCGTACCACAGTGGTTCCCAGATCTGAGTAACCCAGTTGTTCTTGGACTGCAATTCCCAGAAACCCCAGTCAGCACAGCGGGTGGTGAAGGCTCCTGAGAACTGTAGTCCAAGAACACCTGGTTTACCAAAGGTTGGGAACCACTGGCTTACCAGATCCAATTCAAGGTGTTGGTTTTAACTTTTGAAGTCCTAAAAGGCTTGGGGCCTGGCTATCCAAGGGACCATCTGTCTTGTTATAAGCTTATCCAGATGATAAAGTCTTTAGGAGAATCCCTATTAAAAATACCAGCAGTTTCAAAGGCTGGCCTAACAAATATGGAGGAGAGGGCCTTCTCATGTGTGACTCTTAAACTATGAAACATGCTCTCTTCAAAGTTGTGATCTGTTTCCACTGACTGATTTTAAGAGGGAATCAAAACACATATTTTTAGACTGGCATATTATGTCTAACTTGCTGTGTTGTTTTTAGTCTGTATTGTTTGCTGATTTTAATCATTTCTAATACATTCCTTAATCTTAATGGTTTTATGATGGGGATCGTTTATGTTATTTTATATAGTTTATACATATAGTTTTAGCTAAATGTGATTTTATCTGTTTTCATTCTTTTTTAAAAAAATTGTAAGCTACCTTGAGCTCTCTCTCTTTCATTCAGATATTGGTGGATAGCAGCTCCTATCAACCCTAGAAAGGCAGGGTATAAAAGAAAGGAATGAAGGAAAGAATCCTATATAATTTTAATGAATTTACACATGGTGGGAGTTGGAGAGAAAGGGCATTCCATAGCCATGTATGGCTAATCAATTTTTTCAACAGGATTATAAAGTTTACAAGTATATTTATGCCCCCTCCAGATATAAAGACACTATTAAAAAGAAGCTCAGAAGGTCAACATGCAACTATGTTTCCATCAGTACTTCTTCAGGTAAGTGTGCTTCTTAGGGTGAGTACGTGAGAGAGTGAAGTTTCACATTATTAATATCTCTGGTTCTACTAAGACATAAAAGGCTTTAAACTCAGCAGAGGCTTTTGCAAATAAAAAAGCAACATTCTGTCTACATGGTAATAATTATAATGGAACACCTATAGGGTGTTATTATTCGGCTGCAGAATACCTTCCCTCCCACTCTAGTCCTTTGCTTCTTGAAATGCTCAAGGATGACACGTACCTGTCTAAATATAATCTAGTAATATAAAACATAATATGCTTTAAATGGAGGGAATGTCTTTTTTCTTAATAATTTATCATAATGGCTCATTCAGATCAGAAATTTTATATGTACATTAACTCTTATGTGTACATTGCCTCCAAGACATACTGTCAGGCAATTTGGAATAGATTTTTTTCCCACCTGTACATAATATTTTTAAAGTTTGGCTCTTTCCAAAATCTTTGTTTGCTTCTCATTCAAAGAATTACAGGTTATTTTATAAAAAAGGCTGCCAACAATAGAAGGAAATCTTAAGAGGAATGTTATTCTGTGAATAGAATTTTGGTTACCTTTAAGGTAACTTGAATTTAAAAAAGCAGATGGAGAAAAGAAATAATTTATTTGCAATTTATTATTACAATTATTACTCTTATTAGTATTCAAAGGCCTTCACAATCTATTTGATGGACATTTAGCAGGACAGAAAAATTAATGTCGTTACCCCAGGGGAATATTTTCTATACTGTACTACCCTTCGAAAATATTTCCCCAGGGTAACCACATTAATTAATTTCTGAAAACTATTAGCTATCAACAATCTATTGATCTAATTCTATTGCTGGGACAGGATTAGACCTATAGATTGTTCTGTGTGTGAAAGGGTGATGATGTCATCATCAGTGGCAAATTGCTGCTGATTAAATGCTTCATTTCAGGATTTCAGGGTCCATGTTCTTTTGTTGTGCTGTGTACAAGTTGTGCGCAACCCAAAATTGACCTTAATGAATGGAGATTTGACTTTGATCAGCAGCTATTTGCTGATTGTGATGATGTCATCACTCATAAATATGCTTAGCTGTGCAACAAGATTTCAGCTTATGAATGTTGACTTGGAAAAAAGTCCCACTGTGTTCAGTGGGATTTAATCTCTAGTAATACTGTTGATAGTTCAGGAAACAAATATACTAGGACTCCCTTATCTGAAGGATCAGTATCTGCTGATTCATTTACTCACGGTCTCAAAATATTAAAAATATTAAAAGAAAAATCCTAGAAATATATATTTCTGACAACAAAGTCACTCGTCCGGCTACTAGAGGGAGCCAGAGACCACACTATGTATAGTATTCATTATTAAAATAGATTTCGCTATAATCCACATTTTTCAGCAACTGTGGGGGTGGGGCTTGGAACTGATCCCCCAAGGATACGGGGGGTCCTATGGTACTCATAACCAGAAACCAGCAGGAATATAGTACCATGGCTGTAATATTTCCTTTAAAAATTGCCCCTACATATTGCTTGCAAAATAAAAACCTGCCTTTAGCCAGTCACTGGTATCTCCTCTAGCTTTGGATGCTTAAGGAATTTGTCCTCTGTGAATTCAAGCACAAAATGATCCAAAGTCCACTCTTAAACTAATGCAAGGGTAGGTAAAGTGCATCCATTCAGATGTTGGTGGATAGCAGCTCCTATCAACCCTAGACAGCATAGCCAAAGGGGAGGAACTCCGAGAGTTACAGTCTAACAAGATCAGGACCGATGCACTTTGCCTGTCTCTGGACTGATCTACAGCCTGGGCCAGAGTTTTTCATCAATAATTCATCTTTCTCCAATTGTGTATTACGGATATCAGTTTAAAAAATACATATAAAATGTACAGAACATTTTTTTAGGATAAAATATTTGTAGAAATGCTTACTTTGTCAGCAAACAAGCTGTGATCCTATACTCACTTACCTGCGAGCCAGCCCCACTGAAATCAATGGGAAATGCTCCTTGACACACAGCCATAGGTCTGCATTGTTAAAAATGCATACTTTGTATTCTGAATAGATTCAAAAGGTATATCTCAATATGAATGTTTGTGGAGATATTTTCTAGACAAATCTGTAGAGGAATGCATAAATGAGATGGAATGGATGTGTGAATCAAAACATGCAAAACTGTCATGGACCAGAAGTAGACCAATGCGTCCATTACTACGCTGTTCCAGCCAAAGTGCAAACAGAATTTGGAAAAGTTCCTCTTTTTTTGAACTACAACTCTCAGAATGCTAAAAGCAGCAACTGCATGGGATATTCTGAGAATTGCTGTCCAAAAAGTAACCATTCCAAGCTTTGGCTTAAAGGAAGAGATTTTTACTCCCCAGGGGCCCAATTATAGAAAGACCCACAGGAATTTCTGCAGTTCTTTTGCTGATTCCCTTCTGGTCTAAATGACAGACTGGGGAAATAAATGCTAGGATAGATCAATGCAATTGGCACGATCCAAAGCAGGGGTTTGCTGTGCAAAATCCCATACAATTTTGCATGACTTTCAAAGGGAATATCACCTCCCATACCCAAAGGTGCAGGAAGCTGCAGTCCAAACACATCCCCAAATAGTTTAGCAAGCACAGAACAGGACTTGTTTCTGCCACGTAGTGCCCAATCTTTTAAATATAGGGTCCTGTTAAAATATTGTTTTTTCCTGTGCTGCTATAAAGTGGGGAATTCCTCTTGAATCTACTCCAGCATATGCTAACAAGAATAGTTTTTTAACAGCATGAAAATGCTGGAGCTGTTTTGCGGAAGCAATGTATATATATATATTTATATATGTATATATTTTCCAAATCACAATGTCAAAGTAGCAGCATTAGGATACTTCCACTTACTCTGCATACAAAGCCCATCTGTGCAGTTCTTGGACTGCAAGACAAGACCCTCACAGTCTTTGCCGCCATTCTTTGGTGCTGGTGCCGTGCATTCCCTCCTGCGCCAGTGGGTACACTCTGTTCCACATGTAGACCATTTACTCCATGCTGTCCACCTCCCATCCACTGTCATAAAATGTAAAGACAAAATGGTAAGGGGTGAGGGGGATGATGCAGGTAAAGATAAAAGGTGGGTATACTGCGTGCACAATGAATTGCAAAACGTGATAAATCAAATTCTCTGTTTATTCAAAAGATAGGTGAGAAAGATGCAAACCTCTTTATTTTAGCTAGAGGGGGAAAACGGCTTCTATCTAAATTGAAGAGTCATGCTGCAGCTTAAATCTATTTGTGGACCACTTGCTTGATTTGTTCGTAGTACAGCCTAGAGTGTTGGAGTGCAATGCAGGAAGGAAAACTTGGCAGGAGATTTGGATCTTGCTATCAGCCAGCTGATAAGAATTAAATACACAGAGAGCTGTGAATCTATATACGGATGGAGAGACTCCTTGCATCATGATCCAACTTGGAGTTAAAATTTTCATACTGCTGCAATCACCAAGACTGGGGAGAAAATTATCCTCCAAGTGTTTTTCTACTTCATCACAAACTTGTAGCATGCAGAAGTCACAGATCAAACTAGAGCAACATCTTCATTAAAACTTGTGCCACTAGTTTAATAGATCATCTATATATAAAAAGAAATATTATATGCCATAACAATCAATTGAACTGCATCCAAACATAAATTTTGGTCCAATGGCTTCTGATGCAGAAGTGGCAACTTTTGTGTTTGCTCCAGTGCACTGGAGCAATATTCTATGTACAGGGTCTAGAAAACTATGAATGTGTAGAGGTCAGCATCTCAGATACAAAGGGCTAAATCTACTGTTAATCCCAACTAGAGTAGACCCGTTGAATCAATGGAACTCACATAAGTGTTGATTTACCACAGTCCTATTGATTCAGTGGGACTATTCATGTTCGGGACTAACAGGTCTCCTGCAATCTAGTATCGTCTTTCTTCTACTCCATTCATGGCCAAAAGAAACCACACTATATACCACAGCCACAGTGTCCTCTCTCCATAGTCTTCTGTATATTATGTCAATGTATCTTGTATCCTTGTTCTTCCTCAACTGCTCTCCCACAAGCCACTCTTGGCGGAATGATGTCACATCCAGCTCACTGGGTACTTCAGAATAAGGCACATGAAGTTACCGAACGTTAATGTTCTCATTGTGATGCAATATGGGCAGCACAGATGTGCAATGAGGGGCCAGGAAAACATTGGATTCCAGTGCAGTAACTTTGCTCCTTGCTCCTTACAGGTGAAATGGCCAATAGAAATTACAGTAAAGTTTTGCCCAACTGCTCACAGACAACTCTGGCAGCCTGTAAAAGTTCTTTTCAAAGCAGGCGCGAATTTTGTAAGTCCTGCATTTTTCTCCAGCTTAGGCTGAAATCTGAATCAGAGAAAATTTTTGAGTTCCCTATCCATCTGGCCTTCCTGACCCAAAGTACCACTTTCACAAGCCCCCTTCCTCCATCCCAAACTATTTCACTTTTCTTCATGTAATCGAGCAGTGCTGACAGATCCACAAGCAACAATGGCATAAGGTGATGGGTGAGGTGTCATGACTGGTACATTAATTGGCATGGGGAGGTATATCAAAGGGGAGAGGGGGGTTAACAGGCCAAGTCAGGAGTAAAAGGTATTAGATACCTTACTCCTCTTCTGGTTCCTCCCTTGACCCACAGTTCTTCTCTCTTATTCCTCTTTTCTTTTCTCATTCTTACAAGATGGTTCCTCACCAAACTAAGAGTTTGCCCTCAGACCTGCTTGTGCTATTGTTAAACTGTGCCATCAGTCCAGAAAAAAATATTAAATCTGTGATTTAATTGTGAATGTCAGGGCTGACCAAATGAGTCAGGGCAGGTGGCTGCTAGGAATTAGGCCTTATTCAGTGACAACCCAGTTTTGGAATGCCCTCCCCCCCAACGACTCCCCTGGAAGCTCTCCTGAGGTATACCCTGAAGTTCCTCCAACATTCATATTTTTTTATTTTATCACACTTTTTAAAGCATTTACCTTTTTGCTTTTAAGGTTCTTCTTTTGCACTATCATTTTCTATTGGTAGCTTTATACTAATATTTTGATGCTATTTCTGTTGATTTAGATTTATTGTATATTTTATTTGTATACTTCATAATAAAAATAAATATAATAATCATGTGTCATCAGGTCAATTCTGACTTATGGTGACCCTTTTCATGGTTTTCCAGGTAGAGAATACTCAGAAGTGGTTTACTAGCTCCTTCTTCTGGGAGCATCCTTAGACCATGCAGCTTGCCCAAGGCCACAGACTGGCTCTACTTGTAGGAGGCACAGTGGAGAATCGAGCTTCCAGCCTCTGGCTCCATAGCCAGATACCTAAACCACTGAGCTATCCAGTCAACCTTGTGTACTTCATAGTTCAGTTTTATTTGTGAACCACCAGAGAACACTGCTCTGACATGCATTATTGCAAAGCAAAGCAAAGCAAAACGAAAGGAAAAGGAAAAGCAACCCACCCACCCCACAAGGTGGACCTTGGGATTTGTAATGGCGGAATTCCCAAGAACCAGCATGCTACAGAGATGGACAGAGAAGGGACGGATATTTCTCTTCTCCTTATCACCCAGCCAAGTAAGTGAAGTATTAGGGGAAGTATATTTTGTATGCTGGCAATCACATTATTTAGGGGATAAAAAAGGTACACTCTTCTGACTCTTTGAATAAGCTCAGGAAATTCTGAAATCTTATTTTCTTATTTGTTTTGCTTTTTTTGGGAAACAACTCAGACAATATCCAAATCAATTTGAAGTAAAGGAGAGATTATTTATCTTCAGTAAACTCCATCCATGTATACTGAATGGGACTAAGCAGAAAAAATCTTTCAACAAAATGCCCAAGATTGTTTCTAAACATTAACTGTAATAAACATTACATTCATTAACTATAAGAAACTTTATACTATAGGAAGTATTATCTATAGTAAACCTAGCCTATTATTGTTCCTGTTTCCTTGCAGGTGAGACAGAACAGTCATAATCCAAATGCTTCAAAAATGTTCTCAGCTTTACTGAACAAACAGGGTTTTTGTTTTTTTTGCTCATTAACTGAGCTTTCTTATACATGTTTGACTCTGAACCTTTTATATACTTCTATTTTGGGAATTATCAGAAATCTAAGACTTAAATCTCTTCAGATTTTGAGCTTTGAAATGTTACATAAATTGTCACAATTACAAAGGATCGAGATGATAAGCAAGCTTTAGGCAATAATAGGAATTAATTTACCATGGTTTGCACACCATTATGTGTATTTATGTAACACAACAGGATATTTGCTCACAAAGAAAACAGCAAGGAAACAAATTACCTCTAAAAAGTTTGATAAAGAACAACAAGGCAACCAAAGATATGTAAATAAATCACCATAATGATACAACATACCTGGGCACAAGGTGGTGCAAGCTATTTTCTGTAAACTCTGGCCTTCACAGAAGGCACCCCCATTGAGAGGGGCAGGGTTGGTACAGGTTCTTGTACGCTTCTGAGAACCTTTCCCACAACGGCTGTTGCACACCGACCATTCAGTCCAGGTTGACCACCCTCCATTGACTGAGAAGTGAAAGAAATACAGATGACTGAGAGGCAGAGCAGCCGATCCACTGAGCACTGATCTCTGATAAGCACAATAATGCTTTTGCTATCTCATGATGTAAGATATTGCATTGGATAATCTGTCAAATTTTCCTACTGGCCTCTTTATTAAACCAAATCCATACATGTAAACATTTAAATCAATGAAAGGATTAATGCTGCCTCTCGTGTGTGGAGAGTTAAGCCTGAAATAATACTTATTTCAACACAGGGACTAGTACCTCACATTTCTCCCTACTGCATTCCATGCAATTTTCTTCTTTATTTATATTAAACCAATTTCCCTCTTGGTTTAATAAACACTGTCAAACCTCTTCATTTACATATACTGAAACTAGGGTGTCTATTCCATCTAATCTTAGAACTTCTCAGCAGACTGTTTATGTATATCACCTCAGTTGATATATGCAACAAATCTGATTTTAGCATTTTTAATTTGATATCTGTTTCTTTTTAATATTATAATAATTTACTGTTTTTAGCATTTAATATTGCTTGTTTTAATACTGTAGGCTTCCTTGGGTCCTCTTGAGGAGAAAGTCAGGGTATGAGTATATTAAACAAATAATAAATAAACAAATGTACTGTACAAATTATAAATAAATCAATAAAATAATATCAGTGATCCATGTGAAATATGCCGCTGGCAGAGGGGCAGGAAATGTGAGCTCTCCAGATGTTTTGGATGCTAAATCCTCTCAGTCCCATCTAGGAGGGCTGATGGCAAGCGACTGTGGGTTGAGGACCACAAACATTAAAGGTTCCCTATCTCTGCCCTAGTAAGAGGTACTGAGCCTACTTACACAGAATATTGTCTTTAACAACAACAACAACAATACGAGCTCGTAATAGAGCGCCATCAAGTCAAATCTGACTTATGGCGACTCTTTCTAGGGTTTTCTACGTTGGGAATACACAGAAGTGGTTTAATGTTATCTTCTTCTGGGGGCACCATGCAACTATGCAGTTTGCCCAAGACCACACAGCCTGGCACTTCTCCCTGGAGGAACAGTGGAGAATAAAAATCTCAACCTCTGGCTCCATAGCCAGATACCTAAACTGCTGAACTATCCAGGCTTCTTAGTTACCATTTATTCACAAATGTGATCCAGTATCATATTTCTCCACCTCCTCCTTCTTAATACAGGGTTTATGACATGTCATTGCAAGGTTCTCTGATCTATACTGCTACAGAGTGACATCTGAGAGAAAAATTGATTTCCTGACTACATGGATGGAGATCATGGTCACTAAGAGTAAGAGCATGTTGTACATGTGACAACAGACCTGAAAATACTGCAAGCTCTCCTGTCTGTAGGTAAACAAGAGCGGACATGGGTGCAGTCACATAGGGGGAAAAGGAGCCTCTGTCTTCCTTGCTTTATCAGGTCAGTATCTGACTATATCTCTTTCCTCTGCACTCCATCTTCCAATCTGTTCCCAATCACTTAATGTCCCTTCACATTTCTCAACAGGGAGCAATACACAAGTCCTCCTACATGGTGACTATACTGACTTATGCATCTTTAATTCCATGCAGACCCAAAGTAATCAGGCTGCTTATTCCCATTTTCTATTCTTTGTTGTTGTTTAGTCGTTTAGTCGTGTCCGACTCTTCATGACCCCATGGACCAGAGCACGCCAGGCCCTCCTGTCTTCCACTGCCTCCCGGAGTTGGGTCAAATTCATGTTGGTAGCTTCGATGACACTGTCCAACCATCTCATCCTCTGTCATCCTCTTCTCCTCTTGCCTTCACACTTTCATGGAGTAACAAGATTAAATTTTGGAATTCCTTGAGTTTTCATACTGTTAAGATAATAACAATCTTGCATGCAATCTTCTGTAACAATCTTCTAACACTGGGTGTCAATGGGAGGGAGGAGCTTTAAGGACCTAAAAGGATTCTCCTTTCTCACTAACCTATTGGTAAAGTCCCCTCTTCCTGGGTTTTTTTGGGTTTTTTTTGCTTTGCTTCCTTTGTTTTTTTAGTCTCTCTCTCCCCTTTCCTGCATGCAGGAAGCATGGAGGGATCTCTCCCCATGTGTAGAAATGCAATTTTTCCTATTTTTCTACTGACTGTAACTATAGACAGAAACTTAAAGTCAATATACCTTTCTTTTCCCAATTAAAACGCTTCCAGGGTGAAATTTAACAAATAAAGTGCTAATCACTATGAAAAAGGGATGGGCTACTGAGAGTTAAACTATTATTTCATGCTTCTCTATGTGCAATTGTTGTTTTTACCTGATAATCTCCTAACTATAAAAGGAGTTAATCAAATTCTCAAAGACATACTAGGATAAGATGAACAAGGGTTTATATATCCCCACAGAAGACACAAAATACATACAGAAGCCAAATAAGTGGATCATTTGACTTGCATGGTAAGTCTCCCTGTTAGCATCACTTGTCAACTAAAATATGTGGTGCTGAAGTAGGGACTTTCATGGTAAAGGAAAATCCACATAATCCAAATTAGTGAGCAGAAGAAACAGGCTAGGTCCTATCCCTTCCCCTCCCTTGTTCCAGATGTCCTGTTTTGAGAACTAGATCTAAAGAGGAGAACATTCTCTATTTGTAGAACAGCTCTGTGCAAGCAGGAACCTTGATTTTTCAGGGCTTCTGAACACATGGATCACCGCCACAGATAAAAACAGCTTTCCTTTTCTCTTAACTTAACTCTCCACACACGAGGTAGGATTAATTCCTTCATCAAATGCCTCAATGGGGCTTCTGTGATGGATGTGTGCTTTTGCTAACAGCCACGATTGAATGCATCTTCTTCTTTTTGAGGATTAAGCCCAGGAAGAAATAGAAATCCAAGTGGCACCACTCTATACCCTACATTTGATAGGTATTTCAGGCTGCAGTCTCAAGAAAATGAGGTAGAACCATCTCCCTTACCATATACAATAACAGCAGCAGTCGTGCTCTTCCTCTTTGCCACAATGTTTTTAGCAACACAAGTGTAATTGGCCGTATCAGAGAGACGTGCCTGCTTTATGATCAGGTTGTGGTCAATAGTGATGTAAAAATTCCGGTCTTCTACGGGATCTATCACCTCTTCATTTTTCAGCCATTCAACCTGTTGAGATGCAAAGAAATAGTCAGCCACCCTCACAGAAACAGCAGAGGCATTTTCACATCAGCGTTCTCAGGAAGACAACTGTGGGAATCCATCAAGCTTCAGTGGCCAAGACTTGTAGGGGCATGACTGACCAGGAGCACCAACACTAGATGGCTACTCAATGTTTCTTCATCAGGGTGAATTCATTTCGATCCTGCCCTCCTAATGTCTGTGAATAGCCAGAGAGTGGCTAATAATAAACAAAAGAGAACAAAGGAAATTATTTTGGTGTAGGTGACTCTGATCCTTGTAACCAGAAGAGCTTCAGCAATCATTTATGGCCCCAGATGAGTCTAAACCTCACGTACATTATGCTTTAGTCTGTGAAGCTCACATTAATTAAATAGAGTACACTAGCCTTTCTCCTTCCATTGTCTCTTTAATCACAGAAATGCAGTTTACTGAAGAGGACCAGGCTATTGTAGCCTGGTAGCCTCTGCATGGTAGCCAGAAGTCTGACTTGAGGGGGACTTGGCTAATGTAGAGAGGCAAACTCGATAAAGAAGCTTCCCACTCTTCGGATAGTTGTGTTTTTCCAAAAGAGATGATGGAGGGGGTGGAGCTAGTACACTCCCCTCAATGCATGTTGGTTTCACATACTATAACATGACTTCATGCAATCTATGTGTATCCTAAATGCCTGATCACCAGACATGGCTTGATACATCTGTCTTAAACATTATGGCATCCATCCGTCTTCCATACTGTTTTTCTTGTCATTGTCTCTCCTCTTCAAATTGCTTTCCTTTTCCTGTACCCTTTGGATTTTCAGCTCTCTCATTTAAATACAAGTCACAATTTAGGACCTTTTTGTTTTTCTCTTGCCAAAATATGTGCTCTTACATAAAACCTCATACACATTATCCCACCTCTTACTATAACTAAGCCAGAATAAGTGTAACTGATATAATCACTTTGCAAAATGATGTCTCAATTTCCCTTCCTATTTCTGTTAATTTCCTATGTCTATTTTATATTATAACTTCCTTGGACTACAATACGTTATACCTATTCTTTGTGAAGCACCATGTAAGTATACTTATATAAATAAAGAAGAAAAATAAATGATATGGGAACCAGTGTGGTGTAGTGGATAAAGTGACAGACTAGGATTCCAAAGACTTGGGTTCAAAACTCCACTCAGTCATGGAAACACACTAGGGTGTGGTACTGGTAAAGGCATTCCTTAAACATCTCACAACTGAAGAAAACACTATTTCCCAACATGTATTTTTGCAAACAAATATTTGTCCTATTCAGCTGTAGCTTCACAATACATTTCAGAAATAAAAAATCTTTTGTACATGACTAAGAAAATGTATGTATCAAGCAGCCCTAAAACATATGTAGATTAGTCTAACTCATGTGTATTCCCTACAGACACATTTACAGAGTGTTTATAGTTCTCTATTTTATAAAATTATTTATTTTAAAAACAGATTACAGAAAAACAGAAGGAAACAGTTAAGGGTCTAAATATGTGCTCTTTAGCTACACACTATTCCATTCATTTCTACTTTAAAGAAGCACCCCATTCTTCCAGAGCTGCCTGAGGTAAGCTAGTTTAACATAACTTGGCTGAACATTCAGTGGCTTATTTGCTTTTGGATCAAGCATGCTTTAGAGGCCCAAGATGAATCAAAGCCATGCCTTCATGTCACACTGGACTGCTTGAATTTGTATGCCTAGCACTTTCATCATGTGAGGAAAAAACAAAATATTTCCTGCCCCAAGCCAAACCAGTGGAATAGAGTTCTCACTATTAAGAAGGGTCTAGTTCATCCTGACAAACATGCCCCTTGATTCTAAACCATTAGAACATCTGTCAGCCAACAAAGTTTGTTCTATCTTATTTCAGTCACACAGAAGTGACTATGCTGCGTCATTCAACCAGGCAATTGGGCCTCTCCATTTTTCCTACCATAAAACTTGCTTCAGGACTTCATGGAATCAGTCAGTCCACACAAGAGCAGAGATTTCTCCAAAACCTGAGTGAGCAGCACGTTCTTTTCCATATAAAATGTTATTTCAACAGAAATATGCAAATTTCTCTGCTTGGTTAAGCCTACTGCAGATATTCATGCACATCACCTGCTATCTCATTACTAACAGTCCTATCATTTGACAACTTTCAGGTGAATGTGACATGTGTCTCTAGTGGAAGCTATGGTGCTTCAAATGCTGTGAAGTTATAACAAAAGCTTCATCTGTGATGGCCTTTTCATAGATGAATCACTGAGGAATGAATATGCATGGCTGAATCAGCTCTTGGGATTCTTTAATTTCCAGGTTAGCCGTGAATGTCAAAAGGTCACGCACAGAGCTCACTTTTTAAAAAAGGCTTCAGTACAGCTATGTAGTATATGTGTGGTTCAAACTCTGCGACACACAAACCTAGCACAAATCTTCTGACTTTTAGTATCTTGCAAAGTGACTGTTCATTGGAAGGTAAGATAAAATTCATTTGCAAGGCAGAGCACTGAAGTCAGGATTGTCAATTTCGAACAATCTGTTATCTGTATCATCTGATTTGACGTTCAGGCATCTCCTGGCAATGCACATCCCATCATTTCCCTATTCCTGGGACTGACAGCAATGTAAAGCCACACCGTTTGAAAAGTTGAAACAGGCAAAGAAAGGTATTCAATGGTTCCCAACCTTGGGTCCCCAGATATTCTTGGACTAAAACTCCCAGAAGCCTTCACCATTAGCTGTGCTGGCCAGGATTTCTGGGAGTTGTAGTCCAAGAACATCTGAGGACACAAGGTTGGGAAACACTGTTAGACAGTTGTTCCTTCTTCCTCTGCTCCATACACTTATGCCTCCTAATCATTCTCGAAGGCAAAGAAAACCAATATCCATATTAAGGGTAGTGTCTTTCTTTATACAAACCAACTGACACAAAAATGTGTGCAATCTGTCACAGATTTCGATCTCCCCATTGGGGAATTGTAGGCTTTTTAAAGAAATGTGGGATGGGGAGGCAGAAACCAGCCTTCTGTTGATGCACAAATTTGGGGGTAAGCTCTGGGCAGTGTCCCCTTTACCTTAACGAAACTGACTTCTATATCATATAAATCTCTTTGATCCTTAATTGTAGAACAGAGTTGGTACTTGGCTTGCTTCACAAATTTGCTATAACAACAAAAGACAAGGACTTCAAAACATTTTGCATGCTTCAATGGTTTCAGAAACAGCACCAATAAAACCAAGATGCTTTCCAAAGTGAACTATGTCCTCTACAGAGGATCAGCATTAACACTAAATGCAGGGAAGCAGATTCTGAAACATTAAGTCTAACTGAAATCCAGCATGATGTTTATTAATTCAGACAATATATTAGAAGCAGATTGCCATTAAAGATTTAGTCAAGAATTCTGATGCCCAGAATAGAGAACAAGCTTAAAATAAGTACAACTTGATGTAACTGGAGAAACAAACAGCCTTGTCCCAAAAACTATGTTAATATCTTACCTAAGGAGGTAAAATGAAAAAAACAGAATATTGCAAGTTATAGAAGTAAAGATCGTATGGGCAGAAAATTAAGGGGCAAGTGACTTTAAGGAAAAGCCATGAGAAATGAAGACCAAAAATAAAATAAAATAAAATCCCTAAACAACCAATAAATAAAAACCAGAAACACTATCATTATATTCTGAGACACAGAGGAAGACAAATAGGATTGCCACAAGACAGGGCAGCAGCCAAAGTCTCAAAAATTATTGAACTTTTCTGGGTCTCCAGGTGAAGGGACGAACGTCAGGGTGAGGACAGCTGAAAAAGGAGAAACTTTGCTTTTTCCATGTGAAGTGGCCTCTACCATAACCAGCTGGCACCATGGCTCACTGCTAAGGTGCTTGTATGTGTGCTGCACCTGCGTAACATCAGCACCCTCAAAATGTTAAGGAGAGAGCAGGCAAGTGCATGTACTTGAACACCATTTGGAGTAAAAAAAGGCAGTGGAGCACCATTGTCATAATTAATGAGCTTTTGTGTTCCACAAACCCTGGAAACAGCAGCAAAGGACAAAGGAAAGAAAAATTTCCCAGTATGTTGGTATTGAGTCTTTCACAAGCCCTAGAAACAGTATCTTTTCTGGTTAGCCAACTTTCATATGCATGTGGCACTACCTGGTTAGTTGGGTTCTACACAGATTTAATCTCAATTGCCTGGACTGCCCTTCTGCCTGTTTCCATAGTCAACTCGTAATGCAGGAAAAAAAAATCTGACCTTATTTGCCTCTTCCTTGTGACATTGAAAGGACTGGTCTCAGAGTTTGGCTCTGAAAATTTAGGTCAGGATGCTACTGACTTGGCAACTCTAGCTGGAAAGGAGGACAGGTGAATTAATCTCTTTAATGTAATTTGTTTCGCTTTCTCTCTTACATCTCTTAGGTACACCTCACCAATGGCGAATTTCGATTTCCTTCTTCTCTTCAAGTTAAAGCCATGCCATGCCTTCAGAGCACTGTTAATAATTTCTTCTAAAATGCAACATGTACTTTCAGAGAATGAAAATTCAAAACATTTGCCAATGTTTTATGTGTATAATTTATCATAAAGGACAGGATATTGCATTTTAAGCTCCTTGGGGTTTTGACCCAGGCCACTGGATCTACTTGCAGGGCCTTTTAAAATGAGTCAGTTATAATGCCATCATTGGTAATAGTAATATAAGATGCACTACAATTGCTCCAGACAGAAAATGTGTATTGCAATTACCCCAGAGTATGAAAAGCTATTTGCAATGAAAACACAACTTCATCTAATTTTTTTTACTTATTGTGTCAATAACTTAGGACTCCCTCAATGCTAAATTTCTATGTTTTATGCTTCCTAGTATTAGACACTCCTATAGTGTGGTCAGATTTATATTCTGTAATTCTAGTAAAGGAAAACACTCAGAAATCAACAAATTTATTCTGATCTTCCTCAAGCACATACGGTTCCCTCCCTTTCCACTGTGAATCCTGAAGTATCAGGTGACACATAATATCTAGATTTAGGGATTTTCATAGAATCATAGAATAATTGACTTGGAAGGGGCCTATAAGGCCATCAAATCCAACCCCCTGCTCAATGCAGGAATCCAAATCAAAGCAGATCTGACAGATGGTTGTCCAATTTTCTCTTGAATGCCTCCAGCGTTGGAGTGCTCATCACCTCCCAAGGTAACTGGTTCCATCATCATACTGCTCTAACAGTTAAAAAGTTTTAATTTTCCCTATTACACAGACACACACAGGGTGTGTGTGTCCCAATCTGGATTGGGCATCTGCACTAGCATTTTGAAACACTGATCTATAAAAATAAATGGTCTGCTATTCCGCCACATGCTAGAGATACAAACCAGATTGGGATCCCTATGCTAACTCTAGGTTTATTTATTTATTTATTAGAGTTACCTGCTATTTAAATCTTTAAAGAAACATGCTTTAGCCTGGAGCATGTCATCAACATATGGTCACCTATGAAGCAGTGGTTGAAATCCTGCTGAGCAACTCTGCAGTTCTAAAGGCTGATGACATCAAATCAATATTTAATTTAAAATTTCTTATTGCTCCCTTAGGTTCCAAAGCTCTCTGGAGATCCATTTCAACCTGGGAAAGCCTCAGAATGGGGAGGGAGGAACCTTTAATACTCAAAAACTGCTGCTCCTGGAATCGAGATTAGCTATGGCAATTTTTAGCTATTAAGGACTCCAACCTCCCTCCCAAGGTTCTCAATTAAATTAAAGATGAATATCTGTGGCTGACAGTACCACACCTGTGGAGTTACTCAACAGGATCCCAGCTATTATGTGCAACATGCACTGACTGTAGTACAACTGACACTGCCCCAAACAAAAATTTGCTATTAAAGCTGTAGTTTCACATCCAGAATCTAGCTTTTCATACAGCATGGTCCACTGCAGCAGCCAGCAAAGTGTGGCCCAACTCACTTCTAGTGAAGTCTGAGGAAAACAGGTCAGGGGAGTCAGAAATCTGAGCAAACTATTCCCATGTTTCCCAGACAGATGTAGGTCTCTAAGGTACTAGAAATGGCCTGTATGAGCTTTGGAGCCCACCATTGATCTACTTTTCATAAAAAAAAATTGATGTAACAATGAATCATACTGTGGCTCCTTTGTTTCAACACCCATCTCAGCCATGAATACTCTGTGTACAACAAACATTCTCGGATAACTTGGCTACCCTAAACTGCAAGACACAAATAACACACATCTGCCTTTCAGATTTGTTGCAATATGATGTGAAATATTTGGGCGAAGAGGTTATTGAAATGTTAGTGTAATGGTGGCTGGTAACTTTGGCCTTTCTACCATGGTGGATGGTAACTTTGGTCATTCTAGTCTGTTATGTTGCATGACAGGGCTGCTGTTATGTGCTGTCAAGTTGGAATCAACTTAAAGTGACTCTAATGGGGCTTTCAAGCTAAGTAAGATATTAAAGGAGTCATTTTACCTGTTTCACACCCCCAATGAGCTTCCATGACTGAGTGGGAATTTGAACCTAGGCCTCCTGAGTCCTGGTCCACTATCCACTACATTATACTGGGTATTCATGACAGGGATGGTAAATATAACCCTGACTGGGCACAGGAAAGAGACATGGTAATCAGTTACCCCCAAATGACAAACTCAGCACCCAGAATATCAGGACCATATTTTCTATGTCCAGACAGTCAGGGAAAAATAATAAAGAAGGCTTAGATGTTTCCCTTTATCATCCCCAAAGAGGCCTCCATAATAACAGCCTTATAACAGTGACTAGCCACACTAGCCCCATAACTGTTACCTTCGTCTGATATTATTTTATTGTAATTATGTATACTATTTATATACTGCTTAACATAAAATCTTTCAGTGGTTTGCATTAACCTTCAGTTCTAATGAAATATAAAAATAATAGGAAACAATTTAAAAATGATTTTAAAACATAATAAATAATCAAAACCAGCCCAACCATAACAGAGAAAAATAAAGCAGTTATCATTAGCAGATGGAGGACTATGTAAACAGATAGATCTTCCACCCATGTGTCTAAAGCAGAATACGGTCTTTTCTTCTTTGTCTAGGCAGGAAAGAATATTCCAACGAACAGGTGTGAGGACTAGAAGGTTTACCTTTCTATGCTATGCAATGAAGTTCCACTGGCTGCAGAGCAGTCTATAAGGATTCTTGTTATAATGATGAAGTCTAGCACCATAATCTTTCTGGTAATTCTTCTAGAGAAAATATTATATTAATAAAACACAACTATCTACATCTCTAGTAATAATAATAATTCAAAGAATCATAGAATCGTCATAGGGTTGGAAGGGACCTTGGAGGTCTTCTAGTCCAACCCCCTGCCCAAGGCAGTAGACCTCATACCATCCCGGACAGATGGCTGTACAATCTTTTCTTGAAAACCTCCAGTGATGGGGCACCCACAACATCGGGAGGCAAGCTGTTCCACTCTTAATGCATGTCTCAAGTCAATTCTAAATTATGGTGACTCTTTTCAGGGTTTTCCAGGTATAGAGTACTTGTAAGCCATTTTCCATTTCCTTCTTCCAGGGGCACCCTGGGACTCTGCAGCTTGCCCAAGACTACACAGGCCAACTCTTGTACAGTGAGGAATTAAACTCCCAACCTCTGTTTTGCAGCCAGCCACTTCTCACTGAGCTACCTCTCTATCATGCTGCTAAACTGTTCTCATACCCTTTAAGATTGTGTACATTCACAGTGATGAGGTCCAATGAAATGTTCTACAAATTTAGAGCATTCTGCACCTTGTTACTTCCTGATTCCTACTTCCCCATCATACTCTCTAGTGGGAGACAGATGTGCTGTCTCTAATTATTCACTGATTGGCAATGGGAGATATATTAACATAATTGGCACATTTGTTCTAATTAACAGTGGGAACCTGCCACATGTCACCCAAAATGAAATGTGAGACCAGCAGCCATCAGCTAGAGGGTAAAAGAACCACAATTGTCAAAAGGACTCTATCTTTCAGTCCTAATCAGGCCTCTTTTTTCTAGAATGCATTAGGCATCGGTTTAATGTTAAAATAATGCACTGCATCTATAAATAAGGATATATAAATTAGGTTAGTAGTATTCTTTTCAATACAGACTTCAAATAGCACTCTAGTATTTGGCCAGTTTAATCAGTTAAATGAATCAGTTGAAATGAGACTGCAAACTAATAGGTGGCATACATTTAATTTGCATTTTAAAAATGCAAGTACTATAAAAATGAGATTACAGTGCTATCTTAGCACAAACATCCTCCTTCCACAGCAAAAAAATATATGCCTTTTTAAAAGATATTGGGGAAAACCCTGTTATGTAATGCCAATGTAAACCAAATAAAAATGCTACCCCCCCCCCCCGCTCCTTTCAGGATCTGAGGCTCCCTCAGGCTCCCAAAAATACCGGTCACATCACCACTACCAGGATTAGGACCACCAGCGGTGGCCTGGAAGTGATTTTTGACTATTCAAGTCTCTTCCTACCCTGTTCTGAGGCTCCAAAAGGCTTTCTTAGGACAGAGGGGAGCCCTATGGAGCCTCAGAACCTGAAAGATAGTAAGCTCTCAGTTTAAATTATTTTTTTTTTGTGCTGAATCCATTTTACACCAGTGTAACTTTATGCCAAGGGACGTGGTGGCGCTGCGGGTTAAACCGCAGAAGCCTCTGTGCTGTAAGATCTATAGATCTGCAGCTGTAAGATCGAATCCACGCGACGGAGTGAGCACCCGTCGCTTGTCCCAGCTCCCGCCAACCTAGCGGTTCGAAAGCATGCAAATGCAAGTAGATAAATAGGGACCACCTCGGTGGGAAGGTAACAGCGTTCCGTGTCTAGTCGCGCTGGCCACGTGACCACGGAAACTGTCTTCGGACAAACACTGGCTCTATGGCTTGGAAACGGGGATGAGCACCGCCCCCTAGAGTCGAACACGACTGGACAAATTGTCAAGGGGAACCTTTACCTTTACCTTTAACTTTATGCCAACAGGATTTTGCCCAATATATGCTCCAACCATATGAAGGTGCAACTGCCTAAAAAAATCCAAGAGTTGTATTATTGTATCCATTTGTGTCGTGTGCTCTTTGTGTTGTTGTTCCTGTCCACATGGGGTTGCCTCAACTGAACTGGGTTGATTTGGTGCAGGGGACCACACCGCTCTTTACATTGCCTTAAACGGACGCAGCTGGGCACTTTAATTCGCCCATCGGTTTGTACTGACTCCACCTACACTCTGTCCTTGTTCATAACTTCCTTGACTGGTGTATATGTTTTTCTGAACATTTGCAGTGAGAATGTCCTTTCTTCCTTCTTGCAAGTAATTTTCCCTCTTTTTTTATTCTCAGTAGCATAGCACTGCATCAGTAGTGTTGCAGACTGTGTGTTTTTCTGCAGTTGAAACTTCTCATCTCCTTTGACAATCTACTATTAGCTATACAGCTTCCTGTGCAATAGGCTGGCAAAGCTTGCAAATGCAGTAATAAAGAAAGACAGGGGGGAAAAAACAACCCAAAAAGAATGCGGATGTTAAAAAAAGAAAAAGAAAAACAAAGGAGCTAACATAATGTTTGTATGGAGAAGCTAAAGTCATCAGATAGAAGGCAAACCACATGTCAATAAGAAGCTAACAAGACTCCAATGCCTGTGTAATGCCAGACAATTTATTAAATAAAAATTTAAAAGGGAAACAGTTTCTACAACAGACATAATTGCTGATTCCCCAATGGGACAACATCCCACATCACCTCAAACACATCATCAAGATGTCAGCACAGGGAACTCCCCTGCACACAGCACATAATACAGCCATTTGCACAAGAAAAATTGGTTTAAAAAAATAGCACAATGTAGAGCGATTTAAAATAAACAACCTCCCAACAGTTATTCAGGAAGAAACAATTCCTCAAAGAAAAGTGTGAGGTTTCCCCTACGCTTACAATTATGTCATCTAGTTAGGAAATTTTGAATTGATTTGCATGGTGCTAGACCCAAAGTAATTACAGGAGTATATTGCAATGTAGTCACACCCCGAGTTTTAGAGAAAAACACAGAAAGTAAAGATGCACATTGTCTTTAGACAAATGTGTTATAATAAATCAGATCAGGGATACTTGTGCATTTTCAAGGCGACCACGAGGTGGAGTCCAGAGGCATTAATGGGTTGGAGTGACACACTCATAGATGCTTCATGTTAAATCTGGCATTCACATGTCAAACTTAGAAGTGCAGGGAAAGATCAACTCAGGAACACAAAGGAAAGCATGTTCTTTAGTTTACAAATGAACCTTTCTTTGCCTTTTCTCCAAATAACAAATTCTCAGCTTTTTTTTTTGCATGCTGCAAGATCCACACATATATGGATATTGTTAATATACTATGTCAAAAGACAATGTGTATGTTCGCAACTTATATGTAGATAATTAATATTTGTGAGAAAGGAGGAGGTAAATGCGCAAATGTTGTGCCAGCTTGCTGCAACCATTTCCCAAGGAAAAAACTCAAAGAATCATTGACACTGGTAGTTTTGTGCTTTCTTCCTCTAACAAAGAAGAAAGGTCCTAGTCCGAAGAAAGTGTTCTAGACTACATGCATAAACCAAAGCAAATGCTATCCTAAGATAATTCACTCTGGAGTAAACGATTCCAGAGTAAAGGCCAACTCTGCTTGGCTTTAAGTTTCCACATCTAGTGCACCACCATTATATGTATTTTTTTTAAAAAAAAATCAAATAAACTCTTTATAAATGGTGTGTTTTCTGAGTCATTAAGCAATGCCGCTCCTGAAAGCTTTTCCCATTTTAATCAAAACAGCTGGGATTTTTCTGGCCATCCACTTGAATCCAGTACTGGATGAACATTGTATTCAGAAGCAATTATACTGTAAAAGAGTGCAATCACATGAAAGCTTTAGATCTTACTTTATTAATTTTATGTATTAAATGCATCATGTGACAGGGTATGAAACATCTGAAAAGGGGAAGATGCCAGGATCACAGTCAAACACATCCCTTCTCAGGGGGAAGAGGGTAGTTGATAACCTATTTTGAAATAACCTGATCGGTAAGCAAATTAATTGTCAGCTTTTTAGCCATGGGAAATTATCCCTACCTTTTTTTAAAAGGAGATATATAACAATTACATTGAAAAGAGATTGCCAGCACATTCTAAGACTAAAACAGCAAGTGCAAAACAGAGCAATATTTTGCTCAGTTTATACCGTATTAGTTTATGCTGTGCTGCCAATAAGAAATCTGGGGTTTTTTTGTGTGTGTGCCATGGAAGCACTTCTGTAATTGCAGATGTCTAACATGCAGATTAACTCAGGGTGAAACCACATATAAACACCATTCATGGAATCAAATGAATATTGGGTTTGTGTTTTTTTTAAGTAAATAACAAGTGTAAGGGACCTGATCCAGATTGGTAGTCACTTCTCAGCCATACACCTACTTACATTTTGAGAAGACTCAGAAGATGTGGCTACATGCAATTTATCTTCCTCAGAAGTATTGCATACCGACATATGGAAGCTACGTCCACCATGTGAAGTGATCACTGGGTTTTATTTTGTTTTCTGTTCATACAAGCACTAGAGCATACTCAGACTTTCCTTTATGAAACAAATGAAGTTGCCTTTTTGACCACTAGGGGGCAGAAGCATTTATTTTATTTTAAGTATTTATACCCCACTGTTATCAGCAGAACTCAATGCAGAGCTCAACAGCAGCAAAATGAAAAGAAACTAATAACAAAGCCTTTAAAACCCAGCACATTTTTTTTCAAAGTAGAGAGGAAAGATTGCTACTAAAATTAACTTTATCAAAACAGCTTCCAGCAAACTAAAAAAAAAAAAAGTAATTAAAGATGCCTAAAATACAACATATTTCACAGTTGGGAAGGAAATAGTGGGAGAGTAAAGATAAGGCAGTCAGGACTTGGGGGAAAAGGGAAATGAGAAAGGGAACTGAGGCTAAAGAAATCAAGAGAAACCAGAATGGAGGAAGCAGAGAGTCTGACAGAACCAGCAGCCAACAGAATCCTGGCTTTCTGCTCACCATCTCCACCCACCCATCCTGCTTCCATTGCTGTAGTGATGGGAAGTGGGTCCCTAAATTGATAGGTGTGGCAGACTACTAGCATGTGTGTGTGCCACATGCTGGTGGCATCATGCAGGATAATCAGGCCCCTGGAGGGCTTGGGAGGGAAAGGAACTTTCACAGCAGACCTATAGATGTGTAACATCTTCTTCCTGTAAGATGGAATCAAGCTTGCCACGTAACCCAGCTTCTCTTTGAATGAATACTTTCATGAATCTAGACGTGAGATGTAGCAATAACCAATAAAGCTGTTTCAACCAAAATCTGGTTCTATGTACTGGTTTATTCTTCCTTCTTCCTGGTATCAAATGAGCCCTGGGCCACTGAGGGATAAAGAAAGTCAAGGAACACTGTTTTGCACTGGTCCCCACCTGCTTATGTGGCCCATGTAGATGAGGTTCTGAGGTGGGGCTGAAGTTCCATGAAAGGTATGAAGGAAACAGGGGCTAAGAAAACATGGTAGTCAAACCTTTTGAAAGTCAAGGGAAAGTCAAAGAATGTGGGCAGGTAACAGGGAATGCAGCCGATGGGGCAAAGCATGAAGGAAAAAGGGATTTTCAGGAGAGAAGAAGAAGACTATGGGCGACATAGCGGTCAGAACAAAGGTGAAACAAAGTCAGCTGCATCCACAGAAAAGGAAGCTGCACTGCCACTTCTGCACAGACCAGTTTCCTGTTGGTAGATCTCCTTGTGATTGTTAAGACGCCTATCCTTTAGATACAGCCTTTCCTGTTCCCCACTCTACTGATACCTAGCAGAGAATAAGCCACTGATATGTGTCCTCCAGCTTTGCAAGTGACAGTACTACTTCCCAATCAATCAGTATTCATAGCCATCTTCCCCTTCAGCGCTCCAGTCTCTGTATAAAAGCTTTCCTTTTCTGAACAGAATACAAAACACCGCCAGGCCAGTCAAATTGCCTGCATGGAAATACATACACACATGAGTTCCAATTAAGGGATAATGGCAGTGAAAACAGGAGCCACTCTCATCAAACAAAGCAAACAGCAGTTATATTAACAATCAATTAGATGCAGCAGCCACCTGATGCTGTGTATTTGGATAAGTCCCAAGCTGCACTGAGTTTTTTGCCCAGACAGTATCAGCAGAGCAGAATTTGTGTCATGCTCATCCCAGTCTGGCAAGCAAGCCTGATCCTTTGACACCCCAATGATTACCCCTGCCTCTCCCCTCCCCTTGCCTCTAACTTCATCTAAGCAGGTAGTGAGCAGTTTTTAAACCCAACTGGGTCACCAAATTTTACAGCTGATGCTCCCCAATTAAACTCTTAGGGAGAAACAGCCCCTTAATAATTAGCAAAGCAATTAGCCCCTTGTTGAAGGTGTAGCAAATCACACATTCCGAGGCAAAACTTCATTTAGCTGCTTATGTCATATTAACTTGTCTTAGATCTCACCGATGTTTTTATCTATAACCTTATTGCAAGGTGTTAATTTGATGAGGCTGCCTCACTCCAAGATCATTTCTCACTCCCAAGGAAATTGGGGCATCTTTGAAAGGAGCAAAAGGAATGAGAAAGGGAGTAATTGTGCTAAACAACGGCTGTGTTCCTCTGATAGAATCTCAATATATGGCTTACAAGGGGGGGAAAGTGGCTTCGAAAGATATTGAAACAACTTTTTTATTAGTTAAAACGATGGAGATATAAAGAGGCAGCTCTGTTGTCTGTTTTATCTATGAATTCTATTCATTTCCCATTCTATCTCTGATGAGCTCCTGTTGGCATATATTACTCTCCTTCCCCATCCCACCTCAACCACTTTATTCTCACACAGTCCTGTGCCTCAGCCCAGCGCTCCAACTGTTCTATTACATTGGTTCTGTTGTAGTGTCGCTATACAAAGTTTCATCTCTACTAACTGTATAAGCACAGCATAGTTTGCAGCATGCTTAAAAACCCATTCAGAAATGTTTCTAAATAATAGACTATAAACACAACCACTAATTGAGTGAGGCATGTGGAACAACAATCCTTCAGTGAAAAAAAATATTGGGAAGGATTTGGAAGGGAATGTAGCAACTCAATGAGTATGATCTTCACTACTTTGGAACATCAATGTAGGAAATACTTAACTGCAAATGCAAAGGATTACATCAAAACTAGCCCTCTGAGGTTCCCACTTTTAAACAGATTCTGGGCAGCTGAGATCTGGCCTTTAGAAGAAATGAATATTTTCTCCTGCTAACACCACACTATTCTGTGTTTGCCATGTCAGGTGCTGTCAGGTAAATTCTGACTTACGGTGACCCTTTCCAGGGTTTTCTAAGTCGCGAATACTCAGAAGTGGTTTGCCATTCCCTTCTTCTTCTGGGGGCATTCTGGCACTGTGTAACTTGCCCAGGGCCATAGAGCCCTGGGCATGTTGGGGACTCAAACTCCCAACCTCTGGCTCCACAGCTAAATGTCTAAACCATTAAGCTATCCAGCCAAGCTGGTTTTGTGTTCATTTTTGTATGTTTGTTGCATTAATTGCCTGTGAAAAAAAATCAAACCAAAGTGCCCAGTAATTTCTCACAAGATTGGTGTGGATTGAAATATGTGCCAGACCAACTAGCAGAATTCAGCCATTCCCACAAAAGCCTGACTGATTATGGGGTTCATATAAAATCAAGGGCTTCCAGTTTTTAGGGATGCGAAAGCAACCTGAAAATGGAAGCCTAAACGCATATTAGTGGACTGTTAGTGGCAGGAGTGTCTTGTCAGGATATTACATATGACTGAGCAAATGTTCTGGTAAAAGCACTCTGTTTACAATTACCACAATTCCAGTGGATCTCAAATGCCACTTGCCACAGTCAATTAGGTCTCACAGCTAATAAACTGTTTTTCACTGGGGAGGTTTGAGAGTGGGGGAGGATTAAATTTCCTTGCCTAGAGTGTGGGCCAGACCAAAAGCATTTTTTTGTGAAAACAGGCAGTTGTCCTTGTGTATTTTTCCTCCTACCTCAGTTTTTAACACTGTGACAACAATTTGATGCATTCAAATTTGTTAATGATAAACCCATGTCTTCTAGCTTGCTATCTATTAATTTCTGCCAGGAGGATCTAAAAGAATCTCCAATGCTCACCTTCTGGACAAAAGAATATGACTAGTCCTGAAAGTTCCTTACTTATATTTGGAGAATTCAGTCTTCACACAAGTTGTCCACATAATGACCTGATCACACTTCTGGGTTTAACATATAGGCTGGTACTTGCCATTCACCTTATCTTCCTTTTTTCCTGGATGCTATAATGCAACACGAGGCACATAACAATCAAATTCACATTTCAATATGCTGATCTATAATTTGCTTCACTTCTCAATTGAGGGACTGGAAGTACTACTAAAAGTAGTTGATTGTGTTTACAAACTTTAGCTTGATTTGGAAGTCAGGGTCACAGCTAGGTATCAGACTTCTAGTAGCTGCATCTTTTATCACATTACAATAAAAGTATTTCAAACAAATAAAAGCAGTCTTCAAAAATGCATTCTTCTCCAAATTAAAATAATCTTGTAATTCTTCAATGTCCAAGTTATCCTGCATCAGTCCATTTTTTTCCCTCTTCAAAACTTTATCTCACCAGTTATAGCTAGTGGCAGCAATAAAATATCACATTAAGGTATTCATACTAATTTATGTTTTGTCCTTTGTTCTTTTAATAGTGTTGGAAGGAGTCTACACAGCGGCTCTGTCAAACCAATCTCCAATCTCCTTCCTGATTTAGAAAAGAAAAGAGAAGAGAAGAGAAGAGAAGAGAAGAGAAGAAAATAGCTCTTCAGAATAGCTCCTGCATAGATGATTCTTGGACCTGCCAAGTGTTAATTGGTGTCTGTCACAACAGCAGTGCAAATAGATTACATAGCCAATTTGCTTGCAGTCATCCTTGTTTCCTGCTTGATAAAGGGAAAGCATGTTGCATGGCCTGGAATAACAGCAGATATTAACAGCAGATGATTATTCCAGAAATCATCCAGTGTTGCATGTTGGAAGACAAAAGCTTGTCCACATGAAACGGCCGCCAATTTGCAAGCTTTTATCACCTAAACCCAGATTTAAGACCATGAGTGGCAGAAATGCACCATGATTAAGGTCAAAGACAATAACCTCTATATTACCATTTCATGTATTTCTAGGATATACCCATTTCAAATTAAGTGATACTAAATTAGCTTTGTGACTTACTCATGACACAGGATTTTGTCTGTAGACAGGTGAGAGTCTACAAATTGCAATATTGACACCTTTGTTTTTCACTGAATCTGCAATCTTCACATGACTTCACCAGCAATCTGTCTTCAAGAACAATGTCCTTTACATTGGCCAGAGTTTTTCAATTTTTTAATTTCTTTCCCTTTGCCCCAGATTTTGTATCATCTATACCTGTAGAAAACTTCTGAAGCACTTGAAAACTTCTTGTTTTCTAGAGAACTTGAACTTGTCTTCTTTTCAGTATTTTAGCAAGTCAATGAAGATATAACCCAAACCATTGATTTTTATTTTTAGTATATGAATTTTGTATCTGAACAAGTGGATTGCATTCCACAAAAAATGCTGATAAATAAAACTTGTTAGTTTTAAGGTATCACAAGATTTTTTGTTGTTCAAATTCTCTCTGTGTGTGATATGTGAGGTATTCCAACACTCAAGGCAGACTAAGCCAGCTTCAAAAGAAAAATCAATGGAGCAAAGGATTGAGGGAGATGAAATCTAGTGTCTAGAGATGCAGGTCTGGGAACCACTGTTGTAATCGATTTGGTCTTCACAAAGGAAAATCCTAGCCTAAATTACGTACAAGCCTGTCCAATGGCAAGGGTGAGTGATACCATTATTATTATTATTATTATTATTATTATTATTATTATTATTATTATTATTATTATTATTATTATTATTATTATTATTATTATTATTATTATTATTATTATTCAAAAACACCAGGCACTGATAAAATTATAAAAAACATTGACTGGTATTATATAACAGATACAAGTTTTATGTTTACGTTTCAAAAACGTAAGTATCTGTTAAATAGCGGTACAATATGTATGCTGTTTCTAATATTGCCGTTTTTTGTAGCTCTGATGGTGTGATTTCTGAGATCTGCAACTGATTATAGTACTGTGTGAAATTTCTTGATATTGTTCCCAAAGCCCCAATGACTCCGGGGACGACTGAGGTGTGTTTCTTCCAGAGGTGAGATGTTTCAATTGCCAGGTCTCTGTACTTTGTTAGTTTTTCCAATTCTTTATTTTCAACTCTGGCATCCCCTGAAATGGCAATGTCAATGATCCAGACCTTTCTTCATTCTATTACTACTATGCTGCGTGTGTTGTGTTCAAGGTGTCTGTCCGTTTGGATCTGGAAATCCCACAAGATCTTGACTTCCTCATTTTCTGACACCTTCTCTACCTGATCTTCCCATGGGTTTTTGGAGGCTGGCAAGTTACATTTTTTGTATAATGACCAGTGTACTAACTTTGCCACTATATCATGTCTAATTTTGTAATCTGTTTGTGCAATCTTTGGGGGGGAGGGGAAAGCTGAGCCTCCCGCCCCCTTCCCACTGCCCCCATTGCCTCCTTATATTGGCTGCTGCCACCCACATTGCCATGATCTCTGCCACTGCAGCTTCCACTGCCGCCACCACCATCTTTGCAAAAATGATGGCTGCAGCTTCTCTTAGGGCAGCAGAGCTGGCCCTAAGGGAAGCCACTGCTGCCATCTTTTCAAAGGGCAGCCCGGTTTCCCTTAGGACAGCAGAGCCAGCCCTAAGGGAAGTCATAGCCAACCTCTTTGCAAAGCATGGGTGGCTTGTTTCTTTTCCCATGTCTAGGGAAAAGCAATAACAACAACAGTAACAAAAAAACATATATCTGTTATATAATACCAGTCAATGTTTTTATAATTTTGACAATGCCTGGAGATTAATCATCATCATCATCATCCCTGCTATTCCCTGAACTACTGGTCAGGCCTGACCTTTTTAAACTTCTGAAATGAGAAGAGTTTGTCTCTTCAATGTGGGACTAGAGTACATAAATCATGCATTATACCCATGATAAATTTGCAAGTAACTCATATAAATACAGTAACAGCAGAACAAACTTGAATGAAAGAGATAAAATGTTAAGAACTTGTGTTTCTTAGTTTCAACATTTTAGAACAATATAAGTTACTGAAGCATGCCAGGCTCTTTTTTTTTTTTTTTAAAGAAAGCAGAGCTACAATGAAGTGAAGGACAAAATCTACAGCCACTGCTCCCCATTCTTTCAATGCTTACCAATTAGAAATCAAAAACCAAAAAAAGAAAGAAACTTTAATATATGAAAACTACTGACAAAAGCTGAAAAGATAATTACACTCCCTGTTAGTCTTTTGTCTATGATACATAGAGCCTCGATGGGAGAATGACTCAAAGATTAGAGATATAAAAAGAGTTGATAGAACTCAAAATATTCACCAGATGTTAACTTAAAAAAGCTCATCTATTATTGGGGTTATACTCTGCTCCAGTCAGATTTTCAAAAATGTATTGAAATATGCTTGCATTGACTGAAGCTGTAATCGTGTTAATCCAAAGAACATGCATGTATTTTGCAGGTGCGATGAAATAACTGGAGAAATATTATAACAGGTTGTATCATAGGTTACATCATTATTCTGACTATGGACCAGAAAATCACCAAAGTCATATATCATTTATATTATTATGAAAATTGCTATGATATAGCAATAATTTGGCTTCTAGTTCTTTCAGGCTAGCAGGCTATTTTTTTATTTATTTTTTTATTCGATTTTTATCCCGCCCTTTTAGACAGAGTCTACTCAGGGTGGGTTCCATAAAACATTAAATATAGAACACTTGAACAATTAAAATTAAAATAAAACAATTCAAAACAATAATATTAATATTAATAATACTCAAGATGGAGAAAAAACTAGGTGGCTAGGTACTCATTTTACTAACTTCGAAAGGTTGAAAGACTGAGTCAACCTTGAGTTGGCTACCTGCATATGGTGGGATAAAACTCAGGTTAGTTAGTTAGTTAAAGTTTTATTATGCGGTCATAGACCCGATTATACAAAGATAAATATGTGTACATACTGTAGTGTAGTATAAAATCTTGCTATAGCGTTTTGTGAGTTCACATAGCTGAAAATAAAAACTTAGCCACTAACTGTGTTATTATTTGATTCTCCCCAGACAACAGAAACTTCAGATAGCCTGTGGGAGGTAGACCAATACATTTACTCATGATTGAACCAAGATATTGAATACGTTCGATCCTATATAGGCTACATTCTGAAATGATGTGCGCGAAGGTCTTAATAAGTTCTTTCCCGCAGGTTATGAGCAGAGGCTTGACTGCAGTACTGCCACAAAGCTCATTGCTTGAAACACTGGAACCTCCTATATGACATTACAATATAAATGGGTGCAGAGATAATGTATGGCAAGTAATACTACCTGTAGTTCAGCACTTCATTAAATCAAAATGTTCTTTGCTGCCTACCAATGTTCTCTCTAAGCAGCACTGGATCAGGGGCATGCAGTGCTGGGTCAGGGCCACGTAGCCAAACCACAGTTGCCATCCGCTTGCTTCTGGTCGCAGCCAGAACCCCACATGTGTGGGCAGGGCCCCCACCCCACAGTAGTGGAAAATTAGAGGGGACATTGCTGCCTACATATCCTGCTCTGGCTAGTGGTTTGGTTAAAACCACATAGCATCTGTAAACAAAGTTTGGTTTGTATATTGCAATGTTTTTCCCCTTTTGTTATCTTTTAAAATATTCAAAACTTTATTTCTTGCAATTATCTTTTTCTTTAGAAATCCTAATATTTCCTGACAGGATGCATGTAACTAAAGTCAGAACTTTCTTTCTGTAAATCATGCTGTTACTCCCCCTCCCTCACCATAAGGAACACAGTCAGGTTTTCTACTTCTGGTTTCTGCAATAAGACAGTGGGAAGTATGATGTGTGTTATGTGCATAATGCTGCACAGAGACAATCTGCCAGTCAGGAGTAATCTCCACTCCTAGCAAAGGTAATGAAGTCCCTAAGTACCACCATGCATCACTGATATGATGTGCCTGTTAGAAATATTCTTGTCAGTGTGAAACAGCTGGTTGGTAAGACATTCAGAGGCAGAGATGCTGATATATTCTAGAGAACAGCAAGTGATTAATACTACAGTCATCATGAACTGGGTTTACTAGAAGTCAACCCATCTTTGCAATAAATTATTAATCCCATCCCATCCCAGGAAATAAAACATTGGAATAAAATAAGATTAATCATACATTGGCTGAAATGCTGTTGCTTAGTGTAGCAATTTGCAACTAGAGTAAGCCCACTGAATCAATGGAACTTGTGGGTCGACTTACAAAATCCCCACGGATTCAACAGGCCTCCTCTAGTTGTAATTTGCTACACTAAGCAAAAAGATTTCAGCTGTTATTTTTCTCTTATTTCCAGACATTTTTGCTGAAAATTTTGATGTATTTGAGGCAGTGGCTCCACAGTGAAGCTCAGGTAAGTCTTCAGAGAAATCAGACATGGAAGCAAATGACAAGCATCGTGTTGCTAACAATGACATTTCAACTAGACCTTATGCAAGCTGGCAAGATTTCTGCATTTTGCCGACAGCAAAATGAAAGGAAGTATTCTGAAGTAGGGAACATTAAGCATTGTTAAAAACCAAGTTTTTTGTTGATCAGCAAAAATATATTTCACCTTTCTGCAAGTTACATATATTGAAAGAATCTTGTGACTGATAACATATTCTCCAATTATATACATTCTTAGTGAATGCAAGTTTCCCATATGTACTAAGTTTGGAAAAATGGGATGCCAGAAACTGTACATGGATGTAATTCACCCAATAACTTTAAACACCACTGATTTTAATTTACCATCCTTGTAGAAATATTGTGACATCTGTTTTTCCAAGTCAATGGAGCAAGAGAAACAGGGCACAAACTCAAGCATTTCAGTTCAACTACCTCAGAGAAACATACTTAAGCCTGTACTAGTTCAGTTTCTTAACTACATTAAACATGTGCTTAATGTTCCACTTGAGATTGAAAGGGATATAGTTACATGTGTACATCATTCTGCCGCTAACATCAACAGGACTTCATATTTACAGTATTCATTGGCCACCTTTCTAGACCAAGTTTGAACAGTAAACAACATGTAAGCAGCCAAATGACATAACAAATGCATGCATGTATGAAGGTAGATCTGCTTTCTCGAAACAGGTTCATAGCTGGGATATGGAAGAAAGCTACCACCACAAACAGTGCCCAGCTAGAAAATCCAGACTGCAAACCTACCTCTCAGGGAGGTTATAACCCCATCCAAAACTGGTGGCACACTTCTGTCCAAATGGGCTGGTTTTCCTAGCCACTTCCATCCTGACTTGGATTAAGCTTTATTTTATAAAACCTCATTCATCCCACAACTTTCCCTGACACTTGTTAAACTGTTCCATAGCCTCCCTGGGATTTGTAGGTTGAAAACTGATAGAGTTACATGATATCAGCACGTCGTTGACATAAAATTTGTTTGTTTTATTTATATGCCACCTTTCTCCCAATAATGATTCATATGATTTTTCCCTGCCATTTCCCTGCTATTTAAAATCATGAGAAACAGCCCAAAGGCTACCTGGTAGAACAGAAGCACCATGTTCTGCTACTTCTTCTCTAGGAAGGGCTACAATGCTGCAACTCCCAAACCCAACAGAGCCACGCCACCAAAAGGACACCAGGGTCAATGCTATTTAAAGTCACCAGAAAAACCCATATGGCTCCATTTCCCCACACTCATTCTCCATTTTGCATCCCAAAACTGAGCTCGATTCTTTTACTCTGACTGAGTTTGGTTTAATTATTATGTGCAATTAAGTTGGTTCTGACTGAAGGCAATTCTTTCAGGGTTTCCTAGGTATAGAGTTCTCAGAAGTTGTTTACCATTTCTTTCTTTGGAGGGACACTCCGGGACCTTGTAGCTTGCCCAAGGCCACACTGACTGTGTGGCACAGTGGAAAGTCAACACCTAGCACCTGGCTCTACAGTCAAGTGCTCCAGCTCCTGTTAGGTATACCTGCAGTCCAAATGCCTTCCTTTGGAGCTGGAGTATTACTGCAATTCTGCATTTCTTCCTCTCCTACAGAGTTTGGCCATTCTGACCCTGGAGGCAGTAGCGCTGAAGTTTGCTGTTGCACCGCATCAAAACTTTATAGTTTTTCGGAAAACAAGTTCTTCTCCTTCTTGCGCGCACACACACACACACACACACACACACACACACACACACACACACACACACACACACACACACACACACACACCGGTTTTAGTTTCCCTTAGATGAACAAGCCGTACCTTTCATCCCTCATTATGTGGCTGAAGTATTCTAGATTTCTGCATTTTAAATGTTTCATGATTTATTTGTCTCTCTAAGTTTGTCTTAGTACTTTTTTGTTGGCTTCCCTCTTAATCCAAGACATTTTTAGCTAAGTGTGATCAATCCCCATTCCAAATACTTCTATATTTTCATAGTAACTGATATTAATGTCCATGAATCCATGTCATGCAGCAGAACTGCAAATATGTAGGACTTTACCATGTAGCTTCTCAAAATGACTATTAAGGTTGTTTAGCACATTGCATTCTTTATCTTAAACAAGCTACTTTGGACCATCTATACTCTGATTTCCACTTCATGGCTATGATCCACTGCTCTTTCAACCACATTTCAAAGTACTTAAACTTGCCAACAGTTTTGGGATGCAAACAGCCTAATGAATGATTTATAATGGAGAATGAGTGTGGGGAAATGGAGCCACAATTCCATTTTGATCTTTAACTGCATTTCTTGGGCCACTTGCTTTTTTGATTACAATGAACTTGGTTTCCCTCAAAATCCTGTTTTAGACCATGTTCGTTATTTTAATGACTACTGGATAAGCTTTGCAAGCCATAAACACCATCAGCTAGTAATACTGCATTGTGTGCAAGCCAAGAAGCAGTAAGCAGCATGGCCACCTTGTGTGTTTGTGAATGTGTTTGTGTGCGAGGTGAAGACAGTTTTTTTTTTAAAACAGATGGGATCCCCATTCTGAATATTTCATGGTTTTTTCTTTTTTCTTTTCTTCTTCTTCTTGGTAGGGCCAGTTACACAGGAAAGACAAAAGAATACCCTCATGTGTTTTTAATTGCCATTAAGTAAAACAGACATGGAACATTAAACGATGGATTATACTCTTCCTTTGTTCCAGCTTTGTATCAAATCACAGCGTGTGCATTTTTAAAGTTACGCAGCCCGAATGACTCACAATTTGCAAAATCATAGCAATAAAACAAAGTACTTTTTTTTAATGTTTTAATTATGCATGTGAAAGCTTGTTGTTTCACTGATAGCATGTTAGAAAAGATGAGGATGGCTGGGTGGGAGGTAACATAGATGCATTAATAAATCCTACCCAGTGTTTGGCTTAGAGATAACAGATAGGATTTTGCTGTGTTCTTGTTTCTTGTAAAGGGAGCAAAAGAAGGAAACTAAACGGCCTGCAGTTCTGCCTACTGGGGCATTCTAATTGACTCTGAAGTCATTAATCAGTTCCCAATCAATCTATTCTACCAGCAGCAGGCAGTTAGATCTCCATTACCTCCCATTTATCATGCCATCCCCTAATTCACTGCACCATTAGCCACAGATTAGGCCTCAGTTAGAATAACTGTGTTGGTTCACCCCACCCCCCCTTAAAAGAAAGCTGTTGTCACTCACCTCAGCTACTGGGATTCCTTCAGGTGGGCGACACTGGAGCAGTACTTCCTGTTCTAAAGATACTTCTTTCCCAAGTGGTTCTTGCTCAAATGTCTTCCGCAAATCTGGAGGGGAGGGGGAAATCCAAAGAGTTTTACTATCCTACTGATCATAGTTTCAGAAGGGAACTTTTTTTTTTTGGCTTGGTTCACATTTTTGCATGGCCCAAAACAATACATGCTTCTTGGATGAATATGCAGATCAGAAGACAGACTGTATCCATGTCTAAATTCTGTGATGCTGCTTGCAGCTGAAACATTGCATACAAAAATGGGTGTATTAGGGAAAGTTGAATAAAATTTGTGTATTAGAGAAAGCTGAATGCAAAACGCATATATTAAGGAAGCCAGCACATGAAAATGTAAATGAATATTCATGTCATTGAGAAAATATTAATCTAAATGATCTCTATGATAAATAAACCCAAAAGGCTGTGTCTAGAGGTGGAGAACCATCCAATGGAGTTGCATATAACATAAAAGAAAGCCAAGTATCAAGGAAGGAGAGTTTGCATAGATCTTAAGAAGCAAACGTGAAAAGTTAATTTTTCCATTAGTGCCAATTGCCAAATTCTTGATTGCCACAGGGAAATTGTCAAGTAATCTATAGATTTCCAGTTATTAACAATGACCAGTCTTATTGTCAGGCATAAAAACAATACTAAATCCTTAGGTTTGCATCCTGTGACAGGGTGTCTGTCTTGGACACTAGTTGCAAACTTAGATCTTCAATGATGCACCACCATAGGGTGCAATCCAGTTGCATGATTACTGCTGTGTTGTTGGCTTTTTTGTTTTTGTTTTTCCCTGCTCTTTAAAACTGACTGTATTGTTATTGCCTCATCTTGGCTTCTGTTTGTTAATTAAGATAATAAATGTGACAGAATCCTAGAAATTGTTGTTTGTAAATAAAACAGAAACATGAAACATGTAGGGACCTTGTTTCTTGGCAGGTATTGTGCCATATTCACTCAGGCAATCAAAGATTTGTATTCTTGTTCCTCTCGTTTGCTCTGAAAATTGCTCTGCAAATAATGTCTTTAACAATGTTAAAAGTCACTGAGGTTCCTGGATCAGCTGCTGAGATGGGCACAATGCCATTTTCCTGTGTTGGCATGGTTCCATAATGCACAGAATGAGGTTGATGAGTATACATTACTATTAACAAACAGATGACCCAAAGACATGTTGTAGTTAGATTACTAATGTCAACTGTACTCATTGGCAAACCACAGGAAAACTGAAGCAGTATGGAACCTTTATTATTTTGTAAAGGAAAGAAATGTGCATCACAGAAACGTAAATCACAAGTATCAAGTTAAAGAGAGTGTTACAACCCTACACAGTCATTCTGCTTTTCCTCCTCATACTACTAGTATTATTGTCTCTGGTATCCTGACAGAATGACTTTCTTGCACCTGTTAGCAGTAATATTACTAGGGCCCTATTCAGGCATTTATAGAATCAAAGAATAATGGAGTTGGAAGAGGCCTATAAGGCCACTGAGTCCAACCCCTGCTCAATGCAGGAGTCCAAATCAAAACAAATCTGAAAGATGGTTGCCCAATTTTCTCTTGAATGCCTCCAGCGTTAGAGCGCTCACCACTTTCTGAGGTAACTGGTTCCATTGTCGTACTGCTCTAACAGTTAAGAATTTAAGAACACCTGGGTTACCCAAGGTACATGGCACAGTGATTAAACTGCAGTACTGCCATCAAACCTCTGCTCATGACGCGAGTTCAATCTCGACGGGTTGAAGCAACCAGCTCAAGGTTGACTCAGTCTTCCATCCTTCCGGGGTCAGTACAATGAGCACCCAGCTCACTGGAGTGGAGTGGGGGGCAAAGTACTGTTTGCATAAATATGTTGTAAATCGCCCAGAGAGTGCTCTAGCAGTATGGGACAGTATTTTGTTTATTAGTTTGTTTGGTTGTTTGGTTGATTTGGTTTTAATTTATATACACTACTCTGGGAAGTTTACAATAATCATTAAAACATACAGTGCTAAATAATCATTTAAGGAAAAAGAAGTTATTAATAAATAAAAACAAATGGCACCAAGAACAATTATCTAAATGATGGCAGAACAGGGAGAGAAAGATTGAAATTAAATAGGGTTGGTGTGGAAAGCTTTCCTGAATAGCAGTGTTTTGTCTTCTGAATGTTAGCAGGGAGCTGGCCAAGCGCAGCTCCACCAGGTTCCACAACACTGGAGCCATCCCAAAGAAGGCCCGATCTCTTGTGGAGGACTTCTGGGCCTCCCTCAGGGTGGTGACCCGAAGGAGTTTAGTCTGGGAAGCGCTGGTGGATTGGGCAGATAACATTGGGAAAAGACATTCCGACAGTGAAAAACATGCAGCGCTTTACATATGAGCATCAACATCTTGAACCTGATCTGGGACACAATGGGTCGCTAGTGGAGACAAGTCAGAACTGTAGTGATGTAATCAGATTTGCTCACACCAGCTACCAGTCTGGCCACCACATTCTGGACTCATTTTAGTCTCCAGGGAAGCCTCAAGGGAAACCCCACGTAGACAGCATTGCAGTACTTGATCCGGGAAATGACCAGTGCATGCACCAACTTCCTGAGATACATCCGGAGTTGAAACAACAACCACTGTACTAGAAGATAGCACAAACTGCTTGGCACAAATTACCCATTTCCCCTAGGCTCTATGGATGCAATAGAAATGCTATCCCTTCCTCTTGAAGTAAGATTCAACAGCCAGTCCAGTCAGTTACTGTCTGTGAAAGGAGCAGTATCATCATGTCCTTTCCATGAAGCAACAAAATATTTTGGGGGGAAGGCCTGCATTGCTTCCATATGGTCTGCATCTTTGCATACTCAAATGTCATTACAGCACAACCACATTATTACAAGAGCACGACACACCAAACATGGGATGACAAGAAGAGAAATATAGCATTCGCTGCAAGAGCCTTCAGCTATAGCAAGATACAGAGTAGAAATAATAAACCACAAACATTCAAGGTTACTGCAGTAAAAGCAGCAGCAGCATACTAGGAGCAGATAATAATCCAAGCATATTCTCTTGAGTTTGGTTTTACTTTTCCCCATGTAACCTACTGAAGCATTAATTTAAACCTGATGTTAAGACACCAACATTTTAAATCATGATCCTCTCTGCAGTAACATATTTTGGTTTTGGGAATGCAATTTTGCTGGCAACTTCATTAACTCGCAATACTGACAATTTGTTTGTACTGCTCACTACCTAAATTCTGTTCAGTGTAACCGAGGTTTTTTTGAGGTGATGCAAATAAGCACAGATGAAGCCCCCTTTCCTCCTAGTATTTCTGTAGGATTTAATTATTTCGAATTCCCCCCACTGTTTCTTCTGACCTGATATGCTCTAACACTCAAAAAGGCACCATTATATTCCACTGGGTCAATGATCTACAAACTAAAAGTACTGTTGTCTTAACTACAGACCCTGACATGATAGACTATAGTCCTTAAAACAGCCATTAGAGACTATTAAGTAAATAATACCCTTAAAAAGAGATAGATAATTGTGTGTTTACAAGGCAGCAGAGCACTTACATTCTAGTTACTTCTTCTGTGTCTTTAGAGCTGCATTCCACTAATAGATTTCTAAAGAAGAAAGACACGAGCTAGCAATATTTACGGACAGCTACAACTAATGCAAAGAAAATATTCCTTTCAAAGTATGCACTTCAAAATACAAAAGAAATGGGAGCAGCGATAAATCAGAGCCATTGACCATAACTGGTTTATGTGAAACAACAAACATCTGTATATTTGTCATGTGTTAAGCTCATCTCTTCCTCAAGGTTACAACTATTGCTGCTCCTCTGTTGTATCTTCCAAGCACTCAGAATGTACCATTATTGGTTTGCTGAGTCCAGTTGTCCTAGATGATTTTTTTACTATCATGATTTGATGTTTTGATCTAAGGAGTAACAAGTGATAGTTTTTTTTTCTCTGCAGGTCTGTCGACTCTTTCACAAAACTGCATTCCTTGTTTATATGCTTTTTTTTTTTTCAGACTGTGTGCATTTTTCTGTAGTGAAGCTTCATCTGTTTAAATTTTCACAGCTGATTATAGATCCAGGAAAAAAGTGTTTGTTACACTCAGATTACAGTTGAGTAGGAAAAGTAAAGCCCCATGTTGGCAATGGATGTACCTTTATAGCTGCTAAAAGCAGGCATATGAGTCCCCAAAGAATGGTAAGGTAGAAGTAGCTAGACTTCTAAGAGTGCAAAACTGCAGGTGGCAATTTCACGGTGAGTATCTGTGAATACCATTCTCTGTGCCTGAAATTCCCCAAACAACAGTGAGATTTTACTATCATTCTAAAACAACTTGAATAAAGTAATGACTTGAGTTTAAAAAATAATAACACTTAAGACATGAATTTGATGTTCAGTTAAACCATACTTTAGTAATACATGTTCTCCAAAAATTTATCATTCACATAACTTAAAAAGAATACCAGGGTGCTGCTACATTGGTACAATGTATGTTGTTGTTATGTGCCATCAAGTGACCACTGGCTTATGGCGACCCTATGAATGAGTGACCTCCAAAATGCCCTGCCCTCAAGAGCCCAGTTCAGCTCCTATAAACTGAAACCTGTGGTTCGTTTAGGGAATCAGTCCATCTCATATTTGGTCTTCCTCTTTTCCTGCTGCCTTCAATCTTTCCTAGCATTATTGGGGGGATTTTCAGAGAATCCTGCCTTCTCATGATGTGTCTGAAGTATGAATGTTTACCAAGAATGTATACCAAGGAATAAAATCAGTGGCTGAAATTCTGTTTGCCATGCCAAGTAAGGCTAATTATGACATCAACTACAGGGTTTTTTTCAGAAGTAAAAAAAAAATCAGAAATAAAAAAATTCTGATTTTCCCAAGCTGATTTTTACCAACAGCAGTGACTTTCAGATATTAAAAAGATTCACTCTCCTCATCCTGCAGCCTCCAATGGCTTCCTCATGACAAAAAAGAGTCCACAGTAGCCTTTGGACCTTCAGCAGGATAAATCAGAATTTGTTATTCCCAAAAAATGAATCCGTGAACAGGATTTCAGCCAATTATTTCGAATCATCAGAAAAGTCTACATAAGTACAAGAGCCTCTATGCATATTGACTCTGATGCCAGCCCAGCTTATTTTGATACTCTGTGGGAGGTTTTCCCAAACTGATGTCCCCCAGATACGTTGGACTTCAGTGTGATAAACTAGCAATGAAAGTGGTTCTTGTTCCTCACATCTGAAGGAGACTACAGATCACTATGAAAGAAGCATATTCCAGAGTTTAGGTTTATCCTGTTCAGGGCAGTTGAAAAGTGTGCTGCATATATACTGCCCCACAGTGCTTAAAGGACTCTCTTGGTACTTTACAATTTAATTATGCAGGCTACACATTCCCACCCCCCACCCCAGCAAGCTGTGTATTCATTTTACTGACCTCAGAAGCATGGAAGGCTGAGTCAACCTCAAGCCAGTTACATGGGATTCAACCTGGATCATGAGCAGAGGTTTGGCTACCATGAGACTCTTTAACCACTGTGCCATGAGCCTAGTTTAGCCTAGCCTATTGTTAGAAATAAGATTGCCTTTATTGCTAGAATGTGCTTCCTGCTTGCAGGTTCAAATTTACCCCTTCCCTTTTAATGGTTGAGCAGAGCTGTAAGTATATTGTTCTTCTATTCTTCTGTATCTCCTTACATTTAAAACACCGAGTGTGCTCAGGATTTACACTTTAAAAAAAATACTGCACTGTTGTGTCATATTTACTCATATTTTATTCTCAGCACCCTTTGCTCTTTAAATTCATACTGCATGAGGGAATTTCCTTTGTGTGAAACTGTCTCCACTTAATTTCCTCCTGTACTTTTTCGGGACTTTGTTATGATGGAAGTGGTTTATGGGTAAAATTTAAGGGATATCTTTTATCATGTTCTGCGAGATGTGATAAGAGGTAGGTGAGATGCCTTCAAGGCATTGCTAATGCACAAGTGACTAATGAATAGGCATGGAAAAATGGACACTTGTCAGCTAGGAATTAAATGTAAACCAGGAACATACTGAACAATGGTGTATTACTGTCAAAAAAAGATGGATTTGTGCCCTTGGTAGACCTGAAAGACTTCTTACTTCTCTTATATGCTGTTCTCTGTAATTCTAGCAGGGCCTTCCCTCTAAAACAAACATAGCAGGAGTTCATGGAAAACAAGAAGGGCTTTATATGCACTTTCTTTGACTGGAACATTGATTTAAATCAAACTATGCTATTCCAGCACCTCACATTTTCCTCACATTCCTCCTCCCCAAAGAATCACTTTAAAGATTCAGAGAAGAATCCATTAAGGGTTTATTCAGATGCATGCATGCATGCACAAAATCAAAACACCAGGTTTGCCTTACCTTAAGTCTTACCTTAAGGGTTCACGAGTACACTGGGGTGAAAGCCTATGGACATGAGGACTAGACTGGCCTACAGATACATAGCCTCTGGAATAGGCTACTGACCTATAGAATGGCCTACCTATTGAATGGAATCAAGGGCATCTTTGCTTTGTTTCATAAACTGTATGATTGACATCTTCTGTTGACAGAAAGGGCAAAGAGTTTCTCTCAGACTGGTCGTATGCATTATGGAATGAGCAAAATGACAGATACATGATTGTTTTGGCCAAGCTGGAAGACAATGCAACAGTATGGACAGGCTACAGAGTTGGATACTTTCAAAGGCCCAGAGTGTATCCTGAGAAGTTGCTAGGATCACATCACTTGCCTCAGGACAAAGAAATTCTTTACTTTCTGGGAACTTTCTCCCAGCCTGTCATATAGAACTGAATTTTGGTGATGAAGATAAAGAAGTCAATCAGAATGAAGAAGAAGAAGAATCTGTGGAACAAAAAAGCAATTGCTGCTTGGGAGAAAAAGACACACATTCAAGCATATATGCACACACTTTTCAGCTCATTTCTTCTCATGCAATTTTTACTTTTTGCAGATTTTGCCCTGGGGTCTTTTTGAGAAAGCTTCAGTTTTTAAAACAGGTTAGATTACTTCCTTTGGGAGACTCTACACCTCCCTAATCAGCTTTCCCTTGTAATTTCTCTAGAGCTACATTTTCCTCAGCTAGACTCCTGGCCTGTGGACTACTCTGAGTGAACTCTCCTTCATTTCTTCTTCTGTTCTGATTCCCTCAGCATACATACTCTATTTTACTTTTTTTTTTTTTTTTTGCCTGATTTCCATGGATCAATTTATTCTCCACATTCTCCTGAATCTTTGGGAACCTGTTCTTTGTAATACAGTATGTAGCTATGTATCTGTCTCAGTCTTTTAGACCAAAGACTTCTAAACTTCCAGAAACATGGTGAGCTTTAACTTGAGAGCTGGTGAAAGATTACAGGCAAATGTAGTGTTTTATAAAGAACTAACTGAGGCTAATTTTGCATATTATAATTTCTTCTAATACTTTAATCTGGATTGTTTTGGATTACACTTTTAATTTCATCATTGTATTATATTGTGTTAGAAATTCACTGATTTTCCCCTGGTTTCTTTTATATTGTGCCTTCATTTCATGGATCTTATTCCCCGTTCATCTGATGCAATTTAAATAAATCTTCAAATTAATTGCATCCATGAACACTCTCAGATCATCTCTGGTTATACCCTATCGCCCACTGGGGGGAAATACTGAACCTCATCTTCAGTCATGAGCCAAGTCACATGACTGGTATATGACACCAAATGCAAACATCAACTTTTTAACTAGTGCCGATTCACTGCTGAGATTTACACTGATGGACTTATGCCAGTGGTAAAGTAGAATTATAAAATTCTGTGCCTTATGTCTTTGTAGACAAGTGGAGGATCACACTGTTAGTAAAATATATTACAAAGAAAGTTGACAAGAAAAAGAAAAAGGGACATTGGGTTATGGTAAGGGGAACAGTCAAAGAAATATAAATGTCATCAAAACAGTGTTTGCTTATGAATCATACAGCATAGGAAAAGGCTTCCAAATAATCAGCTGTTTCCCAGATGTACCAGTAGAACTATTTCTTTGTATTAAAGATTTGTAGTGCTTTAGTTAAAGCCATCACACTCCTTGCAGATTTACTTACTGATTTATGTACTTATGTGCTACGTTCATGTCACGCTTCTATGGCTTGTGGTGCTTAACAAGGGTTCATAGGCAAAAACAGACAGGTGTTTGCAATATAAAACAGGCCATGGGGGAAAACAGAAAGAAAGGAGGGAGACAAAGAGCAGGAGGGAGGAAAGTGACAAATGCTTCTCTTTTGTCACAGCTGGGCACTGAATTTAAATGTTTACAAATATCAGCAGTGACCACATCATAACTGAACAAGAAGAGTGTGAAAGTGAAGGAGTACTCTAGTGCTCTCCACTGTCTTCTTTCAGTGTCACTCTGTCACAGTGTTTCCCAAGCCGGGGGGGTCGTGATCCCCAAGGAGTTTGCAAAGTGTCTTCTGGGGGGGTCACCGGTTGCCTTATATGTGTTGTAGTCCTTGCTAAATAATTTATTCCTTGACCTTTTTGAGATGGATATTAAAGTTAGTGTTTATGTGCACTTATGTATGAGAAACAGGCCCTTTGGGGGAGAAAGAAGCCTCTACTTTCTAAGAAGGGATGACTTTATCTCATTAAAATGCCTTTTTATGCAAATGTGGTGGTGGGGTCGCAGGCTACTTGACTATTATAAAAGGGGGTCATGACCCAAAAAAGGTTGGGAACCATTGCTCCGTAAAGACGCTCAATGTCAACTCTTTACTGTCTTTACCTACCTCTGTGGCTAAAAGCTTCCACTCCCCACCCTCAATCCTGTCCCTTTGTTTTGCTTTGCTAAACTGGAGATTCACTCACATCCTAAACAACTCCTAATCACTGAAAGAAGGAATAGGAAATTGAAAACAGTCTGTAATTAAAGCAGAAAGAAGATGGGGAGTTAACTCTGTTGAAAGACTTCCTCATACAATTAAACCAATCAAGGCAAAGAAAAACAATTTCAAACAAAAATAAAAGCAGACAAGAATATTCAATCATTAAGTCAAATTAATCTGACATAAACATTTAGAAAGCCACTGTGAAGCTGGGAAATTGGCTGTGAAACTGTGCTTCCAATTTTCAGCAGGGATTCACACCATGGATTTGGGGGGCCTTTTTATTTATATACTTCAGAGTGTCTTTGGGGCCCACAAAAATGGCTTAGTAGGGCCATGCATGACGCCCACCCTTGCCTTAAAAGTAACTGGGTTGCTGGATATGACTTCCTATCATTTCCTTTGCTTAGTTTAAAATAATCACAAATTCCCATTTTCATTTTATGAACACCTGTTTATGAAGACAGAATGTATTTAGCACCCATTCTTTGTGTTATTAAACAAATTGCTCTGTTATTTCCTGGGGTTTATTACACAGTAATCAGAGCAAGTTTTTAAGATTCATCTCAGCTGAGATAGGTTGCATGAATTGGGGTCTGCTAAGAGATAGTCAATCATTAAACACAATGTTTACAACTCAAGGTAATATCCTTCTGATAGAGATTATTATTACATCCATATCTTCTGATAGGATCATGAATCTTTTCCAGCTCTCTACCTAACAGTTTATTTCATTTAGAAGAACTGTCTGTTCTCATTGCTTCAGTTCACTGAATTGATAACTCTTATGCTGGTATCTTTTGCTGTAGGCATATTCACTGAGATAATGCCATGCACAGACATTTGATAGTGACTAAACACAAATATCTTATTTGTATCATTGATCAACAGCTTTCACATAATGCCTATTCAAAATAAGGACAATCATACTTAAAGAAGCGAATTTGTGGAAGTTGAATAAGAACAGATGATGCAATGTGGGTATGCCTTGGGTTAAAGGAGATGTGTTGTCTCAAATTAATGCTTCCTTTTTATTTGATTCTGGGGAATAATTGAAAATAATCAAAGCAGTTGCTTAGGAATAAGAAGGTTTCCCTGCACATAGCCAGTTGTTTCAATAGAGGAAGAGGTTGTAACAGAAAGACAGGCCTAATAAAATAATCCCCTAAATATTGGTTAAGCAAAATGCAAGCAAGATAGTTCTGCCAGAATCCTACATCATTCCTGGAATATAGAGTATCTAGGAACCTTGGGTGCCTTGGGGAAATAATGATCTTCCTTTTGTATATAACATAGGTGTACATCCATCGAAGTCCAGCGCACACAGAAGCTGGTTCTGTCTGGAAACCCAACCATAGCCCTATCCTGATGCTATTTTCACACTGATGCAACATGTGAGTGAGGGAGTGCCTTATTCCCATCACTTCCATTCTCAGTTCTATCACATTCATATGTCCGTAGGGCAGTGAAACTGAAGAGGACATCCTCTGTAAACCATGAAAGTTCTCCATGTGGGTCAGAACTTTGGAGAACTGGGGTTGTGGCTCATGTGGAAAATGTCCACAAACAGCTGCAGATTTCCACTTCAGATTCTCGCCTTCAACATAGGAGGGCAATAGAACCTTGGGTGGAGAACCTTGAATGCCACCTCCCCTCCTAACAGGGTTTATTAATACATAAAAATGTCTGAAAAGTGCACGAAGCCCACCATCATTTGTCTATAAAATCCCAAAAAGAGGGTTCATAAATATGGCTAGTCATTTCTTATAAACACCAGAAAGTTGGGAACTCAGAAAGTATACTGAAGCTATCCTTCACATCAATCTTACTCTCTGAGACTTTCATTCTTTTAATGAGCTACAATCCAATATTTCTGTGTCCATCAAGCTTTTTCATCACAACATGGTCAGCAGCATTATAAAAGCAAAGACAGGAAAATAAACTTCAGGGGAAAAAATAATGTATGAGTGCTGGACTCCATAAAAGAAAGCTCAGCGGAATGCTGAGTGTCAATAATGAATGTATAATTATTAGAGAGGGGGCTTCTGAATTCTTTTCTGTACAAATGCCTTTTTCATGAAAGGAAGACTAAGCAATCAAAACAGCCTCCTTACTTTCCAAAGCCAATTAATCTTATCTCTGTGTTGTACGTTACATGAGTACACGCTACTACTCAAATGTCCTTTTATTAAAACAAGCTTCTGGAAAAGGAGGGTTTTTTGATAACTTTAGATAGCTTTTAAATTAAGTCCAGTAACAACAAATCACTGAATGATATTGGATTCCTTCTTTAAAAGCATTTATTGAGCTACTCTTGATTTGATTTCCAAATACTCCATAAAGATATATTTATTTATTTTCCAGGTATTTCAAAAGGGCTATTTACTTGACAGTTTTCTAAAATGATGTCTCTCATTTTCACAATCTGTCAGGTTTACTGTATTTTTTTACAACATTTTTTGGATGCGGGGTGGGGGGTGGGGAGGAGGATATTGATTTGAATAAAGCAAAGGCAGGATAGAAGGAATGCATTGGGAATTGTATATACAGCAGGAAATGGGTAATTCAATAAGAGAAGCGTTATGGATTAGCATGATGCAAAAACGGCAAAGCACTGTAATATAGAAGCCAAGAGGCAGAATCCTGTTCATTCTATCCACTCATGCACTGGCCTGTTACAAGAATAATTTGACAGTTTCATACCTCTTTATGCCAGCTCAGAAGCTCCCCAACTGCTTAAGCAATGGATATTTGTGGGAAGAGAAGGAACAAACAGGGTTCTATCCAAAGAGGTTCTTGACCTCTACCCTCAGCATGCACACATGCTTGTCTATACATGCCCATACTTCTGAAGGAATCATTTGCACATAAAATCTGCCACTTAAATTCATCCTGTATAGATCAGTGGTTTAGGTATCTGGATGCAGAGCTAAAGGTTGGGAGTTCGATTCCCCACTGTGCCTCCTGCAAGTAGAGCCAGCCTTGGGTATGCTGCACAGTCCCAGGGCGCCCCCAGAAGAAGGAAATAGTAAATCAGTTCTAAGTATTCTCTGCCTGGAAAACTCTGAAAAGGATCTCTGTAAGTCAGAATTGACTTGATAGCACATGATTTTAATGTTGTAAATACAGATATAAAAGCAAAATTCAAATATCACCTACTTCCATGTTGGCATTACTATTTATATATTTTTATAGCCCAGGAAAAATTTAAGTAGCTCTGTGCCTCTTTGCACTCTTCTTTGCTAGCATTTAGGCTCACAAGCCTGCATGGCATAACTATACTTGTTCACATTAAGAAATGAGATCCCTGTCAGGGGTCTTACAATGTTAAATTCAGTACAGGAAAGACAACAGAGAAATGGTAGGGAAAGATATGAAGTGAAAACCAAGAAATAATATACAATATTCTTAGGTACAGAGACTGGATGGTCCTGACAATGACTTGGAGTTGAGTGACTATGCTTATGTATATTAAGATATCAGGAGATATCCTTTTACATTAGAGCATAACTAAATCATACTATGTTACCAAAAAGCAGTGGAATAAGAGGGGTGGCAAACCATGTTGTACTCCTATTAAGAAAGCCCCTGCTTTCACTCTGAGGAGTCCTGCAGACTACCTTTGGACTGTGGCAAATACTGCAGCTGGAAAATGACCAGCCTGAACCTATAGATATGTAACATTAGACAACCAGTTGGCACATACTTCTAGAGGCATTTTGGGTGGGTTGACATGGTTGCAACATAAGACAGTCTCTTGGGGCATCATCTCTCAGATCTGGGTTCTGAGAAAGGTCTTCTTTAAACCAGGTATTGGGGGCTGGCCAGTTCTGAAGAAGGCACGACAGAAAACAGGTAGAAGCAATGAATAAGATCAGCAATGGGCTGATGGCAATGCTGATGAGGGATACATTTCTCTACCATTACCTGAAAAGGGGTTGGCAACATCCAAATCTTCAGTTTCTGCATCCTTTCTCCTCAACCTTTCTTAGCCTCGGATAGCTCTGCCTGCCCTATTATAAAATATTTCAGTGCAATACCTCACTATGCTAAAGTAAATCACAACTAGAGTAAGCCCATTTGAATGCATGGGACCTATGGAAGAATTGACCACCAAATCCCCACTGATTCAATGGATCCGCTCTAGCACAACTTACTACACAAAGCAACAGGATTTCAGCTACTACGATTAGTCTTGGGTCACTCGTGAGATTCACAGTTGAGTGGAAAATTGAACTCATATTTTCTAAGTCTTAGTCTAACACTAACTTATTTTATTTTATTTATTTATTCGATTTTTATCCCGCCCTTTTAGACAGAGTCTACTCAGGGCGGGTTCCATAAAACATTAAATATAAAACACTTGAACAATTAAAATTAAAATAAAACAATTCAAAACAATAATATTAATAATACTCAAGATGGAGAAAAAACAGAAATTATAATAAAATAAAATCAAATATTGACAGGAGGGAAGGCCTGCCTGAAGACCCAAGTTTTTAATTGGCTCTTAAAAACACTAAGCTATACCATACCACATTGGCTGTACCACTATACCTCACTGACTCTCTATCAAAAGGAATTTGCCCCTTTGTGACAAATTCTACTCCTTCAGATACTTTCAGACCTGCAGGTCTAACGCTACAAATAAAAGGACACACAAACTGATTTATAATGATCTACAATTGTCACACTTTCAGCCCCCCCTTTTTTTGTTAGTTTATTTACTACATGCTTAATGAACAAGGATGTTGTTCTAGGCATTGGGGTAGTGGACTTAATGGATTTCAGAAGGGCCCTCAAGAGGATATGCTAATTATGCAGTCTCAAAAAATAATAACTATGGTGGTCAGATTGGAGAGAAAAGTGGATCTGCCGTCTGCAAACCACTAATTATGCTATGGCGTCACTGTGTGATGTGTGGAACATACCATTAATGGAAGTAATGAGTGCAAGTGTTGCCCTTCTTCCTCTTCTCTCTACCCACCAAACATGACAGCCTGCATTTTACTGCACTTATTTGAATTTAAAATCTCTAATTGTGAGTTGAACAAAAGGGTTATGCTTTTCCTCCCACTTCTTTTTGCTGTCATATAATATTGACACCAAGCTTCATCTGATGCATTCTCAGGCACTTCTATCCATTTTTATAGGGCTACTGCATTTTATGTGGGCGATCTTAATAAGCCATTGGTTATATGGAGATAATAACTTTGATGATGAAAGCAAATCCTTGCTTTTCCCATCATTCAGGAAAGGATAGGGAACCAAGAAGACAAGGAACTACGAGGTATTTTTGTTGTTTAATTATTTATTTATTTATTAGATTTATACCCCGCCCATCTAGACCAAAGTCTACTCTGGGTGGCTAACAATAAAAAATGGAATAAAAACAATATAATAAAGTAAAAAACAACAATAGTAATGTGGCACAAGATGGGGAAAAGAAAGAAAGAAAAAATTCAAGTGATGACAGGAGGGAAAGCCTGCCTAAAGAGCCAGGTCTTAAGTTTGCTCTTAAAAACACCCAGCGAGGGAGCCAGACAGATCTCTGGGGGCAGACTGTTCCAAAGGCGAGGGGCCACTGCCGAGAAGGCCCGGTTTCTTGTTCTTTCTCTCCGGGCCTCCCTCAGCATTAGGCCCCTCAGCTGCCCATTCTGGCTAGAACAAGTGGTTCGGGTAGATCTAGGTGGGAGGAGGCGTTCCGCTAGATATCGAGGTTCTAAACCGTTTAGGGCTTTATATGTCATCATTAACACTTTGAAATCAATGCGGAAACGAATGGGCAGCCAATGCAAGGCAGCCAGAGTGGGGGAGATATGCTAATATTTTCTCATCCCACTGAGAAGTCTGGCTGCCGCATTCTGCACCATTTGAAGCTTCCGCATCAATCTCAAAGGTAGCCCCACGTAGAGCGCATTACAGTAGTCTAATCTCGAGACTACAAGTACATGGACCAGAGTGGTGAGTGCCCCAACATCAAGATAGGGACGCAGCTGGGCAATCCGCCACAGATGGAAATAGGCAGAGCGGACCACTGACGCCACCTGGGTTTCCATGGTGAGCGCCGGATCCAGATGGATCCCCAAGTTGCGAACCTCACTCTTCGCGGTGAGAGTCACTCCCCCAAAAGAGAGGGAGTTTCCCAAACCACCAATGGAGGGGCCACCCACCCTCAGGACCTCCGTCTTGTCCGGGTTGCACTCTTGATGAGAGATTAGAACAAGAAGATTGTGTGCGTGTACGTGCGCGCGCACGCACGCACGCACGCACACACGTGCAAATTAAGCAAAATGCATTAATGTAAATAATGCTATGCTGGAAATAATACAAATTGTGCAGAATAACTGGTTGCTGCTTTGTTGTATGGGCTTTTAAGGACTGGATACATTGGAGAAAGTTTTTGTAACTCTTTTAATAATCAGCCATTTTGTATGTGTTTTGCTTCTGAAAGGGAAAAGAGAAAAGTTTGAGACATACAGTATGCAGAAGTTATGGGCCAGAATCTTTTTGATTACTTGCATCAGCATATGTGAAATGGAACAAAATGCAGCAAATTGACATTAGTCAATGAATTGCCCTTGCATACCTTGTCACTCTCCAATTGTGAGACATGGCATGTGGTGTGGAATATGAGAAGCAACACATTAACTGGCAGCAGTGCGTAGCTGTGATTTACATCACTGCACTTACACCAGTGGAAAGAGGCAACAGGATTCTGGCCACAGAGACTCTGGTAAGAAAAAAATACCATACCTCATCTCTTTCTCTCTCTTGGAGATGAGGAATCTTGCAGAGTTTAAAACTTCTTCACTGAGATGCAAAGTGAGACAGATTAAACAGAGAAAGGATTCAGGGAGTGCTCTTTACATGCGTAATGCTGACCTTTATATACACATCAAAAGGGTGAAAATCTAGACCAAGGTTGCCTACTAAAGTCAGAAATCACCTGACCCAAGTACCAAACAATATTGTATCAAGAGGAATTTTATCCCACTAAACTGAACTTCTGGTAAGCCTCAATGAAATGCTCTGCTATTAAAAAAATTCCCTAGAGACTGCTGCTTCATTCTGTCTGAAATTTGGTCTGCCGTGCAAAGCAATGTTTGTTCAGTGGATTTTCCAAACATGACACTACCAATGATGATGAACAAACATCCACATTTTCTGGGAGTATTTCCAAACACTAATAACACTTTGCAACTCCTAGTTCAGGCATGTGTATCTCACTTCCTCCATGCTTTATTTAAGCGAGTGCATAAGGCTGATGTTATTACGTACTCTAGTGTGCTTTAGGCTGGCATCTCTTTTGGGCCACTGTTAATAGTTTTCTGCTTTCTTGCTGAGTTTTTTCTCTTTTTATGAATTTTGTACTTTATGTATTTTGTTATCTCCCTCATAGACAGTTCAAATAGAAAGGTGGGGTATAAATACAGTATATGAGTTTAAAAATACTAATCATGGTCTGGTTAAAAAAAAATTGTATTGGCCGAAATCCTGTTGTCCAGCTCTGCAGGCACAATGGAAATGACATCATTAGCAGCAGCAAATTGCTACAGCATAGAGGCTTCCCTTAGCAATTTCTAGGTGGACATGACTGTGTTGCACTTTGTGTAAATTGTGTGTGCCCCTGAATTGCCAAAGGAAGCCTTTAATCAGAGTTGATTTGCAACTGCTGATGCTATTATTACTATTGCACACATAAAGCCATGCAACAGAATTTCAGCCACTGAGTTTCCCACTTTTAAACACTAAGTTGCATAGGTCATTCTTCTTCTCTCATGAGAATAACTGGAAGCCACAGAACCCAGGAGAAACAGGAAACAGAAAATATAGTCACCCCTCATGTTACTTCCAAAGTCTCTCTCTTGTTTTCTTTTCCTTTTATAATAAAAAGCTCACTGCCAACAAGTAACTGGAAAATCCAGCTCACATTCTAACTACTAATTATCAACCTGGGTTCAAAGAGAGCATTTTTATACCAGCTATTAAGCATCTGTGGTATTCACAACTTTAAAGCTGATACTTAAACAGTGCCAAGAGCAAACGTTTAAGCAAAAATAATGTATCTGACTAGCCTAAAACACAGTATTAACGAACTAGGAATATACTGAATTTAATTGTGGCAAAGTACATATATATAGCTGAACCAGATGCAATTTAAGAAATAGTAATTTATTAGAGCAAAAAAGACATTGTTTGGAACGAGAACTGAGGAGAACATTTTATTCTTCTGTCAGGGACCACTTCCACCAGAATTATTTCCAGTATAAGGACTATGCCCAAAATTAACTTTTAAAAAATCGCAAATTAACAAGAGGATTTACTTTGTGCACATATATATCTGGAGAAAATATACATAATACAAATATACCTACTGGACATTCTCTTCTCATATGAGTCCCTGTGCCGATAAGGTCATCTGTCAGCTACTCTTCTAAAGCTGCCAACTATTAAAGCAGTCCGGCCTAAATATATTATGAAAATATCTTTCTCTGTTGCTGCCCTGAGCTTTGAATTTCTCTTTCTGAGTCCCTGCAAAGTGTGACATCCCTACCGGGACTCAGGAGCAGATATGAGACAAAACTGGATGGTAGACAGAACTCTGGATGTTAGAAAACTGCTATTGGTGGCAAGCATCTATTATATGGTAATATATATATGATAAAATTATCAGATATGCTTTGGGTCATTGAGGACTCTCATTTGCATTGTTATCATTTATGTGGAATAGTTTATTACTTTATTGTTGTAATGCTATTATGGTGTGCACTGCTCTGACCATCTTTGGACATAAGAATGGCATATCAATGAAATAATAAATAAGCATGCCTAGCTACTCCTGGTTTCTATCTTTGCATAATGCTGTTAATCTATAAGCTTCTCTTATTTCACACTTTGTTCAGTTCTCAGAGCAGCTTTAATATGTTTCTCTTCCTTCTATCCTTACCTTCTGCTACCATCAAATGATAATTGAGAATAATTCAAACCGACATGGTTCTCTGCTTGTGCAGAGAGTATTAGGAGGTCAAGTTTAAAACAAAATAGCCAGCACATTAACCCAGGAAAGGATGGATCATTGGAATTACAGAGAAAATACTGCAGATCAATGATGGTGTGCATACTTTGTCTGCAAAATCTACCAGTTCCAACTTCCAAGGATGAGCAAGAAAACTCATCTTAAACCCTGGAAAGCCCCTGCACTCAGCCTAAACAGAGGTGAGCAAGATCCTATGTTATTGGGGCCAATCCCACTATGCAACAATGCCAATTGCCCCTCAAAATGTACATGACTGGAAGTGCACGTCTCGTTTTGAAAATTGTCCCTTCCACACTGGAAATCCCCCATCCACACTTTAAAGCAAGTCCCTGCACCTTTTCTGGAGGAGGGGCAGAACTGACATCCCTGAAAGCTTCCTCTTATGGGTAGGGGTAATCTAGACTCCACACAAATAGACCATGAACTGTGTAATTCCCACCCCTAGTGTATGCAATAATGACTGAGATGGACTAATGATCTGACTTGGTATGAGATAACTTCCTCTAGAACTTTGCACCATACAGTGCATTAACCAAGTTCTTAACACTACATGGTTGCTATTCAGCAGTAGCAAACAGGAAGTGCATTCTGCATATCACACAGTCTGCAGCTGATTATACAACTGTTCCTGCTGCAATTTATGCTATAGGAATATGCTATGATGACTGTTCTACATATCACAAAATGAGAAGAACCCCCATACATTAAATTTTCAGTGCAACTACTTCTGCTATCTTTCATTTGACCCCAAAGGTTTGATCATATAACAATAATTATCCTGCCAACATAAACTGGAGTATTTTGACACAGATTAATTATCCAAAATAACTGAATGCAGCTATTCATCTGAAGAAGGTTGAAAGCATATATTTTAGCCTCAAAAACCAAAAACTGCTTCTCACTTAGGAAGACACACTACGTATACCTTTGGAGCCAATGTGGTGGCAGTGATTATAGTCTGTCTGAGTAGAGTCAGGTTCAAATCTCTGTTTGGCCAGGAAGCTTACTATGTGATCATTCTCCCATGGCCTTCCTTCTCTACAGAAAGTAAAATGGGAGAAGGGTGAAAGAACCATAAATGCTGCCTGGAGCTTATGGGAGGAAAACTAGGACAGAAGTGTAATAAATAAATATATAAAGATAAATACATAAATTGTGGTGCTATCTATTTTGTATGTTATAGTCATTTTCTTCTCCTCTCTCTTTCTTAGAAAGGTAGCTTTGTATTTGCATTTGTTAAATAGTCTATTATAAACCTTGGATAATAGATGTCTAGAATACAAGGTTCATGGTGATGTTTCTGTACATCTTACAATTGCTTGCAGACCAGGTAACATAATGGCATTGTGCACCACAATTAACTAATGAAAAACCTAACCACTGCATGCCCGGTTGGATGGAAATAGTAAATCATATTTATGAGAAGCACTCAAAGAGCTTAAATAGGGAGGGGGAGCTGCCATTTATATATCTCACTGCAAGAAAGGTAATTACACATGCATAGCCTTAACAATGTTCTCCTGTTACACCAGACCATTATATCTTCAATTAAAGGGCCTAAATATAACATGGTAGCAATCCATCATTTTTCCTTGGACACACACCAAAATCCACTTCATAATTTTATGTAGTTTTCTTTTTGTCATCTAAAACAACATGTGGGACATTACTCAGTCTGTCTTGAGCTCCCTGGCACTACTTTGAATGGATATTGAAAGTTCAGTATGTATCTGTCAGAAAGGTCTCAAAAAGCTACAAGTCTTTGTTTGCCACCAATATATAGCCCCAATAAAATGCCAGATCTTAGAGCTATTTCTTTCTGACATCTATCCTGAACATGTGAAAGAAAGCACAGTCGATGTTCAGATGTTTTCCCTGCTAAATCTTGTTGAAAACAGTGTAAAGATTGTTAGGCTGCAATCTAAGATGTACTTACCTAGAAATAAGCCCCCTTTACTTCTGAGAGTAGGATCCAAGTACCTGATGGGACTCAAATCAAAGTGTTGGTAACAACCATTAATAGGCTTAGTTCCAGGACATATTAGGGAGCCCCTCCTTTAACATCAATTTGTCCATGCCCAACCGTCTCAAGAAGAGACCATTCTCTGTTTCCCAATTACAGTGGTAAGAAGAGTAAAGGTCGTCTAACTACATCAAAACTCTGAATTCCTTCATCTAAGAAGCTAACCTGGCACTCTCTTCATGCATGATAGTGAACTTTCTGTTGAACCAGTCATTTATTCTGTGAATTATGTAATGCTTTATATTTTAAATAATATTTTGTAATATTTAACTTCATTATCTGTAACCAAAGATGTGACAGGCACTCAGAAAAATTCTCATTCTTGGTGATTTTCTGGGTTTCACCATGGCGAGATGCCTCACTACATCATGAGATTTCCCAGCTTCCTGCAAAAAATGAGAACGTGGTCTTGTTTTCTTCTCTATCCACTTTTTCTCTCATTGTCCTACAGTGGAAGTTGCGAAATTCTGTACTGCTTAATGCACATTCTGGCGAATCTTGTGGGTGTGCCCTTCTGTGTAGGAATTGTAACAACCATGCTCAGCTTGGCGTTTCTTCTGCTCTTACCAGATTAATCCTGCACAAGAAGAATAACATTCCGTATAGCAATTCTAACAATCCTGATCAGCTTGGGCACTTCTTCTAGAAATTAAAAAAATAATCACAAAATTGCTGAGAAATCCCTTGAGATTTCGCATGAGTGGGGGAAAATAATCTTGTATAAAGAAGCCTTGATGTGATTCCACTCCCAAAAGTTGCATTCTCATAGTGTGTGGCTCCAAAATTCCCATTCCTATTTTTAAGTGCTATTAGTTCTCCTGAATGGTGTCTAAACAGTACAAGGTGCGGTGTATATTTTCGTGTAAATAAGAAGATACTCCAACTGTATAAAGTTTATACAGCTGTATAAAGTTTCCTGAATTTCCTTTCTGAGACACAGACTACTGCTCCATTTACTTCTGTAGTTGGACAGACAGCAGTTCTCCAGGAGGTTTCAGTACAGATGAAAATTAAACCACTACCCCAAATTCCATGAGGTCTACCCTGATGAGGGATGACAGGATCCACTATCCAGCAATATCACGAGAACCACAAGTTGGCCACACTGATAAGAAGGCTAAATATATTAACTACTCACTATTTTGAGCCAGTTCACATGACTGCAATTGTATCTTACTTTATTTACTTCCTTTCAGTTTTGGAGGGAACTTTTAGCAAAATTTTTAGGAGAGATGGAAGCTACAATATGTTTTACTTGTGTAATTGATATTTCATCCAGCATTTCATTTTTTTTTCATATATCTGATGATTAGTCTTAAAGACTAATTATTAAAATATAATAATTAGTCTTTAAGGTGCCAAATGTTTTTGTCTTGTTTTGTTTCTTTGGATTTTGCCTGATATACAGTGAAGATTTTTTCTCAATGTTTGTTTTGTACAATGTTTGCTTCTTTCTCTGCCCCTCCCTCAATGATCATCATACAGTCTACATCCACACTTTCCATAGGACATGCTAAGTTTAAAGTCAAACAAGAAGTGACAATAAATCTGTGGTGGTCCCTATTCACACCTGCCTGTCAGTAGTTGATGGGGCAGTCGTCAAGTGACAAAACTACTTCTGCATGCACTATTATGAAGAGAGTGCTGGAAACTGTTCAGAACTGTTCAGCAAAGGCTAGGCAATCACTTCTCTTCCTTAATTTTCTACCACAAACCGAAAATTGACAAAAATTAGAAGAATCAGAGATCATTGTCCTGGTATAATAGGTGAGCAGTGCATCCAGTCCCTTTGTCAGCTTGAAAGTCTCTCAGTGTCCCTGCATTCTCAGTGATGAATTCCTCTAATAGCTTCTACAGTACTTGATGGAAAACGTACATCCCAATAGAAGGCTTTTTCCCCCCCTGGGGAATTCATTCATTTTACTAGAAAAGAAATTCTCTTTCACTAAAATGTCAGGCTAAATGCCAGGTAGATAAGCTGGCTTCTGGTGAGCATTCACCAGAAGCTGTTTGCTTCATTTCCCCAAAGGGGATGGGGAGCAAAGCCCCAGACTCTGACTGATGTGGTTTGTTTCCACCGCAAGTGAGGGTAAACTTATTTCAAGCCACATGATAGTGGAATGAGAATCTCCAGTGTAAATACTGCATTAGAAGGACAGTCCTTGCTTTGAAAATTAATGAAAATTAAATATTTGAATAATATGCTGGATATCTGTGTTTCCAGGAATTGTTCGCCTTGAGCTGTGCAAGGGAGGGGTGAGGTAAAGATATGAAGAAAGGGAAAGAAAGAATTTAATATTAATATGAGCAAAGATATATTTTTTTGGCAATCTTTCACCGATTAAAGCAAAATATGCCACTTCCATTCTCTTTTAGACTAGCAAGGCAGTGCAATAAAATGGTTACACGAATCTAATCTGCCACTGTGGGATTGCATTCATCTTGTCAGAAGGTTTATTTGGATAAAATAACTGTTTGTTTGACTGCAAACAATTTCTTTGGATTAAAGGCCATTACTTGCAGTGCATTTCAGATGTGACAGATTAATGGATCCACATGGCGTGACTCTTAAGTTCAAGTGTCTGTCAAGGGAAATAAATACCCAGCTTTGATTTGTGAATTTGAAGCCCACTATTCACTTTAACAATCTCTGCAATACTGAAAGAAATATTCACAGTGGACTTCAAAATCTGACTAATTCTGTGTTTTGTTTTGTTTTGTAAGGTACCTTCAGCTAAGTAAATAAACACTGGAAGGTTGAGCCAGCCATGAAATGTACTATTGGCCATAGTTGCATCTGCAGTCATCGTACAACTTTCTCTTTTTTGCTCAATGATATTGGTAAGGTGTTAATAATCTATAATATATTTTGCTTCCAAAGGCAGAAACCACTGCACACTCCCTCCTCCCAAAAGAAGCTGATCTAACTGGCATTCTAATCTTCAATTCTAGTGACACAAGGGCACAAAATTCCACTTTCCCCCAAGTCAGCAGGTTATCTTAAGGATACAGAGCAAGACAGCTCATGGTCAATAGCAGGAGGGAGGCTGCTGCTATAGCCTCATACCTTAAACATCTGCTTGCAGATACAGCTGCATCACTCTGCCTAATGATAGGGACAGCCAAGGTAATAATCAATGTTGGTCAATGTTGAATTAAGCTCCAAAATCCCTGTTTTCTATAAAGGTTCTTGTTTCTGCTGCTGGTTTCATTACCAACAGAAATCATGTTTAAGTGCATGTAACTTCATTTTTTCTTGTTACCATTCCCTTGGCCATCTTAAAATATTCTGGAACTATAGCTTTGTTATTACAACAACATTTACTATTCCTAAAAGCTCTAATAACTACTTCAGAAACCACACAACATTGGACTTTTTGTCTGGAAACCTCATTTTCTTCCTATTTTGTTGTTACACAAGAGAGAGAAAGCCTTACTGGCTGATGAACAGGTGAAAACTACATAAAATAAAATAACAGTTGGCAAGAATGGAGTAATCTATCTTCTTGCAGTCATTCCCATCTGTCAGGAAGTCAAATGTTTAGGGACAATCTAAGCACGAAGGAACAGTCAGCAATATTTATTGCTATAACATTGAAGGAATTTAACACACTGTTTACAGAACATTATTTGGTACACAAAGCTTGATGGAGATACACACAAATGTAAGTCTGATACTTTGGTACATGGATGGGTAAACTCCAGATGGGCACTTTTGCCTGCTGAGATCACATCAACGGCTATATACACTCCCAAAATGCAATTAATTCACTAGGTTTTTTTCCAAAACCACAAGTGGCTGAACAATTACTTTGGGTTTTGAAAAAAATAAGAGAAAAGACCCCTATCCCCAACACACTGCAGCAAACCCTCTAGAAATGGCAATTCTCCTTTTTTAGCCCCTCCCCTTTTGGGGGGACATCTCTGGACACCAAGCTTGAAGAAATAGCCCTGGGGTCTGCATACCTCCAATGGGGCATTCGATTCTCATCCCCTTCTAGAGCAGGATGCATTTTCAGTAATGGGATACAAAATCTCACCATGCAAACAAGATAGACTTCCACAGAGTTAAGAAAGACCATACTTACAGGCAATACGAACATAGGCTTTCCTGCTCTTGGTCGTGCCTGCTGAGCTCCAGGCAACACATTGGCACCAGTAATCTTCAGGGCCAAAGAGTTCTTCAACTTGCTGACGTGAAATTTCAATGCTCACTTCTCGGACAATCAATCCTGCCAAAACACAATCAATAACCTTATCTTTATTTCAGAGCATTAGTGGATAGGGGAGAAAAAATAGTGCTTGAATAGTAGCAGGTACATGACATCTTGGCATGTGTCAGACAACAACATTATTTAAACTAGGGAAGTGATAATAATTTCATAACAAATATATATACACAAATATGTATACAAATTCCACACTCAACAACCTATGGTATGGCAGTGCCCCCTTCCTTTCAGATTATAATAATAATCATGTGCCATCAAGTCAATTCTGACTTATGGCAATCCTTTCCAGGGTTTTTCAGGTAGGGAACACCTAGAAGTGCTTTCCCATGATCTTCTTCAGGGAGCATCTTGGGACTGTGCAGCTTGCCCAAGGCCACACAGACTAGCTGTACTCATAGGAGACACAATGGGAAATCAGACTCCCAACCATTGGGTCTGCAGTCAGACACCTAACCCACTGAGCTTGGTCCCACACTCATGCTTAGAAATCATGGCTCCAGCAAATACACCAGGAATACTTCAGAGCAACCCAAACAGGCCTAAAGCATTAGAGATGTCAAAACACTATTTTTGCTCCCATATTCTTTTTGACAAGAGGCAATAAAAGTGTTGTACTATGGTCTCTGTAAGTCAGAACCAATTTCACAACACATAACAACAGCAACAATTTATGTTATTCCTGTATATTGATTTAATTAAAACCACCATCACCAAAAATCTCAATATTGTAACACTAAAGGAACAGAAGTATAGAACTACAATAATACTTGGTAGGGAAGTCTTAATAAGATGCACTTTTTCCCACTCATGGAATCTATTGTATGCCATTGCTAGAGTAGTACTATTATTGTTTCATTATCCTTGACATTTTGTGCATCAAATTATGGACTACTTTGGAGAAAAACACACAACAGCATTTCACCTTGAAATAAACAGACTCAAAGGCTGTGGTGGTTCTAAAACCTGAAGAGAGAGAAAAGGCATGCATAAGTAGAAAAGATGAAAACACAACTCTATGCCTTCCTCTCCTCTGAAGAACTATTTGGATTCCACCAAGTGGTTCCTGGAATATACCGCCTCCTGCCTACAATATGAGGGAATCAGTTTATTGTGTGGTATATGTTGAAACCTGGTTATATTCTGTAGCTTCCTTTATGTTAAAACGTTTTGCCTATTTTCACAAACAAAGCATTGGAATGTAGTTCTGGAAAGATAACAGCATTTTTAAACACCAAAATGGTCCTGGCTAATTATATTCTAAAAAAGACTTTGCTTTAATTATATGCAAACTGCAGCTTCTGATTATTGGTTCGAGGCAAGGAACAGATAGTGCATTGATAACAGCACCACTGTGATGATCTCAAAAAACAACAACTCCAGTATCAGTTTTATGCTGGTGGCTTATTCCAGTTTGCTATTACAAGGAGTTCACAGGTGATCTCAAGATGTTTGAGACTTGTGCACTGATGATCAGAAGGGTGGTGGAGTTTCTCAGACTAGATATCTTCAAGCAGAGAGTACATAAGATACGTGTTAGGAATTTTTGAGCACTGGATTTTTGGTCAAGCAGAGGGCTCGACTAGATAGTTGACAAGGACCTCTCCAGCTCTATGTTTCCAGGACCATGTTTCTATATTTCTTTAAACAGCACAGAAAACATCTCCTAGGATTCTCAAACCAGCAACGATAGTTGCCCATATATTGGCAGGAACACAGTATGTGTGTTAAAACAGTTTTGAACTGCCTGACTGCAACTGACAGAGACTGATGGATGCATCCAACATGTTAGAATAGATTTTCAAGACACACTTTAGCTCCTCTTACAGTATACCAGTATAGCCTAACACATAGTTTTGCATCAGCATACCACCTGTTCCTGTATAATTCTGTATGCTTCTTCAAGCTATCAAGTGATGTGTTTCCAAAAGACATCAATATGTCATAAAGAGTGAACTTTACATGGTATGCTAATATTTTAAGATGCTGTATAAACTTGTTGATATGCCTTGCAATATATATATATATATATAAACAAGTCTCAGCTTGTCTTTGCTTAGATCATAAGCTTGGAAGACTTGCAACAGTAATTTGCTTCAGAAATATTAGTTTAGGAAGTAAAAGAAACTCCTTGTTGGGTGAAATTACTAAAGCAGCTATACCATTTCAACAGCTGCAGATGGAATATTTCTTCAACCTTGCCTCAATATAGCTAAAATAAACCTTATCAGCCTTTGCTAATATAGTTGAAGTCCCTCGTATGACAACACTTCCTGGGTGTACTGGAGACAATTAAATTTGTTAAAGCATTTGTGGCAGCAAAGAACTTATTATGTCAGCATATATGATACTGCAGACCATACGGAGAAGCTGTACTATTTCATTGGAATCATCTGCTGTTGTATCACACAAATGCCTCATATGTAGGGTTGCCAGACGTCCGGCAAAAGGAGGACATGTCCTCCTTTTTAGCCTAATGTCCTCTGTCCGGCAGGCAAAGCTAAAAACCTTTAAAATTTCTGGCTTCTGTAATATTTTATGTTATAATTTTGGATGGGAGGGGGAGAGGTGGAAGGTGGAAAGCAGTCTCTGATGGAGTCACAATCTAAGACACCACTTCGGGCTGTAAATCAGCCATGCCCACGTGGAGCCTTTGCTTCTGGAGGTGACTTCCTGCTTCGTTTTGAGCAAGCTGCACATAAAGATTAGCAAGGAAAGGAGAGCAAGATATATACATACATATATATACACACACACCACGAGTGAGAGGGAACGGGCAAAACAAAAGGAGACAGTCGAGAGAGAGCGGCGGCTGGAGAAGGACAGGATCTTTTTTTTTTAAGGGGAAAAAAAAGTTTGTGGGTTTGTCCGGAGGTATTCGAGCGAGCAGCAGGAGTCGAGAAAGGAGAGACGGTGGCGGTGGCTAGAAAAGATTGAGGAAGGCTGGCGGAGAAGAAGTGAAGCTGCAGGTAAGGGGAGCCAGAGCAAGAGCGGGGCTCCGCACCAGGCACCTGCCAGAGAAAGAGGGAGAGGGAGAAGAGGCAGCAGCCGCAGCCGCCACAGCAGCAAAAGGAGGCGGGAAAGAAAGGGGAACCTTCTCGCAGAGCTCACCTCGGCGCAAATGAAGGAGCAACAACAGCAGGCGCCGGGATATGTCATGTAATTAATAAAGATTATAAGGTAATAATTGTACAATTGGCTGTTTAAATAATGTTTTTTGGTATTTTGAAAAAAAAGCATCCATTGAATTTATTTTTATTTTTTAATATGACTGTTTCTTGGTCGGTTCACTAAGAGACATTTATTGACAGCTATTGTAATAAAATTGTATTGATTGCAGGTTTAATCCGGAACGATTCAAATGAAACATTCAATACGTCCTCCTCTGTCCTCTTTTTTGTCTTTCTATGTCCTCCTTTTGGTACCCATGTGTCTGGCAACCCTACTCATATGGGAAATGACAGCTTAGAAAAGAGAATACTTGTATGGTATCTTAATGCTTACTATCATTTGCTCTGGAAACATAATAGAAGATCTTTATTACTGGCAGTCTTGGGACCAGTTCAGATGTACTCTTAATGACGGGTAAAAGATCAGAAGAATGGGATGGACTGATTTTGCCCTCTCCTGCTCCTCTTTGGGGTAATCTACCCTCCTCCTTCTTCTGTCTAGGTAACAGAACTACAAGCAGAAAAAGGTATCTATGTGACAGCTTTGCCTAAGGCCAACTCTCTTTATCACTGCAGGTACCCAAACAAATCGCACACTGTTCAGGGACCATCTACTTTTGGGTGCTTGGATGGGATGCAGGATAGAGGAAAGTTTGGGAAAACCCATTAGCTTCTTCCTACTCATGGTTCTCAGGAGCTAGCTATTGTTGGCTGTGGTTAAGCCTTGCCAGGGTTTCAACTGAACTAAGAATTCAAATCAATATTAACAGTTGACTTCAATTAGGCCAGTAGATTAGGTAAAGGTTCCCCTTGACATTTAGTCCAGTCGTGTCCGACTCTAGGGGGCGGTGCTCATCCCCGTTTCCAAGCCGTAGAGCCAGTGTTTGTCCATAGACAGTTTCCGTGGTCACGTGGCCAGCGTGACTAGACATGGAACGCCGTTACCTTCCCACCGTGGTGGTACCTATTTATCTACTCGCATTTGCATGCTTTCGAACTGCTAGGTTGGCAGGAGCTGGGACAAGCGACGGGAGCTCACTCCATTGCGTGGATTCGATCTTACGACTGCTGGTCTTCTGATCTTGCAGCACAGAGGCTTCTGCGGTTTAACCCGCAGCGCCACCACGGGCCAGTAGATTAACAGCAGGTTAAAATACATCCTAATGTCTGCTGTCAGTCTTTTAATAAATCTGTGCCAGTCCCATGTGAAATGCCTTCCCAAGGTTTTAGTTCTTTGTGTGAGACAAATTCTGTGTTTCTTCTTTAGGAACTTGGTTGTCAGGCTGACATCATGTCTAGAGAAAAAGCGTAGTTTCTGGGCTCAGCTTCAGAGCTTAGAAAAGGTACTTTGTGATGCTCCAATGCCCAGAATCTTCCCACAAGCCACATGGGCTGAGAGATCCTGGGAATCTGGAAAAGTTATTTTTCCAAGCTCTGGTAAGCTTGTTAAGATACATCTTTTGCCTCACTTTTAGGATCAAACTGGTTGTCACTGCCACCTGCCCTCTCCTGTATTTCCATGCATATACCTATTCCTTGTGAACACTGATGACTTTGTCTAGCTCAACATGTGTGGCATGATTATAGTCTTAAACAATTACATGGGGATGTTTGGATGGGGTTATGAAATCAAGCAGTCTTGGACTTTGTACAACAGATCAACTACAGTGGGGGGGAAAAGTTTAAAATTTCTTTCATTTAGTTCCTGGCAAAGGAGAATTGGCATCATTCACCCTTGTATACATACAAAATCCACAACTGAATAACTGCCAGTAACTTTTCAGAAAAATCCAGGACATTACAAATTTGCATACATTAATATATTTGCATAAATTCAAACACCAGGGCTCAGAAGCACGTGCTTTCCATTTAACATTATGTCACAACGAACCTAAATGTAGGGGAATAATTGCATGGGTTTGCAAAGACCCAGAAAATTCAGTATGAGCTGCTTGCTGTATAAAATCCCAGTAATTAAAAATTGGCAATGAAATGCCTTATGTTCTCTAAGCTTTGGGTCCTCTTGAGGAGAAAGGCAGGATATAAATAAAATAAAATAAAATAAAATGGTGCTACTTTGGCATGGCGGGCAAAATCAAGGCACAACATCCCAGGACAGTGCGGCTCACTTTTTGACCTTGTGAGCCTTTATTTTCCACATGCAGAAAAAAACAGTAAAATGCCTTCACCGCAAGGAAAATATAGCGTTTCTTAAGAAAAGGTACTAGGATTAGTCCCTTGGCTCTTCCATGTATGGATGGGAAACACTCTTTATTTAACACCTGGAAAGTTGCTACCAGACTTTCTACAGAGTTTCCAATGTTGCAGGTTTTGGTTTTCCCTCTAAATCAAATCCTACTCTATGTTTTTTTTTTAAGCTTGTTATAAGCATTTTTGGCACTGTTCTTTCAAATTACTCAGAATGGGTAATAGGTCTCTAGAAATGTTAAAGATGAAAATCAATTTTTTTCCCTCCACATACCCCAATGCATGTGTTGGAAAAGTTGCAAAATAAATAAACTGCACTGCATTTTCACTTTTGATTCAAAACAAACAGAAGATGTCCTAAAACAGGCTTTGTAGAAAGTAGATCAACAGGCAAAGGTAGGCCTGTTAGGGAAATACCTTTTGTTTCAGCCTGACAGCTGGCCAGTTGCTATGGAACAGCTTTATTTAAAAGCATATGCACGCTTCATTTGTTTGTTTGTTGTCTTATTAAATATCAGCAGCTACCTTGAGTCCCATTTGAGTGAGAAAGGCAGGATAAACAAAAAAAATTTTAAAAAAGAGAGCAAAGGCTCAATCATAAAGAGATTTGCAGTAGTTTTGGCAATACGTAGTGGCTCCGAGTGGTTTAAAAATAATAACGCGGGCTGCTACGTCTCAGGGCACCAGCTGAAGCCTCAGGAAATTGCAGTGCCTCTCTGAGTCTCCAACAAGGGAGGCAATCTCAAGGTTAAGCAATGGTGTAGGAGGAAAAAATATTATTTTTGTCTGTCAGATGGTTTTAAAGTTCTTCCTCAATAATCCTTTGTGGGGGGGGGGGGGAGGCTCTCACTTATCTGCCACTCCAACTCTCAGAATTCTTGAAGACTTCCCCAGACAGAATTCTGGGAGTTCTGGCCCACAAACACATACCTGCAGAAACCTTGATTTCACTTACCTGGGCAATGACAAGGCCGCCTCCTAGGCCATCATATCCTGCTGCAATGCTTTCTGGGGGGAAGCTACCACAGGGCTTCTTGGGAGTGACAGTCTCATTGCCATTCATGCTCTACAGAGGGTGCTCCCTGAAGAACCAACACCCCAGGAAGCACTGCATTTTTGTGCATTTTCTATATTTCAGGAGGGACTTTTTTTTTGGCCAAAAATATGGTAGACGTTATGGTTGTAACTGTACCCCCTAAAATTATGAAATTCACAGCATAGATCCACCCTTCTTCCTCATGCAAAAAACACACGTTGATACACCCTTCTTATACTTTAACTTGCTTCCCCCCCCCAAAAAAAAACACTACAGAATAATCCCACTCCCCATATGCAAAACTAGTAGGCAGAAGAGCTGAAATGAAACACCAACCTGTATAGTGTTGACATCAACACAGTAGAGGTGCATCACAGTTGCATCCACAGTTACATGACTTTTCTTAGTACCATTCAGTTGATGTTCATTTGTGGGAATGAATGAATGAATGGTGTTTAAATGGCTTAGTTCTGGATAAATCTCTCTCCCAAATCAGAATGAAGCTCACCTCTTGTGATTATTTGGGTTGGAAGGTTAAAGTACACAAAGGGGGCAACCATGTGTTCATGTTCTGAGTGAAAGAGTGGTTGATGTAGGATCTAAATTTCCTTACTTGGGTTGGAGGGGGGGGGTATACAGTAGCTTCAACCATAACCAATGTTCCCTCTGATTTCTGCTACACTGCGCAGGGCTTTGCTGGCAACTGGAAGCAAATGGGCAGCAGCATTGATCTGGCTGCATGGGACTGATGTAGTGCTGTGTGCACACGGCCAGCTTAGAGGGAACACTGGACCATAACTTTTTGCTTCAAACCAAAGGGCTTTTTTTCTGTGAGGAATTCATTCTTTAAATGTAAAATATAAAGCTTGCATGACATTTGGAGACTGCTGCATTGTTAATTCTGTTTTATGTCTTTTTATTACCTTCCTTTTTCTAGTTTTCCCTTCTTTTTTAAAGATAGTTGTAAAAGTGAGGAAGATCTGTACTTCAGTGACCTTGTTCAGGTGACCACTTTGTGGGGGAGTGTGAGAGGCATACTGAGTACACTTATGGATGTGCATGACTACAGAGACTAGATTATGCCAAAGCGAGGATCCCTGGCAAACACATTTGCCACAGTTGAGTTCACAGACTCCTACATACAAGCATTGCTGCCTGTTCGGGGATTCAGATGAGGATGCCTGGCCATGTGAGAAGGCACAAAGTTTTGCAGGTCTTTCATCATGGCAATATGCCACATTGGGAATACCAGCATTAGACTATTAGTATAATCAACATCCTTTTCCTGAAGCTATTCAGCTATGCCCTGACATGAACATAATTTAAGACAAAAATTATATAGGCTTACTACTTGAAAGAAACAAACACACTTTTGACATTAAGGAAAACTACTTTAAAAAGAAGAAAAAGAAAAATATTTATGGGCTTCCATAATATAGACCTCAGACAACCATAAAAACTTTCTGTTCAAGTACTTCAAAGCACATACTCTGCAGTGTTTGCTACTCAAAAATTAATAAATAGGTTGAATGCAAATAGGCTCCAGATGTAAAAGGAGAGAAAAATGTTGCTGAGGGAAAAAGAAATGCTTTCTTCCCTTGAACTAGCACTCGGTAATGGCACACCAGCATCTTCCTTCTACAGAACACATTTTCTCCATTTACCATTTGGGATCTTGAAGAAATTCCTTGAAAATAAATAAACTCAAAGCACATATACAGTATCTAAAGTACAAGAATTGGCATAAACATGGTTTCCTCCTTTCACTGATTTGGCACCTAGATACAAGAAAGGTCATCAAGAAGTCCCTGGTTCGGCTCTAGTCTCTGTGCCACAGTTCCATTAAGTGGCTATCAGCAAGTCAGTATGTGTCTGCTTCAGCCTTTCCAGCTTCATTTAATAGGAATGAGCAAAACACCCCCAGGCCATCCCAGTCCCTCCCTCATGAAAACCATTTCACTGTATGAAAGGGGTGTCCCCCCCAAGGCCCACCCGCCCCAGCACACACACAAAAATCACAATCAGACGCGCCCATCCAAGTACTTCTCATTAGCCCCCCCTCCAAAGTTATTTTCAGATTATTTCTGAGTCTTTGGCAGCCAGTGGAAGAGTCTGCAAATCAAAGTCGAGCCTCCAAGAGTTGCTGGCATTTAAATGTGAAAATACTCACCTAACTTAGGTTGTTGTGGCGGGAGGTAAACATCTTTATTATTTACACTTGTTCAGCAGGCGGAGGCAAAGAGGCAGTCCCGAAACCAGCAAAATCAGGGAGCTGGACAGGGGACAGACTGTATTTGTCTTCAGTGTGGAAGGGATTGTCACTCTCAAATTGGCCTCCTCAGCCACACTAGACACTGTTCCAAGACCTCTATTCAGAGCACGTTACCATAGTCTCTCGAGACTGAAGGATGCCTACTTCTACTAAATAGCAGAGTAAATAAATATTACTAGTTAATTTGAAAACATGTTTTCTTCCAAACTCTGATATAAACTGGCAGAAAGATATTTTGACCACTACAGTAAAACTTTACCCAGTTCCCTACCTAAATTTATAGCAAAGACAGCCCTAATTCCAGCTGTGACTTCCAACTAAATGAGATCTACTGAATCAATGGGATTTACACAAGCACGGACTGACTACTAAGCAATTGATTCAATAGATTTACACTAGGTGGGACTGACAACTGGATTTAACCCTCAGTTTCAGACTTTTGAGTCATACATAGTTTAAACTGATTACTTCTAATAGCCAAAGGACTGGATTGGAATGAGGATGTCCATTCACTGTGGGCCAAGCCAGACCCAAACTAATCACAACCATTAAAAGGCCATAAACAATATTGTTTATCCACTACCTTCTTATAGCAAAGCAGTTCAGTGGAGGGTTAGTGTTCATCCCTCAAGTATGCTACTCATAAACATTTGGCACAGACTTCAACGTATTTCAGAAGTTTGCCATGCTATTTCTATGTGGTGTAGTCTGGGGGATGGGTGGCCTTAAATCCAAGAGAGATTTGGTCAAGCTGGTGGTAGGTTAACAACTGTTGTATGCAGTGCTTGACACAGAACAAATAACTTTCCCTGCAGGACATATACACATATGCCCTGTTTGATCCTTCCTCAATACGTGCCAACGAGGTCAGTGGACTAGATAAATATGCATAGACTGGAGCCAAAATATTTTCCTTTTCCTGCCCATTCAAAATACTTACTTGTTCCATCTCTTGCCTCCTCATGTTGTCTAACATCAAGACAGGCTCCATTTACAGTTCTTGAGCAATTTAACTGCAATCAGCCCTTACTTTGGTTTTCCATTAACAGTTACCAATCTCAGGACTTTTTGACAGAGTTTGCTATAATTTTAATTCAATAAATGTATCTCATTTAAGGAAAGAAGGAACGGGCTAAGCATTTGCAACACAATTATGTATATTTATTTGAATTTAATATCAATATCAACAGGGTTCCCTTTAGTAAATGACTATGTACAGGACCCAAGCTTTAGCTACCATGTGTGTCTGGTTACACTTGGGTTAAAATAATTCCTGACAAAGGCATAAATACAGATAGATTTCTGACAAGCTGTCAGTGCTGCTTGGTGCCTTCTGTCATTCAGTGGCTCTTTATCGTCACATCTGGAGCTCCCTCAGCCATGTGTTGAAGGACTTGTACAAGTGGAAAGGAGCACAGGGAGGAAAGTTCCAGCCAAAGAAATATGACAAACAATGCTGGCACTAGTTTACTCTCACATTTGACAGAAAGCCCATGGTGGCATCATCTGTTTTACTTATGAATAAAAATATATATGCAAACAACAGAGAATGAAGGGAAGGGGGGAAAGGAAAGGAAAGGAAAAAAGACATGGTAGCTTGGAAAAATAAGTCTGCCAGAAATGAATGTTTCAGACATATTTCATAAAATCCACATTCTTTGATTTAGTAGATTTATGCACTATTTTCTAATGATCAGCACTGCATCATACTTCCTAGTTTTCCGCTTAGTGCTCATGCATAACTGAAGCACTTTGAGGCAATTTAGAATGGGCAGATGTATCAGAGGGGGAACACCGTGGCTTGTCTAGTACTTGCTGATAAATTCTAAATGTAGAAAAACAACACCCCTGTCTAACCATTAGGGTCCTTAAGAAAATGTTGTGGAAGATGTTTGTGGGATGCTAGTGCAGCTGAGAAGCAAAGAAGTTCAAATTCATGAGATTTTGAAAGTTTTTTTTTAAAGGTATACATTCCCTACATTTGGAGATATGTTTAGATGGAAAATGTTGCATTCCCATCATCCTGACACCGTGTCACAGGATCAGCAATTGACAAGAGACACTGTGGGAATAAGTACAACTGGCAAAGTGACACAAGGGGTCACTCGTGAGCCTTCGTTTTGCTTTTTCTCCGTTCATAGAGTGCAGAAGAGGCCAAGGGTAGATGACTAAAATTGCTAGTACTCTCCTTCCCTTCTGTTATCTGTTAGGAATCATATTTCACAGTTAACTTCAAATGTTGACATTGAGAGAGAGAGAGAGAGAGAGAGAGAGAGAGAGAGAGAGAGAGAGAGAGAGAGAGAGAGAGAGAGAGAGAGAGGGAGGCCAATCTCAAAGGTTTGATTCTTTTTCTGGCTCTTTTTCCAAGGCATTGTCAAGTAATGTGACTTTCTCTAGACAGGAAACAGCTTTGGGATTTTAAGGTCTGCTCCCACATTTCAAGCACATTCAGGCCTCTGAGAGGGCAGAAGTGTTTAATCCACCTCATCACAACCAAAGGGCAACATCTTTTGGAAGGGAATGCATTTGTTGTCAACAGAACAAAACGTCAAGAAGTACTGCACAAGTTTCTGATCTTCTAAAAATGTTTGTCCAGACACAACGAATAAAGTATTACATTATTGCCTTCAGATCCTGAGAAATTCCTATTGACTTGACTAGGATTGTATAACACCCCCCTTTTTTTCTTTTTAGGGGAGCATCAATTACATGAAAATCTTTGACTATCCTAACAATAATTAAAAAAATACAGCCAGCTGGATCAGTCCACAGCTACAAATAAGAAGCACGTCCTATAAAGTTAAGAACTTTTAAATATAGCAGACTACCTTCAAATAGTTTGCACTGCAAAAGAGATACCTTTCAACAATATCTTGTTCCTGAGAAAATCTCATTTTTCTCCCAGCTATCAAGCTATACTCCAAGGAACAGGGAACCCAGTGGCAGGGGAAGGTATAATGTCATAGTTCCTGTTACTAAGAGAGTATTACAGCTTTGACCTTTTAAGCCCTAATTCTGTTACACCATTGGATAGCTCTTCTCCCATTCCTTTTCCTCCCATGATGTGGACTTCACAATTCCTGTATCTGATCATGCATATTCCCTGTGCCTTTCTGTAGTGCACTGTGTGTCTGTGTTGGTCACTCAAACTGGCTCACCCAATAGCTAAGAAGCAGTGTTTGACTTCCTGCAACACCAGTGTAGTACTTCTCATACAAAACTATGTAATAAGCACTGAAGTGAAGAACACTACCTTGTCTATAGTAATAGTCAGCTAACCACAGGGAAATCCTGCCTCCTTGTCACTTCACCTGACTCATCAATCTGAGCAATTAATCACAGTAAGTAGTGAAAACATCTATTTTATCATTCTAAGAAGTGATAGCCATGCCTTCCCTCATCTCACGTTCTCTGGAACCCAGAGGGACCTTAACCTGAACATGTACTGTCTTCCCCACAGATCCTGATCTGCTTCCTCTGGCCTTAGCCATTTTAATACAAACTACACCCTTGCCTTTGCCTTAGTAATCCTTCTTGGGTTTTCTAAACATAAAGTCCTCAGAAGTGATTTACCACTTTCTCCTTCTAGTAGTGCTCTGCTGTCATGCTGTTCTGTAATCTGTTGGGAGTAGTCAGCAAATAATCTTGTGGCACGATAAAGATTAACACATTTTATCTGTCTAAGATTTGAGAACTGCAGTCCACTTGAAATCCTTCAAGAATCTGAAGAAGTGGTTGCACTCATGAAAGCGTTCACAAGACTTTGTCTTCAACTGCCAAAAATCCAAAACTAAACAAAATTTAGTGTGACAATTATAAACATTCAAAAGAGCTGTTATCTTGAATTTACTAGATCAAGTCCCCAATGCATTTTTATTCTGAAGGTTTAACAGCCTTCAGGGATACAAGTGTTCAAATTATGGTGGCAGTGGTGTGTGTGTGTGTGTAAAAGAGAAAGCTTTTCCTTCCTTTAAATGTGACCACAAGGTTCTTGTTATCTGTTCAACTGAGGACCAATGAGCATATTTGTTCAAAGTTGATACAGAAATTGTAAAGACATGCTTTAAAAATTATGCTTATGATAATCTTCATTCATGACCAGCATGAAGGATATGAAAGAATCACAGGAGAAGCTTGACAGGCACTTGAAATGAGAGCAATTTAAATGTCAAATATAATAAAGGGAGGAAAAAGAATGTGGATATTTTATATAGAGTTGGAGAAGCCGCATTCCATATTTTATTACTTTGATGTTACTGAAGAATGATAGGACAGTTGTGAAACACAGCTAGCCAGTGACAAGACAAATGGCAGCTATATTCCACACTATGTATACTGCAAGTGTTTTTGAATATTTTTGTCTAGCAATTGGCAGTATTGCTCATGTACATAGCACTATTAAGTCTCTCCCGTGTATGACAGCAGAAGTACTGAGGTTCCTGACTGAATAATGCTGCTACCTTGACAGTGATGCATTTAACCTCGGCTAGTTTAAAACAAAGGATGTGATATACTTATCTGATCATCTCAGAATAAAGAGTCCCTGATCACGTTTGCACTCAACTCTACAATTCCTCACAGGCTACTTTGACTTTGACCATTCAGGAGATGTGTTTAAGATCTTCCAGTTTTGTCCACTCATCTGAATTGGTCTCCACGTCTCACCATACTTACTTTAAAGTCATACTAATTTTAAATTCATCAAGAAGCTCTTTATTTTATTTATTAATTTGTTAAATATCATTTCCCATCTTCCTGTTATAGAACAGCACTTGGGGAGCTAAATCCAATGTTAATCCTAATTGAAGTAGACATGAAGAAATTCCTGGAAATTATGTTAAATTGACTAATAAGTCCCATTAATTTCAACAGGCTACTGCAGATGGAGTTAACTGGATTTAGCCCAGAATATTTAAAAGAATACAGGCATAGTCTTTAGGAAACTAACTTTCAGTATTTGAAGGAAAATGGAGACCTATGGACCGTCATATTCTTCTAGGTTGTAGGTACATGTAATATATATTTAGCATGACATCAAGCCACTCAATCTGAAGCTGAGTACTTAACATCAGTTGTAAAGACGAAGCACTTGATACCGACATTCTTTGCAGGATCTCAGATTCCAGAGATTGAATTTGTTGCCCTTCAGACACAGTTCTAGCCATCGAGGAACATCTGAAGAGTATTTCATCCAACAGGATTCTTAGGATTATATCACAAAAAGGTCACCAAACAAGACCAGCAGCCCCAAGAAGTAATAACATTTAAGCTGGTTTTGTGAAGTAGAAACTAGCACACCATGATGTTTTGAAGTGTACCTAACAGGGAATTGCAACATTTATGTTCTGCTTCAGTAGCAAACTGTTTTGGGCAGACATGCCACTATAGCAGATACTGCCTGAAGTTCACCTCTAAGTGCTACAAAGCCAATCACTATAACCTTGGAGAAGCTGAAGGCAACCAGATTAGATAACAGATAGTACAGAGGTAGCTGACACCAAATATCCATCACTGAATTGAATAAAGGATTTAAAGTAACAGGTCTCTAACATGACAAAATATGGGAAAGCATTAGCATTTGTCTTACATCTTCCTATTTAGACATCAAAGCTGCAAATATTGCCTGCTAGAAATCAGGATAAAAAGTGGTAAGGTATATGGATGAGATGAGCTATGAACTTTATTTCACTAATATCAGAGAAAATGTAGAAGAGAGGCTAAAAGCCAGCTGAAGAGAGCCACAATGTGGCCAAGAGTCACTGGAAGGCCACACTCTCCATGTGGGAAGGAAAGGACCAACCTTCATCATAACAGGTACATCTCCTAGTAGCCACAGAAGGACCACTTACCAACCAGAGAAGGAGTTGCTGTAGCAAGCTAATTCTGGCCTCTCTGCCTGCCAGGAGGCTGCTTCAACTGACAGATAATTGGGGACTGCCTAGGTGCAAAAAGCAATGTTCTAGCTGCTGACATAGGATGGGGATCAAGCACCACCAGCAGGCTGCATTCCTGTCTCCCAGGAAAAGGAAACACACATGGCAGGGGAGACCTATGTTGCCTACACAATGATCAGAAAAGGAGCAGCTGTTGTAATGGATGCTTTCCTCATTCCCTTCCTTTTCTTTTACATCATGTCAAATAGGCTGTGAGCTTGTCTGAAGGCTATCTTAAGTTTCAGTATCCACACAGTATTTGGACTATTTTAGGTAGTTTACAAATATAGCAATAACAACAACAAGATCTTGCAAGTTTACTTTGAAACTCCTTGCCTTTCTGGTAGCAAGATGTTTTAACTCTGGAGGTCAGTGGCCTTGAGAATTCATGTATTTTCATCATTCCCTGTGGAATGCAGTCTATCTGCATTAATACACTGAGCCATACTTTGGCAGTTTTAAATGTAATGGTTCATAAAACTTATGTTACTAATAACTTCCTACCCTTAATCAGCAAGTAGGAGTAAGATTTTTTTTCCTTTTAAAAATAATTGAGCCTCTAAGGACACAGATTTCCAGTTACTCTCAAAGGAAATGTGGATATCTAACCCCTACTCTCTCTTCATCTTCTGCATATTGAATTATACCTGGAATACATGCATACGTGCAGCTTCATGTTTACCAGTAAGAAAAAAAAATACATCTTACCAAAAACAAAAAGGGAGCAATGCACAAGCAACTCTGAATCAATTTGATCTTACTTTGCCCTTTCATTATTTCTGATTTCATGAACATGTAATCCTTTATAGCCCTTAAAGCCTCGCTCTCTCGCTCTCACTCTCTTCCCCACCACTTATCTCTTTATATTTTACAATCCTAAATAAGTTGCTGTGCCAAGTATATGCCTATACTAGTACATGTCAATAACATGCCTTTATTTTACATTCCTGATCCTTCATCCCTGTAATCTCTGGCTAACACCTGTCTTTCAGGACAGAATGCACCGCCAGGCTCTGCCGCTCCATATGTGCATCTTTTGCTCCTTGCTTGTCTTGCTTCCCTTGTCACTCTTTATCATCTGAGGACTTTAGAAGAAAATCTGGTTCTAAGATGGCATTTCAGAAAGCAACTTAAGATGGGCTTTGCTTCCCGTTAGTGGAACACGGGTGCAGCTTTAAGCAGCAGGAGGGAGAAATGTGAATTTAATCTTCCTTCAGAGTTTAACAAGGAATGTAAGGCTAGATAGCTGTTTACAAGCCTGTTTATTAAGGATTTCAGCATCCTTGAGAAAAAATAAATAAAACAGCATCCACTGGCACACTTAAATGCTGCATAATCTTGATTTACTGCCTGGCTTTCATATGCAACACAGACAAAAAGACTGTAATTGCACAATGCTGTACTACTGAGTTATGTTACATGAGGGAAACTGCTTGGATTTGGATAGAGGGAGGGATGTGTATACACTGTAAGTGGCAATCATGTGAATCTATGGAAAGAATAATGAACTATTTAAGGCGGGTAAGGAAAGAAAACATGCACTTGAGAGAATGAGAGACAGGGAGAAGAGTGTACAAGTAGTATTTTGGTTGGTGCATGTTATTATCCCACACTGAGCACAGTAGTAGTATATAGCTTGAACATGTCAATAACACGTCATAATAATAGAGAAGTACTGATAGATCCTAGTGGCTACAATGTCAAACCGAGGGTAATGCTTTTATTGCTTTTATGTATTATTTAAGTAAAATGTTGAGACTAGTTAATGAGATCACAGTGCAAGACTGAAATGGGCAGGCAATGCGCTACTACAACACAACAGCACTGCTGAGTCCCATAACTTAGCATCTGCTTAGGTTTGGTTTCAAGAACATGTACAGGAAAGTTTAGCCATTAAAAAAAGCCGCCCAGAGTGGTAGAATATACCAGATTGGGGGGGGGGGGGGGATATAAATCAAATAAATAAATAAATAAATAAATTTTTTTAAAAAACCAGAGTCTTGGAGCATCTTAATGAAGAAATGCATTCTGGTATACAGTTTTGTGGACTAGAATCCACTACCATCTGTGTAGCTGTCTAGTTAGGCATGCCACTCAGCTTTATTCTTTGACTGAGCAGTGCAATTTCACTCATAGTCGTCTGTTTTTTTAAGCACCTTCCTCTAATTACAACTAGGACTTCAGGAGAAATCTTCATTATGTCTCAAAGAATGAATGGGAATTCTAAGAAAAGTGTATCCTTTATGTTGTCCCCCTGTTCCTGGCTTCAAATGAATGACATTCCCAGAAAGAAATGGTCTGTCTACAAGACCAAAATGGACAAGAACAGAAACAGTATGATCATTTTCAAAGGCTGAGTATAAGATTATATCCATCAATGTTCCATTTCAGATGCTGATCAGACTGGAACATGAACCATTATCATGTGGTGGCATAGCACCCAGGACCACAGCTGAGTATAGCATGCTAGCTAAGGAGCACAGAGCAGGCCATGTGGTCTGCATAATGGTCACCTCACAACTTCTCAATTCCACTGCTTTCTGGATGGCTTTTGTCTAATGATAAGGGCTGTATTCACCATGTAGTTGTAAAGGATGTCCTTAATAAAAGACCCTATAATGCAAGTTTTGTAATAGAATTACCCCTTCTACCAGTGAAGGATATGTTGACTAGTTTACTACAAGCTGAAAACTTAGCTTTGTTAACCTCTTGATGTTTTCACAGATGGCTTGACAGATGATTGATCAGTTGGATTGTAGCTTCTGCTAATAATAACAGATAACCTGTGTACAATGCAATCAGTGCTGAGGGTGGGCACATAGTGTCACAGACACTGCTAGGTGATTTCTAAACTGAGTGACAAGTTTAATCTTCTTCCCAGCTGTATCCTGGTTGCAGGATATTTACATATTCACAAGGAATTTAGAAAGAATTAGGAAAAGGCTGTGTGGTTCAGGATTATACAAATGCAAGAGTTAGGGGATACCTTTAATGAACCACTTTAAAAAATCACACAACTTGCAAGCTTTCGTGGGCAAGTCTTGCTTCCTCAGACTGTGCATCACCCTTTTATGGATAGTTCAGAAAAAAATTGTCCCAAAAATTCATGGCAGATTCATGAGTCTGCTTGTACAAGAAATGTAGTGGGAGCTCTTGATATCAAAAGCTGTCAAGAATACAGCTCTTTATCTGATTCTGATTCTTGGTCCTGCTAACCTAATCAGAAAAAACACAGGAACTGTGTACATAGAACATTGATTAAAATGTTCATAAACTGCCTTCTGACTAAAAAAACTTGAAGACGGCTAGCAAGATAGACTAAAAAATAAACACAAAATAACACATCATATTAGAACTGAGTACCTTATAAATATTAACTAGCGGGGGGGAGGCATATAAACCTATTAATCTCTTATTGACTTTAACATACGTGGCCAAGATAGCCATTTTCTAACGAAGTGAGGCTATTTAGCTTATCATTGCTTTAAAAGCCTCCATTTCTTAACTAACAGACAGACAGAAAGACAATGGTATGTACAAGAGATTAATAGGCTTGGGTATGCTCATCCTCCCTGTCTCAATATGAGATATGGTTTTGTACGGTTGTGAAGATTGCTTCCTATCTACCTTTTCTGATTAATAGAAATGTTACTTCTAACAGAAGTAGCCTCTAGTCTAATACTTCACTACTTTCTTATTCACAAATTGCACATACCACTGCACTGTTAAAAGTGGAGGCTTTTAAGCTCCATGCAAATAAATGAACTGAAACAAATATAAACATAATGCAAATGAGACTTCTAGGGCATCTGGTGGAATTATTTTTTCTGAGTAATTAGACCAAGTGGTAGTTCAATTCCCATGGGAAAGAAATCACCTTGCTTGATAGTTATTTCTCATTGCTGTCATCAGGCTGCACTGAGAGCCTCACTTCTCTATCTTGTATGTGACTCAGTGTATTGATTACTAATCCTTCAAAACAAGGAAGAATCACATCATTGACACAAATATGTTTATGGCCCATGGGATATTCTCTAAGCCTCTTAGATTTTATCTTTCCTCTTCTAATATTAAATGTGGTCAGTGAAAACACTTGTCACACTGCAGGTGTATTTGTCATTGTCAATGCACAAGCAAGATAAAGTCTGTCTTGCACTCAGTCACAAAATATAAACGAGGACCAAACCTGTGTAGCCTTTTAGAGAACTTTGAAGGAACTGGAGATTGCTTCTTGATTGTTAAACCAAGATAATCTCTAAATGAAACTTCCTTGCATTGTCTTGTTCTTATAAAAAAGAGAGCTGTGTTAATTATCTCCAAATAAGTTATATTCTTCACTTCATAGCAGTGTAAGCAGAGATGCAATGATCATTTAAATAATCATCTCAAATGAGTCCTTAGTACATTTTCTCAAAATAATAACAACTTACCGGATGTTTCATCAACTCTTTCATCTACCACATGGTCCTTTTGATGGACCCATTCACTGTTGCATTTAAAATAGATCTGGGTGGCAGGGCTAGCTTTACAGTAAAGGTTTACAGGCTTGTTCTTTACAATGTAGGCTTCTTCGGGCTCAATAAGGAAGTGCGGAAGGGGTTCTGGAGGATCAGAAGGAAAGGTTTCTGGGAGCTCATGAAAAAAATCATCATCTGTAAGACACAAAACAAAACAACAGGAAAGGGAAACGTTAATAAATTATTAAATATGAAATTGAATCTGATCTGGACAGCTGTTTATAAGCTATTTTTCAGCAACAAACAAAAGCTAGAAATATCACAGTTAAGGTAGTCCTTACACGGATAACTGATATTCAGCTTATCCTATTACTGTTTCAAATAAATGTTTTGAAAGATTTCATGGATTTAAGAAAGCCTTTCCTGAGGTCAAAATGGCAGAGCATCAAAAGCGTATGCAAAATTGTAACTAACCATTCAAGCATGAGGATTCATTTTTTCCAACATCAGGCTCAATAACTATCCACCATAATATTAAGAACAATGAGTGAGATGTGTTTCATTTAACCTTTACAAATATATCTGGATAGTTTCTACCTAAAGCTTCTTTCTGGATTAGCATTGGATTAGCACTGATTTTTCTTTTATGATGATAACAAAGGCTATGCAAGATTCTGTTAAGTTATTTAACACTGAGCCCTACACTCATTTTATTTTCACAGAAGGACTGAGTTGGCTTTTATTTTTCTACATAAATGGTCAATTATATGGGGAGACTGGGCGAATGCCAATATGATTATCATTGCAAAATCTTACAGATGAACCTTATATTATTTTTTCATCACTAAAATTAAATATAATATTATTAAATCAGAATTTAGACAGCACTATAGTTATAAAAACAGCCAGCTGATTGCTCCCATGGGAACTCCACAGGCAGGACATGGAAATACCAAAGAACCTCTTTTGCTCATATTCCTCAGAAACTGATATTCTGCTTCTGATATGGTGTAGAGCCATCATGTCTATTAGCAACCGTGTCACCTACATACTGATTACAAATTAGGAACAGATGCATGCAGAATATCTGAATCTTAACAAATAGTACGATAACAGAAACTGTGAATTTCTAAATGGCTATTTCTAAATCTGTGAAAGCCTAAATGGTGCCTTTACTGAATGGATTGAGAATGAAAACCGATATGGACAGTGAAGTGGATATACTTCCAATCAACTAGAAATATTGAGAATTATTCAGCTTGCATCCCTCTCCTAGGTATCAGAGAACAATACAAGAAGAAATAATTTTGAGTAAGAACTCTGCTCTCATTAAAGCAGTGATTTAGTCTAATGGATGCTGATGAGGCAGTAAAGAAAGGCCCTGTCAAAATATGACCTGGGATTGTCAGAGGGTCTGGAAACCATGCACTGTGAGGAATGGTTCAGTGAATTAAGCATGTTTAGCCTGCAGAAGAGTTTATCAGACAGCCATCTTCATATATTTAAAAGGCTGTCATATGGGAGCAAACTTGTTTTCTACAGCTCTGGGGGGGAGGAAGGAGAACCCACATTAACAGATTCATATTACAAGAAAGACTATTTTGATTACACATTGGGAAGAACTGTCAGAAAGTGGAATGGTCTACCTCCAAATGTGTAGTGGGCTCTCCTTCATTGGAGGCTTTTAAAAAGGGGCTGGATAGCCAGTTGCCAGGGATGCTTTAGATGTGGATTCCCTATACTTCTAGTTGGTTGGGCATGATGACCCTTGAGTCTCCTCCCAGCTGCATAGTTTTATCATTCCATGAGTTCAACACATGCAGTTGCTGCAGTAGCACTGGTTCAAACCAGGTAAGGAGCACACTGTATTCTCTACCTGTACTCAGATCGAATAATTACAAACAAAGTGTAAAAAGAACACACCAGGGATCCCGTGGAGCCCTATAATGGATCACAACTAAAGACCTGCAGAGTTGACATGTGCAGAATTATCCCATATGAGTTGGTAGGTTGCTGCTTTGCACATACAGGAATGCACCAACACACTCACATCTTTAATTCTAAGGCACCATGGCACGGCTCGTCTAAACATACTTACAAGTTGTTACACTTCAGGACTCTACAACACTAAATATCCCAGAAACAATAACAATAACAAAGATAACACAAATGTAGAATTGCATACGGAGGGCTTGGAGACAACCACAGTGGACAATAGAATATTGGAATTAATTTCATAGCTTCAAGAGATGTGCTCAGCTTTACAGTGCCAACCCAATAGCAAAAGGCCAGGTCTGTGCATGTAAGCTAGGACTGTGCTCATAAAATCCAACTGGAATGAAAGAAGCTTCCTTATAGAAGCCAAACAGGTTAATTGAGAGAAAGAGATGTACAGATATCATGCATACTTTTTTCTAAATTTTGACCAAGGTCCTCATTTTCCTTCCAGACTAGTCAGCTTCCAAACTGGGTAGATAGGGACAAATGTGGGATAGAATCACAAATAAGACGAGGGTGATGTATATACAGGTGATGACTACCTGTTTTGTTTCACAATTATTATTACCCTCTACAGGTACAATCCAGCTTCAATTTGTGAGTTCATCTTGTTGCTCTGAGAATTACCGTATTTATCCATCTATAAGATACTCCTTTTTTCTAAAATCATTAGATTAAAACTTGAGGGCCATCTTTTACAAAGAAGTAAGCTGAGGCAGCTGAGGAGAGAACAAAACAACACATACCTTGCCTCTGTAAACCGTTTTCAGTCACAAGGCTTAGCTGCCTATAGTCAGGAGACTTAGCTTCCTCCAATCACGAGCCTTATGGAACTGGTGTCAGCTGATCCTGAACAAACCAATTGGAACACACCTCCTTGGAGGTGGAGTTTGTAGGTTCAGATTCAACAGAGACTCAAAATATCCGATGTTCTGAGCCCAGAGGCTGAATCCTCAAAGCTAGGTTTTCTTAATTTTTGGGTTAGAAAATTAAGGGGGGGCTCTTATAAATGAGGGTGTGTTATAAATGGAAAAATACGGTATATATGCTAACTGGGTGCAGGACTGGGAACTGAGGTTAGAATACAAATGCCATTTCACTGAATCACAAAGTTACTGAGGTAAATAAACAAGAATTATCTATTCTATGATACAAACTTATTCTGACCAAAGTTCTATTAGTTGTGAACATTAACACAAAAAGTGTAACTTTTGGTGGTGAACTCCTGCAAGTTATGAAGTCAGCACAGATGTTACCTGCAGCATGCTGAGCCACACAACTCAGTGAGCAACTAATAATGTCTACACTGATCTCATAGCTTGCAGCAATTCGTTGTCAAAAGTTACAGCATTTCTGTTATGCCAGTATAAAATGACAACAGGTTTTTGACCTCTGGATTTCTGATTAGTATGTTAATTCCTTTGACTGAAAAAAACAGTTTTCTGGAGAAAAAAACTAGTCAAACTGTTTAAAGTGATCTAATTTTTCAATCTTATCATTTCCCTTTGTTTGACTCTTTGAAACACTCATAGTCACCCTGCATTCTAAAGCAGGAGAAGCTAGCAATTCACTTAGAAAACTTGTTCCCATTGGCTTTAAACTCTCTCATCAATACACAACAACATTTGAAACGGCGAACCCAAACAGTTCTTGTAGTGGTAAAAAAATGAGGGAGTGGCAACTATTGACAGATCTATCAGTAAGAAGCTGACAGTCCTGAAGGCCCTATTCAATCTCCTCTTTTCTGCTTCTAGAGCAGTTATCATTATGTGCAGTGATGGATGCCAGTGACGATCAATAAAGCGTCATAGAATATGAAACAAAAAATACTGCAGAAGGTTAGCCCTCTTCAACACGTCAGTCTTCATGAAGATTAAATGTCAGACAACTACCTTTCTTTACACTAGATATACCTATATTTTCCTGTGTCCAGAATTACAAAGGATATGAAAGGATTTTCCTCTAGCCACCGCTTTTGTAGAAAGACAGATAAAGAACACACAATGATAGATGAAAGGGACTGGATAGATTGCTACCATGATATCTATCTTCATAGCTAGAGTTACACCATGTCTTTATTGGATATGGGTAAGCTGAGAGGGTTTGCGGTTTCATGGACCTCCAGAGTCTGTCAGATTGTGTCAGAAGAATATGAACCTTTCCCGCAGCCACTTAAAACTAGAATATTTAACTTTTTATGCAACCCAAGTCAGCTACTCAAGTGAAATATGCTGTACAGAAATGCAACATTATTGAGGCAACAGCAGGCAACAACTGGAAAAACCTGCAATATTGCAAAAATGCCCTTGAGAAAATTTGCTAGCCTTATTTTTGCATTCCTTAATATTCTTCAGGTATTTTGTATTAATTTATTTCAACATTAATTTGAAGCTACTGGCAATTCTGGTATGAGGTTTGTTTGTCTGTTGCTAGGAGTTAAACTGTAACCAAGGTAAATAGACATCATTTTTAAAGAACTTTATTTTTAAAAAAATCAATTAGATGTTCATTAATATTTTTTATTAGGTATGACATATTTCTTCTAAATAATACATTTGTTAATATTAAATGTTCTGAATATATGCATGCCAGCCATACAATTGATTTCTAAATTAAATCAATGCCATATACAGAGAAAAAAACCAAGTAGGTTTTCCTCTCCAGCAGGCCTGTTGCTTATCTAGTCATTCAACCAATTTTGTAAGAATGTGAGACATGGCATGTGAAGGGGAACCTGCCAGAGCATGGGAAACACTTACATAACTATCATTCCCTCACTAGGATTTTGGCCACTGAGTTAAAAGAAATGTTATTGTGCAAATGATAAACTAATACAATCAGTTCTCCAATATAAATATTTGTGTCTCCCCCCAACCCCATATCAGATTTTGGATCTGTTGAGGAAGTACCAACAGCAAGTTTGAGTACATTCAATCATTTACATTCTTTCTTCTTGCTGATTCAAGTCACCCTGTCACTAGCCTTTGATGTGTGCCTCCTTGAACATTATTAAATGCATTAACAGACTAATACTATGAGATGGAGCCAGACTTAGATATATTTAAGAACAGCTATTGAAATTAATGGATCTTACTTTAGTCCTGATTAACCTAAATCTGATTTACTCTAGTGAATCTACCTTAAGTACAGCTTAGCTTGGATCAAACCCATTTCACGGATGTGAGCAGGGAAAAAGCACATCCTGAGTGCTCTTTACACATACAGACGCACAAAAGCACAGCACAAAGTATATACATTAGAGATGAGTCATTTCCTCTGAATGGCCACAGGGCACATCTCTTTGTTCTGGTCATTTAATTGCAAATCACCAAAGAGACAGATGGAAACTAACAAAGCATACATATGTTTTATAATTAAACAAGCATTGCCTTGATCATTCCTGATGACTGGAAAAACAAACATTCATTTTCACTGGTGGTGCCCAGCATAATCATTGAAGATAATGCTCATCATCATGTCGTCCAGGTGGCATACTAAACTTTCTCTATTGTGCCTAAAGTTTCAGTTTCTTGAAGAGTAATCATATGTATGGTTGTAAAAAAGGCTTTCAGTTCATAGAACACAAATTTCAGAAAAACACTTTACAATAATGTACTACAAACCCATGTTCACCTTGTCAGCTGACCCAGGACAGTGTTTGGAAACATATAATATACACCATTGATAGAGATGCTATAAAATTATTGAGACTTCCCTCAACACACAGAATTGTCAAGAGAAAAGTCAATCTAAACTTACAAATAAAAACCGCAAGACTCACCTTTCAAATTTTGGAACCTAGATTTTTTTTCTTTTCTTTTGTTTGTTTTTAAATAAGGCATAGGATATAAAATACACCCTTGTGCATAACATTGTTCCAGAAAGTGTGAAGAAATTAATTTTGTAATATTCACACTCCCCATTCATAATTATGTCCTGCCTTTCTTCCATCCTGCATGCTGTGGCATTCACTGAGCTACCCCACTTTGTTTCCACAGCCCTGTCAGAGAGGTAAAACAGGATGAGAAGCAAGTTAGCAAATAAGCTACTTCTCTGATTGGAAAATGTAAACCCATATCGCTTTTGTTCAACCCCAACACTGTTAATTACACTTCTTCTTTTTTTTCACTAATACAAACTAATAATTCCTGTATTTGGGCTGTCCCTTGTCGGTTCATGCCCCTGCGCCATTCTCCAGGCACAAAGTCTATATACAAAATGACTTCTTAGAGGCATGGAATCACCATGAAGTAAAGCTGCCTATCTACCACACGTACACACACTGCCAACAGTGCATGGAATGAGCCCAGGTGCTGTAATCATGTGAGAATATTGCAATAGAGAGCAATCCAAATTCATAAGGCTGCTGGCTGGAGAGGGTTTGAATGAGGAAGAAGGGTTCCTCTGCCAGGGAAAAGTGCTCTCTCCGAAAGTAGGGCACTTTACTTTTTAACTGGTTTTTGATTTTGCCTATATTTCATGTGTGTCCATGATTCTGAATTGCACAATGCTCTGATATAAAGAAAGAAAGATTTGACAAGGCCTGGTAAGCCTTAGTGCAACCATGTTTCTATATCCATTAAAACATTGTTGAATATGGAAATACATTTTAATTTTAGCTCTAGGTCAGATGGAGTTTGAAAACACTAAAAAATTAATTATAAAAAGTTGTGGCCCATGTTCCAGATTATCCTCAATGTTGATGAGGTATAAATTGTTATGAGGCTATGGGGAACCTCTTCTATGTCATTAAAAAATAATGGTTTTATACTTACACCTTTGCAGAGTCTATATATTTTTGATTATTCCACACTGTGGAAGAGAGTATCTAACAACAAAAGGTTGACTAGATGTTGCTATTTTGCTAGGAAAAAAAGAGAGCCCAAACAATCACAGATCAATCTCCATCAGCATTCCACGCCTGCAGCCTATACATCTGTTCTACACCACCAAGAGGTAATAGGCACAGCCTTATCAGACTGATGGAATCATTGCTAGAAACTCAGTTTGTGCTCTCCTGGCTTCCCAGATGTGATTGCATCTCCTGCAGGAACACAAAACGTTAATTCCTTCTCTCCCAGACAGAGAAACTGTATCTTTACAAGTCCCATTCCTGTATACACCTTTGATAAATGGCTATATTTGGGGATGGAATTACAGTCCAGGTGTCCTCAAGCACAGTTAAAACATTCACTCTTATCTCTCTGAGACACTGCAATAGTCATACTGTAATCCACAAAATATGGCAGACTGGGTCATTCCATCTGAACAGGTCCATCATCTTGATCACAGCCTATAGTGATTGTGTTCATTTGCAGAAGCCCTTTCCCCCAAGATACATTATATTTAGACACTCACATAAAGCAAAGGGCTTACTGGCCCACACTCTATACATATATGCTCATTGCATGAATCAGAAACCTGATCACACATGGTTCTATGTTTTATGAGACCTGGACATGTAGAACAGACTTCGCACTTCAGAATGTTCTGTCCTCAATTTTTGGATGATAGGGACCAGGGCTCATACGGGTGGGAGAAAAGCTGGTGAGTGTAGTTCTGCTCTCCCCCTCACATGCAAATACAGAGAATAGGCAACTATTCTTTCAAACCTACCTGCTGATCATAGTGGTAGTATGCATGCTACAATGCCTGTCCTTAAGAGTTACAGCCACTGTCAGTGGGGACATTCTACTGGACCTTAAGGAGCAAGGTGAGAATGAAGTAAAGAGAAAGCCAAGCGGAAGATAATAATAAAAAATGGCCACTTCCATTCAAGAAAGCCAATCTATCCACTTGTAACATCACTGACCATGATCTTCCTACTCCTGCTCTTTGAAATGGGTGTGTATAGTACAGAAGTAATGGGGGGGAAAGGCCTTCCTCTGGGAGCATATTCAAACATAGTGCTTGCTTATGTTCACACAAATTCTGTACAGTGAGTAGGCTAGTGAGAAAATGAATCTGGGGATATTGTTAAAGGGTAGCAAATTATCATTTTGTTTGCTGTTGCATTTCTACTGCTACTAGAAATGCTGACTGGAACTTCTTCAGGCACAGAAAATGTATCAGAACTTCAACTTGTTTCCAAAGACCAAGCCATTTAGAATTTTAAAAATGTTTGTATTTCTTTTCCTTGTTTTAAGGCAGCATTTCATAGGACAGGCTTTTGACAAGCCAGTCAGTTCCCAGACTGTGCACTAATCAGAGAGGACCAAAGGACTCTAGAAGGAAGAATTAAGAACTGTAGTCTTTAATGTCCAGGAACAGGATCTGAACTTGAAATTCTACATTTTCTAGAACTATTCTTCTCACAAATGCTTATCATTTAGAGTCCCAGTCTGCTACAAATACCATGACCAAAGTGTTTATTATTTAAATATACATATGAATCACTCAACCTTGTTTTTAACATTGCATAATTTAATCCCAAGAGACAATGTAACTCCCTCTGCTTTTCACAGACCAAGGGGTCATTGTGTTCATACAAGCTGGGTGCTGCTTTATGCTCCCTGTTGGGACTCACTCACATTGTTTACAATGGAGGGCCAAGAAATTTTAATTTTCCAGGTCTGGGTGAGGCGATGAGCTAAATTGGGTGAAATCTATCACCTGATTAAATCCAGATCTTTGCACTATCCCTGGTGCATTACTGGAGGACTTAACCTCCATTCCTTTCCCACCTTGCTTTTCATATCTTCCCTGATGAAGGAAGTGCTCTATCCAAAGACTGCACACTTTTTGTGACTTCTTGGTTGGTTGGTTGGTTGGTTTCATTTTTATACCACCCATCAGGATGAGGGCCATTCTGGGTGGTTTGCAACATATAAAATGACATGACTAAAATACAGTCAACAGAACAATGAATAAAAATAATAAAATGCAAATAAATAATACCACTGAAGCATAAAATGGTAGGCCTAAGAAAGGTATGACCTTCATATAGATTTGGGAATTTGCTAATACAGACAGGCATTGCTCTTTTGAGGACAGTACTGTGTATCTTAAAGCTGGAACTTTCCAAAGAATGATTTTTGTACTTTCAGTCCTGCAGTTCTTCTAATTGTTTCTTGAAAAATCATAATCTACAGATAAACAAAACAAAATCCCCATGAATTCTGACCTTTATCAAAATAACCACGTCCTTGATTTTCAAAGGCAAAGGCAAAGCCCAATATTGCCTTCCCTTCTAGATCAAACACAAAAAGCAAGAGCATTCAGGAGTATTCTCTAAAACAATCAGAGGACCTCATTCGCCACGGTAGCTCCACAATATTAGTTCCTTTCTGGGAAATGTCAAAATCATCTTTTCATATTGAAATAAAAAACACAACCAAACTCTGATGCTTTTTTCAACTCTATGGTGCCAGGACAATGGATCTGATTAAGAGCTGAACTGCTTTCATTCATGCAATTTTAATTAAGAAAGCATTTTTTTTTTTGAAAAAGCAAAAACCCATCTCTGCAAAAATACTGCAAAGGCATATATCTAAGTTCAGAAGTGCTCTTTTCATCTCCATACTTCAACATCCCACTACCAGACATTAAAAGCAGAGGGGCAATGCCTTACCTTTTGCAAATGCTGGAAATGTCAGTTAAACCAATATAAACTCAACAATTTGCAGCAAGTGGAATAATCAGGACCCAAATTGCTTATTTGTCATGTGTCATACATAATCAGGGCTGTATTTTAACTAAAGAATAAGGCAGAGAAAATCAAGCACCTGAAAAGTCCCATTGATCGCAATGTGACAAAATTACATCTTTTATTGAGAGATATAGATTACAGTTTTCTTTTTCATTAATCAGAACACATCTTTTTCGAAGACTCACTAGAAACTTGAAGCTTAAGTTTTTATACTTTGCACATTAAAGCTCAATAGATTAACCATGAGGAATGGCTTGCACCTCTTACCTTTTAAGTAGACCTTGGTAAAGAAAGGACTAGTGCACGTAACAAAAGGTTTGAAGTAGGATAGGAAGGGCAATAGGCAGGTAAGTACTGTAGCCCACCTGATTTACCAAAAGCCATATTCTTGGATTTCCTTCTTGTTTCTTTCTCTAAGGTCACTTCATTGCTGGTCCTAGAAATTTTTACTGCTTGAGGTGAAAGAGGATATAGCGCTTACCCCATAAAGATAAGATTCATAATACCCATGGGCAATGAAATGATTTTGGCCTCTGAAGCAGAAAATCCCACAAACACTTCTGTTCCCCCTTGACAGTAAAAATACAACAATAATAATAACTAAGAATCTGCTGCCTTTAGGGGATAATCCATATCCGTTAGATGCCTCACTCTGCCCAGACTGATTTCTTTCTCTGTATCTTCCATTTTTTTCATATCATGTGCCACTCTTTTGTTAGACTGTCCTTCCCACTCTTGCAGTGTGCCCCTGCCTTAATTTACATCTTCGTTTATTTATGCCTTTATTTCCACTTATTTTCATTCACAGCCTACCCTACTGCAGACATTCCTTAGGAATGACCGAAGTATAAAATTGCCAGAAGAAAATTATAAAAACTTGTCATAATAAAAAGTGAACATAATCCTAAGCATCACAAGGATGCCTAAGACTTCACAATGATGGTGAGACTCTAAGAGGCTGACTACATAGGTTTTTAGCCCGCTGTTGTGTCCATTGCAAGAATGGGTTGGTTTGCTCGTAAAGACGATCATCAGACAATGTCTTCATTGGAGCAAACCAGACTGACCAAGACTGGTCCTATTCACACATGGGCTTCTACATGTTTGGTGCAGGTAAGATGCTCTAGTTTGGATTGTTTCCAGCATATGTGATTGCTGGAACTGGTGTAAAGCAAACCTTCCAGTTTGAGTTTGCTGATATCATGAAACGGCTTAAAGATGGAGCCACTTCAGAATAAAGGCAAATTATCCCTTTGTCTGCTCCTCAGCAGAGAGGAAGGGCAAGTAAGAAAATTGGACAGTATAATGGATTATCACTTATGTAGTGCATTAGTTATGAAAAATGATATATTTTCTTTGCCTTCTCTTAAAGGGCCAGTTGAGAAATTGCCTGCAGCCACAGCCACCACTGTGGCTTCGGCTGCAGGCAGTTTCTCAGCTGTCCCTTTAAGATAGGGCAAAGAAAACTTTATTTTTTTAAAAATAAGTGATAGAGTGCATTACAACAGTCCATATATAGTTTTTTAAAAAATCACTTCCCCTGCCTCTCTGCTGAGGAGCAGAGGAAGTGATTAATTTGCCAATATCCTGAAGTGCCTCACTTATTAAGCCACTTCATGATATTGGCAGAAATGATTTTCGTGTGAACTGTTAGTCTTGATTAGATTGCTCTAATCAACCCTGACTGTTTCAAAGTGGCCCACATGAGTTCACTTCCTGCTGCTGTAAGCTTCCACAATGGAGCAGTCAAAGAGAATGAATAAGAGTTCTTGAGGAAAGAAGGGCAGTCTGGATCTACTTTGTGTTTTACCACAAGTCTCCCACTACCTTAGGTAGAAGAACCACTGCTGCTGTTTCTGTTTTTCCATCCAAGCCTGTTACTGATTCACTGACCTGCTCAGAGTTCCTTTACTATAAGGCCATGTCCAATCCTGTTAGATATTAGCACTCTAGAAAGTTACGCTGGGCCCATCTTTTCAAGGAATGGTGGCAATGGTAGACAAGGGGCAAAAAGAACCATGTGAACAGTGGCAAGAAGGAGGAGTTGCAGCAATTAAGGAGAACATAACAGTGGCAAGACACCATGCTAGTGAAGGAAACAAGGACAAGAAGCAAAGAGATACAGGAGTGAAGGATGTGGTTGCAGCAGGAATGAGCTGGTCGGCCTTGCAAACAAGACAGAGTACAGGTTGGTGATGGTAACAGTTGAGTCAGCAGTGCAGAGACTTGTCAGAAGAACTATATTAATAGAAGACAGCACTAGGGACTTCCCTACAAACGAATTTTAGTGGTCTTTATTGTCTTGTATTATCACATAAACAACATTTCTACAGAACAGTTGTCTTTCTTTTTCCCCTCCTTAATACCACCTTCTCCTTAATAGAAACATGTTGTGCAGCATACTGCTATATTCTACTGATAGAAAGACTGAATAATCCTAACAGGATTTTTAAAAAGTAATTAGATACAGTTAAACATCCTAAATTGCCTGTCCTGTTTTTGTTTCATTTAAGTAATCCTTTATTTTTCTGTTTTGCAAAAAGAAAAGGTATTAAAATACTTGAATAATTATAAGTCCACCAACATAAATTTCAATGGTGAATTGCCACAAGTTGAGAAGTGAGCACAGGCATCCGCTGTCACGTGCTGAATCACACGACAGCAAATGCCTGCATTGACTTCTTAACTTGCATCGATTTGCTATGAAAATTTAGCCTTATGACAGCAGGTATAAGTAATAGGATTCTGGCCATTATGTTTTAGTTATTGTAGCCATTGTTAAAATATAATTATAATGTACTTTAGTTACACTTCTGTTATTATAGACAATTAATTAATTACAGACAAATGAATATAGGTAAAGATATGGGTAACAAGTTACTTCCAAGTTCTGTGAAATACTAAAATTAAAATTTATGGAGGCAACAGTCCTCCCAACTCTCATCATCTGCTTGCCCATCATTGAGAGAAATGGAATGAATTACTAGTACCTAGGTATTTGAAGCTTCCAACTTCCAAAGTCTGCATACAAGCTGTAGCAATAAGAAAATGCTATCTGAAATCTTATTGCTTAGCACAATAAGTGGCAACTAGAGTAGGTTAAATTAGGCATCCTTCAGTCTTGAGAAACTATGGTAACGTGCTCTGTATGGAGGACTTCGAACAGCGTCTAGTGTGGCTGAGAAGGCCAATTCGAGAGTGACAATCCCTTCCACACTGAAGACAAATACAATCTGTCCCCTGTCCAGCTCCTTGATTTGGCTGGTTTCGGGGCTGCTTCTCTGCCTCGGCCTGCTGGACAAGTGTCTCTTCAAAATGGGAGAGGCCATGATGCACCACCTGCCTCCAGGCTGAATGCTCAGATGTCAAGGTTTCCCATCCGTTGAGGTCCATTCCTAAGGTCTTCAGATCCCGCTTGCAGATATCATTGTATCGCAGCTGTGGTCTCCCTCTGGGGCGATTTCCCTGCACTAATTCTCCATACGGGAGATCTTTTGGAATCCGACCATCAGCCATTCTCATGACATGCCCAAGCCAACATAGACATCGCTGTTTCAGTAATGTATACATGCTAAAAATTCCAGCTCGTTCTAGGACTACTCTATTTGGAACTTTGTCGTGCCAGGTGATACCAAAAATGCATCGGAGACAACGCATATGGAACGTGTTCAGCTTCCTCTCCTGCCGTGCACGAAGTGTCCAGGACTCACTGCAGTACAGGAGTGTGCTCAGGACACAGGCTCTATAGACCTGGATCTTGGTATATGCCGTCAGCTTCTTATTAAGCCATACTCTCTTTGTGAGTCTAGAGAACGTGGTAGCTGCTTTGCCAATGCATTTATCCAGCTCGACATCTAGGGAGAGAGTGTCAGAGATTGTTGAGCCAAGGTACACAACTAGAGTAAGCCCATTCAATAAATGGGGATTTGGAGAATCAACACCTCTGTGAGTTACACTGATTCAATGAGCCTACTTTAATTACAGCTTACTATGCCAAACAACAGGATTTCAGCCAATGTGTTGTAGATACTGTACATGTTATGTGCCATCAAATTGCATCAGACCTACGCCCAGCCTCATAAGATATTCAAGGTATGTGAAATATTTAAGGAGCGGTTTTACCAAAACCATCCCTCCCCGGTGAGTTTCATGGCTGAGCAGGGATCTCAACCCAGATCTCTTGAGCCATAGTTCATCACTCCATCCAGTACATCACACTGGCTCTTATGTATTATGTATGCCAATGCATTAACCCCTATCTTGTCGAGACATATAGCCACAGATCAAGAATTAATTCTCCTCAACCTCTCATAGCTCTCTTTGTTTTTAAATATCAAGAATGAAAGAATGAAATTGTGTATATCATCTCTTTGTTTGAAATCTCACTGTCTAAAATGGAATTTACTTTGGAATGTGGACCAACAGCAGTTAAAAATAAATAGCTGCCAGGATATTCCATTCATTCTTGGATTTCTACCATTCAGTTAAATTTTTCACAATGCATAACCACAAGGGCAGCTGAAGTTAAATGTGTGTTGGGATGTGTTTCATTTTTAATTGTTATGATTGAAGGGTTTCCTGAAAAGAAAAAAAATATTGTTTTGTGTGAAATTAACAGCAGGTGCTACTTTGGACAGACATTTTGTTACAAGACAGGAGATAATCTCTTGTTCTTACTGCGAAGAAAAATACTGACTAACTTTGTTGCTGCCTTTCAGAGTCATAAGCAGGGTGGGGCTCTGACACAGGATGCTCACATTTAGAAAGTACAAAACATCAAGGGGAAAGAGATGATTCCGGCTTCTCCCCACTTGCACTCTTTACACCAAAGCACAGCTAATGTTAAGATGGGGGGAAAAGACCACAGGGGCATCCCACTGTTAAACCAACTTATTAGGACTGCTTGAATTATTGACTGAAACTTAAAACAGCTTCTATGGTGGTCACAGGGACCCCCAGAAATGAATTTGGGCAACTCCACTTAGTAAGGGTAATTCAGAGGCAACACTGATTTTTTCGCTCCCCTACTCTTCTTTTTAAAATTTATTTATTTATTTATTTATTTATTTATTTATTTATTTATTTATTTATTTATTTATTTATTTATACCCCACCTTTATCCTTGAAAAAGACTCAACGCAGTTTACAACATTAAAAGACAATATTTAAAGCTAAGAACAATGAGTATAGAGATGCATCTTACCTCATTAAAAGGCAATACGAAACAATAACTATACAAATATTTTAAAAATGCCACTGTGAGAAATGGAAAACATCATCCATTTCTATAGAATTGAAGTTTCCTTTCAGGTATGATGCAAAAATGTGCAAAAAGCCGGTTAGCTCATTTCTCCAATCTTAACTTCAGTCTCACAATGACTGAAATTCAGTAGTAAGTCACAGCTAGAGTAGGTCTATGGAATCAGTGGAACGTACAGAAGAGATGACTCACCAAATCCCCACAGATTCAATGGTCCTACTCTAATGGAGACTTACTACTGGATTTCAGCCAATATGAAGGCTAAATAACATTTTTAACAGGATAAAGTTGCTAGATCTCTTTTGTTCAGTGATATTTGAACATGATGAACTAATTCCCAATACCTATGCTTGTATCAGAATTTAAAATTAAATTTATATTGCTAGACAACATAATCTAAATGTTGTTGACAGATAACGTTTGAGCATGTATCTGCCAGGCTGTTGCAGAAATGTATGTAGCAAATGAATACATCTGGCTGTCCACAGTGAAAGAACTAGTATTCAGCTTTGATGGTTAGACTCTTTCAAGACTCTTCTGATACTGTTTCAGAAATTTAATAAGAATTTGAACAGTTCATCAGTTTGACTTCAGATTATAAAAATATAGGATTTTGTTTTTTTGGGGGGGAAGGAAGCTTGCCATGTCCATTTAACCTCATGGAGAGGGCGAAGTGCTATGGAAACCCTCTTCTAATTGTTACAAGCCTTTGCATGGTTATTCCATTGTGCTGTCACCTTTTCTTTTCATTTGTTTAAAACTGATAAAATATTTACGCTCTAAAAAGTGGGTCACAAATTGAGTGGGGAACCTAATCTCCACAGCTCTTCTGATGCAACAAAAGCACACAGTCTTTAGCTCATAAGAGCCGCAAGTGTGAGCTTCAGGCACTTTATCTAATTGAGAAACTGACACTAGTCAAATTAGATGTGGTCATGATGGCAGATTATGAACAGTTTCGTATCATTAGTATATGGTGTTCACTTTCTTTGAATAACTGAATATTGGATTTGAAGAGGTGAGGTCTAGAGGAAGACATGCAGGGTCAGAAGATAAGATCTCATCTTTTCAATTTGCTCATAAAGCTTAAATGCGTTATTCCATTTAGCTTTTACTTCAAAAATAAAAGCTTTTCTTCTAAGCAGTGTGAGCTTCTGAACCACCTGCAGCATGAGAACACACAACACATTTTCACTCCCCACTGCCATTAGTAGCCCTAATGGTTGACATGGGGTCAGAGAATTATTGCACCTCTAAGCAGCATCATTTCCTTCTTGGTGTAAGGCTTCATTTTTCTTTGACACATTAGTGCTGAAGCAGCTCCAGGCTCTTGACCCTCCTTTAACCTTGATAACTAATTAAAGATGGACAAGGCTTAGGCTAGAATAGTTTTTGTTAAACCTATTCATTTTTTTAAGTCCCCTTAAGGCACACTTTGTCATTTAGGATGGAGTTTGTCATATTTGCATGGAGATGAAAGCCAGTGTTGGAGATGGGGAGGAGAGATGAAACTTTTGCAATGAGGATGTTCTTTGTTGCATGAATAAAATATTTCATCATGTGCCAAATGCTATTCAATAAAAATGCTATATGTCACTCTCAAGCATAAACTTGAAGGTACATATTCTGTATCTCTTTACAGTAAAAAATGAGTTTACTCTTCTTTCCAACAGTTGGTATCTAGGCTTGAGAAACACACTATTCAAATTTGTTCATTATAACAGCAATTTGTTTATTTGTTTGTTTTGCTCTTCCCTATTTTGTTCTTTTTTTAAAACAAGCATACCTAACATTTGTTTGGATGATATATGTATTTCAAAATATTAGTACTGTCCACGTTAAACATTATGCTTTACAGAAAAATCTTCAATCATCTAGGGAATTTTTTTCAGGCTTAATAGTGATATCTGTCCTAACAAATATATACTGAAATGCTACATCCCTCTAACAAGCCACAGCACATCACTTTTTCAGAGAGGTTGTTGGTGGGGCAAAAGGAGTGTCCAGAATACTGGATATGCCCCTGAAACTATAGAAGTTCAAATTCTTTTACCTCTATGTTGTAGAGGTAAAATAGTGTGTGGAACCACGCTGGGAATAATCCTTTGTGATAGACAGTGAGATTAGATTTGGCTCTCTTACATACTGAAAACACTTTCTGCAAAAGTGAAGTAAGGCTCTTTAAAAGTCTTGTTTTAATGCCATTTGGCCCTGGTCAAATCACATCACACAAACTCCTTCACCATGCCTTTTTGTTGAAGAGACTGCGGCCTTTGGGGACTCTGATGTTCAGCAAATGTAGTTAGCTTGTCCAGTTGTGACTCATTTCTGGGCATGGACCTGACAAACCCTTGAGGTTATCACACAGCAGCAGATTTTAAACTGTTGTCAGTCTTTACAAGCAAGACTAAGCACTCACTTCACAAAGAGCTGAGTAATGTTTGCTAGCTCCTGTCAAACATGGGGCAGCATTCCACTAGAAATCCTCTGGTGGGTTATCTACAAACAAGATAACAGAATAGAATGGAGAGACTTGCCTCATATGAAAAGTTATCATAATAGTTAGTCCCATAATCTGAGACTAACTATTGGTACAGAAAAAGAGGTTAATGTTGCTGGCAGTTGGTGAAACTTGATTATGATTACACATAATTACTTCTTCCCACCTACCCTACCTGCAGAAGTATTAGAGTTTTGACAAAAAACATTTTGTAGCAACTAGCAAGATGTTGACAGAGAGCATGGTATCTATTAAATTCCTGGATGGCAACATATTGGCACAGAGAGGTGGTTCATCTACACCAGTGTTCCCCAACCTGGGGGAAGGTCATGAAGTGTTTTCTGAGGGATCACAGGTCACTTTATATGTGTTGTAGCCATTGTTTAATCATTTCTTTCTTGACCTCTCAAAGCAGGATATTAAAGTTAGTGTGTGTGTGTATGTATGATAAACAGGCCTGTTTTTGGGGGGGGGGGGGGAGAAAGAAGCCACTGCTTACTGAAAATGGATGACTTTACCAAAAATGCTTTTTAAAATGGGGGTAACAACTCAAAAAAGGTTGGGGACCACTGATCTATGCAATTGCTCTCTGCCACTCCCACTTTCACTTGAATATCTGCTTTTGTTTATCAGATGGTTGTATTCCTAAAGTTTTTAATAATGAAGAATGTGTGTATGTGTGCGCGCATGCACATGCACATGCACACACTCACACATGCACATACATGCACACAAACGCACAAACACACAAGGCCACTTCACATATGGTTATGCCTAACTTACTCTTTGAAAGGAATACTCAAATATGATTAGATCAGTGTGTGTTTCCATAAGTTCTGTTTTTTCTGTGTTTAAAGACAGGAACCAAATATTATCTTCGATCCTGCTATAATAGATTAGATAACACATATAATCCTGAAGAAGAAAATACAGAACATAATCTGCTCAAAACTGCACACCAATATCAGATATGTTCACATTATACAAATGGCTTACTCATGACATAAATGCATGCCACTTAAGATCAAATACTATTTTTTAGATGCTGAAGCATTATGATATACCTTATTTGCACAACTCTAGTTATCTAATTCACCTGCTGCCAATTTTGCTAGAATTATAAATCCTTCTTTTTACGCTTATTTATCTCTATATAAGTCACAAATGAATCAGAAGTCCATTATTAACATACAAAAGGAAAGGCTGCCAAGACCCCCTTTCCCATCTTAACTCTCAGTTAGGTAAACTGATCTTCGAGCAATAAAATGTTAGCTACAATTCAAAACAAGGCTTCAAATTAGAAAAGGGATTGGCAAAGACACCCTACTAACTAGCATTAATAGAAATTCAACAATGCCAGCATTGCCTCAAATGTTTGCATGATTTAGTATTAAATATATTATGCTAAAATCAGATATGCTTAGGCTATATTTAATACTTATTTAAAGAGAAAGTCTGATCAAACTCATTGTGAAGACTTGCTGATTAAATAAACACGTGCAGGTATAAACTGCCCCAGGGCTCCCGAACATTAATAAATCAATGCAAATAAAAATGCATGTAAAATCTAACCTATCTCATTTCCTCTATAGCAGAAAGAAACTTAACACTGCAGATGGTTCAAATATACTAATGCTTAAAGACATTTCCAGAGTGACCCTTCTTCTTGTACATCATATTCTTTATGTTATAGGCTGTACTTATAATGCTGGTCTTTCAGAATCTATGTTAATAAAGAAGAAGGCATACTCTTCGCTCTTCATGGCTCTGCTCCATCTCAGCCACCAACAGACTCAGCAGAGCATTCAGAAATACAACTAATGCATTGATATAAATACCCCATGGTCTGTCTAAAGCTTTACACAGCAATGGATTAATTTCAAGGCTCACCGTGGGGTACCACAATTCCATCTGGCTCATATGACTTTCAGAGGCAATCTATAGCCACAAAGCCAGAAGTTCACAAAAGTACTGTAATGTATGGCAATATCTGGTTACCTACTGCAATGCTACCCCCTGCAATAACTAATTTTATCAACTGCCTTTTGCAAAACCTTGCTGATTTGATATTCTCTACTTCCATTTCTCCTGCTATCCCAAATCAATTTAATTTAAAGAAAGATGTCAAAGTCAGGAAAGAAATTCCTGAAATCACTCCCTCCCAAATTACATTCTCCTCTCCACACAAAAGTTCAACTCAAGTTCTTATGTAGTTTGATACTTTATCCCCTATATTGGTTGACACCAAACTAATTCCAAAAAACCCCTCCTGCAGTTCAAGATGTCATATTCTTACTAAACAAACACTTTCAAAAGCCATGTACATTTCTTAAATCGCACTGCTGACTTGACTCGAATGCAAGTTGGGTTTTTATTTTCAATGACTGGGACTTGATTTGCAACTCGGAACCCACTCAACCCTCCCTTTTTCTGGGGAAAATAGCTTGTTTTCAGTAGGGACTCAGACATGCTTGTTTCCAATAGGGACTCAGACTTGGTACCAAAAGACTCAGACTTGGGACTCAGACTGAAAGACTTGCCAACATCCCTGCGAGGAACCAAAGTATAAAGCATTGGCTGGAGAGCTCAGTGGTTTAGGTGTCTGATTATGGACCCCCAAGGTTTTATTTTATTTATTTATTTTAAATATTTATATGTTGCCTTTCTCCCAAAGGAGCCAAGGCAGCTTACAATATTAAAGTTAAAAGCCAAATAATAAATTATTACAATATTTTAAAAAGCATTAAATAAATGTCATATTAAAATGCATAGTTCGATTCCCCGCTGTGTTTCCTGTGTGTGGCCTTGGGCAAGCCGCACAGAATGCCCCCAGAAGAAGGGAATGGTAAACCACTTCTGAGCATTCTCTACCTGGAAAATCCTGAAAAGAGTTGTCATATGTTCAAACTGGCTGGATGGCACATGAAGAAAAAAATTCCCACCAATCTGGATTTCTTTTTACATATTTGAAGTAGACATGGGCTATTACTATTCGTATCTCCAGGGATACAAATATGAATAGCGGCACAACAAGTCCATTTCCTCTCTCCCAGAACCAGTCAGTCCACTCACTGGACGCCGTGCAGACCTGGGCTCCTTTGTAGTTGTCACACCAATCAGGGAAGAAGCCCAGCTGGTGGTTCCCCGCCTCCCCGTGCAGCCAACCACTCTGGCGATGAGGCAGAATGGGGAGTCTCCCCACTCAGCTGATGAGTGGTTAGCTGTGTGAGGAGGCAGGGAAGCACCAGTCCGGCTCCTTCCCTGATTGGTGTGACAACTACAAAGGATCCCAGGCCTGCATGGCGACCAGTGAGTGGACCAGCCAGTCCTGGGGGAACGGAATGGACCTCCGTGGCACCTATGGTGCCACTATTTGTATTCTTATTCCCAGGGATATGAATACGAATAGCCCATGTTTAGTTTGAAGCAACTTGTCTTGAAAATACTTTAAAATGCACACATATCCTTTCCTGTCATGTACAGGCAACTCATAACCCTAAAACAAGTAACTACACAATCCCAGCACAGTTACTTTTTACAGAAACAAAACTTGCCATACACAGAAGGGTCAATTTTATACATCTGTGTGTTTTCCCCCCCCCACTAGAAACTGGTGTCAAAATGCAGAGAATACCTACTGCAATCTGGACTACCCAAAGTTCAAAGATGAGCTGCTAATCTAGATCCAATAGAAACTACATGTAGATAACTGTGCATAACATCACAGCTTTATTCTGCAATACGTAAATTGTCGAAATGTTCACACTTTAGGTTCTCAATGTGTGAACCTAAAGTATGTGATGCTGACAACATGTGATGCTGCTGCCATGTGTTTTACATTACTTCACAGCAGTGTGAACTTCCAGTTTGGTCAGAAAGGTATCACTGAGGGGAGGTGGAAGTTTTCAATGCACTTCTCCTGTGTCTATTGCTTTTCTACAACTACCAAAGCTTCTATTGGCCCTGGTGAATGGCAAGACAAGGCCAAAGTGCTGATCTTTCTCTTCTACATATGTTTCCTGTACATTATGGGAAACTAGATGACCGTTGTTTCCAACAACTTTGGGGTTGATTTAGGTAAAAGAAATGATGTAAAAGAATATAATCATCCTGCAGCATGTATGGATCAATTTAGTAGCATCCTTCCTCCTCCACAAAACTGGGCCAATTTTTAATAAAGAAGAAAAGATACAGGAAACAAATTACAGATATGTGTACTTGGCCTTTTATATATATATATATATGTTACTGTTTATGTTTGATGGGGTGTGGGCCTGTCTGTGTGCTTTCTGATACATATAGGAAAGGTATGCATTTATGGCTATTTTTCTAAAACAACAAATTAAAAGGTCTGGACCAGAGATAGAAAAATGTTGACATCAATCAAACATCCAACTTATATATTGAGAACTACAGCGTTACTTCAACAAATATGATGATCAGATTACTTGAACTGGGTAAATATTATTAGAAGAGGAAAAATAGTTTAGTAACAAACCTTAGTCTACTATCAGATTCCAGTATTAATACATTCTCATGAAGAGTTAGTAGTTGAGAAAAAGCATTTAGTTCAAGCATTCTATCTTTCTTATTTATTTATTTATTTATTTATTTATTTATTTATTTATTTATTTATTTATTTATTTATTTCTATGTGATGTTAGTACTTTAAAATACTCAATATAGTAACACATTAAATCAACTAAAGTAATCAAATATCAGATCAAACAGCAATAATATACTACCTATATTATATGTCTGAATGTTGTTGTTATGTGCCATCAAGTCAGAGCTGACTTATAACGACCCCAACAGAGTTTTCAAGGTAAGTGAGGTATATAAGGAGTGGTTTTACCAGTTCCACCTCCCAGCAAGTCTCCATGGTAGAGCCAGCGAATGAAACCCAGTTCTACATAGTCCTAGTCCGTAACTCTATCCACTACTCTACACTGGGAACCCCTCAAATATTTGAATCGTCCTATGTTAAAATGAAAATCTAATTACTTCCATTGAGAAAACTAGCTGGACTGAAAAAGAAGTAAAACTAGTAAAGGCTAGTAAAATCTTCCAAATGCCTGTCCCAAACCTTTGGTTAATTTCCTGTGTGCCAAACGCTTGTATTTGAATATCATTCAAACATGCTGTTTCCAACCTTATATATGAATTGGTATGATCCAACAAGACCTTCATCTCATGGTTCTGCTGATCATGTAGATTGATCCCAAGGCCACAAATGTATGTATTTATTTCTGGTTAACACTACAATGTAAGTAAATATTACTGTTAACTTGTTCCTGCACTAGTTGGTTTGGGGAACACAGATATATATTAAGCTTGTAGGACTACTGTGCATATTCTGTTAGTATCCATTTTAGTTATTTCATAGCGAGCCGCATACAGGAAAATGAAGTGTTATCTGATTTCCCTGTTCATTTCAATCTTGAACACTGTCGACAGATTTTTACTACAAAAAAATTATAAACAGGGAAAGCAAAACTGACTTCCACACTTACATTTCAGAGAAACTATTTGATCTTTAATGAAGCTAACTCAACCAAGCTTCCTGGCTCATAAGGATTCAAAAACTCTCATTATCAACATTTCATCCTTCTATTGACTTATTTTTCAATAATTTCTCTCCTTTCTATTCTGATACATGGGTTCATGAAGAAATAAATTTCAACTGTACTTCAGTGTTACATAAACAAGACTAACTGGAAGACATGGTTATACAGGCAGGCTTTCCCTACAGCCATTACCTAGTCTATCTCCCCTTTTCTTTTCTTTTTTCTCTCTTTCTTTTCTTCTTCTTCTTCTTCTTTTCTTCTTTTCCCATCTTGGACTCTGTGACTAATCTTGATTTTACTTTAGGTTATTTTTATGATATATGTAAACTGCCCAGAGTAGACACTTTGTAGATTTATCTAATAAATAAATAAATAAATAAATAAATAAGTCTCAACCTCATGTCCTTCCCTCCCCTTCTCCCTCCTCTTCCATTGCCCTGCTTGGTTGCAATAAGTGACTGTCCCCTCACTTTTAGGCCAACCAGGTCCCTACTGTGTCCAGCATTCTGTCTCACTCAGTAACTGCCCTGTCATCTGTCTGTGAGTGCCCCACACAGCTGAGGAGGACACAAAACATGGGTGAAGTCTCTAAAGAGTGTCCAAAGAGGACGATCAAGCAGCCAGCTTGCTATACAAATGAGACAGAAGCCGGGAGTTCAACAGAGTAAACAAAAGACTAGTCAAAGTACCAGCCAAGGTTATGCCATAAATAACAGCCCTACTGTGGTATCAATACCTACAGAGAGTAGCTGAAAAAAATAATTAAAGGAGCATCAAGGTGAGGCTGACAGATTTATTAAATAAAAGAATAAAAAGGAAAGAGTGCACAAGATATTAATTGGAAGACAAAGCAGGCAAAAGATTCAAGACAAGAAGATCTATCAACATTCTGGATGCGAGCACACAATATTCCCATAAATTTCCTTAGCCATCAGCTCAGCCTCTTGTAGCTGAGACGGTCTGTGCTCCAGTGAGGACTCTGCTGCAGACTTGGAGCTTCAGCTCAAAGAACCTCGTATTCATGAAGAGCCCTTCATCACAGAGACCTTCTTGGTCTCTGTGATAAAGGGCTCTTCATGAAGAAAGGCACACATTATTTTTCCACATTATTTTCTTGAACAAGGAGGAGACCCCATTTCCTCTTTGCACTCCAGCCTTCAGACTATCTGACTTTGACACTTGAGATTATCTGAATCTGCAGGAGGGGATTCTGCAACACTCTCTGAGCATCTCAAGTCTTCAACAGCTGCCTCTTCCTCATTGTCCTTCAGTTCGAGATAATTGTCTGGGGAGAAATCATCCAGCAACACTAAGACAAACACAGCCTTTGAAGCTGCGCTCAGAGTTTTGTTTCATTTTGTTTCAAAACATTGTTTCTTTCTTCTTGTCTTCTGTGCCTTGCCTCGCTTCCTCTCTTCTCCTCTGGACCTGCCACCTCCTGCTGTTTCAGATCCCTATCTATCTCCCTCCAAATAGAAATAAGAGGTTTTCATTTAACCACAATTTAGTGTTACACCCAAACCATAAGGTTGTTAATTTCAAGTGTTATTTATTGGGAAAAGGTAGTTTAAAAATCATGGCTAGATGTTGGCAAGGTTCCTTAAACTATTATTGTGACTAACAGGAGCTTGGTAGGAGTTGGATTTCAAGCTGGGTTCTGAAAAGAAAGAGGCATTCAAGATCATATTACAAATATCCTCTGGCTACTGGAGTGCACAAAAGAGTTTCAGAAGAAAATGAATCTACAGCAAATTCTTTGACTGTGTGGATCATGAGAAACTATGGGCTGTTCTTTAAAAATGAGTGAGCCTCACATTTGATTGCCCTAATGTATAACCTGTATTGTGGACAAGAAGCTACCATTAGGACAGACAGAATGGTTTCCAACAGGCAAAGGAATCAGACAAGGGTGCATTTCATCCCCCTTATCTGTTAAATCTGTACACAGAACACATCATACGGAAAGCTGGACGAGATTCACAGGAGGAGTAAAAATTAGTGGAAGAAACATCAATAATTTAAGATATGCAGATGATACCACCATACTGACAAAAAGCAGCAATGACTTGGAACGGCTTCTAATGAAAGTGAAAGTGCCAAAGCAGGGTTGCAGTTGAACATTAAGACAAAAATCATGACTATAAAAAGAAATAAAAAACTTTAATGTTGACAATGAAGGAACTGAAATTGTTAAAGATTTTGTATACTTTGGTTCAATCATCAATCCAAATGGATAAGAAATTAGGAGACTGAGATTTGGAAGAGCAGCAATGAAGGAATTAGAAAAGATAATCAAGTATAAGGTATAAGGATGTGTCACTGAAGACAAAGACCAAGATCATCCACACTATTGTATTCCCTGATCACCATGTATGGGTGTGAAAGACAGACAGTAAAGAAAGCTGACAGGGGAAAAAAATAGAGAGAGCTTTACAGATACCCTTAACTGCCGGAAGGACAAACAAATGAGTCCTAGAGCAAATCAAGCCTGATCTATCTGTGGAGGCAAAAATGTTGAAACTGCAACTGTCCTACTTTGAGCACATCATAAGAAGGCAAGATTCTCTGAAAAAAGCCGATAATGCCGGAAAAATGGAAATCAGCAGGAAAAGACAAAGACCAAATATGATATGGATTGATTCACTAAAGGAAGCCATAGGTTTGTGTTTACAAGAGCTGAGCAGGGTTGTTGAGGACAGGACATGTTGGAGATCTCTCATTCATAGGGTCACCATAAGTTGGGAGAGCCTTGATGGCACATAACAACAACAGCAACTGTAGCTAGTAGACCTTTGGTCTAGATGGGCGGGATAGAAATCCAATAAATAAATAAATAGTTGAAAACAAAAACAAGAGCATTTTTATGCAGACCATGCTTAAGGAGATGCAAGGGGAGTGTATGAGCTGGAGGCTCATTCACAGGAACACTACAGTGTCCTTTAATATGATGTCTGAACATGACAAATCTTCACTACTCCTATTGTCTAGAATAACTGTACCCTTTTTATTTCTTGCTGCCTGGCTCATCTTAGCTTTCTTCTGTTTAATCAATGTTTAGGATAGGTTTATGAAGGACAGTATTGGGATTGAAAAACTATGAGACCTGCATCTGACCTAAGCATGGAGCAAAGGGCTCTACATGTACCAGTTGTATGTGCATTGGCTTTACCTAAATGTGTTCTCTGAAAAACTGTAGCTGCCTATTGACACAGAGAATGTACACACCAAGGCACTGTATTAAAGATACAAATATACTGAGATTTGAGTCAGGTCCTGTGCTATTCCTCAATATATTGACTATACCCTTGCATTAGTTAACTGCAAAGAACTTTATTGATGACAATGTTCAGGAAAGTAATGAGATGAAATAATAATCCTGAATGCATCAGCATAAAACTTCACTTGACAGCATGAGCTAATTTTACTCTATGTAGCTCTGAGATCCAAGTCCAGTCTCAGTGTCCAATCAATAGCCACCATCAGGCAGGATCTGATTATACATTTGGACCACTCTCTAAGCAGCATCAATATAAGGTCAGCTTTACCAGACTCGTTCAGCAGACTACTAACTAACAGAACAAATCAATATTATAGCACATTTCTGCAACTATCTGATAAAAGATCACATGTCATAGCTACGTAGATCTTGATGAGGAAATGGTTTGAAGAAAAATGTACAAGATTAATTTTAAGTAATTAAAAGAGGTTTTCAACCTCTTTCATTTTTGCTGATCTGACTTTACTGTAATAAATCCATTATCGGTGATAGCAAAATATAACTGAATGAGTAGCAAAATATAACTAAATCAATACATAATTTAAAATAATTCTCTGAATGTTTGTAGTGGTATGAAAAGAAAATATTCTTTCTTTGTAGACCAGCTGGCCATCAAGAAAAGCTGGATAATGGGCTACACATGTGGCCAAGGGTCACCACTTGTGCCTCTTTGGAGTAAGCAACACTGATTAGTTGAACAAACATCTGGACTCTTATATGCCAGTGTCCTAGGTGTCCTGTGATCAGAAGAACTGATTAAAAACAAGAAAGAGGTTCACATATAATATAAGCACTTTTTTTTTGGTGGAAATAAGAAAATAAGAAGGAATGCACGGGGCATTTGTCCAGCTCCCCTGCATCTCACCTAAAACAGGTTGCTTGATGAGGATTACAGATTCGTTTTAAATGCCAGTCTGAAACCTGCTGTGGAAGAAAATGATATGTATTCTGAGAGTGGTTCCATTCTTGTGTTCAGGTCCTTCAGATACAAGCATCTCAGATCAGGACTGAAATTCTGATTACACAGATCAATTTGAAAGCTACCCTTATATGTCAAAGTGTCATACAAACACGATACACTTACGAGATTCTGCTATGTGCTACCACAGATGACACATGCATGCCATCTTGCATTGGTTGTATCCCTCTGTCAGAATTCTGTATTCTTCGTACTGTCCATATGGCCAAAATATCACTGGATTTTGAAAATATGATGGGGGGAAAGAAACCGAATTACTGAGGACAAAGAGCATCCATGCATGCACACACACACACAGAGAGAGATTGCACTCTTCAAGAGTACAAAGGGAACCAAACTAAAATACTTCATTTTTTCCAAAGCTGAACTACAGCTATGTAAAACTCTGTTAATACCAAACTTCACAGTGGCTGATTTTAAATTAGATTTTAATTTAATTTAATTATACTATTGATTTGCTACTAATGATGAAGGGTTAATGAACAAAAAATCAGATCAGGAAGAATGACCTTTTGGACAGAACCATATCTGGCTATGAACATACTAGCTGATGCACTGAGAAGCCCTGCTAATCAAGTTAACTGAATTGCTTTCTGAAGTGTTGCTGTGTCAAGATATAACAATACAGATTTAGATACCTATTGTAAGGAACTTGCACATCCAAGTAGCTCCAGAATCTGCAATGCTACTCTTATTGTTTTCAGGGTCAGCATGGTCTCTTCTGATTTAGTTGCAGTTGCAGACATTTACAGGGTGTTTTTTTTCCCCAGAGCAAACTTTAAGAGAATATTGGTATGCTTTGCATCTTTCAAGAAAATTTTATACATCACAAAAACACTTTGTGAAGGACAGAGTTCAGCTCTGTCAGATACCCACAAAAACTTTCTTTATTTAATTATGTCTGGTTGAACTTGCCTCACTGAACTTGTTTAGGGCACATTCAACCAAGCAAAACATACCAAACAACTTTATGTAAATAACTCCAGCATCCAGGTTCAAGTCTGAATCAACAAACTCTAAAAAAATACCTTATGTATCCCTTTACTGTGTAAATTAGCTTCAAGTTGAAAGATCAAGGAATCTTCGAATACATACCTACCACTGAAAGTTGGTCCAACTCAATAAAAAGTTTTGATCTTATCTATTTTCTATCTGAAAGATCCTGGTAAGGCTTTGATATATGTGACAATGAAACCAGGTTAGGGTGGGATTGTTAGGAAATATGCAGGAGCAGCATGAAGAACAAGTTGCTCTACATGACAGTTCATTTCTGGAGACCCAAGGAGATTAATGTCTTTTCCTGCAGCTCATGTATTACTATCCCCAGCCATAAAGAGATGAAATGTCATGTTCAACCTGTTGTTCTTCAGTGCTCTAGCAAAGAAGGCTCATGAAGCACTGGCTCTATTGAACCCCAAAGCAAAGGAACAGAATATTTAATTGCAAAAATCATGAATATCGTGGCATTTTATGTTTAAATAATGCAATGTAAACGTAAATTTTCCCCAACCTGTGAAAACGGACTCAGCCATAAAATAGTCTGCTGTGAAGAATATAAAGAAATCACATTTCCATTCTAAGGATATTTTGACTGTTAAACATTCCTCAAGATTCCACGCTCATCCACTGTAAAGTTTTTTTCATTTCGATGTTTGTGGTCATGTGATCAAACATGGCATATCAAAAACATCTCTCTTTATGTATACAGTAGTCTAGGGCTGTGCACTGGCTTCATACAAAACCAGAATTACTTACTGAAACAGGCTGAATTGCTCCTATTTGTATGAGGTATTCATGAAAGCAACATGGCCAAATTGAGAGTATGACTACACAGTGGGGAAAATATGATTTGATCCACTGTGATTCACACCCATGGATATTGCGCTTTCATGGGTGAAATCACTGTAACCACCCCTGCTGGCTGAACAAAAGATATGATTCCACAACAGGCTCCCCCACATTAAACATTATGTTGTGTAGTCAACACATTTTAATTTGAATTCCTCTGTGTCCAATCTGATGCAAATCGGAGGGGAAATGGCCAATGAAGTCACACCCCTTTAGTCCCAATGTCAAATGAACTGAACCCAATTTACAAACTGATTCAGATTTAAGGAACAAATTGAATTCGATAGGCACACATCATTTCGGCCCATTTTTCTTCTCTTAAAAAACTTTTAAAATGCCTAGTATTCTACTATTCTGTTTCTATATATTTCATTCTCTCAAACTAAACTAGTTTTATGAGGCATTTAATCAATAGGTACTATAAGTGAACCAATTAAAGTGAACCTTCAGCATAAAAATACCAGCATCAGAAGCATAGTCTCCCAGTTTCTAAACCAGCAGAATGGTAAGGTGGCCTTGTTGGCTTCAATGCAAATAAACCAGATCCCATTAAAGTGCTTCAACTTTAATGATCCTATTAACACTCATAGATGTACCTTCCATTAACATAAAAGGATGCAATAGTCATCAGGGTCATAAAACTATGCCTGAAAACACAGCTGAAAATCACAGATTTAATTTGAATACCAACAACAAAGCACAACCATTATCATTATTGCTATCATCATTATTTTCACTGCTACATCTATAACTTCTATAATTAGAAAAGTCATAGCTGTAGCAATGAACATAATAACAATAATAATAATTGCCACCATCCTATTCAGCTCCCACTGTGTGGAAAGTCCTACCAGTATAGCAATACAAGATCACCCTGCTTGTGCAGACATTGCCACTGTACACAATTTGATCTCTGTTAAGAAAACCTGATCTCTGCTTGCACATTGGGAATGCTTACAAAAACAACATGGTTGTATGTTACTATACTGGCAAGACTTTTCTGCTCAGTTGAAGTTCAAAAGGATACTGGCCAAAGATGCTAGCAGTTCCAGCAGCAATGTGATTACATTATAAGGAGAGCAACAACAACTGTATTAATCCCTTTTGTAGAATTTTGCAGTGTGTGCTATGTGCCATGAAACAAGGACATTAATAGAAATAATTTAGAGGGGGTGTTTATTAATTATACAGTCAAACCTCGACCTACGAACGTCCCTACCTACGAACATTTTGACTTACGAACGGCTCCAATCGCAAAAATTTGTATCGACTTGAGAACGGAGCCTCGACTTACGAATGGAAAAAGGCAGGGGGAAAGGGCGGGAAATTCAAAACTCAGCCTCCCAGGGCTTGCCCAGCACCATTTTTGAATTTCCCGCCCTTTCTCCCTGCCTTTTTCCCTTCGAAGGCTTGCCCAGCACCATCGGAGGACTGGCGGGGGACATCTGAAAGCGGCGATCGCCGTGTGGGGGGACGAACGTTAATCCAGAACGGATTAAATTCCTAAATCGAGGGTTGACTGTAGTTCTGGATTCTTGAATTTATTGCATTTTTTTTACACCCATGTCATCAAGTCAGTTCCAAATTATGTCAACCCTAGAAAGGTTTCTGAGGCTCATGAGATTATTTAAGGAGTAGTTTTTCCAGTGACCACCACCCAATGAGCTGCCATAGCCAAATCAGAGAGGTCTGATCTGGCCACAGTGACATATGCCTCAGCACATCCTAGCTAGATTACTGTAATGTATTCTATGTGGGCCTGCCTCTGGAAAGTGTCCAGAAACTTCAGTGGGTCCAAAACACAATAGCCAGATGGTTAACTGGGGCTGGTCACTGGCTGCCAACCCATTTCCAGGCACTATTCAAAGTGTTGGTTCTAACCGATAAAGCCCTAAACAGTTTCGGTCCAAGCTATCTCAAGGACTACCTGTTGAGCCTGTTCAGGTATTAAGATAATCAGGAGAGGCCTTTCTTTTGGTCCCACCACCCTCACAGGTGCATTTGGTGGATAGGCAGCCAGCCAGCCCCACAGCCACTCACCCCCACAGCCTAGCCCCTGCTCCTTCCCCTCCCTACCTTAGCCACTGCCGCCATCTACCACCACCCAGCGCCGCCGTCATCTACTGCCACCCGCTGCCACCGCCATCCATCACCACCCGCTGCGGTGGCCTCTGCAGCCACGGCCTGCCGTAAGGGACACTGGCTGCCCTTTGCAAAGATGGTGGTTGCGGCTTCTTTTAGGGCAGGGAAGTTGCAGCCGACATCTTTGCAAAGGGCAGCCCGGATTCCCTTAGCCTGCCTTAAAGGAATCCAGACTGCCCTTTGCAAAGATGACGGCTGCAGCTTCTCTTAGGCAGGGAAGCTGCAGCCACCATCTTTGCAAAGGGCAGCCTAGATTCCCTTGAGGCAGGCCATAGCGGCGGAGGCCATCGCAGCAAGCGGTGCTGGATGGTGACTGCATAGGCCGCCATTGCACAGGCCTCTGTGGATGGCGGCGGCAGTGGCAGCAGCGGTGGTGCAGACTTCGGCAGCCAAGGTAGGGAGGCGATAGGGATAGTGGGAAGGGTGCAGGGGGGCAGGCTGTTGGGGTGGAGGGATCAGCTTTTTTTTTCAGACCCCCCCATGAATCGACTAATATATTCATGCTTCGTCGGTTCATGGGGAGGATATTCGTGCTTTGTGCTTTGTCAACTTTGACGGATCACTAAGCACAACGATTCACCAAAATGGCGATTCGTCCCCATCTCTAATGTACACTAAAAGTCACTGCAAAACAATCAGCCAGCTCTCTATACGAGTCTGGAAACACGGTCACTGAACAACAACATTGCCTTGGAAAAGGATCTGTTTCATGCCTCACTGTCAAACGTGTTCGCAAATGATTAAAAAGCACAAACAAAGGAGAGAATTGAAAGGGTATTGAAATGATCGTTTTGCATTATGTAAAATGTTGCAATGTGTCAACATGACCAGCAAGTAGCATTTGCCAATACAGTAATTTGCTGTATCTGATGTTTGCTCCTTCAGTACTTTAGGCTCATAGCTTTTTACCTAGCTCGTAAATTAGGACCCAAGCAACCTACACCCAGTGCAATTTGCTTCCTGGCAGATAAACTCATCTGTTAGCCAAATCAAGAGTTCTTATCCGCTGTTATTTGCCTCACCCAGCAATATTTTGCCATGTCATTCATATATATGACATGGCAATATATATATATGTGTGTGTGTGTGCGCGCACGCGTGGGTGTGTGTGGGTGTGAGGGTGTGGGTGTATATGTATATGTGTGTGTGTGTGTGTGTGTGTATATATATATATATATATATATATATATATATATATATATATATATATATATATATATATGTATATGTGTATGTGTATGTATATGTGTATATATATGTGTGTGTGTGTGTGTGTGTGTGTGTGTGTGTGTATATACCATATAACGAGACCCAGTAAGTTACTACAGTGACAAAAGTAAGTTGTTTATAATTGAAGGGAAACGTAGACATTTGAGAGAAATGTAAAAATAAGGGTACCAACAACACTGTTACTGGGAGAGCATCAGGCATCATAAAACAGCAGCAACAACAGTGGCAGCAAACAAGGACAACATGAATTTTCTTCTATAGATTCAAACTGGTTTTTCTCAGCAAGCACTTAGAATATTTTTCATATGTGTCCAGTAATACGTTTAAAGACTGAAGATTGCTCAGAGTGATAACACTTCTTACTTTTAAACGATGTGTTTTAAAGATGTAATCTCTGCTTTTTGATTGTGCCTTTTAAGGCTATAAGCTCCTGCATTTTTAGAATGCAATTAAAGCATTTATTTGGTATCTTATTGCACTTTTATGCTCTTGTATTTTGGATTGAATTCTGACTTAAGTCTTTGCCAGCAATCTAAGTCTACTTTTCATCTATTTTCAAGTATATGTGCCCACAATTTTATCATAGCTGTAAGAATTTGGATGTTTTAAATAGAGATGGGGACGGATATAAAAATGGATTGGTTTTTCCGACGAATATAGCCGATTCATTAAATATCCGTTGATCCGTATTTGTGGGTTCCAGAGACCCCCACGAATATGAAGGGACGAATATTTACCCGTTTTTATTAGTACTTCGTATTAAAAACAAACAACCTAAAAAAACCATTCTGCCTACCGGCCGCCGATCAGCTGATTGGCGGCAGAAAGGCAGCCACCCCCCCACAGCCACCCAATACCACAGCCTATGCCCCACCCCTTCCTTTCCCTACCTTAGCCCTCCCCCACCCCCACCGACAGCCCCTTACCTTAATTGAAGCTGCCGAGGTCTCTTGGCCTAGTCCAAGCCAAACCACGGCCTTTCTTTTGGTCCCACCACCCTCACAGGTGCATTTGGTGGATAGGCAGCCAGCCAGCCCCACAGCCACTCACCTCCACAGCCTAGCTCCTGCTCCTTCCCCTCCCTACCTTAGCCACTGCCGCCATCTACCACCACCCAGTGCCGCCGTCATCTACTGCCGCCCGCTGCCACCGCCATCCATCACCGCCCGCTGCGGTGGCCTCTGCAGCCACGGCCTGCCGTAAGGGACACTGGCTGCCCTTTGCGAAGATGGCGGCTGCGGCTTCATTTAGGGTAGGGAAGCTGCAGCTGCCATCTTTGCAAAGGGCAGCCTGGATTCCCTTAGCCTGCCTTAGGAGACCTCGGCAGCAGCTATTAAGGTAAGGGGGTGTCGGTGGGAGTGGGGTGGGGGCTAATGTAGGGAAAGGAAGGGGGTGGGTGGGTAGGCTGTGGGGGTGGCTGCCTATCGGCCTCTGATCAGCTGATCCGTGGCCGGTAGGCAGAATGGGCTTCTGTGCCGTGTGGTAAACTCTCCTGGGGGGACCCAATTTGTGGGTGAATAACTCGGATGTCTGATATCCAATCTTCACCAAAGTTGGCAGGCATGTTGGGGAAAGACACAGGAAGCTCCATTGTGATTCTGGACTCTCTAAGTACCTGGGGGGAGCTTTCCTGGGGGGGTCTTCTTTGTGAGTATATAACTCAGGGGTCCGTGAAAGTTCACCAAACTTTCAGGAGTTGTAGAAAGGTGTCTGAGGAAGCTTCCCTGCAAATTTAGTGTCTCTAGGTGGTTGGGGTCCAGTTTTATAGCTATTTAAAGCAAAGATGGATCGACAGATTGATTCGTTGATGAATATTCATATATTCGTATCCGTTGATCCGTTAACCTTGACGGATCACGAATCAAAAGAGATCACCATTTTTTAAATTTGTCCCCATCTCTAGTGTTAAACAATTTTGAAGCATTTTTGTGCCTAGGAATACAGAAGCAATGCAGATAAATAAAGCTTGTAAAATTAGACAAGCTGATGTTGCTTGGAATCATTGCAACAATGAGAAGACTTATACCTTGATAACCAAATGAATTTTGATATGATACGAAAAAGGTTTTCGGATTTCATTCTGGAATTAACCCTAAATAGGATAAATGGATAAATGGATAGGATAGCTGTGATTAACATAGGCTTCTGTTTTTCCCTCTAAAGGTCTATAAAGTTCCGTAGGGCTCTTAGGAGGATGTTCAGATGTCAAATGCCCTTACCTGACACATAAGCAAATGTTAATCACTTGCTTCAAATAATTAAACAGAGAGCAAGAAATGAAAAATTGAAGAAGGATATCCTTATTATATTTAGTGTAGAAATATGCATGCACCTATTTTATCTTTCCTAATTAAGAATTCTGAACCAGAGAACACTTTATGTGCCTGATTAATTAACCTGGCAGAACGTACTTTTACCAGGTGCTAAAACCCACATTTCTCTTCTGAAAAATCAAGGTGTCCCTGGGTCCATGTGGATGGTCAGTCCATATATCTGATGCTATAGAAATTATTTCCTTTCCCTGCAGCATCCCTTTGGCACATATAAAATGGAACAGAAGCAACTCATTCACTCTGTCTCAATATACTCAGAGCTAAATCACCTAAAAGGTGCCCCAGGAAGCATTTGAAATATTCATTTCTCTGTTCAGTCCCTTGTAAAATAGTGTGCAAGAAAGATTAAAACTCTCTTCTCAGATCACCAATAAACATCTCTACTAAGAGTACACAGACTGACCTGTAGTCTGCTGAGCTACTTAGAAACAGGATCATTAGCACCTCATTAGTACCATCTACCACTGAGCAGTTAGTCATTCCTTTGGATGCTAGTGCAGCAGAACAGCTGAAGTCACTGCTCAACAATTAGCTTCTGTTTCATGTGGAGAATAGGCACAAAGCACAAAGCAACAAAAGAGATGTTGGTTCTTTTAAATGTTTAAATTATTATTACTTTAATTTGATTTAAAGTATTTTAAAATTGTTTAAATTCACTTGTATTTTGGTAGTATTAATTGTTTCATTGTGTTTATAATATGCTAACTTCAAATAGTACAATCTATTGTGGTTTTATTTGTACTTGATTTTTTAATTACTTTGTGAGCTGTCATGGGTCCTGGTCTGAGAGACAAGGGATAAAAATAAGAAAAGAAAATAAATCTGTATTGTTAACTGCCTTGAGAAGTTTTGGTTGTTAATGCAAACAAGGTATTTTATTTCCCTAAAATAAACAAATAACATGGTAAATACTTATAAAAGGCTAAATAAAAGCAAATAGAGGGAATTGAAATGAAACAACCCAAAGAACGAATGTCCTTATTTTTGATAAATCCCATCTTAAACTATGCACCTATTCACTCCCTCATGCCCCTTCACGGATTGCTGCCTTGTCGTAGCGGAGGGGCTTGAGTTATTCAGAGAAGCTATGGGCTATGCCGTGCAGAGACACCCAAGACGGACAGGTCATAGTGGAGAGTTCTGACTAAACGCGATCCACCTGGAGCAGGAACTGGCAAGCCACTCCAGTATCTTTGCCAAGAAAACTCCATGGACAGAAACAAAAGGCTAAAAGATATGATGCTGGAAAATCAGCCCCTCAGGTCGGAAGGTGTCCAACAGCAAACTATGGCAAGTCCTTAAAGAAATGGGAGTGCCTGACCACCTTATCTATCTCCTGAGAAATCTATATGTGGGACAGGAAGCAACAGTCAGAACTGGATATGGAACAACTGATTGGTTCAAAATTGGGAAAGGAGTACGACAAGGCTGTATATTGTCCCCCTGCTTATTTAACTTATATGCAGAATACATCATGCGAAAGGCTGGACTGGAGGAATCCCAAACCGGAATTAAGATTACCGGAAGAAATATCAACAACCTCAGATATGCAGATGATACCACTCTGATGGCAGAAAGTGAGGAGGAATTAAGGAACCTCTTAATGAGGGTGAAAGAGGAGAGCGCCAAAAATGGTCTGAAGCTCAACATCAAAAAAACTAAGATCATGGCCACTGGTCCCATCACCTCCTGGCAAATAGAAGGGGAAGATATGGAGGCAGTGACAGATTTTACTTTCTTGGGCTCCATGATCACTGCAGATGGTGACAGCAGCCCCGAAATTAAAAGACGCCTGCTTCTTGGGAGGAAAGTGATGACAAACCTAGACAGCATCTTGAAAAGCAGAGACATCACCTTGCTGACAAAGGTCCGCATAGTCAAAGCTATGGTTTTTCCAGTAGTGATGTATGGAAGTGAGAGCTGGACCATAAAGAAGGCTGACCGCCGAAGAATTGATGCTTTTGAATTGTGGTGCTGGAGGAGACTCTTGAGAGTCCCCTGGACTACAAGGAGAACAAACCTATCCATTTTGATGGAAATCAACCCTGAGTGTTCACTGGAAGGACAGATCCTGAAGCTGAGGCTCCAATACTTTGGCCATCTCATGAGAAGAGAAGACTCCCTGGAAAAGACCCTGATGTTGGGAAAGTGTGAAGGCAAGAGGAGAAGGGGACGACAGAGGACGAGATGGTTGGACAGTGTCATCGAAGCTACCAGCATGAATTTGACCCAACTCCGGGAGGCAGTGGAAGACAGGAGGGCCTGGCGTGCTCTGGTCCATGGGGTCACAAAGAGTCGGACACGACTTAACGACTAAACAACAACTCCCTCATGAGATGTGTGCAGGTGGAATGTCAAACTGCACCCCCCACACACACACACACACACCTGAAGTGGCACTAGTTTGACTGAACAATTGCTTACTGATTCTTTACCTAATGCAAGAACATATTAGAGTTACTTCTTATCATAATCCACATGTGTAATCGTATCATCTATTAATGCCTTTTGTTCAATGTTAATTTGTATGTGTGTGCGTGATTACTAAAAGCAATTGCTATTGACTGCTTTCATTAGGCAACTATTGACCTTGCTCCACTGGAGCATCCTGGAGAAGAAATTCTCTAAATGCATCCATATATTAACTTTTGAACATCAAGGTGCAACAGTCATGCGGAAGGATATGGCTTATTTAATCCAAAATTAAAATTTTATAGGCTACATTACCTAAAGTAAATTGCTTAATATATTTAGGAGAACAGCTGCTTTTATAGAAGTGCTTCTTATGCTACTAATTCTTCCCTAGGGAGTATCCTTGTAAGTCATTCCTGTGAGGTAAACAGTAACAGAAGAAAGAGTTACATGCACCTCTATTAGCAAGTCAGATAGCTAGCTCACTCTCATATTTGCTTAGCATCTTTCGGAGAAATATAGCAAACCAAATTCCTATTATGAAAGCTCCCCAGGAATATTTCTTATACTACACTAAATTTTAGTAGGGTGAGAAGAGAAGAAAGCAACCTCTCTCTCTTTTTCTTCTTCTTTCAGATAAACGGGGCAAGGTGAAAACTGAAAGAAGAAAAAAGGTGCTATTGTATTTTAATGTTAGGTCTAACAGAAAAAGAGCTTGTACTATGACTTGGACTTCATTTAAAATACCACAGTGATAAAAGCAGGCATGGGTAACTTATGACGCTCCAGATGATTTTCTGACTACAATGCCCACTATCCTTCATTACTAGGTATTCTGGCTATGGTTGATGGAAAGAGCTCTGTAAGGGTATCTGAATAAGTTGTCCAGCTGTAGGCTAGACTGTTGTATCTAAATGTGGGAAACTCAAGTTCAAATCCTAACTCAGCCATGAAGCCTTCTGGGTGGCCTTGAGCCTGTCACTATCTCTCTGCCTATACTAAGATTTTTTTTCCTTTTGGTGATGAAATAATATACTGCAGGTAGGAAAATGGAATTCACATTGTTATACATTCAAGTGTCAGCAGCTCCAAAGCGTGGGGTCTTACTTTATGCAAGCCGTTCAATTTCCTTGCATCTTACTGCAGTTTGACAAATTATATGCAAGATCAAGGCCATAACTCTACAAAGGCATTTGTACAATGGAAGGACAAATGCACACATAGCCAAGGGTTGTCTTTGAACTCAAAACCACCTGCACAACTTAACACTGACTTGCCTCTTCCACTTCTGAGAAGCTGCTTTAGAAATCTCAAAGGTACCTCCAACAAGTACATGTAGTACTTCATAGGCACACACCTTAAAATATCCATTCATTCATCAGGATATATTTAACATATCAAGTCCTGTTGTTCATTGGCTTTGTAAAATCTTACCTGCTCAGAAGTTTCGAATCTTACAATTGGCCAAAAGACAGGAGTTTAATAAAAACAGAGTGTGCTTCAAAATGCTTTTCTCAAGGTATTTACTTTTTTCTCCTCAGATATTTAGTAAATCTAGATAGTGCCAGCATTTAGTTGCATCTTATCTAGCTTGACGTAGCATGGTTCTGCATGAAAAACAAAACCAGGAATAGACACAAGTCTATTTCCAGGTTTGTAAAATCCCTTTTGATAGTTTTGGGGCATAAGGCAATGGGAAGAAGCTCTTATGGCAAAATTGTCAGGAGCAGTCACAGGTTTCCAGGATTAGTGACAGTCATTTTGAGCCACTCCCGTCCCCCGCCAGCACCCACCTAGATTTTTCTTCAGGGGGTCCTTGAGAGGAACTGATAAAGGCTTTGGCTGCAAAAAAAAAGATGCTGAGGGAACTGTATGTGTCCAATTAGTCACAGGAATACCACTTCTGGTCTTCAAAATGGAGAAAAAAATGATTCTACATCCTCCAAAGGGTAACCTAATATCATTCCACTCAAGATGGTTGCTTCATCTTCAGACTGAAGTATGAAAATCATACTTCAGTAAATCCCATAATTGTAACTTTAAACTAGAATTATTTCTATATGGTGTCTCCACTCTGGGCCCCACCTCAAGTTTTATAATACCCAGCACATAAAGGGTCCTGTAAGACTCTGTGCTGTTCCTATTGCAGGGTTAGTCCTAGGGCCAGCAAGCAGAGGCTTATATCAGGGCATAAGGTGAAGCAGAGCTAGAGCCCAAAACAGTCAAGGAAACATGTACATAAACAGAAAAAGTCCAAACACATGGTCAGGCAGTTCAAAATGTCACACAGCAAGGAGATAGCAATAAAATCAAGGTACAAGGCAACCAAGATCAGAAACCTAAACAGACACCGTCACCCATGAAGGTACAGTGCTGACCTGAGGTTTAGACACCAGTCTGGCCTGAGCCCTTTCCTAAGCCCATATGAAGGCACTCTAGCAACCTCACAAGTGAGTTCAGCTGCAGAATGTGGCCCACTGGTTTCCTCAAGGAAGAGATTTCCATCCATACCATTATTCCTGAGGAAACCCTTCCATAGCTAAGTTTCTGGCACTCATATGGGCTTGGAGAAGGCCCAGTGTCTAACTTCACCTCAAAGCTGGCTTCATCTGTGAGTTCTGGAAGTAGTTTACCATTCCCTTCTACTGGGAGTGCCCTGGGACTGTGTAGCTTGTCCAAGGCTACACAGGATGGCTGTTCTCCTGGAAGGCACAGTGGGGAATCAAATTCTCAACCTCTAGCTCCACAGCCATACCTATCTCACATTTACCCACTATTTCCTAGTCAGAGTTCGCTTTCTGGTTTCATTTTTGTTCTGCCATGAGAGCAGGAGCAAAGGAATTGTGTTCATAGACAAAAGGCAAGTTCATTTGTCAATTTATTCAAGCTTGATATATTAAGATTAACAAAGTCTCTGCATATGTTGTCGCTATTTTTTTACAAAATAAAATAGGAGGTTTAAGCAATTCAGTACTCAGGAGTAACTAAAAACCATCAGTCTGGTAATGCAGCACTTTTGTCTCAGGTTGATAACAGAAGGAAAGGGAACATGGAGAATAGAAAAGGAGGTATGTTTGCTGTACACTAGCTGTGGATTTGTCCAGTACATATTTATGCTTAAATTGGTAAGCTGAAGGTCATCTTGGGGATTGTTCTCTGTGAAAAGGTTTTATATCAAAGTCCAGCCTACAGGCTGTATTTGTATATATAAGCCAGCATCTGCCCACATAGATAACGATTTTCAAAGTAAGACTGTCTATTGAGTGATCTTGCACACTCCTTCTGGGAAACAAAACAAAATGAAAAACACAGCCTATTAGTAATTTTCTTGCAATTCCCATTACACCTGGGAGCTGGATGGTGCTGTTATATAAATGATCGGAGGCATCTGGTTGTATCAAACACACTTATCTCACCTGCCACTGCCAGTGCTGTACATTAGGCATATAAAATCTACCCAATTAGGAAAAACTCGGGAAATAAACATACACAGTCATGTGAAAAAGAAAGTACACCCTCTTTGAATTCTATGGTTTTACATATCAGGACATAATAAAACTCATCTGGTACTTAGCAGGTCTGAAAATTAGGTCAATACAACCTCAGAGGAACAAGAACACATGGCATATTACACCGTGTCATGATTTATTTAACGCCAAACTGTGTCATGATTTATATAAAGCCAAACTGGAGAAACCCTTTGGACACCCTAACTACCTGTGGGAGGGAGTTCCAGAGTCCAGGAGGAATGACAGAGAAGGTCCTCTTCTGTGTCTCCACCAAATGCACCTGTGAGGGTTGATTGTGAGAAAAAACGATCTACTGTCTTATTTTATTTATTTATTTATTATTTGACTTTTACCCCGCCCCTCTAGACAAAGTCTACTCGGGGCGGCTTACAATCAGTTATAAAAACATCATAAAATGCAACAATATAAAATGGATATATCATTAAAAAAAACAATCACATACTTAAATCAACAAAATATAAAATTCAAGATGGAAGAAAAGGAAACTAAAAAAAAAATCAAGTGTTGACTGGAGGGAAGGCCTGTCTAAAGAGCCAAGTCTTTAGATGACTCTTAAAAACACCCAGCGAGGGTGCCAGGGTAATTTCCGGCGGCAAGGTGTTCCATAATCGAGGGGCCACTGCCGAAAAGGCCCGGTTCCTAGTTCTTTCTTTCCGGGCCTCTCTCGGCGTTAGGCCCCTCAGCCGCCTTTCCTGGCTAAAACGGGTGACTCGGGTAGATCTAGGTGGGAGAAGGCGTTCCGCCATGTATCGAGGTCCTAAACCGTTTAGGGCTTTATAAGTCATCATTAACACTTTGAAGTGGATGCAGAAACGAATGGGAAGCCAATGCAAGGCGGCCAGCGTGGGAGAGATGTGCTGGTATTTTCTCATCCCACTGAGGAGTCTGGCCGCCGCATTCTGCACCATTTGAAGTTTCCGCAACAACCCCAAAGGTAGCCCCACGTAGGGCGCATTACAGTGGTCTAATCTTGAGATTACGAGCGCATGGACCAGAGTGGTGAGCGCCCCAACATCAAGACAGGGACGCAGCTGGGCAATCCGCCACAGATGAAAACAGGCGGAGCGGACCACTGACGCCACCTGGGTCTCCATGGTGAGCGCCGGGTCCAGATGTACTCCCAAGCTGCGAACCTCACTCTTTGCGGTGAGAGTCACCCCCCCAAAAGAGAGGGAGTTTCCCAAACCGCAGATGGAGGGGCCACCCACCCTCAGGACCTCCGTCTTGTCCGGGTTACAGGCATGCTTAACATTTACTGTATTCCTCCAATTTATGCTTTTAGCATACCTTACATAAACATCACAGATTTCTATTTCTCTTGTAACTAGAGGGAATCAAAACAGATTACTTCCCAGGAATGAGGGAACCGGGCACATATAGCAATACTAGTAATTTCCAATCAGTCATTATACTTTACTGTGTAACTGGCTGAAGCCAACATAGGGAATCCTAATATAGGGAAATCCGAGTCTGCTCAGTAACTACATGAGATTTATTTCTATGTAAGAGTTATGGATTGTAGCAAACTGTACATCGTGCAGTCACTACCCTCATAAAATCATCCCTGTCTTGTATTTCTTAGACAACTGTAGGATCACTTCAGTTTCACATTTAACACAACAGAATGAAATATTTTTCAGTACCTGACCTGATTTTACCATTGCCACTATCACAGCACATTTCAAACACAGTTTCTGCCTGTCAATGTGCCCTAGGGTTCTCTGTCCTGTAACTGCTGCCGTTAGGGGAAAAGCTAGATGACAGAAGATGTCTAGGGAGTGGAGGAAGATAGAACAAACTCTTCCTGTATTCACTGAACACCCCCCCCCTGATATAATTAAAGATTTAAACATAAATTGAGTAACATATTCTATAAGGAATTGGCTCTATTATTGTGTTGAATATTTAGAATGTTTATTCTAAGGCACTATGATAACTGTGTATTTTACGCAGGCAATATTAGAATGCTTAACCCTGTTCTAAAACTTAATCCATTAAAACACAAAGCATTACTTTTAGCCAAGCAGCATCATTAAGTCTCAGTGTTAGATTTCATAGACTGGAATATGAATGAATAATTAGCTGTTGCTTTTAATGGCCTCCGGTCAGTGACAAGTAATATTTTGAAAGAGCCCAAAACATAGGTCTCTAGTTCCTTACTTAAACAAACATTGCTGGCTCCTTGCCAAAGCAATTTAAATGAGTACTCGGGCAAGTTACAAATGCTGAGTTTACAAAGCAGTCTAAATTAGAACATAGCCAGTGTGGATAGAGTGATGGGCTAGGACTCAGGAGACCAGGGTTTGAACCCCCATTGGCCATGGAAACTCAGTGGGGGAGTGGAACTGGTCAAACCACTCCTTAAATATCTCACTTACCTTGAAAGCCCTACTAGGCTTGCTGTAAGTCAATTCCCACTGGATGGCACATATTAACTAAACAAACTTTGTACTGATTTGTCTAAGGAAGTCTACAATAAGGTTGAATTTAAGAAAAGGGTCTTTACACAACCTGGTTAGGGCACAGAAAGTGGAGTTTGTACAAGTTACTTTTTTGAACAAGTCCAGAATGCCACAGAATGGCTAAGTAGTGCTTCACCCAGAAAAAATGAAAGGAAGTGGCCCTTTTAAATATGTGAAACCTTCCCTGAAGGATTTTTGAACATTTGATGTGCCTGTTTGAAGTGTCTGTTTTATTTTTCGCAGGTATGCCTAAATTACAACAGCAGCATATTACTGGATCTAGCTGCTATCTACTTTGGGATAAAGTTGCACAACTTAATATGCTTCTATGGTTTTGCTGGAACTACATCACAAATGCTTCCTTGTTTCACACAGGAAGCTGCTATACTATATCTACAGTATCCAAGAGCGTCCCCTGCAATTTTTCTGGGAAGAGAAGAGCTGCACAGTAGTATGTGAGTATAATGCTCCAGATGTATAGCTGTCTGAGCACATTAACATTAATTAATTGAGGATTCCAGAGGGGGTAAGCAACCCCCTGGCCCCCAAGTCACTCAAGGCATTGTCTGTTTCATGCACTCTACTATGCAGTTGTGCATCTCTTTCAAAACAGAAGAATACTTGCCTTGCATGAAAACAATAGGCACTCTACCATGCTTTTATGTTATTAATTTGAACGGGGCTCAATCAGGGAAAGTGACCAATGAGTTGCACCCACTCCTTTGATTTTACAGATTTAATAACACCTGTATAAAACCTTTTTCCTTGGCTTTTACTCATCCATCTCTCAAGATACTTTCAGTGGAGTACTTCAGAACATCACAAGATGAAAAAGGTAATTTAATACAGAAATACTGGAACTTAATGAGAGTAATTCTATTTCAATTCAGCAACTAATTTCTCCTTCAACATCAATACAGCCCTCTTTCTATTCCTAATAAGGGCACTCAGAACTGTTTAATTGTATTTCCATATGCTTTCAGAACCCCTGTTAACCTGATTCACTAATAGTTATAGACATTTTGTATTATAAAAGGGTGAGCTAAAATACTTTGGGAATTAGGGAGCGCAGTTAGATATTGAGAAGAAAAACAGTTAACAAGAAAGGAAAAAGGGAAAGGAAGCAAACAGATTACTCACTAAGAAACCAAACTCTCCTCTGGAGACCCTGGATCTTCAAGCTCATTTAAACCTTAACAAACTTTACATTTCAAATCATATCTTGCAGGACAAGTGATGGGATTACACAGCTAAATCCATAAGCATTGATTTTGTCTCAGTCACAGATGCACAGTGTGCAGTATTGGAAAATCCGCTAAGAAGATAAGGTTATGACATACAGTAAATAGCATGCAGCTACAGTTTAGATAAGCCTGTCCATATCTGAGCTTCACATCATCTGAAAAATACAAATGCATCTGGAAGTATATGGAGATTTTTCTTCAAATCGATGACCTTTTCTCTTCAGGGTGGCTATAGAACATTTACTGTCTCAGTCATGGCGTTACTGCCAGAAATCTTGACTGCTTTGATTTGCACTGCTTACCTCCCAGAATCATTTCATTCATGTGGATACGTGTGTGTGTGTGTGTGTGTGTGTGTGTGTGTGTGTGTGTGTGTGTGTGAGAGAGAGAGAGAGAGAGAGAGAGAGAGAGAGAGAGAGAGAGATTTCTTCAGAATTTCCTGGCAGCTATATTGTAAGACTAGTATTACATTATCAGTAAAGCCATGGCTCATGCTCACCATCATTTTCTTCCTGAATTAATCAGCTACTAGGTTTCCTTCTGGAAAACTTGAATGATGTCAACTAAAAGTAACTCAATAGCAAATAAGCACTTCATAGTGACGGTAATCCTACTATGGAATACATAAGTAACAGTGAGCAGTTTCTTAAGAGTTATGAAATGGATCAGCAAAGGGTAGGTTGGGAGACAAATACAGTCACCAACAATCGCCAGAAACTGCAAGTAAGATGAATACAATTGTTTCCAGATTATGCCACTTTACACTGGAAGTGTGGAGAAAGGAGTAATTATTTCATTTATTTTAAATGTTTCTATTGTTTCTTTAATCAAAAAAAAAAAGCAAAAGTGTGTTTTAAAACAGAATATTTTTGAAGATCAATTAAAAACTAACAAATTGTCAGAGAATGCAGCAACAAGAAACTTAATCAGACAGATTAAAGGGTACTTAGAAAGGAATTATCTGGACCTCTCTTTGAAAAGAGAGGTGGGATGATACAATTATTATGGGTTATGGGACAGCATTGAAATGTACTGAGGATGAAACAGAAAAGACTCTGCTTCTCACAGAGGCCAGAGTGAACCAAGATCTTACTCACTTATCTTGATTGCTGGGATTACGCATCGGATGCTTCTCCATTTAAAAAAATAAATAAGACTTCCTGTGCATGGAACCAAATGTTCAGTAGAAATGTCAATCCAGTTTGACATTTCTGGATTGAAATGTTTGACTAACTGAAATGTTTGACTAACTGAAGTCTGAAACTACCTCTTTTAACTAGTTATATTAGTTGTATATACAAGGTATCATCCAGGTGTCACAAAGAATTCTGGAACTAGCACCTATATCTACTACTCTTTGAATTCTTGAGAGGTATGGGAGATTTTGGAAGTTATCTGAAAAGCAATGTTTTCAAGTTTGGTCATTTCACTACCAGGAGCAACTTAGACACTAACTCTGAGTAGGAATGGACCTTTCACATCTACATGAAAGATCCAAAATGCAAAAGAGGCACTCTCCTGCTTTTGTTCAGCTACTGCTGAAAGAGGGCCTCTAAATACAAATTATTTGTGCTTATGAAAGAAGGATACATGAAATTTCATGTTTCTTTCACGTTCCCTTTTTCCTATCCTGACAGTGCCCTCTCACCGTTTGTTAGTCAATTCACCTCAAAAATGTTTTATCCAATAATATTGTGAGGACTGTCAGTAGCCAATCAGAATGTCCATTGGGAGCAGGAATTTTACATCTGTAAAGGGCCTGAAACCCAGTGAAAAGTGTTCTTTACTTCAGTCATCCCTTGTAGGGTTGCTTTCTGCTGAGCTCCTGGTGCCCTCCATCTAAGATTACATGTCTGCTTGCTGTGCTTCCATCTTGGATCCTTTCTTTGCTTGATTTTTTATGGGGGGTTTCATGCTGCTAACTGATAGCCTGCGCCAAGCATGCCTCCTTGGGATTAGTTTTTGGATTCTCCCCTATGAATTTTTTTAATGGCAGGAGAGCTATCCTTTCCTGGATTATTTTTCTTGCTGCCTGGCCTGCTGGCTGGTACCTGATGAATTCAAAGAAGAGAAGAAATCAAGTGGTAGAGGAGAGAAGAAATTCCCTACATTCTAGTAATTTTGATTTGGAGGGAGGGGGTTTTGATTGTATTTTTTGCCTTTCTTTGCCTACTCACTTTTCTGTGCAGGCAGTGCTGTGTCCCCCCCCCCCCCCCATTTTTATTATTTTTCTCCCATGTGTGCGAGAGAGCGGGGTGCTTCCACTGTTTAGCTGTGGGTTTTTTAAATTATTCTTTGGTTAATTTAGTATATAAATGTATGTATTCTGATTTTTAAAAAAATTGGTTTGTTTCACCATTGATAATTATAAATTGATGGATGTGATAATATATATTAATGCACACATAGGTCTGATGATGATTGTGCTTTCTCATCTTTATTGTTGATAATGGTTACATGATGTGATAATAAACTAGTGTCTGTATAGGTCTGATAATGATTTTTCTTTCTCATGAATTTTTTCCTGCTTTTGGAGTAGATTGATTCTGTTAACTTGCCTCGGATTTTTTAGAGTAGTTTTAAAGGGTTATTTAGAGTCAGAAAACACAAATGTGGACCCACAAATGGGAAATCTGAAAGAGGCCCAGTACAGGAAAAAGGCTTGGTACATGAAAGAAGCCTAGTAAATTGAAAAAATTACAAAAAACAAAAGCAAACTTCCTGAAAGAACCCAAAATAAAAGAAATATGAAAAATTTCACCCTGCATGGCTCTAAGTCTAAGACAAGGTTGGAGTCTGGGCAACTTAGAGATTTAGGCCTAGTAACATGTCTGTCAGAGGAGCTTGATCTGGACTTCTACCCTAAGCCTTGACTTGAGGAACCTCCTGAATTTGAGATTCTATATTGAAAATACAAGACTGAATTCCAGCCTCTGAACAGGAAGCTGCAATGTATCTAATATCCTTATTTCTTACTGTGTTATTGTGTGCCAGACAGGCCAAGAACAGCAAGAATGTTATCAGAACAAATTACCACTTTCCCTGCAGCTGTCCAGGGTCCTGGAATATTAAAACCAGCACTTTGGATTTGTATGGCAACAGATTGGCAACCAACTGTTTTTTTTTAAAAAAAATACTGTTTCAATGCTTCTGTTCCCATGTTAGTTACAGTAGAATGAACCTGCTTCTAGTTTTTTATGAGTTTTCTACAAGAAATAGTATTCATATATGCATTAAACATGTATTTTATCACAAAGTAAATATGTATAATTTGTTTTCGTGAAATGGCAATGCTTATTTATCCATGTATTTTCAATGCATTTACATCCAAAATTCAAAGTGTTAAATCCAAAGGAAAATAGCTTTCTGATCTACAGATTAGAAGTTAGACCATCTCAGTCTGCACCAGAATTCACAAAGTTAAAATGATCCAGACATTGCTAGTAATTGTGCTGATGTATTTTGTACTAAATGGAGTTGATAATCTCAGCCTCAGTATTTATAAATTAATGCACTTCATAACTGGCCTTCAAAAATTGTTCATCGAGTATGCTACACATCCTGTTTCAAGAATTCTCATTAAGATTTTTATTTGCACATGAATACAAATGTCAGTTCTCAACTAATTTATTCATCTAACATTTGTGGGTTTTTTTAGTGTTATGGATTCTTAATAGGAGACCCAACATTAGGCTGATTTCTAGAGGGGTGGATTCAGAACCTTTTTGTGGGTGGATGTGTTGTGATATGAGAACAAACAGCAGACAAAGTGACTGTATTTTTTTCACAGATGAAGTCAAGAAGATAAATTTTTAGTTTTTAGACACATGGGAACTGGATAAGGAATATGCTACAGATAAGAAGAAAGAAGATAAATGTCTGAAGGTTGGACATAGTCCTGGAGCTTCATATCTATAGCTGTACAAGTATTCAAGGAAGAAATTTTTGATAGTAAACAGCTAAGTAGCGTGCAGTAACATGCTAGAGATCATGGAGATAGATGGACAAATCATTTATACGTGTATATGTGTGTGTTCTGTGCTGTCAAGTCTGAATTGACATATAGTGACTCTAATGGAGCTTTCAAGGTAAGTGAGATAATTAAAGGAATTATTTTTATTTATTTATTTATTTATTTATTTTATTCAGCTTCTATACCACCTATCTGGCTACTTGGCCACTCTGGGTGGTTTACATATTAAACAAATAAAACACACACAATTCCAAACAATGAACATAATAATATTAAATAAAAATAAAAATAAAACAACCAACAATTTAAATAATAATAATAAAAATAATATAAAATAATATAGAGCAAGACAGCACAACTGATAGTATAAATGTTGAGACCACTCACTGTAATTAAGTTTTGTAATTTTTTACCAGTTCCACTTCCCCAGTGAGTTTTCATAGCTGAGTGGGGATTCAAACTCTGTTCTCCAGAGTCCTAGTCCATCAGTCTATCCACTACACCACACTGGGAATCCCATATACAGTACATGTATATAATACTAAGAGGACATAACAGCTTAAATGCTAGTTTATTCATATGCTGCTAGCTTGCAACTTTTGAAGTTAAAACGTGCTTACCATAGTTTAAAGAAATAGTTTCATTAATGTCATGTTATGTGCCATCAAGTCAGAATCAGCTTATAGAAACCCAAATAGGGCTTTCAAGGTAAATGAGCTATTTGTGGAGTGGTTTTACCAGTTCCACACATAAGTATCCATGGTGGAGAGGGGATTTGAACTCAGGTCTCCTAACCCATAATCTTTTTGTTAGCTGGACAAGAGAAAGTTATTTAGTTTGATTCCAGATCACCATTTAAATTGTTTGGCTTCACTGGATGGGTGAAACAATGATTAACAACAATTCCATATGTCTGTGTTTATTTTTTCTCTCTCTTTAATTTTCCACCAACCTGTTAAATACAAACAAAAGCTCTCTTGGGAACCTTACATACCGTATTTGCCGGCGTATAAGACGACTGGGCGTATAAGACGACCCCCCAATATTTCCACTCAAAATATAGTTTGTTATATACTCGCCGTATAAGACGAGCAATTCAACTTTCTAACTATAGGTGGCGCCGAGGCTGCTTCTTGGTGCTTTAGGTCTGTCGGCCATTACTGTATAGGGTGTGTGGCAGTTGAGAGAGCTCCGGCTTTCCGAGTGAGCCTGTGTGTGTGTGTCTGCAAGGAGGTAAGCTGCTGTTTTCTCCTTTTAAAAAACTTCTGGGTGGGTTTTGGCTGGGGCGGGTATGTTTCTGTGCTGTTTTGTTGGTGGCTTTTTTTCCCTTAATGCCTCAGCAAGGGAGCTGAGTTTACTGTGTGTTGTTGGAAGTTTTAAGTGCCTTCCCTTTCTTCGGCCTGAACGGATTAATTGGTTTTCAATTCATTCCTATGGGAAATGGTGCTTCGACCTACGAACATTGAAAAAGAGGACGAAATGGCTGAAAAGCCTCCAGGCAGCCATGTGGCTGCGGCCATTTTGTCTTCTCCTCCACTCCTCCCCCCTCCCCTCTCCCCTCTCCCGACGATCAGCTGATGGGAGGGCTATTGGGAGGCTTGCTGAGGCTTTCTCTGCACTGGAAATTCAGGGGGAAAAGGTGGAAGCTACCGGTATGTCTATTCCAACTGAAGTGCACCCGGCGTACAAGACGACCCCCCCCCCACTTTGAGGCATGTATTTCAGGGTAAAAAAGTAGTCTTATACGCCGGCAAATACGGTACCTGCGATTTTGTCTTTTGTACTGCAGAATCTGATGGAGACTGTTCATTCTGTTAACACCTTGGCCATACAATGAACCTTTCTTGGATGAAGGTACCAAATTGTACAAAGCCTGGCAAGTAACTCTATTTGACCACGACCCTTTGGCCATGTGATAAATAGCCACTCTGTTGTCTGATTGGAAAATGATTCCCCTATTTAGCCCCTGCTTCATCAATGCTTGACTGAATGTAAAACTGAGAGTGAGCTTCTTCCCCAGGGTACACTGTTCTTGATGGGTTAGCTGTCAAACGCTCCATTGTCCAAATTACACCACTACTGCAGATTTCCTGCTAAGAAACAATTTACTGCAGCATTGTGCCATCCATCTTGCAGGCCATGTTTTTCAGTGAGTTTCTCCAAGTACCAAAACCAGACTGACTTAGTGGAGACACATGAACACTTTTGTGATGCTTCGGACACCTCCTCACAAATTTTTTCATTTTCTGTGTAGTCAAACAGTATATGATAATTGGCCACAAGGAAGCAAACCTTTGCCTGCAAATTAAACCGCAGAGCTAAACCTTGAGCCAGAATTAATGAGCTCAGACAGATCAATATATTAACTGAAAAATATGCCCTTCCTCAAAGGCTCCTAAAAATCTTTGTCACATTTTCTGGAAAGTAAGATATCCTTATTAAAATGTTGTTAAAAATTGTGCCACAAACACTGTAAGTAAAAAGGGACAAGGATCAGTTGCTGTGCTACAATTTGTGAAAGCAAAATTGAAGAGAATAAATGTTATGGCAGTATAATTTTCCATACTGCTTTGCAATATACATCCTTCATTGCAACTCACTCATCCTCAACTCAACTCTGTGTAACAGATTATGCATATAAGTAACTGAGGTCAATCATTGGGTCTCTTTGAACATGGGGTTTTCTGAAGTCAAAGCATGGGCTAAAGTAAAGGTTACGCTGCTTCCCAATGCTGAGCAAAGGTGTTTCCCAACAATGAGTATGAATTCAAGTCCAAAAGGATGTACTATGTACGATACATCTGAATATTAAATACAACTGCAGTGCATTCCCTTCCACACCTGAGCACTCATAAGTATAAATCAACACTTATAGGAAGAACTGGTATTTATGTAGCCCATAGTGAATTAATACTTAAAGGTGTGTTTTAGTTTTCAGTTTGTGTTATTTTAGTCTTATTGCTTGACTGATTTTTGTAAACTACTGTGAGACATGGTGCAACAGTAGTATAGAAATATTTTAAATATTTTTATTAAAAACCATGATGTTTTCGGTCCACAAATGATGGACCAATGCAACAAAAACTGCTGTCATTAATGTAACAGAATATAATCAAGTCATTTTTATGTAAACACACACACAGTCATATTACCATGATGCAACTCAATACATGGCTCAAATTATTTGCTGTTTTATTGTATCCCATTCCATTACAGTTGTTGCTATTCTGTTTCCTTGAACATTCCATTTAACAATTCCATGTACAGTTCTCATTCTCTGTATATGAATAGGTCAGACACAAGTTGATTTCAGTATGAATGTGACTGCTTAGCCATTGTGCATGACTTATTATTCATACTCATTCAAAAGTGTAGCCTTGCTGCATTGTTCTGTTTATCTATTTGACTGCGTTATAATCACTGCCTGAAGCAGTTTATGTAATTTTACCTTGGAAAATCTCAAGATCTATTGTAGCTAGGTGATCTGGGATAGTTGTGTATGTGAGACAGGGAGGTGGGGGGTAGAGAGAGAGACAGAGATCCCAATGAGAAGATAATATGAATTCATATGAAATCTCACACAATTAATGCGCTACCTATGTAATTATGTACTTATTTGTTTACATTTATACATGTTTCAGTTGGCAAATGCCCATGCTGTGGTTTAGAAATATATATATATAAAATAATCTATAACATCACTGATTTTGCCATCAAAATGAACCATTCAGGAGGAATGGTGTCAAATGCTACAATATTCTATGATTCATAGGGTCTCTTCCAGCTCTGCATTTCTAATTGTTGTAGTAGTAGTAGTAATACTGCTAGTAGTATATTAGAAATTTGGGAGCTGAAACAGTCACAGCAATCATGAAAACAAGTTAAAAATAAGAATGAAGGTCCAAACCTGCCAAATGAAACTGTTCTTAGTCTCACATCTAAATAGGTCTCCCTTGGATCACCACTCCACAGATGGGTGCTCTCTGCTGAGATTATCTGGTAGTCACCTACCTAACTATTACGGGCAACTGAGCAGGACTTTTTGTAAAGAAAATCTGAAGCTACTGGCTAGAATGCTACTGATATTCATGTAAGGTTTACATAATTTGCCATGGCTAATCGCCAATGTGCTGGGGTGTGTCTTAATTGTTCTGTTGGGCATATCACCACAAATTTAAACAAGATGTGCCCTGGCACCTTGACAATTAGTCAGTTGCAGCAATTTATGTGAATCTTACATGAACACCAATAGGATTTTTAAAAAGTAATGAATACAATCCTACAGACTTCATGTACATTATAGGACTGATAATTAGGTCAGCAACAGATAAACTATATTCCTAGTTTCTAAACTGTGTATCTGAAAAAGAGGATTTAGTTGGGCTGAGCTTTAACACAGGAACTGACAAAGAGCATTCTTATAACCTTTGTTGCACCTGATAGTGGAAGGAAGCTTTTGATTATTATTTTTTAAGCAAGTAAACTACCTGATTTGGGAGTAGGGGTACGGCTTTGATTTTGGGAAGAGCAGAGCAAAAGTTCTTACACTTCTTCTTTTTGTGGCTGTGCAATGCTGACATGCCCTTTTCCTTTACATGTTCCAGTATACAACTTTCATGACAACCTATCAATGTAATAGTCTGTCTGTTACATTAACAGTTGTAAATACTTCAATATATAATTTTAGTGATAAAGAAGCTCATACCACATGCGTCACGTATATCAAGATTTGGATGATGGCAATCAAAGTCAAGTTGTTCCCTGTGGGGACAGATGCGGTTGCCATTCTTGTTTGAAAATCCATCACCTGTCTAATAACTGTCAACACCAGAAGCTGACATGGTCGAGCATCTGATGAAGACCTCTGCAGTAGAGATGGGGACGAATAAAAAAAATGGTGATTCATTTTGATCCGTTATTTGTCAAGGTTAACGAATCAACAAATACGAATATACAAATATTCTTCGACGAATTAATGAATCGATACGTCGATTTGTCTGCACTTTAAATGGCTATAACACTGGCCCCTGAAGCTTCCTCAGACGCCTTTCTACAACTCCTGAAAGTTTGGTGAACATTGGATCACGGACCCCCAAGTTATATAGTCACAAAGAAGACCACCCCAGGAAAGTTCTCCCCAGGTACTTAGAGACTCCAGAATCACAACGGAGCCTCCTATGTCTTTCCCCAACACGCCTGCCAACTTTGGTGAAGATTGGATATCAGAACTCCAAGTTATTCACCCACAAATTGGTTCCCCGCAGGAGAGTTTACCACAAGGCACAGAAGCCCATGGCATTGAGGGAGTTATATTTAGACCCAGCAGAATGAGAGGTCCCTTTGGCATAGGCATGCATGAGGCATCGAGTTTGTCTTCAGCTCAGCACAACATTACATTTGCCAGTGAAGTAGAGTTTGCCCTCAGGAGGACTGGAGGCAAGGAGGTATTTGGCAGCACAGCAGGCTTTTTGGCTCCGTCGGGCACTGAGGAAGTCAGCAGCAGGAAAACAGGCTCTTTTGGCCCCATCAGGCACTGAGGGAAAAGGCAGTAGGAAAGCAGGCTTTTTTGGCCCCATCAGGCACTGAGGTAGTTGGCAGCAGCAAAGTACCGTGTCTTGCCCCATCGGGGCACTGAGGCAAAAGGCAGCAGAGCAGACTCTGGTCTTCTTCAGCAACATCAGATTTGCCTGCAAAGGAAAGGTTTTTGCCCCCAGGAGGCAACGGAGGTTGCTTGCAACTTCCAACAGCACCAAAAGCACCATCAGATGAACAGGGTCGGTGCTACTAACAGCGGTTAATCCATGGGGCTGCGGGGCTGTCAGAAACAGATCAGCTCTGCAATCTGAAGCCAGGCGATGGGGCGACAAAGATGCTCGTTTAGAACTGGAAAGCTGGGGATTGCTTGCAACTTGGCTGCTGAGACCGCCCGGATATGATAAAGATAGCCCGCGGAGGTTTTGGGGGGCTTAGACAGGCCGGCCCCCTTGGCACGGGTTGAAAACCAGACGAGCTCTGCCGTCTGAAGCCGGGCGATGGGATGACGCCTGGACAGGCTTTGGGTGTGGCTGAGACAGGCCCTCTTTGGCACGGGGGACACCCGGACACGGACAGGCTTTGGGTGGAGTAGAGCCTGGCCTAGGAGACTCACCTG